>JAWWNH010000001.1:10000000-12690000 GCA_034641385.1 Darevskia mixta
ACTTTCTTGCTTTCAGACTTCATAAATGGTCAACCTCCATGATGTGCATAAATCAATGAGGCTGAGATGCAGAGTAGATTGTCATAATTTGCCAAGGCATCCCAATGTTGACTTTAACATTGTGGCAGTTTTGTCCTACCAGATTACTAGTCAGGAGCAGATACTGCCTGTTGTAGCTGGAAAAAAATGATGGTTGTTTGTTGTCATTTGGGTATATAGCTTGTTGTTGTTTAGTCGTTTAGTTGTGTCTGACTCTTCGTGACCCCATGGACCAGAGTATGGCAGGCACTCCTGTCTTCCACTGCCACCCGCAGTTTGGTCAGACTCATGTTGGTAGCTTCGAGAACTCTGTCCAACCATCTTGTCCTCTGTCGTCCCCTTCTCCTTGTGCGCTCCAACTTTCCCAACATACATTAATTCACGGTGAATCATAGAATTGTAGAGTTGGAAGTGACCCCAAGTGTCATTTAGTCTGACCCCCTGCAATGCAGGAATCTCAACTAAAGCATCCATGACAGATGGCCATCCGACCTCTGCTTAAAAACCTCCAAGGAAGGAAAGTCCACCAGCTCTCGTGGAAGTCTGTTCCACTGTCAAGCAGCTCTTGCTGTCAGAAAGTTATTCCTGATGTTTAGGTCAGGGGATGGTATTCTTTGTCAGCATTACATTGGAAGGTGGTTAAATGCTATCACTGAGGATGGATGTGGGTAATAATTTACAAAAAAGGGGGGATTAGATGTGAAACCTGCTAGTGCCCCCTTTTTCTAGGTGACTGAGCATGGTCAATGAATATGCATACCAATGACAATGGGATCTTGTAGAAGAACCTCTCACCGTCAACATACGTTAAATTGCAGATTGTCTGCTGACAAGACCATGTGCATACAGCATTATTAACAACAACAGCAATAACATAGAATCATAGAGTTGGAAGAGACCACAAGGGCCATCCGGTCCAACCCCCTGCCAAGCAGGAAACACTATCAAAGCATTTCTGACAGGTGGCTGTCAAGCCTCTGCTTAAAGACCTCCAAAGAAGGAGACTCCACCACACTCCTTGGCAGCAAATTCCACTGTCGAACAGCTCTTACTGTCAGGAAGTTCTTTCTAATGTTTAGGTGGAATCTTCTTTCTTGTAGTTTGAATCCATTTATTACCAGCCCTGAAGGTGGTAGAGTAGCTCACAATTTAAAATACATTAAAAACAGTATATAACAAACTACAATCACAAGAATAGGGTGAATCCTAAAAATACACATCTCAAATCAAATTCGTCAAGAACATAATAGCTACCGCTAGCTGTTTCTGACCATAGAGGGATATAGGGGCACATTTTAAAGTGTAAGTTTGGTTTTCAGTGGAGAAATGGTTGCACACCTTTCAAGAGGGAGGACCCATTGAGGGGAAATTTGGGACAGGTGTGTGGGGCCTCTTGCAAGCACCTAGGAGCCATGATGAAGTATTTTGTTGCTTCAGCTGCTATGACTTATAGTTCCAATGAAGTTTCAGTATAGATACAGAGCTGCAATTTTACCAAAGTACTATGACACATGCTTGTACGGTAACCATTGGTATTTATGAACATATGAAAGGAAAATACTTTTGGAGGGCTAGGGTTTATTAACCCAATTTCCCCTGTAATTTATTACTTGAAACATCAGCACGGCTGAGGGCCAAATGAGAAGCATTTGTGCCCATATTTTATTTGGATGAAGGTCGTGCATTTAATACTATGGTGAATAAACAATTCTTGTTCTGTAGTATGGAGCAGACCAGTATGAAACCTCATGGAATTCAGTGTTTTACTAGAGAGTGGTCTTGAAAGTGGAACGTTCCAAAAAACCTCTTCAGCATAGGAAGGAAAGTGAGCAAACAGATCAAACTAAAATGTTCTGTTTTATTAAATGTAACTATAAAATGTAATGATGGAACTGTGTTTTTCTAATCACCTGCATGCCAGGATTCATAGAGGGTGCTATCCAGCCTCCTGTCAGTTTCAGGCTGGAATCCTTTGTGTGCTTACCTGAGAGTTGTTGGCATCCCTCTGTCCTGAGAGACAATGGAGTGTGCCTCCGGGGGGCGAAGGCAAACTGCTGGAGAATCACAGCGCCTGCTGTGGCTGCAGAGACCAGTAAATCGTAACTGGTGCCTCCTGTGTTGTTATTGCTGTGTTAGCAGCACCGGTGACCTCTCTGGGGTGCAAGCCTGGGCAGTGTGTATGGAGATCCTGAGCTACCCAGATGACAATACTCCCCTCTCAGCCCTGCTGATGTGGTCCAAAGGAAAGCAGCAGCATTTGACACCAGCTTGGCTGCAGGAGTTGCCTGAGTTACCTGAGAGTAAGCCTCATTGAACTCTGTAGAACTTACTTCTGTGTAGCTTTGTAAAGGCTCATGGTGCGAGCCATTCATCCCCCCCCCCTTACTGGAGAAAATGAGCTATTGAAGTTGGACTCTGCAAGCACAGTAATTGAGGCAGGAGCTCAGGGATGGCTTCCTAAACATCTCCCAGAAAAGACTTGTACTCTGTGGCAGGGAAACCTTCATTCAAGTGCCATCTGCAGTTTCAAACATTAGCTGGATAGATTTGCTCTCCAGTTCTACCTGTGGAATATGTCTGTGGCAGAGATATTCCTATTCAGTCAAGGTAGCTTTGATCCTAACTTGGCTCAAATGTGGCAACATCAGGCATGTAGAGATCTACTCCTTTTATCTCTGCATCTGACACTTGCAGATAAGAAGTTGCCTGTAATACAAAAAGTGAAAATCTCTTTCTGCAGTTTTTATGCAACTTTTTCTTTTATTTCAGCCATGGAATAAAGCTGCTGTAATTAGGCATACTGTGCTTTTTTTACTCTCATCATGCTTGGCTGAGGATAATGAGAGAAAATTATCTTTAATAATAGCAATTGGTGAGTTGGAGTGCTGTGGTCATTTATATTGCAGAAACAGTCTTTGGTGGGCATGTGTATGGAGGGAAGAGATGTAGGCTTTGCCTCAAAGTGTGAATCAAACAATATTCCTGTAACATGAATATCAGTAGGATGTGGATAAAATTCCTAACTGGCCCAACTGCTGTGTTTTAAACAGCAAGCCTAACAGAGAGATTAAGCATGAGGAAAAAGTCCATGTCGTTTTCTCCCTCCATGCCAGGAAAATATTCAAATGTTTAATTTTACATATCAAGATGTGGGGCAGGGAGTTCCAGGGTCAGTACTCGAGGTACAGTCCACCTGAAGTCCTGAATAATGTGATATATTTCTGCTACTATTCCATGCTTTCCAGAAAATGCCAGGTGAGGCTTTCCAGGAATGTTCTGGTCATATGCAGTGCTGGCACAATGGAGATTGTGGACTCCATGTCTAGGATTAGAATCCCCATGCTCACATTGCTATTTGGATGTTCTTAATTAGATAACTCTTCAAGCTTTTATTTTATTTTGAAGTCTCTCTATCTACATTATTAGCTCATGCACATCTAGCGAGCATGAGAAAGTGAAAGGAAGTATCATCACATAGCAAGTGAATGACCAAGCTGAAAGTTCTCCATGGTGGTTCGCAGGAGGGTCAGATAAACTTAGCATGCAATGACATGCTAGGTACCAGAGGTACCACTGTACAAGCTATACAGTGCACCTGCATAACTTGTGAAACTGCAAAACAATGCCAGCCCACCACTTACCATGTGTTAAGTACTTAAGTAAACCTCTGGTTAAGTACTTAATTCGTTCCGGAGGTCCGTTCTTAACCTGAAACTGTTCTTAACCTGAAGCAGCACTTTAGCTAATGGGGCCTCCCGCTGCGCCACCAGAGCACAATTTCTGTTCTTATCCTGAAGCAAAGTTCTTAACCTGAAGCATTATTTCTGGGTTAGCAGAGTTCTTAACCTGAAGTGTATGTAACCTGAGGTACCACTGTATGTCTTTAGTCAGGAATGGTATGGTCCTGGATAAACCAGCACTAATAATAATTGTGATGCAGTGAGATGTGAAGTCTATGATTACATCTAGGGGCAGTGCAGATTGCACAAACTGTTTGCACACAGTTGTGCCCATCTGATACATGCCAGTCTTGCAGTGCAGCACTAATCAAACAGCTGCATCTGATGTCTAATGGACCTATGGCTTTGTGCTAGTGCAACAAAAGTCTACCCAGAGCTATTCTGCTAAGAAGTAGTATGTCAGAAAATGCTGTGTTCCTTTATGAATTTTTAAAAAAAGATTATATACTTGAATACACGCACACACACACACAACACCACCACCACCACCACTACCACCACATATTTGCCCTGTAGGAGAATGGCTCAGTCTTAGTGTGATGCTACGTCTTGTATATTCCAGATATAATATCTTGAATTAAAAACTAAACAGTAAAGAGATCCCCGTGGAATCCCCAAATGTGCAAGAGAAAGGAATCTGACCTGATGTGGTTTAGCTGCTGAAAATAGAATATGCACTGTTAAATATGACTTGGTGATATTCTATGGAGTTATTGGCACAGATCCTGAGTCCTGGAGTGTCCTGTGGTACTCCTGCTGTTATAATCAGAATTGGCAGCCTACATGCGGACAGCAGCATCGACAGAGAACAATGGTGCCTGATTCTTATTTGTCAGCTTGGACAAAGGGCCTGCTGATGGGTTATGGTGGAAGGGAGAGCATTTCTTTTGTATGATGATACCAGCATGGCAGATGGCTAATTGGACATGATAAACCACTGGGGCAACTAAAAAATGGGATGAGAGGAGGGTGAAAAATGGAGGTCTGTGGGGATTATCAACTCCTGCTCTGACATGTTAAAGAAAAGGAGGAAATTCTCGGTCAAAAGCAGTTGACATTAACTTTTTGTGGGGGGGGGTATTGTTGTCGCTTGACCATATGTCATCCAGAAAGGGATGGGGAATTGCCTATTGAACTCCTTACTCAGCCTAGCTAATGTGAAAGCGTATTTCATTAGCTGCAAGCAAATCATATTACTGGATGAAAAGGTAAGGAAAGAACATTGTCCCCAGAGATGCCAGTTCAGCTCTTAGTAAAATTAGCAGATCACAGTCTTGTCAGAGAAACATTCAAGTGTTGCACCAAAGAGGACCTAGATGGGGTAGGGGTGGGGGAAAGGACATTGTGCTGGCAATTTCAGTGAAAAAAGGAATGAAATCTCTGTCAAAGTCTGAACATTTGTGCAAAAACAAAATAAAAGCATTGATAAAATCAAGGAAGAATTTATATGGTCAGCCAGTGTATCCATATATTTCTCACTCATTGAGTTTAGGTTATGGAACCAGGTTTTCAGAGCAGGCCTTAAACTGCCAGGCCTGTTTGCTGTGCCAATGATTAATTTATTTGAAATTATGAACTGTCGGGTTTAATCTTGAATTTGTTAAATCTAAGTCATACAGAAATTAATGTTGCTAGGTTCTTGAAGCTGAGAGGAAGACCAGTATATTCAGAGGAATCCTCCCTGTCTCAATTATGAGATGATCTTCTTGATTTCCATGTTGGCAGTAAAGAAGCACTGTAATATAATGTGAAAGCAATTACATCTATTCCTCGTATTAAACAAGTGTATGGACCCTCTGTTTCAGGGGATGAAGTTTGCAGTGTCAGTTGTGTGATTGTAGCTGAGGCTGATGCAGCCATGAGATAACAGTACGGATCAACTTGTGACTGTAGTTGGGTTTCTTGTGTGGTGTAACAGCCGGGACAGATGAGGAGCAGGACTTAAGGGTCACTAACATACAGTAAACCTGTGGCTCAGACAAGAACTGGAGGGGGTGGGGCTGGGAATTACTTATTTGCTATTGGTTCAGGAGGAAGCTATGACCAGGATAGTATGGTGTATCCAGAAAGTAGCTAAGGAATGGTGCATTCTGTGGGTGTTTCCCTCCCACGATTGCAAAACTGAGAAAATGTTGCATTGTCAAGGGGAGTGAGTAAATTTGCTGGTTCAGGACTACAAAGTCTTAACCATGAACCATCAGAGGTGAAAAGATGGCAAAAGGTCTGCAATGCACCAATCAACCAGTGCATTTCCATAAAGGGTCTACTGAGCTTTACCTATTGTTAGCTTCCATATAAATAGAAGGAATAAGAACAAAAGTGGTGAAGTAGGCCCGTCTGAGCCACAAGCAGCCCACACCAGTCATGTACTGTTCTGATATGTGCTTGCCTTGCCCTTTTGCAGTTCCAGCAAGAAAACAAGAAAACGAAATCCCCAAGAGATTCTCTGGTGGGCTACATTGTACAAACAGTGGTACCTCGGGTTACATACGCTTCAGGTTACAGACTCTGCTAACCCAGAAATATTACCTCTGGTTAAGAACTTTGCTTCAGGATGAGAACAGAAATTGGGCAGCGGCGGTGCAGTGGCAGGGGGAGGCCCCATTAGCTAAAGTGGTGCTTCAGGTTAAGAACATTTTCAGGTTAAGAACGGACCTCCGGAATGAATTAAGTACGTAACCAGAGGTACCACTGTACTTGATGAACTGCATTCAGTTGGCGAGTCACAAATTGTGCGGATCCAATATAAGCTATTTCTCAAATTCATACCTTCCAGTGAGTCGGAGGGAAAAACAGACCTGCGTGGGACTTATTCTCAGGTGAGTATAGATAGGACTGCAATGTTAGAAACTTATAGAGCTGATGGGAGTTGCAGTCTAGCAATATCTGGATGGCTACAGGTCCCTAACCCCTGTGCTAGAGGCTTTTTCGGTAAAGACATGAATTTTGAAGAATGGCAATGATAGTGGCTCTCCCATACAAAAAGTTTTAACACAGCATCCCCCATCCTGGAACCCTCCAGATGTTTTGGGCTATGGCTCCCATCAGCCCCAACCAGCATGGCCATTCGTGACGGAAGCTGTAGTCCAACAACATCTGGAGGGCACCAGGTTGGGGAAGGCTTCTGTAGGGTAAGTTGGGGACCAAATATTAGGGATTGTGATTTTCCAAGGTTGAGAATATAGGAGTGTATGCATATGGTAGAGGAACTGGGAGCTAAGACAACTGAGGAGATTGTACTATGCTTAATATATGTTCTGATTGTAGTCATTGCCTCCTATTCAGAGGGATATATCATAAAACAGCTGGCCCTTTTGGAAATATCTACTGTTGCCTTCATGGCAATTTAAACTGCTTGCTTCATCTTTGAAAAGTGGAGCAGGGAGCTCGGAGAACGATGCTAATAGACTCCATCTGAAGCATTTGGATAAATTCAATCCGAAGGAGCAAGTCAAGCCTAACGGGTGTGAAGTAATGATCTCGTGAGCTTCGAAAGCCTGGACTGACAGCATTTCTACTGGGAAGCAAGGCTGAGCAACCAATTGCGGAAGCCTATTTGGGTATACTTTGCCTCATTCTCCAGATTTTTCTTTTGAACTTTTAAGAGAGAGAGGGAGTGTCTGCTGTAATTTTATTTTTTAGGGGAGCAGCTGCTTTAGGTACTTCAAAAAGCTGATGCTAGAAATAAAGAAGCAGCATGAATGGATGAGTTATTTTATATCTGCGTGTGTTGCCCTTAAAACAATAAAGCCAGTGTTACTGGTATAATCCAATCATCCTTTTGTACACACTAGAGTCTGGTTTTTCCAAGTTTCTGATAGCTGAGGAAAACTCCCTCCCTGCCTCCAGAAATAAAATTGGAGACATATTCCAGTCTTGCAGCTGAAAAGAAGTATCTGCACGAGTCATTGATCTGGGGATGCCTCCTGATTGGGCAAAGGCCCTCTGCCAAGAGTAGTGACTATGCATACTAAGTCAGAGCATGAGCCCAGTTTGCACAGTATTGCTACTCAAGACAGCAGCCTTTTCCAGCCCTACCTGGAGGTGTCAGGGATTGAAGTTGGGACTTTCTGCATGCAAAAACATATACTTTGCCTCTGAGCTGTGACCCTTCCCCTTTTACAGTAAGTGACTGTATATTTGGTCAGTCTGTCCATCTGTCTACACTGAATGTCACATGGAAGATGGAGCAAGCTTGTTTTCTCCTGCTCAGGAGGCTAGGACCTGAACCAATGGCTTCAAGTTACAAGAAAGGAGATTTCAACTAAACACCAGAAAGAACTTTCTGACAGTAAGAGCTGTTGCTGACTGGAACAGGCAACTTCCATCTGCGAATGAGATGTTGTACTACATCTCTACAACAGGAGTTGCTCATTTTTTAATTACTCATAGAAACATTTTAATACCACCCTTTGGCCCTAATGAGGACTACCAAGGTGTTTTACAATAAGAATTCAATACACTTGAAAGCAAAGCATTAAAACTTAAGAGTAAGATATTTAAAAAACAAAAAAGAAACATTGCTGGCAAGCTTAAGATCCACTACAGGTCTGGTGGAATAAAAACATCTTAAGCGCTTCCTTAAAAGACAACAGAGAAGGACCAAAATTTTGAATGACCCAGTCCCACTTGATCACAGTTACATAACAGGATTTCCTGCTTCCAGTGGGGATTAACTGGAAGACAGCAAGGCCAGAACCATGATGTTGTGGGCAGGGCTGGTGTCAGGGGTAGGTATTGTCAGATCTCTGCCAAAGCACTTCAGCTGTTGAGCACCAGGATCACCTCCTCCTCCTGCTCCTCCTCCTCCTTGTCTTCCTTGCTCACCTGCTGTTTCTGACTGTATGGTGATGGGAGTTAGATGTTCACTTGCCCACCCTCTCCATTTGGCTGACCATGGGCGCAGGCATGCAGGGTAACCAAGGGAGGAGAGGGGAGAAGCAGACTCAAGTAATTTTTCCTAAGGGCTCCCAAACCTTGGAGCTGACCTGAGTGAGAGACAGGCTACCATCTACTGCCTGTCTGCATGTGAAGTTATTTGGGAAAGTGCAATAGGGCTTTCTTAGTGATGGCACCAGAGTTATGGAATGTTCTCCCCTTTGGAGGTCTGCTGTTCAGTGGTACCTTGGTTCTCAAACTTAATTGGTTCCAGAAGTCTGTTCCAAAACCAAAGCATTCCAGAACCAAGGTGCACTTTCTCATAGAAAGTAATGCAAAACAGATTAATCTGTTCCAGACTTTTAAAAACAACCCTTAAAACAGCAATTTAACATGAATTTTACTATCCAACCAGATTATTTCTAGGTTAGGGTTAATTTTAGGACTGGGTTAGGGTAAGGATTAGGGTCAGGGTTAGGGTCAGGGTCAGGGTTGTTTTACATTTTCTTGTGATTTTGATCCATTTGCGGTTGGTTTGCTTTTTTCAATTTGTTGTGTTGCTGCTTTTTCACGAGTTGCAAGTTTGTTGGCTTTGTGGTTTTCTGGAAAGTTTCAGTTTTAATTTTGAATGCAGCCCTGCAGCCCCAGTGCTGAGTGAGGGAAGGCTGGGCTGGGGCAGCAAGTGAGCAGTTAAGGGATGTCACCGCCACCCTGCCATCCCAGCCTGCTCCTACTTGCAGGCAAGTAGGAGTGGGATCGGGTTGCTCCACTAGGCAGTGCGAAACTCCCGCTTCCCAGTTTAGAGAGCCCCAACATGTTGCTGCTTGCACGGGAACAGGAGCTGGATCAGGGCTGCTCAGCTGGGGAAGTGCAGGCTTCGTCACACTTTTCATTGAGGGGTTTGCGGCTGCACTCCCCTCAAGGGAGAAGTTTAAAGGAGTCCCCACCTCCGTATCAGAGCCCCTGCACCACCTGAAGGCAGCCAGGCACTCCTTAGCTGAGATGCCTGTTCCCGCTCCTACTTGCATGCAAGCAGGAGTGGAGGCAGGGATCTCTCAGCTGGGGAGTGGAGGCTTCGTGCTTTCCAGTTGAGAGATCCCTTTCCTGCTTGGTTGCTGCCCTGGCCTAGCCTTCCCTCACTCAGTGCCAGGGCTGCTGGAGCTGGAGGAGGGGGTGGTTGCTGTTGTGGCGGTGGTAGAGGGACCCAGCGCTGGAGGGTGGCAGGTGCCTGCTCTCTTGCTGCCCGGCCCGCCTTCCCTCACTCAGAAAATGGAAGTGTGGCACTCAAAACGGAAGTTATACTCAGAACAGAGCATGTTCGGCTTCCGAAAAAAGTTTGAAAACCGAAACACTCACTTCCAGGTTTGAAGTGTTCGGGTTCCAAGTAGTTTGAGAACTAAGCTGTTCGAAAACCGAGGTACCACTGTACTGGGAAATGCTGGGAAAGAACCAGGGATATTTTACATGTGTTCTACTTGTCAAGGTAACAAGCAACCTCCTTTGAGAATGAGTAATTGTTCTAAATCTGTGATTTTCTTTTAGAAAAGTGGCATCTAAAATAGTTTAAATAAGGTCAGCTGGGATCCTATAGGCTTCTCAAGTTACCTGAACCACACTGCGCCAAATGCTGTAGAATCCACATCTCAGTCTTGTCACTATATTGCTGGAAAATTCTGAACGGCGCTTCCCTCTGCTTGCATACTGCCTGAGTAAAGTGCCTGTTGCCAGTCTCATTCCATGCAATCATTCAGAGACATAAAGGCAGACTCGCCTGTGTGGACAGGTGGGTACTTCGGGATCACGGCAGTCGTTATTTAATAGGTTATTTTTTAATGACATACAAACAGCTCTTTCCTAGTACAGTATGGTCCAGTGCAGAGTTTAGGGTTGCTGGCTGTAGTCAGAGGTAAAAAGTAAGGCACAACAAGAAACTCTGAAGGCATTTTGTAGCTTGGATGGAATTGATTTTCATCCTCAGTGAAATCAAAAGCATGCTGATACATAGATCTGCAACACTTATTTCGCTGGGAGACAAATAATAGTTTTAGTCATCATGTTCCATTAGGCCTGCTATCAGGTCTGAAGTTCCAGAGCTTCAGCCTCTTTCTTGAGCTCTCCAGGCAAAGGAGTCAAATTTCATGAGCCAGACAGAAGGGAGAAAGCCATTAGGACCAATCCCTATGTTTCCTCACTGTTCTGAAGAATGAGATAAGAGTGGCAAGCATGTACCGGTACATAAAATGTGTTTCCCTCATTATCAAGGGGAAATAGCTTATACTTGTAATATTAATTATAGCAAAATCATTTTGGAAATATGCCAGTACCTCATTCAGTTACCGTAATCATACCTCTGGAAACCAGAAGGTATTTTCATCTACTCTTTCTGCAGAAAGTTGTTTGAGCTATTGCCTAATGTTTTGAGCTTCATGTTGGGAATCTGAGGTGAGATACCCATGTAGAGGAAGTTGCCCCCAGTTCCAGTCACTAGAGGCAGCTTAAGGTCCAAACTAGTTTAATGTTGCAGAAGATAAGGCTTCAGTAATACAGTTCTGGATGTAGATTCACAACTTGTAGGCTTTGCAAACACATATAGAGATATATAAAAGTACAAAGTATTTCTGTTGCTCTAGCAATTCAACATGTTATACAGACTCCAACTCACACTTACTCACTGACCCTGGACAGAATGACGACTAATGAGCTGCCATGCCATTATCACTTATATCTCCTTCTTCTTCTTCTTCTTCTCCTTCTTCTTCTCCTTCTCCTCCTCCTCCTCCTCCTCCTCCTCCTTCTTCTTCTTCTCTCCTTTGGCAATCACTCGTAGCCGAGTAAGATTGTCTTCTATAAACACAGTTTTAACAATGAGTCCGTAAGTGACTGTGAAGGCCAATTCTGGATCCACACATCCTTCCACAGTGGGGTCATTGGTTCCCAGGTGGGAGTTGATCACGGTGTGGATTTGCCAAGCGTGCCTTCCTCTTAGCATGTTTCTCTCTTGCGTTCTGAGTTCGGGTGTCTCCATGTCCAATTACCGGTACTCCAATACCTTTTCTTCAGTTTTGTTTGTGATATTGGCTTCCATTTGATGGCATATGTACCTGTATCAGGTGGTACCTTTGTAAGTACCAGGTGAGAGCATTTGTGGAGGCAGTGGTAGTGACACCCCACTGTTATGCATAAAGAGGGTATTGTGTTGTGCCATGAGCAGGAATGGGATTGCGTTACAAAAAATCCTTGGCAAATGTTGCCATCTCCTCAATACCCAATGGATGCCCTGCAGTGTGAGATTATGTATCAAAGAGATTATTGGGGTTATCTGCTGGTTGGTAGAGATTGTAGTCCAGCTAAGTTTTAACAAGGAGACCTGATTTGAGAGCATGTTACAAAAAAGGTTCTCTATGTATCTAACAGGCAGCTGTGTTAAAAGCTAGGATAATGATATCCTGTAGACTTCCAGACTGCAGTGCAAGTAATTCAGCCTCCCATGTCATTACTTTCTTTCTGGAAAGTGAAATATGGATGTCCCCTTTACAGCAGATCATACACAGCAGCCTGAAGCCTTTTTACACTTCAGAGAGAGAGAGAGAGAGAGAGAGAGAGAGCCAATTGCAGCTAATCTATTTTTTCCAAGTTATTTTGGGGAATTGGATTTTACGACCCGGTTTGAACTGGAAATAGACAGTGCAGGCATATTGGACGGGTGGTATTGTAGCTCTGAGTTGGCTGTGCCAGGTGGTGGAGGTTATATGATTCCAGATGCTTTCTTGGAAACATGCAGTGTTAAGCATGAACCTCCACCACCTGGCACGGCCTGAATAACATTCCAGCCAATATTAGGCACTGTGTCAGACCATTTACAACTTCATCCTGTTGTTTTTTAAGTACATTAATATTAGCAGTTTTCATGCAAAATGCTCTCTCTCTCTCTCTCTCTCTCTCTGTGTGTGTGTGTGTGTGTGTGTGTGTGTGTTTAAAAAAGAATGAATATGAACATAAGAACATAAGAAGCTACATAATACTAAATCAGCCTGTTGGTCCTTCCAGCATAGTACTGTTGCTTCCAGTACTTAGTACTGTCACTGTTTCTGGCAACGATTCTCCAGGGTTTCAGGCATGGATCTCTCCCACCCAGCCCTGTCTAAAGATGCAAGGTCGATGCTCTACTGCTGAGCCACAGAATTAACCCCAAAACTTCAAAAGATCCCTTGCTGCCCCTCTGAAATAATTGCTATCATGAATTAAGAAGACCTGTACCCATATATGATATTTTGACTCTTATTTTTAAACTTTAACTCTCTTTTAAGCATCCATAATGAGTAAGAGACTAAAAGGTGAAATACATTCACTTCTGTATTACGGGAGACTTAAGAATCAGCAGACCTTTCCCCAGTTTACTTCAAAAATGATTGTGGTACCTTAAAGATCCCTTTAAGTGTTCGCGAAACCTCAAAGGTGGTCAAAAAGAATGCTTGTGCAAAAGAAACCCTGATCAATTCACCCATCCAGCAAAGTAAGGGGAAGGGGAAGAGCACAAATCCCTTACATTTGCTTGAGGGCAGAGGAATCAAACTCACCCAGTTTCCCTCTTAGTTATTTTTTCATTTGAGCAAGGGCGACAGGGTAGTAGCTGGTGGGGGGGCGTGGGGTGCAAGCAGAATCAAGGGGGTGGGGCTGCTATAAGTGGGCTGCACCTGCCTTGCTTCTCCCGCTCACCACTTTTTGCAGAGATTGCAAAGTGACTATCCATGTACTCATATAAACCAGAGCCAAAAAGAGCATGTTATTCTGCAAGCCTATGAAGACAAAGGCTTTTTAGGTTTTCGGGCTGAGAGAAACATAGCAATGCACTAATCGCTAAGCACTGTTTATCTAAGTTAAATAGACACAGGGTTGTGCAGTTCCTTATGGCCAGTTCAGATGTTGATGACTGAGGGAATAGCCTGCGTATCATGAGGGGCAGCCCCATTGCAGATAAGAAATTGCATGTGATCTGCACAATTTGCCTGATACCTATGAATCTCTTACCTCCAAAAAGAAGCGGAAGGAATGTAGAAATTGGGTGAAATATGCATATATCCATACACATGAACAACAAGTGACTCTCTATGGATAGCTGTAGCTTCTGGTTGTGTACTCAGACAGGGCTAGTGCAAGACATTGCATAAATATCCTTTTTGAATTAAGGTGACCTGTCTTCCAAGCGTGTTTGCACCATAGATTTGTATAATGGCATGATATCGGCAGTTTTATTTTCAATTCCTTTCTTAATGATCTCTAGCATGGAATTTGCCTGCAGCTGCCGCACAAGATGGTATGCAGCCATTGTGCCTCCTCCTTCATTCCTCCACTGGTCCGTTCATTTACCTCACTCCCTCCTATCTGTTGGCGAGGGATGAAAGTGGGTGAAAGGGTCAAGGCAGCAGGAGAGGTAGGGCAGCTCCATCCTCACTTTAGAACTTTCCAGGGATGATCTCCAGGGCTACACATCTCTGATTTTTGCATATCTGAATTTTAATTTCCAGTCTCAGTGGTGGGTTCTGAGACACATTTTATTCCAGAATTCTCTTACTTCTAATGCAGAAGTATTTATAACTGTGTGAGAGAAAGAGTGTCTGAGACAGCTGTATGCTGTCTGGCCTCTTAAGTTGATGACTCTAGGACTAAGTAGAAATTATTTTCCCTTATCAGTGTCAATTTCCAGATGCAGTCTGAATGCAAAAGCTTACATGTCTGGCCTTCACTGATTGAAGCAAAACAAAACCCAGCCTTTCACTTCTTGTTTCAGCTCCCTTGACACAGACATGTAATGAACAGGCCTAGGAGCTACAGTATATTTTTCTGGGTCATCAGACACATTATATTAATGTTCTTCATGCACAGAAAACAGTGTCTTTCATCCTTCCATGCACTGTTTAAAATTTGTTATTTCCTTTTTTCAAAAAAAAGAAAAAAAGAAATCCTTTTAATTAGAATGACTTTTAACACCTGATCAGGACATTTGTGAAATGTCATTGTGGCATGTCACATGTAATCAAAGAGCAAGATTGTGAGAGTGTTGTGGTGTGTGTGTGTGCATGTTCTGAGCGCCATTTAGTAAATGATTTGAAAATACTTATATTCCAGTAGTTCTTCATGGGAGGTCAAGTGACTTGTCTGATTTTGATATTGTTATTGGTACTGATTTTGCTGAGGTTTTTATCTGCTTCTATCTGTGTGATGATTCTCAAAGACTGGGAATCTTTGATTTTAATTCAGGGTGAGTTAATATTTCCAATAAATCAGTACCTAAATATTGTAAGGATGTCCCAACATCTTTCTATCTACAGCTGCTCCTCTCTCCATCTTGAGCAGGCTCTGGTAGTGGATCATTTTGACATTACAACCAAATGAGTCACACAGCCAATTCTGAAGTAGTCAGTGTATTCTTTTTTCAAAACTCAGCTTCCCCTCTTCCTTTCCCTCTTCCTTCCTTGCAAAAAACAAAAACAAAGAAAATCCTACCCTAAACTATCTGGATGTCATTCAACATGAGCAGATATTCTAAAAATATAACTGGGTAGAACAAGCTTATAATGGAAAAAGAGAAGCAATCACCACAGAGCCATACCTGTGGTCAGCCTCCCAGCTAGCTAAACTTAGAAAATCATACTTGTCTGAGGAAAACAATAGATGATGAAATAGCAAACTATCTGTCATTTTAATTTATTTGTTTTAGAATGTGGCTTTTATAATTGAGTTACAGCTTATTTAGAAATTGCTGCCAGTTATTGCATTGTGTAAGGAGTGGGTTTCTTACCACCACTGTCACTAGAAGTGCTTCCCTCTCCAAAATGCAGCCTTGCTCTTGTCTCCAATTTAAACCATTCCAGAGAGTTTTCAGTGTTGTGTACAAGTCTGTGCATGGTACAGCTGTCATAATCTTGCTGTTTGAGCAGAAATTTATGGTGAAACAAGACAGATACGTGGGGTCTTGGGTTATGAAGCTGACAGATAGGCTGTCATGTCAGATAGCAGTTTGCCTGAGATAAAGTGGCCTTTTATTTTTGTATTTGCCAGAAGTGCAAAGTTCAGAGGTGAAATGTTTGAGGACTGAAATGACATCTGCAGGGCCTGATTCTGATACTACAGGGCCTAGAGCAGATCTGACATCTGAGTACATTATCTTGGGTGGGGAATTACTAAAGAAAGCAAAACCTTATATACTGACCTGTTTAATGTACCTGCTGGTACAATCCTGATCCCTTAAATTCACTAGGAATTTTACTTCAGTGGAATGCTTCTTATATCGGAGTACTGCGTAGCTTGTGTGTGAAAGTGTTGATTTTAGGAAAGAGATTGGTTTATTTTTGTGGGGACTGGCACAACTAGATTATTTAGTAAAATTATCTTCGTTTGGACTGGGTTCTAGTCCACTAACGTTTAGGCTGCAATTAATATGTTAGACTGGAGTGTCACAAGAATTCTGTGAGTGTAGGTATGCTTGGGTTTGGCGTAAAAGACCAAACATATCGACCCATTTGAAGTCATATTTCTAGAATACACTGTCCTAATGATATATCAGATAAGGTGTCAAAATAGTCTGCTCTTATTCTATGGAGACCAATAGAATCTTGTCCATTGTATTCCTATGTGTGGATGTAAATGAACTTAAGTCCTGATTTACAGCTGATAGTCTGACCACTTTAATGCAGTAGTATCATAGAAAGTGTGGCTGATGCCAATTCCACAGCAGCTATGGGTGAGGCTTCATCTTTCAGATGTGGGATTTTACCAAGAATGCTTTTGTTTCAGTAATTCTATAAGCTTATGGCTTTGTTATTTAAGAACCAGTGTACCACTAGAAGCAGCTTCTTGCTATGATATTACTTTTGGTGGTTTGCTCACCTTTATTACAGGTGAGCTTTACAATACCACTGGCAATCATAATCTGGAAAATCAATGATGGATAGTGAGATTTGGAACTGTCCCTTCAAATGACTAACTTGAACCATTGCACAGATATACACATTACTTTAGGGTGTGTGTATGTGGAAAGCATCATTGGTAATTCTTTACTTCCATGTTTTGAGAAAAATGTGGTGTATGCCTCCTTAAAGGTAAAGGGACCCCTGACTGTTAAGTCCAGTCGCGGATGACTCTGGGGTTGCAGTGCTCATCTCGCTTTACTGGCCGTGGGAGCCAACTTTTGTCCACAGACAGTTTTTCCGGGTCATGTGGCCAGTATGACTAAGCCGCTTCTGGTGAAACCAGAGCAGCGCACGGAAACGTCTTTTACCTTCCCGCCAGAGCTGTACCTATTTATCTACTTGCACTTTGATGTGCTTTCGAACTGCTAGGTTGGCAGGAGCTGGGACCAAACAACGGGAGCTCACCCCGTCGCGGGGATTTGAACCGCCGACCTTCCGATCGGCAAGCTCTAGGTTCAGTGGTTTAGACCACAGTGCCATCCACGTCCCCGTATGCCTCCTTAGGAATTTATAATTTATATGATCCATCATATCATTCTTCAGCTGCTATTACCAGTTTGTGTTCTTTTGCTAAATTGGAACAAATTAACAAGTGTTGGAATGGAAAGACCGTATAATTTTCATTGGAAGTGGCAGATAAGCCTTGTTAACTCTAATTTTATTATTTGCTTTATATTTGTATACTGTTGCATTATCAAGATCAGAGTTTCAGATGTGAAAGCTGAATTATGGCTGGCTGACTTTCTGTTCAGAGTTTTTTTGGCTATTCTGGATCTGTAGTCAGAAAGTTCTACTTCTGCATAAAGTCAGTAAAATTGCACAAATGTGTAACATCTGCATAAGTTAACTCTAACATTATGAAGTCTGAGGGGTAAGAAATACATTTAAAGACTATTATATTTTCTGATTCTACTCCTATGATCTTTTAACTGTATTTTAAATACTTGCTTTTTTACTGATTTTCTTGTATGCCGCATTGGAAGCGATTCTACTCTGCCAACCTGGATTTCCCCTGACCTTGTCACTTCTCAGCTTGCCCCATCCCCTGCTGGGAGAATGCCACTGCAACTGCTGTTCCCTTTGCCCCTGCTGCCCACCCCTGAGAGTACCAGAATCAAGTTGCATTATCCCACCCTGTTCCTTTGCTACCACAGATTAGGATATTCTGAGGAGTCTTGCTTGTGCCTATTCTTCAAGTGATAAAGTTCATAACTGAAACACAGTGTGGTCAATGGAGCTTACTTCTCCTGTCCGGAAAATGCCTGGAGTTTGTTTTGGTCCGAATACGTGCACCTTTATCATTAGAAACATTTAGTTTCTGATCCATCAAAGTGAAGCTAAGCTCTTCAATTCCCATTGATTGCTTACCACCTTCCAAGAGTGGGCTTTGGAGGCTGCCTGGGGTAAAGTGTTTTGTTCTGATCTTTGTGAAAGTTAATTTCCTCTTTAGATGATGTTTCCCATAGCGTTCTCAACCGTTTTATTTGTCTTTTAATTTTTCATCAGAGTTGTTGACAGACAAACACAGGTTTTGTTCAACATCAGAGCCCTTGGATTTCTTTATTTTAGTTTTTTGTTCCACCATTGTGCCTCTTAAAGGCCTACCTACCAGAAAACTGCAAGTCAAAGTGCAAGTAGATAAATAGGTACCGCTCCGGCGGGAAGGTAAACGGCGTTTCCGTGTGCTGCTCTGGTTCTCCAGAAGCGGCTTAGTCATGCTGGCCACATGACCTGGAAGCTGTACGCCAGCTCCCTTGGCCAATAAAGCGAGATGAGCGCCGCAACCCCAGAGTCGTCTGCGACTGGACCTAATGGTCAGGGGTCCCTTTACCAGAAAACTTGCAGAGCACACTGCACCCCTGTGACTAAGTCCTAAAGGAGTTGCTAATATATTAATGTATGCTACCACTAGTTCATAAAAGAAATAGCTCTCACAGTAAATACCACCCTTCATATCCACATGTTGAAGACCAGTTTCCTGGTTCAAAATTTTCTTCCATGTAAATGCCTTTAGGTTCAGGCTGTCTTCCCCACATGCTGTGCAGCTTAGGGGCAGGAATGATTATGACATTATATATGAAAACAACACACTTGAACTTTCTTACCAAATAAGGCTGTGGTAGCAACACTGAAGTCAGTTTCCTCTGGCTATCTCATTCCTGGTTTTCATTAGCATTCGATTCAATAATCAGATGATAGAGGTAATGGCCCAGCTGAGAAACAGGCAGCTCATTTAGTACTAAAAAATACAATGAATGCCCATGCCAAAGGGCTGTAGTTACTTTTTGCACATTTTACTTATACTTTACATATTTTATGTGGCAAAACTTGCATATTCATTTCCTGTAAATGGTAAATGGCAATTCATGGTTGGTGGAAATATCAACCCTAGATGTGGAAGTCACCTTTGAGTACTAAGCTTTTACAGAAACGTGAAATGGTATTTGAAATCATATACAATGGATTCCCCCTTTTCCAGTTTCTGAACATGTAATTCATATTGTCATCATTGCATTTATAGAATTGAACTCCAACTATAATGAGTCCTAAAGATGTATGTATTTTTATTTTTAATAAAAGCTTGGATTTCAACAATTTTAAAATGACTTTACATAGGTAAGACCTGCTGCAGTGCTGCAACAAAATCTTGCAGTGTTGACTGCTGCTGTTCAGGATTATACCCCCTCCATTCTTCCCAATCAGTTTTCTATTCCCTACTCCTAATATTCAGTCACAATTTCTTAACTACTAAAGATACCCACTCCTGAGGGTTTTTGTCTAAAAAATGTTGTACTTCTGCACGAGTGTCTGCAAGGGTAGGCAAATGGGCACTTGCCCCATTGGAATTCTAAATGCATGGACCCCGCACTTTACTGGAAGAGCGCCTTCCTGGGCCACCAAACAGCTCAGATGAAAGTTGCTTGTTCTGAATGAATGATGCTGTTTCTGCAAATTTTACAAGATTTGGAAACCCTAGAACTGCAGTGAAAATATAAGGCTGCTAGAGAGAGAAAGCAAAGAAGCAGAGCTCTCTCTGATTTTTAGCTATGGATATCCACAACTATTTCAAAAAGCAGAAGACATCTAGTGAGCCCCAGTCACATATCGAAGCTAGTGCTTCATTAGGCATCATTGCACCCAATGAGTCTGCCTCAAAAGTGAGGGGCAAGGGCTTGAGAACATCCCAACAGAAAATACAAAGGCAGGTACCCGTACAGTGGTACCTCGGGTTACATACGCTTCAGGTTACATACGCTTCAGGTTACAGACTCTGCTAACCCAGAAATATTACCTCGGGTTAAGAACTTTGCTTCAGGATGAGAACAGAAATCGGACAGCGGTGGCGCAGCGGCAGAGGGAGGCCCCATTAGCTAAAGTGGTGCTTCAGGTTAAGAACGTTTTCAGGTTAAGAACGGACCTCCGGAACGAATTAAGTACGTAACTAGAGGTACCACTGTACTGTACTGTACAATTTGAAGGACAAGAGGAGCTGAACATGGTGAACTACATATCAAAAGTGAATCCAGATGTGTTAAAATTTCAGCTGCTTATACAATACTGGACCCCTGCAGGAAGTTATGACTTAAGGTATTCTTGTATGGGTCCAAGAGCATTTCTACATGCGTGGCTTTCTAAATATTCTCCTTGGTTACCATACCCTGCTGTTTTGAAAGGACCTGTATATCATTAATGCATTTTATTTCTCCAGCTAGTTGTAAGAGGGTTACAAGGCACATTCATTACCAATGTTTGTACCAAGTACAAGGACTTCAGTGAAGCAACAAGAAAGTGCTCAGAAAGTTGATGGCACATTGGTTCACATTAATATACTTCTAACTTCCTTTCTGTCATGAACAATGCTTATCTAACATCTGGAAACATTAGTCAATAATACTTTGCTACCAGTAAATCAGCTGTACTCAAAACTGTGACTTGGGTCTTCTTATGTACCTTTCTTTCTTTAGTGTTTTGAACAGATAGAAAAGCAGAGTCAGATTCTCTTTGAAGAGTCACAGATGTTCCCAACTTCTTGCTTGTGTGATTTCACTGGCAAGACCACATATGCCTCCCTTGAACCACCGGCTCTGTTCATTCAGCAAACAGGGAAGAATAAATGAGTGCATTAGAGATTTGGACATCTGTAACCTCCACAAGTTCATTAGCTCATCTGCACACAGCCTATGTGTGCATGTGTGTTGTTATTACGTATTAGAAGTATATATTGCCTTTCTTGCATGGCCTGGGACTCTGCAAAAAGTCACAATACCACTTCCCCTGTCGACCCATTCAGTCTATCCTGTTTGGTCATGTAAACAGGCCTATAGTTGCTTCTGAGTGGTGTCTGTAGTTACTGAGGCAACTCTCTCTTTTGTATGCATTTTGCTTCAATGGGGCCCACATCAGGCATCATTCTTCCTTATTCTCATTCTGCATTTTTGGCAAGCCCTGAGCTCTCATTGGCTCCAGCCTCCCAGTTGCTTTATAAAAAGGACCATGAAAAGGATGCTAGTTGGCTGCTCAGCAACTTCTGTTTTGAGCTCCTTGGCTATGCTTCCAGTTGACTTCCTTATTCTGTTCTTTTTGCCTAGCTCTGCCTGGACTCCCCTTGAACCCTGCTTAATTTGCTTGCCTGTTACTAGCTTTGTTTGCCTTCAGATCTCCACTGGTTTGCCCAAGTCACAATGTGATCGCTGTCTGTCGCCCCAGTTATGATGTCTGGATCAAGCTTAGAAGAGAGTGCAGATTGTAGAATGCCCATCCCTGTCACCAGTGCATAGAGACAGGTTCAGAGGTAGGACATGTACCATTTATGTATAAGGTCCCCAGTCCAACCTCTGCTATCTCTACTCAAGAACGATTTTAGAGAGCAGGTTGGGGACAGGCCTTTGTCTGAAGACCTTGAAGGGCCGTCCAGAGTAGAGTCCTGTACTAGATGTTCTGACAGTGTATGGCAGCTTCACACGGTCCCTATCCATTCATTTATTTCATTCCCAGGCAACTCATTACAGTGTATCTGTTTGTTCTGCACCCACCAGCAATTTAACTGATTTGTCAAATCCCAGGGGGAGGAGTGTTATCCATAATTCTTCTTTTCAGTTTTGTTCTTTCCCAGAAGAAGCTGCTACTGTAAACTGAGCATTCGTCTTTCGGGGGGGATGCTAGACTGGGTGGAATTAAATTTATAATTTAGCTGAAGGAAACAGGATAGGGTTGAAAGCATAGGGCACCTAAATCCCTGCAGTGTATGTAGTTAGCAACTGGCTTATCACAGTATCATATGTGGGCTTTGTTGTTAGCCCCTGTGCAGTTCAATGTAACATGCAGTACCTGTTGTCTCATGAAGCACATCCGTTGCCAGCAAGCAACACATCTGTACTTAATACTGGAGCTTACCACACTCAAGAGAGTTGGAAGGGATCAGTAGTTCAGTCCCCTTCAGACACAGATGGTCAGACACCCATACCTGTTGCTCACACATTTTAATCTATGCAATTCAGACAACTGGAATGCACCCTGCCAACCCTACCAGAGAACCATTTGCATTATACTGAGCCAGACCACTGGTCTATCTAGCTCAGTATTGTACACTCTGGCAATAGCTCTCCAGGGTTTCAGACAGGATATTTTCCCCAGCCGTAGCTGGAGGCCTCACCGATGGAACCTGGGACCTTCTGCATGCAAGGAAGATGCTCTACCACAGAGCTACAGTCCTTCCCTGCCCTGCACCTGCTTAGGAGTACTTTCATCTCCACTTTTTCCATGGCTTCCATTGCACTGAAAATAGATGTTGGAGCTGATCCCTGCTACTTATGTAAAGCCACATGCTTTACATAGGAGCTTGGGTGCCTTCCCCCTGGGGTCTCTCAGTGGAGCCACTCGTCCCACCCACCATCAAGCCAAGCTATATTGCAGAAAAATCGTGATGAAAACAAGTTGATAAGAACTGTAATAAAAAGCAGTCCTAAACAATGGGCTTCAAAGGGATTTTTGTGGCTGGTGGTGAAGGCAGTGAAATATAAAGGTGGCTTAGCCAGCTGTAATTGAGCTTTGCATAAATACCAGGTAGAAGGCCACTCTGAGAATGGCATACAGGGAAGGACACCAGATCTTTATTACTCCCAAATATGTTGGAATTTTAGAGCTCATCTGAATACCTAAGCTTGAATCAATAGCAGAGAGAAGATATATCCCATCCTCCTGTTGCTTGAACTGTATGAGTAGTTGAGGAAGTCCTTGGAGAACATCCTCCAGCCCTATCCACAACTCTCTCATCTTAAGCAAGAATTTCAGTCACCTAGAAATGTGCTTGTCCTTACCCCACCTTGACTGATTGTATTTTTAATGGGGACCCCAGCCAAGCAGACTATCAGACCTGAAGCTGTGGATGTGTAGGGGCTTTTTGTTCTCTCTGAGGGGAAAGTAGAGATTATTTACAGTATTTTCCTGCGTATAAGACTACTTTTTAACCTAGGAAAATCTTCTCCAAAGTCGGGGGTCGTCTTATATGCCGGGTCGTATTTCTTATATGGCGAGTATATCCCAAACTCTATATTTTAACTGGAAAAGTTGGGGGTCGTCTTATACGCCCAGTCGTCTTATATGCCGGAAAATACGGGTAATAAATCAGGGGTAAGAAACCAGTTCTCTCTATCTGACCTTCAAGATTTTCTCCAAGTCACACCCCATCCCAAGCTCTCCCCATCATTGCTCTGCCCACTTTTGCATCTGGACCTGCCAGTCACTGGCATGTTGCCCCCAGAAGGTTACCCAGAAGTGAATGGGGCCCCTGGCATAAATGGAGTGTCCTCTGACTGGAGAAGATTGGGAAGTCGCCAAACATTCACAGCTTTGGAAACACATTGAAACTACCGGACTGTGAACCAAGTGCCTAAAAGCAACTGGGTTATAAAACTTTAAAGTTAAAGTAGAAGTCACAGATGGAGTGAATATCAAAGAGTAATTTGAAATTAAGATGGTAAATGGGAATGACACTGTGAAAAATTTTACAAATTCTGAGGCTGCCATTTTGATTGACTCAGTCCAATTTGCTTATTCTGTCTAGTGAGGCTGAAGGTATTAATATCTGTGGTGTAGATTGCTTAGGCTGAATTCAAGCTGAGCCATGCTGAAAGCATGATATTTGGAAACTTTCAAATTATGCGTGGTTTTTAACTTCTGCAGTAGTTTGAATAGGGCTATGCTAGCATGTGATGTCATTCTGTGATCACCCAAGCTGTGGATGATTAAACTTAACTTTGTACTTCTCCCCTGGTACATGATTTCATATCCAGTGCTTTAATGTAGAAATGTGCACTAGGAGTTTTAATGAGTCTGGGGGTAAAGGTTGCAGTTTGGGAATGAGTAAAAAAGTCCATCTGGCAGCACACGGTAGTTACAAAAGAAATACATGGCATGTTAATGACACAAATTTAACTTAATCCATGATGGGTGTTGGTGCAAATGCAGATTGGTCTTGGCTATCAGCTGTTAGCTGTGCTGGAAATAGTATCAGCCTGAGCAGAAAGCTCTAAAAATTTGCTGGCAGAAAAGAGGCTTCCAAAATGGGGAAGGAGAAAAGCAGGCTTTGAATTTTTCAGTGCCAGTGGATTGTCTCAGTTCATGCCATGATTTCTCTCAAAATATGCTGGCATAAAGAACTTCTGAAAGTTCCGACAAATGATCTGTTAAGGTCTCTGAAAATTCATGGGCAATGAAACACTCAAATGAAGGCAAAGATTGATCTGCAGCTGAGAAACAGAGAATACTACTTTCTGCCCAACTTGAGCAGGATCTTTCTATTGCTAAGATGTGCAGAAATGAGGATGGACTCATATGTTACAAGGAAGTGATTATGACAGCAGAAGCACACATGACTTGTTCATCTTGTTTCCCACTTTGCATGTCACACAGAAAGCCTGAAAATATGTGCAAAATCAAGCTACTGCTTCTCCTGCTGCTTCATTGTAACATATTTCTGTATACAAATGTTAGAAAAAGAGAAAGCGAATATCTCTGTCTGTGGTGCCAGATCATGGGCCAGCATCGACTCTTTATGAAGACAACATTTTTGAAGGGATGCCTGGAAATATGCTGCACCAAACTATTTCTTGAAGAGCTTGTGGGTAGAGTCTGGAAGGCTGGTGGAAAGAGCTTAGGAAGCAGCTCTGATTTTTGAGGCCTTGGCCTTGGCTTCCTTTTAATGTGGTTCTGGAGTGGGATTCGGGAACCTTAGTTTATCTAGGCATTTGCACTAAGTTCATGTAATTACACATTATGTAATAATTATATGCATGGAGAGTATGTACTTGGAAGTGGCTGTTTTCTAAAGCTATCACACCTCAAGTGACTTTATGGAACTTTATGCTACTTATAAGCTTCATCTCTTCATCAAAGAAGCTTAGGCCAATGTGTGCCAGAATCCAAAATCAAAGCCAGGGATAGACCACATCAAAATAACCAATGGTTGGCAGGAGTTGTAGGATTGCTTCAGATGTCAGAGAAAAGAACTGTGTGGTAGGAGCAGCCCTGTCTTCCTGATGTAGACATCATCTGCCCTGCTCCTGGCTTTGATCTGGGGGCAGAGCAGGCAGGTGCCTCCGGGAAAGGGTTGCCCTTTGTCAAGGCCAAAACAAACAGAGCTGCTGTTCACTAATGTGAGGGAGGAGGACAACTCCATCAGAACCCCTTCTGTGACAATTCCTATTGCCATAAAGCCAGCAGTTAGAGAGGAAAAACAATGGTATGTTAGGAGCATCCCTGCTCTCCTGGCCTGGACATTATCACCTGCCCTGGCCTGGATATTATCATACCCTCCAACATTTCTCTGATGAAAATAGGGATGTCCCATTCCATAATGATAATTTTACTATTTATACCTCACACATCTTACTGGGTTCCCCCAGCCACTCTGGGCAGCTTCCACCATATATAAAAACATAACAAAACGTTAAACATTAAAAAACACACCAAATACTTCCCCATACAGGATTGCCTTCAGACTGCTCAGGGGTCAAATAACTCCATACCGTCCAACATTTCTTCAATGAAAATTGGGACATCCTAAGGAAAGTGGGCAAGATGGTTGGACAGTGTTCTTGAAGCTACCAACATGAGTCTGACCAAACTGCGGGAGGCAGTGGAAGAGAGGAGTGCCTGGCGTGCTCTGGTCCATGGGGTCACGAAGAGTCGGACATGACTAAACGACTAAACAACAAGGAAAGTAGGACATTCTAGGATCAAAATGGAAACCGGGACGGCTTCTCTAAATCAGGGATGTCCCTGGAAAATAGGGACAATTGGAGGGTCTGCTGTTTTGCTCTCAAATCTGATTGGGGTGGGGAAATCTTTTTATGTGGAATTGTTGCTTTCCTGGAGAGCCAGAATCTTAGACAGAACTATGTGTTACAAGAACTATATCTTTAAAAAAATTGTTCTTGAGCTTGCTTCCCCCTGCCCCATCCCTTCTTCTTCATGTTTAGTATCTTTTCAGATTGTAAACCTGAGGGCAGGGACTACCTTATGATTGGTTTCTGTAAGGTGCCATAGGAACCTTTTGAACTAAATGTTGCAATGTAACTGCTGTTCAATATATATATATGTTATATTATGTACTCAGTAACTGGTTCACAAGTACAGGATATGTTGAATCGCTGGAATGTGTGTAAATCAAGCCAGGAAAAAGATAGCAAATGCTGCTTACAAACCATATGATTTTAGCTATTACACATCATTCACAAATTGCACTCTGCTCGTTTTTTTTGTACATGGTATGAATTTTGGAGTACAGAATTTAACATTAATCCTTTAGTGAAAGCCAGAAATCATTTGTAAAATCACAAGCAGAGACACCAGAAAGATGGTGGTGAAGGACAAAACTCCTCAGGCCAGGATCAGCAGGACCAGTCCAAACTACAATAGTTTTGACACAGCAATCATCACTTTGTGAAGATACTGGACATTTTCTGAAAAATGCCTTTCAAGTGCCTAGTTGCCTATTGAGAAAAAGGCAATTGCACCATGAACACATGTTTAAAGGTGCCTTTGGCATACTACGGGCTGATAATGTCCCATCAGGCAGTTTCTGGAGATTGGTCCTTTCAGTAGTTATTTTGCAAGAACGCATAAACAAGGCATGCATGCTGGGATTTGACATGTGTTTTTCATTTAAAAAATCCATATCCGTGTTTCTCAGGAATAGCTGACAACTCCACAATGAAAATGGAAAATATTATTTTTGATGCAACGGTTATTGTTTTGCCTTTCTGCTAATGTACTATGCAAGGCTTTTGATGTGACTTTGTGTCCCCAAAGAGCAATTGCTCTAGGAGAAGGATATCAATCCTAGCACGAGACTGACAAAACACACGGTATATGGGAAATAAGACACTGTATATGTCAGTCAAGCTGAAAGGCTTTTACCTTTTAAAAATGTCCAGGATACACAGACTGGTTCCGATTCTGCTCCCAGTGGACACGAATGGGAATCTTGCCATTCAGTTTAACAAGAGGAGGAAATGGTCGTCACTAGCGAGGCAAATGTGCAAGCCAAGGATTACGTTGCAAAAGCCATTCTTTCTCTCTGGGTACATTTCGGATGTTCACCACAGGCTAAATGTGATACATTACTTAGAAATAAGGCATGCTGTAATTTATTTTGTTTAAAAAAGCTCACCATAACTTGCAGCTCGCCTGGAGAGCAGAGTACCTTTGTGCATGTGTGAAAGCTGTTTCCTTCACCAGTGAATAAGCAACACTATTTGCCACAGTTTTAAGGTGTTGGAATAGGAATTGAGGTCAGAGGCAGCAGCTTTGATATTTCAATTTACCAATAGAACATGGGTCCTAAAGTAGGAGAAGAGCCACTAAGCCATAGCTCAGTGGCAGAGCAGGACTGGGAAAGATGGCTGTCTGAAACCCTGGACAGCTGCTGCCAGTCAGTGTGCAAACAATATGGGGCTAGAAAGACCAATGGTTTGAATCAGTTTCCTGGATTCTATATTCCTTTCACTAAAATTGGACCAGTTCTTCTATTCCTGTATACATATCATCCAGATTTTACAGATATAAATAGGAACACTCATATGTACATGGGATACCCCTGTTCTCACACCACAGATCACTGCCTGGAACCTGATGGCAAGGTTGTGCCTGGTTCCCAAGGCTTCATGTATGTGCCAAGTTTTCCAGGCAGGGTCTTCTGAGCTCCTTTTCTAGATCTACTTCAGTGTTCTAGAGATCTCTTTCATGGCTCTAGACTGCAAGGTTTCCCCCTTGACTTCCGAGCTGTGTCTTCTCAGCTTTCCCCACAGATCTCCCTAAGGTGCCAGTATATCTCCATCCCAGTTTTAGTTTTTTCATTGGTTTTCTCCCTCTCCCTCTCCCCAGACTCTCCAGCTGCGGACTCTGTCTTCTTCCTTTCACTTGCGTTCTCTCCTGTCTCCTTGGTAACCAACTGCATTCAGCTCCTCCCAGCAGACTACTCGCAGAATAAACTTCACTACAAGATACTATATAGTATTCAAATGAACATCTAGTGTTCATTATTACGGTCATTAAGTTGAAAAAAAGGCACTAATCTCAGAGGAATTCTAATGGCATTCTAATGTGCTTGATGTGTCCTTTCGATAAATGACTTTATTTAGGCTCCGCTCAGATGATGTGTCTACAGAAAAAGAAAGGGGGAGTAGATCATGTGGGCAGATCTTAGGGCCTAATTACATGAGATGCTGAATGTACTGCTGCCAATTATGCTGGAGGTTTGAGATTATTTAATATTAAGTAGGGGCCTTTCAGATTTGTATCTGATCTGCTATGCGTGAGGAATAAAGGTTTTCCTCCGTAGTATCTGTGGGAATGTTCAGGGATGCAGGAGAGGATATATTGTTTGATTATATCCTTTCCGACTTGTGTTAACAAGTTCTACAGTTTAGCAGAGTAACATTTCCCTTTTTAAACTTGCACAGCGGATGCGTTTGCTCAGGCTTGCTAAAGCCTCTATAATAAGTTTTCCTTTTGGTAATTCCCCATTTAGTCCCTCATAAAAAGATAGACACGACACAGTCTTCTATAAAAGTATAAAAAGAGTTTACTCACACATTCTGTTCACAATTGGATCCTAGAAGGTAGACTTTTAATTACAAAAGTAATATACACCTGGAAACTATCCCATAAGGAGACAGCTCCTTTGTCCTCTCTTGGCTGCAAGCCAAGAGAGCATCTTAGGCTAAGCAGATGTTGCTTCTTCGACGAATGTGGTCACAGAGAGAGAGAGATGGCTGACCAGTCCTGCTCTTTTGTTACCTGGGCAGGTGAGGTCACACCCACCTCTAGTCACATGCAGAGGAAGTCTATCCCAGCCTAGGAGAAACGGGAAGTTCCGACTGGCTGGTCCAGACATCCCCTTTTATGTCCACTCTAGGGATGTTGTACTTGACTGCTCTTGTGTTTCACACCCCACAGTATCAGTATCCACAAAAATGCCCCCCATGCTACAAATAGTGATAGGGGGGAAAGCTCCAATTGGTGCAACCTAAGTTCATGTTGTTGTTGTTGTTGTTGTTGTTGTTGTTGTTGTTGTTGTTGTTGTTGTTGTTGTTGTTGTTGTTAACATCTATATACCACCCTTCATCTGAGGTGGTTTACAACATAGGTGGTGTACAACATTAGCATCTTGTGAAGATGTATCACCTCAGTGCTCACTCATGTGAAGGGCCATATATACAAGGTAGAAACTGAGCTTCCCCACCTAAAAAAAAAATCTAGCCTGGCACTCCAAGCAGTCTCAGGTATTTCCCACAACGACTGAAAGTGATACTAGACAGCTAGGTATTTTCCACTATGACCCCAAAGAATACCATGTTGAGAACACTATGGGAAATGTTAAAGGTAGGTAGCCGTGTTGGTCTGTCATAGTCAAAACAAAATAAAATAAAAAAATTCCTTCCAGTAGCACCTTAGAGACCAACTAAGTTTGTTCTTGGTATGAGCTTTCGTGTGCATGCACACTTCTGCATGCACACGAAAGCTCATACCAAGAACAAACTTAGTTGGTCTCTAAGGTGCTACTGGAAGGAATTTTTTTATTTTATTTTGTTTTGACTATGGGAAATGTTATTTATTTTTATGTATTTAAACAACTTATATACCACTTAACTACAATAATACCTAAGCTCTAATAACAGTTTGACTCAGCACCAGTTTGAGAGCTGTTGTTAGCTGTTGCCCACTGTCAAGTAAACATTTTGGATGAGAGCTGGGGTTTTTAAATTTTTACTTGCGTATGAGATTGCCATTTACAGTATATGCTTTGTTGTTGTTGTTGTTGGTATGTGTAAATTAGCTGCTGTTCACTTTTATTCTTTTCCATCTTTGGAGGCAAGTTAATTCTTTCAGGTATTTCACCATGTATAGGACCACTGCAATCCAATAGCATCAGAACAAGTTACATTACCAACTTGTCAGAAAACAGTAATTTTATTTAGACTTCTGCTTCTGACAATGAACCTTAAGCCACCATGGTTCTTGACAATGCCACAGCAGAGCTTTGTATTTAGGTACAGCTGGAATTCTCAGTGGGGGGCAGCGGCAGTATATATGAAAATGCCACTAAAAGAGAAACCTTTTTACAGCAATAAAAGGAATACAGTTAAGGGCAAATAGTTTACATCCTAAACAGAAAACATTCAATAAGAAGGTGCAAAGATAGATATTTTTCTGCCGTGCTGGTTGACTCTAGTCTGAACCACACTGCCACTCATGTTTGTGCTGTATGATGCAAAGATTCTTTCATAGACCGGAAATCAATAAGAGGACCAAAATTTGGTTTAAGTGTTTCCAGATAATGACAGAAGAGCAATACACTTGTATAATGATAAATCATTCTGTAATGTTACTGTAGTGAATAGATGCCACATAAGCTATAAATCATTGAGCAGTTTCCATCCTGTACCTTGCAAACACATTCTTTCTTTGGAAACAGTTAATTTATTTCTGGTGTCATGCAGGCACTGGGTTCAGTCGTGCACCTCACTCACACTGCCACTATGATAAACACATCTGAATGGAATTCCTCCTCTTGCCCTGGAAAAAAATGTTAGTCAGACAGGCCCTGGAAGCAAACAATATTTGTTATGATTAGATTCACTGACAACAGTCTAGGCTTCTCAAGACAGCCGCAATGGGGTTATGGCAGTGGCAGATATAGTTACTATTTTATGGGATTCACCATTAATGAGTATTCCTTCAAGACAGCAAACCAATTTTAGCAATAAATATGTTAGTATATCTGACTGAACAAAGCAGAACCATTTATGTATAGGAGGGGAAGTATCAGCAAGCTTAGGGGAACCCCTATATTTCAAGAACACTTTTTTGGGGGGGCAGAAACTTGTGAGGGAAACTCCCCCAAAACAGAGCAGTGAGAACGTAGTATGCTTAGTGGGCAATGAATGTTATTCAGAATGGCAAAATATCTTGAAGTAGTCATAAATTACCTCCTTGACCTCTGATCCCTGCCGTAAAACATTTGCAATATTTCCAAAAATGCCACCTTTGGCTTAAGTACCACTTTCTTCCGGAGGGAGCAGACTGACTGAGCATCTGTCATGGCTTATTGATATAGAGGTAGAGGAACTTAGGGTGGGCTGATGAAAAAGAGGACATGGTCTCCTATACATTGAATAGTTGTGCAGAAGAGGGAATTTCAGTAGATGTAGCTTGCATGACATCCTGCACCAGCTGAATTTGCCTCATCTACACAGCTATTAAATACTGGCAATCTTCGTTTTGCATGTAGATCATGTTGGGGACCCCTGCCCTGCACGCATTGGTGGGGTCTGCGTAAAGCATTCTGTCCCCATTCCACCTTTCTGTGGAATTTTAAGGTCACTTCCAGGTTTGGTGCTGTGTGTGCTTGTGCGATCGCATATCAATTGGACAGTCTTTGCCTGTAGGTAGAAATCCTCTTGCGTTCTTTTGCCCCTGACCACCCTAGGTGGCTTTCCTTCTGACTTCTTGGTCCTTAACAATTGTACATGTTACATAATTTCTGTAATATTGAAATTCAGGTTGCTTTTAATACTAGTAACAGCTCCCCTTTGTCCTTTTCTTCCTTTATTTGAAAACCAAACCACTTCTTTCCTGCCTGCGGAATTTTAAGGGAGCGGCTTATATTTGGGTATTGTCTCCCCCCCCCCCGAATTTTAAAGGTGCGGCTTATATTCGAGTGCAGCTTATATTAGGGCCAATATGGTAGATTGAAATTGGTTCCAGCACATTTAGCTTCCCTTTATATCCATTTTCTAGCAGTCCAACTTGATAGTTTCTCCTCCCTGGCTCCACCATCAAGTAAAGTCAATCTGCTTCCCCCCCCCTTTTTTTTTTTACAGTTTCACTTTGTTACAGTCATGGGCATGGAAAACTAATACCCAATCAAAGCAATGTGATCTCCAACTCTGAGGGAAGATTTGCTTTCCCTTTATTAGGCATAACTAGTTTATTTTGTAAAGAGACTTTTGGAACCAGCTGTTCTGAGCTTCTAGCTGAAGTGCAAGTATGCCCAAATGGACTTCCTCCAAAGTCAAGTAGTCTCTCTCTCTCTCTCTTGGCTTTGCTTTCAATATTTCTAACTATTTTAAGTATTTTTGGTGTTGCATTACATAAGAATAGCAAAGCCTAGTCATGATAGGGGAGAAGAGGATTTCTAAGACTTGATTCAGAAGACTAAACCAAAAGAATTAACATTCTCATGTTGAGCCTAAATAAGCAATTGGGGTAACAAATAAATAGATATAGGTTTGTATCCATATGATTAACCTTTAAACATCCCCAAGGCTTTCTGGAATAAATGTAGTATTGAAATAATATTCATAAATGACATTTAGAGACTTCTTGGATTGCCATAGAGGATGGCATGTTGGCTTGTTACACACTTCTTCTTTTTTTGTAGAGAAAATAAGTGTCCTCCAAGACAGGACCATGCTTTGACAAGGGATTTGACATTCCTATCCTTTTGCGAGTGTGCAGCATATTGAAGACCCTTTCTATGCAGATATCTGGGGAGATAATCATATGCAGATATCTGGGGAGCACACACAAGCCTGTATCCGTAACCTCTGTGATGGCCAATAATCTTGAAGCTTTGTATATAATACTCAGTATGAGCCCCTCCTGGCCTGCAGAGCCCTAGCCACTCTTCCAGTTCTTCCCTCTTCCTATTTTTAAAAAAATGGTTTTCCTTGTTTGTTGTAAACATCATTAAAAATACAACAAAGAGATAAATTTTTAAAAAAATGTATAGATTTTTATCAAAGTAGAAAAACATGGACTGTAAACCAAGTGAGTAAACTGAGTAAACACAGAGATGACCCAACCTCCTCCATTGTGACTGTAGGGCTGAGTATGAATACATTTGCTTACTAGTTAATGCTACTCAATGCTAACGCTGGGCAAATCTTATTAATTTTAATTTGCAAATGTGAAAAAGAAGAAAAAGTATATTTGCTCAAAGTACATGGGCTTTCTATGTGGGAGATTCAAAATGTTGAGTTTTTATCTGTTAACATTATTTGACATTTCAGTTCAACCCCTCTGGCCTATACGTCTGCATTTCAATCCCAACTACTCAACTTATGTTTACAATAAAATCAACGGAAGCCGGAATAGATTAATATTTGCATCCATTCCAACAATATTCATAAATTTTGCTAAAAGCAAAAACATGAAGGTGCTCATGCTGCACATTTCAAAGAGTGAACAGCCTAGCTCTACAAATTTTAGCTAGGTTTTTCTTGTTTGAATGACTTTGGATCAGATCTATATAGCAACTCAGATGCAGCAAAGTTTATCTTAATTCAGCGTTTCCCAACCGGTGTGCCGCGGCACAGGAGTGTGCCGCAAGACACCGGCTGCTGTGCCGCGGGAAGGGGAAGACACCGGCTGCTGTGCCGCCCTTCCGCTTCCGGGGCGGTCCGGGCGGCTGGCGTCGCCTTGGCTGCGCTTCCCGCTCGCCGACCGCCGCCTTTGCCAGGGCTGCCGGGCGCTTCGCCCGCTGCCTCTGCCGCCCCGGTCGCGGTCGGGGACGGGCGGGAGGTCAGTGAGGCGGCCGTAGAAGCAGCAGCAGCAGCAGCTATCCTCCTCTGAGACCCTTCCTCAGAGGAGGCAGGAGACCACCTGACCCGCCGAGGAGTCGGAATCCGGCCGGCTTTCCCTCAAGAGGCCTCCGGAGCGGAGAGCTTCGCTTCGCCTTTTGCTCCGGCCAAGTCGGGCAGAGGGGCGTTTGGCGGTGCCGGCTGGATTCAGCGGCGCAGCCCCGCGAAGGGTGACTTCAGGCGGAGCCCAAGGAGCCTCGGAGCAGCTTCCCGGGCTGGAGGGCAGGCTGCGCGCCGCCGGAACCGCAACTCTCCGGGCGAGGCTGGCGAGGCCGAAGGGCCCGATCCAGACCCCGGCTGCAGAGGTAGGCCGCCGGCTTCTAACCCAGCGGAAATCGGGCGGGAGGTCACCCCAGGAGCCGCGCTCCGCTTCCCCACCTACTCCCGTCCCGGAGGCTGGGGCGGCGCGGAGGGCGCAGGCGGCCGTAGAAGCAGCAGCAGCAGCAGCTATCCTGCGCGGCGGGCGAGCGGGCTCCGGCTCCTTCTCTCCTCGACAGCGGCTGGGTAGACTCGACCCGCCCGTCGTCGTCCCGGGCTCGCTCGGGGCCGGGTGGAGGTGCTGCCGGGGGGCTGGGCGCGGGAGGGGGGCGGGCGCCTGGCCCGCCGATCTCCCACTCCGTTTTCGCCCCTCCCTCCCGCCAGGGCGCGCGGACACCCCGCCCCCGGGTCGTGGTGTGCCGCGAGATTTTTTCCGTGGGGCAGCTGTGCCGTTGCCCCGAGGAGGTTGAGAAACACTGTCTTAATTCTGCTTTGATCAGGCAGCTCATCTACTTCAAGTTTGAAGCAAAGTGCTCTGCAAAATAACACAGGTCTTTGGAATGTGAAGACATTCTCCTTAGTCCCTATTGTGGCATGCTGCACATCCTTAAAGTTATTTTCTACCTTGCCATTAATCAGGTTCCAGAAATCCACCCTCTTCACATAGAAAGCAGGTTCCAGACCTCTGCTGGGATCTTATGTTAAGTCCTATTTATACATGGCATAAATGATTTAGTGCTGATTTTGCAACATGTACAATGTACAAAGTTGGAAATTGTAGTTAAAAGTAGTTTAGGGCTCAAGCCAGCCAGCTATGTTCCCTTCCAGAATACCCCCGCTTTTCTGGTTTTCTTTTTCAATGTACATTCAGCATTCCTTTAATTTTTTTTTTTTTAAGATTTTTTGTATTTCTCCAAACTTTGAGGCTACCCCAAGCATGCCTCTTTTCAGTTACATATGTGTCTGCACTCACCATCTGGGTTCATTATTAGAGACAGAATCGTCAAGTAACTAGCCTATCACATCATAAACTCATCAAATGTGGTTGCATGAGTACATCCTTTTCCTGCAGCCACTATTCTTCTCAACAGGAGTATGTGTGTTGAGAATGATTTTTTATATTACAAGGTGGTGAAAAGCAGATGAATGAGTGACTCGTGTTTCCATTTCCCATGCTTTGTTTGAATACATTAGCTCATTCATTTTACCTGTGGTCAAATCCATGAATTTAAAAATGTTTTTGGAACTCTTGCATCTCACTGTGAGAGTAGATGTTCAAGGATCCCCTTTGAATGTTAAACTATCCATACAAACTGTGAAATCGTTAGTAATTTGTGCACCTGCTTTCTGCTGCATCTTGTAATTTGTGAATTTCTCTCTTTTTCTCTCTCTCCCCCTCTCTCCCTCCCTCTCTCTCTGACACACACACACACACACACACACCTCAAGTGTGTGGAGATTTCTCATATCCCCCACAGCCATATCCCATAGTAGGTGTTTTAGAAATAACATCCAGATTAAATTAGCCAGTGCATCGTATGATGCTCAGCAGCAGCACTTAGTTGGTATAAACTGAACACTTCAAGTTAATGCAATAAAATAGCTAGGAAGATGTGTGGCTGAAAAGTAATGCCTTTTGTTACAAGCTTTTCCCCAGGCAAATGCTTTGTGTCTCTTTGTTACCTTATATGCTTCATCTTCCATTCTCACTACTCTGTATGTAAACACTCCCAACAATGGGTTGCTCATTTTTGTGTAAATTATTAAAATTACAGCGGAGGAATGTCCCATCTATGTTGTTTGCTGTAATACTTGTTTCCAAATACAGAGTTAGTAGGCTGAAAACATTTAAGTACAGCAGGCATCATCTGCCCTTGTCTAGTCCTTGTTTAATACTGTACTTCTAAATGATGAAACTGAAGTCCCAGTTCTACTGAATTTCAAGCTAAATGGAAAAAGGGGAATGCTGAACTTCAAAAATCACTAAGCTGCTATCTAGGGACTTTGTGGAAAGCATGGTCTACATGGGGCTGTCCCTGTATAAGTTTGGCCCAACTCATAGTCACAGACATGCCTTAGACCTGGTGTTCACCTCTATGGATGTGGGTGATCTGACACTAAGTAAACGTGAAACAAAAGAAGTGCCATGGTCGGATTACTTCCTGGTGCAACTGAACTTCTCCGCGACCCTTCCCCTCTGCAGCGAGGTGGGACTGATTCAGATGGTCTGTCCAAATGGTTTCCAGAGAGTGGTAGGGGATGTTTTATCCCATGTTGATGGCCTTTCAGCTGATTCCCTGGTGGCCCACTGGAATGTGGAGTTAACCAGGGCTATTGACTATCTGGCTCCAAAGCGCCCTCTCCGAATGCATGGAGCCTGGACAGCCCCGTGGTTTCCCCCAGAGCTGAGGGCAATGAAACAATAGCTGAGACGGCTAGAGCGCCAGTGGCGGAAAACTCATTCTGAATCTGACCGGACCTGGGTTAGAGCTCAGCGTTGAGCCTACCAAGTAGTGATAGCAATGGCGAAGATGACCTCCTTCACCACCTCTATTGCATCTGCAGAAAACAGCAGCAGGAGACTCTTTCAGGTGGTTCGCAATTTAACAGAACCACCTGTGCCATCGGGGTCTGGTAAGGGCCCCAAGATCTCCTGCAATGATTTTGCAAAGTTTTTTGCATATAAAGTCGCTCAGATTCAGAAAGAGATAGATGCCACCGTGGGAGCAGGGCCAGGGCAGGAGAGTGCCAGAGTCCTGTCTAGTCAAGTTGCTTGGGATCAATTCCAACCTGTTACCTCTGAGGATGTGGACAGGCTGCTTGGACGAGTGAAACTGACCACCTGTCTCCTTGATCCTTGCCCATCCTGGCTCATAAAAGTGAGCCGGGAAGAGCTGGGCGATGGGCTACATGGGGTGGTGAATGCTTCTCTCTGTGAGGGAGCCTTCCCAGCCCCTCTGAAAGTCGGTTATTAAACTGTTTCTTAAAAAAAATATCTTTAGACCTGGCCAATATGGCCAACTATCACCCAGTCTCAAATCTTCCATTCTTGGACAAGGTGATTGAGCGGGTGGTTGCTGAACAACTCCAGGCATGCCTGGAGGATGTGGACCATTTGGATCCCTTCCATTCAGGCCTCATCATGGGACTGAAACTGCCTTGGTCGCGGTGGTCGATGATCTCTGGCAGGCTAGGGACAAAGGCAAAAGCTGTTTCTTAGTTCTGCTGGGTCTCTCAGCGACCTTTGATACCATTGACCATGACATCCTTTTGTACCGTCTAGAGGGGCTGGGAGCTGGGGGCACTGTTATACAGTGGTTCCACTCCTTCCTTCTGGGTCGTGTTCAGAAAGTAGTGTTGGGGGATGAGTGTTCAGACCCCTGGGCTCTCACTTGTGGGGTGCCTCAGGGTTCCGTCCTCTCCCCCATGCTTTTTAACATCTACATGAAGCCGCTGGGAGAGATCATCAGGAGGTTTGGGCTGGGTGTTCATCAGTATGCGGATGATACCCAGCTCTACCTCTCTTTTAAATCGGAACCAGTGAAGGCGGTGAAGGTCCTGTGTGAGTGTCTGGAGGCGGTTGGAGGATGGATGGCGGCTAACCGATTGAGGTTGAATCCTGACAAGACAGAAGTACTGTTTCTGGGGGACGGGGCGGGCGAGTGTGGGGAACTCCCTGGTCCTGAATGGGGTAACTGTGCCTCTGAAGGACCAGGTGCGCAGCCTGGGAGTCATTTTGGACTCACAGCTGTCCATGGAGGCGCAGGTCAATTCTGTGTCCAGGGCAGCTGTCTACCAGCCCCATCTGGTACGCAGGCTGAGACCCTAACTGCCTGTGGACTGTCTTGCTAGAGTGGTACATGCTTTGGTTATCTCCCACTTGGACTACTGCAATGAGCTCAACGTGGGGCTACCTTTGAAGGTGACCCAGAAACTACAACTAATCCAGAATGCGGCAGCTAGACTGGTGACTGGGAGTAGCCGCTGAGACCACATAACACCGGTCCTGAAAGACCTACATTGGCTCCCAGTAAATTTCTGGGCACAATTCAAAGTGTTGGTGCTGACCTTTAAAGCCCTAAACGGCCTCATCCCAGCACACCTGAAGGAGCGTCTCCACCCGCATCATTCTGCCGGGACACTGAGGTCCAGCTCCAAGGGCCTTCTGATGGTTCCGTCACTGCGAGAAGCCAAGTTACAGGGAACCAGGCAGAGGGCCTTCTCGGTAGTGGCGCCCGCCCTGTGGAACACCCTCCCATCAGATTTCAAAGAAATAAACAACTATTGGACTTTTAGAAGACATCTGAAGGCAGCCCTGTTTAGGGAAGCTTTTAATATTTGATGAATCATTGTATTTTAATCTTTTGTTGGAAGTTGCCCAGAGTGGGTGGGGAAACCCAGCCAGATGGGCAGGGTAGAAATAATAAATCATCATCATCATCATCATCATCATCTCCTCTGTCACCTTACAGCTGTTTTTTAAAGTTCAGTTCTAGGGCCAAGATCTGCAGTGCTTCTGACATAGCTTGAGGGGCAGAGATCCCCTGCACTTAAATCCAGCAGAGGTTTTCCTTCTTTCTGTTTCTCCTCTCTTAGTAAATATTGAGAAGGCAGTAGAAGAGGACAATGTGTTGAGGTTCCCTCACAATGCTCTACCATCTTCCAAGGTTTTGGAGAGGGTCAACGGGCAGAGGAAAGCAATTTGTTTCCCCTCTTTAGCCTGTTCATTCACCAACCACTATTGCTACCTTTGATTGTTACAAAAACCAATGCAGCAGTTCTCCAGGTCTTCTTACAAAATTGCTTCCATGCTGCTGCACCGTGCAGTATAGAATAGAATGGTTTTTTTGGGGGTGGAACAGAAACCTTGAACACTGATTCCACGTTCAATTTTTCTGATGACATACAGCTGAAAAGAAAGAATTCTTTCCATCTAGCCCCATACCCTCCTCATTTACTCTTTTCTAATTAGCATCAGATATGTGTCAGTAGTATTTAGAACAATTAATGCTTTAAAGATGGGAGTCACCACAAGTTTTTCTTCTATTGAGACCAAATTGAAAACATACATCATTTGTTCAGTTGCTAGTACAGTCAAGTTACTTGGTTTATTTACTTTTGTGTTGGTTGGTTACTGACTAAGATCATGGGGTCTAATTTTTCCATTCTGTTACACAAATAGTTTACAATCAAATTGATCTGGTTCAGTTAGAATGCATCAATATAAAAGTGATGTTATAGATTAGGGACATGATCCATGTTATCAAAAGCAGGGCTGCATAGTAAGGTCCAAACTAGACATGACGCCAAATGTGGCGTTAGCAATAATGCTTGCACTGTTTTAAAAATGGAACATGTGATGGCAGTGCTTATTGGGAATGTAGCAGGGGGCGGGGCAGAGTGAGATTTAACCTCTTCCTTTCCTACTGAGGTTCTACTGAAAATTGTTCTTCCATTGACACCAAGCAGAGCTTTCCTTCTGGGGCTAATAACATATGTGGATATTTTTGCTGCAGGGAAGGAAAGGGACAAAAATATCCCCTCCTCATCAGCTTAAAAAGCCCACACACACATTCAAGACTGAGTGCTAACCAAGTATTTATTGTGATTTCTAATTTGACCCTAGAGGGCTTAACTCCAGAATCTACTTTGTTTGCTTGAAGAAGAGTCATGATGACCCCGTTATAGGGTACCTCTCACTTTATAAGTTGGTCCCAGGTGAGAGGAAGGAAATCGAAGGGCATAGGAGAGGCACAGTAGTATGACTGAGTTTGGGGGCAATTATCTCAGTGTGTCTAATTATGTGGCTTTTCCACCTGAGGAATAAGAGACAGTAGCCTAGTTTGCATATAATACTAAGTCATGGCTTGTTCAACTATGAGTTGTCACAAAGGCAATCAGAAATTCCGTGTTTGTTTTGTTTTCTAGCTGATCTAGCTGGTCTTTATAGTTAAGGAAAATCTGGAGTGTGGTAGTTAAACAAGCCACAGTTAAGGAAGCGGTCTGGGTTCACATATAACACCAAGCAATAGTTAAAACAAGCCAAGGTTCATGTGCCAACAACAAACCATGGTTTAGTACAGTGGTTTGTTGAAAGCAAACAAATCATAGCGAAGCTAATGGGACGAGCTCACACATAACACTAAACCAATGGTTTAGTGTTATGTGTGAACCAGGTTGGTATGGAAACTTTGCAGAGTTCATTCACAAGGTTTTGAGCCTGACTGTAAATGGTTCTGTGAACCAATTTTACATTTTGAGCATGTAGGGAAGGAGGATTCGAGCCCTAGCAGGTTTCTAGGGGCAACACTGGGGCTTTGATGTGAAAACTAACAGCTGGGGAAATGGAGAGGATGGTAACGAAGAGCTGACTGACTCGAGTGGAGATCTGAGGAATGATTGGCCTCAGTCTGACTGACGAAAGTGGAGAATAACATCTGGCAGAGAAAGAAAAAATGAGACAGCACATGTGTAAATAACTGGGTGAAAGGAACACAGTGGCATATCCTCCAGCATTTCACAGATGAAAATGGACACGCTTGTAACATGCCTATTTTCATAACAAGGAGGACGACAGCCAGAGTCCCTCCCTCCTGCTCCCTCTGCCTGCTGTGTGTTCTGCTTGCACTGCGGTAGCCCATCCTCCGCAAATTTACAAGCAAAGAAGCTGATTCTTTTGTTTAATGGTATATTAATGGTAATTAAATGTAATTTTCCTACAGTACCTCATAAATGGGTCAAAATAAAGCTTAGTTGCTGCTGTATGTGAAATGGTAGGCTGCGCATCACATTGTCAGGGCTGGCCCAAGACATTTTTCTGCCTGAAGCAGAAGAGCAAATGGTGTCTCCCACCCCACTCAAGCCAAGGTCACTGCCACATCTGAGTTGGATGAAGATGAGAAACAGAGCTATCTATCATCAGCATACTGACTTCACCATGTAGTGTCATGTAGATTTTTCAAAAGCAGGGGAGACAAAACTTTGATGACCCACGGTCTCATAGTACCACATTTGAAGCTTAAATTGCAGGTAGGAGTGGTTCCTCTAGCTGCCAACCCACCAAGGCTGACCAGAAGGATACCATATTCAATGTTTTGAAAAGGCAAATTCTTTTTTTTTTTCCAAAGCAAAAATATCTCTTTTATTGAAACTCAATGTCTTTTCCTATAATGCTCAATAAAAAAGCTTCTGGCTTTTTGAGGAAAGTAATTCCTAGCATTTTCTTTAACTCCTCATATATTATACCCCAAAATGCCTTGATCTTCCTGCATAACCACCACATATGATACAGGTCCCCCCCACTTTCCCCACACCTCCAGCAGATGTTTGCCAAACTTTTGTAAATCTTAGATAATTTCAAAGGGGTAAGGTACCACCTATGCTGAATCTTGAGCATATTCTCCTTGATGTTGTAACATGATGTAAAGTTCATATCTATGCCCCAAAGCTTTTCCCACTCGTCCATCATTATTGGATGGCCTATATCCTGTGCCCATCTAACCATAGTCGACTTCACCTCCTCCTCCTTGACCTCCCAATCTAAGAGCAGATGGTACATTTTCGAGATTAATTTAGATTTACTATTTAGCAACTCTACCTCAAACTTTGATGGCTCTTTGTTAAATCCAATTTTGGTGTCTTGTTTGAAGATTCCGGATAATTGATGATAATCTAACCATCCCGAAAGTCGCCCTTTTATTTCCTCATACTTTCTTAGCTTGATTTTCCCTTCTTCTTCCATCAACAATTCTCCATATGTCATCCAATATCCATTCATATTCTTTCCCCCCCACTGTGATTGCTTCTAATGGTGATATCCACCTTGGGGTCTTTGCTTCAAGGAGTCGTCTATATTTTCCCCATATTTTAAATAAAGCCTTTCTTACTATATGATTTAAGAAATTTTTATGGACTTTCTGTTTTTCATAATTTAAATATGCATGCCATCCTTATTGGATGTCATGCCCTTCTAAATCCAACATTTCTGTATTTCTAAGTAGGCACCATTCTCTTAGCCATGAGAGACACGCAGCCTCATAATATAATTTTAAATCTGGGAGACCAAAGCCCCACCCTTTCCTTGATGTCAATGAGGACCTTATGTTTGATTCTTGGGCGACTTCCTGCCCAAATAAATTTTGATATTTCTTTCTGCCAATTATCTATACATTTTGATCTTTCTAGAATTGGAATGTTTTGAAATAAAAATAGTAATTTAGGTAAACAATTTAGCATAATTGCCGAAATCCGACCCAGAAATGATAAATTTAATTTGCTCCATCTCTCAAGATCCTTCTTAATTTCTGTCCAACATTTCACATAATTGTCCTCATAGAAATTTATATTTTTGGTGGCCAGCCAGATTCCCAGATATTTTATTTTAGAGTGTATTTTTAAATTTGTTACTTCTCCCAATTCTTCTTTTTCTTTTAATGACAGATTTTTGGCTAGTAATTTGGATTTATTATAATTCAGCTTAAAACCTGAGTTCTTCCCAAATTCTTGCATTATCTCCAATGCAAAGGTAAATTCATGGGGTCACGAAGACTACCTAATTGACTATTCCTGGGGTAAGTTGTCGGTTACGATGACCAATACAATTTCATTCCCTAAACCAGCAAGGGCAGCCCTGTAAATTCAGGAGGGTGAAGCAACCTGCTTCAGGGGGCACCATGAAGGGAGACTAATGAAGGCAGGAACTGGTACCTAATGGTGCAGCCACATTTTAAAGTGTTGGGCTTAGCAGGGGTGCGGACATCATTTGGCAGCCAAGTGTATTGGGACAGCACCACAAGCCAGGCTGAAAACTGAGCCAGTAAAGATCTAGATATTCAACAGAACCTGAAGTTGACCAGTCACAACCTGTTTAAACTTCTTACTCCAAAATGGCAAATTAGAGCGTAGCCTATAGTGAGTCTCTGGGGATAAATCACTCAAAAAAACACCAAGGTAAGACCCTTCCAAATGTGAAATCAGTAGCAGAGGACACCTATACTGAAGTGCTTTTCAGTGGGTCCCTACATGGTGGTTGTCATGTTTAAATCAGCCTCAAGCTTTCAATGTTTACTGCTGCAAATTTATGTTAAATGCTACTGGGCATGACTAGCACTTTCAGTTCTGGTATAGTAGGGCTTGATATATTGCCCCCTGTTTATTCCTGAAGCAGAGGTATAATTTTCTGCAGCTGCCAAATTTGAATTATATTTATACCTCTTGCTGTACCTCAAGAGGACTGTGTAGAGACAAAGCATTCATCAGGATATGAAATGTAGAACATGAAGCTTTAACTAGTAAACTACTCAGGGCTGTGTCAGAAAACACCTGAGAGACAGTAGCAGGTTCTCATCTGGGCTGGAGTGCCTCAATATGATAAAGGCAAATGCTTGCTTCTAAACTGTCGCAAGAGTTCTCAGGTGTCTGTAGTGATAACCTAAGGGATGTTTGTGGGGATCCCTGTTCTGCTTCTTACGTTATTCTTGGGAATGTCCCTGGCATTACACTTAGCCCAGCACCTGTCTGTGGAAGACCATTCCACTGCATTAGTGGGTGGTGGGCTCTTACTGGCTCAGAGCATCCGAAGATGGGGCAAAGGAATAATAGTGAGCCTACAAGGTCTTACGCAACACCCCTCCATCGTAATATTTAGGATAGCTAGATTATTTTCTGTGCATTCCTGTTAAATTCATTATTAATTTTTTGAATGGGAAAAAGGTTTTGCAGACATTGGGATACTGTCCTGTTATTACACATACCAGCATATTTGTTCTTGTCCCACTTCACCTGCTCTGGAAGGTGGTACATATACCAGAAATTACCAGTAGCGGCTTCCACATGAAGCGAATGTGACTTCAGTGCTTTGCCTGTTGGTGTTGCTTAAGAGTTGTGGGACTTTCTGTCAGGCTGTGCTCATATGAGTGTAAAGAATCCACATCCCATCCTCTTCCATGCTGCTGTAGAGCTGTACCCATAATATTTGACATGTTTCCCAAGAGGACCCAAGCTCAATGGTAGGACACATTCTTTATCCACATAAGGTTCCCAGGTTCAATTATGGGCATTTCCAGTTAAATGATCTCAGCAGGGACTGGGAAATACCTTGGAGAACGTTTGGCATTAGTGGCCTGGATAGCCACTTATTCAGTTAAGAAAGCACCGTATCCATAGAAAACTGATTCTCTTAATTGTGCATTACTCAGGGTGAAATCCAACATTTTACAGAGCTGTAGCATCTCCAGTGTTGACAGATTAAGGACCCTGGAGGTACTAGCAGGGAGAACTTCACATAGCCAATAAAGAGGCTTTAGAAAGGGAAAACATATGTGAGATGTTTTGAGGAGTATGATCTCAAACCTCTCACTGTTCTTTATAGCCCGCATGTCCAGCACCTCCCAAACCTGCACTACAAGTATGAACTCAAATTAACATTTTTTTCAAAAGCTTTTTTTTGGAAGCAGGTTCAAAATGTGAATATTTCTCCTATACTGCAATCTTAGTACCCATTTACAGAGTGGTATTTGAATCACATTACTGGTTTGGGCAAGTGAATCTGAGAATAACAAACATTGATCCATTGTCTTATTAGTAAATAAGACAGTGAGAGACCTTTTCGTTAGCCAATAATGTGTTGGGGTGTTTTGGAATATTATTTCTGCCTGGAAGACACAGTGTGGGTTCTGATAATTGATTTTTGGGTAGTCAGAACTCTGGAGTTTAACAATATTTGATTCAATTCTGTTATTCATATGAGTTCTATTGGCAAAAGTGAAGTTAAAGTAGATTCAGTGCCAAGTTGCAGCTGTTAAAGAGTTACTAAGAGCCAGAGACAGATGAGCAAGCAGGGATTCAGTATAAAGAAAAATTAAGATATTTTGGCTGCACTCCACAAATCAAACACGACTGAGCACTTGAACTGAAGCTGATATCATACTGATTTATATGGGACAAAACTATGTCCAAGTAAGTACTTTAGATTTAACTAGTTTCTGGATGTCTACCCCATTCATTTAAAAGGGGCTGACTTCACGATCCTGTGCATTTCTACTCAAAAAGCCTCACTGAGTTCAGTGGGACTGAACTTTCAGGTAAGCATATGTAGGATTGCAGCCTTGGACTGCAGTCATGCCTGTTTACCTGGGAGTGTCTCTTTGGATCTAACAGGCCTTACTTTGAATAAACATGTATAGGACTGCAGGGTAAATTAGCTTCAGTCCAAGTAGGTACTAATGATGAAAGTGAGATGAAAGCCAGATGAAAGTGAAAAGAGGGTTCCTGCACCTTGACCTTCCTCCAAAGTTCTGGCTCTTGCCCTGACCTGGCCTTGCTTGGGCAAACACCTATTCTCAATGGTGAATATTCCTGTGGATCATGACACTAGTAGCACCACAGTTAAAGTTAACCACAGTTCCAAGTTTGGACAAAAAAGACAAGCTGCAATTAGTTGAAAATAGAAGCAGATTCTATATCCATTTAGTATAACATTTAGCATCACAGCTGAGCCAGGCTGCTGGCTACATATCACTGTTGTAGAGCCACTTTGGAGAGAGGGCAATGTCCTCAATCCAGCAACTTGTGGGCAGAAAAATGGCTTGAAGCCATTGGAAACTTGATGTTTGCTTCTACCAAAACAATCAGTGAACAAGGCTTAAAAATGGTGAAAAGGAAGGGCTGTGAGTCCTTTAAAAATCCCCTGGCCATCTTTCAAGCTGAAAAAAAAAAGATTGGGAAATTAACCCTGATAGTTACATGTTATGTAATAGTTGGGTGACATCTAGAATCCGAAATCTCTAAAGAAGAAAAGGTTTCTAAGAATCTTAGGAGGGACATTTTTGAAAAGTATATAATCCAATTTATTTATATTAATATATTCAGTTTATTTATCGTGGAAGAATATATTCAAACATTACATGAAAGTGTAGAGACTTGAATTCGAAAGCATACTTTTCCTTTAGCATAACATTGTTCCAGCTGAAGCTGGAACAGCCTACAATGTATTACACGCTGGGGAACTATTCAGTTCAACACAATCTTATTCTGTCTTGCAGATGTCTAAGATAAAAATACACAGTACATTTGCACATTGATGGTGGATTCATTACTCCTTGCAGTTTCCCAGTAATTACTGGTTTCTTGGTCCCTCCTTATATATAGTCCTCTTTATTTTGTGTCCTCTGCAAGAACATTGTCTTAAGTGTTCTATGGCATTAGATATTAATTGTGCTTGAACTTTCATTTTCTGCCAATCAGAGTTTTGGTAGGATCTCTCATACAACTACAGTATGTTAGCCATAAGTTAACAGTCTAACCCAGCCTCTACCAACCTATTGCCCTCCAGAGTTTTGTGCTGCCTAATGGTAGTTGTGGTCCAAAACATATGGAGGGTACCAGGTTGGTGAAGGGTGGGCTACGCTAGGCTATCCTAGTTGTAATGTTCCCCTGGCAAAAATCAGGAGTAGCCCAGGTGCGCAATGTTCATAGGTCTAGGAACACATGCACTTAAAAACAAACAAACCAATCCACATTTGTTGCATAGCCTCAGGTTATGAGGCAGGCAATTTTAGATGGGTGATTTATATTCTCTTGAATTCTCTTCTTCTTCTTCATTTATTGAATTTATATACCACCTTATATACGGGGGTCTCAGGGTGGTTCACAGAAATCTCGTTAGGATTTTGTCTTTATTTTAAGAGGACAGAGTCCTGCTTCACCAAGTCAAAACCACCAGCATAAGCACCTTTCTGTATGCATTGTGATGCTGGTGCACATCTCCATCTGTGTCGCAATGAGTAGCTGAGCCATGGTGAACGGCTGGGTGTGTCTCTTGAAGAGAGCAGTAGACACTAGTTCTTTCTGTGATTTGTTTCCCACAGTTCCAATGGGATGATACCTTCAGTGTGTTTGGTTTGACCAGATTTAATTGATCATATCAGAACTTTCCGTGGGCGCAGTGTCTTCTGGATATATTGTTTCATGTGCTTACTTTGGCCAAGCTGTCATGGTAGTTTTGCGCTCCTATAAGCGAGTTTTTGAACGATTACCATATTCATTCTTTGCCTTCTTTAGCAGTGCCATTTGGCAGAATTCTCTCCTTGCATTCCCCCCCCCCCACCATATTTTTGTCTACAGAATAATAATTCAACAGCCCTTTCACTGATGCTGGCACCACCTATTGTCCTTGTACCTTTGTCGTACCTGCTATTCCCAAGTGTCTGTTTCTGCTTTTGCTGTCCACTGTTGCCATTAAACATGCAGCTGTTTTCCTCTACAGCAGGCATCCCCAAACTGCAGCCCTCCAGATGTTATACAGGCATATACAGGCCTTTTGGCTTAGATCAAGTGTGTGTGTGTGTGTGTGTGTGCGTGTGTAGTACAGTGGTACCTCAGGTTACATACGCTTCAGCTTACATACGCTTCAGGTTAATAACTCCGCTAACCCAGAAATAATGCTTCAGGTTAAGAACTTTGCTTCAGGATAAGAACAGAAATTGTGCTCTGGCGGCGCAGCGGCAGCGGGAGGCCCCATTAGCTAAAGTGGTGCTTCAGGTTAAGAACAGTTTCAGGTTAAGAACAGACCTCTGGAACGAATTAAGTACGTAACCACAGGTACCACTGTATATTTGCTTTGTTTCCACCCCCTTTTTCAGTGATGGCTACAGCTAGGAAGATCCAGTATGTCAGTGGGGCATAATTATGAGGGTGTGGGTGGGCAAAGTAATTATGCCTATAGGGGTAGCCATTGCGGTGCCCTCTAGCTTTTGTTGGACTTCATCTTGCATTCATTTCAGCCAGCATGGGCAATGATCAAGTATTGTGAGAGTTATAGTCCAACAATATGTGGAGGGTGCCTCATTGGCTACCCTAATGGAACTTCTGCCTGGGTGAGAGGGTGAAACAAACAGTGATCATGTTTTGGGAAACACAGCTTACAAATGAGAAAGTAAATATAGAGCTGGTTTCAGCACAAAGGGTAGAGGGAAGGGCGAGGAAATACAGCAGAATCCCTATCAATAAGCAGCAGAGCACTGGTTTATTTTCCAGCCAGTATCTTGGCTGTGGCCCATTACAGTACTTGAAAGCTGAGCCACAAAGACAATCTGCATATGAGTCACTCTGAGTTAGTCATCACAAACTCTCTTCAAGAGTCTGCTGGGCTACATCACCACTAGAGATTGCCTGGAACGAGGAGCTCAGAATTCAAGCTCCACTCTTCCTGGAAAAAGCTTTTGGCCGTTCTTTGTGGTTACCCTCTCAGAGGGGGCAACAAAGATGTTGGTGAGCTTCAGGCTAGCATGTTTGTCTTTACATTTGAGTAGACTTGTGTGCATGGCAGTATTTTGATTGAGCTTTGGGTTTCCAGCAGCTGGGGAAGTATTGATCCTAATCCAGTCATAACGAAGCACTTACAAGCCCCAGTGAGATTTAAGTGGGAGACTTAAGCTTGTACATAAGCCTCTTTTGCTACATAAAAATAAAAATGGCATCAATCAGTAGCAAAGGAAGAAGCAGATACCATATCCTCCAACATTTCTCTGATGAAAACAGGGACATTCCATTCCATAATGATAATTTTACTATTTATCACCTTACTGGGTTTCCCCAGCCACTCTGGGCAGCTTCCAATATATATAAAAGCATAATAAAACATTAAACATTTTTTTAAAAAAACTTCCTTATACAGCATTGCCTTCAGACTGCTCGGGGGTCAGATAACTCCATACCGTCCAACATTTCTCCAGTGAAAATAGGGACATCCTAAGGCAGTGATGGCTAACCTTGACACTCCAGATGTTTTGGAACTACAACTCCCATCATCCCTAGCTAACAGGATCAGTGGTCAGGGATGATGGGAGTTGTAGTCCCAAAACATCTGGAGTGTCAAGGTTAGCCATCACTGTCCTAAGGAAAAGTGAGACATTCTGGGATCAAATCAGAAACCGGGACAGCTTATCTAAATCAGGGATGTCCCTAGAAAATAGGGACACTTGGAGAGTTTGAGATACACTGAGGTGGCAGCTGGTGTTCAGGGGCAAAAATTGACAGAGACAGCAGCAGTAGTTAGCAGTTCCGAATGTTTGATTTGACTGGGGTCAGGTTTTTGAGTCTGAGACATGACATGAATGTATTTGGGTTGATCTGGGGCATGCTCAGGAGGCCTACATTAAATTGTGACCCACCAAGCCAAATATGCCTCACCAGCTATGTATAGGAGGAGGCACCAAAGGCACTGCAAGCACCTGGCAGGCCATACTAAATGGCTTGTGAGCTGCTTTCAGCTTGGTTGAGCACAGTTTATGCAGACCTGATCAAAGTCAGGTGCTTTGGTGCACAGCCACTAACTTCAGAGCTTCTAAAAACCTATTACAAAATATAGAACAGACCATTTCAACCACTACTTCTCAGTGTTGGTAGCATGCATAGATGTTCCAGTGTTTGTGTTTGCCACATATGACTTACATCAGAATGGGGCACCTGTGGCTCTTATCATCAGACTGCCGCTTCCCTCATCCCTGACTATGACCATGCTGGCTGGAGGAGATGGGAACTGGTGTTCAACAGCATTTAGGCCATCAGATTCCTCATCCCTGACAAAATAAACTACACATAGCCAAATGCTCTGCTAATAAAAAAACCAGAAACCAATGGAGCTGATATTGTCAACGGTAATATCTGCTACATTTTTTTACCCTTTTTGATCACACTTGATCCCCAGTTCAGGAATATATATTACAGTTAATGACTCTTTCAAAACATATTTCATGAGGAATTTCCTGCGAACACAAAAGGCACATCATGTTTTCAACAACAGCCCCTTTAATCCCATTCTAAAAATGATTTGCTATTAGGCAATGGGAATGAATACATTTTTATAGTTGCTAAATCACAGTAGAGTAACTCCATTAGACATGGGGGATATCATTGTCAATTAAATGGTCAAAAACACTGGTTACAGTTTAGACAAAATTAAGCACTTGTAAATGTCATTTATCTATGATTTCAGTAGGAGAGTGGAGCAGATTCTCAGAGTTACACTCCTGTGTAAACTTAATCTGAACTCATTGTGACTTACTTACTGGTATTTATTTATTTGATTGATTGATTGATTGATTGATATTCCACCTTTCATCAACAGATCTCAGAACAGTTCACAAGATAAAAGCATAAATAAACAGAAACGACAAAACAATAACCCCCTCCCACAAACACATTTAAAAGACTGTAGAATATTAATCAACCTACATTCATAGGATTGGTCTCCCACTCTTTCCCACTGAATTCAAAGGGTTTGTAAAGAGAGCTATTTTTGACTAAATGTTTCCTCATTTAACACAGAGACAAATATGACACAAGTATCATATATGGAATCTCTACACTGTTGTTCATTGGTGCTGCAGAGTAGATTCCCAAGAAAGCCAGGCATGCAGATGAACCATATAAATTGACGGGTTTAGTGGCACAATCAACAGATTATAAGGCTATATGTAACTTTCTCTGGATTATGCCCCAAAGCAGCAAATTTCAAAGTAGAATGCTATTTGCCACGAGCATGGCCTACTTTATCTTTACTCTGCAAAAAATATTGTGTAATGCTAGCAACACAATCAGTTATGAGATGTTATCCTCCAGTTATTCTGCTTGACAACTTCCAGTGGAACAAAACTGATGGAAGAAAACAGTCCAAAGAATGCAAATATTGCCACAGTAGCAAGCAACTTCTGTCATCGTCAGGGAAATAAATGTTGGAACTGCCGCAGTTTTGGAAGTTGCTTGCTACTGTGGTGTTTTGTTAAGTTCTTGGCTCATGTGAAACCCTAGTCGTGAAAACAAGCATCTGATTGCAACATACTATTTGGGCACCAGCTTTGATTTGAAAGGGGGGAGAGCAGTGGAGATCAAGAGCCAGTGGTTGTGTAGTGCCAAGATTACAAGTGGAAATACTCATGTTCAAATCCTCATTCAGCCATGAAGCTCACTGGGTGATCATGATCACAATCTTTCAAAGGGTGGATGTGAAGAAAAAATGGGGGGGGGTAAGCATTATGTACACCACCATGAGGTTCCTGGAGAACATACAGGATACAAATTAATTTTGAAATAAAATACAAATTATTTATTTGTTTGTTATTTTAGAGTTGTCTGTCCCTGTTTCTCCAAGTACTGCTAACAAACAGTACTAAAACAGACATAATCTCTATACCCCCACAATGTAAATTCAAATTAATAGTATCTGATCTGCTTAACAAATAAAAACAGCAAAAAACAAACAAACAAACCCCAAAACAAACCCAAACCAGAAAAATTGCACAGTTAACCAAAGCCCTTTCCACAAAGCAAGGTCTAAACACCCATAGAAGTATAGTGACAGAGCCCATTGAACCTCACTCAGCAAGGCATTCCGTTAAAAATAAGCAGACAGGTGTATTGCTAGGATTCTTACAAAGAATGTTGGACTTGGTACACCTCTGAGTCAACAAGGCTCTTCTTACTTTCTTATGGACTTCATAATGAACTGCTTTGTAAATTTAAAGCACACAAGTGAACCATGGGGAAAGCAAAAGTAGAGTTCTGAAGTTGGCCCATACTTCCACCAGAGGACTCAGGAAGGAGTACACTTTGGTGGTATACTGAACCTCCATTTTCCAAGGCACTGTACTTCTGCATGCCAGTTGCTGAGGAGCAACAGCGGGGAAAGGTTTTCTTGCCCTGGTGGGTAGCTGGCTGGCCATTGTGGGAAGAAGAAGAATGGCTGATCTTCAGTTTGATCTCTCAAGACTCTTTTTACGCTGTAAATCTCTACTAAACTGTGGAATGAAATTGGGGGTGGAGGCATGCAGGCAAGATTGGTGGGTAAGATCAAGCCATAGAATGGAAAGTTGGGAATCACAGGAGATCTGGCATACATATTTTTTGTCCAGAAAGGCAAACCATCTTCATCACTGTAGCAGTTTTTAATAGATGTAAGGATTCAGCTTACAAAGAGAAACAACAGCTTGAACGTTCTTAGTTCAACTTTCTTTGTTTCTGTTATACTCGCTAATAAATGAGGCAAAACGGGGTGGGGGTGGAGGTAGAAATAGCATGTGGGAAGCTCTCCTACATATAGACTTTCATTCCCCAACTCTCTGCTTTAATGCTTTTACTATAAGCACAAACATAGTTCAGGTCACCAGGTCAGAAAGCTGGGTGCTGCCCTGAGCATGCTTGCTGAACATTAGTAACCTCTCAATTTTCAAATAGTCCCAAGAAATCCTTTCTCCGTCATCTTTCTTTTTAACTTTTGCCTGCTGAACTCTGACTACTGAGATTTGAGTGGAAAAACCTACTTGAAATGGAAATTGCCTAGCATTGCTTTTCTGGTGGGACTGCCAAATCAGATCAGAATGATGTGGATTGCTTCCTATTAGTTTAAATTAATAGCAGGTATCAGCATTTGTAGTGATATCAGATCATGCAATGTACTTGAACAAAAGTTATGCAAGCCCTGGGATGGATTCTATTTTCACATGAAGACAAAAGAAAAGAAAAGAAAGCTTCAGAAAATGGTACTTAATTATGTTACTGAGAACCATGGTTCTTTTTGTTTTTGTTTTTTTAGGACGATGCTTTGCAGTCCTGTAAACACTGAAGGGGTCAGGTCTATGGTGGAACAAATCCACTTGGCTTAAACCTTCAGGCACAGGCAGTGTTGAGATTCTTTGCCAGAGAGGTGTGTGGTCTTCCACCCTCTTTTCAGAAAGAGTGGTGCACATATAGTGAGAGGCAAATAAGTTTACTTAGTCCAAGTGGAGACACTTGTTTGAACCATGCCCTTCTCCAAAAAAAGAAAAAGAAAAAAAAGTAATATAATATATTCAGTTTAATAACAATGGGGTTCAGCTCATTCAGTGCTAGGGAACTATTCACTATTGCAACAAGGTTTTGTGAATTACCCTTCCCCCCTTGTACAGACTTGTGAGCAAGCCCCATTGGAATAAGTAGAACTTAGTTCTAAGGATCAGGGTGCAACACATGGCGGTTTAAATTGGCTCCAAAGATGGTGGGGGTTATTGTTTTTATTTGTTATAATGGTATGCAGTTTTGTGTTCTTATACTGCAAACTAACCTGTGATCCTTGGATGAAAGGGAGGATAGAAATTAAATAAATAATGACCAAGTCCCTACTGAAAGCAAAAAGACTTTACTGTTACCAAATTGCCCCATTGGTTGCATACAGAGCTGCATAGGAAATAGAATCAGAATTATAGAGTTGGAAGGGACCACGAGGATCAGCTAGTCCAACCCCCTGCAATGCAGGAATCATTTGCCCAACATGGGGCTCGAACTCACTGTAGCCTTAGCAACAATTAGCAACAATACCGGGTTCAATGTTGCTCCTGAAGTGAGGGAGAGAGGAGAAAAAAAACATCGAGGTTTGGTTCAAAAGAGAAAGGTTTATTTCTGCTTTCCGGAGAGCAGAAGGATCCTGCCTGGTCATCCAAAGGCAGGAACAAGAATAATAAGTTTAAACAAGACTTATATACCTTTCAGAGCACTCTCTCCCCCTCCCAAAAAGGTCTATGACCATATTAGGAGAATCCTTCCTGCTACCATGTAAAGACATGCATCATGAGTCTGGTAAAGCCATATAAGGAGTTCCTTCCTGTGAACTTTCTACAGGGCCCTCTGTGCGTCATGGTGGTAAGGACATTTGCACCCTGTACAGACTTTCTGTCTGTACTTGGTCGATGCCATCCTTTCAGACTGGCAAGGCCATGCTGATAAGAGGGTACGCATGCTTTGCCCTTGAACTGTGGTTCTGAACTTTCATTATGCAGTCTTCTGCTGCTGCCGGAGACTTTCCTTATGAATTGATTTAGGGGGATATGAAGCCTCCCACAAAGAGGTGTTTGTGAAATAGGAATTACAGGTTAGCCCTGTAACATAGGAATTTGAGGTTCGGTTAAGCTAACCTCCTCCTTCATCACAACTCTGAGATTAAGAGTATCGTGCTCTACCAACTAAGCTATAATTGCTGTACTCTGGAAGCACACTTATTGAATTGTTGAAAAATAGACAAATCCCTCAGGCTAGCTTTACTCTGAACATGGGTGGCCATGACTACAAATTGGTGTTGTTTAAGTGCATAGTGTATGCACTGTGTGAAGAAGAACACCAACCAGAACTATGCACAATATTCTGTGAATAGGATTCATAACATTAAGTAGAAAAGATTGTGGCAACTACAGTTTTTAAGTCAGTTTGCATACACCCTAACTTTGGCTGGATTGAGACCCCTATATAGAATTGGACTCAGCAACTGATAACTCCCATTGGTAACAATAGTGATAGTTTCACACCATCAGTCACCCTTGCAACTTGCTTGAAGTTAACTAACTGTAGGCAGGTGTTGTTAATTCATGGGACTGTCTAAGAATAAGGATGACCTATCAAAGGAAATCCGTGCATTCCAAGAAGCATTCCAAGAGACATTTTGTGAATGGAGGAAGTTTATGCCAGTAACTGGCTTTTAAAGAACATAGATACTGTATAAGACAAATGCAAGATTAGCATCTGCAGCTCCGTCGTCTGTACCCAAACCAGCAATCTGTTCTAGGCTACAAGCTGGGGAAAAGGTTTCAGGTTTTACTAGCCATCTGGTTTACCTATTGGTATACCAGTGGTAATAAATGACATCAGTATTTTCACAACCAAATGACATTGGTGGGATTCTATTACACCAGGGATATTTGGGTATATGAGCCCAAAGACGTTTCTAGTTAACAAGGTTACTGGTATTGACTTTGCTGAGTTAATAACAGATGTAGCAACCAATGTATGAATTTCAGTTTTTCCACAACACTGGGGAAAAATGAGAGCTTCTATCCATGCCCACCAGACTAATGAGTCTCAAGTGTTTTATTTCCATTGCAGACAAATTAAGGGAGAAGGAAGGGGGCTTACCATGCCTCAGGCTTTATGCCATCAGAAGCCTCAGCATATCAAACCAATAGGAAATTTATTTTTATTTTTGAGGTTTAACATTCCCTGTGTAGACGAGATCTTCAAAAGAGCTTAGTTCACCATTTAGGCATCTGCCTAAACATTAAGGGAAGAGCTTCCCCCTGTTGAGTTCTTTGAAAAGCTAGTCTTACTGCAGTCTCACAGCCCTTTTCAAGGGTGGTGAAGGTGAATTTACTTCAAAGACTGCTTTGAGCTTCAAACCTTCTGTGTGATATCTTTATAGTCTGCTGCTTTAAAAATATACCATTTGTAGGTGAGTGAAATGGAAGGGAAGAATAGGATATTGTGGCTCTTGATCCTTGCATTTGTTCATTTATTCTGCTATGCCAAAAGGGGCCAGAGCCATTAGGTTGTTGCTTAATGCCTTCTTAAAGAATGGCTATCATGTGAGTCATCTGTGGGTCCTTTTGATTGAAGGTAATTATGAGCCATTCAAAAATATACTTTTTGGGAACACTGTTGAATTTGCTGTGGCCTTTGTAACCATTGATCCTCTCTGTCTGACAGAGTTGGAGTTGGAGGAATTCCTACTTTTCAAGAAGGTTCCAGAAGGTCGTGGTGGTGGTGGTAGCCTGCTGCTGTATTTTCCCATAGGGCGCTACACAGTTCTATGCTGTCTCTTATCCTTTTCAACATTTATGTGAAGCCACCAAGAGAGGTATTTGGAAGGCATGGCATTCAATGCAATCAATGTGTGGTTGTCACACACTTGCTTCCCTCCTTTCTGTCACATGCCAGTGAGGTGACTTACTCCATATAACGGATCAGTGATGAATTGGATGGGGACCAATAAATTGAAGCCAATTAAAGATAAAACAGGTATTGATGGTAGGAAAATCTCTTGTTCAGGATAGTGGATAGTGCCATTATATAGTTTAACCACTAGATGGCAATCTAATTAGTTGAATCTGCATGGAGTCAGGAGGAGCAGAGATGTTAAATACCTTGCTTGGCTTTGTGACCTCTTCCATGAGAGGTGAATAGCTGTTGTGTTTCTTCTCTTTAGTTGGAGGGACTTTGCCACTGCTGTATATGCCTTGGTGACTTTTGTATTAGCTTATTGTATTAGCTTATTGCAATGCACTCTGTATGATATGGCTCTGAAGACTGCCAGGAAACTACTGCTGGCCCAGAAAGACTAGTGTGGGCAGGAGGGAACATATTACACCTGCTTTTAAACATCAGCACTCTGAAAAAGGTGGCTTACAAGTGCAATTCAGCATGATAGTTTTAAAACCTGATACTTTATAATTGAGCTATGACCCTGCCACAAATGCAACAGTACAGCACAACAAACAACATCAATAAAACCATAATTAAAACTCCTGTTCAACAGAAAAGCAAAAGCCTTAAAGATCATTGTACATACAGAAGAGCCTGCCCAATTCCAGTTAAAAGGAGCTCCTTGCTTAGGGAAGCTTGGTTGACCAGATTACTTGCTATTTTTAAGAGGATAGCAGTAGACATCTCTCTTCCAGACTGCATTCCACATTCAGAAGTTAAACTGAGAATTAAAAGAGTCTAATATCCTTCTCATACTGATCTGCTGAACTGAAATATTTGCTATATGTTAGACATTTTAATTCTGGTGTTGAATTATTATATTGCATTATAGGAGGGGCCTATCTCAATGTTCAAGCTCACGTCTTGCATGCAGAAGGTCTTGGGTTCAAACTGAAAGAATATTGGGTGGCAGAGAACCATGGCTAGTCATAGAATACAAATATGGACTAGATGGATTGGTGTTCTGACACAGTAGAAGGCCTCATCTCATATACTGCTATTAACAACTAAATAAATTTTTAACTGTTTTGGAAGCATAGCTGAGAAGAGATCTAGAAATGTAATACAAACATACACACCTACATACCATATTTTTCTGTGTATAAGACATGGGTTGTTTTTTTAACCAAAAAAATAGGTTTGAAATTGGGGCTCGTCTTATACACGGGTAGTGCTGAGGGGTGTTTTCTTAATTTGGAGTCCCCAAAAATAGGGGGCGTCTTATACACAGAAAAATATGGAAATGCATAACATAAATAGTGTGCCTGAAGAAAATATTAGGGCCACCACAATGAATCATAAGAGTAATTAATATAATGCAAAATATTTTATATATTCTATATAAACATTGTAATTATTTATTGCCCTTATAAAATAAAAGCATCATCCATGCAACTAATAAAATCATCCACAACTGGGTTATGAGACTATTTCTGGCTGTGATAGATGGGATATATTCCCTCATAAACCTGAATCAACATTCCCAAACCTCTACCTGCCATTATTGATAGGTACAACCAAAACAGAATAAAATATAAAAATATATCTCGTTAAATATGTAATATTACGGGAAAACTGCAGCAGTGCTTGAAAAACATCTAATACCAGTTTCCTCAAATGTTGATGCTAGCACTTGTGTGTGTGTGTGTGTGTGTGTGTGTGTCACACACACACACACACACACACACTGTTTTGTGAAGGCTTAGGAGATAAGATTGTGAAAATAACTATCAAAACATCCTAGAGCAAAGAATTGAAAGCCTAGATGTAACTTAAATGACTCATCTAATCAATTTAACAATATGAGGGGAAAGAAATATAAGTTGTAGCTGGCTCTAAATTTTATAAATAATGGTTTCTCTTAATTAATCAGGTGTCTTCTTACATTATTATTATTATTATTATTATTATTATTACTACTACTACTACTACTACTACTACTACTAAGGATTGCAGTGGTTTGGCCCATTAATCAGCTCACCAGGGTTTGCCTCAAAGAAAGAAAGGAAAAAGCAGAATGAGAGGAGAACAATGTGAAAGTAAGCTGAAAGAGGGAGGGAGAAGCTTTGACTCACCTGTGCTTCCTCAGCAGCCAGGGAAGAGAGCAGCAAGCCCCAAAGGCGAGAGAGCAGAAGAAGCTGCAGCAGAAGCCCTGCCGAGCCCAGACTGCCACAACTGGTGGAGGTCTCCCATACCAGAAGCCAAGGCAAACAACTGGGGGAAGCAACTTCCAGAGAGGTATTCCAAACAGGGAAGACTACAAAACCTGAACATCTTTCCAGTTGGCACCCTCGGGTGAGGCCTGAGAATCCAAAACAAGGTCAGCCACCATTTGGACTTCAAAGTGCCCCAGGGACGGAGAGAGTCCCCTGTGAGGGTTTAGTTCTCCCCCTGCCCTTTGCAGCTAGGAGCTGATGACAAACCTGACAGTAAGAACACAGTGAAAACTCAAGACCGTGTTGAATAGTTGGACATAAACTCTTTCATGCCTGTGTCCAGATAAACTTTTATCTGGATAATTATGTTTACAATATAATGGAGAGAAACTTGGTATGACCCGAAGTTGTGAAAGACAAAATGTGGTCCAATGAATAGTGTTAGACTTGGATGTGAATGTGTGAGTTTATTATTATTATTTAGTCAAGCTAGTGTCCATTGAGTGCCTTTGAGTTATTGTAGCTGTTCTAGGCCTTAGGGATTTAATCAGGATTTAATTTATAGTGTTATACTTTTATTACCAGAAAAGAGAAGCTTCCAGTGCTTGCCTAATGTATTGTCTCCACCATCTCCACAAACAGATTTGTAGTCTTTTTCTTGGCATAAAGAGGCTAGCATAGAAGGAACTTAGTTCTTCAGGGCCTGAAGCCATTTCTTGAAACTTGTGTGTTTACTTGTCTGTGAGTGGAAATTATAATGGCCTTTGCTGGCTTCTGTTCCACTGAAAAATTCCCATGTATATTAAATACTCGCAGTGGGATAGCTTATGCCAAAGAGCGCTTTGTACCCTAATACGAAGCCTCGTCTATGGAAGTAACTTCCACTGAATGTTGGCCTTAGACTTTCTGCCAAGATAGGTTTCATCAACTTGGTGCTCTTTAGATGGCTTGGACTGCAACTTCCTTCATTCATGAATATTGGCCATGCTGGTTGGAGCAGATAGGAGTTGTAGTGCAAAACTCTGGGAGGCACCAGGTTGGGAGAGGTTGTTCTAAAAAGTTAGTAGCAGGCCCACCCTGCTTGGGGCAGAAACCTCAGTTTTAAAATAACATTGGGGGTATGGAAATGCTGGTCACTCTCTAATCTGGGGCCTGAAGCCACTTTGCCATGCCTCATATAATAGGGCATCCTTGGATTCCACTGAATGAAGTTGATATACTTCATAGTTAGAGCTTGTTCTTTCTTCATGTTTTTAATCCTTGCGAATGTTTGGAATGATTTGTGGGCATTGACATGAAAAACCCACATCAATATAGCAGGAAGGTTATTTGGGTAGGGTATAGGGATGCTTAGTAAATTCCCCCCATTTGAATTTCTCCCTATATTTTGTGGTGCTGAATAATCTGACCTTGTTTGCAGAGTGGCACTGACACATTAGCGATTTGCAGTTCTTCTCTCTCTTTTTATTTTATTTCTGTACTTCGTCTAAGTATGCTGTGCATCTGCAGTTTGCTTCAGTCTTCAGCCACATCTCTCCCCATCATTATTGATTATCAAAGTACACAAGCACATATGTGCATTAATTAAAAACTGAACCAAAAGGGAATCTTGGTATGACTGCATGGGGACTGTAAAGTGCAGCAAACTGGGCATGTACCAATGCCAAAATTGATTTTAGAAATTCTCCAAGTTAAAATAGGAAGGCAGGTGGAGTGGAACATGAGCCAGATCCAACCCACAAAACAATAACAGAAGTGGGGACATCTGCTCATCCATAGTGGGATACTAGATTTCTGTCAGCTCCTGCTCACAGATATTGTCTGCAAAATTCACATGCCTTTTTATTCCAATGGTAACACTTTCCATATGGGGAATTGCTTCAGTGAACTCTCACTAAGAATACAACTTGTGCTTCAACCAGCCCAATATGAGTTTTTGCATTTAAGTAGAAGCAAGAGAAAAAGCTTTTTATTGTACAGTACAATTTCAGGTGAGAAAATGTGTGTGTGTGTGTGTGTGTGTGTGTGTGTGTGAGAGAGAGAGAGAGAGAGAGAGAGAGAGAGAGAGAGAGAGAGAGATGCAAAAAACCATGGGGAAAACCATGAAGCCAGTCCAGGCTTCTCTTGTTTTCTGCAGCCCCTGTTAACTCTGCCAGCTCAGCTCTCCCCTGCTCCATGCAGGGGACAGCGAATCACAAAAGCAGGCGCTGGCAAAAATCACAGTGCAGGAAAAACCATGAAGCCAGCACACATTTCTTCTTTCTTTGGCGATCACTTGTACCTGAGTAAGATTGTCTTCCATAAACACAGTTTTAACAATGAGTCCGTAAGTGACTGTGGAGGCCAATTCTAGATCCACACGTCCTTCCACAGTGGGGACATTGGTTCCCGGGCGGGAGTTGATCACGGTGTGGATTTGCCAAGCATGCCTTCCTCCTAGCATGTTTCTCCTTTGCGTTCTGAGTTCGAGTGTCTTCAAAGCCCATGACACCTTTGATAAAGGCTGTTCTCCAGTGGGAGTGTTCGCAGGCCCAGTGTTTCCCAGCCGCCCAGAGTGGCTGGGGAGACCCAGCCAGATGGGCGGGGTACAAATAATAAATTATTATTATTATTATTTTGTTATTATTATTATTATTATTATTATTGTTATTATTGTTGTTGTTGTTGTTGTTGTCATTGTCATTGTTTATACTACATTTTAATAGATTTGCCTTGAGACAGTCTTTAAACCTCTTTTGTTGACCACCAGCATTAAGCTTTCCATTTTTAAGTTCGGAATAGAGTAGTTGCTTTGGAAGACAATCATCAGGCATCAAATACATCTTTAAGAAAAATATACTAAGGATGAACCCTACAAGAGAAGTATTAAATATTATTGGATTCTGGGTGAGGCAGGAAACTGGTTCTGTTCATGGAGCAATTGGGATTATATTTGCCCTTCTGTGATTTTAACACAGATATTGATGATTAACTTCTACCAGACACAGTATTTCTTATGTAAATATTCAAATGCAATCATGGCTTATTAGGCAACTCAAACGTTCCTCCCTTAGCTTAGCCTTTGTTTTCATTCAAACATTACATAAGGTATGCTTGATAGCACCAATGTCATGCAGCCTTGCTTTCCTTTTATGCCATCTTTAAATTATGCTCGATAGTTAGAGGCCATCTTTAGTTAGAGCAGTTTTTAGAGGTTAATCTGAGCTAAGGTAATTTAAATATTGGCAGAGAGCTGTAGACCAGGTGTCCATAAAACCCCTGTACAAAGTGAAGAGATGCATTTTCTTTTTGCTAATAAAAACAAACAGCTGTGTCTCCCATATGGTATCCTCTTGTAAAATATTTACATCTGAAAGGCACTCAGATCCTTACTGAGGACTGCAGCTTAAACTGGGTTGGTAAGGAGGGAGAGGGCAATCAGAAAGGCTCTTAGCCCGGCTTCTGGATCCCCCTCCCTTTTCATGTTGTATATCAAGCAGGGGCTATGGGCCACCTTCTGCTACCACAATAAAGGCAAGTAATCTTTCCTAGTTTTTGCAGGCTTGAAAATAATAGTATCAGATTAATATTATAAAAATAAATAAATAAAAGAGTTGTCTGCAAGCACTGTTATGAAGCTTGAGATTTTAATTCTACAGAGCTTGCCTGCTCTCATGATGAGTGTTGTTTTGCCCCTATGAGTATGGTGGGGGAAGTATTTGCCCCCCACCCTGTTTTCAGTGGTGTCATGGAAATTTTTGAAGTGCAGGTGCTGTCCCAACAGCCTCCACAACCCTGCTACCAAGGGTGGGCAAAAATGCAGGGAGCTGTGTTAATTGTGCATGCCTATATCTATATGAGAGAGAGAGAGAGAGAAGAAGAAGTAGTAGTATATAGCATAATGTCCAATTTATCAGGACCTGCTGATTGCCCTTTTATAATGAGCTTGCCTTCTTCTCTGACTGCCTCCATACTAATCTGCCACAAACAATTGTAAAACTTGAAAGCCTTATTATCAGCTCATTTGGTTGCCAAGGTCCGCCACTAGCACTAGCAGATGATGTCATTGCTCCTATTTTGAAAAAGTCCCACCCTCGCCCACCACTGTCTGTTTTGCCTCAAATTGTCCTACATCTTCTGGTCACATTCATGCAGGCTAAAATAATGTACAGTATCATGCCAAACCTTAGTTTATTAAGCTTGGCAGTATATCCAGGTTGACAAACAGTAGCTTGTGACTGGCTGGCACACCATAATAAAACCACACATGTTTGGTGTGACGACTCAGTTGGCAAACCTTGGTTACAACTCTTACTTCCTCTCCGAAGACAGCCACAGCATAGAGAAAGGAATGGATGGAAAACATAAAATCCACAATGTGCTCTTGCTGCTAGTTCCTTAAACAGGGCTGCCTCAGCATGCTAATCTATCCATAGCCCAGCTCTGGCTGGTTGGTTCCCTATATATAGTAGATTCCCAGTATGGGTAGTAAAAACATTACTTTTATATGGAAAATGATTAACAAGACTAATTTGCATCTTTAAATTGAATTCTGTTTCAAACCACCTGCAGTTCCCTCCCTATTTCTTCCTGAACCCTGTACTTCAGTGGCAGCTGATTCAGATTCGGGAATAAAACCATGCCCTTCTACCATAAGCTGGCCCCTTTTTCAAGGAGAGGCGAAATGACACCCTTGGATACAGCTTAAGCAGCAGTAGTGTAACCCTTTGCCACGTACATGCTTGGGGACAAAGACAATCATGCCCTCAATAACACCGTTCTGCTATTATTGGCATCACATAGATTGACACAGGTCGCTGGTGCTGGTCCTGGTCCAGCTAATACTGCACTAGCTGGCTTTGATGCTGAACGAGGTCCCAGCAAATACATGAGGTATATACAGAGATGCCAAGTCACTCTGCTTTGCAGTACGTATACATTGCCGAAAATGGGAACCAAAATAATTCTTGTATGAAATGATCTGGGTGGAATCTGGCGCTGTTGCACGCACAGAATGGCTGGTGCTGGAGTGGAAGTGTCTGCTAACAGGAGAGAGAATGAGAACTCTGCCTATTTCTACCTCCCCTAAAATAAGCTCCAGAGGACCCTCCAGAACAAAGTGGAAGAGTGTGTGTGTGTGTGTGTGTGTGTGTGTGTGTGTGTGTGTGTGTTGGCTGTAGCTATCAGTCTCTTGCTAGATCAAACTACCTTCTGTGAGAACAAGGACCTCAACTGGATCCCACCATTTTCTTCTTTTACTTCGCTGGGGTGATTTTTTAAAAAACATTATTTGGTGGTTGGATGCTTTCCCACACATGATAAAAAGGCTATTTCCTCTTTCAGTTATTTATCATCAAGATCTTGAAGCACATGTTGCTGTTTAAGTGGGAACAATTATGTACTCTTGGTGGGAGGCTGTAATGTTCTTTTGTAAGGTGGAGCCAAAAGATGGTCCAGGAAAGCTGTATCTCTTTATTACATGGAATGCTTGGACTTGGTTGTACAATTTATATAGAAAATAATAAATTGTCAGGGGCTGAGGAGTGAGAAACACCCACCCATCCCTCCCCAAGATGGGGGTGGGGGTGGGGGTGGGGGTGGGGGAGAAATGCCTTTATTGGCTAAAAAGAATGTCGGGATTAATAGTTAAAACACCACAAGAACCTCACAGTGGTCTGATTTTCTGAGTAAGGGCTTTCCTCTTGACATGCACATATGGAAAACATGGTGTATAAATAACAGGATCCCTAGTTTTTCTTAGGAAACTATTCCTTTTTTAAAAAAAACAACGTTAGTAAGGCAGGCTAGTACAATGCTTTCAGGTTGTACTGTTCTCTTCATATTTTAGGCCATCGCCTTCTAGGATTTGAACTGATCTGATCTTATTAGAAAATGTAAAGCTACAATTCTAAGCATACTTATTTATCTGGGAGCCAGCCCTGCTGGAATCATTTGGGTTACTTCTGAGTATGTACAGATGTGTAAGAACACACAGTTATTGATTTCATTTCATTCTATCAGTCAATACAACTGAAAATCTTATCAAACCCATGAGTGGGCAACTTCTTTCTTCTGTTAAGGGATGCACTCCTTTAGGGACAAACTGCCAGGTCAGCATACTAGCAGTGGGGTGGTGGTTTTCTGAGCTAAAAGTGGACACCTCCTATATCTTTATACCAGCCCCTTTCCCCCTGTTTCCCCTGCCACCCGGTCATTGCAACCCACTTGAAATTAGGCCATGGGATGTGGGCTGCCCACCCTGGTTAATCCTTTTTAAAATCTGTCTAAGGAAGTAGCTGCCACCACATCTTGTTAGGATCGTAAGAATAAAATTCTGGTACTAGGTAGGCAGAGGTCTGAAGTCCTTAAAACATGTCTGCAATCCATTGGATGCCCTCTTCTGTTTGCAGAGGAGAAGCCTGATCCGTATCAAAACAGTGTGTCATGATCGTTGTGGCATAGATTGTCTCTTCATGTTTTCTTTTAGCAGCTACACAGGAGGTATCCAGAACACTGTGTTATTGCCGAAAGCACTGCTTCTGCAAGTTGCAAATTAAATCAAAATGGTTAACTCTCTTTTATTGCAGTGTCTTTGGCCCCCTTTAACCCTTGTGCGGCTTTTAGAACAGCTGTTGGCAAATTTGAGTCCTCCAGGCAGAAGAGCGCACAAAAGATCAGCTACATCAGGGTTGTGACCCTGTGTTAATAGAGACACTTTTATTATGCGGTTATCAAATGACTTCCTTTTGCTTTATCCTTAACGCTGGCTGGTATAATAGTCTTGTCAAAAGTTATTTTCTGGCACGAAGAAGGATTGTGACTTTCTGACATCAGCTTTTGTGGAGCCTGCCTGCCTTTCATATTTCCTGTCTGCCTGCTTGGTATGAAATTTGTTTGTTTATTTGTTGCACTGATATGCATCTGTTTCCAAATATCCACATTCTGTGAAAATTCAGTTCAAAGTGGGCCACGTTCATAGAGCACAGCTACTTTCTCTTTTTCAAAAGAACCCTCAAAATATAGTTTCAATATTGAATCATTCTGTTCTCTGTACAGTTTTTACTGATCTCATTATCCAAGAGGTCAATTTGCATAAGCCCTTTGTCATCAGCTGGTCTTGGCCAGGGCTACTTCGGAAAGGGAGTTGGGAGTTACCGGTAATTGGCAACCTCAACTCCCCAACATGCCCTCTTGCCAATTTCGGTTCTCATGATCGCTTCTCATCCCCACCCTAGACCTTGGGAATGAATTGGACCTGGTTGTTGAGTGAAAGCAACTTCAGGAACTAGCTGGATGGAAACCTAATACTTGCTGAGATAGTATACCTATGTCTGGAAACTTCCACTTCAGACAGCAAGTGGGGGTTCACGTGACTCAGTGATTCTCCATAAAAATATTACCTGCACGTAAAGAAGCTAGCATATCAGAGGGAGGACTAGGTTAGATCCCTCTCCTCAGACATGTTAGTTTTTAAAAATCTTTTGTTAGTTTTTTTATTTTTGTTTGGAAAAAGTATTTTTTAATGAGCCCCCCCTCCCCCAATTCTGCCATCTGAGGTAGCACAAGCTCACCTATTCATTGAGAAGAAAGTTCAAGCAGAACCTTAAAGGGGCAGCTTTCTGGCCTGGACTATAGTATTCCATGGTGTTGCACACTGCCTGGCCTGGCAAGCTGCCTCTGCAGAGGGAGTGGATGTGGGGGGTGAGGATGCCACTTGTTGATGGATCCAGACTTGATGACTGCAGTCTCTGGGGTTCCAGACTTGAGAGCTCAAGCTCAGTGGATATGGACTCAGGGGTTCCTGGGTGTTGGGTTTAGACTTAGTTGTGAGTCTTGAGCCTAGTTCCTTCTAAGCATAAGCACCACTGCCCCCTCCTCTCTGTCCATACCTGAGTTGCTACTGGAACTCAGGGTTGTGATATTTGTCATTTTATCATGAGGAGGCACTTTTTAACCAGATCACTTTACAGCACAAACTTTGAATAGGCACCATATGGTAATTATTACAATTTATTAAAAACAGTTGTAGGAAGCGGTGCTAATTGACCCACAGTTTGGAAAACAGAAGCCTGAAAAAAATAGGGGTTCAGTCAGCAAGCAGCTATGTATTATTCACATCTTTTGATACCCAGTTCATAAAGCAGAACTGGGATTACAGTACTTTCTGAGTCTATGACTGAGAATTCAAAACGACTAATTATTTGAGGATTTCTTCCTATAGGGAATATATTTATATGTAAGCGATGAACAGAAATGTGAGGTGGTAACGCGGAATACTCTGTGGCATGTGGAACGTGGAACAGCAGCTTTCCTGCCAAATAGACTAGACCAACAGTGGTGAACATGACCATTCCTACATATTTGGGATGTCAGCCACATGCTAAAATTCCAAACAGTCAAGTCTGTCTTTTTTTATTACTTAGGGAGTCTGTTTTAAATTTAGTTAGAAAATAAAATGATTAAATGTGGCTCACTACCAAGTATGGAGAACTTTTCTGCAATGGATGTATTTAAGCTTGCATGTAACAATGACTACCTTTTCATAAAAATGATTTAAATTAAAATGGAACTTTTTTGCCTCAATGGCTGCAGTCCAAAGCACATTTACTTAGTGGACAGTTAACCAACACGGTGCCATCCGGATGTTGTGGACTACAGCTGCTATCATTCCTGGCTATTGGCCATCCTGGTTGGGGCTGGTGGGAGATGCAGTCCACAACATCTGGAGAGCTACCCCTGACTTTGTATAAACATGTTTTGTATAAACATGCTTTTAATTACCCAGTTTCCTAACCATACACCCCATGTTATTAGGATGAAGCAAAACTGATGTGTTTAAGGACAAGTTGTCTGAAGCATAGCCATGTGCAAGGCTAGTTGGCAGAATGTTGGTCACTGACAGATAGGCAGTCTGGGGGAGGCAAAGAAAGGCAGGCACTGGACAGGGAGTCAGGTCTAATAATAACAATAATTTATTATTTATACCCTGCCCATCTGGCTGGGTTTCCCCGGCCACTCTGGGCGGCTCCCAACAGAATTAATGATGATGATGATGATGATGATGCGATAAAACATCAGACATTAAAAGCTTCCCTAAACAGGGCTGACTTCAGATGTCTTCTAAAAGTCAGGTAGTTGTTTATTTCCTTGACATCTGATGGGAGGGCATTCTACAGGGCGGGCGCCACTACCGAGAAAACCCTCTGCCTGGTTCTCTGTAACCTCACTTCTCGCAGTGATGGAACCGCCAGAAGGCCCTTGGAGCTGGACCTCAGTGACCTGGCTGAACGATGGGGATGGAGAGGCTCCTTCTAAGGTAAGCTTAGCTGATACACTGATGAGCTGGGAAATTGGGCATTCGGGTGTGAGCCATCAGAGAGTGGCTTAGACTTCAAGCTAAAGCCAGGCAAGAGTTCAAGCCTTAAAATATCATCTGATACTTACAGAACGAGCAAACTACAATACCTCCTTCAGACCAGAGCATTGAGTCTCAAACACTGATGAGCTTCATCTTGTGGTAAGCTATTGTGGTGGTGCATAAAGGTTCTTGGGGAGTGGCTGTCGCTCAGGGATAGGACACAGATTTTGAATTAAAAAGATCATGGGTTCCATTCCTGACTTCTCCAGGTAGAGCTAGGAAAGATTCCTGTCTGAAATCCTGGAAAGCTGCTGCCAATCATTGTTGACAACCCTAAGCCAGACGGGCTAATTGCCTGACATAGTATAAGGTAGTTCAGTTTGTCTTCTGTTCCTGGCACTTTACATCACGAGGGCATCAGCAATGCTTGCGATGTTTGCATGTATGGAGAAAATGGTCGTTCTTCTTTCAAAGGTTCTTTCCATGTTTTCATGCTCAGTCAATAGCTTGGAAAATTGTGTGCAGACATGCAATAGAGGCATTTGTGTGGGGTAGGAACTGTATTTCAGATGCCTGCCCAGCACTGTATTAGACAGATATTTTAAAATATGCATTGTTAATCCAAGTGTTAGATGACCAGGCAAGACAGAATATATTTCTGTAACGATATTTGCAAGAGAAACTTAGTTATTAAAACATCAGTTGCCTGGTTAGGAATCAGTGCTACCTATTCATTTGTGTGCTAACACGTGGAGAATCATGCCACACAAATTAGATTTCTTTTTTTGATAGATTTACAAGCTTGGTGGATCAGGGGGATGCTGTAGGCATAGTATATCTTGATTTCAATAAGGCTTTTGACAAAGGCCCCCATGATATTCTTGCAGAGAAGCTGGTTAAATGTGGGCTAGATGAGGTAACTATTAGGTGGATTTGTAGCTAGTAGACTGACCAAACCCAAGGAGTGCTCACTAATGGTTCCTCGTCATCTTGGGGAAAAGTGACAAGTGGGGTGCCACAGAGTTCTGTCCTGGGCCTATTGTTGTTCAAAGTTTTTATAAAAGACTTGGTTGAAGGAATTGAGGGCCATCAAATTTGCAGATATCACCAAACTGGGAGGGGTAGTTAATATTGCAGAAGGCAAAATCGGAATTCAATATGACCTTAACAGATTGGAGAACTTGGTGAAAACTAAGAAAATCAATTTCGATAGAGACAAATGTAAGATTTTACACTTAGATAGGAATAGCCAGCTGCAACATTATAAGATGGGGGGCACCTGTCTTGCCAGTAGTACATTTGAAAAGGATATAGGGAACTTAGTAGACCACAAGCTTAACATGAGTCAACAGTATGATACAGCAGCGAAGAAGAAGAAGAAGAAGAAGAAGAAGAAGAAGAAGAAGAAGAAGAAAAGATAATGCTCAGTTAGGCTGCATCAACAGAAGTATAGTGTCCTGATCAAGGGAAGTAATAGTACTGCTCTGTTCTGCCTTGGTCAGATCACAACAATTTGGGTGCCCAAATTTAAGAAGGATATCGACAATTTGGAACATGTGCAGAGGAGGGCCTAAGATGATCAAGGTTCTGGAAACCAAGCCTTATGAGGAACAGTTGAGGAAGCTGCGTATGTTTAGCCTGGTAAAGAGGAGACTGAGAGGAGATATGATAGCCACCTTCAAAAATCTAAAGGGCTGTCATATGGAAGATGGAGCAAGCTTGTTTTCTCCTGCTCCAGAGGGTCGGACTCGAACCAAGTTACAAGAAAGGAGATTCTGACTAAACACCAGAAAGAACTTTCTGATGGTAAGAACTGTTCAATAGTGAAAAGGACTCCTTCGGGAGGTTGTGGACTCTCCTTCCTTGGAGGTTTTTAAGCAGAGGTTGGATGGCCATCTGTCATGGATGCTTTAGCTGAGGTTCCTGCATTGCAGGGGGTTGGACTAGATGACCCTTGGGATCTTTTCCAACTGTACAATTCTATGTTTCTGTGATTAACTCATCTGGAATATTAAGCATGCTTTGGAGGGAGTTTGTGGACAAGACTGTTAAAAAAAAACAACTACTGGTAATGACTATCTTGACAAAACAAGAGTTAAAGAATAACAAGCGATTGTGGCATAAGATTTGATGGACTCGAGTCCCCTTATTAGATGCACGAAGTGTTGTTGGTAGGTATAGATGGGAGAAAGTAAACAGTGGATTTAAATGGCAATGGAATGTAGAAAATTCAGTTTCCCGTAGTGGGACAGGAAAACTATTATTTGTCTTGATGCCCAAAGAAATAGAATCGAACCTTGGTATTAGTTCTAATTGAGCTATTTCACTGGAATTTTCCTTCTGAAATACCATTTTTAGAGGATGGCAGCTTTCAAGTCAGTGATAGTGTGTCCAGGGAATGTCCCCTAGAGTTTCTGAAATAAATGAATGGGATATTTCTATGAGTAAGTGGAGGCTGGCTACAAGCACTACAAAGGCTGCCATAAATGTGCATAATAGGCACATAAATGTGAAATGGCCCAGAGTTAACACTTACTGTGTTTTAGAGTCTAATTTCTGTTGTAAAGTCTATTTTCTGTCCCTGGTCAGAATAATGCTCTTGAAATTATGGTTTCAGAATAAGGCGTATGTAAGGCCTCCATTGATGCTTTTTTGGCCTGAATAGGTTGGCAGTGTTGCAACAAGTTTAACAGGGCCTATATCCAGACTTATGACTCTGTTACAGCTCTGTACTTGCTGATCACTTTCTGTTCTTCTCAATTACTGTAAACTGTGGTTTTCTGTGATAATGATCTTGGCCCTTCTTACTTAATAAGTAGGTCAAATTCAGAAACTGAGCTAGAAAATAGCCGTAAATTAAGCCCATATGTATAAACTGCTGTGTTTTCAGGTGTGGACGTAAGTCTGCACAATGCTGAATGTGCAAAATATCCTTGATTCTGTAACAACTGGGTCAGTGGGATAGGATTATAGTCTGACTGTAACCCACAAACCTCTTACTCTGGTATAATCCTATGTTTGCCACCTGGCCTTTTCTAAATTGGCACAGCTGGTATTTTTGTTTCCCAGCTGGTTTCATCTCCCATCCCTCAATTCTACATTTGTGGAAGCCAAGAGCTGGTTTTAAATACAAGTATTTGTATAAATGAATGCCTGTATATTCAAATGAGCAATGGCTACTTAATCCCAACTAACCCTCCCGCCTTCTGGAGAGCAACCCTAAATAATCCTGATGTGTATTCATGGAATTCAGCATGACATCTCCAGAGTAAGAAATACTTGAAATGTAGGGCAGATTTAAATCTTAGGAAGGAGACTCACTTCAAATATCACACCAACCAGACTCTTAACCATAGTTTAGAACCAAAACCATAATCTAAGGTAAACCATAGTGTGAAGCTGCTTTTCCCATCTACTTTCATCTGTCAGCACTCTTGCTTCTGTGGTTCAGATAATTCTGCTCTGTCAATTCAGATACCACAACAAACCATAGATAGTACATTCTCTGGTTTGTAAGCTCACCTCATACCATAGCTTTTTATTTTTGCTTCTTGGCTCATTAGATGTCCTGGTCTGTCAGTTCAGACATCAGTCTTAAATATAGTTAAGCTTCTTTAACCATAGGGATGCACACAGTCAGCCATTGTGGGAGGACTGAATGGTGCTATAGTTGAAATAGACCTCAGATTAAGGTGAGTGTTCACTTACCACAGATATCAGACCTAAAATTCTAGATTGCCTTTCCTCTAGTGTGTTTGTTGTCTCTCTTGCTTGAGTGTTTGAAGTATTTTACTGACACGCATTGCTTCAAAAGCCCCATCAGTTAATAAATCAATAAATCTATCTGTATGGGGAATTGGTTCTGAATGAAGAGGTTTACCTTATGAATGGTTTTGTGTTAGACCAGGAATCAATATTGTTAGATCTCTATAGCTTTTCCAGCCTTATGATTCTTCCAGGTATGTGATTCTGCTACATTGGGTGCCCTGCATGTACAGAAATATAGATTATATTTTTAAAAATCTGCAAGTTTTGTATATGAAAATTAGTTCCTTCGAAACAAAAAATAAATAAATTTGAATGAAGCCTATCAAATTCAGGGTATAGTCCACTATCGGCAGGCTACATTGGCTTAGTTAGTTTTGTTTTATATGATTTTATTGCATATGCTTGCCCAGCATATCAACATATACTCCCTGCTTAATCTTTTCCTCTTCCTGATACATGTAGTAAAGGCACCTAATGGTTTACATCAAGGAATTTTTGAACAGTTCCTTTCTGCATCTGTGCAGAATTCCAAGAACTATGCTTAATAATGATTATTCACTTAGGGCATATGTACATTTAAGGCAAAACCATATAAGATTCCAGGCATGCCCGCATAACACCCTATATGCCTGTCATGGTATATTTAATAGATAACATAAGAGGCCTTGTCCTTGCCTTGAGATTGCTCCCCAGGCAATCTCACCAGCAGCTATGCTCACAAATAGCACTACTGGTTTAATTGATGGGTTTGATGACCCAGCTTTATGGCTCTAGTGCTTATGCCTCAGTGTGTGCGCAGCCAGTGCCCTTTAATTGTGCAGTCAATTAATTTTATTCTCCAATATGCATGACAAAAGTAGTTGCCATCTCAGTAGCATTTCACATTAAACAATCTAATAACAACGAAAGCAAAACAGAAAGCCCCAACTCTAAAACTCATTTGGTGGCCACTCGCGTCTTCCTGACTTTACTCGCGTTCTGTAATCATGATTGTAAATTGTAGCTTGGCTAGGGAATTAAGATAGTGATCTTTATATGGTGAACAGGCAAAATACATTAATTCAGTTAGCTTCAGAGAAAAGTTGTCATACAACTAGCCTGCATTGTTGATGGGATAGGGCAGAGCTTTCCAAACTTTTCATGTTGGTGACACACTTTTCAGACATTCATCATTTTGCAACACAGTAATTCAATTTTACTAGCAAACCGGAGGTTTAACCCTTTCAAGCCCTGGGAGGAGCGTTTGCACGACACACCTACACACTGCAGCCGACGCACTAACGTGCCACGATACACAGTTTGGAAAGCTCTAGGATATGGAAGTTATACGTAAGTCAAATTTTCTCTTCCCTTCTTTTATATCTTTTCATCTTCTCTTACTCTCCTTTGCATTTATATGGATATATTGTCTACAACAAGCAGGGGCATGTACTGTATCCATCACCACCTAATGAAGCACCTGTGTTGTGCATGTGAACTCTAGTGATTACCGGTATTTGTGTATTGCACAATTGTTTGAAGAATTGATTTCTGTTATTCTTTTTATTGATTCTATATGTAGCTTATAATTGATTTTAAAAGTTGATATTGGGAGAGGGGAGGTGTCAGCTAATCCTACTTTGATCCACCAAGCTGTGAGTCTGTCATGACCCAGAAACAAAATCCAAGATGCAGCTATGAAGATGAAGTGGATGGGCTATGGAAATAAAGAAAGCATGATTCTCAGTAACTAGTGGCATTGGGTGCAGCTTAAGTCTCAATTAGCTGATATATTTGAGTGTACTCCTTTACTAAGTAAATGCTTTCCATCCAGTCCTACTGGAGAAAATAAATGGCTATGCTCTGTGAAATGCTGAAATAAGAGCAAAAGCTGAGTGACAGGGATCTTACTGAAAGGCATCTCTTGCAATATTCAACTGATCTTCCTCCACACTTCCCCCCCCCCCCCACTTCTGGCTTTGAGACCTGGGCATAAGTGATACTGAACTCTATAGGACTTTGTTCTAAATGTACATGCATAGTATTGTGCTGCAAATTTTTACATGGAGATAATGTATACATATATGTCCATGTGCAATGCATCAGTATATTGAATATTCTGCTGTAGTACATTCTTTGTATTAAAAAGCCCTTGTCCTATCTATCTGTGTGTATGTCATCTGGTTGTAAAAATATTGATGCTTATAGTCCATAATGGCCTTTGGAGAAAATCTATTTGATTGTACTCAGGGGCAAAATGCATTTTTAAAGAGCCATAGTCTATTTGCGTAAGAAATATTGGCAGAAGGCTTACATGCGATAGCTAGTCGCTGCTGTTTTGCAGTCAATGTGAGTGATAAAGAATTGAACAAAGCTAGGGTGACGTTAGTTTCTCTTCCCCATGAAGATCTCCTGGAAAAGTAATTCACATCCAGGGGTCAGCTCCAACCAAATAATTTCTCCCTGTATTGGAATATGTGCCGCACAAGCCCTGTTATTCCAAAGTGGCTCTGAAGTCTTCTTGTCCTATATTCTTAGGAACATAAGAAGATGCCTGCTGGATGAGGCCAAAGGCCCATCTAGTCCAGCACATTGTTCTCATAGTGGCCAACCAGATGCCCAAGGGAATCCCACAAGCAGGACCTGAATGCAACAGTACCCTCCCCACATGTGCTCCCCAGCAACTGGTATTCAGAGGCATACTGGGCCTGGCAGCAAAGCTAGAACATTGCTATATCCTCCATTGGTTTGTTTAATCCTTTTTAAAAACCATCCTTGCCACTCCATTTCTTGTTTCAAACTAAAGCTCTGGGAGATAAGTCATGCTGGGAAGCGAATATTATAAGCAAACATTAATACATGCAAACAGGAGTACACAGAGCTCTTTCCACCTTTTAGCAGGAATCAAGGCTAGACTAGCCAAGAAGGTCTTTATTCTGTCTTCCTTAATAATTTCCTCTTGCCAGCTGGTCTTTGGCTGCTGTGTGGGAAGTAAGGCCTACCACATATTGACAACCAGCTAGGGGGGGCATATTCCCCAAAGTGAAAAACCGGACAAAGTTGTCACCCTACTTGGCATACGTCCAAATCCTCCAGAATGCCATTTTGCGGCCCAAATCCCAGATGTATGGCAGCCCTACAACCAGCCCACACACAGCCTATTCTCTCATGGTTACTTGCAGAGTCCCTCCAGCCCTTCCTGGCTTAGAAGAAGAGATGAAGGGGAGCAGCTGCATATTAGTAGGAATGGAAGCTGGGCAGACTGCTTTGACGCAGGCAGGAATGTAAATACTTAGCAGCACATTGCAATTCTGCCGTTTCAGCTTGAGGACTATATTTCCTCATGGGCAACCTTCCAGGTACACTGTGCTGAACCAAATATGAAATGTTCCGAAAGGCCTGCAAGCACCATCTTGCTGGTCAAGATAAGCCCAAACTAATTGGTAATTGCTGCAAGGATGAGCTGATATATGCTAATTGGCTTGCTTTGATGCTATGCTTCTCTGTAGGCCTGGCCTTGGGATGCTGGGCTCTAGGCCTAGGATAGCTGCCACTTACGGCTTCACCAGCCAGGTGTGATGTTCTGGGTAAGCTGACATATGCTGCTTTGTGCATAAAGAATATATACTTGTTTACTTGTGTGTTGCATCTGAGCTTTTAAAGGGATTGATTGGCAGGATCGCAGGGTTGACACCAGGAAACCTGAAGATGCGTATGACAAAATTTCCGAAATGCATATGACAACATTTGGCTCTATTTCTTAGATGTGTTGGGTTGCAATCTTCCCAAGAAAATGCTTCCTGTTTTGTTCTGGTGCTATCAGCTGATTGAAAATGTGTGACATCTATAGCAAACTTGAGTGCTAGTGTTGCTCGTTGGTCTAGGTAATAGAACAGGCTAGTCCAATTTCATAAGTATCTTAAAAACTGTCTAAAAATTTGCTACTTCTTCGCTTTAAAATCATCTGGATTTTAGCCTTTTAAATAGTATATTTAAATGTCACTTTGTGACCATTCTTAACAGAACTTTAAAAAAAAAAAAATCCAAAACTTTCATTGCAGTCAGTGGAAGAAAGAACAAACCTGATTCAGCAAGATCATTAATTTGTCTTCTGTTGAACTTTTCCATCAGTTTTTTTTTTTAAATTAAAGTTTTCAATCTTTTTTTCTGTGCTTTACTCATTTTTTAAAAGGATTAATGCTCTGTAGTTTTTAGGCATGGGGGAGTTGGTTTTATCTTCCCGAGGCGAGAGGGAGGCGTAGACAATAAGTGAGCTGTAGTAGTAGCGGTTGTTGTGGGAGGACTGGCACCATGCACAGAACGCTAGCAGCTGCTGCTGCTATTTATGTTCCAAAAGTTATTTATTTGCTTTAGGTGGTCTGTTGCACTGGGGGAGTGGGGCTCCATCAAATGCTTCTCAGAAGCATTTGAGCAAATTGGCCTGTTCACACTGTACTCTGTCCAGCGTGTCCTTCAAACTAGATTTTTCCAAAACCAGTGGATTCAGCTGGAACTTAAATTTTAACTTAGATTAATGTCAGCAAAGGAATGCAGCCTTAATCCAAATTGTATGTTAGCTTGAAATACTGTTTGGATAAGCATTACTGGATGCTAATAATGTGAAACAAGCTGTGTTGTCCAACCCCAAAGATGACTAGATTCGGGCAAAATGGAAATACACAGAAGAATGAGCTTGACATATTGTAAAACAGGCCACTGGCTCTTGATATGTGCAGCATCTAATAGATGGGGCCTGATGGAAATTCCTATGCTTCAATTCATTGTGCTTTAGGTTCTTTGCATAATAACTTGTGTGGATGTGCATGCAATTAAGATTCAGATTCCCCCCCCCCCTTATTTGTTATGTGGAGTCCAGATGTTTTCATTCAAGGCAGCACTTCTGTTGTGAGGATATTCCTGCTGCCCTGGCAATATCTCCATTGCTGCTATTAAGATTGTTGTTGGGTGTGTTGTTGAGTGAGGGTCATGGACATTTATCAGATAGTGCCAACCTGTGACTTCCCTGACAGTTAGTGCCCAGCTTCTGTTTACTATGTATGTCCACATCATGTTGTAACACTTAATTATATCAACATTTGAGCTGTTATTTTCAGCCTTCCACTGCAATCTTGCTTCATCATTTTGTGAAGCTTTTGTTACTATGAATTGAATTCAGTGTAGCGCTAAGTGGGGTATGCATGCAAGGAACGAGGTCTGCTCATGCAATGGGACTTCCCTCCCTCTTCCCTCTGAACCCCCCAAACCTGTTCTGGTCCGCAGTTTAGGGCTAAACTAAAAACCACACACAGTTGTGTATAACATTCTCTCTGTGTGCAACATTTTCTAAATGTCCACCTCTCCGGTACCTAAATAAAAAGCAGTTTCAGTATACTACTATCGTAAGTGGAGGAAAGGCACGTAGGAAAGGGGATCCTTAAATCCTGCCCCCTTTCTGTTTAAAATGGCTACCAACTTTTTCCAGGTGAAAGAAAAAGCAGCTGGGGGGAAGCTGCCATTTTGATGGGGAAAACTACTTATGGGGGAAATGTCAAATACTCCCTTCCGTTATTTTGATCAAGGATTGAACATCCATTAAAAATCAGAAAAACAGGTTGCAAAGAACAGCATGTAATGCCTGGTTCCCTCACTGGAGAGAAGTTGAAAGGGTCAAAAATGTATAGTCTCATCTTTGAGGAATTCAGTCATTGAGAATTTGGCTGCTTTCAGCTATTTGAGCAGCTCCACACTTCACAGAGGACTAGGAAGATCTCAGATCTCCCAGTCTTTGCTGGGAGGTCAGTAAGATTAACGCCCTATTCTGTTAGAGCTCGAGGCCCACGTGGGAAGTCAGACAGTGCCCCCATCTGTGGCTTGAGTCAGCAATCCAGAGCACCTGCAGGACCTTGGAAAGCTCCCAGAGTTCTGCTGAGGCAGCTTTACAAGCTGTTGTCCTCTCAAGCACCTAGATCAGTGATGGCTAACCTTGACACTACAGATGTTTTGGGACTACAACTCCCATCATCCCTGACAACTGATCCTGTTAGCTAGGGATGATGGGAGTTGTAGTTCCAAAACATCTGGGGTGTCAAGGTTAGCCATCACTGACCTAGATCAAACTGAAGGTTTGCATAGGTTGATTGGACCTGTCCTGTGTAGTAACCCTTCCCTCTCCAGAGGAGCTTCCTGTTTGTTAAAGGGTCCTCACTTTATTTTGCAGTATGGCTCCAACAGAGCTAATGAGACTGAGGCACTGTGGGACTGGGAGATGTATTCTCTGACTCAAAAGAAGGTGGCAGTGCTGCGTCCTCTGGCCAGGAGGGTCCTGCAGAAGGTCCTGGCAGTTCTTCCCTCAAGAATGGAGACAGAACCACCATCTCCTCCTCCTCCTCCACACAGTGCATGGTTCCCAGGTCTGAGGCAATTAGCAAAATGAGACTCTTAGTGAAGCCTCTGACTTTTTTGGTCACCTAGCATATATCAAAAGATCATGCTATTTGATTTTGTTGGATGAGGGTGTTGCTGTCTTGGGTTCAGTGATTGCATTTCCCCCAAGAGGGTCATGTTCAATGTTACACATGCCTTTTCTTACAAAAAACATGCTTTTCCTGAATAAACTCCATAGAAATACTTAATAAATTTCTCTTACATTCATGTGAATGTAGTATTACTCTCTTGAGAGTTGATCCCAATTAATAATTGTTTTCAGAGTGTCAGTGAAGTTACATTGAGATTCCCCTTAATTGATCTCTAATCTTCATAGTGTCCTTTTTATTCTTTCATAACAGATCATGTCTTTACACAAAGCTTGCTAATTTCTGAGACTCTCCGAGAAATTAGAGTGCAAACCCTTTGAACCAGAAACTTGTTAGACCTCCTTCAGACTTGCAAATCTCATTCAGACTTCATATCAGAAACATTTGGCTTAGTTTTCGTAAGCACTTCACAAACAACATCACAGTTATCCTTACAAAAGTTGATTCAGATGGGCTGGGAAGATTTGCCCCCAAATTATAGATCTGAATCAGAGGGTGGGTGAAGCACAGTGACGTAGTATCTGTTTACGTAGTAGAGGAAGTCTGCTGTAAGTTGCTTTGGGTTGTCCTGAGCAAAATAAATATACCAACAAATTTAATAAATAAATAAATAAATTTAAAAAGTGATTTCAATAGGTATACTCTGAGCAAAAAATAGTTAAATACAACACATAGAGGTGAAAGAGGAAGTTAGAAATGTGATGAATGCTTTTTCGGCTTCTCTTTCACCTCTATGTGCTTTGAAAGAATCAGTTTAATTCTACTAGATTTGACTTTTACACAGCTTCCTTGTGAAGTGAAGTGTGTGTATATACATTATTTATTTCTGTTTGGGGGCAGGTTGATCTGGAGAGCAGAGAAAGAAGCAACCAGAAGCTGTGGCACCCACAGCACAGTACTAGGTACAATGACAATAAAGTATCTATCTATCATCTATCATCTATCTATCTATCTATCTATCTATCTATCTATCTATCTATCCAGAAATCCAAATATCCCCATGGTCTGTGCTATGGGGTCCTTTTCTCCCTTCTCAACCTCCAACTAGACCTCAGGTTCCCAGCATGGGCATGAATGAACCCTGATGCATTGTGCCATTTTCATGGGACTGTGCCAGCTCTAGGATTTATGTATAGAATAGTTGTTTCTGTGCCCCTGCCACATGCAGAGAACTAACATGTCAGGAGAAACATGGCTTCTAGTAGAGCCTTCCTTCTGATGTTGCTAGCATTGGAATGTGTACGGTACTTTCAAGTAAAAGATTTTTCCCGATGGGCATCTTAAAAGATTATATAGTTCCATGCAGAATTGTAAGATGTGTTTGTATTTGCATAAGTTATTCGTTTTAGAGAAAGGTTAAAACAAACAGAAGATTGCAGCTTTCACAAGAATTTAAATAGTCCCACTGACTTCAGAGAGGCTAATCTGAAGTTCTTAGAAGACTCTGGAGACAGACCCACTTATTAGTGAGCAGACATTGCTAATTACTAATGGCTGGAGTTTGAACTGTGTGCACAATGATGTGCCCCTATTACAGATTAAGGGTATTTGCATTTTAGAGCCTAGGCATCTGGTACAAGGACACTAAGGATGGCATTAATGTAAAGGGCTAAAGGTTCATACGCGGCAAAGAGTTTCATTAAGCCATTCGTTGACATGGCTCAGACACTTAATGTTTGGTGAACCTGAAAACATTCTGCATACATGAGCTATTTCTGACTCTTCCTCTAACAGTGTATTCAAAATAATGAATTCTTCTGGGAGCATTATGAAAATGATTGGTAATACAAGGGTAATTGGTAATGCAAGAAGATACTTGTATCTGGTGAGCTATGATTCTATTTAGAAACTGAGTCTGAAATGGATGTCGAGTGTTTTCTTGTGGCAGAAACTTTCATAGTCAAGAGCCTACTTTTTGAGAGGTTTAAGATAGATTGAGAAAATGGTGGTAGATATTGTATGTGTACATGTGGGATATACATAGAGGCTAAGGTACAATATATGGCGGGGGGTGAACCTCCAGCACACAGGCAGATCTTTAATTTCCAAGGCTTCCAGTTTGGCCCATGAAGCCATTTTCACCAAACTGTGCCCATCTGCCAATTAGCTGATGTCACTTATGAAGTCAGCTAATCAGGAGGGCGGGCTTTGATGCTGCATTGGCTGTGAATGCCTGTTCCCAGCAGGGGAGATGCCTGCAGCCAATGCAACAGGATTTAACCTCTGCTCATCAGCTGATGAGCAGGGCTTAAATTCTGCTCAGGGAACAAGTGCAAGGAGAGAAAGAAGTGCTGAGCATAGGGGTAGCAATGCTGCTTGTGCTACAGTTCCCAAGTGCCTGTCAGCCAGCTTGGGAACCCCACACAAGGGATTTTGACAGCTGGGCAGTACAAACAACTTGCCAGTTGTGTGATGCCATAATGATGTTGTGTGACTGAAAGGCGGGCGGCCCTGCCCTCCCAAATTTGGCCCACGAGACTGATCCTGATAAGGATCTGGCCCATGAAGCCATAAAGGTTTCCCCGCCCCCAGTGTATGGCAAGGTACCTGTTGTCCTCCAGATGTTGTAGGACTACAACTCCCATCATCCCTGACAATTGCTTGTTCTGGGTGGAGATGGTGGGAGTTGGGAATCCAGCAATATCTGGAGGGCCATAATTTCCAGATGGGGAAATAAGGTAAGAGTTAAAGATAACAGTAATGCAAAACAACATTAGCATAGCATAGCGTAGCACTGAATCAGTCTCCAAGGCCAATCTTAATGTGCCACATAAATATTTGTCTCCTGGATGCCATAGACTTTTGGCTGTTTATACCTGGAACTGAAAAATGAGATATCCATGAATACACTGGGTGGGGGGAAGAAAGTAATGGAACACTAAACAAGATCACAGCTGCCGTGCTCCTCTCCCAGTCCTCCTGCTGTTGTGCTACCTGGATAAACAGTGGTTACATCCAAACCCAGACTTGTGGTTTGTCTCACAACCTTGAGCCATAAACCAACAACAAACCTTGGTAACAGTTTATGGTTTCTCTGGAGTGAGTGAAACAAACCACAAATCTGGGTTGGACATAACACTAAACCAAACACAGGTAGCACAGCAGCAACAAGAATGGGGAAGAATGAAACTGCCACAACCTTTGCTCTGCGAACCTGCAATTTCGTTTGCTCAGTTGAAGCCGTGGTTTGGTTGAGCATGATGTGCAAACTAGATCACAGCTTACAAAATAAAACACAGGAGATTCATTGACATTCATGAAAGTAATTTTGAAATAGTAAGTCAAGAGTCTTGTGGATAACTGACTTTAAAGATGAGTGACTGTAACATTGTGGAGGATCCAAAGGAATGTGGCAGTCTTTGGGACATCCATGCCTTTTCCCCATACCATTTCACCATCACTTCTATTATTTCTATTTCTAAAATGTATACATTTATGATCAATGGCCAGTGAGCATTCCCAGGATGGCTAAGGCACAGCAGTAGCTCATGTGGGGGGATGGAACTTCTCTCCCGATACTGGTGTTGCTACAGTTCACCTGGGCGGGGGGGGGGGAGAGGTAACAAGCTTGGGAAGCACTAAACTGGTGGTGCACTTAAATAGCCCCAACCTCATCATCACCCTGCTCCATCCCAGATCCTTCAAGATAAGCTGCAGTAACACCAGTGTAAGAAGGGCAGCTGAACCCCACCACAGTGGCTGCTAGTGTCGAGGTGTCCTTTAGATGCGGGCAGATGGCCTTGGTGGCATCGCTTTGGGAGACCTGGTACCTGTGTTTACCATTATTGATGTTCTTGCATATTGAATGTGCTGATATACTGTTTCTCAGGGCCAATGCACACTGATTGCTGCCATCTTTACATGACTTCCCATGACAGTGTTTCATGTGTTGAGCCTTTTGCCTTCAGATTTGGGAGCATCTTCTTATGGTGAAGAAAATAAGCTTGTAATGTCATGTGGAGAAGCTCCCCTTATATACCTGGCAATACAAAATGTATAGATGACCTACCATATGGAAGTAGCTGTTATGGAAAAGTATTCAAAGTTCAACAACAACAACAACTCATTACTTATACCCCGCCCATCTGGCCAGGCCTCCCCAACCAGTCTGGGTAGCTCCCAACAGAATATTAAAAACACAATAAAACATCAAACATTAAAAACTTCCCTAAGTGGCCTGTTTTGTGGACATTGATCCATACTTTGTGTTGGAATGACATTCAAATGTCAGCATCCTCTTGGAGAAAAGGCAGTTTAGATTTAGAGGCAGTGTAACTTAGAATGTTTTTAACTCCCCAGTGCCAGAAAAAAGATTTCCAGAGAGTTAGCTATAGAAAAGGAAGTGCTGCCTGCTATCTTATCTGTATTGACTGTGTAAATAAGTTGTATTACTCAACTGCAAAAAGTTCAATAAAGTAATCTAATCAACGAACTCACAGTTTCCTTGGCAACCTGATTGCTGAGGCATCAGAGAAAAAAGAGACAGCATTCAGGTACCTCTCCATCATGCCTGGATACAGCTTCAGCTGAGAGCCCTCCTTCCTCTACTTGTCAACAGCCATTGTTGAGGTCAACAGAAGAAGAAGAAGAAGAAGAAGAAGAAGAAGAAGAAGAAGAAGAATCTCCCTTGTGCTGAGATCCAGCTCCATGACCCAATGAATTTCTACCTTTCAGTAGTTGCAAAGGGCTTTGGGGAACAGAATGTCAAGGCAGTCTAAGCATGCCAGAAAGGGAGTGTTGTTCAAATTCCAATATCTTTCCACTACTTGAATAAAAGTTCCACAGGCTGAAGCATCAGTCCATGGAAGGTGTGAGGTATATGGGCTAGGAATGACTTAGATGGGCAGGTACAGTACTATGAATCACAGGACATTGGGTAAAAGGAAGATCATGGGGACCTGGACCAGAAATATTGTAAGTAAGTTATGGAAATCATTTTGGGGTATCATGTTCCTGCAAAGTAGGATATAGTCGATATAGGTATATATGAAGCCAGGTTTCTTTTATATTCCACATTGACAAGGGCTTTGCCCTAAAAGACAGCATGTAAGCACCTTAAATAAACAAAACTTCATTTGATCTCATGTGGCTGTAAAAAGGCATTCTACCATCATGTGGATGATAATAGTGGAAATAAAAATGGAAGAAGGTTGAGGAAAGAAGGGGGCTACAAGTTTTTTGGTGTTTTTTTTTAAGTGCAGTGCAACTGCCTTGTTTTGGTTAAAGCCTTGGTCATTATCAAAGTTTACCTAGCAAAGTCCTGGGTCACCAAGGACCAAGCAGGAAGGCAATCACACATCTGGTAAAGGTATTTGTTGTTCCCCAAAAGGAATTCACATTACTGTTTCCACAAGCCAGTGGTTAGGAAGTATGATGGTAAGACCCAATTTCAAGAATGATAGAGGTACAAGTTCCAAGTATGACTTGTAGGCTGGAAATCTTGGAAAGATTTTGGAATAACCGGCAGACCAAACTATTTTGTAAAGGACTTTGAGGTCACTCACAACAACAGAGACCTGAGACTCAGTGGAAATGTGATAAAAGCGACTGAGTCTGGCAAGAGCAATCCACATTAAAGCAGTATGTTAGGAGGGGGAGAACTGAACAGAACAATTGGAACTAATAGACAAAAGTTGTGGCTGTGAAAAGCAGCTGCCTAGGGCAAGGAAGGGTAAGATGAATACAAATGAAAATCTAGTTCATTTTGTGTGTTTGTTTATGCTGTCTGGTGTGCAGTTTAGCTTTTTCATTTTGCAGCTTTGGTCCACAGGCCTGATGAACACAGAACGAACTTGTTTACATTGAAGTTGGACTGCAAAACTCTAGATGACGTTAACAGCATTGATGATTTAGCACTTATTTATAACCACCTAGTGAACAGATGATAGACAATAGCGCTGCTGGCAAATCTTTTATTTAAGAGAGTCAGGCACAATTTCATGCAATCATAGCTTCTTCATGTTGTCTCGGAAAGCAATTAGATGTTTAATTAAAATCAGTGCTCCCCCTGCTTTCTCTTTCTTTATTGGCTACAACTGTAAATATCCTGGAACCATCAGACATGTGTCTGCCTTAGCCACTGAAATATTGTATTTGCAAATGAATTGTGAAGTCTTGCCAAGATTCTGCAAGGGAGAAAAGTGCTGGCACTCAGTTAGAAAGCCATATGAATCTTAAATTAAATCTTTGATATTGGGTAATAATAATATCCACATTTTCAAAGCTATTTTAAATGTATTGTGTCCCTGCATAAAGAAAAAAAGGAGGATGTGTGTACTTTCTGATTGAAAGTCATTAGTCATTAGGTATGAATAATCAAGAAGAAACTCCACTTTAATATTACAATATAAACCATGTTTCCTGCTGGATGTTCAGGGGAGCAAGAAGCAGTTGTTACAAAATATAATTAAACATGTAAAACTGATAGGATATGCTGGATTCCTCCTAGCTTGATGGCTGTGCTGGGAAAGATGTGTAGAAGCTATTTACTGTAATTAAAAATGCTCTGCAATCTATATTACTCAAGGCTGTCTCCATTGAATTAAACTGTAGTTTGGCTACATTCCCTGCTCCCCTTGAAGTTTTTACATATATATGACAAGTACAAGGCTACTTGGTGAAAGGAAACATGAGTTAAGTAAGTACAGATGTCCAGATTTAAATCTAGTACAGATATGCAAGAAGGGGAGCATGCTTCTATTTTGTCCATAAAAGGCTTGATGACATGGTCAGCTCTTTGGGGATCCAGTGAACATATAACTTTAATAAGGAAGCCACTATGGGGCAAGGAATTGCTGCAGTGTTCCAAAGCCCTGCTTTTGGATACATTCAAGATTTACAGTGTAAATTCCCCTATTGATAAGTAACTCACACATACCTCAGTGGGGTTTGTCTTCCTAGCACAGTGATGGCTAACCTTGACACTCCAGATGTTTTGGGACTACAACTCCCATCATCCCTGACCACTGATCCTGTTAGCTAGGGATGATGGGAGTTGTAGTTCCAAAACATCTGGGGTGTCAAGGTTAGCCATCACTGTCCTAGCAAGTGGGCTGAGGCTTATAGCCTAAATGGAGAGTTGGAGGGCACAGCTTATATTTAAGCCACAATGTGTTGTGGCTATTTTTTTCTATCACCCATAAATTGATGCTTTTGCTGTAGGAAGATGGCTTTAACTTTATGAGCTTGTTGGTTCAGACCTAACATCTCTGGTAGAACTTTCATATCCCCAGTAAAAGTGCTACAGTTCCAGAGATTTTTGATTTTTTGGCAAGGAATTCAGAAAATGAGAGAAGTGCTTTAGGAAGGGCTCAGCAGCCGCATGGAGGAACAGACAAATTCAGTGAAGGAACAGGATACCCTTGGATATCAGAAGTTGCCAAACCATAGGAGTCCAGTAGATTACTATATTAAGAAATATTGTGGAACAGGTTGCATGGTATAACAGACAGGGGGCTTTATTTGGACACTGTGAAAGAAGAGAATGGAAGGGACAAACAGTGATACAAACAAAGCCCAGAAAAGCAAGTTATTATTCATTCTCTCTTATTTACCTTTCATCCAACTCTAAATAGTCCCTTTCCCCCTGTACTTGTCTGCACCCACAACAGTTCCACATTCTCAAAATGGCTCCTTATTGACTCCTTCCACTCACCTGTACCTTGCTGTCTTCTGTGTGCTCCTCTCTGAGCTCTAGAGTTACCCTCTGGGTTAGCTATTTGGTGCTGGTGGTAGTACTAGATATCTGTGGTGAGTAAATACAGTATGACTAGAAGAGAGCCTAGAGAAGCTCACTATATATGACTTATTTTTTATTTGTTGCCAAGAAGCCTTTGCCAGTGGCAGCAGGAATAATAGGCATGGGTGTGTGACAGCATCTCCATAGCTGATCATCTTAGCAGTGAACATAGCCTTGGTTCCTTTCCTGGTGGACAGCAGTAAGTTCTGGCCATTTTACAATTTCTGTACTACAGGAGATTTCTTTTCAATCACATCCATTACATTTATGTGCCGCATTTCTGCCAAGGCGGTTTATACTTTTAATACTAAAACAAATAATGTAATAAATTGTAAAGCTGGTCAGGGGAGCGCTTATTCTGTAAAGGAGCTTTTCATTCTTTTGTCCTTTGAAACTGGAATTGTGCCTTTACCTGTGGACTAACCTTCACAGACTTGGGTCCTCAGATATTGTTAAGCCTCCAGCTCCCACCATCACTCCCAGGCAGCATGGTCAGGAATAATGGGCAAATGGTTGTAGCGGAGGAAAAATGCAGGGGCACACAATTATGGATTCCCCCCACCCAAAGCAAGAGTTACTGCACCCATCAGCTGGACTATCTGGCAGGTGAATGAGCTGATAATGAGGCTTTCAAGTTTGTTTGTGGCAGGATAGCATGGAAGAAGTCAGAGAATGGAGAAAATAAGCAGAAGCCAGATACTCGCCCCACTCCCATTTTAAATAGGATTGGTACTTCATGCTAGCAGTTTAAATGATAACATTTCCCCCACAGATTATTTGCATTTCTATTTAAAAACTAAAGGTTGCATTTTAGCAGGCTGAAGAGCTTTTGTTAAAGCTCTATGTGTTTTATAAGTTGAACTTGTGCAGTCAGAAGTGAACACCGAGTTCAATGGCGCTTACTCCCAAGAAACTATACAAAGGATTGCAGCCATGCTGATTCTAACAAATTGGGTAATATGTAATGTACTGCTAATATAATGGATCAACACAAACGCCTGCATTTTTGGACTCTCCATGGGGCATGGCAATTGTGGACTGTAAATATGAGCTCCTGAACTTCAAAATTAAGCACTACACTGGCTGGATGAGATTTGTAGTCTAATAATATATGGAGATTCATCATGGCTGGGGAAGTGAGTAATCATAGTCCAGTTCCATTTTCCCTCAGCTTAATTCTCAGATTTGTAGAATGGGAATAAACTTGTTCTCAATGGGTACTGTGAAGACAAAGTAATTGTTTATTGCATTTTGTATATATAGTGAGTAACAAAAATTATGATGCATAATGGAAACTTGAAGAAAATAAATACTCTGAAGCCAAATGACCTTTTGACTACTCTCTGTAGCCTATTGGAATGTATATAAATGGCTTAGAACATTTTGTGTTGTTGTTTTTTAATGTTTTGTTTTGGTTGACGTCTTGCAAAATCACTTAAATCAACTCAGTGGGAGAATAGTCGACCATTACTAGACCACACAGTTTCCATAATTGTATCTTTCTAACTCCTAATTACAAAAGATTCCCACCAATTTGCCAAACTGAATGCCAAGAAAGGCAAATGTGTGTTTGTTTGTGCGGGTGTAAATTACAATCCAGTTTTGGTCATTCTGTGTTGCAAGAAGCATCATCCATACTGATGGCTTTGAGTGGGATTTTCCTAAATGTTGTAAAGGTAGGGATGGGGAAAGGGTCTGGGGGTAGAAATGCAGATCAGAGAAAAGTGCTCTTTGGTGGTGCTGGGGGGGAGGGGGTCAGGGAGCCTTCTGAGCCAAAGGGGATTGAATTCTGTCATTGGGAGTGACTGCTGTGTGGGAGAGGATAATAGAAAGAGCTGGCATTTGAAATGTGATTAGGATAAACAAACACTGGTTCTTATCCCTTCGTTAGTCACCATCTAATCCAAGCAGCTCAGAGTAAAAGTGCAGTTTTGGCCTTAATTGATATTTTACTAATCTCATTGCACAGGCCGTAACAATCACATTTTTGCTTTGACAGCACAAATCCCCTTGTGTAAAATTTCATCTGTACCATTTAAACATAAACATTTCTTTTTGGCCAGCCTACCATAAGCTTAATGTTTGAACATAGGACTGGGTTGCCTTGATGGCCTAAGTGGAGCAGTTTTCCTGGCTTGAAAGCAGAATTGTCAATGCTGGCTCCAGAAAAAATCAATGCATGTTTCTCTTCCACTAACTGGAATTGCTTGTGTTCTTTGAGACCTAATCCTATAGGTCTTTTTTTCTCTTCCCAGCTGGGAATTCCTCTGTATTAAGAGGTGAGTAACATACTCAAAAGAACAGGCAAAGTGGCCCTCAAATCTTTTCAAGGCAGCCGGGTTGATGCCAATACAATTAATGTATTAACTGAGAAGAATTAAAGTCTTTAAACATTGATGAGGGCCAAAACTCATGAGGATTATCTTATGAAATCAATGTCCTCATTGATTTATCTACGTTTTAGAGTGCTCTCATTGTGTCTGTGTCTTTGGTCCGTCATTTGAAGTGGCGAGCCAGTTTTTTCCCTTGGATTTCTGAATATGTTTATTTGGAAGTGGTCCCAGCTTCCCCACATATTACCAGAAAAGTACTACTGCTGGTCGATTGGTGGACGGGGTAGTTGTGGCAATTGGGGAGCAAGCCGATAAGTACATTCACACACCCCCTTACCCACCCATCCACCTGAGCTCAGGAGTTCACCTAAACTTGTGGTAGGGCTGACTTTGGTGTAACTTCTGTTATAGATGTCAGGGAAGTTTGCTGCCTGGAATAGAGCTTTGAGTGTCTGTTATTGTTTGCCCCAAAGGCAAGCATTAGAATCCACCAGAAAACTGTGGGTGGGTGGGTTGGGTTTACAGCTACTGAGAATCTTTTTGCCTCAAGGATCCCCTGCAATGGATGGGTTTTTGTCTCCAATCCTAGTTTCCCAGGGGCAGCCTGTCAAAACAGCCACGTTTTGCAAAGTAAATATGATAACAGTTGGGCAGTTTGGTAATTTTAGACTCTGGATTTAATAGATTTACTGTGGAGGCCCTTTTAAGATAGCAATATTATTGACACATTTTGGAATAATTGAAATAATCCAGGCCTTTCTGCTCATTCTCCTGAGTGAGACCCTGGATCTCTGCCCAAAAGTCCGGCCCTGATTGCACCATTGTATGAAAAAAATAGTAAATGTTGCTAGCTGTGCATTCAGACACACATTTTTCTCTTAACATTTTGGCAACCAAATTATATCATTATATAGGCTTCCAAGAAAATATCTGCCTGGTAGTTTGAATCAGTGTGTGAAATCTCGTCCATCTGCCTCCTTGTCTCCCTCCTCCACCCGCTGCCCAAAAAATATGCATATAGCTGCCTAGCTGGAGGATAAGTAGATTGTGGGCAGGGCCTCCTTCGTTTTTGTACTGAACTTAGATGTAGGTACTCCATAAATAATAAATACTAGCATTTTCCTCTGGCAGCTTTGTATTGGTAATTCTCTCAACCTCATAGGCTGGGAGGTCCTTGCTAAAGGCTAGACACCACTATGGCTATAGATGTGGTGGCATATGACCACAGTGGGTACATTTGAGAATGTGACTGTGGCACATTCACTTTTGTCATAACCTTCTCTGCAACCATAAGAGAAAGAGAAAACTGTTATTTTAAATGTAGACTTGCCACTTTCAAAAGTACTCTGGACCTGAGAAAAGCATCTTTGTGGGGCAGATGTTTTGGCTAAAAGGAAACTTTCTGTACTGAGGTCGGTGTGTTTTAAGTTACAAAAGCCACAAGCCTTTCTTGTGTAGCACAAGAACCCAGGGATAATTAGTAAGGGCTGCTGCTACTCCTGATATACTGCTGTCCAGTTTATATCCATTGTGTTAGCTTACCTGTACAGTATAGACAAGGGGGAAACTGGGCAACCTTCAGAGGGCTGCATGTCAGTGATGGGCAAGGCCAGAGGTAAAAGTGGATGGAGTGGTGAATGTAAATGTCCTCTTTGTAGAATAGTCTAGCCTCTGCACACATTCAAACGTCCCTCTCTGTCCTCCATCCAACAACAAGAGCTTGACCCACAACACACTCTAGCCAGGCAAAAACACTTGGGGGCAAAGCAGGACCTGTGAAGGGTGTGGCCTTGGAGTGTGGCCTTGGAGAATTCCAAGGGCCAGATAGAGAGGCCTAGAGGGATGCAGCTGGTCCCTGGGTCTGAGGTTCCCCACCCTATTTGTATAACATGGTTAAGAGCATGATCCGGAAATGCTTGGTTTAAACCTGAGCTCTCTGGGCAGCCTTAGGCAAGCTCCTGTCTCCATAGGAGCCAACTCCTAGGGGCCAAGGTCCCTTGCCTCCCAATAATATATTTGAGGGGGCCAGGTCCCCCCAAAGTTGATTAGCAATCCCATTAAAATAATGTGTGTGTGCCATGTCATGTGATTGATTATGTGGGGCGGGGCTTACCTGCCCCCCCCCCAATATTTTGTTCAAGTTAGTACCCCTGCCCCCTCTCAGCTCTTAGACCAGGCTTCCTCAACCTCGGCCCTCCAGATGTTTTTGGCCTACAACTCCCATGATCCCTAGCTAGCAGGACCAGTGGTCAGGGATGATGGGAATTGTAGTATCAAAATTTTTGGAGGACCGAGGTTGAGGAAGCCTGTCTTAGACCTTTCATTCATAAAATGTGGTTATACATATAATACTGACCTACCTAACGGAGGTTCAGTAAAGATCCCTGAGCTAGACAATTAAATGCTCCAAGCACTTATGTGAAATGTGCCATATACATTATCATTACAATCTTGGTGTTTTTGCTTTAAAAGTTATTCAGTGCATGGTTCAACCTTAAGAATGGATCATGTTTTAAGAGAAGAAGATCTAAATGCGGCAGATTCAGACGTAAGGAAGTCAGAAAGGCTATGAACACGCCTGCAGGCTGCTACAAAGCCCTTCCTTGTGGCAGAGCTTTGAGAAAGAAGCTGTAGCTCAGTGGAAGAGCTGTGGATTTTTTTAAAATGTCCAAAAATGTCTGGTAGGACAGGGAAAGTATCCTGTCTGAAACTGTGAAAAGCTGCTGCCATTCTGTGTATACAAGACTGAGTTAGATGGACCAATAGTCTGAATAAATGTCAAGGATAATGTTTAAAAGCTCCTTGCTGCTTGCACCACTCCATCACGGCAGGAACTGTATGCTAGAGATTGCCAGGGATGTGCGGCAGTGGTGTGCAGGTGCTGAATGCGGTTGGGAGAAGTATGTGAGTGAGATGTTTTAAACATTTCATTGGTTGCATGTGCCACTCTCATGAGGAAGGGCTTTGGGAGAACTGAAATGCTGATAAGTCAAGGCTGCTTATTTTAGTGTAACAAAAACAAAATTCAAATGTTCAGCCGTTCTGTCTGAGTGCTTTGCTGCCAGACCATTTGCACATGAGGTTAGAAGTTCATGTTCACGATAAGAATACATTTGCTCCTTAGTGCAATCTAACTGTGGTTTTGTAGTCACAGTCAGGGTGGTTAAAGGGTGAATTTTCCCACTTTTATATGCATGCTTAGTTGCTGGGGATGGAATCTCAACAAGGTGCTAGAGTTAATGCTTTGCATGCAGAAGATCCCAGGTTCTGTACCCAGCAACTCTAGTTAAAAATGTAAGAGGCATTAGGAAAGACCTCTCTACCTGACAAGCTGGATAGATGTTGCCACTCAGAGTAGACATTACTACAAATGACCTGATCTCATAGACAGTAGCTCTGGAATAGTGAATTCTTATCTGTGATGGTGTTTTGAGCATAAAACTGGGTTGAGATAGTCATTCCAGAACAAAAGACTATGCTTATGTGGTTCTGCCATATGATGGAATCTTTTGCAGGAATCTTTGTGAAGAGATCTTTGTGAAGCAGGATTGCTGAGTATATGTTGAATTGTTGGGTGGAAGTGATGGTCAGATTTGGAGAGGAGTTTTAATTCCCATTTTTGTGGTATTCACAGTGGTGTTAGTTGACAATGTGTTTCTGTGTGGTCAATATGTATCCAAGACCAGCGCTGTCTGGTTGCTTTTATTTCCTTTTGTCGTTTATAGTATATTTCCTTCTTCTCTACCCCCCTCCCTATTTTCTTGATTTCCACAAGGAGGAAATCTGTTCCTCTCTGCTTTCTACCTGCCACATCCCAAATAAAAGAATCTGTATTTTTGGATGACAGCTCATATTGCAAAAGCACCAAAGTGAGATGCTATGCAGGAAAAAATGATCTCCGTTCTGTCTTTAAGTGTTATGTGATATGATCTGTTGCAAGGGAAAAAGATGGTCTTCGGTTATCAGGCCTGTCATCGGAGTGCTGTCTTTTTACCGGCAGATTTCCCACCCCGCTCCCTACTTTTTTGTATTACAATTGCCAGAGAATTTTCCATTGACCACAACCACACAAAAGCCTTATCATAATTACAATAGCACTACAATTAATCATTAATAGGTTTGAAGGAATGTGTTTTTCTGCCAGGGGCCTTCGATCGGGGAGCACAGTCTACCTTGCAATATTTCAGTGCTTCCTTTGGGAAGGAACAAAGCATGATCTAAAAAATATGGGAAGAGCTGTGCGTGTGTGAAATCAAAGTTGTCTACATGTTTGGGCCCCGGGCATTGTTTTTTGCAAGATATCACTTCCATTACTGACTCTTATAGGCAAATCTATTTCTTATATGTCATTCTGAGTTCAATAGAGCTTGTTGTCATGGATGTATAAGATGGTGGCAATACAATCCTAGGGATAATTACTCAGAAGCAAGACCCCACTGGCCTCTGTGGGACTTATTCCCAGATAAGTGTGTATAGCATCTCTCATTTTGAGGGGAAAGTTGAACCAATTCAACAATCCAATTCAAACGTTGCTCTCTAGTGTATCTATCTTGTAGTGAAATAATATTATACAAATAAGCATTGTCACCTTTTCTCCTGAGACTGCGCTTTTTAGCAATGGCATGAAATCCAGGCATTCAGCTTGAACAGCAAATTTCATATTTTAGCAGGAAAGGCTGCACATGCTAGACTGCTGCCTGCTATGCAGCTAGTTCAAGGCACAGAAAAAGGCTATATCAGGATGTAATTGGCAACCTTACAGCTCAGCTAATTCATGTCATTACAATAAAAAATAAGAGAGCAAAAAGACAACACAATGGCGTGCTTCAGTGGAGGCTGGTTGTTTAGGGTAAATGGAGTAGTGCCCCTCCAACCTCTACCCTCAGGCAGTGGGCACCCAGTGGAGTTGGAGGCAGCAGCTGACAAGTGCAGGAGTGGCATACTTTTCGGAGGCTGGATCTGCTGCCCCTCCCAGCTGTCTGGAGCTTGCTGCCCTGCGGCCACTGCCTCATTTTGCCTCAAAAGTGGACCGGCCCTGCATAGATTGTGGTCTCATTGCAGTTGTATCCTAGATGTTGCACTTAGTCCCCCAACCCACAGCATAAGAGTAAACTGTAGCCACTCCCTTCATGAGAGAAGAGATTTTCTTATGGATTCCAAGGATTTACTGCTTTCTCCTAGTGCCTGTATGCTTTGGAGAGTTTAGGGCAACCTTTCTCAACCCTAGGTCCCATCATTCCGAGCCAGCTTGGCCAGTGGTTCAAGAATTTTAGTTCAAGAACAGCTGAGGATCCAAGGCTGAGAAAGGCTGGTTTAGGATTTCCTACCCCTACTGGAAGGGACCCAGGTGGCGCTGTGGGTTAAACCACAGAGCCTAGGGCTTCCTGATCACAAGGTCGGCGGTTCGAATTCCTGCGACGGAGTGAGCTCCCGTTGCTCGGTCCCTGCTCCTGCCAACCTAGCAGTTCGAAAGCACGTCAAAGTGCAAGTAGATAAATAGGTACTGCTCTGGCGGGAAGGTAAACGGCGTTTCCGTGCGCTGCTCTGGTTCGCCAGAAGCGGCTTAGTCATGCTGGCCACATGACCTGGAAGCTGTACGCCAGCTCCCTCTGCAAATAATGCGAGATAAGCGCCACAACCCCAGAGTCGGTCACGACTGGACCTAATGTTCAGGGGTCCCTTTACCTTTACCCCTACTGGAATCAAGCCAATTGCAGTGCATTTACTTTGCCCCTGAAACTGAATGGGAAACCACTCCTCCCAGCATAAAGTCATCTTGCTCTCTTTTTTGATTGTGCTCTGGTATAAAAAATAATGATACGTGATAGATCAGAGTGCTCATATTATTTTTTAAAAAACTTAAATATGCTTGAGAGGACTGAGACAAATGTTCCTCAATGAACAGTTCCAGCTAAAAAGGATTAGATCTTTAGGGATGAAAGAATTCACAGAGAGTGAATTCTTTATCACAGGAAAAGGCAGTGACAGTATTCTTCCCACTGCTGCCAGACAGTTTCCTCTCCACTATCCTTTTGAATCAGAGTGAGGACAAGAAACATTGGCCTTCATTCTGAATTGGCTTTGTGATGCTGTCATGTAGGCATATTTGACAGATGATGCAACGGGGCTACACTGCTTACCTCAAAAAGCAAATTACAAATAAATATATTTTTTAATTCTACTTTGTGAGAACTAAAAGAGTTGAGATATTTTAAGCTGTATTCCTTTTGCGCCAGGAAGTAACCCTGTTGTACCAATACAGCTGTAGCCCTAAAGGGGCAAATCAGTCCATATGTTCAGTAGAGGGAAACCAATTCCATTGAACTTTTGAACATGTGCCATTCTTGTAAATTAGTGTGAAATTAAATAAGTAAAATATTTTTACTGTGTATGTGTGGAATAGTAGCAGAATCAAGTTACACTAAATAATATTTTAGTCTTTTATTAACACTCTGTGGATTAAAAGTCTTTACAAGCACATGTTCATATGGTTGAGGTGTCCTGTATCATATTTGTGTGATATCCTGGGGGAGAATCCTGGGAAAGTTTGCCAGATAAAGTTTGTGCCTTGTCTGCCTGTAGTGGATTTTCCATCCTTTTCTTTCCTTGTGGAGAAATACTCCTAGATGAGGAGTTAGCCTGGCTTATAGGTGAAGGAAGAATGTCTTGGATGCAGAGTTGTGGAATGAAAGTACTGATAAACTTATCCATGTGGCACTGCATTCTTAATTTCATTGAAGTAACCCCCCTTACACTCAGTAGGGCTTGTTTCTAAATAAGGTGCTTCTTGCCTCCTACACTTTGCAGTTAGATAGAAGTTTAGCATTGATTTCATGTGTCTTTCCCATTTCCCATAATGATATCTGTACCTTTGTATTGACAAAAGGGCAATAGGATTCAGAATGCAGCTAACACATAAACAGGGAAAGGGCTAAATATGTTATTAAACGGCCCAAAGAAAGCTACAAAGCACTGTCATTATCTAACTCCCCTTCAGTGATAACCTCTGGTGGATGGAGCTGTGCAGCTCTTTCCATGGTGCAGCCTGCACAGAGGTTCTCACTAACAGATGTGTTCTTGGGGCTCATATACGCTTGGGATCCATTCCCAACAAAGAGAGTGTTGGGGTTGCATAAGCTACAGCTGTTGAAGACTGTTCCCTAGCAAGTGTGATTAGGACTACATCTTTACAAGTGAAGTCTTAAACATGTCTCTCTGAGCTCAAGGAGGCTTGCTTCCAGGTAGGTTGGCATAATATTGCAGCTTTAACCAAAAACAGGGATAAGCCAACATGGTTTCTTCTTGATGTTTCTGGACTCAACTCTGATCAGCCCCAGCCTGTTTGGCCAGTGGTGAGAATGATGGAAGGTACAGCAACATCTATCTGGAGGGCATCACATTGGCTACCCCAAGCTAGAACATATCTATGGAAACATAGTTCAGCCATGCATTTGAGTTTTATCAGATGTGACAGATGGTACGCTAGGCCTGGCATTTATTCTTTCATGTAGCATTGGAAAGTTTCCATTAGCAAGGAAAATTTGATATCAACTGTAACTTTCTTCTGTATGCTTCTCACTCCTCTCCTCTCCTCTCCCCACCCAACCCCCTTTTGAACCAAATCCCTGATCTACAAGGCAAAGAGCTATTAGTATCAACATTTAGACTCCTGGAGCACTTGTACAAATACAGGAGAGTTGCTGTCAGATCTTATGTTATCTTCGCCCCGCAGCACATGGCAGGCTTACCGGTTATCACTTGCTTGAGTTATCTGCAGCTGTTTACTCTGCAGGCGCTGTTTTGTGCCACAGCTGGTCTTTGCCTTGTAAAACACTTTGATTTGGAATGAGTAGGCTGGGTGATCTTGAGCTAGCTAGCTCATTCTTGGCAGCAACAGTGTGGAGGAGACAACTTTTGGTCTCCCAAAACTGCTTTCAAGGGTATGAAATAAATTTCAAACATGATTGGCAGAAACCAGCAAGCTGCTAAAAGTTGATCAGAAGACATTGTGCCTTAACAAAGATCATCTGGCAAATGTGTAGCTGTCTCAGAACATTGCGAACGTACATCTCAGAATCTGTTTGCCCAGAACAAATGTTATAATAACAACTTGGTTTGCTGTTTGAACAAGAAATAAGCCCCTTTAATTTGTATAATCAGAGATTAGATGGGGCTGAATGAGTGGCATTGTGCTAGTAGATGCAAGTGCTTAAAATGACGTCAAGGTGTATCTAAAGACTGCATGTCTACAAGCTATCGATTAAAATGCATTTGAGTGTCTCTCAAATGATAACAGGAGTAAGAAAGACACAGCCATTTGGCTTGGACATGGTACAAGGATTTGCTCCCACCAGTGCTAAAGGATGTCCAACCCTTGATAAGCACTTATACCTACTTGTCTACTTTAATTTATTGGAATACTTAAATCTCCCCCAGTTATCCTTAGCCTGTCCTGAAAAGGAGGGAAGACGTGAGAATGATAACAAGCTGATATAGCTGTCTCTCCTGCCAGCAAACCCAAGTCTCTTTGCTGGAGACGGGAAGAGAAATGTGCAATGTCAGTGGCAGAAGGGGCTAGAGATAACCATTGGTGGTCCTGCATGGCAATTAGCCAAAGAGTTATCAGCAAGCTCAGAATAAATCATTGGGGCCTTTGTTTACACTTGGGCCTGTCAAGAACTCGACTGCACTAACTTTTTGGCATCCAATAAGTGAGGTGCTTTTTTTTTTTTTAATAGCTATAACCATTGCTGGGTTAACTGGTGCTAGGAGCATTTAGATGAGTGGTGTGGGCTGGGCCAGATGGGAACTGTAGTTCAAAACATTTGAAGGGCACTGGATTGGTGAAAGCTGACCTAGAGAATGCCAAGCACCCTGAAGTCTAATGGATGTGCAAGCTCCATTGATTGAATGCTTCGCTCCTCCTGAATTGTATCCATACTCTCCCAACCTTCATCTTAAGGACAGAGGCAGCTTTTTGTAACAGGGAAGAGAGCATGCAGCATAAGCAGAGTTGTCCATGGGGTCCCATAGACTGTTATGAAGAAGGTTGGGGTTAGCCCTTAACATGGCACGTCACATTTTGCTTTAGTATCGGGAGATTTGGGGGCGGGGGGGGGGAGGTAGAGAAAGTGTAAAAACTTTTGATCCTCCCTCCCCTCTTGTTGTATGAATTGGTTTAGTTCAGCTGTAAATGGATCACAGGGGATTCTGCTTGCCTATTTTAGCTCTTATTTGCTACAAGAAGCAGGGGAATGGGGTAATTCCTGGAATCTCATATTCTCCCTTGCAAGGGCAAAGTTGGAAGATGCTTTTTCTTCCCTTACTGTAATCCAGCCATTTGATTAACCTCTAAAGTTCCAGTCAATGCAGGCCTATCAAAAGAGGTATAATCCTCACTGCCAGCATAATTCCAATCAGATTCATATTTCAGTTTATCAGAAATTACCATGATGATATAGCACACAAAGCCTTTATTAGCAGGGTAAGCCTTTGTAATTAATTTTCTGCCTTCTACTTAGCAAGCCGTTTGCCAGTACCATTTGCATTCCCCCCCAAAAAACCCTCTTCCTACAATACCATGGATTTTAATATTTAAATCTGAATTAAATTAAAGTATAAATAAATCCTTTTACATCATAATACATCTTTGGAGACCTCTGACTGAATATCCAAGAAGGCCATTAAATCCTTGTGTTGTTCTTAGATTATGAACCACGGCTGTCAGAAATGTTAATACTGTTCTTTTGGATTGATGAGTGAAATATAAAAAAGCAAGATAGACAGGGTCTAGAAACAAAATGCTGATTCTGTTACAATTGGTGCCAAAATTCCCATTTACATTAATGGATCCAGTCTTGATGCCTCTGTCTTTTAAGTACATTTCTTGCTATATGGAAACCTGAAATAACTCATTCAGACTGCTGTCTCGGCTTGTCAGATTTGATCTCTCTGCTATGGTTTGTTTCAGTGGGAGATTAATAATGTCATGACATACATACATACACATGCTTCCTCCCCAGGGATGCTAGAAGTTAAAAGCAGAATCCCATGCCAGTTTTCTCAGAAGTCCGACTACACTCAGTGAGACTTATTTCCTAGTGAATGTGTTGCAGATTGCAGATTATGTGGGGAATGAACACTAAAACTGCTTGGCTTAACACATAAATTAGCTGGAGAAGAATTTGGATGCTTTCATCATCATTTATTTGCATGCCACCCTCCCATAGTTAGACCATGCTCAAGGTGGTTTGCAACATCAAAAGATTTATATAATTAGAAAACTGTAACAAAATTTAAGTGGTCGTAAACAATGAATGAAAACATTTTAGTTAGTTATACAGTAAAATTAAACAATCCCCAACAAAGTCTTTACAATAAATAATGCATAATTCCGAGAACAGCAAAAATTAAGCATATTCAGAATTCAATCCTCACCCCCCCCCAAATAAAATAAAATACAGCATCCCTGTTGCCTCTAGGCACCTTGAGCAGCAGGTCTTAAAGGACTCACAGATAATATGGTCTCCCTGGCGTTTTTGTAGCTGGAGTCAGCCAGGACCCAACCTGGCCAGCAAAGCAAGGAGTAGGCCTTGAAGGACCCACATAGGCATTATATAGCTCAACTGGTAGACCACGAGCCTCTTAATCTCAGGGTTGTGGGTTTGAGCCCCACATTGGGCAAAAAGATTCCTGCCTTACAGGTGCTTGGACTAGGTGAACCCTTTGGTCCTCTCCAACTCTACGATTATATGAAAAGCTTGCATGTTATTAGAGGTGGGATTTTAAAGGCCCTCATGGTTTATATCTGGGCCTAGCTTAGGGGAATTTTGCCAGTATCTCTATCAATGAAGTGATTCATATGAATAAATTGATGTGTGTACCCTACAATATGTCCAATAAATTGGAATGCATCAGAGAGTGAGGTGGGTATAAAGGAAAATTAAAACATTGAGTCTGGACTATTTGATATTAAAAGATAAAATGAAAAAACTCTTAACAGATACTGTGCGTGCACACACATGCGCACACACACAGTTAGTTCCTATGATGCTCAGTTGCTTTCTCTACTGCTTAGAAGTCAGAGGTTGTGCAGGAGGAGCTCATACTGTGGACCACAGATTGTTTCTGGCAGAGGTGTTTCTTGTGTGGGAAGGTGCTAAATATAGAAGTGAGTTAAATATCAGTGTAGAAGCAGGGGCACCATCTTCCCAATATGATGGAGGGGGTTCAATGCGACGTCCTGATGTCATGTGCGTGATGTTGCAGCTCAATGTCTTGAGGAGCCAGGGGGCGGAGCTGAACACCCTCTGAACATTGAGGGGGCACAGCCCCAGCCCCCTAAAAAAACCCATGGGATTGAAAGTGCCTCAGGCCCTAGGAGCTGTTAGCCTATGTGTGGAAGCATTTGGGTTGTTGTTGTTTTTTACTTTGTCACAAAAAAACATGTATTATGGTCTTAAACCATCTCTGAAAGAAACTAATCCAGAAACTTATTCCTGAGGAGTAATTTCCCTAGGTAAATTGGATTAATCTGTTTTTGGATTTAAGAGTCCCGATAATTCATTCAAAAAGTATATATTTACTCTTCTACCAATGAACATTCATCTACAGAGATTGCTTAAAACTTTATGAGATATTTCCTCTAACTTCCACTCTGGCAAACTTTAACTATTGATGTTACTGTATTTCAAAAATTTAAGAAGAACATCAAAAACTCTTGATACACATTTTCCCCCTGGCTTTGCTTATGGGCAACACTTGTCACAATTTCTCTTCCTCTGAAGACTCTGGCTCTTTGAAGCTGGCAAGAAACATATATGCATCTGTTCAGATAGTATTGTAGGCTGTCATATTTGTGGTATACTAATAAAATGAGCAATCACACAGACAAATAGTGATTGAGTAGTGTAATTTTTAACAGAAACAAGTATTAAAATGCACATTTAATTAATTCAATTGTGGTGTGAATCCCGAAGTTAAACATAAATGTTATGAATAATTGGTTCTTGTTCAAATTCAATGCAAGCAGACTACTTAAAAGAGAAAACGAAGTATAATAATTTTATTTGCTTTTGTAAGTCTGCAAAATGACTTCAAAGGTATTACAGATCGAGCATTCGATTTAAAACTGCTACCCTGACCAAGCGAGGGTCAGCTAATCTTCTTTGTGCATATTGCTTTTCTGGACTAGGCTCCCCAATGCATAAATGTGAACAATGTTTTGACTGCTTGAACAGAACACTGTGAGATGGTTTGAAACTTGCTGACTGAAGCAGAAAATTCTGGTTTCCAGCAAAGCGATCACCCTCCAGATCTAAAAGCATTGGAGTGATCTCCCTGTGAGATGGTTTCCCAAGCTCTCAATCAGGCAATATTTACTTATTTATTTGAAATCTTTTATAACCTGTTCATTCCTATAGAGCAGTGTTTTCCAACCTCCTCGGGGCAACGGCACACCTGCCCCACGAAAAAAATCTCGCGGCACACCACCACCACATGCACCCCGACCCGGGGGGCGGGGTGTCCGCGCGCCCTGGCGGGAGGGAGGGGAAGGACCCAGGCGGGCGAAAATGGAGCGGGAGATCGGCGAGCCAGGCGCCCGCCCCCCCTCCAGCGCCCAGCCCCCCGGCAGCACCTCCACCCGGCCCCGAGCGAGCCCGGTGGCACCGGCACCTCCCGCCCGTCCCCGACCGCGACCGGGGCGGCAGAGGCAGCGGGCGAAGCGCCCGGCAGCCCCGCGAAGGCGGCGGTCGGCGCGGGAAGCCCGGACCGACCCGGAAGACCGGGGCGGCAGAGGCAGCGGGCGAAGCGCCCGGCAGCCCCGCGAAGGCGGCGGTCGGCGCGGGAAGCCCGGACCGACCCGGAAGCACAGCAGCCGGTGTCTTCCCGCGGCACAGGAGCCGGTGGCTTGCGGCACACTCCTGTGCCGCGGCACACCGGTTGGGAAACGCTGCTATAGAGATCAGAGCAGCATACACTAAAAACAATATAGAGCAATATTAAAAAGCAGTAGAAACCAATGCAGCTCTCGGCAGAGTAACTAAGAGGGCGAAAAAGCCCTAATTCTGAGCACTGTAAGGACAGCAACAGTATCTTTCCAGTCAATTCTGAGTACTCTAAGTACCATTGATTTTAACTGAAGAGTTAAGTGTGTGAATTTTTATTGACAGACTTACATTACTCTTACCCAGATGGCTAATCCATGCGTTAGAATAATGGTGTCCAGCAATGTTGTAAAACCTGGACATGCATCCTTGCACATTTTATTTTTTTATGCCTAAAATTAGGACAATAGTGCTCGCTTTTTTCATTTTAGCATCTAGCAATTTGTCTGTAAACAATTAAGGCACATGGATCCCATGTAATAGAACACTTCAGTTCTCAACCAATGTGGATGGGAAATACAGTGTTAATGGCACCCTGTTCCAGTGATTATTAGAATTTGAACGTAAGTAAGATAAAGATTGAGGGTGGTATTCAACTTTGTTTTACACAGAGTAGACCCATTGACATGAATGAACATGACTAAGTTAGGTCCATTAATTTCACTGTGTCTACTCTGAGTAAAACATAATTGTATACCACCCTTGTTCTTTCAAAGCTAATCTGTTGTACATTTAATCTGAAAGCAAACCTGAGTCTGCCCCTGAGTCAGCCAGTCGTGACTCTCTAATGAATGTATTTGCATTTTCTGCATTCAGACCTTATATTGCTAGTATACACTATTCTTATATGCATACCTTTAAAAGGTGCAAAAGGCCATGGGTCTTCCAAGTCCATTGGAGACAAGACACAGACCTTAGCTGATTTTCATCTTAACTCATTATGACGGTTTTGGTTCATGGAGCCATAACATCCTTATGAAAAGAGTACTTGTGACATAGGACATGAGTCTCATTTATATGGGGTAATCTACTAGGCATCCTGGTTCAGTGCATGGAGTTGGTTCTGCAGTAGACATGCTATTATACCATGTGACAGGCCATTGCAAGCTTTATTTCATAACTCATTCATAAATTACATTCCCAAATCCACTAATATTTTAAGTTGTGATTTCTGGAAATGACTTGTTTCTGTTTCTATCACTGCTATAAACACAGTTAGAATCAATAATGGAACTTGCTTCCAAAATAAGGCAGGCAATTTTCACTTGGAATTTACTATTGCTGCACTGGGACTAATAAAAATTTAAATCCTGTATCGTTTAAATCATTAAGTATCCTTATCTAGCACTGTGGAAGAAAATATTGTCAGATTATCTGCCTTCTTTGAAGTAAAAACCCTTTTCCTGGGGTGAAGCTTTTTAAAAACATTTTTCCCCCACTGAAAGATTATTCATGTCATTTTTTATTATTTTTATTGTTTTCACACGTGGCCTATATTATCAGCTTAAGGACAAAACGCAGCTTCCTTCTGCCTTTTGAAATATGGAGCTCAATGAAAATATTATTAATCTTTCTGGGATGTTTACCCAGTATTACTAGTAGCAGATCTGTGGCGTCAGTGTTAATGATTTTGTGTAGGAAAGAATGGAATCCTTACATTGACCCTGCCTTGCCAAGTATTATTCTGCAACACAGACTTTTACTACTTATGATTAGTGTGTTGTGGGGGTATGTTCTAGTTCTAACATTGTTTTTCTTATCCCTTTGCTTAGATAGAGAAAAAGAAAGTTCATAATGTGCAAACACTGAGGAACATGTAACTGAGCATTAGAAATCTCAGAACAGGGGTAGACAATATGGTGCCCCTGAGATGTTGTTGAACGGCAGCTCCTATCATCCTTGACCACCCACCATGCTGAATGGGCTCATAAGAGTTGAGTCCAACAACATCTGGAGAGCTCCACGTTTGCTATCCATGGGTTAGAACTCAGTGACAGCTGCTTTGAGGTTCCTTCACAGGTACGCATATTGAGAGATATCTTGGGCCCAGGGCAAGACAATATCTATGAACACCTTACAACAGAAAGCTCAACTCAAAAAGTAAGCTTCATTTAGTTCAATGGCTTACTCCCAGGTAAGTGTTCCTGGGCTTGCAACCTAAATCTGACATGTCCTTCTGGTTAAGCACTATATAGGTAAAGGTAAAGGGACCCCTGACCATTAGGTCCAGTCGTGTCCAACTCTGGGGTTGCGGTGCTCATCATGCTTTATTGGCCGAGAGCCGGCGTACAGCTTCCGGGTCATGTGGCCAGCATGACTAAGCCGCTTCTGGCGAACCAGAGCAGCGCACGAAAATGCCGTTTACCTTCCCGCCAGAGCGGTTCCTATTTATCTACTTGCACTTTGACGTACTTTCGAACTGCTAGGTGGGCAGGAGCTGGGACCGAGCAACAGGAGCTCACCCCGTCGCAGGGATTCAAACCGCCGACCTTCTGATCAGCAAGCCCTAGGCTCTGTGGTTTAACCCACAGCGCCACCTGGGTCCCTCCCAAGCACTATATGGCTTGGGTCAATTGTAACATTAAACTATAGTGCTTCAACTGGTGACCATCCTTAGAGTCAAAGTAGCAAACTATGGTTTGCACTTGCCCTTATGATCCAAATTGCAAACCACAGTTTCAAGCATTGTTGTAACATCAAAATAGGAAAATGGTTTGTGGGTGGTGATTGGGGCAGGGCAGAAAACTTATTGAAGCAGAATAGGCAAGGTGCATGAGCTTCTGTTTCTGTAGTACCAAAACACATAAACACATAACCAAGTAAAAATTGAAGTTAACATGTTGAGCTTTTGGGGGGGGGGGCAAAGTTGATGAGCTTTTTTAGCTTGACCAAAAAGAAAAAGAAAAATTTTATTTTAAAGGAAATTCACCAAAATCTTCCGACATGGGTTGCCATATGTCCGGATTCTTAATATTTGACACAATAGGAGTGTATAAATTGGTGTTTGTGGCCTACTGGCAAGTCTATACACCACTCCTCTTCATCTTTCCTCTGTATTATCTTGTAACAGTTTGAGGTTGAAAGGAGGGAAAGTAATGAATGGGGTGGAATCATTTCCTCTTCCCTCTGCCTGTTCATGCTAGTCTCTAATAGCTCCAGGACTATCAGTACTCAAATACATAAAAACTTTTACCAGGTATGAATATAATAGCTTGGTAATCCAGTTTTTTATATTGTCCTGCCAAGAGGTGAGGAGAAGATTACTACTCCCCAGTTCCTTCAGATTTCTGAGCAAGCATGACAATGAAGTAAAACACACACACACACACACACACACACACACACACACACACACACTACTTGGTAGGATGATTTGGATGGGCAGTGTACAAAGGGATTATGCACCCACCGTTGTAATTTAGCAATAGGGTAGGAGCACTTTGCTTGCTTCCGCTACTGCTAGGACAGTTTCTAAATGACCACGGACTGAACAGAACTGCTGCTTCACTAGGCACTGTCAAGAATTGCCTCATAGCTCTTGCTGCTAATCAAGACAGAAAGTTATCATCACAAATCATGTTAAAGTTCTCGAAAGGCACAGTTGAAAAATGTGGAGCCAGGGGACAAACGTAAGTGGGCAGACATTATGGTCTAGTTATAGATGATGCTACAGGAGGTTACCAGAAGTGCGCAAGATACTGGGCTACTAGTAGCTGTGTAAGAAAGTGATTCTCTGATTGCTAAAATGAGAAGCTATCCATCATTTAATTTATATGCTTCATCTATAGAAGAATTTCTACAGATTAAGTTTGCTGCTGGGGAAGAAAGAAGTATGTTGGATAGTGAGCACTGTTAACCCTTACGTAGACTCCATGGTTTAACAGCACATACAGCCCTTTGATGACTAAATAGTTTCCCCCCAGTAACATGACCTTCATATATTTGAGGCCTAACACTCCAGATACATCGGGAGTGCCAAATGGAGCTTCAACCCAGGATTCCATTAAGTTCTGACAAGAATGTCTACTGCTGTTTTCTGGAAACGCTTTACAAGAATCCTACATGTTGCAGAGAGAGGGAGAGCATGAAGTACTTATTCTCCATCTGCTGAATTCTACTGGAATTGTTAGCCCTTCATGCTTATTCCTTCTTTCAGCTCATAAAATCAACAGCAGCAAATGAAACTGTAAAATAACAGATCCGTGTTAATAATGCATAATTGTGCCAAACCTTGTTAAAAAGAACACTGTCCTCAATAGGCTCTTATACCTCAGATCTGTACATTCTCTCTCTCTCTCTCTCTCTCTCTCTCTCTCTCTCTCTCTCTCTGTGTGTGTGTGTGTGTGTGTTACTCCTTAATACTGTTGTGACATGGGATGGGGAAGCAAACCCCCAAAGACCTTAAGACAGGGTTGGGATGATAGCAGTTAGAAATTCACATGTGGTCAATTTCATTGTTAAATTGCAAGGATTGTAACTAAATGGAGCTACTAAGCAGTTTTTCTGCCTGTGCTCTCTTCTTGAGGACTACCAGAGGCTGCAGGGTAGAGATGTTATAAAACTCAAAGGGAGGTGTATATTAAGAGGCCTGTCTTCAGCAGTTTAACCAAGCTGCACATGATAGAAGCCAAGTCTTCAACAGAAGCAGTCTGGCATAGAATCAAGTAATTCGGGCAGAAACTATAAAATTGTTTTAAAATGGTATTTTGGCAAGTTTTTCTTGGAGGCAGGACATGATTCCCCCGCCGAGTTTTTCAGTGAGTAATTCCCCCCCCCCAAGTGAATCAATGTTTGTGGCAGACCTAAAGTACTCAGCACAGTTTTCTGTTCTACATATGAGAGCTATGTCACAAATGGAGGTTACTTAAAGTGCCATAATATGGGTAGAAGGATGAATTCTGATTGGTCATTGAAAACCTATGCTCTAATGTGCCTTTTTTACTGTCCAAAATGTATCATTCATAGTACAAAAAACCACGAAAGCTTATACCAAGAACAAACTTAGTTGGTCTCTAAGGTGCTACTGTACAATTTTTTATATATTTCGACTTTACTGCTGGTTACCTTTTTGGTTCCACTGTTTGGTTCCACTTTGGTCCCCAGTTCGCCACGCTTTAAGGTCATCTTGAATCTTGATTCTGACCTCTGTGGCGCTAGCTACCCTGCTCAGTTTGGTGTCATCTGCAAATTTGATGTGCATCCCATCAATTCTCTTGTCCAAGTTGTTTATTAAGATACTAAACAACAACGGGGCCTAGTACAGAACCCTGTGGCATCTCATTGTCACTTTTCCCAGGATCACGAGGAACCATTAATGAATACTCTTTACCAGCTTCTCCATGGGGGACTTTGTCAAAAGCCTTACTGATATCAAGATACATTACACGATACACATGATTCTGTTCATTTATACATCTGTTTTGCCAGGTGGACAGAAGAGCTTGTACTATAATGTGACAGGCCTCTTATTGGGAATGAAATACTGCTGTAACCTAATTTTCAGAGTGTTCCTAGTGGTTCCATATTCTGCCTTGTAGTTTTGTTGTTGTCTCTGGGCACCTTGCGCACGCACTGACACACAAGCTGAAATATCCTTATAAGACCCACACTGATTTCCATCAAAGTAGTTTTCCCTTTTTGATTATTGGTTGATGTGTTTCTTTTGAGGTGAGGAAAAACCAAGTTTTCAAAGCAATAATCTCAGGCCTGTGCCTGTCAGATAGAGATATGAGATTTATCAGATGGTGCTGGAATGTGCTCTAGTTTTCATGTCATTAACACAGCTTCCTGTCAAGCTAGCGCCAGGTGAGGTATATGAGCTTCTGCCTGAGGATATTTGGGACTAAGCACAAGGCTCCTGTTGACTATCCATGTAACACAGTTATTTCTTATCAACTTGTCAATCTATGAACTGAGCACAATTTATTTTGGTCTGATTGAGGGGAAGGGGGCAAATCAAGCAAATTTGCTAACCGATTTCCCCCATTTATGTACTGTCAAACAAAAACCCAGCATGTGCTTCTCAGAAGGCAGGTTTGTTAACAGCAAGAGGTTAAGGTTGCCCAATAAATTATTTAGAACAAAACCAAGAGCTGTGGGGGATCTGCTGAACTGGACCACTTCATGTTTTACTTTTTCCATCACTGGTATTACTACTTGCATTCTAAAAACCCAGAATAAATACTCATTAGTGACGGGAGATTCTCTCAACTCATTTGTAATCAGTCTGCTTAAAATAAAGATGTGTAAAATCAATCAAATAAACGGGTCACTTACAAATTACCGGTAGCAGTGCCTGTGAACCCTTTGTTCTGTGGTAGCGTCCCCTCAGCCTGTAACCTTTTTGACATGGATGTGATTATTTCACTATATCTCTCTTTTTTGTTGTTGTTACTTTAAGAGAAGCAGAGAGGCAGGATCCCGACCATGAGCGTCAGCAGGCTTTGGGGAAGGGCTTGAATGATCCCTCAGTTGGGGGAAAGGATTTGTTCCACAGGTTCAGCTGGTCAGGGATGTAAAATAAGCTTCAAAAGTCATGTAACATATTAGTGGTTATTAAAACTACATAAATTATGTATTGGCTTCTTTACAGCTTGTAATAATTATGTATGTTTTCAATGCGGTTGAAATGCCAGAAATCAGTTTACTAGGAGACTTTGGGAGGGCAGCAGGCCAGGCACACTAGCACCCTTGGAGCTTTTTATTAGTGTCTTCATGGTGGTATCCTAGCACAGCCAAGCACGCTGCTGCTGAAGGAAGGCGTGTCATGTTCAACTCTAGTCAACAACTGTTGGTTGGATATGTAGCACATTTCACAAAGAGTCCTATCAATGCTCAGTATTTTAATGGCCCCCAGGAAAGCCCAATTAGGGAGTTGGTTTTGATTTCTGTTCCCTTTAATTAAAAGAGGCTCATAAATACTAGTCTGAACAAAATCCTACTTTGGAGGATGGTAGAACGAGCTGGGGTTTCAGACTTGTACAAAGACTGAAGAGTTTGGCCGGATAAGCATATAGCTTAAATCCAAACCCAAGTAACCATTGAGATGGCAAAAGGTTAATTAGAAACCAATGGGAGATTAATGTCCACAAGGGTGCTTCATTGAGTAGGCCATTAGCCTTTTGAGAAAATATTTAATTATACCCTAATTGAGGAGAAGGTTTTTAATGTGGAAATCATAAGCATCGTGTATATTCATGGCACTGAGTTTAATTAGTGGAAGAAATACAGGTTGCTGTCCCCATGGAGTGTATGATCTAAAATTTTACAGTCAACAAGGAAGTGCCAGCTAAAGACAGTATTCTTCCACAAGGCTTGTTGAGGTTTGCTGAGTATTCTTAGGGAAGCTAGCCGGTATTGTATAAGAGAATAATGGAGTGTAGTTTTTACTGAGGAGATTCTCTGTTTTGAACTCTGTTTTATCGTGTGTTGTGTGTATTAGGTTGTTATAACCTATTCTGAGATCCTTGACAAAGGGTGGGATATAAATATGGTGGAAGCAGTGGTTACATTTTAATCATTTACAGGAGACAACTCCCCAGACAGACCTCTTGCCACTGTGTAGCTAGTTCACAGTGGGATGGGACAGGAGGCTCCTCCACCTGTTGATCAAGGTTTGCCAAAATGGCACTCTCCAGATGTTGTTGGACTACAGCTCCCATCAGAAGGCATTGCCATTGATCAGAATTGATGGGACAGCAACATTTGGGGGGCACCATTTTGGCTACCTGTGCTCCTGGTGAAAGACTCACTTTGGGGAAGCTCCCATCCTGTGGATCTGCTTGAGGCAGAGTCTCTCCGATATTGATGTTTCCCCTTAGTAGATAAAGTAAAAGGTGAGTCAGTTTTAGGCACAATTCAGTTACTGTTTCATGAATTTTATGTTGATGATGTGAAAGATGCATACCTGGGTGTACCTTTTCATAGGGGAAAGCAATAGATGTTACAGTTAGTGGTGTGTGGATGCATTATTTAAATGCAATTTTCAGCTAGCTGTTGTGATAGAGGAATAGACAGATATATTCCTCCTCTGTTTTAATTCATTTGCATCACCTTCAATTGGAAAAAGCTCTGTGGTTACTGTGCTACTTTCCAAAGTGAAAAGAGACAAGAGAAAAACTGGAGGTTGCTACTATGGTTACAGAGAGAGAGAGAGTGTGTGTGTCTCTGTGTGGGCGTGTTTCATAGTGGTACTTAGGTGCACCACAAAAGTAATGGATTTATAAATAAGTCATGTCATACAACCGTTCTTCCAGCTCACTCCCAAGACAAGATGATTGGGAAGGAATACTCTATGCAATTCAATTCTTATTCAGTTTAGGTTGTTCTTTGTAGGAGGGGGGCCAAGCGATTCTACACATCAATTTATGCCGAGAAAAGGGGGATGTGCGCTCTCTTGTATCTTATACCCACTCAACCCAAGAGTGAAGGAGGAAACTCACAATGCAGAAAATCAGAAAATTGCATTCCATTACTTTTGTTTGCCTGCCAAATTCTGCACCAGCTGAAGTCTCTGAACCGTCTTCAGGGGCAGCCCCACTTATAATGCATTGCAGTAATCTGACCTAGAGGTTACAAGAGCATAGATGACAGAAGTCAGGCTATCCCTGTCCAGATAGGGGCACAGCTGGGCCACCCACCGAAGCTTATGGAAAGCACTATGTGCTGAGGCAACTGAAACCTCAAGCAACAGCAAAGGATCTGGGAGTATCCTCAAGCTACATACCCGCTACTTCAGAGGGAGTGTAACCCCATCAAGAGCAGACAGCCTTCTATCCATCCAGTCTAGGGATCCTCCCACTAACAGTGCCTCAGTCTTAGCTGGATTGAACTTCAGTTTATTGGCTGTCATCCAGTCCATTACTTGAGGTAAGACACAGGTCCAGCACATCCGCTGACACACCAGCAGATGCAAAGGAGAAGTAGAGCAGTGTGTCATCAACATATTGCTGACAACGTACTCCAAAGCTCCAGATGACCCCACTCAGCGGTTTCATGTATATGTTAAAACAGCATAGGGGCTAAAATCAAATTATGAGGACCCCACATTGAAGTCTCCACAGGGCCAAAGAGCACTCTGCCCAAGCATCACCCTCTGGAAATGACCATCCAAGTAGGAACAGAACCACTGCAAAGCAGGGCCACCCACCCTCAACTCGAGACAGTTGCTCCAGAAGGACACCATGGTCAATAGTATTGAAATCCACTGAGAAGTTGAGGATAATTATGAATCTTATCACCTGGATAAATTAAGGAGTTTTTGCATAGGCTTGCTTATTTTGTGTAATGTACTTTTGATAGCTGTGGAGAAGACCACGGAGCTAACAGGGTGCTGAAGCACTTCATCCCACGCACTGCAAATCACATGCAGTTTCAGACCTACAGTATATGTGTAGCCATAAGGGCTAGAAACTTGAGTTTTCAAAAAAACAAAACAAAACAAAACAAAAACTCAAATGAAAGCTAGGCTTCTCAAGATGCTAATCCTGTCTGTAATACCACATTCTGCACCTATACAGAGAAACTGTAAAGCACATGGCCCTGACTATAGACCACCTGTTTTGCAGAAAAGTGCTTCACACCAATTTAGTCAGTGGGAATTGAGTTAAGTCATTGCCATTCAGCTGAAATTGCTCTAGTGTTCAGTCCATAATGGCTCAGGGTAGTGCTACATATTTTGTCCTCCCTATGCCTCCAAATACATGTAGGGCTCTTTGTTTTCAGTGCTTGAAGCCAAGTAAGTGAAGTCGTGCAGCAGAATAGGGCCAACCCACAGGTGTTCTTATCTGAACAAAACCACCCCAAGTGGTCCCCATCCGTTCCTAAGCTTTAGTGAGGCACTTTGCTGCTAATATGTCTTTAGTTTTACACAATGAAAATTCAGGTTGTTTTGCTGACATGTGATGAAAAGTTTTAGTGTAGCAACACAAGACTACAGAAATAAAAATCAATCATAGTCCAATTAATTCAGTATGTCAGCTGCACCCATTAATGCTTCTTATTGCCAGCTCTGTTTTGGTTTTATTTTCACAGTGCTGTTTTTTAAAAAAAATAAATGGATTTGTTTTAATCTTTATTATTACTTTATCGGCCATCCTTCATCAGAATGATTGCTGGGTGGCAGTACAGTGTATACTGAGGCTATGTATAAAGGACAATTGAGTGTATATATATATATATATATATATATATATATATATATATATATATATATATATATTTAAAAATCACTAAAAACAGGAACAATAGCAGTACATTAAAGCCTGAACAATTTGGTTACTTCCTAATGCTGACAAGTCTTCATATTCCAGTAAAAGCTACCCAGTGAGGAGGCAATCTGAACCTCCTGGGGGAAGACACTGAAAAGGCCCTGCCATGAGCCACCATAGCCCAAGTGTCACTTAACAAATTACCACATTCTGAATTAATTGAAATTATACACAAATAACCCCTTGCTTACCATGAGAAATCCTATTGGCCCTGATGGTTATATAGCTGTTAAAGGCACAATTTCCCCCAATGCAAATCTACCATACAGTGTTGGTGAAGCTTTTCCCATAACTGTATTTGCATGCTAGCAAAGGCTTAACTCTGTTTCTCCCCAGTGCCAACCCTAAACCAAAGCTTAGGCTGCCATCCTGTATCCACCTGGAAGTTAGCATCATTGCCTGGTGTTCAAACAATTCACTTATCAATCATAGCTCCTATTTAACTCATGGGCTGAAAAAACCCATGTTGTAGCTAGGCTAGTTCATTTAACAGAAATCATTCAGAAGGGTACCTGCACATCTTGCTTCATACTTTTCTTTTTAGCAGGACTAGAAATTTACTTTTAATAAATATTGAAGCTCAGAGTCTTGGGGCTGTGTCTGGGAATGTCAATGAAGGTCTTTGCCCACAGGGACCAGGTTGGCAGTCCCTGAATTAATTAGCCTCCTGTAAGACTGTTGAGTCCAGATCCTAAAATTATTTAACCGAACCACGGACAGCAGATGTTTCATGAAGCTTGAATGTTATTGCCTGTATTCTGGAACACCCTACTCATAGAAATACATCAAGCCTGCTCTGTTGTGAAGATTATACAGACCTTTCTTTTCTAGCAGATGAGAGAGTAGTTGATTTATTTTAAAGCTAGTGATACAACTTACCTGGAGATTAACTTCTATTTTTTATTAATTTATATTTCTGTGCTGTTTTTAATATTTTGATTACATGCTTTTGCTATTTTAAAAAAATATTTTGGCTTAGGATTTAAGTATTTTTGTATGTCATTAAGGTCACAATAGGATACGGCAAGATATAAATTTTAAAAGCAAATGTCTGCTGCTATCAAAGAAATGTGTGTCCCATTTCCTGGTCATGCCACAGGTGGTGGTAAGGAGGCCAAAGGAGGATGCTGTGACTTAACCTTGTAATGTTAGGCCACAAAAAGTCTAAAGGCCGTGCCAAGTCATTAGCAAAACTGACTGGGGTGACATATCCATTTCTGCTCCCAAATGCAGGAGATAAATTAGATCTATTACTTGAAACAGTTCTTCACACCATGGTAAAACCTGTTTACCAATTTCTTTGATTATCTGGATGGTATTTCCTAGTTCCAGTTTTCCTAGTTCTTAGCTGCGTAGACTGAAGAGTATAAGTGATTTGCACATACAAAACTGGTCTAGAAATTTGGTAGTTGCAGAGGGTCTTTTTAGCTGTGCCTTTAACAGCAGCCTGATGTGTGGTAGAAGATAAACATTATTATCTACATTAAAAGCTTCACCTGTAACATTCTACATCAAGCTACAATTAACAGTGCAGCAGCAGCAAGTCAGGCCATTTTTTCTGTTTAGTTGGCAACCGTACTGTAGCACTCAGTTGCCAACTTCACAGTGCTGCCAACTTAAAAGTCTTTTTAAATAAGAGAAATAAGGAAAGGAAACCATGCACAAAAGCGTTCAGAGAGCTTATGAAATGCTCTTGAAATCTCTGCTCTTTTAAGGAACAGTGTGATAGAACTGAATAGAGCATCAAGCTGGAAAGGATCTTATTCCCCAAGAGTGAGACTTGGTATACCTACAAATCTTCACACAGTGTGAATTTAGCAGCAGATGGAAGAGGAGAAGTTACAAGGTCAGGATGAAGATCCACTGAGGTTTCTCTTAGAAGCAAGTGGTTGACTATGCCTGAAGTAAGGAGCAGCAATAGAAAAGGTAAGGAAAACACACACACACACACACACACACAGAGAGAGAGAGAGAGAGAGAGAGAGAGAGAGAGAGAGAGAGGTTTAGTTACTTTCTCTTACCTGGATTTCCAAGTTTCTTTCTGAAAGGCATGTTGAAGTTCAGCCGCTGTAATTTTCTTTTCCCCACCACGATCAATACTCCAATACAAGATCTGTACTCCAGGAAATGTATCACTTGCTAATGAAAATCATAATGTAGGAATCCTTAAGGGCTGCTTTCCCATTCTAACAATGGCAGTGTCAGGACATGTTGATTGTATGGCAGTATTAACCTATGGGAAAGGTGTACACATATGAAAAATAAGCCCAGTGGAAATTGTCATGATACCTTCCATCCCTTGAAGAAGCCTGTTGATCTATCAAAATGTCCCAATTTTGAACTAGAATGGGGGCATGCAGACATGGGGAATATTGTGTTAGTTTTCCTGATTATAATGCTAGCACTTCTGTCCTGTTTATGAATATTCCTTTCGCCCTGCTGCACTTGTTGCATTATGGAACTCTGGCTTTTTGACCTATATTTAACATGTCACGCTAACTTTCACATTGGCAGGCATGGTGTGGCACAATGAATGTCATAGAACAACATTGCTACTCCCCCACCCTTTTTCACACGTGCTTGCTTCTGTTCTCCCCATGATTCACTCATGAAAATGGCAGAAAATAACCATATACCACTATACTGCCCCAAATGCCATCAGTTTTCTCCTGCTATTTTCTGGGTTAGTGGGGGTTGCAAATGGTTTATTTCCAGAAGCAGTTAACACAGAAATGTTTAAACTCAGTGCTTAAACTTCCACTATATTCTGCTAGATTTCCAGAAGTGATTTGTACATTGGGTGGAAGCTAAAATATAATGTGGAAACTAATAGTTAGAGGAATGTCAGGGAAATTGAAAAAACAGCCTTGTGAATGTAGCTAATAATTGCTCATGGGTAATAAAGAAGGCAGAAGGCAAGAATATGGTCAAAGTTTCTTCATAATTCGCAGTTCGTAAGAACTTCTCTTGGGGTGCCCCCTCACCTCTGCCATTTACTGACATTGTAAAATTTTAGTTTTGACACAGAACTGGTGAGAGGAGGGTAAGGAATTGCATTATTTCTTGGTACCACAGAGGTTTTTAAAAGACAGGCACCATCTCCATCTTCCCACTTGCTATCCCTGCAAGTGATAGATCTGCTGAGTTAAACACAGTGAAGTTACACATCCAACATTTTACCTCAATCCCTTAAAGAGCAAGTGGCCTTGGCCTTCAAGACCTGGCACTTTGATCCATTGTCATTGTATGCATGTTGCACCCCCCCCCCCAAATGGCTTGGATGAAAGGCAATGATCCTACAATAAACACTTGGCTGGAAGTAGCCTCGCTCATACGGTAGTAACCTTCTAAGGGAAGGTGGACCAGGATGAGTATGGACCAAGCTGGAACTGTGAATATGAATTTTTGGTCTACAATTGCAGCATAGGGAATGTTGAAAGTAAGAGGGGTTGGGATGACTTCAACAAGGCTTGACTTTTGCCTGGTTAGAGGTTGCTCTTGGCTTCTCAAATATTTGAACACAGATCTTGCAGGTTTGAAACTACCTTTTGTGCTCAGTATAGCAGTCTGGTGTCTTTTTCTCTATTTCTCCATCTTGCAGTCAGTTCAGCTGGGAAGGTGGACATCAAATTAAATCTTCATCAGCCTGAGCTTGAACAAGAGACCCCACTTACTCATCTAAAAACAAATAAATAAATTGCATGTAATATGTCCAGCTAGATTACAGGACTGTGATTAATTATCTAAAAGCAACTTAATAGGAGCAGAGAAACACCTCTCTGGAGAAGACTTGATGTGCTACCCATGTTACTGACCTCTGTCGTCTGCTTCTTGTTTATACAAAACAAGAATGCTCTGTTGCTATGGTAACTCCTTTTTATGGGCTAAGAATTTACAAAGTACTACCGGTATATATCTTTCCTATATGATAGATAGACAGGGACAAATGATACAAAGGTAGACTTGCAGGTAGTCTTCTCCAGAGAGGTGTATGAAACAATAAATAAGCTTGCAAGGTGAGCACGTAATCACATAAGGCAGAACAGACCCTGCACACAATATTGAAATACAGGTATAGCTGTCTTTATTCTCCCTGTACATTTTATTAAGCAGGCATTTATCTCCTGAGAATATTTGACTTGGGGTTTTTTGTTTGTTTTGTTTTTGCCAATGGCTTGTGTGTAGGTATATATGTATTATATACAGCTATAATGCATTATAGGGACCCAGATGGCGCTGTGGGTTAAACCACAGAGCCTAGGACTTGCTGATCAGAAGGTCGGCGGTTCGAATCCCTGCGACAGGGTGAGCTCCCGTTGCTCGGTCCCAGCTCCTGCCCACCTAGCAGTTTGAAAGCACGTCAAAGTGCAAGTAGATAAATAGGAACCGCTCCGGCAGGAAGGTAAACGGCATTTCCGTGTGCTGTTCTGGTTCGCCAGAAGCGGCTTTGTCATGTTGGCCACATGACCTGGAAGCTGTATGCCGGCTCTCGGCCAATAAAGCGAGATGAGCACCGCAACCCCAGAGTCGGACACGACTGGACCTAATGGTCAGGGGTCCCTTTACCTTTACCTATAATGCATTATAGTTATATAACACTTCATTATTTGCTCAATAAACCTTTGCAGCTGCCTAATTTATTAGCAGGATTCATTCAAACCAGGTGGAGTGTCATGACTGGGTTGCACAGCAGCTATGCTAGTACTATCCTACATAAGAACATAGGAAGCTGCCTTATACTGAATCTGACCATTCTGCTTCCTTACGCTTTCTTTAATGAGCTTAATTCTCAGGGCACTTTATAATGTAAGTGGGTGCTGGGTTTTGGGTTCACTGTAGTGTCGCAAAATGCTGAAGTGTGTGTGTGTTTCCTTCTAGTAAGCCGTGTGTGGGAAACCTCCTGCCTGTCGGCCAAATTAAACACAGCAAAGGTTCTAATTTGGCCCATGAGGCTCTGTTTTGCAAGTCATACCTGCCTGTCCCACGCCTGTTATATAATGATGTCAGGTGTGCAACAGGTAAAGATGCAACTGCAAAGGAACGTTTTGGAGCCTCTGAGTGTGTGCTTGAGCAACTGAGGCTTTAAATTTGGCACCAACTGGAAGACGCTCTGCGATTGGTTTCTTATGGGAGCTCCTTCTCAGGAGATTCCTGCCAAGTGCTATATGACTTTGGTTCTGCATCTGTAAGGAATCCTTCTGTGTGCCAGCATTTATGCTTTGGGATTCCTTGCGTATTAACAATAGTAAGAAACCCTTGCTTTACTGTTTTACGCATCTGCATAAAAACTGTTGGATAGCCAGAAATCCACCTAGACATATAATCTAATTACATATACTTTGTTTTAAATTTTTAGCTGCTTTTTGTACCGGTATGTGTATTACTGATAACTGTTTTATATTATTTTATGTATACTGCTTAGAGTTTTATTACACACCGTTTACATTTTTTTCTAAATAAGAGTAAGATAAGTATGACACAAACCCTGCACCCCACCTATGATGATTTTACCAAAATTTTCTTTCTCCTTCAATAATTTTCAAATGCAGTTTCTTTTCTCATTACTTGATGGAGAATGGTTGGAAAAAATGCTGGATTTGTTGTTGTTGCACAGTGCTGTTTATTGCACAGTTAATCAGGACAGATGCCTTTTTACTGCTCCTCTCGACAAATACAGCTCCCTGTATCTGGCAGTTTTCTCACTCTTCCCTGCTTGCAGGCAAAGTCCTCCACAGCTAACGGCAATTGCTTTTGGCAGCTGTCACACATTGCTGCAGAGTGTAGCGTTGAGGCTGAGAATTTGTAGGGAATGTTAACTGTAGCGGTCTCTTGTAAGACCAAAACTGATGCTAAATCTGACAAAACCTAGCAAAAGCCCAGTTTGTTCATGACTCAGGTTTGGAGTTTCAGTTTTCTGCATAGGTGCCTTAGTTTATAATTTTACACACACACACACACACACACACACACACACACACACACACACACACACATATACACATACATGTGTGTGTGTGTGTGTGTGTGTGTGTGTGTGTATATATATCCAGTTCAGTGTGGACAGAGAAAAAAGTATTTCATTTAAGTGTTTTCCTCCAGCATATTTATAATTATCAAATTAATTATGGCTCAACTGTTAATTATTATTTTATTATGTATGTTCACAGACCCAGGATCCTATACCATAAGAAGTGGTTTATAAATGATGTACCCTTCTTTTCCTCCAAATGAAAACCCAAAGTGGCTTTATTATGTATGTTTATTCACACACAGTTACCTCTCTTAATTTAGGCAGGGGCTCTGTTGTCTTTAACAACTGTGTGACAGGGAGAAATTCATCAGGGGGAGTATTCCCTCTATATGCTGGAAAAAATATTCACCATATGAATCACTGCCTAACACATAGCAATTTATACAGGGATCCTGGCAGTGGAAAAGTGGTCAAGACCTCTTAGAAATAAAGCAAGCAGCTGTTTGAAGAACATAGAAGGGCAATTTTTTGTATTGCTTGGTCTTAGTCACACACAACCTGACGTCTGCAGCAAGACTAGCTATTGTAAAAGCATGGGAAGATGACAGTTACTGCAGATCATGACCTCTCTGCAGTTGAAGCAATTGGTAGGGTGTCTTCAGAAAGTACCTTAGAAATCCCTTCTGCTGTTACCTTAGTGTTGTAGACATTGAAGCTGTGTTGTTTCAGTTTCACAAAGGAGGTTGTGGCATCTCCAGGAAGCACAACATGGAGGAGTAGGTGGTACCAGGGATCACTGAGATATTATGGTCATCCAGGGGGTCAGTGAACCTAGGCCACCAGGCATTACGGTCCCCCAGCCGCTGCCACTTCCTATAGAGACGCCCAGCTCAGAATTTGATATAGAAGCTAAATCACCTCTAAGTCCAAGAGAGCTCTGGCTCATAAACATACAGGCACAAGCCAGGTACTGGACCAAGGTCTCTTTCCTATAGTTCTGCTACAGCTCAGCAGTGACCGGACTAGTGAAGCTTGCTCATATGGAATCATTTGCCTCTCCCGCAAACCCATTCTCCTGATCTCCACCTCATGCTCCATAAGTGTCTTCTCATCAGTGTTTCATGTTCCAGTTGCTTACCTCAGCTGAAACTCTTGCCCTTTGTCTCACACCAAAGACTGCCACACTTATCAGGCACAAGCCTTAAATGGTACGTGTAGTGGTGGGAGAAAAAACCCCAGACACCCAGAGCCCAAAGTCAACCTCTTTCCATCAAAACACACCAGCTGTCATTCTCTAGTTTTATGGAGACATAATAAGGCAAGCTTGGTGAAATCAAGGGGATAGAAAAAATGCCAAATGTCAACAACACCAAGGTTCACCAGTGATCTGGGAAATAAAAGATTTTTCATGAACCTCTTCACTTCAGCCATTTGTGAGTTGACTGAAACATTTGCGTGTTTATAGTTCAATAAACTTCACCTGAAAGCTATAATGGAAGGTCAGAAGAGTTCCTTATTTCAATGAGTATTGAAAACTGAAGAGGCTGAAGTATGCTTTTAACATATTGGCATTCCAAGCATTTAGCATGTGCTCCATTTCCAGATAATTCAGCATCATTGGTAGCCACTGATGGCCCAGTGATGACCCTGAAGGAGCGTCTCCACCCCCATCGTTCAGCCCAGACACTGAGGTCCAGCTCCGAGGACCTTCTGGTGGGTCCCTCACTGCGAGACATGAGGTTACAGGGAACCAGGAAGAGGGCCTTCTCAGTAGTGACGCTCACCCTTGACATCCCATCAGATGTCAAGGAAATAAACAACTACTGTACCTGACTTTTAGAATACATCTGAAGGCAACACTGTATCAGGAAATTATAATGTCTAATGTTTTACAATTTTTTATGTGTTGCAAGCCACCCAGAGTGGCTGGGGAAACCCAGCCAGATGGGCGGGATATAAATAATAAAATTATATATATATGATTGTTGCCACTAGGCTCCACAATGCTTAATAGCAGAGGTAGTCTCTGTCCATGTCCTCTTGTAGTCCATGTACTGATCTTTCACTGTCTTTTTACATTACTAATTCCAGACTGCAAACTCAGTCTTCTTTTTTGATGTCCTTATTCCTACGTTGGTAGATTGAAAATCTAACGTACACTGGCAACGTAAAATTCAATCACGTTTGATTGAAAACAATATAACAAGAGAGAGCCCATAAGTATTTGCCTGCTAAATCTCATATTCCATTCATATGTTTATTCATCCTCATTTCTCCAAAAGAACTTCTTTCACCCAAGTGAAAATGAATCACCAATTTTTCTGTCAGACAATTTAAAAAGCAACCTTTCTTGCAGGTTTTGCAGTGATCAAATCTACTTCGTTTTAAATGTTAATAAGCATTAGTAATCAATTGACATTGCAAGTAGATGGCAGTAAGTTCCTATTCCAGAAATGTAGCATATATTGAACTAATCAAATCTCTTTCCAGGAGAGAAGGGTGAGTTAAAGGTCTTACATTAGCCAGCCCTAGAAGAAAACTTTGATTACTTTCTTTGAACAAAATTAACATTTTTGATGTGTTCTTTGTTAATTTATGAATCCTCCTGAGATCTAGAGAAGCTTTCCAGTGCAATTCTTTGTTGCTGATGTGATTAAATGTTAGAGGTTTCACATTTTTTTAGCCAATGGTTCAAATTGCATGTTAATGCTAGGTTTTTTGCAGTTATAAGCATTCTCAGTTTAAACATATTGCCAATCAACATAGAGGATGTGAACAGTTGCCATCCACTATCTTGGGAAATTGGCTGAGCACAAAAAAGTGCAGTATCATGTGATTCCTAGTATTGGATCTCTCCATGGAAGCAATTGGAGTGGATGCAGCTATTGATGCTGAACTTGGATCTAAGGAAACAGTGGGTTGATGACAATCTAAGGACAGAAGGAAGAGGGCTAATCTAGTTCTCCTCCTCCCACCTCAAATTAGTGAGTGAAGAGGCTTGGGCTGGCTTTAATTCCTACTAAATATGATTAGTATATCAAAATTAGTGGTTAGATAGACTATATTGCTACATAGATGTATCTCTACATTAGGACCTACATGTTTTGAAAATGGATACACAGCACCTTCTCCATGTTTATGGTAATCAATTTTTAGTTTAAAAAATATTTTACATATTAATATATTCACAATAATTATATTCAAAATGGACACCATGTGTTTGTGTGTGTATATACACACAATTATGCTCCTTTAGTTCTGTACTAGGAAGTTTTATATGTATCTAGGAAAACCCCTGACAATAGGGCTACCCTGCATCCTATTACTCTGTTGCAATGTGAGACTCCTTTCTTCCCTGAGGAGACGGATAAACATAGTGGCCCTCAAAAGAGAAACCTGACCTAAGTACCTTGATGGTTATTTAAGCAGTTCAGATCTAATACTTTCTGGCACATTGGCAAGGAAATGGTTGTGTATATGTTCTGCGGTAGCTTCCTTTTAGAATCTCTCCACCTTTAGACGAGAGGTTGAGACATCTTTATTTTATTTTTTCAAAATTTAAAAGTTAGTATCATCACATAGGAAGACCTATCCTTGTGGGATGAGGATCTATACATCTTCATTTGTGGGTTACTTTAATATAATTAACAGGCCTTGTTTAGTAAATATGCTGCTACAGCAAAAGTCATAGAAGATTTGCCATAAATTAATCTCAATCTGAAGTTCCCATTGATTTAAAAACCACAGGGGAAGTAATTAAAACGATTGCTCTGAAGTGATGGTATAGAGATTATCTCTATATTAAAATATTACATCCAACATTATAGTCAAATGGGGGAAATGACTTTATCTGTTGTTGTTTTTAGGTGTAAATTACCCTAGCATCTAACTGTCCCAATTCTAGTTACAGTAGGTAGCCGTGTTGGTCTGCCATAGTCAAAACAAAATAAAAAATAAAAAAATTCCTTCCAGTAGCACCTTAGAGACCAACTAAGTTTGTTCTTGGTATGAGCTTTCGTGTGCATGCACACTTCTTCAGATACACATGTTTCGTCAAGAATCACTGCTCTCTCTCACAGGCCTTCAGGTGAACGTCGGCAAGACTTTGTGGAAAGCAGTAACAAGGCAACCCCCTTAGGGCTCACTGCTAGGACCAAATCCTATTTAACATGTCTGTTAGTGACGTGGAAAGGAAAATGAGGCCTAATTGCCAGATGATAGGAGTTGGCAGCCTGCCCATTGTTTGGAGCAGCCACGCCAGAGGAATTTATATTTGGCCTTGTGATGACATGTAGTTTTTCTCTACAGCCTCCATTACATGCCAGCGAGTGAATGTCAGTGAGAAGAAAAAAGTTTCTAAAAGACTAAAATACTAATCAACAATGTCTAAAATACAATGACTGCTCTACATAAATAACACATTTTTTCAGTAAACATATTTTCATTTTTCTTGGTTTTTTAGTATGCACTTATAGTGACTGCTAGATTATTTGAGTTGAAAGTATTTCTCTGCTGCATAATCATTAAGGCTTTTTTAGTTATTATTACTTTTACTTAAAAGTAAAATAGATCAATAGAGAAACTTTTGAAGTAATGAGATGTCAGCATTGACATCGTCTCCGCAGAAAGCAAAATAATGCTATTATTGGAATAATTTGTCACGACTATTTTTAATGAGCTTGGTGGGGGCTCTGTGCCTCTTCAAGGCTGATGGCACACGATAAAGTACAGTACAGGTGTGGCTTTCTGTCTGCCATTAAATATTGGCTGCATTCACATGTAACAACAAGCCAAACATCCTAGATTACCACAGTTCAGCAATGGGCAAGCAGTATGCTGGTGTACGCTGACATGTCGTTTCCATTTCACTCTTCCTCTGGCACAAGCAGGATAAACAAACCAGGAATCTTTGTCTTCACATTACATCTGAGCCTGAAATAATGGTTTCTTGCTGCCTAGCAAGCCACATCCCTATTCATGGTGTGTTACTGACTTTCTGATTGTGGCTTGTTAGGAAGTAATAAAACATAATCCCTTGCTTCCTTCTGTACATGACAGTGAAATTAGAATAAGATCTAATGGGAGAGCCATGATACCTTACTTGTATCCAGTGCTTTTCTTCTGGGGGGGGGAGGTGCAGGTACTGTGTGCCCTTGAGTACCCTCAGAAAAAAGCACTGCTTGCAGCCAAGATTAGCCTGCAAGCATAATTCTTCAAACACAGGTGACAATATTCAGAATTCTGTATGAATACATAGTTTTTAAAACTTATATTTTGAGTTCTCGGTGTATCTGTGTACCATTTCAGTTTCATAGGTATGATTGTTTTATGTCCTGCTATTAGATGAAATCATCAAACTGGCTCCAGGCAGCACCTCACACGTTTGTGTGAGGCAAAATCCTTCATAGAATTGCAAATGCTGGGATTTCCTAATCATCACCATTAAACATGTGAGATAATGTGCTTGAGGTTACATCACCTAGTTGAACACTATTGTGAGGGAGGTAGCATATTTGGCATTCTTGAATAAGAGAGGTTTGAAATTTACTGTTTCTGTTGTACAAAGCAAAAGCAAAGGCAGCCATGTTGGCTCACCTTTTTAAAAAATCACATCAGGGAAATACGTAACCCTGTTGGCCAATCAAAATGTCACAAAATCATCATATATATATTTGACTATTGGTGAGCTATCTCCGTCTACACCTTATAAGAATCTTATGATGGAGGAAAAAATAGGAGGTAGCAAACATTCAGATCACCTTATATTAGGTGCTATTCAAGTTATGCGCTTGGAATAGTAGGTGCCAGTGTTGCTCATTTTCAGGCTCTCAGATGTATGTGAGTAAGTGTGCACAGAATAACTCTCATTAGATCCTAGGGGTATGGAGTAAGTCTAAAAGGCATTTGCTTCTTGTGTATATAATATATGTGGATACATATATTTGTATCTGACTATAGATTCAGACAGGAAGCTAAAAGTGTAAAGAGCTTAGCTGTGCAATCCTATGCATACTTACCAGGGAGTAAGTTCTACTCTGGTCAGTGGGATTTATTTCTGAGGAAACATGCTTTGAATTTCACTGCACGCAAAGACATCAAACAAAACTAAACACACCAATTATTGCATTAGCTTTTCAGCACAGACAATGTCTTTTTGGTGGGGAGGGGGATAAGGAGGCACAGAGAAATGATGCTTGAGCAGTGTGTATATTTGCCAAAATTCTATGTGAAACTGTGTTTGCAAGTGTCAGTTAAAAATGCCTCCTGTTTACTGATCAAATATATTCTCTATTTCCTACTTCTGCTTGCAGTTTGCGACAGATATACACAATGTATATAAGACTACAGAAGGGCAATTGCTGAGCTTAATTGCAACAACCAGCCACCTCATTCATCCTTCTGAAACAAAAGCAATGTTTGTTAGAGCTTAATTAGCATAATATATTTCAGTTATTACATTCAGAAAGCTACAGACATCTTCCTTGGAGGGGGTAAATTGGATCCTGATAATTGGGTTTCAAACAACAAATTGAAAGCTGCATTTAATAATGCATAGGATGCAAATACAGAGAGCCCCACCAACCCCTTCATGTCTGGCCACGTGGGTCTTTTTAGTTATAATGAATTGAATGTGCCTTGTGGTAACACTGAAATTGCTTTTTTTTAGTACTTGTTTAGTATAAAAATCATAATTTAAATACAAATATTAATTTTATATTTTCAGTATTATTCAGTGCTTTAAAGAAATCTGCTGCTTTTGAGAAAAAATAAAATGGATTCCTACAGCTAATGTAATGAACATATAAGTTATTCTGTGGCTTGCTTTCAGCATTCAGCAGACAACTAGAGAGAGGGGAATGGCTTTATTCTCTGCAGTTTATAGCTGTGATAGATATTTATGTATACCATCAGATCTGACTATTTTCCTGCTCACAGCTTATTTAAAGGCACATATAATAATTTGCAACATTCCAGAATTTAAACCATGGATCTTCTGGGATGCAGAGCATTTATTTTATTTAGAAATTAAAATCTTCATTCTGGAGTTATGCTGGGCAACATGTGATTACCCACCACCCCACCACATTTGATGTTTGCACCACATTTATGTCTCCGAGAATTCCATTATGTACCAATAAATCTAATCCTAATGGTTGCAGAGGCAAGTCTGAAAATATAGCACTGAAAATATAGCATGTTGTTTTCACAGAGGTCAAATCCCTTTCTCGAGGAGTTTACAATTTAACATTCGGTGAAGGGGTAACAGGAGGAAGAGGAGAGCAGTGGAAGCAGGACTAAATGCAGAAAGAAAGTGCATTATATCTGTTACACATCCTTAAGCACAGTAGGGCATGAGAGAACTAAAGGATTGAGCCAAAGGCCTCACAAAAAAAATAGGGTTTTTAAAGATAGAATGGTAGTACCGGTAACTACCAGAGATGGCTCCAGGCAGTTGTTCTGAGAGGCACTTGCAAGCAAGGGATTCATGGGCTTTTCAAAGACACTCAAACTCAGGACGCAAGGGAGAAATGTGCTAAGAAGAAGGCATGCTTGGCAAATCCACACCGTGATCAACTCTCGCCCAGAAACCAATGTCCCCACTGTGGAAGGACATGTGGATCCAGAATTGGACTCCACAGTCACTTACGGACTCATTGTTAAAACTGTGTTTACGGAAGACAATCTTACTTGGTTACTAGTGATCGCCGAAGAAGAAGAAGAAGAAGAAGAAGAAGAAGAAGAAGACATGGTGGAGTCTTTCAAGGGAGCAGGAGATGTTCAGATGGTAGAGGGTTATGGAGCTCAAGGAATCAACACAATGGACATGGGTATATTGGGTTATAAGAGTAGAGAGATAAGGGGGTGGGGAGGCCTTGGAGGGCTTTGAAGGAAAGGACAAGGAGCTTGTGCGCTAGATCCAGAAATGTGGACAGGAACCATATAATCAAAGTGGCAAGAGAGGTGGATGTTTTTGGCAACCGTAGTGGATGGCAGGAAGACATGGATGGGGGACAGCATTGCTCAACTGGCTTCCCAAAGCTGAGTATCATAGTCCGTTACCAAGAGGGGGAAAGATGAGGTTCCACACCACTGCTTGCTACTGTCCCTGGGTAGATGTAATGGGACCAACGTGAGACAACAGAAGATCAGAAAGAAGATTAGTATAGTCTAGTGAAAGATTGCCAGTGTTCACTTTTTCTTCTTCTAAACTTTGGTGAATTCCTCACTTCACTTCTAATTTTGAAGACTGAGAAATGTATTATTAAAAACTATGTACCCAGAATTTAAGATGTTGCTGGTGAGAAACTTTAAAGTGCTTATTGCTATTTTGGTTGTAAGAGTTCAGGTGAGACCTTTTTTATTTTTGAAGTAGAAAAATTATGAGAGAAGTGTGTTTAAATTTAGTGCAGCACATCCAAGAATGTTTTGAATGCAGAAATTGTGGAATGCATTTCTTAAAATTCCATTAGTGTCCCTTGCAAAAAGGCATTTTGTTTTTCAAAAGCACTCTACATAATTGGTATGTTCAAATTGCTTGGCTCAGTACTGCTGCCATGCAAGCTAAAAACACAGTTGTGGAACAGCTTGTTACACCCAGTAGAGTACTCTCTTGCTGGGGTTGTGGGAAGAGTTTTAAAGATGCTATACTTTGATATGAATGCAGCATTCAAATCTACATAGTGCTACTGAAATGTAGCCCTATAGGATTCCCTTTTTAAAACAGACCAGCTCTGAAAGTGGAAAAGAAGAATTTGTTAAGAATTTTGATAGGTAGCAAGAAGACAGAATGCAAGTGACAGGGTTATGCCCCTCTGAAATCTTCAAAGAACCTTCTTCTTGTAGCATCTTAAGACTTAAGAAAATAATTATAACATAAGTTTTGTAGACTTGATAATGTTTTATAAAATATATGGAATTTTAGCTGTTTTCATTATGATATCCAGTAATATAACTCGAGTGAAAATGAAAAGAAGGGAGATATTATGAAGTGTTTTAACCCTAATGCATAGGATCAGGCTGCAATTCAGTATAATTGCTCTCCAGCGTGTGGAGGCTCCAATAGCATGTGCAGTGGGGGGATTGAGTTAAAACTAGGGAGTTATATTAAAAATTATTTGAGGACTGTAAGCTGAGCTCCTCTGCATTCAATAAAGACAAGATAGAAAGATCTGTAGACAGCAAGTATATGTTTTATACAGAGGGTTTTTTTCAGCTGGAACGTGCTAGAACTCAGTTCCGGCACCTCTCAGGGGGATGTCATTGTCATTATAAGAGAACAAGGGAGGCGTTCATGATGAGTTCTGGCACCTCTTTTTCTAGAAAAAGAGCACTGGGTTTATAAATCATGGGTGCAATCCAGAGAAGGACTGATTTGCTTAAATCCTATTGATTTACATATAGTTAGCTTTGACTTAATCACCGTAGATTTCTCAGGATTTAAGTGTACCTATATTATTCTGATTTACACTCCATATACACATAGGTATAACTTTTATGTGCTTTGGGAGTCCTTTTGAGATGAAAGGTGCAACATAAGCAAAATATTAATCATTCTTTTATATAATCATTATTTATATAAGGGCAGACTCGTCCCACCTGATTGCACACAGTCTGTACTGGTTAATTTCAAAGATGTTGAAACACCATCACAGAATGAATTTAAATTACTGACAGAAGCTAATTTGTATTTTTATATTTTCAGTAAAACCACATAATTACTTCGTTGTGTAACTTAATAAAGATGATGTGCTAGAATTAATAAAGAATAAATTAGTGGAATTCAAAGAACAAAACAGGGATTCTGATATAGGCTGTTCAGTGACTAGAATAATAAGTGAGATTGAAACAGCAATGTCATTGGTTTTATACCTAATTATCCGTTTCTGTTGAAAAAATAGCTTGTAGGAGCAAAGATACCATTGGCTTTCCCCCTACTTTTAATTCCGTGAAATATTTCATTTTTGCTAACCCAATTTAAATTATGTTTGCATAGAACGGATTGTGAATTTTGTTTCTGGAAGCTACAGTCATTATTATGGAAATAGCTCAGGATAGCCTTTGGCTGGAATCAGACAATCTTTATTTTATTTTTTAAGATTTGAAAATGGTTTGAGAGAGGTTTTCCTTCTCATTCCAGAGATGGACCCAGGGCTTCAGCAGAACCGTCAGCTGTGGTGACACAAAATTTCCTCAGCATTTCAAGGATTCCATATGAATCCACCAGTCTCTGGCGGGTGAACCATCCAAATAGTCCCTCATACCTGTAAAGTTTTATGTTACTGAGTGTCTGAACAACTGCAGGCTCATACCTCCCCACATCCTTCAAATTGAGGAGCAGGTCCCTCCGAGCACATGCTCAGCCCAAGTTTTAGTATATGGGCTGTGATCACAGTATCATTTCTTCGTAGAAGATAAAAAAATCAAGAAAAAAAATCACTTCTGCTTACGTCTCCACTCACCTACTTATCTTTGTTTCAGAAACCCAAATCACAAAATAAAGCTGTCCTTTTTGCAGCATGGTTGGGGGGGGGGAAGTACAATTTGATGCAATTTATCAATAAAGTAAAGCTGTAATGGCCAATGCACACACACACCACTTTTAGAACCTGAGAACTAGTCAATAGTTTAAACACATTTAATTTGCATGTTACATTGAGGTTTTTTTTGGGGGGGGTGGGGAATTGTGCAAAGAGTTAGCAATTTTGTTTGTAAAAGAAAACCATTTTATACCCTTTTTTTGAATGTTGTGTTGAGAACTTGGAGTTACTAACAAAATAGTAGCTTATATAGAACTTAGTACTAGTCAGCTTATTTTTTATGCCTACTCTTGGCTTCAGGTTTAGGGCTATAGGGATCCATTTCAGAAAACGGGGTGGTGGTGGTGGTGGTGGTAAATATAGCTGCTCCCTTCAATCTGGGACAACTGTGGAGGATGACACTTTTCTCCAGGGCAGATATGTGGCATGTGTGACCACTGAAGGATATGCTGACAGGAGGAAGAAGAGAAGTCTCTGCTTGATTTTCACAAGGAGCTGCCTAAACCATAGCTTCCAGTTGGGGTGGAAACCTTTCCAGAGCAGGCTCTGGTGATCCTGAGCCATTATGGAAGCACATGGAGTTTGTGCCCAACAGGCCATTCCTGAAACCTAAGCCTTTCTTTGCATGACTGCAGGCCTTGTAGCAGATGCAAGGAGACCTAGTACATCTTGAGAGGCATCCCCTGGGTTAGGCCTCCTCTCATCTGCTCTGAGGTGTCCAACATTGCCTTGGAGGTTCGGGGGCCCTTGAGGCCACATTGGGCGTCTTCTCTACTATATTAGATCTTTCTAGATCCTGCAATTTTGCTCTGGACTTGTGTCAGAATATAATAGATCCGCTGCACTTTGTTCTGCCCACTCTTGTCAGAGTGGAACCATTAGGCAAAATTATATTGTGTTAGAGCACAATATAATAAAGGAATATTATCATTGGGAATCCATGGTATGACAGTAATTGATTTTTATCTCCTACAAATTCAATATGTGTGTGTTTATTTGCAATTCTCTTGTGCTGTGCTACCATTATCAGCAGACCATGTGAAGGTTGGAATTCATAGGCTAGTTGTACGCAATGTGAACAAGATTTTCTTTGAGTATTTTGGCAGCAATTAATAACATTGTGACTATGACTTCTCAGCTTTGCTATGAGTTTCCTGCAATCAGGAGCCAGATGGTTATCTTCTCAGTTTCACCAGCTGCAATGTGGGATTGCAGATTATGAATACCTTACAACAGGATTAAAAGGCAACCCTCAAAAAGAAATAAGGAGTGGGTTTACCATTTGGTCAAATATAATTTATACAGTGTAGTTGGAAGGAGGAGCCCCCACTGCAAAAGATCTTCAGGGGAGTGCTATTTTCACCCTTCCCCTCCCCTTTAGTAGGATGTAAGAGTCCTTATGCATACAGAAAGGTAAGAATTCACCCTTCCTTCTCATTTCATGTACTAGAAATAATAATTAAACTATTTAAAAACAGCTGCAAAACTGTTATGGCAGCAAGAGTGAGAAGTGTGTTGCTTGTTATAGGTGGCTGTCTGGAATAGCAAAGAAAACATACTCCCTGGTATATTGTTTCTAAGGACTGTTTTCACCTTTCTTAGGGTACAGTGGCTTGAACCACTGCAAAAAAAAAGTTTAAATGGTATGACCAGTGGCCATGGCGGTGCAGAAAAATGAGAGGGACTCAATGCATGTACATTTACAGTCAGAATGTTAATGTGAATTAATCCTTTCTTTAGCACACTTTAACCATTTAAAGACATGAAAGAATGTGCAAGAGTAAGAGCCCAGTTGTTTTGTTTTTCTCCTGTGCAAGTTTATGGGTCATTGTTGATTATAGAAATAATATGCTGTGTTGTACTGGGTCGAAAAGTAATCTAAAAACAAATAATGCAACTTCGTATATGTGAGGTTCCAGCACTAGGATCAGAGGTTTTGATTAATATTTGCCGGCGTGGACTGAGGACATTCAGTTAATAGAATGATTTTCCCACTGGACTGGATAGGCAGGGAGTCTTTTGCCTCCTCTTCCAGGGGGAAGAACCATCCCACCCTCATGAGACTCACTTGCCCTTCAGGGATGTTAAGATTGCAAATATGCTCTCCTTTGTGGGAGGGGGGTTTGCTTCCATTTGGGAAAGCAGTGCCTGGTCCTAGGTGACAAGACTACACTCTTCTCTTTGGGCACCTGTTCCATCACTGCTGCTTCTGGTTCTATCTTCCCCACTGTTGTGGGCATCCATTGAGGCTCTCAATTCCACATGAAAGTTAGGGCAGGTGGGTGGAGAGACAGCATCCCTGCTCCCTCCTTCCAAGTGGCCGAAGCCATGGAGGAAAGGGAAGAAACCCCCTTCTCCAATTCAGGTTCAGCCTCTTCCTTTTCCTGGATGCTAGCCTTAGATTTATTTATTTTTGAGGGGGTGGGGCTACTCAAGTTCACCTTGTAATATTGGATGGTCCGTCACCATCTCTCAGCTTTACCTATCTCTCAGGTTTCTTGTAAAGATAACTGCATGTATATTGGCCCTGATTTCCTCAGAGGAAGGGTCGGATACAAATATGATAAACAAGAATATAATAAGCTTATTTTGGAAGGGGGTGATAGGAAGTCTGTGAGCTGTAGATACTCTAAATGTGCACTGAAGAAGTAGACCACAGCTGGCCTCAGTGGAAAAGTTATCATAATAGGAAATCAATTCTGAATTACGCCATATGACGTTAGCTGCGCTTTCATCTTTCACTATGATTAGCAAGCACAGCTCTGCTAATGTTTAAACTTTTGAACAAGGCCAGCAATATGAAAATGTCCATAACGGAGGGGAGGGGACAGAGAGTTGCTTGTAGAATTCCATGACAGTAGAAAGCTTCCCCCCCCACCGCCCCCAATTCATACGCTTCATTGATTTGTTACAATAAGTTAAACTGAACAACTAATCAATACTATTGATTCGTTATACAGGTTCAATTGTACTTTCCTTTCATTATGAAACACTGCTGGCAATAATGAACATTCCAGTAAACGGAAGAACTCCCCTCCCCCCCCACAGTTATTTGGCTTTGTTTTTCTCTAGGGAGCCCTTTTCTGAGCCGGGCTCCTCTCTTGCAAGAATAACCACAGCTTTTTCTAATGCTGTATTAATGCTAACTATCTCCAGGGCTATCCAAGCATAGGGAGAGTAAGGCGCCAGCCTTGCTGAGGCGGATGCACATGCTGCCTGAGGAGGGAGGCTTTACATTAAGTTGTTTTGTGGCAGCAGTCTTGGAGTGGGGTGTGGGGAGGACACTCTGCTGGTGGACTTAAATAGGTGGGGGAGAGAAATTTGGCGATAGGGGAAAAGGGGAACCTATGAAGCAAATGCAACTACTTTTCCTCAGCGAGGAGCCTGAAACCTTCATAGAGTCAGAGCTAAGAAATACTGATGATGATAATTTAATTATATCATTTGTGTAAAAGGCGTTTTATGTGTGTAACAGGCAGCTGGTTGACCACTGTGAGAACAGGATGCTGGACTAGATGGGTCATTGGCCTGATCTTATGTTCTTGTTAACCAACACAAGGTAAAAAATAATATATCAAAGGAGCTTTGCTTTAATTTTCATATTGCAGGGGTGAGTGTGAAGCAGCAGAGGAAGCTGAGGGAAAGGAAGGGAGAAGCAAGTTGTAACACAACAACGGAGAGAGTGGTGAGGGGAGGAAAGGATGAATGGGGGCAAACTCTGTTCCATGTGTACTCTAGTGTCCTTTTTGTCTGGAATGAGCAACGAGGGTTACCGGTAAGTTTGGAGAAAGCGAGAGAGATGCTGCACCACAGAGATACCTTGACAAACAGCAATTCAAACCACACAAGAGTGCTTTCTGGGGGTGATGTCATCTGGCTAGTTCAGTCACAGCAGCAGCATCACCTCAAGAAAACCACAGCATCTGGAAAGAATGTGAATTGCTGTTTTATTTTCACATCTAGGCATCCAAGTGCTTGAGATAGACTGTTGTACACTTAAAAGGTGCCAACATTTACCATATTGGCCTGAATATAGGCCTCACTTTCCCCCCAAATTCCGACCATGAAAAGTTAAAGTGCGGCTTATATTCCCGACCTTACGGTATGCAGCCAGGAGCGCGGCAAGTGGTGCCCGCCCCACACGTAGTCCCCAGTCCTCTCCCCCAAGGCCAGGAAGGGAGAGAGCGAGGAAGGGGAAAGGCCGCCGGCAACACAGCGCAGCTCCCCCCTCCGCCCAGTATGCAGCCAGGAGCAGCGAGGAATGGAGCGGCTTATATTTGGGTATTTTTTCTTTCTCTCTCTCTCTCTCCCCCCCCCCCCAATCTTAAAGATGCGGGTTATATACTGGTGCGGCTTATATTTGGTCCAATACGGTAAAAACAGCAACAACTTTACAGATGGGGGTGGGGGAGGAGTGTCAGTATCCATTTCCAGGGCCAGAACCACCATTAGGCAGACTGGGCAGCCATCTTGGGCAGGTAGTGTGTGTCTTGTATTCTACATGGAATGCGGGGGATATCTTTGCCTCGGGCAGCAAAGTGTCTTATCCTGGCCCTGTCTGCTCCGGACTTACACGTATTTATTAGACCGTCTGTAGAGAGTCCCCATGAATATACACATGTAGGTAGTTCTCTGTGTGACAGGCTCCCCATTGCACAGAGAGAACCCTTTTGCCTTTACAGCTGTGCAAATGGGGGGGGGGCTTTCTACATGTGGTAGAGCCTTCCACCATGATGCTGCTTTCCTCCACATGTAGGCATTCGCCCCCACTGAGCGTTTGTAAGGTGTCTTCCATTTAGAACTGTAAAGTTAGTTTCTCTAGATAAAAAATAATTCTGTTCTCTCATTACAATCCGGCCTGCAAAAGTAATATAGAATAAAATTTCCCTTAAAAGCTCCAAGATTGCTGACTGGGACTTAACTGTTATGCTTCACTGTCTAAGGGACAAACTAGACATTATATGCAAATGTGTGCATTGAAGCCCAGACAGTTTTTACTTGGGAAGCTGCAGTTTTGAGTGAAGCAGCAGCAGGGGGTGACAGGGGTGTGTGTGTGTGTGTGTGTGTGTGTGTGTGTGTGTGTGTAACCCTTTCTCTGCCAGACCTTTGTTGCTGTTGCTCAGAATAGCTCTCCCAGCTGCTTCTCTTCTTTGCCTTTCAAAATTTCACTCTTAGAGCCACCCCACAATATATACTTTATTTTATTTTCACCTCAAACTCTCTTAAGAATTAAAATGGCAGTACCCAGAGGAGAGCCTTGAACCAGAACTTTCCACATTTTGAAATACTATTTTCTCCTTCAAGTCAGACTGATTAGTACAGTAGTCTTAAGTTTTCATCGTTCTTGCAACTACCACTTTATTTTATAGTTTGTGACTTCTCCGGCCTCCCTTCCTTGAGACAACTTACCTGAATTGTTCTGTTAAGCTGTTGTTGTTGGGTTTGTTTGTTTTTTGTTAAAAAAAACACTTCGAGCTTGAAGGTTCAGTCTTCTCTTGCAACACACTCCACAATGGACAATTTAGATCAGGGCTGTAGTCCTTCCAGATGCTGAACTCCAACTCTGTTTTGACTTGTGTTGTTGTTTTGTTGTAGTTGTTGTTGATGAATTAGCAGTATATAAATTTTATGAAATAAATTCAAGTCAACCCCAGCCAGATGGTCAGTAGTCAAGGATAATGGGAGATGGATTTCATCCACATCTTGAGAGCTATAGGCTGACATTCATGAAATTGTAAGAGGCGTTGTAAGTTGTGTGGACTCTTGAGGGAGTTCTTTCCAGAATTAGAAACAGCACTTCTGTAATATAGATTTCCTCCACTTCCCCAAATAATATCAATTAAAGGGTTAACTCTGTAATGTCAGCATGCCAGGAGGAAATTAAACACATAACCTCTTGATATATATGAAACTGGATTTTTCATTTTCACACATAAGTTGTAAAGTTGTACAAGTTAATAAGAAAGTTTTAAAGTTAGTAAAGGAATAAAATAGGAAAAGTGCTAGGCAGCCAAAGATTCTAATTAAATTCTGCAGGTCAAGCGAGCCTGGTTTCAGATGGTTTACTGTGCAGTAAAGACTGTGGGGATGCTCTGCTTGAATTTCCCAAATCTTTCCAAGTGTTTGACAGCACACTCTTCCCAGGCTGTAATTCTGGACATGCTTACCAGGAAGCAACCTCATAAGCATGGTGTGATTTGCTTCAGACTGCACTGCAAGTTATTTACAATATACTGTATATAGTTTGCATGTAGACACTTTAAACATGTTTGCACTGACGCATCTTTGGGTGTGTTCACATGGGTGGTTGTGTAGCGCTACTGAGAGAGATAAGTAACATTGTTGTACTGAATTTGTATGGCAGGGTTGGTTTTAGGCTTTTGGGATCCCCAGCGGTAGCAGAACACCTCAAAAGCTTCTACTCGGATTCCTAATGCAAGGAAGCCCAGCCATATGCCAGTTGCTTAAAAATAATAATTAAAACATGCACACACCACTCTTCAGCTTGCTGCAGTATACCGGTAATTAGAGGACTGGACAGCTTCACCATTCTCCCTAGCAGTATGCTATGGAACAGTGTTGTTCCACACCAAATCTCACAAGCTATCTATGCAATATCCCAGCTTGTAATATTTTGCTTTAATTCAGAATAGTTCCCTGGGCTCATGCTTACACTCACTAATGGAAATGAGAATTTCCGAATCCTTCATTGAAAATCTCTCTCTCTCTCTCTGTCTCTCTCTCTCTCTCTCTCTCTGTATGTGTGTGTGTGTGTGTGTGAGAGAGAGAGAGAGAGAGAGACAGAGAGAGAGAGAGAGTGAGTGAGAGAGAAATCCACTCTTTCGTCACCCTAATGCAAAGTGCAACAATATGGTTAATTGCAAGCCTAGTTAAGACTTTGTAATAGACTGTGTTTGAAGGTCTTGTCCCAAGATTTCATGCATCTGCGATGGTTGTGAAATAGTGGGCATGTAGAAGGTCAGAAGTGAGAGAGGTATATAAAAGTGTTCTTAGTTGGTGGCAGGTGGTGAATAGGTGCTGTGGCATAGTGATCTATCCTGAAAAAGTATGCTTCGCCGTAGGGCTATGATTCTAGAAAACTCATTTTATTATGGGCCTTCAGGTCTAGTATAGGAGAGGGTGGGAAGTGGTAGGTTTATGCTGATAGCAAAAGACTTGGACCTCATAAAGGCCAAGTACTCTTCAGTTCAGACCTGAGTTCAGAAACTGAGGGGGGAAAGCAGGTTGCAGGGATAGCTGCCTGTGGTGAGTGGCTTATTGTTGTCAATAGATCTTTCAAGACTAATTTAATCACAGTGCTGACTCTTTATCGAGCTCCAACCTTAGGCCATCTTAGCCATTTGACAGGTGGACCTAAGTACAATCAGGTTAAAACATTTGAAAAATGGAGAAACAAGATTATGTCCAAGATAAATAACACTATGAAATTAATTAGTTGGTTAAAATAATGTATACACTGTCTTTCATTTGAAATAAAAGCAAAGCGCTAGGTTTAGTTCAGTGCAGCACGGAAGTAGAAAGAACCAGAGAGGAGCAAAGCAGCTTTGAAGACATTTTGGGAGCCTACATGTTCACGTGGTCCCGATATGCCATAGTTTGACTTCCTTTGTCGTGCAAACAGGCCACACACAGGACAATAATTGATTTCTTTTTATGGAACCAAAAGGAGGCTACATTCAACTGGTTTCAGTTGCATACCTTTAACATCAATAGACCTAAAAAGGATGACTAAATCAGGACAAGGCATGTACTTCTACATATGGCTTATGTAACTTTATGGCCTGTAAAATTTTCAAAAGGCCGAATACCTGTATTAATAGTTTTCTTATGCACAGCATTTATAGACTACTCTCAAACTGTTGTTTTAGACTAATAGTTTCATGCACTACTCTTATGTGTTTTAGGCTGCATTTTCAAATTGGTATTCTTACTCTTACTGAAATTTCTATACAGCACCTTCATCTGGGCAGTTTACAACATAATAACACAAAAATACACTTACCATAATAACAAAGCAAACAATATCCTCCCATACACAGTTTAAAATGCCATATATGGTTTTATTAACCAGGGGCTTGTGAGAAGAATGTTTTTGCTTGGTGCTTAAATAAATGTAATGAATGTACCAGGTAAGTTGCCCCAGGGAGAGCATTCCATAAGTAGAGAGTGACCACAGAAAAGGCCCATTCTTGTGTTGCTGGCATCCGCCCTTGTGGAGCAGGCACACAAAGATGGGCCTCAGATGATGTTCACAGGGTCGAGTTAGTTCATATGGGGACAGGCAGTCCTTGAGGTATTGCAGTTCTGAGCTGTTTAAGACTGTATGGGCACTGATTTTACACTCCCATCTTGGTCTGGTGGAAAGGAGAAGTAGGGCTGTATGTCATCTGAATATTGATGGCACCTCACTCTATATGAAACCACTAAACTTAGTGGCACAGCTTAGTGGTTTCATATAGAAGTTGCAAAACATGCAGAACAGAATAGAACTCTACGGGACTGCAAAGCGTATTTGTCAGAAATTGAGCTGGAGGTCCCCTAGCAGCACCTTGTAGAAAAGACCATCCGGGCATGAATGGAACCTCTGAAAGCAGTACCCCCAGTCTGCAACTCAGACAGTTTCTCCAGAATGGTTTGTGATCTCAAAAACCACTGAGAGATCCTGGAGAATTAATAGAGTCACACTCCCCCTGTCACATTCCACAGGGTGACCAAGGCAGTTTCCATACAAAACCCCAATTGAAATGGCTTTAGAAAATCAGTTTCATCTGAGAGAGCCTAGTGTTGGCAGCAACCACTCACTCTAGAACCTTGCCCAGGAAAGGAATATTAACCACCAGCCAATAGTTCTTCATGTCTTCCAAACCCAATGTAGAGTGAGATTGTTTGTTTGTTTGTTTGTTTGTGTATAATATTTATATACTGCCTCTCATTAAATAATAACTATGTGATATATGGCATGATTCAGTAGAACAACAGTTTAAAAAGAATCAATATCACAATAACTAGGAATTGTTCAACTGGTATCAGAGGACAGGGACAGCTTGAGCAAATAGATATATTTTTGAAAGTTGGCAGAAACTCACAATAGTTGGTAATTTAAGACAGCTTTCTAATTATAAAAGTAGCTTTTGTTACGGTAGCATTTTAAAGGTAAATTTAACATGGAAGGAATTCAATATCATCGTGTTCTTCTGATTGTTTCATCAGCATAAGCCAGATGGAAAGATCCCCTTTCCTCCCTTCCTGCACAGTTCTGTGGGTTCCCCCAACCCCCCAGAGCTAATTTCAGAGGGTGTGGGGTGAGGGAAAGCCCCACTGCACAAGTGGAAACCCTTGCACCGGGGCTTCTACAGATGACACTCAATAGGGGTATCCCGCCCTTCCTCAATCTGGTGCCCTTTAAATGTTTTGAACTACAACCCCCATCATCATCTCTGAGCATTGGTTATGCTGGTTTAGTCTGACAGGAGTTGTAGTCTGATGAGCACCAAGTTTACCATCTGCAACAGCAGTGTGGTTTGGGAGGAATGGGAGCTTTTTGGTAGTAATTGGTTAAAGGTGTCAAAACAGAAGAATATCAATTCATATGTGCATAGGGTCCTTAAACTAGGAGAAACTAACCTCCTAGCTTGATAGCTAGGCATCTTCTGGAGCTGGTAACATTTCTGCTATCTTGGTGCCTCCTCAGTGGTAGTATACAAAATCCCATCAACAGAAGCGTTTGATTAAAATCCACTTCATTGTGCTAAAGAAGATTGTCTCTTTACTCTTTAAAGAACAACAAAGAGACAGAGAGATTGATGCGACCACTGAGAAAATTCATTACTATGCTATGGCTTAGAAAGGAAATAAAAAATTTTCATTGAGTTATAGCTGAAAAATAAATACTAGAAATCACATTAAGAAGACAGACAATGTGTTTATATAACGATATAGGCTCCAACAAATCAGCAGTGTTTTCAAGAAGATAAAAATACCAACCATGTATGTGTGGCTTTGTACCTTATACAGCACATGCGATCTCTGCATGTACGTGTGCAGCAAGGACATATAGCATGGATAACATACTTGCTTGTTGTAAACAGCAGTGGACTTGTGCCTGGTCCCTCAATAGAGTCCATAGCAGAAGCACCAGGACCAAAGCGAGACTATGTGGGTTTATTTTATTTATATATAAAATGTATGTTTCACCCTTCACCACATGTTCTCAGTGGGTTGCATTCAAATAATATAAATAATGACCGCTCCCCACATTAACTGGGGGGGTGACTTTTGCGTGGTCGCGCGCAGCTCCTCCCCCCCCCCGGGACTACGAGACTCCCCTCCCCGAGCTGTATACCTGGAGGTTCCCACCTAGCCTTGACAATTGGGGGTGGCGTTGCCAAGGGGGTTGGCCAGGTAGAGTTAGGACCGCCCCACGCTCACAATAGAAGGTGTAACTTACCTGTTAGTCCTCAGTCGGCTCCAGAACTTCCCCCACCCTGCCTTCCCTCAGTTTATGCCTTCTTTTGCAGTTTAACCTTCTTCTTTACAGCTATGCGGGTGCTGCTGCAGTCTTTGATGGTTGTCGTTGAGGGACTGGGAAGCAATTTCCATGCATTGGCAGATTTTGCCTTCTCCGTAGCAAAACGTCACAACTTTGGCGGTTTTTAGGCCTTGGGCGGAATCCTTTAGTCTATCTTCCCTCAATGGGGGGGAGCATGAAGCAGTGACCCACGCCCCCCCCTGCAGCGGCGATCCCAAGGTTCCCTGTTAAAGGGGTTATTTTGAGGGGAGGCATTGGGCATACGCCAATCGGTTGTCAGTGCTTTCCCCTATGACGCGGCAAAATGGCAGACGGGCTCTCTGCTTGAACAGACGTTCTCCAGAGTCAGCCCAATCCCCACACATTTTGGATAACCTGATGTTCCCCAGATCCCCGGCCAGGGACTAGGGGGGATAAACACCCAATGCCTAAGCCAAGGTTTTCCTACATCTGAAAGCTTAATAAAGTTGTGGCCAATTTTAATCCCATAACACTTTGTCAGGTGTCATTATTCTACCCGGGGGTCTACTGGGTTTGGAGGGGTCTCCGCCTGTCCTTTCAAATACCATAAAATCATTCAGTAAAACAGTAAAACTATCTCACGTAATCTGCTTCCTATAACAGTATCGGATAACTCAGTATCTCAAATGCCATCCTTGCCAAAAGCCTAGAGAAAGAGATGGATTTTTAGTGTGCACCAAATCTGAACCAAATTAATCCCAGCCACACCTGAGGGAAAGAACATTCCATGTACCACCACTGAGAACGCCCTGTCCCAAGCTAAAGCATCTTGCATCTTAAGAAGGGTCTACTGGATCAGAACAGTGGCCCATAAGTCCAGTATCCTGTTCTCACAGCAATCAGTCAGATGCCAGTAAGAAGCTGCTAAGCAGACCTGGGTTGACATCTTCATCAACCTATCCACTATGACCCTAAGATTTTGTTCCTGGTTAGTCACTGCCAATTCAGACCCCATGAACATGTATATGAAATTTAGGTTCCTAGCCCCAATGTACGTCTCTTTACCCTTGTTTACATTGAACTACATTTGCCATTTTCCTGCCCATTCACCCACTTTGAAGAGATTCTTTTGGAGCTCTTTGCAATCCATTTTTGTTTTAACCACCCCGAACAATTTGGCATCATCGGTAAGCTTTGCCATCTTGCTGCTTACCCCAAACAAGTTTAATAACAAGGTTCCTATTACCAATCCTTGGGGGACTCCACTTTCTACATCCTTGCAGTTACTGCTCCCCAAGAGGACCTCTCCTCATATTCTGTAACTTCAGAATGGCTTCAGTCGGTGTTGGAAGTACAAAAAGGGCCTTCCCTGCAAGTCTTAAAATCCAGCAGGGCAATGTAGAGAAAGGTGCTCCTTCAAATAAATTGCTGTTCAAATTACCCACAAAATGGTTAAAGTGCGCCATGGTTAAGGTTTTTGTGACTCAAGAATCCCATGTCATTTTTTGACATAGTAGCATCATCAAACAGCTGATTTATTTCTCCTCGTGGTCTCAACTATAGCATCAAGCATAGGAGAGATCCCCTGCTAGCTAACGTACCTTGTTTAATGTACTGGAACTTTATTTTTTGTAAATTACTTTGAGATTTCTTGTGGAAAGCGACTGAGGCTGCACTCTGAATCTCACTTCCCTGGGAGTAAGTTACCCCTGACCATTAGGTCCAGTCGCGGACTACTCTGGGGTTGCGCGCTCATCTACTCTATAGGCTGAGGGAGTCGGCGTTTGTCCGCAGACAGCTTCCGGGTCATGTGGCCAGCATGACTAAGCCGCTTCTGGCGAACCAAAGCAGCGCACGGAAACACCTTCCGATCAGCAAGCCCTAGGCTCTGTGGTTTAGACTACAGTGCCACCCGCGTCCCTTCCCTGGGAGTAAGCTCCACTTAATTCATTAGGATTTGCTTCTGAGTTAATACGTTTAGGATTGCACTGTAAATAAATACTGTACATTCTGTGACCTTGGCCAAGTTCCTTAAGTTTTCTGTGACATTTTAGCATCTACTCTAGCTCATTAATTTGCAAATTATTACATTTACTTAGTTCTGAGCGGAGTCTCAATTTCTGAAAACGTCTGGCAACATCCCTAGCATAAGTTTTAAATTCAGGTGGGAATCTGAAGGGGTGCAAATTAATTGTAGGGGATCTAAAATTGTTCTCTGTACGGCGGCTGACTTTTGGAAGGGATGTTGAATACACATGCAGCCATCTGAAGGATAAACAGCCAAATAGTTTAGGGACAGTTAGACAAAGTGGTGGCAGAAATCACATCTTGAATTAGTTCCAGCACCACAAAGATAATCTCCTGGGCTTTACTATTCCATTTAAACTTAATTCATTTAGATATTCTCTCTCTCTCTCTCTCTCTCTCTCTCTCTCTTTCTCTCTCTCTGTGTGTGTGTGTGTGTGTGTGTCCGCCTCCCCACTTGTTTGGGGATTCCCTTTGATACCATGGGTTATTCACTAGGAAGCAGACAGGTGTAGAAGTGATGTCTACTTAGATAGCATCCTCTGTTTATCAACCTTTGCTTTGAAATTTATTTGTTATGTAGAAGATTTTTATCCTGCCTTTCAATCAAATTAAAAGTTGGCTAACAATAGACTGTAATAATTCACATAAACGCAGACTCCAAACCCTTAGTTCTCTAGCTGATGGATGGGGCCAAAGTATGCTCTGCAGTTCCAGGGCAATTGGCAGTCAGAGCCAAAAGTGAAATTGAAATTGAGGTGGGGGCAGCTGGAAGCGGAGGCTCCTTCTGGTGAAAACCACTGATCTCACGATACATCCTTCACCACACCACATAGCCATGAATTGCAATCAATGAAACACACAGAGCAAATGGGAAGTTGATTTATGTTATGCCAGGCTCTTGGAAGGCATCTATGAATTCAAATGGAAATGAGTAAGTAGGCTTTTGCTGTTAAAGCATGATGATAAATTTTAATAGAGGCACAACCTTTCCTGTTCTAGAGGAGGAGGAGGCAGTAGGCTTTTTGTTGTGGCCTGGCACATCTTGTGATCTCAGCACAGAAAAGGGCAGAAACAGAGGAGGTAACCTTGCACTGTTTCTAGTCTAAAGTCCTAGGAAATATGAACTGGCCATATAATACAGATATTAGTCCTTGTGTGCTTCTAGAAGTGTCCTTTGATGGAATCAGTGCTTTTCATGCATGCAAGTTTTTTTTGGCAGTGTCCATACAATGTTGTTGTCAAAATGCCAGCCCATATTTCTCCCCACCCTCCGCCCTTTAATCTGGATTTATCCTTTTTGCTGGAAATCCAGTAAGTAAAACAACAATAACACAGCTGTTGCCTATGTTCCACTTGCAATATCCTAACCACCCATTTAACCATATTAAGGCACCCACTTCAAAAAACCCATAGTCAACATTTTCCTGCCATTCTTGTCAACATGTGTAGTCCTTTTCATATACACTCCAGGGAGGCCCCAAAAATAGTGATTCCACCATCACTGTCAGAAACACTTCCTGTATGTTGCAAAGGATCTGGAAGGTGCTCAGTTTCAAGCCCTCAGGCAGAGTGAGTTCCACAACAGTCCTCAAAGACTGGTATCTTCAGGTATCATCAGTGAATACACATGATGTACAAGGGATAGATCTATGAGGGCTCTCCAAGTTAATATTAACAAATCACAGCAAGAACTAGAGAAGGGGTGGATTCCAAGAGATGCAACCCCCAATCCACTCATGATTTTAGAGCTGAAATCCAGCATTATGAATTGTGTGGGGATGGCTACAATAAAAGGATTGGAGCACTACGTGCACTCAGTAAGCCCACTGCCCATAGAAAATCCAGTTTTTTACAAGTATGGAGTTGCTGTCAAGCATTCATGCCTGTTAATGTCCACCTTAAGTTCCTGATGGTGTGATGTGTCCAAGGTACATTCCCAGATTGTTTTTCTGTATCAAAAGGAAGCTGAGCCCCACCAATTATGGGCATCCCTATCTTTCTCTAATTCACAGGTCACAAGGCCTGTGGGTCTTCAAGTGTCTCAGTCCCAGTAGCTGCCAGTCACTGTAAGAAGACCTACCATGTTTTCAAGCTCATTGCTGTGTCCATAGGTACTAGAAACTTCAATGTTGAAACCATAACAAAAACATAATGGCTACACCAAGCTGGAAACTATTCACAGTAATATAGGGGCTACATACATTGCATGCTGCTCTGGTTTCATATGGCTATTTTCAAGAGTCATTATAAATAAGCTCTCCCCCCACCCCCACTGTAAACCAAACAGAAAAATAAAGATTTCATATGTAACGGTGTTAAAAGCCGGGGTGTGTGTGTGTGTGTGTGTGTGTGTGTGTGTGTGTGTAGGAAGTATGGTAAGAGAGGGAAGAGAAAGTTACAGAAACGTTTTAAAGATTTAACTGCAAGAGGTTATAAAGTTGTTCAGCCCTTCATCTAAGCATATATTATTCACAGTCTGCAAAGAATTTCATTTTTTTTTTTAAATCACAGATGAAAAGGTGTGTAAGCTGTTCTCTTCTATGTAGGTAGGTAGGAATATAAAACTTAATTATTTTAAAATTCTTTGTCAGCATAGAATTTCTGAACATTTAAAATGCACTCAATTTTGTATTCTAATTAAATCTGCTCCGTCAGTTTCGAGCAGCTGTAGCAGTAGGAATGGGCATTACAAGAAGCAGCTTTTTTATTTCTTCAACTCTTTACCACAAAGCGAGGCCACAATGCTCCTTCAGGTATTAGATTAGAAATCAGTTCAGGTTTGGGTCAAACTATTCCTTCTGCAAAAAGAATACGAGTTCATTTTGACATTCTTGAAGAAAAGATTTAGAGTGGGAAGAAGGAAAGGATTAGCTATTCACATTTGCCTGTAAGTAGCACTTCAGAGTACAAGTGGGTGGATCACGTTTTTCCCCCAATGCTCCTTATGTGATGGGGAGTGGGGAAGTCTCTGCAAGCCATAAAACGAATAGGGGAGGAATAGAGCTGTCTATATCCATCCCCCAATGCACCAGTTTGCTATTTACAGTGCGTTGTTGACATAGAGAAGAAATTAAAAGTGATACCCCCACCTGCAGTCAATTCTACCACAACTTTCCTGCCCCATTTTGCAGCGTTTGTAGACCCACCTTCAGTCCAAGCCCATTCTGTGGGTTGGTTGATTCTAATGTGCCCCAGTGTTTAGAGTTTCAATATGGTTGTGGAATATCTAATGCTCTGGGCAGTGAACTGCAAGCAGAAATAGGAAAAGTGATAGGGAGTGAATCCTGCTATTGATCATGCTGACTGAGCATCCTGCCATTCAAAAATTATTGTCTTGTTAATTTCCCAGAGAATGTTCAGCCTCATGCTCTGCTAGAAAGCTTTGCAATTCATGTTACAGCTAGACATTACTCTTGTGTTCTTGTATGCTTCTTAATAAAAGATATGTGGAACACTGTGGACCTGATGAAGAGTCTTCACTCAAAACTTATTAGGCCTAATAAACTAGACATTTCCAGTCCACTTTGGAGGTTTTCCTCTTTTGTTTTGTATTGGGGCCCTCCTTCATACTCTCCTACAGTCCATGGTAATCTTAGAAGAACATAACAACCTTTCAGTGACAGTGAATGCAGTTTGATGGATGATCTAACAGTGATTTTACCTGGCCTTTGGCTTTGTTGGTTTTGTTTTGGTTTTTGTTTTGCTCAGTAGTTTTTGAAAGAAACAACCTCATGCCAGACATAGAATTGTCTTGCTTTGTGCAGCTGACTAAACAAGGATGGAAACATAGACGACTTTCCTGGTTGTGTATCCCCACAGACCACATTTAATGAGCTTTTGGGATAAATCACTACCCGGGTTTCATCTGCTAGTATTATTTCCACAGGTAGCTTGCCTCTTTTTCCAAACCGCAACACAATACTTCTCATGTAAGGTTGTGCCCCCCCCCCTTTCTGGATGGGTTCTGTCACTTTAACAGCTCCACAACAGGCAGAAATTCAGCAACTGAATTTCCCATCCAAATGCAGTAACTGAATATTATACCTGCTGAATTTCTGTTTGTAACACTGCTGAACAGGAGGTCTTTGCTTGAAAAAGTTCGACAATTCTACTTGATAATTTTATTTAGAAGTTGGGATAAATGAGGAAAACAAGCACAGCCCTTCTGGGAGCAAGAGGGCATGTTTGGTCTGTGTTAATAATGTTGTATGACAATAGAAATGGTGGCATGGGGCTTTCAAAAAGTTGCCCCTCAGTCCTGCTCTAGTACATACAGGGGCAGGACAAAGCTGAGGCTGTGTGGAAGAGTTGAGCTGTGTGTTGTCATGTTTATGATGAATCCACTCCCTAATTCTTATCACTGTTGCGTCTGTTGCACTGAAGCCGGTCCCACAGTTTACCTGTACACTCCACGGGGTACTTTCTTTTATCTCTCATGAATCTGCCAACCATCAGCTTCATTGAATGTCCATGAGTTCTAGTATTATGAGGGAGAAAACCCCTTCTGTCTCCACTTTCTCCATACCATGCATAGTTTTGCAAATTTCTGTCATGTCACCTGTAACTTGCCTTTTCTCTAAACTAAAAAGTGCCAAAATACTGCAAACTTTTAGGGGAGTTGCTGCATCCCCTTGATAATTTTGGTTGCCCTTTTCTCGACTCCACAATATTCATTTTGAGGTGAGGTGACAGGAACTGTAAACAGTATTCCAAATGATGTCACATCATAGTTTTGTATAATAGAATTATGATGGTGACAGTTTTAATGGATTCTGTGGCTCGACTGTTCAAAAGGAATAACTTAGAGTTGCTTTATAAGTTCTGAGGAGCTATGAAAAATGGATGCATAACCACTTTCCATAGTTCCAGGAAGCACAATATTATGACCAACTCTACTTGAAATGTACTGGGATGAGGAAAAAGTCATTGAAGACTAAGGTAGTGATCAGTTATCTCTGTAATCACTATGAAGCAGTAATCTGAGATAGCTAAATCAGTAGAGCCTGAGGCTCTTAATCTCAGGGTTCTGTGTTTGAGCCCCACATTGCAGGGCATTGCAGGGGGTTGGACTAGATGACCCTTGTGGTTGCTTCCAGCTCTACAGTTTTCTGATTCTAGGAAAGGTTGAGCAAAACAAAACCCTAGGAAAAACTAGCATGTTAGATTATCATTTTTGTCTCTGTTTTAAACTAGATGAAATCCCAGTTGAGGTTATAAATTGATAACAGAACATGCATAAAGACATAAAACAAAAATCTGAAGCAAATGGAGTTTTAGGATGAAATTACTTAAAAAGAAGCATAATCTTATTTTGCGTGCATCTGTGGTGCTGCTTTGATATTTCTGAAAGTATTTCAAAACGATATTTATTGGGTAAGGCAGATTACTATTAATCTAATGTTTCAGACGCCAGGTCTGTTTTCCCTGCAGGCTTAACAAAATGAGACAATACAAATTTATGCAAGATATATTAAAGGCATCTGAGTGGCTCCAAGGAGGCGGGTGATGGGGATGTATTTGTTAACTCTTAGGAATAGCAATGTTCACAATCTGGGACTGAGGAAGTAGGATAAGATAGGATACACCTATTAGGCCCAGCCAGCATGACCAGTGGTAAGAAAAATGTGAAAACTTTGCAGAGAGGCTTAGACATGTCTACAGCTGTGCAAGGACTAATGTCCAGGCCCTCATTAAGAATTATAATTAACTTACAGTACATGTCTACTCAGAAGTAATTCTCTCCCTATTTAATGGGGCTTACTTTTAGGCAAGTGGCAGCCTAGGATTTGGTTTAGGGTTGGCATGGGATGATGATGATGATGATGATGATGATGATAATAATAATAATAATAATAATAATAATAATAATAATAATAATAATAATAATTTATTTATTTATACCCCACCCATCTGGCTGGGTTTATTGTGTTTTTAACAGTTGTATGATAGACAGAAATTCAACAGGTTAAGCATTTTCTGCTATGGAAAAACATTAGTGGACTGTACTTGCTTTGATTTTGTGAAATGCCATGCCGCTGCTCCCTTCCCATTACAGCCATTATATGACTGATGCTCACAACACTCTCTCAAAATTTAAACCGTGGCCAGTGGTCCCAAAAATTAGTGACCTTGGCTTAGCTGCCACAGAGCTAAGAGGACCAAGGAGGAACAAAGTGAGTGTGAGTTCCTCTCCAGGACCTGGCACATCTTCATGGTCCCAAGAGATCATAGTTTAACATACTTTGATGTGCAAAGCAGGCCATAGTTACTGCATTGCAGTCAGCTTGCCAGATTAACACCAAAGCAGAGGATTCCATACCTCACCATTTCTCTCATCAGGAACATTATAAGGGCATAGCACAGGCTTGGACTTAGACATTGGTTCTAGTAGACCTTGGATTCCCCCCCCCCATAGTTGAACTTTGGTTAAGAGGGTACAAATAATAATATGTAAAAGAAATCTTTTTTTTTAATTCTATTACAGGTGTTTTTATGGGATGTGCTTATAGAATATGTCATTGTCTCAGGAAGCTAAACGAGAATGGATTTAGAATTCACAGCCGAGAATGGGATTAGAATGTTAGGCATATGAAAAAAAACCCTGATCAATGTAGTTTAGTAAACAGAATATGGATGCTTTACTAAATTGAAACTTGATTCATTCTCTCAACAGAAGTTCCTTCTGAGTCTTTTAAAAAGGATGTCATAACTTTCTAAACACATTCTTACCTTTGATTCCCGCCCCTGCTCCCCTCCATTTCCTTAAAACAGTGGCACCCCAAACTGAATCGAATCCTCACGAAACCACCAACTGGCTTAACATTTTATTTGCAGTTACTGTTGTTGGAACTTGTTATGGCTGATTGGTTGTTTCCACTCTAGTTGTTTTATGCTCTTATCAGGCAGCGCCATGTGGTGGGAATGGGTGATAGCTGGGAGAGCGTACTGTCAGCAGGTGTGAGCCAGAAGGTCCTGCTGTCTAGACCTGGAAAAGAAGTAAGCGGAGAGATAAGACCTGACAGGCTTAATGTGCTAAGCACCCTTTTCTCACTCCCGCTGTTAGGCACTTAGAGCAATATAAAGCAACTTGAAGGATCCCAAACTGGGACCCATAGTGCTCTGCCCTGCCGTGGAAAATTACTAATGGTCTAGATAGCAGATAACACACAGCCTATGCTTTGATTCATTTTGTACTCCGGGGATTAGAGTTTTCCGATTGCTGTAGCAACAGGAGCTCTGCATAGTGCTTAAGCAGGTTTGTGTGCTGGTCAGCAAATCTTCTGTTGGTAGTCGAAGCTTCTTGGACCCAGTGAACAGCCTGGGAACATTTGCTGCTGGGTTGCTGCTGAAGTTGGGCAAATGTGAACCTTGGATGACAGGCCACAAGCAGTCAATTTAAGAGGAAGATAGAAGTAAAGCAAACATTAAAAAGAAAATGTTCCTGCCAAAGAAAACAATATTTACATCCGTCTAAGGAGATTATAGCAATTGAACCTGGGACAATCCACAAGCAAGGTATGAGCTCCATCCCTGAGTACAGCCCATCCCCACTGTGGGAAGGGTAGTCTGTTGCCTGATGCTATACCTGGTGCCAGTCATCCTACAGGACCCTTTATAAGCCCTTACCCTGCTTGCTAAGCCTCATGACAGTTTATATGTGCTAGAAGCACAGTTTCAAAACAGCATCAAAACAAACAAGTGTGTATCAACTGCACTGATTAAAAGTTGTTCTCATTGAATAAGGTTGTTCCCCATCATTGATTAAGCAACCAAAGTTTTAGTTGATCTGATTACTTATTGCAGCTGCATTTAAGTCATACCTGTATTTCTGTTAATAAAGATACACCACTGATGTATCTGATGGGAGATGAGAAAGCTACTTGAGTTACTTTTGGTAAGCATAAACCTATGTTGTGTGATTTTTAAACAAATGTGTAGCAGAGTCCTTTTTAGAGCTTGGACCTCCTGGGATATGTTGTAGTATATTTTAGTGTTTAATTGAATTGAAGAACAATCACTTCAGTGATTTCAGCCTGGCTATGCTCCCAAGGTATTCAGGATTTCTGGCAAGAAGTTCAACACAGGACTTTACTACTTGATTTAAAAAAGAAAGAAAGAAAGAAAAGTATTTGGGTAACAAGTCGGGTTGCATAGAATGTGTGGGCAAGGTTGCCTTGGCTTGACTTTGAAAACTGAGATCTGATTAGTGCCAGGATGTTTCTGCTTCCCTTTGGGATACTCAGGTTTTGTCTAAATATAATCTTGCCATCAAAGTTTATTTTGGAACCTTGAGAAATTATTAAAAGGCATTGAAAATCCATCTCGGAAACAGGAGGTTTGCAGCTCAAGGAAATTGTTCACCTTTAGCATCAGTAATGTCCTGGGTCTTCTCTTTCCACCTGCTGTTTCACTCCTGGCCTCAACAGTACTTAAAGGAACAGTACTTAAAGGAAAAAGCATGTGTTCTTCAAATTCAAAAACATCAGTTGTCAGATTGTGCTAGTTACTAAAAGTCAAAGAATAGCTTCTGTTCTCCCAAATGCATGTTGATTTGGAAGTAGCTTGTTAAAGAGCCCTTGACACCTGATGGTGGACACAATTTTCCTAGTGTCAACAAGCTAGGAATGAGAAGGGAGCAGCAAGAAATGGGAAACTTTTCATACTGACCCCGCCACCCCAATCCTCACCTTTGTCAAAAGCTTAGTAGGTTATGCTCAAACAGACACAGCCCAGTCTTATGGAGAGTTAGAGGTGTATGTTGTTAAGACCGACTTTGCACTAACTTAGGTTGGGAGTGTTGGGATTCTGTTCTTGTTCTTTCTAGCCTGGCCAAATGGCAGCAAAGAGGTTTTCTCCATCCAGAGGAGGAGTGGGGAACCTGTGGCCCTCCAGATGTTGCTGGACTCCAGCTCCCATCAGCCCAAGCCAGAATGGTCAATGGTCAGGGATGATGGGAGTTGTAGTTCAGCAACATCTGGAGTGTCACAGATTCCCCCCCCATCTTCATTACTTAATACATGTGTGGGAAAAACTGCTACACATAATCTTGGTTGCACCTGATTACCACGGCACATTTTAATATGCATTCTAAGCACCTTCGTTCCATGATACTTTAACCATGGGCATGCAAAAGGGTTGTTGAAATATGTTAGGTTATTTGGATGTGCAGACAAGGGTGCTGAATGCAGCGAGTACAAACTGCATGGTCAGAAAGCGGAGAGGAAAAACAACATGGGTAACATTAGTATGTGGCATATGGAACGGAAATAGCTAAACGTTGTTAAATTCTACACACTCTTCATCTCTGGTCTGTTATGTCTGAGAGTGAATAATGCCTACTGCATAACTTAGTAGCTGAAGGGGAAATCTGCATCTGATTATGAAGATGGAATCACTAGAAAAGACAACTGACAATAGACATGGTAACCTAGAGAGCAATCCTGTGCATGGTTTTGGCTGCATAAATCCCATTGACTAAAATAGAGTTTAAGCTGTGAAAATTGTGCATAAGATTGTAGTTGTTAGAACTGCAAGTATGATATCAGAAGGTTGCAGTGAGTCAAAGAAAGAGCTCTTGATTGACTGGGCAGATTTTGTGTGGGGGTGGGGGTGTCTGTGTACTGCTTCTCCATCCCTTTATTCTACTAAGAAGTGAAAAATCTACAGCACCAGTAATTTGTATTCTATCCACATTCCCGAGGTGCCAGCTGTCAAGCCCTGTACTGGAGCTAGGACCACTGTCAGTTGCCCTCATTCCATTTTATTTGTTTTTGACATGTTCTGGATGTCGCCTTGAGTTTTGTTTAATTTTTCATTTTTTGCCCCCGGGTAATTTATCTCCTAATCTGGCACATGTCCCTATGTCTCCCAGCTGAATGCTGAGTAAAAAGAGTCATTTAGCTTCTTAGCTATTTCTGCCTCATATGCTATCCAATGGTACTCTGCACTTGCCTCATATATTTCAGTGAAGCAGTTCAAGACTCACTGGGGTGCTCTTTTTAGGAAAAGGAGAATAGGACTCTAGGATATTTAGCACATTTTCAATCCTATGGTAATGTAAAACATAACTGTATTTTTGTGCTTTAAAGGGGCTCAAATAACTCATAAGGGTTCTTATGAGGTACAAGAATGGTAACCGTGCTGTCGACTATTTTGGACAGGCAATTTGTAATAAGTAACTATAATACTAAGCTTGATGAATAAAATAATTCCAACAAGAGAAGAAGCCTTTGAAATTTTGCTGGGATAAACTGAGGTCCGAAATGTGTAAAGTTTACTGTATAAACCTATATATATTGAAGAATACATTCCATTGACCCCAGTGGAACACACTTCTGAGCAGACATGTTTAGGATTTTACTGTAATACGGTAAGCAGTTGAGCTCATTTACTACTTAGATAGGATTATGATTTGACTGTTGCTTATTCATTGTGTATCAAGTAACCTGAAAGACCATATTCTCTTATATGAGGCTATCCAGATTTTCAGATTGGTGGAGAGATCCTTCTTCACAAGGGTGAAGTCCCACCAATATGTGAAAGAGCCTTCTTGGTGTCTGCTCCCAGGTTCTGAAACTTCTTGCCAAGAGAGACCTAATTAGGCTGTTCTCTTATGACCTTCCATTAGCAGACAATGAACTTAAAAAAAAAGAATCAGACAGGTCTTTGATATAATAAACTGAGCATTATGCAGTAAATACAGTATTGATACTGAAGCTGATACCGAAGGGCACAGGGAAAGCATGATTTGGCTAAACTTGTGGGGAGCCAGGGCTGGGGTTTTGTGGATTTCATAAGGGTCTCCCTGTCCTTTCCCCGTGATTAGGAACCCAGGCACATAAATGTGTGCAGCAGACTTATTTCTCAGAGAGAGAGAGAGAGAGAGAGATGTGCCACTTGGATTCACTTGCAACTAATAGGTATAATTGCCTTTGTAGGTAGAAGGACAAGTCTCTCTTCTTTTTCTAGGAAGGAAGGGGTATATCACACTTGTGGGGTGAGAAGCACCTTTTAAACCACTGCAGTAGCTGGTTTCCTATTGTGTCTGTTGTGACTATGCACAGGAGTGTGCTTTGGGTGCACTGCTGCTAACCCTCATTCACAGTGGTTTATGGCTGTAAGCGAAAAAGAAAAGGAAAGAAAAGGCTGAGCTTGTATGTTGCCCTGTACAAATGGTTCATTGCAGGCAGGGGGCTAAGGCATGCCCAGGTTTCAAGCAGATTAAAGGCCAGCAGCCATCACATGCCCAATGATGAATTGGCCCTGACTGTGTGCTCCTGGCCAAAGAAACAATTCTTGCTTTTCCTTCTTTAATGGCTCTTACTTGTGAATCAGTTTCAATCAGGAGAAGTGGATCCTGCCATTTATGCCCATTATTAATCTATCTGGCCTGATTTGGACTTGGGGATACTAGCCCCATTGCTACTAGAGGTGGGCAGACTTGAGTTTGAAAGGAAACTTGAATAGCAGAAAGCTGCAGGTCCTATAAGCTGCCCTTATAGTACCCTCATCTCCCACCCAATTAACAAAGAAAGTGAAGAAGAGTTTCCTTTGGTGAATCCCCCTTCTGTTTTATCATTCTCAAGCCAACTGTGAATGAGAAGGATGGTCTCTTTTCCTGGCATTTTAAAAACAAACAAACCAAAACAGTTGTTATTTCTATCACTCCATTTATCAAAGAACCTTGCAAACTTGCTGTAGTTCCTCATTATTTTCTCTGGTACTCTAAAGGAAGCCAGTGTGAACTGAACTGAACATTGTGCATGTCAGTTTCACTTCACAGTTGCTACCAAGCAAAATATCCTATTTTGTTTTCAGCAAGTAAGAGGAAGAATATATTTATCGGGCTTTGAACAACCAAGTTTTTGTCCACCTTTCTTGCCTGAGCTGTTTTCTAGTCAGTGATACACTTTCTCTCAAAGTTTACTAAGCTGAGTGAATTGATTTGCCTCTTACACATGGTCAGAAACATATACTTCAACTAATTAAAGCACCAGGATCCTAACTAAAAGGTTTTGGGTTCATGGTAGCATGAAAGAACAGAGTTGAGAGCTGAGAGGGGGGTATGAACTGCTCTAAACCAAGGTTAACAAGAGTCTTCTGTCAGCAAACTGCACTATTACCTTGAAAGAGTCAAATGGAAGCAGATGTATCATTGTAAGAAACCTGAACCAAGAAAAGTAGTTGGGTTGTGTCAGGGATACAGCTAGGGTCAGAATTTCCTGCTGGCATCCAGCATTACTGAGCAACACAGACATTTGGGGCAACCCTTCAACACAAATGCCTGTTTTCCTCCTAAGATGCACATAATATACAGACTTAGGGTGAAAGGAGTAATAAAAGAGCTTGTTTAGGGCACATTAAAACTATTAATACTGACATGTTGATCTTTAAACCTTCAGGTCTGTAACAGTACAGATTTTGATTGCATTGTGAATTCTAATAGTACAATTGTCCTGGGAAGAAATAGCACCACTATCATTTTCTAGACAAGGTGCATGCTGATGTGCACAACTTGACTGACAAGGCCACTGTGTATCTGCATTTGTCCTTTTCTGTCCAGATGCACACTGGAATTATTACTATTTTTAAAAGCTTGCATGAAGCATGGGGTGGGGGGAACTGAAAGTCAGCAATGGGTTCAGAGACAAGTCTGTGTAGTTGTTAGAATAATAGAATCATAGAACTGTAGAGTTAGAAGGGGGCCTGAGGGTCGACTAGTCCAACCCCCTGCAATGCAAGAATCGTTTTGCCCAACAGGGGCTCGAACCCATGATCCTGAGATCATAGGAAGCTAATGCAAAGAAAAAGCGAAGCTTTCCCTGCCTTGGAGGGGGAGCACCCCACAAGAATTTGTGTAGGGAGTTATGTCTCTACACATCTAATTTCAGTGAAGAGCCTATATCAGCAACATTGAAAATTAAGAGGGATCACACCATGCCCCCAAATCTAGCAGTAATCTGAACATGGGGTGAAGCCTTCAGAGGCACTAAATGGGGAGCCAGGTCAGGTTTGGGGCTCAGAGCTGAGTGCTGAAGGTAGGGAGACAATTGCACCTGAGGTTGTTGGGCAGGAACTTCCAATACCACAAAGGCCTGTAAGGCCAGAGCCCAAACTCTCACAGGTACCTTCCTCTCAGGAACCTAATGCCTCCCACCACACAGTGTGGGGAGGCTATGGGATGGAGACAGAATGCCCATCTTCAGGTCATAGGTCGGCCCTTTACGGCTTTGAAGTTCCCTACAAGAGGGTGGAGCCTGAAGGAAGTAGTCTGGAGATAGAGTCTTAAAAGGACTCAGTCTGCTCCCAACCTTTGGCAGAGCAAGTTGCTCACTTGGAGCTGTCCATGGTTTGGCAGCCTTGCCACTTTCTCTATGGGAGTCAGCATTGGACCAGAGCATGGCAGACCATAGCTCAGTGGCAGAGCATCTGGCTTGCATGCAAAAGGTCCCAGGTTAAATTTCTGGCATCTCTAGCTAAAAAGATCAAATAGTAGGGGATGGGAAAGAGCTCAGAGTTTGATTGACAGCAGCTCTTTGAAGTGTCATGCAGTGCAGAGAGCAGCAGGCTAGATGGATAAATAGGCCAATCTGGTATAAGGCACCTTCCAGTGTTCCTGCAAGGTGAATTGAGGTTGCACGACACCAGTGTCTGGAATGGGAAACTGAATTTCAAAGCCCACAACAAGCATATCATAGGATCCTGGTGGTTTTTGTGGGCAAAGCAACAGCCCAAGAGTGCACAAACCAGTGTTGGAGCCCTTTTAAACAACCCTTTGGGTATTTGCACAAATGATGCTAAGAATGCTTTTTGGGGTCTGCATTATTCTTTTTAGTACTGTTTCAAAATCTGATCAAAATTCACAACAAATGAATTAATACTTGCTTAGTCACACAGATGGATTGATTCTCTCAAATCTGCTGTAAGAAGAAGAAAAGGCTTTCAGCAGCAAATGTTCAGTTATCCTCTTCTTAATATTCCATGGCTTTGATTAATATGACCCAATGAATTTGTCACATTTGATTTGGTATGATAATGATCCTGAATGAAAGTGGTTTAAATTGCTTATTTCAATTTGCTTGCTTTTTCAGATTTTAATTTTTCGATTTGTAAAAGCTATTGCATTTGTTTGATCTCTCCTAAATTAATGGTCAGAGTTTAATGCTTCTGGCTCCCATGGGTGCTTCAGATGTGCAGTTTCAGGTACACATTAAAGCAGCATGATGGTCTTGTCCAATTTCATTGAGTTTTATTAAGGAGTTGCTTATAAGCAAATGATACTAATCTATTGCAGTGTAAATAACTGTAATCATAGAACTATAGGGTTGGAAGGGACCCCAAGGACCATTTATTCCAACCCCCTGCAATGCAGGAATCCTACCCACAGCCGTCCCTGGATGGACTTGAACCACTGACCTTCTGGTTAACAGCCAGATGCACTGACCCAGGAGCAAAAAAAAAGTTCCAGTTGTCAAGTGAAACTGACATGATCTGTTGCAAAAATGTGTAAAAGCATCTGATATATCAGCAGTCAAAGTACTGATTAAATATATGGATGGATATTGTTAACTTCTTAGGCTGTGGAGGAGAACTTTTATCAGTTTGGAAGAAGGGAGTTATAAGGTAACAGCTGGGTTGTTCATTGCCTGCCTTTACTAGGCCCATAAACACACGCACACAAGACTTGTCGCTGGTTCTCTGGTCATACTCTCCGTGAAAATGCTTTCCTTGCAACACATGTGTGACATGGTCCTTTCCTAACAGCAAGAGTGCAGTTTTTACAATACTATTGATTTAAGTGGTCAAGTGTTCAGAGGCAATATACCATGGAATACCAATTTCTGGGGTCATGCCTCAGCTAACCAATTTAGGAAGGAAGGATAGTGGTCTACATGACTCTTGAGTTTGATCCACCAGGAATTGATAAAGGTGTTCTCTTTGAAATACATGCTGGGTAAAAGACTAAAAGGGGTTTTTGTCTTTTGTTAATAAGTGATAGCTTATCCAGATAATTACTTGACAAGAGTGAGAGTCATTGTCAGATGGCTTATACACGGACATTTCCTTTTTGTTGCTGTTTAATTAAGTTGTTACTCCGTTGTCCCTACAATGCTATGAATTGGACATATTAAGAAACACACACACACACACACAATATTTTTCTACCAAGCAATTAGTGTCACATGCAACTGTTAAAACCCACTTAGTGCCTTATATGTTAAGAGGTGCTAATTGTTTTCACTGATTTGTCATAAGCCTTTAGCAGGTATCGCCTCTTTTAAAAACTGTTGAACTATTTACAGTTCTCAGTGATCTGCCAACATGATTTATTAATGCAGCCCATAGTCTTCTGATGTTATTTTTGTCAGTATTCATTGTTATAATAATAAACAAAAGTACACAGATAAGTCCACTGCAGCTGACAAATGCAGCTAACATTTGTCCAATTTTTCATAAAGAAACAAGTTTTTAAAATTTATAATGTGAGTTTGAATGCAGACATAGGTGGCACCAGAGAGGGAGTTGATGTGGGGGGCAAGTATACCCCCAACCCGGTAGCTCACCCCACCATTGCTGAATACTTGTGGTTTATTGAAATAAAATAACTTTTAACATACAATTTATAACTGAATAATTAACTAGAAGTTAAGATCAGGCTACAATCCTAACATGCTGTTTATTTGGAAGTTAACTACATCAAAATCAATAGAATTCTTCAGATATATTTATAACCAAGTGCCCAAAGCAGCAATCAGTAATAACAAATCCCATTGTGTTATGGAAATCACTTAGGGTGATAACTATGTCATACTCAGAGTAGACCCATTGAAATTAAATTCAATGAATCTACTCTGCATACGACTATTATTCAACATCACATTTAGTACTGATTTAGAATTTTTATATTTTGCTAGTGGCTAAAGTATGTATCAAAAGATACTGGAAGGCGGGGGAATTCCTCTGATTGGGGATAAGAAAATATGGTATAATGGTTATTACTAAAATAACCCATTTATTATTTTTCTTAAACTGTACATTTTTATTATTTTTAAGTATTAAAGTAATAATAATAAAAAGAAATAAACAAGGGATTAGACAATAGAAATTACAAGTATGTTGTGGACATGGGGAACTGGTTCCAATGGTGAGCATTTTCAATTTTCCATTTTCCCCAGGAAAAATAGAAAGCACAGCAAGGCTAGGGTTCAAAGAAATAAACTGACAGCTCGCTTTGTGTGTGTGTGTGTGTAACCCTAGTCCCAAAAGATTGTACCATGGGGCAGGTCCACCACATAGGAAAGAGAGTACCCACCTCTGGCAACTGCTTCAACACTTGATAGAAGACCCTGGTTTCATGTGAGCCAGTCTCACAGAGGTAAAATACCATCTCAGCATCACTTAAATTAACCTCTTTCTTGATGAGTTGCAAATACAAGACTGATGAATTTATCAGAAAGTTTTAGTTGACTAAATAAAACTAAATTAAACATGCTAAACTATATCACTCCCTAGGGCATTAGAAAATATTTCTGATGCAAACTAAAAATTCTCTGATGCAAAGTACCCTATGCAAATTTGCATAGGAAATGTTTCTAATTCCAACATTTTCTGGAAAATCCACATCACTGCTACATTATGTCTGGTGGCATTTTCAGGAGCAGGGGTAGATGGCTGCCCCTGTTGCCTCCCCACCCCCGTACTGTATGTCTGTGCATATGAGGAGTGCTACTTACGTCCTTTTCCTTTCCTTCTAATTTGGTATCTGAAACTCAATGCAACTAAAATGTAACATTTGGACCATGGACAAAATGGCTTTTCAGTTTGCTGTAGTCAATGAATACTGCCAATAAAGGAGACCAAAGAGATGTACTGGGAAGAGAGCCGAGTTGTAAGAAGCATTTAATATCCTTCCATGTTTAAACTTGGGAGGGCTTTTCAGTACCATATAATGTCTCTGGCATGAGATTTCTGCACATCCTCTGAACACATATGCTGCAGTAAAGGTATTATTGCACTCAGGCATCCTAAATCCTGCATCTGTTTGGGGGCAAGCTAATTAACATCCTGTAGTGTTTGAGCCACTGTAAACACTTCGTGCTTTTTTAGACTGCCTGCAAGCCTTTCTATTAACTTTTAGATGTGTTTGGCATTAATAATAACACAGCTCTCATTTGATGCCTTGTGATCAGACAGCTATTTCTATTTAAAATTTGTTTGTGTGGTGCCATTTCAGATTTCTGGTGGGTTGAATCTTTCTCAGATTATGCTCTTGAGTATATTGGGCATCATGAGACATGTATGTATATTGTGGCACACCACCCCATTTTCTGAGCGGTGCAAGATTCCTGGGGTTCCAGGTGCTTTCCCAGGGTGCACAGTGAAGACTGCAGTGTCTTTATGATATACACATATCTACAACTTGAACCTATGATGGAGGGGTTCATAGCATTAGCCCCCCCCCCCAAGAGGACCTTGCTTCCTCCATAGCCGCAGCATTGGATTCAAACAGAAATCAGTCATGGATCTCTCTCTCTCTGGCTTCCCAGCTTGCTGCTTTGCTTTTAGCTCACAACACTCATCACTCAACGCTCAACCCTGTTTTTGTCCTTCTAACTACCCATGAGTTTTTTTGGGGGGGGTGTTGCCCCACCCATTTGCCATCTCGTCCAGAGTCCTTTCCTTTGTTCCCCTTAAAGGCCCATCACATCACCAGGAAGCTAGCCTGGCTATACCATGTATTGGAAGGGGGTATCTGTCTGTCTCGAGAGACATTGGAGTGGACCTCTGGGGGTGAAGTCTAATCACTGTGTTAGCAGCACTGAAGTGACCTCCCTGGGGAACAAGCCTGGGCAGTGTGTATGGAGGTGTGCTGGAAAACACCCACCCTCCTCTCAGCCTTGATGTGGTCCAAAGGAAAGCAGAGTAATATGCTTGGCACCTGCAGGAGCTGCCAGAAGGATGTGTACAAGGCGCCATCCAACCATTTTACTAACTCAACTTCAGATTTGTGCAGGGTTTACTCCTTAGCCTTTTCTTCTCCCAAAGATATCCCGCAAAGCAGCTAAAGTTTCCAATCAGAGTATTCCTTTTCCTAGATGGGCTACCTTCCGAGGTTGACAAGCCCCATCTGTGTTGTGTCATGAACTGCGTAATAAATGTTTTTCAATTGGCAAAGGATGGATATTATTATGTCTATAGTCTCACGGCTCAATAGCCCGTAGTGAGATCTCACTGAGATGTTTGCCTTGGCCAGACCTTTTCGGGTAGAGCTGTGAGGACTTGGCAGAACATGCTGAGTCAACTTGAGTTTTATCAAGCTGATCTCAATTATTTTGGTGAGGTGAAATTCAAGGAAGTAGCACTTGAAATGAAGAAGACATACCAGGATTGTAAGGTGTGCTTTTCTACTTTTCTGGTTTGCAGATTTTAGCAGGCTGTATAAGAACACTTTTCTCTGCAGGTAATCACACTTCAGGATCAGCAAGTTGCTGACTTCAGATTCAGTAAGCCATGTGTCAATTTGATCTTCTAGATACAGTGCTGGAGAGTGGAGAAAGTGTTTTCTTTGTCTGACTGCAGAATGTCATTCAATAGCACAGTCCCACTTCATCTGTTTTCCCACCGGTGGTGTTAACTACAAGGTGAAGTATTGGTTGAAAAACATTTCGGTAGCATGAAACTTATTTGAGAAACTGGTTTTCAGTGTCATTAGAACAAAACAGCTTGATATAAGAAATCTGATAAAGCTCTGTTTAAGAGCCCTTTCAAATAATTGCTTATATTGAGATATTTTTTGTCTGGAAACAGCTAGCAAAACTTGCTGAAAATATGAACCTTTTCCCTAAGTTATGTGCTTTTGTAGATGATAGCAGCAAATACATATTTTCAATCTATACTTCTAGATCTGCGGGCTGGATGTGACCTTCCAAGTTTCTCTATCTGGCCCACAAGACTGTGCCTAGCATATGTTCCCTCAAGTCAAATCTCTCACTGACCCTGCTCTATGCTCCCTTCTGGTGCTTTCATTTGGTCAGAATGTGCTCCTGACCTGTAAAAATACCTCTTGCTTGTAGAGTGGTGTGTTTAGCTACACTCACTTTTGTCACATCCACCACTGGAATGTGTCCTTTAACCAGAAGATTGTGCAAGAGGGAATGGGGCTCTCAGCTGAAAATGCCCCCCATCCCCTTTTATACACATTTATCTAGGAGTTAAGTCCTTACTGGGGCTTACATATGAGTAGACATGCATAGAATGGTTGTTACTTTGACGTGAATAGTAACTCATCTTGGAAAGCATATGGTTTTTTAGGTACTTGAATGATTGGCAGAAACTGGAGTATTGTGTTAATGGTCTGTGCTTATACATTTCCTCTGAGGCATCTGGAACTGGCCATACTGGAAACTGGATACTGGGCTAGGTAGACCTCTGGTGGGCAGACCCAGTAAGGGGATTGTGTTCTCATGGTACATTTGTTTCCTTTCCAAACATATTATGTAGCTTTTTTGCTTAACCAGTGTTGTCAGGGGAGCCTAGTGAAATCCAGACTCAGGAAGTAGCTGTATTTCTTAATCAGAGGTTATCATTACTGCTGAAGCTATTCAGTGTGAAGGCACTAGAGATAAGCACTTTCGCCATATTCTGTTCAGAGATTGTCATCTCGTATATTCATTTTCCAAGGCTCCCGAAGTCCTGAATGATTGGCTGAGAGCTGCAAAAGACATCAAAACTGGGCTGATTTCCTGTCATGGACGAGGCCCTGTTTTCAATTACCATCCTGTAGTTTTCCTGAGCAACAGGTTATTGACTTGTGAGAGGGCAGGATAAATGGAAGTAACATAGACATACAATTCTTTTTGAACCAGGATCAAGTCTGAATTTTGCTTCTTGCAAAATTACACTTCAAGCATAAAGCGTGGGAAAAGATGCCTAAATTAAGATCAATTCTGTTTCATTTAATAATATTTGACTAGTATCCAACCTATGAAAGGAACTAAAAATATTAAATAACATGTTAAACATACACATGTACCAACAGGTTGGACTAAAAAAGACAAGTGCTGTCTTGTAGATAAATCAATACATTCCTAGCAAATAAATAAACTCTCTAGATTAGACAGTTCATGGTGAGTCAGAGCAGTGGGGAAGGGGAATCTCTTTAGATTTAAAGTTCAACTTTCATCAAAAGAAACCTCTCAGTCCAATGATAACTCAATATATGAGTTCACACCACGCCTCAAAATGCTTAACTTGTCTGAAGCAGCTTGATCAACTGAAGTTTGGTCTCTGCTTTTTTATGTCAAAATGTGGGAGCTCTGCCACCAGAAAAGAGCAACTATTTCTGCTATAGCTGTTATAATTTCCTTCTTGTTAAACTGTTAACAGTTTCCTTTAATGATGGCAGCAGCCAAAGCTCACACTTTCCAAAGGAAAAGCTTTACACCTAGTTAAAAACCTGTAACAGTGTAATTTAATTAAGCACCAGCAGACAACTTTGGAGGTAGAGACAAGAAAATACAATCACCACCTTTCACATGCTTTGAGGATGCGAGGGCTGTGGAATATGACCTGTTCTGTATCAGGTGTGGAACTCTTCAGGTGGGGAACTTCCTCACAAGGGAAGCTGGTCTGGCCGAACACAAGAATAGTTTTAGATAAGCTATCCCCTCCCTATCCCCAAAGTCATTGGTACAGTATAAGATGACTTTAGGCTGCTGTTCATACATACTAAGGTTCCTGTTTTTAAAAAATATGTATCTGGAGTTTTTATGTTAAATTTGTAACCTGTCTTGGGTCCATTCCAAGGAGAATGTCAGATTAATAAATGGCACAAGTAAATAAATAAACATCAGAATGGCAGATTTGGTCAGCGTAATAGGAATGTGAATCAAAACCAAAACAGTACAAATCCTGGTATTTTTAGGATTCATTTGGAATACATGTGCAAAGTAAATCTGAATGTGTATATATACAAAAAGCATCTGTAATTGTGAAATGATTAATATAGTGAAGAAATAATCTCTTGAGCTCCATGGCTCCACATGTTTGTGCATGTATCCTACAAAAGTGTTACGATTGTGCAACTTGTACTTGTCTCTGTGCAGAAGCATGGCAGTTAGGGATGGGGCTGACGGCTGGAATTACAATCCTTTTTCACCACATATTCTATATCCTGGGAATTTGGTTAACTGACCACACTGTAAATAATGCTGAACTTTGATTGCAATCTTTTTGCAGGTATTTCAGGACATTTCCTAGTGCTCGATTGGCATCAATTTTTAAAATAGTAGAGGTGAATAGTAATAACTCCAGTGTTTTATTAGCTTGCCATTACCTAATTAGCTAGTTGCCATTAGCTAATTGTCATTAACTTGCAGTGTCAGGACCTCCATTATCCACCTCCAGCCTTGGTTAGCAGAATCTCAGACTGTCTCTGTTCCATTGTCTTGTTTACCCTATTTTACCCTGGACTGTCTGAAGCACTTGTAACATATACACAGTGGCATTCTGCTGTGGAAACATGTGCACCAAAATACCTCCTCACATAGAAGCCTGTCTGTTTATTAACATCTTTGGAGGCCCTACTTCCTTGGAGAACAGGCAGGTAGCATTCAGGGGCTTTCTTGAGTGTCCTGATTATTGGGATGCTCCCCCCAGACTTACTTCTTTGACTCCTTCTCTTCCATCAGCTCATGGGTTGCCCATCGAGGCTTTCTCTAGCATCTACTGAGTCCTCCGCCCCCCTATTCTTCTCTCTGTTGAAATTAGGCTTGAATAAAGCTTTTTACTGGCTTCAATAGAAGGCTTTTTTCAAACCTAACATTTTATCTTCTTGAAGACTGCAGCTGGAGAGGGGTGTTAGGTTTTTCCTCTTTAGGTACATTCTCTAGGATCCACATTAGGCTTGGAAAAAAGTGAATACCCCAGCCTAATTGCAGATGGGGACAGAGACTATGTGTGCATGTGTGCATGACTGGTGTGTGTGTGTGTGTGTGTGTGTGTTTGTGTGTGTGGTGCATGCATGGAGGCCACAATACTTTCTGCAGCTTGCAAATGTGCCCACATATCCAAAAGGGTTAGCTTTTCCTAATTTGATTAAATGAAACCACTTATCTGGCTGGGATGAGAACAGTTGCCATATTGCTGCTATTGATTGTTAGCTTTTTTATTGCAGATTTTTTAATAGTTTGTACGCAGCTCTTTTACATGTTAGGGGGTTGGACTAGATTCACTAGATGACTTTGGGGGTCCCTTCAAATTCTACAATTCTGTTATTTGTCTTGGTGGACTGTGGCATATGAATGTTTTAAATGAATAAGCATATCGAATGCTAGAGTGGTACTTTGATGGAAACACTGCCAATGCAAAATGGGCCAGATTGCAGATAAATGGGATATGGTCTTTATGCAGAATCTGTTGAGTTGCTTTTATTTTTATTTGCATTGCCCCTTTCTCATGATGATACTACTACTACTACTACTACTACTACTACTACTAATATATAAAATATATAACACTTATTAGTGTTCAAACCACTAGATTGCATACATTATTTTGTGTTCATTCTCAAAATAATCTTGTTAGGTAGATCACTATTATTAACCGAAAAGTGGGACCTGCGATAAAATGTTTTCTGTATTCTGACCTAATATGAGTACTCCTGTTCATGTTTTTAATGATCAGTCCTGCCCTCCTCCTGTAAACCACCCTGTTCTCCCTTTCCACAGCTTTTCCTTTTCCTGCTGATAGTCAACATATCATGTCTCCTGGGCATGCTCAGTTTTAGGTTGTTCTAAGTCATCTTCTTTTTTTCCTTTCCTTTCCTTTCCACTTTCCTTTCCTTTCCTTTCCTTAAACTGCTGTACTCACACCTTAGTTTACTATTAGAAGGAATGATTATGTAAATACCAGGAGAGGCTCAGAGTTGCTTGCCTAAGGCCAACTTGTTAATTAATGCTAGAGGCAAAACTTAAGCTTGGAACTTCCTGATTCCAAACTCAAGGCTTCAGGTCACTATGCTATTATCAGCTCTCATTAATTTCAACTAAAATTGTTGAGGACTATTGCCATAAATGAAGATTGTGCTATATACGTGCTTGGTGCATTGTATCTTCATTGTGCTGAATCTAGATAACAGGATTCTTAATTCAGCCTATAATCTAAATATTTTGGCAATATAAATTATTCAGTTAGCTATCATTAAAGACAATGGTTCTTAAATTGCCCTCCAAGAGGCTTTTTCTTGAGGGAATGTACAATTGAAAAGATAACTGGTGTGTGTGTGTTTTATAGTATATTACTAATTTATGTACTCAGCTGAGCAATTTTCTCTGTTGATTTGTTATTCCATAATCCAGAATCTATGTTGGTTGACATCATCACAGTTTCTGTTCTATTGGATGCATGAGGTATGCAGAATAGTTGGATCAATTTATATAACCAGTAGAATCATGCGGTAAAGTTTTTTGTGGACTGTACCATTTCGAACTGCATACTGGGGGCTGCATGTTTTAATACTCCCACACTGTGGAAGAAATCCCCCTACCAATAGAGAGCATTCAAACATGTAGCTTCCCACCTGCAGCCTGAAATAGTACAGTTTAAGAAAAGCCTGTTACCACAATTCTGCTGCTTATATAAATGGGTCTTAAGATGCCATGGTGTTGTGTGTGGTTTTTTCATTGTCACTAGTCATCCCCCCCCCCCCCGATTTGTAATTTAAATCAATAATTTGAGAGCTTGTGAGTCATGATTTTGAAGACTTATCTTTGGCACTACCGAGTCTTCTGGTCACCACAGATGGCTGGAAGGCTCAGCTGGTGAGTGGGAACTTGGCACAGTTCTGACATGCGAAATTGTCAGACTAACCAATTAGACTAATAAAATATTCCAATTTCCAGTGGCACACCTCTCCATGAAAACATTTCCAACACAGCTCTTGATGTCTCTGAATAAGTTTGTTTTACTTTAATGGCTAAATAATGTGTCGACATTTAACTAGAACCATGTTAAAGAAATTATGGGTGGTCATGAAACAGAATTATGCGCTACAACTTTACTTTGTGGAGGAACATTTTTAAATACTACCTTGTGGAATAATAACAAGTTTCCTTAGTATTTTTCTTTCTCTTGGCTGCTTTTTCTTAATATCTACAGTGTAGTGTGATGGGTTTTTTGTTTTTGTTTTTAACTGAATATAAAATCCAAAGAAAATAACAGGCATTGATTTTTTTAATGTATAGTAGCGAATAGGGTGTGCTTGGAAAATGGCTTTGTAATATAGTTGTTCAAGTACAATTAAGAATAATACAAAGCCTTGAAGCACTTCATTCAGCCCTGCTGTTAAATAATGCCCTCAATTTGGCCCCATGTTTTTGCAACCTGGCATTGACAATTAAAATATGTGTTTGTCTGGAAGGAGACACTTCAGAATGGTCCACCTTGTGTCTTGTGGACAAGCTAGATGGTCATTTCACCACAGATGTCATAGATCTATATGGCAACAGCTTGCTCCCCCTGGAGATCAGTCAAATTTCATTAACCTGCAACCAGTTCTTTGTGTGGCTCAGAGGAGCTCCTTTTAGCGAAGAAAAGCCAATTTGCAGAATTTAAGCAGTAGTCAATTTAATCTTGTTACATATTCCCCCACCCCCTGCCTTCTGTAAGCAAAGCATGTTTGGGATGAAGAGCGTATTATTGCTAACTCTGGTGCTCAGTCCTTCAGCGTAATAGGATATACGAGATGAAATTACACACATGGCTTTCTGGTTTAGACATCAAGACAGTAGATGAGTTGGTTTTTCTTTCTCTTTTGCAGTGTATTTTCTAGGTTTCACTTCTTCATAGCCTAGCAGGGAATTGACCGGGCAAGGGAGAAGATGAGTCCCTTCTTTTTCATCAATGTTTTAACCAGTTGGCTGAAGTGACTTAATTTCCCCATCATTCTGGGCAAAATCAGGTGGCTAATTCTTTTACCCACCTTCCATTGGAGATCTATGTAGACGTGGCCAACTTCTGAATTGAGTATCAGAAGCATTTGTTGTTCTTAAGACTACTTTGTGAGATCCTATGAGCCACACTGGCAGGTGTGTATAATAAAAATAACAAATACAGTGTTACATCTGCTTACGGATTTAATTCGTTTCGTGCGCACCCCGAAAAATCTGTAACTAGAGGTGCCGCTTCTGTGCATGTGTGTGGTGCGCAGAGCGCTTCTGTGCACATGCGCGAGCGGCGAAACCCAGAAGTATACACTTCTGGGTTTCCCGCGGCCGTAACCCAAAGTTTCCGTAACCTGGAGGTTACGCAACACGAGGTACCACTGTAATAATAATAATAATAATACATTGTTCCACTGCTCAGATGTGGCCTTTATACAATAATTTACCTGATAAATATTTGTAACATCAGTTTTAGATTTCCCTCCCTCCAAGTGGCCCAAGGAAGTGTGGCTACCCTCATCCCAACACGTACACATGTACTACGACCACTGTAATGTGTACGGTGAAAAATAGTGACTGGTCCAAGCTCTTCCAGGGACCTTTATGATTGAGTGACAATTTAAAAAAATCTGAAGGGTTATACCATTGTCCTGAGGTTTATGTAAAATGCTTACAAATATATAGAATCAAATAGATGGACCACCAGAATCTTTTAATTCAGAACCATTCGGTAGGATAATATTAAGGGCTAATATTAATGAATAAAGTGGCTACCAGTGTGGTGTCATGGTTACAGGTCTGGACTAGGACTAGGGTACCTACGCCCACCATGAGGTCATTGGCATATTACAGATGTAACCAACAAACCAACAGGCCGTGTTCAAACCAGTGAAAGTGGAGGTAACCCATGATGTTAACAGGACTGCTCCAGATTAAGTAGCATGAGTATTGCAGCCTGGGAGGCCTTCCGACATTTATGAGATAATTTCCCAAACCATTAGCGGCACTGGCATGGCAGCTTAACTAATTAACAGAACAGCAGGTTTGCAAAAGCAGGAGCAGCAAAATTAGGGCCTGGTGGCTACAGTATAAAAATACCACTGAAAAAGAATGGATCTTTCACAGCCAGCCTCTCATGATGTCTCTTTGGCTATTTACTGGCACATCTATGGGTCAACATATTTCCTGGTGCTGTATGCTGTTGAACACTTGGAAGTTACAAGCAGCTTGGCTGTCAAAAGAGCTAAAAGCATATGGAAGAGTCAGGTGGCGAGATATGGAGCCTTTACAGACTGACAGTCATGACTCAGCCACCCGTAAAATGATTTTTCATTAATGTTTTAAAAAGTGTGTCAGGGATGTCAGAATATATAAGCAGCACACATAAATTATTTAGGCTTCTGCTTTCGTCTCTCTTCCTTCTTCCCAGCTCCTCACAGCTGATGTATGTAAAGTGTTCTAGTTTTGTTCAGATTTATACTGCTGTCTGGCAGATAATACTCATCACCTGTAAAATAGGGCTATTTCAAAAACGACTTTTTTTTCCGTGAACAAACAATCCATGCATGGGTTGGATTTGTGATTTGAGAATGAGCAGCAGAACAGTAAAGAACTTGGCAACAGTAGATATAAAGTATGAATAAATAAAGACCAAAAATATATCAGCAGAAAAGGTGTGCTGGTGAGACACTGAGGGCCAAAGGAAAGAAGAGCAGTGATTTGATTGAGAACAGGCTCCATTTTGCGTATGATAGTTTCATAATCAAAATCCATGGGAGAAAGTGAGATGGCTTTGGGGTGTGGCTTTTATTATTTACTTGTTTATTTTAATTATTATATATTGCATTTTAATATTGTTTTGCTTGTAAGCTGCCCAGGATGTATTTATTGATGAATGGTTATATAGATTTAACAAACAAACAAACAATTGTTTTTAAATACATGTGCTCTGACATACTGCTGAATCTGATTTATTGGCAAAGCTCCCAGTTGAGTCAAAAGGCACTATACCAGAAAGAAGGAAGGGAATGGGAAGAAATAGTGAATTGGACGTGTAACCTGTTAAGCACAGAATAGTAAAATACATTTTGCCATACATTAACAAAAAGCGAAAAGGGGGTGTGGGTTTGAGCAGAATGTATCTTCATTTTAGCATGCAGGAGAGAAGGGGGATACCGGTTTTCATTTTGTTTTTTAAGGATTCTTTAGAAAATTGGAGGCCTCAAAGTGAAGGTCTGGCTTGGTATCTAATTAAAGCTGCTTTCTTTTGAGTCTCACATGAAATCTGCCTGGGAAGCAGATGTTTGGGTCATGTGCAGCATATTGTTCTTTTGTATGCTCAGTATTTCAGGAAAAACACCTCTGATGAGCCAAAGAAGAGGGTCATTACTCAATCAGCAGTACAGCTTTGCTGTATGCAGCGCATATCAGAAAGGGGTGTGGTTTTCTCTGCTCAGCAAAGATAGATGACCCTTCTCCTTTAGAAAACATTTGTTACTTGGACCTGTATTGCATAGGGTTGTGTGTCCAGATCCTGATTAACTGAAGTGTTTAACCTGCCCTTCAGGGTTAATTAAATGAGTCTTTTATAAGAATAAGAATAAATCCCAAGCCCTGCCATCCTGCAGCAAACAACAATGTTGTTGAATTGCTAAGGCCTAGAGCCTTTTTAGTTACACCCTTTGTTTGCTTAATTAATATGGCAACATGTTGTTAGCCACAGAGTTCAGTTAAATTTAAGCAGAGCTGCAGCACTACTTCCCATCAGCAGAGTTGCTGCTGCTTACTTTGAGGGAGGGGTCCAGGACTGTTGGAAGGTCAGACTGGTACATTTGCACTACACTGATTTCCCTGCCATCTCTCTCCATCCTGTTAAGGGGCAGTGAGTTTGATAGGAAGCCATGTGTGTAGCACCATCCTTCCCGCCAGCAGCTACTGAAAAGAAAACTAAACTTTCAGCCAACCTGCTGAGTTACATGCTACGACAATTCCTATTCCCTTCTATCCAGAGTAGTTCCTGAGGTTTTTGTTCTTCTGCATAGTAAGTTGATATCCCCATTTTTGCCTTTTGTGGACATGTTACAATTTGGTTAGTATGATTTGGTACAATTCTTCAAGGTTTACACGCCATTTGAGAGATCCCTAGATGTTAAATCTTAAAACATGGGAGTGGATGCTTCTTATTTCTAATGTACCGTGTAGATTAAGATGCTAAGTAACCTGTCATTTGACATGCTCATGAGGCTACCGGTATTTTTTAGTGTGTTGGTTGCAGATTGTAGGATAATTATGTTTTTCTACCTCGCATATATCTTTAACCTAAGAAAGGAAACAATTTTGGCTTTTACATGAAAACAGCACATAGCCGATGGATTTTAGAGCAGATGCCTTTGAGATGTTGCTGAACTCCAACTCCCAAGAACCCTAGCCAACAAGGAAAACGGGCTGGCAGGATTATGGGAGCTGGGGTCCTGCAACATCTTAGAGGTACCATGTTGTACCCTTGAGAGTATTCAGCAATGTTTAAAGGGGAAGCCCAGGTGGTATAAAAGGATTGCTAAATATGTGGAAATGTTGGAGGGCATGCTGAGAGGGTTGTGTGTATGTGTGTCTCAGTTACTTTTCATTTAATTTCTATAATGCCTGCTATCAAATCAGATTTCAGGGCTGTATATAACATATGCAGACCACAATACAATTAATATTAGTATTATAAAAATACAGCAGTAAAAGCACAAAGTGTTGAGGTGTTGTATACATTTTCAAATATCTGGGGTAAATAAGAATGTCTTAACATGGCATCTAAAAGCACACATATGGTCTATTAACAAAGTTTTCATCAAATGTTTTCCTTATGGCTGTTTCTTCTCATAGGGCAAGGTGTGGCTGTTGGCTTAAGCGGTGATATACAACATGTTGACATCAAATACTGGGATGCGTCTTTCTGAGAGGCCATGGGTGTAAAAAGCTTTGATTACATTTGCATGTTTTGGTACAGAGTGGCTGGGGGGACCCGGTCAGATGGGCGGGGTACAAATAATAAATTATTATTATTATTATTATTATTACAAAGTGCTTTGCCTTTATCAAAGCCCTGCCTCTCCTTTAGCCTGCTCTCGAGCTGCAGGGCATCCATTGCTTTTGATGTTTGTACATTCAGGCACCACTTTTCAATCCCTGCCCTGCCAAAGGCCTCGTGTAAAGAATAACAGTCTTAGCAATTAAATATAATACACACACACCTCTGCCAGATTTGAGGGCTGCAGGAGGGGGGAATGGCAGCAAGAAAGATGGAGGGCTTCCCCCCCTTTTTTTTACAAAGGCTGCTCCTGTGTGAAGATCCAAAAAGCAGGAAATCTCAGAGACAGGCCTTTCCATTAAAAAAAAGGGCCCAAAGTGCTGGCTTTCTGACAAGCCTTGGCAAAGTGCTTTGAGTCTTTGGAAAACCTCAGCTACCCATATGGCTTGAAATGGGAAGGATGTTACAGCAAGTGGTGGCGATGTATAATTAATAGAAGGAAGGACGGGACAAGAAAACTGGGAGAAAATATTAGTCTTGGATCAGGTCTAAGTAATGCACACCGATGGCATTAATCTTTTTCATCTGAGAATAAATTTCAGCCATAAAGTGAATATAGCCTTTGTCTTAGATGGAACAAATGGTTTGGCGTATGGGGCAGTGGGATTAGTATACTGTGCAGATGGCCTGTTTGGTTTCCATGGTTCTAGGGAATCAACTCTTTTAAAAAGTTCCCCAGGAAAATGCCTCAAAGCACAGAACATGTGGTGTGTACTTTGTTGTACCTCATGGTATGCAAAGTCTTCCTCAGTTCAGTGGTATCCATAGCAGTTTGGAAGCCAAGGTTTCCTGTCAGTTATAAAACAATGGAAGCATATATTTGCAATACAACACTGTTCATAAGTATTCACATTCAATATTAAAATACAGTGACATTTAAAAATATGCAGGGAACTCTGTTTCTAAGTACTAACTCACTTGGCTATGTGATAAGCTGAAAAACACAACATAGCTTGTACTGGGCTGTGTCATTTCTGCCTGGGTGCTCCTAAAAAGTCTTCCCTGGGTCCAAAAACTACTGTATGGTTACAGATAGCCCTGCTTTGGGCAAGGTGCTTAACCGTGTGGCTGTGATTCAGCTGCAGTTGCTCTTGGAAGAAACATAATCTAGACCCATTCCAGTCAGGGCAGGCCCAGTCTGGTAGCAGAATCAATTTTGATCCCCCTAACAGATAACCTTTATTAGGGGAGAGATGGGGGCATATGATCCTGTTACTCTTATTGGATCTCTCAGTGGTTTTTGATACCACTGCCTGTTGTGTCCTCATGGTGAGTTGGGAGTTAGAGGTAGTGTGGTCCCACTCCTACTTACAGGGATGGTTCTATAGAATAGCATTGGGGAATTGTAGTTGGTAGTTGTGCTATAGGTAGTTGTACCCAACATCTATATGAAGCCATTGAGAATGAGCATTGGGAGAGCTATAAGGACCTGAGTATGGGGTCTGGCCAAATTAGGATGGAGACAATGAGTGGTTGGCCAATGAGTGGTTGGCCAGTGATGACCCTTGGGACCCCTTCCAACTCTACGATTCTATGATTCTATAATCCTGGGGTGGGATCCAGTGGTTGAGGGAGATCTTTGCCTAAGTTGGAAGTGCCTGAGGAAACGGATCCTGGAGAGGTGGGGAGAGGAATTCCCCCTGCCCTGTTTCATCTCCCTATCTATCCCCATGGCACAAGGCTGGGGCACCAGTTTCATCCCTGGAGCTGTCAGAGTCTGTTTCTGGTGCATCCACTCTGCTCGTTGCACAGCCAATTCCACCTCCAGAGTTGTCAGAAACTATGCAGAGTCCCACCCCCCCAGGGGAAGCTGCTGCCCTGCCTGACCCACACTTCTTCCATGGGCTGAGAAAGCAGTGGAGAAGACAACAGCAGCCTTCTACCATCATACAGCTGCCTTGCACCAGTGGCTCCACAGTCAAGGCAGTGATGGAGACTGAGGCCTACAGCTGCATCCCAGGCCAGCACTATGTAGCCAGAAACATAGAGAGATTCCACATGTTTACCTGTGAGAAATAGGTGTCTGTTGTTCTAAGTTATTCAGTGAATAAATATTTCGGCAGTTTTAATACACTCAGAATTAGTGAGTGAATTACACTAGCTATTTTTTAAGGCATATAAAGAAGCATGTTTTGAGGAGGATGGGGTTGAGTGAGGGTAGAGGGGCTTGAGCTCATCAGCACCCCCTTTCCCCCTCATAATTTGAGCCCTGGACCCAAGAGTCTCTCTATGTGAGAGGTGCTTTGGTGCCATTTAATCTGCTTTCTAGAGCTTCAAGTGAAATTCTGTAATAACGAACATGTTTTTATGTATTATTGTGGCCTACTCCAGCAGTTCAGCTAGGCAGATAACTTCATCTCCTCACAAAATCTAAACCCCTTGCTCTATATCTTTCTTAATAAAACCTCTCCTCAGGATCATTCCTCCCAACACACGCGCGCACACACACACACACACACACACACACACACGACTTCCAGACTGCCTCTCCACAAATTTCTCTCCCACTTGGGGTTTCCTTCAAAGATATATAAGGCATACCCTGACTTTACTTTTGGTACCTCTAAAATAAGTGCTATTGAGTTTGAGTCCCAAGTGTGTGTGTTTCAGGCACCTGAAGCCCACATGTTAAATTCTTGTGGAGAGCGCACAGTTGAGGTAAAAGTTCACCAATTCAGGAGAAAATACATTTATGGGCCCATTTAGCTAACAGCTATGACACCAGTTTGGATTGAAAGGGAAGCTTTGGCTTTCTTAGTAATGCTGTCTAGGGGAAGGCCCACAGGAGCTTGAGGTACCATCTAACAGATTTTGGGGTGACTCAAAAGGTACGTTTTTCAGGAGAAGTTGTTAAAAGTCTGCTGGAAATTATCACTTTTGTGTTTGCCACTATCTTCAGAATTGTGAATATTACATAATTTTTTTTTTGTTAATTTAATGGTATTGTGGTTTTATATTGAAACCTCTCCTGAGGTAATATATGACAGCATGCTCTCTCCTCTCTCTCTCTCTCTCTCTCTCTCTCTCTCACACACACACACACACACACACACACACACACACCATTTGAAGTTGAATTTCTGAAAACAAATCTTGGAGCCCAAGAAATGTCTAGTTGTCCATTTCTCCTAAAGCAGAGGAGGTTGCTTAATTTTTTTATTATTTGCATGGTAGATTCCTGCCAGAGCCTGGCATTTTTTCCAAGGGGTTTGGCTTGACAGTTTCTGCTTTTGGCTTTGATAGATAATTGAGCTTCTACCACCTCAGGGGTTAGAATAGATTTGTCAGATTCAATATGGGACTGGGTGCTGTTTACCACAGCAGAATTCTAATGGCAGAAGTTATACTTTTTTTAAATATTACCTTTTATATACCTTATATACCTTTTTATCAACATCACTACAACAACAAAAAGCCCCATCTAGCAACTCAAGAGCATAAACACCCTGTCAGGGACGTGGCGCTGGGCAGGGAGGAGGCGCAAGGGCTGTCAGGGGAGAGAGAGCCGTAGCACCACTCAGGCAGTAGCGAGGGAAGCAGGATGTCCCTCAGTGAAGGGGAGGAGCAACCAGGAAGTTTGGCGGAGACAGGGCATGGAGATGCTGCAGGACCCCAAGCAACGCCTGGGGTAACGGAGGAGCCGGGTGTTATGGCACTTCCGTCGCCCCAGGTGCGTAGAGGGAAGAAGCGTAAGGAATCAAGGAGGAGATTTGGACTACCGAAACTGTTATGTTGGGGGCGGACCCGTGAGAGGCCACTCCCAGATTCTGGTACCGACTCGAGCGGTGATGAACTTTAGAGCTCCGCTTGTATATAGTGGTTAATAATGCTGTAAATACAGATGCAGATGTTTTGGACTCATTACTCCCGAGGAGACACCACAGCCACCTTACCCCCCCCTTGCAAAATAGGGCTGATCACACCTTGTACTGCTAATTATTGTAAGCTCATCCAAACTGTGTTATTTGCACAGGCTTTGCAGAAAACAAATATGTGAAAGTTTGGGGCAAGCATGCTTGGAAAAAGTATTTCCTTTTTATGCTAACTTTCATATTTTCAGTTAAAAAAACCAGAAACACCCATCATGTTAGTCATGGCTCATTAGAAAGAGAAAAGTATACTCCTGGGCTAAAAGACTTTCATTTCAGGTTAGTGGACGGAAGTGGCTTCTAATCATTGGCTTCATCTACTGTCCTACATCTTTCGGTTTAAAGCTAAGAAAAGTTATATTTCTTTGTCTTATCATAACCTTTGTTGTCTTGACAATGTGGGTGGATTTATTACTCTATAGTTCTTATCATGTGGGAGAGCATGTATTGTGTTTGCTCTTCTGTGCACCATAGCAACCAAAAATGTGACCTCCTTCAAACTCTCAAGCAACAGCTGAGCAGCTTCCAGTCTGCCAAGGAATGACTCATTCACCTTGGCAGAGAGCAGACATGCTCCTGGTTTTGGAATGGCAGGAAATCTTTACTTCATTGGCCTTCCTAGGGAGGACAAAGTAATGATTTATTAATCCAATTCCTATATGAGAGTGAATGAAGAGGAAGCTCCAAGGCCAAATAAACAAGACACCATGCAACACTTATGTTTGTAAAGAGTGCAGCAAATTATATTTCAGCCAGTGCTTTTTTTCTGGGGGGACGCATACCCCTAAACATTTTGTAAATCTAAGTTTGGCCTCATTGAGGGGCAGTATTTCAATATGAGTAGGAAAATGAGAGTACCCCTAGAATTTTTTTAAGAACCCCCCCCCCACTGATTTCAGCTATAAGAAATAATAACCCATTGTTGGAACTCCTCTTTGTAGCATTTATGCGGCCATCTACTGTACATGACTTGCTATGTAACTTCATCAGCTGCACTGAGCACATTCTGAAGCTGGGTGTATTAATGGGTATGTGATGGAGAGGCTACCCATTTTCAGAACCATATTCAGGTATTCAGCACTGGGCAGGCATAAAAACCCAGCTGCTTTCTTTGTAAAAACGACAATAGCAGGATGTGGGCAAGACAGGCCTTGTCTACATTGTCTTCCTTAAGTTCAAAGCTGAGATTGCTGCAGGAGGATGTGGATGTTAGAGCAGCAACAGATTCATGACAGAAAAAAATGGGTAGGCGCAAATCCCCCCCCCCATGATATTCTAAAACTGGGATCCCCAATGTGTTGACACAATCCACACAGTTCAAGCATGTTTACTTGGAAGTAAGTTCCACTGGATTTGAAGAGATTTTAGTTTCAAGTAAATGTATTTTTGATATGACACCTGAGCTCCACCTGTACGAGTAAGTCCTTTCACTTTGCTAAACATGTGGATTAGGCAGTATTTTGCATTTGCACCACATCAGCAAAATATGCCTACTTGGGGGATGAGGGTTGTCTTTCTGGTGTATATTTCTTATGCAAATATTGGTCACTTGTTATCTGTATAAAGCTATGACATTTTTCATTTTGGCTGCAGACGTACTTAGAATGGAATTAGGTAATGTTCTTATAGTTTTGATAATTTATGGCAGCTGTGAAGATTAGGAATTGCCAATGCTGTTAATTAGTTATATTACTGAATGCTCAGTTTCATATGAGAAATGATTTTATTTTGTTATGACCTGTGGGTTTGTTTGTTGTTGTCATATCTTTTATATTAGTCACTTACTCATTTCTTGTTCCTGATATTGTCATGACCTGACAACAGTGATAATGAATAGAAGCTTGTGCAGTGCTTTTTTTACGTTTTGACAGATATCATGCTTCCTTCCCTTTTTATTTGGAAGAAAATTAGTGATGGAGGAAAAAATGTTTTCTGTATTTCCATAGCTTGATCTACAAATTGTAGGCAATCACTTGTTGATTGGGGCATATTGAAAGCACGGTCAAAGGCAGACTCCTTTCTAATCAAGACATTCCTATTTTCTACTCATTTATGCAGGATCTTTCCGAAATGATGGTTTAAAAGCTGCTGATGTCCTTCCCATACTAAAGGAAAAAGTTGCCTTTGTGTCAGGTGAGTTCATTACTCTTTTCTTTTTGAAGCGTGTGAGCACATTGCACCAGTGAAAATTATATAATTATAGCAGCAATATATAACAGAATATTATGGAATAGATTATAATCTGTTTGCTAGGTTAAGCACAACTACTCAGAATTCGGTCCAGTTGTATTCTTAGAGACTTGCTTCTTGGTTAGGGAAAGGCCATAACTCAATGGTGGGGCATAATGTTTGCATGCAAAAGTTCCCATGTTAAATCCCTGGCATTTCCAAGCAGAACTAGAAACACTCCAGTTTGAAACTCTGGAGAACCACTGCTAATCATTGTAGATCATACTGAGCTAGTGGTCTGAGTTGGTATAAGGCAACTTCCTATGTGTGTGTAGGATTGCAACCGCATTCACTTATTGGGTCACTGATTTAAATGCAGTAATTTAAGAAGTAATTTTTGTTGCTGTCTGTAATTAAAGATGGTGGTATATGGTTTTACAGAGAGTTGAAACACATTTAGTTATTTGCAAATTTCAAATTGAGTTCCAGTGCCAAATTAAAACCAAATGTTTGGACAGAATTTGAATGTGAGAATGTTAACTTTCTGAAAACGGCTTGACATTATATTTATAAGTTATACTTTCCACTTTTGATTAGTGTGTTCTAAAAACAGTTCAGGAGGAAAGGAAAGGCAACTGGCAGGAGGCAGAGTAAAAGCAGAAGACCTTCATGCAAGGACAGGGGATTCAGAACAAGTGATTAGTGATTATTGAACAAAATGAAAAGGTTTTAAAGGGTGACCAGGTGCAAAAGAGGCATCCTCCCATTTATACGTGATAGACTCGTGCAGGACCACGTATAAGCGTGGCACTGGGAAACAAACAAACAAACAAGATTAACAGAAGTTGTCCATTCACCACCTAGACCAGGCTTCCTCAAACTCGGCCCTCCAGATGTTTTGAGACTACAATTCCCATCATCCCTGACCACTGGTCCTGCTAGCTAAGGATCATGGGATTTGTAGGCCAAAAACATATGGAGGGCCGAGTTTGAGGAAGCCTGACCTAGACCACAGTCTGCATAATTTGCTGTCATTGCCAGCCCCAAGTGTTGTTAATGTTACAGCCATGATCATAGTGAGGATCCTTAATTGTTATTAGAAATACTGCACCTTTTGTTTTGAGGTGTGAATGGATCTCCAGTTCAAAAGGTAGATTTCATCATGCCTTATATCATTATATATGTCAGGAATCGCTTAGTCCTCAAGTAGCAGTCTGACCCGAACCTGCACAGGTTGCACAGAATGAAAAGATTGCTCACTATTCTTGGTCAATGAATTCCTCTTCAGTTTCTTTAAAGAGATATCAGAGGAACACACTTGGGACATCTCTGCTTGCTTTGCTGCTTTGTCTCTGCATGGAAAGGCAATCATTTCTGACACAGCTATTTCAATAGCAGCCTTGCCTCTCAATGATCTGCAGGCACAATAGGCAGAAGCAAGGCTCACCAGCGGTTTTTGAAAATGTAGTGCAAATCTTTGCAACCTATTGTGACAGTCTAAAGAGGGTTATCCTTTAATATGGAGCTCAAGTGCTCTTTGTTTGCTGTGGACTGCATGTCTATTGAAGAGATTTCACAGAACAGTCTGTGGCATACAACTGGTAGGAACTTGGAAGCAAATTCTTTCACAAAGAAAAGTAATTTGGCCCACTTCCACATGTTGGTTCTTACCTTGCAGGATTCCATCTTTGTGTCCTTCTTTCCTGTTATACCCTTCTCTGTGACCATTGCTCCTTCCCCAGCTTGCTTAGAAGACTCCATCCCATCTTCCTTGTTGCTCCATATATCGACACCTTGACATAATCAGAACACTGAAATTTAGTTCCTGAATGGTACCTTTGCCTTTGTTTACAATCTACCGGTATATACCAAACATACCCTTTTTAGAAAGCCTTTGCCTTAACTTCTTAGTCTTCACTCCCAGTGGAAACAAAGCTTTAAGTACATGTAGCTACATATTCATCTTCTGGTATCCTTGCTTCTTTCTCCCCTTCCCTTTTGTTGGCTCCCCCACTATCATTTTAAATTGTAAGCTCTTTCAAGCAGGCATCTAACTTTTGACTTACCCATTATGGTAGGACCAGCCTGGAACATTTTGCAGTTTCAAACAAAGCCCTCAGTCCCACTCTCACTGTGCCCAACTGTCATCTCCTGCTCCTCCTCCTCTTCCACCCCACTTCTGCTGGCGCACCTGGGTTTCCCAGTAGTGGGGGGACATGACCACAGCAAGGGGGCACAGCCACAGTGGCAGAGGAGCAGCAAGCACTCAGCAGTGACAAATGCCCAGTGTCACCTGTCCCCACTGCATTCTATTGCCACCTCCTGTTCCTCCTCCTTTGCAGCCATGCCCACCACAGCCACCAGTACACCAGGATTTCCTGGCTGTGGCGCTGGGGGGGGGGGTATGACCACAGTGGGAGGTGTGTGACCAGAGCAGCAGAGGACCAGAGAAGGAGGTGGGTGCCCACCAGTGTGCAGCAGGCACACTACAATGGTGGTGCTGACCATGGGAGCCTGTAGGTTGATGGCACTATATGTATATTGTTAGTGAGGCAGTGAACAGATTTTTTGAGAGCCAAGGATACTTGCTGGAAATTGCTCATGTGAATGTTATGTTCACATAAATTTGGCTGTGTTTGGTGTGTCTGTTATGAGGAATTAACCTTTGGAAAGATCTGGAAAGAATAAATGATGGCTGTTAAAGGGAAATGAACATGAATAAGGAAATGCAGAATGAACTGAGTGTTACAGTCTACATATTTTTTTAAAAAACCCATTTGAGAAAAATCACATATGAAAAATATGTCATCTTTCCATGCACTCAAAATTAAAATTATTCAGTTGCTAATTAATGACAGCTGTGGACATGCATTTGAATTGTAGAACTTGGGTTCTGAGTTGGGGCATAGGATCACCATTAATGATGGTTTCTCATTCCCCCAAGCATGGTTTTGACATAACACACCATGGTAGCAAGAACTGATGGGAATGTGCACAGGAGAGTATTTTCTCTGTGTGTGCCCAATTGCAGCCTTAAAAACGTGGTTGGTGCTTAGGGCTGGCGCAGCAGACTCTATCTATCAGCATAGAAACTCTCAGCCAAATAAGAAATGAAATAATTTCTTTAGGGTTTCTTTCTTATCCATCCATATGATGGGGCAATTCATATAAAAATTAGTAGACTGTGGAGGCGCTGGCTACATTTTATTTTGCATATGTTTTAACAATAACCATAATCTAAACCAGAGAGGTAAGTACAGCTATTACCTGCCACTATGCCTTATGTAGTTTCCAGATGCCATCAAAGACATACACCTGTTTCCAAGCTGAGAGAAACCTTAAATGCTTCTCCTTAACTAGTTTGATCGAGGTTAATGAGGCCACATATGCTGACCAAGTAAATGCAGCTCCTTTCTCTCGGGGCCAGTAAAACCAGAGAGGGATCAAACTTTCACCCACCTGGATTCTGTTTACTCAGAACCTGCTGAAATCTAGACAAGAATCAAAGCTCGTTGAAATTCCCCCTGGAATCTGCAAGGACTTCCAGAGTAGCCCCTAGGGTCTCTCACAAGGCTTGCATATATCCTGAAATCCAATCATCCACCATGCCTTTTTAATTAACTGTTGGGACTTTTATTGAAGCAGACAAGTTCAACAAAACAAGTTAAATAACAGGGACAGGGGTGGAATTAATAGAAGCTTAAGAGGAGAAAGTCATAGAGATATTGTGCTCATCAACAACTTTGGAGTCAAGCTTTCAACCTTCCTCTATTGGCCCTGCCCCTGTGCTTATAATAACAGCCTGACCTACAGAAATTAATTGAGCAGGTGAAGTTTTTTCTACCTCAGGAATGAGTTTATGTGTGATCTAAGTGAGTTGTATTGTGGGGTAATAAGTAGTATGCTGAAGCAGGGAGGAATTGATAGCTTTTCTGAATGCTGCCTTGGGATCCTTGGATGAAGGACAGGATGTAAATGTGGCAAATAAATAAAACAGATATGATGCCCGAAAATGCTGACCTTGGTTCAGAACAGCCCTGTGTTTAACCAGAAGGTGTTTAGAATCACCTGCCAACTTTACCTTTACCTTCACAAGCTATGCTGATCTACAAAAAGTGGACGATACAGTTGGCAAATGTTATTGATTTAAGATCACATCCAATAAACCTGACACAGAACAACATCAGATTCATAAATTATGCCAGCTTAACTGGAAAATAGTGGGTATAGCTTACTGTGCTTACCGCTAACTTTTGCACAGTGGTACCTTGGTTGTCGAACGGCTTGGCTCCCGAACAAATCGGCTCCCGAACGCCGCAAACCCAGAAGCCAAACGTCTGTAAACCCGGAAGCCGAATGTTTGATGCGGCTTCTGCAGCTTCTGATTGAGTGCAGGAAGCTCCTGCAGCCAATCGGAAGCTGCGCCTTGGTTTTCAAACTGTTTCAGGAGTTGAACAGACTCCCAGAATGGATTAAATTCGACAACCAAGGTACCACTGTTTACTCCACCCATCTGAATGGGTTACCTCAGCAACTCTGGGCGGCTCCCAACAGATTATAAAACTGTGATACACCAGACATTAAAGGCTTCCCAAGATATCTTCTAAAATCTTCTAAAATATTTCCTTGACATCTGACAGGAGGATTGGTGTGACTACCAATAAGGCCCTCTGGCTGGTTCTCTGTAAGTTTGCTTCTTACAATGAGGAAACTGCCAGAAGGCCCTTGGAACTGGACCTCAGTGTCTGGGCTGAACAATGGGAGTGGCGACGCTCCTTCAGGTATGCAGGGCCTAAGTTGTTTAGGGCTTTAAATGTCAACACCAACACTTTGAATTGTGCTCGGAAACGTACAGGGAACCAATCTAGATCTTTTAGGACTGGTGTTATATGATCCCAGCAGGCACTCCCAGTCCCCAGTCTGGCAGCCGCATTCTGGGAAGGGGAATACCATGTTAAGCTCCTTGGAGAAAACATCTGTATATATAAAAATGTTCCCATTGCGTGCGCGGTGGTCACAACCTTGCTCCATAAACGCTGGACCAAATAGCATCAAATTTGGACACAGCTTTCCATGACCATCAGAGAGTGATCTGGCATAATAAAAATTCAAAAAAACCACACCTGACATACCTAAAATATAGAATAAAAAAAAAAATGGTGCCCACATTCGACGTCACCACCAACAGCACCGAAGACTCCAACAGCTTCCAATAGAAAGCCGCATCGCAGGGCAGCATCACAGACCTTGTGCGGACCATGACCTCCTGCTGAACCGCAGTTTTCAAATGGTGCCAGGCTGGGCCTGAGGCAAGAGCCGTTTCGCAGGCCGCGTGAGGGGAGGGGGCTCCGCGCTACTGCTGCTGCCGCCACCGCCGCCTCTGTGGCAGGCCGACCGCTCTCCAGGGTGATTCTGGGACACAAGAGGGAGCTGGCACGGTGCTGAGGAGGGAAGGCGACGTAAGGGGAGGGGGTTCCGCACTGCTACTGCTACTGCTGCCGCCACCGTCGCCTCTCCGACAGGCCAAGCGCGCTCCGGGGTGATGCTGACCGGCAGGCCCAACAACCCACTCTTCCCCTTAGGAAGGGCCTGTCGAGAAGAACGGAAAAATGGAGGGAGGGACAAAGGAAGGAAGGACAGAGAAAAGGAAGGAGGGACAAAGGAAGGAAGGAAACAGGGAAGGAAGAACGGAAAAATGAAGAGAATGGGGGAGGGAGGGAGGGAGGAAACAGGGAAGGAAGAATGGAAACAGGGAGGGAGGGAGGGAGGAAATAGTGAAGGAAGAACAGAGAAAGGGAGGGAGGGAGGACACAGTATTCAAGGTGTGGTCTGACCAAGGCAGAATAGAGTAGTATATATTTTTATACACACTTCCACCTAATATATGCATTTATACCATCTGAAACTATGAGTTACTGATACTATATGTATCAAAACCAAAAAGTGGGAAGGACAAGCAACCAGTTCCCTAATCTAGAAGGCACTTGCAGTAGTAGCCTGTGTGTTGGCTTGGAACCTTAGAGCCTCCCTCCTGACACCGGCAGCACTACAGCTTAGCTGAATGGGGTAGGGCAACTGTGAGGTTGGGGCTGTGTTAGTGCACTAGTGTAGCCAATCTGGTGCTTCTGCCAGTGTGCCCACATAGCCCCAAATTGACTGGCCTAAGCTGTGATGAGTAATAACCCTCAAACACATCCAAAACCTGCTTCTACAGATCCATCTCTTATTATCCAGGATAGATGGAACTACAGATTATATGTTAAGGTTCCCATGGAAATCAGCAAGAGAAAGGTTTATTCAGTTCCCATTAAAAGGGTGCAAATTGCTATGGATTAAGCATAAATTATCTCAGAACAATTGTGCTCACCTGGCATGGTTAGGTCTGTTGCTAAGGCCAAGCAACAAGTGTGAGTGTAACCTATAATTCAACTTAAAATCAATGCCTGCTCGTTATGGAAATTTTTGGAACAGCTTTTGTGTGTGTGTTTTTTCCTCATAAAGGCAAGGAGCTTTAAAACTATGAGCCTGCTTCAAAAATCACAGAAAAACAAATATTCTCTGTTGGTGGGAAACCTAAATAACATATTTTAAAGTTGTGTGAAGAGGCATAGGACTCAACCTTGTAAAATGTCACAGCACACATCAAAATCATTCCCCCATTTAAAAAAATGGGAAAGCTACAGCATATTTCTGGAGTTTGCACAACTGTTCCCTTCTTTTTTAAAAAAAAAGTTGAGGAAAGCAGAACAATCGCTGGCTAAATGTGTCAAGATAAAAACTGGATAACATCCTAATTTGGTCTTCCTGTAAAATATGAGTGAATGACGCATGACAATTCCCCCAATTAATGCCTTTTCTGCCAGTATTGTAGCTTCTCTAGAATCTTTGGGATGTGTGATTACTGCAAGTCCAGTGAAGCTGTGTATACCCTTGAACTGTGGGCACAAATTCATAGATTTGTAGAGCATAAGGCAACAAGCATAAGGCAACTCCCACATTGTAACCCATTTTATGTATGATCACCAACATGTCCACTGAAGTAGTATGGAGTGAGAGGAAACATTGATGATGAAACTGCTTCTCAGTCGTTTGAGTCTGTCAGCTTGGCTCATATAATGTAATGTGCTTCCTGGTGAATTTTCTAACAACCCTTTATTTTCCTGCAGGTGGCCGTGATAAACGGGGAGGTCCCATCCTGACATTTCCAGCACGCAGCAATCACGACAGAATAAGGCAGGAAGACCTTCGGAAACTTGTGACTTACTTGGCTAGCGTGCCAAGGTAAAAGTTCAAAAGAAATGCATTGGTGGGGAGGATATGTTCTTGGCAAGCTGCTCACTTCCAAGTATTGGCCTTTGGTACATTTTTGTATGCCCTGCCAGCGAAAACAGCAGCTCTGCCTTTCATGTGCACTCTAATCATATCTTAGGCAGCCAAATAAGGCTAAACACACACACACACGACACCATATGAGAGCAGAAGAGAAACTGACTGAAAGGCTAGAGATTTAGGTTTGGTTGTGTGTCATGTATGAAAACAGCACAATTTATTTACAGATTATTTCATTCTGTGCATGCAAAATTGAAAAAAGCAGAAGGGGAGGTTTCTTTTTGGCATTTTCAAAAATGTTCAATGTGGCTTTTGCACTTACATCCATAACTCAGATATAAGCTCTGTAATGGCTAGAATGAATGCTCATTTTGTTTAAAATTGATACCCCTCCATATTAGAACTTGCATTTAGCAATGGGCACAGGTGGCTGCTAGCCATGGATCTTGGGACAGAACTCTGGGGCTGCTTGCGTGGCGAAGTCCCTCCCCCCAACGTGAAATGAAAACACAGGACACGATAAATAAGGTTAATGGGCATTGTCAGGCCACAACTTTATTGATTACGGATGATGAGCGGTATTGGCTTTAGGCATTGGAACTAACCGACTATATCTGACTCCAGCCCGATGGCGCTGGAAGTCCGGGAAGGGATAGCCACCCAAGGTGAGCCCTGCGATGCACGTCAGCTAGGAACTCACCCTGTGACCACCGGTATGGGGCGTGCCTCTGGCCCTAGGCCTGATAGGCTTCGGACATGGCCACGCCCCCCGCATTCCTTTACCGAAATACCCTTCAGCATTTGGGGGAGGTGATGGCATTCCCTCCCCCCTTTCTTCCTCCTTCTCAAGATAATCCAATGCCTAACCGCCAACCAAAGTTGTGACGAATTGCTACGAGGTAGGCGAAAACCACCAGGCCATAGCTAGTCAGCCAAATGGGAAAATTCCTACCAGGCCCCTTAACGGCGACCAACCGAAGTCCATAGCAAAGTCAGTGCCTGCCTAAAGGGTGGGTGGGCGGGAAAAACGAGTCAGCTGGGCGATGCAGGGGCAAGAGGGCTAGCCCCGGCCCGCGCCTGTTTAAATGCAGCGGGGCACGCCCAACCTGAGCGACCTAATTGGTTGCGCAGGGGAGCGGCGCGGCCGGAACTCCCTAGATGGGAAAGGGGATGGCAGCCATCCCCTACCCACGTGAAGGGGTCGTGGCTCGCCCGCAACCGTTTTTCCGGCTAGGGCTGGAAACGGCTTTTCCGGGGTGGGATGTGTGCTGCTGCCTACAATCTCTGTCACTCTTTGTACTTTGACTTTATAATCATACCTCAGGGCCTACTGGTGTACTTGAAATTGGTCTGGTTGCCTGTGTGCTTTCAGAATGGTCACCGAAGTGACCCAAGTAAACACAGAGCACCATCATTATTCCCCTCAGAACATCATCCTTCCTTCTCTCCATCACCGGTTCCCATTTCCCCAAGTTAAAGACCACTCTATTTTCCCCAGTAATCACCACTACCAATCTCAATTGACTTTTCAGTGCCTTTTGGTCATAGCCCATGATGTTCCCTTCTAAATCCATCAGGAAACTTTTTCCCTAGGTTCTCATTTTTCAGGTCAGAGTTTTTTTTGCCTCAGTATTTTCCTATTCCGTTTTCAGCCCCTCTGTCATACCCTTAAATATCTTGTACTATATCCCTATTATCCCCTTCCGAACACACAGTTTCTCTCTTCTCTAGTTCCCATATTCCCACAGCCTCCCCATATTTCCCTGAGCAATTATTCCCCTTGAAACACTTCTAAAACCTGCCACCCATTGATTCTAAGGTTTTAGCAATTTAAAAATACAGTACTACCAATAGTTTAAAACAAATTACAATCACAGGAATAGGGTGGGCCATAGAATATATATTGCAGGTGTCAAAGGCCAGAGGTATGTCTTTTTCCTATTCTAGTTATCCAATAATTATAGTGAATTTCTTCTGAGCAGCGAATAAAATTACAATTATTTAAAATTACACTTCAGATTGCTTGCTGTGATGGTAATAAGTGTCTCAATTAAAGTAGCTATGTAATCCTGACAGCCAGGATCTAAGAACCTCTGTTCCTCATATGCTGTGTTCTTTCTGCTCTCTCTAAATGCTTTGGCTGACATGCAAAGGTTCTTACTGTGTTCTCACTTACCATCTGTGGATCAGATGGTAAAGTGCGCAAATGTTATGGGCTCCTAGATGGAAGCTTGCAGCTGATTTGTTTCTCCCTAGTCTTTTTTACTCCTTCACTGTGCTGAGCTACACCCTCTCCACTCTATCTCCAAAAAATGGCTTCTTTCTACCTACTAGATTTTCTGTGATATGGGGAAAACTTGATTAAATGAAGAAAAGGTACAGGCTGACAAATTCAAAATAAACTGCTGTGTGGAGGCATCTCTAGACTCAGAGATTGATCTAGCTGTGTGTTAGCATAGCAAAGGAGTCACACTTCCATAGTTACCTGGAGATGTGGGAAGAGCTTGAAGCTGAATAAGAATAAAACCTAAATCAGACTAGCAGAGCAGATATTTGGAGGCTGAGAGATCTAGCAGCTAGGTTATACACACCGCAATAAACCTTGAGATTTAATTTCCTGAAGAAATTTTTGCTTTCAGTCTGCTTGGAATGGCTTTTGTCATTGCTTGATTACTTTTATTTTCACGCTCTTTAATAAACCCCAACACTAGCTTTTACCATCCAGTGTTATTTGTGACCATATTTCATGAATGTGCCTTAGGATAAGAGGGCAGTAGGTCAAATGTCCATGAATAAATGTCAACTAGTCATCCATCTCATGCCGGATAACATATCAGTGAAGCTGCCCTTTCAATGTTATCCTGTTTTGTGTGAATTGCAGGCTTAGAAATCTGATGCTTAATACTTTCCTACATAGATCACTGTCGCAAGCACTTGCCCCACACCTAACCATTTAGCACACTTTTTCTTTTAAAAAAATTTCCCCCCTTGGGTTCTAGTGGAAATAGATTCTATCTATGTTGTATTTTCACACATACACTTTATTCCTCAGGTACATCAATTGGAGATGCTTGCTGTGACAATTCTTTGCTTAGCATAATATGTTAAATAGTTTGGGTATATATATTCCAGCTCAACTAAAGCACTTTTAAACCCTGATGCTTGCAGTTGCTTGCTCAACACAATGGGATGTTATAGTGTTGTACTTTAAGATCTCAGCCAGTTAATAGACTGTGTCCCATTTTATGACTGCATGGCTTGTTGCAGGTACATTTCCTTTTAAAACATATAGAAAGAGAAGATCAGTGACCCAATGCCTCCAGTAGCTGCCTAGTTCTACATTTGCCATTTCTTTGATCTTACAACCCTTATTTTCCTCTATGGTAGCCGCATTATGATAGCCTCATTATGTCCACTGACAGATGTTTCTCTCCTTCCATCCTATAATCAGACCACTCTCTGGCTTTTTAAGGAGTTTCATTCCAGTCTGCCTTGGGGCAGAATGGAGAGAGAGGGTAATGGTGGACAAGAATACCAAGTCCATTTTTTAAAAGTGTGCGCCTGCAGTACCTTGCTGACATTCTTAGCTATTAGACTCTATAATGATTAGAATATATAGACCCCCCCTTGTTTATATGCACTCCTGATGTTTCTTTTGTCTAATGGTTTTTTGTTCTTTTGTTGGACACTAGAGTTTGGTTTATGATGTTTATGTGTTGGGGAGGAATGATTCCATGAACCTTTTTTTTGTAACATTTGGTTTTTCTTTGCCTGCATACAAATACAAGTCTCATCTGTGGACTTTGTTCAGTTCAGTGTGTGTGTGTGTGTGTGTGTGTGTGTGTGTGTGTGTGTAAAGTGATTCACTGATTGTCCTTAAGGAAGTTACTGTATTGCTAGTATTGCAGATGTATATAAATTAGAGTGCAACTCAGTGGGCTAGCTAAGATTTGGTGTTATCACATTAGGAATTTGTGTTTTGAGCTGGTAAGGAAAATATCCATCTAGTAGAGTCTTTCTAGGCAATACCACTAATCTATCCATTCTAGTAAGTCAACTTCCAATAGTGCCATGCACACTGATGATGCTGTTTGTTTATGTCTAGATTATAATAAAATTATAGCTAGATCTGGCTGCTGTTACATATGAACAAAAAAAGTACTTTATACTGTATCAGGCCATTTGTCCATCTACCTCAGTGTTGTCTATTCTGACTGGTAGTGACTTTTCAAGGTCTCAAGCTGAGGTCTTTCTGAGCCTTGCAATTTGAGTTCTGTTAGGTTGGGACTTTTAGATGTTGTTGGACTCCAGTTCCTTTCAGCCCCTGCTGGCATAGCCAATAGTCAGTATGACTGGATTTGTAGTCCAGCAACATCTAAAGGACACCAGTTTATGTATCCCTGCTTTTGCAGGAAGCATTGAGAATTGAACCTCAGACCTTGTGCATGTAAAACATGTGCTCTACCACTGAACTTTGAGCTCACACATGAAACAATACATGAGCATGGTAAATCAGTGGTAACATAGCTACATATAGCATAATCTTGCATGACCTACCTTTCTGCATACCGGTATGTAACTGACTAGAAGCGAATGCACTGCATGGCCAAAACAGACACCTGATTGCTAAGCTGTGCATCCAGATGGATTTTTAGTCCGTGAGGAGAAGTCCAGCTGATCATCAGTGTTTGCAGAAAGCTCTGTGCTGCACTTTGAAGACCTGGCAATCTGTTGATCATCAGGGCTTGCAAAGAGTCACACAATGCACTATACACAGGACTTTTCAGGGGCCATTGATCATATGATGTACAGTGTCTGCACACTGCTTTTGGTCCCAGCTGTGTGTTTGCCTGCCCAGCACCTGACTTCAAATATGACATAAGGTATATAGGGCAAGTGGGCATGGCTTGGCTAAAATGGAATTCTTGGCCAAATGGACAGGACTGGCACATCTGTTTAGACCTGTGAACCAGATGTTGGAATATTAGGAAAACTACTTATTTAGGATTGGGTTATTTTAGTTTAAACTAAAAATAGGGAAAAAGACAAAGTTCACTTTCAGCAAAAAGCCCTATAATTTATCATATTGACCTTACTTTAACAATCTCCTCTTTCTTCTTTCTGTCTGAAGCAACAGAGTGAGGCAGATTATTATCCTCATTGATGCTGTCTAGCAATTGACCCCAGATACCTCTCTTAATGGAAATGGCACAAATAGTACATTTCTGTGGACAGTGTAACAGTATGAAATCAATGCAGGAATATGGTGATAAATGAGGAGGAGGAAGGAATTCTAAGGCATAGTTGGCAATATTTTAAGTATTATTTATTCACAGCTATGGATTAAATATATGTGCAGAAGATACAAGTTTTATTAGACCAGGCAATATAACACCAGATTTTGCAATCAGAAATTTAATTCTTCTAAAGAAGGATCAAAGAGAAAACTGCCTATATGCTCCCAACATTTTGTTGAACAGGCCCTCAGAATGGTATTGTTTAACTACCTTCATTTCATTACAAATGTCTATCAATAAAGCATCACTCAGACTCTGCTTAATCCAGGGAAACTCCCAATACTCATTAGTTCTTTTCTGCCACTTCCAATGCCTTACAACAAAAATCTATGTCACATATCCCAGAGATGATGATGATTTCTTAGATTTATTAGCTGTCCTTCACCATAAGGTCCTGGCATGTCTACAACAATATCTAATCAGTATAAGCAAGTTGTGTTTCTCACAGTACCCCAGACTGACGCTATGATGGGGGAATTGCGGAAAATTACAATAGTTACCCACCAGTTTTAGTGTTGGGTAAACTCACAGTGTGAATCCAGGATACTGGAAGGGGGGCATACCTGGATGCTGAAACCCCATCAACAGCTCTACTGTGCCAGGTGCTGATGTTAGATCTAATTAAAAAGATACTTCAAATTATAAGAGGAATGATCAGAGGAATGTTGGCAGCTTTCCATCTCTCTGCATATGACATAAATTATCTCTAGTCGCTGTGCATGTATTGAGGTTCAGTTACACCATACTATTTTGCCTAGAGTTCCATATAACTTTGCTGGGAATTCTTAGGCATATCCTTTTCCTCTTCCTTTGACAGCCATAAAATGAAGCTTCCCACTATGTCAGACTACCAACACCTAGCTCCTCTTTAGCTGCTAATAGATTTTTGAATAGCCGAGTGGATACATGGCCTCATTTCCCAGGTATCATTCTGGTATGTCATATGCCGACATCTGGGAAGGAAGGAAGGAAGGAAGGGAAAAGATTTTCATTCTAGGCCTATGCAATCTCTCCATTTCCATTATATGTATCTCGTTTCCATATGGCAAAGGTAATATTCTGTCTCAACCCCGATTTATCTTTCTGCTGAATACATCAGCCTGTCTGAGAGCCAAGATTCTCAACTTTTCTGTGATGGAAACACATGATACCTCTGAGGCCTAATGTTTTATATATGTCTACATTTACTTGTCCTCAGAAAACATCCTCAAATATTTCACCAGCTCTGGGGAGCATCCAAGACTCAGAAATTAATGACAGAAGGTATTCTAGACAGACTGAGAAGTTGGAGGTTCTTTTCTGAGACAATTTAAAGGTATCAGAACCCATTAAAATAATCAAGTTTCTGGGTTAGGGACGGATTATTGACTTGGCAAAATTTACTAATATAAAGTGCTGCCCTGGCTTAATTTCAAGCAGTTTCTTGGTGAGCTCAAAGTATATTGTGTATTAGCAGGTCATACTAGAAGCAGTGCGCAATTCTTTTTGTTGATTGATAAGGATTAAATGTTGGAGCTCTTATTTTCTGTTACATGATCCTAAAATAAAGGAAGCTTTTTTTAGAGCCTGGGTAGGGAGGGAGAGACTATAATAGTATTACATATATAAATAACCATATGTTTTTAAAATAACACAAGGGATTTCATACTAATTTGGGTAACTAGATATCTGGCATCCTTTGTCAGGTCATGATTTGGCAATGCACATGCATCAAAAGGACCCATTAGTAAGTCAGTTGAAACTGGTAAAGTTAATGGATCTTTGGTGCTTTCTTTAATGGTGTCATCTGATTTTTCTCCCCACATGAAAAGAATCAAGCATTTTCCACTTACAGAAGGTTTACTGGTGGCTTAGAATAGTTTGAGGAACTAGTAATGCTTTAAAAGTGTTTTCACTTTGTTGGTGTGTCAGGGAGTAGAGTTAGAATGTTCAGGAAAGGCAAGGGTTAAGTTTTGGCTCAAGCTCGGAGGAGGGGAGGTACAAGCCAGGCCTCACTAGAAGGTTAAGAAAAGAGCGGGAAAACGAAAGGAGCCTCATGTTTGCCTTTTTGAGAGTTGCTGGTCAGGGGAGAAGCAGAGCTCAGAAGTTATCTGAATTAAATGACTTTGAGGAGTGATAGTGTTGAAGTTAAGCACTATTTATAAGTACTGTTTGTGAATTCTTAATAAAAATTATAAAAGAACAAGAAGCTTCTGTGTTGTAATATGAAGAGGAACCGACCAGCCCTGACAGAATAACTTCTGCTCTGTGCCTCTTCACATTAAGTAGAGAAGGAGAAACAAAATGGACGGAGCTGCAACACAAGGTGGACAAAGAGAAACCCCAACAATTCAGCTAACCTTACAGGACTTATGGCAACAGAATTTACAGTTGAAAAGTCAAGTTGACATACTGTCAGCAGCCTTGGGAGAACACAGAACCATGCTGCAAGCGACATGTGGAAATAAAGTGAGTAAAACATTCACTGTACATCCACGTAGTTTCAAGGGAGAAAGCTCAGAATACATGGCTTTCAAGACAGAAATTTCTTACCTCATAGAGATAAAGGATAAGGAATTTCAATCGGAGCAAGAGAAGGTTGCCTATGTAATCAGTTTCCTAGAAGGGAGGGCTAAGGACTGTGTTATACCCCTGATAGCTCGAAGGGATGCAGCCCTGGGAAATCTACAAACTTTCCTGAGGTACTTAGACACAATTTTCTTAGACCCTGCACATGAAACAGCCACAGCTAGACAGCTGTTGAGAATGAAACAAGGAAAGGACACTGTGGGAGTTTATTGGTCTAACTTCAGTTTGCTGGTGCAGAAATTAAAATGGGACCTGAATTCCCCAACGGTTGCAGCCCTTTTTAGGGAAGGACTGAATAATGAGATTTTAGACCAGCTGGCCCAAATGCCAGAACCTGATTCCTTGGACTCCCTGGTCCGAACGTGCCTGCAATTAAGTCTACGTGTTGAACGGAGGGCTAGTGAAAAGAAGGAACAATGGAAACCGCGGTGGCGGGAAAGCACCATTACAGAAATTACGCAGAGCAGAGCTGGCAACCTGCCTGGACGAGAGAGGCCAGAACCCATGGAGTTAGGAGCGGCCAGACCCCTCCCAATGACTGCAGCTTCCATGAGAAGAGGAAACGAAGGGAGGGGGAGAGACCCAAGACATTGCTTTGTCTGTGGAAGACCAGGGCATCTGGCACGACATTGTCGCAATTGTAAAGGATGGGAGTCTCTGTCTGGAGCAGACACGGAAGGAGAGGCTTGCCCAAAGGAATTGCATCAGGGAAACCAATATCCCCGGCTGGAAATGGGAGCCTGCAGCCGGGTGGAGCAATAGAAGGCTCTCACGCGGAACCACCTGTCCCAGGACTAACGGTGAAGGTGCAACTACAGCTACCGAATGGACACAGGATCAAAGTAGAGGCGCTGTTGGACTCAGGAGCATCAGCTGACTTCCTAGACCAGAAATTGGTACAGGAACACAGAATTGCTTTGTTACCTTTAAAGTTTCCATTGCGAGTGAAGACAATTGATGGCAGACCGCTACTGTCAGGAGAAGTGGCTTATGAGACTCCACCAATGAGGATAGACATGGCCCATCACTCAGAGACCAGGGCCTTTTATGTGACTAAACTAGCTGGACACCCAATGGTGCTGGGCATGAGTTGGCTCAATCGTCACAATCCGGCGATTGCTTGGAATCAAAGGTCTTTGGTTTTTGGTTCGTTCTATTGCATGACACATTGTTTGGGGGAAAGGGGGGAAACCTTGGTGGAAGTGATGGGAACAGAGGTGGAAGGGAAGTTGATGGGGAATGAAAGTGAGGTCCCTTCACAGTATGTTGCTTACCGGGATGTTTTTTGTGAAAAAGAAGCGGATAAGCTTCCACCACATAGGCCTTATGATTGCAAGATAGACCTAATCCCTGGCGCACAATTGCCCCCTAGTAAGATATATGCCATGTCGGAAGTAGAATCCGCAGCACTGAGGGAGTTCCTGCAAAAAAATTTGCAGAGAGGTTTTATTAGAGAGTCCACAGCATCGGGGGGAGCTCCCGTCTTTTTTGTCAAAAAGAAAGGGGAGGAAAGGGCGCCGAGATTGGTATGTGACTTCAGAATCCTTAACAGCCAAATGAAGCCTCGTGCGTGCCCCCTGCCACGTATAGATGACCTCTTAGAGAGACTGAGGTCAGCCAAGGTCTTTACCAAGCTTGATCTACGAGGAGCATATAATCTGATAAGGATCCAAGAAGGGGATGAGTGGAAAACCAGTTTTTGTACTAAGTATGGTGTGTTTGAATTCTTGGTAATGCCGTTTGGTCTGCAAAATGGCTCAGGTGTATTTCAAACTTTCATCAACCACGTCCTAACAGGTATACAGGATCAGTTCTGTATTGCTTATTTAGATGATCTTTTAATATATAGTGAAAGTATCGAAGAACACGTAAAACATGTCACACAGGTGTTAGAAAGGTTGAGGGCCAACAGGTTATATGTGAAGTTAGAGAAGTGTAAATTCCACACTCAGAAGGTAGAATTCCTTGGGTATTGCATTTCTCACGAAGGAGTACACATGGACCCTAGTAAGGTTCGGGCAGTAGTGGAATGGGAGGCACCTAAAACCAAGAAAGATCTGCAGAGGTTTTTGGGATTTGCCAATTACTATCGTAAGTTCATAGGTAATTACTCCAAAATCACAACTCCACTAACAGATTGTCTGAGAGGCAAGGGACCGTTCAGATGGTCTGGGGAAGCTCAAGAGGCTTTTGATAAATTAAAGGTGGTGTTTGCTTCAGAAAAGTATCTTATGCACCTAGACACAAGTAGACATATGAAGATAGAAACTGACGCCTCTGATAGGGCTATTGGAGCAATTCTGCTGCAACGGGACAAGGTAGAGGGGAAGAGGAAGGTTTTGAGGAAAAAGGTGGATTGTTGTATAGGAGAGGGGCGCTATATGTACCTGAAGGTGAATTAAGAGGTAAAGTAATGAGGCAACACCATGACAACCCGACTGCAGGACATTTTGGGAGAGAGAAAACATTATATCAGATCACACGGCAGTTCTGGTGGCCGAAGTTGAGGGAGGATGTAAGACAATATGTAAGGGCTTGTGAGGTATGTCAACGAGCAAAAGCACCCAGAGCAGCTCCTGCCGGGTTGTTGCAACCTATGCCCACACCGGGAAGGCCTTGGGAGGTGGTGTCTATGGACTTTGTAACAGATCTACCGGCATCGCACAGACAAACAGTGATCTTTGTGGTGGTTGACATGCTAACCAAGATGGCGCATTTCATACCCTGTGCCAAAATTCCTACAGCACAGGAAACCGCGAAGATGTTTTTAGATAATATTTTTAGGTTGCATGGTATGCCATCACAAATTATTTCAGATAGAGGGGCCCAATTTACATCACAATTTTGGAGGAGATTAATGCAGTTACTAGATGTAGAGCTGAGCCTCACGTCAGCGAGACACCCGCAAACCAATGGGGAAGCGGAAAGAACGAATGCAACCCTACAACAATATCTAAGGTGTTATACGGGCTGTCAGCAAAGCGGGTGGATAGAGAGACTGAGTTTAGCAGAGTTTGCGTATAATAATGCACTGCATGTGTCTACGGGCAGAGCGCCATTTGTGGCAAACTATGGCTTGCACCCAAGGGCATTCCCGGGACAAGAGGAGCAATTAGCAGTACCAGCAGCAGAGCAAATGGTAGAGGAGTTGAGATGCATTCATGAATTATTGAAGGAGGATTTGGAAGAAGCTAAGGAGACTTACAAGATAACTGCAGACAGACACCGGCGGGTTGGGGAAGAAATCCAAGTAGGGAGTTGGGTATGGCTGTCTACCAAGGGACTACCACTGCGAGGGATGTGTAAAAAGCTAGAACCAAGAAGACTGGGGCCTTTCCAAGTAACAGCTCAAATTAACCCAGTCGCTTTCAAGCTTCAGTTACCTGAAAATATGAGAATACACCCTGTATTTCATAGGTCTTTATTGTCAGTGTTTGTACCAGCTCATAAATACCAAGTGGCAAGGGAACAACCTCCTTTCCCCACAATGATGGAGGAAGAGGAGAACGAAGTGGAAGAGATATTAGATTCGAGGATAAGCAGGAGGAAATTACAGTATTTGGTTGCATGGAAAGGGTTAGAGGCATCTGAGAATTCATGGGAACCAGCAGAAAAAATAAATGTCCCGGAACTGCAGAGAGAGTTTCACTGGAAACATCCCCACAAACCTAAGCCCCATAACTGGCATCTTCAAGAAATTTTCGAAGAGACAGATAGTGATGAAGATGAGTTCATAGGGTTCAGCCCTTCAGAAACAGAGGAGAGCGAGGAGGAGGGAGGGGGGCTTAGGGGAGGGGGTGATGTCAGGGAGTAGAGTTAGAATGTTCAGGAAAGGCAAGGGTTAAGTTTTGGCTCAAGCTCGGAGGAGGGGAGGTACAAGCCAGGCCTCACTAGAAGGTTAAGAAAAGAGCGGGAAAACGAAAGGAGCCTCATGTTTGCCTTTTTGAGAGTTGCTGGTCAGGGGAGAAGCAGAGCTCAGAAGTTATCTGAATTAAATGACTTTGAGGAGTGATAGTGTTGAAGTTAAGCACTATTTATAAGTACTGTTTGTGAATTCTTAATAAAAATTATAAAAGAACAAGAAGCTTCTGTGTTGTAATATGAAGAGGAACCGACCAGCCCTGACATGGTGTTACTTGTAGTGTTGGCTAGAACAGGTATTGGAAGGGAAATAAATTTATTCTATATCATGGTTCATATGGGAGTTTCAATCTGAAATGGTTTGCTAAGTACTCTGCAGAGCAGGAACATTTGAATTTTAGCATATATGTAGCAGGCATTTGAAGACAGTAGAAAAATGCTGTTGCCAGGACAGGTGCCAGTCTTCTGCATGTTGACAATGCAGCCACCAACCAGTGCAGGGTGGTGGTGATCACCACATGCTTTCTCTGCTGGCACCACTGCTTTAGTGACAGTGGCACTCACTGCCCTCCTTTGGATTTCCAGACATTCTTCAGTGATGCACAGGTGACGACACTTCTGAATGAAAGCTAACCTTAGCTCCAATCCATATTGGCTGCCCACAATCTTAAGTTACCCAAAGTTCAATACCCCAGATCATAGACCCATAAAATAAATGAATCAGTAGATACATGAAATCAATAAATTTCATTGATAGTATTGTTATTATTGAAATACACACACATACATTTAACCTACTATATTTAGTATAAGTGCGTTGCAGATATCATTATACTTGTCCATGCAAGTCTGTGTCTATAAGCAATCTGTTCATAAGTTGCAAGTGTAGTCATACCTTCAATCCATTGATTAGATGAAGCTGAACACTTATTTTTTTCCAGTGCCTTAGTATTAGTCTCTTGGCCACAGTAGGAGCATGATGAATCCATTTACATTGTCCTGTTGTCAAATTCCATATAGTAGGAATGTAGTTCACAAGAGTTTCCTCTGAAAATTCTATTCCCCCCCCCACAGTAATATTTACATAATCCACTACTTTCTCCCAAAATTTAGTAAGGACATTGCAAAAGAGCTCAGTTTATAATACTTCTAACTTCACTTAATCCCTAGCCTTACCAGTTCTGCTCCTGGGTGTCTAGATTGGCCTGTGCCACCAGCTTTTCCTGCAATACTGTGAAATCTTGTTCAATGCCTGAATGACAGTCTTGTAGGCACATGGCATTATATTTAGGCTAGGAAGAATCTGAAAGTGGTGGTTGTTTGGGACCATAAAAAGCTGCAGTTGACACTAGGATTCTAAACCTGTTTACTTAAAAGTAGCACTGAGATTTCAATGAAGCGTAATTCCAAATAATTTGCATTTTATAAATGTTTTCAATAGTACTAAGATAATTTGAAAGTTTGGAATCAAGAATACTAGGAGTAAAAAGGATGGGATCTAGCTTATCTTTTGGTCATTTTCTGTTAAACCTTCAGGGTGTCTTTATGATAGGCTACTCCAGTATAATTTTAATCTAATAATTGGGGGAAAATCTATTAGTTATTTCAGAAGCCGTTATCTTTACATCAATATTTCCTAAATACTGGGGGGGATATTATGCATTCAATAGGAATAATTTCTGTTTTGGTCTCTAATGAATGGGGTATTGGCTTCTTGGAATGCCTTTCACTGATTTCCAAAAATTGACTCATTTTAATCAAGTAGCAATTTGTTTCTCTCCTTTTGTTAGAGAATTCAGAGACTGGTTTTCTTCTTCCTTATTCTCAGAATTCTTCTCTGAAATGAAGAGCACAATCCATTAAATGTTGCCCTGACACAAACTCTATTTAAAAGTCTTTGTGGGAAGAGAATAGCACTTGGTGGGTTGTAATAGTTACATGAATCAGCACATGGTCAAAATTTGGGCCTAGTTATCTGAAAATAGTCAAACAATTATTTATCTTTTAAAGTATTTTTATCGTGTTTTTCAGCCAAAAAATGCATTTGTGAAGACCCTGTTAAGAATATCTGGCAGAAAATAATGTCAGTCTGACCCTTTCCAAATGATCACATAAACAATGGTTTATTAGCTAAGGAATAAGTCACTGCAGGCCTCAGGCATATGTGTTCCATTGTGTTCCCTTACTGTTCCATTGCATGCAAAGGAGTTTACAATCTTCTGCTTTTGCTTTAAGGACAAATCACAGTTCTATTATATGTCCAAACTATTGCTTGTTATAACCAAAGTTAGTTTGAACAAACCATATCCTGATCGTATTCATGGGATGATGATCAGTATACATATTTTAATTCATCTTAAACAAATTTATATTTTGCAACTTTAGGAGTCTGAGATCAAATTCGCTTGGCAGGTGGTGGACTTGCCTTCATTGGAGGTTTTTAATAAGAGGTTGGCTGGCCACCTATCATGAATGCTTTAGCTGAGATTCCTGTATTGCAGGGGATTGGGCTAGATGGCCCTCGGAATCCCTTCCAGCTCTACAGTTCTGTGATTCTATTAACTAATCCAAAATAAATAAAAAATATTGAGGAGGGTAAAAATAAAAAATAAAAATAGAAGCCCTTTAAAGTGAAGAATGTCTAATGTTTTTGAATTGTCACTGTTTTTCTTTGGCTGTCTACAGACACCCAGCAAGATAAATTTGCATTATATTATATTGCAATGGATATCTTTACAAGCAAATTAACTAGAAATCTAATTTAAAAATGGCAAGCTTTGATTCTGGAAAAAGCAGCAAAATCCTCCAAGTCAGTTCAGCCCTTTGGCCCAATTTACAAATACTCACAAAGTTCTGCATTTAGGGGGAAAGAATGGATGCATTTGCTCAGTTGTGAGCAGAATAAAACAGAATGTAGCACTATTCAACAAACATTTGTGTAGAACTGTAAACATTCCTTATATAAAATCAGTACATACGTAGAACAGAGTCTGAAAACTCTAGCATGGGAAATGGGAATGTGGTTTTATTTTTGAAATTACATTTCAAAGGTTTTATGAGCTGACCACACTGTGCTGAGCTTTGCAATGTAATTTATAATTTTGTTGACATCCCACTATAGAAACAGCTGTCTAGAGATAGAAGAACTCTAGTAGATGCACAGAAACTGAACCTATTGTTCAGTGATCAAATTAGAAATTACCATATTTGAAGTATTTTTCTATGCACTAGGTTGCACCAAGAATTCACATCCTGACATTAGTTGGAATTAGTGGGAAGGAAAGGTGGACAGGCTAGTGGGGAAGAGTTGCCTGGATGTAGATGCTAATGGAGCCAAGTAGCGAAAACATGCTGTATTAATTATTTGCCCAGGGTGCTAAATGCCTAAAAATTGTCCTGTTGAGAGGCATTCACTAAAGCATAGTTAAGTTTGCTCCCTGCAGACATTCTGAGCTTCATCAACAAATCCTGCCAGTTGCTTTAGCTTCCTCATTAGTTATACTTTGAAATTATACCCAAACAAAATGTCAAACATGTTCCCTAGGCCTGTTTGTGTGAATTAAATGTTTCCCACTTATTGAAACTCTACTTTTCACAGTCCATTTGGACAAGCCATGTCTGCCCACAAAGCAAGAAAAAAATAAAGCTTGTTGAGTTAACTTCATTGGCCTGTTTTGTATATAACGGTAAGCTGGAGTTAAACAAAATAAGACTTGCTGGGAAGAAACCATGGTTTGTTCTTGGCTTGTTCTCATGGTTTGTTTCGAGAGAAACAATCCACAACCTCTGGTTCATACACAATGCTAAGACAGTGGTGTGGTTATTTTTTTATTGGCACGGTAAAGGAAGGAGGGCGAAGGTGAGATTTTGAATAGAGTGCATGAACATGCTTGTCCATTCCTGGTAAGCCATAGTTTGTTTATTTTTTATTTATTTAATTTGTATACTGCTCTTTATCCAAAGATCCCAGGGGGGTTCACAATAGAAAAATACAAAATTAGAATACAAAACACATAATAGAAGAAAAACAAACACAAACCACTAACCCCATTCCCACGAACACATTTAAAAAGCCATAGAATGCTAATTGCTGAATACCTGGTTGAAGAGAAACGTTTTTGCCTGGTGTCTAAATATATGCGATGAGACTAGTTGACACAATAGGCCATTGTGTCTGGTTGTTAACCAGAAGGTTGGTGGTTCGGGCTCACCCAGGGATGCCTGTGGACAGGATTCCTGCTATGCAAGGGGTTGAACTAGAGGGCCCTCAGTGTCCCGTCTAACGTTACAATTTGAAGGCGCATAAGAAATGCAGATTGACCCTACTGGGACAAGGCAGTATTCCACTGAGGTTTGTGATCTGTGTTTGAGCACAGCTGGTACCAAGATTTTGTCGTGCAGGCAGAAGTCAGGTAATATTTTAGCACTCAAAGATGTAGGAACATTCTCTCTTGTTGCTGCCTGCTTGGAATAGCAAAACAAGAGAGTTGGTGAAGTGCATTTAGCTTTGTGTGCAGTCCTATATTCTACATATTTTGATCCAACAAGCCTGTTCCCTCTATTTTTTATGATCTTCCTCAAAGCATGCCACTTTCCTGGATCACCATCAATTAATCTGTGCTTTGCTGCTATTGACTTGGCCTCACCTCCCACCATCCTTCTTTCTCCTGCATCAGACCTAGGCCTCCATTTTAATCCTGCCCTGTTCATGTTCCTCAGACTGAAAACACATTAGGACAGGGTTGAATTGTATCTTAGTCTGTACTAAAATGCTAAAGCATTTTTAAATAACACTAATTTGAATTTCAAAAAGGCAGATGTATAATTGAGTCTAAAATAATCACCCATTAATTTTTTTCTTTTTGCTGTGGCTAAAAATTGACATCTGTTTTTGGGATTTGATAGATAGTCAACCCAAAATGTTAATCCATGTTCGCCTATATTTTACAGATGGCAAACGCTGCCATAATGTCTTTATTATGTGATGATGTTGCAACTTGTGTTACCCCACTTGTCCACATTCAGTGAAAAAAAATAACAGAATGTGGCATCACAAAAATTCCGATTTCCTAGTCAGTTCCTATTGCCTGTGATTTCATGGAGTCGGAGGAGAACGATCACAGTAAGAAGAAATGTTGAAATTCTGATGCTGAAAAACAGTGCATTGTGTGCTAAAGGTTGCAGCAAATGCATTCAGATGAACACTTACTGTTCAGTAAGGACAGATCTCTCTTCAAAGGTTGTTTATTGGCACAACAATCAAACATGGTCATTCCTCAGTGCAGCACTCATTTAACACCACTGATTATTTTTATCATACATATGTCATTTGCCTTATATATTTGTGCAACAACTGAAGACTTACTGTTACCATTTAAAATTTGTGGCATCCAAGTTCAATGTACTACATCCATCTAACCTCTCCTTGAATATGACAGTGTCTATTTATTATCCTGGAAGCATAGGCTTTCATGCTTCCACTAGATCCTACCCTATGTTGAAATTCCATTGTGACAGACTTAGAGATTATAACCAAAATAATCACCAACTTTTCTGTGCCAAAAGCAAATGTATTTATAACAGCCTGAGTTGGAGCTCAATTGCTTCCTTATAAATGCTCTCAGTTAGCCCCATGTCCATCAGTGTCTTTCTCTGAAGGGCGTGAGAGTTCTAGCAGTTAATTTACCAGCAAGTAGCAATTCTGTATTGATTTTCATTCAATCAAGCTCCTTTTTATTGCTACCAAATGACTTGGAGGAAAGAGATACTAGATGGGAAAGAGATAATAGGGTGGCAGTCACTAGAGAAGTATGTCAATGTCGTATCCTACATGACAAGCTGCATACACATGATCACTCTGAACACATGCTGCAGCTTGCCACATGGGTCAGCTTGCATAGGAAGTTTCCACAGCAGCCATTGATACCTCCATAAGCATCTGGTGGTGGTAATCAGAAGGAACCACATGATAAGTTTCACTAGAAGGAGAATTGCCATGCAGACAAAGCTTGCTGTGGGGATATCACATGTATATCACTTTTAATCCTGGATTTTTCATTTTTTTTAAAAGAAGAAGAAGAAAGGAGACCTGATTAATACCATATTTATCCACATGGCTACAAGAGAGAGAACTTGCCAGACACTGCTGACTGCAGTAAATCTGAGATAACATCAACAGAATAGGACAAGTGAGAGTGATACCAAATTGCCAGACATCAGCCAGGTTTTAAAAAGAATCTGAATACAGTAACATTCTCTCAATAGATTTGGCTTTTAAAAAAACAACTGTTGTGATCATGTATGCTTATTGGAACCTGAAAACAGCCTGTTTTATATCGTTATGTTAAGATAATAAAGCTTATTTATTTCTGGCTCACATCCACAAAGTTATGATAGTTGCTTGAGAAATGGTTCCCCTCCAGCCTTGACTTTAATGGATTAGATAAGTATATGAATAACCGGACAATCAAGAGCAGGCCTGCCAGACTTGTGACCCACCAAGTTGAGCTGAGTCTACCACCAACCTACAGTGGTACCTTGGTTTATGAACTTAATCCGTTCTGGAAGTCCGTTCTTAAACCGAAACCGTTCTTAAACCGAGGCGCACTTTCCCTAATGAGGCCTCCTCATAGCTGTCAAGTATCCCGAATTGGCCGGGAAACCCACGGAATCTAATCCGTTTCCCGGTGCTGTCACGGAAAAGGCATTTCACGGCTAATTCCCGGATCAACGAAAGCAGCTTTTCTTCCCCCTCTCCTTGCCTCGGCTCCTGCCTCCTTTCTAGATAAAAGTCCTCCTCAGCCTATCCGTTACTGCCTCCGAACTTCGCTTGAGGACTTTTTTTTTGCAAAGGAGCCGAGGCAAGGGGAGGGGGGGAAGTCCAAACCCCTCAGCCGGCCAATAGAACCCTATAGGAGGCGGAGCCTGGCTGCCTTTGGGACTGCAGCAGTGCCTGATCTCCATTCGGCTTCCCTTCCGGTGATCAAAGAGTTTGGATCAAAAGGCAGATCGTGCAGAGCAGAGCAGAGCACGTGGCTGCCCCTTTGCTTTCCAAGGAATACAGGTCTCCCCTGCCCTGCGCTGAGGAGCTGCTGTGACCCGGTACTTGTGAGATTTCTGGTTTTGGAGAGCGACCCGCTCACAGGTCAGTGCTGGGAGGCGCTCTGCACACGCTCAGGAGCACGGCTTCCTAGCGGCTAGCCAGGGCTTGATTTCCAGAAAGGAGAGGTGCTGGGGCTCAAGGCTATCTGGGGAAGGTGGGGAGGGGGCACCTAAGGCCTTCTGCTCCGTAGGCTCCCAGATTTAGCTCGCTAACCCTGGGCTTTGGGGCTTTAGTATGGGGTCGCCTTCCATCTGAGAAGCTGGAGTGCTGCTGCCAGTCAGTGTGGAGCAGCCTTCCTCAGTCTGGGGCGGATGGGAGTTGTAGGCGAAAACGTCCAGGGGGCACCAGGTTGGGGAAGGCCGCTGTAGACACGCCTGAGCCAGATGGACCAGTGATCTGATTTGGTATACCCGACGTTTTGCCCAAAGATGCCAGGGGCAGGCATCTCATGGCGTGTGTGTTTGTTGGGTTGGCGAGCTCAGTCCCCTAATTGTGCTAATGTATGATACACAGTGGCCCAAGTCTATTTTGGGGTGCACCCCCCCGTTTCTTCATTGTAGCTGGACGAAGGCAGCGAACTTGAGAGTGCCTTGCACCCAAAAGTGTAACTGGGGCCAGAACAATGCCAGGACGTCTTATTGGGGTCTTCTAGAACTTTTTGTGCCACATTTCTAGGTACAGGTCCTAGCTGAATTGAAGCAAATGGGAATCAGGTTTTTCGCAGATTGCTGTTTGCTCCAATTCAGTGGTAAACAGGGTGTATTTGATTTAAATCAAATTGATTTAAATCACGATTTAAATCACTAGTCAGTAAGGCTTGATTCAAATCACTAGTCAGTAAGACTTGATTTAATTTTTTTTTTTTACAGAAACTCAGAAAGACTCATTCTTGCTGGTATAATCTTAATATTTACAACCATATGAAGGTTTCATTTTTGGAATAATAAATGTTCAGAGTAGTTTTTACAGTTATCAAAAATTACTGATTTGGTTATACTACTAGAAATACATAGACAGATAATTATGAAATTATGGTGAGGTTTAATAAGTTAACTGTTTATATTTGGACAACTTTTCTGCTGTACTTTATTGGAAGGAGAAAAATAATCATTTCCTTAATAACCATTTAAACCATTTATTTAACTAAAATAATAACATGATAGCATATGTATCCATGTTTGTTAACTGATGTGGTTAAACATAAAAAAAACTTAGACTGAGTTTTAGCACACTTGATAAACTTAAAACAAATCCTTATTTCCTGATGAATAGCCTTTGGACTAAATGTAACTTAAATAGAAGACTATATTTAGAAAGATTTTTCCTCCAAAAGCATTTTATTTTAAAAATCCAATTTAAATAAAATAAATCCGATTTTTTTATATATTTTTTTAAAAAATCATTGATTTTTATCCACCCTGGTGGTAAATGTGGATTTTCCCAGGGAAAGCACTGGGACCCTTCCTCCCCCCCCCCAAAAAAAAAACTGCGGTCCTGAGGCGAAGCTGCTGATCCCTGATTTTCAAATCCGAAACTTGACACCTATGGGTCTCCTGCCGCCGGTGCCCTTCCACCGTTCAGATTCCGTTCTTGGACTGAGGTAAAGTTCTCAAACCGGGACACTACTTCCGGTTTTGCAAAGTTCGTAAACCGAATTGTTCATAAACAGGACTGTTCTTAAACTGAGGTACCACTGTATTGTGACCTGACTGGTAAGTAACAATACTACCCCACCCAGAATTTTGCAGTGCTATGCAGCCAAGAACAATAAAAGAAATCAAGTTATTTCTGAGCTGTAATATGTAATTGCCACAGGGATAAGATAATATGTACATCTGTTGTCTTGAATTTTTTTCACACCTCGGACCAATTCTTTCAACCTGTAACATGGGATACACTTTTTATTTTATTTTTCTGCAGTCTCTTTCTCTCTTTCTTGTTGTTGTTGTTGTTGTTGTTATTGTTGTTGTCATCATATTCTTAACATACCGTAAATATCAAGTGCTGGTGTTCTGCATGTATTAGAAATTTGTGGCTGTAGGAGTACAACCAGGAATTTCAAAGTCATTCAGCTTGATCTAAAGCAGTGTTTCTCAACCTCCTCGGGGCAACGGCACAGCTGCCCCACGAAAAAAATCTCGTGGCACACCACGACCCGGGGGGCGGGGTGTCCGCGCGCCCTGGTGGGAGGGAGGGGCGAAAACGGAGCGGGAGATCGGCGGGCCAGGCGCCCGCCCCCCTCCCGCGCCCAGCCCCCCGGCAGCACCTCCACCCGGCCCCGAGCGAGCCCGGGACGACGACGGGCGGGTCGAGTCTACCCAGTTGCATGAGAACCGGCCGCTGTCGAGGAGAGAAGGAGCCGGAGCCCGCTCGCCCGCCGCGCAGGATAGCTGCTGCTGCTGCTGCTTCTACGGCCGCCTCACTGACCTCCCGCCCGTCCCCGACCGCGACCGGGGCGGCAGAGGCAGCGGGCGAAGCGCCCGGCAGCCCTGGCGAAGGCGGCGGTCAGCGAGCGGGAAGCGCAGCCGAGGCGACGCCAGCCGCCCGGACCGCCCCGGAAGCAGAAGGGCGGCACAGCAGCCGGTGTCTTCCCCTTCCCGCGGCACAGCAGCCGGTGTCTTGCGGCACACTCCTGTGCCGCGGAACACCGGTTGAAGAACGCTGATCTAAAGTAAATGTTTATGCCAAATTACAACGAAGTATTTACATTCAAGGCCACTTCTTGCCTTCAGAAGGAGGATAAGTAGGAAAAACCCTAAATTTCACACTACTCGCTCAGTCTCTCTGAAGCTGGCAAAAAAGAAAGAAGGAATAACCCACAGAAATGACAGTTTCTCTTTCAAGTCATATTGAGATCACACATGTATGTACAATTAAACAGTAGGTGGACTGCACCTTAAGTAACCAGATACTGCAGCATTTCTTTGACAAATGCAGTGCTTGGTTATTTCCTTGAAAACAGCATGGGCACTTCTTCTGTTAACCTAGCTTTTTATTGCCAAACTTGATTTTTACTTTCTCTTTTGCCTTTGCCTTCTCATCCATTGGTATTTGGCCAGCATTTCTGGTCAAATGAATCCAGACATTGTGTAGTTCCACATCTGCATTCTTGTTTCATTCACAGTCCTGTCACATGCCCCTTTCAGCTTGCAGTAACTGTTGGCCATGATAACTACAAATTCCAATGGCTGACTACGGTGATACTGAAAAACACCAGTGGTGGTGCTTTCAAGTCTAGTTCCAATAAAAGAAAAAACTAGTTTTAGTTTCTTTGCCAGGGGGAGGGGGAGGGAGCGTAATTGCTTTTTCACTGGTAGAGAAACAGAATGTATTTAGGCACTGATAAGAAAAGAACAAGTAATTGCAAATAAATGAAACATTGGAACCACATTTTTCTTATTTCTTATTCATATTCTCTCTCTCTCTCTCTCTCTCTCTCCCTCCCTCCCTCCCTCCCTCTCTCTGTCCCTCTCTCTCTCTCTCTCTCTCTCTCTCTCTCTCTCCCCCCCCCCCCTCTCTCTCTCACACACACACACACACACACACACACACACATTCATAGCAACTGCTGGCTCTTTAAGATATGGGGTTTGCAATATTCCAGTAGATAAACAGAGGGAAATATTATAGCAAATTAGAAATACTAAAAGGGAAGAAAGGAGATGAAAATAGTTTATTATACTAGTACTTTCCACTTGCTGCAGTGTTAGAAGACTCAACATATTTTTGCCTCAGACATGTCACTCAATATACAGGAGATTGGACACTGAATAGCAGCCAGATCCTTTCCTACTTTACTACACAGAGGACTGAGTGAGAAGAGTCATTGTAACCATTATAATTCCACACAAGATGTTGCTGGGACAGAGATGTTGTGATAGATCCTCCTACTCCTTCATGCTATCAGGCTGGCACAAGCCTTGAAGTGTTTAAAATACCAGTATGATGCTATGCTGACACAAAGGGCAGGTCAAATCCATTAGTAGACTGCTTTTGTGTGACAGATGCCAAAATGGATGAATCCTAATCTACAAAAGTTTGGTGCTTCATGACCATCCTTTCCCCCCTAGAGGTTGGGAGCCAAGTCCTGACAACCCAGTGCAAATCCAGGAGCCATATATAACACAACCTCCAGGGCTTCTCTATTCCCAGATTGTTTTGCTAGGGATTAGCTGCCTGCTAGTCATATAATTGGGAAAGAAGAAACAGTTACAGCCAACAGCAGAAATTATCAGTTTTAGGCTGCATTGAGCATCACTGCCTGCCCCACTCCCATATAGTTACAAATTACAGTGGTACCTCGACTTACGAATTTAATGCGTTCCGAATGCACATTCGTAAGTTGAAAAATTCGTAAGTCGAAATGCGATTTCCCATAGGAATGCATTAAAAACGGATTAATGCATTCCAGAGCCTCAGGAAAAGACCCAGACACCCAGTTTTTTTCTTCAAAAATCACTACCAAGTGCATTTTAAAGGCATGGAAACTGCACAGCAGCATTTATTGTCAACAATAAACATTCACAACAGCCCTTTAACCTTGTTTTTGGGACCTGATGCAGGTCTCTTAAGGGCACCAGAAAGGCAGGAGCCTAGGGGAAAGACCCAGACACCCAGTTTTTACTGCAAAAATCATCAAGGCATACAAACTGCACAGCAGCATTACACTTTTCAACAATAAACATCCACAACATGTCCAAACCTTTAACCATGTCCAAACCTTACTCAGCATACCTGTACCCAAGAAATTATTTCTGGGAAGAGGAGGCAGAGGGTGACAACTGGGAAGATGAGCAAGGTTCTTCCACCTGCCTTGACCGCTTCACCACAAACTGGTCCATGGCCAACTGCCTCTGTCTCTTGCGGAGAATTGCTCGCCATGGGGCAACAACCACAGTGTCAAAGTGCTCCGTTGCTTCCTGGGCTGCAGCCTGATCCTCGCTGAGATCGTTCACCAACGTCTGCAGCTCTCCCCACAGTTCGCAGGCCCTCTTGTAAGACGACGTAACTCGAAAAATACGTAAGTCGAGTTACTCGTAAGTTGAGGTACCACTGTAGAGCCAACATGGTGACCTTCAGATGTTGTTGGACTATAAGTCCCATCATCCTTTGCCATTGGTTATGCTGACTGGGGCTAATGGGAGCTGCAGTCCGCAACACCTGAAGAGCACTATTTTGGCTACCGTACTGTCCAGAAATACTCCTCAAATCTGTGAGGATCTAAAAACTTACACATCTACAACCCTATAGCCTCTTTTCTTTTTCCAGTATGCTCAAACACATCATATATTTTTGTTCAGCTGACTCTCTGATTGGTAGAGCAGCAGTGCAGACATGATTTTATTTATTTATTTTAAGTATGAACAATGTAGGTTTGTTTGTTTGTTTGTTTTAATTGGAAGGAAAACAGCTTCAGAAATGCTGATCTAAATATCTCTAATGTGGGAATTTTAAAAACTATCAGAGTTTGGCATGTGGCTTATATCAAAGATGTGAGTTCTGCTGTCAAGGTAATATATTCATAATTGTACCAGCCAAACAACTTCTGGTAGAATGTATTTTTTCTTATACACAGTTATTTATTTATTTAAATATTTATATACCACTGTATCAGAAATATATCAGAGTGATTTACAACAATATTAAAAGTACAGTATATCTTTTTGTATCTTTTGTTAGTTCAAGGTTCAAGAAGTAACACCACATTGCTTGCCATCCACTCATGCTTAATGTGGTGAAAATGTTAGATTATTTCATCTAATTACTATAGAGCATTCTAAATGTCAGTAGCCTTTAGGCAAACTATGCTGGATAAAAGATACATATCACTATGACCAAATATCTGAAAAATTAATTGAAATAGAATGTTTCAAAACTTGTTTGATATTGGAGCAAGCTACTTCTTGCTAGTGAAAACGGATAGCTAATAGCATTAGCACACATTAACTATATATATATATATATATATATATATATATATATATATATATATATATATATCTGAATTATGGATTTTCAAATGTTAAATTGAAATTGAGTGTACTTAAGTAGCCTTTTTTGTTTTTACCTACACTTTTAATACAGACAGCAGCAGAAGTTGTGTTTACAAGGGCCAAATTGCATTGCTTTAAATGGGCAAATGTTTCTGCTAGAATGTAAAATGAGTGAGATGGGCATCCAGGTTAACATAATACTAATACAGGTAGGTAGCCGTGTTGGTCTGACGTAGTCAAAACAAAATAAAAAAATTCCTTCCAGTAGCACCTTAGAGACCAACTAAGTTTGTTATTGGTATGAGCTTTCGTATCTGAAGAAGTGTGCATGCACACGAAAGCTCATACCAATAACAAACTTAGTTGGTCTCTAAGGTGCTACTGGAAGGAATTTTTTTAATTTTGTTTCATAATACTAATACTTGGACATGATGGCAATTGGATTCTGGATGAAGTGCTTTTCCTTCATCTCCTACATTGTATTTCCTTTTTTGTCTTTGCCCAATCTACCTGTTAATCAGATGTACACACACTGGTTCTTACTGGTTCTTTTTTTTAAAAAAAATGTTTTGTGTGATCTGACATTTCTTAGGACAATTTTTTAATGGGTTCCATTTGAGATAATGTTTTTTTAAAACAACAACAACACACAGAGAGAAATGTGTCTAAAAGTTGAAATCAGTGTAGTACTGGCAGCAAAGAATGGCTGAAAATGTCATTTCTAGTGTGAGATCTCCCCACTCCATGCCTCATAACATTTAGAAATGATAATCACATGAGATGATATCATATGCTGTGAGTTTCCTTGCCCTTCCTCTCTGTCATTGACTGATACAGACAGGGGGAAGGAACTACCGGGTATCAATGTGATTGATAGCATGCTGTGGTGACTATCTAGAGTGCTGTCTATTTTACCTATACTGGATCAGTTTAGATTATTGCAGCCTGAGGGTGTAGACAAGCTGCTTGAATAAGTGTGGTTGATCACCTGCCTTCTTGACCCTTGCCCATCTTGGCTTCTTTGAACTAGCCATAGGGGGTTGACTGGGTTGGTCTCAGAGTGATCAGTGCTTCATTGGAAAGGGGGAAGGTACCATTTGCCTCAAATGAGGTGGTGATGTACTTCCTGGAAGGCCTCCCTGGACCCAGAAGTGTTAAGCAACTATCACCCTGTGGTAAATATTGAGGTGGTGGTGGTGGTCCATCTACAGGCATGCTTGGAGGAAGCTGATTACTTGGATCTATTCCAGTCTGGCTTCAGGCCTGGTCCTGGCACTGAAACAGCCTTGGTCACCCTTGTTGATCACATTTATGGGAGAGAGCTGGTGTGGGGAGCACAACCCTGTTGTTTTTCCTTGACATTTGCTGAAGGTGATATAGATGAAACTTAAAAAGTTAGACCAGTTGTTGCTTGGGGAACAAAATCCGGAGAAAAACAACAAAAGGGAAAGAGACACACAGAAAGAAATAAAATCTTAGACTGAAGTAAAGCCAAAAGACAAAAATGTTGGTGGTCCTGAAGCTGAGCATTTATTTGAAATGAGTAATTGTGAACATAGCAATGTAGTATGAACAGATAATGAGAACAGGAAGCTTTGATTATTACAGAAGAGAGAGTTATTATCCTTGTTTTTTATGCAAGCCTCCCCCAAGTGCAAGTTGAATGATGGTCTGGATGAAGGGAGTATATAGTCCTAAATGTGTACTCTGGCCCATGGACTGTAATTAACAGTGGAATTTGGTCTCCTCTCTTAACCTCCTTTTGCTTGTGTGTTCCTCCCTGAGTACAGTATTACCTTTCATAGGATTACTGTGTCAGTCTTCCAGAAGGAAAACATCATTACCGTCATTCATACAAATGCTAATTTAGCCTGTTAGTGCCTGTGGACTGCTGCTACTGAGATCACCCAAAATATTCAAGTGATGGAAAACACAAAAAGTCCTTGGAACCAAACTTAAACTGGACATTAGCAGTTTTAATTCCACACCCATTGCTGCCCCCTCTCTTTCCCCTCCCTTGATCCCTCCTTTTTCCATCTGTCAAACTCTTAGTGCTCAAGTGTAGGCTTTTAAATGCTGCAGGTGTGGATCCAGCATATTTGCTACTTTCTGCCTTGTTGTGATCATTGCTCATAAAGATCTGTTCATGCATATACTCTGATTTTGAAGGTGTACATTTCACCTGTCACCCCTTACTAATCCGATTCCATTCTTATCATGTTTGTATACAGTAAGTCTGAAAGTTACGCAGGGTTGATGTTCCCTGGGATCGTGCCTAAAGCCAAAGTCACGTATAGTGAAAAATACATTGGGAGCAAAAGGGTGGTGGGATTGCTAAAGTCTTTTTTACTGGAAGCCCACCCCATTTCTGCCATCTTATCCCCCCCCCAATTGCTAAGTGCATAAAGCTGAATGCACACAAGTTAAATGTGCATAAGTTGCAGGCTTACTGTATTTGTATATCCCAAGGCTTCCATATTCAGTAACTGACAGCCATGCTCTTACAAGCCAAGCCAATCAAGGAAAAATGAACCAGAAAATACAGGAAAAGGTGGGAGGTCAGGCTGGGGCATAAGATGCACTCCTATAAGTATGCAGCTGTCATAAGGGATGCTGAGGTTGAGCTATAAAAACAGAAGGCATATGAGGACTAAACTCCATTCTTTGGAAGCTCTGCTCCTTCATTCTGTATGCATGAGGGGCTAGCTGTTGGTGGTAGTGGGGTAAAGGTAAGAGTGCCATAGGACGAACTTTGACTCAGATTAAGTATTCACAAATACTAATATTGATCTGTAGCAGGAAAGCAGAACCTGTGGCCCGTTGTTGAATTACAACTCCCATCATCCCTGAACATTGGCTATGTTGTCTGAGGGGAATTGGAGTCCAACAACATCTGCAGGCCATAGGTTTCTCATGCATGATGCTTAGAATTTATCCTTGATTTCCTCTACTTCAAAAATGCTCGTGTTATGAAAGGTAAGAGTTTTCGCATCCCACTTTGTTATCTCATCTTAAACACTGCTGAGAGTCTGTCCAATGAGAGACAATTGCCAGACAACAATTACTATGGAAAGTGAATAAGTGGTAAATGACTTGTATGTTAATAAGCTAAACAGATTAAAACAGCACCCTCAGTCATTTGAAATCAAAGCAAGCTACTCTGCTCAGTAGGAGTAGAATTTAACAGTTCCAGGTTAATTAATCTTCAGTTTGCTTTTAATGACAAAAATCCAAGGCACGTGTAACATGTACAATATGCATAATTCCAAAGCTTTGACAAATATATCTCATTGAAGTTTGTATTTATAGTTTGTTTGTTCCTGACTTTTACTTGCATTGAACTAGTTTATCATATAAACAAACAAGCACTCTACAGTTTCACTTTACTGGTTTGGCATTATTGACTGAACATGTGTGTGTGTGTGTGTGTTTGTGTGTGACCTACATACTATAGTCTGATCATGTAACAAAGCATTTGTGTCTCTAGGTTCACCAAGGTCTTCCTAATTATTTAGTAGTTGATTGATGTATTGAAGGCTATTCTTAATTAAATTTTGAAGAACATGAAGACAGAGCTACTGTTTCAGATTGCAACAGGGAGGAGCCAGTTTGAGAGTCTGTATAGGGGTAGAAGCACTTGAGAGCATGGACATAGCCAAGGGAGGGCAGGGAGGGGCAGCTGTCCCCCCAATCAATAGAAATCAATAAAAATGCATAGCAAACTGAGATTCTGCCCCTAACAAAAGGCCTGCCCCCCAACAAAACTCCTGGCTACGCCTATACTTGAGAAGCTTGCTTACATCTGGCCTGAACCACAGGGTTGGAAATATTGCTCCCCTTTGCCCACCTAAATGTCACCCCTGAAGCTAGGCTCTCAGTTTCAGAGAACCTGTTATTTCTCCTGTTAATACTTTAATTAGGTTAATGGCATTCACCTAGAAAAGCCTCCAGGTCCTGTCTTTCATCTAAATCTGAACTCTCTGGTATCATGATAATTGCATGCTGCTTTTCTACAGAGTTATGATCAAATTTTAGTGTCCAACATCTGAAGCTACTTGTCAGATGCCATTAGCTAATTCTGGGTAATCTGCCCCCAGCCAAATAGCTTCCTGCTAATTACCATGTATTTAGAAGACAGGGTATGTTATTGCTTAAAGTATGTATGTGTGCTGTGATGCCTATCATGAGAAAATGGCCAAGCATCAAGTGAGGTCATGAGGGTTCCATCCTTTATGAAAGGCTTTTAAAATATAATAATAAAGCACTATCAATGCTGCAAGCTTTCCTAGGCTTGAACATCAAGGATCTCAGCTCTTGATTCTGAAATCCATTCTATCCCAGTGCCATGTAGCTACCCATCAGTGTAGCTCTAATATGTAAATAGCATTCCTGCAATGATTGTCCCCACCCACCCATACTTTTGATCAGTATATTTTGGCTGTTCCTCAGGCTATTCATTTAAACCAAGGCTCTTCTCTGTTTTGATCCTAAGTACTGCAAGGCACAGGTCCCTTCGTATCTTCTTCTGCAGCTGGAAAACTGAAGTGAAGCTCAGTTGCTACAAATTCCACACATTTTTTCAAAGTGTGTGCATTTAAATTTAAATGTGAATTAGCTTCCCACTTAAAAACTTCAAAAACAAGATACGCAAAGGGGATTTCAAGCTTTCTTGTTACTAATTTGTGCTTTTGCATATTCATAGGATGTGACTTTGTAAGTCACTGTTTGGATATGTAAGTAAACAACGTTTTCAGCTGCAGTGAAGCTGCTATGACATCAGCTATTACACTAATGGAAAACATATTGCTGACTGCACAGTAACAACCTGCCATGTCAGGAAAACTTCTAGTGGTGGCTCACTTTTGGTCCTTCAGACATTGGTGGACTACAGCTCCTGTAGTCCCTAACCTTTGGACATGCTAACTGGGGTTGATGGGATTTGGTGTCCAACAACATCTGGTTGGCCACAGGTTATCCCTGTCCTAGTGGGGGGGGCACTGAAGGCCCATGGACTCTCCTCATGCAACCTCCACATCTCCTTTTTGTCCTGCCCCCTTGCAGGCTTTAGACTTGAGTCTAGAGCAGAGCTTTCCAAACTTTTCATGTTGTGACATAGTTTTTAGACATGCATCATTTTGTGACACAGCAATTCAGCTTTACTAGCAAACCAGCAGCTAAACTAACACGTTATAAGAGCATCCATGTGACACACCTACATACTGCAGCTGACACACTAACATATCACGACACACAATTTGGAAAGCTCTGGTCTAAAGCCTAGCCTAGCTGATTCAAGTGCCCAGGTGCCAACTTACAGGGACTGGGATATCCTCAGCCAGGTTTTATTTCTACCATATATTCCGGCGTATAAGACGACCCCCAACTTTTCCAGTTAAAATATAGAGTTTGGGATATACTCGCCGTATAAGAAATACGACCCGGCGTATAAGACGACCCCCGCCTTTTGAGAATATTTTCCTGGGTTAAAAAGTAGTCTTATACGCAGAAATATACAGTAATTGTTTTTTATAAACAGAAAAGAAAAAGAAAAACCAAGAAGGGCAAGGGACGAGGAGAGGGAGGGAAAATTTCATTGTACAGCCAGAAGTCATTGCACTAACATCACTATTTGCTGTATAGGTTGGCAGCTACAGGGGCATATCTGGGGGGGGGGTTAGGTTGGCTCTGGGTGGGCTACCTAGGGCAGCTTCTCTGGGGCCTTCCAAAGGCCAGAGCCAAGCCTGACTCAATGTATATTTATGGACTTTTGGGGGGGGGGGGAATATTAGGATCAAATGCTATCTGAGTCAAGGATTTGTTGTGTGATCTTGGACAAACCAGTTAATCTATGCTTTATATTAGGAATTATAATAAACTATGTCACAGAGTATGTTTGAAAGTTAATGATTGCACACTCAAAGAAACATTATACATAATGGCAATAACAAGGAAAGGAACAAAATTCTCAAGTAAATAATACAAGACTAAGTAGAGATCTTTAGTAGGAGGGCCACCTGGATCAGAAAAGAAGCAGGCCCAGTGTCATGACACTTGTGTGTGATTCCATCTTCACATTTCTGTGAGTCATATACCCTGTGCTCCTGAAGGCACATTATTTATCCCATGTTTTATCCCTACAGTGAAGATGTCTGCAAACGAGGGTTTACTGTCATCATTGATATGAGGGGGTCTAAGTGGGACCTGATCAAGCCCCTATTGAAGACTCTTCAGGAGGCCTTCCCTGCAGAAATTCATGTTGCCCTGATAATCAAGCCTGATAATTTCTGGCAGAAGCAGAAGACAAATTTTGGAAGTTCCAAATTTATCTTTGAGGTAAGATTGAGAGCCTTCTATAATGTCTAAAGAGTTTCAGTTTGAGTAAAGATCACATATATCTAGGCAATTTAGTCCATGTTGATTCATTGAAAAATTCAGTCAGTGTTCAGTGTCAACTTTTAAAAAGATACTGGCCTCAAGTTAAGAGGGGAGGGGTGTTCATGCTACAATAGTTGCTGCTCCTGCAAAATAATTTGCTCCTTAGTTGGCTTTTTTGACAATTGAACAACCCCAACAATAGTGAGGTTTACTTTTGTATTTTCCTTTGTGGGTGCAGTCAGTCACAAGTTGTAGGTTGACACTTGATTGACTAATGCAGATTCAGGAGCTTGCTGTCAACGAGAGAGATGACCCAACAAACCTCCTTGTCATTAATTCAGGAGTACTTTTGCAAATTATTTTTCTTTTCTCTTGAAAAGATTGAATGAGCAGGCTGTGATTTTGATTGGTTGCATCTACGAGAGAGAAATATGACAGCTGATAGGCTGTTACCTTGCTTTGCACATCCATTCTCCCTTCCTGATGAAGTTTGATAATGTATTCCTATTCATCTCTAGTTCTCCCAAGAGAACCTATCTGAATAATAAATGCATCTTCAGAGTGCTTTAAACAAAAAGGCCTCCTGTCACATCTTTGTGCCGAAAAGGCCAATTGTGACAGGAAATAATATTTTTGAAGTGGATTTTAAAACCAAGTGGGGAATCTTTGACCTGCATTGACATATTTTATGCTAAATGTAATCATCACCCTTAAAGGGTTACTGTTCAAGATGAGAGACCATAAAAGCTTGAGGTGCATTTTTGAAAGGTCTACTGTCTTAATATGTATCTGACTGTCTCCATAATTGTAAATACAATACAATGGAGTATTGACCTGGTTCCTAAGTTGTGGAGTACACCATGGCTAGTTATTTACCATGGACACACTTTTCTGAGCTATTTGCCTCCTTCTAAATCAGTGGAGAAAATAAGCCACCATCCTGGCTCAGGGTTCCATCCAAACTAGGCGTCATAGTTTATTCCACTCTCAAGAAACCATGCCCATTAAACCAAGAACAAAACTTGGCTACAGATGGTGATCTGTTGGAAGTGAAAGAAGCCATGATCCCTGGTCTGAGCATGATGTGTTTCTCCTTCATCCTAGCAGAAAGGAGACAAATAGTCAATAAATGTATACCTTAGTGGTTTTCCATGATGTTTGAACAGGGTCACTATCTTATGTACATATAAAAGTGTCACACCCACATACACCCCGGTGATCCCATAATATCTTCCCCTTTCTTCACCTTATATGCTAAGGTGGAAAATGAATATGTCATGACTCTGGTGTGAGGGTTTCTGTTTCCTCACTTAGTCAACAGGTTGAAAGTGGACCTGAGAGAATGTGGGAAGGGAACTATGCTACTCAATCATGCACTGTAGTTCACTTCCCACTTCCTCTCATTTCCTTGTTCAAAATGCCAGCTATCTGTCTGGATGGTGGTTGCCCAGGTCCTTGTTGTGGGCTTCCTGAAGATCACTGTGAGTATAGAATGCTGGACTAGATGAGCCTTTTGTTTGATACAGTCGTGCTAGTATTGCACTGCACAGAAGCAATGTTTAAAGTTTATAGATATCACATCTTATTCTCAAGAGTTATCAACTAGTTTGTCAATCAAGTTTCAACTTTTCTTGTCCAGGTGAAAGTAACCATATTTACAAGCTGGAATTGGTGTGGGTGCAGGGGAGACTCCTCTTGGGGCAAGAGAGTCTACCTCCTTTTAAAGATTTCAACCTTTTAAAAAGCATCAAATTATAATATACATCAGTTTAAGCATCCTACAATATGACCTTATACAGATATATTTTATGATTTCCAATTGTTCTACTACATCATCTCCTTATTTGGCAATGGATGTCAGTAAAGGTCAGTGGTGCAGACCTGAAAATTCTAGCAAAGTACAATATCTGTGATCAGAGTTGGGAGATAGAATTGTTATTTTCTAAAGTAGTGATGTGAAGTGAATCACCTAGTGTAACTCTTGGAAATGCCCCAACTGCACAGTTTGCTTTGATATATTCCGTGTTCCCATTGCATTGGAATCTGAGGCCTACAGTAAGGCTCCCAAAGTGGTACATTCTGTTCTGGCCTTCATAAGTAGCCTCCCTGCAGTGCTTTCACTTTCTGTAGCAAGAGCTAGGTGATTAAAAAACAACAACCCAAAACACCTCTGTTCTTCTTTGCAAATTGTCATTCAATGCCTACTAATAATTAAAAAAGAAATACATGTATATAAAACAACAGGAGAAAAAGGCAGGAAAAACTGCAACCAAATTACAATGCACAATAATCCAATACTGATAGGAAATTTCACTGAAAACCTGGAAAAATAACCAGGACCTGCTGCTGAAAGCCTAGTAGCATCAGTGCCAGTTGTATCAGAACGATGGTGCTCAGACTGAGTTCTTGCCAGATGTGCCTCAGGTTGCCAGTTCTGGAACTTTTGTTGGCTGAAGACTTAACAAGCACATGTCACAATTCCGTATGCTTTGGTGAATAGCAGGGAGAAATAAACTGTACAAATGGGAATTTCAAAAGACAATATTTTTAAATTGTGAGGCTTTTTTTTAAAAAAACAAGAGCTAAAGTACAGTATAGTGAGTTTAGAAGGAATGGTGAGGTATAGTTATTTTAAATGTAGCATTTTGGGTAGAGATAACTGTTTGCACACTGTCCAGGAATCATTGCAAAAGAACCTGGAAAGTCATCAAACAGTGTTATAGGATACATGATCATGCCCTTACCTTCATTTCCAAAACTAATAATGCAAATGACCATCTATTCCAGGATTTCCTGTTTTTTATTCCAAGTTAATTTTTACTGCCACAGATTCATTTGTGTCCTCACCCAACAAAGACCACATAAATTACAGTGGTACTGTTTATTGAGTGGTAGTTTCTCCCAGGGCATTGTGCTAGACCTAAAGCATGGCAAACTTCAGTGCAAACACTTCCTTAGCCATAAACTTACTGGGTGGCCATCTGCAACAAATTCTTATCTCATCGCCTAACTTATCTGTTAAATGGGAATAATAAGTACATACCAAGATTGTTGATAGAACGAAGAAGATAAAGCTTGGAAAACACATTGTAAGTTTTATATAAAGTAATAGTTTAACTTTTTTTTCATTATGACTCATAGGTAGTTCTTTTTATCCATGGCAAGTTCTTCTGTAAATACCTCAGTGGCATTTAATTTTTACATTAATTTGGCTTAATCATATTTAAAAAGGGTTGAAAAATAGCAGCCATATGGAAGCCTGTGTGATCTGCCTGTGGGAAAAGCCAGTTGGAATAATCTGAAAGAAAATGAGGAGCAGTGAGATGTGTATTTTGGCAGGGTAGAGCACCTGCTTCCAGTCACACGCCTGAAACCTATATAATGGCTGTATAATTCAAATAGCAGAATCCGGTGTGATATCACATATCCACTTAGGAGAACATTCAAGCCAGAATAGCTAAAGGCAATGGGGAAGAGTTACATTTACAGTGATACAAAATACACTCTTTAGTTTGAAGGGATATGTTGTGGAAACATTATTTCCCACCCTCCAAAAAAAAAAGAACTTTCTAATGATCACTTTAGATTAAAAAGCACCAGTGATTCAAGAAAGGTTTGCTGCTGAAAGTAGAATCAAACAAAAGCACAAGTTCTTAAAGTTTGTGCAGTGAATATGAAGTACAGTAAATGTAGTGCTCTTTAAAAGTGCTCTTTAAAAGGCTCACCTCCCCCAGTGAAATGTATGTTAAAAAAAGCCCATTAACTCAGTATCCTTCTCATAAAAACCCAATATGTGGTGCCATTGGCTGGAACATTGATGTTGGATATGAGAAATCTGGCTTCAGATTCCAGCTCAGTAGGCTTCCTTCAGCAAATCACATCTTGTGTCCTGAATGCATGCTTCCACAAGAATGTCTACAGTTCAACTAAAATTCCAGCAAGCTCGTATTTGAATAAACGATGTATCATGTTGTGCAGAGTTTGATGCATTAGCTGCATATTACCACCCACAAGTGAAATATTAATGAACTTTGCACATGCTTTATACTCGGCAACAACACTGAACCAGTGTTCACCTCAACCAGACATACCTCAAGATCTCTAACAGTATATGGAAAGTAAGAGGCACTTGCTGTATAGAACTGTTGCGAGAAGCATTGCAAAATGATTGTGCAAGAAGTCTGTGGGGAATTAATGGAATTACAGTCGTGTTATTACAGTTGTTATTCTCTAAATGCTGCCATGACTTCTCTGAGTTGTGGATGGTGGGGAAAATTCTTACCTGCCCTGGCTGTCAATGTCCTTTCCCTCCTACGGCCTTTCCCAGGACAAATAGCTAGATAATTATAATGTTTAGATCCCAGTATTGCAACATTTCTCATTCTTTCACTGAAAACACATTTCAATATTTTTTTATGCCCTTAGACAAGCATGGTCTCTGTTGAAGGCCTAGCAAAACTGGTGGATCCCTCTCAACTAACAGAGGAATTTGAAGGATCCTTGGATTACAATCATGATGAATGGATAGAGTTGAGAGTTTCATTGGAAGAGTTTTTCAACAGTGCCATCCATTTGTTATCCAGGCTAGAGGACCTTCAGGAAATGTTGGCTAGGAAGGAATTTCCAGTGGATGTGGAGGGCTCAAGAAGACTGATAGATGAACACACGCAGCTCAAGAAGAAAGTAATTAAAGCTCCAGTAGAAGAATTGGATCGTGAGGGTCAGAGGTTATTACAATGCATACGGTGCAGTGATGGTTTTTCTGGTAGGAACTGCATTCCTGGCAGTGCAGATTTCCAAAGTCTTGTGCCAAAGATCACCAGCCTTTTGGACAAGCTGCATTCAACTCGGCAACACTTGCATCAGATGTGGCATGTCCGGAAACTGAAACTGGACCAGTGTTTTCAACTTCGACTTTTTGAGCAAGATGCAGAAAAGGTAAGGGATAGTTTTCTTCTTCTTCTTGAGTATTACTGTGAAATCACATGGCAACCTTGTAGCCAAATATATATGCTTCTGCAATTAGCAACATGAGGAATTAATCGGGGATATAAACCTCAAGTTGCTAGCAAATGTATTTTATGTGACTTGTAAAGCAAAATCACTGAACTAATTGTTGGAAGTAGCAAGCAGCATGAGAGCCAAGAATAACTCACCTCTGGCTGTTCTGAAGAAAGCTGATCTGCTTTGGATATATACAAGTAGATGTAAGGCACCCCAAGTTAAGCTTTGCTGCTTTCCACCAGGCTTTCTACCAGAATTGGTTGATGTGTTGAGAAGGGACAACCAACTCAGGAGTTTTAGTCAGGAGTTTATTTGTGAGAAGATAGAAAAAGAGATTTAGGAAAGGAAGCAATAAGTGAGCTGCTGAGGGAACTGGTGTATATGCTAGCTGTAGTAGACTAGCTGTGGCAGAAGCTTATTTACAGAAGTATAGCCCCAGCCATGAAGTGATGGATAGTATAATTATCTAAAAACGTATTTTAGCCATGATGGGTAGGGAGGTCAATATATTAGTTAGGTGTCCTATGTAATATCAAAGGTGTCTCGGGCAATTGCCAGAGACGTCCCTTCTGCTCTGAGCAGGTGGTGCTGATGGTGCGGCAGTGAGCTGCGAGTGGAGTGGTGATGGGTGGCTGCTGTTTTTTCTCTTCCTCAATCCAATGGCCAGCATCAAGCACTGGAGATGGTGGTTCTGAGAGGCAGTCAGATCTGAATCTTCATTGTTCCAGAAAAGCCCACTGAAGCACAGCAATGGCACTACTGCCACTCCTGGAAAGTATGATTTATTGTAGCAGGAACAAGGGATAAACTCAAGTGCTCTCCTCCGCTGGCTAAAGAGATTTCCTAATTGGTTAGGTTGGAAACTGTGGTTTCACAAACCAGGCTTCAGTTTTCTATTTCTTAGAGATTATTAACCTTGCATAGATGGTGGGATGGCGGTAGTAGTCAATTGGATTTTGGTTTCTTTCAGGCTTGCAGCTAGAAACCAGTAAGAAAAAATGACATATGGTTTTCAGTTCAGGATAGAACCAGACAGTCTGCAAAGTTATAATCTGCTGAGCAGCACACACATTTGGTAGAAATCAGGGGAGTGGGAGGTAGCAATCACACTAGGAGCTTCTGTCATCTAACTTCCATCGAAAAACTTGGTTTGTTTAGCTTGGTTGGTTTTTGTTTTTTCCTTTCCAGCATGGAGATAAGAAAAAATCCAGGGCCCCTAGGATTCCACAGGTGCAAATGAAATTAATCCATAGAGAGAAATTGCAATCTTCTTGTGGTTGAAGTCTAAATGTCGTGATTCAATTAGGTCAACTGTGTTGCATTCATTGCCGAGCAATAGGAGGTGGTTCACGTAGTGTGCATCCCCCACCACAGTGATGGCCTGATTAACTCACATTAGGATCTGCAGGAAAGATAGTCTCAGGCTTTGCTATTCAGATTAATTTCTTACCCAAGAGAAGGACAGATAACTGCAGTTCTTGATTGTGTCTCTGTTGGACAGCAAAGTAAAATAGGGTTATTTAATCATAAGAAAAAGCATAGCATTTAACTGTATCAGATATTGTGGTGATACAACCCACAGCCAGCATAGTTTCTCAAAACAAGGGAAGGTATTGGAAATATTCAAGAAATGCTAATAAGTTTGGGTAGTGGTGGGAGTTAAAGGGAAGGAAGGGCAGGGTGGATGCTTCATACTCTACTGGAATAAGCATACTAAGGACAGAAAATATTTATCAGCCTACATACTGTCTGCAGACCTTCTGGAAATACTTAATGTTGGCATCCATCCTGGTTTTTCTTTTCTTTTCTTGTGGGAGGAATTTCTCAGTTATTCCACAGCAATCCCATGTCAATATCGTTATCTCAATGCATCTGAACTAAGAAAACTTATGTGGCAGTGAGCAACCAGCTCACCACTACTGTTAGCATGGCTGGTACTTAGTGTATGATCCAGACCATAAGAAGCATGTTTCTTCTCAGATGCTTCTTTCCTCCATCTATTTGCTAGATATAAATAAGGAGGATAAATAAGCATTCATGGCAGTAAGTGGAAGGAATCATGCATTAACACAACTCAAAATATTTCATAAAATGGAATTTTATGGCATGAAGAATAGTGTCTCAACAATCGTCTGCCTTTTTGTTGACTGGGGGAAACCCTGGTTCAGATTTCTGCAGCTTGGGTCAGTCACATTCCCTCCAGCTGCTGTTAACTCCCAGAGCTGTTGTGAGGGAAATAATTAGGGGAGGGGATCCTCACCTCTGTGAAAGAAGGGCAAGATAATATAATGTACTGTATTGGCCCGAATATAAGCTGCACTTTTTTTCCAAATTCTGACAGTGAAAAGTTAAAGTGCGGCTTATATTCATGACCTTACGCCGCCGGCAAAGCGGTGCAGCCCCCCCCGCCAAGGAAGCAGCGTGGGGCAACACCACCCGCCTGCCACTCCGAAGCCTGCCCTGAGCCATTGGGGGGAAGGGAGGAGGCCACCAGCAAAGCAGCATGCCCCCCCAGAGCAGCCTGGGAGTGGGGGGCAACAGCGTGCTGCCTGCCCGCCACTCCCAAGACTCCCCCGAGCCGTCAGAACGAAGGGAGGAAGCTGGTGGAGGCCACCGGCAAAGCGGTGTGGCTCCTCCCCAAGAAGCAGCCCGGGTATTGTCTTTTTTTCTTCCCCCCCCTTCAATTTTAAAGGTGTGGCTTATTTGCGGGTGCGGATTGTATTTGGGCCAATACGGTATTACTTAATAATAAGCCTGTAATTGTTGCAGGATGATCCTTACAGTATAATCATGTGAGCTGATGAACTAGCATGGCATTTCATTATATATTGTGCTAGAATCCTTGTATGTGGAAGAAGGCTATTGAAGTGACAATAGTGGGTCTCAACCTTTAATTCCAGTACTTGTGGAGGAACTTCAGTTAATATTATTGCATCAACAGACCCCTGATAGTAGGGTACCAGAGAGAAAAGCTCCTGACCAGTTGAAGCTGACTAGCTTTAAATTTTCCCGCATAAAAGCCAGGAGATCCGAGTGCCTGTTGAAACAAACCTGAAATGTTCCAAAGTGAGGGGAGAATACACAATGCATGAGGTAGAAGAATGCTAATTGTTGGTACTGTCAGTTTGGAGGAGGCAGAAGCTGGCTGTCAGCCAGTCTCAGTTGAGAGGGAAATCCTGAAGTGAATCCCTAGAATGAAACAAGAAAGGGAACACCAGCAGTTGACATCCACAAGATACAGTATTTTCCATCAGGGCTGGCCAGGAAAAGGTAAGGCAGACCCCTGCTGTATGTGACACACAAGGAAATTAAACACAGCACGCCTGTAGGCAGGCTGCTTGCAATGAAGAGGGAAAAATGGAATTGGAAGGAGTGGAAATGGAATTGAATAGATTAAGTTGGCTAAAAATGTCTGGACAATATAAGCTGCTTTCATCATGCAGGGGATGCCAAAGTGCTTAGAGTACTTTAACAAGGAGTGGTGCATCCTACCAAACTGCTGATCATCAATATCTTCTGGCCCCATTTATGTGTCCAAAGCTTTCACAGCCTCTTCTGAGACCTTATTTGGGAGGCTAAAGAAGAGAATGCTTCAGGAATCTAGGGAAGAATTGTCACTAGATTTTTTTAGTAAGTTTATGGAAGCATCCCTTTTTAGGGTTTATAAAATATAAATTTATTTATCATTTTCCATTTTCCAACAAAACATACAAATTGACAAAACCCAAAATAACATCAAGTTGACTTCCCCTCACCCCATCTGTGCTCCCTTCCATTTTGTCTCTGCTACTGCATTTCCACAATAATTTCTTAACTATTTATTTTCTCTGAAATTTCCTTGAGTTTTCTTTACTGCTCATTTTACATTAACCCTGCTCATGTTTTCAGTTGTTTATAATAAGTTTTCAGATTTTCAGTCTTTATTAAAGATTCTTTCTTCCTGGTTCCTTATTCTTCCCATAAGTTTAACAGTTATGGAAGCATCCTTCAGACAAAGGTTATCAGAAGGGCATGTTGCGTGGCGATGTCCCGGCCCCTCCCGTGGTAAAATAAAGACACAGGACACGATAAGTAAGGTTAATGGGAGTAGCTGGGAGCGGGAGGCAAGAGGAAGAGCCCCAGCTGCACGCTTGCTTAAATACAGCAAGCCACGCCCCCAGACCGACCGGATTGGTCGCTCTGGGTAGTGACACGGCCGGGATTCCCCCAATGGCACAGGGGATGGGCAGCCATCCCCTGTACACGTGAAGGGGTCATGTGCTCCTGCAACCCCCCCTCCTTGCCAGGGCGGAAAGGGCTTTCTGGCTTTCTGAAGTGAATCCCTAGAATGAAACAAGAAAGGGAACACCAGCAGTTGACAGGGCTACAGTAGCTCACAATTTGTGATGCTATCTTCCTCCAAACTCCTACCAACAAATCCTTTGCCTCTATTTATTGTAGATTTCCACTTTTAAGCCGGAATACCAATGAAAGCAAAGGATCACCAGAAGTGGTAAATTAAGGGAATTGTTGGAATCCAGCAATGGATGACAGAGATGGGGATTTACTGTAGGAGAGCATGGTGCACAAGAAAACAGTTCTTTGTTGTAGTTTCTTTGGAGAAAGGCATTTGGACATTCAGGGACAAATGCATTATCATACTCCAGCCTTAACCGTTTCAAGTATTGCTTCCTTTAGATGCTTCATGAGCTATAATAAAAAGGCATTACACAGCTGATGACAAGATCCTCTTTGCTAATAGGAAGTAGTTTATTTTATTACAGTCCATTAAGTGCAGCAGTAGTAAGTGTCCCTGAGCAAATGGCAAGTGTGTGTGTGTGTGTGTGTGTGTGTGTGTGTGTGTGTGTGTGTGTGAAAAGGATTTCCTGGAAATAGATTTTGGCTCGGTTTCTGGAAGGAATAGAGTTCAGCAGCACTTATCAATCAATAGAGTCATATTTCTTCCCATCTCTGTTATGTCATCTTGTAAAAACTAAAGAGTAGTTTAAACATTATATAAGAACAGGAGTTTTTCCTCTTCATTCATTCATTTGACCATTGGTTCTGGCTACTTTTAAATATTGCAAGTCACTCTAGGGAGAACTGTGTTCAAATTCCAACACAGCATTGGGTATACTGATATTGTTGGCATCATTCTGTCTCAAGAGACAGTGGAGTGCACTTCCAGGGTGAAGTCAAACTACTGGAGAATCACAGCACCTGCTGTGACTGCAGAGACCAGTAACTCATAATTGTGTTGTTTTTGCTGCGTCAGCAACACTGAAGTAACCTCTCTGGGGCATAAGCCTGGGCAGTTTGTATGGAGGTCCTGGAGATATACTGGTACTGTATATGTGGATATATAGTGTATCTGTGTTGGTTGGATGTTCATTTATGTGTTTCGTATATATAATATCAGAATTCTAACTTGTAAGAAACAACAAAAAGAGAGTGTTTTCTAGACCCAATTGCCCTTTCCCTCAACCCCCCCCCCCATATTGAAATAAGAGATGCCATAATGAGGCAGATGAGAGTTGAAAATACATAACAGTAATTTATGTCTTTCACCGTTTTGGCAGCTCATTTTCCTGTTTTCAGAGTGCTTATTCAAATTGAAGCTTTTCAGGTAATTTTTCAACCCATTTGAAATAATTTGAATATTCCCTGCCAAGCTTCTGTGCATGTGAAAGGCTGTGGTATCGTCTCACTTGGTTGGAGCCTCTGTTACAAGTATTGGCAGAAATTAAAGACATTGCTTTGTTTTCAGCACATCCAGATGTATTTATAATAAGTGCTGCAACAGTGATGAAGAGACCACAACTGCCACTCTTTCAAAAGCTTAGAGCTCAGGCAGTCCTATCTTTTTTTCTTAGGTTAGTATCATAACTTTTGCTTATTGCAAAACCAAAGCTCTCTCAGGGGCTTACTATATCCTTCTGCAAGTATATGAAAAGGTGGCAGAATGCTGGGGGGAGGGGCTGATTTGGGGGATGCCCTTGAAATGAGGTCTCTAGCACTCCTAGAAGGAATGTTATAAAAGTTTAAGGTTGACATTGGGGTAAAGCAAGGTTCTTCTGCCTTCCATAGTGCAGCAGGCAAAAATTCAACAGGTTAAGTATTTTCTAATACATAAATAAATTTTTGTGAAATGCTTTACCTGTTCTCATTCTGTCTCTCAAACTTTTTATTATGTGTGCGGTCACTGATTTATTTTTAGGTCCCTCCATTCCACCTGCAAAAGGGAACACAAATATGTATCCTCATTTACAAGTGGGTTGGAGGGCCCAATCCAGGTACACAGCACTGGGCACACAAAAAACCTCTTTGGCAACCTTGACTGTCCCAACCAGGAGGTTTGTCTTTTTAGAAGTAGAAAGGCTTGTGGATGTGGCAAACTGGACATTGAAAGCTATAACCTCTGGTTCCTAAGCTAGCATCCCTCAGTGTGTAAAACAGGCTACCCTACAGACTCTTATTAACAAAGGGCCAATCCACCCCTTCAAAGCAATATAATATAGAGGAGTGCAAACCTCATGCAGCTTATTGCTTCCTAAGAGTTCTTCCCTCAGGGGCTTAAAATATGCAGGAGGTCATATTTTTGACCTCCTTCCTCCAGACTAATTACAAGTGTGAACACTGTTAGTAAATCATCCATCTTTGTTTTATTCTGGTCCTTCTGAGGAGGCTTGAACCATTCTCCTCTTTACTTGAGGAAGCTGGCTGTGATGAAGCTTGAGGGCCCTTTGCTTTACTACTACTGCTGCTGCTGCTGCTGCTGCTACTACTACTACTACTACTACTACTATTAATAAAATGTATATAGCACACTTTATCAAAAGATCTTAGGGTGGTGTACAACGTTAGAAACACATTACAAAACATCAAAGATAAGCACATAACAAAAACACAGCAAAAAGCATACTGACAGACATCCTAATAGTAAAATAATCACAATAATAACAGTACTCTCACAACAACAACAAAAATAAATAAAAAATCCTTCCAGTAGCACCTTAGAGACCAACTAAGTTTGTTCTTGGTATGAGCTTTCGTGAAGAAGTGTGCATGCACACGAAAGCCCATACCAAGAACAAACTTAGTTGGTCTCTAAGGTGCTACTGGAAGGAATTTTTTTTTTTTTTTGACTATGACAGACCAACATGGCTACCTACCTGTAACTAGTACTCTCACACATACTTTCACAGGCCATAGATTATTTAATAGTCATGGGCCTGGGTAAAGAATAATCTTTTTGCCTGGCTTCTAAAGACATGTAATGATGGTGCCAGGCGAGTCTCTGGAGAGAGCATTCCACAATCGGAGAGCCAAACACAACAATGTTTTAGACAGAATCTGAGGTTTATATCCAGAATGCAATGCTAGAGTGGAGAACTCATGTTCACCTCCCTACGCCCACTCCTGCCCATGCACATTACCACAAACCTCTACATTCTTGTGAGATTCTTTCACACAAATGACATACACCAGGATTCTACTTCTACTATAGAATACCATATGGATTCAAAGGCAGTGTAAGGCAGCCTTTCCCAATCTTGGGTTCCCACATGTCATTAGACTACAACTACCAACACCCCTGACCATTGGCCATGCTGGCTGGTGATGCTGGAAGTCATAGTCCTGAGGACCCAAAGTTGAGGAATGCTTGTCTAATCTAAGGAGTGTATGCAGCAAAAGCATACCAATCCAAATTTTCTGAAGAAAGCTAGGTTTTAAGTTAGGTGGAAAACCTCTTTGTCTCCAGACATTACTGGACTACAACTCGCATAATCCCTTGCTAGCTGGAGCTGATGAGAGTTGGAGTCAAGTGACAACTGGGTGACTACAGGTTCCCTGCCCCTGTTCTAGGCCCTACATTTGACTTAAGGATGACATGTTCCCTACTCTGCTCACTATCCTTCTGATGTCCATGATCTTTCAGCTTTGGAGTTGCAGCTCACATGACCCCCCATGTACTCGCTGCAGGTAAACAGAAAAGAGAAGTGTTTACAGCACTGAGAGGGAGGGTAGGATTAGTGCATTGCATGAGAGGTTGCAGTGTGTCACTCAGTAATACAGTCCACAGCTGTTCCAGAGATGTTCAGAAAAAGCCAATGATTTATCAACACCGTGTCACAATTGAGAGTAGAAATCTTCTTAAAGCAATGTCCCTTGATTATTCCAAGGGAATCACTCATATGGAGAATGTAATATGTGATCTGGGTCCTTCATGGATGCAGGTGCAGCTTCCCAGAAGTGATTCCAGTGAAGACAGCAGCTGAAAAACGTACTTCCACAGTTGTGGGAACTGCTGCTGGGAAGCTACAGCTGAATCTGTGGGGGTTCTAGGTTGCATGTTTATGGTCTCCACGTGAACGCATTCCTAAAGACAGTTGGGATGCATTATACAACTCTGTGAACTCTCTTGTAAGCAACTGATAATCCACCCCTTTCTGTTTTCCCCTCAAAGACGTGTTTTTTTGCTTCCCCCCACCTCAGCAACTCAGTTACAGCTCTTATAATTTTAGTAGCCTAGATTTCCTTCAAAGCATATGTGGAGCTCAGACTGGTAACTGGATTGTAAAATCTGAACATGCTCTTTGGTAGATAGATGTGCCAAATTGCCTCCAGATCTCTCAGACTGTAGAAGCTTTGGATGCTGTTGCTTTCCTGAACAGCTATCCAGATTGTAGTCTCATTCCTCTGGGTATCATTAGCATTGTGAACAATGACTTCCCATCTTCCAGCCACCTGCAAAGAACTGTGTGTGTATGTGTGCAAAATAGCCAGCAAGTCAGCCACGTCCTCCCAGATTGGTCTTTCCTCTGATTGCCACTGAGAAGAGAAATAAAAAAAATCCTAGCTGCACACAATTGGTGCCCTAGTTGCTTGCTTGCTCTGACTCCAATGCAAACCTGTGCTCATTTACTTGGGAGTAAGACACATGGAGTTTAGTCAGACTTCTGAGTAAGCATTCATAGCACTGAGCTGCATGGCAAACAAAATGCCTGTATTAGATGTCCATACAATACTTGTCTAGCTCCTACTATAGCTTCTTCCCAACGTAATACTAGACAGGAACCATTCTGTAGGCAAGATCAGAAAACAGACAAAAGCTGTAAACCTATGCATCTTTAATTTGGTTTAAGCGCTATTGCATATAATTCTGTTGAAAGATGTCCTCTGTTTTGACCCATGTGTGAAGAATAGCAGTGAGCTGAGTGTGAAAGCACAATAGGCAGTGTACTATGATCTCATTTTTGATTGACCTGTGATCTTTCAAGGCACAGAAGAATAGAAAGCTTAGAAAATTCCAACTACAGTGGTACCTCGGTTCTCAAACGTAATCCGTTCTGGAAGACCATTCGAGTTCCGAAATGTTCGAAAACCAAGGTGCAAAGGGCTGCCTTTAGCACCTAGTAAATCTCACTTTTTAAAAACCATAATAGTGAGACAAGCTAAGCATTAACTGAACCACAGTTTTCATTAGCCTATGAGAAAATGCAAAAAGACCAGCACCATCTCTAAAGACACCTGGTGGACTGCTTGCTTCAAAATCCTTGTATGACACAAGTACCCTCCACCTGGAAAGTTAAAGATAGAAGGCTTCACAGTTCTCTCTCTGAAGACACAGTTCCCCATGCAGAGAGGGGCAGTTGTCTCCTCTTTCTAACAACTGCTCCCTCCCACGCTTTCTGAGGAGGAATTGGCTTGTTAGAGGGCTGCTTGTATTGGTTCTAAACACTTCTGTTGCACTTTAAATAACACTGTCAGCTGCTGTGGAGAACAGGAAAACTTGTATTGGAGGTCACCATTAAGAATAATAGCAGGTGGGCACTCTAAAGCAAATTTAGCAGACAGAGGTAGCTAAAAGCAACTAAAAAAGTAAAGGCCCAAACACCACCCATTCAGAATACCTAAAATGCTTGTATAAACAGGAATGCCCTCAGCTGGATCCAAAATGACAGCACTGTCAGTCCCTGCAAAGGGAGGGCATTCTACAAACAGTCAATTCCCTGGAGAAACCTCTACCTAAGTCGCCTCCCTTAAGAATGGAACACAGAAAAGAGCATCTTCCAATTTAAATATGTCTGTCTAGTAATAAATATGATGTTCTACCAAAAAAAAAGAGGAAAAAATGGACAATGTGTTATCAATGTGAGAAGCATTTATTGCACAGAGAATGTAGAATGGCCCATTGTTTCTGTATTTCTGAAATACATTCCCACAACATTCTTATATTTCTTTCATCCATCAACCATTAGAAACTTACTCTTCAGGGCATTCAAGGATTCTCTATATTTCAACAAGATCCCAGAAGCCACAATCTAATACTTCATCCAACATCCATCTTTTCAGTAAACTGGAATAAACCTTTGGAATGCCAGTTACTTGAAAATTTCCTGTTTTTCAAAACATTATATACCTGTTATGTAAAAAATATATAATATGAAGACAAAACTTTGTCCAAGAAGCACTAAAATGCATTTTTTAAAGTTACTTCTATTGTTATTGCTTAATCTTATTTCTCAGTCAAAGTGTTCCATGCTGTCTGTGATCCTTAAGTGCCTGCTGAACTCTCTCTCTCTCTCTCTCTCTCTCTCTCTCTCTCTCTCTCTGTGTGTGTGTGTGTGTGTGTGTGTACACATGCATACACACACAGTGCTTTTTTCTGGGAGTACTCGGGTACACATACCCCTAAACATTTTGTGAATCTTTGTACTTTTGTCCATTTACTGTATCCCCCCCCCCGATTTGAACTATAAAATGATGATTTGCTTGAGTCAAAGTGAGAGTACCCTAAACATTTTTTAAAGAATGTTTTAGAAAAAAGCATATATATATATATATAAATTATTTCACAGATAAACGTCCATCAAACATGATTCTCTCTCTCTCGCTAGCTTATTATCTCTTGTGTTCCATGAAGGAAAAGCAAAGGCACATACTGTACAGTACAGCTAAGTGCTGCAAAATTACATTTAATACAATGAATTATTCTCTCATGAAAAAATCCAACAAATTGTGTGCAGGCTTACTCTACACAATATTTTGCTAAATTATCCACAAGAGCCTGAGGCCTCTCTTCAGTTAATACATAGAAATGTTCATTACCAGAAATTTTACGAAGGCCCCTGCACATTTATTTTATTTCTGAGCTGGGATTTAAAGCTACGTCTTTGCTGGCTCCTGTAAACCCTCTAGCAGTAGCTTATTGCTATCTGCTTAAAGAAGGATACAGAGAATACCCTGAGCTGTCTACAATACACATTATTGACACGAGTTCCAAGTTAAACAGCAGACCAAGTGCCAAGTCCCTAGAAGCAAAGACAATAAGATTTACGGAGGTAAGCAAGAGAGCTGCCCATTTGTTTCCAAACCTGCTGATGAACTCATTAAGGTATGTAGTGCTGCAAGTATACTGTAGTAACAAATGTATCTGACTAATGGAGGAGGCACATCAGGGATGCCCTCAATTATTGCTCTGTAGAGCATTCTGTGACATTTATCCTATTTACCATTGGCAGCTCTTCAGGTATTTTTCACACTGGGCAGAAATACGACAGCACTTTGACTCCCAGATCACCTCCATCCACACATAAGTTATTGGGTTATGTTTCAGAAGGCAGTGAATGTTCTAGTCACTGTCTACCCTGGCAGGTCTATTCATTCTCTTTGATATTTTGAAAGAGTAGAAGTGGGGAATATGATGGGAAAATATCAAAGTCTTTCTGTCTTTTAAACAACCCTCTTTTTGTGCTTGTTCATGAAGAAGAGCTCTAAAGAGAAAGCAAAATATAATTTTACAGTAAAAGTTTCTTCCTTTGTTTCTTTTTTGAAAACTTTTTAACTACTCCAGCTTATAATGTCTAATGCTGCATATAGGCAAAACTAGCATAGTCTCCAACTGCCCTGAAAATCCTGAGACCATCACAAAAACCTTTAAGTCACCATGGCTTCTCATGTTGCCCCGAATGCAGAGTTTTTTCATCGCCAGTTTCATTTGGGAATCTGAAGTGTCTCTAAGTCGCTGCCACCTATGTGTGTAGTGTGCATTTCCTCTTTGGCTCCTGCTTTGAGAGAGATACAGAGAGTTCTGATCCCGAAGCTTGGCTCTTTCTATGACTTAAAATGAACCAGACTAGATTTCTAGAGAGGAAGAGGATTTGGAGAAATGGGGAGGGGTTCTCTGGAACAAAAACACATCCCTCCAAAGCCCCTTCTTGCTTGGTTTCTCATGTGGACAGGGGAAAGGCATGGATCTCTCCCATGAGGTAAATTGGTGGTGCCTTCTGAAATCTGATAACTCTCCCCCTTTTGTGCATTTGGGTGAAGAGGAGTCCCAGCGCAGCTGGGGGAGGGGATCCCAGGGGTGGGTGTCTGTGCACCTGATCCATCTAGGATTCACCACAGCACCAGGATGCTGCAGTTGCTTACACATTCCTAATTTGATCAGAATTTTGAAACACTTAAGGGAAGTTTATGTATCCCTGAACTCAAAAGTTTATATGTCCCTGGACCCCAACATAAACATTAGGGTACCCCATATCTTTTTCCTCAGGCTTCCCTAAATGCAGTACATAAATTCAAAAATTTCTGTGCTCATGTCCCTATTTTCATCTGAGGAATGTTGGAGGGTATGAATAGTCAGCTGACATTTAGTACATTCAAGATATACTATTTTACATGGCCGCAAATCTTAAATTAGCTACGGCCATTTGGTTCATTGTACAGTTCCCAGTTAGCCCCTTGTTCTGAACATTACCTTCTGTGCTAGAGAAGGGTTACAATGGAGGAATTAGCCCACTAATGTAACATTTAATTCATCAAACAGATTCCTATGAAAGTTTTCCCATCCATGCAATAGGACCACTTCTTTAACACTGAATGATGCAGGGGTGGGGAACCTCAGGTTGTGGGGGCAAATGAGTCCCTCCAGTTTTCTCTACCTGGCCTCCCCATGCCACATCTCACACTGGCCTTGCTCCGCACTCCCTTCAAGCACTTTTAACTGGCTATAGTTTGCTCCGCACTCCCTTCAAGCACTTTTCACTGGCTATAGTTTGCTCCGCACTCCCTTCAAGCACTTTTAACTGGCTATAGTTTGCACTGGAACTATCGGTAGTAGAAGAGCAAGGCCTTCTATGGTAAGCACCATGAAGAGCCACTTGCTCTTGCTTTTTTCTTTGTGGCAGTTGCCATCACCACAGGGTAAAGATAATGCCTGACTGCATCCTGAGAGGCATGTCACAAAGCCCACTCATTGTGTTAATAGATCCATGTTTCCTTGCATGGAGGGGGGGGAACGGGTAAAGGAAGGCTAACTGGCACCCGGTACGGTATGTCGGGGGCAAACCGCCCGGCGGCGCATGCTCAAGCACCGTACGGATGGCGGCGGGATCCTCTGCTCATGGCTGCAGTGGTGGTGGAGGGATCCTCTGCACATGGCTGCGGCGGCATGATGGCAGCAGCTTGTGCCACCGCGCCAGGGGGCGGCAGGCGAGCCTCCCGCGGGGTGCCTTCTTGTCACCCCCACAGAGATGTCACCCGAGGCAAACCGCCCCCACCCCCTTCCTCCGCCACTGGGGGGAAACACTGCTATTTGGTCAGCGTTATTTTAGCAAACTTAGAAATAATCAGTGCTATTTTTCTAGAAAAAGAGGTGCTGGAACTCACCATGTACGACTCTCTTGTTCTCTTATACAGTGGTACCTCTGGTTAAGTACTTAATTCGTTCTGGAGGTCCGTTCTTAACTTGAAACTGTTCTTAACCTGAAGCACCACTTTAGCTAATGGAGCCTCCCGCTGCCGCTGCACCGCCAGAGCACAATTTCTGTTCATATCCTGAAGCAAAGTTCTTAACCTGATGCATTATTTCTGGGTTAGCAGAGTTCTTAACCTGAAGCGTATATAACCTGAAGCGTATGTAACCTGAGGTACCACTGTAAAGATAATAGTCCCCACCTGAGAGGTGCAGCAACTGAGTTCCAGCGAGTTCCGGCTGGAAAAAAAAGCCTTGGAAATAATAAAGATCAGATCAGAGGCTGCTGGATATGCCTGCTACATGCTGCTAATATCCTTTCATAAGTAAGTTTGGAACAAGAAGAGGGAGGGAAATATAAAATTCACTGTGTTCAAATAATTCTGCATTAGTCCACGTAGAGCCCTTACCCAATCACATAAGAGTTATTCTGAAAATGGGGAAAGAAATGTTCTCTTGGTCCTTTAGCAACAATCTGTCAGGGTTTGTTAATTACTTAGCTTCGGGTTGATCTCAGCTAGGTTCCTTGTGAATAATGCACTAGATTACTGTTTATTTTCTAGGGCTTGTTGTCAGATGGCTCTTGCCTTCTTAAATGGCTCTACCTTGGTTTGGAAAATGTTCACATCTAACCTGCAGTTACTTAACAAGATAAACCTCAGTTGTTTCCTAAAACAAAGATAAAAGTCTGTTGCTTGGACATGAACATCATTCTCTGGGGATTTCTTTCTATTGGCTCTGCTTTTATGCGTCAGTATTTTTGACTCAAATTACATCTTACCTTTTAATGAGGAGAAACGAAAGGGAATGAGAAAAGAGAACTTTAGGCAGAATTAGAGTAAGTGCTTTCCCTGTCCCCTTCCATTTAATCACTCAAGATACTTGTGCTGACTATATTGAGAATGAATCAGGCCTATTCCCCCCTTTTTTATATAAAAAAGATTTGATGTATGAGAAAAGAGCTACAGTTTACCACCGAAACCACCCAGCATTGGCTTGTGTTCTGTATACAGTAGGAACCCACAGGGCCAGGATGTGTACACTGTTAAAGTATGTTCAAAGCACGTGCTTCCTACAAAGCATTCTGGGCACTGTAGTTTACTCCTTACAGATTTACAATTCCTGGCAAGCCTTAACAAACTACACTGCCCAGAATTCTTTGAGGGGGTAAATGTGCTTTAAATATGCTTTAAAGGTCTAGTGCAGGCATGTCCAACAGGTAGATCGTGATCTACTGGTAGATTACTGGCAGTCTGTGGTAGATCCAAGTGCTCTCTCACTATTATATTCATTTATGAATCCCTTGCAATGAAGCACCTCAAAGTAATAAAACCATATGTAAAGCAATAGCCTGTTGTTTTCTCATTAGATGGCAGGAAGACAATGAACGGGTCCATTTTTTCTTCAGGGGGCATGTGAAGGACGTAATAGGGGCCAATTCCTTCCTCTCTTCTTTGCCACTTGAGAAGTGAGGAGGGCAAAAAAAACAGACTGTGAAAAGAAAGGATTGGTTAATTCCCCCCACCCCCATCAAATGTGGTTTCAGATGTGCCCAACAACCTCTGTAAAATGTTTTGAAGAAAGAAAAAGGGACCTACTCTTTTCTTCCCATTGTCTGGTTGGTCTTCCTCCTTTTTCATCTTACCAGATATGGGGCAGCCTTTACCACAACATTATTATTTTCCTTTTCCTTTTTACAGAGCAGACACACTACTAAGCAAAACTCACATTCACACCCAGCATCTTGATATCCTAGGGGGAAAGATGGCAGGTGCAACTGTCTGAACCTGCTACCCATCATCAGGTGGGTGTGATTATCTGCACCCAGGGCCTATGCCCCATAGAAGCTCCACCACTTGCTGTGAAAAAGATGGAAGTTCATTGTAGCCTTATAATCCCATCTGTCTCTCTTAGGCTCCACTACCCTGCTGAAGGAGTGTAGCTTCTTAAAGAGGTATCCCAATGACTTCCATGGTACTTGCCTGGTGTGTGCTCTGCACTGTGGGTTAGGTACTGTGGGAGGCTCTTGGCTCCTTAGAGGAACTGGACTTTGGGGAGTGTTCTGTTCGACTGAGTCTATATCATATTTAAAGCAGCCAACCACTGCTGTTGCAGGTTCAAATACAGCTGTGTCTGCTATATGTACACATTCTGTACATGCTTATGCTGCCATCTTGTGCAAATCATTGAAGAGCAAGCCTTATTGAACTCGTAGAATTGTGCAGTAAATCCCCAACACACGAAGCTTCTCCAAGACAGAAAATGTCCAGGCCAAGTCATACATTGCTGTAATGAAAGCTTATAATTTAAAATTCAGAAATAATGTATCAGGTGGCTTCAGAAGAGAAAATTAGTGGGTTGGGAGGGTGGCAGAACAAGTGGAGTATTTTTTTTCACCCAGTATTTCCCCCCCCCCCCCATTTTTGCCACATACGAGTTTTAAATTTCTAATTAGGAATCCTGTTGGATTGCTTTCTTCTTTTATGTGAAACTGCCAAAAAAGCCATTATAGGGATGAAATAGTTAACAGGGGGGGGGGGAAATACTCTGTTGCTAGTGAAAATGAAATGTAGAACCTTAAAGCTTCAAAAACCAGAGGAACACATTCTGCAACCCTAAAATGTTGTTCTCAATGATTATCAATCTCCTGTTCCATCTGCTGAGTTCCCCGCCATTCCCAGCACAGCTTAGTGGCATTCTTTTTACAGCTGTCCACTGCAAAACTCCTCCTGCCAACTTCCTAAAAATCTTAATCCATCCCTGTGCATTGGCCGACTGGAAAAATGCCTCTTCACAGATTTTCTCATTTACCCACTTTTTCACTTTGGGGCTGCAGTCATATCATGCATAAAAAGCAGCTGAGCACTGCTGTTATATAGTAAAAAATCTGGAATGATCCAGCAAATGGCAGAAATCTAGATAAATCCATTTGCTGTGTTTGCACTTCATGCTAACCCATGGTTTAGCATGTGTTTGCACTTCATGCTAACCCATGGTTTAGCATGACATGCACATGCTGGAATGAGCCCGAGTGTGTTTCAGGCTCTTGCACTCCTTCCTTCAAACCCATAATTTGAATTTTGCTTATTTTGAAACTGACTAGACTTGGTTATCTCTGAACAGCACTACAGGTACAAGCCACTACAAGGATCTTATGTCATACCTTACAGCTATGATCTATATACATTACACCCATTTGACAGCAATCATATAGGGCTGGTTCACATAACTATTTTGTAGTTTTCATAAGTTGAGGGGTGATGTGGAATTGAATTTTTGCTATGATAAACTGCTTTCTCAAATATATTTGCATATCAAGATTTGTTTCTTCTTGGGGTAAATAATTAAAGATAGGATTGAGCCAGGACTTGTTGAGCTGCTGTGTCAACCCATGTTAGGCTATTCAGAAGACCAGCCATTGCACAAAAATCCACCACACAAGTCAATGTGGTAACTTCTTCTTGTTTTTATATAAAGAACATTTAGATAGATCTATGATAACAAACACATTTCTAATTTATTGCTAATCTCTATTCTGAACTATTCTATTATGTAGAGAATTCAATTGTCTCATTGTCATAGAGTTTATGCTTCTATGATTTTTCATACAAATTACAAGATGACCATCATTCCTGTGTCACATTATAAGGGAACAGCTGCCACATCCAAATGTTCCAAGGGACTTGGGGCTCATAGTCAAGTCACGTCTCTTTTGAGCAGTTAGGACACATCAGGGTACATCTCTTTAAAGAGCAAGCAGGAAAGTCCAAACCATGAACAATTCCGAGTGGCCCCTACTGGCTGTAGTTCACCTTCCTATTGCAGCAATAGAGGGATGCTGTCTCAGCAGAGAGCTGAGGTTGACAGGGCCTATAGGAGCTGGCTGTGTTGATTAAAGGGTACTTGCCTGGTTTTGTATCTGTTGGCTTCTGCAAGGTCAGGAAAGAGGAGGTCCTATCATCTTCTGAGTAAGAGGGTGATGGTTGGACTGTGTCAATTAACAGGGAGGACATACAAGAAGGTATTTCAGGTTATCCTCTGGATGCAGCACCCAGTTTCTCCTTGGAGTATTGCTGACCTCTGTGGTTGGGGGCCATGATGCATATATTCCGAGGTGCTTGGGATTATAAATGAATTCCACATATAAATTACATAGGCCCACATGCAGGTTTCTAATTGGTCTGGGTCCTATAAATGCATACATATTCCACCCTGGGCTTGTATCTCCTTTCAACCTGACTTAAGATTAAGTAGATCAAATTTGAAAGTGCACCACAATAATTTGGACAGTTCAAATATCCGAGCTTCATATGATTTGAGCAGTGCTTTCAAAGTACATATGCCATGCTTTTATTCACAGAGCATAGTTTTGGTAGAATTTTGTATAGGGTGTTGTGTGTGGCACCAGTATAAATTTGTGCAGAAAACAATATGCTTGGATCCAAGGTAAGGTCCCTCATATTCAAGCCATGATTTTGTTTTCTTTCTTTTTTTAGATGTTTGATTGGATCAGTCACAACAAAGAGTTGTTCCTGCAGAGTCACACTGAAATTGGAGTGAACTACCAACATGCCCTTGATTTGCAGACACAGCATAATCATTTTGCTATGAATTCTATGGTAAGTACCTATTTTCTTCCCTTCTAAGGATGCATATGGGACAGAGATGAAAAGTCAAGGAAGAAGCACCAGTTAAAAGATTAGGGAAACCCTGGAGGTTTGATGAGTAAAAGGTCAGGTTGAGCATCTAACAGCAGTACTTAAAAAAAAAAGTATTTAAAGGACAGTGTGCAATACATATTTTGCCATGTTCCTGAGATACCATTAATGAGAGTCAGTAAACAGAAAACTTAGTACTGTGATAACTGACATTTTTTTCATACGACCAGGATTTATTTTTCCTCTTTGATCACTTGGTCATTTAAACTGCTACTGAAGTTCAGAATTCCAGAAAATAAATCATCATGCTTATTTCAGACATGCTGATGCCATCTACATTGGATACATGCCCCTTTTGTATGTTCTTATAGCAATGTTGAAGCCACTTCCTTCTGGTATGATTTCATACCGCTCCAGGAGTCATATTCTCATTTTCCACCAAGTAATTGCTTGACCAGTAGACAGGACAATTATTGGGCAAGAAAGACCCATGGCCACATGGCTGCTTAGTCACAGGTTTCCATTAGATTGTATAACAGAAAATTAGCTCCCACACTATTGCATGGGCATGGAAACGGTGCATCAGAATAGAGCTGATACAGGTTCTTCCTGTTCTAGTGACATATCATTCCTGTTTTATGTGGATTGAAGGAAGCTTGTGGACATTCTGAATCCCCTCACATCAAAGTAGCTGCTTCAGGATATGCAATCACAGCTCAGCACCCCACTATTTGAAATTATTGTCCAAATGCTTGAAATTATGTGACCGTTTGTTTGCCTGCTGAAATTGGATGACAACTTCAAAAACTCAAAGAAAAATTCAGTCTCAAAAAATAGCAGTAGTTATAAGAGGCCCCATGACAAGCTGTGGGTACCTGAATTTTTGGCTTAAAGATGCTCAGAGCTGAAGAACTCATAGGGCAGTTAGAATGTACTGCTGTCACTGGCCACTCGGTAAATGTAAAACAAGTTGCTTCGGTTTTGGGTGGTCACTAAAAAAATAAAAAAATAAAATGTCATTTTTCATAGGACTGGAAATGATAAACTTTATGTTCTAGCAAAATACTACCTGTATCTGGTTATTATAATCCCAGTGGCTTTATGGGACACTTGCAATAATATTTCAGTTTAATTTGTAGTTGGTAAATTGAACACAGTTAAAAATTAAAGAAGAGAAAATCCACCTGTTAGCTGTCAGTGTATCACTCAGTAAAAATTACTCTATATTCCTGCGTATAAGACTACTTTTTAACCCAGGAAAATCTTCTCAAAAGTCGGGGGTCGACTTATACGCCGGGTCGTATTTCTTATACGGCGAGTATATCCCAAACTCTATATTTTAACTGGAAAAGTTGGGGGGTCGTCTTATACGCCGGAATATACGGTAAGTACTGCTAATGCATGCAGTTTTATTCAGAAACTTCGGTTTGTGGCAGGAAGTTAATCATTCCTATAAGTGTGTGGATGTTGTGTGGTTTGTACCCATTCAACTTTACCAGCTGCTGGAATTGCTATTTCTACAAAGCTGTTACAAACTTGGACACAGACTTCCTATTTAAGTGTCATTTCAGAACACTTAAATTGCCATAAAGTAGCTTTATTGAGAAAGTAACACCGACCTTGTTATAAGCACCTTCCTTTTGATGTATGATGTGACTGGAGATGTGGTACTCTTGTCTCATCTAGATAAACTTGTCTATTTTCTGAATGCTATTCTCCTAAAAAGCATCTCCACAGAGGAACCATTAAGGAACAAAATGAAGAATTTGATTGTGGAAGGTCTTTATGAGCAGGACTCTTCCTAGCCATATGATTTTTCTGTGGCTCATAAAGCATAAGCTGAGCCTCTTTGAACGTTTAATATCTGAGTTTCATAGGGGACTGTCACTAGCTGTGCATTGATTAGTAATGCCTAGCTTTACACCACATGTGTGCTAGTCATGGCTATGGCTGAGTCCCAATCCCCACGGGGTCTTAACAGCTTTCCAATTTTGCTGTAATGAAACAGAAAAAGAAAAACTGTTAAAGAAAATGTCATTAAGTGCAGTTCTCTAAACATTTTATTTATTTGCACACTTTTTTCATTAATAATCCTTCTTCATCAGTTTTGTCATAGTCAGACTATACATATTGTGTACAGCTGTTAATTTCATTGCCATCACTATTTAAAATAAACTCCCATTACAGTACGTAGATTGATGTTTTATTTTCTTTTGTTCTAAAAGCTGGTTTCATAAAATCAGGTAGTCAAGGCAAAATCCTTATATTTTAAAATCATAGGAAATATGGAATGTTCCTTGTGGGAGGCTTTTAGACTGATTGGAATCCAAAAAATCTCAGCTTTAGGGTTTTTTCTTTTCTTTTCTTTTTTAAAGGTAACAGTCTTCATGGCTACATGTGCTACTTTTTGTATTAAATACATGTGACACATGTTGCAAAAATAAGAAAAAGGAGGAATGTTTCAAACAACCCAAATTCATTACATTTGCAAATCTCATAATAATTTCACATAGTTGTACATCTGATGAAGTGGGCTGTAGTGTATGAAAGATTGTACTAAATAAATTTGTTAGCCAAGGTGTCCGTGCTTTTTTTTAGAGAGATTTCATGTTTTCACATGTTGTCATTCAGGACAAGAATTTCTTCAAAAATCACTGAGGACATGCTATAGTGCAGTGGTGGCGAACCTATGGCACGCGTGCCAGAGGGGGCACTCAGAGCCCTCTGTGGGCACGCAACGCCGTCGCCCCAGCACAGAGCCGGCAGAGGGCGAGGGTGGCGCATCGAGTCCTCAGCTCAACTTGGGTGGCCGGAGCGCCATGTGCGTGGCGGGTCGGCGGGGGAAACTGACAGGAGTGGGATGCAATGCCCGTCAGGGCGCTGACTCTCTCCAAAACAGAGGTTGCAGCTATTCTCTGGCCTGAGTTCATTACGCCCAATTGCGTGGAGGCTTCCGGAGCATATTGTGGCAATTAGTATTTTATGCGAGCGGGTTGCGAAATAGCATAGGCAGTGATTATGGTGGGCCCTCAGTTTCAGATGCTGCATGAGCAGTACAGTAAAGAGCCAAAATCCCCAAACTGGCCCGTCTGCTGCAGCGCCTTCAGGGCTCCTTTTGCTCAGCCGTTCTGCGTGGGATGCCCAGACCAAGAAGGCGCCCTGATGGCCAGGGAGGCACAAAGGGAAGGGCCGGGTGGGGCATTGATCCCATTCGGATACATTACACTTTTCCCCAGCTGGACACCCTGCGTAGGGGCTGGTCGGGGCAGGGCAAGGGAGCAGGACTAGCATGTGGGACAGCCCTCAGGGCCCTTTCAGGAAGCGGCGCAATGGGGGGGGTGCCACTCTGCATGCACTCAGAGAGCCACACCGAAAACACTAGCTTGCTCGGGCTGGAGCTTAAAAGCGGGGAATCCTTAAAGTGTGGAATTCTCTGCCAAATAATTTTAAGTCAATGAAAGCACTTGGGATTGCTTTCCTTACTTAGTTTGGATCATCTTAATGCAAACTTTTACAAGTTGTTTGTATCATTGAAAACTCTGTTATTGTGTTTTTCTTTTAAGACAAAAGATGTTAATGTATGAGTTGTTTTTTCCTAAACTAAAACCTCAATATTCAGGTTCAATTGCTGTGTTTGCACTTTGTGATAAATAAGTGGGTTTTGGGTTGCAGTTTGGGCACTCGATCTATAAAAGTTTCACCATCACTGCTATAGTGCATAGTAAGAAAATTGATTTCCTAGGCTGTTGTGTTAAACTAGAGGAATATTATATAGCACTATGTACTCTAAGAATTGCATTTTTTTTACCGAACAGTTAGTATTCTTTTTTTAAAAAAATGGATTGTTCTTTTATTACAACTGTGCAGTATTTACGTCTATATGTTAATGTGTCTCATTAAAAGAGAAAACTGACTTTAAAGTATATTTGGTATCCCATTAATCTCATTACTTTTCTAAAGCAAGCTTCATTGTCCTATTTAAATGGGTACAAATCACACTGATTGCCGATTTATATTTGAATAGCCCAGTGCACATGCTGATTATTCTAATTGAAGCTATTCATAACTGCTTCACCAAAATTGGTTTATGCTTTATATGTGACCCCTTCGAAGGGTGAGTCATGACTTCAGAGAAATGTGCAAAGTTGTTTTCCAACATGGCTACATCAGCCCACCCGTTGTCAAGGAACTAATTGTCAAAAACTAGGACAAGTTGCCCTCTCTCCCTAGAGTTACAATGCATAGGAAACACATTACAATTACCCTCTAATGACATCTTTCTGAAATAAGATCTTACTGTTTGTCATTTCCATGCACTGTACTCTTTATATTATGCCAAGACAATATGCACTTCAATTAAAATCTGCATCAGGCCACATGCAATTAGTTGGTTAAGAACATTACCATGGGAATTGGGTTCTTGAAGAGATCATACGAGAACAAGCTATTGTTCTTCATTAGAGCTTATACAATTGCTGGGTACAGTTTAAAGATTACAACTTCATTCCCAGCAAAATCAAAGCAGCAATTGGATTTCTGCAGGAAAACATGGACTCATGTTAATGTCTTTCTTGAGTTCATGGAGTCTTCTGCTTCTCTCACTCTTGATTGGGGTTGTGTTGTGTGTATAATTTTTCTTTAACTTTATTCCGGTGATGATCGTTTGTTTATAATAGAAGGGGAGGGGGAGAGAGAGATAGAGAGCGCAAGTCCTAGCAGAATCCCCACCTTCTGTCCTTAATTCTTGCCCACCCTGTGTGTCTCCAGGAACTAAGTGGTGATAAGAGGCATGTTAGGCCATCATGATAAGTACAATGTGTTTGATCTTTTAAAAAGCCATGTCCTTAGTGAATATTTTATTAATTACATGTGTGTGTAGGAGCATGATCTTTACAAAGCAAGCAGAAAGGTTAAGTCAAGAGCACTACTTATTGTAGATTCAAATTTTTAATTTACAGCTTTTTGTTGAGCATTTTTTTAAAAAGAAACTTTTAAATACATTTAATTACAACAATAATACATTAAAGTAAAATAAAAAGGTGGAAATAAAATTATGTTGTTCATGACTTACCGGTATTTATTTATTACAGTTTCAAAATAATATCTTAAATAAATCAATATCTACTAGTTTAACATGGTTCCAACCCTCATCTTTCAATTTCAGTTACTCCATTTGTCTGGCTAGGACTCTGGATATGTGACTTAAGAAATAACAAAAATTGAAGCAGGGGTGGCAAACACCATAAATACATTACTGCTTTCAACAGGTAGAAAATTTGGCATGCAGGAGTGGGAACTTCCATCTGCAAGATGAAATGGCACCATCAATAAATAAGAATAATAATTTAGCTTGGCTGTCAGATCTTCCAAAATGCTGCTTGGTTGTGTACCTGTTCTCTCCTTCACAACCCATCCTCAGTTTTGACAAATATATTAAAAGGTTTTGATGAATAATAGGGAGGGAGGGCTGGGCGGCAGTTCTTACTTAATATTATTTTCTCTCTCCCCAGAATGCCTACGTGAATATAAATCGCATCATGTCGGTTGCATCCAGGCTTTCAGAGGCTGGCCATTATGCATCTCAACAAATTAAACAAATTTCTACCCAGCTAGATCAAGAATGGAAGAGCTTTGCTGCAGCACTGGATGAGCGCAGCACTATACTAGCAATGTCTGCTGTGTTTCACCAGAAGGCTGAACAGGTGTGAAATTTTAGTTTATTTGGGATTTTGGTCTGGCTGAGAATATTACCGATACCATTAATTCAGCTGGTATCTTGGCTCTTTTCTTGGTGATGTGTTACAAATAGGGATTCAATTTGTGGATTCACTAAGCTCAAGGAAAGACAGGAACTAGGGCAGGGGGGGAAACAAATCCTACATCACAGAGAAAACAGGGAATCATAGAGAGAGAACCTTGAGGGATCCTGCAATCCGCCATAAGGGTGTGGCCCTGCTGATCTTTCATTGGCAATGGAAATCTATGCTTCAGGTAGGTACGGTCATACTTTCCCCCCACTTCCGTGCAATGAAAGGCCAGCAGATCGGGACATACCAGAGCCATCCCATTCTCAGATGAGAGAACAGTTGCAGGATTACAGAGGAAGGATCCTTTGTAAGGCCATCCTACAAAGGTGGCTTCAACAGAATCATGGGCATTGATGCAGTAGTGTTTTGTGAAGGTGTTAGGAGATGCCTTGGTGGCCACTCTGCAGATCTCTAGAAGAGGAACATTGGATGAGAAAGCAACCAAGGTAGCTTCTGATCGTATGTAGTGAGCAGTGATGAAAGGAGGAGCCCAGAAGCTTTTGTGCTTCATAGGCAAGAGCAATACAGGCCTTAATCTATCCAGCCAAGGTAGGGGAGGTCACTTTCTTCCCCAGGGAGGAAGTGTGAAAGGATACAAAGAGGGATTCTGTTCTCCTGAGTTCCCTGGTCCTGTTGCTGTAGGCTTTTAAGGTCCTGCAAATGTCTAGGGAATGCCAGGCTTTCTAGGCAGAATGTGGGCAAAACAAGTTCCTGTTGTAAGTGGAAGCTGGAAGAGACCTTGAGTATAAAGAATGGGTCACTGCACAGGACCAGTCTGCCCTTGCAGAGGTGTTTGGCTGTAGAGAGGGCGCTGAGTTCGGATATTCTCCAGGCTGATTTGACAGCCACCAGGAAGCCTACCTTAACCGAGAGGAGCTTAAGGGAAACCTTGCGGAAGTACTGTATATCTGGGTATGTTTTGTTGTTATTCTTTTCCTAGCAGCCATCCTTTCCCCTCTTTACATCCTTTCCCATGTAAACAGACATGGATATCTGTTTACAAATAAACAAAAAACAATCAGGCAATTTTCTATTTCTTCTGTACTTTTTTTTTAAAGCTTATCTTTTCCAATCTAGGCGATTTTACATTTTGATTAATGCCTCTTTATTTTACGGTCTCATTTTCAAATATTAATTTATGTCTAATTTATCTGATTTGGCCAAGAATTCTCTTCCTCTTTTTCTATTTCATTTTTGTAGCATATAATATGCAAAAGCTGTTTATGCTAGTCTTTGAGAAGTTTGGCAGTATTTTAATCTGAAAAATCATATTTGATGTTCTTTAGCACTCTCATGTATGTTGTTTTGGATTCCCTCTCCTATTCATGGGCAGATCTATACAACTAGCATTCAAGATTCAGGTCTAGGGCTGATTTGGTCATGGTAATTATTTGTATGAAGTCTCAGGGCTTTAGGCTGAATTCTTCAACCTCTTAGTCTGCAAAATCTGATGAAGTGTAATGCTCCATAATCTAGTATGCTACCATCCTCCTTAGCAACTCACAATTCAAACTTAAAATGCAAAAAAATCACTGTGCCACATAAATGATACTTCTTCCACATATAAAAGAATTAGCTTAATATAAATAAGCTTTTATTGGTTAACAAGGGAAAATAATTGGCCTTTAGTGTGATCCAGCAGGGCAGTTGCTGTTCTTATCTTGTAATTAATTAAGTTATGTGGTATATACTACTAAGTAATCAGAAACAAATTAAAAAGGTCAAATGTTCTAGCTAAAATACTTCAGCTTCTGGATCTTAGTCTCAATGGTAAAGTTGATTGCATTTCTAAAAGTTGCTTAGGATCAGACTCTGATATGACCCCAAAAGCTCAACGAGTCTGTGCTTTATTCCTTGCACTTCAAAACCAGTTAAAATTACTCCCCATACTGGTTACCCCTTTGTATGGAGTAATTCTACATGCAGTTGGCTTCTCCATGCCAGCACAGGCATATTATGGCTTTTTCTCGACTGCAGTATTTTATTACCTCTTTAGACTACTTTTTGTTATTTCTGGAGTGTTCTGTAAGAATAGATTATAAACCTTGTTGTTAGCCAATTTGAGCACATTAGTTGGGACATAAATATTTGTAATAATAACCAATAAAATATCTTAACGGAGAGTTGTGTTTTGGGAAGGCGGGTGTATTGCCAAATGTCATGATGATATACTCTGTTGAAACTACTTAACTATCATGGGACTTAGAACTGCCAGTTGGAGTAATTTCAAGCATTTCCACAGGGCAGCTGTAACAGCTCTGTGATCCTCAAAATCCACACTGTGCCTGTCTTCAGATCCGCTGCTCTTATCCCCACGTGCATTGTGTGTAGTAATTTAAGGACTAGCACTGGGGATGCAGTCTGCACTGTGCCAGACTAATAGTACCTTTCCAGACTGATAGCAACGTGGGATTCCCTCACTCTTAATGCATATGTTAAATGGCAATTTCTTGGACTTTCTAGTGAGTCATGAGCAGAGATGTCAGGTGCAGGCACATTCTTAGAGATCACAAGGAAACACAGAGACAAAGACAGAAAAACCTAAATGGTTTAAGCTTTGGCAGGACAGCTGTATCAGCCGCATTAACATGCCTAGCTTTTAATGGGCCCTCTCACTTGGGCAAGAAAGCAACTGGAAAAAAAGGAACCCTTTCTTGAAATTAAGGCTGATGGACAGTTATCAGAGTCTCTCAGGACAGGAATTAAAGTGGGTAGGAGAATTTGAGTCCAACTTGCTACTCATTTGGATTAAAAGAGACATTTGTGGGAGGAAAGTATTGGTGTGGAGCCAGCAAACGCTCAAGTGCCTGGGTGGGGTGGGGGCTGCAATTATCTGACTAGGCTTGCAGTTCTATCAGCTGGGAGTCTGGAACTGAAATGTGTAGTCTGCTCTGGTTCTTCTATTTAGTGAAATATCCTGTTGACTCATCGTCTTATAATTTAGAAGATCAAGCTCCCTGGTGTGCTATGAAAGTTAAGGCAGGAGCCAAACAGTAATTCCCAGAAAACAATTCCCCTAAAATTGAGTTTGTTGAACTTTTGTGTTCCTAAGCATGTTTACTCAGAAGTAAGTCTGAGATCACTGGAACTTACTCTCTAGTTAAATGTGCTTAGGATGGCAGCCTTCACATTGTGTGGTGTCTTAATCTCATGATGTTTCTTCTCTTTTTCTGTTAATAAAATTATATTCTATATTTCAGCTGGGTTTCTTTTAATCTCATGTGCTTTAACTTCCATCTCTGGCTCTTTTCTCTTCCCTAGTAACCAGAATACCCTTTGTGGAATACTTATTTCTATCTCTTTCTAAGGTGGTTGCTATTTTAAAACGTACAACATATCTTACAGCGCCTGATGTTTGCAGACACACTTAGACCATTTACAAACTGTTGCAGCTGCAGTTTATCTGAGCCAGACATAAGCTGATTGAACCCTTGGGAAGCACTTTATAAATATTTCTCAAGTACATGAGTGACTTTGTTCTTCTTTGTGGTCATAGCTGAAACCAGGTTGCTTCCAAGTTATCCCCAAATAATTTTATTTTTTTTGAATGCCCCAAATAAAATTATTTTGAATGCATTGCCTTCTGACTGACATGCAATGACTTGGAAAGAAAAAACAAGCCAGGGAGTAGTTGTGATGATAGGAAAGAACAGAATGAAATGCTGTGGAAACGCTATATAAATGAGGATGGGGGGGGGGGGAGTTTATCCCTACTTAGGTGCAAATGCATGACACATGTATTCATACCCAAAAAGTTCATTTACATTTACATACCTAAACTTTAGCTTAACTGTCATAATCCTTAGACACTGAAGTTTAGGAATCCAGAGGGCAGGAATTGAGAACCATGCAATGTAATACTGCCTTTTGGTGATCAGTAGGTGTGAATCCTTTCCCGTTTCCCCCCACTTCTGGTTTGATAACCACAGTACATCACCACTAATCAGTGGGGAAAGTACCGGTACATACTGAAAAGCAAAAGCAATAAAAAAAAGTGTATTTGTCCAAGCATTGTTACACTTAATTCAGCTGGCTTGGTTGAGCCATAGGAGTCTTTTATGCTAAAGTGGCTTCTCTGTCGTAAAGCTGCTGGGCACAGCATATGCTGAGCTATGCTTATGATTCATAATAATTGTGCTAATGTGTTTAGGTTAGGGAGGACTCTGCTCAGGGTGGGGTTGAGATGGGGTTAGCCACTGTGACCTTCATGTCCTTTCAGGCTCCTCATTCTAAGACATCCTTGATAAAAATGGCAAATAAATAAATAATAATAACTAACTAGATTTTTGAACCAGTTAAAAATGAAATAGTATGAAATGATATTACAAGAGCTCTTGGAGAAAAAGCAACCTTTTAAAAAGTGTTCTCCAGTAAACTTTCACATTGGCTAATTCAATTTCAAATCAAGCTGCAGGAAGATTTTCCATCACTACTGGATGTTTTTGAAAGATAGAAGGTGGCCTAGCTCTGCTGCTTTAAGTATAGTGTGACCATATGCAAAGTTGGGCAGAGATATCTTTAATAGTTGTATAGAATATAGAATTTTGGCAAGTGTTGCTAATCATAGAGGGATGCTGAATCTGTCGATTTCTCCCCTTTTACATGACTTTTAGAGGGAGGTGTTTGTTTTCTTTTGTTGAAGTGGTTGCTTGGCCTCGATTTTGTATAGTAGTTCTAAGATGTAGCTCAGTCCATTTCAACACGTAGAGATTGTCTTCAAGAAATTACGCTGTCAGTTGCACTAAGTTAATGGGTCACAGGTTTATCACTTAAGCTCTTAAAATGAAAGCTTGTGTATTCAGTTAAGACCAGCACTCCTTTTCTTCTTCTCATTCTGTGCTATCATGGGCTAGGATCTAAAAACATGTTATAGGCATTCTCAGTGGGTTAGGTGCACCAAAGGGGCTATACAGCTTTCTTCTTCTTTTCTCTCTCTCAAAAAAAATAAAATAAAAAAAATCTGCCTTCTCTATTCTGCTATTTTTGAAACTCAGGGAGTTGTCCTAAACCATTGCAGCACTGACAGGTCAGGGAGCTGCTGATTTATTATCATAAGTCCAGTACCCCCTTGGTATACAAGTTCTGTGGATCCTGGTTTCCACTCAGAAAGTGAAACTTTGTTTATATGTTTGTTTGTCTCACTCTGTTTTTGATGTGCTATGATGTGCATAGCTGTCAACCTTCCCCTTTTCTTGTGAGGAATCCTATTTGGAATAAGGGAATTTCCCGCAAAAAAGGGGGAAAGTTGACAGCTATGTATGATTTGTAGTACTTCAAAATGGCTCTCCTGATAATTTTAATTATTATTATTTCCTGCTGCTGCTACCTGTCTATTGCATTCCTGTAATGTCCTTTTGGAATTTCTTCTTGCAGTTCCTTTCTGGTGTAGATGCCTGGTGCAAAATGTGCAGTGAAGGAGGCCTCCCCTCTGAAATGCAAGACCTTGAACTGGCCATCCATCATCATCAGTCCCTTTATGAACAGGTCACCCAAGCCTACACGGAGGTGAGTCTTTACGGAACAGACTTTAATAACCACTAGCAGGTTAGACAGTGAAAATTAATGAAAATTGTTGGATATGCCTCTGAGGTGTGGAGGTATTAGCTGAGTAATATGCAGGACATGTTTATCTGACTTTTCATTTCCATGCTGATGTGACTGCTTAAGCACCTTAACTAATGAGTCTTCTGTAAGCAGACAAACAGTGGAACCTTCTGGATTGCAATCCAGAAACATCTACCCCACTTTCTCCCCAGAAAGCACTTTATAATATTGCAGTCTGAGCACAATTATTAGATAATAAGCCCCACTGTACACAGTGGGACTTAACGTCTGAGTAACCATGCCCACGATTGTTCTGCAAATTAGGTACCAGGGCTTTGAATTCTAACAGTAATTAAGTGAACCTGTGGTAGAATCTCAGCACAGGGTGAGCTATGTGACAATCACAACTCAAATAGTCCTCAAAGCTCTCTTGTCCCCTGCTTCTGAAGACATTTATTCATTCTTGAAGTGATGAATATTCTCCAGTTTTGCTTGTTCATTGCATTATTGGTGAATTTTAATGATTCATGAGCAGAAGGAACTGTCTTCAGTGGGTAGAGCTGCCAGCTGGTTATCCATATTAACCCCTGCTTCTTTAACTATTCTGTTAGTACTGTCTATGCCCAGCCTACTATTTTGCTCTCTTCTCAATATAATAAGTGAACATTATATTGAGTCACCTAATCCATGAAAAGCAGACTGAGAGGTGATGTGGCAGCTATCTTTAATTATCTGAAGGTCTGTCACGTGGAACATGGAGCGAGCTTGTTTTCTTCTGCTCCAGAGCGTAGGACCCGAACCAATGGATTCAAGTTGCAAGAAAGGGTATTTTAACCAAACATTAGAAGGAACTATGGCAGTAAGAGCTGTTTAACAGTGAAACGGACTCCCTTGGATGGTGGACTCTCCTTCCTTGGAGGTTTATAAGCAGAGGTTGAAGACCATCTGTCAGGGATTCTTCAGCTGTGATTCCTGCATTGCAGGGTGTTGGACTAGATGATCCTTTGGGTTCTTTCCAACTCTATGATTCTGTGTAACATTGTTGTGATCTTAGCTGCCTGCAGTGCTAGATTGCACAGTAAGAGAAATTGTGAAACATTAGACAGACACCACTGTCAACGTCTGGTCTAAATATAAATCCATAACTTGCACAGTGTGTTACCTACACAAAGTAAAACCCAAACTCTGTTTTGCTTAAGTAACGTTCGCCAAATAATTTGCACAAAGTACCGGTAATTTAAAAAATAAAAATAAAAAATTCTATACCACTTAATATTTTTAATAAAAATCTCAAAGCGGTTTACAGATATATAATTAAATTGTATATATCCCTAGTACAATGGTACCTCTAGTTTCGAACTTACCGTAATTTGTTCCGGAGGTCCGTTCTTAACCTGAAACTGTTATTAACTAGAGGCGTGCTTTCGCTAATGGGGCCTCTTGTTGCCGCTGCGCTGCTGGCACACGATTTCTGTTCTCATCCTGGGGCAAAGTTTTCAACTCCAGGTAACTCTTCCAGGTTAGTGGAGTTTGTAACCTGAGGCGTTTGTAACTCGGGGTACCACTGTAACTGTGAAAGAGATGATACAAGTACAGAATAAGGAGGTACTAACTTGTATAGCTGCTTTTTAATAGTGTGGGTAGGGATCATGATTGTGGCAATAAAATGAGTCACCATACCAATAACATTTGACCTATTGGGTTGGCAAACTGAAATGTTTGGGAACTTATGCCCAAATGCAGGGCATGTATCGTATACGCATTATCTTTAAAAAACCAAATCATTAATTGACTGCTGGAAAACAAAAACAAAATTAATAAAAGGCATTATATGCATTTTAAAAATAAAATAAAATAATCTCTAAGTAGCAGTGCAAAAATGCACATGTGTGTTCCCTAAAAGTAAGCAAATTTAGAACTAGGGGAAAAACTGATCTCTTTTCAGTGTTCTCTGATGATGCTTGTAATTAGCAACCCAATTACAATTTGAACTGAGGGGAGAATGAATTCACCCACTAGTTTGATTGTATAGCTCCATTTTCAACTTATGATGCAATATACACTGCAAAGCTGCTCTATAAGTGTATTTTAACCTTGAACCATCCTTGTAAAATGCAAAGCACTGACATAAGACATTTATTTTTACTTCTTAAAGGGAGCACTGGAAGGCTTAAATGGCAGCTACCGGTAGCTGCTTACTTTCTAAATAATTCTTTCAAAACCCATTCATTCATTTGCAGGGACTTTCAGGACTCACATAATTCACATTCTTTTTCTTATCTATAACAACATTATCAGAACAATTTTTTTTAAAAAAAAGAACTGAAGAAAAGCCATTAAACCAAGTATGGATTCCCACTGTGTTCAAAATAAAGTAGTACGGTAAATACTGTATGTAACAAAGTACCTAGTGAAGTTCTAATTTGCTTGAATGTTTTCATAATAGGCTTGAAGGGAAATGTTTTAAGTACACTCTTTTGGGTGTGAGCCTGCTGTGTTGCATCGGTATAAATTAATGGCAATTCCATTTTTCCATATACAGTTTTCACCAACCCCCACTTATAGGCAATTTTTAAAAGGAAACACTGAAGAGCATTCACCCATGTTTTCTTAAGAAGAAAGTGAAGTTTGTGAATTAAGTGTCAGAAATTTGTTAGGAATAAATATCCCTCTGAGTTTGCCTTTTCACAGCGAAAGGAAAAAAATATGTGACCCCATTTAAGTACATATGTATTTTTAAAACACAATTACCTGAACAATTTTATAACATTAAACTTGATGGATTTCCCCCCTCCCCTTTTAATCTTACAGGTAAGCCAGGATGGAAAGGCTTTGCTGGATGTCTTGCAGCGTCCCTTGAGTCCGGGGAATTCAGAATCTCTTACTGCCACAGCTAATTATTCCAAGGCTGTTCACCAAGTTTTGGATGTGGTCCATGAGGTCTTGCATCACCAACGGCGCTTGGAGAGCATCTGGCAGCACAGGAAGGTCCGGTTACATCAGAGGCTTCAACTTTGTGTTTTCCAGCAAGATGTTCAGCAGGTAATGTAATTTCTCAGGCATGTGAAACTGAAACTTGGAGATTAGTTCATTGTAGCCTGAAAATTGGCTTGGAGGTTCATCTGGAAAGCCTCATGAAACAATATTTCTATCACCTGATGCTGTTAGGCTGATATACTGAAATATAAAACAGCTTTCATAGACTTTTACCATATCATGTGCCACCATTAATTACAAAATTATTGTAGGACAGCTTTTAGAAATTATTTTGGAATTTGTCTTTGTGAGTATGTAATTAGCTGTCAAACCACTGTCTATGCCTGAAGGACAGTTAATTGAAAAAAGCAACAGTGAGAGTGGAATAAATTATATCCCTAGGTTATTACCTAGATGATTTCAGCATTATATGGTCACGAGGGGTGTGCAGAAAGTGAACTGGAAATAATGGTTTACCTTTCCTTAGAATATGAGAACTTCGGCACAGTTGTCAAAATTATTGGGCATCAGATCCAAAATTAGCTTAAAAAATTATAGTGTAGCTGTTGAGCTGGTTTTTACATAACTTGCCTGGATTAATAAACCATTGAGAAGTATCCAATATTGTTAATTTATTTCTCTGCGTTGATACTGACCTATTTGTCTTATGTGGACCATGGAAGGGTGATGTTGGGAGATAATGGCATATGCAACATTTAAATATGAGCATGTGGATGGACTCTGGATGTTATGGTTGACATTATTAGGTCCAGTAATAGTGTTGCCAGAGCAGACATAGGAAAAAAGTTGTCCTAAACAAACCATAGTCTCTCAACCTCAACCTCACCTCCTCACCTGCAAAGATCAGTGTCAATATTACAATACTTACAGGGTTATTATAATGATTGTGACAATATAATGTTGGTGAAATGTTTGAACATTCAAAAGCTCAGTTAAATTCTACATATCATCATGATCATCACCTTCGGCACCACTTCTATAGGCTGCCCATTGTCCCCACCACAGCTGTTATTTAAGATATCACAGCTGCCTCTAAGACCTCTATCTTCTTTCCTTAACTTTCTTCCCCTTCCCTCAGCAAGTAAATGTTCACATTTAGGAGTTATTGTGCAGAACCAATATGTACAAGAAACACAGAAACCAATATTGATTCAACAAAACTGGCAAATGTGTCTTTAATCCTTTCTAAATACAGTGGTAAGGAAATACCCTTTGTTTCACCAGAATACAGAGACAGATGTTTGTGTTTTCAATTACAGTATTGATTTGGTTCTCAAACCTTTACACTAATCTTGGAATAAGATCTGCATGTTTTGAGAAGGCATAAATGTCACAATGCATATATTTCGATGTGTAGTTCTACAAATTGCTGCCAGTGGCTTAGCTTCTATGCCTATACAGATTTCTACATAAATGGAAGTTTATAAGACTAGTGAGGGTAGATCCACACATACTAGTGATACATTGTGAAATGTGCTACCCCATACCCAATCTGCTGGTGTATGCATGCACAACGGAGATGGTATTGGTAAGATACTGTACATTGCAAAACCAGACCCATGATCATAGCATTATATCGCTATGTTTTCTGGATTGCCAGAAATAACCCCATGAACCATGATTATATATTCATTTTATAGGTCTCCTCAACGGCAGTGAAAAATACATGAAACCCATCAATAAAAATTTAAACATGTAAAAATAACCTCAAACACATAATCAGAAAAAAACATAAAGCTACATTATAACCACAAAACTGCAGAACACATTTTTCCGTTCCAGAACCTTTTTAATTGGGGAAAAGATAGGTTCTCTGTCCTCCAAGTTCCTGAAGCAGGACAGTGCAGCAGCCAGACAGACCTAGGCAGGGAGTTACATATGATGAAGCATAGGGTTATAGGGAGCTGCCTTGTGCCAAGTGAGACCATTTTTCCATCTAGCTTAGCACTGTTGGTGCTGACTGGTAGCAACTCTCTTGGGTTTCAGGCAGGAATCTTTCCCACTGGATATACCAGTTACTGAGCCTGGGACCTCTTACATGCAAAGCATGTGCTTTGTCATTGAGCTATGGCTTTTGGCACCTCTATAAAGAAAACTCAATCCTGTCTTGCCTCATGTCTATGCATTGTCAGGGGATGGAGGGCAGCATGCATATGAAAGACATGATGTGTTTGCATGTTACAGGAACACATGCAAATCCCCTTTGATACATCTCAAGTAGTACAGCATCTATTCACTTTGTGTCCATCTTGGGAATATTTTCCCTAGAAAGTTGGAGAGGATTCTGGTGGGAAGAGGGATAGCAGGTCTCAGAGTGTGCTCTTCCCCCTAATATTTCTAGCATAAGCAAAATGAAGGAACCTCAGTCTCAGGGTTACTAGTATTGGTATCACAAACAGAGACCAGTGGACTCATGGTGGATGCATTTTGACAATGTCTTTTGAAGGTTTTGAAGATGTGGCAGCATCTCTGTCCATAATTTATAAATGTGTTATTTTTGGTTCTAATCACTGTTTGGTGCAGTAACTGAGAAAAGCCATCTTGTGAGTAGGTCTCTTATACTACCTGGGGATAAAGGGGTGGAGGTGGGTAGTGAGAATATGTGAGATATAGATAGATGGAGATTTGATCTGCCATTCAGTATAAGGTAATATTTGCCAGAACTGCAGATATTGGTGATACAAGGTGGGACCTGCATAATAATAATAATAATAATAATAATAATAATAATAATAATAGTGATGATGTTGCAGTATATCCTCACCTCCTAATAGAAGTGCTCCAGTTCAAGGTTTTACCTAGCCAGCAGCACCTACCTTTTGGATATTATATTATATGAGTCTCTAGGAAGCTATACACTTTCCTCTTCCCCATTTCAGTTTTCATTTTTTCTTTTCCAAATGATACTCAACATACATTTACTGAAAGGTGTGTTTAAAACCTCTGATTAATTTTTGCTACTCAGTATAGACCTTTTTTAATGTTGCAAGGCATTGGTCCAAGAATATTGCACAGGTGACTATTGATGTTAGGCTAAGCAGTTAATAGGCTTCAAATTCTCCACAGCCTGCTAGGAAGCTAAATAAAATTACCGGTATTCCAAACATCAGACAATGATGCTTAAATAAAGCTCAGTGTAATGCCACGAAACTCTGTATTTAAATAATTTCATTTTCATGTAATGACATTTCCTCAGGACATTCTATAGGGCTCATTATTTAACCATACCCTTTCATTTGCATAATTTGATTTGAACTTTCATATGAAATTAGTCTCCATCTGTAATTCTTTTCTCCTCCCTAGAGTTGCTAATCAGAACAGATTACTCTGCTTTGTGCTTTAAAGCAGCTCTCATTAGAGTTACCATTATCCTTACTATTTTTCAATATCTATCTATTGAACAGTGTGTTAATTCATTTTTTTAAAGATAGATTATTAATGTTGAAGTTACATGCTATGTGAAGAAGACACTTACTTATTTCCTCAAATCTCCTGCCAGTCAGTTCCATGGGTCACCTTAAGTTCTTGTATGAAAGTGGGAGAAAAACTTCTACTTTTCCACACTACTCATAACTTGCTAAACCTCTATTGTATATCCCCTTAGTCCTTATTTCCAAACTAAAATGTAACATTTACTAAAATGTAACATTAGGGAAGGTGCTCCAACTACCTCATAATCACTGATGATTATGCACATTTTTGCACCTTTTTGAGTTCTAGTAGTGTCTTTTTGGGAGATGTGGGATAAAAATATATGCGGATCAATATAAAATATTTATATAAAATATAAATGTGGATAAAATATGTGTGGCTTCCTGATCATGTATAATTTAGCCCTTATATCATTAGGTTAGATAAAGTGGAATATTTATTAGAAAAGATTAGGCCTGCACCAGATGTTCTCCATTTAATTTTTTTGACACATTTGGAGGAATGGAGATAAAAACACATCCAATGATCAAGAGATGGTAGTGAAAAGTTCAGGGGATGGCCAATAATTCCTTTTAAAAATATTTTAAAAGCAGCAAGCATTAATAGCAGCAAGCATTGACTCCAAACTCTCCCAGCTGCCAACTGGTTTGAAATTGGTTGGGTGCATATTCGCTTCTTTGGAGACAACACTACATGGCATCGTGTCATTACCATGACATTATATATTAAGAAGAAGGCTGCCCCAGTCATCACAATTGTATACATGGAGGGGCATATTGATGTGGCCATTTTCAAAGTGCAGGGCAGCCTAACGACTTGGCGTTTAAAGGAAAGGAACCCTCAGACATTTAATTTAATTGTAAGTAAGTGATCGCTCCCTCCAGAACTAAATATTTTCACATAGGTCCCTAAGGAATCAGAACTTCCCTAACTAACCTTTTCCTGAGACACCTGACTGCTGTGGAGGTGATGAAGGGGACCTTCTATTGACCTTGAGTCTCACAGGGCCTGATCCAATATCATTTCCCCTTTTCATATCGTGTTTCTCCTAAAATAAGATACCGTCTTATTTTTTTCCCCCTCAAAAAAACACAGTATGGCTTATTTTCAGGGGATGTCTTATTTTAACTGCTCCGCGTCGGTATGCTGCATAGCCATGCCTATCCAGGCCGTTTTAAGGGAGAGGCGCCGTGTCACTATGTCTTATTTTCGGGGTATGGCTTATTTTCAGGGTATGGCTTATATTTCACAAATGCGTAGAAATCCTGCTACGGCTTATTTTATGGCTACGTCTTATTTTAGGAGAAGGTAATTAATGCCCAAATACAGAAGTAGTGGGGGGCAGGGAAGGTTGAATTTCCCTTCATGGTGTCAAAAAGGTCAGAGGCAAGTCTAATGTGGAACAGTCAGAGCTTCCCACCCTGGATCACCAACATTCTGAAGGCTTTTGTGTTCCATTAGGCCAACAAGGAATTTTAGATAAAAGCAACTTGGGTAAAGGAGAATATCTGTTTTTTTATAATTGAAATGTAAGGAAGAATGTGAATTAGGTTATTTGAACATTTGGAGTTGGCATCTTGACCAATGCGTGGAAAGTAGATGTGGTTTGTGGCAGTCTTGGAACAAAGAAGAGCATCTACACAGAGAAGTGGATGCTAATGTGATAAATTTATTGAATTAAGAGTTCTGAGCCTTTGGGTAATGCCACTGACTGGCCCCTTTTAAGCTATTATAAGAACTGTAAGCATTTTCAAGTCTTTGTAAAGCAAAAAAAAAACAACCAACAGCTTTCTGTAGAGTACTCTTGCTTCTTTCTTATATTCTGTGAGAGGGAATACATTTTCTATATTTCTTTGCAGAAACATGCACATATTCAGTTATTTATAGCTCTTCCATCCACACACAGTTTGGAAACATTGCTATACAAGAAGCAAGTTCAGCATTAAAAAGTATGGTTCCCTTTTCAATTGACAGTTTTAGTTACTACTACTCTCTCCTGCAATTTATTAAGACATAATTATAAGAGCACAGAATATGATTGAAGGTGGCTGGGGAAATGTACAAAAAATGTTTTGTTTTTCTGTGCAGTATTTTTAATAGCATAGTTGGTGACATTTGTCACATTAAATACTTAATCAACAAATTAGGAATTTACCTAGGGAAAAATATGGTATGTCAACAGGCAGTAGGGGTCAAAATGATACAGATTGTACATGGCATTTAATCGGCTCATGATAATGAAATAGCAATCTTTCAAGATACACATAACATTATCTTGAAAATACTCCAAAATGATGAAGAAAACAAACTGGTCTTTTAATATTTTTTAATGGATTTTCTGTCTGCCTTTTAGGATATATACCTACTTTCCTAAGGTGGGTTACAGCAGATCAATACAATGCAACATTAACATCCCAACAGGCTGAAAATGCAGAAAAAAAGCATAATTCTTTATAGTAGCAGTTAAATATAGTTACACCATAACCAAATGCTACTGCCCATTTATTCTTCAGAATAAATTTATTCTTCAGAGCGGGTTGGTGGTGGAAGTCAGCAAAACCATAAGCATGCCTGTGAGGGAGCAAAGATCAGTACTGGATTTGGAAAACAGAGACGTGTGTCATTAGAGGAATCAAGGCAGCGTTTATGGGATGGTGATCATTGCAAAAAATGAGTTCGTAAAAATTCAGAAGTTCTATTTTATAATAGAAAGAGAATTTATATAAGAATGAAGCTCTTGCAGTTTGGATTGCCAGCTTATAAAAAATACCTACATGCTGACTTTAAGGGATTTCTTCAGCTTAATGTTGGCAAGAGGATAAAGAAAGATGATTTAAGAGTTGTAATTGCCTCTGCACTTAATTTTCTTCATTAATTTAGTTGTGCTGAGCAAAAGAATATTGATAGGTCTGCAAGGTTGCTCTTCCTTTCAAGGAGAAAACAGATTGCATGTTCTTTTCAGAGTCTTGGGTGATTATGTATGGGAGGTAGGCCTCTAAACACTGGTAGCGGAGGGGGGGGGGAGAAAGCAGGATTTGATTAGAAAATTATTCATAATGGCTCCTGGATTAGCTCCCAGACTTTCTAGAAAGAGTTGTTTGCAGTTCAGTGTGTGGATATTTTGGGAGAAGATATTGAGAAAGAGAAGGACACATAGATGGTAGAAGAATCCGTAAAGACTTTTCAGTGTTACGATCCATCCCAGTAAGCTATGCTTGCATATATAAGGATTGTATGGAACATTTTTCATAAGCAGAGAGAATTTTCAGAGATAATTTATTACATGGCAATAATAATGTCATGCCTGATGTGACTTTGAATTTAAGGCACAGTAAGCTTGTTGTCGTGGTTGTAGATTAAACTTCTCCAATATTAAACTGAACTTTGGACAACATTCTAGAGCAAATTCAGCCCCTGCTCCTGTATTCTCACTTTTGGTTCTTATGGGACATGATAGGAGATAGCAGAAATGACTCCTCAGAATGACACAGCAGTAACTGAGGTCCTGGATACTACTGCATATGTTGACAGTTCAACTCTAGAGATAGGTAAAATGTGAGAACTGCAGCTCCTGTTGTTTCCAGCAGCCTTTAATTCTGTGGCCAGCATGTGTTCATGTGCCTGTTGTGGCATTCCTTGGACTCTTCCCTAGTACTCTCCTCACAACCCTGCTTCTGGTAAGTTGCAACAAAGTTGAAAGTGGCAGAGAGAGCTTCAAGAACACTATGTGCTGCATGTAATGAGGCCAATTTTCATTTCCATTTCAGATTCGGCCAGACCATGGATAGTCTAGGGTATGATCTGAAATGGATTTGAGGAAACATGTTCAGAGCTTACTGAATTAGATAGATTTGTTGCTTTGCTAGTACATGGTGTTTAAAGAGCAAGAAGTAGAATGGAAGTATTGCCTGCTGATATTGGTCTCACCTAGAATTGCCAGATTCAGGGCACAAGCATATTGTTCCATGTTACATAGAAAATCCAGATGCAATATCAGCACCTAGCATGCACACCCAGGCACTGGACCCCTACTGACCCCTATTTTTGACTCTGTATCTGCAATGTGATTGTTCGGGGCACTGGTACACTGATGGGCATTAGCCCCAAGGCTGCATACCAGTAACAGACAGGACCAAAAGTGCTAATAAGGTGGATAAAGGCCTGCCTGAAGCTTCATCCTTACAAGTTAAAAACAAGGTGTAGTAGAAGGAGTGTGAAGAGAATAGTATTTATTGATTGGTGCAAATATTTCCATCTAAAGCAGTATGTTATATGATGCTGTATTTACCTTGTCTTCTCTGATGGCCCTGAATTACATAGCTTCAGGCTGGAATTGTTTAGAAGTGATGGATTTGCTATTGGCAAACTAGTCATTTCTTATAAAACATACAGGAATCCTGTGGGCTGATGTTTAATTGTTTTTAACTGTCTGTACGACAGGCAGTATTTCCCCCTGATGTGACCATTTGTCAGCAGCTTGAGCGTCTACTACAGTTCTATCAGACATTGTATATTCTGCTCTGAGAAATGGAAGGATCAGTGATGTTCTGGCCTGTCCTGGTGATAGTGCTAGTATAAAACATTTGCCACCTGACAATATTACAGACGTTAACCTGTAAAACTCTGAGCCTAATTTTGCAATGTCTGAAGGGGGGAAACTCTCTGCAAATAAATGCTGTATTATTATATATATGAGGAGGGACCATAAATCTGTGCCACAGCACATATTTTGGCATGGAAAATGTCCCATGTTCCTTCTCCGGCATCTCCAATTAAAAGGATCAAAGCAGATGATGTGCAAGCAGCAAGACCTCTGCTTGTGACTATGGAAGGTTGCTGCCAGTCAGAGCTGACCATAGTGGGCTATATGGGTAAATACTCTGCTCTGGTATAAGGCAGCTTCTTTACTGGTCTTTTCTTATTAAGATTGTAGATTGCATCCTTCTTCTAATGAGAGTTTCTAACACCTATTTATAATATTTTTAGGTCACTTGTAAGGGTAAAAGCTCTCTCAATGTGACCTAAAAGATGAACCAAAGCTCAGTAAATAAACCCAGCAATAAACATTAAATCAGCAATCTCCATAAAAATGTTAAATACAATAATAGATATGATTGAAACCATCAAGCCAATAAGCACACCTCAATAGAACATCAAGAAAATCAGGTGTGTTCTCAGAAATAGAAGGGCAGATCTTGCAGTGCTGAGGATTGAAACTATTTCTTAAGAAGTATTTTGTCTTTGCTATTAATTTTTGAAGTAAACCAAATCTAAATTTCTGGTCAAATTCTGATCTTATTTTTGTTACTAAGTCATTTACAGAAACTGTAGTGAAAATTCACTTACTGTCTTGGTTCTGTGTTTTATTAAGAAGTATTCTAAGTGCCAATAAGAACAGTTTAGTTTATTTATGACTCAGCTATTGTAAGTCATTAATAATGGCAGGAAAAGCCAGAGGATAAATTCCTTTGTATTTAGAAGTGTTTTTCCCTTTCTAATAGACCTTTATTTGACATTACTCTTCCATGATAAATGGGGAAGAGAAAAGAGGGGGAAATCTATTTTAAGCAGTGGCTTTTAAATAAACAAAAGGAGATTTTTTTGTTGTAATTAAGTTGGTGAGCATTATTGGTCATTATGCAGGATTAGGATTTAGTAAGCCTCAGATTTTTTCTCAATACTTTTTTTCTTTGTTTTTTTATTTTGTTATTAGCATTTCTGAAACCAAGGTCCTTCTAAAACTAAGAGGGTTGCATATTCAGCATATATAGTGCTGGATTGACATGTGGAACCCACTGATTTCCCTTTTACAGTCGTACCTTGGTTTTCGAACAGCTTAGTTCTTGAACATTTTGGCTCCCAAACACCGCAAACCCGGAAGTGAGTGTTCTGGTTTGCAAACTATTTTTGGAAGCCAAATGCCCGATGCACTTTCCGCGGCTTCTGGTTGAGTGCAGGAAGCTCCTGCAGCCAATCGAAAGCCACACCTTAGTTTTCGAACGTTTTTTGGAAGTCAAATGGACTTCCGGAATGGATTCCATTCGAGAACCAAGGTACGACTGTATTTTCCTTAAAAGGCAGAAGATTCCATAACATCCGTTTATTGAAGAAATTCACAATGTTCTCTCTACATCTTCATTTTGTATTGTAGCTAGACTGTGGATTTCAGCCACCAGAGAATGGTGCCAGTATTGCTTCTTTTTGCTTAACAGCTAGGTCTTCTGCTGCTGAATGGGAAGCTTCCTCCCCAATCAATCCTCCAGAAGTACACATTTTTATTTTTATTTTAAAGAAAGGTACTGAGCTTGCTTCATGCTATAGAATTAGGGTGCATTCTTGAGGCACTGTCCTCTCCCAGAGCTGTGCTTCCCACCCCCTCCCAGTTTTTTGGGCGGATAATTGTCTCTTTAATTTGTGACGTGATGGTCAATGACAGCCTTCATTTGAAGAATGACAACTTGTTTTGAGAACAGGAGCTGTGGTACCCTTTGATAAATTCAGGCAGGGCAAGTACACAGCAAAAGCCTCATTCTGAAGAGCCCTCCAAAGTCTACTCATTCAAGACTTTCCCTGACTTTGGGTGGGTTTTTCATGATCACAACCACCCTATAATTGCTTAAGTGATCCTGAAGAAACCCAGCCTGTTTAGTAACATGATCCTTGAAGAGTTAAATATTATAACTTTGTATGGACTAGAGTTAGACTCCACCCCTCTACCTTTCCAATAGTAAAGAAATAAGCTTGTTTGCCTGCAATAAGAAGGAAGAGTTTGTTTATTCTGAATTTATTTTGATGCCTAGAGCAGGACTGGGTGCTTTCTGCTGAAGGTTGAAAAAGAGAGATAACTTAAAGTGATCTGAAAAAGTATCTATCTTAAGATACTCTTTACTCTTTTAAAGCACTCGCTATACTCAAAATATTTTTCTTGAATACTTACTGGTAAAGGATGAAAATAGCCCTAAAGGAATATAAATATTTTTTGTGCACACTACAGTTAGCTGGTTGGCTGGCCAGCTAGGCCTAATTTCTTATTTTTCCAATGTGTGCAGCTGAGCATGAGGCCACATTTTTCTGTGGACAGAAAAATAAACCAGCAACCAGCAAAAATTCCAATTGCTTTTCATATAGTTTCTAATTAGTCCTTTGTATTGTAACCAGTTAACAAGTTTTCCATTGATTATCCAACAAGAAGGAAAATCAAAAAGTTAGGAGCAAGACGAGAAGGAGGGACCCTCAAGGAGGAATTAATGAACACACCCTAAATGATGTGTAGTATGGGCAAGTTTGGTTTTTTTTGGATGAAATCTAAAACTGAGATACTAATCCAGCCTCAAAGTCAAGCTCAGGAGCTTACTGCCATTACCAAAGTTGTTCAGTTCATGAAGAATCAAAACCACAGGGACAGGCTGCAGGTAAAAGTGGACTGTGGCTATAAGCAAAGACAGGCTTTTGATTCTGGTATCCTGGAAATCACTCAGAAAATGGTGATAAATTTCAACAAACTAAACTCCATTCATACCTGAATACTGAATACTAAATTTTATATTAACTTGGCCTTTACCAATATGGAATTTAGCATACACTCTGCATGGAGAAGGAATGAGGAGAAAGGTCACTGCCTTCCCCTTCCCCTGGCTTTGCCCCCACATCCTTTCCTCCAGTGATGGGGTGAGGGTGTGTGTTAGGATTGGCTGTCACTATGCATGCACCCTCCCTCAACCCCACATCCCAATGCTCTACCTAGAAATGCGGGCACCTCACCTACAGGAAGGTTAGCTATGAGACTAGCATCACTCCACCAGTGATGGTCCTGAGAACTCTAGAAGCCCAACAGGAAGCACAAAGGCCTTTGGGCAAAGCTAATTCTGTGACTGCCTTACTCTTAAAGGGTAGGGAACTTCTTACCATGTGACCCTTTAGGGCTTGCTGGGGAGTGCATAGTTAAGCCAATAGAAAGCTTTCACATGTTTGTTCTTTTAGGGCTCACATGGGAACTACATAGCTGTTGCAGCTGACTGGTGCTGTGTAGCTTTCCAGACATGTCCCTTTAAACCTTGGAAATTTCTTCTGGTAGTGGTAGAAAAATCATTTTTATGCACAGTCAAAAATGAAACTGTTTTGGCTCAGATGTGCACTGGAAGCACCCTCTGCTGGTTGCAATTAGAACACATCAATTGTGCGACCCAAGGTCCTGTAAATATTAACAGTGGATGGAGATTCTCACAGTATCTTCCGTGAAGAAGAAGAGAGGTTTGATGGGGGCATCACTCTTTCCAGTGACCATCACACACTGAACATTCCCATATACTTTTGATGATTGAAAGTTGATAATGAATAATATTGAAAGCATAGGATACAGGAGACCTCAATAAATACCTTGTTCAGAGTTTCCGGTGAAAGACGTAAAGTAGCGATGTCATATACTTCTGACACTACTTCTTCCTGCAAACAAAAAGCAAAGAAAGTTACCGGTCATCAGAGGTAAACTACGGTATATTTTGGCTAAGAATGCACTCTTCCCACTCCCAATGAAAACATTGTGTGTGCTGTATCTTATATTCAAAATACATAAGAAATTGCATAGCTTCCTTGTAAATATATAGAAAATAATTATTTTCAATCAATGGGAATGCCATTTAGGTTTTCTCTTTATAATAAGCATATTTTAGGTCAATGGACATTTCCTACTTTCAAATAATATGGCTCTGCTTTCAACTTCCAGTTTTTTGCTTAGATTGGATTATGGTAGAGGATGTGAAGACTCCCTGATGAGGAGAGAGGATGTTAACAGAAGTATTAATAGATTTAATAACAGCGGAGCTAGCTAGCAACTGTTCAGTCATTCCTGTTATTACAAGCCATGTACAAATACTAGAGCAAAGACATATTAGAAGAAAAACCTGTCATAATCTATATTTTGGGTTCTCTTATCTCATTTGTGTAGGAGTTCATTCCAAGAGGGAAACTGAAGTGGCAGTTTCCTCTGATAAACCCCCAAAAATGTTCCTGATCCATCAAATAGCAGCTACCACTGTATCCCAACATTAAGTAGGATAGTGGACCATTTTCTTTTAGATTGGTATATGATCTACGTTACAAAATTCCTAAGTGTTATTGTACTATACCCACCCAAAAAATAATGCAAGGTTTGTTTTTAAAATGCAGTTTAAAGAAGATCTTGTTCGGTGGAATATAAATGTAGCCTTATTGTGTGCATATTTACTCAGGAGTAAATGCCAGGCAGAAAGGAACCTGCACATATCATTTATAGGAGGCTTGATAGTCATACTTAAGGTACTTGATGTTCAGCTGTTTCAGCTTCCCAGGTTTCCTGGATGGAGGCAAGCCAGCTCAGTTTACGATCTGAGCCAGAAAAGACCTTTAGGAAGAAATGTTTCTCTTCTCAGAATACAAGTAAATTGTACAAATTGGACTTTTTTGTTCTGAACTAAGTAATGACAAATTTCAGTAGGAAGAGTACTATCTTTCCTTAGCACTACCTAAACAGAATCCACCTCTCTAGTTTTATATAGCATAGGTGATTGCCGACAGACATCTTAAAAAAAAACAGCCTTCATGTGCTGGTTTGGACTGATGGGACTTGTAGTCCAAAACATCTGGAGGGCACCAAGTTGGCAAAGTCTGTTATAAATAATAAAAAATCAAAAGAGCTTAGGCAAGAAGGCCAATTAATACTGTACACCCCAAAGTTCAGAGTATTTCAACATGCCTGCATGCTAGAAGCTGAAACACAGTTCAGGAATTTGGTGTGGTTCTCATGACCAAAGGGTTTCTCTGTAGGTTCTGATAGTGCCCTTTTCAGCAGGCAGGGTAGCAAACAGGCTGGGTAGGCAGGTGTTTGTATATTTCATTATAACATTCATTTTTGTTGAATGTGAGAAGGAACCAAGTGAAATATCTCAGTAGCAGCTGGGGCTAACCAGGAGTGGAATAGAGCATGGGTCATTAATGAAAAATCCAGCTGTCCTTCCTGTCTGTCTTTCTGGTTGTAGAAGATTTTGCTCTCCATGTTCTCAAGCATTATTCTACTGTTGGGTGGAAAGGAAGGCCATCTAGTTGGTCAGCTAGTGAGAAGGGCTCCTTCTGCTTGCTACACATTCTGTCAGCTATCACAGTTCAGCTGCCGCTGGTGCCAGTTTTCTAGAAGACCTGAATGATGGCATCAAAATTTATGGCTACTACTGTTCTTCTGTAGCATTTGTATATATCCATGTCATCTTGAACCATCTGCATATATGGTATAACTGTATTTGTTTTTTTTAAAAGCATGGGCTTCTAATAATGGATGGATGCTTTTGATGTTACTTGTACTTGTAACTTTAACGTTTTTACTACTTGGGAGAAGCATCTTTTACCAGCCGTGGCAGAGCTGCTTTAAAAAAAAAAAAAAAAAAAAAAGATAATATTTTAAACCTCTTGCATATTAGGTTTGCTGGGATCAGTTACAGTGAGTAGATTGGAAGCTGATGTTACATTAATGACTGGTGTCATCCAATGTTGTATGGTTTAAGACCTCAGCCTTAGACTCTTTAGATTAAATGTTGAAACAGCCATCTCCCTTCTTCCTAAAATTACGGTAAATCTATCCTTTACTTTCAGTTCAGATTTATTTTAGATATTCTGCCTTGGGATAGGCTGCTCATATGAAGTGAATCATTGCCCATCTAAGACACAAGGAATTGAATGGAAGGGCAACATAGTAGATGTAACTGTCTTCCCTATATGATGAGAGTGGTGGTTGTTTTCTTTTAAAAATCTCACTAATTTAGAACAAATTCATTTCAGCTGCAAAACATGTAGCATATGATGGAAATAAACAGATAACAGGTATTCAATAACAGCAATTTATCAGTAAATAGCAAAAGAAACACAAAAAAACTTTGGATTCTGAGTAGATTTGTCTCTGAATGGTGTTGAGTGTTAGATAAACTCTTCAGGCTATTGAATCCACTTATATGGAATGGTGTTGTTTCTAAGTACTGCTCACAGATAATTGGATGTTTTGTGTTGAACAGCCATGAGAGATAATTGGATATTCTTCTTCTCTGTCCAGGTATTGGACTGGATTGAAAACCATGGGGAAGCCTTCCTTAGTAAACACACTGGAGTGGGAAAATCCCTTCATCGGGCACGAGCTCTTCAAAAAAGACATGACGATTTTGAAGAAGTAGCACAGGTAAGCGAGTGAAAGATCTAAGCATATTGCTTTGACAGAGGATACCATTGTACTGATTTATTGTGTTGTTTCCAGGACTCTGAAGTGCTCTGAGGTTTCTTTTCAAACATGTGAAATAAACTGTTTTGTTGGGATCTTGGGGTGAAAACCTATAATGTTTTCAGGGTGAGTGCTCACTGAAAAGAGATGGAGGAAACTTTGAAGTACAGTGCCAGGAGATTCTAAATTTAGATTAGTGTTCAGTCTTTCTTTTTCCCTTTCCTTTTCTTTTTCTGTGTGGGGATGGTAGCTGCAGTAAAGTGGGTTGCAGCAGAGCAACTACAGGTTTTCTTGGATTATACACCCTATCTCAGTCCTTTCCATGCAGGATTCTTGCCTGATTATGGCTGGAAGCAACTTTCACAGTCTTGGTAAATGATTTGTTCCTAGAGGCTGACTGGGGAAATGCTGTTGATCAGAAACATTTGAGATTGTACATTGTTCTCTTGCATCATTTGGCTTGTTGGATGGGGATATCAAGACTGGCTCTCCAGTGATTTAGTTCGTTCTGTCTGTTCATACTTAGGAAGACTAGGAGAGCCCAATGGGAGTTAAATAAAAAATAAATAACTTCCATGGCTGGCCAATGTAATGTGACAATGACTCAGGAGTTGTAGTTTACATGTGCAGAGGCATGATGATATTTAAACTATGTTTCACCAATTGTATTAACTGACTGTGGTCTTCTGGGACCAGTTCAAGACACTTGTCTTGACTGATAAAGCCTTAGCCATTCATGGTCTGGGCATATCTAAATGATTGATCATGATATTATCATTTTCATATATATATTATTCCATGGGAATCAGTCCACAAAACAATTTGATGTCAGAATAAAGCATAATTCACAAAAGCACATCAAAGGAATTACTATTGTTGTACCTTTTTATAACTAAGGCAAAATAGAAAAATAGTACACATCCAATCATCATACTAGCCCTCTCTAACTCTTGGTTCTATAAGCTGCAATAACCACAAAAACTGCCTCTCATGCTGTTTCTCAGTGTGGCTTCTCCTTGGGCATCCAGCTCATTCAATCAACATGGTGCTATCCCATTCTCCAGAAGACATTAGGTTAGCCTCCAGTATGATGGCTTCAAATTACTTCACATTAAGGCTTTTCATTCTCACAGGTACCAGTATGTACCTTTGAAAGTCAATTTAGTAAAGATAATAATCTGAAGGATCTTAATAGTCTATTCTTGAGACTAAAAGATGCCCTACCCTACTTGATTTCTTCCATTGGCTCCTGTTTATACATTCAATCTTATTGTCATGATTAATTCATCTCTTCCTTGGCATTTACAGCCAGTGGATAGAAGTATGTCTCTTCTTAATTGATACTTCCCATAACATACATATTGAATTCCTTTGGGCTACTTTTTGATTACTTAAGCATCCTTAAACCCACCCCACCCATCATCTGACTTCTTATTGCTGAACTTCCAGAGAGTGTAGAGGTGTTGTGGTCAGAAGAATAGCTAGTCAAGAAATAAGGGTTCACTCTGTATTGGGTGAGATAGCACACCATAATTTACCAAGTGATTAGGACTCAGTTGTCTCTACCACATTTGTAATAGAAACAACAGCAAAACAACCTATTTTTTGTATCGGTATTTGGAAAAATATATTTGGTTTCATTTGGGAAAGAAGTAAGAGAACACAGGAAGCCACCAGTCTCGGGAAGAAGGAAAGAAACCTTCAGGTGCACAAGCGACAAGCTTTTATTGAGCCCAATGCATTTCAAACTGAGCTCTTCCTTTAGGCCACTATGAATATAAATAATATGAACCTGAAGAAAAGAATAGGCATATTCCTCTTGAGTATGCTCCATTATAAATGGAACATATTGCTGATTTTCAAAGTGCTATGTGACTCTTTCATGTTCAGAATGTGAGATGTTTGGCTTTGGAAGTGAATAGAAATATGCATGCACAGTAAAGGGTTTTTTGCATATGCCCCAACCCATTATATGTGTGCCAAAAAACATCTTTGGCCAAAAAACATACTGGCCAACATCTTATTCATCTGCCAAGAGCGTCCATTTTTCCCAGCCATAATGAAACTTTGTGTGTGTACTTTTTACATCTCATTCTGTTATTTCCTTCTAGCTAGTCTCACTGTCTCTACAAACATAATACCTCCTTCAGAAATCTACAAATCCCAGTCTTGATTTTTAGGGAATCCTGTTACAAATTTATTTTAATGCAGAATGTTAGGTCCCCTAATGGGAATTCATGAAAGCTTGATCAGAAGTAGGAAACAGGGTTAGAGATTCAAGTGGAGCATTTTTGTTTTGGAAACTGATAATAGTGCTTTGACATTACTGTTTGAAAACTTGTATATAAGGTTATGTAATAGAAAGTTTTAAAGGGGACTGTAGAGGAGGGCAGAGAAACATCCTTCTGTCTCTCCTGTCCTCTTGCTTCATGTGGATAGGAACTGAACATCATGGCAGGGAAGCAATGGGAACAGAAGGGCTTTCCTGCTATTCTGCTCAATATCAAAGACTGCTTATGCCAAGCCAGCGAGAACCAGGGGATCTCCCTGTCCCTTCTTTCTACATGTGAGGATGCCAAGCCAGAATTGTAAATTTTTAAATTCCTATTCTATTTTTAAAACAGGTGACAAATATCCTGGATAAAGGGAAGAGAGTTTTATAGTTTAGGGCTTGTAATATTTTGCTCCATCGATCCAGAATGTCAATTACTGTTTCAGAACATGGCTCTTCTTCCCACTATTGACCATATCCCCCTACTGACTTCAATAGCAGCTTGACCTGTGCCTTGTCTCTGGATAGATTTACACAATTTACACCAGAACCTTCTTACTAATTTATGGGGAATGTCTGAAATGTGACCGCTGAATGCTATGTGACACTCTGGGACATATATAGCTTGAAACCAGGAAACTCCCACATTGTATCAAAGGTTAAAGGTTTGTGAAAGTAATACTCATTGCTTTGGAAAAGTGTGATAGCAAAGTGCAGAGGCCAGACATTTGTCAAACCTTGGATTCCTTTGAAGAATTATATCTTGTGTTGGATATAATTTATTATGTGGTTTGGGAAGGAATTTCTATGTTATCCACTGGTTGCTGGGTGATAGTCACTTGTTTTGCTCATTAGTTTGCATGACTAGTATAATATGGGAGCTCCTTCCATGAAAAGAAAAAATACATCTTCCACCTTGTGGAAAATGAAATTGTCAGCAAGGCGTGCACTTGATGGGGCTGCACTCCCTCTGAATGAATGAGTACGCCGCTTAAGGGTACTCCTGGATCCTTTGCTGTTGCTTGAGGCTCAAGTGGCCTTGGTGGGACGAAGTGCCTTCCATCACCTAGTGGCCCAGCTATGCTCCTGCCTGAACAAGGATAGATTAACTTCTGCTGTCTATGTTCTGGTTACCTTCAGAAGGCTGCCTCTGAATATAGTTCAGAAACTTCAACTGGAATTTGGTGGCCAGGGCAATTTGGTTTCCAGGCCCGATTCAAAGTGCTCTTTTTGACCTATGTTATGTACTGAGTTGAATAGGATCCAAAAGGCAGCAGTCTGATTGGTCCTAGAACAATAGGATCCAGAATGCAGCAGTCTTATTGGCCCACAGGAGCCACCCAATCCAGCTCCAGGTGGAAGTGAATACGTGACCTGATTGGCCTACAGGATAATCCCGGAATTAGTCAATCACGTGGGGCCCATTGTGTAAATAATGTATATAAAGCAGACGTTTTGGGGAAACTTGCATTCCTTGCTACTATGAGCTGAATAAAGAGCATGAAATCCACACTCGACTCCGAGTATATTTCAACCTATAAAGCCTTTAACAGCTCAGGACCGCAATGCCTCAAGGAGTGTCTCTCCCCATATGAACCAACTCTGGCTCTGAGGCTCTTCTTCGTGTATGCCCTCAATGAGAGGTCCTGAAGGCGGCAGGTGGCTTCGTTTGTGGAACGCTCTTCGGTGGCTCCGTTTGTGGAACGCTCTCCCCAGGGAGACTTGCCTGGTGCCTTCATTACAAATCTTCAGGTGCTAGGCAAAAATGTTTCTCTATAACCAGACCTTTGGCTGAGTAAACAATCTATGGCCTTTTAAGTGTGTTTGTGGGAGGCAATTATTGTTTGGGTTTTTTGTTTTGTTTGTTATGTATTTTGTATTCTCATTCTGTATGTTTGTTATGAACCATGATGTGATATTCAGTTGAAGGGTGGCATACAAATCTCATTATTAATAATAATATGTCTATTTAGGATTGGAAATATAAATAAATTGTGTACCTCTTTATCAGAAAAATAACGCTGTTGCAAAGTGGATAAGCGATGGTGATTAGAATTTGCATTTTTGGTCCTGCAGATGGCACTGTCCCTGCATCTAGATGACAAAAGTCTGACCCAGTGGCCTCCTTTTAAAACCAGCTTAGGAAAGCATTGTTTGAATAGTAACAGGTATCTGCTAGAAAAGTGCAGTATTTCCTCCAGACATTTCCATCCTTGTCTAGACAGCTTGTTAATTTTCTTGCTAGAAGAGGTTAAAAGCTATCTACTTCATACTTCCAGAAGCCAGCTCATTTTTTAATACCACCTTTCTCCCTTTCCCCCCATAATGCATGAAATTAATTACACATTGGATGGATGCATGAGGGTATTTGCACAAATTCAGCATTTATTAATTAAAATTATTTAAACCCTGTGCATGCAATTCAGAGAGGAAGACACATGCTTGAACAGGAAATGCAACAAGATTTTACTAAACCTATGAGGCACTAAAAAATTAAAACAAAATGAAATTTGACACATGCTGATGATATGGGCAGAGCCTTTCAGTTGTTCTTAATGGGGGAATTGAAGACTGTACAAATTCAAGAAAGTGCAGTTTGACCCTTTCCTTACATTTCATAAATAATGTAATTGGGGGGGGGGGGGCAAAGACTCTGCCATGAAAATGGCCACAGGTGTATTAGCTCAGTGATAGAGCCTCTGCTTTGCCTGTAGAAGGCCCCAGACTCAGTCCCCAGAATCTTCAGGTAAGGCTGGGAGACATCCCTGTCTGAAACCCCAGCCAGTCAGTGTAGGCAGTGCTGAGCTAGATGGACCAATGTTCTGACCCAGTATAAGACAGCTTCTTTTGTTTCTAAAAAAGCATGTTTGAATATAAAATAGGAAACTGAAATCCCTACTCCCATTTGTACGCATGCATTTTGCAAATCATTCCATTTTAATTTAGCAAAAATGGCAACCATGCAATGCCTTTATGAAGCACTCTTTTATTATTTTTCACTCTGAACTGATTTTTTTTCTTCCTGTAGTCCTTATACACAAATTCTACTCTGATTAGTGTCAACATCAACAACAAAAAACATTCTTGTTGGGGTGGGGGGACTTGTATTACTTTTGGTTTGTTGATAAATAGGACAAGTCCTTAATTGGCCCTCCTCCTGTTAACTAATTCCTACACACTTTGCATCCATTAGCAGTACATAGTACAACCATATTCAGTTCTGTGACAAACTGAATCACATTCTTTCAGTTAACATCTGCATGCTCTTTCATCTAATTTCACAGACTGATATGCATAAGATGAGTATAGCAGAGAAGAACACCCACCAGATGTGCACAATGTAACCCCATCCTCACTGCTTTCCTGTATTTTCTTACACATTACCTTTAGCCTATGCTCCTCCATCATTGAAAAATGATAAGAGGCTGCCCTCAAGGCTCCCTGAGCCTTCCAGAATGGAAGGGGAAAGGCAAATGCTCCGCCAGAGTCAGTGTATCATTCCCTCTCCAAAAGGTGTGAAGGAATGCAGGGGTGGGGAGCTCATTCATGCTTGGAAAGGCTCCTTTGATGAGAAGCTTAATCATGGTCCATTGCTCAATTATTTTTTATAACAAAGGGGGGGGGGAGTGGAAAGATCTGCTCAGGTGGTTTGCAGACCTTCAAACAACACAACTGTGCTGTCAGATATATCAGTGAAAAAGCAGCTCCAACAGGAAGGCTGTAGAATCTTAAGGACACTGCAGACAACTTCTGACTTATTTTTCAAGGACACGTTCAAGCTCTTCTAAGGAATTCCTGGGATTCCTAGCTGTAGCAAAAGACTGAGTCTTGGATTTTGTTGTTTACCAAGAAAATACATGTCAACTTTATTGGGCAAGAAGTCTGACTCCTTTCCCCCTCCTTGGGATAGATATTTATCTGTGTTTGGCTTGAAGCACCACCACTCTGATTCCCTGATTGAGTAAGGGTAGCATTTGTATGTATATTTGTCTTGGAAGACAACACTTTGTATTTGGTAATTATTTGGTAATCATTTTTTAAAAATACAGTATATTAAAAAAAAATGAAGGAACACTTCTGATTGGTAGAACATACGCTTCCAGCTTTGCTAGGTTGGAACAGAGATTGTACCTACTGAGTCACACTACTGAAATATGGTGGGTTGAAGCCTCCTGCCTTTTTGTCACCTGGTTCAATGACTGTTCTTGCCTTGTCACTGGAGGGATGAGAGACTAAGCCCTACCATGTTACTATGTAGTTGTTTGACTCAATAGAGTGACCTGGCCTTGTTTGGCTTGAAAACAAACATAGCTGGGGACTGAGTAAGATTATGCCCCATCAAACTCCTTCTACTTCTTCTTCTTCTTCTTCTTCTTCTTCTTCTTCTTCTTAAGTAATTATTATAATTATTATAAATTCAATAATAATAATTGAATTTATATACTGCCCTATACTTGGAGGTCTCAGGGCAGTTCACATAATAAAATCAAAATATAAAACCACAAAATACATAATCAAAATAAAAAACAACCCAATAACACCCCATCCAAACAAACAAAAAACAAAAACAAAAACTACTGCATTTTAAAAGGGCATAGGATGTCAATCAAATCAACCAAAGGCCTGGTTAAAAAGGAATGTTTTTGCCTGGTATAATCAAGGCACCAGGCGAACTTCCCTGGAGATTATTCCACAGACAGGGAGCCACTGCAGAGAAAGCCCGTTCTTGTGTTACAATGCTCTGGACCTCTCGAGGAGGAGGCACACGAAGGAGGGCCTCATAAGATGATCTCAGGGTCTGGGTAGGTTCATATGGGAAGAGGCAGTACAATCTCTGTTCCAACCTACTACACAGTGATCTAGCAGGACTCAGACTTCTTCCTTCATCTTTGGTGCTCAATTTCCACTTATTGAAAAGAAACTCTCTCTCTTTTTTACCCTGTGTGATAAGCATCAATTGCTAATGAATAAAAAACATGAAACATATTAATTGAAATGGTAATCTGTTCAGTCAAATAAATGCCACTGACTTTTTAGCCCGTGGTGGCTTTTCTTCCTGTGACCTTTTGAAAACTAGTATTTGCCATTTCTTTTTCTTAGTAGTGAAGAAACCAATTTATGCCCTCTTGTTCTTTCACACATAAAATAATTACATATGTGTACATTTGTAAGCCTGCCATTTTGCAGTCTGTAGGATGTTTTCCAGTTTTTGAGATGGCATATTTTATCAGTTTCAAAAGATTATTATTTATTGCTTATCACAGAGAAGTTATTAAGCTAATTGAAATGGAAAACTGGTTTTGCCTTTGCTTGAGTTGGTGCAAAGCAAGATATAGCTATTTAAGATATTTGTTTATTTCTGGTATTTATACCCCATCTTTCCATAAAATATATAATCAAGGCAACTTACAAAAACCATAAATATTGTCAAATACAATACAATAAATTGTAAACTAAAACACGTTGGCGATTTATTAAATTTGTAAACTGCCCTTCTTCGGAAGATCACAGGGCAGTTCACAACATAATAATACAAAATAAGAACACAAAATACAGAATGAAACAAAAACAAACCAATAAGTCCTTCCTATGCAAGTACATTTAAAAGGCCATAGAATGTTTAAACATCCAAAAGCTGATTATAGAGAAACCTTTTTGCCTGGCGCCTAATATTACTAACATCTTTGAAAAGTGGCAGCAGTTTAGAATTATTTTAAGAGCATGCAACAAAGCTCCACTGGGTGATAAAGCCTTAGGCAAACCACCTTAAAAACATATTACGTTACTATGGCCTTTTGTGGCTAATTAACATCTGTAAATTGGACATTTTCCTTAAACTAGCTGAATTTACTTTCTTTTTACTATATGATACACTGGTCTGATATACTGGTCTATCTTGATAAAAATCTGTATTTTAAATATTTAGGGTTTTATCCAACAAAGTTATCCCACTTGCAAAATGGCTTCCACTTCTGCTCCCCGCACTGTGTCCCCTCCAAAACTGTTCTGGGTGTTCCCCTAACCCTCCAGAGCCGATGGGAGACATGGGTGTGGGGCATGTGTGATAGGAGAGGGAGGGGAGGTCCCATTGCAGAATTGAAAGTCCTTGTGCAAAAGGAATTACTTCCCTGGCTGCAACCATTAGTGATTTTATTATTGGATTTTATGGATTTATATTGTATACAACTGTAAACAACTTTGACAGGCATTTTTGCCTTAAAAATGGTCTAATCTATTAAATAAAATATTTATTAAAAAAACAAATGAACAGTATGGTAGGAAAGCTGTTCCAAATTCTGAGAACCACTACTGAGAAGTGATGTCTTGTGCCTACCCTGCCACACATTTGACAGTGGAGCGGGTTAAAAAATAGCAAGCCAAAGAATTTGTTTGTATTTTTTAAAAGAAATGCAAAATAAGTATTTTTAAATATTAAATTACTTTTAAATAAGTAATTTTAAATATTTTGAATTCCACAGAGAGCTTTGTTTATGCAGACTGCCTTATTTTGTTCAGCGTCAGGTAATACAGTAGGAACTTGCATTTTGAGCTCCCCTGACATTGTAGAGCAGTGGTGGGGAACTTGTGACTCTCCAGAAGTTTATGGACTTCAGCTTCCATAATCCCTGACCATTGGCAATGTTGACAGAGGCTGATGGGAGTTAGAGTCCAGCAGTATCTGGAGGGCCACACGTTCCCTAGCCACGTTGTAGAGAATGGGGTGCCCCTTCTTTACGTGTAGCTCCACATGGATACCAGAGCCCCTGTGAGTGCACTGAAGCAGCTTAATCAGAAATAATCCACACACTCAGGTAAGGGAGTTGTTAAATACTGTTGATTTTCATGAGCCCAATAGATATGTTTGTAAATTAGGCCAGAATCTCACAGATTGATTGCTTTTGTCAAAACACAAAAATAAGGGAGTGGGCACATTTTTTTTTAAGAAGTAATGTTTCCAGTGCACTACGTTTACATGTTGCAACATGCTAGCCATCAGTGCTCCTTCTTAAACAAATGCATTGTGAAATATCTCCTGGGAGACCATGTCTGCTTCCGAAGTAGTTAACTATCTGAATTGCTTCTTACCCTACGTCATATTTGAAAGATTCCAGGGATCATGGAAATAAGTGAATGCTGAGCCTTTTTAATCTGTCAAACAAGCTAGCTCTGGAGAGGTTATGCGTTTCAAATGAGAAACTATTTCATGCCTATTTGGAGATTACTCTGTGTGGGTTTTTGCTAGCTCCTCTTGCAGACAGCATCACTTGGAATAACTGCTGTCATTTTAAGATGCTGGTTTCTGTTCCTGCATTTCGGAAGTGTAAATACTCATGCTAGAGCTTCAGTTGCCACATTTGTGTGACTTGCACTCTGTTTCTTGCTCTGTTTCCTGGTAGAATACCTATACTAATGCAGACAAGCTACTGGAAGCAGCAGAGCAGTTGGCTCAAACCGGAGAGTGTGACCCTGAAGAGATCTACAAGGCAGCACGGCATCTGGAAGTGCGGATTCAGGACTTTGTCAGAAGAGTGGAGCAGAGGAAGCTTCTTTTGGACATGTCTGTATCCTTCCACACTCATACCAAAGAGGTAAGATGCTTACAGTGTGATCAGAGCTGCATTTAGGGGAGCGCGACCAGTTTGCCCGCACTGGGCGCTGAGCCGAGAGGGTGCTGCAGGGGGCGCCGCAACAATGACTTAGAACAGAAGGCAAGAGACAGGGGAGCACAGAATTTTGCCATCACACAAGTGACTGCTGATATTTGACTGATGTTGCAAAGCCTGTAACACTCAAGAAAGTTTTAAGTTGCTTAAGCCATAATAGACTGAATGTGAAATGTACAGCATGAAAACTCAGAAAACATTGACAAATTGTAAATCTTGCAAAAATGCCATTTTTCTCTCTCCTCTCATTTGCTTAATGTAAATCAAAGAAAAAGTATTGTTGTTTTTGTTGTTGTTAATTCGATTTATATAACGTCCCTTATCAAAAGAGCCCAGGGCAGTGTACATTAAAAACACATTACAGAAGCGATAAAATGTTTTAAAGCGAATTTACAGCAGTCTCATAAGATGAGAGCAAGGTGCAGCAAGTTCATAATAATTAAATAGTAATAATGTACAATTTATACTAATTGCATTGGGTCTGAGCTCTTTTTAAAAAAAATATCAGTTATAATCACAGACATAACGTGAGTAGAAGTGTTTCTTGAGGAATTTCATTATAATGAAGCATCTGTTTTACTATTTCTAGTAACTTTCTAACTAAGAATTCAGATTATGATCAGAGATGGTTATACTTTTCATGCTATTTAAAATGGGCCCAAAATGCATGTTCCCATGTGTTTTTCAGTTGCTTGTTCAGAACGAGACTAAATGCTGTTTTAGTTCAAGTGAAAAATGTGCAAAGATAACACACTCTAGCAGGAGACAGAGAGGACAGGGCGTTGAAATTGGAGGCCCCTGAGGGTGCAATTAAAGCATACTTCACATTTTTCCCCTTTCGACCAAAGGCTATTCAGCAATGTGTGCCTTTGGAAGATAAGTTTTATTCTGTGAGGAGAAAGGATTAATCTGAATCATTGTTTTTTCATGCACTGTAGCATCTGTGTGCCACAGCACTCTTGATCCATAAAGACACCCGCAGGAGCTGAAGGCTTTGCCAGTATTAGCTGAATTATGTACTACAAACAAGTAATTTGTAATAAGCTGCTGCAGAGTTAGGGGAGCCTGAGCAAACAAACGTATTTGGTCACAGATAAGCTAGTGTAAAGGAAATGGTCTGCAGTGCAAGGGTCTTTCTCTTCAGCATTTTGAATGGTATGAAGCACTTTTAGCTATGGATGGGACATGGAAGACAATCTGCATTCCTTTTATGAATCAAGTATCTCTTTATTGGTTTGGTTGGGTCTACCCACATATTCAGTTAGCCCATAACTTCTTATCACATGATGCAGTAACAGTTGTGTATGCACACATACACCACAGTTCTTAGGCACCCCACAATCTTATGATTTGTCTGTTGTAAATTGCTTAATATTAGATAGTTTGTTGAGGAATATGTGTGGGCTCATAATTGCCATTTGGAAATGTACAGCTCTTCTTTACTGTTACTCTGGCAGGGTCTTGTCTCTCCTGAAGTGTGCTGCTTACTGTCTGGTGATCTTACTTTGTAGATCAGAGAGATAAGGAAGATACTGGGTAGGGAAAACTTAACCATCTGGAGTAGGAAAATTATTAAAAGACAATACTGTAATGGCTTATCCTGATACCTGTGAGTAAAATAAAAATAAAAAATAGCACTTGGAGCAGTGTAGGAATAGTGTTTACCTATTAGGTTCTAATCTCTCTTGGGTAGGGGAAGTTGTCTAGAAAAAGGAACTTGTTCAAGGGAGTGAGGAGCTGGTTTTTAGTCACAGGAACCTAAGAACAATGTGAGAGTATAATTTATATCATTTGGAAGTTTCAAATGTTTGAGGGCAGGAGGAAAGGGTGTGAGACATACCCTTGTGATCTGAGACTCCTAGGCCATACACTTTTAGATTAATGCTCTGAGCATGTTAAGGGAGAAAATTGTACGAAATGAGTACAACTAATATGGACTGCACATAGGTTCCATGATTTCAATTCAGCCTGCCTAGAGCATAACATTTGCAAGCTATCCCAAAATATAGTGCAGTGTTCCATGCATAAGCTATCCTACCCTTATTGATGTGTATAGTTTTTTACATCTCCTTTATGTTAGCTGGTCTTTAGGCCTTTGGTGTAGAGATGATGCCATAGAAATGGTGTTATTTCATCAAAAGCATCAAAATGGTGTTATTTTATCAAGTACAAAGTTGAAATTCTAAGCTTGTACAAAATAATAAAAGCTGGTTGATTCAGTGAGGTTTGGTAGGATATTTTGTTTAACCTTTTAAAAAGTTTTTGCAGAATGATTTAGAATTGTCACAAATGATTTACTTTGGAAATTCCAGGACAGTGGTGAGGAAGTCACATAAAGCACTTGGAGATCTATCAGGATTATGTCCTGTGTCATGTTTAGCTAATGAAAATACAAAGCAGAAGGAAAATACATAGATGCTGGAGAAATTACATCCTTTGACTAAGGATTTGTGGAATGTTTCAAAGCAGCAAAAAGAGTGGGAACTTCATGGTTCCTTCCAGACAGTCTAATAAATCACTTCCTTTTCAATGCAGGGTGCTGGAACTCTTAGAAGCACACATTCTGTTGTCAACTTACCAACATTTAAAAATAAGAAGTAACTGTTGCCCTCTTCAGGCAGACTGATTCAGTGTTAAAACTGGCATGTGGGGGTATGTGTGTGTGTGTGTGTGTGTGTGTGTGTGCGTGCGCGCGCGCGCTGTGGGGACAGGAGCACTCGCTCTGTCCCTCTGTCTCCATCCCAATTGCCTTCCATGAGTTGGAGGACAAACTTCTGTACCTTTTAGAACTTGGGAGTTCTAAAATGCATGGAAAGTCTCAATGAGTTCAGGATGCTCTTCACTTCAGCAGTCCCCCCCCCCAGCTCATAGAGGGTAACTGGAGTGGCAATAAGGGGGTGCAGCTAGGGTGGTCATCCCTGAAGCCGCCCCCTGCCCCCCCCCGTCCACACAGTATTAGATTTTCGCTTTCATTCAGTTTGCATTTGTAAAGTAAGCATGGAATTTGGCTTGCCCTTGACAGTGTCTGCTCTTAATTACCTCCAGATTAATAATGACATAGAAATTAAAATATTATTTTAGATAGGAACATGTTTTTGTCAGTCATTCTAAAGCTACAATTTATGAACATCTGACTCTCCAGTAGCACAATTTAATATTATGGGATGGATGAACTCTGAATCCATCACACACATTTTTTTGGACCTTGGCATGCTAACTGATGCAAGCATAGCTGCCTTAAGCATATTTGCCTCGAGTAGAGGTTATATTTAGCTGTTATCAATTTGGTGCATGAAAAAATCTGAAACATCAGATTATAAGCACTACCATTTTTCCCTATGATGCAAGGACATCATTCTTGTATAGAAACATCAAAAGAGGCCTTACTTTAATGATGAATAGCTTTGAGTTGATATCCGTTTATTTCAAGAATGTCTTAGCTTACATTGTGAGATGGATTCTTGTTTTGCCCAAAAAACTGTCGGCTAGAGTGAAACCGTTTCCAGGGCAGGTCCAGAATCCTCTTGTAAGGTGTTGGAAAGCTTGAATCAGAGAATCTGACAGCAGGACTCGGGGTCCTTATTTTCTTTGCCAGTAGGGTGGCTATGAAGGAGATATTTGTGTGGTCTTTTATTCTCTTAGTGCTACCCAGATAATGGTAGCTCATCAGCCTAGCAGAAGCAGATTTATTGCCAAAGCAAACAAGGGTCTGGCTAGCCTTATATAATTGTTGTCTTAGGCTTGGTTCCTCTTTCTGAGCAACTTATCATGCAGAATAGTTGCTTTGGAGATTCCTGTACTTGACCTCCCTACTTCTGTCTTCCGTCTTTTGGAACCTAACCCAAATCTGTGCACATAGCAGACAGAAATACCTCCCTTGGCTCTCTGGAGGGCTTTGTGCTGGAGAGGAATGCACTGGAAGCCTCCGAATAGATAAGACAAAGTCTAAAGTGACCTAGAAGACTGCACTAAGCCTCATCCCATATGCTACCAGGCCTCTGTATGTTAAATAGGCAGTACTATTACTGCCTCCTCAGTTTACTTAAAGTCACTAAGTAGGTGCTGTGATGCCTAGTTCCACTTGCCCTTTTTTGTACATATACTGAATGCCGTAATCTACTTTGATTCAATGCTTTTTAGACTTGAAACACTAGGTTCCATTAATCACATAATAATTCCAATCAACTCATCACTGTTGAATTGTTTACTTACAAATTTGGGGTGTCTTTTACCTACTAAAAGTTGTCACGTTTCCCCATATTACACATAAACCATGGCTTAATGTAGCTGTACACTGAGCTGGTACACACCACTGCAAAGCTTGCACTTCACTCCCCTCACTGTTCCTGCAGCTGCTATGCTGTCAGAAGACAAACTAGAATCTAGCTTGTCATTATATCCAAACCCTGGCTTGTGGTAACCATGGTTTGTTTTTTGCTTGCTGTTTGTGGCTTGCTTGAGACATGAATGGGGATCCTGTGAAATGAAAGATGATCAAAAATCACATTTTGATTGCAAATTGTTTCTGAAATATTTTTACTCTTATTAACAGCACAGATTCTTTGTAATGGGATTTTGCAGACATAACTGAAGACCAGGGGACTAAAACCTTCTGAGTCAACGAAGATGTACAGTTTAATAGTTTTTTAATATGCAAATCCTTGTTGTAAAAGGTCACGCACTAGGAATAAACACTGTTAATATAGATTCTGATGCTATCTTGACCTGATTTGTTTGAGTATATTGCAAATGCATAAGAGTTCAGCTTGCATCATCTGTAGTAGTACTTTAGATGTATATCACATGAAAATAGCTAGCTAAGAGCAAATCTTAGTCTTTGCACTGAATTTATCATTTTCTTTTCTCAAACTTGTTTTCCTCCTCCTCCATTCTAGGACCAACATGACTTCTATAATGTATCACCATCACTTCAGTGCTGCTTTTCACTGTGGTTTACAAATTGAATCATTAATTCTACTGTATGATAGCCAGATGTGCAATCTACATCTCCAAAGTTTCTTACCACATATTTATACGTTAATATCCCATATGTACAACCCCAAACACCAGTGGGGAGAAACATCAGTAGCTGTGGGATTTCCCCCTACACCTACCATGAATATTTCATTTATTTATTTTATTACGTGTATAGACCACTCCGCATTTAAAAACAAAATAAATCACTGGTTTACAGTACAAATAAATATAATAAAATAATATATCAATACAATATTACAAATATTAAAACACAATAGTACAATACATAATCAAAGCAGCAAATATGAAACCACATGCAGAAGGTATGTACACCCACAGAAGGGCGATGCATCACTAAAATTTTATTTTGCAACTTTATTATGCTTTTCAATTATGGCAAGCCACTCTGTAAGTGATACTTGCTTGAAAAGCAGGGCAAAAATAGAATGAATGAATGGATGGATAGATGGAGAGAAAATAAAGCTCCTGAATGAATAGCCAATCTAATTTGAGGTGGAAATTATTTATATTGAGGAAAACCTTTATAAGGTCTCTCTTGATATAATTTTTCCTCAAAGAACAACCCCATATGTTTTAGGTAGCTTTTGTGCAGACTTTGGGAGTTAAGGGCTGCCTATCATTTTTCACATTGCTCACCATAAAGATGAACAGCTTTCTGTATACTAAACAATTTGGACAAATAACTAGTTAGCTTTGAATTATTGAATCAATCTGGACTCTGGAAGGATTTTTTTTATTTTGTTTCGACTACGGCAGACGAACACGGCTACCTACCTGTAACTGAACCTTAATATTCCATACATTTCAGAATATAATATGCTCACAGTCTATATGAGAACTGGAATCTAGTATTCATACTGGTGGGTGGGGTATTATATACCTACCAGTATTTTAACATTTTTATTATCTTCTTGATAAAAAGACAGTAAATTACAGCCCATTCCATATGTGCTCATACTGTGCATTCATTTTAATATGAGAATTCATATTACTTCATCTAATATATTAGTTGTTCCATACATGTAATTTTCAGTGTCCTTTAGCATCTGACATGGTGTGCTTTGTAGTACTCTGATTAATACTCTTTGATCTGGCTTTAGAGGATTAAAGGGTTAAAACTCAATCTCTTCCTTCTTCTTCCCCCTCTTCCCTCCCGCTCCCCCCCCCCCGCCCCACTCCATGTCTTTCCATTTGTGTTCCTTTCCTCCTTTACAGCTGTGGACATGGATGGAAGACCTGCAGAAGGAGCTCTTGGAAGATGTTTGTGCTGACTCAGTGGATGCTGTTCAAGAACTCATTAAGCAGTTCCAGCAGCAGCAAACAGCTACCCTCGATGCAACACTCAATGTAATCAAAGAAGGTGAAGATCTAATCCAGCAGCTCAGGTAAGTTCATCACACTGCATCAGAGGCACAATGAACAGAGGCAGGATAACTTAGAATTTAATGTGAGAATTAATCACTGCCCTGCTACGATTCAGAATATTTTATTTTATTGAAACTGCAAGGAATGATTTGTAGAGACTGGTAAAAATAGTCTTAAATCACTTTGAGCCACTGTGTGTAATGGATGAGAAGAACTGTAGATAAGGTAAAGTGAGTATGATTAAATGGTTACTGTATAAATATTTTTGAAGTAGATATTTACAGAATATTGTTAAACTGTTATGAAGTGAGACCTGGTGATTTATTTGCTTACTGCTGCTAGGCAGTGTCTGGCAGCTACTGAGCAAATTGTGTAGATTCAAATAACACTGAATGCAATATTTTACTTCCTGCAGGAGTTTTGTGTTTTAGCAGGATCTGTGATTGCATGTGGAGTATTCGTATCGTCACATAGTGCCTGCTACTGGCAACAGAGTATCTGCTGTTATCATCATGGTTGTGTGTTTTGCCCCATGAGGCGTTTTAACTCTCTGAATTTTAGTTTTGATGGATGTTTTAGTTTATATCTGTCTGGTTGGTCTGATTTTATGTTTTAATTTCTTTTTGTACATTGCCCTGAGAACCCCAGCTATAGCATCACCAGCTATAGCACCACCTAGAGAACTCAGGTTAAGAGGTGGTGGATGAATGAAAATAATAAAATAAATAATAAATTATGGTGTGACTCAGCCTGTATTCAGACAGTACTTGTTTCCATTTTCATGACATTTCCTTTCCTGATAATTTATGTGTTTCATGTGACCTTTCATACAATGTAAAAGCCACTCCTAGAAATCAAGCGGAATCTAGTGGAAGTTTAGTGCTAATTTTCATGATAATTGCTTCCAGGAAAAAATCCATTTGCAACCCTGTTAACCTGGAGAACGAGAGGAGTGTTTGTACTGTAATTTTCCTGTGGTTTTCATACGTTGTGCCACTGCCATTCATGTGATGAAATTTGGGTATTCCAGCATACAGTGCTTTCTCACCATTCTTATGGCTGAGTCATGGGGGCACAGAAGTGCACATGTGCATAAAGGGTGGCAGTATGGTTGATGGTGTCCACTCTTGCACCACAGCATGCCCACTGTTGTGAATTAAACTTATCATAACTTCTACCATGTGTCATGCAAGTCAACCCTTATTCAATTTTAATTAACACGGTGCAGTAGCAGAGGCAGTCTCCAGCAATCACCCTTCCCCAATTCAATTTACTTTTTTGCTTCCTGAGAAGTGGATCCACCTGTCCTCATGAGGAGTATATAGTCATCTGACTGCAAGTTCTGACTGGCCAAAGACTCCTTGTTCTTGTTATATCCCTGCCTCTATAAGGCAGGAAATTTATAATATGTCTGTAATGGCCAAGTACTTGAATTAATTAACATATAATGTCCAGCTGGCTTTAATGAGGTCACACTTTGTGCCAGAGCCAATGTATTTCAGACATTCTCTTTCATATAACTGGGACCTACTCAATTACCTCTCAGGCTGTTCAGTGTTCTTTTTCAGTTCACTGTTGCATGTCACTGATTTCCAAGACTGCTCCAAACTCATGGATGCTTACAGGAAGAACACTTCTTCAGCCTTAGAATGGATGAAACCTACCTTTGCTTCCTTTCCCCATCTCACTGCTTCTCAGCCATATTTGCTATTTTTATCTTTTGGAGTAGTCAGGACATTGTGGGAAGCACAAAACTGTGTCATCCCAAAAGGACCCCCCCCCCCTACTTTTCAACTTTATTAGGGCAGGTTTCTATGAATCCAGGGTGGAATTGGATGCAGCCAGGATAAGCCTCAGCTGAAGGTTAGTTGGACCATCTGAACAGTAAGCAGAGACAGATTAATCTGTCTCTGGTTAACTGCCTGAAATACCATTGCGTCCCAGATGTGCACTGTGACTCTGTACTGTTAAGTCACAGTGAAAATCCAGGGAGCTGCTTCTGTTCTCTCCTTTTTGGGACAGGTATTTATTGTGTTTTCACCCTCCTTGGTCCCCCCCCCCTTTTCATATTTCTCAGAACTTGTTTACCTACATCAGCCTTCACCAACCTGATGACCTCCAGATGTTTTGGACTGCAGCTCCCCTCTGCACAGCTGTGCTGGCTGGGGCTGATGAAAGCTGTAGCCCAGAACCAGGTTGGCAAAGACTATCACAAGATCTGTAATGTTGCTATTTGCATGTGAACTTTCCCCCTTCCTGGTGTTTTTGGCTAACCCACTGCATTTCTGAATACCCATCCTAAATTTCCATATAAGGAAATTCTCTGCCTTTTAGGCTCTCTGTCACTATCTCTTTACTAGCAGCTAAGCTTATAGGCCAGGCAGTGTGGGTTTGTGTGGCCTCATGCTGAGTCAATCACCTTGATCCTTCTGTATTGCTGAATACTGGCGGACCATGTCACAAAGCTATTTTACTTTCTACCTGCCATTTTGTGCAAATAAACTCCCCCCCCCCCAATTTGGATTGGTATTTGCTGTAATTACCGGTAGTTTTTCTAGTTTCTCCCAAATAAGCAAAACAACATTGGTATTTGCAGAGTAATTGTGTCTATTGCAACAACATCTGTGGAGAGTAATTGTCCACAGCAAAGGTGCCCAATGTGATAGATATATGTCATCATGTGTGCATGATATGAGTTCACATGTACGTTCAGATGCTTGAGTTTTTTTCTTCTGTTTTGTTCTATTTTAATATCACTGCTGCTATATAACTTTTTTTCTTTACTGGTTGCAGAAATCTATAAACATTTAATAAATGAATTAAATTGAACGGGGGGGTCAGTTTCTCACTTTTGATATTGCAATCCGTGGACAGGAGAACACTAATGACTGTCAGCACCATCCCAAATTTCCCTTGCAACTGGGCATGAAGGTGGACAAGAATAAATAATCTTTTCACAAATCATGTGACCCTATCACTAAAAATAGCTGAAATACACTTTTTCAGCTTGCAACTGGGACCCCCAGAAAATATGGCACATTTGCTTAGATCTAATATGATATATTATTAGCAGTGGTATGGCAATTGTTTGCCCTTAGCATTGATCAGCTGGTCAGAAATGCCATGCCATTGGCCCTTGATCCATGCATTATTGAAATTTGGTTTAAAAAAAAAAAACTACTTGAAATTTGCTCTCACATTCCTACCACTAAGGTATAAATTGGTTCTATTGGTCCTAAGCGTCCTGTTCTGCTGGGGCTACATGCCCACAGTGGAAGTGGTAACAAATACCAGAACCTCTTGTAATCCAGGGTAAAGCAAGACAAAGCAAGGCAAATCAGGACCTTGGGCAGCTCCCATTGGTCCCTGCTGAGTTTAGGAAGATGTCTCAGCAGATATTTTCCTGAAACCCTAAAAAGACTGACGGAACTTAATATTCCAGTGGCACAACTCCCGCAGGGGAGCTGTTTACAATATTTAATGGGCCTACACCCTGTTATGCAATTGCATGCTCCTGCATGGTGGTAAGAGTAGGAGAGGCTGTGGGGGAATCATCCTCAGACTCTGAGGATAATGGAAGAGCCATGTCTTCAGGCCAAGGAAGTGGAGAATTGAGTGCTGAGGGATCCTCCTCAAGTCAGAGTCTTCCTTTGGCCAAAACTGGGATCCTGAGGCAGGGGACATAACACTAGGAAATAGAACCCAGGACAATATCATGCAGATAAGAGTTCTGAGTGTCCATGGGTCCTATCAAATTCTATAGAGCAAAGTGAGAGGGATGCAATTAGCAATACTTTGCAGAAAGAAGAAGAACCTACTTTGCTCCATACAAAATTAACATCAGCAGGGGCAGACTTGGCCTGCTCGCCAGACTCCATTAGTGCTCCTTAGTGGTACTTCTACAAGCAATTGTAACAAAATAGATGGTGCTATGCTTCTCCCCTCCCCTCAGATGTATATATCTGATACCATAGGATAAGTGCATATCTTCTTATTCTGGTGGTGATTAAAAAAAATAGTTTTGTTTATCATAGTATTTAAAAAACGGCAATCTTTGTTGAAGTAATAATTTAATTCACTCTACTTTGAGATATATTTTGAAATTATTCAGGTTTTATTGTTGTTTTGAGCTCCCTGTTGTGACCACATGATAAAGTTTCAGGGTTTTTAAAAAAGTAGGAAATAATGCTCTGGTCCATGAAGAGTCGGACACGACTAAACGACTAAACAACAACAGGAAATAATGAGAAATATCAAGTCCCTGCATATTTATATACAGTTTATTCTGATGCAATCTAAAAATAGGCAGATACTTGAATGAATTCAGCAAATACTATTGTGCACAGCATGCTAGTAGAAGTAGTATTGGTGGGAGAATTGGGCTCACTTGAAATAAAATCAAGGACGATTACTAGTCAGAGTCTTCAATAGACTTTATGCACCATTCACTCCCTTCTCCTTTCTGTCCAACTCCTTGTTGGTGCACAGAGGTCATAATGTCACCAGATATGAAAGGATGCATACAATTCACTGTGTAATGCAGGCATTCCGTAATGCAGCCATTCAGCAACTGAATGAGGTGAATCCTGGATAAAACTTCCTCCAACCTTTTCCAGTTATTTTTAGAACTGAGAATGTTTAATATTCTTTCTTATTACCTTTTTCAACACTGCATTTTTAACCATTCATCTTTGACTTTACCACAGGGATTCAGCGGTCTCTAACAATAAAACGCCACACAATAGTTCCATCAGCCACATTGAATCTGTCCTCCAGCAGCTTGATGAAGCCCAAGTACAGATGGAAGAGCTCTTTCATGAGAGAAAGATTAAGCTAGACATTTTCCTTCAGCTCCGAATATTTGAACAGTACACCATTGAGGTAAGGGTTGCACTGAATACTCTGAAAGGGAAGAGCCTTTGGGGGAAATTGGGATGTGAAGTGATGGACGATCAATTTTTGTTTGTTTTATGATAATGTTTGAAAGTCAATTCCTAGCCTTATATGCATTTATTCAGTGTGACCAGAATGTATACTCTGTAGTATAGAATAGACAGCTCAAGTAGGTGAGCGGAGGTGGGTGCTCTTTCAGTAGGTCATTACCTAACCTTGGTGCCACAACAGAAATGTCCCTTGTGCCCACCTGTTACCTGTCTCATGGTGAAAGGGCACAGAGCAGGCCCTCCAATACTGACCACAACATTCATGGGGACAGCTATGGATACAAATCAAAACAGAAAGTTGACCTTCAACTTCAAGTAGGGAAGTCTAGTAGAAATAAAGGATATATATATATATATATAATGGGCCTTGTTTTGGCAGTTTGCACTTTAAGAGGGAATTTGTATGTTCAGGTGATAGGACTATATTAACAAATATTATTGGCAGGGAAGAATAACATGTGCAGGAAGAAGAATTTTTTTTATTATTCTGAAAATGTTTATCCTTGAAATTACTGAAATAAGCCCCATGGAATCAGGACCCTGTGGGAGCAAGGGTCTATTCGCTTCCCTGCTATGGAAATACTCCTCATGAATCTCAGCATGAATCTTAGAGCAGCTGTTCTTCATACAATTAATTTAACCCAACATTTGAACTGTGAAGCATTTAAGGAAGTGTGTGTGTGTGTGTGTGTGTGTGTGTGTATTCATTTATCATTGCCATTAAAGAATGATTTGATTTCAATAGGAACAGAATTTGAGTGGGCACAAGGGTGCTATGTTTCATGCTGGCTGTACTGTACTCAATCAGGATGCATGTGTGTACTCTGCCTTGTCTGTGTCAGGAGAGACATTTAAAAAAGGAAGGAAGAAAAGGAAGGCTTTTATGGCAACGGTACTGTCAGTAACACGCCTCCTGCAAGAGTCTGAATTCTTTTTCCTGCAACTCAAGCCGTTTCTCCGTTATTACTATTATTTATTTTATGAAATTTGCATACCGCCCTCCATCCAAACATCACAGGGCAGTTCACAACATAAAAATACAACATAAAAATGAGAACATAAAATACATTAAAAAACAAGAACAGAAACAAACAAGGGGGGGGGGAATGGAAGATCTGTAAAAGCTACCTTCTGAAATCCCATCTCTATGAATTTCTGCCCAAGGTTTAGTGATGCTGATTGAAAGCAGCACTCATGCATTTGCTTTCTACTGTTATTCTGACTTGGATTTCCAAGAACTGTAAATTGTCAATGATCACATGACATGGCAAGTCGAGCTACAGCTTACTGGGACAGAAAGAATGTGTGGGCTCCTGGAGAGGAGTTTGCAGCTGCTTTGTTGTTCCCTAGGCTTTTTTTACTATTGCACGTCACTGTCGTGGCCCTCACTACCAGATGAAGAACTTGAACTCCCAGCTCACTTTCTTCCAAAGACTTTAATGCTTAAATCAGAGGAGTACATAAGCGAGGCAGTGTCCCATGGTGCAGTAGATGTGCAAGAGGATTAGCTCCAACAAGCGACATGCCCCCTGCACGTTTCTTTTGAAGGATGGGTGGGCACAGCACTAAGTGCAACAAACAGCAGGAGTCTTGAGGCTGGAGAAGCAAAGACGCACTCCTCCAGGTGGATTCAGCTTGCAAGTTTTGTTTATGCTGGCACTCAGCATCTGATTTACCCTCAGTAGCTTCCTTCTCTGAAGGAACCTCATCACTGATAGGAGGAGGTGCCACAACAGGAGAGATCTGACTAGGGGTGCCCAGTGGCTCTGGAGGAGAACACTTCTCTGCCAATCTGCCTGGACTCTTCCCTGGATCTTACTCTCCATCCTCCACATTACCAGCTCCTTCGGGATTCTGACACTTCTTGGGGTCCTCCTTCTCAATAATACCTTCCTCAGGGTTGTCCAGCTCTCTGAGCTTCTCCCATTCTTCCTCAGGATCAGACCACCATGACACATCTGTATGACTCATGTCATGGGCTGAGCTATGTCCTTAGTGTGTTGCCTGTATCTGGACTCATGCTGAAGCTCTTTCCCTGCTAACCACAAACAACAGCCAGTAACAAACCTTGGCTACAACACATGGTTAGAGGAATGAATTATTTGTTGCTTCCTTCATTCGTCATCGCTTCCCTTCCCCAACTTACCCTTCCCTTTTACCCCAAGCAACTGTGTACAATAACCGTAGAAACTCCACAAGTGCTCACCAATCAGAGACCACTATCCACATGGTGATAACCAATGAATTCATAAAACAAGAATAGGCCAGGGTTAGCCAACATGGTGCCCTCTAGATTTCGCTGGACTCCAACTCCCATCAGCCCCAGCCAGCATGCCTAATGATCAGGGATGATGGGAGGTAGAGTCCAACAACAGTTAGGGAGGACACCATACTGGCTACCCCTGCTGTAGTGTCTCCACTTCATCAGCCCCATTTATTACTTTAGAAATATTTATAAACCACTTAATTAAAGAGCTCTCTAAGCAGTGCACACAATGAAATTATAAAGCAGCTAAAATCTACAACCCTATTACACACACACACACACACACACACACACACACTATCATTCCATTGAAACCTTGGATAATATAATTAGGCTGCAATCCTATGTCCACTTACGTGAAGGTAAGCTTCTCGCAAAATAGAATTATCCTAAGGAAGATCCATTTATCTTTTCTGTGAATGGCTCTGAGACCTCCAGGTATAGGGCAGTATATAAATTCTAATAATAATAATAATAATAATAAATATTATAATTTATTCTCATGGGCAGCTAAATTGTACTGATTTTGTGATGTGTGAAAATACCCAATTTGGGCAATTTCTTCAATTACCCACAACTTCCAGTCCAAGGTGATCTTACCTCTAAGATTCTGGTATAATAAACATCACATCATTTTGCTTTATGCAATATCATAAACATTATATATCTTTATTTTATGCACTTCTGTAAAACATGTCTTGCTTCCAAACACCATTGTATCTTATATAATAGCCAGTTAAATCTGCTGGGCTGTGAAATATAGGCTGTAATTACAGAAAAGAACAAAGCAGTTTTAGATTATTTTTCTCAGTAACCATGTTTTTGATGGCTTATAATGCTTATTCTGTATTGCTTGTTTTTACTTTGAAGGTAACAGCTGAGTTAGATGCCTGGAATGAGGACTTACTAAGGCAAATGAATGATTTCAATACTGAGGACCTGACCCTGGCAGAGCAGCGCCTGCAGAGACACACAGAGCGGAAGCTGGCTATGAACAACATGACCTTTGAGGTCATCCAGCAAGGGCAAGATTTGCACCAGTACATCATGGAAGTCCAAGCTTCAGGCAAGTGGCATACATTTATTTTTACTTTCCAGTTTTATCCCTTAAGGCTCATGTTAGCATGCTTTCACATCTACAAGAGGTATTCTCGAGGAAATAAAACAACCAAGAGAAATTAAGTGAAGCCTAGCACTATCGGAGTGCACACAAACACTGAAGCTGGGTAAAGTTCAAATCAGAAAGATGTTTCTACTGCTCCATACCTGCCCTGTTTCCATGTGATTTGTGCTTGGGAGTAATACAGAGTGCTTAATGCAGTTTATGCTTCAGCCCAGTTGGTTAATTCTAAACTAACTTACAGCCCAGTTAGTTACACAATGGAGGTAAGGGAATGTTCCTGCCTATCTAGGGAATCTTTTTGCACTTACAACTTCTCTAGCTGCTTAAAGCGCTAGCAGAGGCAATATGAAACATAGCCATCTTGGGAGATGTGGTCTTGTAAACCTGCAGTATTGAAAACTGCATGGAAGTGAAAATCACTAGTTAGTTTCTTGGCCCAAACAAAATAACATCTTCATTACTAAATAAGATAGAATGGCTCTTGAACTTCACATTCAGGGCATGGTAATCTATCCTCCCCTTTGGGAGGAAGGTTCTTTTTAAATGCCAGATACAGCACACATTTGTTATAATTAGCCTGCATATGGTGTTGTGTCCTCAGGACTTTTCCTGCATTTAGTATGCTTGACTTCGCTACATGTCTTTGATCTGGCTGCATTCACAATTTTCAATCACACACACGGCTGGTGTATTTCTGATTGTGATAACTCATCAGTGGCAATCAGTAAAGGACCTAGGATATCAAAGGGCAGCTGGCTCCCCTGTGATGAATGATTTGGCCTTTCTGTCTTGCCACATGTCAAACAGTTTTAAGCCACATATACAATGACAAAACTGGGATTTCTTAAAATGCTGATATTAACAGAACTACTTTTTCTGTTGCTTTGAATGTATTGTCTTAGGTAAAATAGTAATTCATTAATGTTTTTGCTGGGTGGATTTATTTTCCTAAATCACAGGGAAATTTTAACTGGGTTTGAATGCAGAACCTTTCTATATACTATTTCTTTTTATGGTCCTTTACTTGGAGTCTGGATCCTAATAAAACTTTTGGGAGCATGTGGTGGGCAGGGTGTACCTCCTCTTGACTGCACACCAAGACTCTTGTCCTTAGCATTGAACAAAGCCACACATAAATGGTCACATTGAACCCACGAGCCTGAGTTCAGAACGTAAAAAAAGGATTTAAAATACCTTTTCTTATTTTTCTTTGGCTCTGTCTCTTTCTTTTCTGCTATGTGGTATGAAAGAGAAGTATAATCTCTTATAATGTGCCAAAATCAAAATGATATTTACTGTGAATTTCAGTAAGTCTGTGTTCTCTCTTTCTCATAAAATCAGTGGTGTACAAGAGACGGAAACAGCTTTTTCTTCACCTTAATTTTAAAATGTAATCAGTATTCTTTAGTTAAACATTGTATCCCTGGAAGGCTGAGAGAGATTTCTCATTGCAAAACCGTTGCTTCAGACGGCCATGGGGAAGAGAAGCTGCAGCTGGAAGAATAACATTTTGGTAGCTACACAACACATTTCCTATACAGACACCAGCTGCAGATATGTTAGATTTGAGCAACTAGCAAACTGATTTCTTGGTGCTTCACAAGGCATCTGTAACTGTGAATGGGTTTATCTACAATAAATTACCAACAGAAAAGTCCAGGTGGTTGTTACAAGTCACAGCACTTTTCCAGGCTACCACCTTTTCTCTTATGTTAGGAGCAGGTCCACAGTTCCATCTGAGGAATTTTTTTTCATTACAGGCATTGAATTGATCTGTGAAAAAGACATTGATCTAGCAACACAAGTGCAAGAACTGCTGGAATTTCTTCACGAGAAGCAACATGAGCTGGAGCTCAATGCTGATCAGACGCACAAGCGGCTGGAGCAGTGCCTTCAGCTCCGACACTTGCAGGCAGAGGTCAAGCAGGTCAGAGCTTTTCACCATTGTCATTAGTCTGTTTTTGTGTTGGCTTTTTTTTATTTTTTTTATTTTATTAGAAATAAGAAATACAAAAGTTACAAAGTGATTACATTGTGGTTACAAAAGGTAAGTATAAAAAAGACAATAGTATAGTAATTTCTGTTTCAATTTGCAATTTACATAACTTCCTCTCTTACAGCGTCAGTCAACTATTCCATTTCTTCGCACTCCGCACGATCTAGTTTTGTTGTTTAGTGTATTTTACCTTATACATGCCTCTCATCATTTGATCTTTCCATTAACATGTCTATATCTCGTTATAGCAAACATTCTTTTGTTAGTTGCGTCATATTTCAAGTTGTGTATCTTCGATCTATAAGAAGTCCATGTGTGGTTTTGAATCTTTATCTTATATTTTATATATTGTTTAGTAGTAACCGTTCTATCACAGAAACTCTCGTTTTAATCGGAAAATGACATGTCTACATTTCCTCTTTATACTTATGTTTTCTTAATAAACTTTATTAGGTTCACCTGTTCCTTGTGTCAAACTTGTCATTTATTCCAATAAGCCGAGTGAGTTTCCGTTTGATCTCTCTTATAGTTTAACATATTTTGCCTATATATTCACGGAACTTCCCCCATTCTTTTTGGAAGACCATATTATCCTGTTGTTTGATAATTCCCGTTAATCTTGCACTGTCTGAGTACCCCAATACCTTCTGCTGCCACTCTGCTACGGTAGGTATTTTTTCCTGTTTCCATACCTGTGCAAGGAGTAGCCTAGCTCCTACCGTTGCGTACTGGAAGAACGTTTGATCTTCCTTCCGTACGTCCGCACCTACCATTCCCAGTAAGAATGCCTCAGGTGTTTTTTTAAAGGTGTATTTGAATATCTTTTTTAGCTCGTTATAGATGTTTTCCCAGAATGTTTTTACTTTATCGCAGTTCCACCATAGGTGGAAGTAATTTCCCTCTTTTTCTTGGCACTTCCAGCAGTATGTACTTCCTGTCTTATACATTTTGAACAGTTTCACTGGCGTAAAATGCCATCTATACATCATTTTATAGAGGTTTTCCACCAGTGACATGGATGCTGTAAATTTCATACCCTGGGTCCATAGTTTAATCCATTTATCGATATCTATGTTGTAACCTATATCTATGGCCCATCTTGTCATCACGCTTTTAATCTCTTCGTCCTTCAGGGTCCATTCCAATAAAAACTCATAAAACTTTGATAGTGGTTTGTTGTTTCTCTGGGTAAGTATTGTTTCTATTATTGAGTTTTTCTGGTCAAAGCCCTTAATATTTTTATCTTTTTGGAACATGCTTAGGATCTGATGATACTCAAACCATCCCGTAAGGCGTCCCTGTACTACATCATATGGTTTGAGCCTTACCCCCTCCTGTTCCCATAATATTAGTTCTCTATTGGTTACCCAACGCCTCTCTGTGCTGTTTTTTCTCACTGCCAAGGCTTCCTGAGCTGAGAACCAACCTGGGGTTTTTGTCTCTAACCAGTGTTTGTACCTATCCCATACTTGGTGCAGGGGCTTTCGTATTGCGTGATTCAAAAAGTCCTTGTGGACCCTTACTTTATCCAAACAAAGGTAAGCGTGCCATCCAAATCGGTTCCCTGTTCCTTCTAGATCTAGCACTCTCTGATTTTCTAAGCTGAACCATTCACACAGCCAAACCAGACACGATGCCTCGTAATATATCTTGATGTCAGGCATTGAAAAACCGCCCCTTTCTCTTTTATCAGTTAGTAGTTTGAACTGTATTCGGGGTTTCTTCCCTTGCCACAGGAATTTAGAGATTATTCTCTGCCACTCCTTAAAGTGGCTTACTCCGGTGATAATCGGGAGGGTTTGGAATAAAAATAAAAGTTTGGGGAGAATGTTCATTTTTATAGCGGCAATTCTTCCAAGAAACGATAGGTTTAGCTTACTCCAGACTTCAAAATTTTTTTTAATGTCTTTCCAAATTAGATCATAATTATCCTTAAATAAATTTGAATTTTTTGGTGACAACCAAATTCCTAAATATTTTACCTTTTTTGTTATTTCTATCCCTGATTCTTTTTGAATTTGTTCTATTTCCTCCGAATTTAAATTTTTAACCATCATTTTCATTTTATTCTTATTTATTTTTAACCCTGCCACCTGGCCAAATTCTTCTATAACTTTCAAGGTTTCTCCTATTGATTTTTGTGGTTCCTGTACAGTTATGACTAGGTCGTCGGCAAACGCCCTGATTTTATATTCCCTGGTCCCACATTTTATCCCTGTTATTTGATCTGTATTTCTAATTTTTTGCAATAGTATTTCTAATGTTGCAATAAACAACAGGGGGGAGATCGGACAGCCCTGCCTGGTGCCTTTTTGGATCGGGAAATTTTCTGATAGGTCACTATTGATTATTAGTTTAGTCTTTTGATCTTTATATATTGTATCTATACTTCTCCGGAATTTCTCTCCCAGACCCATTTTCTCCAAATTCTGCTTCATAAATTCCCAGGAGACATTATCGAACGCTTTCTCCGCGTCGATAAAAATCAGCGCTGCTTTTTTGTCTATTTTTACATCCAGATATTCTATGATGTTTAATATATTGCGCACGTTGTCTCTTAACTGTCTACCTGGTAAGAAGCCCGATTGATCTTCGTGAATTTGGTATACCAGGATCCTTTTTATTCTTTGGGCCAAAATTGTTGCAAATAGTTTATAATCGTTGTTGAGCAACGAAATAGGCCTATAGTTTTTAACATTTGAGGGCTCTGTTCCTTGCTTAGGAATTAGCGTTATAAACGCTTCCGACCATGATTTTGGCGCTTGTCCCTTCTCCATTATTTTATTCATAACCTCCTCAAGAAAAGGGGCTATCTCCTGATTTAACTTCTTATAGTATTTTATTGAAATGCCATCAGGGCCAGGTGCCTTGCCAACTTTTCCTAGTTTAATTGCTTCTAGGATTTCCTCTTTAGTTATTGGTCTTTCTAAGTTCTCCCTGTCTTGTAATGATACTTTTTTCGGTCTATGCTCTTCCAAATATTTTATGATCTTACTTTTATCTTCTTCCGGTGCTTTATAAAGATCTTTATAAAACTTATAAAAGGTCTCTTTAATTTCTTTAGGGTTGGTTACGTTCTTATCATTTTCTGTTAATTTGGTCACTATATTCTGGGTTTGCCTTTTCTTTAGTCTCCATGCAAGCCATTTGCCAGTTTTATTGGCTGACTCGAAGTATTTCGTATTTAGTAGCTTAATCCTCCACTCAACCTCTTGAGTTATCATTGATTCTAATTGTGTTCTTGATAATTTGTATGCCTGTTTTAATTTCTCATCTTGAGGTTTTTTAACCATTTTTTCTTCAATTGTTCTAATTTTGGTTGAGATTTCTTCTTTCTGCCTTTCTCTGTTCTTCTTAAGTATACTATTTTGCTGGATAAGGAGACCCCTTGCCTGTTTTTGTGTTGGCTTAAATGTTTCTGGAAGACATGCTGAGCTGCGACATATTGAAAGTGTTAAACTCCCTAGGTGGTATTTAGCTTAGTATTTTCTCAAAAACAACTTGAATTGGCAGCTTCCACATATATTTTATTTGAAAAAAACCTTTGTTGCTCATTCTATAGGATCTCCACTAGAAAGTAATATCCAGATCTGCAGATGTTGCATGCATAGTTACATTTCTGATGTAAGCGTGGACTTTGATATCTAATACAGAGGCTGAGATCATGAGAAAGTTTAGTTTTCAAAAGCAGGTTTCTAGACCTCTTTTAGTGTGGGAGAAATTAAATTGTGCAGTAGGCAGTACCACAGGTAAAAGCTCAAGTACCCAAAGAAATCTTGAATTGGATCAAGGCATTGGTATTTTGTGTTGCTCATGGACTTCTTCTGTCCAGCTTTCCATCATTCAACAGCTTGATATGGGTGATAGGCCTGACTGAAGCCCTTCATGCTTGGAAAATTACCGGTAAGTCTAAAGCTCCTCAATCCATCTACCTGTAACTGCGTTTGTAAACCAACCTTAAATTTATCACTATGGACAATGGCACTTGAGCCCTTCCCTTTCAGCTTTACATAGTTTATTCCCTATTGTCATTCTGATAAGAAATATTTGGGGATGGACTTCCGGTGCTGGTGCCACGGTGAACTGCAGATCCCACGATAGCGGAACCAGCTGTGCAGTTAATTAAGGATAATCTGGAAGTAATTATCCTTGCAAGTCCCCCCGCCCCCCGGGTCAGGGGGGCGCATTCACTCACGGATCATCCAATAGCTGTCTCTCGCTCTGATGGGATGCGGAGGCAGGGACTCAGAATGCATAGCACTGCATGTATTGAAAAACCCCCAACGCGGTCGCCATGAGTGGAGGTACATCTGTTTCTTTTAAGATAGATCTGAATTTGGACTTAAGAAACAGGTGTGCTCTGGATGAAGGAGAAAGATAACCTGCTAAATGAATCAGCCACTGAGTGCCAAGGTTTTGATCTGGAGAGGACTCTCGTCGTGACTAGATTGCTATGTAAGTGAAGGGGAAGCCTTTGTTCTCTTTTTACATTATATTTGCTTTGCTATGATTCAGCAAGTCTTCACTGAAGAAGAATTAATTAATTAATTAATTACTAATGGAATAAAATTACTAATGGATTACAACTATATATGGAATGCAAGAGGGATTCAACAAGAACTATAATTTTCTTTACGGAGTACTGGAAAGAATAGACTGTGTGAAATACTGTGATGATTTGTGACATTGCCTACTAAAGAGGTCTCTAACTCTGCTTTATTACGGTTTTGGTGAGACACCAGCTTGTTAGTAGATTGGAAAGGACTAAAGGAGATAAATGCTGGAAGTAAACCAGGAGTCATGGCCGGACGCTGGAATACTTTAGGTTTTAGAAAGACAAAATGAGAATTAAGTCCTCAAGGGAGGGGCACTGTTGAAGAGGATTGATTGATTACAACATGAAGGAAAAAATGTAAACGAGTGTTTCACACAGAAAACTACAAGAAATAAATTCTCTTTGCAAGTTAATGGATATGGATTTGCTAAATACAAATGAAAGTCTTCACACCAGTGGCTGTTAAAATAAAGGATCAAGTTCGGAATTGTTGTATTTGGACTAATTAAGAGAATTGGCGCAGGACCAAGGAATAACATCAACTCCTGATCGCCGGAACACTGGAAGTCATCCAAAAATGCTGAATTCGGAACCGATTAATTGGCTCTTTTGATTGTATTATCATTTGGTATTGTATTAATGTGGCCTCCATTGGATTGTTATTAATGAAAAATTAATAAAAGTTATTTATTTAAAAAAAGAAATATTTGGGGATGCTTAGTATGCACACTTTCAAGATGGAGCAAGCTTTCCTACTGCCCTGGAGGGTAGGACCCAAACCAATGGATTCAAGTTACAAGAAAGGAGATTCCAACTAAACATCAGGAATAACTTTCAGAAGTAAAGTGCTATTCATCAATGGAACAGATTCCCACAAGAGGTGGACTCTCCTTCATCAGAGGTTTTTAAGCAGTGGTTGGATGGCCATTTGTCATGTATGATTTAGTTGAGATTCCCGCTTTGCAGGGGGTCAGACTATATGATCCTTGGGGTCCCTTCCAATTCTACAGTTCTATGATTCTATAGTGCACTTTTATGAGAAACCATTTCATTGTTTTTAAAGCATACACATTGTTTGGTTGAGATGCATTGTTCTGTTCTGCCCAGTAGGATATGTTCTCTTCTTATTAACAGCAAAGTTGTCTTAGTGGAACAAGTATTCAGAAAGTACTTTCAGCGAGGTAAAGTACTCAACACACTTGCTGTGAAACTGCAAATATTCATACAAATGTTAATAACCCATAGCATTCTCTGATATACAGATATGGAACATTTTGTTACTGGTAAAAAAAAAAAAACCATTGTTGAGAACTAGACACATGTTACTGCTGAGTGGGGAGCTGGAAGAAGGCAGATTGCTGTGTGTGTGTGTGTGTGTGTGTGTGTGTGTGTGTGTGAAGTAGGTTTCTTTCATTGCTTAGCAAACATAACCAGAAAAATGTCTATAGTTTGTTTCTTGAAATAGAACAGCACTGTCCATAGGACAGAATAGATTTTATTTTGTTGCATGCTGCCTTGAGTGCCTGTTATTGAAGCAAAAAAGTAGTATATAAATGTGTTTAAAATTAATAATTAAATAAATGTATATGTGTGGCTGCTTGTGTGGGCCAATGGATGTGGGAAATTTGAAATATCAGGTATATTGGCAGGATCCACTGATCCATGAATTGTCCAGCAGCCATAAAGTGGTTGTGTGGTTGCTTCACTCAAGTTCCACTTGGTTTCCGTTTGCTATGCACCACTGCCCAGCCTCATACTTCATAGCTTTCTCGACAAGCTAGTGCGATCATGTGCTCCCAAGCAGTGTAAATTGTAGAATACAATGTGAAAACGCTAAAATATCAGCTTTTACTTTATAAAGCGATTTTCAAGCTATCAGCAAATGGTGTTGGTTGTTGGAGGTGTTCAAAACACATAAGAAAATCAGAGGCACTGTGGACAGGGCTTCCAGTAATCAACCAAAGGGGCTCCTCAATTATCTGCACTTTTTCTCCCCATGGTCATCACTAGTCAGGAGCGCTGCAAAATTTCTTTAACTTCAGGCAATTTTTAAAAAGCAGTTGCCATGGTTTCTAATGCTTCAAACGGTGAAAAGATTTGTAGGGCTTGAACTTCCATTTCGCTTGCTCTTGCTGCCAATCAGAGGCAGTTGTTGAAACTGCCCCTGATGTATCATGACCTTAATAATCAGTTTCCTGGCAGCTAAGAGGAGACTGGGGAGCAGAGGAATAGAAACATTTACACCCTTGTAACATATTGACAACAGCCTTTTTTGTAACACTGGAGTAATATGATTAGTGTAATACAATCACCTGTTGAAAATAATGTTTTCACATTTAAAACTATGCTGAAGCTTCCAGACTGTCTTCAGGGGCAGCTCCACATGGAAGACATTACAGTGGTGCGGTCATAAGACTCTTAGGAAAATCTATGGCACTTGTTTGTATCTGTAACTCATTCTGAACATTTCCCTTTCTGATTTTAATTCTTATTCTTGCTTGGAAAACTCTCTACATACCAGTATATATTATCTGTCTTCAAATATTCCCTCAAAATTTCATTTTAAAGGAATTATTGTTTTAAAAGATGCAGAATGAGTCACGACTTGTGCCATTTCCATAGTATGCTCCAACCATCTACAAACTTCTGCAGAGTTTGTGCATGGATTTAGGAGTGAACTTTCAAACTGTTTCAAAAGAGATGTTAACAGCTGTGGTTCATTAGAGTTTCTTTAGAGTTTCTTTAACGTTATTGGGAAGCCTTTCTCACTCCAATGCTTTACAGCAAGCCTATGGTGAGAACACATTTTATTTGTTCAGCTGAATACTTTAAAAGTCAATTGATTATTAACCTGTGAATTATTACAGCTATAGCTTTCCCTGGAAAGAGCTGGGTTTAAATATATCACTGCCCTGTCATAAAGCGGCTGGATTTGGCTTCCTGTGGGATGAGTCATAATCAAAATCACTTAGTGAAATTGGAATTTATATTGATTTTGGCCTGTTGTTAGTTTCCAGTCCAGATCCAAATGGGTTTCCCTTTCACTTTAGAGCATCTGAGATGATAGATGGTCTCAAATCCATTGCCAAATTGCCCTTGCTCTTAGGATTAGAGGAAGAGTGGGCTGCCACCAACCAATACCTGGTGCTTACTCAACTCAACATTTGCTGATACAGTAGAAAGTCTGGAGAGCTCTGGAATGCCTACATAAGGTTGCATTTTAACATAATGGTGCTTGGAAATATCTGAAATTGTTTTTTTCTTCCCTCTCTCATTAGGAAAATTTTCTGTTTTCAACAGTACATGCCATCGAATTGGATGTTAAGGCAATGAGTTGAAATTTAGAGTAATTGGATATAAACGATGTGTAATGTGTATGGGAGCTGACTCTCACTGTAGAATACTTAATAAAATAGGTGGCTGATATTTCACATTCTCTTATGCTAAGAGAGAGAGATAGTTAAGGGTGTGCCTTCTACCATTATCTACCATATCATCTAGTTGTTTGGTTCTCCATACTGTCCTGCCCAGTAGTTTTCCACTTTCTTCAAGTGGAAGACTTTGCTTGGGCTGCCACCAAATATGTCTAGTTCCCCCGCTACAGCTACTTCTGACTACTCTACATTCTGTCCCTTTATAGCATCATTGACTGTTTAGTCTTTCATCTGCAAACCAGATCAAAAACAGAGGTCTAAGAATACCATGACGTGAAATATTACAGTACAAAACTGAGGCACTGAAGTGTCAAAAATTTAGTGCTTCCTAGAATGTCAGATCAGGGAATAGAGATTCAGCTTGGTTCTGTCACTGAGCCTGGATGCCCAGATTTCAGCAGTGGCAAGTAGTGGTTTTGCATAGCTGAGACTGGTGCACCTTTGAAATTCCCGCCTAGACTTTTCTAAGGGGTTAGTCAGCCATTAGGCAAATACCTTTAAAAATAAATAAATAGACAGGCCTTTGACCTGTTGATGTTTTACTTCGGGTTTATTTCTCATCTTTACAAGTTTTTATGTGTTCTCATTGCTTTTATCTTACTATTACTGGCTGTTCTTTAAAAAACTGCGTTATTATTGTATTTTTGTTATGATTGTTGTTAGCCACCTTGGATGCTATATGTAGAAAACTAAACTATAAACTGAAATGATGATGATATTGATAAAAATTTTTGTCTAAAATTATTTTCCACTATAAGTTCCGGGGATGCATTCTTCTAATATATAGCTATTTCAGTAGAAATGAGGACCAAACTATGTGTGATGATTATCACATAGTTTGCCCAAGAGTGTAAACTTCCTCCTGCACAAATTACTATAACGGATGGCGAAATCCATATCAGGACCTTGGCATATCAGATCCCTTTGCTGTCCACCATGGTCTCAGTCTGAATGAGAGGTCCCACATATGCAATAGCCTTTTGGGGGGGTATTCAATTTGTCTCAGTCAGAACGTCGTCCCCCCATATAAATTGTAGGTGTGGGGCGGGCAGGGCTTATAAAGATCAAGCTTGCAGTGAGGGAAGCAAAGAGTTAAAGGGTTTGATCAGACTCCCCACACTGGCAATTTATGAAAGCAAAAGCTTGAACTCAAGGGCAAAGTATGTCATAAGCATCATGTGTAGTTTGGCCCTTAGATCGGTGCAGAGAAAGTCAAAATTAAAACCAGTTATTGCAGCAAGAGCAATTACAATTCTTGAAAACTTGCTTATATTGAAATGGTTCTGTCTGCAGGAGTTGACTTGACTCTGAGCATGTCACAGCATTATTCTGCTTTTTCATCAAAAAGAAAATTATTTAGTGCTTTTCTATGGGTCTTCAGGCTCCACTTAAATCCTGAGATATTTAATGTCTCCAAAAACTGATAAAATCTTCAATTTGGATGAAATGTCTGCTTAAAGGTTACTGCCTTTGTTAGTTTGTCTGTGCATTTAGAGATAATAGGCATATCTGTTGGTACTTCATTGAAAGTGGTGATCAGAGAAGTGTCTGGGGAATGCATTAATCCATATACATAGTTTCTTGTTAAATGCATGTTAACACCATAGGAGCCTGTGCCAGCTAACAAGCATTTTGTGTAATACAGATACATATTATTTATGCATATAAATGCTGATTTCCAGCCACATCCCAAGATCCAAATTTATGAGGTTAATGCTAAAAGGACTTTTGAAGTCATTGCTTTGTTACCTATTATTTGTGGTGTATTTAAGGATGAGTTAACAAATCAGTTTTGGTTTCTCTCAGGTTCTTATTTTTCCAATCATAAGTTCAGCTAGCAATTTTTTTTAAAGTCTGAATGCAAATTCATAACATTTCTGTGCATTTTTCTCCTTATATAAACATTTTTGTTTATATTGGTGCTGCACCATATTATTAATGCTTATTATTATATGTATAACACTTATATGCAAAAATGGCTTTTATTAAATTAATACATAATTAAAATACACAATAACATTAAATCATCCTGAAAGTATACAATAAAACAAGCAATTAAAAAGCATAACACACTTAAAACACTTAAGAACAGTTAAAACTACAGGTATGTTTTCAGAAGGCAGCAGAATGCCAACACTGATGGGGCTTCTCATATTTCATCAGGGAGGGTAAACAGGCAGGCAAATAAGACACACTCCACCCAGTTCACCCTTTTCGATCTCAGTGATGCAAGCTAGTTTGGTTCCCTCAACCATTGATGGGTAAAGTCTTATTACTTACTGACCTGGTGTTGCATGACAGCAAGATCAGACTATAGAACCTGGAGGATGCTGTTAGCCTGCACAAAGCTATATCTAGCCGCAAGTGCATGGCTTTTTATTAAGGAGTACCCAGTGTCATTTGTTATAAGGCAGTATATAAATACTGTAAATGAATAAATAAAGTACCCAGGGTGGGGGAGTTACACAGCTCATTTTCTAGATACTCTGTCCAATGGAGAACAAACACCTCACTTTCCTTAACAAAGGAAAGGTACACTGCGGCACATGTACTTAGAAGCACTGAACCCAAATTTTCAAACTCTGGATGATGGAATGAAAATGTCTCCAACACTTATATCATATTTAAAGGTTAAATCTGCTAAACTTGGCCTCCTTAGTTGTACCAACATTTGTAACCTTGAGGGAAGATTCAACCCCCTCAGCAAATAGATGAGAGAGATTTGGGTTGATGTGCCTCATTTCCTTGGCCAGCCCTAATGCTGGAATGTCTTTGCACAATTGTCCCTATTCTTACTGTGTTTATGGCAATTAAACTAATGCCTGGATTTTCATGGGAGATTCCCAGAGAGAATGGGAAAAGGTACTAGATGGATACACAAAGCTATAGGAAAGAGGTTAATCCCTATTCCTTCATTTTTCAGCAAACCCTTTAGGAGATTACTGTAACATTTCCTAATTGTAGTAGCTGAAATGTTCTACCCTATGATGATGATCAGCACAATCACTATTATCCCTGAATCCTCCAGACAAATTTCATTTATGAAGAGCTTTGCAAAGGAGGACATGTATTAAGTTTCCAAGATGATGTAAAGAGTAATTAATGTCTCTAGAAATTGTGGATGAGTAACTGCAAATTCCTTTATCCTATTTGCTTAAAGGCTCATCAGAACATAAAGGAGTTGCTGTAGCAGAACAAATTTCTCATTCTGGCCACTAGTGGCATTTGTCCCACAACTAACAGTACAATCCTATGCTTGGGAGAAGTTAACCCTGCTGACTTCAGTGGGACTTATTCCTGGTACACGTATGTAGTGTCATAGCCTGAGTCATGTGAAACCATTCTTGGCTTCAGTTTTCAACCCCTGGAAGTGGTTCTCTTCCTGTTGTTGGCATCCATCTGTCTTAGGACGAGTGTACCTTTGAGAGTGAAGTCAAACTGTTGGAAGATTGCAGCGCCTGCTGTGGCTGTAGAAATTGATGCAGGAGAGGGTTGTTTTGTTGCAGCTGGGGCAGATGAAGGCACCTGGTTTTGCTGTTGCAAATGCACCATGGTGTTTACTAGGTTGGGTGAAATAATGACCTCTTACTAGGTTGGATGAAATAATGGCACTTTTGTGTTAAGGTAGCCATACAGCCAAACTATCATTTGACATACATCTCAAAATCCATCACTTGTACTGTAACATATAAGGCCTAGAATTGTCTATGAATGCATTGGCCCAAAGCAGTTTGCAGTATGAAGAAAGTCAAATTGTCACAGTAGATCATCGTCTATTTCAGTTTGCTCTCATGAAATGACACCCCATTTCTTCTCAGGCTATGTAAAATATACAATTCCTGACGCAAGTGCAAATTTATCTAGCAAGTGAAGAATGATAGTGTATGATCAGGCTTACATCCCAACTGTATAGGGCAGGTATCAATATGTGGCAGATCAAGACTAATCCAAGTGTTATGTATTTACGTTTAAACAATGGAACGTATATAAGGAAGGGGGAGAAATGTTGCAGTCCTGTTATATACTGTACCTTAAGAACTGCACCAACTATTTAAAGAGTGAGGAGTCAAAGTGTCATTTTTATGTATTATGCACACATGCAATGGCAACTTGGGGTTTTGTCAACATGTGTAAAAATGAAGAATGACCCACAACACCACTCCATGTTGCTAAGGTCACCAGCCAATTTTGCAGTAGCATGCAACATTTAGCTGCCTTTGCTGTTGCTAGAACAGGCAAGTGTAAAATTTAAAAAAAACGGGCTGCTGCACTGATAGCAAGTCTACATTTTAGGGGTCAGCTATACACTGCACAAATATGTGTACTGCGGCTCTGAAGTTGTTTTCTTTCTTTTTTAAAAGAAAAACAGCTGGTGTAAATTTTGAACAAAGAATTGGGTGCAGTGCTTCATCACTCAAATACTTCCCCAATGGCTTTATAAAAAATATGTGATTTGGATAATAGTGGGTGGTTAAACACACACATTATTGCTCAAAACTACCTTTTCAGAATGTGTTTTTAAAGTATTATTAGTATTAGCATTAGCATTGGGGCTGCATTGCACAAAGTTGCAGTGAGGGACCATCACTCAATGAAAGACCTCATGTTTTGCATGTAGAGAGTCCCAGGTTTGGTATCTGTCATCTGCAGACAGTACTTGGTAGGTCTCCTTTTGGAGACCCTGGAAAGCTGCTGCCACTCACTGTAGACAATACTGAGCTACATAGACCAATGATCTGAGGCAGCTTCCTACATTTATTCATGCCAGGTGATTTTGGGGGGGGATTAATCATGACAATATTCTTTTGGCAACTGGCCAGTGTGTGTCTGTGCGTGTGTGTGTGTGTGTGTGTGTGTGCGCGCACACACACACACACACACACGTGCTGATGGTGGCTTCTCATTTTGCTTTGTTTGCTCTTTAAGATACATTTTCCATAAATTTGGTATGATCCTGTCAGTGTGAAACAGTTTCAACAGAAAAGGGAGTGGGATTGCTTGTCCACATATGACAGAAAATAGGAGTGCATGTTCCTCTTTTGTTTCAACTCCCCAAAGTTAAGGGTTTCCTTAAATCACATTCTGGTGACTGAAATTCAGGGATCATGGGCAAGAGGGATGCTGCTTTCTAAAATGCTGAACCAAAGCTATTGGGTATCAAAACCTTGTAGACCATGAGCAACATTTGATTTTGCATTAAATATAAAGTTGTATCTGTTTGTGAAATGTGTCTAGCAATTTCCACACAGACCAAAGCCAAACATTTGTAGCATTACGAAACTAATGTCCCTTTTGGGAGGGTACCAGACCATCATTAGGGGAAGCCACATTATGCTCTTTCAGTTACATATTTTCAACTAAAATCTCTCCTGATTGTACTTACGCAAATCACTGTTAAACTCACTTCCTTTTTTTAACCCTCACCTTGTCTCTCTACACCTTGTCTCTCTACACAGTATGTTTCCCAATCGTTAATTCAATTCTACAGTCCTCATTAAATGTTTATTCTAGACTCTCACTAATCCAGACCATCTGCTTGTAGGGATCAGTTTAATGGCTATGTAAAAAGACATTTTTTAAAAAGGTTATCAATGTAAACAAATCAATTAATACTGTAGGCAGATGATCTGGCACTGGTGGCCTTTATTCCTTAAGCCGTGGGTTATAAACTTATCCCAGACTGCATTTAGTGATTTCAGATTGATTCTCAGAGCTGGCCCTGATTTTGGTGACTGAAGGTGATCCGGGATAATTTATATTGTAATCCTGTTCACTGTGTTATTTACACTTCTTGTCTGTTTAAGTCAGTAACAAGCCAGACAGTTAGAAGCTGGTGATGCAAAAAAGATATTGATCACCAAGTAGCTGGCAATTAGACACAGAGTTTCATATTCTTGGTATTGATTAGTTGTGCTTAACTGTAGGCTCTCATAGTAACAAAACTGCAATAGCAGTGCTGGTGGTGAGATAGAGAGAAGCTACATTAACACCCCCCCCACCAAAAAAACCCAACCTAATGGAGTTGCTGTGGAACTCTGAAGCTGTTTGAAATACTTATAAAACTTTTTAGCTAACTTGAATCATTTCATACTCCATATACAGTATTCCTCAACAATTTGGAATCTGTTGTTCTCTGGTGTTATATCTCTCCCCACCCTTTCATTTTTTAAGAAAACATACCTCCCCCCCCCCCCAGTTCCATACATTCCTGTATGTACAAAACAAACCCACTACAAAGTACTGCACAGATCAGTTGGATCTCAAAAACAGATTCTATCCTTAGGGTTAAATTCTGTCCCAAGATGGATTTATCTTTACATAGATGTTTTAAACGATTTCATAATGCAAATTTTCAAGAGTTGTTTCTAATTTATCATAGATATTTCGAGGTGGTGGAAATTTCTTGAGGTATCTTTTTGTAGAGGTAAATTAGACATTAGCTATTGGGATACATTGGACCCCTTCTGTTACTTACTTTGAGTTCGGTAACTCACCTGGCATTTTGGTGGTTTTCTGATTTGTTTTCTCCTTGTTTTCTCTGTGAGCCTAGTCTTTCACCTATGCATCTCTCTTCACCTATGCAGCTTTACAGAGCTTTCTTTACAGAGGAATTTAAGTTAATGTTGTGAGGCCTAATGTACCCCAATAGCTTTTGGGTTGTTGTTTTTTTGTTACTTTTTGTGGAATGTAATAGCGATTAAATCAAATTTGGCGTTAAACAGGATGGCGGGGTAGGGGTGGTGATGGATTTCTTGAAGACCCCACTTGCAGAATCTGCAGTGAGCGCCTCCATGCAAACAGGTGTAATTGAAACATATGGACTAGTTACTTCTTTTCGTTTCTAATGACAACTGATTTCTTTACTCTGAGGATGGTAAATTGTGGTGATGAGAGCAATATATGATGTCCTGGGAGTGGGGGGGGTAGTTCCATGAATCTCAACTGGGAAGGGGATTGCAGCAGGGCTGCTAGTGACAATATTGAACAGAAGTCATTGGATTTCAAAGCCATGTAGCTAATGAACACTTTTGATCATGAAATAAAGATAGGCTGTTTCTGTTTGTGAAATGGATGAATCTGTTTATATATAGACAAAAGCAAACAGAAAAATAAACCCAGCATTTTGAAAATAATGCAGCACTGTTTCCAGCTATTGTAGTAACTGTTCTAGCAGGCACTAGAAAATCTATCTAGAAGTTTAAATATTCAGCATGGGAACTCACATTCAGAATTAAGTTGCATTCTTACCCATTAAGCAATGGATGACATCTGGCAAGTGAGCCACGTGTGGTGCCTGAAGCTATTATGTGACCCAGGGGCTCTTATTAAAATCTGAAGAATCTCATTTTCAATTAAAATCATAAAGTAAGTTTCTAGGCCTCAGAGGTACAAAGATGTACATTTAAGATGTAGTGCCAAAATGCTAAACAGATTGCATCAAAGAAGCAAATAAAAGATACCTGTTTATTGATTTTCAATTCTCATGGTTCCTTCATCCATATATTAACATTTTCTAAAAGCCAAATAGGACCTTACATATTTTAAAGTAACAATTTAAGACTTCATTAATAGCAGAGAAAGTAGAGCAGGAATATTTCTTTTAAAATAGAATGCCAAAACCAACTCAGGGCAGGAACTATGATCTTTTGGTGAGATTTGGCCCATCTCAGGGGAGAAAAATTGTTCGTAGGTAAACTGTATATGCTGCATATACACAAATATTGAGTTTCCATAAGCAAAAATAATACTTTTTTAGTGAAAGAAGACAGGAATGAGTTGTCTAAAGTGTGTGTGTGTGTGTGTGTGTGTGTGTGTGTGTGTGTTGAGTGCACCACAAGAGCTACTGTAAATACATGCTTGTCAATAAAGGGCTTGTGGCCATTTGTCCTCCTTGGACTGGGTGTGTTTAGGACTCCAATCTTCTGGTTTGGTTTCAGACTCTCTTTCAACTCAAGTAACTTAGAACATGCTATGTGAAGCATAGTGGTGAAGAGGAACACATCTGAGGTACAGAACCGTTTGGCTTAACTATGCTAATCAGAGGTTATCATTCAAGGTGTCTTTTCTTTCTTTCTTTTCTGGCAGGTCCTTGGCTGGATCCGGAATGGAGAATCAATGCTCAATGCCAGCCTTGTCAATGCAAGTTCACTGTCAGAAGCTGAGCAGCTCCAGAGAGAGCACGAGCAGTTCCAGCTGGCCATAGAGGTAACCATAATAGGCACGTTCGGATTTCCCTTTCTGCAAAGATGAGGCCACCTCCTTGGGCAGAAATTTAATGCTGATGAAAGTGCAAGGGAAACAAAAACAAGATGCTATTTAACAGTGGGAGGAGACTACAATTGTAACAGATAATTTACTATCAATAGCTTTCCTGTTACTTGACAAAAATCACAATACATGAAGAAGTTGCTCATTCCCCATACCACCTTTGTAATTCCTTGCAAATGGTTCAGCCAAAATATAAACTTAACCCCCCAAAAGGCAAATACTCATGGAAGTAAACTTAAAGATTGGAGCATTGGGTTTCTTTTAAGCCTTTATAAAACTTGAATAGCACCTCTATCTCCCTCTGCATTGGGTGTTTTTAGGTTTTGATAGGCAATACTACTGATAGAAACCTCTTATCCTCTTATAGGCTCGTTTTGTTGGTAGGAGAGGAATTAGGTTAAGGTCACATTTACACACATACACAGGCCTGTCAAAGCATCAGTCTGATTTGTTGCAACAGAACAAAAGTTCAGAGGTTAAATAGGCACTGACTGGAATGAATATGTGAGGCCAAACAAGTATGCAGTGAGCATAAATTGTGTCATTATTTAGTTCAGCAACACTGAAGGTCCACAGGTTCCTCACCCTTGGCTTGAAGACTGGGACAGATAGTCAAAGGCAGGAGAGCAGTATGTACCCTGCTGTATTAGTCACTTGGAAACAATTGCCATTTATTATGTTTATATCCTGCCTTTCTTTTAAGGAATTTAAGGCAGCATACATAGTTCTCCATGCTCCTCCATTTATCCTCATAGTAACCCTGTGATGTAGGCAAGGCCAAGAGATAGCTATTTCTCTGCATTAGGTAACCCTTGTTACTTAGAAGTTTGGAGTTGTCCACTCCAGCATTTGCTTATGGATGCAGTCAGAGGTACTAGAAGTGACTGTTCACTTTAGTGGTTGTAATAACATGGCACCATGATGGTGGTTCTTTTTTTAATTCCCATCTGCAAAATGCAATATCAAGTTAAAGCCTTCATTGGCTAGAATTGTCATCCAGGATGGGTTTTTTAAAGTCTGTTTTCTCTCACATTAGTAGCAGTCACGTATGCACACGAATAGCTCAACAGGGGTGGGTCCAAAGCGACTTTTATTGTCATATGTGAAAATACCGTAAATTAAAAACAAACAAACCAGGAAATTGTATTTACCCCCTCTTCTGATTAATCTGAAATAAATTAGCATTGTCTTGGTATATGACCATTGTTGATGTCCTTGGAACTTCCCATAACAGGAATAAATAAGTCACTTTTCTGTAGAGGTATTGATCATCGCTTAATGAGCATCTGACAAGACTTTATATTAACCTGCCATATTGGCAAACCCCGAAGGGGAGTGAAGCCTTTTATCATCCAATGGAGGAGGTTACCATTCAGCTGCATCTTGGCAGCCTTAACCAGGCACCTCTGTGGAGCAGAATACACATTTCCTGTTAGCACAGCTTTCCACACTTCAGAGATGCTTGTACTTGGTATTAACTAAGAGGCCCACAGTGAGACATGGGTTCTCATGCTGCCAATGGCAGAAAAGAATTTTGTTCAGAGATGGGAATACCAGATTAAATATTGATGGTGTTTAAAATCCCAGCATGTAACTAGTATCCAGAAAAGCATACAGTGAGACAGGGAAGGTCTAACTGTTGATGGAGTTTCCTTTGCAAATTCTTTGACATCTTTTTTTTAAAAAACAAGCATTTTCATTATCATCTGGGCAGCCACCCCCAACTAATGGTATCTGGGCATTTTCAGAATGTGTATGTAGGGGGAGGGGGTGTCACTGCTTTTTATGCACTATGCAATTCAACAGGATGTTAGAAGAAACTCTTGAATTAATTTTCAAGTTTAGGGCTTTAAAAGGGTTGATTTATTTCAGTGAACAAAAGCTGTATTGTGGCCATTCTTCCTAAATGATCTTTCTTAAAATGGTCCTAATAGTGTTGTACGTTCCAGGGTTGTGAGGAAGGAAAATAACAAAGATTTTAAAGCCGTTATTGCATTAGAAGTGTAGTGGAAATTATTAATAATGCCAGTGTTACCTTTGTTTAAAAGCTGCCTTGAATATTTCATAGAAGAATGGGGTATAAATATTGATAATAAATCAGGAATAAAAATAAATATGCCTGTATGAATCTGCAAAATGCTTACTGAAGAGAATCTGTCGGTTGTGGAAAACACTAAAAATGTTTCATTTTCTTGCATTTTCATTCTCACACTTCGCTTCACCTCTTTTTACCATACGTCTGGCATATCTGTACAAATCTCTCTTTCCTCCCCTCATACACAGTCCCTCTTTCATGCCACTTCCTTGCAGAAGACGCACCAGAGTGCCCTCCAGGTGCAGCAGAAGGCGGAAGTATTGCTGCAGGCTGGGCACTACGATGCTGATGCCATAAGGGAATGTGCAGAAAAGGTGGCACTGCACTGGCAGCAACTAATGTTGAAGATGGAAGACAGGCTGAAGCTGGTTAATGCATCTGTCGCTTTTTATAAAACCTCAGAGCAGGTGAGCCGAATGATGTGCAGTGATACTTGTAACTATTTTTTAAAAATCCCATAGTATTCATTGTCGTAACATTTTATTTAGGGCAGCTGTGACTTCAATTCTCAGAGGTAGCCAGATCTTTATATTGCCCACATATTCATTGATGCTGTCTAAATCTTACATAGCCCTAGATTGTGATTCATTAACTACAAATCCCAAGATTGGGATCCCCTCCAAACGTCTTGTAGGGCTTTGTAGCATTTTTAGGGTGAACCCTGTGTTTTGTAGGCCCTCGCCAAACTGAGTACATCAAGCCAGGGTTCATAGTCAACACCCAGAAATTGAACATTGTCTATGTCTAATTTATTCCAAACCTCCTAGATTGTTCTTTCATGATCCTACACTGGATGTCATCTCTAAGTTACAGCAGTAGGGACACACTGAAGCCTATTACTGTACTGAGCAGAAAGAGACCAGCCATGCAACCACTTCAGGATTTTGCAATGTTGGTTAATAGGTGAATTGTGAGTTTATCAGGCTATGGCAGAATGGTTGTCTGGGTGCACCACAAATGTCTCCCACAGCTTCACCATCCATTTCTTATGCTGTGAAGCTGATAATCATTTCAGTCATTGTGGAGGTGTGTGTGCAAAAAGGGGGCAAACTATGTGGTATACTCACCACACTAGCTTTCTGGGGAGTCCTGAAGCTGGGTGCCTCTTTCTCCCCAGCAAGCTCCACACTTTGGCTTGTCCTGTGCTTAAAAAACATGGGTCCAAGTGGTTTTGCCGTTGCCCCATATCTCTCCCCTGGAAAACCTGCTCTTTAGTGCTGAATTGGAACAAATGGCAATCTGTGGAAAACCCAGTGGTCATTTGTTCCAATTCAGCACTAACCATGGGGTTTCCTTGAGGAAAGTGGCGGGGCAAACAGAGGTGTGGATGAACCCTCATAGACTTCCTGTTGGTGATTTATGATGGCATGATCTTTTTGTGAAGCCAGTAAGAGTGAGGGTGGTGCTTCTTGTGAAGCCAGTAAGAGTGAGGTGGGCAGGAGCTGGGACCGAGCAACGGGAGCTCACCCCCGTCGCAGGGATTCGAACTGCCGACCTTCTGATCAGCAAGCCCTAGGCTCTGTGGTTTAACCCACAGCGCCACCTGGGTCCCTATGTTCTGAGTTAGGAAGCCCAAATAACATTTGTCTGTGAATCTCTCCTTTTCTTGTCTTTTGTTAGCTTTCTGGGTTAATGGGCTTGTAGTAGTTTTTCTATGTTTCTGGATGTAGCTTTTATAGCTGAAGTACTATGTCCTGACTTATGCCTCAGGTTTGCAGTGTGCTAGAGAGTTTGGAACAGGAATATCGAAGAGATGAAGACTGGTGTGGAGGTCGGGATAAGCTCGGACCAGCATCTGAAATAGACCATGTCATCCCCTTAATCAGCAAACATCTGGAACAAAAAGAAGCCTTTCTCAAGGTCTGTTCTAGCCTTCCTCTTTTCTGTAGTTGTTTTTAATTTTTGGTAACTGTGAAAATAGCTGTGGTGGAAACCTGTCAGCAGAGCATGCAGATGATGTTCTGTGTGCTGTCATTTCCATATAGAACATAGGTAAAGGTAAAGGGACCTCTGACCATTAGGTCCAGTCTTGTCCGACTCCGGGGTTGCGGCGCTCATCTCGCTTTATTGGCCGAGAGCCGGCGTACAGCTTCTGGGTCATGTGGCCAGCATGACAAAGTCGCTTCTGGCGAACCAGAGCAGCGCACAGAAACGCCGTTTACCTTCCCGCCAGAGCGGTTCCTATTTATCTACTTGCACTTTGACGTGCTTTCGAACTGCTAGGTGGGCAGGAGCTGGGGCCGAGCAACGGGAGCTCACCCCGTCGCAGGGATTCAAACCGCCGACCTTCTGATCAGCAAGCCCTAGGCTCTGTGGTTTTAACCCACAGCGCCACCTGGGTTCCCATAGAAAATATAATTTTATGGGAATCATAAGAACAACATAGTTTTTGCATGCAGTCATAGTGTAGCTTTTCTCTAATTGTTTTATGACTGGACAACTTGCACAATCTTTCTCCAGAATAGAGATTTCCCAATTCCACACACACACCCATTCCTCATTTTGACAGTCAGTTCCAACACTACAAAAATGGATATTCTGCCCATACAAGTGGCTGCTTCCACAGACAGTGTAATGTGGGACCAATCAGCTTGCATCAGCTTGCTCCTTCCCTTTCATGGCCTGAAAGAATTACAACTTGTGATTTTTTTCAATTCATGGAAGGGAACAGAAGAGCTCATATTAATCTGCTGTGCTAATGTTACATCCTTCACATGAATAGCCTGCTCATGTGGGCAGTGTTTTGTGCATTGGCTTCCAGTGCCTCATTTGAGCCAACTCTTGAGTGTTGCAAAAGGCCAGGTACAATTAGTGCAATGGATAGACAAGGGTTCGTAATGTTTCATTGCTCTTTGGCATTAAAAGGAGTAGAGGCCTACTCACCAAGCATGAAAGAATGTGGCTTTGAGCAGATATCCGTAGTTGGTTTTGTTTCTGGGTAGATGTGTGTTTGGTTGCATAATTTCTGAAGAACATGTGTGAGAGTTGGGGTGATTAAACTGCCAGCGAGGGCAGGAACAACTGTTTTCTTCTGCTCTTGGTCTTCTAAGCAGTGTTCACATTGAAAGGGTAAAGAACTCAAGCAGCATCTTTTGTTCCTGCCCTCATTGTTTCCCTTTCTCCCAGATCTCATTTCTCTGGCTCAGAGTAGCTGCAGTAGGAGGAAAAGTTCAAAGCTCAGTAGTCAAGCACATGTTGACAGTAGTATGATTCAATTCCTGGAACTGCTAGTTAAAAGGAATTCAGAGCTGGAAAAGATCACTACCTTTTGACTTATGAGAACTGATGCCAGGCAGGGTTGACCAGGGGAACAGACAATGTGGTACCCTCCACATGTTGCTGAATTAGAACTCACACCATCTCTGATCACTGGCCATGCTGGCTGGAGCTGTTGTGAGTGTCCATTGTCATCTGGAAGACACCACATTGGCTGTCTCTGGGATACATGGTACTGTGCTATATTAACAATTGTTCTGACTAGGATATGGCAAGGATAAGGACAAGTTCTTGACCGTTGTATATTCTGTTGCAGAAATGCAATGGCAAGAAGTGACTGGCCTTTCTTCCATGTATCCCTAGATCCTCACCTCAGCAAGCCATAGCTTGTATATAAATGTTAAATAATTCTTAACACCTTTGCTTTTCAAAGTTGCATACAGATAATGTAATGGTATGTTTTTGAAAGAGTATTCCAGAATAAATCAACTGTCACCTTCTGGAATAAAGATCAAGATGTAACATCTCCCACTAGCGGTGTTATGCTTTTGCTTTTCTACTGGAATCAGCCAATTTTTCCACATAGCATTTTCTCTCATATCATACCTATTCCCAAGATGATGGATGTGTGTGACTGCAGTCTGAGTTTCTCAGTGTTTTCTCATGCACGTCAACATCCTTCAGAGGTCAAATGAGAAAAGAAGCTCATGTCACAGTTCAGTGGTTCCTCTGTGTTTTATTCTTCTGATTCACTTGTCAAAAGGGTAACTGTTGTGCTTGGGGGTGGGGGGGTGTTGTTTACTGCCCACAGGCCTGCACACTAGCACGAAGGAATGCAGAAGTGTTTCTCAAGTACATTCACCGAAACAACGTCGGCATGCCAGGGGGAGTGAGCCATGCAAGGGGACCTGAGCAACAAGTCAAAGGTCAGTGTGTTTGTTTGGGAGATGCATTAATGGAATGGCAGCTTCTCTTTAGAAATATACCACACACCCATGGATGACGCTTGTGCTCACCACTGGTACTTCCTTACACCGGATTAAATTTGCCACATAATAATTACAGGTGCACCTTTTCTGCTGGACAGAAAAAGATTAGAATACAAGCAGATGGTATGAAAATGGCAGCGTCTTTTTCATTTCTGTGCTGGCTCAGAAATCTTAGGAATGGATCTAGTGAAGTGTTTTGAATACAAATTTACCAGTGTGCCATCATCTGTCATTAGAACAATAGAAATTCCATGAAATCTATAGGCAATACTTCTCATATTGGTATGTTAAGAGTATTTTTAAAGTAGTAGTCATTAAGATCCTTTCTCTATTACACCCATCATGTGCTTCTTTCATATCAATCCATACTTTAAGCCTCCACTTCAAAATGTGTCAGGGTGTGGGTACTAAAATTATAGAAGGGTCAAGCTTCTTTAAGCTGTCTCATTTTACTACCCATGATCTAAGTGATGCCCTAGTACTCATTTGGAAAAAAAAAATTAAAAGCAAAAGAGGTAAGAGGAGAGCAGTGATGGATTTGTAGGAAGGTTACTGTGCATATATAGATTCCTTCTTATTTCCAGACTCCCTACAGGTGTAAAAGAGAAACCATCCCATCTGATTCAAAGCTTAGTTATGGAATTTGAAAGCAATTAATTACTAATCTAATTTGGGGCGGGGGGGGGAGACTGAAAATGTGGGCAGTTCATTAGTTTAGCTGCAAAGAGTTGCAGTAAATAGTATTTCCTTCTGTTGAAAGGACAATCCCTTAACTAATTCCACTTCAGAAAACAGTGGGCAGAAAGTATCTGTCTCATACTACATTCAAGGACAGAACAGGTTATTATACTGGTTGTTGTTGGTTGGTTGGTTTGTTGTTGTTGTTTTTGGCATTTGGAGCTATTGCAGAGTATTAATCAGGCTTCTTCTTCCAAGACAAGCAAAAATTGAAATTCACAACGTGATCACTTTTCTCAGAGTTCAGTGTCTGCTTTTCTTTCTTAGCTATTTAGCTACAGTGACCAATAGAATGACCTTCTTATGCTTGCCTCTTTCATATGTTCAAATGAACATGGCCTGCTGTGGTGATGATACATTCTTTGGGGAGTCTGGGGTGATGCATCCCCTGCTTTCTTTTGTAGCTGTAATCCACCAGTTGCTAATCTGTTCCTTGATTCTGTGAGGTGCTGATAAAAATGAACTAAAGTAAATCTGCAGAACTAAGCCATTTTTCATCTCTGATTGGATTACTTTTAGAGCTGTAGAAAAGAACAGATCAATGACAGTGTAGGGCAGTAATAATTATGTAGTTTGATACTGAGTGCACCATACAGTTGCTATCACTAAAGGGGTTGAAAATGCTGTAGCCTAACATAAAATCTGTACTTTAAAAATATATATTTCTTTGGTTAATATTGCTCAAGAACTCAAAAAAGAGTATGCACTCGTATACATGAGTATCTTTTTTTAAAAAAAAATGCACACACAATTAAGCTGGGTTCTTAAGATACAATTTTAGGGAGAAGGCTTGCTAAAATATATGGAACTGTTTATACATGTTAAGCAATAGACATAAACTTTAGGCAGCCTCTCACATTGTCATTTGAAGACATAAGATTTTCCCAATGAGGAGGCAAGCAAGGAGAGGAGGCTACTTTAGGCAGTGGATATACAGTAGGTCCTATTATTGTTGTTATTATAAATTTATTTCTATACCACTGTATCATAAAAAAATATAACACAGCAGTTTACAACAATATAAAAACATAAAATCAACCAATAACATCATAAAAGTAAAAATACTAGCACATTTGCAAAACTAAGCAGGGTCCATCATGGTTTCAAATTGAATGGGGGACTGGATGTTGAGATTCCTGCATTGCAGAAGGTTGGACTAAATAACCTTAGGGGTCCCTTCCAACTCTTATGATTCTATGATTCAGCGTTAAAACAAAAAACTAATATCAATAGACCATTGTAGGGGATATGCTCTTAGTTGCCTTAATTAAGCTTGGCTGTGATGGACAGAAAAAGCTGGGACATTCTCTTTCACTCGCCCCATAGAATTTTATTTAATTGAAGCTTGCACAGAAGAATCTGTTGGTAATCCCCCCTATTAAGTAGTGGACTAGAATACGAGTTGAACTTGCCCCCTTAGCCGCCAAAATGTCCTGGATTGGTCCTTGCTTGTACCTCAAAAAAATCACGTTGGAATGTTTAATTTGACGACTCAAGGATATGTACTACAATAACCTCTTGCAGCCCACTTTTCAGAGTTTCAGTTCTAAGAAATCAATAATGTGAGTTAAGCATTCTGAAAAATTCATAGGACTGAATTTAGGGGAGGCTTTGGTGACCTAAAATTGTAATACCATTGAACAAAGAATAAAGATGCCTCTCTGGAATAGAACTCTATGGCAGAATCGTCAAATACCTTTTGTTTTAGTATACTATAGTATGTCCACCCCAGACATCACTGACTGTGCTCCAAATAAATGTTGTATAAGTGAGCAGGTGAGTGTGGGAAGTACAAGGTAGACATTTGTGAGTCTTGCCACTATTGATGCCAAGGCATGGTGCTTGTTCCTTCTGCTTTTATGAGGATACATTTAATGACTGGATATCTAAACTGTGGTCAACTGCATGACTTGTAATTGTTCGCCCACTCCCGTTGCTTGGGCAATGAACAGTGTGGTCTGAAGTGCACTGCACTGTATCTGTATCTATGTGTTGGGAATATTTTTGCTGTTGGTTTTTGTCCACACACCCTTAGTGAGCCCCTTGTGTTAAGGACTGCCCACTCTCTGCTATTTTGCTTTTTTAAGTTGACTCTGAAGTGCTTCATACCAGGGAGCTTATATCACTGTGTTGGAGTAGCGAGTTGAATTTGCATTGACTTGCGTCTGCATGTACTCACTGAGCCACTGAGGGTAACGACTATTCTCCTTTTCTCCGCAGCCATTTTGAGTGAGCTGCTGCAGAGAGAGAACAGAGTTCTTCACTTCTGGACCTTGAAGAAACGGCGATTAGATCAGTGCCAGCAGTATGTGGTCTTTGAGCGTAGTGCTAAGCAGGTAGCTTAATAAAACTGCTTTCCCCTCTTGTTCTGTTGTTACGGCTGACAGGTAATAATGGATTGTGTAATAGATTAGTTGTGGGAAGGGTTGTATCTCAGGGACTGCAGACTTTGCATTATGAGACCCCATGTTCAATCCTTTGCATCAATCAAGATTGGAAAACTTTTTGTTATGAGATGCCATGTTCAATCCTTTGCATCAGCCAACACTAGTAATGACCCTGGAGAGTTAGTTTCAAACCTGACACTAGTTGAAACTGACAGTGTGAGCTGGATAGGCCATTGGCCTGAATAAGGCTGCCAGACTGCAAACCAGAAATAAACATTTTGCCTTGTACATGCTGAATGCTGTGGGAAAAATTAACTGCTCCCACCTGTTTCTTTCCTGGGTCTCCTAGCAGTTGGTCTCAGACCTCATCTGTTGTAGGGCAAAACAGAAGTTCTCCTTGTTTCAGTAGATGAAGAAGGGTGACCCAATATACCCAGGGGGGAGGCGGATGTGATGCGAAGCCTAACATTGGCAACCTCTCACACTGCATCTGCATTGCAGTGATATCTGGTCTGAAGTCTTGCAAGACTGCTACGGTCAAGATCAAGCAAGGAGTCTCATAGCACCTTAAAGACTAACAAATTTATTACCTCTTCAGCTATTGTGAGCTCAAGTCTGCTTTGCCAGATGCAAGGAAAAATATATTGTGTGTAAGTGTCTGTGATCACATAAAATTCAAGGCAGTGGACAACCAGTCCATACGGTGCTACATTTTGCTTGCTTGTTTACCATGTAAAGTGTTGTTAGACTTGAATTTGAGGCCTTCCTGTCAGGCTTCTTCTTTTCTGAGGGCTAGTGGTGCTCCTCAACTTCAATAGAACTTGAATAATTAATTTTGAAATGTGCCAATGAGAACTGGTTGCATGGGTGAAAGCAAGTCACTTTGTTTTTGTTCATTTGGTCCCCCACCCTCCCATTTGTAGGCCTTAGACTGGATTCAGGAAACAGGAGAGTATTATCTTTCTACTCACAACTCTACGGGGGAATCAGCAGAAGAAACCCAGGAACTTCTGAAAGAATATGGAGAATTCAAAGTACCTGCCAAGGTAAACCCTACTGTTGATTTTATAATTTCATGAGCTTCCTTTGGTAGTTTCAGTTAAGGAAATGTAGTAAATGTATACAACTCACAGGATTTAGTCTCAGTTACACTATTACTTATTTACATGCATCATTTATTACTAAATAAATTTATAACATGATATATTTAATAGCTCTGAATGTTATAAATGCACACACACACACACACACACACATTTTGAACTCTATGGCTGAGATCCAAAAAATACTAATAATGCAATCTTATGTGTGTCAAGTCCCATTGAGTGTATATAGGATTGCAGACTGAGGCTCACACAAGGGGACTGTTTTCCTTTGGAAGCTCACTCCATGCATGATCACAAACGTCTTTTAAAGCTCACTTCAAATCCAAAAGGAGCTTGTGATGTGGCATGGAGAACAATTTCTTGAGGAAAACAACTCTAAAGCCCCCTTTTGCTAATGGAGCTAGTTTCAGAGTTCTCTTGTATACTGACCAATGATATTAATTATTTCTAAAGAACTACCAAACTTTAGAATGACCTCAGAATATTCTGCCCTTGTTTTCTAAATTGCAATATCTGCCTGTTTGGGGCCATCAAGCTCTGCAGTCTCCCTGCTATCACTTTGTACCCACATCCCCTGTTCCATTCCTGTCTGCCGCAGTGTCCATTTGAAGAGAAATTCTGACCAAGCAGGTCAAAATTAACACTCATAAGCAGAATGGTGCTATTACTCTCTGCTCACATTGCCACTTTCGAAAGATTGCTTCAGAACCAAACAATTCTGCAAAGTATTGCAGCCTGTAACAATTACGTTCCATTGAGTAGTAGTGAGTGGCAGTGGGAAATTCAGAACCATTTTAGATAATAAATGAAAAGATTGCACTCCACCTACACTATGTCTCCAAAGATCTCAGGAACATTTTATGTTAGTGATGCTTGTGAAGAACACGAGGTCCATATGGTTATTATGTGAATGAAAATTGAACAAAATGTTCATGGAAGATATGATAACCAAGGAAAACTCTTTTGGGCAGCAAACCAAGGAGAAAGTGAAGCTTCTCATTCAGCTGGCTGATAGCTTTGTAGAGAAAGGGCATACTCATGCCACTGAAATTAGGAAATGGGTTACCACCGTCGACAAACGCTATCGGGACTTTTCAATGAGGATGGGGAAATACCGCTACTCTTTGGATAAAGCTCTTGGAATCAATACAGAGGTACTGTAAGTCACATGTTTTGCTGACATACTTTAAACAAATGAAAAAACCTTAGAAGAATTAGAACTGTCTTATGTGAAAATGCTTCCATGAATTACATAGCCAGCCTTACCTTGCATTGGCATAACACAGAGCACACTCGGTGTGGATTTTGTGACACAAAGGTGTGCCTTTGTGACACAAAGGCTAGACAAGATGACAGGGGAATGATTGGTTTGGTGCCCTGGAAGTTGCTATAAGGAGTAATCAAGTAGACTTCCAGGTATAAATTCATGTAGATGATGATCAGTCAACATAAGACAAAATGGTAATTCATTCAAAATAGCAGGGCAAATCAATGCTTAATCTGTAATTAATTCCTAGCTGGCACTACTTGTGAAAGGCTGCAGACTTTACTGGGCTGCACATGGCCTGTTACATGGCTTTTCATGTTTATGGCACTGGCCTTATGTATGTACATGTTTGACTTGAGTCCCACAGAGCTAAATGGATGCTATTCTGGGTAAATCTACTGTTTTGCAGCCCATTCTGTTACAGCCAGCAGGACATGTGAAGAGCTGATTTAGGTTACCATGTATAAGCCAGGGCAATGTTAACTTTTAATTATTGCCTCAAAATTCACTTCAAAACCATTCAAGTGAGAAAGAGGGATTGGATCCTAATTTCCATATGTGAGTTCTTCTGACAGTCACCTTCACCTTCTTGCTATGGCCATTTTGGCTCCTAAAAATCTGCTCCTGAAGATTGGGAGGTCTTCTTGAATAGGATGGGATGCCGTGAAGCTGACTGCAGCAGAAAGGGGGGATTCGCAAAATTGGGCACTTACCTAGTGCAAGCAAAAGTGTGCTTCTACTCACACAGGGGTCAAAGCCAATGTTTTTATTCAGATCTGGTTCATTTGAATGAATAATGCAATAAAGATGTACCAAGTATCATTTATGAAATTTGAGCAAGTGCTGTCATTTGGGGAAAGTAGAGTACAACCCTTGGAGGCAATATTGCGGAGCAGACAAAATGTGTCTGCTTGCTGCCACCACTGATGTGTCCCAGGATTCCCATGAGGAAAGCCATCCCTTTCCTGAAGTCAAATGAGAGGAAGGAGTACTGATGAAGCCTAGCAAATTGGTTGGAGGAAAGGACTGAAACCCTCCCACCACCTGCCAAATATGTGATGCATTTAGCCAGTCATTAGTAGGTCTGTATGTGTAGTTGTTTGTTTGATTTCTTTTCTTTTTCTTTTTCTTTTTCTTTTTCTTTTTCTTTTTCTTTTTCTTTTTCTTTTTCTTTTTCTTTTTCTTTTTCTTTTTCTCTTTTCTTTTTTCTTTTTTCTTTTCCTTTCCTTTCCTTTTCTTCCAGCCCTATAGCCTTTTATTTCACTTTGTAGATATGCTTACTTTTACAAATCATAGAAATGTGTTTTAAATCCAAGTCACTACTCTTTTTCAGGATAACAAGGACCTGGAATTAGACATCATTCCAGCAAGTCTGTCAGATCGCGAGGTGAAGCTGCGTGATGCCAATCACGAAGCTAATGAAGAAAAAAGGAAGTCAGCCAGAAAGAAAGAGTAAGTGGTGAGAAATGGGCAACTCACAAAACATAGCACATGAATGACAAACAGCAGCAGTTCCATGTGAACAATTCACCAAGCCCCACCTATTTGTGAGGCAGGTGAGATATCCTTGCAGGAATGTTATGCAAACAAAAGACCAGAGTTTGGAGAGAAGTAAGATATGTGGGATAAGTCCATGCCCGATAAATTAAAAACGTAATTGTGTGTGTAAATAAATGCTAATTTATTCTTATTTATCAAGATAGAAACTCATATTTATATAACCACAACAAGATTAACAACATTTATACTTGATTCCAGAAATTTATTGGAATTATGCAAGTATTATGCAAATTACATAGACATGCAGAGATGGCTACAATACATAAATCTTCAAACATGATATGATACATTCTAAATGTATTTCCATAATCCAGGGAGGAAAATACAAATATGCTAGAGACTAGGAACCAATGTAAACTGATGGGAAGGGAGAAATGTCTTGAGGAGTTACATTTTATTTACTTACTTATTAACACTTACTGTACTTTTCCGTGTATAAGACTAGATTTTTTTTACTTTAAAATAAGGTTAAAAATCTGGGGGTGTCTTATACACGGATAGTGCACATTCCCATTTTCTAAATTTGGGGTCCCCAAAAGTAGAGGGCGTCTTATACATGGGAGTGTCTTATACAGTACATGGAAAAATACGGTATATCTCACTTTTTCCTCCAAAGAACTCGAGACAGTATACACAATTTCCTTTCCCCAATTTTATCTCTGCAGCAATTCTGTGAGATAACTTAAACTTAGATAGTGTCTGGCCCAATGTCACCCAGTGTGCTTTGTGCTTAGCGTGGATTTGACTGGATATCACCAGTCCCAGACTGATACTCTAATTACTACATCATAGAGGAGATGCTTAAGTTCTCTTTTCATACATTACAAAAACTGGAGAAAGCAGAACGGTGTCTACACTTGCTTTATTACATGCATGAAGCAGTCCCTACACTACCAGTTTGTAACCCCTCCATCCCTTAACATGAATGCTTTTCTAATTTGGAAATGATAGAATTGTTGAGTTGGAAGGGACCACACGGGTCATCTAGTTCAACCCCCTGCAATGCATGAATCTTTTGTCCAACGTGGGGCTTGAACCCATGATCTTGAAATGTTATAATACATGATGAGATGGTCACGTAAACAATATTTTATTATTTCATTTACAATGTGTACTTTAGGCAGCCCAGAAAGATAACGGCTACAATATTCTGTACACTTACTTTCAGCAAATATCCATAGCATTGGTCTAGGTAACATTTAAAGTATTTTTCTTTCTTTCTTATGAATAATATGAGAAGGAGAGAGTTTGTGTTTAATATACAGATTTACTCCAATACATTTCTTCTCCTAGATTCATCATGGCTGAACTGCTTCAGACTGAGAAGGCCTATGTCAGGGATTTACATGAATGTTTAGAGGTATGTTTATAAAGACTCTGTACTGTTTCTGATGGCTGGTGGTCATAATAAAATTTGTTGCAACTGCCACCATGATGTGGTGTTGTGGTCTTCAGTTATGGCAGGGTTTTCAAGGATTATAAACTTGCCTGGATGTAACAGTAGATGAGACCTGTGTGGAGGTTTGCTGTACTGTGCAGGCTGGTTCATGATGTTTGTGTTTCAACAATCTGAAAATGCAAAAGCCTTCAATATTTTCTACAGGTAGAATGGAAGGTGGGTGCAATGTATGTGTTCAAAACTGATATATTACTCTTGCCGTAGACATGCAACACCATAAGTAATATACAGCTTTTAATGTTGTATCTGAAGAAGTGTGCATGCACACAAAAACTGATACCAAGAACAAACTTAGTTGGTCTTTAAGGTGCTACTGGAAGGAGTATTTTTAAATTGTTCATGGTGAAGGGTAGGTAAGAAATGTTGTTATTATTATTAATTAGTGGGTGAATACAAAAAAGGTAACATTCAGTTTGGACCTCAGAAAAAGGTTTTGTATGCATAGCAAAAAAAGAGAGAAAATGTTATAGTAATTGAACCTTTGAACTAACTGAAGGTATGTCTGGACATCAAGCATCTATCTTTGAATTTGTTGAGATATTTCTTATCACTGAAGCATCCACATTCATTGTTTTGGTTTATTAGTTGTGTTGGTGTTTATTATTATCTTTTAGCTTAGAACCGCACGTGTTCTTAGACATTCTGTGCCTCTGTCAGGAAAACTGGAAGATCTTTTCTTTTGTTGTGAACTTCTTCTCTGTGTTTAAGAACTGCCTGTTGTCTTCTAGACCTATCTTTGGGAAATGACAAGTGGAGTAGAGGAGATACCCCCAGGGATTCTTAACAAAGAGCACATAATTTTTGGCAACATCCAGGAGATTTATGACTTTCATAATAAGTACGTATTCTTCAACCCTTTGAGAAAGGTACCCTTTTGGAAGCTTACCCTGTTTTGCAATGCTAGGAACGAGCATTGAGGCCAAGTGCTCCTCTCCTCCGGCATCACACGCTGGATCTGGTGGATAGACCCTGGCTTATTCTTTAACAGTAAGCTACAGTTCCCTGGTTCAGACATAACAAGAACAAATTCTAGATTAATACAAGCCAGGATCTTCATGCTGAAACCAGTGTGCCCTGAGACAGAGCAGAGGAGGGACATGGAGAGGAGTGCTCGGTCCCAATGTTCGTTCATAGCTTCATATATAATTGATTATGAAGTCTGAAACAATTGGCAGGAGTGGGCTAATGTGTGGCAAGAACAGGTGCTGAGCTATGTAGGAGGAAAATAACTGTGCTGTAGATTTTAACATGAGAAATATTGGGCAGCCCTGGCCTACCTGCTTATACAGGCTGGAGACATATTCTGTGCGATGACACTCTCCACTCATCTGCTCAGACCTATAATGTCTAGCATGGTTGCCCATGGGGATCTTTCCAGTTGTGCCAAACGTTTCTACATCAGGAATAAGACAGTTAAGGAATATCTAGTCCTGACTTTGAAACTCACACTCTACGTAATAAGGAAATTGGTGTGGCAATTGTGCTAAGTATTACAGCCAGGCATGTGTGGATAAGGTAACCAAAACTCAGTAACTTGCTTATTCACCTACCATGAAGTGTGGCTAATTCTGTACTAAAAGAAGAGTTGCTATTGAATGTCTCATAAAGAAAAAATCGAAGTGAATTTGAAAGGTCCTGCTCAGCTGAAACATCTATAGCAAGGATAGGGAACACATAAGTTGTTGGACTCCACAACTTCCATCAGTCCCACCCAGAACACACAGTGGTCAGGGATTATGGGAACTGAATCAAGTCTATAGGAATTTCAAGGGGAAGTGAAATAATTTCTTTGAGATTATTGAAATGTCAGAGGTTGAGGTTTGCACATCTGTAATCTACTGCCAGATTTTACTCTCAGCAACATTTGAGATGAATTTGGAGGGTCCTTTTTCTGTGAAATATATGCAAGCATTTTTCATCATCCAGCACCTGCTTCTACTAGGTGGTTGTGATGTTCCCCTGAGTCACTCAACCAAATAGCATTGGAGGGTGTACACTCATTAATATCTTGTATCAGGTTGGTTGGGGTGCAGGTAGGGCAAGCATATTATAACCAGAGTCCTCTCTCTTACTTTTTCAGCATTTTTCTGAAAGAACTGGAAAAATATGAACAACTCCCTGAAGATGTGGGTCATTGCTTTGTCACCTGGGTAATGAGTCTTAACATAGCACCATTTATTAATGGATGTCTTGAGCATTTGTAACAGGGACTGAGTAGCTTTAAGTAGGCCAAAGTAGTGGACTGTGCAGTTCTTCAGGCAGTACTTTGTTGAATGGTAATTGAACCTTTTATAGGAAGTTTTCCTCAAACGTAAATTTCAGCCATTTAATAAGTCAGCTATTTGCAAAAGGTTGCAAATCATCACGGGGCACCAGACTTCTGCCAATGGACAATCAGATCAAATGCAACTTAAAATTTAAAATTCCAGGGTTCATCTGCTAACATAGATTTGTTTTGATCAAATAACTTCTATGTACCACATACAAGTTTGAGACAGATCCAGAATTTTTAAGGTGTACAGTACCATAGGTAACAGCAACATTACGATTCTTAGAAAATCTCAGTTCCTAATTTAATTATTTCTAAGTCCCTCGTTTTACATATTTTGCAAGATATATTTGAATGGCAAAAAAGACTTAACTAGACACTGAAATATGTCAGTGGGCACTATAGATAAAATTTTCAAAAGGACACACATTTAATTAATAGGAAAGACAATCATGATTTTCTTGTAGATTCTTTCTTGTAGATTTTTTTTCTACTAGTCTAACATATTCTGTTTTACTTTTTATTGTTCCTTTCATTTGTAGTACATTTCTAATTAGAGGGGACAGGCATAAAGCATTCATTTATTCTGTGGAAGTTGAATCGGAAATGGTGCAAGTACAACACTTGATCATCTTGCCTTTCCCCCCTCTTGGTGTTTATTTTCACAGGCAGATAAATTTCAGATGTATGTTACCTACTGTAAAAACAAGCCTGACTCCAGCCAGCTAATCCTAGAACATGCAGGAACATTCTTCGACGTAAGCATTTATTGTTTTTCTATGTCAGATTAGACAATAACATTTGCTGCTCTTTTGCTGTTGCAATGGCCATCCAGTTTGGAGGCTTGTTTGTTATATGAGAGTTTTTTGCACTTGTGGTATTAGACACCACGCAGCAGAGACTTGATGGCTGCCAAGGTTTCCCTCTCATCTCATTTTCTCCTGACTGCCACTGAAAAATTAAAACTGCACTGGCCCAGTTCACACATAGCACTAAGGCAAACCATGGCTAAGTATGAACATGCAAGTATGTGCATACCTGTAGTAAACATTGTGACTATCTAACGTCTTCCCCTGCCCTACTGCTGCGCTACCCGGAGCTGTGCCATAGTTTGCTTAGCATTACTGTACAGTATGTCTGACCCTGGGCTTGTGGTTTATCTATCTCAGTGGACCCAATCCAGACCTCTTTGGTGTTCCAACCTGAGAGCTGCTGCAGCAAGACCTTCTGCCCTGGCCAGTTTGTGTGGAAGGACTGTGCAAGTGGTGGTGGCTATGCCACTTCATCAAACCCATTGCTATTGGCCAGGAGTTTGGATTAAATCTGCTCTCTTGAAGTCTCCGAAGCCCTGATGCACTAGTGGTACATTTTATTTTTCCCATGCAGCTCTTTGTATCCTGGTCTGGTTCCATTAATAGAAGTGTAAATTCAATGGCCAACTCAAATTTGAGTGAGAAATTTCAAATTCTAATGGCAATGATTTGGGACTTTTTGCTAAAATTTGGATTGTACTACCTGTATTTTACTAATAGGATCCAAATTTACTCCCAATATTTGAGACTGTGTATATTAAAAATATACAAATTTAAAAGTCTAGGAGGAGAAATGAATATTACTTAATTTTAAACAGTTTTTAGGGCCAAACTAGGTGAAACTTTAGAGATCTGTGACTGGTTCTGCCTTCTTTTCAGCAGATAACAGCCACAAGGGACCCATTCCAGATTAGGACAGCAGCACTGTGCAATGAAGGTTAACTCTTTTTCCAAATGCTGTTTACCCAATGAAAATACCCTGTCAACCACTGCTTTCTTTGCTCTGAGCCAAGGCAGTTTTTCAGGAACCAAAAACTAAGGGTGGATAGCCTTTTTTACTGCACAGAACCACTCTCAGCTTGCGCTATAGGTAGGACTCCAATTTGGCTGGGTCCCTGCTCTACTTAGCATAATGGTTAATCTAGTCCTAAATTGAACATCTCAAATTACAAATATCATCCCTTGGCAGTCTTTCCACCTAGATGCAGCTGTTAAAGTCTTATATGACTCGCCTCATTACACGCCCTTGATTACATTTTCTCTTTTTAGCTCATTGTTTAGAACATTTTCAAGTGAGTTAAGGAAAAAGAAAGGTGGAGAGAATATTATTCTTTTTAATTGGGCAGAGTCCCATAGGAGTCTCTTTTAGAATTATCCCTGTCCCTTTGGTGAAAATATGTGTGATAGTTAAATATATGAACCAGCAGGTGGCATTCTTGCCTACTCAAAGGTTTCTGGAAGGGATGTAACATTTCAGCAGATTTACATGTTTAACAGGGTATTGACACAGATTAAAACGCATTTGCCTGGCTAAGCTTTTCTAGCCCAGCTGCATTATGCTGGTTGGAAATATTATGATAATGCTTAATACAAAAAAAGTTGATGTTTCATCCCATTTATGTTTTGCAAATGAGCGGTAGATTTTTCCTTTCTCTTTTTCAGTTTCTAGGCTAGAGAATCCCTTTTTCTGAAAAGCATCAGGAAGAAAAAGAAGCTGACTTTTTGTGCATTTTGGAAGAGTTAGTCTGACTGTACTTTGTCGTAGCTGCTCACATAGTCATTCAATCATGCAAAAAGACTGTAAAATGTTCCTTGCTTGATTTGGCACCTCTTCAGGTGTCCTTTTCAGAAGCAGGGTAGCAGAAAATCAGAGATGGGGAACATTATGGTGGAAATTAGGTGCTCTGGGAACATTATTACATATCTTTTTGTCTAATTCTGGCCTTATACTTAGAACTGATTTTTTTTTAGTGTGAGCTGACAGCAGTCTAAACTAACATTGAAAATCTGGCACAAGATAGATTAAAAGCCAACAATACTGGGCATAACCCAAGCAAGGTGCACAAAGAGTGGGCTGTGGAGGCCTCCTTCCACTAAAATTATCTGAATCCAGCCTGCAGGGCATTGTGGCTTCTCCTGCTGTAACATGGCTGAACCAGAAGACAGCTTACCTGTGCTTCATTTATTTATTTATTTAGTAAATTTATGTACCATTCCTCATCCAAAGATCACATATACTGTGTGCCTCCACAGCATCCAGTGGCCCAGGTAGGGACCATATCAAGGATGCAGGTTAATCCTGATCAGGATGCAGTTGAGGAGGTTGGGCCATGATGAGAGTGTGTATTTCACAGCAGGGTGGGGGTTACAGTTTGGGACAGCATTAGATAGGACAACAGTGTGTTTTGGAACCATGTCTGTGTGTCCTGGGATCACTGTCAGTGTACTGCTGCTCTCTGTGAGGCCTGATGCCAGTGGTCAGCCAGATTGGGTACTGGTCAGGAAACCAAGGGGCTCAGCAGGATCCCTCTTGAACCCAGCCCACCTGTGCCTACAGGGCAGCTGGATGCTCATTTTAGCAGGTGGTGGTGCCATATTATTATTATTATTATTATTATTATTATTATTATTATTATTATTATTATTAGAATTTGTATACAGTACCACCCTTCATCCGAAGATCACAGGGCAGTTCACAACACAAAAATACAAAATGAGAACACAAAATATATAATACATAATAAAACAAAAACAAACCAATGATAAGGACTGCATTCTCCTGCTCTGTTCCCAGTGAGCCAAAATTCATTCAGGGATTGAATGTGGCTTCACATGCATGTTTCCTTGCCCATCCATGGGAGAGTAGCACTCCCTACACAGGGATAAGGAATAGTGTCATCTCATTCTGTGCAACTAGGTTCAAAAGCAGCAAGGAAACTGGACTAGTTAGGGCCCCTTCACTTGTTGCACACAGTTTCTGTATGGAAGGTACTTGCAGTTTGTGTAACAAAACAGGGAAGAGCTCAGTGGGTAGCCTAAGAGAAAACATGATCTCTCAGAGAATGATAACTTGGGTCTACTTTGCACAGTTGAAAGGATTACTGAACTAAACAAAAGAAGCACTATATTAAGGATGGAGAACCAGGGGCCACATCCAGCACTCACAGCCTTTCTATTAATCCTACCACCCTCTCCTTCAAGCCCTACACCCTCATCAGCATAGGCCCAAACTCTCATACCAATGCCTGCCAAAGTAAGTCAACAGCCTCCATGCTTGGAAGCACTTGTATATTCAAAGACGTGTCTGTGCCTTTCCATTCTTCCTCTGGCATTCTTGCCTGCACTCAGAAGTACTTCGATGCTCCAGGGAGTTTTCTGCAGCTCTCGACTTCTTCCAAAAGCACTTTGGTATGTTCAGAGGCACTTGTCCATTATTGCTGCCTCCCACTTATCCCAAAGCAATAATTATCCCATTCAGAGTTGTTTCATGTCCCTCAGTCACGACCAACATAAGCAAAATCAGACTTCAGATTTCTCTTTCACACACCGCCCTGTTGTTAGATTGATTGAAAGAAAGCTTTTTGTTGTCCTTATCTCATTGGGGACAGAGAGCCCAGCTTGATATAAAAGACAAATAGCAGAGGGTTGCTTCAAAAAGCGAGAGATAATACGCAGAGATTGTGGGGCTGGTGGTGGGGGGGCACAGAGACACAGACTGAGATGAGGAGGGTGGAAGGGAAGGAGTGCAAAACTCCTGTTGGCCTGAACTGCAGGAAGGAGTAGCCTGATAAGATGAATCTGGAGAGTGGGGTGGGAAATCTGGAACAGGGAAAGCTGAATGTTATACGAAAGCATGCACCCAAATGTGTATTTATGTGGAAGGATGGGTGTGAAAGGGATGTGAATAGGGTGTGTATGTGGTTCTGCACCCCCACCTACTTTTGCTTTGTTCCCACCTGCTGCTGGCATGTGGCCTCCAGATGTTTACTCATGGGGAATGTGGCCCTTGGACTGAAAGCTTTTTCCTGCACATGCACTATATACTATATGTAACTCCATATGCAATTGAAATTAATAAGAAACCCATATAGAGATTGTAACTTGTGACTACAAGCAAGTCTTTCATCCATGCCACATGCTCTGGGAAGCCATGGCCAACTAAGTTTTCTCAGTGTGAGGAGAAACTGTGCGCCAGAAGTTATGATCTACACACTAGTTTTTGTACATATTCTTATAGTAATTCTTACAGTAATTGACTGTTGAAATGGGAATCAGTCATGTGGGAAAACAGAGCATCATTCACTAAAGAATTACGTTGTGCCTTGGAAATGAAGCAGAGCTGACTGCCTTTACTCAGCAACTCTCTTAACACATAGGTGGATTCTTGCTGCTTCCTGATTTCTCTAGACTGGAACTATACAATATCAAAGTCTCACCTTCCTCTGAGAACAGCTGCTGCTCGTTCTTGCTACATGCACTGCAATAGCTCAAATTGTAGGGGTCCAGAGTGGGCCTGGCCTCGGTTACCTTTTGTAATCACCCCTCAAGAACATAGTTTAGCTAAAATAGGAGAGGGGGAGTCAGGAGTTAGGGCTTATTGATTTCATAACAGATTCCCTTGTCCTGCTCTGTCATAACTGTCATAACTCTGTCATAACTGCAGTGCCAAACACTTTTGTTTGGGGAAATTTTAAATTGTGTCATTGTGCATCTGTGTGTAGATACACTACACAGACACAAAGCACTTCAGTTTAGGAGCAATTTGAAGAAGACAGGGATAACTCTCCTATGTCTACAGATTGTGATGAGAATCAGGAAGATTTAACTGGCTCTCTCGTTTGCTGAACAAAAAAGGAACAATACATATTATGCCCCGTTAATTTTGTTGGAGCTGTATTTCACTCAGATTTAGTAAACCATGATCAAAGGGTTCCTGGAAGTTACAAAGCAATCGAAATCTCCATATGTAGAAGGGGTTTAGTGATTCTCCCACCATACCTGCCAAAATATTAAAATTGATCTAGGCTTTAATGGTAATTATCAAGAAGAAGTCACATTTTTATGGGAGTAAAGATCTGTTTAAAACAAACCATTTATTATTTTATTGGGAAAGCCTTAACTGACATACTTGTATTGAACGGTCTCCCTCAATGACCACAGGGAATGTTATAAAATTTCTCTGTGGATATACTGTTATCCATCAGGAAACCACATAATAATTATCTGTTCCAAAAAAAACAACAACTGGTCAGCTCAGGTATTGTGCAGCTAAAATTGATTATATGTGGCTGCTTTTCAAACTAAGTATAGGAACCTTTTCATCGTGTTCTATTTACATGTTTAACTTCACTGTGGTTTTGTTTTGACTTTTTAAAGGAAATTCAGCAGAGGCATGGTCTGGCCAACTCCATTTCCTCATACTTAATCAAACCTGTCCAGAGGATTACCAAATACCAGCTTTTATTGAAGGTACATCAGTGATTTGTTTCTACTCTATGATACTTATTTGCATATGCCTTTATTTAACTGATGGTACACTAACTGAGAGGAATGTGAATCCCACACCAGCTCAGTTTGAGTAATCTAACTTAGATTTCATTTACAAGGTACATTGTGATACTAGATAGCAGGCTTGGAGAAGTTTTTCATTGTTATAATAATATATGTTGTGTTTCTTCCTTGTCCTCTCCTAGTCCTGCTTCTGTTGTGCTACCCAGGGCTAAGCCATGGTTTGGCTTAGCATCACATCTGAACCTGAGCATGTGGTTTGTTTCCTCTAGACAAAGCATGAGTTGTAAACCAAGAGCAAACCATAGTTGTGGCTCATGGTTTGTCTGTAGTAAGACAAACCACAAGCCTGGGCTTGGATATACTGCTAAGCCAAACCATAGCTTTGCCCCAGGTAATGTTGCAGCTGCAGAACTGGAGGAGGAGCATAGCAGTTGCTATAATCTCTCCAGGAACCCACGTTTGCTCGCCTGCAAATCACTATCAAAATGGCATGGGTCACATGCAAAGTCACTGGGTGGAGCTCAGAGATGGTTGGGTCACAAAGGAGAAAATGGGCTGAAGCAATATTGTGGTAATAATACCCAGTACTGAACTTAACTTTAATATTCAGTAAAGTGGAGGAGTGTTTGTTACTGATGTTGTATCAACATTATCTGCATCTGACAAGATACACACTCATCCAGGTGCCTAATACCTTGATTTGAATGTTCTTATTGACTGCAAATAAGGAAGCAGCAATCTTTTATGGTTCCGTTTTGTTTTCTATTTGTCTTCAGGAGCTTTTAACATGCTGTGAAGAAGGGAAGGGAGAACTCAAGGATGGTTTGGAAGTGATGCTCAGTGTTCCTAAGAAAGCCAATGATGCCATGCATGTTAGCATGTTGGAAGGTAAGCAGATTTTGACAGCAGGGAGAAGAATGTTACTACATACATACATGAATGAATGAATGAATACACCAGTAAGTGCAGAAGTGAGCGTTCTTTTGGATGGATAAATAGATAACAGCATTTACAGATATTTGGCTTTACTAAGTAACTTTGCAGATTCCTGCTCCCAAAGAAAGAATGTGAGAAAGAAATTGAGACTGTCTAAAACTTGTGTCACACATTCTTAAACGTTTTTGTTTTCAACACACAACATACCTCCTTGAAGTTGCCACACTTTGTCCAAGTTTAACTAGTACCCCATTCCTTTCTCGGCACATCTTCACCAATCCCTTTCCCTCTTGTTGCATAATATATTTTTTGTTCTGTACAGTAGTTTTGTACAACTTTAGCAAGTGTGTATTTGCATCAGTCCCAAAGGGTCATTGTTTCCTCACCCCATTTCTAGGATCCCCCTTTAGGTAAACCTTTTGGGAAGGAAAAGGGGGTCTCTGTGGTGGAACACAAGATTGATATGGCAAGGAGGTCAGACACAATCTCGGACTTGCACTGAATTTCGTGGCATTTATAGATATGACACATATGTCCTTCCCTTACTTTTGGTAATTCTTTAGAGAACAAGTTTCATTTCTCAGTCTCTGTCTTATCAGTTTGTCTAAAAACAACTTCATTTCATGATCTTTATATTTGTTTTATATGTAGGATTTGATGAAAATCTGGATGTTCAGGGAGAACTGATCCTTCAAGATTCCTTTCAAGTGTGGGACCCCAAATCTCTCATCCGGAAGGGTCGTGAGAGACATTTGTTTCTCTTTGAAATTTCTCTTGTTTTCAGCAAGGAGATCAAAGATTCTGCAGGGCACACTAAATATGTTTACAAGAACAAATTACTGGTATGTTTGCTGAGACTAGGATGAATGTTTGTATGGGCTTATTTTTTAAGTATGAAGGGCAGGGAATTAAGGTGTGCATGTCTTTGTACCAAACTTGGAAGATGCTAGCAGTTTGGTGCCACATCCCAAGAGGATTAGCTTTATTCTACTTTACTTGGGAAGCAATGTGCAGAGGATACCTGAAAAGGCTTAACACTATTCAATAAAATTACATTTGTTGCAGTATGATACTAGATGTGAGTTTCTTCCTAACCTCAGTTCTAAATCTGTAGAAAATGTGTTTCCCAACCATCTCTCTTTCCTAACAGACCTCAGAGCTGGGAGTGACAGAGCATGTGGAAGGAGATCCCTGCAAATTTGCCTTGTGGTCTGGACGGACTCCCTCCTCAGATAACAAAACAGTGCTGAAAGTGAGTCTCCAAGTTTATTTTCTGTGTCTTCATCTCATTGTTCTACCTCAGCAGCCATATGTTGTTAGATAAATCTAGCTCTGTGGTACAGCTGGCAGTTTGATATTGAGTTTGATGTAGAATAGAGTCCAGTTCTTCAGACTGTGGTTCCTTAGCAGTTCTCTACTTCCACAGCTGGGATACTGCGTACCTATACAATCCACCTGATGATGTTGCATTCATAATGATGGAGCAGCTGAACTGGCCTTGAGGTAGGAGTTAGGATGCTTGCCCATATGATTTAGCCACCTTGAGTCCTGTGCTGTGATGGGGATGGAGATCCTCCAAACAGAATGGCTCCTGTTCACCCACTCTCCCCATTTCAGGGCTTTCTACCAGCAAGTGATTGGGTTACCCCACCCCCCACCCCTGCCAAAGCTACTTATCACCAATTGGCCTAAAGGTTTCCCTCATGTCTCCCCAAAAACAACTTAAAGTAGCATAGAACTTGGCTTAAGACATGCATGGTGAATAATCAGAGATAATAAGGTTTTAATGAAGCATAGATAAAAGTGTACTAAAATGATACAATAAGTTCTTAAGAAGAAGAAAAAGAGAATAAGAGTTTGGATTTGATATCCCGCTTTATCACTACCCGAAGGAGTCTCAAAGCGGCTAACATTCTCCTTTCCCATCCTCCCCCACAACAAACACTCTGTGAGGTGAGTGGGGCTGAGAGACTGCATGTGGAGGAGCGGAGACGCGAACCCGGTTCACCAGATTACGAGTCTACCTCTCTTAACCACTACACCACACAGGGTTTTACGTGGAAAGGTTATAGAAAAACAAGCTCAACCCACAAATGGAGCAAGAAACAACAACAAATTAATCATGAAGGCTTACACACAAATTCCACACACTCTCTAGTCACATTCCTTAAGGCTACAGACTTAGGACCATCTTGCAGTTCATGGTATGCAATTAATATGGCACTTCTTGAAGTCTGTCTCCTGACATGTATTCCCCCCCCCTCCCCGAGAGCCACCTTGATCTGCCTCTCTAAGGATTTCCTGGGTACTTGTAACCTGAAAGTTCATTTGATTTACAAATCAAACAACACACCTTTCAAAGGCTTCAAAGAAAATAATGGCCCTTGTCCTTGATAGACAACATACTTTCCTAACTAAAACGAGGCACCTAGCAAGTTAATTTTTTTTTTTTTAAAGTAAGGTCTAGAAGGTTGATAGGAAATTAAATCATGTCCAAGCATTGCTAGGAAAAGTCCATGTGGTCCAACTGAATGCAGATTAGGTACAAATTATCAGATTCATGAGACTGAAGTAGTCTGCAGTGTGTTTTTTTAAATTGGTTTTTATTAAAGATTTTCTTATGTTAAAAAACAAACACATAAACAAGGAAGAGGACATATAGCGTCTCCATTTTCAATTCATAGAGTCTTTTTCATAGTTTGTTTATGTTCGGTATGAGACACTATTGTTATAGACATGTAGTTGTAGGGGGAGAGAGGGGGGGAAGGGGGAAATGGTCCACGGTGTTTTGACGTGGTGTGACGTAAGGAACATATTTGCTATTCATTGCGTATAACAGAAGAGAATCAAGTTCACTGAAAGTTCCTTTGTAGTACCGGTATTTCCCCCCCTTAACTACTGCCCAGTCTCTCTGGATTGTTTTGACTCTAACGAGTTTTTCACCACCTGAACAAGCTGGTCATTTTTGCTGATTGATTTTGTTTTAACAAGGACCTTGTAGCATAGAGAAATCCTACTGATGGAACAGCATCCTATTTCCCCCTCTGTCAGGCATATTGTATTTCATGTACTACACACATTTATCTGGTTTTTGCTAGAGCAGCTGGTCAGGTGCTTTTGATACTTGAACTACTTCTGATTTACCCAGGCAGATTGTTCTCTAACGAAGGACAAAGGAATGGAAGAAACTGAAACAAAGCACTAGAACATGAACCCATACTTCTGCTTTCTCTGTTGAATTTTTAGGCATCCAATATTGAAACAAAACAAGAGTGGATAAAAAATATCCGGGAAGTGATTCAGGAAAGGATGATACACTTAAAGGGAGCCTTGAAAGAGCCAATACAGCTCCCCAAAACCCCAGCAAAGCAAAGAAACAACAGTAAGAGGTAATCTTAGTAATTCCTTGGAATAGCCATAATTTTTAATCACTTGATGCTCTGCTTAAGGCATAGCTGTCAACTTTTCCCTTTTTTTGCGGGTAATTCCCTTATTCCGAATAGGATTCCTTGCAGGAAAAGGGAAAGGTTGACAGCTATGGTAATTGGTTTGCTATGCAATGGCTTTGTGAAGATTTGTCAATGAGGGAGAAATTGTATAAATAGCTGTTTCAGTGAATATCAACAGCATAATAAACTTTGTCTGCAGGGATCAGTTTCTCTCATAGCCATAGCCTTGGATCCCATGGCTCTGTCTCTCAGCTGCCCAGCTGGTTCCTTGCTTCTAGTTCACACTCCTCTTTCTAACTAACAGCTATACGTGGGAGCCCCCCCCCCCGACTCATTTAGCTCTAGCTTGGAGCCACTTCCTTTATTACCTTAACAACCCATGCTTAGCCAGCCATTACCAAGAAACGTGCCTGGCTATTTCAGCAATTGAATCCTTGTTGGATCCAGGATTTAGAAGGACTTAGGCATACAACCTTCCCTCTGCTACATACAAAAAAAAATCACAACAGTATGACTTACAGAGATAACATTTGAATGGAAAGGTAGGAAATATTCCAAACTCTTGTAAAATGTAGGAAATATATAAAATGGAGGGGAAGGGTGTCAGTACATTAATGTTCTGTACTTTTTCCTTAAAGATTGTTATGACTTCTTAATTCAAACTACTAAAAATGCAAGGACTGAGAAATGACCCTTGGCAATTGGCATCCGTTTTCCAAAACAGCAAGGCTATAATCTAGATAGCTTGGTTTGGTTAAGTGAGAAATCCAAGCAGAATGGGCTATGGGCATGCCACCCTCATTACAGAGCTATTTTAAGAAACATTGCTGTCACCATATAAGCCCAGGATAGTCAATTTCCAAGAGCAAACATGGTTATTATGTGCTAGCTTCATGGTAGAGGTGACATCATCATTCTAAATTACAGATTGAGTTGTAACACAAATGTGATCTGCTGAGCAACTGACTATTCACACACTAGCAGAGCAGTTTTCAAATCCATTGACGAAATTTTCTGGTTCTTTCCCCGCAGAGAGGGAGGAGAAGATGCCGACAGCCAGGGAGATGGGAGCAGTCAGCCAGACACAATTTCAATTGCATCCAGAACTTCTCAAAATACAGTGGACAGTGACAAGGTAGGATTTGTTCTTGAAAATATAGGACTGCTGATTCTAGGTAGAAGAATTTGAAGTATTAAACTGTAGTCAGACATAAAAATTAAGTGTTATATCTTTTTAGAACTGCTTAAACTACTCTGGGTATAGGGTAGTAACTGTCTACTAAACACGGTCCATTTGCGTGCCATTGCTGCATGGAATTCATATCAGGTCATGCCCAATTTTGTCCCTCAGCTGACAGAGGTCTCTTTGTTCCTGTGGAGGTTTCCGTGAGTGGAAAGGGACAGGAGGTGATTTTTGCAAATTTCCCTTGTGCCACTTTCCATTCTGTTCAAAAACATCCTCTGGAGCAGATTTGAGGGCCACAGAAAATATTACCCCTCCTTCAGGAGGTTGAACAGTCTCCCTCAGGAGGTTGTAGACTCTCCTTCCTTGGAGGTTTTTAAGCAGAGGTTGGATGGCCATCTGTCATGGATGCTTTAGCTGAGATTCCTGCATTGCAGTGGGTTGGAATAGATGACCTTTGGGTCTTTTCCAACTAAAAGATTATATGATTCTATGTTTCTGCCTTTCTACTCATAGAAGCTTAAATTGGATCAAATTGCCCTTCTCTCAGCGAAGGGACACAATTGAATACAACTCATTCTTTGTGAGTGTGAGCATCCTAGAAAAGTAAAGCAGCCAGGCTGGATTCGCTCCATAAACTGGATCCAGGGTCATTTTTTCTTTCTTTCTTGTCACGTTGGCATTGTGAATTGCACATCATCCTTAAGTAGCTATCACCAAGAATTGATGTGATGTAAATGTAAAAGAGCTGAGTTGCACTCAAATCTGTGGCACCATAACATGGAAAAGACTTTCCTTTCCAAGTAATGTCCATGTGTTACACCTGCTCTGTAATAGCAGGTGGAGCAGGAAGGATGGGCAAAGAGGCAAGAGCTGATCAGCAGGGCCAGCCTGATAGCATAAGCAACCCAAGTAGTCACTTGGGGAAGGAATGTTTTTAAGCTTGTAAGTGGATCAGTGTATGATTTGTGAATTGTAGCCCAGAAACTCTTTCAATATTCTGGTGGCCATCAGGGTACTACTTCTGGATTGAGGGAGGCTGTGATTGCTTCCTCGAAATTTTAAGGCACACATTTCAGATTGCACAGCACAAGTGCTTGGAGGCAAAGACAAGATGGGGAATGTGAGCTTATTGGACCCTGGAAATTGGTGGTGTTAGAAGAGGCCCTGTCAGGAATTGATAAACCACATATGAAGAGGGGCTGCCAGGTCCAGGAACTCAAACGCACTTCAGCAAGAACAGCACAAGGCTTTAGTGTGGTGTCCAAGGTGCAAAACCTGGTAATGAGTCATTTTGTTGGGTTGAATAATCTCTATCTTTTCTCTCTGTGACATAGTGGAATGCTTCAAGACGATTGGATTGTTTTCATTTAATGCATTGTTCAGATCTGGATATTCAGTTGCCATATTAATTTTTTGGGGAACAGAAATGCATCTGCTTGGTATTGTTCCCTGATCTTTCAGCGGTGACATATAGGTATAGAGATAGATAGATAGATAGATAGATAGATAGATAGATAGATAGAGAGTCCCAAGGCATACCATGCAGAATGTAGACTTCTTTTTCAGTGTATCTGAAGAAGCGTGCATGCACACGAAAGCTTATACCCAGAACAAACTTAGTTGGTCTCTAAGGTGCTACTGGACAATTTTTAATTTTTTTATTTATTTCCACTGCGTCAGACCAACACGGCTACCTACCTGAATCTAGAATCATGCAGAAGCAATTACTGAGCTGTAGATTGCTGATTGCTATTACGTCTTGAAATAACACTGTTTGATTTGGGTACAAAAGCAGTAAAGGTATAAAAATTTCCTAAACTGCCTGAAGAGTATTGTCTGTGGTACATTTGGGACAATGTTATGGTACATGCCATAGAATCATAGAAGTGTAGAGTTGGAAGGTTCATCTAGTCCAAACCCCTGCAATGCAGGAATTTCAACTAAAGCATTGATGGCCATCCAACCTCTGCTTAGAAACCTCCAATGAAGGAGAGTCCACAACCACCCGAGGGAGTCTGTTCCACAGTCGAACATATGTCCTTTCCAGAAGCAGGGTAAACATCATAAGGAGCATTGTTGGCAGAGCAAACCTGTGAAACAGGAGTAAATCTTAAATGAATAACTTTTATAGGAGTCCTAAGATATACAAATTATGTTTGCATTAAATGCATATTCCGGTGTTATTGGTTTAATTTCCTTCCAGTAAAGTGGCAGTCATATGATCCTTCACAGATGTCTAAAAGGTCAGTAGGGCTGGGCAAATACACTGTTCTGAACACATTGTTCAGAAGCAGCACAAAAGTTAGCTATGCTTCTTCCTTTCGTTTTCTTTTCTTGGGACCAATTTTGTATGCGGTTTGCTTAAGCGATTAGAGATCAAACTCTAGTTTGTTATCATGGTTGTACAATTGCTTAACTTTCTTGACAGTCTGAATCTCTGAATTTCAAAAAAATTGTAAAGAATGGCATATTACAATTAAGCACATGATCAAAGCCCTTGAGAAACCACAATAATCTTGCTCACAGTAAAAGTGACCTTTAAGCAAGGAACCAAGTCTGTTGGCAATACATTTTGAAATCTGCAATACTTTGCCTGAAGGATCTTTTTATTTTTCATTTCAAAATTTGGAAAGTGTGGCAGAATTTAGACTGTACACATTATCCTGACTATTGCAAACCCTAGCAGCTGGCAGCAGTTGCTAGTAAATGGGATATAGTTTCCTAGTTTCCAGCTTTCTGTGGTGTACAACAGATCTACTCACTTATTGACCACTCTGGCCACCAACATCCCCATCCTCAAATAAGATTATGTATTTTGTGAGAAATTAAGTCAAATTTCCCATGGCAACACATCTGCAGTGCCTCTCCAGCTGTTCTCATCCCTGCAAAACTGAAGCAAAGGCCAATCATTCAGTGATTTCCCATCCTGTGCATATGTCACACATTGCTTTCTCAGGGAGGACTAAATGGTGTCACATGAAGTGATGCAGGTTTTTTGAAACACCCAAAGCTGTATGTTACAGGTGGAAAAATGATTTCTAACCAGTCACATTTATATATTCCTGTAGGCTGTGAACAATAAGAAAAAATTATCCAGGCTGTATTAATGCCACCAGAAATAGTACCTGAACAGTTCGATTGATTGATTGATTGATTGATTGATTGTTACGGTCCTCGGCCAGCACACACATATATACATAACAACAATCCAAAATACAATCTAAAATATATACTAGAAATATAAACTTTAACCATTATATAAAATTATTAGATGAAATGATATCACTACTTTAGAGGATGGGCTACAGCAAATAGTGGCACTGATTCTTCTTTAGCTCTATCCTGAAGTTATATGGATACTGCTAATTAAAACAGACCGAATTTTTATGGCTCTAGCGCAGAATTTAGCTACCTTAGCTGTCACATTAGAGTTAACATCTGAAAGAAGCCATTCTATATAAAAACTGTCTGAACGTTCAACACATAGGGTTGATATGGTGGCAGAATTTACCTGTCCCTTGCCTTCCCTTTACCTGCTCTTTTACTGCCTGTGTTCATTTTGCTTGGCTCAGTATGCAGCTGCTTGCTTGCTCACTTACCTTGTGCCTTAGTTATGCAACTCCTAAAATTCATCAAGTCTCACCTACCACAGTCAGGAGCCAGGAGCCCATGAAGCTCTCATTTGAAGTCCATGCTTGTGTTATATTTTCATATTGTAATGTGTGGTATGTGGACTCCCTTCTGTTTGACTTGTATTTTGGTAACTTATTTCAGATTTTCTCCATGATGGGGAGAGGGCAGAATATGATTGGCGCTTTGCCTTTTAGAGTTCTAGTCTGGCTTGTAATGTTTTTAAGCATGTGTCTTCCTGCGATGCCACCAGGGAGCTGTAGTGGGAGGGTGGGCAAGCAGCTCTGTGTTGCTTGATGTCCTGTTTGTCTTGCATCATTGTAGATCCTGATTGGCCGCTGGAACATGGAGAAGGAGGCGTTGGCAGCTCCAGTGACATTTAACTATTTTTTAAAGTAAAATGTTTCTTTGGTGAGCATGAAGTCTCCCTTTGACAATATGACTCAGAATCCACTTATGATAACTTTCCCATATGGATTATCTGCAGAGGAATAGACAATGACCTTTTTACCTTCAAATGTAGTGCTATCAAATATGCTGCCAAGAGTCTTTATGCTGTATTGATGTATTTCTGTAGCTCCCTCTCCCCAAATAGAAAACTCTTATTATTCTAGTGGTCATAACTGTTTCAAGTGTAAGATTACAGGTAGGTAGCCGTCTTGGTCTGCCGTAGTCAAAACAAAATTTTAAAAATCCTTCCAGTAGCACCTTAGAGACCAACTAAGTTTGTTAATGGTAGAAGCTTTCGTGTGCATGCACACTTCTTCAGATCTGCTCATACCATTAACAAATTTAGTTGGTCTCTAAGGTGCTACTGGAAGGAATTTTTTTATTTTGTTTCAAGTGTAAGAATCAAACAACAGAACAAAACGCTATGTGGCTAGTGTTTTATATAAAGGCAGTGCTTTTAGGGGGTACTCAAGGGTACACAGTACCGGCACCTCTTTTTTTTTGGTTAAAAAGTGTGGCACTTACTGTAACAGCTTTATGGTGAGTACTGACACCTGTTTTTCTAGAAAAAATCACTGTATACAGGACTCAGTCTTATCTTGTTGTTGTTGTTTAGTCGTGTCCGACTCTTTGTGACCCCATGGACCAGAGCACGCCAGGCACTCCTGTCTTCCACTGCCTCCCGCAGCTTGGTCAGACTCATGTTGGTAGCTTCGAGAACACTGTCCAACCATCTTGTCCTCTGTTGTCCCCTTCCCCTTGTGCTTTCCCCTTCTCCTTTCCCAACATCAGGGTCTTTTCCAGGGAGTCTTCTCTTCTCATGAGGTGGCCAAAGTATTGGAGCCTCAGCTTCAGGATCTGTCCTTCCAGTGAGCACTCCAGGCTGATTTCCTTAAGAATTGATAGGGTTGATCTTCTTGCAGTCCATGGGACTCTCAAGAGTCCCCTCCAGCACCAGTCTTATCTATCAGATAGTAAAGAGAATGCCACCATAGAGCAGGTGCCCATTCCTGCAACATTTATCATCAAATCTCCCCCCCCCGGCCCGCCCAACACACACATATGGAAGTGGAGCCAATTCAGTAAGTGGGAATTATGAGAGCAGGCACAGGTTGAGATTCTGAATGCACACCCTCCCCACCCATCCCTAGCAATAGAGAAACAAAGACTGGACTAAAATGCAATTCTCTGGAAGGAACAGCAGTTTCCCACCAAAGCCCAAGTAAGAGGTTAAAGCAATCAAGTTCTGAGAACACTTCAACAGTGCCCATCAACGTCATTGACCTACCCCAATAAATGTTGACCACACAGGTACAAACATGAGACATCTGGTTGTTATTAATTAGGAATTTCAAAAGGTTAGGGTGCATGACTCACAATGAAAATTAATGAAAAATAAACAGTGAAAATTCATGTTATTTATTCATTTGTTTGTTAAAAATCTGATGCCCTGTACTTCCAATGCATTTGCATCACTCATGGTGGCAGATGGTTATCTACGCAGAGCATTTTGTGGGTGGTGTCACTGACGTCTCTTCTGGAGACTTCAAAGCCTGAATTTGTGTGCGTATGTAATCAATGGTGACACATACATTATTGCTTTCTTTCCTGGATAATTTCCAGTACTGCTGGGATTATTTTATTATTATTTTAAAGAGTTGTTCTGTCTTAGGTAGGACTCTGAAATAGGTAACTGCCTACATGGAATTGCTGTGGAAGAAATAAACAATTCATCATCATCATCATCATCATCATCATCATCATCATCCCCCTTACACGCACTAGCATGAGATACTGAGCTCTGTGACTAGTGGACTAGCATGTAGTTGGTCCTGAATCTTCTGTTCCCATTCCCCTCTCCCCAGTGTAAAAAAAAAAAAATCAAAATCCCTTGGTCACTCCATGACACACCTTTGTTAGAGCTACTTAAAAAAGTAAAGGGACCCTGACCATTAGGTCCAGTCGCTGACAATTCTGGGGTTGCGGGGCTCATCTTGCATTATTGGCTGAGGGAGCTGGCGTACAGCTTCCAGGTCATGTGGCCAGCATGACTAAGCCGCTTCTGGCGAACCAGAGCAGCGCACGGAAACACCATTTACCTTCCCGCTGCAGCGGTACCTATTTATCTACTTGCACTTTGACGTGCTTTCGAACTGCTAGGTTGGCAGGAACAGGTGCCGAGCAACGGGAGCTCACCCCGTCGCGGGGATTCGAACCGCCAACCTTCTGATCGGCAAGTCCTAGGCTCTGTGGTTTAACCCACAGCGCCACCTACGCTTACTTTTACTTTTCAGTAAACCTGGATGAGATTGTGAATTCTAACATGAGATGCACATTGTGAAAATTGAAGTAGGGTGGTCTCTTTCCATTTAGTTCATGAGAACACATAGAGTAATGATCCATAAGAAAATGGCTCAAATATACTTCAGATCCTTAAACTATTAAGTTGCAGTAGCAGGAACTTATTGGCTTGTAGTTGGGAATGTGGTGAGCAAGAAAGAACTCTGCCATTGCTATAGATTGTTCATCATTTATAAAAGCAAACCGTCCAAAGCATGTGCTTGCAGTGTAAATTTTGATTACCCCATCTGCTTCTGAGCAGAGTTTAACCAGCAATTCCCATAATGCAACAATTATGACTTCCCCCCTCCCTTTCTGGGTCACCTATGTAAAACTGTCCATGTGATTCCCTACCCCCACCCCTGGCAGGCTCTTGAATTGACTGTGATGCATAAAGGGGTCGATCGTCAAAGCGGTTGCCTGGGTGGAAAGACACACACACAAATGAATCAAGAGCACAAAGATTTCGTGTTTGCTTCCCACACTCAAGACTTTGAGAAATATTCATTTTTCTGTCGCCACCTTTTGGGTTCTGCACTGAAGGGGACAGGTAGGCGTTTTCAAATAGCAATAATTTGTGCTTCTATGGCCTTTTGCATCTGCACCCAGGGAGCACTGCATATGTGAATCACAAGCAGGCTTTTCTTTTTCCTCCCTTCCTCCTTTCTATCCTTTAAAATATCTGAGCTATGCCCGATAGTTGTGGAGGTGGGGAGGGAATAAGGAAGCATGCTGAGTCCTCTTCTTCTGCTACTACTATTTTTCATCCAGTACAATGTCATCATAAGGTCAAGAGTGACAGCAAGAGGCTACCCTGCAATAGGTTGCATGCTGTCAGTGCCATGCAGAATCAACAGAGTAAGGGAGAGGCCAGGTGATGGAGAAGTTCAGTCAGCAGAAGCAGGGCTAATAAGGGGCAAAAGGTGCTATGGCAGTGAAAAACAGATGGATGAGATGAGGGGAAGCTGAATTGGATATTTAAATGTTACTTCCCTTCTGTTCCACCTTCCAGCCTCAGCAATGCTCATATGCTCTGTCCAACCGCTGACCAGTTTTTAGAATCTGTATCTGACACTGGGAATTCAAGATATGATTAGCAACTAGTCTACTAGGAGTGGAGTTGCACTGCTGGCCCCATCTCATTCATAGGGCACATTATTGGCCCTATGATGAACATCTACACATTCTTTTTATATTGCAAACTGCCCTGTGATCTTTGGATGATGAGCGGTAGAATGAATGATGAATGTTGTGGTTGCCTGAAGTGAAGAAGCCTATGGCTGAGCAGCTGCTTGCATTCAGACTTCCACAAAATTTGTAAGACTTTTTAGGAAGGCTTGGTACAAAGAGTTAGTTATAATGTGAGAGATTGCATGGATTTGCCTGCCCCGTGCCCCCAACACCTCTGAATTGATTTTCAAGAAAGGATTCATTCTGTTTGCTCCTTAATGTTGTGACACTGTCTTCTTGTTACCATTGTCATGGCACCCTCTTCTGCCAGACACTTGTGTTGGGTTGCAAATAATCCACTATCACCTGTCCATTTTTAGATTCAAGTAACTAAGGCCCCTGGCCACTAAATTAGACCAGGCTTTGAACATAGCTCCCATTGTGAAATTATATTTAATGTACAAACGTATTTGAACTTTGGAAGGGTTTTTGTAGAGCATGAAATAGCCTAGTCTTATTGACTGACAATCTTGGAACAATTTCAGAAATTGTGGGATACAGTACATCATATTCACGCTTGGTTTAGTTTTTGCATGCATTTGATATTTTGTGTTAATTTATAGGCAAGATTAATGTGTGGTGTATATGTAAATGGGTAAAGGAATCCTATCTTTTCAAGATGCAGAAGTTGCTGAAAGATCTTCAGGTCACTTCCAACCCTGTGATTATGCATGGCTTTAATCAAATTAATAAGACATTTATGTTTGACTAGTACAAATCATATGGTGTGCATTATTAGTGCTCTTCCACATTATCCAAAAGAGACGTTTGAAAGGTTGCCAGAGGACATCCTTCCCAAACAAACTTCTCAACACACCCACAATTTATTATAACCAGGTCAGTTTTAAAAGCAAAAAGAACTTTCATACTTAATGTTGAATTAGGGGATAAACAGTGTGTTTTGAGAATAAAGGTAAAGGTAAAGGACCCCTGACAGTTAAGTCCAGTCGCGAACGACTCTGGGGTTGCGGCGCTCATCTCACTTTACTGGCCGAGGGAGCCAATGTTTGTCTGCAGACAGTTTTCCCGGGTCATGTGGCCAGCATGACTAAGCTGCTTCTGGCCAAACCAGAGCAGCTCACAGAAACGCCGTTTACCTTCCCACTGGAGCGGTACCTATTTATCTACTTGCACTTTGACATGCTTTTGAACTGCTAGGTTGGCAGGAGCTGGGACCGAGCAACGGGAGCTCACCCCGTCACAGGGATTTGAACCGCCGACCTTCCGATCGGCAAGCCCTAGGCTCAGTGGTTTAGACGACAGTGCCACCCGCGTCCCCTGTTTTGAGAATAGCTAACTCTTAATATAGAGACAGTGAAATCTGAATTTCTGTTTTGAATTTGGGACTGTATTTTTACAAAACACCCTTGGAAACACTGTTTTATGTAAGAGCTTCACATTGTAATCACTCGAGACACAACTCTTATAGGCATCTGGTTCATTCTGAGCAAAGCTTTCTTCTGCTTCTCAACCACACAATTGATATACACCTTCGTTCTTGTAACCTTAAGCTATGGTTTAGCATTGCATTTAAACACAATCATAGAATAGACTGAATACAGCCAAACAGCTTTTTTTAAAAGCATAATATTGAAATAGAGGAGTTGAATGTCCTTAGCCAGCTAATCAGATTGTCAGCCAATCACTGCCTTGTAGTTTAGGCAGTGTGAAATAAACATTTTACAATCAATACCTTCATAAAATGTCTTCGTAGTGCAAACACCATAGCTTTCAGCTAAACCTGTTAGTGAACTATTTGCTATTGCAGCTAATTGCTTATGCAATGTCTGTAAATCACAAGATGCTTCTGATGTACATGTGATCTCGCTGTAGGCAGAATGGCTGAATCTTCCAAAGCATAAGGGAAGCCCAGTTACTGACATAAAAGTTGGCAGCCCATGCAAGTTGCAGAGGTGGTACAAAGTCTCTGTTCAGAATGACTGTGTGGTGCTAAATTGCAGGAAATAAACCATGTTGCAAACCTATAAAGCTTCACTGGAAAGTCAGACAGGCAAGGGGAGGGGAAAAGAGAGAGAGAGACAGACAGAAACATTTTCAGTTTTGCCTTCAACCGCGAAGAGGCTGCAGCCAGCAAAGGAGCAGAATGTTAAAGTGGATGAGTTCGAGGCAATCAAAACAGATCAAGAAGAGAGTGAGTATGACCTGAACCCCTCCCTTTCCTCTTACATCACATTAGGTCAAGGGGATAATAATAGTATAATCATGATCAGCTAGTAAAATGAACTATTCAAACCCAAGTCTGTAAAGGTACAAACAGTGTTCCAATTCAATTTCTAATTAGGAGAAAGAGTGTTCTCCCCTTTTGAAGAAGCCAGATTTTATTTTGCTGCTTGAATGAACAATTTAGGATGTGAATGTGTTGTTTTTGAATGGAGTAAGAATCTGTAGAGTGGGACTGCTATTTGTGTAAATATGGTGGACAATCATTTGTGTAAATGCAGAAAAACAGCTCCATGTTATAGGGACATGGTCACTAACATGGTTACCATTTAGTCAAGATTTCTAGCAAATGGGTGAAGAACTTGAAAAGATCAGAATAGACTTGTGGCAGAATAAACTTGCAAGCATTTTAAGTAGGTGTAAAGTTGAAATGGAAAGTGTAAATAATTTTGTGTTTTGTTACAGCTTATTAGAGGCTACCTAAGTGTTTAAGCGAGGACCTGAAAAATAATTATCCATTCCTCTAGAATAAGCAGTTCCAGTCCACAGATTCTTTTTTTAATATACAGTACTCATTTGCTGTCAAAGAGAGTATCAAGGAAGTGCTTCCTCAGGCCACCCATAAAAGGGGATGGTGGGTGTGGTGAAATGTTGCAGACATTCCCTCTCTGCTGCTGAGCGAACTGCCCTGCTGGGGTTTTTTGCAGTCAATCATGTCTTTCATAAATGGGAGCACTTGTGGAAAGTTAACTAAAGGAGGAACGGTGTATGATCATGCAGTTAAAGGCTTCTTTTTTGTTTGTTTTGTTTTGTTTGTACTTTTTTATATTCGACACTCCTGTTGTTTTAAGTGCCCATTTAATATATGTCTTTCATGCTGTCCCTAAACATTGGTGACATGGAAATGAGTACATTGTACTAATATCAATGACAATTATCTAATGGTTTAAGAGTAGGGAAAAACATAGCTAATGTTGATTCCCAGCTAGCTCTGTCAATTTCAAACTAGCTATGTGCATATGCCTGTTTTGGGTGAGGTTCATGTTTACAGTGGTATTTTACAAGCCAAACCCTGATAACAGTAGTGCATGCACATGAACAACTTGGCCCAGGATGCCTATTTACTAGAAGTCAGTGTGTGTACCCTTTTCCCCTCAACAGCTCCACACTGACACTGTAGTTTTTTTTTATTGCTCACTCTTTCATGCTTAGAGCCTGTGGGTGCATTCAGACATGAGGATTACTGTGTTAGTTTTCCTGGTTATAATGCTAGCGCTTCTGTCCCAGTTTCTAACATTCAGCACCTCCACATGACACTAAATTCCATTCATAGCAGAAGGTGTGGTGTGACACAACAGCTCACATTATCCAACATGTTTCCATCCCCCACCTTTTGTGTGCATGTGAGCTTCTGTTTCCCCATGCTCCTTCTATGAAATTTTATGATGGAACACCATCCCAAATCTTATCTCACAATTTTCCAGGTTAATTGGTTAGCCAACTGATTTTTTCTGGAAGCCATTAACATGGAAATGTTAGCATTAAACTTCCACTAGAGTCCACTAGATTTACAGAAGGGGCTTTTATATTGTGTGAAAGATTGAAAATTATCAGGTAAGGAAACATTGGGGAAACAGAGTAAAGTGCTGTCTGAACACACCCTACCTTACCTCTAGCCCATTAAATATTATTTAGGATTTGGCCACTGCTTATTTAAGGCTGTTGCACAAGAATAAAATATTATTTTGGAAATATGTATTTAACCTACTTTCCTCTTTCATTTTCTTCATTTTGACGCTTGCTTATAAAGTCCTTAAGGCAAGCAGGGCACTTAATAAATAACTTCAGGCATATATCCCCTGGTCAAGGAATGAGTAACTCTGGCAAATCATTTACATCTGCTAAAACAGGGATATTATTGATGGGAAGTGACAGGTGAAAACACCAGGAAAGGTAATTTACAATATATATTATTTGCATGCTCTACACTACAAATTTGATCAAAGTGCTAACAATATTAACTTTGTAGTGCATACTGTTGCATTAATCTTTTATCAAGCAATTTTATAATTCTGTAACAGCTACTGTAACAGTAATGGATACCGTTATAAAACATTTCAGCAAATCTCTCTTAAGACGCTGAAGAGAAGCTATTGTTTATTTGAAGATTCAAGGTTATACCGAGAATATTATCGCAGGCCATGCAACTTTGTGTGAAAGCTTGGCTAATGAAAAGAATAGTTCAGATCATGCATTGAACCAGTTTTTAACAATGGTTTTACTCAGTGATCCCTTTTGGGGTTTTGGTTTTGGAACCTCTACTGTTTGAAACATTTACAAGGTTTCTAGATGGGTAAGAAAACAAGCTGTGGGTCTAGCTTTAATTAAAGATGATTTCAGTGATCTCTTAGGGTAGGCTGCGAGGTGTGGAGCTAGGGAAAAGGAGAAGAAAGAAGAGGCAACTAGGCTAACAAGCCATTCTAATTGTACATTCTAATCGAACATTCGTATAAGTTTGGTAGGATTCATTAGCTCTTGCTTCAGGTCAGATACGTTCACTGCTTTGTATGCTTCAGAGACACCGTGACTCCGAGGAGGTTTTCATATCAAAAGGGTCTCTTTCAGGCCACACAGAATCTAATAATAACTCATATGGCAAGAAGTGGCAGTGTATCCAGGATTCTGCCTTCAGATCCCAGGGAGATGGGCAATATTCTCATGACTTTGGCTTTTTATTTCCCTCCTGTCTGTAAGATGCATGTTCTTGTTACGATCGTTTTAGAAATAACGGATGTGATCGTTTCATTGTTACTAGTGCCTGAGTAAGAGCAAGTATAGCATAGTGGTTATGGTACTAAAATGAAAGTACTAGGAAGTATCTAGTTCAATCCTTATCTCTGTTAGTGAGCTCACTAGGTAGCATTAGTCTGTAAGCATATGTACACTTACCTTCAAGGAAATCTCATTGAACTCAGTGGAGCTTATTCCTGAGTAGACATATACGCTATCATTCCTCTAGTACTATGGAAATAAATACTTAAATATGATAGGTTTTATGACCCATTACCGTGACGTATTAGAATCAAAATGAGTCTGACCAAACTGTGGGAGGCAGTGGAAGACAGGAGTGCCTGGCATGCTCTGGTCCATGGGGTCACGAAGAGTCGGACACGACTAAACAACAACAACAAAATTAGAATCAAAATAGCCTCAACAATTAAAAGGTCTGCCCTTAAAACTAGCAGCCCTAATATTACTTGACAAGTAATCATGATAGATATAGAGAAAAAGCATGTATATTTTACATATTACAAATAATATTTCCCCATTGGGGGGAAGATTTGAGGAATTTATTCAGCACAGTGGACCACTGGAGAAGCTTATCAAACAGTATACAATGGGGAAGGCATTTTTTGTAATATATAAAATATATAAGCTTTTTCTTCTTCCACACACCAACATCCTTTGATACAACCAGAGCATTGGTAAAGTACTAGCGCATAATATTCCAAACTCTTTGAGTCTAAGGAAGATTATTTCCTATCCGAAGCACCCTCTTAAAAAAAAGTCCATTCAACCTTCCATTGGGGGAGGAGGGGGGATCACAATCCTGTATTCTGTGGAAACAGAATTCTGAAATTTGATCTGGAAAGGCAAGTTGTTCCATTCTTTCCTAGATGTGGCACAGGGCTTTTTAGCTTGTTTTCCAGTGTCTTATGAACGAGCCATTTATTTTCAGGCAGATTATTAAAGGGAGCCGATCAGTGAGTGAATAATATGTAACTAGGCTATCACCACCCCCTGAGCAAGCACATGATATCCGCTGTCCTAAGCTTTAAAGCATACAGCTTGGACAGATAGTAGATCCCAGAATACAATCCATTCTCAAATTTTACTTTTACGCTTATCATTCTTCTATATATTATGGGCTTTTTCACATACTCCCCCATGAGTTACTATGACGACTGCCAGAACATAAAATAACAGCTTTCAGACAATATGGGCACTGCCTTACAAAGTGTTTCTGGCTCATAAGAGCTGAAGTGATTGAAGTGCTAAATTATTCATTATTGTTCAAAGAGATTACCCACAGATTAATGAACTTTGAAAATTCTGGACTAGAATAGACGCCACAGAGAAGCACGGAGAAAATTTCCAAAAATGGTGGTAATCAAATAAAAATGTGTGCAGTAGATGTATTTGCTGTGTTAGTGATGTAGTTACATGCTGAGTCTGGAGGTGTTGATGTAGAAACCCACTGTAATAGCCGTGTGTGTACATGTGTTCGTGTGTTTATATATTTTTATATAAAATGTGCTTATATGTGTACAGTGGAAAGCAATGCAGTGTGTAAAAGATTTCTTAATTATGCTCATTTTGAACATAATTAAACTGACAAATCTCTCCTTGATTCAGAGTTGTTCTCTTGGACATATTGTTGAGGGAATTTTGCTTTGTGAAGCAGGGGACATTCTCTGCTGAGGTTTGCTCTTCGTGATAAATTTGACACAGAAGTGTGTTTGTCAAGATAAGGAGATGCAGACAAAACTCTTCCTTACAAGTTGGGTCACTATCAGTCATTTTGTTTTATGAGTATACTGCAAGTTGTGAGAAGAGTGTGGAGAGACCAGACATACGTACAAGTTGTTCAAATAGTTCCAGAGTTATAGAAGTCACTCCAAGGAATTGAACACACTTCAATACAGGTTTGATTACTGATGCTATCCTTAGTTCTGGTACTGTATAATTATTTGGAGACAATAATGTGCATATGGTGATTAAAAGAGAAATCTGCACTGGTCATGGGGTCAGCAGGGATATTGCTTCCTCATCAATGAACCATAATAGACAACTGAGAACGTATATCTATTAATGTGTTATATCTTGTACAAAGCTGCCAAAGTTGCATCTGCCTTAGATGCGCATATATATATATATAACACTACCTGTTACCAAATTAGAAGCAACATGTATAGAAGGGGGGCATGATTTATTAAAAGTATGATGTGCTGGAAACCAGATGCAGAGCATTAAGGATATGTATGTGTCGGTGCTGCCTGTTGGAAATCTGGTTCCAATTGACCTACCCTGCCATACAACAAATGATTTGTATTGACTTTCATCATCAGAATAAAAAATGAAGTTGCCAAGTCTTACCTTCTATCGTTGGTTGCTAGTGAAGTAAAGTTACTGCTGTTTATTTTGAGGAGGAAAGACTTTGGTTGTTCCTGTATTATTTTGCTGGCCTAATCACTCATTTATATTTTGTGACAGTGTTTTGTTTTTAGTCTTAGAAATTCAAAGAATAATAATTGAATTAGTTGTATGCAGCTGAATGCTTGACTGGTTCACAACAGCATTGTGTAGAAGTTTAGAAGAATATTCTAAATAGACATACAGTGGTACCTTGGTTCTCAAACGCCTTGGTACTCAAACAACTTGGAATCCAAACACTGCAAACCCGGAAGTAAGTGTTCCGGTTTGCGAACTTTTTCAGAAGCCAGCAAATGTGCTCCGTTTTGAGTGCCACACTTCCATGTTGAGTGCTACACTGAGGTCTGCCTGTTTTTGCTTTTTATTTTGCGTTTTTGTTTTTGCAGCTCTTTTTTGTTTTTTGTTTTTTTGTGACTGTGAAACCCAGTTCAGCTACTGATTGATTGACTGTGTGACTGCAGTACATTGTTTATTGCTTTCATTTTATGGATCAATGGTCTCGTTAGATAGTAAAATTCATGTTAAAATTGCTGTTTTATGGGTTGTTTTTAAAAGTCTGGAATGGATTATTCTATTTTGCATTACTTTCTATGGGAAAGTGCACCTTGGTTTTGGAACGCTTTGGTTTTGGAACGGACTTCTGGAACAGATAAAGTTTGAGAACCAAGGTACCACTATACTAAAACGCAGAGCTCTTTTACTATATCAAGTTTCATTCTTTCTGTCCCTTCCCAGCTTCTTGCCCTTGGCCTCATCTTCCTGGAGCCTGCCCCACCCCCAGTAAAAATATTTCAGAGGGCAGGGCTTCAAAGATCAATGTGGACTTTTTGAACAAGGCTTGCACTGATCAATTCCAGAATGAGGAGCCCTCGCATGGCAAGAGTCGTATCATTGCCAGACACTCCAGTGTGTACTATACTGTTCTACTTAGTGGTGTCTACAGGCTCAGTTCCATTTCCTTAACCTTGAAAGGTTACCTTATAGCATCAAGCTAATAATTGTCTTTAGCATCTGTTAAACACACAAAAATAAGAAAAGGGATGTACAGTATATGCATTGTCAACTGGGATAACTTTTCTACCCCACCTGCAGACCAGTAATGTGTTAACAAAACTACAAGTGCTATGGGAATTTCCTCTGCACACAGAGCCCTGCTTCTAGCATTCTTTTATTAGAGGATTGCAACTCTGATGGAATATGAAAGCTACTCAGATTCCTGCTGTTCCACTGCAACTTGTCATCCATGACTATAGAATATAAATTACTTTACCTTGAAACACCCTGATACGTATGGAAAGCTGTGTCATTCCATAATCCATGTGAAATCTCTTCCCAATCATGCAAAGTTCAGACATCTGCTAGTTATTATGAGCTCTGTCTGCTAGAGATGATAATTCATAGCCATCAGTGTGTTTGTGTGTGTGTAGAAGTGGAGGGATATACTTCAAAGTGTTAATAGAATTGTGTGCTTACAAGGTTTGTCGTTTCCTGTGTTACTAATTTCCTTTGTTAATGCAGATATAGCCAACAGCTTTTGAAAGTACATTGTGTTATGGGTCATAAAGTTGCGGTCACAGTAGAACCAGAACAGAAAGCTGTGGGAAGAGCTCAACAAATAGCTTTGTTTTACTTTTTCCAAGCACATGAAGACATAAGTTAAATTTTAGCTATGCATTCATCCAACCTAATAGGTGGGTGTTACCCACGAAAATGTTGGAAAAGAGAGGTAGCCTTGAGGCATCCTCAGAATTGAAGGGGACAGATCAACTTTCAAATTTGTCATGGAAACATCTTGTCAACCCAGTAACAATGACGTCAAGTTGATAAGACAAGTGTTAGTTTGTTCAGAACACACCTGTTCAACAGCAGGAGGGCAAGGTACAGTGGGTTTCACCTTTTTTGTGCACTGCTATGATTGTGTCTCGGTGATCAGTTTTGTTTCTCTCCATTGTGGCTTGGATCACTTTACTGAGATAAAAAAGTAGTTCATAGAAGACTTTGATGGGGGAAATATTCTGCAAAATTAACTATCTTCTCTTTTGAAGTTAGTGATATTAATATATGCAGTCTACAGTGAATTTTCCTTCTGCTTTATTTTTACCCTCTTTGCATGTGAGCAAAAGCTTTTAATTTCTGTAGCCAATGCAAGATTATAGCAGATGTTAGCAGATGGTCAGTGCAGCGGGGTCGTAATAATTCCATCAGAACTGCAACTTGATAAGAATGATTTTTTTCCTCATGTTATTTGTTTTGTGTTTTAGATTTTTATCTAATACAGTTGTCAACCTATATAGATTTAATAATGAGTGAAAGGTTGTCTCTGAAGGTACAAGGAGTTAATGTGGGGGTTTTCTTTTTTGCATAATTTGCGCAAATAATGGAAAAGTAGCTTGGTCATATGAGTATATAATAATCGTTTTAAATACTACATGTTATAATGTAGTAGGTAAACTGCATGAGTGGAAATGGGAGATTACTAAAATACAGTATACATAAGGTGGAAAAAAGTATGCCTCTTGATGATACAAAACAAGAATGGATGTAAGATTTGGAAAGAGAAGTGTTGAAAGGTATTGAAATTAATTTAGCCTGAGAGCTAAATTAAGACAGCAGGTGTATAAATGGGTTAACACCAAGTGGAAGCAGTACCAACCAGGACTCTCCTTGGTCAGTAACTAGAATGGTATCATACTGCTATTGATGATAGGTGCACAGAGGACACTTAAAGTGCAATGCAGCTTTTTTTTGGAAACCAAGAGGAAGTACAGTGGTACCTTGGGTTAAGTACGCTTCAGGTTAAGAACGGACCTCCGGAAGCTGTACGCCGGCTCCCTCGGCCAATAAAACGAGATGAGTGCCACAACCCTAGAGTCGGCCACGACTGGACCTAATGGTCAGGGGTCCCTTTACCTTTACTAGTGTATTACCTAGAAATAACTTCCAGTAAAATCAGTGGGATTTACTTCCACTTAATGTGCTTAGCATTTATAGAAATTAAGGTTATAGTCCTACACACACTTGCTTTCGAGCTGAACTCAATGTGACTTACTTCTGAACAGACATACATAGGATTGCAATGTGAATAGTGCTGAAGGATAGAGAGGGAAACCAGTTTATTTCAAATGAACATTTTAGAAGTGATTGCTGAGAACAGGGATAGGGAACCTGTGGCCCTCCAGATGTCATTGGACTCCAGTTCATATCAGCCCCCACTAGTATGGATGATTGGGATGATTGAAGATTGTGGTGGTCACAAGTTCCACATCCCTTGCCTAGAATACTGAAGTAATTATCTGCTAGTTTTGCTGTGCGCAATTTGAACACGACATTGTGAATCACTAATAACAGTAATCAAGACCATTATTAGGATAGGACTGCTGGCATACTGCTTTGGATTTGGGGGTACAGAAAAATACTGGTAGGGTTCTCCCCCTCCTTGCCCTGGTGACTGTTGTACTGTAGTAGTAGTAGTAAAAATATTTTTTCCAATTTACACACCAAATTAATAAAATTAGAGTATATTGACGGGGATTCATGCTGTCCACAACTTTGCCTATTCATTAGCATGCATTTTATATGAAGCTTCCCCCATTTCAAATCAACTAAGGTGGGGGAGGAGAGTGGGGTAGTGTTTACTCAGCCACAAATGGAACAGATCAGGAGGAAGAGTAAAAAAAAAACAAATGAAATGTGGCATTGTGCCCCTGGTGTGCACATACTGTACTTTCAATCAACAGAGTAGAGGTGAACAGGAAAAACGAATTGCTCAAAATCCCTAGCCCAGAATGCTTCTTCCATTCTTCCATTATTATAGGAATTTTTGAAATGTTTTAAATCATGAGTTTCATAACAAGTGCACACATAGAGTGAGGTGTCTGCATTCAACACCTTCTAAACAGTGAACATTAACAGGTGTATCCTTAACCTGAAATTATTAAGATTACTTTTCTGCAATGCAACACCTATGAGATTCCATTTAAATGGGGGGGGGGCAACAGTTTGCCCTCAAAACTCCAGTATTGCTCCCCCCCATAAAAAAATAAGAAATCTCTGGTGTTGCTAAATCCCTCTATATTTCTCCCCTGTCCCTGCATATATTTGTCATGAAGTCAGCTCAAGTCTTCTCTGTAGGATCAGTCCAGTGAACCATTAAGTAAAATTTATTCCAATCTTCCCTTGAGTCAAAGCTGAATGTTGAATTTACAGTAACTGTGCCTGAAGACAGTCAATAAAAATGAAAAAAGCAACAGTAAGATTCTTAAATGGAGAACAACCTAAAAAAAATGGCAAAGATTGAAAGAAGCCTCTCTAGAAAGGGGCAAAAAGGAGTGTGACTTCAAGAGCCATCTGGTTTATACATAGTTTGAATAATCCCTTCCAATTAAGATTAAAACCATTTTCATATAAAACATCTGTTCTCTGATTTCAGCACTTAGAAGAGGAAAACACCAGGGAATAATTTGAACCCATCCATCAGGGTTTTATTTTATGCATTCAGAATGGATATTTGGTTTCTTAAGATGATGCTGCCAAGTATGTTCAATAATGCTTATTATCTTAGCAGTATCAAACAAATAAGGTTTTTATTTCAATGTATTTTTCACTTTGGTGGGGTGGGATATTTACAGCTATCATAGTGAACTGGGCTGCCAGTGGGGGAAAACCCTAATCCAATAACTTTTTTTATATACAGATGTACAGGAACAGAGGTTTATCACAGCGAAGCCCCATGGAAAACTGAACTATTCAGCAGGGCAAACAGTGTTTTATTCTAAATCCAGACCACAGACCATATTTTAATATTACTAACCCAAGCATAATGTGGCAAATGTTTGATGAACCCACCACCATTATTGTCATATTTGGATGGTCATTGAATTGAATTGCCTGTCCCTGCTCTTTTTTTCTTTCTTTCGTAATAAATTTGTGTGGTTGTTTACAAAAAAAAGGAGGAGGAAAGCTTTTTTTACCTACCTCTTCTTTCTGCTAACCAGCAAATGGTAAAATGCTTGTTAGTGTTTCTGCTTTTCATTCACAAAAATGTGCCATGGAAACTTAAATACCTATTTGTCTGGCAGCAAAACATTATACTGCAAGGTAATGATTCACCCAGGGTTAGGCTGCTAGGGAACAACCCGAAGTTCCTTGGGAGGGTGGCTGGGGGGCTGCTGCAGACTTTCTGCTTCACCAACAGAAACTGAGTGAAGAAGGTAACTAACTGCTGGAGACTTCCATAGTGCAGCAGTAAAAAGTTCTGCGGCCTTTGATGCTCTAACAATAGTAGGAAAACAAAAAGGGCATGTCAGGGGTGAATCAGAGACCTTTGATCCACTGGATCAAAATCCGCCCTGTTCCCCTGACATGCACCCAAGAAGGGAGAAATACTATGCTGGCAGATTTATTTTCTCATGCACTGGAACCAAGGGAGGGGATTTTAAGAACAAAACAGAGATGAAAAGGGTGGAAGAGATACCAATCATTGACGGGCCCAGCAGGGCTTTGCCTACTGTCAGGCCCAAGTCACGTCTGGGCAGACAGCAACAGGATCTCTGACAGCTCCAATGGGGCTGTGTTGGCTGAAGTGTTCTCCTCTTCAGGCAGCTACAGGAGATGTCATCTCTGCTGGGAGCTAGAGCTAACTGAAGCCTTGTACAGGCTGACAAGACATGGGAGTATGGTAGGTCCTTGGAGCAGCTGGCTGGCTGTTTAAAGGCTCTTCACTATTTTGTAATCTTTTGACGTCTATGAGGTTGGGAGACAGGTTCTTCTAGGGACTCATCCTCTGAGTCAGAGCTATGTCTACCAGACAGGGAGGCCCTCAATAAGGCACTTGTAGTTCTCCCAAGGAAGCAGTCTGAACATCTTCTTCATCAGAGCCCTTCATGGTGTACTGCAAGGTCATAGGTCATTACAGGCTTAGAAAGTGGTGCTTTCTCTGTTATGGAGTCTCCCCTCCCTATCTAACATTGCTCTATCCATAGTCTTAATTAGCAGCAGTGACTAAGTGATTAAGGGTCAGCTGAGACAATCTGGAAATGCTATGTGCCAAATAAGGCAGTGGGGTCCCACCTGTAAGTCTATTACTACATGAGTGTCATAGCTGTTCACCAGTAATGCCATGTTTTGGTAAATAATCAGTTAAAACCTTTTGATAAACTGAAAAGGTGTTTCCAATTAATCAGGGAGCAGATTTTAATTCTTTCAACAATTATTTTATGTGATATATTTAAAAATCCATAGGTGCCTTCTTAGAAGAACAAAGGGTGCCTGATGCAACAGATGTGTACATAATCTAAAAACAAATAATCCCTGCTACTTTAGATGCAAATAATCCCTGCTACTTTAGATGCAAATATATGCAAATTGAAATTCATTAAAACTCAGTTGATCAACTAAGATTTATTTACTCAAATGACAGGCCTCGTACATATGCATTGTTACTGAGGTACCAGCTTACCCTCATCCTGAGTATAGTCACCAGTGCAGGGGTGGAGAACCTTGGGCACAGGGACTGAATGTGGTCCTCAAGACCTCTCAGTCTGCTCCTCCATGTTTGCTATTTTCTTCAGAGAACATGAAGGTGACACATGACTTCGTTTTCCCCAGTATTTCACTGGTCACCTTCGTCATTCACCAGTATTTCACTGAATTGTGTAAAGTTTGAAAGCAACAAATGCATTTTCATTTATTGTTGCAATCTGAATGTAAAGCTATAGTATTTGAACAGGAACTATTATTTGCTTCCTGCTAAAGTTCTGAGGACTTTGCAATAGAGGCTCACACAGACTTCCTTATCTTAGTCTGATGTTTACAGCAATATGTGGCGTAAAAGAAGAAAAAGTAGCAAAGCATCATGCCATATGGACACCCCTGACCTTAAAACAATTCTGTGATAATGTTAATGAGCTGCTATTCTAGGGCAGTAGTTGCAAAGTCTTTCTCTCCTAAAGAACATTTACAAATTGTGCAAGCATATCATCCCAAGCTGTGTAGCACATGTATGTGCACAGGCTGCCTACATTAGTCCAAAAATCAGCAGAGTCAGGTTGTAGATGTGGTTGTCTATTAAGGATTCCTATTGTGCCACAATCTGCCCAAGCAATCTGGAACACTAAAAGGTGTATGTCATCTAAACACAGAGAAACAGATTTTCTTTCAGCTATTATAGCTTCATGTTTCCAGTTACTGTTGTGGTCTCTTCCACCTCTTGTAAAACATCTGGATTTCTCTTGGTCTAAAGGACCATACGTATACGTACCGTAGGTTTTTAAGCAGAGGTTGGAAGGCCATCTGTCATGGATGCTTTAGTTGAGATTCTTCCATTGCAGAGGATTGGACTAGATGACCCTTGTGATCCCTTCCAACTACAATTCTATAATTCTCTGGACATTTTCTCTTCTCCTTTGGCAGCAACAAAACCAACTGAATCTCTCCCTCCCTCCCATCTCCTTCTTTCCTACCTAAGAGACCTAGACCAGGAATGAGGTTTCACAAGTCCAAACTGTATTTCTTTTAATTCAAACAGCTCCTGGATCCCAAAGCGTTTTGAGATTTCTGCATTCAAGAAATCAATGAGGCCTCCTAAAACTAAGTAAAGTGGAACTGTGTTTAATGTGGAGTGTGGGGATGCTGTCCAAAATAGCATATTTGTATGATTTCTTCTTCCCCTGTAACATGTAGTATCCCTTACCCCATATCTGGACATCATCACTTTCCCTACCTCCACATTATCAACACATGGTAAGTGATCTCACGCATTATAAGAAAAATGGACATTCATCATGGAGTGGCATTTTTTCTTACCATTCCTACACATTATGCATGATATAGGATTGGTGACAGAAACAGTCACTGCATGTTGAGCTACATGCTGTGTAGGATCATGTGTCAACAATGTGGAGCAGAGATTGGGAATGTGATGTTGACAGGGCGCAAGGTGAGTGTTCATACAAAGACAATAAGATATCATGCAAAAATATCTTTGGCAGCATCCCAGGACCCTTCATAAGATATATCTGAACATTTTTAGGAGGACTTTTTTCTGATTATAAAGGAGTAGCTTTATTTATTCAAATGTTTGGATAGCTCTCTGGCTTGGTACACATAGGCAGGGATGGACAAAAGTGACTGGTGCCATCTGTTTTAATAGGAGGGCACAACAACAATACTGAACAATGTGCAGTTGAAATTCAACAAAGGGAGAGAACTGAGTTGACAGGACTCCGTTTTCCACCCCCATCCTAGGTTGTAGACATAATCAATCATCATTTTCTATATTTCTCTATCTTTCACATTTCATAGTGACTAAAACTGGCTTTCATCCAAGCCATCCAAGATGGGCAGAAGTTTCCTAACAGAAATGGCAGTTTGTTTAGTATTCAGTGAAGATGTGCGCTTTATTTAAATCATCCTGGTAGTGTTGAATGTTGTGAATTTTGCTGTTGCGTGTTAACAGTGTTTCCTTACTCTGAATTTCTTGAGCTTTTCCCCTAATCTAACCAATTTTTCCTAGATAAAGAATAGATAAAATAAGTTTGTGCTATAGGAAACATGTCTCTTTAAGAGAGTAGTGCCAATTCAGTCTCTCAATATTTTAACAAAATCCCTTCACAGGATAATTCAGTATTGCCCGTCCAGTGGTTTTTATGGAGGAGGATTACTGGAAAGGTGTGGTTAATCTGATTGCTGTGATGGACTTGAATAATACTCTGTCATTATGAGCAATGATTGGAACTAGAAGCAAATATATATGCTTACAGTCCAGATCTATGGAGATATTTTCCCTTACATTTCCATATTTAAATATGGGGAAAGAAAGTCTAGGACTGGAGTGTCATCTTTTATAGTTTTTCTTTGGCTCAGTCTTCCATATTGATGTACGTAGATCAAACATAACGTTATAATATTGCAGAGAGCTGAGTGTCACAATAATAAAGGAGGCATGCCACCTACAGATAGGTGCCTCATGGAAAATCAAGTATCATTTTCCACATGCGACTGACGTAAGAAGCACATCATTGTAGCTTAAAAGGCTCTACCAGTTTCTGTTAGCATTGTGAAGCAGCAGAGAGTGGAACCAGCACTTCGTGTTTCCCTGTTCTTGATTTTATTGTGAATCTAACTGCACTCCACAACCGTGTGATAATTTCCCTGAGTTTCTACAGCATGGATAGGGAACCCATGGCTCTTCAGATATTGTTGGGCTATCACTCCCATCATCCTTTACCATTGATCATTCTGGGTGGGGCTAATGGGAGCAGGAGTTCAACAACATCTGGAAGGTCTCATGTTCTCCTTCCCAGTTTTATATATTTGCTCTTAAAACAGCTACCTATTTCCCCCCGCCCTTTTATTGTTTGCCTTTGCTCCGGCTCACATAAATGTTCCCTCCTCCTTTTATTGAATGCAAACATGCGGTCGCTTTGTGAAAAGCTGTTAAAGAAAATGAATAAAACTTAATGAGGGAATTTATTACAGAAATAAGGAGACACAAACATATTGCTGGAAATGGTACTAACACATTTACCTGAGAAGTATTATATTCTCAAGGCTTGAATTTTATCCGATGTTACTCATGCATATGTGTGAGTAATAACTTGCAGCCTTTTTTTAAAAAAAAATGCATATTATAAAACAGTACTTGGATTAACATTGGAGAAGGAGACTGTTATCCTATACAAACTTACCTGGGGGAGAAAGCCCCACTGAACTCAGCATTCTCTTTTAAGCGTTCTGTTCCAAATAAATGAAAGCCTGATGCTTCTGGCAAGCGTACAAGCAGGTCATGTAGGCAATAGTCCCTCAGCAACTGGTATCCAGTAGCAAATTGTCTTTGAACATAGAAGTTCTTTATAAAACTATCTTAGCAGTGTTACCCAAAAGAAACACACACACCCACACACACACACACACACACACACACACCAGGACAGCTTTTAAAAATTGTTATCCTTTGAACTACTCCCTTCAAATATTGCTGGTCTACAGTTCCCATCAGCACTGGCTAGCATGGTCAGTGGTCAAGGATGATGGATATGACCTAATCCTTTTGACCTACTCCTTTTGAAGGAGGATTCTAGATAACTTGCATGCATGTTTCCATTCTGAACACTAACGATGCAATCCTAAGGTTGGTGGGGAGACCGAAGTTACTTGAGCCAACAGGGCAGAAAAATGGACAACAGAATGATCTTGTGTTTGTCCATTTCTGGGTTTAATTTATTTAATTTATATTTCCCTTCCTATTGGGAACAGTGGAGAGTGCAAGGGAGATTTAGGCATACTTAGGAATTACAGGGGCATGTCAGGGGACTGGGATGACTTTGTATCCTTCAGATCTTAGTGGTTTCCCAAACCTTCCCCATGCACCCACATCAGTTGGGCTGGAGCATTGGAGGCTTCATAGGCAGCGACAGGGAAGGGGAATCTGACATTGAACTCCCTCTCCAACATAAGAGACCGTAGGATTGCTTCCTCGTTAATCTAATACATTGTACTGCCCCAAACCTGCAGTATTATACATTTGTTAATACAGGGGGGAGGCAGTTGTAAAGTTATTCCAGCAAGTAGCTCCACTAGAAGCAACCTTATGTCCTTGATCAACTTCATTGGAATTCCTCTGGCTATACTCCCGCTGTGATGGAGCCATAGCTTGAGTTTTACCTCAAGTGACATTTTAACAAATGAAAAAAGATGAAAAGGCCAAAGAGTCTGTGCCTGATAACAATATATGAGGGTCAAGTAATACAAATGCTCCTTAAGCACCAGAGTTCTGGAGTGCTCTCCCCCTGACCCAAGCGGTTTTTGCTACTTCAGAGGATTAAGAGTTTAATAAGTTATTGACAGGAGCTATGTCACAAATTGATTTTTATGTTAGCCCCTGTCTGAGGCATGGGGTCACAAATAATTGATGAGGAGGCTTTTGCAGTTTACTGTACTGTTCCTTATATAAGAGTAGCTTCCCACAAAGCCACTAGAGGATCTAGAATTCAGTAAAATGCCAAAAGCTGCAACCAGAAAATGGAAACCCTGCTGGTTGCCCAACATATTCATTCATTTAATCATTAATTCGTTCAATTTGTGTACCACCCTTCATCCATAGATCTTGGGGTGGTTCACAACATAAAAATACAAGATGAAAATGCAGAATACATGATAAAAACGGGGGAGCCACAAACCAATAAACCCACCTCTTCCCACAAGCACATTTAAAAGGGGATACGATGTTAATCAGCCCAAGGCCTGGTTGAAGAGGAATGTTTTCGCCTGGCGCCTAAAGGTAAGGAAGGTGCCTTTGCCCCTTAGCCAAGGGAAACCTTACACTGTCCTTAAAAACTTGTTTAGCTTTTAGCAGACATTGCATCCATTTTCGTAAAGCTTTAAGGACTTCATTTTTGCAAAAATATCCAAAATATGCAATTTTAGGAATGATAATGAAGCTTATTAGGCTTTGTTATAGAAAGCTAGATGCTATGCCTTTGATGTCATTGTGGTCATGTAGATTTCTAGGAATTCTGCCACTTGACTTCACTTATTTTTCGTAAATAAGCATTTAAGGATACTTTCCTCTTTTCCTTTGAATCTTTTATGTTATTTTTTCCAAAAGTTGTATGAAGCATCTAGAGAAAGTTTGCCTCTGCTTTTGTAACATCTACCAGCCTTACTACTGTAAGCAATTGATGGGTCCTTTTTCAGCTTTGGTTGGTGTCGTCAGTTACTAATTGACTATCATATACACTGTCTGGGCATATCTTGTATCACACCCCCACCATTCAGTCCAAAACAGCCTAGCTTGATGCAGACATCCAGTTTGCCATTAGACAGCAAATATGGACATCTAGTGGTTGTGTGTTGCATTGTATGCAGATTATATTCTTTTAAAGGAGTTGAATTGAACCTGATTCTCTCAACTTTTCAAATGAACTACCTTTATTATCCATACAGCCTAATCCTAAATTATGACATTGAAATCCTTGACTCTGATGTATGTCAAGTCAGTCATAGTATTTTTTGCTATGCGGAAATCATCTGAATGAGCCAAACTCATAGATCACCATGTAACTACTACAGAGTCTTCAAAAAATGTAACTTAAGCGAATAAAACCAGCTAAGCTAATGGGCATCATGGTTTGTTCAGAGTGCCTTATGATTCCTTAGATATACACTCCAGGGAAGTTTGAAGTCTGTGATGAAAATATGAGGCTTGGGGTGGGTGGCTCAGGTGTGTTTCTTGCCTACGTCACTTTTACATGTGTTCGTTCAGAAATCCATTCCATCACATTTCCATATTGATCTCTGGATTTTAATGCATAATTAAATATGTTTTCCTTAAAGTACTTATTTCTAAACATATTGTCTCTCAAAATGTGCATTTTAAAATGCATTTTGGTGAATTTTTAGACAAGAACAGTGTCAGAGAAATGTGAAGTTCAGTTGATAACTGGGTTCCAATCCACATATTAATCCAGAGATACAGATCAGCTCAGTTCATGTCAGATTTCATAAAGATCGAATTGCTCAAGCATCCCCCTGAGCCTCCCAGCAGCATCGGGCAATAAAAGTGGGGTTTGTTCACAGAGGAATGTGCTCTGTGCTGATTCTAAGGACCAGTTTAGCAGCCAATTCCTGATACTATCAAAGCACTAAAAAAAACCTCTAGGCATAAAGATAGGTCAGGAAGTAGTTTGGTTTGCAGCTCCCCTGGGCCTTATACTGGCTTCACAGTTTGAGGGCCATTTTGTTCCTGGGTAGTCCTTCAGCTTTTGGCGATGGCTAAGGGTGATCGGAAGTAATATAAGCAGAGAAACAAGATCTTAAATATCTTTGCTGTAGAAATGGTAAGAAAACATTGATCTTAATGAGGCCTAGTCAGTGTTATGAATAAAGGTCTAATCAATCTTTTGCTACGTTCCTTCTCACCCAACTACAGAGTGATCTTTGGGTTAAGACCTTCCATAGGAAGATCCACAGAAAATACTGTAAAGGAGAGGGAGCAGTCAGTAAACACATCCTTATGCAGTTGGGTACATGGATCAGGAATCCAGAAGCAACTGAGTGGGATGCTGAGCAAACAGTACCTGCCCTAAACCATTGCGAACATCAAACAGCATAGACACAGGCCAAAAAGAAAGATAAGGGTTGCCAAGATTTGGTAAAAAGAGTAACAAGGAAGCAGTGAAACTTAGAATCATAGAACTGCAGAGTTGGAAGAGACCCCAGGGTCATCTAGTCCAACCCTTTGCAATGCAAGAATCTCAGCTAGATCATACATGACGGATGTAGGCTATTGATTCTTTTCAGTACAACTCCTTGCCAAGGATGTAAGGGACCCTAGGTAGCTCTCTGCCAAAGGCAGACCTTTCTCAAATGGCACAGCCATTACCTTTATCATTAGCCAGCTGTGTGGACTACACCAGGGGTGTCTAACCTGTGGTCCTCCAGAGGTTGTTGGAATACAGCTCCCATTTGCCCTAGCCAGCTTGGCCAGTAGTTGGGAGCTGCAGTCCAACAACTGAAGGGCTGCAAGTTAGTCCCTGTAGGCTACACACGGACTGGTAAGAGAATAATGAAGGCTGAAGCACATCACGCTTCAGCACTGCAGACATCAACATTGCTTACCATTAGAGCTGAAGATATGTACCCCCCAAATCAATATATACCATATTTGCTGTTGCAAGCATCTATCTGAGAGTAATTATGGTGTAAAATATCTTATCTCGTTGTAAGGGCTTAGATTGACTTTTCCTTTTCCTTTCATCGCTTCAGTTCTGTTATTTATGGAAAGTTTATATTTAATGTTATTTTTGTTTTAACCATAGAACATAACAAGGCAGAACAGAAATATAGACAGAACAATGGCTGCCACTTTGTATCCATGAAGATTTGTCTTAGCCTTCCTGGTGTTTTTTTTAAAAAAGACCTCTCTTCCTTTACAGCCAAAAACTCTGTACATGTTTTGTGCATTTGTTCAAAACTTAAAGAGGAAGAGGCAAGGGGACACGAAGGGACTCTTGCCTCCTTACAGATGTACAGTACCATTGAACAATATAGTGGGGGAGATCCTCAGCATTACCTCCTCACCAGACAGATACAGTGTTTTAGGTGTTGCATAAATTACATTTATAAAATGTGTTTCTGAATTTTGCCTTTTCCAGCACTCCCTTGCTGTTTTCTGTCCTTCATCTAATTCTTAGATGGCAAACTCTTATACCAAGTGCCTGCTTTATTTAATTCTGTAATGCACCATTTACACTGATGACACTCCTTAGCTAACCGTGATAATAATAATCATTGTTTTCCCTCCCGTGGGGAGTAGTAGATGTCTCATGGGCTCCATCATTTTAAAAACTAGTGATCCTGCAATAAAGTATCCTTTCCCAGGAAAGAGATGAGAGATTCTTGGAGGCAGATTTAACATATAGTAATCAGAATCAGATGGTAACAGCATCTAACCACAAAGGGAAGCCTAGTCCAGGCATAAGTTTAAGCAAGGATACCTCTGTTTTGTGCTTTGTTGTCCCATGTCTGAGCACTAGCCAGGATGTGAAACCTACTTGGTTTTAACAGTGGAAAAAAACACTGTGCCCTCCCGCTCTTTGACTGAGAGCCGAACCACACATGATATTGAAAATCCAGTGATAGTATCTTATACCTTAAGAAAGAAAATGGAAAAAAATGCATGCATATGAGGAGTTGCATATCCAGTCAGGACCACACCACAGAGGAAAGAAGATTTCTTCCTGATTAAGTGACCCCCAAATTGCATCAGAGGATACAATTATGAATCCCATAGGCTTTGCCCTCCAGCAGTGATGGCCAAACTTGGCCCTCCAGCTGTTTTGGGACAACAATTCCCATCATCCCTGACTACTGGTCCTGTTAGCTAGGGATGATGGGAGTTGTAGTCCCAAAACAACTGGAGGGCCAAGTTTGGCCATCACTGCCCTACAGGTATGTGGCTGAATCCCATCTGAAGGAACAAATTGGAAGCATCCACAATGGAAACTATTAAACTGAACTATGTTTCTCAGTACAAGAGCCAATGTTATATGAAATATCACTGTGCCTTGTTGTAGGTGACTCACTTTTCCTGTTTCCTGTTTCAATTTTCTCCCCTTACAGCTGTCTGGAGGATGTGAACTAACTGTGGTACTACAAGACTTTATAGCCAGCCATAGTAGTGAGCTGAGTATCCAGGTGGGACAAACGGAGTTACTGGAAAGGCCAAGTGAAAGGCCCGGCTGGTGTTTGGTACGGACAACAGAGCGGAGTCCTCCTCAGGAAGGCCTGGTCCCCAGCAGTGCTCTCTGTATCTCACATTCCCGGAGCAGTGTGGAGATGGACTGTTTCTTCCCTTCAGGAAAAGGTAGGCAGAAATTGAACAGGGCTGATATTCCCTCCACTGTTATTTCACTAGCTAAAATGAAGGGAGGATAAAAGTATAGATATTCATAATTTGAGCTGCCAGCCTGCTGTGGAAGTGTGCTGTCTGCACTTCCGATGTACATACTGATCTTTTCACCTGCATCAGCCAGGAAAGGGTGGGGGAAGGAAGGGAACTGTTTTTCCTGCTTGAGTTGAATACTGCCAGAATTTATATACTGTTTAGCCAGACATTGTATCTGTTATAAAACAATCCCTTCTGTTTGAGTACAGGAATCTGCATAATGCTGATTGGATGGCTTTTGAGTCATTCAGAAAATCACCTTCTCCCTGTATATAGGGTTTTCAAGCGTGTTAAAAAAAAAGAGTGGGGGGAATATTTAAAAATAAAGCACCAAACTTCTAATTGTTTAACTGTTTTTGAAACTTTTGATCAGGTGATCCAAAAAGCAATACCTAAAGCACCTGAGTTCTATCACATTATAGCAGTTAGCTGGGAAGGATAGTTTTGTTAAGCAATTCACCTTACCATCATTTCTTCTAAGAAAGTCCTTGGGCTTTTGGCTGAGCTGGACAATCACAAATATAGTCTAGGTGGAGAATGCCTAGTTGGATTTCGTTCGCTGCTGTCATATATTGTTTGTTTTTATGTTTTTATGTTATATTGTTTTAAATGTTATAATTCACTTCATGTGTTCATGGACAGAAAAGTGGAGTAAGAAAAACCCAATAAAGGTCAAGCCAGTAACACATTTAAACCTCAGGGAAGAGGGTAACAGAGACAAACAGCTTTTATTCTGGAGCCAGGTGTCAACAGAGAAGCAAAGGCAGTAAAAAGGCAGCAAAGTAGGGAAAAGAACTGACATCCCTTAAGATCTTAGTGAACAGGCAAACAGAAGAATGTAAGCAATTTTCACTGTCTGCATTTTTCTGAAGATATTGACTAAGTAATTAGAAATGTATCTAAAGACTAGACAAAGGGACAGAAGAAGGCATTCAGCATTCTGAGATTTGTTCTATAAAAGGGAGGAATCTTAGGCTCAATACACACCATGCATTTAAAGCAAACCCCCCCCCCAAAAGAATACTGGGAACTGTAGTTTTTAAAAGGGTGTTGGAAACGGTAGCTCTGTTAAGAGTAAACTACAGGTCCCAGGGTTCTTGGTGGCATGTGTATGTTTTTGATGTGCTTTAAATGCATGGTGGGTACGCAGCCACTGCTTGTGATGTATGCATTTATTCCACTTTCACCTCTGGTAAACAGGTTGCACAGATTTTTGTATTGCTTAAAAATCTGCTTCACAGGTCCAGAATCTGATCCACAGATGGGGCGGCGGGGTGTGCAAAACAGAGCCACAACCCCCAGAGTGCGTGTTTTCCCTTGGGGAGCTGTGGGTGGGGAGGGCACAGTGCTCTCCACTTGCTCAGAGGTGCACTGCCGCATTGGTGGGCCGCCGAGAGTTCTGAGCAGCTGCCTGGTTGAGGCTTTACACACGCTCTGGCCATGCCAGACGCCCTACGTAGCGGCTGGTCGGGGCTGGTCAAGGGAGCAGGACTAGCATGTGGGGCAGGCCCCAGGGCCCTTTCGGGAAGCGGCGCAATGGTGGGTGCCACTCTGCATGCGCTCAGAGAGCCACATCGAAAACACTAGCTTGCTCGGGCTGGAGCTTAAAAGTGGAGAATCCTTAAAGTGTGGAATTCTCTGCCAAATAATTTTAAGCCAATGGAAGCGCTTGGGATTGCTTTCCTTATTTAGTTTGGACCATCTTAATGCAAACCTTTACAAGTTGTTTGTATCATTGAAAGCTCTGTTATTGTGTTTTTCTTTTAAGACAAAATATGTTAATGTATGAGTTGTTTTTTCTAAACTAAAACCTCAGTATTCAGGTTAAATTGCCGTGTTGGCACTTTGCAATAAATAAGTGGGTTTTGGGTTGAGGTTTGGGCACCCGGTCTATAAAAGTTTCGCCATCACTGGCCTAGAACAGGCTTCCTCAACCTCGGCCCTCCAGATGTTTTGAGACTACAATTCCCATCATCCCTGACCACTGGTCCTGCTAGCTAGGGATCATGGTTGTAGGCCAAAAACATCTGGAGGGCCGAGGTTGAGGAAGCCTGGCCTAGAACAATGAGGGTTTCGAACAATGTGTGCCAATGAAGGCATAGGTGGCAAGCCTCCAAGTCTTTTAATGTTTTATATATTATTGTATTTTATTTAATGCTCTGTTGAAAGCCGCCCAGAGTGGCTGGGGAAACCCAGCCAGATGGGCGGGGTATAAATAATAAATTATTATTATTATTATTATTATTGATTGCTCCCCTGCCTAGGCCAATAACCAAGCGTCCTAAGCCTACAGAGAAGCATAGCATCAAAGCAAGCCAGTTAGCATATATCAAAGCAAGCGCATAAACATAGGTGAGCTCATTCTTGCAGCAACTACTAATTAGTCCCAGGGTTATCTTGACTACCAAGATGGCATTTACAGTCTTTCTGGAACGTTTTCACCATATAGTTCTACACAGTGAAAGAAAGAAAAGAAAACTGCATCTACAAAAAGCAGAGCCTTTTTCAACTGTTAAAAGCATTTTTCAACTCCTAAAAACTATTGCTGGGCTCTAACCCATGCCACCCTCTTGCTGTGGCAAATGGGTGTGCTGTTACTCTTTCCTCTCACAAGAGGGCTCTCCTGATTTACAGTACGAAACTTTCTAGTTACTCAGTTATTGGTTACACATTCTAAAAACATAGGTTACCGGTAAATTACCGGTATACTATAAGAATCAGGGTCAATACATTGAGAAAATATGCATGGACCTAATAACTAATTCTCACTGATGTGAGTCAGCTGTGTCTGGCTAACCCACTCCATATTGAATTCTCCCTAATACAAAAATAAAAATCCATGCATATGAAAAGCTAGCATGTCAGGGGAGATGCTACCCAAGCATTCCACCCAATACAACAAGGATTCGACCCCCGCCCCCTTGCCACGGAGAAGCATCACCTGGTGGCTCAAGTGGTATAGCTCAAAGACAGCTTTACCTACTCAGTGAAAACTAGGCCTAAGAGCAGCAGTTTCCAAAGGTGAACGTTATGTATGTCTGACAGCAGTGTCCATGCTGTCCCTTGGGACAACAGAGGAAGGGAATCTGCCCCTTAATATGAAGAGGGCTCAGAATAGGGACAATGCTGCAATAATTAATTTCCCAGTTGGCCTTGGGTTAACCTAGATTAGTTTTGAGTATGCTTATAGCAGGTTAGATAAATGGATGGATCCAGAAGAAAAATCCTTTTCCAAATCATGAATATGGAAAGGTGTTTAAATTTGTCTGGCTAACCCACTCCATATTGAATTCTCCCTAATACAAAAATAAAAATCCATGCATATGAAAGTTTAAATTTGTTAAATTTGTTAGATGATCTGCAAAAGCTTGATGGGGCAATTTTCTAAGTTATTATTAGGCTTGCACTTACTGCTGCCTCATTTGACTGGTGTTGTTCTACTTTTCCTCCTCCCAGTTCCAACTTTACTACTATGATACTGGTGTTCCAGCCTTTTGAAAATATATCTGTAAAGTAAACTCAGCAGTCAATATTGAAGGCAGAAAGGGGAAAGTGGTGACCTTCCAGATGTTGCTTGACTACAGATTCTATCATCATGGTGAGAGTTAGAGTCCAAAAACACTGGGAAATTCCCTATCCTGGATTTAATGTTGAAAATTCTGGAGGAATTTAAGAAAAAACATGAGAAACTAACTTCTTATACACCTTTAGTTTTTCCAGCAAGGGTTAGTGTTTTAAATAGAACAGGACTTATCTCTTTCAAACGAAGAATTGTCATTTCTTTCCCAGGGAAAGAAAATAACATCTATAATCTACTCAGACTGCAAATCTGTCTATACAGATTTCTTGAGCTTAACAGAGGGAACATATTCTTTTATTCTTGTAATTTTGCTGCAGAATGGAGATGTGAAGTATTAAATTACCATATGGTAAGCACGCAACTTATGACAGGGTTACATTTCAGGGATCACACCTAAAGTCAAAATCATGTATAGTCAAAACCCATTGGGTTGAGTGACGGGTGGGATTGCCAAAGTAATTTTTCCTGGAACCCTGCCGCTTCCTGCTCCTTACTTTTATTTTTTGACATGCAGGTAAAGCTGAATGCACACAAGTTAAATGCAGGCAGGGCCTTTTTTCCCAGCCTGAACTCCATAACTCAGTTCTGGCACCTCTCAGATGGGCACCATTGTCATTATAAGAAAACAAGAGAGGTGTTAATGGTGAGTTCCAACACCTCTTTTTCTATAAAAATAGCACTAAATGCATGTAAATTGCAGGTTTACTGTATTCGAATTGAAAAGGAAGTGGCAGATGGCAGAGATGCCATGGATGGAAGGCAGTCTATCCACCCAGCCAAGTAAAACACACCTCCCCTTTTCACTCCTTTCATTTAAATAGTACTATATCTAGCATGAAATTGACATAGTACAAGGAAGTGGTTACATAAAATTGACATACCTATTTATGTTACCATTGCAATTATGAATTAACCTGCAGACTGGATTAAAAAAAAGAAAAGAAAGTTATTTAAAATAAAACTTGTCATGTTGAAGGTGTTAATAGCAGGACACTTTGTAGATTTTCTTAGCTTAAGTATCGGTGTTTACACTTTCTAAGAAGCTTGAGCCAAAGAATCTGGCTTTAAAGCTAATGAGCCGGCTCACTCATGGAGCAACATCCGCTGTACAAGTGCTGAGCAGGGAACCAATTCTGCGAAAAACTGGCTTACAGTCACAAAAGGCCTTACAAATGAGCCTGCAAAATGTTTAGTAGCCCACAAAAAATGTTTGGTAGCCAAATTGCCCTCATAGTCATTTGTGGCACAGCCTGAAAGACGTTAAAATACTTTTGCAATTTCTCAAATTTTCTGTTTGGTCCTCCAAGTGTGATTCTTACCACAGATGAGTATGTGCATGACTAAGTCTTTTAATGATAAGAAAGTGGAGGAGGGCAACCTATGGGCAGTGGGAACATCCCTCTTTTGTAGCTCCTGTGCTAAAATCCAAAGTTAAGGCTGGAGACTTTTGTAAAAGAAAGTTGTGTGTCCCACCCTCTTTATATAAGATACTGTATGTCCAGCAGCTATGATGGGCCATGGGATCAGGCTGTTAGCCTCATTAGAAGCAAATGTGACCTGCCTTTCCTCTTGCCATACTTTATATGAAAGCATGTAACAGTTGAATGCGAGAAAATTGATGGATCTACTGTGCTAAAATGCCAGGACAGATTCCTCTTGGAAAGGCTCAACAACTAACATTTTCAGATCTTCTCTGTGTTGTAGTACCTGGCTTAATTTATTTATCTGAATCAAATAACTTAGTATAACCTATTTATCTAAAAGTTATATGATTTATATTCTTGACCTGCAGCTATGTTCGAACTGGACACGTCATGCTCATGATGTCTCTTTGTTTCTGGCGCTTGAAGTTGTTAGTGATCATAGGTGGTTGTGTTTCTCCTAATTAAGTGAATTAAATTAACTCAATTATCTTCAGTTCCCTCTGGCCCAACAACTGGAGAGCAGGTTGCTTTGAATTTGTCATTAGCTTCAGTGGAATGTATTTTGCCACTTGTGCTTCTGATGACATTAGTCTTCCCCCTCACTGCCTAAAGCAATATTATGAACAGAATATTAGGGAGATGAAAAGTGTATTAATGGTTGTATCGTGATAGGGCTAAATTTCCATTGTAGATGGTTTGGAAGCTTTGTTGTCTATAACGTATATTTTAGATTGCAGTCACGTTGTTTCTGAGCACACAAGCTTATCCAGACTTATATTTGTTTACCAGAACTGGCAAACCAAATGTATCATTAAAGTCACTTGACTTTAATCGGTAGTAAGATCTCTGGAGAACCACCACTGGCAATTCATCAGGCTCTTTATTTCCTCTGTAAATTCTGTAATAAAACAGGAAAGACTATTTTAAGAAACGGAGTTGGTACCATTCTATTTTAAACTTAGAGTTTATTTAGAGAGAGACAGAAGGTGTCCTTTTATTTTCTGAAGAAGGAAGGGATAAAAAATTATCTACAGCTTAACTAGAATTCAAGTACCATATGAGCCATGATGAGGTTTCATTTGATAATTTCATAATGTATTTTATCAGTAGTCTTTAAATGATAAAGACTACAGTAGAAAGGAAACACCTGGCTTTATCCTGCCCAAAGGACATCTCGTGTTTTTCTTAAGTGTAACTGTGAGCTGTCAACTGGATAAAAGTCATTTGCACTGTTAGCTTGTGGGCTGGGGGCTTTATGCCTTTTGTATTTTAAAAAATATTTGCTTACAATGTGGCTAGGCAAAGCACAGTACCAATTAGACCTACCCACCCATCATCTGAATTTACCCAGGGCACATGGGAAAGAGGTGAGTGGGGATGGGTGGGTGACTGAGACAAAGAGAAGTCATGCTAGATGTTGGACAATGCTTGTTGTAGTTTAATTATGTAAATAAGCAGTTCTAACCAAAAGATTTCAGGTGGGACAGTGGGCCACATACAGCAGGAAACCTATGGCCTTCTGGATGTTGCTGGACTGTAACTCCCATTTTCACTGGCCATGCTGATTGAGACTAGAGGAAGCTGAAATCCAACATCTGGAAAGCCACAGGTTCCTTGCCCCTGACATAGTGTACAGTGTCCAGAAAATCCTGTTTGCACTTCATAGCTCAGAGCAAGGCCTGACAGGAAGAGCCAGGGTTTGTTTTTGTTTGCTTAAATTTGTATCTTTGCATATAAATTAGCATATGCAATTTTATGCAGTTTAATAATATGGGGCTGTAATCTACCAATGCACCTGGTAAAAAGTGCTATATATAGTGCATCAGAAAGTCCAGGACTGATGGGCTACTTGGTTATTATTGGGTCCTTAGTCAGTCACATTAATATCAAGAGTTAAAAGTCCAACGTCAAAAACTCTGTAATACTGATATTATTAATATGTGAGCATCCACTTCTCTGTAGATTGCAGTGGCAGCCACAAAGCTTGAACTAGCAGTTACCATTTTCCATAAGAAGAAACATATGTTCTTTTTGATATGGAATGCAGGTGTACAAGATTCTCAAACTTCTGATCAAAACCTACATTGGTGCACTAAAAAACTGGTGTTTGTAATTTAGATTGAAGTAGTGTGACACAGGCCTCCTGGTCATTTCATGGTTATATAGACGAGAGAGAAGAGTAACTTGCTGAAAATTTCCTCTTAATCATCCATTATTCTTTGAAGTATGTTTAAAGTTGTGTCAGACAATGCTGGATTTTTCAATCCTCATTTATAGTCAACCAGTATCCCAACATTGTAGTCATAATTACCTGAATCCCCACTCTTGATACTTGTGTCATCACACAAGACTCAAAATAACGCAGTGGTTTTCCCTGCCCTGAAGTACTACAGCAGCATGTCTGTTTCAAAATTAAAACAGCAGGTTTGGTTAGATTGCTCTTCCAGTAACTAGTTTATTTTCCAGAAACTGTGGGTCTGAAGTTTAATATAGCATGAACCTGCCTGCTTTAGGGTTTGCTCCTTCCCCCATAATTTGAGGAATCAAGTGATCATTGGAATGTTTCCACAGACCAAAAAAAAAATACATTTAGCTTTATTGAAAATGTTGCTTACTCTCAAAGAAACCATTTTGCCTCTCCTTTATGTTCTTTATGAACTGTGTTCCCTCTGGTATTCATGGCACCTGTATACTTCCTCAAAAGCTGACAATGGTCCATTATGCCTCTCTTTTGCCTTAGCTGTGGAGAAACAAGGATGGTGGGAAATTTGCATTTGGTTAGTTGAATAAATATTTTGCTAAGGCAGATATTTTATTGCAACTTTCCATTGGAAACCTCAGTATTTTCATCATCTTCTTTCAGTGGAACAGATGGCACATCATTTGTCACAACTTATCTAGCTCAGATGGAAGCAAGTCACAACTGATTTAAATACAGGCATGAGACAGAACCATAAAGGACAGCTTTGTTCTATGATTATTGTTGGGATAGAAATGTCCTCTAGGTGGCTCAGAAGGACATCACGTTTTGTCAAAGAGTTGAAATAGCTCCTGAGAGATTTGGTTGTGGAGGGTTTGGGGAAAGGTGATGTGCTGTAAAGTCAAAAGAACACTCTCTAGGATTACCAGCTCTGTTTCCCCTGTCAGAGCTTTAAAACCTACGAAAAGGCCAAATTCAAAATATTAAGCCATCCCCATCACATAATCTCCACGCTAACAAAACTTTCACCTGCTCACTTTTGCCAGTGCCACTTCTCTTAAAGACACAGGAGCCCTACCAGGGTGGGTAGGTGGGTGTGCATTGTGTGTATTTCTAATGTGCACTGAAGCAATAAGTTCCAGTTGTTGATAAGCAAATGTAAAGGATTCCATATTGTTTGCAAACACAAATCAATAATTGTCTGTTGCAGCAAGTGATGATTTAATCCTTCATTTTCTCATTCTATGTGCTTCTGTGTTCCACCAATAAATCACCAGCCTTCAAAAACACCAAAGAAAACTATTGTACACATGGGTCATCTAGTCCAACCCTCTGCAATGCAGGAATCTTTTACTCAATGTAGGGCTTGAACCCATGACTCTGAGATTAAGAGTCTCGTGCTCTACCAACTACTTGCATGTGCTGGGGACAACCTACAGGACACTTAAGGAGTGGGTGCTAACTAGACAGCAACTGCTCTGTTTATGGGACGGAAACTATGCTTTGCTCCCCAACTTGGAGTCCATCCATCCTGAGCTTCATTGCACACAGTTAAATCCTAATGCTTCAACTGTTCCAGGTTCAGTTTTAAAGAACTATGTAGCTGCTCTCCAATCAGCACCTATCAGGGCCTTCCCTTACCACTCTTAATTGTTCAAATGTATGTGTAAGCAGTGAAAAAACCCACTATTTTTACTATCAGCTTGGAAACGCCTCTATAAAATCCCAGATGCATCAGGCATGCATATTAAATGTTACTGATTGGTGAGTTTCCATATGCTGGGTACACTGGATAAGAAACATCGCCTCCCATCCCTTGTTCCTGGGATTTTAACAACAGGCTGAGAGGCTCAATTAAGCAGGTGGAACTTCTCTCATCACATTATTTCCATGGCAGTAAAAGCCTTCACCTGCCTAATTTCTCAGTGTTAGGCTTCTGTTAAAGGCACAAGAGCAGGGCCAGTCAAAGAATCTGCCAGCCCTAATATAATACCACTATTTATTAAGACCATTCCAAAGGAATTTATAGTCCAGAAGCATCACACCCTACTAGACTAAGAAAAGCAAACAGCTCTCTGTGGTATTCTTCAAATAGATAAAATAGCTACCTTGAAGAACAAACAAGGAAGGGAGTGGCAAGGAATCACAGTGAAGGCTGAGTTTCCCTGCTAAAACATCAAGCCTGACATTGCTTGGAGATGTCACTCGCACACCCTTTTGGACTCTAGTACTGTACACAAACCACTGCTGAAAGTAATGAGTCATGAACCTACTTATTAGTGCCACTGAAGTCGATTCATTATTCCTGAGAACTGATTTATGACATATAATATCCTCAGTAGCAAACTATTGTTCTGAAATTGGAAGCAAGAACACTTGGGTTATATAAATACTGAAGCACAACATCAGAAGCTTACTCAGACATGTGTAGCTCACTTCAGAATGGTTACTTTACCCTTTTTTATTATTGGCAGCCGTTCTGCATTGACAGGCAGAAATACAGTAGGTGAAGTTTTCCTCAGCCTTGCATTTCATGCATGAACATTTCCACCTGCCAAATTTCTGGTTATTATGCAGCAATAATTAGGCATGTTGTTTCTTATTCCTGATTAAAATTCTTGTTTTAGCAGCTACACCATGGCATATTGAAATTTAGCAGATGCAGTTTTCCCTGTTATAGTCTATCTGTGCTGGTGAACTGTGTCAGTTGAATTACTTCCTATAAGGCAGCCACCTTATGTGACTGTAAATCAAATAAAAACCTATATTGGCTACACTTGCACACGTTTGTTTTAAAATAAGCCTTCTGTTTTATCTCTTGCAACATTCCCAAGTGATGCATTCCAAACTCAATGTTTATCTTAATACTGTATATATGCTATAAGCAGCCTTGGGGTAAGTGGCTCCTGAAGGGAAGGACTGTGCTTTGGAAAGGAGTCAGCATGTGATTCACAAACAGCATACAACCAGGGCTGCCAACTTTCTCAGTGACCCTGCCATTCTGCCTTTAAAAGAAGCAGGAATGGGGAACCTGTGGTCCAATAGGTCTTGTTGATTACAACTCCCATCATACCAGATAACTGGCCATTTTGGCTGATGGGTATTGGAGTCCAACAGCCCCATAAAGCGGAAACTTCGTTCATCACTGCATCTGAAAGCTGGGGGAAAGCTTAACCTGTCGGATATCTCCTTCTTTGCTAATTGTTGAACCAGTCCCAGTAACGACCCCCGCCCTGAAGTTTGATTGGCTGCAGCTTCAAGCCCTGAAAAGTTTCATTTAAAAAATAATAATGGCACACACACAGCCAGTTTCTGCCTCCTTAGCAACTCTGCACAGGAGCCAGCTGAGAAAACAGGCAGCGCCAGAGCCAAGAAACTGCAAGTTGGTTACCCGCGATTTCTCCGTCCACACCACCGACAAGTTGGAACCAGAATTCACAATACAGTAACAGCTGATTGATCGTCCGGGATCCCTCCAAAAATAAAAGAGCCGTCACTAAGAAGAAGCGGGCGGGAAACCTGTGGATTTCCCCCACCCGCTTTCGCGACGGGGAAAAAAAGATCTATCTTTAGAGAGCTAATTGCAGTATACCACAGATGTGACGGTCGCGGACATAGGGGTTTTTGTTATTTAAAGTTGGCGCAATCGAAAGTGGCATACTGCCTACTTCATTGTTTGCAACGTCTACCCCAAGGACAGGTTGTCATTTGTTTTCCGAGTAGACGGAAGAAGTCCTTGTGCAATGTTTTGGCTACAGAGGAAAGCGTCGCGATTCGTAGTAGGTGCGTTTCTCGCTCCCTCCCTTCTCCGCGCTCGTCCGCGTTGCACAATCGTGTTCCGAGCCAGTCTTGCAGGCAAAAGTAGATAAGCACCAGCTGGGGGTTGGCCCTGCCCCCGTCTCCAGAGAGCTCCTCCTTCTGCTCTCTTTTTCCGAAGGTAGTTTTCTTTCTTACTCTGCGGTGAGATACTTTTGGTGTGAGTGTGCTGTGCTGAGCTGGTGGATTCTGCGGAGCCTGGTTGCCATGAGTACCCCCGAGGCAGAATGAAGGGTGGGAGGCACGCTTATACCAGCACTCCTTGCCTGGGCTGGTTCCTCGCCAAGTGTTGCTGCTGTTTCCCAACGTGCAGAGGTTGGTAGCCGGCTACTAAACTGGATGTGCTTCTCGTTTGAACATTGGAGCTCTGGGAGGAAGAGGGTAGGCTGTTCAAATCAAAAACTAAATGTTTGCTACTCCTAACACTGGGGATATTAAACTTGAAATGAGTAACCCTGGCTTTGCTATATGGTTGGTGTTTGAAGGGTGCTCAAGAGTTTTCCCTAAGGGGGCTAGGAAGAAGCTCCTGTACTGTATATAGAAACTGCCATAAAAATAGCATGTTGATGTGAAGTTTGTGCTTCTTAATCTGCACCCTTCCCAAGTGGTATATATGTGTGGTTTCTAGTTGTTGGTGACTTGTCACTCAACTCCGTATCTCTGTTTGCACATATCCTCAGATGTCTTCTGCCAGGAGAGAGAGACTTCTTTCTAGGTTTCTGTCCAGCATATGCTGCTGGTTAAGGAAGTGCAAACAGAGTCCACAACTTTTAGAGCTATAATTCTTGTCTACATGCCTATGCACTCTATATGTTCATTTGACCTCAGGGCTGTAGCCCTCTGTGCATTTAGTGATGAGTAAACCCCATCAATTTCAGTGGAGTATGCTTCTGTGTAGAGATAGGATAGGCCCAGAAATGCTGTTTGATACTAATGAACTAACAAATGTAATGATTGAATGAACCAGGACTGTATTTTAGAACCAACTCGGAGATAAAGTGTGTGTGCTGGGGGGTAGAGCAGAGTTCATAGTTTTTCTGCAGACAACTTTGTGACCTTGCTTTGCCGATAAGAGCAAACTGTTGCTGAAGGAGTTATGAGAAAGAACTACAGTATTTCTAAAAGCATTTATTCCCCTCCCATTAGGGTTCTTTTTCAGATTGCAGATTCAAAATACTTTGGTAAACACTGTGTATACATTTCAAACCTCTCTTTCTGCTGACTGTGGACAAAATGTAGTGGGGGTGGGGGTTCTTCATTTTCTCTCTGTTCTCCTGGAAAAGACAATGGCGACTTCGGTCTGCATGTGAACCGATTCATCAGAAGTGGGTGGGATGACAAGGTGTTAACTACACTATGTAGTTTGTATAATTCCTGACTTGGTTTTCTATAGCAAGAAGGTATATAATCATTCTAATGGTCATAAGTGCTTGTTGTAAACAATGATAATTTGTATTTGTATTGTACTTAATAGGTTTGGCCTCTGTGAGAAAGGCCATTATTTTTTATTTTACAGATGAACAAATGAGATTGAAAAGGAGAGTGCATTTGCTCAGTCCAGCAGAAAAGCTTTTTGGACAAAAAGCTTCTGTGCACAGATTGCTTTCTGGATTCCAGGCAGGCGCGGGGGGGGGGTGGAAAGGAGACAGTTTCTGGAACTGCCTGTGCAGTGTTCTTAGGGCTAGACAACTCCTATCTCCTATTGGGGGAAAACTCAGTTCTCACCTCTGCCTCTCAGCTGAAAAATACTCTTTTGCCAATGTGTGTGCATGGTCTTCCATGTGTGAGGATCTCTTGGTGGTTGCAAGCAGGTCCATAACAGTGACCCTAAAATCAAGCCCATTTACCTTTGGGAGATAAGGTGGATGTTTCACTTTGCCTGATGGTTATGGAAATCATTCTTGTGTTCCTTGTCTCTTTTATAGAATCCCATTGAGTTGGTTCATCCCCAGCATTGTTTTCTCTAATTATAGGACCACTTCCCTAGGAGGCCCTAGGCACTGTTGCTTAGCGTCAGCCGCTGCCCATCAGCAATTTGAGCCTATAAAACTAGCCTGTTCTACAGAACTGTACAGACAAGATATATATTAATGATTTGTTATTACTCACACTTGAGGAATTTTCTTCATGGGTCTCATGTATTTGCTAGGAAACTGCATAGCCACTAATTTTCTAACCATCCATGGGTGCTTTTTTCATCCAACATATACATGTCATGATAAACCTAGTGCAAATAGGATGTCCTGCCACATGGACTCATGGCAAAATGGGTGTGCTTGTTTTTGTCACACATGATGGGGCTGATGCACAATGGGAAGTGGCAGGTTTTTTTTTACACATGTTGTATCCTTAATATGCCTTGAAGACAGCTAATATGTTAAACCAGCTCTGTATTAGAACTGTCTTTTGAAAAAACAAGCACTGATTCAGCAGCAAAAAAAGCTAATGCTATTCTAGGGTGCATTCACAGAAGTATAGTGTCCAGATCAAGGGAAGTAATAGTACCACTCTATTCTGCTTTAGTCAGACCATACTTGGAATATTGCATCCAGTTCTGGGCACCACAATTTAAGAAGGATGTTGACAAGCTGGAATGTGTGCAGATGAAGGCAACTAAGATGATCAGGGGTCTGGAGACTAAGCCTTATGAGGAGCGCTTGAAGGAGCTGGGTATCTTTAGCCTGGAAAAGAGAAGATATGATAGCCATCTTCAAATATCTTAAGGGCTGACACATGGAGGAGGGAGCATGCTTGTTTTCCCCTGCTCTGAAAGGTAGGACTTGAACCAATGGCTTCAAGTTGCAAGAAAGGAGATTCAGACTAAACATTCGAAAAAACTTTGACAGTAAGAGCTGTTCGGCAGTGGAACAGACTCCTACGAGAGGTGGTGGACTCTCCTTCCTTGGAGGTTTTTAAACAGAGATTGGATCTGTCATGGATGCTTTAGCTGAGATTTCTACATTGCAGGGTGTTGGACTAGATGACCCTTGGGGTCCCTTCCAACTCTTAAGATTCTATGGTTATTTTGTCAATTTGGATTGAAGCTTCTTTGGGGCCCAGCTCTATAAACTTCAGAGGGATGGGGCGAGATAGAGAAACCCTTTAAAGAGAGCAGTTTCTTTGAGATATATTTAGAAAGGCAGAAATCTTATAAGATCTCCTTCAACAGACTTAATAAGTCATATGCAGTCTGCAATTTTCAAAGTCTGCTTCGCTTTATTTTTTAAGTATCTTAGATATTTGACTTTCTCACATAAAAAGATTGAGAAGTTAAACTTCAAAAATATGTGCCAGTTGCTTTGGTTTCATCTAAGTGCCCCTAGGAATAATTTTGCTTCCTCTAGCTGTGATTAAAAAGTGGTGACTTTCCAGAAACTGACTTCTGTTCTGTCAGAATCTGGCTTCTGTTCTGTGGTCATACGGTTCTGCTATTTGCATTTCACCCCCAGTTGTAACAGGCAGTAACCATTCTGTTGCATTCTTTACAAGAAATGCTAAGCAACAAGATATGCCCTCTTTTGCCACCATAACAATGCAAATTCAAAATCCAGTGTAAACTTTCATCGTTACAACAGTTGTACAGCATTGTTTTATAAAGTGTAGGTGGTGGTTGTGGACATGCAAAAAGTCTCAAACGGACAGAGTTCAGCATGGTGTCTTAGTCATTGCTTTGTGGGTTCCTTTCAAAGATCTCAGTGAATGAAGTTTTTTATTGTGAGAAATAAACTGGGCCTTTTTGCATAGCTGCAGTTCACTATAACAGTAGGGAAACTTCTGGTGTTCTTGCTGGTTGTATCGGAACATTAGGTAGAGCATGAGACTGTTAATCTCGGTCGTGGGTTCAAGCCCCATGGGTCAAAGTTTACTGCATTGCAGCAGGCTGGAATAGATGACCCTCATGGTTTCTTCCAACTCTACAATTAGATGGTTCTGTGATACTAGGTTCTGGTTGTAATATTCCTTTGGGAGTTGGAGAAACACTTGCTGTGCAGAATATACCGGTAGTAGTTTAACAAAGAATATTTGGTGGTGTGAATGACATAAATATGGGCTTTACATTTTTTTCCACGTTCTGCTGCTCTTGTTCAGGAGGAGAAATGTCCCAAAGTACCCCAATTTGGACCCTAGAAAATAGTTGGTCTGTCTTCCTGACTTTAAATTAGTCCATATAAATGTTGTTGGACTTCCCTTGGTAATCCAAGGTCTGGGTCATACGGTTCTCTCAAGTATCAAGTTTGGCTCTTTACATCCAGAGGACCCATTACAGGGACAGGCACATAATTTTATGACATAAGGTGACCTGAAAACAAATGACAGAGAACACTTTCCTTACTTTGGGTTGCTGTCGAACCTTTAAACCCAATAAATGTTACAATTATCACTTGCTTATGAAAGACAGATCCCAGTTGTTGCTTTTTGGTTTGGTGATGGGCCACTTGACGCTAGGTTGGTGCTCGCATTCTGGTTCCTCACCAGTAAGAAATGCACAAATATTTCTCAGTAATGTGTATGCACTTACACAAAGAGAGGCACATATGCCCCATCTGCACTGTACATTTAAAGTAGTTTTATACCACTTTAAACAGTCACGGCTCTCCCCAAAGAATCCTGGGAAGTGTAGTTTGTTTAGGGCAGTGAGACTTGTTGTTTAGTCGTTTAGTCGTGTCCGACTCTTTGTGACCCCATGGACCAGAACTGTGATTCCCTGAGTTCCCTGTGAAGAGGGATTACTTGTTAAACTACTCTGGGAACTGTAGCACTTTGAGGAGGATGGGGTCTCCTAAGAACTCTTAGTGTCCTTAACAAATTACATTTCTCAGGATTCTTTGGCGGAAGCCATGACTGTTTAAACTAAGCTTTAAATATAGTGCAGATGGGGCCATAGACATTTCAAAGGTACTCTTTGGTGAACATGCAAATGGAGTTAAAGTCATAGGTGCTCCTGTGTGTCTATCTCTAAAGAATTGTACAGTGGTACCTCGGGTTACAAACGCTTCGGGTTACAAACTCCGCTAACCCGGAAGCAGTACCTTGGGTTGAGAACTTTGCCCCAGGATGAGAACGGAAATCGCGGTGTGGCGCAGTGGCAGCAGGAGGCCCCATTAGCGAAAGCGCGCCTCAGGTTAAGAATGCTTTTGGGTTAAGAACGGACCTCTGGAACGAATTAAGTTTGTAACCTGAGGTACCACTGTATTTGAGTCTTTTTAAAATTTGAGTCTTTTTAAAAGCCTGTGCAGTTTGCTTTCTGCATTACTCTCCCATGTCCTTGTACCTTGAAAATGTAAGTTGAGATAAGTAGAGCTGCGCTATGGCTTAAGTGTTTCCTGCTCTGTGGAAGGTCATTAGCAAAATCTAAATCAGACTAGAGAAAATGTGAAACCAAATTTTTCCAAGAGGGGAAACTTGGCTTTGGGTTTCTGCTGAAGCTTGGGCTCATTGATACTTGACTTCCTACTTAGGCTACTAGTACCTTCCAAACCAAAAAAATGAGTCCACAAGATTCAGGCAAGGCTACTTACCGGTAAATGTACGGGTTTCAAATATTAGAACAGTGCCTCACCAGAAATAGAAATGTATTCAGCCTGGAATGACTTATTGGCATGTACCTATTATGTGGGACACCATCTATTTTTGCTGGCCACACTCAGATAAATTCTCTGAGATCATACTCTATCCCTCTACCTCTCAATTCTCAAGTCAAACAGAAGATACTTATGGCGCAACCTGTGATGGGACCTTCTGACATCCTTGTTTTTCTTTGTTTAAGCTGATATGTGGGGCTCTCAAATTGGCCAAAATAGCAATTTCTAAATTGCCTTCAGATGAAATGGTTGCTGACTCCACCATTGAGTCAGATAGAGATACATATTTTTCTTTTACAACATCAAAACAAGAAGTGCTGAGTACAACTGAAAATTACAACAAAACTCTAGCTTACCGGTACTTTTGATGTAGAGACAGCACTCCCCTTATGGACGCATTGTATCATAAGGATATCTCTGGTTGTAACTTTGAACTTCTGACTTTACATTTGATAGACCTAGGTATCTTCATGTGAAGGCGACAGGAGTGAGGAGGAATGGGGAGGGTAATGTCCCCCCCCCCGATAGCTAGTGCTTTAATGGTATCTGGAACGCAAACTGGTCATGTTTGTTTGTGTTTCCTATGTGGCAACAAAGGGTGCAGGCCTGTGATTCTGGACCTGGCTGTTTTCATCTTTTCTACATCAGGAGCAACCTATGAGAAACTGGTAAAAACCTAACCTTAATTGCAAATAACTATTTGTGGGATACATGCATTGCTAGCCTTTAGAGTCTGTGAAATTAAAACAATGAGAGGTGTTTTGTTTTTGTTATTTTAGTACTGTACCTATGTCCAACAGTGCTTAACCAAAGACTCTCATAGGAGGTTACAAAAAGAAAGGCATAGAAAGCATTCTTTTCAGCACTGGTAAAAGAGATAGAGATAGAGATATGAGTAGAGAACTGAAGAATAAAAAAGAAAAAGGTGAAAGAAAAGGAAGGAAAAGAAAAAGAAATAGATACATTCCATAATTATTTTCCATCAGCTTCCCATCCATCTTTCCATTGTTCCCTAAAGCTTCCCATTCCTGCTGAATATTCTATTTTTTAAAAACTATTTAAACATTCAAATTCTTCTCATTATGAACTTTTAACTGCTGAACTTGCGTTTTAGGTAGTCATCTTGTGGCTGGGGGGGGAGGCTAATTGTTATTGCTAACTGATTGTTTTTGATAGTGGGTTAGTGTTGGTTGAATAGCTTTGGTGCTTTAAAAAACAATTTGTTGTAGTTTTATATTTTTATCCTTTTTCTGTAAGGCACTTTGAAACTCCATCATCACTGATATCTAATTGTTTCAGGTTTACTTCTCTTCACAATGTCAGTGCCAAGGCTGACATTCTTCACTGTAGCTCTCTGGGCAACCCACCTGTCTAAAGAAATCAACTGCTACCGTTTGTGTCTTCTCTTTAGTAGTGCTGCTGCCAAATTGGGCTCTGTACATCTTCTCCCTAACTGCTATCATTTAACTACCCTAACATGCAGTTCAACGCATAGATTGTACCTCTTTAAAAAACTCTGCTAGCAGGATCTTTTGATTGTCAGAAAAATCCTGGTATAGTGGCACTGTTTTAAAATTTGATGCTTTTCCTTTAAGGCTATGTGCTGACCTTTGAACATATAATATTGTCTTGATAAGAAATGAGAGAGATAGACCTTGACTCTTGGGCCCACTGTGTATCTCTAAGAGTCATTCTGCTTTTAGACTTGCTTTATAAAGCATGCATCTTTTTATTATTATTTTAATAAACCTTATAGATTATAATAATACAACAGCTCTGAGGTATTTTGAATAGATATTACTTCATGTGTAAATGACTTCTATTGATCCCCAGATAGACAAACATATACTATTGCTATTGGGTATTAATACTTGAATCTTGTTTGTGTCAATAAAGCCTCTTTTAAGCTATCTAATTCTGAAGAAACTCAATGTTTATATGCTGTTTAGTAAAACAGTGGTCACAAGAATGGAAGAACTGAGAAGAGAGAAATGTGGATAAATTATTATGGGGGAAATGGGGATAAGGAACTGGTGGCCAGAGCTCCTCTCTAGAAATCACATGCTATATAAAACAATTAGCTGTTTGTTTCAGTGCATAAACAAGCCATGGAGGAAAGAGCAGGTATTTATTGATGTCAGCAGATTCATGACCCTAAATACCTGCTCTTTCCTCCAAGGCGTTAAAGGTGGTACATATGCTTCTATGTCATTGTATTTTCATAACAGTCCTGTTAGGACAGCTCCCCTTTTCCAGGGGGCTGCATTGCGGGAGGGGTTCCGGGACTTCCCAGTTACCCGGCAGTGGGTAGAGGGATGCTGCCCACATCAGTGGGACGCCCAGCCGCGTCACGCCCCCCAGCTGACCAATTGGGTTAGCCGGGGGGCGTGGCCATCTGCCGTTGAAACAGTGGTGCGACTTTGGGGCAGCCTCCATTCATCTCCTTTCGTCAGATCTCCCAGCCCGCCCACCCTCTTTTCTTGCATTGCATGACTATGGTCTTGCTATGAGTAATGTCAGTCGCCTGGTTGTCGGGGCCAGGTAGGAATTTTTCCACTTGGATAATTGGCACCAGCCATTTAGTTTTCGCCTACCTAGTAGCAATCATTACAACTTTGTAAGGTTAGGCATTGGGTAAGTCTTGTCATGGGAAGGGCGGTTGTTGCCTTGGGCCTGCCCCTCCACGTTAAGGGTATCCCGTTAAAGGGATCTGGGGGTGTAATGCCAGAACCCCATCGGTGACCCTGGGAGTGCTCTTTATTGATGTATATCATAGGGCTCCCTCTATCAGTGGTTGACCTTTTTAGACTTCCTGCAGTCGGGCAGGAGTCAGGATATAGTCTTGCTTCACCCAATTGCCTAAGCCAAACTGCTCACATCTGTAACCAATAAAGTTGTGGCCTTATTTATCCCATTAACCCAACATATGTGTGTGTCTGTGTTTATTTCTGGGGAAACTACGGGGCCTGGGGCTTCGCCACGCAAATAGGTTAGGCTGGGAGATGGTAACAGTCCTGCTGTCACTCAGTGAGATTTTAACCTCCCAGACCTAATCTAACACTAATCTGGGGATGAGAAATCTGTGGCCCTCCAAATGTAGGGCTACAGCTCTTATCAGCCTCAGTCAGAATGGCTAGTGGTCAGGGATGATAGATAGTAGATAGCGATAGTAGACAAAGTTGTATTTTAGCCAGGTTTGAGTTGTAATCCTTACTAAATCACAATGGATTTGTAAATTCATTAATAACAGCAAGTAATAAATGCCAAGTGGAAATGCAATATTAGGCAAGCTAAATAAAACCTCTCTTTAAAGGTAAAGGTACCCCTGACCATTAGGTCCAGTCACGGACGACTCTGGGGTTGCAGCGCTCATTTCGCTCTATAGGCCAGGGGAGCTGACGTTTGTCCGCAGACAGCTTCCGGGTCATGTGGCCAGCATGACTAAGCTGCTTCTGGCAAAACCAGAGCAGCGCACGGAAACGCCGTTTACCTTCCCGCCGGAGCGGTACCTATTTATCTACTTGCACTTCGTGCTTTCAAACTGCTAGGTTGGCAGGAGCAGGGACCGAGCAACGGGAGCTCACCCCGTCGCAGGGATTTGAAACTCGCGACCTTCTGATCGGCAAGCCCAAGGCTCTGTGGTTTAGACCACAGCACCACCCGCATCCCTCTCTTTAGGGCAGTGTTTTTCAAACTTAAATTAATTGCATATTCCTTTTGAGCATTCAGTTCTACTGGCATACCCTTTCCCAGGTGAAGATAATTTGTGGGTAGTCCTAATATTACTATTTTATTTATGATAAAGTAAAATAAAAAATTCTGCCATGTCCCCTTTGAAATATTTTCACATACCCCTGGAGGTATGCATACTATACATTGGGAAACACTGCTCTAGGGCATCAGAAAATTTTGTAATGCAAACTGAAAAAAATCCTAAACCTGGCAAGTCTAGATTCCCCCTCGCCTTTCCCTGGCATTTTCCTTTGCTCTTCAGGCATGGTGGGAAATGCATGATTTGCACAGTAGCAATTGCACCCTTACTTAAATCAACTGATCATTTAAAGTGATCAGATACTTAATATTTGTTATCATAGTAATATAATTTCCAAGCTATAAATGTGGAAACTGAGGTGGTAACATTTACTGGGTTGCCCAGTCCATGGCTAAGTTGAAAATTTGGACATAACATGCCAGCTGGTGAAATGGCAATTGGTTCTTTGTAATATTTTCCTTTAATGTTTAGGAAAGCTGTCCTGAGAGGTTCATGCAGTTCATCAGAGGGTTTAAATTTAAGAAGAAAAGGGGGCAATGAACATGATTGTTTGCAATGTGCTGCTCAGTGCAAAGTACAATACTGATAAGGTACCACACTGCTGTGTTATTTAGACAAGCTATGAAAGCTCAAAAAGTTTGAGTAGGGGAAAGTTCTGAGCTATGTTGGCGACCGAAGCCTGTGGGAAAGTGTGTGAAATACATTAGCAGCTTAAGATACCTAAGCAATAGACTTTTAGTGGCCAGTACAAAGGGAAAGTGAATTTAGTACAGGAAATCTAAGATTTGGATCTATCAGTAAATTGCAGAACCTTGCATAACGTGTTTGTCCCTAAACCACAGGGTCTGACACACAAGAGGAAAAATTTGGAGGGCATTGTATATAAGGAGAAACTTCGGGTTATAGGTAGGGTACACAATTCCTCCAGACTCTGAAGCTAAGGGCAGTTTATATTATGCTGTTGAGCAGCTTGCAAGTGTCATTGGGCAGCCATGAAACGAACCAAGCTAAATATTTCTTCAAGACTTTTGAGGTGTGGTTCTAAGGTGGTGAATGTGTCTGGGCAGCACCACTGCAGATGAGGAAGCTTATATGATTGAATGTTCATCCCTTAAAAAAAAAAAAATCCTGTTTATAAACAATAGACAAGGCGGGGAGAAATGTAGGCTTGAATGCTTTCCCTGAGATGCCAGTTTTCTATGCCAGTGGAAGAACACTGAAATCATGTGAGTCCCCACCTGTAGTGGTACTGCCCAGACAAAGACCTATCATCTCAGTGAGAACTCGGCCTTAGCCTGTCCCGAATCACAGGTTTTCCAAATGAAATTGTGTGTGGTGTCTTTAATCAGAAGAGGCATAATAACTACCCTCTGAGAGATCTGGGATCAACATACAGCCTTAACTATAATAACATCTTAGTTTTGTCCTTCCTGGAAACTGTGCATGCGGTTTTCTAATTGATGCCCAGGGCTTCCCACAGCTGCCCAAGGCGAAGGCATGCCACATAATCTGTGCACTGCTCTCAGCAGTGGAGCACTGCAGGTGATTGTGGGAGAGAGGTGAGAGCAAATAATAAGCAATTCTAGCATAACCCTACCAGGGTTGAAAGAACTGTAGTGATTCACTTACTGCAATAAATACACAAAAAAACTTGTGTAATTTGTTCTATTTCTGTAAATGCATCTGTTAAGCAACTGTTTCCATAGCAGCCCTGTAAAATGACCAAGATATGCCATTTAGAAACAACCCTCCTCTCTGTGTGATTGATTGATTAATTAATTAATTGGATTTATATCCCATGCTTCCTCCTAAAGGAGCCCAGGGCAGCAAACTCATCAGTGATACGATAAAGTTAAAAATAAAATTAAAACACATTTAAAAACACCCAAAAACAATAAACTCAGTAAAACATCAAATTTAAAAGCAGATGTAACCAAATCACATGTCTGGATAGGCTGCTGAAACGGGCAGGAACAGCACAATAAAGGTGCCTGCCTGGCATCAATAGGCAGGGAGTTCCAGAACACAGGAACTGCCACACCGAAGGAATGACTCCTCACAAATGCAGAACAAACATTGTGTGTGCAAGTTCCACAGACTGAAGTGATCAAGAAGGCACATGTGTGTTAAGTGATCCCTTAAACTGGTCCTAAGTCGTTAGAGGTTTTATACACTAATAGTAACAGCATAAACTTTTATGACCGAATGCAACTTAGGTTACTGGCTAGCAGCCTACCTGTTCTTAAGCTTCAAAGGCCCACTTTTGAGAGGTGGGGGCTGCACACTGGCAGTTAGAATGAGGTTTGCCACTTGTTCCTTAAATTTGAAAGAAAAGTTCCCTTTTCTGAACATTATTTGTGTGATGCAAAGACCTAATATATAGGTTACGAGCACAATATATTCTAATGAGGTGCTGTTAATAGTGTTCTGTCACACATATGTCGCTTTCTTGCTGTCTTGCTCACAACAGGCTTTATTTGGGACATCTAGTTACAACCATAGTTATGTCACATACAAGAAGCTATGGTGAATGAAGGCTGTTGCTCAAGGGTTTCTGAGAACTAATCTGTCAAATACCAGAGAGCAGCAATGCTAGGAGTGCCAGATGTGTGTGTCTGTGTGTTAAGGAAGTGGTCAAATACTGACAAGAAAAGTAATATATTTCTGATTCAAATTCCTTCCTGCACTGGTATGATTTGCACCACAGTATCATCCTATGAGGAAATGTCAGGAAACTGAAAGCTTCACATTTTATTTTCCAGTTGAATCATAAAGCAGAGAATATAAATGTGTGTTCAAATTGGCTGTTTTGAAATTCTGCATGGCAAGGGAAAGATGGTGGAGATTAAGATAGTTGAACAAGTTCCTCAGGTTTCCTTGTGCTTCCTGAATGATAGCTATGAGGAAGCAACTGGAATTACTCAGATGCGTGGTCTGGCGAAACCCTGTCTTACCAGCCAATAGTAGGCATTGTAGATGCTTTCATAGGGGAGAAAGCACATGCCACAGGTAGTTCTGCAATCCTTTTGGGGGTTTTCTTTTTGCAAAATGTAGTTCTTTCCTTTGTCAGGTGGGTGTAGTTACAGGATGTGTAGCACTAAGAATGGGTTTACATGGGAAAGAATAGCATAAAAAGTACAGTATTTAAAAGAGGCATATTTTTAGGTCTGCTGTAGAGAACCTCCAGCCTTCTCTCTCTCCAGTCCAACAGGACTCTTCCATAGACCACTGGCCTTGCTCCGTGCCCTCCTTTCGTGTTTTTCTCTGGCTGAACTGTGATAAATGTCTCTTGTTTGTCTGGATAGAAAAGGTTGGGTGTATATGTGGAAATCACTGTGTAGAATGATAGCGTTAAATATTGTCGTGGTATTATTATGGAGTGGAGCCAAGACTCCATCCTTTAGCTTGTTCTTGTGGTCACTTTCATTTTCCTTGTGATGTTTTGTTTTGTCGTGTTCATCAATAAATAGTCTCTTGTTCTGGGTCTGCAAAAGTGAATAACCCTGCCTTATATTAAGTAAGAATTTAGCACTCTTCTCTTTTGCCTACTGTACAACAGTAGGTGTCCCACCCATTTTCCCTGTCCACTTTTGTCCCTAGCCTTGCCCAACATACATATGTGGCCCCTGTAGGGTTCCTTATGAGGGAATGTGGCCCTCAGATTGAAAAAGCTTCCCCACACTTGCTTTATGGACAGTTTGCAGTAAGGCAAACTGATAAAATGTAGTTAATGTTATAGGTCATTGATGTTAAACCAAGTGTAGGCATCCTTTTTATTATTTTGAGTGTCCTTGACTTTGAAAAGTGGTGCAAAGAAGCATGTAAAAGTAATGAAGGAAAAGAAGTCTTGTAAAGAACCAAAGTTTCACAAATAACTCCCAGCTGAGAAAACAATGGGTTACCAAAAAAACACACGAGGTCAAATGAGATTGACCATTAGAAGTTTTGTTTCTTTTATTAATAGGAGTATTGTTAAACTGCCAATTGATTCAGAAAATAATGTGGAAATTTACAATAAGTTTAACCTGTGCAGGGTTGTTTTTTTATTTTTAAACTTAGCTTAGTGTTCTGTGGGTTTGAGAAGTAGGACGCTAAAAAGCACAAAGTTGGTTACCTTCTGAATCAAAGAGAGATTAACTGGGCCCCTTTCACACCCTGGTTACAAGAAGGGTGTGTTTGTATTTTCTGTCTTCCTCTTGGTGCCAGTATAAACCTCAAGTATGCATATTTAATTCACAAGCCAACAATTGCAAACTGAATATTGGTGTAAGCTATCAATTTTTTACTGTAGCAGTTTTTGTGCACTTTGTCAAAATTGTACGTTCTTTGGAATGAATATTAAGGGTTAATAAACAAATCTTCTTGCTTTAGTGCACGTAGAAGGTTATTTGCTAATTAAGTATTGGCATCTGATGGACAAAAATAAATGATTTAATTTGGGCAAAGCTGTGAATAGATATTAAATATTACATATAACAAGAAATGGAGGAAACTCCTTTAACAGGTTTCTTTAAGATAGTTGAATAATCACAGGTGGATGTTATACTCCATTTGGTGCAATAATATCATTGTAGAGTATTCTGAAGTTAAAAGTATCTCTTTGAGTTCTGCTACGTCTTCCTCAAACTAAAGACTCCTACCACATGCAGACCCAGATGGCTTGAACAACAGCCTCTTTTCTCTCTCCCCTTTGTGTTTTTTACCATATAGCCTGATGGAGAGTTCAGGGGAACTCGAAAAAGTGTGTGCGCTCGTGACTTTTGGGTTGATTTGTTGGACTACTTTTTAGAAGGCCCTGAACACATGGATTTAGCACATCCACTGGCTCTGCCCCACACCCTCTGAGTCTTCAGTAAGGAACTATGGCTGGGGGCAGCTGTAACTTCGGAACCCGAACATTATCACACCACTCTGCTTCCCGATTGGTCCAGAGAGAAGGTGCTACCAGCAGAGGGGCTTTGTACCACCAAGGCTGCGACAGCTAGAATTTCAGCTAATCAGTTCACTGATTAGAAGACTGACTTTGTATTGTAATGGTATTTTCAACACATAGCAGCTTTGGAGTCCAAGCTGCTGATTTGAAAATAATCTTAAGGTGTACTATCTAAATAAATAGGTTTGTATAGATTTAATTCATTGTACACAGAGTTTCAAAAGAATTTAAAATCACCATTATCTTTTTTGTTAAAATGATAGTATTTTAACCACTGTACCAAATAACTGATTTTCTACTCTAATTTTAAAAGGCAATAAATGTTAGAGGTACATGCAGAACTGACTTTATCCATAATGAATGTTCTCAGGAATCTAATCAGAGGAGGTTAGCAGGCAGGCCAGTCAGCATTTATTCATGTCTAACCAGAGGCGCCATCGGGGGGGGGGGCAGGCCACCCAAAATTTTGTCACAGTGGGGCCCATTGGATCTTCCTGCATCTGCAGCACGCCCTGGCGGACCCTCCTAAGGTCCTGGCAGGCCTTTTTGAAGCTGCAGTGGGCCATGGTGGGCCTCCCCATGGCTGCGGCTGACCCCATTGGGCCTCCTCCCACCACGTGACATCACATGTGTGCTCTGGGCCCCCTCCAAAGTTGGGTAGGACCCAATGCGTGTTCATCTAACCATTTGTAAGAAAGGAGAGTTCTCTCTTGGTTTCTTCGTTGAGCAGTAGGGCAATTTCTAGGGCAGTACATATATGAACATAATATACCAGTATGTGTGTGAATTGCTTACAAATAGCATCTCTATTAGTAGTCAACGTTAAATTGTTTTTAGATTTAATTGGTTACCACTCTTTCTTCATTGTTTGACAGAGTGATTATGTGGAGAATTGGCTCATCTTGTAATCTGAGAATTATATCTCTACCGGGGTGGGAGGATCAAGTTTTTTTAAGACTAGTGACTGAAGGCAATAGCTAGGTTCAGAAGGGCTTGTTTCAGTGCCATGGAACTGTATTTGTCAGGGTGGTGGTCTATCAGTTGCCTACTATGTGATGTGATAGGTGATTTAGTGAAACTTAATTTTGTGCGTGTGCTGTACAAAATGCTTTCATGCTACCTGGAAAAAAGCCACTGTTACTTTTTCCCTTAAAACCCTCTTTTAGACATTTATGAGCCCAGCTCACTTCTATGTGTTGCTATTAAATATTGCATACTATTTAGCCCATAACCCTGGGCCAAGATATGTTATATTGGAGGAAGAGGAAAAGAGGCAGTTGTAAGTCCCATCAATAATATTGCCCATCAAAAGGTCAAATGACCATACTTTGTTTACTGCTAGATAATATCCAGTAAGAAGTGACTTGATTTGGGTCTGACTCTTTAACCCAGCCTTCTCAACCTGGTACCCTCCAAAACTAGTTGAACTCCTAACTTCCATTAGCCCCTGCCAATATGGACAACAGTCAGAAATGATGGAGCTAGGAGTCCTGTAACTGGCACCAGGTTGAGGAAGACTCCTTTCAGTCACCTGTGCAGGTATGCATAGAGCTCATACTTAAGTGCTATCTTTTGTTGAGACTTTCTATAATCTTTTACAGCACTCATTTCATGTCATAGGCACTATACACAATACATAGAAATAGCAGTCCTAATGCTGTCAGTGTTTCCTCATATGAAGGAAAACTGCTTGAACCATGTGACCAGACCCATTTTCACATCTCTTGGAGAATATCTGGAAAATATTCCCCCTGGAAAACTGCATACAAAAGTTGCATTGTTGAGACTTCAGTGTAATAATTTTTATTTTATTTTTTGATAATCATATATCAGTTCCTTTCAGAAGACAGGTTGGTGCTTGCAGCACCTATTCTATTCTTTCTCTGCTTCTTCCCCCACACCCCAGCACATGCTGAATCCCTGATGCAGACACATGAACCTGCTTGTTTTCGCTTTCTCAAACTAAGCAGGCATTCTATAGATCTTGCTTTTTTTAATAGATCTTGCTTTTTATATGAGAATGTATTGCTGTGCCTTTGTTCAAAATTATAAGAGTTTTCAATAAAATGTGTATCCAACTATAATTAAACTTTGTCTTGGATTTCTTTCAATCCTGTTGGAGTTGGAGAAAAATGTAGCAGTTTCAGTGGCTCAATTAGCATTGCCAGTTTTATTTCCTTCTGAACATCCCTTGTTGATATAGTGATGTTTTATGTTGGGGAGAGAGAGTATCATCCCCACCCATTTTCCGAATAATTCAGAGTAGCAGTTGTTGTAATGTAGCTATAATACACATGTTTTCCAAGCAGCTGTCAGCTCAACACAAGCTCCATTGTTTCACAGAGCATCAGAGAGCATCTTCATTTGCTGGCTCTCAAATTCAGCTGTGAATGGCCTCCCCAGTTCATCTGTTAATGAAACAAATTTCTTATTGGAACAGATTACATCATCCAAGGCCAGCACCTATACAAAATGAGTCAAAAAGTAGCTAAGCATTCTTCTAACAGAGCCCACTCTGATCACACTGGTATGGTTGGTAAACTACTCACAAATTGTCAGTGGGAGAAATTTATAACAACAGTTCCATTTGTTAAGCTAGTGTGGCTATATAGCTACAGAGTTTTAAAAGGGATTTTTCCCTGTTCTAAAAAAAAAAAATCCCTGTTCTTAAAAAAAAAACATTTCAGCAAAGTTCTAAAAACAATAACATCATTTCAGCAAACTCTAAAAACAATAAAATCACCCTACTGGGCTTAACTGTGTGGTTGAAGGCTTCTGTCAGTCACTTTCAATGTAGTGGCAGGCACTATGTGGCAGGCTTTTAGATGCCTACTACATTGTTTTTTTGTTATCTGAAATCAGAAAGTGCAGAAACAAATTATTACTTTTAAATAGCTGGCTGATCATGTTGACTTCAATACACCTTTGTCACACAACTTGGGGATGATAATTTATATTCAGAGGATGAAAGGAATAGAGAAGGTTGCTGTGAGTCATAATTTCAAGGCACTCGGCCAAATTCCTGGAACAGCCTCCCTTCTCTCAAGCTGCAAATCAAGTAGGCAGGAGCAGCTAGTTATACCTGTAGCTTCCCCAGGTCCCCAAATCCCATCCTTTCCTTGCAAAAGTGGAAAAGCTGTCTGGTTAATGGTCCATGACTTGTGTTCTTTCAAGAGGATTTCTGTAGGGATCAATGAAACGAGTTAATTTTCCTGCTTGGTTGACTTGAACAACTACATGAAGCAGAAAAGACTCTATAGACACCAGCTTGTTAAGAACAGAAGTCAACAGAGTTCACGAAGAAAATTGTTTTCATACTTGTATGCTATGAAATAATTGCCTGCCACCTGATTGTTTGCTGTGCTTTCCACCTGTAATTACGTTGGTTGGCTCACAGTCTTGCTAGCTGTCAGTTGTGGCCATTTGCAAATGATTAACCATGCTGCTGTTCTTAAAGGTTTCTCTATTCAGACTACCCGGGTTCAAATCTCCACCCAGTCATGGTCAGTATCTGAGTGACCTTGGGCAAGCCAAACTTTCTCAGCCTAAGCTACCAGAGAGCTTTTGTTGTGAGGGTGGGGGCTAAAAAAATGTATTGATCTCCCTGAAGTAAGAATGGGATAAAATGTAATAAATAAAATAAATTAGCTAGCATCTGCTGGGCATGAGGAATAGTGTTTGTTTGTTTGTTTGTTTGTTTGTTTGTTTGTTTGTTTGTTTGTTTGTTTTTAAAAGGCCAAACTGATCTGATTCTATGAAATTCAAAATCACATGTTCTCCCTGGCTACCTTTACTCAGCATGTGAGGAGCTGCTGGTGCTGGCCTAGGTCCAACCAAAAGGCTATGGCGAGAGGCAAGTGAGGTGTTTTTACATGAGTCAGTGTTCAGTCAGGAAACATGTCAGAATGATCAGTGACTTCATGCAGAAAGCATGGATAGGCTCTTCTAAGGGTGTATTCCTCTCTTACACTTACACCCTAAAAGTAAACTAATGGGGTTTTAAGACTGATGTGCTCCTCCCAGTTTAATTCAAGGGTAGGTCAGTGTGCCTCTGCTGTCAGAAGTTTGGAAAAGCCTTTCTAAATAGACATTGCCAATTTTTGAAGAGAGCAATCTTAAAAGGCTATCCAGTTCCTACTGGTTTTGTGTTCTGGCAATATACTGTGTAGATTCTAATGTTGATTTCATGAAGACCCCAGATAACTACTGACCAGTCAGTTTGATGTCGATACCAGGAAGGGGTCCTAGAACACATAATTAAGCACTTGGTCTGTGAGCACTTAGAAAAGGATGCTGTGATTACTAAGACCCAGCATGGGTTTCCCAAAAACAAGTCCTGTCAGACAAATCTAATTTCTTATTTGATAGAATTGCAAGCTTGGTGGATCAGAATAATGCTGTGGGCTGAACATGGTACCTGAAATGTGTTCAGAGCAGGGTGATCAAGATGATCAAGAGTCTGGAAACCAGCCCTATGAGGAACAGCTAAAGAGTTGGGCCTATTTAGCCTGGAAAAGAGGAGACTGAGAGGAGATATGATAACCATCTTCAAATATCTAAAGGGCTGTCACATGGAAGATGTAGCAAGCTTGTTTTCTTCTGCTCTGGAGGCTTGGACCAATGGATATCAATGGTTACAAAAAAGGAGTTTCTGACTAAACATCAGGAAGAACTTTCTGACGTAAGAGCTGTTCAACAATGAAATGGTCTTTTTCAGAAGGTGGTGGACTCTTCTTCCTTGGAGGTTTTTTAAACAGAGGTTGGATGGATGTTTTAGCGGAGATTCCTGCATTGCAGGGAGTTGGACTAGATGACCCTTGGGTTCCCTTCCAACTCTATGATTCTATGATTCTAAGTCTCACTGCATCCTTGTTATTCTTTCTACCTACTGTATAGGGAAGCATGCATTAAATACATTGCAGTCCAGAGTAAGGTCATGTGTAAAATTTTTGGGTGCCTATTTTTTCTTGCAGCATATCAGAACACTAAAGAACAATTGTTTGATAAATACTTGAGTATAAAATTTAGCTAGGAGCACATCCTTGTAATTTCCAAAATTGCTCTTCACTTCTGTAAGAAAACTAAAGTGGTGCAAGACTTGCAGTATGCAGGAGGATCCTATTATTGGTTATGTAATAAACTGCTCTCATGACTCATCGGGGTAAGTCAGTATGACCCAGTACCATTTTTAATACCTAGTAGCTATTCTCGATGGTTTCTATACATGTCTTTCCTAGCATACTACTTGGGACTCTTCATTTGAAGATGCCAGGGCCTCATATAGGCAACACATGTTACTCTACAAACCTGAGGTCTTTCCTTACCAGTCCATAGGACAGATTCAGTTTCTGATATATACATTTTTGCACCTAATAATATGTTTGCCAGCAGAAATTGGTTCAATGAAAGATAATTGCTTTTGCCTTTCTTTGGTGCTTAAACCCTAGAGCTGGGATTTTGGTGGGATGGGTAAACTATTTTTTTAATGAGTTCTCCTGATAAGGCATTGATTGTTTTAACTGGCATAATTCCATTTTTCAATCAGAGTAAATAATAGTTATCTGAAGGTACAGTACTATAAGTTGATTAGTTCATGTTGCTCCAAGCTTTCTTACTTAAATAAGAGACCTCTCTAAAATGCATGGTCAATGAAACCACTGTAAGATGAGCAGAATGAGTTTCAGTGAAGGTTTGCTAGGTTTTTTTAATTATTATTATTTCATGTTAATCCCATAATCACAATCTCTCTAATGGGCTGGGAAGGCAAATTCTTGCACACTAATATTTTGATAGTAAAATTTCTTCCTGGCCTAGACAGCCTGGATGAAATAAACAAAACATTAGAATTAAACAAGCTTTCTGTTCCTTTCTGGATCTAAGTAATAACAGGTTTGCAAACTGCCACTTTGTATTTAGTCTATTTCTGTTTGAGGTGTGTTTATGTCCATTTTGGAGGTTTGAAGTTTCTTGCTCATCCTTGAAGCAGACAGGTTGCGACTTAAACTTGTGAGTGGCATCAAGGTAAAAATGGAGATGGCTTCTCTCTCTTTCTTACTCGGGAGTAAGGTATGTAGTCCTAAAATAATGATGCACAAAAATCCACACCTTTTGATGAAGCCTTTAAATCAATTGGGTCTGCAGCTAAGAACCAATTTCCATGACATTTACAAGAACAAGTAACCGTAGGTAAATATCACCTTGTGGCATTATCCTGTTGTCAGTCAATTAAAAAGGGCTGCTGTAGAGCTGTGGCTTTAGAGAGCAGAGCCATCCTGAAATACAGGACATGCGAGGTTTTTCCTTGCGATTTAGCGGTATATACACTTTATGAAATAAGTTCTGTGGAGTTGTGGTGTCACATCTTAATAAAGTGCCTGGAATTATCCTCAGCCCTAACTTTGAAAGTATTTTTTGACAAAGCTCCAGTTTTCAAAAGGAAACTTATCTCAGCCTACAGTTTATCTGTTGGATATAACATTCTTTGATTGATGTTTTTGGTTTGAGGTTATAAAATTTTATGTAAGTGGCGGAAGTTACTTGCCCAGCTGAATTTTATGTTTTAGATTATTGTCTTCTACTGTTGAACTGACTAAAGTCATATTATTGCCTTAAATATTCATTACCCCCACTTGATCTAGGAGGTAGTGCACCTGTTAATACTCATCCAAACAGTCTGCTCTTGACATAATCTTACATGCCTTAAAAATTCAGCCCCCACACTGTCTTTCCCTTCTTTCTTACTACTGGTGGGTAGCAAAAGGGAACTTGTGATCATGGCTTGTGTGCTGCTAAAGCAAAAGTGCTGATTCAGGAAGCCACCTGAATGAGAAGCAGTTGAAATACCACCCCAATACAGAACCATAGTTTTTCTAATGAATCTTGCCAGAAACAAGTTATTGCTTAGGCTAAATTGGCAATATTAATGGAGCAGGCCAGAAGTTTAAACTTGTAAGGAAACTTGCCATTGAGAAATTCCTTGCCTGGTTTTGTGTGCTCTTTGTATGAACAATTAGTTTTAGTGTCTCACTGAAACCTTTCAATGTAGCTCTCTCTCCATCTCTCTCTATCTCTCTGGATCCAGACAGTGACCTGGTTCACACCTAACAATAAGCCAAATTATGACTTAAAATGAAGAAGCAGATTAGCAGGTTCTGAGAGGTGTTTTGCTCCTCATTTTGGTTTCTCTCAAAATTATCACCTGCACATATATTGGGTTGTATTCAAGGGTAGATTTGCCTTGACAGAAAACACTTCTATTTGCATGAGGCAGAAGGCAGCCCAACCACCATCAGGCAATGTGAGGCAACTGCCTCAAAGAGTGGATACTGGTAAGTAGGGAGTGGCAGCAAGACACTGGAGGACAGAGCTGTGAGTGCCACATAGCTTGCCTGCAGGCATGGTGAAATATGCTGCCCTCTTGCCAGTGTTGAAGTAAGATTCAGTTGCCAGTCTGGTTGGCTTTTGTACATGGAATGAGAGGAGGTACCATCTTGTCTTTTGGCAAATTTCTTGATCAAGCCCTAGCAAGGCACCCATTTTTTACTGATTCCCTGTACCTACTTAAGCCCCTTATTCCTTCTGAAAAACTATTCCTGAGATGGAGAGGGAATGTTCTGTAGGATGTGGTTGCATACAGTGGGGTCTTTAGCATATGCGCCGCCGGGATGCAAAGATCCGCCCAGTGCCCCCAAATTTACTTGAATGACAAGCGCTGGCATGGCGCGTCTTTGGTAAATGAGCGCACAAAGTCAAAAGTCCTTTATTGAAACAGTAGGTATACATTTCGGTAATACCTAGGTATATATATAATTGTTTTTCTAGCTTGCTCAAAATTATTTATTATTTCATAACAGGTAGATAGTTAAGAGCTTAGGTGGCTTCGGCGCCCGGGTGCCTTGCACCTCCGGGTAAAGATGGCCCTGGTTGCATAGGTTGGTAGAAGATGGTTGAAAAGTAGATGCTTTGACTTGAGGTAGTGGTTCCACTAAGGCAGGGGTGTCCAAACTTTTTCCAAAGAGGGCCAGATTTGATAAAGTGGACATGTGTGAGGGTTGACCATTTTGCCTGACCTTTTTTTAGGATTGGTCCACTCAAAGATGTTGACCTTTTTAAAGGATTGGACCACTCTAAGTTGACCTTGAAACTGTAGTCACATACTTTTTGGTCATATTTTCACTGCTAAGAACTTAACCTACCAAATTACAAAAGGATCTATATATGAACACATCAGAAGCCTTAAAATTACCATATCTAGTCTTGGATCAAGTGCAACCAGTGTGCAATATTCTAAGTCGCAGATGTGTAGGGTACTTGTCAGACTGAAGTTCTGTATACTCTCATGTGCGTCAAGAACTGTACCAATCACTGTTGTGATTCTAAGGAAACTCTCTTCACTGCATTTGGGATTTGTCTGGCCATTTAAAAAGTGAATGAGAAAGTTTGTGCATATGGAAGTTCTTTGTGAATCAATAGCAGTGGGGACGGCTCTGTCCACATGGAGTTGCTGCTCCACTCTGATCTAAGGCATGTCCTTTCTTTTAATCATATTTACTTTACTTTCAGGCCTTGATACTTTTTTCTTCAAAAACAGCAGGTCCATGATTTTCAATTCTTTAAGCAGGCCTAAACATAGGAGGAGAGTCCTTGCATATAACCTGCCTACGAACCATAATTAGGGTTCAGCTAATCATGTTGTGTTATGGGTAAACTGTTACAAAGACAAGAGAAAGGTTAGCTCAGCGTTTCCCAACCGGTGTGCCGCGGCACAGGAGTGTGCCGCAAGCCACCGGCTCCTGTGCCGCGGGAAGACACCGGCTGCTGTGCTTCCGGGTCGGTCCGGGCTTCCCGCGCCGACCGCCGCCTTCGCGGGGCTGCCGGGCGCTTCGCCCGCTGCCTCTGCCGCCCCGGTCTTCCGGGTCGGTCCGGGCTTCCCGCGCCGACCGCCGCCTTCGCGGGGCTGCCGGGCGCTTCGCCCGCTGCCTCTGCCGCCCCGGTCGCGGTTGGGGACGGGCGGGAGGTGCCGGTGCCACCGGGCTCGCTCGGGGCCGGGTGGAGGTGCTGCCGGGGGGCTGGGCGCTGGAGGGGGGGCGGGCGCCTGGCTCGCCGATCTCCCGCTCCATTTTCGCCCGCCTGGGTCCTTCCCCTCCCTCCCGCCAGGGCGCGCGGACACCCCGCCCCCCGGGTCGGGGTGCATGTGGTGGTGGTGTGCCGCGAGATTTTTTTCGTGGGGCAGGTGTGCCGTTGCCCCGAGGAGGTTGGAAAACACTGGGTTAGCTATTACAATACTGCTTTTCTTTCCACTTGGGTTGCTAGACTACAGCTCCTATCAGTCCCAGCCAGATGGCCAGTGGTCAGGGATACTGGTAGTAGTAGTCCAGCATCCCATCTGAAGCGCACTGTTTTGACTGCCCCTCATTGTAGGTTGTTCTCCAAAATACTTCACAATGCTTTAATTGCATAACCCTCTCAATCTCAAAGGTTCCATGTGGGACAGAACCGTGTGTGTGTAATATACATTGCTATTGAAACCCTAACCAGTTTTTATATATCTCAAATATTTGGTTTAAAAAACCCACGTTGATGGCTACTACTGAACATGGAAACATATTCAAAATACATTTGGCGTATTTTGAGCCCTAAAAAAAAGTCAATATGAAATTGTAAATGCAAGGTTGATTTTTTGGAACAATTCCTTGACTACATAGAAGCTTCATAAACTGGTACCTTTGCAAAGAAACTTACTTGTTCAAACTTAGGGGAGGGATGTGCTTGATGACTTTATTGCCCATCAATTAATGCACGGTTGGAATGTTGGATTAAACAAATACATGCTGTGAACCTTTTAGCATGTCATTTGGAGTTCTGTGCAGAAATAATACGGTGTGGCAAGTAAAATGTTCTTCCAGTTAGCAATGCTTGTTCACTCAACACAGGGCTCGAGTCCTGATGGAACAAAGCTTCATTGTACAGAGATGTCAATATGGCACCTTTCCAGGCATTCAAGCCCCCACATATATGTTGGTATTTTTATAAACTAATTCAGCAACTCCTAATGTAATTGGCTGATCCAAGTGCCAGGACAGAGGACAGTTGGGTCTGTTCCAAAGTACAACACTAGTTTACTGGGGGAGGTATTGCTGAAACATGGGGTACCAAATGTTATTAACTCTGTAGTGAGCACACACCAAGTATAAAGCACTTCAGCAAAACTAGAATGGTTGGTAGTGGAATAAGACAAACTTGTATGCTGCATATATCTTCAGAATGTTAGATCAACCAGTCTGACCTTGGAATCTGCTGACAAACAGCATTCTGATAATAGTTTGCGTTATTCACCCGCCTCCAAATCATGTGGCTTCTGTGAATGGAAAATGTCCAAAGCCTATCATACATAAGATAGCAGAGTGGAACCATTTTCAGTGGCTGCTTATCTCTTGTCAGTTTAATGCTACTTAATATGAATGCATAGGCTGAAAATATCAGTAGCAGTGAAAAGCCAGTGCCAGCTGTTTTTACAGATAGGCAACTCTGAAGTGTTAAGTTGACTTAGCCCCCCCCCCCCCAACTTGGTCAGAAAAAGCAAACTTCCCTTGGTGAATGTATGGACAGACATCCAACTGACCATAATGGACTCTTCATGATTTTGGCAGGAGAAGTAACAGTACTGAGGATTTGTGAAGTCCTCTGTATGGAGAAAAGATTCCTTATACTCATACCTGACAAACAGACCAGCCAATAAAATAGATTTAGAGTGTTCCATAAGTACAGATCAGAAAGGGATGGTGGACACCTGTGGAAAGGGATATGAGTACATTTAGTGTCCACTTAGTTTAGACTTAACTGTGTGTTCTCTTCTAATTTTAAACATAGCACTCTCCTTCTGATTTAATATTTATATCAACATAATCAGCTTCCATTTCCAGAAAGAACTGTCTAACTTAATACCCTGTCTTGCTTAGCATTTTTATTATTTTGTTCTGGCAGATTCCTATTCAGCATCCTCTAATGAAAATGGAGGGAAATCTGAATCGGTGGCCAATTTGCAGCCTCATTCATCCATCAATTCCATCCAGAGCTCCCCTGGTCCAAAGCGCTCTACCAACACACTGAAGAAATGGCTAACCAGTCCAGTACGCCGATTGAATAGTGGTAAGGCAGACAGTAACATCAAGAAGCAGAAGAAAGTGCGTGAAGGCAGGAAAAGCTTTGACCTGGGATCCCCCAAGCCTGGAGATGAGACCACGCCTCAGGGAGACAGTGCGGATGAGGTATGGACATAGTTTGATACCTTTTTTAAAAGAATGCCGACGAGCATAATGCTTCCTTTTGTTTGATTCTTCACTCTTCGTTTTGGAATAAGTTTTGAAATAACTGTAGAAAAGCATCCATCCTTGTATCAAAACTGGGAAAGCCCTATATCCTCGCTATAAAGAGGAATCTTGCATCGACCCATTCAGGCTGGTTACTCCCTAGGCCTCAGCCTTTATGCTTGTTGGCTCCTTACTTCCAAAGCTTGGGCTTGCCTACTGTCCACCATCTTTGCTGTGTGATGTAAAATAACACCATGGATCATGAAGGGAACCAGAGCTCTTGCATTTTTATTTTCCATCACATTTTTCCTGGTCATTTTGCATAGATTTGTTACCTTCCTTTTGCAGCTGCAGATATGGATGCATTTATGGGTCTTTTATGACAGCTCTAATAGTTGCTCAAAGCATTTTAAATTATTCTATTGGGGCTGCGTTTAAGGTGTTGCTCTGCCAATAGTGAGAGTGATGCAGGCATGCTATAAATCAATAAATAGAACTAGGTTGCTGGAAGGAACTAGTGTGCTCATTCAAATATATGCCCAGGAATGTAGCAGGCTCAAAAAAAGTATTTTTCATGCCTGACAGCCAGATCCAGTTCAATAAGGAACTTGAGAACTGGTTAGCAGAACATTTGCTATTTTATGCAGCATGGTGGTCTTTCCTGAGCAAATTTGAAGTCCTAATGCTGCAGTCCTAATGCTGCAGTGAATGATTTATTGTAGATCCTCTTGCCCCTTTAAAGGAAATTAATGTTTTATGTAGATGCTAATTTGATGTAGAAATAAATAATGTTTTATGTAGATGCTAATATGGGGAATGCTAATATTATAGGATTGCATAGGACCCCCTTCCCTTTCTACCTCACTAGGCATCAGAGGGGACAGGCTAGATAAATATTCTTTTTATATCTGTCACAACAACCACTCCTCTGTCTGGATTGGATTTGGTCTGATTATGGAGTTCCAACACCATAAAGATATTATGGGAGGGACTCTCTCAATCTATCCAACTTTGCCTGTTCATAATGAAATTTCCCTTGCTTTCAGAAGAGCAAGAAAGGTTGGGGCGAAGATGAGCCAGATGAAGAATCTCATACACCACTCCCTCCTCCTATGAAGATTTTTGATAATGATCCCACACAGGATGACATGGTAGGACTCAGGTCTTTTTTTCCATTTTTTTCTCAGAATAACTTTGGTTTTGTTTTGTTTGTTGTTGTTTTATTAAAAAAAAACCTCCTAGAATCCAAGGAACCAGCATGGTGTTTCCGTAGGGTACTATATATTGAAATTTGTTATTATACATCCTCACTTTGTATCCAGAAGGAATGGAACTGAGCAATCCATCTTCAAGGCCATTGTTGCAGCGCTCAAGGATATTTTCCCTTTCCTTTTCCTCCTGCTATGATCAGAATATTTGTGACTTAGTCTGCTTACCTTTGTAGCTTGATTTTTTAAATTAATTTTTCATTTCACGCCTTTTCTGTAGAGCAGTTGTTACGTTCAGAAGAAAGCTTTCTATGTGAACTTGCCTGCTGATGTATTTCTGGACCTTGTGGGTGCTTCTGGGGTGTATTATAATATGAATGCTTGGCTCAGATGGGGCCCCTTCCAGCTCTACAATTCTATGATTCTATTATCTGTTTCGCCTTGCCATTTCTTTACATGAACTGAGAGTTAGTGCTAAAACATACCCAATACTTGCCCTGCAATACGCTGCTGCAAGGAAAGATTTGTCAGTGGGTGGGCAAGCTTTCTTTCAGGGAAGCCTGCCTACTGTTACCAATATTCTGACTGAGAAATTCTTGATAAGCTTCCAAGGAACTTTTGGGTTTCTCAGAATACTTCTTAAAACCATTGTGGTACAGCAACAGCCATACATGTGGTATTCTAGCATGATGCTGGTGTTGTTTCCACCTGTGCTGCAGCGGAATTGGGCAAGAAAATGTGATTGCGGCAATAACTTCTAATGGTGCAGTGTGTGGTGCATGTTGTGCCCAAGGTTTGAAAATCTTTGTCATGGAATTGGATATATAATGTTGCCAGCAGGGGCCTCTGAAGTAGATATGCAGTAGTAGACTGAGTGTTCTACATTCAATATAGTTTCAGTATGATGCACATAGCAGATTCTCTCTTGAAGTTCACCTAATATATAGTTCAGGTCACCCTATCTCAAAAAAATACTGTAGGGCTGGAAAGATGCAGGAAGGGGGAACCAAAATGATCAGGGGTGCAGCTGGAAGAGGGGCAAAAAATTCAGTGATGACATCTTATATTTGATGTGGAAAACATGGATGCAGAGTATCTTTCTATTAATACTAGAACCCTCAGTTATCCAATGGAACTGATTAACAAGAGATTTGACGCAAACAAAATAGTACCCGTAAACACATAATATAATTAGTTTATGAAATTCAGTGTCATGGTGTGACAAAAGACACTGGCTTAGATAGCTTTAAAGGGGGATACATATGAATTCATATTCATGGGGCCATATTCAGCTGAATTGTTGTACTAGCGGAAGCCAGTACAATTCCCACCAGTGCCAAGGGACTTATGCCCTAGAACAGTGTGGAACGGGAGGAGAAGGGATATTTTTGTTAGGCGAGCAGAAGTGCTTGTGCTGATGGAATGATCTCCTTAGCACTATGTGGAATGCAACTCATGGGGAATAAGTCTTATCAAGGATGACTATTCATGATGTCCATATGCAGCCTTCAATTGCAGAAGCAGTATGTCACTGAGTACCTGCTGCTTATGGTGTTGCCAAAGGCCTACTGTGAAAAGCAGGATATTGAATTAGAGCTTTGATCTGATCCAGCAGGTCTCTTAAGTGCATATACCCATGTGAATGAATGCTTGTAGTGCTAAAGTACAGGTGGACCTCCACTTGCTAAGCCCTGTACCCGAGCAACTTCCATTGTGATCTGGGAGGTTATTAAGAACAACAATGAAATCCATCACAAGAGCAAGATGTGCTTGTTGACGTGACTTGTGATGGTTCATTGAAATCATTTTTCAAAGAATGTAGACTGGGCCAATTCTGGGTGAAAGCTTTTGCTGATTATAAGAATTTTGGTGAAAAAGCTTTGAAACATCTAGTTCCTTTCTGTTCCACTTATCTTTGCAGATACATGCATAGAAATTGGCTTGATATTGAATCAGATTTGAGAATGAAAGTAGGAAATATTGAGCCAGATGTGGAAAGTAGGAAATATTGAACTAGATGTGGAAGGGATTGTTCAGGACAAAAAGATGCCCATTACATTTAGGTTTAGTGTGTATTTAACATTTTGTTGGGAGCCGCACAGCGTGGCTGGAGTAACCCAGCCAGATGGGTGGCATATAAAATATAGGCATATAAATTAGGTTTAGTAGCTGCTAGACATGTCATAATTTGTTCACTTGTACTATACTTTAATAAAATAAAATTCGTCTCCCCCACCCAAAACTAAATCTTTGTCATTTCTGCATGGTAAAAACTGTTTTTTAGTATACCTACCCCACATTTTCTTCAAAAAAATTGCTTTGCACAGATAACTACCATAGCATTATCAATATTTTCAAAAGTAGGGGGTCTGTGGCTTGGCTTTTGAAAAATAGGGGGTCCACAGTAATTAGCTAATTGGGAACCACCACCATAGACTGTTGCTATATGGAGAGATGGCTTGCTGATCATTGGGAGTCCTTCATTTCCCATCAGTGTAGTCAAGCTGTTTTTAATTGTGGCTAGGTGTGACAGCCCTAAAAGAGGCATGGGCAGGCCTTGGGCTTTAAATGTTATTTCATACTTGATAGTGTGACCTTGTAGTTGTGAGAGCATTCTGCAACCCCGGCATTACCTTGATTTGTTCATTGGAACATAGAGTGCTCATTTTTCTGGATGTACTAGAGTGGTAAAAAGTGCCTTGCTATAGATTATATTTGCAGCTTGTTGAAGAGTGGTGGAGTAATTGGCATGTTGGTTTGGAGTCAAACCACTCATAATGTGAGTGGTTTCCCAAGGTTTTTCCCTCCCACCAAAGCAGCTGCAATAAACTTTTATCTGGCTTAATAGGGGGAGGGGGACTATGAGAAGTTGAAAGGGGAAATGCTTATCTGTTTTCCTGAAGGCCATTTTTTATAGATCTCTCCTCCTCACCCCACAAAAAAACATTGTTTTGCCTTGTAGGGGGAAATGTATGCATGCTTGTCTTTTCTTAAAGCAAATAGCAATTGGGTGAGGTAATTTTGATGAGACAAATGGCCCACAGGGAAGATGATAAGTGTCCCCTTCCCCTGACATGAACCACAGCTATTCTGGTCGTAAACAAAACCACTTTGGGCATATTGAGACTCAAAGCATCACATGAAGTTTAACCCTAAGCATTGAGGCTGAAATCCACATGGGTTTGGAGGGAACCCTTAAACTGTACTCTAGTCACTTTTTCCTCATATAACTTTTGAAGAAAACAGTCTTGACCAGACCAGAAAACAGTCTTGACCATAACCAGAAGATTAAAAAAGTGAATGATGTGGTTACACTTCTCTTGAAGGGAAATACAGTAAAATGGTATACACGAGGAGGATTAAGTCTCCAGGGTGAAGAAATGCCTTTTACTGTGTTTCCTCCCTTAAATAAATTTCCAGTAACCTGTATTGTTCATTTCTTTTTAAGGCTTTTCTTAAGCTGAGATATCAGTCAGTGATATGGATTTTCTGAAATATATTGAGTTGGGAAATTTTCCTGAAAATATTTAGATCACTCTGGAAAATGATCTCATTTAGCAAGTTATTTTACTTGTATTTGGTAAACAAAGCGTAAAACTTCAGCAACTGCCAGACTTACCTAGTATTACATTTACAACTGGTATCCAGCTAATGAGCTTAAGAAATGGAAATGTTTATGTGGAAGAACAGTGCACTGGAACATTTTTCCACCCCACATCACTGAGATTGGTCGCCATAAGGTAACTCCTCTGTGCTGCATTCTGAAGTAACCTTTACGGTTACTTGGAATTCTGTTCTCACCGACTTTAATTTGAGTTGCTGATTGGCTCTAAGTGAAAGATAAGGTATCAGAGGAGAATGACAAGATGTCTACTGTAGGTATTCTTAGGGATAAAGCGACTAGAGTGATGCATCACTCAGCAGCAGTTCCTAAGGAGCCTTCAGCTGCCAGTGCTGGCTGACTTTCAGACAATAGTCTACTTTATTGAGATAGCTACCTGCCTGATCTTTACTGTCACTTCTCTGAGTTCAATTTAGCAACACTTACTAATTTCACTAGGTTTTTCTTGGTGCTTGATTGCCTTTACTTTTCTCCCCTCTGCTACACCTGTGAAGTTGATTAAACTTTGTTAATCCTAGTAGTTTACTTCTAAAGCTCCATCTGCCCTTATAGAATACAGGTGGCCAATTGCAAGTTGTATGCAATCTCCAGACTATGCATATTTCTGTACCTCTTCTGTAGTTTTTCCACATAGGAAAAACTGGACAGTACCAGGGCCTAGAGTAGTCAAGGTCAAAGGAATCCATGGCTATGCTACATTTGGTCCAAAATTCTTTTGATTGGCACCCAGTACTCTAGGATTGGGCATATTAACTATATCTGCCTCCTCATTTAGCTATAGTACAGTTGGCAAATTTCAGTGCCTTTGAATGAGCAGGAATGGCCTGGGCATTTGCATGCACCACATGCGAACAACTTCTGTCTTTACCCAAGGTCCAGTTCTGCTGAAGAACTGGCAGGATGAGTCTTTTCTGTTGGCCTCATTCCTCACATCCCAAAGGAAATGACATGGGGAGGTGTTCTTGGGTGTTCTTCTCGCTTCAGAGTATTATTGCTTTAAAAACAACAGCCTGCCACCACCCAAAATCTTGTCTTCAGGATAGGTGGAAAAGATTGCAAACCTAGTAAGAATGTATTTTAAAGCTGTTTTAAGATTTGGAGGATCTCTCTGTACTGCTTCAGTTGTTTCTCTTTTCCTGTCTTGGAAAGGAATAGAAGAGAGAGAGAGAGAGAGAGAGAGAGAGAGAGAGAGAGAGAGAGAGAGAAGACCTCCAATGACCTGCTAATTGTGGCACACATGACTTGCAGTCTGAGTTTGGGGAGGAAATGCATATGTTTTCTCTACACATACTTACCGGTATATTTGACAGTTTTGGTATTGTAAAGAAGGTACCACTGATACTTTGATCTGTCTTTGCCACTCACATTTTTAAAGTTGACAGCAAGGAGAAATAACAGTCCAAAGTGTTTTCCATTTTTGAATCTTTGGCAATAAATTGGACACCAAGTAGAATTTCATAATAACATGAAGTTATTGCAAAACATTACAATGAAGTGCTGAGCTTGTCAAATCCCTAGTCTGATCCAACCTGCCTTTGTATTGTACTCTATAGGAGTGAGCTTAGCAAGAGAAAGGGATGGATTCTGCATGCTGGCAGGGATATGGAGAGAGCCCTGGGGGAAAGGGTAGCTCCCTTCACCCACCGCTCCTTGTTCCTGAAGTAGCACAAAAATCTTGGAAGATTTCACAATACAGTGGTACCTCTGGTTAAGTACTTAATTTGTTCCGGAGGTCCGTTCTTAACCTGAAACTGTTCTTAACCTGAAGCACCACTTTAACTAATGGGGCCTTCCGCTGCCGCTGTGCCGCCAGAGCACAATTTCTGTTCTTATCCTGAAGCAAAGTTCTTAACATGAAGCATTATTTCTGGGTTAGCGGAGTTCTTAACCTGAAGCGTATGTAACCTGAAGCATATGTAACCTGAGGTACCACTGTATAGAAACAAGAGCCAAACTGCTCTTTTAATTATGCTTTGGCTTTTCTTTGTGACTAAGTAGTGGTCTTTAGAAGAACCCCGTCAGACATACATTTTACCCATAATCCAAGAGCAGGTTATGTGCTTTGCCAGTCTGCTGCTGAGTGCTGCTGCCTTTTGTATGTCATGGCCTCCCCTCAACCCTTCATGCTCCTGTCATGTCCCGTCCCCCCCGCTGCTTGTGCCCCATTGTGTGACCTCAAACTGCTAGCCTTTTGGCTTTCCTAGTTCCTTCTCATTCCTGCTAACCTGCTGTTCCTTTGCAAACTGGTGTCTTGCAGTCCTCCTCTTTGCTAGCTGCTCGACAGAGCATCTCCGATGTCCCAACTGCTGCGGATCTTGTCAGTGCAATAGAAAAACTGGTCAAAAGCAAGCTGGTAAGTGTGAAGACCTAGGATCCCATGAAGAGAAACATCCTAGTTGAGCAACACCGTAATTCGGCTGCTGGTCATATTGCTGACTATCCTCACCATTGAGTAGCTAATTGCAGTTCCATGTTGGTTCTATCATCAACTGGTTGTTAGAGTTAAATTGCAGTAAAACCATTTTTATTTAACTTTTTTGCAATTGACTTGATTCGTTGACATATTCCTGGTAACATCAGCTGGCTATAGTATAGTCCCTAACATCTATTACTAACCTGGTAAATTTCTAGGGGTGTGATTGCAAGAACAAGTATTTTTCCTTTTAAAATGTTTTATTTCTTTTACAATATTCAGTCAAGTGCTATGCTGTGTCGAATCTGTCATTTTTCTGCTTGTTTTTTTTTAAAACACTAGGTGTATTAGAAGGTTGTTGTTTCATGTATGTCCCCCCCCCCCAAAAAAAATGAGCCACTTTTGGAAAACTTGGTTCAAGGGCTCTTCAGTATATGGTTCATGAAGCTTCAGTATATGGTTCATTAAATTTTCAATTTAATGTCCTGCCTTAGTTGTAGGCACTCCAGGTGGCTTACAGTAATGAATACAGTAACAAATAATCCTAGGCAGCTTAATTCAGTTGGGCAAACTAAAGCTGCTATCTTATATGCCTTTGCTTGGGAGCATGTGCTGTACAACTCAGTGGGACATCTCAAAGGAACACGCATAAAATTGAGCTGTATTACTTTAAAAACAACAACAACAGCAACAAATTCTTGGATCTGACTTGCTTGCTGCAATATTCCATCACCTTTATCATAGCTAAGCTCCATTTTCATTTTCAGATGGAGGTTAGGGTTTTTTTAAAAATCTATACTAGTAAGGTTAGTCATATCTTAGTCCTAGTTACAACTTGACTATGTTAAGCCATGGTTTAATTGGCTTGAGAACTGCCCTTATGCCTTTATAAACTGTTCTTGCCTCTCTCCTTACCACCTACCCTTCCATATGTGATTTCAATGCTGATATTCTGACTTGGTAAATCACAGAATCCCATGACAGCTGATCTAGGAAACCAGTTTAAGCACTGCTTACAAGTAAGAATCTGATACAGGAAATGGAAAGCTCATTTTGCAAATAGTTACGTAAATTGCCATTCAGACAATACACTTTGGACTTTTTTTAGAATCCAAGATGCTGCGCTTCTGTGTCTTGAAACTGCAAAAAATAAGAATTCGATCTCATATGGGATAATGGTATTTCTGTTAAATGAAACAAGTATTGTCTTGAGTGTTTTGTATACTGGAATAAATGCAAATATTTAAATGACTCATTTTAGCCAGCTTCTCTTAGTGTGATGTTAGGTATTGCAAATCAACAGCCCTCTTCCACTGTTGGTATCCCTCAGTTTCTTCCCTTCCTATTTTCCCCATTAAAACAAAAAGGAGGAATTTGGTTTTTTGCACAAATGTGGAATAAGAACAAAATAGCTGCATGGCCCCACAATCACCTATTTGCTTCTTAGGGGAATCTACCTTTTACTGCGAATTAGGTATCGTTTGGTTTGGGACTAACCAAATCCATGATACCTGACCAGCCTAAAAGTGTGCCGCAGAGCAGATCTGCAGATGGGATGTACAAAACACATAGAGAAAAAGTGGGGCCAGCTTCAGGAAACACCTAGCACAGATATACTGTAACCTTTTAACATTTATCCTATTAAGGAGGTCTTCAGAATATTTACGAAAACTTTTGAATGAATGAGATGTTCTTAGCTTGTAAACTGCTGTACTGAATCAAACCAGTTCTATTCTGCTGTCTTCCCCCAATCAGCCTAAACAAAATAAATGTCACTTTGAAGTACATTTTGAGAAAATTGAAGGGTCCTGCCCCCCCCCCCGCTTACTAATTATTGCAAATACAGATCCCCTGAGGAAGTAGCTATAGGAATAGCTATATAGTAAATCTGTTAAGATTTTCTGTTGAATCCTTTGGCTTTTTTCTTATTTTTAAGACATTAGAAGGAGGCTCCTACCGGGGAAGCTTAAAGGATTCCACTGGATGCTTGAACGAAAATGTGACGCCTTCAACTCCTCCTTCAAGAAACCTTGAAGAAGAACAAAAAGCCAAAGCTATGAGAGGCAGGATGTAAGTAAACTTTGGTTATTCCCCCCCCCCCCAAGTAGGTATCTAAAAATGTGTTTTTAATGTAGAAGAATGCCCCTTATACGTGACCTCAGAACCGGTGGATAAAGCCTGTAGTGGTGAGGCTCTGGGCATTAGCCAGTAGGCTCCTTCAACAATTGACTTTGCTCCGATTCAGAAGAAGTTATGCTGAAACCACAGAACCAATTAAAGCATTCCCTGGAACAGTTTTATAAACTATGGTGATGGCATTCTTAAAACTAATTCCTCTGTTCTTAATGTTATACAGTGGACGCTCGGGTTGCGGACATAATCCGTGATGGAGGCACGTCCGCAACCCACAGCATTCGTATCCTGCAGCGCCGTGTCTGCGCACACGCGTGACGTAATGCGGTGCTTCTGCGCATGTGCAAAGCATGATTTAGTGCTTCTGCGCATGCGCGAGTGCCGAAACCCGGAAGTAACCTGTTCCGGTACTTCCAGGTTCAGTGCAGAGCGCAACCTGAAAAGACGCAACCCGCAGTGTTCACAACATGAGGTATGACTGTAGAGGTAACTCGCAGCTTACACTTGTAAACTTACATGATTGCAGCTTTGTGCAGTTGGGGGAATAAATAAATGGAGAGGGTAGGAAATCCACCATTGCCCGCTCCCCATTTATTTAGTCCCCCACCCGCCACTGCCGCCACCGCACACAACTGCGATTGCAGGCTTGCCAGGCTTTGGGAAGAAGGCTCAAGGGTTCTAGCAGTGTCCTAGAGCCCTTGTGTGACCTTCCTAGAACCCAGTAAGCAGCCCTCCACTTTGAAGAGTCTCCTGGCTTTATGCATTTTGCGTTTATGCTTGAACCTCTAGAACAGGCTTCCTCAAACTCTGCCCTCGAGATGTTTTTGGCCTACAACTCTCATGATCCCTAGCTAGCAGGACCAGTGGTCAGGGATGATGGGAATTGTAGTCTCAAACATCTGGAGGGCCGAGGTTGAGGAAGCCTGCTCTAGAACCAAACCCTCTCGTAAGATGCGAGTTAACTGTATATGTCTTCACCCACTATTTCCAATTGAGCAACCAGTGAAATTAATGTATGTAATGAGAGTTGAAAGAAGTTGGTGGCTTTGGTGGCTTTGAATCCTCTTGAACCACCATATAATTTTCTTTTTTTTATAATGCATGCCTTTGGTGTAGGAATTGCCTGTTTATAATCGACCTGAGATGCCCTGATATTTCCCGACTCAGATGAGAGTGATAGGTCTACTACTACTACTTAGTCTACTAGTGAAAATAGTTGTTGACCATTTATACCTGACATATATTTAACCTGGACACTACAATATGCTCCTTTTGAATTTTAGGTTTGTTTTAAATGAACTTGTACAGACAGAGAAAGACTATGTCAAAGACTTAGGAATTGTGGTGGAGGTGAGTAAAATAATCTAGATTGGGTATATATTCTTACTGTGGCTTCTCAAATTGAGTAATATTCTAACATTATAATCTTCATGAACCAAAACCAGATAATTTTATCTGTCATCTGAGGGCACGGAAGAAATGTTTTAATGCTGTCTTTTTGCACTTCTTTAAGGTTTAATTGCTCCCTTCCATGGATATAGAATAAGTCTCATTTGAATATGATGTGTATCTCTAAAATATAACAAAATCTGGAATTTGAAATTTGCTTTTTTAAATTTCTTTTTAAAATTTCCTTAAAGGGATTCATGAAAAGGATAGAAGAAAAAGGTGTTCCTGAAGATATGAAAGGGAAAGACAAGATTGTGTTTGGTAACATTCACCAGATCTATGACTGGCACAAAGAGTAAGTCTGCTTTTAACTGACTATTGCTAAAATGCATAAGACTTCTCATATAAATAGACATTTTACTTGGCCTGAACTACTATACTACATCTCCTCCCTCACCCTCTGGGAGAAGTTCATTGTGAGTTAATGTTCTATAGCTAGTAGCAGCAATCAACATTTCATTCAGTGCCACAGGGTATGTGATTCTGAGCATTTGTTATACCTCAAGAGGTCTCTTGCAAGCTTCAAGCAAAAACTCTAGTGTCTGGTGCCATAGATGTTAGTTGGCTGAATATTATGACTTACAGGGCACAGCACTGTTCTGGCCTCTTACTCTAGTATTGCCTCTTTTGCTCAGTAATTGCTGAAATCTGAAATCTGAAATTTTCTATGCCATTATTTGTTAGTTGCACCCATGATGAGACTCTGTAGAATCCTTCATTTAAAATCAAATGAATATATGTTATTGGAGAATCTCAGGGTTGCAAAGATGAACTTTCGATTTATTATATGTGCAGAAAGGAAATAGTTCAAAAATGCAGGTGGTGGCAGTGATAAATTCCATGGAACAGAGATGTCTGATAACTGACTCCTGTTTTCACAACCTTTTCCTAACAATTATGGGCAATTATCCCTATTTCTTTGCAACAGGAAGACTGGACTGGGGCTGTCTTCATTAACAGATGAACAGCAAGGTTCTCAGTATTTGGAGGAGGATATTGCATGCCAACGGGGTGGGCTTTTTATATTCACTTGTTCCTCATGTGCAATTAAATTCTCTTAACCATTAGCAGGATGCAGCCTAAACTATTCAGAAGTAACAGATCTTATATGAGGGTAGTTTTATCTGTGATGCAAGACAAAATCAGATAAAACTATATAGTATGGTGGTGAAGAGTACTGAGGGAGACTTTGTGAATAGCTGTGTATTTTTTATTGCAGTTTTTTTCTTGCTGAACTGGAAAAGTGCCTTCAAGAGCATGACCGTTTAGCACAGCTCTTCATCAAACATGTGAGTTTCATGCTATTCCTTTTTAAAAAACGGAAATAGCTCCTAAATGTGTCCCTGTTGTGCTGACTGGATATTTTAATTAGACACACACACACACACACACACACACACACACACACCAAATGAGGATAGGAATAATACCTGGATTTCCCTCAAGCCATAAAATAGGATGTGTGAGTGGAGTATTTATTTTGCTTTTCCAGTATGAAAGTAATTTTCCTTCAATATCCACAAAATTGTCTCAACTAAAGCCATAATTGTAATAATATTGTGTTTTACTTAATTACTTCTGTTAAAACATGGCTGGAAATGTACCCACCACCCCAAATGCTGCTTCAAAAACTGTTTAGCTGCTTACTTCCTGGCTACAACCTTTGTATATTTGTACAGGATGTGTGTCTTCAAGAACACAGCTAAACTAACACAGATGTATACCTCAGCAATTTCTAATAATACATTGCTTATTCAACAGTCTACGTTTTTTACACTTCAACTAGGATTATAGAACAAGTGCCTCCTTAGTAATAGCTTGATGGGCTTGGACCTGGATTAATATCCTATATCAATCATATACTTGCTGGCTGGCCTTGAGCATGTCCTCATCTTTTGGCTTGAGGAAGTAATAATAGTGTAGGGCCATTTGACACAGGAGCCCATGAACTATCTCTTTGTATATTGAAGATTCTAGTTTACTGTTCCACCTATTTGCTTTTATAGTTGTTACAGTCAGTGATCCAAGGAGCTTTGTTCCTGTCCTCTCAGCAGCAGGACTATGGCAGTGTGCCTAGCTGCTTCAGAAAGCTAACCGGAGAGATATGGAAGTTGCAGCAAAATGAAAGCAACAGTGGCATATGTGGCATGTCTCCTGACAAGCAATCATGCAGTCTTACCCTTCTTGAACAAGATGAATTGCCTGAATCTGATGTCCACATGGGGCGACCCACTCACACGTTATCTTTGGGAGGAAGGAGGGTGCTTGTGCTTCTCTACCACATGGATACTTTTGAAAGCCTGCGGGTTTAGGAACTGGACTTTAGTTTTATCTTGGTTTCCTCATTCTTTTTCCGAAAGTTGGTGTCTGTACACAATCCTTTGATCAGGTGATAGTAGACAGTAAAATTAAAACAAGGAAAATAGATACTCCCTAAGACCGTCTGGACTGTGGCTGACAAGAATAATTAAATTTGCTTTCTGTCACTGTCCATGCAGTGGTAAAAGCTTTAGTCTGGGCTTAGACTAAGAAAACTATGCAAATTTTGTTTTTACAGGAGAGGCGATTACACATGTATGTGGTGTACTGTCAAAACAAACCAAAATCTGAATATATAGTAGCGGAATGTGGTGCATATTTTGAGGTAAGGTTTGGCCTTCATTCCTTATTCATGTTGCAGCTTAAAATACACCTGACAGGATCTCTTCTCCCCTCTCATATTTGCACACACATTCCTACAGCTGTGTCAGCAAGCTTATCCCATTTGGATTATTGGCTTTCCCTCTTTCTATCTTTGCTTTCCAAGTAAATTCTGCCATATATTTAGCAGTGTGTTCTTTCTCTTGTGCCCCACCTGATTCCCTGTACATTTGCTGCTGCTAGGACCAGCATACCTGTGGTATCAATTTTTTTGTTTGGTAAAGCATATTTATGCAAATAATAAGGGGTAAAGAAGGTTCTACACCTGTCACTTAGAGTCAAAGTCAGCTCTGAAAGAAAACAGGTGGAATAGATACAGATGAAAAGTAACACCATAATTAAATTAGTTCATCTTTAAAGTGTAAAAATACTCTTTATTAGAAAGTTTTGTCATTTACCTCATTGTTTTAACAGATGCATAGATGATTGGCGGATATTGTAGCAGGTGTGAGGAACTGAGGGTGGGTGGGTGTTAAAGGAAGAGAGCAACCCCTCCATACCTTATGGTTCCTAAACCATTTTATGAAAGGATTCCATTTATGTCTGTCTCAAGGTCTAGAAACTGCCTCAAATATTAAATTTAAAAATTCTGACAAATTCTGCTTAAAATCCTTTAAAAAAAAAAAAAAAGCAACATTTCTGCAACTATTTGAGTTTCATTCCCTTCAATTTGGGGGTTGTTTCATTCCATTTAATTGACAGATAGTGCCAGTGTTCTTTCCAGAAAATTTTTGTACCCCATTTCTGAAGACGTTTCATGCTTGATACACTCACTTTAGCCTCCTTTTCTACCCACCCACCCACTCAGCAAGAAGAGTAAAGGGAAATTATATTCATCTGTACAATACTAATCTTAATTGTTACTGGCCGATTGTAGTAACGTTTGGACCAGTCTAACTGTTCGGTTTGGAAAGGTGGGCTAGTCAACATGTCATAGATAACTATAATCTCAGGGAATTGACAGAAGGCACATGTTACAAAATTTTGCTAAAGGCATAGTCTGGTCAATGCTTGGATATCTTGAGTTTCCTTGGAAGAAAGACAAGATATAAATAAGTATATTTTTTGTTGATATTGCCTACTTTTCATTTTCTAGGAGGTGCAACAAGAAATAAACCAGCGGCTAACACTCAGTGACTTCTTAATAAAGCCCATTCAAAGAATAACCAAGTACCAGCTGCTACTCAAGGTGAAATATACCAGTGAAGTGTTGTGTCTAGGAAAAAGGTTATCCAAATACCTGTATACTGATAATGGCAAAAAAAAAAAAACCCCACCCAGTTGCTATAGCAGGCTAAACCACAATGCTCCCTGGAGGTGTGCAAGGGCATCTGTATGCATACTGGAGCTTTACTTGTTTGGTTTTCCCCATACTGCATCAAAGCTATTGCAATACAGAGGGCATGCACTGTGAAGGCAGGGTTGAGTGGATGGGGTGTTTTCCAGATGGAGGCCATTTAAAGTTGAAAGGTACGGTTTACGTGTTCAGCATTCAAAAAGTCTTCTAAAATTTGTAAATGCATACATTTTGTTTGTCTTGTGTGCTATTTGCTCATCAGTTAGGACCTTTATGTCTATAAATGGGTGGCACTTTTAAACCGCAACATAGACTCACCTAAAGTTAGTGAATTTTAATGTGTCCCCAGATAAGAGCCTTTCCACAAGTAAACAAGTATGCCTTCAAAGGGGAAAATATCAATATGTATTCTTGTTAATTATTTTTAAGAGGATGTTTTTCATTCCTGTAGGATTTTCTAAAATACAGTGAAAAAGCTGGGCTGGAATGTTCAGAGACAGAGGTATGGACTTTTATCTGCTGTTTTTTCTCTTTTGTATTGTTTTTATTGAATGATTTTAATGTGTTCATGTTGCGAGCTGGCTTGGGTGTTTGTATATTAACAGAAAGTCAAGATACCAAAAAAGTATATATTTTCAAAGAGTGATTTTGATATGGTGAAACCAGTAAGAATAAAAAAATGATTTTTTTTATTATTTACTTTCCCACCCCCACCCCCACTGCCTTTAAATGCTTGCTTTTGTGCTGTATTCGTTTTCAGTAATGTTTAATGTAAAATGTCAACTAGGGCTAAAATTAGTGAATGAAAACAGCTTATGAGCAGCAAATTGAATATCCTTACTTTAGACTTTCCTTGCCCTCTTCCTTTGGTCATCAAGGATAGTTGCAATTGACACAAGATGACACTTGATATGATGCATTAATTAAAAACACAGAGTTACAAATTGGGAAGACACAAGTTTGGATACCAGCCTAGAACTTGCAAAATGTCTTTCAGTAGACCAAGATGTTGCTTGATCTCACTTCCATCAGTCCCAGGCAGCGTCACCCCCTCCAGGAGTTGTGATCCAACAGCTGGAGGGGGACTGTGTTGACTGGCAGTGCACCAAACAGTATTTGTTCAGATAATTTTATTGAAGTCCCTTTCAAGCATTCTCCTCATGCTCATCTTTGTGTTGATTGGAACTATACCTGCTGCCCCTTCCTGCCATCGGTTCATTGGGGGGGGGCTGAAGTGTGGAGCTTTCTCTTCATGCATAGGCTCACTCTGTCCCATACTGCAGTGGTTGCCAATAATTTTGGATCAGTGGGCACATTTTGTATTTTGAGAGAGTGCACCAGGGGGCATGGCAAAACACAAAATTAGACAATACTGTACAGTCAGAAGGAGCTATTCCCTCATTCACAGGTCTTGAACAGGAGTTCAAAATCTTTTACCTTTGTCCAAAACCAACCCTTCTGTAGCCCCACTTAAAGGCAGGCTGTGGAGCTATGGCTTCATCAGGGCTTGCATTTGGTAAAGTGGGGCTTGCTGATAGTTAATGGTCTCTAGATGGTTTGAGGCAAAGGCAGCTTCATATGACTGGCTTGGAAGGTAGTAAGGCAGTGATGGCTAACCTTGACACTCCAGATGCTTTGGAACTACAACTCCCATCATCCCTGACCACTGGTCCTGTTAGCTAGGGATGATGGGAGTTGTAGTTCCAAAACATCTGGAGTGTCAAGGTTAGCCATCACTGTAGTAAGGGATTCAATTCCTGCCCCACCTGTGGTTGGTTTCACTGAACCACTTTCACACCACAGCCAAAACAAGGCAGGCTGTTCTTGTTCTGGTCACTTTGTGCATTTCCTGTGTACAGCAGGCCTCTACATGGGTGGGGATTGTGGTCAGTCCTTGGTGGCAATAATTGTGCCTGCTAGAATTATTTTGTAGGTGGATTTTTGGGTCACGCTGTAGGTGTGATGGGAAGCCATATTTGAAGTTCCACTGTCTAGCTGCTTTAGTAATTGGTTATACTGTCCTGCAAAATAAGCATTGACCCCCTTTCTTGAGCATTCTTGAGCTATTTGCTCCACTGACATCTTTCTACAAGATACCCACTTTCAGACTCTGGTCTGTGTACCATGGATGGAAGGGTCAATACGTGGTTTGTCCTACCTTGAGTAGGATAACACACTATATGCCCTTTTATTCCTTCCAGTTCTGATTATGTGTTGCCTCTCTCTAATAGAAAGCTGTGGAGCTGATGTGCCTTGTTCCTAAACGCTGCAATGACATGATGAACCTGGGTCGTCTTCAGGGCTTTGAGGTAGAAGTCAATATTTTTGAATGTGGATGTAATAGTACAATTGTTGGCACTAATAGCTGTGTCTCATTGGAATAGCCCAACTGCATTTTAGGAAGGGGGGGCATTGTGTGAACTTTCTTCCATAAAATGGTAGGTATGATATGCTTAAACTTTCTGCTTTGAGTCTTACCCAGGAAGGAAGTTTCGTTTGTACACTTGTGGGCAGGAGTGTGCTCACACACATGTGCATACACACACACACACAGCTGAACAGAGACTGTTTAATCATTTCCTTTGGCACCTGTAATCACATAGCAAGCAGTTTCTTATGCCTGGTGCCTTTTACCTTTGCTGTTGTTGTTGGAGGCATCACTGTGACTCTCAGTCCAGTGAAACCTTGAAGCTTCTATGTAGTATTGTGTTGAAGTTGTTGTAGCTTATAATTTCCCTGTTACTCCTGATTCTCCACTGTGGGATTTTTGAGTAAACTTTAGTCATTTTGAGTAAAACTTCAGGCATCTGCTTCAGAGTCACCAATGTGGAAATCTTACATATGGCAGGACATTGGACTGAATTCCTTATCACACATACAATATAGTATGGTGTGGGAGATATGCACATACACCTGTGTGTTTGCATGCCAAATTCCTGTGTTCCTTCGGGGGGCTTTGATGCAGGAGGTTTGCAAGAGTCAGATATATGGGTGGGCATTCATAAATTGTACATAATTCCATATTCATGTTAGGGTATTGGGTACTTGAACTTGGTAGCAAGTTTTGAGCATAAATGGCTAAACATCATGTGATAATGAATCATTTCACACACATGAGCAAATCCTAAGGTCTACTCCAGACCATGTGATAACATGCTCGCCATGATTGGGTGCCTTTCCTCTTTCTATGCTATCTGTGTTTAACATTTATTTAACTTAACATTTATTTAACTTAGGGCAAGCTGGCAGCCCAAGGGAAGTTGCTACAGCAGGATACGTTCTATGTAACGGAGCAGGATTCTGGAGGTCTCTCTCGGCCAAAAGAACGCAGAGTTTTCCTCTTTGAGCAAATTGTCATCTTCAGTGAACTTCTGAGGAAAGGCTCTCTAACACCTGGGTATCTGTTTAAGCGAAGCATAAAGGTAAGTTGCGGTTGTGCTTCCTTGAGTCATTTGAAAACTTCACTGCAGTGCATTTTTCCTTTTCTTGGTTTGCTGCACACTAGATAGCAAAGTTGGTGGTGTGAAAAGGTCCTTCTGCTTCAGTGCAGGAGGTTTAAAGAAGATGGTCATTAGGCCCTTTTCCAGTCCTACCGTTCTATCATGTCATTCTCTGACTTGCAGCCATGGTGTACAATATATATATAATCTATTTTAATATTCTGTTCTATTATTCTGTGGCATGTGTGTGCAGACTGAGTGAGTGATTAAATAAAACTGCTAGGATAGCATAGGGTTAGGATAATGATCATCAAAATAACATCACATCTAATTAGACCTGAACGATCTAAACCAGCGTTGGAGAACCTTAGGCCTAGGGGCCAAATGCAGCCCCTTGGCCCCTTAGTACTCTCACTTGGCCATACCCCATACCCGAGCTACACCCTCTCGCAGACAGCCTCAGCAGTCTCCTTCACTGCTTTTGCCTGGATGAAATGTGTTGTTGACCTACAAAAACACCTCTTGCTTGCCTTGATGAATGGGTGGGTGTTTTGTGTGCTTCTGAATTCTACATGGCTCAAATATAGCCTACTGTACTGTACTGTAGAAGTTGCATCCGTTGCCCCACCCACTTTCATCTGTGCCCTACTGGCATCCGACCCCTAGAAGGTTGCCCATGAAGGAAAGAGACCTTCAGGACTGAAAAAGATTCCCAACCCCTGCTCTAAATGTTCAGCAAAAAACTTCAGTCAGCAAATGATAAACCTTCGTACACTTGCATTGTATGCCTGGGCAAATAGCATTATACTTTCCCTCTTAGAGGCTGTTCTGTTTATGCTTGTGTTTTTTTGGCAATATGACAGCATTTTCTGTTTGGGAGGGCATCTCATGTAGAGCAATTTGCTTCCTCCCACCCATAATTATTATCATTGCTGACCATTAAAAAAGCCAGTAACTGTTCTTGAAGATGCTTAGCACAGAAGCTGAAGAACAAAGCTGAGAGCCAAGTATTCTCTATGGGATGTTACTCCCAGAGAGTTCCTCCTCTGGAGAAGTGAACCTTCTGTGGTTGCTGCTCTTCATTTGGACAGTGGTGGCAGGGCCATCTTTCAGTTTAGCTGCTATATAGTTTACCTGAATTTGCTTGCTCCCCCTTGAATGAGCATTGAGCTTTCTCTGCTGCTTGCAGATGACATACCTAATCCTTGAGGATAATGTGGACAATGATCCCTGCAAATTCGCACTCATGAGTCGGGAAACGTCAGAAAGGCTCATTTTGCAGGCAGCCAATCCTGAAATCCAGCAAGCTTGGGTGGAGGATATCAATCAAGTGCTGGACACACAGAGGGACTTCTTAAATGGTAAGCATTTTTATCTCTGTCCTTGATTATAGAAAACCCAAGTGCTTTCTGACTGTTCTGGGCAGAACCTTATTCCTACCTAGATTGCTGTTTCAGGCTGCCTCCATAACTGTCATGCACACTGACCTTTGATATCTTCCTTTTAAGTGGAGCATGACTGGAGGCAGATACATTTTGTGCTAAGGATTAAAATCTAGGGTGAAAATCTTTTTCTTTTAGGAAGTCTAGCAGTGGAGTTCAGGATGGGGTGTGTTGGATTGTACCATTGTCTCCCAGATCACCCAGTCCAGATACTTACTGCCACTCTCAAAGAACTCTATAAATGGTTAGCAAGACAAGTCCTACTTTCTCAGAAGCCATGTTAATTCTTCTTCAGCGACACTTCTTTTTGTATACGCTGTCATCTTTCACAACGGTGTCCACCAATTTACCTGGGACAGATGTTAGGCTAATTGGCTTGTCATTTCCTTTATCCCTCTTTAAAAATTGGCCACTTCACAGTCCTTAGGTATGCATGCCAGTCTTGGGTACAAGCTACATCCCCCCCCCCCAATGATGCTGAATCATGTGAGATTCAGGGGGTATTAGAGGAAGTCCTACTTCACACGGTAAGTAGTTTCAACTATGGACTCCTCTTCTGCTTAGAGAGGATACAGGTTCCCCATCCATTTTATATTTGCATATAGTAAGGGATGGGCATGCAGAGCTCCTGGCTTTGGAACTAGGTTTGTTCCATTTTTTCCACCTTGTTCTTAAGCCAGAATTTTGCAGAAGCTGTGTTTGCCTCTCTTCTCTACCAATTTCATCTTAAATAAAATAAAGATTAGTAAACTTTTAGGACTAGCTGCTATTTAGTATCAACCACCAGAGCAACAAATTATGAAAGCAGGAGGGGCATCACTGAGCAGACACTGCTCGCTGTTGCTGTTGTCGAGAGGCTGGAAGTGGGGAGTATTACTATGAGTGAGTCCCCCCCAGAGTGGCTGGGGGGACCCGGCCAGATGGGCGGGGTACAAATAAAAAAATTATTATTATTATGAGCTACAAGTGGGCCTGATCTGCACCATTGGGTTTTTACGGTCTTGTTAAGTCAGCACTTGTGAAAGTGCTTCCCTCACTCTTCCTGAAGAGAAACTGCTTCCAAGCTATGTAGGTGAATGGTTTGTATTTTTCCAGGCTACTTGTTTGAAACAAGCTAAACATGGCATCCCTTGCATTAGGCAAACATTGTGTCGCAAATGGGCAGGTCTGTACTAACTCCTAGTGTTCTACTCCAGCACTACAGTCTCCTATAGAGTACCAGCGCAAAGAAAACAGCAGTTCTGCTGTAATGAGACCCCAGACCAGCAGGGTACCTCAGCCCATCACCAGACCCTATTCCTCAGGTCCAGTAGGGTCGGATAAACCTTTGAAGGCTACAATGCGTAACCCATCTCTTCCACCTCTGAAAATATCTACCTCCAATGGCAGCACAGGGCATGAGCAGCACCAGCCTGGGGACAAATATGAACTAATCAAGGTATGTATGTATTTTCACCTTATTTTTTTTTTTACTGCAATTGTCGTCATTTCAAATTTGGCCTTTTACTGATCCTGGTTAGTGGATGTGAGTACTTGAACCAGTGAGTCAATATATAGATGGTAACTGCTGATCCAAGAAGGAAATGGTCTTCAGCTTTCAGTCAGCAAAGTGCAGTCTTAAGCCTGTTCTGGGTGTTAGGAAAGGGGTCAAGAATCTGCATGGTGTGATTTTTTTTTAAAAAAGCTGAAAGCAAATTCGACAGAGGGAAACACAAGTGCATCTCTAGCCTTGAAATCACTGCCACATGTGCTGGTGGCTATTAGTTGTAATTGCTTTAAAGAACAACAATCTTAAGACAAATTCATGGGGAGTGGTCCCCACTGAATGGGAATGGGAAGTCCGTGTTCAGAGGGGGTAGATAACAGCAAGAAAGTGCAATTGCCTTCATTCCTTCTTGCAGACTTCTCAGCAACAACTGGCATAAGTGAAACATAGGAAACTGTGGTATACCAAGTCAGACTGTTAGTCTGCCTAGCTCAGTACTGTCTACACTGACTGGCAGGGTTTCAGTCCTAACTCTCTCCCAGCCCTACCTGGAGATGAGTTGAACCAGGGAGCTTCTGCACACAAAGCTCTTCTTGCTTCTTATTTTTCTTTACCTTAATTATATCAGCTGCAGTACTTCCATTATGTGACCAGGGTTTCACTTTGCATTCCAAAACCGATGTAACTTGATGCATTTATTTAACTGATCTTCTTTCTTGCCCTCCCATCTCCCAAATTAGGAAAATAATCGATTTTCAAAAATGTCCTACGAAATTAGTTGACAACTGTTGTGTCCCAAGCTTATGTGTAGGTTTTGTTCACAAGCAGGCTATTAAAAAGAGCTACTGCTTATAGTGACAATGAGTATGCATTTGTGAATTTACACCAACTAATCTGTAGTCTGTCAATCGCACAGCATCACATGGAAGGAAACACTGCAGTTGCCTAGGCAACATACTGCTGTGCACACTGAGATGTCTTGTAAACTCTTAGTACACTTAAATGTGTTGCCCAGGAGATGCTGATAAAAAACTTAGCATTGCACCCGAGCTATCTTGTCACTGTTGCTTTCTGTGTCTCTTCTTCAGAATGACTTGGGTGGGTGCAATGGGACCTCTTCTATGGTGGTCATCAAAGATTACTATGCACTGAAGGAGAATGAAATCTGTGTCAACCAGGGTGAGGTGGTCCAAGTACTTGCCATTAACCAGCAGAACATGTTCCTTGTGTACCAGCCTGCCAATGACCATTCACCAGCAGCAGAAGGATGGATCCCAGGGAATATATTGGCTCCCCTCACTAAATCAACTACAGATAATAGCGATGGAGGCATAAAGTAAGTGCTGTATTGGATTCCCTGGGAGCAGTATGTGGATTTTTGAGGAAAAATAAAACCCAAATCTTAGGATTTTCCTGCCTTTTTTTTTAAATCTACAGTGCCATTGGAACAAACTTTGCTTGGTAACACAACATGGGGTATCCATGTTGGCATAGTTGGGCTTTTGTTGGAATTTTGTTCTTTCCCCGCTCTGCCCCCCATAGTTTGTAAAGAATTGAAATCCATAGACAGTTTAAAGGGCATGGTTCCCCCCCCCCATCCTTTCCTAAATATGGACCTGATTTGACTGGACTTGTATTTATCTTGTGTTTTAAATTGCTTATAATATATATAAATATAAATATATATATATATAGGTTATAATGATATAGAGCAAAGAAAAACACCACCCACATACACCAGGCCTTGTATTGGATTGAGACCTACTTCTCAAGGAATACAGATTCAATGTTGTCAATGGCAATTTCTTGTACAGATTGTAACTTTTTTATTTTGAAAGTTTCTTTTTTCTGTTCACATAATATTTTGTAAAAATAATTTGGTTTGAGAATTCCCCTTTGGAGTACATTCCTGTAAAAAGTATTTTGCACTATTTAAAGAAACCCATATTTGAAGTCAGGTTGTGCAATATTATGGATAGTCGCAATGTTCATCATTGTACCTGTAATGTAACTAATAATTTTAAATGTACTATTTTAAATATGTAAAATAAATTTTCACCATGAGCATGTTTTGATGAGGTTAAAAAGGACCAGTTTTTGACCCTCTTTAAGTTCTTATTTTTCTTACAATGTTTTGTTCCTTATTTAACAAATGTGTGAATACTCTTTCACATTTTTTTGAAATTTGTCAGTTTGAAATGACTAAATAATGCAAGAAAATGTTTTTGATATTAAATACTGAAGGTACAATCCTTTTTGTAAAACCAGTTGATTTTTATTTATTTTTTAATCTTCAGTTGTCAAAAATTGATTCAGCATTGGTTATCTTGCACAGATTCCTTGGAGTACAGTTGTTGAAGGGAGCTCTTCAATGGACTTTTAAGTACTGAAGATTAGGTGTGTTGACTCATTAGATTTAACGTATGCTGCAGCAAATGAATAAGGCCCAGTGCAGGCACAATGCTGCCAGTCTTTATATCTTAAGAGAGAGGGAATAGCTTACATGAAGATTTCCACACAAAGAATTTTTTCTTATTAGCCTCAACCATGATTTATTGTTGCATCTGCACAGATGCTATGAGTCTGATTTCTAACCAGGATTTGAAGCAAGACTGCAAATATTTGCTAAGCTGCTTCACATTAACCATGGTTAGCATTGGTGCGTCCTGGGTGTAGTGCTCAACTATGGCGAAAACCAACAAGAGAAGAGGTGAATTTGCACCAAAGAGGGGAGAAAGAATGTGAGCTCACAGCACACACCCCTGCTTTCTTGTCAATGCTTAATATGGTTATGTTTGCACTGGGCTTAATAATTTATAGTCTTTACAAAAAAATAAAAAAATTCCTTCCAGTAGCACCTTAGAGACCAACTAAGTTTGTTATTGGTATGAGCTTTCATGTGCATGCACACTTCTTCAGATACCTTCAGATACACTTCTTCAGGTATCTGAAGAAGTGTGCATGCACACGAAAGCTCATACCAATAACAAACTTAGTTGGTCTCTAAGGTGCTACTGGAAGGAATTTTTTTATTTTTTATTTTGTTTCAACTACAGCAGACCAACACGGCTACCTACCTGTAACTAGTCTTTACAAAGTTATCATAGAATTGTAGAGTTGGAAGGGACTAGGAGGATCATCTAGTCCAATCCCCTGCAAAGCAGGAATCTTTTGCCCAATGTGGGGTTCGAACACACAACCCTGAGATTAAGAGTCTTGTGAGCTATGTCCTGAACATATCAACTGAGCTATGTCCTGAACATCATTCATCCAGTGAAGATCACAAGGTGGTGTCAAGGCCTGAGGAAATGGGGAGTAACAGAAGTTTCTTAATGGAACTCACATGCTGGTTTTGTCAGGTGTTTGTGTGATTGGCCTTGCTCAGGGTACCTCCCATATTAGGAACAGTCCAGGGGGCATATTCACAAAATTCAGTGAGATGTGGGAGCAGTTATTTTCACGGCAAGGGGAATTGCCATGTGGGTTGGGACTTAGGTTTTTGACCATGACTTTTCATGCACAAAACTGCTATGCTACAGGAAGACCAATGATACAGCAAACATTGCACCAATGGAAATAAAGCACAATGACTTGCTGGGTGGGAAAAACATGAACAATATATGCATAAATACATAACGGTACAGAGAGAGAAGGCCTATGTATCTCTCTCATGGGTTTCACTCTACTATAGAATCTGCAAATGCTGAGAATTCTGCACACTTTGTTTCAAAGCCTTTTGTGTTCTCAAAATTACTTCAAGCTGACTTGAATTTATAGGGGGAAATGGGAATTTTTCTTCCCCTCCTCTCCAACATTAAAAGTTTGGCCTTTCATTCAGAAAAAAAGCAAATCTATATCACTTCACTAGTTTTATGTTACTTAATAATGTTCCCATTCTTTCCCATTTACTTCTCATGCTTCTATGGATATTATGCTCAAGTATAATCTTGGAGAAATTTGCCCCCCTGAGCTCTGCAAACCAAAGCCCTGTTCATGCCTGCAGTACACACATTCACTGAATGTTTGGGTGAAGGAGTAAAACCACAGGTCATTAGGAGCCCCTTTCACACCTTCTGCTAAATATACTTGAGTATGAAGCTATATTTCCCCCACTTGTTCAGTGAGCATGCATGTGGAGGTTGTGAACAGGACTGGTACAGTGCAATATCACATGGTTTGATGATATTGATATCCATTGCATGCTCCCAAACAATGTTGCCTATCAGACTTCTCTTGTAACACTAGCATATACACAGTTCATAAACTACGGTTGACCACAATTTGATATAAACCAGTTTAGTCTTGTGATGGTGTGGCTTACTTGCTCTAAGCCTTGCTTTTTGTTTTGCTTTTTAATATTACACTGCAGCCAAGTAATGTTAACAATACTATAAGCACAAAAGCATTTCAGTATTGGAACGAAGTGTTGTTTTGTGAGAAAATTCATAAAATGTTCATTCATTTCCCAGTTTGCATGCAACTTTTTGGGTAGCTCTACACACCATTTTTCACCACAGTAAAAAAGGCAAATGTCATACGTGTGTGCACACATCTAGAACCTCTTGCTCAGTTGGGAATCCCAGATATATGCACATAAATGTTTAAAAGATGTATGTGTGGATGCCCACCCTTCACATATTTTCTGCAGGAAACACTGGTGTTACAGCAGTGTTTTCCTGTGGCAGTTATGAAGTGCAGACCTGCCCTTTCTTGTAAGGTATGTAGTTATGTCTTCATAGCTGGGATCAGAGTCTAGACTTGCAGTATACATACATACATACATACATACATACAAACAAACAAACCCAAGACAAATACAGCAGACAACTGAGCCATGGTGTTTTGCTTCTGTTTTTGAAAAGTGAGTTCTCACTCAGCTGTATACATGAAAATGTATTACAAATCCATGGGGGGGGGGTTCCTCTGTTATAAAGTGATATGCAGTGGCGATCCAGTTAATGACTAAATTGTCAGTGTTCTTATTTGCTTTGATACATACGCTTTCCTATTTCTGCTTCCCCATCGTAGAGAAAACATTTTGTGGCAAAGGTAGGATGTGTGTTGGGACACAAAATGGGAATATAGAAACTTCATTTTCTGTTCCTTAGAGCAGAAAGACAAGCATTGCTACACTTAAGCAAAGATGTTCCTGTTCTTTCAACATGCCTGTGTTTTATCAACTCGGCTGTACTATGATGTTTATCTCCTCTATCTAATAAAGTGGTTATTATCTAACTTCTGATGTTTGGGAGCTGGCACCGAACTGTGGAATATACAAATGCTTTGCGTTGCTCTGTAAGATATGCACAAAGACTTGATTTCTCTCTAATTTTGCAATATTTTCACTTTAACTGGAAGAATTTACTTTGCCAACCATTGCAGGTTGTGAATAAGAAGTATGCTGTTACCTGCGGACCTGCAGCCATCTTACAGAAAATATCTTTTTTCAATTAGCAAGAATAAACAAAACATTTGTTCTAGACTAGTTTGAAATCCTGACTTGAATGTTTGCACCCAACTAGGCATATTGCAAGTGGCTTCTCCCTTCTTCAGGGGGGCTGCAGGTATCAAGAACATGTGTGCTGATTGCTTTTCCACATCCCTTCCTCTTCCTACTAAGATACGCCATTTGATTGGTGCATTTTTTGGTACAACAGGAAGTCATGTTCATGGCATACCCTGCGCATGAGAAAGCGGGCAGAAAAGGAAAGCAGTGGCAAAACTGAAGCCAATGGCCTACGTAAACCCAAGGATATTCTGGGCAACAAAGTCTCTGTTAAAGTGAGTAAGGCCATCAGAAGCTGTGCGCTGCCTCCTGCTTCTCATCCTCACTCCCCCTGCAACATCCTCTATATGGACAGGGGGTGACATCTGGCTTTTTACTTTGTTTTGTTTTTCCCTTTTTGCTTTTTATTTTTAATTTGTTTTACTTTTCGGTAGTAGTAGACATTTTGGCCGGATTTTGCATGCAAGATACAACACAGCTTTTTTCCCTCCTCACCACTGGCATCCAAAATGTAAGTAAATAGTTTCTGTGTGTGTGTTTGTGTGTAGTATTTAACTTCAGAAGTTTAATGCAGCCATCAAAAGTGTATGTGCAGTTAAAGATGTGCAGTTAAAAAGACCAAGCAGAGTCAAGTAAAATTTTCCCTTGGAGGGACCAAAAATCATGCCAGCCCAAACAAGGCAAGACTTGGCTATTAATAGATGAGGAACAATCTGCAACAAATGATCCATGAGCAGCAAAATGCCTTCAGGGGTTGATAAGCAATGACAGTGCAGAACAGGCAACCTCTGTCAAAATGACCTGCTAAAAGTTTTAGTGGGGCTGTTTCATCCTTCTAGGGCTGCTTAAACACTGCCTAACACTGCTGTTTTAAAACTAGTTTAGCTGTTGCGGCATTTCCAATACTACAGAGATTGTTCATTTCAAAGACTTCCATGATGCTTTCAACAAATTCCTAGAAATTAAATTCCTAGAAATTAGGGATGAGGAAGAAAAACTGCACCTTTCCCCGCACCCAGTTATGTAAGGGCAATGTTTAGTTACTGCTCTGGTTCTTTCATGTGGCTTCTGACATCTTCTCCTGGAATTGTGACTGCTATATAGAAACAACCCAAATAACTTCCAGCTCTTCTGGCCAATCATTCTCCCCCCCCCCCAAAAAAAAGGGATTAGGAAAATCTAGTTGTAATAATGAGTCGTTTAGTTGGGAACTGTGATGCCTACGGGGGTGGGGGGGACACCACTCTTGAGTATTGTCTCTTTTTATTTGTTTTATTTAACAATATATCTAGACTGCTTAAGCAAAAAAGAAAATTTCTAAGAAGTTTACATAAGACAGTCATAACTCCCACTTACGCCTGCCAGTCCTCAAAGTCATCGTGAGAATCACATCACTGGTTGTCATTTTCTAGCTGAAAAAGAGAGACTGATTTGGCAAGGAGTATCCAAGGAATTTTTTGTCCACCATGGGATTGAATTCTACTCCCTGAATCCCAATTTCAATGCTTTCCCTCTTAATAGGCATAACTTACTGGAGACAGTGGAAGACACGCAAGTCATGCAGTTGGCACAAAATTCCTGCCCTCCATAAACATGATCTGAAGAAATCTCAGTGCAATTTTTTAGTATAAAAGTGCCAGGAATGTTTGTGGAAATGAAGCAGGAGTTTTGTAAGTGGCCCAACAGAGATGTACGTACATTTTGCTTGCAGTGACACATTTTTGAACATTTCCATGAAGAGGTGGGGCATAGAATTAATTGTGAAATGCCAGCTTTACCTTCTCACCCACTACTACACTATTGTTTCATGGGGTTGACATAACAGCTTTATGCCAAGAAACTTTCTCATGGACAAAGGCTGCAAAATGTTCATGTAGCAAATTCATTGTGAGATCTGCAATGTAGGTTCATTAAACTCTTGGGGATGAAATGCTCAAGGCAACTATGATAAGCTTGCAACCCTTAACGAACATAACAGAATGTGAGAAAAAGGTCCACCCCAAACCACCTTGATCTGTGATAAGGCAGTCTGATCTGTGACTTCCAGCAGAATTACAAACGGTATAACTACTCACACTGCTAGCCTTAGTGATGGCCTGAGTTGTTGCACAGTGAGCATTGTCAATTCACCCTTTGCAGATCCCTAGACCAGTGTCTCCCGACCTTTTTCCAACCGTGGCCCCCTAGGCACTAGCTGCGGTGTGATCAGTTGTTGTAGATCACCCTTATAATATTGTGGGTATCTATTGGGCTTTTCTATCACTAACTTCCAACAACTATTTTGATCAGGCTCTTAAGCCTCAGTCCATCAAAGCACTTGGTCTCTAATGAACTACTGAATTCAGTGGGGCTTAGGCAATCAGAAAGTTGTTTGTGTTTTTTCCCCAAATAGGGTGAGGAGCCAGCTACTTTTTTCATGTTCTTAGGCTGTTCCAGATCCCTGCTGATGCCATTCAGCCAGCATTTGTCGGGGCTACTAATACACTGTCATTTTTATTTGTAAGGTTTTTCTCAGTTTTCATTCTGGTTGCGTGATTTGTCACATACAGTGTTTGGATAACATGGAAGAGTGCCTAAATCTAGAATCCACCCCAGGTCCTTCCTGCTCCCTTTAGAACTTTATCAAATGGACCAAGTCTACATTCTGTGACTCATGCCATAGAAAATCTTCAGGCAAATAATTTGGTTTCCATTCAAATTAATGCTGTTTTTGGAATACCAATGACCATACAGAAGTGTTTTTGTTGAATTGGGGTTTAAAATGAATTAACTGTGGTGTTGGCAATGTAAAATCTGCATGCATTCTAACAACGTTTGCATTTTTGTGTTAATATGCTTGTGTTTGTCATTGTCTATAGAGCAGTGCTAACTTCAGTGAGCCTGCTTGATGCTTTTATCTGCTTACCCTAGTTGATGTAAAGGAAGATAGGGCTCATATAACTTTAACAGATGCGTAGGAGCTGCAGTTCTAGCAGGTGCAGCTTTTCCCCACTCCTGCCATGACCAGCTGCACTTGCTAAAATTCTTCTGTATAGCTGCTACATTTATTTAAAACTTTTCATACCATTCTTCACTCATAAAATTTTCAGTGCATTGCACCATCAAGATAGACATAAAATGTAACAATAAAACCAGAATAGAGAGAGGCTACATTCTTAAAACATGCACAAGATTAAATGCCAGGCTGAACAATAATGTTTCAGCCTGGTGCCATCAATGTGGGCACCAGGCTAAGTTTCTGTTTCCAGAGCTGCAATCATCTTGACCAGACTATTTAAGGTATATGAGCCTGGTTCTCCTTTGCAATCTGAGCAGCATAACAGCAAAAAGAGGGTTGAGCCATATATTGCAATTTAAAATGTCTTGAATAGTTTCTACTTGCAGTCTGGCATGTTTCAATCACATATAGGTCTTTACCAGGAAACTATATTTCTAAAAATATTCCATAGAGGTGCAGGTGGGGAAAAACCCTTATTAATTGGAAATGAATGCATTCTTAAAATTCTTCACTAATATTCTGTGTTACATATAATTTCTGATATTGGGTCACATTTCTAATATAATATCTAGAACAGTATTTTAGAAACTCAAAGAGAATTTAATATTTCAAAATACATCTTTGCAAGTGACATAAACAATTGAAAGTTACGTAAACAGTTATCCCTATGGCCCACCATTCCCAATCTGCTCAGGAGGCTTGGGAACTCCCAGAACAGTAATATGGAACAATCAGTTTAGTGGTAGATCTATTTCTTTAAAATTCTAACTTTAAAATGTTGCTTCTCAAAATATATATTATGCAGAACAATATTTTTCTTTGCATTCTCTTGTTTCTGCCTTAAACATACTAGCATCAAAATACTGTAGTATAAAGAGAGCTCTAGGTACAAGCTCTTGTGGTAGCATATTTCTCAAACCTTTCTGGACAGTTAATAGTTCTATAGGTGCATACTATCTGTTGTGTAGATTGAAGCCAACACAGAGATTCAAGTTTTCATTTAGTCTTTCCTTTGTTTAGTCTTTTTTTTGACATATATAACATATGATTTTGAGCTGTATTATAAATAACTAGTAAATTAAGCCTGTTACGCAAAACAGGCGCTAGAAAGCTCTCTCAGGAGCCCTGCGTCCCTGAGGGGGAAAAGGAGAGAGACGGAGACAGAGACGGAGCCCCCTTTCCGGGACGCAGCGCTCAGCTCCCCGCACTCAGGCGCTCTCCCTCCCTCGCCGGCCGCCGCCTGGATCCGCTCCTCCCGCCCTGCGTATCGGGCGGCCAGAGGGCTGCGGCCAGGGGCGCTACGCCCCCCGCCGCCACAGCGGCTTGCCCCGCGGCTTGCGGGAGCATCGGGCGGGCGGCCACAGGGCTGCGGGCAGGGGCGCTACGCGCCCCCGCCGCAGGGGCCTATCCTATATAATAAAGAGCCTGTGAGGGCTGCGGGCAGGGGCGCTACGCGCCCCCGCCGCCAAGCGCCTATCCTATATAATAAAGAGCCTGTGTCGGGAGAGCCTGTGTCAGAGGGCTGCGGGCAGGGGCGCTACGCGCCCCCGCCGCCAAGCGCCTATTGGTCTGGAACGCGCACGCGCAGTTGGCAATTCCTGTGACACACGGAAAGCAGTACGTCCCGACACAGGCTCTTTATTATATAGGATATTTGTGATTAAACAGCAATATATGGCTTTTTAACATCTTGGATTACTTGTAATACTTCTGAGTAAAGAAATATTATAATGACAAATATTAATATGTAGCTTTAGCAGTTTGTGGGATTTTCATGGATTCATTATTTGTCTAAATCTTGGCAAAACTGGTTTGTGGATCTCCTCTTTGGGCAGGAACGAGAAAGATCCATCAAAACTGCTTTGCGATTTAAATGACAATGGAGAGGAGTCTGGTTTAAGTGCAACACTTATTTTTGTGTGAATGCAGGACAATACTAGTAACAATAATTATGTACAACTAAATACACCGTAAACACCCTTGCAGTTACCAGGACAATTTCCTTTTTTCATTTCTGTTTGATATAAAAGCCCTTAACTCAGGGGTAACCAATGGAGTGCCCTCCTGATGTTGCTGAACTGCAGCTCCCTGACCATTGGCTGGGGCTAATGGCACTCAACCACATTCTGAGGGTACCATCTGCTTGACTACCCATGATCTGCTCTACTGATCAGTCAGTTTTCTTTTCTTTTTTCTTTTTAAAAAAGGTAATATTTTTCTCTTGGTGCCTGTTTGACATGGTAAAAATTAAACACATCTACCACCTTGTTCTAGCTAAGGTTTGATACTACTCTTTTGATCAGGAACTGCATTATTGCATCCTTCCCTTCCACAATCACTACAGGGCAGGCAGGGTGATCCACTTTTATCTGCTTGCGGATTATCCTACAAAAGAATGGAAAAGTTTGCTGTGGCAGCAGGGTGATCTCCCACATCCACCACTCAGAAGTGTGCCTGCAGAGCCTGTTATGTTGTGTGCATACTGTCAAATGAGTAATTTGATCTATCAGCAGTGATAAGACCAATAAGCAGTTGGGATAGGATGCCTGGACTGAGTCTGGCCACACACACCTCAAATCAATAGGCAATCGGTATTGTAAGGAATGGTGCAGGAGGGGGTATCTTTGAGTGCAGCCGTAAGTGTGCTACCTTCTGCTGTGCTCTAAAGTTTCTTTGGATTTGGGCCAAGGAGCACAAAAAAACAGAAACAAAGAAAATGCCGTTTGGATTTTTAAGGTGGGTGCTTAAATTTAAAATTATGTACTTGCACACCTCAGATTGCATTTATGTTTAAGCTGACTGAAGTATATGGATCATGTACATTTTTAAAGATTGACATTTGATAGGCTGAATGGTCAAACACCTGAAAATCTATTTTAAAAAAAACACAAATCCAAGGAGATTGAACTCTTTTGGCTTCACCTGACATTTTATTTCAAATTGAGTTCATTGGGAGGATATAGATCTCAGCACTAGAACAGAATGTTAAGAGTTTGGTGAATGCTCTCCATGTTGCGGATGTTTTAAGGGCCTTGCAAAATGGGGGGGTGGGAGTGGGCTGGTATAGCAGAGGTAGCTCCTCATACTGCTGCTTCCATTAAACCCTTTGATCCCCCCCCCCTTGAATGATTTCAAGATTACTACACCTTTTTTATTCTTTTCCTGCTTGCCACTTAGTGCCTCTTTGTTTGGAAAGCATGTTAGTTGCACAGTGCACATTGCTACCTTGCTCTCACCTGCTTCTGCTGATCTTGTGCCTCTTAATCTCTCTCCCCGTTGTAACTTTGTTCTCTTTCCCCCATGCTGCCAAAAAGGAGACAAACAGTTCAGAGGAGTCAGAATGTGATGACCTTGATCCCAACACTAGCATGGAGGTAGACAATAACCCTTTTGCACCTCCCCCTCCCCCTCCCCCTCCCCCCCACCTTGCACCTTTTTCCACCACCCCCCTCCGAGAAATTCTGCATGTGTAGTTGAATGCACTTGGGGCTAACTGTACTGATAGGCAGAATGCCATCTCAGATAGCAGATCTACGGCGGTGTTAAAGGGCAACAGACAATCACTGATCTAATTTGTTTAAAACCTTTTAACTGGCCTTTATATTCTGCACATGAGGTGTCAGATTGGCTTGGGCTAATCCTTACTATACTGTAAATGTGTATCTTGTATGTACCAGTGTGTTTTGGAGTGCATACAATGCTGGTTTTCCATTCCCTGAAGAAGAGTATACAAAAAAAAAAACCCACCTACCATTGGCGATCACTTGAATATGCCCTTAATCACTACCGATGAGAAATGGTCATGTTTTGACTGATATTAGCAACTGTCCATGGTCAGCTGCTGTCCATTGGTACTACTGAAGTGCATTTACCAGTAAGATCTGGGGAGTTTCAGATTCCATTTAGTACAAGATGGGGAACCTGTGGTCCTCCAGCTGTTAGACCCCCAACTCCCATCAGCTCCAGCCAGCATGACTAATGGTCAGGGATGATGGAAGTTGTAGTCTGACAAGAGTTGAAGAACCATTGGTGCCCCATCCCTGGTTGCAGTGAAACTTGCCTTGCAGACTTCAGTTGTAAGGCAAATTTAATACAACAAATAAAAAATTGTCCAGTAGCACCTTAAAGGTAAAGGTAAAGGGACCCTTGACCATTAGGTCCAGGGTTGCGGTGCTCGTCTCGCATTATTGGCCAAGGGAGCCGGCGTACAGCTTCCGGGTCATGTGGCCAGCATGACTAAGCCGCTTCTGGCGAACCAGAGCAGCGCACGGAAACGGCGTTTACCTTCCCGCTGCAGCGGTACCTATTTATCTACTTGCACTTTGACGTGCTTTCGAACTGCTAGGTGGGCAGGAGCTGGGACCAAGCAACGGGAGCTCACCCCGTCGCGGGGATTCGAACCGCCGACCTGATCGGCAAGCCCTAGGCTCTGTGGTTTAACCCACAGCGCCACCCAACCCTTAGAGACCAACTAATTCAACAAGATACAACAAAGCAGTGAATTCCTACCTCCCAAATTCCTTCTTTTATTTGCTTTTGGCTAAACAGTGCTATGTTGATACCACTGTACTTGCTGTGCCTTTCTAATTATAGTTTATTTTAAAATCCTTTTAATAGAATATCCATTGTTGGCTTCACTGCTTTGCTTACATGAACACAAAACCTAGGGACAAAGGAAGAGGAAGCCCAGAAGAAAATGAGATACAGCAGTATTTTTGTATGGAAGGAGTCAGGGACAAGGTCTCATATTCTAAAAGGCCAGCAACACTGGGCCTTACACAGGCTCATTTCATGTGTTCCCCCATATATTATGTTATTGTCATGAAAAAGGAGCATATCCCTCTCTCCTTGTGACAGTTATGAAACGTTTGTCCCTCTGCGAAGGTGGCCTTCTGCCATCTGCCTTGCCCTAGCAACAGTACTCTGTCAACTTGCAAAATGTTACAGTGCTGTTTTGAACTCCCAAACAAGTTACCGGTAGCTACTTATACATCAACAGAAGAAGACACAGATGTATGTGCTAATTTATGTATGTGCTAATTTATATGTATCTATGCAAATGTAGGGCAGTATAGAAATATAATAAAAATAAAGACAATTACTGTAATTTAAATAGAAATATGATGCATCTCAACATAGTGTGGAAGACTTTGGCCAGCTGATCTATATGCCTTCTCAATTTGCTGTCCAGATACTCACTGTTGATGGACAACTTCATGGGCCCTGATGTCCCCACTTGGGGCTCTTTATCTTTAAACTGGACTTCAAATAGAGGACTGTCCTCTGTAAAGTAGGACACATTGCCACCCAGCTCCCGAAGTAGACCTGCAGTATCCCAGTGCTTCAGTTCTGTAATACTCCATTCATCTGGTTGACCATGTCGTGTCCAGTAACCCTGCCTAATACTTACAGTGTCCAGCCATCTTCCAAGCACCTGGCTTGGACCACTCACAGTTCCACAGTCTCCCTGCTTTGACTGATTAGTAAAAGGCTTCATCCATCCATCTTTGTTCTTCCTCACTTCCTTCTCATGAAAGGTGTATATATAGCAAAGGCAGGGGAGTGCACACACTAGCCTCTGTCTGTCTGCTAGTCCTTAGACTCCAAAGCAGAATCTTGAGGTTCTTCAGTCTTTGAGTAGCTTAAGAACAAAATGGCTACTATATACCTCTTCCCTTCTCTAGGCTTGTCCTTAATAGGTGCCCTCTGCTTTTCTTAACACAATCAACCAGCTGGATTTCCTGGTAAAAAAATGCAGCTGCTCTTTGCTCTGAATGGTGCTGTCAAGAGCAGAGAGCAGGTAAGGGGTGACATTTGACAGGAAAATGGCTTAGAGGTCCTATAGGCTGCTTTTTCTCCAAGTAAGAGTGGTAATGTTTTTCAGAAGTGTAACATAAAGTGTAGTTTGACCATCACATTAGATAACGTGGCAGTGTGTGTATCAAGCTGTTACAGGTGTGGAGGGGAGGATACCATTTCCAAATACTTCCCCAGGTTAAAACAAAAACCATCCCTGGGAATAAAATGTTAACACATCTAAAAGAGAAAATCCACCCTAGCTCTTTTCTTAACTACCTGTTTCTATTTTGCAAAAAATCTCTGGACAATTGGAATGTGTGTATTCAATGCACCTTTATAGCACTTCTAACAGTTACGGCTCCCCCACAAAAATACTGGGAACTGTAGTTTACCCACCACAGCGCTACACTCCCCAGGACCCTTAACAAACTACAGACCCCAAGATTCTTTGGGAGAAGTTGCGTGTTTTAAATGTACAGCCAGACTGTACTGTGCGACAATCAGAAAACCTTGATTACAAGGTCCCTTCAGCCTGCATTGTTTATGCCTGGGTGGAGAATCTATGCCCTTTGGGAAGTTGTTACACTCTGACTCCCAACAGCCCTAGCCGGCATGGCCAGTCTTCAGGGATGATGGGAATTTGGAAGTCCAGCAACATTTAGATAGCCACATGTTTCCCATTCTTGATTTATGTCTTCTAGTTTTTCACAAAGGACAATAATGTTACAACAAAGGTAGCTTATAATTATTTCAGTTTTTTTCACAAGCCCATTTGGAAGTGCAATTCAGATTGGAAAGATATATGCCAGTTAAGATAGCCACACACCCCACCGCCCGAGAAATGCTCCAAACTTAACTGCTATATTCTCCATGAGCAGAACTCAGGCTGGCAAAAGGCAGAAAAAGAAGGGCTGGACTTAAGAGATGGATTATTAGTGTGCAACTGAGCCACGTCCAAATGGACTAGGCAATTTGCCATGGCTACTTGCCCTGAAGGTGCGCTGTTAAAACCTTAAATAATGTGGAACCCATTTTTGCCAGTCCTGCTTTCTGCATATTTAGGGTGCAGCTGCACTTTACAATTGTTGCAAGAAATGTGAATGTTAGGAAAAAGTAGTAAACATTTAAAATTCATAATTTTAAAACTGAAACTTTGAGTTTTACGATTTGTCAAATTTCACTTTTGAAATTTGACTTTGAGAGGTTTCAGTAAACTATCACTCTTGTTGGTGAATTTTAAGACACAAAATGCCAGCTGTATTTCCTGCAGCAATTATAATGTATAGTACTGCCTATAAACAAAAAGAACCTCCAATCTCAGCCTTATGTGAAATAGTGATATTCTTTGTTTTAAATATCCATTTGTGTTTGAGTGGTTGCAAAGCAGTTCATCGTTAATCCACGGATCTTGGCGCAAAGCTGCTCTCTGCTGCTGAAGCAAAGTATTGCTTACAGAGGCTGCTTTTTCTCCAAGTAAGAGTGGTAACGTTTTTCAGAAGTGTAACATAATGTGTAGTTTGACCATCACATTGGGCCTAAATGTATATAGTAGGAATGCTCTATAGTAGGAACTGAATGAATTTCAGAATATTTGCTAAAAATAACTAAATTTGCTTCAGTGTGTGAAACAACAGTGGTTGTTGCACATTATGACAAGGACATAGGACCTTGGGGATTAGGGGCACTGACTCACATTTGGCCCCCCAAAACCTTTCCATGCTGTGCACTGCAGCACCTTGCGCTTCTAGACTCTGGAAGTCATGAGTGCTGGAACAGCACACCCAGGATCCTGAATCAGAACCTTTCAGGCGTGCTTCTAGTTCCTCAGCAACCTTTATGTCAAATCTCTAATACTTTGCTGAGAATAAGCCCTCTTCTCATTGTCCCGTTAAAAAAGACTTTTCTGTTTCTTTTATGTATGTGTTCTTTTTTCAGATCATCAACCCAAACTTCATCCAGGAAGGTGAGTAAGGACAGAAATGTGACAGGTTGTTCCCATGATCTAGCAAGCCAAACATTGAGCTTAATCATCTTTGCCCAAACAAGTCCTGTGAAATCTTATCTGGAAAGAATGATGCCAAGCAAGTACCACTCACAGTCGCAAGGCATCTATTGCATGGTGAACCAGCCAGTTTGAACCCACATTCAAATTTTGACTGGTAAATATGTGTGTGAGAGGGAGGGACAAGGGAGGAATATGAGATATTCAGTATTCAATCATATTTCAATATTATGTTACTTGGATTAATATTTGGTTTCATATTGCATCTGTTCACAAAAAAGTGAACGTATTTAAATAATTTATTTGAATGTGGTTTACTTGCTTTCCTTTGGTTTATTCAAATTTAAATAGATTTTGGTGTATTTTTAATACGATAAACATGATTTTAGTTATTCATCCATCTTTGTGTTCTGGAGACTCCTGTTTTGGTTCTGAAAGGCATGATATTGGTAACCCTTGTTCTAGAACTTCCCTCAGAATTCTTTGCAATGCTCTGGAATATCATGGGAGACCACGGAATGTAGGGTTTCCTCATGGAGACTTTCCAGGTGTGAATTTGTGTGTGAGAGTGCTGAGATTTTCAGGTTCCCGAGTTTCACCTGATAACAGATGCTGCTTTTATTGCTTGATGCTTGGTTTTGCAGGAGGTGTTGGGCAAGGTCTTTATAACAGCGTTATATAAATAATGCTCAATACAACAGAGGCATCACTGAGGCACATTTTGTATTTTCAATGTCCTGTGGTTAGTTTTATGTTTTCAGTGAACATTATGTCTCTATACATGTGGCCTTTGCTGCAGTTGCTCCAGAGTTTCTCGTGCCCTTAGTGGACATCACCTGTTTGCTTGGTGACACGGTAATGTTGCAGTGCAAAGTCTGTGGGCGACCAAAGCCAACCATAACCTGGAAAGGACCAGATCAGAACATCCTTGACAATGACAACAGCACAGCTGCATATGCAGTTTCCTCCTGGTACGTTTATATTTTGCATAGGGTGTTGGGATGGCACAAATGTAGCAGTTGCACTCCTAGAAAATGTGGTGCATTAAAAGTGTTTGAATCCAGCTAATGACCCTATATGCCCAACTATGTTAGGAGAGCCAGTTTATGACACTGAAATTTGAAAAAATAATAATAGTGTAGGCATATGGTAGGCGAATGTGGGAACAGGCTGCTGAACTAAATGGGTATTTGATCTGATGAAGCAAGAATCTTCTTATAATTCCTCCGCAAAGGGGGAATTGGACAAATTAATGGAGGATAAGGCTGCCGAGGTACTAGCCATGACAGCTGTTGGGGGCCACAGAAGGGGAGAGTGTTACTGTGCTAGGATCCTGATTACCAGTTTCCCACAGCCATCTACCGGTAGTTGGCTGCTATGAGAATAGGATGCTGAGCTAGATGGGCCACTGGCCTGATCCAGTCCAAATCAAAGCATGGCTTCAGAAGGGGAAGGAGGTTAATAATAATAATAATAATTAATAATAATAATTAATAATTTTATTTATACCCCACCCATCTGGCTGGGTTTCCCCAGCACCACCCTCATCACTTTCAAGGGAGCTCGAGCCATACCTTCTCTAAGGGAGAAGGGAGGTTTTAATCAACTCCCTGATCACAAGAGAGAAAGAGAAAGAACACATGTAGTAAGCCGCACCTCTGAAAGAACCTTGTCCACATCCTCAGGAAACAATGAGTGAAATTCATCAGAGCAACTGAATGCTTCTGATTATAAGAAATCAAGGACACTTTAGATATAGGCGCTGTAGTCAAAGGCATGCATATGATGTGAGTACTTTTATCCGTGAAATAAATCACAGGGTACAACCACAGAATTGTTCCATACTGTTTCCATGTGACATTTTCATGCATCTTAAAGTATGTGGCCGCAAGCATTTTCTAGAAGGGAAGCAAGGGAAATAGTTCTTGGGTAGCCCTCACGGCAGGTCAAAAGGAAATATTGATGTTCTCTGTGGGACACCCCTATTGCCTTTATAATGGGTTTTCCTGGCACTGCAGCAACCTCTTAACGTTTATGGTGACTCCAGGAGAGACAGGCAGTGCAAGTTTAAGTGATAGTATTAGAAGAAGCAGACGACCACAATAACAGCCCACACTGATTTTTTTATTATTATTAAAAAACAAACCACTTTCTACCTGGTGCTGAACTGTGTCATTCTTATGGGCCTCTAAATCATTAATCATTAACACAGTGAGCTGGATCCATTACTACTTTCTTCCTCCTCTCCTTGTAAGTCACCTGCATCCACAAAACTGCATGATACGAAGGGCTCTACTTGTCTGCTATCCACTGAGATTTGTTTTCTGTGTCAGTTGAAATGGATTGGCAGCAGCTTGCCACTGGAAGCTGAGCCAGTGTAAAATGCCTAGCAGAGGTAACAAGATTAAAACACTGACATCTGCACCTCTCCAGCGATTCAGGTGAAATCACTCTGAAGATCTGTAATTTGATGCCTCAAGACAGTGGTATATATACTTGTGTGGCAACAAATGAACTTGGAACAGCGTCCACTTCGGCTACAATCAAAGTACAAGGTAATGGATTTCTTGCTGGATTATATTTTGTTTGCAATGGTGGAAGACATAGTTTGCAGGGGCTTTTTGTATGTTTGCTCAGCCAGAGCTTCCATTGGTTTTAATCATGGTGCAATCAGCTTTTGAAATGTTTGGTTTAATGGTACATGGGGCTGTAAAGGTAAAGGTAAAGGGACCCCTGACCATTAGGTCCAGTCGTGACCGACTCTGGGGTTGCGGCGCTCATCTCGCTTTATTGGCCAAGGGAGCCGGCGTACAGCTTCCAGGTCATGTGGCCAGTATGACTAAGCTGCTTCTGGCGAACCAGAGCAGCGCACAGAAACGCCGTTTACCTTCCCGCCGGAGTGGTACCTGTATACCACTTCAAATTGCAGGTGAGGAACCCACACATGTCAAAACCATCCCTGCCAGTGGAAAGCTGACATGCTAGGCTTTTGCAGACCAGGTTGGTTGTGTATGTGTGTGGTATTCAAATGGGTGGTTCCTCATTTGCATTTAAAATACTACATGCACTTGGTGTGCTACTTTCTACATGGGAAATATTAAGTACATGGGAAATAACCAGTTCTTCCCTCTATATGCCCCCATCACTACAAATTCATCTCTTCCCCTTCTCCCTCTCTCTAACACACATACACACACTGATACAATCTTAGAGGGTGAACAGCATACTTCCCTCCACCCCCTAAACATGTATATCAGCTCTTGTGTGTACAGTACTATTATTTGCAAGAAGAACTTCGACAACAAAGTTAATTGCCCATAATTTTGGTGTATAGCTTGCCCCATTGTCACCAGTGGGTACTGGCTGGTGATACTTGGATTGGTTAATTGCGGCTTTTGTGGGAGCAAAGACTAAGGAATTAGGGCTACAATTTTGGAGGAGTGGAGTTAGCGCCCCTGCCCCAACCATTTCCCCACCCCTTCAACCTGCCATTTGTCCTGCAGAGTAAAGCATACAAGTACAGGATCAGATTCTAGATCTCTGGCAGTCTTTAATAGTAGTGTCCTAATACATGTCTATCAGTTCTGCTGTACCCATGATTGCTCTAGGAAACTTTCTTTCTGTATGTTTTAATAAACCCTCTTTTGCGAGCTTTGAAATGCAACTCTCTCCTGATTTTGCTCCCCTGTCTACACCCCAGGTGTCCCTGCAGCCCCAAATCGCCCTATTGCTCAGGAAAGAAGCTGCACATCGGTGATTCTTCGCTGGCTGCCTCCATCCAGTACAGGGAACTGCACCATTTCAGGTTACACAGTGGAGTACAGAGAAGAAGGTATATGCTTAAATGTTCCATACTCATAGTACACCTTTGGTCTGCAACTGATTGTAATAGGATGATCCAGGTTGTAGTGCAGAGCTGCTAGGCTGAGCTAATAGGCTTAGGTGCCTTTTAATTTGGGGTGTTGCCTAGGCTGCCTCTTTCTGCTAGGGTTGCCTGGTGCAACTGGGAGGTTGCTTCGCCATTACCTTTCCCTCCCATCTGCAACTGGGACAAGTTGTGTCCCGTGGCAGGCAGGAGAATACAGGTGAGCAGAATTGGCTCGAGGTTTTTGGGAGCCTTTAGGTAAGAAGCCCTAGTGACCTCTTTCCTCCTCCCTGCTACTGCCCACTTGCATACTCTCTCTTTCTTTGCCAGCAAGTGAGTAGGCAGTGGCAACTGCTGCTCCTTCCCTTCACTCCCATGGCTTCTTTGCACTGCCTGCTGTGGGCCAGTGGAAGAGAGCAGGTCAGTGGATGGCAATGGCAAGAGCAGCAACAGCAGGGCCAGTTTCTTCTGGTCTCCAGCCTAACCATGGGCCTCAGAAGATGCAAGTGCAAGTGGAGCAAGGGAGCACCAGTATTACATGGGGTTGCCAGCCTATTTAAGTGAAAGGCAAAACCTATGGACTGGATCTGGCAAGCCTGTTTTCAGTCGTCCTGACTCTCGCAGTCCAGATGTGAAGGGTTCTTCAACTGGTGGTGATCACCACACTGGTCAATACACATGACAAAGACCAGTGCAAAATGCATGACCAGCATGCTGCAATAAGCTGGGGGAAGGAACCTCAGGCCCATGGACCAAATGCGGCCCTCCAGGCCTTTCTTTGTAGCCCTTGAGCAAGACTCCTAGGCAGGACACCTCACTGCCCCTGCTTCCTGCCTCTCTCAAGTGTTTTTTGCCTGGCTAGAATGCATTATTGAACTCTGAGCATGCCTCTTGCTTGCTGTGATGGAGGACAGAGAGGAATGTTTGCATGTATGTAGAAACTAGCCTGTTGTACATTTTACATTTAATGGTTCTTCCCACTTTTACCTCTGGCCTTGCCCACCACTAGCATGTGGCCACCAGAAGATTGCCCAGAAGAGAATGGGTAGTAACTTGAAGCTCTTTACAGCTGGGTCTGAGGTGGTAGAACCGACCATACCGCTTCAGTCCGCAGATGAAGACGAGTATTACTGAATACTTTCCTGTGCAAATTTTATTTATTTATGTATTTATTCAACTCCTACCAATAGAAAATAAAGTTCTAATGATTTCCCCCTTGGCACTAGTTTTCCACTTGGAATGATTTTTTAATATGGTGTTCAAAAATAATGTCTCTTACCTCTAGTCTAATATGGTATAGACCATTCTACAATAAACCAAACAAAACCACCACAAACTGGCTGATAAATGTAAAAGGGAATTTACTAGAATAATAACTAAATAAAGATTGACTCATAACCATTCAAACAAGCAAAAAGGCCATGTACAAAACAATAATGGTTCTGTCAAGAACATGGAATGTTTCAATGCCTGAATAACTGAACCATTCAACAAGTGGCTAAGTATATAACAGTATTTTGGTGCCAACAAAGGGTTCAAGTCAGTTTGTAAAAGATGAACCAAGCGTGGAGTTATTCAGTAGGTCCATTCTACAACATCACACTACTGCATGTTTAAATCAGGCAACACAAGAAGACAAAGTGGTTGCTTCTTTTCTTTGCTTTTTTTTTTTTTTAGCACAGGTGACTTCTAAAAGAATCTGTATTTCTTTGCTTTTTTCTAATTAGGGCCAGATTAAAGCTTAGTCTCAGTGTGGAGGGGAAGAGTCAGTAAGGCACAGCATCCTCCCTTCTCTAAAATCTATTGTCATATTCTTTAAAAAAATGTTATCTTAATCTCTCTCTCTGCATAACCCATAGGCTCACAGGTCTGGCAGCAGTCTGTTGCCTCCACCTTGGACACCTACCTCGTTATTGAAGATCTCACACCTGGATGCCAATATCAGTTCCGAGTCAGCGCCAGCAACCCCTGGGGAATCAGTTTGCCCAGCGAGGCCTCTGAGTTTGTGAAACTTCCAGAATACGGTGAGAACTTGGTCAAAAAGGGAAGGATACTAATTTTCAGAGGGAATAATATGAGAACTGGTCTGTCAGAGTTCTGCTTCAAAAGCTAAAGTTTGTGTGATTATCAAGCTTCTTGTTGGCATTTTGTAGTCAACTATAGATATCTGAGGGCAACGTATATATGATTGTGTCTTTTCCCATCAGCACACATGTATTTAGATCAGCTCTTTTTGTTTAGTTTTCAAGTTGTAATCTTTAGGATCCGGGACGGTGCACTCTCGGTGACATGCCATCTGCTTGCTTGTCAAGGCTCTCGCATGATTTCCTTTCTTTAAACTTCTCCCTTTGTATTACTGATGTGTAATAAAGACTATAATTGGCATTGCAACCAACTCTATTTCCCCATCCCTTTGGGTTTCACAGACTCTGCAGCAGATGGAGCCACCGTGACCTGGAAAGAGAACTTTGATTTCGCCTACACAGAACTGAATGAGATTGGAAGGTGAATTATTTCACTAAATGAGATTGGAATCAATTATTTCACTAAAACACACAATCCAGGTGTTAAAAGTGTTTCTTTTAAGTTATCTGTTAAGGCAGTGGATGCATGATTTATGAATGAATGATGCTTATTATAATTTCTCCCCACAGGGGTCGATTTGCTGTTGTAAAGAAATGTATCCACAAAGCCACCAGGAAGGATGTTGCAGTGAAGTTCATCAATAAAAAAATGAAGAAGGAGGAACAGGCAGCACACGAGGCAGCCATGTTGCAACATTTGCAGCATCCTCAGTATATCACTATTCATGACACCTATGAGTCACCTTCCTCCTATATCTTAATTTTAGAACTGTAAGTCTCTTGATGGAAGCTAAGCTTCTTGTTTGTTATACTGAGGGAATCCTCCATCTTTGCAATCACACTTTTCATGATTGTAATGAAAACAATTTCATTTCCCCTTGAAAAGAGCAATATTTCAGACTGTGAATGTCAGATTCACACAATCCAGTATGTGCATTGGCTGGGGGGTGGGGTGGGCATAATAAGTCAGTGTGAAATAGCATGCACTTAAATAAAGAGTCATATATTTAAAATGAGATAGCCCTTATTACACTGCAATATATAATTATTTTATTTATTGCTTTTTAAAAATGCCACTTCCATTATAAGATGCTAGTTGCATGTTTGAAGTATTAGCAAGAGTTTGTGATTATGCTAGATTTCTTTTCACAGTGCATAATTGTTGGCTTTTAGGATGGATGATGGCCGTCTCTTGGACTACTTAATGAATCATGATGAATTGATGGAGGAGAAAGTAGCTTTTTACATAAGAGACACAATGGAAGCCTTACAGTACCTTCACAACTGCCGAGTCGCTCATTTGGATATAAAGGTAGGAAGCTTGTGTATATCTCTATCTATCATGGTGAATTCCAAGCATTCAGTCTATTCTAAATTCAGGTGAAGAGATAATCTACCTATAATGAAAACACTTAAAAGTACCTACTTTGTGTCACTGTCCTTCTTTCAACTACTTCATTATAGCTATATTTGTGACTCATGAAGGCATCTGGTCCAAATTTAAAAAAAAAAATCCGAGCAGTTCTGAGAATTCACTTACAGGATGTCATTTTTTCTGTTTTAATATCTTGTCATTAACAAATGACATATGATCAGTGCTTTTTTTCTTTAAAAAAAAAACAAAACCTGCTTGCCATTCACCCACCTCTACCTAGTGAGCATTTGTGGCCTGTACATCTTACAGACTGGCCTCCTGTAGTGCCTTTTGTTTTAAACATCACAGTACTCCTATGTAGACAAGTTTCAAAATGTCTCTATCCTTCAGCTGGTATCCATTGAAACCTTTCACTCAAGTTTGTGCATTGTGCATGGTGCTTTGCTGGATGGTCAATCTAACCTGATAATTAAGGCCGCAATCCTCTCTATACATGAAAGTAAGGCCTATTGAACACAGTGGAACTTGCTTCTGAACAAATATTGAAATGCTCTGTAAGTCCCAAAATGTAAAGCCTCCAAACTAGCCAAGCAAATACTTCTGGTACTTCACTTGGGTCATATGTGTGTGCTGAAGAAGAGGTGCCAGCACATACAGAACCTTCCTTTTTGTTGTTGCATTCCCCCCCCCCTTAACAGGAAAAGCAAAACAATGTATTGTCTGAAGGACCACAGGAACCACATATGCACTGCCTTGGGTTCTATGGTAGAAGGCAGGCTGGCTATAAATGTGATAAATAAATGTTGGCTTAAACTGATTTATAATACAAAAGCAATGAACAATGGAACCTTTTTATCCTTGCTCTCCACAGCCAGAAAATTTGCTCATTGACTTGCGAATCCCAGTGCCTCGTGTTAAGCTAATAGACCTGGAAGATGCTGTACAAATCACTGGCCATTACCATGTTCACCATCTCCTTGGAAACCCTGAATTTGCTGCTCCAGAAGTTATCCAAGGTGCTCCTGTTTCACTGGGCACAGATATTTGGAGCCTGGGTGTGCTCACCTATGTCATGCTGAGTGGTGTGTCCCCCTTTCTGGATGAAAGCAGGGAGGAGACTTGCATCAATGTGTGCCGAGTGGACTTCAGCTTTCCCAGTGAGTACTTCTGTGATGTAAGCCATGCTGCCAGAGACTTCATCACTGTTATCCTTCAGGAAGACTTCAGGAGGAGGCCAACAGCAGCCACTTGTCTGCAGCACCCTTGGCTACAGTTTCACAATGGCAGCTATTCCAAAATCCCACTGGATACCTCACGTCTATCCAACTTCATTGAACGCCGCAAACACCAGTTTGATGTGCGGCCAATTCCCAATGTTAAGAGTTTCATAATGAGCAGGATGAACCCAGGAATATAATGCAATACAAGTACTTTGATTTGACACTGAAGCACCATGGCGTGTGAAAAGAGAGAAGGTGGAATCTCTCTCTTTATGTCTGTGTAAAGTATTCTAGTTGATGTCAAAGAAAGTGTATGTACTTTTCCAGCAGTTGCATTATCTAACTGGTTAGAACTAGAGGCTTTCAGATGTTGCATATGCAACTCCTCGCATGGCTTATCTTGCAATGATGAAGTCATGTCAAATACAGATGAATATTTTAGAAAAATACATCATTTGAAAATGGTAACCAAAACACCATTGCCTTACTTTTGAAAGGCAGCCTTCTAAAAGACCTGGACACCCTTGCTGATCTTATTAAACTTTAACTCATGTATTTGAAAGGCAACGGAAAGTAAAGAAATAAAACTAGGCTGACCCTCCACAGTCAGCATTTCCTGAAAACAACAACACTGGACTGGGTTCGAGATTTTGCAGAAATAGTTGCTCCTCAAGTCCTAATGAAGCTCTGTTTCACTAGGAGAATTCCACTTGTCTTCAATAAGAATTAACCTTGTGACAGAATTGTTTTTTATGGCCCTTGTGCTATCATAATGTCAGTTTGCCTGTAAAGTGACTTAGGTATGCCGTATTGGTCAGGATAATAGTATACCTTTGTCAAAAGTCCTTTGGATTCTCCAGTACTCACATGTTCAAAGCTAACATACTGTAAAGTAGCAATGTGCTATGGCTGAGATGGTAAATTCACTGGAACAAAAAATGTTTTGATGAAGCACAATGAGACATTTTTTAAACTAAATTTTTATAGCTCTTGTACAGACTTTTTTTGTGAAACCTGTGTGTTGAGAAAAGGCTATGTTACAATAATTAATGTATCTGTAAACTAGATGTCAAAGACTTTTTCTATTGCAGAATGTTTGTTGAATTCTCATATAGTCTGTAAAATGAAAAGGAATCTTATTCCTTTTTCAGTTTTAAAAGTTGATCAGTTGTGAAATCAATCCAAAGTTGGCCAAAGTGTGGTAAACATAGTGGGTCCATCCTTACAATTATTGCTTCAAAATTAGTCTTGATGTGTGAGACTGGTAGTTTACTGCATATTTATACACATGCATCTCTCTCCCTAGCTCCAGAATCCTAACATCTATGCTAGCATATTTGTTCCATCCCAAACTCTGGTGTTAAATAACAATTCAAAAAAGACTATTAATATTAAAAGTCATTGTAATGGTTCATTAGGACCCAGGTGGCGCTGTGGGTTAAACCACAGAGCCTAGGGCTTGCTGATCAGAAGGTCAGCAGTTCGAATCCCTGTGACGGGGTGAGCTCCCGTTCCTCGGTCCCAGCTCCTGCCCACCTAGCAGTTCAAAAACACATCAAAGTGCAAGTAGATAAATAGGAACCGCTCCGGCGGGAAGGTAAACGGCGTTTCCGTGCGCTGCTCTGGTTCGCCAGAAGCGGCTTAGTCATGCTGGCCACATGATCCAGAAGCTGTACGCTGGCTCTCGGCCAATAAAGCGAGATGAGTGCCGCAACCCCAGAGTCGGACACGACTGGACCTAATGGTCAGGGGTCCCTTTACCTTTACCTTTAATGGTCCATTATTGTGAACTAAACACGCCACTAACTTAATAGCCCCTTATAAATCATTAAAGTATTTTCAAACTAAGAAGCTTTTGAATAATAGTTCCAAATTGCAGTTATCTCAAATTAATATTGTAAGAACTAGTCTAGCTTTTTACACCAAGAGCAATTTAGTGCCAAGACAGTGACTGACCATATCCTAATCATTTAGAAATCAATCAGCAATTCATAGTTAACTTTTTCCTCTATCCCACCAATTAATCTTCTATAAACCCTGCAATGTGGCAATGGACCTAGTAATAATCAAAGGTGTGGTGAGCTCTCTCATTTTGCCTGTTCAGTTGGCATCCATTTGTTGAACACAATATACTAATGGTTCTGGCACATCTTTTAGTCACTTGTGTCCTAAGCAGCTGTCAGGATTAGGCAACCTGGTAGCCAAGTGACAAGGGTTCTGTTGCCTCTCAGTGGCACCTGACATATTATATTAACCTGGAGTATTTTACCGTTTTTTCCTTTCTCTTGCCCACAACCCCAAACAGATCAAATCAGGAGCTGTAAATGTTCTTACTACAGTGAGAATAATAAGAAAGGTGGTGAACACACTGATGTCTGGTGAACCAAGAAACAAATCAGTACAGAAAAGGAGAAAGGCACTTGACTTAGATTTTCTGGCTAGAAAATGTGGTTCAACAAAGCAGAGGGCCTTTCCATAGGGAAAGAAGCTGATGTCCTTTAACTTTTAAATGAAGTGTTTCCCCCCCTGCTATTTTTTAATCAAGAGGTTTGTTATACTATGAACTTCAATGCAGTGATCATCCAACCCACTGTTATAATAAGGAATGTGGGCATAGGATCAACTCTTGAGGTTCCTTTTAGTTGCTACAATTTCCTCAAGGCACTGACAATCATCCAAGGGAGAGCATATCGGCTCAGGTATAAACAACGGCCAAGATCCAGCCCAAGTTACCCATGGCGGAATCCCACTGTAATCAATGGAAGATATTAGTCACAACTAAGTAGTCCCAGTGGCTTCAGTGTGACCTAGACTAGCTACAATTCTATGCATACTTAATGGAAAGCTAGTTCCGCTGAACACAGTGGGTACTTACTTCCAAGCATGGGCAGCCCAAAACATGTTGATGTCAGAGGCAAAGGGACAAGATGGTATCTTTCCCCATTCTATGTACAAAAGCCAAGGAGACTAGCTCTGTTGATGGGGCAGGCAGCATCTGAGTGCCGTGAGCTAGTTCAGGGATGCATTACAGGCCATGTGACACAAACAGCTCTATCTCCTTTCAGGCTTTCAGCATCTGCGCAAGGCGGCTTCTTCGCGTTACATGATAACAATTGAGCCAGCGCTGCTTCTGCATAAACATACGTAACATAGTGAGACCAGACTGCATGTCATGGATCACTTCACTGGAACCAAGGCCAACCTCAGTAAAACATCACAACTTTTAGATATGATAAAAAAATAGATGTGGATCTTTGCCACATCTCCTTGTTCTTTCCAGCTGCAGTAGCCGCTAGCATAAAAAATGCCTACCTACTTTCTAGTTCTGTTCTTCTACATATACGTGGAAGAGTGACTGCCAAAATGTGTACCTACTTTTGGTCCTTTTATTTGTGATTCTGGGGAAATGCAAAAGAGATTACTTAAGCATCCTTGAAGAACAAACCTCTATGGTGCATTTAAATCACTATGGAATAATCACCTGGGGGGGGGGGAGATACCTGAATCTGTGGCAAGCAAATAGGCAGGATTTAAGACAAGGACTGACTGCTGTTTTATCATGAAGTCTTGAGAGTTGTTTTCTCAGGCATAAAGCAGTTTTTGCTTCAAAGGGCTTTGTAATGTGAATGTAAAATCTACATTGACCCAGAATACCATGAATGTCTTATCTTCTGCAGCAACATCAATAACATCCAAGAGGCTCAAAAGTCATTTTGGCATTGTGTGTGACAATTCCTGGAATCTTGGTTTTAATCTTTTGTAACAAAGCAACTTAAGACTGGCTGCATATCTCTGTGTTCATGTGTGTCCTTCATCCTCTGCTGATTTTGTTGGATATGCCATCTGCAGCCGGTAGTTGTATGCAACATAGTGTGACTAGCCACGGTTTGGGACCATTGGATTGTAACTAGGAATTGCTATACACAACTTACGGTAGTTCTCAGATGAATATCTGTGTGCCATTGCATGGACATCTTCTTTCCTATCCATTTGTAGAAGAAAATCCTACACAGGGCTCTGGTTTCTCCCCAAAGCTGATTGTTTATGGACTGACACATCAGAAAATGGTGCTTTCCTCTTTCCTAAGAGAATAAATGCCAGATCCTTTATTTTTATTTTTATTTATTTTGTTTTTGCTCCCTAAGCTGGTTATACAATTACTGTCCAATAACAAACTGCTTCTAGAATCGTTATACTAGTGACTGTTAACATGCCAAGATTCCGTAATTTCTCAGCTTATACTCTGAAGCTAGTAGTAACATACATCTGTTCTACTTAAGCCATATCTTATCCTTATGCTCTCTTTTTCAATGCTGGTGCTTTTGCATCTTTCTGTCAAACCACTGAGTCTGCTTTTGCTAGCATGTCACTTCAACAGTATACTACTGAAAATAAGGTCAGACATGTAACAGGCACAGCAGACTACTAAAAATACACTTTTAAAAATATTTGCAACAATCATTTCTGTGGTGGTGGTGGTGGTAGGGATTGTATTAAGAGCTTAAAAAATTTCAAGGTGCAAACGAATTCCACAGCCTTAATCATTTTCAGTCTTTTGCTGGTCTGCCTTAAGTGTTATCTCATTATTTTATTATTGATTTTGTTTTGTATGCATATGTGTTTTCTAAAACATTTTGTAAATATTTTATTTATACTTCTGATTCTTCATGTGTAATGTTGTAAAGTGATTTCCTGCTGTCACATGTTCTTACTCTTCTGCAGTATATATAAATATATATGTTATCTACAGATGATAAAATCTACATTTTAGGCTATTGCCTTCCTTATAAATACAATATACAAAAGATTCAAGTATGGGATTTTTATTTTTTAATATAAAAGCAATTCTGCTGATAAAATCAATTAAGACGGATATTATAAAGACAATCTTTTATTTTGACTTACCGGTATATGACACTGTATAGTATGGGGAGAGAACACAGGAGAAGAAATTGTGAGAGCTGTCTGCCATGTAAAGCCATTAGATACAACTGAAAAGGGGGGATGCTTAATGAAAGTCCATTATCTATACTACTTTTCTTCCCTAAAAAATAGAATTTATGATTTCTGACATACAGTATGCGCTTTAAGACTGTAATATGAACCTTGAAATAATGAGAGTTGATTAGCTCTACTGTGTTCCGGGAAATTTGATTTTGACATTGCTAACCCTACCTTTTAAAAAAATACAAATTTTGCTACATGACACACACCAAAACTGTTAATTTCCACTGGTCTATGTTGATCAGGCTACTCACTGCTAAAGGAGGTAGTGTGTGACCCCGAACTTTTAGCAGAGCCTAAAGATTAAACGTCCACAACAGAAGACGTCCTTAATGTGAGCAATGCTCGAGTTCTTATGAAGCGAGTAAACCCGAATGTGCTATACGACCCTGAAGGCGGTTATTGGCTCCCAGGGGGGTGCGGCTGAAAATAAATAAATAAAAATAACTGAACTGAACTAACCAATTGCGTCACGGATAACTTGGTTCTGCCCCTTTCCCCAATAATTCCTGGCTATGGCCATGCTTCCAGGTCCTTATTTGCACAAAGGTTCGAAACACATCTCAGTCGGGAATCCCTGTAGCTCTTTCTTTTAAAAAAGTTATCCATCCCTGAGAAGCCCGAAGCTTCTCTCCAAAATGGACCCTATTCAGTCTTCCGACGCAGACATTGCTTCCAGTGTCGGCGTCCCTTCTCCATCCACCCTAGTGCTGCACTCCGAGGGATTTTTCCTTTGGCGATGGAGTTTTTATTTGGCTTTTGGACGCACAGGCGGTGTCCCCACTGCGAGTGCATGGCCCTCTTCTCGAACTCCATTAAATTAAATTTACTCACCGTTTCCCCCCTCAAACTCTCCAAGGCATGGGCGTAGCTAAGGGGGGCAGCTGCCTCCCTAAAGGTAAAGGTACCCCTGACCGCAGCGCTCATCTCGCTCTATAGGCTGAGGGAGCCGACATTTGTCTGCAGACAGCTTCCGGGTCATGTGGCCAGCATGACTAAGCCGCTTCTGGCGAACCAGAGCAGCGCACGGAAACGCCGTTTACCTTCCCGCCATAGCAGTACCTATTTATCTACTTGCACTTTGACGTGCTTTCGAACTGCTAGGTTGGCAGGAACAGGGACCGAGCAACGGGAGCTCACCCCGTCGCGGGGATGCAAACCGCCTCCCTAGATCAGTGATGGCTAACCTTGACACTCCAGATGTTTTGGGACTACAACTCCCATCATCCCTGACCACTGGTCCTGTTAGCTAGGGATGATGGGAGTTGTAGTTCCAAAACATCTGGAGTGTCAAGGTTAGCCATCACTGCCCTAGATCAAGTAAAACATTAGAAATAACAAACTGACCAATCACCTCGGTCCTACCCCCCCCAATAAAAGTCCTGCCCCCTCCCCCAACATAAATCCTGTCTACGCCCATCTCTCCTCTCCTGGGTAGCTCTATTCTGGAGTCGCCGCTTTGTGCCTCCACACCAGTGTCTGCTAGGTGATGTCCAACACGCGTCCACCCGGACGCACGTGCACCAGAATATGCGTGTAGTAGTAGCACAAGCAACTGCAAAACAAGCCTCCCTGCCTTCTCCGCTCCTAGGGGCGGGGCATATACAACCTTCACTCCTCCACCGGTACCAATTGCATTCCCTTCTTTCCAAGCAAATAGCGCCGGCCGGCCAGGATGCAAGAGAAACCCAGGTGCCACTAATAGCAGGTCTGGTGGGGTAACGAGAGTAGTCACCCCTAGCGCGCATGTGCACGTGGCGTCCCGTAAGGAATCGTCCCGTTTCCTAGCGACGGAGGAGGGTTGCCCCGCCCTTCCTTGCCATGCGTCATTACTCGGCGACTGCCCCAGCGGAGCGCGGGCGCTGTTCTCCGTATGTGCGCGAGAGAGCCTCGAAGGATGGAAGCGTTAGCCTCGGATCTGTACGGCGTGCAGGCGCTGCGCTTCGGCGAGTTCGTGCTCAAGAGCGGCCTCGTCTCCCCGGCCTATGTCGACCTACGCGTCATCGTGTCTCACCCGGCCCTGCTCAACAAGGTGAGCCCCACGTGAGGGCGGCAACGGGGCGCGCGTAAGGGAGTAAGACGGGGCCGAGGCAGTTGGAGGAGGGAGGCCGAGAGACCAGCGCCTCATGTTTCTTTTGCAGCTGGGGGTCATTATAAACACCGCTGTGCAGCTGTAAGAACTCGTCCTGACTGGGGTTTGCCGGTTTGCCTCTCCTCTCCTTGTCCCCCCCCCCCCGGCTTGCTGCTATCGAATGTAGGTCAGCTTCTCTGTGAGCCTTTTCAGCAGGACAAAAATGCTTTAATGCCTTTTCTAATTTAGTGCTCTCGATACTAATGGACAACAGCTGTCATCACTTCCGGCCCTAACCATGTTGACTGGGACTGAGGGGAGTTGGAGGCCGGCCATGCCTGGAGATTTGGAAAGCCTGTTTTAAACAAGCAAACAAACATGGCAAGAGTGTTAGAAGAGTCAGAAAAGGGACCACGAGGGTCATCTAGTTGCTGGGGAAGAGGGCGGCTGTCAAAAAGGATACAATCCTTCCAGCTAGTAGTACTCTTTGAACCATGTTGGGTAGGGTTTCCCCCTCATGCATAATTGTCTGTAGTGGAAGGCGAGGTAGAGGGATATGGATGGAAGAAGGGCACAAAGAGATAAGAACGTTGATCTGTCTTGTCAGCATTGTTGCAAAGGATACCCTTCTCAGAACTCGGTAGCATAGCTTATCATTTATGCCATATTCAACCAAATAGTTGTGCTAGCGGAACCCAACACAAGGATTCCGACTAGTGCAACAGAGATCACACAACTACATGATTCTTCCAAGAAAAGAAATAAGCTATCACTGCTTGTTGCTCTTCAACCTAAATGCAAAGAACACAAGCATAATTAGTTGATGAAGTAAGCATCATGTGAAGAAACAAAATCCATATGATCGTTGGTGCTTATGGTTTCACTTTCTGGTGATTCTTTTCTTATTTTATTGACAATGCATTTTATTGACTCTCCTTATTTTATTGACAATGCATTAATGTTTGGTTATAATGGTAGAACCTATTTTATATTTAAAACAATTTCTTTCAGGTAGCAGGTTTCATTTTTCAAACAGCAAAGGATGCTGCAATCAAGTATGACTCTGTGTGCGGGGTCCCATACACGGCTTTGCCCCTGGCTACAATCATCTGCTCAACCAACCAGATCCCAATGCTTATACGGCGAAAAGAAGCTAAAGATTATGGTAAAAAGAATCAAATTTACCTAGATCATATATATTGGCATTATAAGCAATGAATATTCAAGGCAGCAAAAATGTTTATAATAAATTAACAAAGTTTCCAACTTCCTCAGTAGTGTATATACAGTTTGTTGTTTTAGCAGATCTAGAAAGGTAATAATTTGATGTACATAACACCCCTGTGATTTAGGAGCCTTAGTGCAGAAGTTTTAACCACAAGTTTTTATTAACTGGTGTAGTGCACGTGTTATTTCTAATAGTACTGCAGTAGCAATAATATTTTCAGTTGAGCTGGCATAGTTGTTGTTGTTTTTTATTGGTAGGTTAATGAAAAATGCCCTTTTTTGCTTCCAAAGGTACCAAACGTCTTGTGGAGGGGACAATAAACTCAGGAGAAACATGTCTGATCATTGAAGATGTAGTTACCACTGGTTCAAGTGTTCTGGAGACGGCAGAGACCCTTCGGAAAGAGGGGTTGAAGGTTACAGATGCTATAGTGCTACTGGACAGAGAGCAAGGAGGGCGAGCCCTGTTGGAGAAGCATGGCATACGCCTACACTCAGTATGCACCTTGTCTAAAATTCTCAAGGTCCTTGAGCAGCAGGAAAAAGTTTCTCCTGAGATGGTGGCAAGAGTAGAAAAATTCATCCAGGAGAATATTATTAAACCTTCTGAGCAAAATGGCACTACTCCTGTGAAAAGAATGTGCAAAGAAATGAGCTTTGCTGCTCGGGCTGAACTGCCAGACACTCATCCCCTCGCTGCACAACTTCTCAGGCTGATGGAGAAAAAGCAGTCTAATTTGTGTCTTTCTGCTGATGTGACTAACTCCAAAGAATTGCTCCAGCTCGCGGCGACTTTGGGCCCTTCCATCTGTATCTTGAAAACTCACATTGATATTCTGGATGATTTCACCCAAGAAATAGCCAAGGAGTTGAGAGCACTTGCAGATAAGCATGAATTCTTGATATTTGAAGATCGCAAGTTTGCAGACATTGGAAATACTGTGAAGCATCAGTATGAAGGTGAATTTGGCATAACTACCAACCCCTCTCTCCTATTTTCAACCTATAACGTGTTGCATATCTCTATAGGGCTGCATATGTTCCTAGTACTCTTAATTTGAAATGTTGATGTGGCCTTTGCTGACTTAAAACTAGCTCTTTATTTTCAAGCCTTCAAGGGCCTTGCTTTTGAGCTGACTTTTATTCAGATTGTATGCTATATTGAGAAAAATAATACTGAGGAAACCAAGCCTGAGGCTAGCATACAGGGTGCTAACAAATATAGAATATTGATATTCCATATCGTGATAGTACTGTGTGGTTATGACCTTGATAGGTGTGGGAAACATGACTCTGGACAATATTTCTGCAGTGGTAATAAAAGTTGTGAAAAGGGTATCCCTGGTCAATCTCTTTAAGTAGTTATCTGATTGCCAAAAAGATGCTTAACTGATACCTGCCTATTTTCTGTTTCAGGGGGTATTTTCAAAATAGCATCCTGGTCAGATATAGTTAATGCTCATGCTGTTCCTGGACCTGGAGTTGTTAAGGGGTTGAAAGAAGTAGGGCATCCTTTACAGAGAGGGTGTCTCTTGATCGGTGAGATGAGCTCAGAAGGGTCACTGGCCACTGGTGACTATACAAAAGCTGTGGTAAGTTGGAGCTTCCATCTCAACAAAATGTCTTAAATGGTCTAGATCTCCTTCCCCCCCTACCATCTGGGAGGAAGGGGTAGCTCTTTTGAAAAGCAGCATTTCTTGGATTTTAAAGTGCTACTTTAGGTTTCTCCAGTTGGACATAATATTTGCTGGTGCTTTCTCTGGAATAGGAAGATCAGAATGGAGGTGTAGCAGCATAATACTGCAGTGAAATTCATGTTTGAGGCAAAATAGTGGGAGTTGACACTGCTGAAAAATGAAAAACATAGTTCTTGGGGGAGTGTGGGTAGGAATTGAGGGAAATGGGGCAAAGGAAGCAAGGAGGTCGTATTTGTGATTGGCTTGCTCATTTGCTAATGAGATAATGGGATCCATTGTGAACGGAGGTAAGTGGATTGTATGATGTTCTGATCAGTACAGTCTCTTGATTCTTTATCATGTTGTCTTGATTTTGTTAAGGCTGCAAGTCTTTGTGCTTGCATAATAGCACCTTGTTTAGTATTTGTTCCTCCATTCTAGAGCAAGAGTGTAACGCATTTTCTTACTGCTCTTGTTTATTTGTTTTCCTTTAGGTTAAAATGGCTGAGGAACACTCAGATTTTATTCTGGGATTTATTTCTGGCTCCAGAATTATTGACAAACCTGAATTTCTCCATCTGACTCCTGGTGTTCAGATGCTGGCTGGAGGTAAGCAATTCTGTGGCACTTTATTTGATGGTACAAAATATTTATGAAAATACCAGAATAATTGAAATAATTCAGAGCTGCACTCATAAATATTTCTGGTTTGTATGCTGGTGAGGGTGAAAATGCAGTCAAAGTCCCCAGTAGTTCCTGTTCAGAATATACCCTTCCCTGTCCTAACATTGAGATTGCCTTTAGATTTGTATGTCTGGTTCTGCATTCCCTAGCCTTGGGTGAGAGATCACATCCAAATAGTCCCAGAATTGCCCAATTCATGTACTGCAATGAGGAGAGTGGGGAAGATGATGAACAGATCTACAGAGTTGTAATGTAGGAGTAAAACATACTAACTGTTCCACACTAGAAGCAGCCAAATAAGTGCAGTATCATAAAATACAATATACAAGTTCCCTAAATGTTCATAATGCTCTGTCCAGTATTTTCTTATTTCATTCTGAAAACTGTAACTGGACATTAATGTTACTGGAAATAATTTCCTACTTATCTATGCTTGTATGCAAGTTCCGAATTTGTAACAGCAGACAAATAACATCTCTCACATATGTTTCCACTTGTCAATCGTTTGGTTCTAATAATAGTACAGCAGGTTTCTCCTTCACAGTGGAACTCCCCTGTAGCCCCCTGAGCTACACTGTAGGGTGCTGGAGGTCCCTCCAGGACAGATCTTAAGGTCTGTTGGGAGAGGAATGGGAAGTCCTGCTGTATGAGTGGATCTCTGCACACATAGCCTTGGATGTAAACCAGTCCCTGCTGTTTTGTATGCAACCTTGCCATGCTTTAAATTATATGCCAGTCGCCAGTGAGGCTTTATGTTTCATATTTAATCAGTGTTAATAACCCTTAACACAGTGGGTGGCGCTGTGGTCTAAACCACTGAGTCTAGGGCTTACCGATTGGAAGGTCAGCGGTTCGAATCCCCACAACAGGGTGAGCTCCCGTTGCTCGGTCCCTGCTCCTGCCAACCTAGCAGTTCGAAAGCACGTCAAAGTGCAAGTAGATAAATAGGTACCGCTCCGGTGGGAAGGTAAACGGCGTTTTCGTGCGCTGCTCTGGTTCGCCAGAAGCGGCTTAGTCATGCTGGCCACATGACCTGGAAGCTGTACGCTGGCTCCCTTGGCCAATAATGTGAGATGAGCGCCGCAACCCCAGAGTCGTCTGCGACTGGACCTAACGGTCAGGGGTACCTTTACCTTTACTAACCCTTTAACAAAGCTGTTATTGTGTGCTATTTGGTTATTATTATTTGCTCTGATGTGCAGTACCTCATGTTGTTGATTATCTCATCTTGGATAGATCCTTTTAGAGCATGTTTATTTCCTGTGCACATTTAATAGCATTTTAATAATACAGTGGTACCTTGGTTTATGAACTTAATCTGTTCCGGAAGTCCGTTCTTAAACCAAAACAGTTCTTAAACCAAGGCGCTTTCCCTAATGAGGCCTCCCGCCGCCGGTGCCCTTCCACCATTCAGATTCCGTTCTTAGACCAAGGTAAAGTTCTCAAACCAAGACACTATTTCCGGTTTTGCGGAGTTTGTAAACCAAATCGTTCTTAAACTGGACTGTTCTTAAATCGAGGTACCAGTGTATAAGGATAAATCTACCCAGTGTTAGCGGGAACACTTTTTGGAGTTCACGAGCATTCTTGAAACTCTTTTATGAAGGAAACTCCTGGAGAGCAAGCATAACACAACATATTTGTGATTGTGATCCATTGCAGGTGATAAGCTTGGGCAGAAATACCTCAGTCCTCAGGAAGTGATTGGTAAAAGAGGTTCGGATATCATCATTGTAGGCCGTGGTATCTTATCTGCGCCCAGTCGCCCAGATGAAGCAGAGACTTATAGGAAAGTAGCATGGGAAAGCTACTTGCAGAGAATTGGTGTCAGTGCACAAAAATAGCACAACTTCTGTGTTTCATTAAGCAAGCCAAATTCTAGAAGCAGTAAAGATTGAGAAGGTAATTCTTTGTTGTTATTTTGCCTAATGAATGTTGTTGTATGTTAAAATTTTGCTATAAAGTTATTTGAGAATCAGTACAGAAATTGTAAATTTTGACTCTGAATTCAAACAGCTATGTGTTGTCTGCTATCCCATTTTTTAAAACACTTCAAAGGGCTTTTTTTTTTTACTCCAGTGGTTTTGCGAATCACAGAGCCATAAAGATTGTGAGAAAAGAGGAAGCTGAGCAAATCCTCATCACGTTGCATTTGCAGTAGTTTAAAGTTCTTAGTTGCTGTTCTCAGTTGTGTTAAAATGTAAGGACTTGAGTGTGATAGGGCGGTAGGCCCTCTTTCACAGAGCAGTTTCTCCATCCAGCATTTGGTGCTTTAGATCATGACCTGAAATACATTTCAAAATCTTGCTAAGGTGCAGGAATTGTGTGCCTTAGGTATTAATATGCTTGTGTAATATGTGGAAATGATGCATTCCATTAATGATCTGCTACCTCAAAGCACATTCAGAATCCCTGCTTCTCTAATAATTGCCTCACTGGTAAAATGCAGTGGTTGTCACAACAGTAACGTAAACTTCAAAAAGACTATGTTTAAATGGTATGAGAACTCTGGGTGATACCCAGTGGCGTGGATATCCTCTTCCTCCCCGAGCCCCCCCCCCCCAATCTGCCATTAAATGTCCCCAATCCTCTGGAGTAGAGGAAGGGCAGGTTCCACTGCGAGTAGAAGTATGTTCCACTTGCAGACAAGACAAAGTTGGGTGTCACCATATGCTTCTGTAAATTTCAAGCTCTTCTGGTGAACATTTGCATTCTACAGGTCTTGGCTTTAAAAAAAAGAAATTAATTTGTATCATTGTATAAAATTTAAGCCACCAGAGGGTGCTATAACCCTTTGTGTTTATCAAAAGTTTCTTTACTTAGGGTTGCCATAGGTCCGGAATTTCCCAGACATGTTTGGAATACCACATTCGTCGGCAGTGTCTGGGCGGAAATCACCCAACTCTGGGAAAATCTGGACATATGGCAGCCCATGTTGGCAATGCCAATTTGGCCAATTTTTCCTTAAATTAGCTGCAAAATGTCAATTTTTTGCAATCTGGCCAGAAAAAGCACAACTTTTCTGTCTGGATTTTCAGTGTTTGAAATATGGCAACCCTACTTCACATAGACTTGTTTATTACCGTTTGGTCTTCCACAATAACTGCCGAGAACTAAGAAACTAAACTTACCTATTGTTTAGAAATTGGCAACCATTTTTGCTGGAATATAAATGTGAAAGCAGCTGTCTGCTGTATGAAATATTTGTCATTTGTGCTGCTTTGGAACAAAATAGACAAATGCAGATGTACTGTTCTCCTAACCATCTTTAGGAGGTTCATGTAGGCTCAGCACTACTCTTACCACCTGTTTGAGTTACACCCCCTTCCTGCCATTGACTGTGTATTCAGTGTAATATCTGTGTTGATATAAGACAGTTGATGGGTCTAGCCATACTTTTAACATTTCCCTAGAGCAGTGGTAGGCAGAGAGCATTTTTAAATGTGCCTGCATCACTCATATGGGTTGGTGTGGTGAGAAAATAGAGAAGAGAAAATAGATACTCCTGAAAAGCAATAGTTGGAGATGATTGAGAGGGAAGTGTCCAAGGCTGTCCCAAGTATAAAAAAATGTTTAATTGAAGTAGTAGATATTTAACAGGGACCCAGGTGGCGCTGTGGGTTAAACCACAGAGCCTAGGGATTGCTGATCAGAAGGTCAGTGGTTCGAATCCCTGCGACGGGGTGAGCTCCCGTTGCTCGGTCCCAGCTCCTGCCAACCTAGCAGTTCGAAAGTACATCAAAAGTGCAAGTAGATAAATAGGTACCACTCCGGCGGGAAGGTAAACAGCGTTTCCGTGCACTGCTCTGGTTTGTCAGAAGCGGCTTTGTCATGCTGGCCACATGACCCGGAAGCTGTACGCCGGCTCCCTTGGCCAGTAACGTGAGATGAGCACCGCAACCCCAGAGTCGGACATGACTGGACCTAATGTTCAGGGGTCCCTTTACCTTTACCTAGATATTTAACAGAAAAGAACTGAGTTTTCACTTCAGAAAACAAAAAAAGGGAGTTCTGTTTTGACAAAATGATAGTAGTTGGATCTCCTTTGTTTTGTTGCACATACCTCATTAATTTAGATTGGACTTATTGTTAGCATACATTACTATTTGTATGTGTATGGCCTTAATTGGCATGGTTTTGGAAGCGGCCAAGAGAACAATGCTTTTCATTCAGGCACATCTCTGTAACGAAATCTGTGTCCAGGGTTAATGTCTCCTATAATCTCTTAATTTTACATTCCTTGGCTTCCTTCCATATGTTAGCAACATGAGAACTAGGTCACAATTTGTGCGTGTTTTTAAAAAAACCTCATTTGCATTATATACCATGGGCATTCCTAGCTGAGGCAGTGAATGAATTACAGGGAGACAGGCGCTGGATGTGCTAACCTCTGCTAGTTTATAAAACAACTTGAATTTCTTAATTGTATTCTTTTTTGTAAAATAAGGGGGGGTTAAGTGGCTAGATTTGACTTTTATACATTTAAGCAGATGCAGTCTTTGGCATTGTGGTCATCAGGTGATATTTCTTGTTAGACTGGTTGCTTGGCAAACTTCTGTGTCAAGGAAATGCAGTAGCTTAATGATGAAAAGTGGCAATGGCAAAAATATTCATTCTGCAGTTATTTACTGGCTTGCAGTACTTGTTGAAGAACCAAATCCATCAGAGATTGTTACTTCATTCAATACTAGGCACTGAGCCAGCTACCCCAATAACAGTGATTCTCCATAATTGGCTGTTATTGAAATGCTCATTACAGATTATTATAGGAATCAACACAAACACTTGATAGCCATTTAAATTCTGTAGTTCTGTCCCATTCTCTGTTGAAGTGTTCAACGGCCATTTCATTAAGAAGATGTAAGTGGCATGAGGTGCTTTGCAGTACCTAATTGTTGTTGTTTTCAAGTTTCCACCCCACCTTTAATTTGGCTGCTTTACACTTTCATTTTGAGATGAAGCTGGAGCCAGTTTATTTTAACAGTGAAGGACAATTTTAGTCTTTTGTAACGTGGCCCTTTATCACTGTAATCTGTTATATGCAACCTTTCTTTGCTATTAGCCAAACAGTGCTTTTCCACTATGTCCAGCCACTATGACGTGCAAGAGACAACTTTATTTGAGTGAATTAGTTAATGTGGTTTAGAGGGAAAGTTCATAAATTCTAGTATGTCAGGTAATTCTACAACTCTTCTCATTCCTCCATCAATCCTGGCTTTGATTGAGGAGTGCTCTATTTTTACATGCCATGGGCTGTTCTCTTCTTATTGGTTATGTTGCAATTTTTAAGCCTTTAGAAGCCTTGAGGGAAAGGTGGCGTTTAAAAATGTTAAATAAACACAGTTTTATGCTGGGTAGCAGATAGGCTGTTTAAGCTTGCTACTATGAACACAATTACTATTGGTCTATGTCCGCACCTACTGCTCCAGCAGGGGAAAAAAATAACTTGGTTTTCTCCTGGCAAATGCATTTTGTGACCTGTAAGGGTCAGAATGAGAGAATCAGTAGTAGCTTGGCTAGCCTTTTATTTATTTTATGTTGCCTTCTGTGCTGAGGCTGTGATACAACAGTCTCTTAAGTTACCATAAGAAATAGATATACTCTAATCCTCAAGAATATGTTTCTTTCTTTTTTTAAATTGGAGGCTTGTTTTGCAGGCTCAACTAATGGAGCAAGAAATGCTTCCAGGCATTAGGCTACACAATTAGAAGTAAGTTGTAGCCTTAAATTCATACTTGAAGTATCTACACTGCACATGTAGGTGTTGGGAGTGATAGTTTAACTGGGAAGTTTAAGAAACTGTCATTAAAGTCTTAACAAAGTTCTATTTGCAGCTGCCTGCTATAGTGAAACTGGACAATGTTTGCAGTAATATTGTATGTACAGGGAAAGTGTATAGACCCTTATTTTTTATAAATGCAGAATCATGAAATGTTTTGAGCACTGTTCTTTCCCGAGTCATTGCAAGAACCTGAAGCAGCACTTCATTAAACTCATATTTGGATTTGTGATAATGGTCTTTGTGTGCTTAAGACATTTCATACATGTTTTATTAAACCTGAGCTCCTGCTGCTGTGATGCTATGGTCGTTACTTGGTGGAGTAGGTGCAAGTGGCTACCCCATGTGCCTTGAAGTTGTCATTTTGCTACATGTCGACTGCGTGGAATAATATGAAATTTCTCCCTGTGCTGCAGTGGTCCCACCACTCACTTGATTTTGCTTTTCAGCCCATCCAGTTGTTTCCCTGCTGCCACACCTCTTCATTGCAGATTATTGAACAGTGAACCTAGCAACTTTGCCCCTTGGACAAGGTGACGCAGCATTAAGGCTGATTTCTTCGTGAAGAGGAAATGCAATGTCACTGCCAACAAACAGTAAGCTTTATAAAACAAAAGTACTTTATACGCTGCCTCTCTGTAACTAAGCATTTAGAAACCTGATCTTAATACATTTAACACTGTGCTTCTTTAAAGATCTTTATTGTTCAGTGTTAAAGTAGATTAGGTTAAACCTAACGTGTCATATAGTGAGAACTAGTGAGCAGTCTTTAGAGGACCTCTAGTTGTCTCCTTTGCCAGCATGCAAAACTGGTGACATTAAAGAGAGATTACGTATCTTAAGTTTTGTGATTAGTTGAATTATGCAAATATTACAGTATCCACACTTGGGTTTATTTTATTTTCACCATGGGTCATGTAGTGAGCAAATAGGGGCTGATAAATTCAGGTTAAAAAGATTAAAAACCAGATGCTAAGCATGTATACTTGGAAGTAAAGTTCAGTGGGAATTATTCCTAAGTAAACATGTTTGGAGTCAAAACATTTCCGGCTACTTAAAAGCTACTGTGACTGCAGTAACAGCACCTACAGAGAGAAGGGCTGTAATGTGGAATTTCAGATAACTGAGCCGTTTATAAGTGTACAGGTTAACCTAAAACTGATGGGCTGAACAAGCAAACAGTCTTCCCTGTTTATATTAATATAAATTATGATAAAAAGTCCTTAAAGATAGTGCAACACATCTTTCATTAAAAAAAACTTGATCATGGAAGCAAATGAATAAGTGTACTCATAGCACATATATGCAATTGCTTTTATTTTTTTAATATAAAAATTTATTCTAAAAACTGTTTAACACCTGGATTTTTTTTTAAAAAAACAATGCTTCCACCACCTTCTCCAATGCTAGTTTTTCTCCCCTAAAAACCAGCAGTGACACAATACCCCTATGAAATGGACCTGCATGTTTTTTTCCTACCAAGATATGGCTGAAGCTGCTATATGGCACATTGTTCAATAGGTTGGCGCTTCCGATGCATCAAGAGCTCCAGGTCAGTGACAGCACATCAGCGGGGCTTGGGTTAGAGATCTGCAGAGCACATGGGCTGCTACCCATTTGTCCTCAATGTGCAATAGAAGCCATCTCCTGACATTCAAGTCAAAGTTTAGAATACTGTCCCACCGTAGAGGATTCAGTCTTCCTTTTTGGGAAGCAGCGAGGAAGCCAAGCAATTGTCAAGCATTCCACTCTCTCTTCCACCTTCAAGCATAGTGTCAATCAACTGTACCATTATAGGTCCTGTTAAGCTTGTTGAATGTGAAATCTAAGCTATGGGTGGAAATTGGTTTTCGGTAAAGAGGGTTTGAAGCCTACAAAAAAGAAAAAAAGGAAGTGATATAAACACTGTATTTTACAGGGAGATTAAACTCTGGACATGCAAACCAAATACAAGTTCCGCTAAAATCAATGGAATGTCATTTGTTTCTGCCTCCCCTTAATGTTATTTTGCTACTCTTTCCCCTATACACTCCTAAAGTCTGTAACAGTGTTGTGTAGGTGATGGATCAATGCATCACCCAGGACCAGTATGACAGCCAGAGGGGTCATAGCAGCATATCGCAGGTGAAATCACTGCCATTCCTGAGTCCCTCTGCCAAGGTGTGAAGGCAGAGGCAGCCCCCCCCCCAACTGAGCGAGCCCTGATGCCTCGCTTTCTCAGCGGGGGGTGGGGTGGCTGGGCTGTCAAGCTCAAGGAAGCCGCGCACGCTCTCTGAGCAGGCAGGCGGCAGCCTGAGAAGCACATTCTCAAGCTCCCTGCCTCATGTCTTCTTCCGGTGGGGTGGGCTGTCTTTCTTCATGGAGTGACCAAGAGCAAAGCCACAGCCTGCCCTCCTGGGCAAAGGCAATTTAAGCTGCCAGCACATAGCGGCTCCTCAGCTGCCACCAACACAGCCACTGCACATGTTTGCGTCCTTCCACCCAAGCCACCTTTGCCTCCCTGCACACCATTCTGGTCTCAAGCAGCCCCCATGAACGCTTTCCTGAACAGAGTAAAGCAAGACTTTCCCTTCCTGCTCTCGTCCTCGGCACACATTTCTTCCCACCCCTATGCACTGAGCCCTTTTCTGGTTTCCCCCCATGAAGTGAATGCTTACCATTTCATATCTTGCCCGGGAACGCTCACTTTGGAATCTGGCAAATTCCCGCCTGTCATGAATCGTGACCAGCAGCTTCCAAATTGCCAAGAGGACAATCCCCAGGAGCACAATGCTGCCTACCACAGCCAGCAAGATCATCATGGCATCAGGGGCAGTGCTACACTCTGCCAAGGAAAAGAAAGGGACCCTGGTTGATCATCATTCATAAGGACACTATCTAAATCCAGTGTAATCGGAAAACATCAGAACTTGCCTTTTCACATACAGGTATTTATCAAGCCTGAAAGGTTCAGAACCAACAACAGAATTTATGATGCAATATTTCAAAGACAACAGTTAACTATTAACATATGATCAGCTCTGCTAATTCATTTGCAGCATATATATTGTTGCAGCAGCAGAGTTTTTATATATCCCCAATCCAGCAAGTGGCTACTTCTGTGCACATATAAGGTCACTAGCTGGGGAATTTCACATGTCTTTTTGCTTGCTGCATGTGACAGCTCCATATGTATAGCATTTTTAAGAACGGGTGGGGAACCTCAGCCTGGGCTCTTCCCAAGTTTCACCCTTTCCTCAGCCACACTCTTCCCAGGCCACATTCTTCACTGGTCCTATTTCACACGCTCCTTGAGTGTGTTTGCCTGGCTCAGAATGTGTCCTTGAACTCTGATAATGCCTCTTGTTTGTCTAGGTGGAAGCTAGAGAGCGGAATGTGAGTGCATATACAAACTGGCCTACTTTACAAAGATAAAATTTACGTTCGTTGCTCTGCCCCGTCCACCACTGCCATGCAGCCCCAAAGTCACCTAGAAAGGAGTGCTATCTGAAAATGATGCCCCACGCACTTCAAGCTCACAGCTCAGCTAATTTGGCAGGAGACCGAGGCCGGGGCGCGCAACTGCATTCAATTCCCTAAAGCTAAGGTAGGGCACAATATTGCCTAACCTTTCAACTACAAAAAGTATTTTTTATTTTATTGTAAATCCAATACAGTGGCACCTTGGGTTAAGTACGCTTCAGGTTAAGAACTCGGCTAAGAACAGAAATCTTGCTCTGGCAGCGCAGCGGCAGCAGGAGGTCCCATTAGCTAAAGTGGTGCTTCAGGTTAAGTACGCTTCAGGTTAAGAACGGACCTCCGGAACAAATTAAGTACTTAACCCGAGGTACCACTGTATTGGACTCTTTCCCCAAAGTCTGGAGCTGTTTAGATCAGGAGCTTTAGATTATCATGCTATACCATTGCTTATCTAGATTCTCTTTTACTTTGGTCATAGTTAGACTTAAAAATAAGGGTGGGGATTTGGGTCTAGCCGATAAGCTCCAATTGGCTTGGATGTTTCTTCTGGCAAGAATGCTTGCAACACTGAGGTAAGTTGACTTCATCATCTCATCACACAAGGTCCTTCTGATGTGCTCCAGATGTGCCTGGCACTGACCATCAACCTTCATCCCCTCACTAGTATTCTGTGGACCACTCCCTATGTGAATCTGTTCTTCTGGCTTAATCTACATGCTGTCCCACCCACCCACCCAGTGAAAATTAATTAGTGGGCAGAGCAATCCAAACCTCTTTTGTGCTCAGCTGTCTCCGCCCAGCTAAGCTGGCCTCCTGCAGCCTGCCTTCAACAGAGCAATGCAGAACAGCCCCTTTGAAATATACAGGCACAAGGGAGTTCTATGGGCAGCCAGTGAAAGGTCCCAAAACGGTATTAGGGGGGCAGGGAGGCTGAGCTAGCCTAGGATCCACCAGCATCAGGTTCAAACACTGCACCACCTCCAGGCAGCAATTTAACCTCTCACTTTCTGCCTTGGCTGTTGTGCATGGCAGGGCTGTGGAAGTGGCCCCACCACACTAAAGCCCCCAAAGGGGGAAGGTTTGGTTTGCCTTAAATACCTAAAACTGCTCATATGTTTTCTGCACATCTGAAAAGGGAAAGAGTATCTAGGGACAACATCCAAACTCTTGTACCCTTAGTGGTGTTAAAGGAAGCAAAATGTTCTAAGGGATTCGCCAGTCAAGTCCACAACCAAACTTTTGCCTTGCTGGTATGGACAAACAGCACAAAGCATGGGCGATATAACAAACCTGGTTCCTTGAGAACAGTGATGTTCGTCTTTCCACTAGTGAGTTCCGTGTAGGTGAACTTCATCACACAGTCCTTCACTGGGTAAGCACACAAGACTGAATGAGGGTCATCAGTTTCTGGAATAAAATGTAAGACAATCCTATTTATAACACAAAGATTTAAAACCCTAGCATATTGTGGCATATGTTGAAAAGCATTTCAACCTATAACATATCTCCAGCATTAGATGCTCCCTTTGTTTTGCTGGGCATTTGTTCAGCGCATCAAAACACATGTTTGAATTACCATTATTTTGACCCCAGAAATGGAAGAATATGTTGAGATTCTAAGTCTCTTGGGTCTCTGGATTCCTTTCAATATGACGGCCTTCCTGTTGGTACATATGGAGCAAATTAGGAAACCATTCAAATGTCTAAAATTGTTGAAACCATTAACATAGTGAGTAGGTGAAAGATTGACTCGGCTGCATGCCTAAACATTTTGAAAGCTATGGATAAACACAACTCCAAGATTGCAAAGGAGTTGTTGGTATGGCCCCACCCTCCTTAAAGAGGAATTTCTATGTCTCTCTGAAAGAAGGCCAAACAAAACTGAAACTTGGAAGGCTTTCTTTGGAAGAGGAAGTTTCATTTCCTTATGCCAATCTCCATGGAGGAAGTAATTGTCTGGAAATAAGCTTAATTTTGCAATCCAGTTGGGGCACAGGGAGTAGCAGGGAGATGGAGATTAAAATATTCAACACTGATAAGGTCAATGTTGTGCATTACAGAAAAACATGCTGTGATAGATACGCTGCATAGGGTCAAGCGAAGGCATTAAGCTGAATAGTTATATGGCCAGAGATCTGGGGCAGGTGAGAAAATTGCATCCTCAGGCAGGTCTCATTGGCAAGTCTCTCACTTTTGCCCATATGGGTTTGCAGTTTTTAAACAGTACATCCCCTTGGGGAATAAGTTTCTAATGGTAGTGCTTAGAACATGCAAAGCCACACTGTGTACGTATGTATAAACTTTGTGACTACCAGCAATACAATGAAGCTATACAAAAAGTATTTGAAACATAGTTGAGCAGTGCCATAGCTTAACAAAATTATAAGGTAAAGGTAAAGGGACCCCTGACCATTAGGTCCAGTCGTGTCCGACTGTGGTTGCGGCGCTCATCTCGCTTTATTGGCCAAGAGCCGGCGTACAGCTTCCAGGTCATGTGGCCAGCATGACAAAGCCGTTTCTGGCGAACCAGAGCAGTGCACGGAAACGCCGTTTACCTTCCCACCAGAGCGGTACCTATTTATCTACTTGTACTTTGACGTGCTTTCGAACTGCAAGGTGGGCAGGAACTGAGACCGAGCAATGGGAGCTCACCCCGTCACAGGGATTCGAACCGCCGACCTTCTGATCAGCAAGCCCTAGGCTCTGTGGTTCAACCCACAGCGCCACCTGGGTCCCTAACAAAATTATAGCAGGAAGTAAAAAATAATATTCAGTAGCCTAGGCCAAAAGCCTGACAATAAAGTTTTGTTTCCACCACACAGCAAAACACCAAGGCCCCTCAGACTTAAGAGTGTCAAAGCCTGGGTGTGAAAACAAGGAAATCCCATTTACCCAGCAACTGCATGTTTCCATTGGTGGATCTGAATGGGTGAGGCAGGATTATATGGGAGGATTGGCCCTTCAAGTATTCTTGAGCAGGTTACTTTCCATCTGCCTGTGCTCCTGCTCCCATGTTAAGAATCTGATGTCTTCCCTTTTCATCTCTCTTACTGTGTGAGCATTTGGCTGCTTGGCAGAAGCACAGACCTTTGCAGTCGCCACAAAGAGTTTCTGTCTCAAAGATGCTTCAACCTTCATTACTCCTGATAGCAGATGGCCCACAAATCCCTACCTGTGCACGTACAACTTCAGACCAAACTAAGAGCAACTGGTATACAGACATTCAGTCAGGAGAGGAATCAAATATAACCCTGCTAAACATCTTGAATTAGTCACATTTAATAAATGAATGCTCTTTAAACTAATTCTTTAAAATAGATGCACTAGTGCATCACTGGAGAAGTTCTGATGGACCTTCTAAAACAGATGGGGAAGTTCATGGAGGATGAGACACCTAGCCATAATGGAGGCTATGCACTGTCTCCATGAACTGTGGAGGCAATGCTGTGCCCTCATGGTCAGAGGCAGAATGCTTCTGAATTTCAGTTGTTGGAAATTGCAGGAGGGTACTCTTGTGCTCAGATCCTGCTTGCAGGTTTCCCACAGGCATCTGGTAGGTCGCTGTGAGAACAGGATGCTGGACTAGATGGGCCATTGGCCTAATCCAGGCATGTCCAACAGGTAGATCGTGATCTACCGGTAGATCACTGGATGTCTGCGGTAGATCACTGGTAGATCATCGGCTCCCCCCAAAGAAACTGAACAACTGTGGTTCCCCTAAAAAAAGCTGAACATTTTACCTCCTCCCTGAAAAAACTCAACAACTTTGACCCGAACCCCCAAAAAGGGGGTAGATCACTGCCAGTTTTTAACTCTGTGAGTAGATCGCAGTCTCTTGGGAGTTGACCACCCCTGGCCTAATCCACCAGGCTCTTATATTGTTATGAACCAGTTGTTGCTGAATTGCATCTCCCATCATCCCTAACTATTGGCCATGCTGGCTGGAGCTAATGGCCGCTGAAGACCCAACAACCTCTGGAGGACCATGGGTTCCCTATCTGCTCTAGAGCCTTACCAAGAAGTTAAATTAGTAAACGTTAACCAACAAACTCAAACTAGCATGGGGACAAGCAAAGAAGGATGCCTTCACCACGGTATGGTTCCCCTTTATCACATACACAGCACAACAGGACAATGATCTATCCCCACAAACAGCTTACGAATCAATTTGGCTAACCTGACCCAACAACCTAACCCCCCCCCCCCAAACAAGCCACACCGCAATCAACTGAATGCAGCCAACCAAGCTTGGGACCCCATAGCCTCTCTCATTATCAATAAAAATAAGAAAGAAAGAAAGAAAGAAAGAAAGAAAGAAAGAAAGAAAGAAAGAAAGAAAGAAAGAAAGAAAGAAAGAAAGAAAGAAAGAAAGAAAGGATCTATCCATGTGATGCTGACACAAACCCCAACACTAATAATAGGCAATAGAACAAAAGAACAGAATCTCCACCCTCACTTTCCCCCCAAATGCAATATGTTGATGACAAAAGTGTCTCTCACTAAATGTAAAGGAAATGTGAAAAAGACTGAATTGAAAGTGGAGACAACAGGTGTACTGTAACCGTTTGTTTTGTAACACAAAAATCTTTAACAAAAACTAATTAAAACAACTTAAGTGGTATTTGAGGGAAAGCAGTGTATCCCACTGTTCTCATGCTAGTTGCTTGGATCACTGCTAAAACCAAGTGTCAAGTTCACTTTTTGAGCAATAAACCAACAATTTGTAAAGGCTCCTAGGGTCTGATCAGACATTCCATCTCATCATTTTTGAACCCAGCTACAGATTTTCAGAAGAATGCACACGAAAGGCCTATCTGGTTTAGGCTAATAAGTAAAGCCCTAGTAACAAAAGGGAGATTGAGAAAACGAGGCTCCTAAATGATGCCGGCTACAATGCCAAGGGACTGCACGCTCTCCCGTGGATTCCTTTTGCTTTCCTCTTGCCTTCGTTTTTGAATACTCCACAGACAACAGTCCCATTTTGAAGCGCACAGCTGCAAAGTGCTGACAAAGTGGAGATGTTATCAAAACTGCAATCAATCCACTGTGTTTGCATTCCAAAAATGTGCTGAATGGTTTTTATCGCCAGAAATGGTTTGAAGGGTCATTTTTGAGAGAAAGGGGGGAGTTGTGGGAGGAAGAGGGATGGGGGCAGACACGGCCTGTTTCAAGCAGTTTCTCCCCTAGGCCCCAGTGGATCATACAAGGACAAGCTGTTAGATGAAATGAAAAGGCCCGTCAGATGGGTTTGCAGGAAAAACCCATCTATAGCAGGTTTGGCCACTGCATGTGAAGGTGAAGCAGAAGGGTCCACTCTCCTATATTATTCAGCATCTATATGATGCCAATGGGAGCTGTCATCCAGGGATTTGGAGCATGGATGGCACACATATTTCTCCCCATTCCGTCTGAATCAGGTGAGGCTGTGAAAGTGTTGAACCAGAGCCTGGAAGAGGCTGGATCCCAATAGGACACTCTGGGGTGGAGGTGAGGAAGTATGTTTGAAGGAGTCCAATATGATCACTATGCCATTGTATTTTCTGCTCTGTCCAAAATGTGGTGGCTATAGAAGCCATAGACTCCATGCCTCTTTATGGGACCCCATGAATCATAGAATCATAGAGTTGGAAGAGACCACAAGGGCCATCCAGTCCAACCCCCTGCCAAGCAGGAAACACCATCAAAGCATTCCTGACAGGTGGCTGTCAAGCTTCTGCTTAAAGACCTCCAAAGAAGGAGACTCCACCACACTCCTTGGCAGCAAATTCCACTGTCGAACAGCTCTTACTGTCAAGAAATTCTTCCTAATGTTTAGGTGGAATCTTCTTTCTTGTAGTTTGAATCCATTGCTCCGTGTCCGCTTCTCTGGAGCAGCAGAAAACAACCTTTTTCCCTCCTCTATATGGCATCCTTTTATATATTTGAACATGGCTATCATATCACCCCTTAACCTTCTCTTCTCCAGGCTAAACATCCCCAGCTCCCTAAGCCGTTCCTCATAAGGCATCGTTTCCAGGCCTTTGACCATTTTGGTTGCCCTCCTCTGGACACGTTCCAGCTTGTCAATATCCTTCTTGAACTGTGGTGCCCAGAACTGGACACAGTATTCCAGGTGGGGTCTGACCAGAGCGGAATACAGTGGTACTATTACTTCCCTTGATCTAGATGCTATACTCCTATTGATGCAGCCCAGAATTGCATTGGCTTTTTTAGCTGCTGCATCACACTGTTGACTCATGTCAAGTTTGTGGTCTACCAAGACTCCTAGATCCTTTTCACTTGTACTGCTCTCAAGCCAGGTATCACCCATCCTGTATTTGTGCCTTTCATTTTTTTTGCCCAAGTGTAGTACTTTACATTTCTCCCTGTTAAAATACATCCTGTTTGCCTTGGCCCAGTTCTCTAATCTGTTAAGGTCATTTTGAAGTGTGATCCTGTCCTCTGGGGTATTAGCCACCCCTCCCAATTTGGTGTCATCTGCAAACTTGATCAGGATGCCCTCAAGCCCATCATCCAAGTCATTGATAAAGATGTTGAATAAGACTGGGCCCAAGACAGAACCCTGTGGCACCCCACTAGTCACTTCTCTCCAGGATGAAGAGGAGCCATTGATGAGCACCCTTTGGGTTCGGTCAGTCAGCCAGTTACAAATCCACTGAATGGTAGCATTGTCTAGCCCACATTTTACCAGCTTCTTTACAAGAATATCATGGGGCACCTTGTCAAAGGCCTTGCTGAAATCAAGATAGGCTACATCCACAGTGTTCCCTTCGTCTACCAGGCTTGTAATTCTGTCAAAAAATGAGATCAGATTAGTCTGACATGACTTATTTTTCAGAAACCCATGCTGACTTTTAGTGATCACAGCGTTCCTTTCTAGGTGCTCACAGACCGTTTGCTTAATGATCTGCTCTAGAATCTTTCCTGGTATTGATGTCAGGCTGACTGGGCGGTAATTGTTTGGGTCCTCTCTTTTCCCCTTTTTGAAAATAGGGACAACATTTGCCCTCCTCCAGTCTGCTGGGACTTCACCTGTTTTCCAGGAATTCTCAAAAATTACTGAAGGAGCAAGTAAGGAACACAGACGTTTCAGTTCAGTTCTACCCTAGACTTGTAAAGCTGGTGCAAATCACTTCCCAAAAGTGGATCTCCAGAATTTTTCTGTTTGCACAGGAAGAGCTTTGCATGCAATTCAGCACAATATTGGCTACGTTATCTCTGCAGAGCTTAAGCATATGAGTTTGGAAAGCAGCTTCAAACGAAAAGCCTGCATTTCAGGGTTATCTGCATGCATGTAGTTATCTGAAATTAGCTTTTTGAGATTGGTAGGCATCTGTATTTACACAAGCAGCCAGAAGGGCTTCAAGGGGCATTTTTAAGAACACACACACCCTCTGTGGCAGTTTTGGATGCCACTAATGAAAAAATCTGGACTTTTCTCCCTAGGAAAGCTGGTTGATATTTAAATAGCAAACAAACTCACCACAGACAGACAAAGAGGAAGGGGGGGGAAGTATGTTGCAACATTTGCATTGGCAAATAGTCATTGTCTGTGAACTGGCTGGAGTGGGGTTGAGCCACAAGTACAGCTGAGCAGCTACAGCTGTGATGGCCCCCCAATGCCACACACACAAAATGGAATGTGACAAAAGTTTTAACACAATAGAGCTTGAAGTCCAGAGATATCAAACTACTCAATCCACACGACAATGTACTCCAGACAGAGAGCGGCTGGCTATATCTGTTGCCATTAGATCATGCAGCAACAATTTTCTTTTAACTCAGAGGTGGACTGCAACTCCCATCAGCTCCAGTCTGCGTGGCTAATGGTAAGGGATGTTGGGAATTGTAGTCCAGCAACAACTGGAGGGCCACAGAAGGACCCGCTCCTGTTTAACTGAAACAATTGTCTCCTGTATCACTAGCCAGTATATCTATACAATAGGATCACCTCTCACCTACTTTCCCTATGCTACACACACAGTTGTTCTTTAATGTTCCTCTCCCTTACAATTCTAATACATCCAAACATTTGTCTACATTTTAACGAAATAAATTCCAAATTCCCTTTCCCCTAAAGTGGTGAGACTTCGATAAGCAGCATTGACTTCGATAAGCAGCCAGGATTCTGCCTAGTTTATCTTGCCTGTACTTACTGAGAACATCCACTCGAGTAATGATCTCGTCCCGGCAGTGTTTTTGGCAGGTCTGGTTGTCAGCCAGTCTTCCTGAGTTAAACAGCATACACTCAATGCAGTCCCTTAGAAAGAGGAATGAGAGGAGATTGATAGACTTCCCTTCAAATCACATCTGTGTGCAGTGGAGTCTTCCCCGATAGGGAAAGTGTTCCCATCGTAGAACTCAGCAGGAAGGAGGATGGGAGCAAAACTAGAATTAGTGGGTTCTGTCTGTCACTGGTTTTGTCTATCCTCCTCTCTGGCTCCACCTACTGTTGGCCTCCCTGTCTTCTGCCCCACAAGTTTCAGTGCACTGTAGCAACCACTGTTTGCATGGGGGAAAACATGGACAGTCAGACCTTTTCTCAAAATAAAACCTTTCCCCCTCTGTGGCAACCACATATAAAGGCTGATGATGATTTTATTGGTACAGGGGTCATGGCTACACATTTGTTTCTTATATGTAAGGAGAAACAGTTTCCATTCAAGAAGAAATAGCCACTGCTGGAGTATCAACCCTCCATTCCATGCTCAACTGCAAATTGGGTGATTTTCCACTTCATAAAACCTAACTCAATTGCCAAAATGATTTCCAAATCCCTCTTAATTTTCACACTAGCTTTCTAGGGATTCCTAACTTTTAAAATAGCACTATAAATATTTACTCTAGAATCAAGTGCCCCTTGCAGTTTGGATTCAGCTGTGAGCAATATTTTTGTAATCACCACCAGCAGCAAACAGTGGCATTTGTGCTCTGTATGCGCAGGACGGAGACCTTATGCCAGATAAAGGTTAGAGACAAGCTAAGGCCTTTTGAACATGGGTCCTTAAGGTCAACACAACTTGCATCTACATATATTGCCTTAGATAAAGCTCTTGTGGTTTTCATTCCTAATTAACCTGTTGGAAATAAGGGGCTCTTCTTAATGCTCTAACTCTTGGGGGAAGTAAAATGGCAATTAATCCTCTCTAAGAATACTTTTTAAAAAGGAAGAAAGGGAAAGTGATAAGAACCCCCCCAAAAAGGATTTGCACTGGGAAATTATATTTAGGACAGTCCTGTTTCGTAGAGAAGGTATCCTACCTTTGGAGGCTAATACAGAGAATTAGCCAGTTAAGGCTATGTAAAATTGAAATGAAAAAGAAAATGCATATTGTTTCAGATCATTTTGCATTCTTTGAAGGATCCTTTCATGCATTTCATTATACGCAATACTATTAATGCATGCCTGCACAACATATGAACCGTCAAGCTGAAAACACAGCATACCAGGCACATATTACAGCTTCATAAACCTGTTTTTGCTGTATGATTTGGAACTGGGGGGAAATGGAGGTTGTCAGATACCTGACATGTTCCAACACAAGAGCAAGAAGTTGCATTCAGCTTGGGGGTGGCGGGGTGTCACCAGCTATACAAGCCTGAACAAGTGCCATTAAGCAACAAACATCAATCAATGCAAGCTAAATGGATGTTAGAACTATAGAACACAGCAACATAGGAAGCTGCTTTATATCAAGTCAGATCATTGGTCCTTGTCTACACAGACTGGGAGTGGTTCTCCAGGATCTCGGCCAGGACACATTCCCAGTCCTGCTTGGAGATGTCAGGGATTGAACCTGGGACTTTCTGCTTCCAAAGCAGCTGCTCTACCACAGAACTACATCCTTTGCTGCCTTGCATGAAGACAAAACTGCGGATGCATGATCCTGGGACTGTTGAGTCTCCTACCCCCTAGCTCAACCACCAGCCTTTTTAACTGCTGAGGCCAAAAACTGAGCCAAAGACTTCAGGGATGGAAAGTACTTCAAAGCTATGGTTTCATCTACAATAAGCATGATGGACTCGTGGATGTAGTCTTGGACATGTCACATGTCTCAGCTACAGATTCCCCAACTGAAAAATGGGAATATTGATGAGCTACCTCACTGGATTCTAGTGATAAGTAAATTTCAAGCTGTGGTGCATCATTGCTTCCTGAATATTTGTAGGTATATTGGCATGTGGGATGGACACCAATGAAGCTGGAGAACAACATAATGAGGCACTGTCATCAAGTTGTTATTTGAAGGGTTTTCACTCTAGCTAGCTCACACAATACCTTTTTGTGCTGCAGACGCCTGGGCAGGTAGGGCATTTCTCACACGTCTCTCCAAAGGCACCCGGTTCTGTGCACTGGCATTTCCCACAAATGCAGTTGCCTCGGCCGCTGCACATCTGGCCATCGTTGGAAAGGCACTGGCCCGTCTCTGTTGAGCAGTTGCAGTTGTCCCCGATGTAACCACGGTGGCATTTGCACTCCCCACAGTGGCATTCCCCATGACCTAGAGGCAAATTAAACAGAGCAGGCGTCACTTATGCTGCCAACGAAATGGGGACACAGTTCCAGAAGACAGCTGAAAATCCAATTAAGGGGCAGTAATGCTACCCAAGAGCCAATGTGTTCAATGATACAAAGCTGAGCTTGGCTCTGTGCTTGAGTAAAAAAGTCTTAGCTCAGCCACAGACTCGCTGTGAGACTTTGGGCACATCACTGTTCCTCACTGCTGGTCTGAAAAATGGGGATATTAAATGACCTACCTCACAGGATTGTGTTGAAAGCAAACACATTAAAGATTGCAATACTGTGTAAATTAAAAGTGTTATGTAGTAGTAAAAAGAGCAATAGCAGGAATGAGTAATTAAAAACTGACTGTGGAGGGAGACATCACATTCAGCAAAAAGTGTCACCTACAAACTGGTGTAGTTCTCACAAGCTGCACATGAGATGGTAATCCCATCTGCTGTCAGCTGTACCCCGTCAAACTGCAGGTGTGGAGAGGATTCAGTAAAGCGAGTCCCCAACAACGCAAACCAGCCAAACAACAAGCTGTACAGCATACAGACCAAGGGGCTAAGCAAGAAAATTAAAATAGAAGCAAGTTCCTAGTTATTGTTTCAAGTGAAGCAAAAGTTCAGACACACTCTTTTTGGCTCTTGATTATTTCCTGATGCAGCTGAAGGAATATGTTCTTAGTTAAACCCCACCCTCTTTTTTCATCCTCGTCTGTTTTGCAATAACAAATATTTAATCTTATTAAATATTTTCATCTCAGAGTCTCTTTCCTTGTTTTGAAATAACAGTTTCTACTTTGCGCCAACACCAACAAACATTAAAAGGCTACTACAGACCTTGCAGCACTGCTGTTGACAATATTTTTGCAGCAATCTGTCCCTGGAGGAATCATTTCTTAGCTGCTTATGATAAAAACCATTCACAGAGGTCACGACTTGCTATTTAGGATACTTGGAAATAAGAGGATCTTAAAAAGCAGACGTATCTGAGCCAACCAAACAACTCCAGGCCAGCCACTTTGGGATGTTCAACATATTTGAAAAGTAGAGGTCCCTGGCTCCCCTCCTTAGACATTTTGGTGGGGGTTGGGGTGTGTGGAATCTGCAGTAACCTTTGTAGTACTAGAGTCAATGGGGTTGCATTGGAAAGAAAACTGATATATAACATAATGCCTTGATTTATTTAAACCCCCCACCAATCCACTCTATTCCAAAGGTGAACAGTCTTTGTTTTAATGTATTGCTATCTCATCTGAACCTCGCAGCCGCCTCAATGGAGTAGATTAGGCTGAGGAAAAGTGACTTGCATTGAAAGTTTCGTGGCTGAACCCAACACTCACTCCTGCTTTCCTCGTACATGTCTCCTGGAACGGAAAGGGCTTTGGACAAGGACTACATCACCCTAAAGTTCTGCATAATGTGAAGCAGGATGGAAGAGGTACATTAGCAGTAGCATAAGGGCTGAAGGCCATTTCAACCTAAGATGTTGTGGATACAGCCCCACCAGAGTTTCTGGGAGGCCTGTGAATGCTCCTTGGCACTCTAGAGCCAGCATCACTTCCAGAGCAGCACCTAACACATGATAAAGAATCAATGAATTGTAGAAAAGGCACTGGAGTGCTAAACGGCTTATTACGCAGGCAACAACTTTAAAACATCCAGGAGCATAGACTCTGGTTCAGCTGCCACAAGCCCATGTCCCCCATACCCACCTGACATCATAGGTGACATCAGGTGGGCAGGTAAGGAAGCAGCTACAAAGAAAGACTTGCAAGCTTGCAAGTTAGAAGTTATTTTACTGTCAGCAAACCCCCTTTGTCTGCCTGAAGGTGGCACTGATGGCAAGGTTGACTGCCAAGATACTAAACCAAGTGGTGTTTTGTTCATTTTTTAAAAATGAATCATCAAATGGGACTGTCCCTTCTCTGTGGTAGCAGGTAGCTACTGTGGTATGTTTTCTGAAAGTGTATTTGATGCTTTTGTCTGTTTCTAGAGACAAATGACAACAAAGGCAGGTAGCTCTCAAAAGTAGCAGTGAATGCTCCTCCTGCCAGATGGGAGACGTGCATGTATTTTGACTCAGACGCAAACTGAGGTTTTGTGCTGTGGCGAATTCCATTCAGAAAGAGAGGCACTGGTTAATTGTTGTTGTTTCCATTATTGCAAGGGAAATCTTTGGACACTTGAAAAGTTTGCTCAGCTGGAATTACTGCGAAAGAAATTGAGCTGCAACTGGTTCATTACGAAGATTAAACCAGCTTTCAAGACACAAATGCATCAAGAATTCCCAAGCCTGTGGCAGTCTGTTTGATATTTCTTATACACACACACACCCTAAATTAAGAGACAGGGAGGGAGGGAGAGGCCAGGAACCTTTACAATATGTAAAAGGCTGTCTTGGAGAAGCTTTCAAACTCTAAAAATAAATGCTAGGAAAGCACAGCACCCTTCTGCAGGCACAAGTCTTCCTGGTGAATTGGAATATAATCTCAGCCCAAGAGGGGAAAGTGCATTCTAAAAACAAGTCAGAGGTGTCAAAGCAACATTCAGAGACTGGGTGACTAACACATTTGAAACAGGGCATTCTGCCTACTTCAGTTTTAAAAAATGCTACGCCTGAAATTAAATGATTGCAGCATGTTTCAATTGGTGAATAAGTTATGTTGCTCTTGAAACAAAATGTCAGCTATATGATAGTAAGGTACCAGTATCAAAGGTTTAAAGCATTTCTCTCTTTTGGGGGGGGGGGTAGTATCAAGAAACACGCATCTGTACCCTAGTACCTGTTGCTGTTAAATAAATATATTTTTGTGCACTTGATAAACCCACCATTCTTGTTTTGGTTTTGCATCCGATTTATTAATGCCATTTGCTAGAAATATTTCACTTCCAGCTTTGCCACAAGGAGCTTCTTCTAGTCTAACTCTGAAATGAGATGTCAGATGTTTCCAGCTCTTCCACTGAAAGCAGTAACCCTAATTCCAAGTTTAAAATCAACAGCCAATTTTATTAGAGTGCTCTTAAAAGAGAGCAGACTGACAACCTGATCGTTTCCATGCAATATTCTCAGAAGCTCTCTTCCCTAGATCTCTATGCTTGTAAAATCAGTGGCATGCAAAAGTGCAGTATGAGCAGGCAAGTGATTCACAACTGCCCTGCACCACCACTGCTCTGTGTACATATGGATGCAGGCTTCTATGTGCACAGCCCCAAGCAGGATGAGGGGTATTATATTCAAATTGGAATTATGCTCACACTTCAACAGGGCCCATGCAGTAGCTAGTGATACACACATCTGTACCTTTGGAAAAGAACCAAAACAGCTGGGAAGTTGGGGCAGGGGGAAGGAGTCTACACCTTAGCCCAGGGGTCAGCAACCTTTGGGGGGGTTGAATAAACGAATTCCTATGCCCCACAAATAACCCAGAGATGCGTTTTAAATAAAAGGACACATTCTACTCATGTAAAAACACGCTGGTTCCCGGACCGTTCGTGGGCCAGATTGAGAAGGCGATTGGGCCACATCCAGCCCACAGGCCTTAGGTTGCCTACCCTGCCTTAGCCTTTCCACACTTCTGAGCCCTGCTCACAAAACAACTGGTCAGCAGGATGTGAATTTCTTTTAGGACTAGGCACTTGTAGCACAGGCTACAACTTAAATGTGTTGTAGGACAGAGTACAGCAGCAGGTTAAACAGTTGTGACCAAAGACGCTTATTTAAGTCTCTCTATGGATGGCCATTACTGTGGGATGAACACAGAATGAAATGGACCTTTGTGAAGACTGGGTGTTTTTCAGCAAGCGATAGCAGACCGTTATTTTTGCAGGATGAAAACTGACCAATCCTTCGCTGAGCAACTGCAAATGAACAGCTCACAGTAAGGTAACAGCCTCTCTGTGGGATAGTTCATAGCCACCACCATAAATTATAGCTGTAATATGTAAACTCCTGATATTAGACAAAACAGAGATAAAGGTATCACTCCTTCAAGCTTGGAGTCCTGCTGCTAAATTACTGCCATAGGAGATGAGAACACCATCATGTCCATCTAGCTCAGGACTGTCTACACTGACCGGCAGCAGCTTATCCAGGGTTTCAGAAAGGGCTCTCTCCTGTTCTACCTGGAGGTGCCAGGAATTGAACTTGGGACTTTCTGTGTGCAGAGCAAATGCTCTGCCACTGAGCCACAGCTCTTCCCTTAAATATTATTGGTTTTGTTATGGTAAAAGGCCCTGCAGTTTGCCTCCTGTGTACTTTAAATTACCTTCCCAACTCCCAGGAATTAAAAACAAGACACAAGGGCCAGCTAAATCAACAGATTCAAGAGTCAGGAACTTGCAGCAGTCCAAGAAACAATGCTGGTTTCACCAAAGCTATTCCCTTTCTCAACAAGGGAGATGGATATATGGGACTGACTCAGACTCAAATTCCGAGATGCATCCCATTGCAGCTAAATAAGCAAAGACTGGGAGAGCACTGCTGTCTTGCTGTTGTTCAGGGGCTTGGCAGGACGCTGTCCTGGCCTCCTTTGCCCCCATTTCATGCAGGAATCCTTGCTAAGTGAACAAGGCACAACAAAGAGACCATCTCCCTTCATCTCTTCCCTCCCCCTCACTTTCCGTTTTTCTCCTGCCTTTTCAGCAGGAGTGTCAAGAGCACAATACAAATTAAGAGATTTGGCACAGTTTAAGACACAGACCTCCACGCTGCAGCTTTTCTGCAATTTGTTTACAAGGACACATGCCAGTCCTCATCGCATTTGTCTGGGTTTTTGAAAAAAGGAAAGGGGAAAAAAACCCAAATGGAACCATTGCAATTAGATTAAACTGGCTGAGTAGCATTTTATATTTCCCAAATGGAAACTCCTAAAAATAAATAAATGCATGATTGCCCATATACATTTTTTAAAAAAATAAATGGTGCTGGATGGGAGCTCTAACACAGTCCAATTAAGTTTCCAGCATGGAGTTGTTGTTGTTTAGTCGTCTTAATCGTGTTCGACTCTCCGTGACCCCATGAACCAGAGCATGACTTGGAAATTCTCACTTTCTTCTCAAAGCTTCTCCTTTTTTATGTCCATGAAGAGAGATCACTTATACAGAAATAAGGCAAACAAGCTAACTTCTGTCTCTTGCACCTTAAATCATAATGAGACTCCCACTAATGAGACTCCCATCTTGATTCAGGTTAATTTAGGGCAAGGGGTGTCCAACATTATGCCCTCCAGGCATTTTGGACTACAACTCCCCCCCAGACCCATTCAGCATGGCCAACAGTCAGGGATGCTAGGAGATGCTGTGGTCCAAAACATCTGGAGGGCATCACATTGGCTATCCCTGATTTACAGAATGCTTTCTCTCACAAAAGACACAATCCCCTAGAATGCACAAACATCACCTAAGGAGGCAGGACTGCTCCAAGTCCCATTGTTAGCAAATGTTAGGTGGTAGTTACAAGCAGCGGGGCCTTTTCTGTAGCAGCCCCCTACTGTGGAACTCTCTCTCCCCTAAAGCCTGCTATGGCAGCTCTGCACTGCTTTTTACATTGTCAGTGAAACATTTGGAGTCCGAGCCCTAAAATGGTTAGGTAGCTTGGGATTCTGACTCACTAAAGCTAATTTTTATATTGTTTTGCTGTTGTTTTTGTCTAGAAGACTCTAATTTATAAAGTTGATAACTTGGGGCATTTTACAGTAGTTTTATTGTTATTTCTACATAATGTTGCATGCTGCCCTGCAGGCTTTGTTTGGTGGGATTCAAGTTTTTAAAAATAACTAAGTACAAACTTTAGAGGAATGCAGGAAAAAGCTTTGAACTTTGGAAAATCTAGAAGGTTGAGTTTAGAAACAGGGTGTAATGAGAAGCAGTTCTTTCTTAGGCAAACAAGTTAAACCGCTTCCTACAGAGTTATTTCCATGACTCAAGACAGGAGCATTAGCTTCTGTCTACATTCCAAAATGGCACAAATAAGCACGCATCATACACTGCCACACAGTGAATTTTGCACAAGATAGCAGAAGCTCTCCCAGATGTTTCTCCCGGGTTAGGAGACTACTAAGGCTAAAAGAGATTAACCAACTGGGAAAAGCTAGAGCACTTCCAGACTCAAGAGAATAAGAAAAGATTCTAGCAAGAATACATGAATCTGCACAGCTGCTTGTATATTGTATTTTGTGAAATGAAGCTGTGCACAATCTATAAGCTTCTGAAGAAAATTAAGAATCACTTTTCCCAACTCCCACAATTTCTACTTAATGCTTTGAAACAGGAGGGAGGACACCTGAGCAAGAAACCTTCATAGAAACAACTGAGCCTCAGAACAAATAATTAAAAAGTTAAGCCAGCTTGTCCTCCCTGATCCGCTATCTTCTGCCCCCACACACTACAATAAACTGGGAAAAATTAAGTTAAATATCATAAATCAAGAATGAGAGGATGGGGGGCGGGTATGATGATGTAAAAGCATCCTCTATTGGTCACACTCTGCAAGCTATTCTGCTCACTGTATTCTGGCAATGTGCTTCTCACCTGCTCACCAGGATCACATATAAAAAGAAATCCAACCCAACCAATGAATGTGTGCAGTACAGTTGTACAGTTAGACCTATGTTGTGCAGTAGAACTTAATGCAACCTCCTAGGGATCCCTTTTCACCCCAAGTGAGAACTGCAAGCCAAAAGGGGGCCAGGGGGAGGGGAAAAAAGAAATGCAATGCCAACAGTGGCTGTACAGATCCAAGAGCTGGTTGTTCCATTTTTCAGACTGTAGTGCAAGGAGACTGGAATGCCCCAATAACACATTTCTTCACCTAAGTAAGCAGCATAAATGCGTTGGCACTGGGGATATATGAACACCCCACCCTGGGTGTATATGAAAAGATGTGCCTTGCCCACAGAAATCTACAACAGGGCAATTCCCAAACATATTTCAATAAGCTCACCATTATGCATAATGAAGCATTGGGTTCATTCCCCTCACAAAGCTACAATTCCCAGGGTGATTTAACAATCACTCCCTCTTTCTCAGAGAACTCTGGAACAACTCTTAACTCTGTGAGGTGAACAAGGGTCTCCTGGCAACTCTCAGCACCCTTAAGAAACTACAGTTCCCGGGATTCTTTGGAGGAAGCCAAGAGCATTTAAAGTGATGTGGCAGGGCTTTAAACAGATGGTGCAGATGACGCCTCACGCAGCAAGTCACACAGATACACAAAGCAATGTTGCTGGACATGCCTCATTGGGAGGCAGTATTTGGAAAAAACATGGCTCTTCCAAAACATTGCACTTCTTTAGACTGTCCAGCACCCTCAGTCTTGCCAACCCTTCTCATATAAATCATTCAGCATTCACAGATGCAGTTATTACTGAGAACATCGTCTTTTTCCAGTTATTCCTAATGCCATTTATTTTGAGTCAGCATTTTCCATTTAGTCTGGGGTTTGTTTGTTTTTTACAAAAACCACAGACTTAAGCCACTACAATTGTCATCATTATTTATTTATTTATTTATTTATTTGCAAATTTAACGAAGAAGGGAAACAAAAAGGACATTTTAAAAAATGAAGAGAGAAAAAGAGGTACTATATAAACAACAACAATAATTAAAAACACTGTCAGTTCACATTAAGGATACCTAGATCATGAAGTCATTGCAGTCTTTCCACCATCCCTCCAGTTTGCTTCCTGTCTTCACACACACCCTTGTTTTTCATGCTCTCAGCAGGGGCTAAGAAATGACTGGAGTTAATTTAGCAGTTGGCAAAAAGCAGGCGTCCAACCCTTCTAGACTCTTGAGTTTCATGACCTTTGCACATGTTAAGGATGAAGGCTTTTCTTAGCAAAATTATTCAGTCCCTCCTTTTCTGCAGGCAGAAAGCTTCAAATAACCTGTGAGTGTTCTGACCATTTTTACCTTCTTGGTCAGATGACTAAAAGTACTGAATTTTCATGAAGGCCATGGAAGTTTTCATTAAGACAACTTCACAACGAAGTGTTATACACTAACCATAAGCCGCTTATGTGCCACGTTCCTGTTTAAAACACAAAACTATGCAGAGGTGTGTTTTTACATTCCACCTCAGCCTTCACCATGTTAACTTGACTTAACAGGGCATGTATATCAACCCATGTGAATATAAGCTTGCTGTTCCACTTCAAGCTCATGCCACTTTAAATCAACGAGTCTTTAAAGTGTCACTGCACTCATTGCCCTAGCCACCCACTCAGGCCCCTAAAAACAGAAATAAAAGTGGGGAAAGCGGTGGATGCCTTTATAGACTCTTTAAGTGTGCATTACTGCCGCTTCCTGAAGAACCAAAATTTACAGGACTGGATGCTCACTGGGAGAACAAGGAACATCATAGATTCTTGTCTGCACATTCTCTCACACACCCCAAATAAACCATAATCTCCCCCCCCCAGCATTCTTTTTTTTTAAAGGGTATGTGCCTAGCATTTGAAGAGCCAGATATATGGGGCAAAAATGTACAAACACTATTCTCCTTTCTGTGTGAGAAACCAGACTGCTCCCCCTTTCAATTTTTGGGTCCCCCTTGCCCACACCAGAAAAAAATATTGCAGATGCCCATGTCAGAGTCCTTTGGAAGACCTCTCTCATATCCTTGGACAAGTGACCACATGAACAAGCAGTAGCAGAGCTGTCAGCTGTGGAAGGTGGAACCATTCAATGCAGAAACACACAGGGGCCTGACAAAGACCCAAGGGTCCAAGGCATAGGGAGTGGCTGGAGCAGCGTGGAACCCCTTGACCCTACCAAGAGAGAGCTGTTAAACCACCTCAAAATACCAATCTCACACCTTCGTTGTTTCAAACCTAGGGAGAGCAAGCCCTACCCTATTATGGGCCAAGCCAAATGGGATATTCAGTCACGTTGCCCCTGTCATTCCTCTTCATCTCCCACCCTGCCAAAAAATATACCGGTAAATAAATTACAAAACAAGTATCATGGGGGGCTGCTCTCTGCAGCATAAACTGCCATGGAAACAGCTCGTTTGCCTTTTCCCAACACGGTGCATTCTGCACTACATGGGGAAAGATCCTACCAGACGCATGTAAGCTATCAATTGTTGGGATTAGCAGGAAAATTTGTCTTGGTGGGGGGAAAGCACCAGGGATGGAGATGGTGGGGAGAGGGGAAAAGAGAGAGGGTGTGAATGCATCACAGGGCTCTGAGGAATGTGCAGCCTCAGAATGTTGCACAGCAGTGGGCCACACCACCCTTTGCCTCAGCACCGCCATCCAAAGGTGCTATATGTGCTTAAGAGCACAAAAGGAAATCAGCAGTTGGGGAAGGAGTGTAGCTTAGTGGCAGAGCACCTTCTTTGCATGCAGAAGGTCCCAGTTTCAATCCCCGGATCGCCATTAACTAGGCAGGACTAGGAAAGACTCTTTTGAGACCCTGAAGAGCTGCTGCCAATTAAGCGCAGACATTTCCAAGATAGATGGGCCAATGTTTTGATTTGGTATAAGGCAACTTCCGATATCTCTGTGTAACAGGTTAAGTCTCTGTGCCTCATCATTTTCCCCACATTCTGCCTTCCTCCTCCTAACTTGAATGCCCAGCATAAATGCAGCAGGTTCATCGAATCCATAAATTTACAGATAAGAACAGCTAACACGATAAATTTATAGCTGTTATAACCTGAGCCAGGACTGGAGGCGAGAATGTCTGGGGAAGGGAGTAAGTGGGAGGCAAGGAGAAAAAGTTAAGGATTCTGCTGAAATCTCCCTTTTTGACAAGCCAGTAGCAAGAGTCAACTAATACGCTAAGCAGCATGCCTTACTGAGATGACTGGATTTCAATAATCCAAAAGGGATGAGCAAACAAGGGATCATTATGAGCAGAAACAGAGATCTATTTATTTTGCACCCGTCATCTTTGTGCAAATTGTGAAATTCTTTCACTACTTTGCTGACAAGGAAGTTTGATTTTTTTTCTTCCCTTGGAAAGGAAAGTATATGTATAGAAAGGATTTCTATACTCAAGGAAGTCTCCTTTGCAGCTCCAACCATCCTAGATGCATCCAAACAATACTTTGCAGTATACTGAAAATAATAGTTGGATTATCAAGTTCAGCTGCCAAAATGGTCTTTTGGATTTTCATAGTTAAAAAAATGTTGGTGTGCATGCAACAGGAATTCACTACTTGGAGGGGCTTTGTATATACACAGCTCATGTCTTTTTAGTGCTGCTGCCAAATTCATTCAGATGCTGAACAGTTGCTTTCCCTTTTTAAAGGCTTTGGACATGAATGGACTAGCGATTCCTGTGCTACCAGGATGGCGCTTTAGTGCTTTTCTCATCAATTAAAAAAAACCAAAGATTTAATCCTTCCTGCTATGTTCATGCTATCTTCAATCTAATGCCAGCACTGCAATATACTACATTCCCGTATTGAGGAAAACAGCTCTGCTGCTGCTGCTGCTGCTTGTATCTATTTCTTTATTAAACAGGACTAAATGGGCATTCAAACATGCACATCCAGCACAAAGTTATTTTAAACAGCAACTTTCAAGTAAAGGTTTCAGAAATCAGAGGTTAATATAGGGGGAAAGGGTAGCTTAGCTGATCTGAAAAAAGGAACAAAAACATGCTAGATAAGCACATTCAGAAATACAGTAGCACTTAGCCAGCACATGCACACATGTTTCAAGATGATGCATTAATTAAGGAAAGATGTTTCAACATCGACAGTGACTACTCAGCCAATAAGCATTTTTAAAAAGCATGTGACATTTGCATGATTTCATTCCACATGGCAATGCTAGATGGGATCTAAGAACTGCCTTTGTTGTTGTTGTTGTTAAAAAATGAATAAAAAGATTTTTTTTTTAAAAAAAAAAGAACTGCCTTTTTTTTTATCAACAACAATATATAGCGCATCCTGTTCAAGGAGAATGTGAAGACTCTTCCCAGCTAATGAGTCCCAACTACACAGGAGAGGAGAAAATATATCCAGTCATTCGTTAACCAGCAGTGGAGCAGCGGGGGGCACAGAAAGGGCAAGTATATTTCTAGATGGGTGAGTTGTGTCCCACATGTTAAGAACTGGTTCATAAGGGACAACTGCATATTCTTGCATTGCAGGGGGTTGGACTAGATGATCCCCAGGGTTCCTCCCAACTCCTATGATTTCTGATCTTGCCCGCTAGCTCAGTAGAGCTGACAAGCAACAGGTGTGCCTGCTAGGTGTGCTTCTGCTGCAGCCCAAAATCCAGGGATACAGCTTTAAAAATTACTGTTCTTTTAAAAGGGGGTTTTAGCTTTGCAGGATGTGCCTTAGAAGCACATTCTCAAAGTCCAAAACTGCTCCACTGTCCCCTTGCCTTAGAATCAGGACTACTGAGCAGGGATGCACACATACAAAGGTGTTTCCCAGTACCAATCATCCAAGCAAAAATTCTGCACTGCATTGCTTTCAATGGAAACTGTATTTGGAGGTGCATCCTTCCAAAAGCAACACACTGCAGACAGCCAGCATATGTGGATTCTCATCATCTCTGCACTCTGTTGCTTTCAGAGGACTGCATAGCCAAAGGTGTGTTCCACCGAAAGTAGCACACATTTGCATGTATAAATCCTAAACAACTGGTGTTTGAATTTTTCATGATCTATACTGGTATCATCTATCTCCAAACTGAACCCCAGGCCTGCAAATTATGCATTAGGTGAAAAGAAGGGGTTCCAGAAGGTGTAAAACTCTCCTTGTACCCTAAAGTAGGTATACAGCCTGTTCTTGCACATACAGTATCATGTGAAGGGGGCGATAAGTCATTGTGTTGATTCTGGAAAAATCCAAGTATCCATTGGTCCTGCTCACATCTGCTCTGGCTTCACATCATTGAGAAATATTTTGCTTGGGCAATATGTGGTTACGTGGTTAATTTTTTGGCCACTACTGTTTTTTAATTTTTATGCAAGCAAGGGGAAGTTCCCCTGCCCTCTCCCTGAGCTGTTTGCCATTATGTTAGTGGCGTTCTGTTGCGTTATTACAAGGATGGGCAACAGACATATCCCAGCAGGAAAAACAACTCCTGACTTTTTACAAAGGGAATTAGGCAAAAACAATGTGAGGATGGGAGATGGGAGGTGGAGAAGAGGTGCCTGCAGGATGGGGGTGGTGTCAAACTGATTCCATAAACCCCTAGAGGGAATAAGGCTGATGAACCCCAAAACACATGCATAAAGCATCAGAAGAGGGGGGAAAGACTGCTAAGTTATTGGGGCTCCCAAGCACAAATAATATCCTCAAAATCTAATGCACACAGTAGAAGCCGCCCCGCTACAACTAGCAACAAACAACAGGACGCCACTTCCTGCTGTTCATGTCAGTCCTTATTACATCTGAGGGACCTAGATCTTGACCCCACATTTCTGCATGTTAACCCATGTGGCAACAATGGCTAGAAGCATGCCACGCCTAATCCTTGTTAAGAGGCACTTGGAATGGAATTCAAGTAAAAGCAGGCCAGCAGACCCCAACGCCGGCTCGCTTTCTTTTAAAACATGCCTGGGGAATCCATAAATCTCTGCCGCTAACCAGAAGTGTCACGGGTAGGGAGGAATAAATCTGTCCATTTCAGTCTCTCGTTTTTCCAATCTCACGGTTCAGTCCAGTACACATTTCCACACCAGGTTTTTAAAAGTCTCCATGAAAATACATCACTATTTCAGTATGTGTTTCTCCTGCTATATTCAGTTTTGAAAGCCATATTCCCTAACAAAATGCATGTTTGTGTGCTGTTTTTTATGCGCACCCCCCCAAAAAAGCCACAGTTTTGTACACAATCTTTGGTTGGAGAAGTGCATTAAGAAAATTTGAAGGAACATGAATTTTGAAGGATAGCTGCATATCAGTTTGCGTATTGTTTCGGAAAGCGTGAATTCATATGAACATGTGAAACAACGCAAATTTCTCCCCATCCCTAGTCATGAGTCAGAAAACACACACGTTTATACCTATCAAGATGCAGTAGCCATAAAGAGAGAGATACACTGAGGGAAAGACAAAGCCTTGTAAAAAGCCTGGGTCAGTCTGCACAAGTTGGCCTTGTTTGTATCTCCTGAAACTAAGAAATTGCTTCTTTGGGAAGCTTATGAGAAAGAGAGAAACAGAGAACTCTAGCTGGATATATTTTCCCATCTGTCCTCTTACAATGTATTTGGAACATTTAACAGATATTAAAACAGAGCTCCTCAGCTTTTGTAAGAGAAAAACTCAAGACTATAAAACATAATAACTAGCTACAATTGACTAATAGGAATTTGGAATACAGAACCAAAATGTGTCTTGGGGTGGGGAGAGGTTCCTCCCCTGGAAGGCCGAATTTGTTCTGCCGAAAGTTTCTCTCTCTCCTTGAATCAGAATATTAACTCAGTACATATTATTTAAGTGAATTATACATTGCAGAAAATTGTGTTGAATCTGCATTAGAAACTGAATGCTAATTAATGAAGGTGGATAACCTCTTAGTCATAAGGGTCTGAAATTCATGCCACATACTGTAGGATATTCATAGGCATTTTAACAATGATAAATTATAAGTTATACTAAGCAATAAATTAATAGGTCAATCAAAATACAGCAACCTCCTACCCCAATGCATATTTCTTATGGGCTAAGCTTATAAAATGCTGATAAATGGGGGAAATACTAATATAGAAACTGAAATGGGAGCACATGGGGATATAGTTCTAACAATTCAAAGAGACAAGTGCAAAAGCCTTCTCAGTTATGATTCTTACTATTAAACCATTATCACTCTTGCAGTTCTAAACTACACACATTTACTCAGAGGTTAGCTCCACTGTGTTGAATCTGGCTTGCTACTAAATAAGAGTGCATGGGATTGCAGCCTTATTGCGCGATGTACCACACAATCCTCCAAAGGTCTACTGTACAAGTGCAACCAAGATGAAACTTCAGTATCAGTTCCAGTTTCCAACCTGTTTCTGAGCAAAAGGGAGCAATCCTTACGAAGAATCTAAAAGGCATTTGACCCGGAAAGAGTCAAGAGTTCAGCAGTGAAGGAGGAGGACAGCTTGTGTGAACTGCACCCTTCCACCAGAGACCTCAAAATCTACAAGGATTCAAATGCATCAGCAACACATCAAGCATAAAGAATGTGTTGCTAATTGTTTGGATCCTGATCCCTAAAGCAGACAACTAGTGCCAAGAGACTGCATCACAAAAGTTGCAAGAGGCAGGAACTCCAGCTGAGAATGTTTCCATCGTAATGAGCAAACTAAAGCACACAAAAATAACATGGCTACCCCTCTGGAGAGAAAAAAGATTTTATAACATTTGGGGCTTTTTCCTGATTCAAACATTCCTTCCTCAACTCTACTACTGTGTGTAATTTTTGCAGAATTTTCTAAATTATAAGATATGGCTGAACTCTGATAGCAGGGGGAGTATGATATTCTCCTTTGCGGTGACACTCCTTTAAATTATTTTGGATCATCCTCAACTGATGCCAAATCATACCCTTTTCTTGTTGTCCCTATTATCATAACCATTTCCTCATAAAGTGCATGAATTATCTTATTTTACTTGCATGAAATATAGCATTGACATGATTCAACACTCCATGTGGCTTAGGATTCATTCCCCAATGTATGAGCTGCTTTCATCCACAAACCACACTGTCTCCTTTTGACTTGCACTGCAATTAAACATACTGAATCACTCCTGGGAAAGCTTCCAGGCATCCAAGTCATCATATGCTAGCTATAAAACATGCTTTCACCTTCTTTCGCCATAGTAAAAAGAATATTATATGAGCCCTGTAAATTCACAATCAAAAGCACTATCCATCCTGAGATGGGCCCACCAGCTTGCAGAACTTTGCAGATATATCTTATTTCCAGATTCTCTGGTCTGCACATAATTTTTAAGCTGCCTCGCTGCTGCTGATGATTGCTTTTGCAAAGTTTCTGGATTCTCCTCAGGGTGTTCTTGTCCTTCTGGGTTTGTCTGCCACGGAGTTTAATGACAAGTAGCTAAAACAGTGGAGTTCAATTTGGCACTCGAGTAGCTAAAACGGTGGAGGTGGTTTTGATCAGCTGCTTCTGCTATTCACATCCAATTCAAGGAGCAGCGTAAAGAAAGGAGAGCAGTGGCCCAAAAGGATGGCTCTAAATCAGGTGTGGGGAACCTTTGGCCCTCCAGAGGTGAACTACAACTCCCAACAGCCCCAATAGGCATAGCCAATGGCAAGGGATGGTCAGACTACCCTTTGCAGTAAATAAAGAAATAGGAGTCCTTGGAGAATTCAGAAAATCAAATAGCAAGGTTGCAAGGACTCAGGCCAGGATGGCAATAAACAATAATTTCTTCTATTTTTGTTATTTTGTTATATTCCAGTTGTAACTGGAATTGGTGTCATACTTAAAATAACAAAAATAGAAGAAATTATTGTTTATTGCCATCCTGGCCTGAGTCCTTGCAACCTTACCCTTTGCAGTAGGCAAAACCCAGGACAGAATATTCCCAAAAATCTCCTCCAAAAAAAGAGGAACCTTTACTATGCATACCTGAAGAGAGAACCTTCCCAGAAGGGCTCATCTCCCTAGGGAGACTCACCTGACACTTGACACTAATGGCTTTTCAGTAGTGATGTGGAGTGGAAATTTCCCCAGCCCATTATTTTTCCACATTTCCCCCGTTTCCCCAAGTTTATTAGTAACAAGGAACGGATGCCAACTGTAAATACAGTATGAGGCAAGCTTGGTAGTTTCAAAGTCTTGAGTCCTGTTTACTAAACAAAAGTAAAATGAATGTGCCAAATTAGATCCCTATTAAGGGCACCCAAAAATGTTCTGAAGTAAATTGAACGATGACCGAACGAGACCACCTTTGGAGGGACTTACAGGTCTAGGGACTTTGGGCAGCAATGTGAAAATTTTCTTATGTATCAGCATTTCCTTAAGCTACTTTGGATATTCTTTCGGGTGGAAAACAACTAGCTGCCATAGTTTCAAGTCAGTTTTTTATTATGATTGAAAATACAATAAAAATCTTTATTTTAAAAAAAAAAAAATCACAACAGGCTCAATCATGGTGGTAGTGGCACAAGGTGGGGAGCAAGTATACTGGGCATGACCCCAAGCCAGCTTTAAATCACCTCCCCGCCACGGGTTAGCAGCAGCTGTGAGAGCAACTTGGGATCCAGCAGATCTCAGACTGACTCTCATTACAGAGCCTTCTCCCAGGCTCTACTGGGAGAAGTCCGCAAGTATCTCTTGCCATCAGTAGTAGCTGGTGAGCTGAGCCGGCTGAAGCAAGTGGCAGGGTGCCTCTTCTCAATCCAAACGACCCATAGCCCAGTGTAAATCAGGCGGTGGATTGCAGCCTAAGTCAGTCCCTGATGCAAATCTTACTTCAGCCACAAACTTAGGCAAGCCAGTGGTCTCTCAACCCAGTCCCTCTCCTCCCATCTGCAAAAGGAAAAGGATACTGCACTGAGAGCCAGTGTGGTGTAGTGGTTAAGAGTGGTAGACTTGTAATCTGGTGAACTGGGTTCGCATCTCCGCTCCTCCACATGCAGCTGCTGGGTGACCTTGGGCTAGTCACACTTCTCTGAAGTCTCTCAGCCCCACTCACCTCACAGAGTGTTTGTTGTGGGGGAGGAAGGGAAAGGAGATTGTTAGCCGCTTTGAGACTACTTAAAGGGGAGTGAAAGACGGGATATCAAGTCCAAACTCTTCTTCTTCTTATAAGGTTGTTAAAAGAATTACAAAGCAAAAGTACATGAAGCGCTTTAATCATTCAAAATGCACTATATAAAAGGATGAGTTTTCCCATTTTTTTATATTTTAGTAAGAAAGCAAAGAGGATACTCCTGCATTTAGCAGGACTCCAGTCCTCAGTAATGATGTCACATTCAAAGTTCCAAAACACCATTCTAACAATAGCAACAGTGCTTCATGCTTCTGCTAAAAAACTTCACACACACTAAGCAGCATAACTACACTATTTCTAGCAAAGCTATGGGGTACTACCGGTAGCTTAGCAGTAAATGTGGCACTAGAAATCCAGGGTTACCAGATGTCAAACTGGCATCTGGACTAGGGAGAAAAAGCAAGCCAAACTGCAAGAAGACAGATAACACGGTTCCTCTTAAGGTTAATCTAAGCCATTTTCTTTTTCATTTCCTTTGTTGCCACCACTGTAGCTTTCAGTATTTAATCCTTGAAAAGAAGAAATACTGCAGACCTAACATCTGCAGATTTGTGAGTGCCCAGTATGACTCAGGCTCAGATGACTACTTAAAGGTGGCTCTTGCTACACAGGCCATGGAAAGTATGCTTCATTTTGCAAGACACTGCAGTGTTGTACGAGTTCACGCTTACAGTGATCAAGGCTGAACTGCAAAGTCAGGCAGTTACCGCAGAGCCATTTTACCACCGATCAAGCGGTATATAAATACTGTGAAATAAAGGAGTATGTATCTCGCTTGCCCGTCTCTTATTTCTGGGATGGTGTACATAAAGCCGTCTGCATGTACGTAAACATTCTGCAAGTGTTGTCAAAAGGATTAAAAAGCTTAAACTGTACAACATGGATTGGGGAACCTGCGGATCTCCACAGATGTTGCTGGAATGCAACCCCCTGATCATTAGCTATGCTGACTGGGGCTAATGGAAGTCCTAGTCCATCAACATCTGGAGAGCCACTTGGCCATCTCTGTTCTAGTGGCTTGATCTGCACATTATTACCGGTACCAAGGCATGATCACAGTCAAATGCAGCACCATCTTCCCTTCTCCCAAATAACCATTTAGTAACACAACACTCGTGACATTTTATGGGTTTCCTTGTCCATTTCACCTCATTAGCTGTTGGCAGAAACCTCAGAGTGCAACATACATAACTTAATGTTACCAAGAAAGTGTGATTTGGGGCTGCAAATCAGGAAATGATTTGGCCGCACTAGTTTCACGTGGCAAATATGGCTTTTGGTCTAGCATATGAAACCACAGTTTCCTGTGCTGAGAAGAGGTCTTGGTGCATTGGCTTGTAAGCGAATGTCTTTTGAAGTGTTTTTGCACAATTGGGGTGGGGTGGGAACCTGTGACCCTTCAGGTGTTGCTGGACTCCCATTTCCCAACAGCCCCATCCAGCAAGGCCAACGGTCAGAGGGAATGGGAGTTGTGGAGTTCGAACATTTCTGGAGGGTCACCTTTGGCTTAAGAAAACGATTAACAGAAGATCTCGGGGAGAGGAAACTCTGCACACAGCTCACCCTTCACATTTGAGAGCTCTTACAAGATCTGAGCTGGACAAGAAAAATGGATTATCAGATCGCCTCGCACTTACCTGAACAGATTACACCTTTATATCTTGGGCAGGAGAAGTCATCGCACTCGCAGAACAGCCCGTAGATCTTCCCAAATTCGCTCTCGAAGCAGACGCAGTGGTTGCAAGAGCATTCCCCTCGCCCGTTGCAGACCCGCTTCCCTTCAGCTTCGCGGCACATGTTCTGGTACATGTTCCCACTCTCGCCTTCCTCACATTCACACTTGGCTCCCACGTGGCCCGGATCACAGTCACATAACCCACACACGTGGGTGCCGTTCCCACTGCACTTGCTGCTGCTGTGCTCTATCTGCTTGGTACATCCGCACATGCAGTTGTAGGTGACGGTCACCTCCAGAGTGTCCCGAAACCAATCCGGCCTGATAGTGAACGTATGCGAGGTGTTCTCGGCGGGGCAGCTCCGAGCTTCTACTGATATCTCAAAGGAAACCTATGCGGGAATAGTGAAAGGTAGGAATGGGAAGTCATCAGAAGCCTTAAAAAACTCAAATGTTTTGGCAGAACCAGCTCTATCGTTGGACAGGTTGAGGCGGCTCCCTCAAACAGCAAATGCTGGGGCAAAAAGTGAACTTAGGAACATATACCAAGTCAGGCTATTGGTCCATCTGGCTCAGTATCGTCTACACTGGCTGGCAGCGACTTCAAACGGAGTCTCTCTCAGACAGAGACTGAACCTGGGACCATCTGCATGAAAAGTTTTACTACGGACTGATGGGCCTTCTCCTTAGACACCCTGCGATTCCCCTGGGCATCCTCAGCTAGCCTCCTGCCACCCCCACCCCTAGCCCTGGAGGTAGTGTTGGATGCTGTTCTGCTGCCACTACTGAAGTAGGATTCAGCCACCAGTCTGATCAGGTTCTGTCTGTAGAAGGGCAGGCGGGGCTGCTGCATTGTTCTGCTCCACACAGAATAAACATTAGAAATTTAGTTGCATGTGAAGCCCTGTTTACAGCCCAGGTTGGAGCTCCTAGGAACAACCTTCAAAAGGAAAAAGCAAGGGCAAAGATATCCCCCTTCCATTGCAGCAAACCCTCGTACCATTTCAAGCAATGGGAATATTTTTGTTAAGTTGTTCTTATTTTGCTTTGAAGGAAAGCTCCCTCCTCCAGTGGGGTGTAGTGGTTAAGAGCAGTAGACTCGTAATCTGGCGAACCGGGTTCACGTCTCCGCTCCTCCACATGCAGCTGCTGGGTGACCTTGGGCTAGTCACACTTCTCTGAAGTCTCTCAGCCCCACTCACCTCACAGAGTGTTTGTTGTGGGGGAGGAAGGGAAAGGAGAATGTTAGCCGCTTTGAGACTCCCTCAGGTAGTGATAAAGCGGGATATCAAATCCAAACTCCTCTTCTTCCTCTAGCATTAGAGCACAGATCTTCAAGTCTTCCATCCTCCCTGTTACATTTGATCTTATTCTACTGCCGTTGCTCTATTCCAGGCATAGGCAAACTCGGCCCTCCAGATGTTTTGGGACTACAACCGCCATCATCCCTACCTAACAGGACCAGTGGTCAGGGATGATGGGAATTGTAGTCTCAAAACATCTGGAGGGCTGAGTTTGCCTATGCCTCCTCTATTCTGTTTGTGTATGCTACTCTGGGAATTTTTGAAGAATGTGTTATAAATGCTTAATAAATAAAATAAAAGTACAATTATCTCTGCAGGCTAAGGGAGAAGTCAGTCTGAACAATGATTTCCTGTTTTCAGGTTGAAAACATTGTTAGGGCTTGCCTTAATCCCCACCCCACCCCCGTTAATTTTTGTTGCATTATTATAGCTGCTAACCTATACACACCTACCTGGAAGTAAGACTCACTCAACTCAATGGGACTTATTCTGTATAAACATGCATACAGTTGCACTTTGAATTGCAACTGTGAATCCTTTATTAATTAAAATGAGCAAAATGGTGGTGGTTGTGTTTTTAAATGATTGTATCCACAAGCTACCAAATGCCCACAATATTATGATACACAATCTCCCCAAATGCCATATGTTTTTAAAAACACATGGCAAAGAAAACCCTGTCAAACTGGTAGATTCTGCAATGATACAAACTAAACTCAGCACTAGATATTTTTCTCTTTGAGAAGTGAAGGGCAATGGCTTAGACTGCAAATAAGTGTTGTCTCTTTTATTCCCCCCCTTTCTCCCTTGCTTTTTTTCTTTTTTAATTGAACACAAAATTTCTTGGAGAATGCAGAACTGTTGCTAATAAAACAGTCCACCCCTGTAAAACACAGCGGCACAAATGGAGCAAAGGAACTGATTTATGAAACTTAAAAGTATTTACATAAGTCAATGCAGCATGTTAGCTTTGCTCCAGGTTTATCTATCAGCCGATTTCTGGTGTACTTCGAAACAGGCTTGGTTTGAAACATACAGTGGGGAGGGGGGAATCTCTTGGCTCTTTCAAAGGGTCACTGAGAATTCTCCGTTTTATTGAAATCCCAGCCTGCTCTGCTCTCCTGTGCCAGATGGCAATGTGCAGATGGGACACTGCAGCAAGTTTCGCTATTAGTAACCCCAACAGTGCTGTCCTCGATTCCAGAAAAAGCACAGGAAAGCCTGATCTAGAGACTTGCAGGGGTATGAAGGAAGGAGTAGCTCTCCTCCTTCACAAAGGAAAACAGATCAAAGAGCTTAAAACGTTTGCTGGAAGGAGCCCCAGGATTACACGGACCATAGAAGTTTCCCAATCCTGTGATCAGAGCAGATTACAACTCACAATACCCAAGTTTTGTCTTCTTCAGGGGAACAAGCATGAAGCATCTACAGCAGGCTTCCTCAACCTCGGCCCTCCAGATGTTTTGAGGCTACAATTTCCATCATCCCTGACCACTGGTCCTGCTAGCTAGGGATCATGGGAGTTGTAGGCCAAAAACATCTGGAGGGCCGAGGTTGAGGAAACCTGATCTACAGTGCCTTCTCCCAATGTGTGGCTTGGTATATTCATTTCTGTTGGATAACAATGGCACATATTGAAAACGCCTATGCAAATAGGCCTTGTTCATGTCACCCATCTGCACTTTCTCTTTGCAGGGCAGCGGGGACGAGGGGTACCATTCAAGGCCTTCTCACATAAGTGTTTTATGAATTTTATAAAAATATTTTTCTTAATTTTTTTCATTAATAACACTCCAATATGGGCCACATTATTGCAATGTCAAATCATACCAAATCATAATACAATTTAAAAAGCCAATTATACATTTCCAAATTAAACGAATTTGGTGACTTCCCGTGTTCTGACCGTGCAAAGATAATTATTCCTTGGTCCTTCTCACATAAGTGTTAATGCACATAGGCCCCAGTTCACACTGAATATTTTACACACTGTGCTGGATGTAAGCAATGCAAGGGATTACATAATGTATGGAATGGAAAGCTGCTTCCCTCAAACCCAACACATTGTGGCCTTCCAGTTTCCAATCAGTCCTCCAACAGAATTCACTGGCAGAATTTGGTCTCTCTTTTTCAGTATTAGATCTGGAAGCAATCCTCTTAAACTCCTACCTCTAAACTAATAAAAACTGAATTTATGTGCCACTGTTGAGGGCACAGCCCACCCAAGGCAGCTCAGAATATAAAAAACATAACAATGAACAATCTTACAGCCATCTAAAACTGACAACAGCAGCAACATTAAGTTATCAAAGGTTACTTAAATAGCAGAACAATATAACAACTAACAACAGCTATATTCTGCAACGTAGCTCCCTAGGCGGAGGGAATTTTTTTTTACGAAGAGGCCATTTGAAGAAGGTGGGTTTTTAGAAATTTACAGTGCAGAGGTCATAGGCACCTCTGAGAGGAGGGAACTCCTATTATAGCCCTGCTTCAATTATCCCTTTCATGGGAGCCTGATGGCCCATATGCAATTCTACCACGATTATTTCCTATCCTGTCCACTGGATAAACAAACTCACCGTGTCTCCTATCTGAAGATCTGCACACTTCCTGACTCCAGGGTATGACAAGCCATCCTGACACGTGGCTGTGAAAGCCAGGTTGAGGTCCTCAGGGTTATCCCAGACAGTTAGCTCTACTTTAGATCGGATACTCTAGAAAAGAAAAAGAAACAGAGTCCCATCAGTTAATTTTTTTTAAAAATACATCATTTCACTTCTTAAGACAAACTATGCACGAATAGGCACATCAAATTATATGAAACAGCACAGTGATCTAAGGTTGCATCCATAGTAGCGATAAAGAGCACCTCCCTTCTCCATCAGTGCCACATTCCATAGTTCTTGATGCCATTACTATAAAAGGTGAAGTTTAGGGAAGGTTCCAGTTTCTAGCTATTAAACACGTTTAGGTTGTGAATCATAGATAAACAGAAGTGCTACTAAAGAATCCAGAGTTAGTGGCTGAGAAATAATCTCGCCTCTTTCCTGGAAGACCAATCCCAATAATGTGGAAATAACTGGGCATAACCACCACATATGAAAGGAAGTGCCTTGCTTTCCACAGCTTCTCCAGCACAGAGAGAGGTAAAGTTGAGTGATTTATTTTATGAATGGGATATGAAGTAAGATACCACTGACAGACTAATTTGCTGGCATTTTCTTTTATTCCAGCTGAGACTGAGAGGAATGGAGGTTCATTCCACAGAGCGTTCCAAGAATCATCTTGTATTTGAATTTAAAGGCCCTGTTCGCCTGGGATTTTACTGCTTGCATATTTGAGGATGAAGGGAGGTATATATATCTAATTAATAAATAAATAAACAATCATTATAAAGAGAAGAAATGGCTCTTTTAGTATTATTACAATTTTGTCTAACGTATGTCTCAAAGTTGTTGAGGGGTCTGGTGGCTTGGGGTAGTATAACAATTGCTGCACTTCCTAAATATGTTCTAGGGATTCTTCCAAACCTCTGCACCTGCAGTGATGTTTGAATTTACTAAATCCCTCTCCAACCAAGAAACTTCACGGAATATAATTGTCCTACTGCCAAGCCCAGAGTTGCTTCTCCACCACTTGCCCCTTTGCCTGCACTTCTCCTCTGCGATGCTTCACTTGCTGCCCAGTTCCTCTTCATCAGTATTCCAGTGTTAGCAAGTGGGCAGTACTGTACTGGCTTTCCAAGGAAGGAAACAATGAGTTGGGCACACGTAGCTATAATGGTGACTGACTGTTTATCCTTCGCTCATTACCATTGCTGTAAAAATAAGTTCAAACCTTTTATGGTCCCCCGCTCATCCCTTCAGGGTGTTTGTTTGTAAGCATTCTAAATAGCTATAAAGATGCATTGTCATAGTCTGGTGTCTTTTACAGTGAGATAAACAGGAATATCAAGTATTTCCAAATCAAAAGCAGAGTAGCAGAAAGTGTGTGTGTGTGTGTGTGTGTGTGTGTGTGTGTGTTTAAAAAAAATGCATCTCTGCTGGATTCTCTAATGTTAACATGTCTTGTTTTTCAATAGACCCAGCATGCTGCTCTCCGGATATAATTGGACTCCCAGCTCTCATCAGCCCCAGTCAGCAAGACCAATGAGCAAGGGCAATGAGAGTTGTAGTCCAACAGCTTCTACAGGCCACCATGTTGGCTATGGCTGTCTTAATACATTAAAATTGGAGTCTAACAAACAAACAAACAAACTAATAATAATAATAATAATAATAATAATAATAATAATATTTATTACTTATACCCCGCCCATCTGGCTGGGTTTCCTCAGCCACTCTGGGCGGCTTCCAACAAGTGATTCTTAAACTCTAAATAGTTCCAAAATTCTTGTGGCATACACAGCAACAAATCATCCGCTGCCCACATGCCAACTATCCTCATCAGCCTCCCACACAATTAAAAAAAAACAGAGGAAATGGGTATCCCTCATACATGCCATCTCCTTTTCCTGCTGTGATCTTTAAAACAAAAAGATGCTGCCAGTCAGGACCAGTATTACTAGGTTGAATGTGCTGCTGCCTTTATAATTCAGTATAAATCTACCTTTCTTATCAGTCTATCTACAAGTCAAATACAGGACAAATACATGCCCACGAGTGGCCAATTTCCTTTCTCCCAGCAGCCTCTTTTATAGTCCCAAAGAGCCAATCGGGGGACAATGTGGACCACCACATTGCATAATGCAGCTTTGACTTCTAATAGGCATCCATGCAGCCGAGCTTAACCTCTAAGCGCTGCTCCATGGGAAGAGACTAAAAGTGCTTTTCTGGCACTCATGAGGGAAAGGGAAGTAATCAAAAGGAAGTAATAAACACTCTGGAACAGCACTTCTCTGCATTGAAACATTATAGAGAAAACAGTCAAGAAACAGGATTAACAATGAGAAATCGGTAAACAGGAATTCAAGCCAAGAGATGAAACCGTTAAGAGCTCCTATTCTGGCTTCAATCCATCAAAGCAAAATAATTTTATGTTCTTATACAGCACCTATGTACAAAATCACCTACATCCAGTATGAGAAGACCCAACCTCAGAATCTCCGCCAAAAAGCAAGAGAAATACCGGTAATTTGAAGTTGGGTAATTTGTGTAAGCACACAAATATCTGATCAATATTTATTTACTGCATTTCTATCCCACCTCAAGGTGTTTTTAAAGCTTTTGGAGCTTTTTTCATCATGTTGCCATGCATCCAGGCTTCCCACGACATTTGACCGATTCAGCAAAATTCCCCCAACACCATTTTTACACCTGAAAACCAGGACATGTCAGGAATTTTCCTGACTTATGGCAAACCTGGGCTAGTGGGGATTTGAACTCCAGTCTCCTAGGTCCTAGTCCAACACTGTAACCACTACATTAGACTGGCTCTTCTGTGGTTCAATAGAGAAACTCAAATGTCACAGTTACCAGGGCAGGGGATAGCTGGTCAACAATGATGGAGGATGTGTGCAGCAAGAACAAACAACAACTAGACTGACATCTGAAGCAGGGGCAAGGCAAAGAGAAATGGACTGTAGTAGTAAATTTAAGGATATCCATAGATTTACAGTGCAGGACACAAGTTCAATTTTCTTACCATCTGCACACACCTCCTTTCATGATATGCTTGAAGAGTGGCACAATGTTATGTCTGCTCCCCAATACCACACTTGAATGCATCTTTTATTTTGAGACTCCTTTGTTAACCACTTTGAGAGCCTCTTGGGGCCACAGAGAGGGATGTAAGCATTCTAAATAATTAAAACATACAGACGAAGTTGATGACATCTAAACACCAAAAGTGAAAAACTCACATTGTAGGCCTTGACTATAAGCTGGATAATATTTGTAGAGTCTTGATTTAAAATCTCTACTGTCGTTCCAGGAATGAGGGCAGTAAGGTTCTTTTGAGAGAGAGAGAGAAGTACACAAGAGAAACAAGTTATTAAAAAGCAAAGGAAATTATATCCTCTCATAAGTTTCATTAATATAATTAAAAAGCCACAATTTTTATAAATGGGAAAAACATTGGTCCTTGGAGACTTCTGTTCACTAACATTAATTAGGTGGAGGAGAATGGGAAATTTTGTTGAAAGAGACACAAGGTACTTTGAGCCTCTGAACAGTGCAGAGACATAATTCCCTTTTAAGTAATAAGATTTAAGTAACGGCAGGTTGGGCTGAATACACTTCTGTTGGCAACGTTCCCAAAATAAGGATTAAATCCCATAGCTATTTTTGGTGCCTTCATGATCACCAACGTTGATCTATTCACTTTAAGAAGCTTAGCTGCTTTTCACTGAAGCTCCATTCTGAAATTAACTGAAGAATGAAGTTGGGAGGAGGGCACACTGCAGAGCTGCTTAGGGCTGCAACCCTAACCCCACTTATTTGGAAGTAAGCCCCACTGAATTCCAACAGGACGTACCTCCGAGTAGACACAGTTAGGATTGTAGCCTGATTTGCACAGAGGCAAAGCTCCCAGGGCTTAAAGCCAGATCATAAGCACATTCTCAAGCGCTTTTTAATTCCAAGCAGCTCTTCCTTCCTCCGAAGTACAGTACTAGACATCTTAACACATTCTCTCCTCTCACCTCCAAACACCAGTGGCAAAACTGCCACCTTGCAATCTTAATCAGACCTAAAAGAGTCCTTTCAAGCTTCTCAAGATTGGGGCAAGGATGGGGAAGTTTCAAAAAACAGTGGACAAATCTGCAACTGAGAGCTCCCGGTGTGCCTGCATGTGTGAAAATATGCCATATTCCTACATGTGTTTGTTTGTTTGTTTGTTTGTTTGTTTGTGCATGCATGAGAGTGTGACCCACATCCACCTTGGCATGAAACCCCTGGAAGGGCTACAATGGGGCAATGCAACCTTCATAAAAGATTATCCACCCCTGGAGTGGGGTGACTTTCAAGGCCCACTCTGACTCTACTGACTTCCCCCTTCACTTTCCAGCAGGTTTCAAACAGGAAACCAGTTTCTTCCTCTTTGCGCCTAACACTTACCTTATAAAGAACATAGTGACTTTTTGTCACTGCAAAAATTAGGTGTATATTGTTCTCAGCTAGTTTCTCTGCAAGAAGAGCAAGAGAAGGATAATCCTAGGAAAAGATAGAGAAAGAGAGAAAGACAAATAAAATGAATTATAACTGCTTTGCAACTTTAATCCTATTTGCCTGTGAGTAAGTTTCATTGAAGTTAACATGCGATTTCTAGGCTAGCACACAAATTACAGAAATGGCCAATGAATATGTACATTTACTGACTTTGTTTACTCAGGAAAACAATTAAATGTCCTGTGTAAGGATTCAAGCCCATTGTCTAAAGACAGCGAGTTAGGAACACTTTCAACATGGAGGGAGGGGAACATTACATGCTCATTAAAGGGCACAATAATAATTAGGATTTGCAATTTGCCTGGCCTGCAGAAAAACAATCCAACATCTATGCAAGAACAAAGCGGCTCTTCATCCAGAAAAGCCGAAGAAGGAAAATAGCTATCTGCAGACCTCTCTACTGAATTCAAAGTGTCAAATCAAGGTTTACTGATTACCAGTATTTTTTTATATACCGATACAAATAAATGGAAGGACAGCACTTAGCTAGTAAGGGGCAAACAGAAGCTGAAACACATGACTGCTGCTGAAAGCATAATGGAGACACAAGAAGTTACACTAAGACACAGTAAGTTGTGAGACGTTCACACAGCTACCGTCTTTAAACAGCAGTTAAGGGTTTGGGGGTACCAGGTTGTTCCATCCTGAAATGAAATGCAACAAGGATCAGTGATACAGAACCCTGATATGGAGCAGCTGTTTACCTCACACAACACTGAGGGAAGAGCTTGGATGAAGCAAGGGACGCCATGCGGCAGCTTTTATATATACTATTTTGCCTCATGCAGGGCTCCGGAGACACAAGGGAATGTGTTTTTAAAACTGTCTAATCGTCCAAATGTGAAGTCAAAACAACGTCAGGTGTACCTGCATGGCATTCAAGAGACCCTTAGAATGATAACTAGACATTTTACACATCCATTTCATTGCTATGCATTCTCACCAGTTGATTGGAAGCGGTGTATTCGTTGGCCTCATTCAGGTGACACTGCCCATCATGTGGCTGCACCAATCCACCCAGCTTCCCATCCAGTGCTATGTGTGGGACATCATCCGTAGTGAACACCAACAAGTGAGAAGCCTCCTTCCGCCATCCAATCTCCTTCTACATTGAAATCAAGGCAAAGGAAGAAACCCGTCAGCCTTCGCTCATGCCAACAGACAGCTTCTTCCTGCACCAAGCCATTACATCAGGAGATAGGCATTGCTTAAGTATCATCAATAACACAGATAAAACTATTTTGCAAAAGAGCTGTGAACAGAAACAAAGCCACAGGAAAACAATAAAAACAGAGCAGCATTATAACCATAACCTTCAAATTCTGTAACTAGAAATTCTAATGCATGTATTGCAATAAACGAAGCAGAATCCTAAGTAAAAATATACAAATTAAGTCCCTGGTAAGTAGCTTGGAATGCACTCAACATAATATAAGATGCCATGTATGCACTGCAGCAACTAACTGCATTTTCCAAGGGGGTATATTAGTTTAGAGAAGTTGTGCCTCCTTTGAGGTCATCATACACTTGGAAAATCAGATTTGCTGACCGCAAGTCCTGTAAAAGTTCACTGATCATGCAATCGTTCCTCCGGGTGGGGGGATATATTCTATTACAGTTCCCAACTCTAGAATCATAAAAAGTGGCATGCATTTTATATTTGCTCCCGAAACTTAGGAAAACAGATCCATTTTCAGAACAGCGAAAAAAGGTGTGAAGAAATAAAATTTAAAAAGCCATATGAGACATTATTATTAGCAGCAGGTGTAAAAAAACAATGCTGTCTTTAGTGTTCCCTGCTGAACACAGGAAATAACTCCCCCCTCCAGGGAAGTGACAAACATATTATCCTTTTATTATGCTGACAGCAGTTTGAATAAAAATTGTCTTTCTGCCAAGAGTGGAACTTTTGCCAAGGCAGCTGACGAGAGGCAACTGTGCCTGCACATTTAAGAAGCAGGCTGTGTTTTGATCCGCACAGAAGCTATGGGGTTTTTTAATATATATAAAAGGAAAACAAGCAGCAGAAACTGAAGCTCTGCCAGATAGATGCAACCTATCCAAAAATAGTATCAACAGATTCTTAAAATAGGCTGTCATGCCATATACCTTACTAATATACAAAGGCAAAAAAGGACAAGAAAAGTACCGGTATTTTACTACAAATGCTGCACCCAAATCCCAGTGTCAAATGCAGTCATTGTTCATAAACAAGAGGCATATTTAGGATCTACTGGCAAGGAATGCCACTGATGGAACTGCCAGCCAAAGGGACAAGTAACAATGGCACTACAATTTTTCTTCAGATGGAGACATATACTAGGGATAGTGCCACCCGATAGATACAGGGACACACAAATGGGCCAGACCCTTTCTTTTTGTGCTTCGCAAGAGCAAACTAGCACATATACCCTGTGGTGAGATGAACAAGTCCCAAGTGCATGTTCTGCTCACAAATCTCACTACAGAGATGTATAATTTCCCCAGCTAACCTAAAAAGCACAAATTCCACATGGCGCACAAAGCTATTCTGAGAATTCATTTATCGGTGCCATTTTTAAAAATATGTTCTCCCCACATGCAATCAATTAACTTCCCATCTCCAATACCCGCAACCCCTACAGGTTACAAGGAATGGGAGATATAGTCAACCATTTACAATCTGCCAGAAGTTACTCACCTCACACACAGCAGCCTGCAAGATGGCGTCAAAGCCACCTTCTGGGGCATCCCTATTGCGGGAAACCTTCTGTTTCTGAACCTCTTCATTAAACCGGTCAACTTTATCCGTGAGGGACAAAAGGTGGCGAAATCCAAAGGATGGGACGCAACTGGGAAATAACTTGTAACTAGAAAAGAAATGAAACAACATTGTGAGTCATTTGTCTGCACAGTAAGATAATGAGACCAGAGTTTGCGTCGCACTTCATACCTACTAAAGCTGCTCAAGAATGCAAATTCAGAGCAACTTTCTGGCTTGAAAAATCACTCAAGATTCTGAATAATGTACAATACAGTGACACTGGAAATGAGCAACTTATTTTTGAAACTGAATATGCCCCAGACAAGGGGGCAACCGGTGGTGCTGTGGGTTAAACCACAGAGCCTAGGGCTTGCCGATCAGAAGGTCGGCGGTTCGAATCCCTGCGACGGGGTGAGCTCCCGTTGCTTGGTCCCAGCTCCTGCCAACCTAGCAGTTCGAAAGCACGTCAAAGTGCAAGTAGATAAATAAGTACCGCTCCGGCGGGAAGGTTAACGGAGTTTCCATGCGCTGCTCTGGTTCGCCAGAAGCGGCTTAGTCATGCTGGCCACATGACCTGGAAGCTGTATGCCGGCTCCCTCGGCCAATAATGTGAGATGAGCGCCGCAACCCCAGAGTCGGTCACGACTGGACCTAATGTTCAGGGGTCCCTTTACCTTTACCTTTATGCCCCAGACAAGAGTCTCTATAGAGATGACTTTCTGAGTAAACTTGGTACTGGCTGTTGTTCAGGATTGAGATTTTGGCATGAACTAGGAAAGAAGCAGGCAAGCCTTAGACCTGCTCTAGTTGGACTGTCCCACCCTACCCCAAAAGGACAATATTCCATCAATTGCCCCGTGGGGAGGATCCTGATGACTTTTCAAGTAGTTAAACAATGTTTATTGTATTTTTAAAATAAATAAATTTAATTGGAAGCAACCTTGGAAATATTTATATTCCGAAATGATGGGAAATAAAGAATTGTAACAGATACATACCGGTAAATATTTCAGTGCATGTAGTTTAAATGAATAGGAGAGAAACTGGCCTGCAATTCCATTGGGGATATATCAGGTGCTCATAATGTGTATGCAAAAGAGCCCTACAGATTTTTAAAAATTATTATTTTCCCCCTCCTTGTCATAGTGTCACTATCACCTCAGCAATGTGAGAAGCCCACCAGGGAAGAAGAGGGGCCTGAACTGGAGATGATGAACAGCGGCGGCTGCTGAAAGCTGAGGAACAGATGTAAGGAATGCTGGAAAATTCTCTGTTTTCAGTCTCTGTCACTCTGTCTTGTATTTACATGACTGCTCATTTCTCCGCATGGTATGTACTAGAGTGAAGCAAGTCTCTCGAGTCTCCCCACTTCCAAAACTGAAAAACAACTATCCCATTTGAAAAGGACTTATTTGCTTTGCTTTCACTAGTTCTATGGTTTCAGGAGAATAATTTCATTTTAATCATGCTACTTTCTCTTATAAGCATGAACAGGAGTCCCTAGAAGCTTAGCAGCTTCTAGTTCAGTTAGCTAATACTCTGTGATTTGAAGCTTAGCAGAGATCTTATGTCAGTGTTAAGTTGGGGTGGAGGGTTTGGCAAATTGGCCATCATAAATAACACAGAACCTCAATATGCTTGTTCTCTCCTCTTCATTCTCAGTAGTTATATATGCTACATACTGGGGGTTGTATTAACTGAGGCTAAACCAGTCTGGAAAACAGAGCTCTGTGAAGGGCATTGAGGTGTCTCCTAACAGGTCACAGCACCCTTAGCAAACTACAGCCCAGAATTCGTTGGGGGAAGCCATGAATGTTTAAAGTGGTATGATACTGCTTTAAACGTATACTGCAGATGGGACAGTGGTTTGCAAGCAGAAACCATCCTCCAACCAAATAAACATACCCTCTTCTCCCCTTCTCTCACCAGTCTTAATCATAATTTTAACATAACATCTGCACTGAAAGTAACCCCTGGTTTCAGGTCACTACCAAAGCATCCGCCAACCAAATTTCAGATCTGGTATCAAATCATGCTTCAGTTGGAAACCACTTAATGTTGGGAACCACTTTATGCTGAGCCATAAATTAGAGATGCAAGAAAAAGGGAAACTGGCAATTAGCAGCAACAGTGGGGGTTGGGGGGAGAGAGGTGAAGGAAGAATTGCGGCTCCTGATTTGAGAAACTCCTGATTCCAAAGAAGAGTATACAGAGCCAGGCCAAAGATACTGACTTTTCTAGTAGGTTATGAAAATGTGGCCTTGAGTAGGTGTGATTAGACGGGCTCTGTAACCATGATAAGCTACATTAGAGAAGGACATATGTGTGTTTGGTATTTTGCCTTCCTTGTAAATTTACTGAAAACCACGTGATGTTCTTTTACTCAGCCCTTTTCTTCCCCTGCTGTCACTTTGGGGTTGAAATGGTTTTCTTGTTCTGTGTTTCTAGCACAGAACTGTTTGGACAATGTGCACTAATTACACACCGAAAAATTTTGTTAATTAAAGTGCAGGAGATTTTGTCTACAAACAGTGGTTCACTTTACAGTTCTCTTCCACAATTTTGTGGTTTTATTCTCCTTTTCCCCCACATGGTTATCAGCCTAATTCAGGTGCTCACAGTCTACATGCAATGACAGTCACACAAAACAGAGGCCCACTGACAAGCCTCACACCCTCCAACACGTCCCTTTCCAGCCTTCCATGAACTCGAGAGCCAAATGCTAAAGTGAGGAGCTTCCTCTACTTGTGGAAGCTGCCTGCCCGATATAGAACACTCGGGGCTATTATCAGCCCTGATTCACATCACTTTCCCCCCTACAAAGGCAATGTGAATGGCAAACAATGACTGCATAGATGGAACGAGCGCACAGACTGCAGGGATACGTAAGCCAGAGAAGAAACAGTAGTATCCAGTATCCCTGTAGCTTTGTGCTGCCCAGAGCCCAGAGCAGGTGAGCATGATGTCGTGCATAATAGGCCTCGACTGGCTGACACGAGGCAACCATCAGAGCGAAAATGCTCATGCCCAGAGCCAAGCATTCATTGACTGCCAGTTTAATTTCAGCAGTTCGGTGGATTCCCTCATGCCCAAGGTTACGGACACTGGATAGAAGATAACAGGGGTTCCAGATGTGGGGGTGTTTTAAAAAGAAGAACATGGAGTTAGGCTGCTCCTAACTCTGCAGTCCTACAGGTACTTACTTGAGAGTAAGCCCCACTGAACTCAGTGAGACTTGCTTCAGAGTTACCATGCATAGGATTAGGCTGCAACTTTCAGGGAGCGCTGTATTTTAAAACTAATATGCATGCGTGCAATGGACACTACAGAAGACTCCCACTTTAAAAGAAGAAAGGTTCTACTTTTCATGGATTTAGATTCAGGAACAATACTTGCATAGCTGATTGTCTTTTCAATGCTTCAGCTCATGTTCCTTACCGCTAGCGACCCTGTTACCCCCATCCTCACATTGATGCTTGCCAAAAATCTATAAATTGCTGTGCAAATTCAATTTGGGGTAGAGCAAAATGCAAGCAAGGCTGCCGAGACTGGTGAAAAATACATATGCATAAAATAATTTGTTATTTGTTTTGGATGCAACTCATCCGCTCGAAAACAAACTGCACACAAATGTGCATTCTGGCTGTGCCAGGAGTGTGGTTGGTGTGATGGGAAAGGGGTGTGTAAATTGAAGTGTGTGGAGGGGGTTTGAGTGAGCCTCCAGCTTCTCTCTTTCTCGTATAAGCTCTCCTTTTAAGTAAATGGTTTTGCCTGCAGAAACACCTATACCTGAATATTAGGGTTAGGGTTAGAAAAGTCTCCCAAAGTGTGTTGTCCACAGAGCTTTAAAATCTCTTAAAACTTTTTCTTTCTAAAAGTCACAGGAGAGTTGCTAAATTATCAGGAACCACTGGCCTCGTGTCAAATAAATTTGCCGCCACTAGGCACTTGTTTGAAATCCTGGAGATTGCTCCAGGGGAAAAAGTATGAGACAGTAGTTGTTTACTGCCCCAAACATCCCTGCAAGTTAGACAGTAATACTAGCTGGGATCCAAAGAACTACTTTCAGCTACGTAACTCAAAGGCTTGTGATCACTTGGTGAGTTCAGATTTGTTTAACTTTTACTCTTTGGCAGACACCACTCACCATGTATCAATAACTACTTTTGCAAACCACCCATTCCCCTTTGAGTTGCTTGCAAGTGTTTTGCAGGCCCATACAATCTGGGACCCACTAACACAACTGCAGCCCTCCAGTCTAGAAGGGACTCGCAATGCTTGGTTTTGCTGGCTTTCTGGGACCTGTAAAAAGAACAGGAAGTTGTCAAGCCACAACAAATGGTAGATGGACCCAGTTTAGCTTGGTGAGTCACTCATCTATGCAGTCCTGGTCTTCTGCCATGCAGTCAGAGGGGACTTCCAGCCAAGAAAATCCTATGCAAAGCACTAGGCTGAGTGGGCCTTTGGATCCTGGCCACTGCCCTAATTTTACATACACAAACACATAGGCCAAGAATATAAAGAATAATATTTTCAAAAACCCAAGGACCAAAGTTTCCACTTCCCAAATGTATTTATATCTGCACAGTTTAGAATATATATTCTTTAAAAGGAATATAAAAATACTGCATCGCAGATATCGTGATCCTACACAAAATTCAATACAGAGCTGTTTTTTCAAAGGTGAGGTTTCTACTGCAAGCTGTGAGGTCTTGCAAGCCCTTCCCTGCAGCCATGGGATGCTGCTGCAGGTTCTAGCTTGCTCTGCTCAGTAGGAAAGAAATCTTATGTTCTTGCACACTCGGTGCCAAAGCAACAACTGCAGCAGCTGCCGGCCCTTTGCTTACCCAGTGCAAGGGTTGTTCTGGTATCTGGGTGCTGTGTAAGAAAAGGGAGAAATGTTTTTGTCCACGAAAGAGCCAAACCCAAGACGGAAATTGCTGGTGAGTTTCCCCATCTCTTCAGCCAGCGTGGTTCCCAGATTCCGGATGTTGTCCAAATCATCCTTCATGGAGAGGGAAAGGTCCATCAAATAATACAGGTCCACAGGGTAGTCCTCTACCTGCCGAACGTGCACATGGAAAGGTGTCGGATCACCTGTGGAAGCAGCAGGTTTGTGGCAGGTTAACAAGCATAAGGCAAGCCAGTTGTTTCCTTTCTTCGCCTCTTGCATTCACTCAGCTAGCGGTGCAAAATCACCCCCTTAACTGTTACCAGAAATAGCCACAGATTCATGCCTGAAATATGAATACTTCTTCACAAAGTTTCCTGTTGCAACATGTAATTGATATAACATGCCAAAATCCAGACAGCATACTTTCCTTTTTGTAAAATCTATAAGAGAGCTCTTCCATTAAGGCTTCTATAGCAAGCTAGCAATTGCAAGGGGGAGCAACTGAAGCAATTACCCATGAATCTCAGTTAGAACCATAGAATTGCAGAGTTGCAAGGTACCCTGAGGGTCTTCTGGTCCAACCCCCTGCAATGAAGGAATCTCTAAAACATCCACGACAGATGGCCATCGAACCTCTGCTTAAGAACGTCCAATGAAGGAGTCCACCACCTTCCGAGGGAGTCTGTTCCATCGGCAGGTGATGTCAGGGCCACAACGATAACCCTGCAGTGCTACTCTGATGTGGCTGCTCTTTAGCTTGCATCCATGCGGGCAGCCAAGCCACAGCAATATTTCCCAGTTGCGAGACTTGCAGCTACTGGCTGGGAACCATTTCATTTCTTTGTTTTTGTTTACCAATGCACTCAAGCTAGTTCACTGCAATAATAATGGATTACAATCAAATAGATGCAATACTAAAGAGGAAGGGACCTGAAAGGAAGAAGAAAATAAGCAAATTCATGTACCACGGTTGGTGCATGAGACAGTTCTAAGGAAGGTGCCATCCACTGTCTATAGCCTCTCCCTCTGAATGGCTGCAGATGGAGAGCGTTCTGAGAAGGAAAGAACCAAAATGGAAGTACGGTATGTTTCCATTAAGCTGATGGAAGGGCCCCCCCCTCTCTCTGTGTTAAGTGGAATGGGATGAATGTGGACTGGTGATTACAGGACCATGTGGTCATGCAGTATCTCAGCTCAAAAATGTGCATTAGATTTTCCTAGGGTTTGGGTGCCTGTGTTAACTGGGCTAGTTGGGGACAGGAGAATATCAGCCCTTCTATGATCAATGTAGAGTCAAGCTCTGCTCTGAACCTTCAGTTGCTACGTCAAATGGTTCAAACATAAAAACTGAAGTTAAATCCAACATATTTTTAATAGGCTACTATAACACATGCCTCTCACTGCCACCTTTTTCTCCCCTCCCATTGAAAAGACAGGATAAGCATTTGAAAACTGAAATCCAGATGCCTCGTAATGGCTGGTTCTAATAGGCTTTGCCCAGGAGCACTATTCTGTCACATCAAATGACATTTCTAGCTCAATAGATCAGGCTCTCTTTCACAGCTGGGTGAGTTAGATCCAGCCACCCAGTGCAGACCCCAAGCAAGATTTTCACCTCCAAACTGTCAATGAAGTAGAAAGCAGCTCAACTCCTAGGCCACTCAACTGAAGTAGCGGCAATCCTGTTTATTGCAATATATATTTTGCTTGGTGTAAAAACAAAACAGAGTCTCATTTACTAACTGCTCATTTTATAAATGCTTCTCCACCACTTACACTAAGGGCTGTTTGCAAACGGAAGCGTTGCTTCTAACACTCAATTATGTCCTGTTGCGTCTTGTATAATGTTTTGGTAACAGCTGCACAACACAGGTATGCAGCTAGGAAGTTATGGCTTCAAGGGTTTACAGACATAATCCTTCCTCTCTTCACAAACTAGGGAAATAAGATTAAATCTACTTTGGCCCCATAGGTATGCACAGTTTTGTGGACACCCAGCAGTAGATGGTCATCATCCAGCTTCCTGATAGTGAAAGCCCTTCACCATAAGGTCCCAGGGCAGGTCACAACCATGCGGTCCTATAACATTAAAATCCAATAAAATCACTTAAAACAAACTGATGAATGTACATCAACAACAGTGGTCCCGCAAAAAATGGCAATTCCACATGGCTAGCAGAGTAACTCAGCACAATTTCTTTTTGACAGTAGTCTAACTTCCTTTCTCCAGTGACATATGTATGATTGTATTACAATGTCCGTAGCCATCATTGGTGATAGATGGAGATAGGACAGATTCTAGCTCAGGGAGAGGAGGAGGAAACAGGACACAAAGGAATTGAGGTGGGGTGGGTGGACAACGGCTTCAGAGCATAATGCAGTGATGGAGAGGTGGGGGACAAGGAAGAAAAGGCTCAACGGGTTAAGGTCAAAGTAGCAAGGTCCCTAAGAGTGGAAAGTTGCAGGAGCAACTGCCATTGGTTTCCTCTGCAGTAAAAGACCATTATAACCCCATGAAGCTATGTGCAAAGCTTATATACACACACATACAGAAGTGCTTTTCCTCTGTACATATCTTTTCTACACTTTCACATTTTGTTACCACTGCTTTTAAAGCCCCTGCAATTTCATTTTATTACGCTCTGAAAGAAGATTTGCTTTTTTCCCCCTTGCCAAAGTAAGAATTTCACCTGCAACCTAAAGATTCACTGTTGTTGAAGTGATTGATGTGACAGATGGCTCAGCTCTAGCAAAGCCTTTTTCCACCCTGCAACTGCTAGCAAACAAGGGAGCCTTGTTCCCATTCAACAACTATTTTCTCTTTGCAAACGCATTCTCTCCAGGACAATTGGAATGTGTCACATGGAGGGCGATTCTGAATGTGTGAACTTGTCCTGAATCAAATGTGAACTTTCAATCAATAGAAAGCTTTAAAATCAACATTCACATTACAGCATTAGGCTTGTATATATTACCAGCTCCTAGCTGCACCCACTCTGGATTTGCATAGATCGATTAGATCAGTCTACCTGATGTCCAGAACAGAAGCAGGGCCATGGATATAGTTTTGTGTATCTGTTGCCGTGTCTCATTTAGCAGTGGCAGCTATATTAATGGATTTGCACTGGGGAGAACAGTTTACAAGAAACCATAGCCATTAAAATGTATGCACCCAAGGCTCAGTGGTATGGAATAGACTTTGCATACAGAAAGCTTCTCAAAAAGCAATCTCTAGTTTAAATTTTTTCAAGTAGCGGAGAAGGAAAGATCTCTGCTGGGAGCTACTGGCAGTCAGAGTAGGGTCTACACTGAGAATACTGTACTGCTCTATCCGGTCCAGAGAAAGGGAACATGTGGCCTTACAGACATTGCTGGGAGTCAACAGCCAGCATGAAACCAAGTTGGCTTTGCTTTCCATCAAGTGCACGATGAAAATGCTACTGAGCATGAGATCCATTAATGAGCACAATGACAGCAATTTTGGAAGGAAAACCATTTTTCAGGGTGGCTTTTGCAAGCTAGAATGCTCAGTAACCAAATTTCAATAGTTCCCTCTCTATTTATGTGAAACTAACAGGTGTTTCCACTTTGGGTGATGGGAGTTGCTTGTTTTGTGCTGTGATTAATTTTAATGTTGGGAAAATTTGTGAGTTTTAAGTGTGTGGGGAATATGAATTCCTCATGAACTTGGGGTTCTCATCAGAGGAACACAAGAGCCTCATTATTAGTTTAAAAAATCCTTAATAAATAAATCCTAAACCTTTTCCTTGTCAGAGGAGGAGAGGAATGGAAAGGGAAAACATTTCCTCTATTTGCAACACAACGCAGACATTCCAGGCACGTACACAATTGTTTAGTGAATCTGTCTTTCATCATGGCCTTTAGCTTCAATACAAAGGGCCTTTTTAGAAAACAAAATCAACCAAATATCAAAGGCTAAATATTTTCGTACAAACGTTGGAACTGTATTAATGCCTCTTTTCTGCAAAACTATTTCCACAACAAGATTCTTGCTTTTTCCATTTTATTTTTTCGTCTTGGCAGAAAGCTAATAATATGGTAAACTCTAGCTTCTTGAATCAAAAGTTCATCTCTCGAGTCAGTGCAATCTTGTCTTTAAAGGGAAGGTGGGACGACTAAGTCACTTAACCGTGTTAAGACAAGAGATAATACAATGGGAATAATTTCTGAAGACGAGTAGCCGGTGGATTTCAAGGGGAAATGGGAACACAGTTCCATAAAACTTTAATGACTGAGAACCCAGTGCTTGCCCACACTTCCATTTGCCCCATGCCTTGAAAGCACGTCCAAGCAGCTTTTCGTCTGTTCCACCACTTTTCCCCAGGAAAACCTGTTGTTTACTGCCGAATCAGAACAAATGTCAAGCCACAGAAAAACCAACTGACATTTGTTCTGATTCAGTGGTAAGCAACAGGTTTTCCCATGGAAAAGTGGTGGGACAAGCAGAAGTGTGGGCAAGTTTCTCAGTCAACAACACACTTCACCAACCTCATGCCCTCCAGCTGTTTTAGACTGCAATTGTGCATCAGGGCTGGGGAAGGCTCATTTCCAAGAAAGGAAGGGGAGGAAACAAGGCCAGTTTGACTATTAGAGATCTTCTCAATATTGTGGCTTGCCTGTAACCCAGAGTCTGATCCTTACTTACAATTATGTATTACAGGGTCCTGAGGTAACAGTAAACTATGGTTTGTTGCAGCCCTTGGTGCGTTATGATATGGTGGTATAGAAATGCTGTAAATATATATATAAGCAAAAATAAATACAAACAATAAATAAACCCAGCAACTAACTAAATAACTGGATTGTATGAATAGAAAGCGGGGGAACAGGAACAACTCCCATATTTCCAAACCATGGTTTGGTACTACATGCGAGCCAACCCACAGAGCAGGGGAAGACAACATGGTGTCCTCCAACTTTTGTTGAACTGCAGTGCCCATTACCCTTGAACATAAGTCATGCTGGCTGGGGCTGATGGGAGCTGGAAGGCACCACACTGGGTTCCTGCCATAGTGTGTCCAGGTTGCTTTCAAATTATCCATACAGGTTACAGACATTTGGTGCTAACTTACCAGGCCGCAGATTTAGTGAGATCTTTTGAGGCATTATCTGGATAACATCCGAACTGGCCACACTAGAGCCCTTGCTGCTCAGAGGAAGGTTCTTCACTATTTTAATGCTGCTTTTTGTACTCTCAAAGTGCCCCGTGCAACCATTGGCTATTAGATTTTCGGTGAAGTCACACCTCGAAGTGATGGATTTTTTGCTGCCAAATTCCTGCGAGGAAACAAAATTGAAGTATGCACCGTGAGAAAATCAGTTTGCCCAAAGGATTGTAATGATTCAACATAGAGCTACCTGGGAAGCCATTTTTATTATTAGATTTTCATCCTGTTAATTCCACAAAAAGCTCATAAAAAGCAACCTTTGGGGTTATTTCATTTTAACTTACAATCAACCCATGAGTTGGGCTGAGAGAATCTGACTGGTTCAAGGTCAGACAGTAACATTCATCAGCCACCAGGAATCTGATTCCAGTTTGCCATGGCTGAAGTCTAATGAAGACCTACAATTCCAAAATCCATAGCAGGGGAATATTCTTATTTGGCAAGACCAATTGTTTTAAATAGTGAGCAAACATTGAAGTTCACCAAAACTCATCAAGGTAAATGTTAAACAAAACTGAGGGATGGGTGGGTGTGTTCTTACGGGCAAACCTTTTTTAAGTGCTTACAGTATCACCTAAATACCATTGCCTCAGGGAAAGGCAGGATTTCTTCAGATTTGAACATACATGTGTGTGTTTCTACAGACACATCAGGATGATGGAAAGGTAGCAATTAGAAGAACTAAAGCATTAGAAACAATGCAAGCCGAGGTAGGCAGGAAAATCAGGGAGTCATCTTTTAATCTACAAACCACCACGATTTAGATTTCTGCAATTACGGAAAGAGATCAGAGCAGCTGAATGACAAACAAATGGTTACTCTCTAGCTTCAGACCCAAACATTTCCCCACTAGGGAAGACTCGAACTTGTTGTTCCCAAAGGAATGTTGGTGTTGGTGGAGGAATATCCATTGGACTAAGGAACACTAATCATTTAAAGGGATCTCAGGAATCAGAGCCCTTGGAGAACCTTTGTCAAATAGATAATACCAGGCTTGATGGATCAATAGTCTGGCTCACTTATAAGATATCTTCCTATATTGACTGCAAATGCAGGCGAATGTATTAACAACTTGGCCACTGCTTGTCAAATTTCTACCAGTTTCCTTGCCTTTGCATGTTTAATAGCAGCCATAATAGTAGTTACACAGTGCTTTCTTTAGGTACTCAAAGCTTTTCACAGCCAGTATCTATCTTTGTAATCCTGTAAAGCAGACCATCATTATCTCGTATTACAAACAAGAAGCTGATGATATTAAGGCTTAGTACAGGAAGGCCATAGAATGTGCTGAGATTCTGGCTCACAAGGGTTTCCCCCTTCTCAATGGGCTTTACCCCCAGAAGTGCTGCTCTTTTAACGTTTTTCAAAACATTTAGAAAATATTAGAGTTTACTTAAACAGTCCATCTTGCTATTCAGGAGCTTTCATAGGAATCCAAGTTCCTGTCAAAATGAAATAAGAGATCTTTGGCCAGAAGTTATATTTGGTATGTGAAATGTAAATCTTGCCTCATTCCAAACAGTTGATATTCTAGTCTTATAATAAAAAACCCCTCAAAACTAAAAAACAAAAGCACGTAAACCATTTTTGTGGGCACACACATGCATATTTGATGTTGAAAACTCTTCACCAATTTGAGGAGGGGGGGAAATCCCTCCAAATTATCAAGTTACAAATGCAAGGGGTTTAACTTGAAACTGCAAAATAGGCAAAGTATATATTGACCTGTGACTTTCTTATTGCTACACACACCCATTATCTACTTCGCAATGATTTTTTTTTAAAGTTTCCTCATTTGAACTTTTTATGCACAAATCACGAGCTGAGCCTGTGTCATAAAAAACAGAATAAGTAAATTTGCAAGCAAGCACAATCACAACCCACAAGTATGCAACTGCACAATTCTTGGCAGAGATTTTTTTAAAGGGCTAGGTAGAAGAAAGGTCAAGCCGGAAATCAGGTCATGCTCAGCAAAGACCAGAGGCCAAGTTCTTACCAGGCAATAAACCTGCATCTGGGTTGAACCACTCTATTGTTGCTCATTTATTCTGTACAACATCTCTAGCTATACACAAAACCTTAAGAGTCCATTTTACCAGATAACATGATCGGATGCACCTACGGTAGGGGGCAATGATACTTCACCCATTCCACCTTAAATTCAGGGTAGGGTGGGATAGAGAAGGACCCTTATGGCTGAAGAATAATCCAGTACAAATTTATACAGGAAGACTAACCTCTGAGACTTCTGAAGAAAGAAGTACTGTATAGAGACATTGGCCATCAAGCACCTTCCAGATGTTTTTGGACTACAACTCCCATCGTTCCCAGTCAGCACAGCCATAGTGGTTGTGACTGGTATAAAACCTCTGGAGGGTACCAGGTTGGGGAAGGCTAATATAGAGGACTGCACTGCCAATAATCTCTTAGTTGCTTCCGACATTTGGAAATGTTCTTGGTCAATACAGGATGAGCTGGATGCAGGGCTTCTGGCCAAAGCATACAAATCCATTAAAAGCAATATAAATTAAACAGAACTTGTAAGGAATGCATGCCTACATCTCAGGCATCTATGGGATGGCAGGAAAGCATTTTTGTGTCAGATATCAATAGCCAGGAGTTTGTTTCACTAGTTTTGGCTGGTACACCCTATATGAAGAGATCTGGCCTAGCCACAGGAATCTGTGTCCTGGTCATGTACTGGCTTGACTACTGTAACGCGCTTTACATGGGGCTGCCTTTAAAGACAGCTCTGAAGCCTCCGCTGGTATAAAATCCAAACACTAGAGAGTACTGGACAGGTGGGTACATGGTTGCATTTCTGGACCTAATTTAAGGTGCTGGCTTTAAGCTTTAAAGCCTGAAAGAAAAAGGTCCAAGATATCCGAAGGATTGTCTGCACCCATGTTGTCTTGCATGCCCTCCAAGATCTACATCACAGGTCCTCTTTGTTTGCCCGCCACCTAACCAATGAGATTGTCAGGCACAAGAGGGCTTGTTCTATGGTGGCCCCATACCTTTGGAACACCTTACTCCAGGGGTGCGGGACCGTTTTAGCTCAGCCGCCCAGATTGTTATCTTCCCCCACCCCTTGCCAATGACGCTTTAACAGGTGGGCATGTACTTTTTTATTTAATATGTAAGCCTCCATGGTGGACTTTTTATTTGGATAAGCAGCATATAAACGTTTTGAACTAAATAAAGGTGGGATGAGCCTTATTCTCTACTAGCAAATGCAAAAAGAGAAACAGAGGAGCTTGCAGAGGCCCTAGAATAAAATTCACCTCTGTACAGTACATTTCAGTCCTCTTGCGTATCTACTCTTATTTTTCTAAAAAAAAGAACCTCCTGCATGCTACTCGCCTGATACACTCTGAAAGATTATTCTGCACGAACTATTTCAGTGATCTGTGCTTTGTTCTTCTGTATTTTTCCTCTGCACTAAGAGCTACCCAGGAATCCTTGGGGTTTATTTTTTTAAACAAATGTGTTTTTTCTTCCATCTTGTTTTGAGGCTCAAAGTGAGTATGGATATCATGTAGATGCTGTATAAAATTATTAATAACAGCTAAAGATAGGGGAGAAATTCGATTTTTGATTCAGTTTGTGTTGTGTGCCAAAAAAATTAATAAATGTACTGATGAAAATAACATAAAAATGCATTACACAAGGCAGGTTTGATTTGCAAAAATATGTATGAAGACAATTTTGTACTGAAGAGCCGATGAATTTTTACAAGGAGCATTCTTTTTTAAAAAAGCAAACTAACGAGGAAATGTGGAGAACTTAAGAGTTGTTGTTTTTTAATGAGAAACTGAAATTGACAGATTTGCCCACCTCGTCCAACAGTACAGTAAAGGATTTTTGTAAAACAAAAACAAAACAGACATCTACAGTCAGTTATCTCTCTCCTGCATCTGTAATACTCCCCCAGCTGTAAAACTCCACACATGTTTTTGGCACCAATTACAAAATACACATTATCTGACAAATCTTTGAGTACAGAATGCATTCTACAGACCACAATAAAGTACAAGCATTTTTTAAAAATTGCAGAACCAGAAATATAGACAAACCACACCCTCCTTTTTTCTTTTCAAAGAGGAAGACACTGGAGTATTCAAAAATTTTGGCTAAAGCACACTGAAGCAAACCCATAATATGATCTAGAAGTTCATTACCTTATGCAAACCAGGTTATAAGAAAACACTGCCATTTTTTCCCTTATTCCTTTACATCTTCTCTATCTAGAAAAAATTAACTCATTCTCTGATGTTTTCTGCTTAGCATGCCAATCATTCCCTCTCTTTTTGCTCACTACTCTGCAACCCCAATAATAATAAAAATAAACACTCAGCAATCCTCTTTTAATTTTTGCCATTTCTCCTGCAATATCTTGCCTCTTTCACGCCTCAGCCTCAAGGCATATACATACCAGGAGCACGTTATTTCCACATACAGTACTACAACTATTTTTTCTTCTTTTGAAAATAAAAGTTTAATGGAAGCTTTCAACTCAGAAACAAAATGCCTCCAGAAATATTCTGTCCAAGGATTTCAGGTGAAACATACTTCCATTATGATACCATCTAGCTCTCTGACTTTATGAAAAAAAGATCATACCAGTATAATCTATTGCAGGCTTCATAAGACCATGGTCTACCATTTTTAAGAATTTAAGGAAGCCCATCTCTTGTTATCCATTGCTTATTTACACGTTGCTTAAATCTGCAGGTGTTTGATTAGAACAAAACTAATACCGAAGTCTCAATTGAAACTACTGCGGCTGGTAAGTAAAAAAGGTCCAGGGGTTTAGTAATTCAGCAAGGTCTAGGCCAGGTGTTCCCAACTTGGCACCTCCAGAAAGTGTTGGACTCCAATTGGTTATGCTGTTGGGGCCAATGGCAGTTGTCACCCAAAACATCTGGACAACACTAGGTTGGGGAAGCCTGATCTAAGGTATATTGCACCAAACTCAGGGCTAATCATTGTTCTTTTCTCCTGCAAAATCAATATGTCATTATTCCTGAAAAACAGATTAAAGGGCACAGTGATCTGTGGAGAAGCACAAGTCTTAAAAACCTAGCTTTGGAAATTCCTCAGAAAAAAGAGGCCCTGTTTCCAGGGTGAATTTGAATATCCTGTTGAGGTTCTGCCACTTCCAAACATGCAAATTAGGATACTCAAAGAACAGCAGCACAAAACTGCAGATTTTCCACACTTCTCAGGACAGGGAAAGTAAATCTGAAAATAGAATTCTGCCTGCAGACTACAGTGTAATATTTGCAATGATGGTGCAATCCTATATTCAGAAATGTGCACATTTTTAAAAATTAGATTTATACCACACCTTTCCTCCAAGGAGCTCAGAGTGGGGCACATACTTCTCCCCCTTCTCCATTTTGTCCTCACTACAAACCTGTAAGGCTGAGAGACAGTGACTGACCCAAGGTCCCCCAGTGAGCTTAATGACTGAGTGGGGACTAGAATAAGGTTACCTGACATCCCTGTTTCCCGGGGACAGTCCCCGGATTTACAAATCCATCTATTTAGTAGGAAGTTGAAAAGTGTCCCCGGATTCATTGAAAAAAATCTAGTAACCTTAGACTAGAACCCTCGTCTCCCAGGTCTTAAGGCTTACCCAGACTTGCCCCATCACTTCCCCCCGGGAAAAACCCAAACTCTACCTCCTGAATCGGAGCAAACGTCAATCGGGTTTTCTCTGGATTGATGTCTGCTCCAATTTATCGCTAAAGTGTGGGATTTTCGGTGGAAAGCAGTGGGACAAGGGCAAAACAGCACAGATCTGTTCTTAGAAAGCATAGGACATGCAGAAAACCACTCAAATCCATGCTTTCCAGGCACAGGATAAGTCTGGATGAGCCCTCGGCCAATAAAGCGAGATGAGCGCCGCAACCCCAGAGTCGGACACGACTGGACCAAATGGTCAGGGGTCCCTTTACCTTTACTTTACCTTTATGGGGAGGATTGGGGGGGAGCTCAATTGCACTAACAGGAGGCCTTGTGCTGGCTTCCACTAGCACACCAAATTAGTTTAATCCGGCCCAAGAAACCCTAAACCTTTTCCCTCGGCTAACAAGGTTTTCGTGACTCTAAATATAAATTTTCCTGACTAGGGTTTCCCCCCCACTCAATGTGGGAACTTTCGTACAAAGTGGGGAAGAAACAAGGATGCTTAAAAGGTCTGCTACAACTCTGTACTGTTAGAATAGCAATGTCAACTTTTTACATTGAACATTGAAAACCTTTTCCTTACGGGCAGTGGCACAATTATAGGCAGATAATTTAAACTAACATCTATTGTGGGCTTCAGGAATTACTGTCTAAAAACAGCCCCTTTTCACCTCTTTGCTCTCCAGTCAAATCAGGGGGCAGCGGGGGGGGGGGGAATCTAAACCAAATAATTGATTTGATAACGCAGCATCAGCAGCTACTGCTGAAGGCTGACCTATAACTAGCGGTCACAACAACTCCCGGATAAACATTTCTGTTGGCAGAGCCACTCAAAAAATAGCCCTTTTGTGCCAAGAAAATAAAACAAATCTAGCCCAACACCACAGCTTCGCAAGCAATATTTTTTCTTTCTGATGTCACCACCACTTATACACTTGGCAGAAACACACTCCTTACAGATGCATACAAGATGTCTCTGAGGCATTTAGGGGGGTGGGGGTGGAGAGTAACCCTTCCCCTATGCGTATGTACTCTTTGTACAAGAGGCTGAGCATATGATGAGCTAAACACCATTATCCTCCTTGCTGGATGTATAAATGTAACAAGAGTGATTGTTTCCCATCCCTACAGGGAACAGTACTCTGGCACTTATGACCTCAGATGACCAACTTAAGTGTTATCCTATTACTGTGCTTAAATTGAAACTCGCTTCCTACAGGTAAATATTTCTACTGGTGCAACAGGACTTATGTTTCCTCTCCTCTCCCCATGCCCCCCAAATCTGCTCCAGAGAGTCCCACAACATTGGCCTTGGCAGGTCTCCAAGGAAGTGAGCCTAAGTATATACAAGAGCCAATTCCCCCAGTATTTCCATTTCTATTGCTCTGAAACTGTAGTGCAGGGGTCGGCAAGGTTTACCTTGCCTGTACCGGTTCACTCCCACGGAGATCGCTCCGTGGGCCGGATCGCGTCTGTGCAGATGCAAATTCCGGTGTCTGTGTATGCGCAATTTCCGGCGCTGCGGAAGCGAGTTCCTGCTCCGCATTGCACTGATTTAGCGCAGCACGCGGGGACTTGCTGAGTAGGCTGCTCAGTTTGGGGGCGGCTCGGGGGCCGTTTAAACGACCCCGTGGGCTGCTTGTGGCCCATGGGCTGCAGGTTGCCGACCCTTGCTGTAGTGGAACTTCTGTAGGGAGAACAGAATAAGAAGAGGCCCTACAGGTGGAAATAGGATGGCGAAACTGCAGTTGCTGGTCTCCCTGAAGCACCAAAACCCCACTAAGAGAATACAGATGGACCCAAACAGTGGAAACAGCAGTGACCCTGACTGAACGCACACCTTCCAAATGTGGCAACAGAAGTAACTTTTGAGGAACAACATATAAGACATTGCAACGAAAACATCAGGCCATTATCCAAATGTATAAAGTCAGGTTGCATATACAGCATGATACCCACAACCCAAGGCATATTTTAAGTGGGCAGAGCAGTCCGTTACACCAAAGTGACTTCAATAGCTACCAGGATTCCACTTCAGATCACAGCGACTGCAGGCCCAAGCCCACATCAATCATGTGCATTTAAGTCGCATCGAGTTCAGCAGCCCTAGTGTTACAGAAGAGTTGCCACAAAAGGAGGATGTTTATGCCATAATTATGCAAAAGCTCTATTCTTTATAAATTTTCTTTTTTATATAAAGGATAAAAAATGATAAACATTATCATTCTAACTCATGATAATTCATGGGAAGGTATTATAAATAAAACCATGTGCACTTAATCATGTATTACACTGCAACTTAATATTAACTGAAACATTGATATTAACGAATCTTAAAAGAGTTGGCCCATTAAAATCAATAGACTTAAGCCCATTGATTTCAATGGGTCTACTATGACTAATGTTGGTTATCAACCATTCCTTTTTTCTTGGACTATATACTACTGATGCCATTTTTATTGCACCATTGCCTCAAATGGTCAATTAAGTGTTATTATATAGGTAATTACAAACTTTTTTAACAGCAAGGTTCACAATAAGACCTGTGAACATTTGAGTTACACAGAACTCCTCTTCAGGCTAGAATTAAAAGGGAGGAGTAGAAATTTTGGGCAAAGGCTTGGTGTCGCACCCATAGTGTTGTTTCCGATTTAATACAGGAACTAAGGAAGCTATTCTTGTCAAGTAATCACAGAATCACAGAATCACAGAATCATAGAGTTGGAAGAGACCACAAGGGCCATCCAGTCCAACCCCCTGCCAAGCAGGAAACACCATCAAAGCATTCCTGACAGGTGGCTGTCAAGCCTCTGCTTAAAGACCTCCAAAGAAGGAGGTTGACCAGTCTGCCTTGTACAAAAAAAACTGAGGTTAAGGATTCTAGATTGCAAATATTCAAAGTTAGTTTTAAAATAAGAAGGGCCAAAGAAAAGTGACAACTCACCTCTTTATAGCACCAAGCACACTCGGGATGAACAAGCAAACATTCTTCACAGGAGGTAGCACTGCCACTTGTGCAAATATTGAGACCTTTAAGAGAGCAAACCAGAGAAATTGACCAAAAAATACCCCATGAGAAATAACAGGGTACTTGTTACTATTGACATCAGAATAAATTCGGCAGATCAGAAACAAAATTAAGGCTGCAATCCTAATCCCACTGGAGGACTAAGCCCCATTAAATTCAACAGAATTTACGTCTTGAGTAGACCTGGACAGGATTGCAGTCAGTAGACGCACTGAAATCAATGGCCATGACTAATTTAACTACAAAGGTTTTAGTGAGTGTACTCTAAGTATGACTTTATTAGAGACAACCCTTTAGGAATGTCTGTCTCTTGATGTGTGATGACTTTGCTCCCCCCCCCAAAAAAACCTGCATTTGTTGCTTTATAAAAACGAGGTAATTGCTTGTTTTCTACTTAGATAAGGTTAAATAAACAGCCCTTGTCTAGCAAGTTATCAAAAACTCCCATATTTAGCTAAAAACATGCTAGGTTAACTTGTTTTTAGTGCTAGGAATTAATGTTTCTATAGGCAGGCAGGCAGCACTTGAAAGACACTTCAACGACTTAACAGTTTCAATGCTTGGAGCTAAGACTTGCTGCTCTGGGTGCCTTTGGGAAGAAGGATGAGCTATAAACTTAATAAATAAAATAAAATAACTAGTCTTGGGGGTTATTTTAAAAACATCCTGGCCACACTGTGCACTTTGCGATACAGTACAGTGGTACCTCAGGTTACAGACGCTTCAGGTTACAGACTCCGCTAACCCAGAAATAGTACCTCGGGTTAAGAACTTTGCTTCAGGATGAGAACAGAAATTGTGCGGCGGCGGCAGTGGGAGGCCCCATTAGCTAAAGTGGTACCTCAGGTTAAGAACAGTTTCAGGTTAAGAACGGACCTCCAGAACGAATTAAGTTCTTAACCCGAGGTACCACTGTAGTCTGAGCACCGAAGGACTCCACTGTACTCAAAGTTTAGGGTTTTTTTCCAGCCCAATCAACCTTGAGACTGCCAAATTCACTATTACCTTCCTATGTGTTAGGACAAGAATCCTCTGAGACAGAGTGATATTCCTATCTACCACTAGTACCCAGAATTTTTATAGCAGGGCTCCTTTAAACAGCAACATGAGAGATGAAAAGTCAACAGCTATAACTTTCCCATCCACAGCATGGAGATGGGATGATAAGAAAAAGTGTTGCCTACCATATTTATTTCTGCTAGTTGCACAGATGTTAAGAGACAGGTACAGGAGCCCTGACAGAGTAAAAAGTTGCATCTTACACTGAAAGCAACAGGCCACTATTTGAGAGAAGAAAAATCCTAGGCACCTTTCTAGCAAATATTTCAAATTCCTAGGCACCAGCACAAACTTTAAAGGCACATGGCAACCAGATGCTTTGAATTTTCCCCACCCTGCTTGCAGTGTGGTAAAAACATTGGTGAGTTAGCACGGTGAAAGTGCTGTGTAAATTACAGTATTTTTCTGTGGCTGCGCATACTCAATGGAATTTTAGAAATCTAACTGTGGGCAAAAGTTTGTCTGGAAAAATTATGGAAATCTATTTAAATAAAATATGTCTAGGTTATTCTCTGGAATATGAGAACTTGTGGCAGTCAATTGACTTGCTTTTAAAAGGGGGAATCACAGGTATCCCTCATTTTAAGACTGTTTAAGAACTGAATAGATTCTGGTTGAACTGAGTAAACTGCACTGATCTGAAATTGACCTTTTAATAACATGGCATTTAATTAAACTGTGTCTGAACACACATGCAGGTTACATAACTATCTCATTTCATCGTTCTGACCTATTTATTCTTTTAAAGTATTAATATAATAATTTCCACCGGATATCCATGTTATGCAGGGCAGTTTGTTTATCCTGGACAATAGCCAAAAAAATACAAAAGTCAAATGTGTATATGTGCAGAAATAATACACGCCCCCATAATCAGACAAGCCACATATATACACAGAGAGAAAAAGAGAATAGAATTGTAGCATTGGAAGGGACCATGAGGATCATCTAATCCAACGCCCTGCAACGTAGGGATCTTTTTGTTCAATTCGAGTTTCAAACCCACGACCCTGAGATTAAGGGTCTCATAATGTACCGACTGAAGGGGTACATTATGTCTCAGTCTATCAGTCTCACAAGGAGCATTGTTTTTATAGAAACCAAGGCAACAGCTGATAGCAGAGACTTCTCTGCATGAATTTGGAGCACTTTCTAAATTACTGGCCAGGGGTATAAAAACCTCCTTTCTGCATTTGTGGCTCCTCATAAAACAAAAAAGCACAGCTTTCTCCACCAGTTTCTACCTACCTCTAAGCTGGGTATGCCAATTCTATGATGATCTCATCATCAATGTGTTTCAACACACTTGGCAGAATTGCACTCCCAACACAGATGTGCCATGGCAAGGAAGGAAAGGATCCTGCTGATATCACCTCTGTTCCCCTGCTCTCCAAATCACAAAGGACTGCATCCCATGACAGCATCTTTAAACATTAAATTAACAGGGATGTTTTTAATGTTTGATGCTTTTTTATGCTTTTAATTCTGTTGGGAGCTGCCCAGAGTGGCTGGGGAAACCCAGCCAGATGGGCGGGGTATAAATAAATTATTATTATTATTATTATTATTATTATTATTATTATTATTATTATGTCTCATTTGAAAAATGCTGCCATTTTTGGGAAATATCAGTTGGGGAATAGAGAGAGTTCAATTGTGGAGTTCAGTGAGGGAGGTCGGTTGGTTCGGTTGGGATCTTGTGGGTGGAAGATAAAGGGAAGGTATAGGAAGGTATAATCACACTAGGTTTTAGACTACTGGTCTATTAAAGTTCTCATGTGGTGTTCACTGTTTTATACATCTTTGATACATATCTTTCTTGATGAATCTCATTTCTAAACTGCAGAGTCCTGACATGCAGCCAATTAAACAACTGCACTTAAAAATTCAGGGTGATTTATAGCCATCAATTAAACTGAAGTGGCTGAAAACCCAGTACTTCCATTCTGGTTAAGGACCACATTGCTATGGTAGTTCTTTGGCAGTTAATTGGCTACTAGATCGAGCTGCAAGGCTTCGTCTATATAATAATCTCCAGGCTATGTTCAACACCAAGGCAAAGTACAAAGCAGAACAAATCAAACAGATATTGCCTGCGGGCTTACACTCTTATAAGAAGATCCTGCTGGATCAGACCAATGGCTCATCTAGTCCAGCATCCTGTTCTCAGAGGGGCCAACCAGATGCCTATAAGAAACCAGCAAGCAAAACAGGAACACAAGAGCACAGTGTTTCCAACCACTGGTATTCAGAAGCATTGCTGCCTCCAACTATTGAAGCAGAGCATAGTAGCCACTGATAGCCCTCTCCTCCTTGAATTTGTCTTAAAAATGCATGTGTGAAAGAGAAGGGAAGAGAACTATTTTGTTATGATGTGATAGTATTTATAGACAAGGCAAAGCTATCAATAATACTGATGTGTCAAATTTTCTGTGCCCAGATATTAACAGGGTCAATATCTAATTAAATGAACACAGCTGATGACATTGAATTGACGCTGAAATCTAAAGAGAGCCTGACCCAAGGCTAGATTCTAAAACCATTGTGATTTCTTTTTTCCATGCTGAGGGATCAATTCAATGACAATATGCACATAGTCCTACTCAGTCAACAAAAGCACTGGTTAGTTTCCCCCAGGACTTCTCGTTGCAAGCAATCGTAGCTTCAAAAGAGAAAGAACTGAACTACATGGCAAACACAGAATAAACATACGTATTCCAATTCTGTAGTGGAAGATTTCAAGCTTCCCTTCGTAACAGCTTCCTTGGTAGATTTCTTGCAATGTGTGCTGATATTTGAAAATTTAAAAACTTGGGCAGTGGCTGCATACGTCATTCCAACTCAAGAACTGAGAATTCCCCAAAGTCCAGAAGTGACACCCTATTCTTTTCACTACATGAAACTTGATGCTTCAGAAGGAGGCATGTACCCCAGATTCAGCTTTCCAAAGATCTGAATTTAATTAGACACAGAGCTCAATTCAGGCTTTGGGGCCTAGCAAAAAAAAAAAACCTGTGGCACTTTCAGTCAGGGGATAAAGAGAAACGCTAGTGTTCTGGTGCTCCCCAAATAAGGCATCCACCCCTTGTCAAAACGCTGGACTGGGTTTCCCTATGTTGTCCGGTTGACTTGAAGAGGGGTGGTTCCGTCACAGAAACCCTATAGGTACACAAAGCTTCCCAGGCTCTTCAAACACCACATTCATGGAACAAATATGCAAATGATGTTCTTAAGAACACAACTGAAATGCCAGGTTTGCAGCAGCATTCCAGTTTACGCTATGCCTTGAATAGACTACTCTGTGATAAGCAATATTAACTAGCATCTTCCTTGATTTATTACTGAACTAGTGAAAATTCTTGTCCTGGATTCACACGTTCTACCACAGCAGTATCTGGAAGGTTCTTGACTGGCCATATAATGAATACAAACATTGAGAAGCCCTATATTGTTTTATTGTCATTTGCCACAGGCGGCTTGGTAGTACATAAAATAATCTTGTTAATGTGGCTTGTTAAACTGTAAACAACAAAGAAGGAAATAAATGAATATACTGTAGAACTAATAGCCACTCCGTTGCACTCCTGCTTTTAAAAAGCCCAGAATAATATGGGGGGGGGGACTATGAAGAGAACATGGTGTGCTATGCAGATGCATTTTCTAAAGTGGTGCTATTTTAAAGTGTGTTTCATAAGCAGCATAAGAGCATCCCTACTGTTTCAATGGCAGTTCCCTGGAATGAGTTAATTATTTTACACAGAGCTGATAACTGAACATCAGCAGCAGAGGGAAGGGCTGTTAGTCATGCTTCCAGCGCCACAACCCCACACATACATTAAGTAAAACAGAAACATCGCCTCCCAACCCCAACCCCACCCACCATGGCCCCCTCCACCGCTCTCTCCCCCTTTTCTTCCTAATGTACCCCTAATGTCTCAACAAATGAAACTGACCTATGGAAAATGTACGGTACCTTGAAAAAGGAGACATTGCGCATACCTTTGTAAACAAAAAAATGTTTAATAATAATAATAATAATAATAAAGCTTATGCTATATTCTCTCCCTAGTATATGGCTGTTTGTTATTTGGCTTGAGGGCGTAAACCACCTTGTAAGGGTAAATACTCAGAAAGATGGGATCAAAATCGATGACCTAATCTAAATCTAGTCCAGGCTCTTCATCTGATCCCTGTGCACACTTATTCACAATAGAAACAGACAGTGAAAACATATTCCAGGACCAGGGAGTACGTCTCACTGAACTTAAGGGAGCTTTTATCTGAATAAACATGAACATTATCAAGCTATAAGCCTTTACTCAAATTAACATTGTCCACACACATGTTCAAATATTTAACCACAATCAGGAGCTTGTTCCATAGTAAACAAGAGCTGGAATTAGTAAGATCCAGTATATGGGTTGCATCTAGCTAAGTCATACTAAAGAGTAGAACAACTGGAATCAATGGACTTCAAATATTTCAGAGGGTCTACACCGAGAATGACTTACTTGGATTTAGCCCTAGGCCTCCAGGTAGACAAGCAGGGTGGATTTGATTTAAATCAAATTGATTTAAATCACGATTTAAATCACGATTTAAATCACTAGTCAGTAAGACTTGATTTAAATATTTTTTTTACAGAAAGACTCATTCTTGCTGGTATAATCTTAATATTTACAACCATATGAAGGTTTCATTTTTGGAATAATAAATTTTCAGAGTAGTTTTTACAGTTATATCAAAAATTACTGATTTGGTTATACTACTAGAAATACATAGACAGATAATTATGAAATTATGGTGAGGTTTAATAAGTTAACTGTTTATATTTGGACAACTTTTCTGCTGTACTTTATTGGAAGGAGAAAAATAATCATTTCCTTAATAACCATTTAAACAATTTATTTAACTAAAACATTAACATGATAGCTTATGTATCCATGTTTGTTAACTGATGTGGTTAAACTTTTTTAAAAAAAAATTAGACTGAGTTTTAGCACACTTGATAAACTTAAAACAAATCCTTATTTCCTGATGAATAGCCTTTGGACTACAATGTAACTTAAATAGAAGACTATATTTAGAAAGATTTTCCCTCCAAAAGCATTTTATTTTAAAAATCCAATTTAAATCAAAAAAATCCGATTTAAATCAAAAAAATCCAATTTAAATAAAAAAAATCCAATTTTTTTGATTTTTTTAAAAAAATCATTGATTTTTATCCACCCTGTAGACAAGTGATGTATTATTCAATATCTGCCAAATCAGTTTCCATGCACAAGCAAAGCAGTTTACAATAATCAATGGCTCCATATATACACAAAGCTTAGCCAATTTATAACTTTATTTGGTTGGGGGGGGCGGAGTGCTCTCTGAAACCTGACGGTACAGGAATCAATGGACTGTAGCATCAGTGACCATCAAGCATATTTGCAGGCTAAGAACTGAGGGGTGTATCCTACAAGATTCCCTCCTTAATAGGAAAAAAAAATGCTAGAAATTTTTTTGGAGGCATTATGTCTCTGAATACCAGTTGCTGAAAACCCTAAGTGGGCAGAGTGCTGTTTCACAAGCAGAACCTGAATTTGCTCCCTGTGGGTATTGGGCTAGGTACTGTGAGAGATAAATTCTGGACTAGATGGACCTCTGCCCTGACCCAACAGGCTCTTCTTTTTCATATATATAGACACACCTTTCCATATATAAGCCACCCTTTCCATAATCTACTGAGGGGTGGACATTGAAAGACTATCTCAGAACAACAACAACAACCTATATTGATTGCAGAGAGAAAGTGCAATAAAAGCAAGCCTTGACACTGCTCCACTATTGCTGTCCTGCACGCCATTCACAGAGTTATTTTCATGCGGCAAATATACCGTAAATAATAATTGTTTTTCCAGCCTTTGGCTACATACGCTTTGTGAGCCACAAAATTGCTACTATGAAATGTAGGCCAGCCTAGGCTCAAAAGAGAAAGAGTGCACAGTATATAAGAATGGGAAAAAGAGGGGAGGGGGATTCCATTGAAAGACTTATGGAATCCGTCCAATCCATAGGTCTGGGTCATTGAGACTGAGCCCTCCAAAAGCCCAACAAATGGGAACCTCTCGTAACTAAGGAGACCCCACCTGGCTGAGAGAATAATTAAAAGGCACTGGTACTGAATGGCTGTAATCTACCTTGCCCTCCTCTAATCAAAGTACTTTATTCTGCACCCCAAGTGTTGAAGTCTAAACCACCATTTTGGAGAATCATCCAGGAATGTAACTGCAGGAAGAAATCAAAAGGGCAACCAGAGAATACACTTTAAATATGCATGTTGGTAGCTTTGTAAACGTGGGTTGTTGGAACAATTGCAATACGACTGGCAAGACATTTGATGGCACAGAGCCACAGCCTGCCTTGTATGACCTACAGAGAGAATTGTGTCAATGCAGGTCTTATCCAAGCACCTCTTCACCGCCATTTCTAAGGCCTTTGAAATGGGGGTTAGATGACCCTCGATCTAAACCGACTGCACGCTATTCTCAACTGCCCCAAGAGAAAAGTAAATGGTTCCAAGAGGATATTATTTCCTTGACCGCCTAATATATACAGGCAAAGTTCCAATTCCTTTAAAAAGGATGATAAAAATGTGATGGGATATTTAAAGATTTCCTGTACACAGACATCCCAAGGATAAACTTGAGGTGTAAGGGGAGGTGTGGAGGAAACCACAGTTTGTTTATTTTCAGTCAAAGTTATTTTGAGAAGGGCAAGATTTATTTCATTGTTGTTAAGGTCACAACAGCAGACTTTGTGAATACAAGGTACTGTATCTGTATTACCCACAATTAAACCTCAGGTACATTAGTATCTACCATGGGTGGAAGCTATAACGAAATACAGTAAAGGTCCAACATTTGTTAGACAAAGGTCAAAGGAATGACAGTAACTGACCAATTTATCTGGTGGAAACTCACTCAGCTCTTAAAACACAAGCTTGTTTTACACACAGTTGTCAAGGACGTTCTGATCCCATCTACCTCAATATCTGTCTATAAGACTAGCATTGTGGAATGCAAGTTCTACCACACCCAATACTTCGCCATGCTGATTTGGTCTGATGGCAGACTGGTGAGTCAGAAATTCACCATCAGTACTACAAACTGTAGCCAACCAAATTATTCAGAGAGGTACACAAGAAAGGTTTTATGGCCCGCCCCCTGTTGTGAGTCCCCCAGTATCTGGTAGTCAAGAGATTTACTGTCTTTCAGAATGAGAAAGAAGCCTCAGACTTTGCCCTCCCCACACCTAATATACTTATCCATATATCTATTTTTAAATAAATAAAAAGATATTGAAATATCCTAAGTCGATGGTTTGCTTACTTTATAAACACAGAAAACAAAGCAAGCAAGCAACGCTCACAAACCTGTGGAAAGTCGATTTCAAATTCTATTTGTAACTTACAAAAGAAGACCAATTGATAATGCAGCACTAGGAGCCACCTGTCTGGAAGTAGCCATTGACAAATACACTGTCAGGTGGAAAAGCACAGAAAAAAATTATCTAGGCTTTTAGGGAGCTTCCTAAAATGTTATTATAGAATAAAATACACTAGATATCAACAAGCTGCGGCACTGATTTAACAAAAAACAATGGTGCAGAGAATTGGACAACTGGAGCCAACAGTAAGGTGAGCAATGCTTTGAGCATTGTACAAATAACTTGAATTCCCCCTCCCCTGCCAAATGGCAAACTAAAAACAGGAGTCTCAAACAACTCCAGCACCAGAGTCTATATTTTTAAGGGGGAAGTTTGGCAAGGGATTTGCCTCTTCTCAATAGTAGGTGGGGATCTGTGAAATATTCTTAAACCTCATTTAAAAAAGCCAAATACAGGTGTTACAAATATTGCAATTAGAACAGTAAAGGAAGTAGGGGGAAGTACACACATTCCACAAGACATTTAGAAAGGCCCATAATTTATAGGTGCTTGTTTGCTAACCCTAAAAACATCTGAGTCAAGAAAGAGGAGACATGCCAGTTTGTAAACAGAAATAATATACTGTATATATAGTGGGCAAAACTGAGAGACAGTCAATGGGAATTAATTCTCCAAGGATACAGACTCTATAAAATAAACTTCCAAGCATTTTTAAATCCTAAAAGATCAGTTCAGAATGTTTCCCATTGGCCATTATTTGCATGGTCACTGTGGGAGGTTACTACTGGTGAGTTTTTCTATGGACATCTTTCATATTCCCCCAGCTCTCTCTCTCTTCACAACTCCTGGGGATGCCCGACAAAGAGGAAAGCATAAGTAAGAGTTGAAGATCCCTTATCTGAAGGAACAGACCTCTATGAAGACCCTGATAAAGACTTGATAATGATACTAGCATACAAGAGAATATGTTTTTATTGTACCAAAATATATATAACCCTGTCATATTTCAGTACAGTTCATTTACAAACCAGTTCAACAACAATGGTCCCAATGCAAATCTTTGACAGACATCTGCCAAGAGAACAGGCACTGACATATCTAAAGTTGTCCCAAAGTCAATCCCTGTTGGTCTGTGTGTGAGAGTGGGTGAGGGGAGAACATATGTATGTTTGGTCTGAGAGAGGTTATGCATGAAAATATGGCCTGTGTGTATAATCCCAGAGGAAGAGGGAGATGCATTTGGGCTGAGAGAGTGGGGAGATGTATCTATGTTTTTTGGGGGGGGAGAAATATGCCTGTGTACGGTTTGTGAGAGGGACATATGTATGTTGGGGGGGTGAGGGAGGGATACAATTTTGACAGGGGTGCAAAGTAAGTATTAAAAACTCATGCATTATATCTACTTGTTTTAGAAGTGCTAAACGATGTACACCTATTTTTCAAGATGAGAGATGAAATATCAGATCTCAGCTTGCTCAGTAGCTTATCTGGGACAGCAGACCAGAGAGAGGGTGGGATCTCTGCAACTTCACTGGCCGTACACACAAGTCAGAGGCATGTGATATTGGGACAGAAGCAGCCTACAGGATCTTTTCTGCACAACATCTGGGCAAGAGCAATCAATCTGAGCAGGAATAATCTGCCATTTATGCAGCAGTATTAAAGGCGTACAACCATTTCTCACTGAAGCATGCAGTGGGAGGTAGCATACAACAAGCATAATTCCAGGGCATAATTCCAACCCTGGCTTGCTTGAGAAACCAACATTCAAACACTGTTGATACACACATTTTGTGGGCCAGCTACAGAGAGAGCTGCCCAACTCCCGTCAAGCCACTGACATATAACAAGTCTCTGCTTCTCTGGTCATTTCAAAGCCACTTCCCCCTGTACATTTTTTAAAACACAATTTCAGTAAAGTAACATAGGAAGTGAACATGTTTATATGAAGCCAGCTCCATTTTTTTTTATAAAAGGCCTTATGTGACAGCCAGCTCTAGCACGATAAACACTTCTACAGCTTGGCTCTGATGGGAAAACCCACCACAGAAGCCTCTCTTGTGCTGCAAGATAAACATGACCCATCTTTGGTGGTTGTTTTTCTCAAGTAGTCTTTCTTTGTAAGGGATGGGTTATAGTGTGCATGAAAACAAGATGTTTTCTGTGAGGGAAGTCTTCATGCATAGCCTATGATTATGCACAGTATATATACTGTATATGTGATGTTTTCCTTTTGCAAATTCACTCCAGAGGCCTACCCATGCCTCATTGTGAAAACTTGGCACCTGCATTCTTAATGCAGCACTACCAACCGTCTTTGGCTTCTGTTTCTCCTGCCTTTACTTATGGCGAGTGGTTGCCCAAGATACCTGGCAAACCCGATGCTTAGTCACTCATTCGTTTCCACTCCCAAACGCCTCTCCAAAACAATAAACATCAGCTCTTCTGAATAAACAAGCATAGGATAGGCTGCAATTAAGTCAGATTCAACTACATCATTACACCTTTTACATTTTGTACTACAACCTTCAAGAGCTCAAGATGACTTAATGGTAACTACTTTTCTCTACTGTATAGAGCAGGGGTCAGATGGAGAGCCTATCGCCCACCAAAAATTGTCAAACTACAACTCCCATAATGCCAAACCATTGGCTAAACGAGCTGGGCTAATGGGAGCAGGAGGGCCACAGGATCCCCACCAATGGTCCAGAATGATTATCCACAACTTCCTCCCCACCCCACCCCCATGCTTTCTGTTTTGTTTTAATATTTATGCAAAGTCTTTGTATGTGCTGTTTTCACACCCTAGGAATCTTGTCCAGAAGGGCAGTGTGGGTAATTCAAATCATCAACAAGGTGGAATAAGTCACAGGATTATTTTAAAAATATATTAAAAAGAGTAGCCCCACCGACTTAACTTTCTTCCTCAGTCAATCACTTTTGGAGTTCGTGCACACCTCTCTTAAATATTCAACAACTAATCTAATTAGTCTGTCTCCCATTCGGTATGCCAAGCTTTAAAACCCTGTTGCTGGGGGGGGACGGGGGGACGACGACTAAGACGCAGCTTCACATATTCCCTTATACCCAAACACCTTCCGTAGTAGCTTTATTTTCAAAATACCATTCCTCTCGATTATAATTCTGGTTTTGAAGCCATCCACTAACCTCTAACAGTGTTAAAGAGGGAGAAGATGCATATGCAGGCGGCGGCGGCGGGGTAAGGCAGGAGCCCCCTCCGCCGCGACATGACGACCGCAGCTGGAGAAGGGGGAAAATAAAAAGGCTCCTCGAAAGTCTTTTGTGCAGCTGCGCCGGGAGAAGGGGAGAGCGGCGGCGGCGGCGTCGCTCCTTCAGCAAAGGCCACCGCTAGAGCGGCTGCAGGCACCGGTCGGCTCGGCCAAGGGAAGAGGCGCGATCCTGGGCATTCCTGCTTCGTCCGGAGCAACCAAGGCAAAAGATAAAGGGGTGTGTGGAGAGAACGAGAGAAATGGGGGCGAGAAGACACTGCCTCCTTCCTTACACCTCAGCAGCCGCGTCCACAGCAGGCTCCATCTCGCGCAATCTTCGCCTTGTTGCGCCCGCTCCGCCGCCGCCGCCGCGCACTTCTCCCGGGACTCGAAAAGTTGCGGGAGTCCTCATCCGCCGAGTTCTCCCAAGCCCTGCCTTAGCAGCCTCTTCAACATCTCCGCCTGCTTTTGCATCTGAATTTCTGGCTAGTGGTTTGTGTCCCGCTCTCTCCGAGTCTCCTTTCCCCCCCTTCCTTTACTGGAACTCTCTCTTTTTACTCTCTTTCCAAGACTCAGCAACTTACTTCCTACAGGATCTGAATGGCAAATCTCCGCCCAGCCTGCCCAATAGGCGCCCGGGGATTTTTAACTCTCTGTAGCCCGATCAGGATGCACCTCCACGCCTCCGATCACAGCATTAAGTTCCTAATCTAAACTAAAGGCTTTTTTTTTTAATAAGCTAAATGGATCTATGGATTCCAGATCAAAAGTAAGCGAGTGAATAATAAACTTGTTCTAGATTGCCGCAACCTTAAATGGTGATCCTATACGCATACTTATTACTGGAATAAAATTGCGACTCGGGCTGTATACACACCATACATGTAAAGCACGTGTCTCCCCCCCCCCCAAGAATCCTGGGAATTCTAGTTTACCCCTCGGAGCTACAATTCCCAGCACATTTAACTACGGCTCCCAGGATTCGGGTGCGCGTGTGTGCTTTAATTATGTTTGGTCGGTACGCAGCTCCAGTACAACGTTAGAGTTTGAACTTAATTGCCCTCCAGTTACATGGTAATCATGGATGTAGCCAAGGGGGGGGGGACATGGAGGAGCAGCTCCCCCCCATCAATAAAAAAATACATACCAAACTGAGATTCTGCCCCCCCCCCAAACAAAAAGCCCGCCCACCCTAACAAAAATCCTGGCTATGCCCATGATGGAAATGTATGCTGCATTACTTTTCAGTTACCTCAAAATGTGGTAAGCCAGACTTGCTACGTTTGAAGACACTCCTACCGGTACCCATTTTGCTGAATGAACCCTGGACTTCTACCCCAAAGTCCTGCCCTGATGGCACCATTAACAAGGCCCTGCCATGCCCAGTGACTTGGAAAAACCCCTCACTGAACTCACTGAAACTTTCTTCTGATAAAACTTCTACAAGGCTATTGGACCGTAAGGTATTGATTTGTGGTGTGCAATTCTAAGGTAATGTCCTGGGGGTAAAGGTAACCTGTGTATTACCAGTTACAGGTAGGTAGCCGTGTTGGTCTGCCATAGTCGAAACAAAATAAAAAAATTCCTTCCAGTAGCACCTTAGAGACCAACTAAGTTTGTTCTTGGTATGAGAAGTGTGCATGCACACGAAAGCTCATACCAAGAACAAACTTAGTTGGTCTCTAAGGTGCTACTGGAATGATTTTTTTTTTATTCTGTGAATTACCTTCCAAGTACACTTTCCTACTAATATCCTGGATGTATCTTTTTAAGTGATGACGAGATGGTTGGACAGTGTTCTCAAAGCTACCAACATGAGTCTGACCAAACTGCGGGAGGCAGTGGAAGACAGGAGTGCCTGGTGTGCTCTGGTCCATGGGGTCACGAAGAGTCGGACATGACTAAACGACTAAACAACAACAACAACAACATCTTTTTAAGTAAACCATCTGCCAGGGTTAGGTAGCCCCAGTATCAGCGAGTCTCTGTCCAGTATTTTAAGGATCAGACTGTAAGTACTTACATCAAAGGCAAGGCAACTCATTTTGCAGGCTCGGAACACTTTGTAGGCCCTTGATAAACAGGCTGACACATTACTGCATAAGTAAATGAAAGCAAAAACAAGCTGAAGGGTGAATCCTTTAGCTCCAACCCATAATAACTGGAGACAATATTTAACTCTCTAATTACCAATTACTGCACAGATCTTCTCCCAGTCCCCTAGAGAGAAATGAGTGTGCCGTTTCAAGAATAGCTCGGCTCCTCAACAGACACAACAACTCCCGAGTGTCTCTGATCCGTCAGTGCATACCTGTACACATTGGATAAATGACTTCACACTCGCATGACAAGTAGTTAAAGCTGATTGCCTACGCTTCCTGGCTGTGAGCTGCTCTGGTATGGTCATGATTGGTACTAAATTGGGAAGCATGCAAAGAATAAGAGAGAAAAAAGAAAATATCGTGACTAAAAGAAAAGTACTGCAGCTATCAAATATAAGTAAAATTGGCCCCTACTGGAGATTATGTGAACTTAAAATGAAAGATCAGGTAGAGTGCAGGTATTCTATTAATCACCACTGCAGGGGCGTACCGGTAGGAAGGGAGGGGCGGAGGGGGTGGGCCGCCCCAGGTTCCACTCTGGGAGGGGTGACAATATGACCCCTGCCTCCCCCAGCTGTAGAGTGGCCGAGGGCACGCTCTCACGCTGTGTCCGTACGGGATGCCGCTCACGCGACAGCCTGTACGGTCACTGTGCAAGTGGCATCCCATATGGACTGCACATGCACGGGATGCCGCACATGCGCAGTCCGTACAGGCTGCGCCGACCTGGGTGCCGGAGAGGGTTCCTCCGCCACTGCACCACTGCTCTTCTTCTAGAAAAAGAGGTGCCAGAACTCACCATGAATGCCTCCTTTGTTCTCTTATAATGGCAATGGTGCCTACCTGAGAGGTTCCAGAACTGAGTTTGGGTGAGTTCCAGCTTTAAAAAAGCCCTGCTCTTCACATATTCCTGAGCTGCCCTTGCTTATAGTGTGATATATGCTCTATCAACGATAGGCAACAAGGTCCAGATGTTGTGGACTCCAGCTCCCATCATTCCTGCTGATTGGCTATGCTAGCTGGGGCTGATGAGAGCTGTAATCTGAAACATCTGGAGAGCTCCACATTGGTTAGCCCAGCTCATCCGCTGTCAGGCAGACATTGGTTTTTAGGGTGCCACAAGTCTCTTTGTTGTTCACACTTAGGATACAAACAGCTGTCCTATAATTTTGACTCTGCTAGACTTATTGCTGTGAGCCTTGCGATCCTTACATTGGGGGGAGGGGCATATAAGAAGATATGTCCTGATGTATCTAGTCCAGTAACAGTTAATTCTCTTGGGACAAGGCAAGCCCAATAGCTATTTCCGCTGATAACACAAAAGATGACTTGCTGCGCATGTTTACTTGGAAGTAAGCCCTATTGTGCTCAATAGGACTTACCCCCTAGTAAGTGTGCCTAGGACCGGAGCTGCAGAATAACTCATTTTATTGGTTAATCTCTAGTTTCCTGATAAGTGCAAAATCTAAAAGCCATTTGCTTACTAACTAAAAACAGCAGCTAATTGCTGATTGCCCCATGCTATTTAAATCACAAACAGCAAACATATAATAATTCCTTATGTAATAACCAAGTGTTTTGCTCTTTCTCCTTTTCTTGCTGCTCTTGTGCCTGTTTTACCAAGTACCTACATTTTTTTTTTACATTGTGTTTATTGATGGATTTATTTCAGTTGGTGCAGTTGGGTGGGAAGGAAGAAGGGAACGAGGCAGCAGGCACAGAGCCTGTTCCAGTCAGAATGCCTTCTTTCCACACCCAGCTCCAGGGCCAACTTATAGCAAGAGTCTTGTGAAAAGGAACATCCACTGCCAGCTCCTGCTCATGGAAAAGGGACATAGCTCAGGAGTAGAGCATCTGCTTCACATGTAGAAGGTCCCAGTTCAGTTCCCCAGCATCTCCAGGTAGGGCTGAGGAAGACTGCTGCCTGAAACTGTGGAGAGCCACTGCCAGGGTTTCCCAAACTTGGATCTCCAGCTGTTTTTGGACTACAATTCCCATTGGTCATGACCACTATGGATGATGGGAGTTGTAGTCCAAAAACAGATGGAGAACCAAGTTTGGGAAACCTTGGTGTAGACAGCACTGGGCTAGATGGACCATTTGTATGACACAGTATAAAAGCGGCTTCTTACCTCCAGCACGGCTGGTTGTGTTGTTTTGTTTGCAGCCTGGTCATGTGCTACTTGGTCTATCTCTTGTATTTTATAAGTGTCATTGGTGGCTTGGATTCAAAAGGCAGGATGTGAATCTACTAAACAAATAAATAGCCTAGCAAATATTCTTAGGATAGCTTACAATTTAAAAGTAAACTCCCTACCCCATCCTTTTCTAGTCTTCCTTAAGCATTGGAATACATATTTTACATTGTGAAACATTTTGGACAATAATTATAGGGGAAAGATAATAAAATACACGAGCCCCTCCCCTCTTGGTCTCCCCTCCCCCTCTCACCCGCCTAGTTTTAGTCATATCATATCCCAGCCGCTGTCTAAAAACAGTAGCTGGCAGAAAAGTAGCTGTTCCTCTGCCCTTCCTGTAATATGAGCACCAGGCTCTTCTCTTAGGCTAAGCAAGCTAGGAAACTGCCAGTCAAAGGATGTATTAATATGATGCTGATGGACATACACCTCACTGAAGTGCAGTAAGTGTCATGCAGATCTCAGCATCTCTCCCACTGAACTAGTTCACGAACCAGTTTTATGAGTTGCTGGTCTTTAACGTAGAATGCCAAGATGCAATGGAAATCATTCTGTGCTGCATGATGATATATGTAGGGTGGAGGGTTTTTGGTGTTTTTTAAAACAAGCTTGTGGCGTTAAGCCAATCCTTTAACTTAACACGGATGGCTCTTCAACAGCAGTTTAATCATCTTGCTTGTCAAGAAAGACAAACATTAATACTCCCAGTGCTTGCATCGTTGGCTCAGTTAGCCAATCTCTCACTTCCATCATACATATGTTGCTTTCTCCCTCTGTGTTCAGACCAACGTGGCTGCAAATGAAGCATATGAAAAAAGGAAGGGTTTCAGTTCAACCACGTGTAAATTGCATTAAAAAAAATCACAGAAAACAATATGCTTGGAGGGAGAGGGCTGTTGTAAGATTTTAATTAGGCATTTGGAAGAAATTATTTGAAAAAGAGATTAAGGCTATGATCCTATACACACTTAGAATCATAGAATCATAGAGTTGGAAGAGACCACAAGGGCCATCCAGTCCAACCCCCCTGCCAAGCAGGAAACACCATCATTAACTGGCAATAAGTCCCATTGAACTAAATGGGGATTACTTCTGAGTAGGCATATATAGCATTGCACTGCACAGCACTTTTGTATGGCTTCATATGTTTGTTTGTTTGTTTTTAAAGGATCACAGGTATTTGAGGAAGAGACATTCTTTGCAACTAGAAAAAAGTAGTAAGCGTATTCTCAGAAACCATATGAAACAGCAGAAACTGCTGGGAAAATGTCAGGCCTTTGACCTCCAAAATCAACACCACCCCCATCTCCCCTGAAACATACACACAATTTACCACTTGTCAATGAGGTGGCAAATTTCCACTATGCTTTTTTGTTCTGTCCTATGTACCACAGGCCCATGGGCCTTGCTTCTGCTTTTTGCTGCTATAGCCAAATTAAAAATACTCATATCAGAAGGGCTAGCTGCCAGGTCCCTATTGCTGGCTAAGGAATCGGGAGATGGTATGTTCTTATGGGCAACATTCTGTGTGGCCTGAGCGGAGATTCCCTAGAGATCTTCAAATAAATCCTTCCTAATTGCCCACAGTGATGGGGGCCAACCAGCATGCATGTTGTTGTTACTCTGGAGGATTCAGCAGGAAGCTGGGAGCAGCTGCCAGAGAAGCATTGTGAGAACTTCTCGCATTCCTGCACATGCCAGCACTTAAAATGAGCCATTTGTCTTTACAAACACGATAGCTGTTGGGAAGGAGAACAGAAAGCTGATCTTAGGCAGATGCATTAACACGGGATGGTTCCACTGGGATGCTGTGGAAATGTGGCACGGCTGTGGTTTTGTAGGCAGGTTCCAGCGAAAGTGGTGTACAAGGCAGGGCTTGAAACACAGGCACTTATCTGTTCAGGGCTTTGGAGCAGATGCCTTTAATATATCAGGAACATTATTATACTAACTTATGTGCACAACCAGTGGAAAATATATTGTTGCTGAACCTAGTAGTTTAAGATGATCAGCATTATCTACAAACAAGTCTATGCGTTTTTCTATATAATTCTATATATTTTTAACAACAGTAGATTGCGCATATAAGCAAAATCACATCAAGCCAGAACAACCCTCAGAACGGGCCCACATAGCCGTCCCTACCTGTCCAATGTTGGTGCTGAGAGGGCCTTGCCTTGCCCCATGCAAGGTGGAGAGGTTTTTAAGCCCCTCGTCCTGCTTACTGGGCTCTGGGAAGGTTGCACGAGGGCTCTTGCAAGATTTCAGAAGGCCTTTCCAGGGGTTTCCCCTGTAAGATGCAAGCCACCTGTATAGTCTAGAAAACTGGTGCATTTGAGGAGATAGCCTTCTTTTTGGTTATGAATATAAGGCTGACTGTATTTTGTGGTAAAAAGAAAGGCAACTTTGCACTAAGAAATGCAAGGTTATGAACTCAAAACAAATGATTCAATAATATGCTTCATTCATTTCAGTTATTGCAGTATTTTGATTTTAATATAATTTGGATTTCATTTTAATTTATTTTACAAGGGCATGAAAGGAGAGGTGAACCATGGTGGGAGTTTGTAGTGGCATCAGATTGTCCCGTTCTTAAGCTTTCCTGATCAAGTATCTCAAGAAAACTCTTGTGCTGGCCTGGTCTTCGATTCTGCCGTACTCAAACCATGTCACTGTAAGACTATTTGAATATGAGGAAACAATAGGTGGTATAATCATTCCTGGACCCCACAACCCAGTTTGTGGACTAGCAAAGCCTAAAGAAGGACAACAAAGCCAGCATTTAAATATTTATTTATTGGTTGGCCAGACTACAACAGAAGGTATCCAGGTAGCTTGCAAGGTAAAAAGAAGAACAAGAATAATTCATACTTATAAATAAATAAGATGCAGGAAATACTATCAATGCAATACAAATACAGGATCAAAAAGTTCACTTTCAAAACAGAGCAGAGGAAGACAACTCAGTAGCCATAGTAGAAGTGAACTCATTATGGGCACGATTTCAGGTGTGGTGATTTGGATATATGGGTAGCAAAAGTAAGAGTCTTGAAGCCATACCCTCCAACACTTCTCTGATGAAAACAGGTACATCCTACTCCATATCTGTCAACATTTCTCTGATGAAAATAGGGATGTCCTACCATACACTCCAACATTTCTCCAATGAAAATAGGGACGAACTAAGGAAAAGCGGGAAATTCTGGGATCAAATCAGAAACCAGGATGGCTTCTGTAAATCCTGGACCATCCCTGGAAAATAGGGACACTTGGAGGGTCTGTTTTGGGGGCAGTGCATCATAAGAAGCTATGTTTATTCCATGAGAAAATGGTATCCTTGCATCAAAAGTTTCAGGAACACCAGAACCCAAGTTTGTTAACTAGAGTTATAGTTAATTATACAGCACCATCTTGTGGACAATGTGCTATTCATAATTTTTGCAAAGCAATTTTGGCATTTTTGGGACAAGAACAACTTGACATAAAATAACTGTGGTCACATATTACATGCTTTTACTTAAACACTTATAGCAAGTAAAAAAACTTTAAACAGTTTCTTAGGGAAAGCATGACTGACACTTGATTACATCTGTGCGTCAGAATTAAGAGTCATCAAGTAATCTACAAGGACATGAGCATTTGTAAAATGCTTTCTATGGCAGGCCAAGAACTAGTCATCATTCAGGCCCTGTTGGAGCCAGGCTTCTAGGGGCCAGTGATATCTGCCTACAAGCCATCAGCAACTGATCGAGGCAGGTACAAGCACACACATTGTGCTGTGTAGATTCCAGAGTTAACAGCTAATTTTGGGGAACTGGTAATACTACTCTTGGGATCTTTATTGGAGACAGCTGTGCTGATAGGCTTGGTTTGGTCATGAACACCTTCCCTACTTTGGGGGAGGTGAGCACTGACCAATAAAAAACCACCATGTAGCATGTTTACCCTAGAGAGGTAGCAATGACAACACAGGGTATTGCAACTATATTTATTTACAAAATAATTTTAAAAGGGGGGTTTTGTGCTTCGGCATGCTGCTGGAGATATATACCGAGTTAAAGAGATTAATCGTACATTACAGAGGTCACACCACCAACTCGTGTTGCCTGGACTGTTCACCTAGTTTCTAAGGCAGAGATACAGGTAATATTTGTTGAAAACAATACTAAAAAAAATCCTTTAAAAAAAGACAAAAAGAAAAGAATCAGCCTTTCTCTGGGCTGAGAGTAGAGCTAGTGCCATTTTGGTGGCATGTCGATCCTTCAGAAGTGATTAGCAGGATTCTTCTTCTGTATTGTGAGCACTCTACCGGTAATTACCAAACAGCAGTGTCACAAAGTGATTAAGAAGAAACGTGTGTTGGCTTCTCAGTAATATTCACATTCACAAACATCCGCAGTCTCTTGCAGCTGGACTCAGAGTCTGTCTCTTGATGACATTTCAAGCCAGGGATTCTATTAAACAATGTAAAAAAAAAAAAGGTAAATAATTTTAAAGGGATAGATGCAGTCACTAAAATAGCCATATATATTACAAAACATGCTTGTTCTGTCTCCTTCCACTAGTCACACCTCTACCATTTAAAAACTAATAGTTCTGTGCTAAGAAGCCACAAATACTTCATTAAGTATCACTTTTATTGCTATAATTGTGTTATTAAGATTATTTCCCCTGTTACCTGAACTGCAATGTTCAACGCTAGTTATCCAAATTCACTAGGTGTCCCACAGCAAGAGCCAATATTAGTGGCAAGGTAAGGCAGGAATCTATCCAGGGGATCATTGCTCTAAGGAAGCTGGGTGTTGAGTTTCCCATTAGAGTTCAGTCCCCAGTTACAAATGTTGTCAACCATTCAAGGCTTCCAGAGCAAGAACTGCTAACCCTCTGGCTCTTTTCTTTGACTCATTTCATGAAAAGAAAATGTCCAATCAACAGTGGAAAAAGAGAGAAGATATTGTAGCCATGGTATAGCCATCGCTCAGGTTCCAGGTACTGGTGACGCCAGCAATAGCTAAACCGCTCAAGGAGATGGGATATTGCAGCTTGCCAAAAAGGAGAGATAGCTTCTAAGCAGTTTACAAAATAAACTGAATCAATGGGCAAATATTTAGGGTGGGTAGGTGGGTGAGAGCACCCTTAATTCTACTAGCTTGGGAAGTCTTTCTCCCCCCCCCCTCCCCCATGTTGTGGCTTTGCTATCTTATATTGTTTTACCTACTGATTGATTTATGGCAACTTATTTTACTCTATTGTATATTTTGTTTTAATAGGTTGTTCTCCGCTGCGGGGACTTTTGTGCTGAAAAATAGTACAGAAAGGAATTGTAGTAGCCGTAATAGTTTGGATTTGATATCCCGCTTTATCACTACCCGAAGGAGTCTCAAAGCGGCTAACATTCTCCTTTCCCTTCCTCCTCCACAACAAACACTCTGTGAGGTGAGTGGGGCTAAGAGACTTCAGAGAAATGTGACTAGCCCAAGGTCGCCCAGCAGCTGCATGTGGAGGAGCGGGGACGCGAACCCGGTTCACCAGATTACGAGTCTACCGCTCTTAACCACTACACCACACTGGCTCTCAGTAATAATCTGGAACTGTGAAAGGCACAACAGTGCATTAGAAATGAGCAGCATGAATCTCTCCTAAAGCAGCCACTTACATTGTCATTGTCATTGTCATAGTCCCGCTCAGGAACGTAAGCCTTGTTTCCTGTGCCTGCTTCACGGAAATTGCCTCCTTGGTTAGCTGGGGTTGTTCTGGTTGCCCCTGCAGGATTTCCAGCTTGGACCCTGGGGAACATCCTCTGCTTCACAGCAGGGTTGCTGTAAGAGCCATTTCCAGGAGTTTCTCTTGTGGTTGAATAATCGTTTTGTAGCAAGCTCCTTCTTTCAAGTGAAGGCTTTTTATTTCTTCTAGATAGAAAGAAAGAAAGAAAGAAAGAGAGAGAGAGAGAGAGAGAGAGAGAGAGAGAGAGAGAGAGAGATGAACACATCTTGGTCTTTTCCATACCCTGATTAGCCTTCCTGTATTCCCCAAAATGCAAATTGGATACTTCCCTGAAATGAGTGATAATGAATAATCACAAATAGTGCTGCCATGCAAAACAATGGCAAGGCAGGGTGCAGCTGATTGTATCAGCTTAAGATGATAAATGAATATTTTTGGCGACAGCTGCTACTGCGGATACAGGAGTAGGCCTGTGTCCATCAGGAAGCCCAAGTTGTTCTCTTACAGTATTTTGATACAAATTCAATAGGGGAAGTTAGACTCGAGTGGCCACCCAGTGTTATAAACTTTACCGTTACACATATTCAGACAACTCAAAGAGTCTTCATTTGTACCTGATTACTTTGTAGATGAGCACTCCAATTAAGACTATAATAACAACTCCACACGCAACAGATACTCCTACGAGGGCTGCCAGGTAAACTGAAAAGAGAATGATGGTGATGATAATTTGTTATTTATATGCCGCCCTTTTGACTGGGTTACCCCAGTCATTCTGGGCAGCTTCCAACAAATTAAAACACAATATGATGTCAAACATAAAAAAACTTCCCTTCAGATGTCTTCTAAGAGTCAGATAGTTGTTTATTTTATTTAATTGCACACATGACCCTCTTGCAATATATACATAACATGTTTTATAAGATGAAAACATTCAGCTATTCAGAAGTAGGGATGGACAAATCTGTCAACTTTCAATTCTCTCAGGTTCTCATTTTTCTAATCTTAAATTCCGTTCTCCACATATTTCCAGCAATTTGTGTGGGATTTCAAAAATTTAATTATGAAAATTATTGGGCATTTTAGTGTAAAATTATCCTAATGAACAGGATTTTTTTGTATGCAGTTTTGACCAATATACACATTTTTGCAAGCTATTTTCCTCAATATAATGCATATTTGTATGTTATTTTCTCTAATATAGGCATTCATATGTACAATTTATTCTAATGCATGCATTATTGTACACATTACTAAGCTGAAAAACATCACTGCAAAATTTGGAGAAGTGTGAATTTTGAAGGATAGCTGTGTTTCAGTTCGTGTATTGTTTTGAAACATGCAAATTCAGTAAATTTGCCTTTAAACACAAACTGAATTAAATCCCCCCCCGCCCCACCCCTAGTCAACACAGAAAAGATTGGGTGAAGGTATATTTATTGCTGTGAATTCATTGTCCTAATTCTGTAACTAAGGACTCTGCTGAACTTGACGATAATGGCTCTAGGCTTTATATAAAAACCACCCCAAATTCATGCTTACCTTCTTTACAGTCTTCCCCAGAGTAGCCAAAAGCACACCTAAAAACAAAGAAAAAGTTACACAAAGTGACTACACGACATCCAAACTATATGGGGATTGTCCATATGGTGATAGTAACTACCAAGAAGAAATAGAACAGAGGGACTGACACACTTGTCTTTCCAAGGCCCAAATGATATTTTCTGGCCATCACAGCCTCAAGAGGCCACTGCCACTCTAATTAACCCCCCTCCAATTTTCTGTGCCCCCCATTTTTGTCTTTCAGTAACAAATTGGGGAGAATGGAAAAATGGGGGGGGTCCTCAGCACACCCCCCATGCCTTCACATCTTTATCCTCCCTGTAGCAAAACATCAAAGAACTTAGAGCAGGAGTAGAGAATCATTTCCAGTTCAAAGGCTTCATCCCACATGCCAGTGGCAGGCAGAGCCAGAAGCAAAAAGTGGGAGGAGCAAGAGGTTGTTTGGGGACAGGTATGGCCTGGGCAGAATCCCGAGGGTCAGATAGAAAGACCTAAATAGCTGCATTTGGTCTGTGGGCCTGAGATTTCCCACTCCTGCTTTGGGAAAGGCCAGGGAGAAGCACAGTAAAATACCCCCTCTTCCATTTGCCTCTTACTTACTCCTGACATTTGTCACCCTCTTCTTGGAAACCAGACTGACACCGACACTCAGGAACGTTTTCCGCTGTCATAATACAGCGTTGATTCTTTTCTGGAGAACACTCAGTGGACTTACAAACTGCATTGAAAGTGGAAAATGAGAGATAGTCAAATATAGCATTGTACCGTACCAATGGAAGTCAAAAGTACTTGCTGCACAAACACAAAATACGTGGCAGGAAAATTACAGTGCAAAACATTTCCAGGTTAAGGGGGCTGCAAACTTTTATTTTATTTTATTCTGGAAGTAAATGACAAGGAAAGGAGTGCTTAACTTCCACTATACTCCACTGGAAATGAATATGTAGGGCAAAATTGGGAAGACGAAATAAACAGCTTTGTAAATTCAGCTATAAACCCCAGACATAAAGGGAGGGAAGGGGGAAAGTAAGAGAAATGCTATGGGATAAAATATTCAGGGTGGGTGCAATTCGGGATGAATGCTCAATAAATAGGTAGTCTGAAGGAGCCGGATGAGGCTGAAAGCAGAGGAGAAGGCTGAGAAAGAAAGCACACACATCTGTGATAAGGCCTTACGTAAACAAGCTTTGTCCTCAGAGTTCTTCTTGGCAAGACGTGATTTACATTCACAGGTAGGATGAGAATCACTGTTTGTGTTGTTGCATATCGTAGTTTTTTCATCACAGCCGTAAACAGCACACTGTGATAGATCTAATACAGAGTGCAACAGCAGAGAGAGCAACAGTTATTTCTATATGTTAAGCACAACTTAACAGCACTTTCAAGGAAGGAAGCAATTAACAAGGGCAGCTGGCGCATGTACCTTCAGTCAGTAGTAGTTGGGGGTGGGGGTGGAGTGGCATTGCTCACCTGGCTTCCTAATATCCTCACTATCTTCCCGTCTCACGAATGCTACTGCCTACAGCTGTGGTGGTGCAAAGCCTAGAGCTCATGTACACAGCATCTGCATGAATGTAAAGCAGCAAGCAGGGCGCTTCAAACTTTGGTCACTAGCAATCAGTTTCCAGAATTTTCTATGCTCTAGGGCAGCAAGCAAGTTAGGCTGTATTTTGGAAAAGAGTACCCTCTGAGCTTCACTTGTCAAGCAAATTGGAATAAACCATTGGCTGCCGAGCCAGTTTATCAGCCTGAGCTAGTCTCCTGGTTGTGACCTTACATTTGCCTCTGGCTCTTTGATCCTCATCCATCTGATTCAGTACCTGGCCTCTGGCACAGATGTGGCCATTTTGATTGCTTTTCGGACCATGTACCTGCACCTCATCAGGGCCCCGTGTGCACCCTATCTTGGAGCTAGCAAGGTCTGACAACACACCAATGTGTCAAAGACATTGTTCCAGTAGATGCCTTCATCCTGTTTACTGTTCCTTGGCCTGTCACTGTTTGAGGGGCAAACAATGTTAATTATTTGTCTTCCAAACCTCAGGTAAAACATCTAAAAATATACTGCTTTGGGAGTGAAAGTACAGGAAAGATACTTAACTCTCAGATTAAGATTGAAACTTTCTGGTACAACTAAGAGCAGCAGGAGATTTTGTGTAAGATCTCACATACACACCCACTAAAAACTACTATTAACATAGTAATAATTTAGACAGCAAACAGGTTCTATCACAGAAAGTCTGGGCTTGAGAACAACATTGTCATGCTCTTGGGAATTATAGAATAGCAGCAACTGGGGTTCTGGGGTACGAAAACTTATCTATAGGGAGCAGCAACAGTATAATTGTGTAACCAACAGGAAGAACTTGGGGTTGTTTTTTTATAGGCAGGAAATGAACTCAGTGCTGTTGCTTTTTAATGTCCTCCCTAAGAGGTGGAAGAATTAAATTCACCTATCTCTGCTAGGCTGGACTTCATTGAGTTGTCACGGTTCATCTCAGCAATTAAAGTAATAGGTATCTACTACTGGGAAGAATGGGCCTTTGGTCTCAAGAGGAAGGAGGAACGAGAGCATTGCATTCTGCAGAAGGAGCACTTTGGGGATAGGGATTTCTCTATAGACTACTTAGTAATAACGCTGGTGTAGGATCATGTGAGGATTATGAAAAGGGTACGGTACTTACTCCGATCGAACGTGATGTTATTCGAATTATTAACCTTCTCCATCCATACTTGAGGTGTTACATTTGTGTTTATATCAAACAAATTGATTAATGTAACGTTGATGTTGCTTGCGGCTTCAGCCTTACTCAGCCTTTTCGATGTTTGTGTAGATGGTCTGAAATGTATATACATACATATCTTAGAGATACGTTAGCAATATACTCTGTGTGTACACACACACACACACACACACACACACACACAGCCAAAGTATATATATCGGTACCTTACGCCAAGTCAGACTCTTGGTCCACCCAAACATTACTGTAGACACCAGCTAAGTGACCTAACATATTATTCATTAGATGATGCCTTATGAGGGGCTACCCCACATTTTGTTCAAAAAATTGCTTTGCAGAGGTAACTACCATAGAGTTATCAAAATTTTCAAAAGTAGAGAGTCGGTGGCTTGGCTTTTGAAAAACAGGGCGTCCTCAGTAATTAGCTAATTGGGAACCACTGCTCTAGAGTACTAGCAAACTTGATTCTTCCAAGTGTGGCTCCTTATGTAGCCAAAACGATGACATCCTCCAAGCACAAGAGGGAGGTATCTGCAGAATAGGTGAAACTCCCAAGATTTGCAAAAGTGCAAAAAAAAAAAAAAGTTTAGAAAAAGAACCCTAATTGCGGGGAGTCTGATGAAGACTGAGCGTACTTACTGGCCTCAAAATGCTGGCTAACAGTCAGAGGTAGAAAACCAGAAAACCCAAGGGTGGGGGTGGGAGGGGGGACGGAAAGGCATATCCTTGAAAAGGGCATAAGCTGGAATCCTAACTAGGAACATTCTACACTGCAACATTTTGTTGAAGGCCCAGTGGCTATGTATATATTAAACTTGCTGTACTTACTTTATGCTTATAATGATTGTTTCCTGGTAACTTTTCTCATCTTTGAATATTTCACTGAACTGCAAAACATGAATAAAAATAAGGATCAGTTTAAAGGCGGCAGGAAATATAGAAAAACAGATTGGGGGGGATGACAAGTGCAAAGCTGAATCCCAAAGTCAATGTACTCCTTCCAGTCCCCTATTTCTTAGAGGTCTCCCATGGACCAGAAGCACAACTTGTGAGTCTTGTCAGTAATGAGTCATGCCTCCAATACAGTAGGCACAACCCTATGGAACTCCCTCTCATTAGAAATCAGGCAGGCACAGTCCCTGCAAAGTTTCAGGTTAAAATGGTTTTTATTTTAGAAGGCATTTGGACTCTGAACATTGCTTGAGTGTTTCTATTGTCTGGTGTTTTGATCCATGTTTTAATTTTTTTAGATAGTAGGTTTTATTTTATCAGATGGTGACAGCAGTCACGAAATTAAAAGATGCCTGCTTCTTGGGAGAAAAGCAATGACAAACCTAGACAGCATCTTAATAAGCAGAGACATCACCTTGCCGACAAAGGTCCGTATAGTTAAAGCTATGGTTTTCCCAGTAGTGATGTACAGAAGTGAGAGCTGGACCATAAAGAAGGCTGATCGCCGAAGAATTGATGCTTTTGAATTATGGTGCTGCAGGAGACTCTTGAGAGTCCCATGGACTGCAAGAAGATCAAACCTCTCCATTCTGAAGGAAATCAGCCCTGAGTGCTCACTGGAAGGACAGATCCTGAAGCTGAGGCTCCAATACTTTGGCCACCTCATGAGAAGAGAAGACTCCCTGGAAAAGACCCTGATGTTGGGAAAGATGGAGGGCACAAGGAGAAGGGGATGACAGAGGACAAGATGGTTGGACAGTGTTCTCGAAGCTACCAACATGAGTCTGACCAAACTGTGGGAGGCAGTGGAAGACAGGAGTGCCTGGCATGCTCTGGTCTGTGGGGTCACAAAGAGTCGGACATGACTAAATTACTAAACAACAACAAGGTTTTATTTAGAACTTGCACACCGTTCTCTTGAAACAGAAGCACCTTGTGTTTTAAGTGTTCTTGAATGCTTAGTTTTCAGAACAAACAGTTCCCCTTTCATGCTGATTGGGCACCTCTAGGGTGCTGGAGGCACGGAGCCTGCTACAGAACGAGTCTTCAACCCCCTGCAGCCCTAGAACACTATACTACTGCTTGCAGTAAACAACTACCAGGAAGGTAGTGTAGAGGCTCTACCCTAGCCAGCAAACCACTTCTTACAAGATGGCAACTGACACATTGCGAGCAAAGATAAAACATTTACAGCGCTCACTTGTGTGGAGCTCTAAGTAGCTGAATATATTTTATTATGTCTTCAATCCCCTTACCCATTCTTCTACATGCCTCCCAAGGCAGTACTCTTTCATTTCCACTCTTGCCTCCATATTACAAATATATTTTCAGATGTGATGTACAAGGTAGGAAGAAAACTGGGAATAAACTTCATTTGCATTTAACCACAAACTCTGCTTGACCATGGTTTTGCTTAATGCAAACTGAGTTGCTGAGTAACTCACAGATGTTATGATAGCTCTAGAAATGGACCACCATTCAGCTTCATTCAGATGTACTCACATTGATTTTAAATTATATCATATTGTTTCTTTTATTTGTATTGCTTCTTTTATTTCTTTTATTGTGTTTTATTGTATTAGAGTTTGAATTCTATGGAATGTAAATGACAATACAATACCATAAAAGAAGCAAGGAAACACTATTTAAAATCATACCGCATCTAGCATAGTGCATTACAATTTGTACAACGCGCAACTCATAAGTGGTGCATCAAGAGAAAAGAGTTTTGGAACTGCTGCTCTGGAAGCACACACAGGTTTTAAATTATTTAAAAATTTAAAACCTGTGTGAATGTACAGCAGAATGTACAGTATGTGCAAAAATAAAACTGATATTTACACACATATCTGAACTGCCCATTGGATTAGTTTCCTCCCCTATTTAAGTTCAGTGGTGTCTTGTATAAATTGATGGTGAGGTTTGCACCATTTCAGAACTTCACCACCTCTTCCAATCAAGTCAATCGCCAAGTGAATAATCAAAGGGGGAGCTGGCTTGTGGGGCAGTGCAGTCTCTGCCATGGCCAGGAGAGGGATCAAGTGTTCCCAGGTTCTCACAGGGCTTCCTTCTTTGGCATGGCCCAGAGAGATCTTGAGAAGGGGCAAGTCGGGCCTGACCTTGGCCTTCTTTCCCTTTATTTTCTATAACTTCATAACTACTTCCGATCAGTCTTGCCTTACAATCACTAGGTTTGATTGGGTACAAACTGGCCCTCAAATTTGAAGGCAATTTGAAGGAGTTTTTTATGCGTGGAAATAGCCTAGGTATATCACAAGGCTGTAGACAAGAGTATCATTTTAATTAAGTAGCATTTTATGTGTATTAAGTAAGCTTGCATGACACAAACTTGTTTCTCAACTATAGGAGAAAATGTCAGTTTAAATAAAAGTAGTATCTGCACATGCAGACAAAATCTGGTTATAATGTATACAGTGGTACCTCAGGTTAAGAACTTAATTCGTCTGGAGGTCCATTCTTAACCTGAAACTGTTCTTAACCTGAGGTACCACTTTAGTTAATGGGGCCTCCTGCTGCAGCTGCGCTGCCGGAGCACAATTTCTGTTCTTATCCTGAAGCAAAGTTCTTAACCCAAGGTACTATTTCTGGGTTAGCAAAGTCTGTAACCTGAAGCGTCTGTAACCCGAGGTACCACTGTATGTCAAAAAGCACCCTCAGTGAACTTTTTCTCTATGCAGTTTAATCATACTCGCTCTGATATATCTATGAATATGCACCTATGTTTTTAACAGAAAAAGAAAAAGATGTAGAGCATTAGTTTATAACAAAGAGGATATACAATGAAAGAAACTTACAATGTTGGTGACATTGTGGTACAAAGCTGCATAAACTTCAGAATGAATATTTTCCATAGCTTGAGTATATGGTTGCATCAGAGTGAATTCTCCTGGAAATACTTTGCCTAAAATTATTTACAATGGATCTTATATTAGTCATATAACATCTGGAAAATCAGTCCTCTATTAGCTGTAGCTGCATGCTAGACTTGCAATTTGTCAATGTATGCTTCTTTTGAAAAGGATATATTGTCCTGAGTTAGACAAGAAACAGAAGAAAATTCATGATTCTAGGATTTGTGTTAACAAAGAGAGTGAATGCTAGGCATTGGTGAATGGATGCATATTAGTGTTTTCTTCAGACATGTTCAGCATTCCCTGAAACAGAAGCATCGTAACAGAAGCATTTCTATTCATTTGAACAGAGCCACACAAGAGATAAATAAATGCACAACTCACCTTGCTGGCAACCTGATGTGTGCATATAGTAAAATCCATAAGGACATTGGCATGAAAAGCTTTGGAACAAATCAATACATTCAGCAGCATATCCACATGGTTGGTCAGCACAAGTAGGGGGCCCTAAAATGAAAACCATAATGAGAACCAGGATTTCCACCCCTCCTTATAGATTATACATTGGAATAATTTATAAAGCCCACCAGATCCATTGAAAGTGCACAATGGGGCTTCCTCCCCTCTCCTCCCCTGTACATGCCCCTCACCACCCCAATATCTGGTCCAAAGAGTTGTATGACACACACACCCCAGAAAATTTAGGGGATGTGCCAGGGGGCGGGGAGAAGAGGGGGAAATATTCTGTCGCAAAAGCAGACATCAATGTTATACAATATGCTTTGCAATTTAGTTAGTGTCTGGTTATTTTGAACAAAACAAGCCAGGAAGCAGTTGTGTAATGATTACCTGATGTAGTTGGTTTTCCTGTAGTTGTTGCATTTGTTGGAGCATCCGCTGAGTTTGTGGGCTTGGAGACACTCGATGTTTCTGTGGGCATGGAGACACTCGATGTTTCTGTGGGCATGGAGACATTCGATGTTTCTGTGGGCATGGAGACATTCGATGTTTCTGTGGGCATGGAGACATTCGATGTTTCTGTGGGCATGGAGACATTCGATGTTCCTGTGGGCATGGAGACACTCGATGTTTCTGTGGGCATGGAGACATTCGATGCTTCTGTGGGCGTGGAGACACTCGATGCTTCTGTGGCCGTGGAGACACTCGATGCTTCTGTGGCCGTGGAGACACTCGATGCTTCTGTGGCCGTGGAGACACTCGATGCTTCTGTGGGCGTGGAGACACTCGATGCTTCTGTGGGCATGGAGGCACTAGATGTTTCTGTGGATGCTGTGATATTAGTACTTGCTGCTCCTGAAGGTAAAACAAATAAAGAGGAGAAAAGCACCATATCTCTGTGCGTCTAATCTATCTATCATCTGTCTATCTATCATCTATCTATCTATCTAAACAACAAATAGCAATTACAGTCCTCACTCACAGAAAGAGTAAGAGAACTAGTGTCATAAGCAAGTACACTTATTCAAATCTAGAATAATTAATGTAGCATCATTTGTTTCGGCCATAGTGGAGTTTTGGTTCACAGTTGTGGTCCAGTGTTTAGGCCATGCATATCGTCTCTAGTGGGCTGTGGGAGTGGGCCTCAAGCCTACATTACTTCCACCACACAGGCAGCACTTTCAGAGCCTCTGAATGTAAACACCTGTACGAAGAGGCCCTGGTCCCATGTGATACATATGCCAAGAAAAGGGAGTGGACAGGTTGTCAGAGTGTGGTCTATTCATGTACATATATATCAGAGGTCGGCAACCTAAGGCCCATGGGCCGGTTCTGGCCCATGAGCTTCCTGGAACCGGCCCACAGCCGTTCTGTGGATTGGCATGGGGATGCCATGCTCTCTTTTTTTTTTTGCGGCGTCATTTTTTTCTCGCCACGGGGACCTACTTCTGGGTTGGAAGAGCGCCAGAAATAGCATGTGTGCACACACACGGGTACTCCTCACCTGGAGGAGCGCCTGTACGCGTGCGTACATGCTATTTCCGGCGCACTTCCGGGACGGAAGTGCTTGAGCACATGCACAAGCGCGCACGCTCGGGCCCACCAAGAGGTCTGTCGGGGAGTAGACCTGATCAGCCTCAAAAAACGTTGCCAACCCCTGATATATACGCACATCAGCCACAGTTCTCACTGAAGGTTCTGTGTGCAATACTGGAAGGTGAGTGAGCCTGAAGCCTTGTCATGTGTAAGAGCCAGACCGTACTTCAATTAAAATGTATTTATAAAATATTTCACTCCAAAATAATGCTCAGAACATCAAAATTTAGACTGTGGAGCAGTCTAAAATAGACAAACTGCAAAACACTTATCAAATCATTTTTTAAAAACCACCCAAATATTTGAAAATGTAGAGAACAAATAGTACACAATTACAAATTATATTTCAAAATTTCATGCCCAGGACAGATGTACAAAAACATAGTAATATGGGAAGCTTATACTGAATCAGACCACTAGTGCATCTAGTTCAATATTGTCTACTCTATGCTAACTGGCAACAGCATATTCCTAGCCCTACCTAGAGATGCATGCAAAGCAGCTACTCTACCTAGTCTATTAGAACAGGTTGGCCCAACTTTTCATACTAAGTGCGCCACAAGAGTACTTAGACACGGAACCCCCAAGCCACACACTGTCTTGTCGTGCAAGGGGGAGAGCAAGGCCAAAATTTGACATGCCCCTCCCAGCCCTTGTGCTGCAAGGTAAATGAGGCCTGGGTTTGGGGAAGGAGGTGTGAGGCTCTGGCAGGGTCCTAGAGCCCTCTCACCTGCTTCCCAAAGTTGGGAAAGCACGAACTAGGCCTTGAGAAGGAGGCGGGAGGACTCTAGGACCCTTCCAGAGCCCTCACGCCTCCTTCCCAAATCACAGTGGCTGAGGGCCACTAAAAAGACTTCAAGGGCCACATGCAGCTCTTGGGCCACATGTTGAGCCCCCCTGTTTAGAAGGATGGGACCTAAAGTACAGCCTGCCCAACTGTACCACAGTAGATGAAACAAATATGTGGCCTTTCTCTAGGTATGCAGAGCCCCGGACTGTTGCGGCTTTGGAAGATAAAACCACCCTGTTGAACTAGTCCTGGAAGCCATTCAGCAGGCTGTTGAAAATGTTGGGGTGCAACTCAGCTTGCACTATAGGCTGATATACCTGCATGAAGAGGCTAGATAGAGAAGAACCTCCTATTTTCCTAGATTGTCCTTGTGCTGATCTTCCCTCAGGTGCTAGGCAGCTCATTTCCTACTTCCTACTTCTTCATTCTTAGCTTGTTAAAGGAGCGATCTTTTGTGTGTCCTCCGACTGAGAACAAAGAGCAAACATGGCTCCTTGTATAGTTCCATCTTAGCTAGAAATAACTTTCATATCAAGTATAATGAATATACTATCCTGTAATAAACCTGGCTTTGTTATTTTCCTAAACTCAAGACTTCCAGTGTGATTATATCCAGGGTAAAGTGTGTTCTTTCAGTATAAAATTCAGCATCAGTACAGACACCGCTGGCAAGGAAAGGAGTTGTACGTGCTCTGAGGCTGCCTCCAATAAAAGTTGGACTGAAGAATTCTGCACAAGATGCAGGTTACAAATCAGAACAGTTCCACAAAGAGTAGTACATTTCAATAATCAAAATGGAAGGCTATCAAAGAATGAATAATGGTATAAAGTTATATATCCTGGAGAAAAGAGTGTCACTATGACATTAGTGGGAACTGATCAAATGTTATCTCACCCAAAACTGACACGTCAGAATCAAGTAGCAAAAGCTGATCAAAGATCACATTCGTGCTGTGCATCTGCTCAGATCTTTTCTGAAACCCTGGAGAGCCACTGCTATAGACAATACCGAGCTGAGTGGACCAGTAGTCTGACTTGCAGGTGAACTGTGACACATTTTATCAAAGGGGCAATTAAAACCAGACTCTTCCCAATATATTTTTTTTTTATTAAAAAAGACCCATTTTTCTCAGTGTGCCCTGACTTTATTCCCTATATAGTTAAGAGGCTCTGCAAGACCACACCCAATTATATTATACTCACATTAAGAAGAATGACTAATAAACACATGATACCTGTTTATAACTAGAAACAAACTGATATCTCTTAATCTGATATTTGCACACAAGGATGATGTAAACATTCTACCTGTATTTCCTGTTACTCCTATTAATGAAACGAATTGTGTCTCTTATAATAAAACAAGGCTGCTGGACTACGTTCAAGGTCGTTTTAGTAACATATAAAGCCCTGAACAACTTGGGAAAGTTTGCCTGCCCCTGTACAGACCTATAAGATCACTTAGATCATCTGGAGAAATTTAACTCATGGCACTGCAGTCTACAGAATATCCCAGGGCTGTGACCCAAAAATGGGAATTTTCTGCCATGGTCCCTGTTAGCTGATTTACACTTCACGTGAAGATTCAGGTATACAGTTGGGTGTATTCCTTGTCTTAGACCCTGTATTATCTATTGAGACACATGTGACCTCAGTGGCTAAGAATAACTTCCAGCAACTGTCTGGAGAAGTGGACTTCACCTTTATTTCACAAGCGCTTGTTATATAATGTTGTCAGGAGAACAAAGATCCCCAGCCATTTTATGAGTGTTTCCTTAGTGCACTTTGCTTCCAAAGGCTCTACTTTTTCCTAGTAGAGCAAAGCTAAGAAGAAGCCAGGCTGCACAGGCCCAAGGCAGAATCCCACCAAACATCTCTATTGACACAGACAAGAGAGAGGCTTCACCTACTTAAAATTACTATTGGGGCCTTTGGTTAATGTAAACTCTCCTACTTTCACCTGGCTTGGATTTAATTAATGTCTCTTTGTATGCCAATTGTTTTGCTTCCTGGAGCCCTTAACTGTAGAAGAATAGCAAATGCTCTTGAAGAAAGGCGTGGATACTGTTTCTGGATGTATATCCCCCCCAAATTATTCTAATACCATACCATACCATACCATACCATACCATACCATACCATGGCACACCACACCCTTTGAGAACCACTGTGTTCACTTATGGGCCATTTTTACTCAACGGACACTAACTTTAGTTTAGTTTAGTTTAGTTTTTAGTTATAAACCACATTTCCACAGTTAGCTCTCCCCAAAGTGGCTTACAACACTTCTCCACTTATTATCAAAATACAATAGACTGGAGGGAAAGGTCCATAGTTCTCTGTAGTCGTAAAAACCAACCTTCTTAGGTTTTTGCACAACTCAGTGTGACCGAACATGTAGGAAAAGCAAGATAACATTGTTCATTGTCATGAAATTTGTTTAGCTTTTCCACAAATGCTTCTCTCTTTTTCATCATGCAAAGTACAGCTCTAAAACTGAAAGTCACAAGAGCTGACATCAATGTTATTGTCAAGTAAATTTGGACATTGTAAATACCCAAGAAGTCAAAATTCAAACTGGATGTAAAGATAAAGCTTCATTCACAGTATAGCAGTTCACTTGGATGTGAGGTGTCTGTTGTAAACTGTCAACCTGTTCCAGCAAATGAGATTCACCCCTAGAAGGAGGCAATTGCATGCATCACTGCCGCAGGTGAAAATTCTCATCCCTATCTGCATTCTGATGATTTTCCAGGTCCCATTGAACTGACTGCACGTAGCTTTTTACTCCAGATAACAATGCACAGTACCATCTGGGTCCACTTGGGGTTACATACCAGTATGTGGTTACTAGTTGCATGCAGCCACAACTGGGGCTATATACATATTGTTCGTTTCCTGCTGTCTCAAGAGACATTGGATTGTGCCTCTGGCAGTGAAGTCATAACAACAACAACAACAACAACAACAACAACAACAACAATTTATTATTTATACCCATCCTATCTGGCTGGGTTTCCCCAGTCACTCTGGGCAGCTTCCAACAAAATATTAAAATACAATAGTCCGTCAGACTCTGCCTGGTTCCCTGTAACTTGGCTTCTTGCAGTGAGGGAACCGCCAGAAGGCCATCGGTGCTGGACCTCTGCATTAGCAGCACTCAAGTGACCTCTCCAGAGCAGAAGCCTGGGCAGTGTATATGGAAGTCCTGTGCTGCCCAGATGACAAGACCCCCCCCCCCAGCTTCGCAGGTGTAGCCCAAAGGCAAGCAGAGCAGTACGTTTTGCACTAGCTTGTCTGTTGGACTTGCCGAAAGGAGGCATACAAGGTTCTATCCAACCGTCTTAGGGACTCCACTCCGGATTTGTGTAGGGTTTACTCCTTAGCTTTTTCTTCTTCTGCCCTTAAGGCAGTGGAGGTTTAGGATCAGTTTTCCTTCTCCTAGATGGGCTACCCTCCCTGTCTGGCAACCCCATCTGCCCCTCACTTCCCTCTACAGCATGTGCAGAAAACACCTTCCTGACCATTGGACCCACTATTGGTCCCGTCTGCTCAATCTGCAAGAGCCTGTCTTTGCTTGCAGGTCCCTAACTCTCCGAAGGTTTGAGACCCATTGGCTACCCTCACCTGGTTTAGCCAGGGGTGGAAATTCAGTAAGTTCAATTTCTACTGGGGTTGAGGTGGGGAATTTCCATATAGTCAGAAGTACAATCCCTTTGGATTGCTTAGCTATTCTTCTGAGTTACTTAAAAGGAAAAGTTCTGGCCTAAAGCTGCAGAGGTGGTTAACACCAAACAGTTAACTGAAAAAAGAAGAAATTGGATTTCGTTGCAAATCACCACGACTGCCGTTCATAGATCATGGATTAATAATTGAGATGCAGAAGTTGACAAATTCAGTCCTTCTAAAGAGAAGGAAAGGAACCCAGAAATACGATGGGTTTATTCTACCCACATAACTGGTATTTAACCATCTTTCAGAGAAAAGGTTGCCACTTACCTGCCTCCGTGCAGAAGATAAACCATACAATGGTGAGGAGAACAGAGCCTTTCATTGTTGCAGTTGCTCCCTGCTAATCCTACAAGGAAATGTTTTCTCCCCTTCGGGTTAGTATATTTTAGATCATCGTTACCAGTCCAAAGGTCAACTTTTTATTGACGTCAGGACTGTGAATGGATTGTATCGCTTAATTTATTGCTGGTGCCTTACTAAATGTTGGGGTGGTGTTTATGTATTACGCATGCTCCCAAAGAGTTATATAAGCAGGGATCCAAATTGATGGTGGTTTAAATACCAGATCACTGTTTTATTGGCAGTATATACCAATATTTTAGGGTTTTGTTGTTGTTTTTTAAAAAAACTTTATGAAGAAAGCAGGTATAATAGTGATTGTACAGCAGAGACTTTCTTTCTTTGTTTATGATTGGCATTGATGCCTGTAGGCTGCAGTCCTAAGGTTGGGGGAGCAGGAGCCAAAAGCAGTTTTGCTGGCTCATGTAGCACTCCAGACTCTGAGTGGCAGGATATGTGCTCAATTTATCCTGCATATACAATAAGCATTTTATTTAATTTATTTTTAAACTTACTCTAATTTACTTGGGGGAGGGAGGATTAAAATTGAGGACCCAATATAAAATTTCACCCTGAGTCCTGAAATCACCAGGTAGCAAACAGAAATAAAGAAAGAGTTGGAAGCAGGAATGAAATAATCTATTTCCTTTTTCCGAACTTGCAGCCTGTGTTACACACCCTTGTTGATTCTAGGTAGCAGGCAAACAAAACAGAAGTTCACAAATCATTTCTGCAGATAGTTACGGTAAAACCCTTGAGATTTTAAAGCATATCCCTGCACCAGAGCATTATAATAATAATAATAATAATAATAATAATAATAATAATAATTTATTATTTGTACCCCGCCCATCTGGGCGGCTTCCAACATTAAAATACATTAACACATCACAGATTAAAAACTTCCCCGAACAGGGCTGCCTTCAGGTGTTTTCTAAATGTCATGTAGTTGTTGATCCTTTGAACCTCTGCTGGGAGGGCGTTCCACAGGGCGGGCACCACTACCAAGAAGGCCCTCTGCCTGCTTCCCTGTAGCTTTGCTTCTCGCAGTGAGGGAACCGCCAGAAGGCCCTCGGCGCTGGATCTGTGTCCGGGCTGAACAGTGGGGGTGGAGACGCTCCTTCAGATATACAGGACCGAGGCCGTTTAGGGCTTTAAAGGTCAGCACCAACACTTTGAATTGTGCTCGGAAACGTACTGGGAGCCAATGTAGATCTCTCTACATTATGATAAAGAATATTATACCCTGTCCCATAGCAGATTGAGTCTGGTAGGAAGTTTTTTTTTCCAAACACATCTGTCTTGTAAAATAAATTCATCACTGGTGCAGAAATCCTGGTGCACATTTGTTGTTTCTTGACCTGCAAGGGCTCTCCCATCCATTTCAGTGAAGGAAGCAGGTCCATTTGGGTCAGAAGTGCCTATCCGCTAAGATGAATGTGCTATGGGGTGCATAAGGGACTCAGGATATTAGGGCTTGTGCCTGGAAGCACTTCTCTAAATACTTTGCCAAAGTCTTGGTCATTTTATCTCATAACCATCCTCCTATGTAAAACAAGAATTTAAAGTTGCTGCAACGAATTTCAAATCCGGATGAATATCCTAGAAAACTGTACACTGATCCATATGTTGCTTCTCGTGCAAATTATTTCCCGGTACTTAAAGTCCGGGTTTTTTATCTCCAGGTTAAGCTTTCACAGGCTGGAGCAGGTATTTATTGCTATGAAACTAAGCTCTACTATTTTTTTTGCAGCTATCAAAGTATTGGTTTTGTTTCCTTGTACTATTTAGGACCTTGAACTCAAGACGAACTGCCCTGGAATTAGGTGCTCCATTTATTTGCAATATTATATTGACACTATTGTCATAGACCAACCTTTGCTCACTAGAAAGCCTTCCAAGTGTGCTGGCTGGGACTGGCGGAATCTGTTGTCCAACCATCTGGAGAGCACCAGGTTGGCAAAGGTTTGTGTTTGCAACCAAAAGATGGGTCAGGATATTCAGAACAAACTGGTGCAGAGAAGTGACTAGCGAGGATGGGCTGGGAGAGAGAAGGTTATGTACAAAGATGACTTTAACACCCTCTCCTACCCGCTGCTTTTGCATAGAAATTGCATCCTCCATTTTGCTCTGGTGGAGCATTGTTCATTGACACACCTGGACTTTGAAACTTCCTACCAAGAGAGGTAGGAAAATGCTTCCTGCATTTTGTCCTTCTACTTCAAGGCCAGAAACTTACTAAAGGTTAAGATCTTTAGAGGCTGGAATACTAGTTTTTAATTTATTGCCTACTGTAACTATACACAACCCTTCGTGTGTTTGCTCTTATTTGCTCTTTTCACATTCTTTTTATTATGCTTTACCTATTATTTAAAATATTTTTAAACTGCCCCTCACCCAGTCAAATTCTGAGGCAAAGAGAACAATGGGCAAGAATAAAATGATCTGTAGCAAATGCAAACAATAAAACACCCCAATTCATAACAGCAAAATAAGCGGCAGTGACTTGACTTATAAAGCACACTGAGGTATGCTTTATTAAGCTTCTTACTGTTTTGTGGTGGTTTGCTTCATATAGTGTTGTATTTTACTGTTTTGCAAGCAGGTTTGAACTTCATAAAGAGAGATTTAAATCTTCTTTCAATAAATAATTCCAATTGAAAAGCCATGGTTGCAATAGTCCTACTGTCAACAAAAAAATGCTTATATAACAAAAATATAGATTTAAATAAATCAGATATACGCCTTAAGATAGTTGCATCTCATGTTATCAATTAATTTTAATAAAACTTTAATACAACTTGAGCATGGACAGGCTATCTTCCCTGAAGAATCCAGCAGAAAACAGGTGCACCTAAATCCCACTGTAATAAGTGCATTTTTTTTCTACTGGATTTAATAGGACAGGAATGTAAGCCTGTCTAATTATGCCTTACTTCGTTGTCCTAGGCTATAAGAAGCTAGTAAACCACTGTGTGCAACCTCAGCTCAGAATGATCTGGAAGACCAGTTCTGATCATAGGCTCAGGCTCCTGGGGGCCAAGGCACTTTGGGCCCCCTCAATATATTTTTTTGGAGGGGCTGCCCCCCCTTTTTACTGTAAGGTTTTAAAATCCTCTGATTATTAAAAAAGCGCCTGTTCTCGTTTTCTGAATGTATAATATACTTTTCAAATATGGATTTTACAGCTAGATTTCAAATTTTTCAGTGGAGACTTTTGAGAAGTGTATTATTTAACCTTTCTCCATATGAAAACTGAGATATGGGTGCTGTCTTGTTTGCATGTACCAATAAAAACTCAGGTTCAGAATATTATTAATACTTTTATTGTATCATTTTTATTACACTGGCTAGAACGCCAGAAATCAAATATTTGGATGCTGGTATAAAAATAATCCAAACTTTATACTTTATACTTTGGAACTACAGTACTGTATAATTAGTGGAGGCTGCAAATAAGATACACCTTTAAATAACACTGTGTTGGAAACATAAAATAAACAAAACATCTCAGAAGTTATGTTCACAGGTATGCAAAGCTGAAATCCAGAACAAAGTACAATAGACAATTGCAAGTCAAACTGACGGTACATTCAGAGTCATTATGAAGACACACAAACAAGGCTTTATCCATCTTGTCTGAAAGACATGGTAGACATCACATACATTTTTGACTGGTAAATATGAGAGTCCTGCCAAATTTAGTTGTTGTTGTTTTAATGGAAGAAAGAAAAACAAAACAAAAACAAAACCCTTAGCAGATTTCATTTAACAACCAACAACACTGTAAAGAAATATAATATATTGGATGTTGTAAGATCATTTTCCTTCCAACATTGGACAGAATGCTGTAGCAGAGATAGAACTCTCTAATAAATGTTGTAAGCGTTCTAAAGTTTGTGCAACATTCCATAGGCCTTCCTATGAAACAACTAACCGACCATGAGGTCTCAATAATAATTTAGGGAACATTCCAACTCCCTGCATCCCCCCCCCCCACCTCCATCCCGGCAGAGCTTTATGGAATAGCAGAGCCCACCTCCTCAGCTGCAGTCCTGCTGCACACAGTGGTGAGGGTGGCAGGTGCTGGGGCAGCATCTCAGGCTGGCTCAGCTCCTCCCTCCCCCCAAAAGTCCAGTTTGGGGCTTTGTGCTGGCTGCTGGTTGTGAGGATATTGCTGGCCGGCAGGTGGCATCCAGCAGGAGATATTGCTGGCCTGCAGGTGGCATCCAGCAGGAGACCAGAGGAAGGACACTTCCACCCAGTCCAAACACCAGCCCAGCACAAAGGGAGGTTGGACTGCTCTGTTATGCTGCAACCCTAACCCCACGACCTGGTAGTAAGCTCTACTTAATTCAATAGGACTTACTTCTGAGTCGATATAGTTAGGGTTGCGCTGTTATATCTGAACAAGAATCCCAAACACATGACCATTTTTTACAACAAACTTAAGCCTCTATCCCACTAGGTCCAATGGGACTTCGGTCACATAACTGCGTAGGCTCATAATCTTGATTATTTCTGCAAAATACTGTAGTGTCAAAATATTGCGGGCTTTCCCCCATTGTACTACCCATCACAGATTTCAGAATCTCACTGTCACCAAATGTAATAAAATATTAGCATAACTGATTTTCAAATTAGTAACTATGAAATACTCGTTCATTTCTACTAAATAAATAAATGTTTTGAACTCCCCTTTATACTGTTCCTCTGTCTTCTTGTTGCTTCTTCTATGTGTCATCACAGTGGGACTCTGCAGAGCTTCCACCAAGGACACTTTATTATTCACTTTTGAATCCACAGCAAGTTTGACCCCAAAGGATCTTAGGAACTGTAGTTTGTTGAGAGTACTGAGAATTCGTTCTCTCGTAAGAAATTCTCAGTTCTGTGCACAGAACTACAACTCCCAGAGTTCCTTTGGCTGGGGGAATGATTATTCAGCTAGTCTGTGGGCTGGTTTGCAAGTCACATTAAATCAAAGTTAAAATAAAGTTAAAAGTCATTAGGTGCTCCACTGCCACTCCTTCTCTTTCCAATCAAAAGGGAAAACAAACTAGAGGCTTGCTTCCTGCTACATGCAACCCAGCACTAATAACAAAGCTGTATCCCTTGAGGTCCACGTCACCTCAGAGGTAGGAATGCCCATGCCCAGTTTTGGCTAGTGCACCAATTACAATTATTTCTGGACAGAGATAGCTTGGCCACAGTTATGTATGCCCTGGTGTGCATATCTGGTTGAACTATGTGGGGCTGCCCTTCAAAATGGGCCAGAAACCGCAACTAATGCAAATTGCAGCAGCTAGACTGCTAGTAGGTATCTGGAAAAGCTCATACATGGCACCGATTTTGAAAAAACTACAAAATTTCTCTGTTATCTTCCAGGCCATAGTTAAGGTGCCTGTGTTAGTAATTAAAGCCCTTAACGATCTGGGTCCCAAGTATCTAAAATAATGTCTCTTTCCATATCTTTCCCCATAAGGTGGGGACCTATAGTTGAGCCTTCTTAGGGGTAGCCCCATTCCTCTGGAGCGATCTCCCCTCTGAAGCCTGCCTCACCACCACATTGTTGTCACTTCATCATTGGGCTGTCTCAGGATTTTAGGGAAGGGTCAGGTACATTGGGGTTGGATTTTAATTGATGCTGCTGTTTTATTTGTATGGAATTTAAGTTTTCAGGCTTTATTATTACCAATTTCGGTTTCAACTCTGTGTAGTCCTGTCCTGGGGCCTTTGGTTGAAGGGCAATCCATAAATAGGGTAAATAAATAAAATAAATAAGAAATAAACTTTGGATAACCATTGTGGCTGGTTAGGTAGGAAAGAAACAAAACACAAGTGCTTGTTGGCACTTAATGGGAAGCCGTCCTCTACGGTGTTTCCTCCTCCAAGTGGGAAAGGAAATAGTAGTGGTGGAGCACCACAAGTGTTTACTTTAAACCATAGTTTAAACTATGGTTTAAAGGGATGCTTGGACCAGGCCTGTAATATAAGATTATGACAGAAAGTGTTGAAAGCTTTTATGGGTGTTTGGCAACTGTTTTGTCAGCTACAACTTTCCATAAAAGTGGGCATAGTTATGGGTCATTCCCCTTGCCATCCAGAGCAAAGGTTCTGATCCAAAGATTCCTCCCATGAAGGGAATATGGCTGAACATGTGCTGCTTCATGTAGATTTCTGTGTACACACCCGCCAACCAGACGGCTGGCAGTATCAGCTCTGTTATAGCGGGACTGCACTGACCACCTGGGTATAGCTCCCCCCCCTTTTCTTTCACCCCACATATGAATCATCCTTGCCAGATCAAGGTGAACAAACTCCTTGTGTGGCAATGCAAGATCAGTCTGGGGAAAACACCTGATTATTAATTTTACATTGGGGGGGCCTTTTTACAGTACAAAGTACACCCTGAAGCAATTTGCAATACAGAAAGCAGTAAAGTGACCTGAACACAGCTGATCTTTTTTTTTAAAAAATAGAAACATTGCTCCCAAATAATTTCAAAAAGCAGAATAGGTACAGCTAGAGTAAGAGGAACTAGACTGCTTTTCCCCAGTCCTTTTCTGCTTGCAGAAGCGGTTGCTGTAGTTAAGCTTGTGAATTTAGCCGTTATAGAGAATGGTATCTTAGCCTGTTCTATGACTAATGAAATCTGAGGTTGGACCCTCGAAAATGTCATAGACTATAGTTATAGCTGAACTTAATTCATAAGATAAGACAACATGGTCACAGAGGGTAGGTTTATCACTGGCAATTACCCTATGTATTCAGAAGTATGTCTCTCCCACTCTCTCATGCCTTCCTTTCTCTCCCACATCCTTGGATTATTTCCTTCTTTTTTTGCACCTCCTGGTGAAGTGCATCCTTTTTCACAATTTTGAAGTGGTTGCTATGGGATACAGGAGTGTAGGACAAGAAACACCTCTGGCCTGATTCAATCTTCCCCCACTCACCCAATCTGAAACAATCACATGCCGCTCTGCAGGCTAGGTTTCTCACTATTAATCACTGCCTCCACATCCTTCATGATTAAGCTGCAAGGGTCACCACTCAGCCGCCCTGCAGCTTCCTGCACACTGTACAAAGTCCTCTTTTCTCATAAAACCACACCTTCTTTAGAACATTCAGAGAGCAAAAGTTGTTTTGCATTAGGAACAGCTATACACAAGAGAACTTGGGTCTGGGTTCAGCTACATATTATGCCAATCCCACTTAAAATGTTTCCTGGCTGCTTTCTTCCATGGCTACCTGCATAAAAGTTAAGTCATCTTCCGTACTATATCTTATCTCCACGATATGGAATGGGTCAGGGCTAGCCTTGCAGGTGGGAAATGTGTTGCCAGGGACTGGGAAATCCTAAAATAAATAACTATGGGAGGTGAGCTATTTAGTATTCCAGTGGGTGAACACCAGGTCCCTGGTTATGTGGATGGGAGGAAGGAAGAGGCAAAAGCACACTTTTCTTCAGCAGCAAAGGGATGGACATTTTGAAAATGACCAAAAAAATGAGAAGATGTCTTGGGTTACAACTCAAGACACCACAAAAAGGGTGTTCTAGTATGAGACTCCTTTTCCCATATGGAAGAACATGGTTATGGGGCGAACCATCAAGATTTACAAGTGACTTGGAATCCTGGTTTAAGTGCTAGTAAAGGACAATGAGTTAATGAGAGGGAAAATTTGAGTTGGTAAGCTGGTCGTATGCCGTTTAAACCAGCTCTATTAGCTCAACCTCTTGTGGGGTTTAGTCTGGTAGCAGCAGTGCACTGAACAAGCACAGTTTGTTGGTCTCATATCACTGTGATTAGCCTAGCTAAACTAAAAGTGAACAGTCAGCTGCCTGTGAAATTCAACAAACATCCCAACCAAATTTGGGGGCACATGTTGTGGCACTTCAGGTATTCTTCAGGTATTCTTCGCTAGAGTTTCAGATTCCTATCACTTTTTCTTCTTCTTCTTGATCTGATGATTTCAGGATTTTATTTTCTGAGCTCAAATTTCAGATACTATAAACCTGAATATCATAAAACACTCCCACCCCCATTTTTACTGTGGGCAATCCTCACCCACCATTCGGATACACATACACACACACACACGTGTGTGTGCGTGCATGCATGCATGGTTTGAGACTGGCATACATAATCAATTCACCAAGAGTTCACGGAGGAAGAAAAAATTCATGGCTGGAGAAGGCATGGGCACGGGGCAATGATTACTGTTCATGAGACAATGGTCAATAATAAATTGGGGGCAAACAGAGGGCAGGAGCAAGCACCATTGCAACTGAGTCAATACACAACTTAATGACAAGACAGGAAATAAGAAGATGCATTATCCTAAGAAAAGAAAAAGGACCCTGAACTTTGCACATTACACACAGAACCCCCATCTTTAGGCCACATTCCCATACACATCCCCAGCATTCTGTGACTATCTCATCAGTACCCATTAATAGATACCTGGTGACAGAGAAATGGTTCTTTCCATAAAATCCACTCAATGCAGCTTTGCATAAAACGTGGGCAACACAAACACAGCACTAGTTGTTAACTGTAAACACAACACACTTTACTGGCGTTAGATTTTAGAGTGTCATCCACAGCGTTTGTTAGCTTTGCTTTAGTGATCTACTATCAAATTCACATTATGTGACACAATTAGTTATAAGGAAAAGATGCAGAATGTACACACGGGAACCCATTTAAGCTTCTCCCTTGCCTCTTAGACAGGCCTGTGTGCTGACTTGCTCTTTACACCTGCCTTCCCTTTGCTGTTCCAACAGCAGCTACAAATGGCTCCTTTCGGACAACCCTGTTCAGTGTCCCCCAAGGGGTCAAAGTTTTCTTTCTGTATACAAACTACGCCAGCATCTGAGCTGTATAATTAAAGTGTACCCAGAAAAGAATTAGCAGGCAATGGCCAATGTTCTATTCACTTTCCCATCTCTCTCCTGCAATTCCATTAAAAGTAATCTCTTCTTCTGCTGTCATCACTAACAAAGGAAGGATTGTATTGGCCAGGGTAGATGCAGGAGTGTCGAGATCCCGGAAGACCTGTGTAAGGTGGATACAGCCCGTTTCTTTCTAGCTCAGGGTTCCTTGGGTTGGTTGTCTAGAAGGATAAGACATGGACACAGAAAGAAAGGAAAAAAACAGTTAAATAGTCAGCACTTAGCCTTTGTGGGATTTTAATATTAATACATGAAGGTACCAATGCTTCCAATAGATAATACAGTATGCTCTTCCGATAGAGATTATTCAGTAATAATTGTTTGGGCATTCTAGGACAACAGGCTCATGAAGACAACTGAAGAAAAAATAATAGCTGGTGATCTGTTTGGGTTTTATGTAGATAATGGACTGCTTTGAAATTTTCGATGGAATTGTGGTATATAATTACACACACACACACACACACACACACACACATGAATAGATAATCAACATTACCATGAAATTAAAACAAAAAGAAGAGCATAGAAGCAGTTACTATTATTATGGCTACCAAGTATACAAAAAAAGTATCAGGTGTTGTAATAATTGTGATCAAACAAAACCAAAACACCAAATTGGCTAATAAATATTGAGAACAGTTTACTCAATCAAACATGTTAAAATAAACACATTAAGATGCAGTGTGCAAATCCAAGCCTGTAAATACTTAATAAACTGATGGCATAATACTGAGACTAATGATAATGTCCTAGCGTAATCAAATTACGCAAAAGTGTTGCAAATGGTACTCTACTGAACACGCAAGTCTTTTTCATCTGTTTTGGTATATACTGCCACCATGCATGACAAAGGTAAACACAGTAATATCTCTGAAGCCCTCTTTTCACTTTTATTTCTCATTCTCTTCTAAACCAAAAATCTGGAATGCCAAAGCTTTGGAAACAGAATTAAACCAATCAGATGCAACCTAGGAAAATATATTGCTGCCCAATACTTCCTTAGCATACTGGAAAGCAAGCTTCCCCCACAAGTTAATGGCATGAACAAATCATAACCATTGCAACACAGACCAATGAGTACATAGAAAATACAGCACATGGTATTATTATGGGGAAAGCCTCCAGGGCAGCTATTTTGAGTGAAGCACAGCCAGGTAGGAATCAATGATGCAGGAGATATGCTGCTATCATTGTCATATGGCTGCTAATCCCAGAGATTATAGGATGAAGATAAAGGAGACCTGGATACAAATTTCCACTCAGCAATGAAGCTCATTTGATAAACTTGGGCTAATCATTCTCTCTCAGCATAACTGAGCTAGAGAGGGGTGGATTCCATTGATTTCTTGGGCAAAGGGGAGGCTGTGAAGGTAATGGACAATATTCCTGGCCCTCTCTGAGGCCAAGATCCTTAGTAATCTGTCACATTGGAGAGACAGAGACATCACTGTTGGATGTTATGGGGATTGTTACACCGTAATTCATGTACTATTATGATGCTATAGCGTCTGTATGCTCTACCCAGTGCATTCTAGTCCTCTATCTGTGGCAGCCTGTAGAAGGCTGGACTAACTGCATGCATAGACATAGTTTTGCCACTAGGTGGCAATGGACTTAACTGGAGCTAGGTGAAGTCGAACATTTCCTGTGTCTGTTCTGTTCTTTATGGAGAGAGACAATAAAGTTCTCATTTAGCTTAAGCCTTCCGTGGCAAGATCAGCATATGAGGCCTGCAATAACATACACTGACTGCACAACATACCCTGTTCAAAACCAATTATCTTGACTGTAACCTTGGTTATATATCATTGTGTATAACTTTTGGACTTTTGTTAAAATGCACACATACAAGCTGAGGATTAGTTACCATATAGTAAACATCTGTCATCTGTAGTAGGTTTTTAGTGCTCCCATTCTCTTGCATTTCAATGGTTTCTCTCCCCCAGTCTTGAGCTCGAGGGTTTTTGGGATACTCAGCATATGGCGACATCTGGAAATCTCCACTTTTGAAGATGAGTTTGCTTATGTCATTTTTATTCTTCCTGGAATAAAGAAAGAAAGAAACATTTATATGCAAACCATATGAAAGGACAGGAGATAGCTATAAAACTCCCATGCATCTTTTTCAAAACCATAAGAGCCAGTGTGGCATAGTGGTTGAACTTGGATGAGGGAGACCCAGATGCAAATCCTCACTGAACCAGCCATGAAGCTCAATGAATGTCCTTGGGCAAGTTGCTCTCTCTTTCTGCATAGCCTTGCTTACAGGACTGTTGTGAAAACACAATTATGACTGTGCAGATATGTTTCCACATATGTTTGCAATTTTAAAAAAGCTCGTGAAAAATCATAGTTTTACTGCAAATTTCTCATATTTTTTGGGTATGAAATGTTGCCTGGTATACTCATTTTTGCAAAGCCATTTCATTGAATATAAACACATTTTGCATGTTATTTTCACGGATGCATGCATTTCTATGCACAGTTGCCCCCTTCATGGATCACTGCCTTGTCGTGGTGAAGGGGCTTGAATAACTCAGAGAAGCTATGAGCTATGCCGTGCAGGGCCACCCAAGACGGACAGGTCATAGCAGAGAGTTTAGACTAAATGTGATCCACCTGGAGAAGGAACTGGCAAACCACTCCAGTATTTTCCCAAGAAAACTCCATGGACATAAAAAAGGAGCAGCTTTGAGAAGAAAGTGTGAGTTTCCAAGCCATGCTCTGGTTCATGGTGTCGCGGAGAGTTGAACACGACTAAGATGACTAAACAACAACATGCACAGTTGACCCTAGTGTATGTGCTTTTGTATGCATTACTTGGCTAGAGAACAGCATCACAAAATTAAGAAAAGTGTGAATTTTGAAGGATAGCTGTGTTTCATTTCACGTACCATTTCAGAAAGTGCTGACTAAGTAAGTTTGCCTTAAAATGCAAAGTGCATCAAATTTCTCCTCCATCCTTAGCAGGGAGTCAGATTTTACACTGCTCTAGTATGCTCCTTGGACAAAAGGTGGTGGTGGTGGTGAAATATAACGACAATATCCCTTTCTTTTGAAAAATTAAAGAAGCTTCTGCCAGATCTTACTTGTGCTTTTTAGTATTCGTGATATCTGCCAAATACTGCCAAAACATTTATGTTGATATGGTTGGTATACAACTCTGAAACATTTGGACAATAAACATTTTAAAAGTGCTATTTCATTCAACATAAGTACAATCAATAGACTAACGATTTCCCCATGATGGGTTTTTAGTATTTTATTTTAAAAAGAGGCACTTGGCTTAGGATACCTACTGGCAGCACGTGACAATGAGAGCTATCGCCATGATGAGCAGAAGTCCCCCTCCAGCTGCTGCGATCACAATGGTGATTAGCTGATACGCTAAAGCAGAGAACAGAAACAATATTGCTTCAATGGAAAATTGTTCATCTTTTATGTATAGGCAATAATGTGAAACTGTCACCCTCTTGATGCCTGTAAAGATTCCCTTAGCTATAGCCTCTGAGATGCTCTTACGTAATGGAATGCTTACAAAGCCACCATCAGGTATGGGTTAAAGATTCACTGATGTAGCTTAGCTTCTTTGACAGAACTGGAAAAACCAGTTAGCCTATGAGAAAATGCTCACACAGAGACAATTAACAGGTACAGTCATACCTCATGTTATGATCGCTGCTGGTTGCGTTCATCACGGGTTACGAACGCTCCAAACCCGGAAGTAACAGTAAAAGTAAAATGACGTCACGCGCATGCGCAGAAGCACCGAATTGCACCGCACACATGCACAGACGTGGCGCTTCAGGTTGCGCTCTGCTCAGGTTGCGAACGGGCCTCCGGAACAGATCCCGTTTGCAACCAGAGGTACCACTGTACTAGCTGATATACACATATTTTACATATTTTGAAACATTTGAACTCATTGCTGGCTGATTAACAAATTCAATTCAGTGTGCTGTACTGGTTTTGATTTGACATATAAAGAACTAAATTGCCTGGCTTCAAATTACCTCACAGAAACTCTCCTTCTGTATGAATCCTCCCACCCAGACAATGAAGAACTTTCAACAGGGCCTGCTGAAAGCACCATTTTACATTGACACCACGTTAGCTTTCAGTAGATGAAGGGCCTTCTTTGTTGTGGCCCAAGTACTCTGGAATGGCCTCTGACAGGACTCTTATATAGCTTCCTCTCTGTATTCCTTCCAGGGTCAGGGTGGGCTCTCCTTTTCACAATGTCTAAAAATTAGGTTTCATAATTTTTTTTCTGTTCTGCTCTATTTGTACGGATCCCTTAATACTGCTTGCTTAGACATCTGTTGGTTTTAAATGAATGGTTTTTAATTGGCTGCCTTTAAAGCCTTGGTCACACACTGTTTTGGAAATCTATTGTTGAAAGACCATATAACTTATTGAAGAAAAGCAAAACCAGTTAGGGAGTTAGAGCTGCTAGACCGGATACTCACGATTCCCACAGTTGAATCCTCCTAATCCAAATGGGCAACTGAAACAGGGGAAAAATGTTTTCAATCAATTAAGTGCTAATTGAACCAATATGAAAGTGATCAAAATGCATTAATGGCTGGTGATGGCAATGAGCAGGAGGGAAAAGAATGAGAAACAAACAAAACAGATTTCTATAATTTACTGTACCTCACACAAGTGTCATTCACAAGTTTATACCCATCTTCACAAGCTAAAAGAGAAAGAGAATGTCCATGAGCACATCTAAGTGACAGAGAAAGATAATTGCTGGTATCCAAAGAACTACTTTAGGTGAACTCGGTGCAATTTTTTTTTACATCCCTGCCCACTTTAATCAGCAAATGCCTGTGAAAAACTGCTTTTAAAGTCCTCTCCATTTCAAAAGTGGGTTTCCATTGTGTATGTCCAGCAGCTGCTCTTCAATCAACACAAGCACATCTTGGGTTGTCCAGAATCAATTGCACCATTCTGTTATATTCTGGCCAATAAATATGCACAATCAGAAGCGGCTGGCAGGGTGGTGCGGATGGGACCCAACATTAGTGAAGAGGGAGTTCTAACACAAGCCTGGTTCAAACCTTGGCTCAGCTCAGCTTAGAGAACCAGGGAGGAACAGAGTGGCGGGGAGTTCCTCTCAAGGATCCAGCACATATATTCAGTCTCCCTAAGGCATAATTTGGCTTTCCATGTAGTGTGGAGCAGCTTACAGAAAGAGTGAGAGAAAGCAGTGAGTGAAGACCTTGAAATATGAACTTTCTATTTTTCACCAATTGGCATTTAATTAAGTTTTATTGAAGTTTTTAATTATGTTTTTATGGATGCATTTTGCTGATTTGATTCTCCTATGTTGTATACCCCCTCGATATATTCTCACAAAAGCGTGGATTATAAACAGCGCAAATAAATTAATAAAAATGAGACAATGTTGGGCAAGTAACTCGACGCATTTAAACCAGCTGGCCAGTGGAGGTCACTCTTAACTCACAGCAATGCTACATATAGAAAGACTTGCAGCGGGGTCCACATTTCACTCACATACATCTTTAACCAAAAGCAGCTTGTGCAGACTGCAGTGTTGAGCAGAGGAATAGGGGGAAAGGTGGGGAGGGGAGGAGGCATGGGCTGGGCGGTATCAGCTTTTCAACATCGTGGTGTATCACCAGCAAAATATCATGGTTTGGTGATATACAACGATGTTGAGCTGAGCAGTTTCACCCAGTCTTGCAGGCTGGGACAATGCAGCATGTTTGCGCCACTCAGCTGTGGGGAGGGAACGTCCCCCCCCCCAGCTGAGAAAGGCCCGGTGCTCTCGCTGCTCACATGCGGACCATCGGGGCTCCTTTAACAGTTCACTGCGGGGAGCTGCAACCATTCCGCTGAACAATTTTACAGAGCCCCTACCCTGCTACCGGCTTGCAGGAGCCAGCACCGGGCTGGGGGCTCCCTTAACTGCTAGACTGAGGCAAGGGCAGCTGCATACCTCGAGCAGTTTAAAGATGCAAAGGGAGGAACATGCTGTATCGGCGCATCGCCGATACAGCTTGTTTCTCCCTCTGCGTCCTACGAAGGCAGAGTGGGATATATCGCTGGTGAAACTGCCGCAGCTCCTGAGTCGCTCTGCTAGCAGTGCCTGCTGGGGGAAGGAACTTTTGACTCCCTCCAGCAGACACTGCTAGCAGAGGGACTCGGGAGCTGTGGCGGTTTCACCAGCGATATACCGCTGAATGAAGCTGACATCATGGTCTGCTCCTCATACCGGTCCTGGGCGATATATCGATATATCGCCCAGGCTTAGTTTTTTCAATGGCTGGAGGGCAAAAAGTTTAAGAATCATCACTATTCCTTTGCTAGAGTTTCCAGAGGCTGTTTTTGGTTTACAGATTTACATGTCGTTTCCGCCTAATAACACATATTTATCATTCACAAGGTCCCAGAAGGCATAAGAAACGAGAGGCAGAATGCATGCTTTGCATTCAGAAAGTCCCAGGTTGAATCCCTGGCATCTCTGGATAAAATGATCAGTTAGCAGGTAACTGAAAAACCAGTCCCTGGGACCCCAGAGACCCACTGCTATTCAGGATAGACAATGCCGGGATAAATGGAGAAATAGCCTGATGGTATAAAGCAGCTTTCTATGTTGTTTCTAATACTTTAATCTGTGGCATTCCTGTGGATTAATAGTGACCTCTGCTAGTCAACTGGTTTAAATCAATGCTGAACCAAAGACCCATCCCTCTACATTTCAGGGGGTTTAAGGGAATGAGGACAAACCCATCCCGAAGACTGGAAAAGGGCGGGGGGTGAACATTTGCAATGGGAACAGCAAAAGTTCAGGAAACCTTTACCAAGTAGTGAGGATTTCCTCCTCTCCCCTTCCACTGAACAAACCTGAAGCACTGCTGCAAGTGACAAACACACACAATGTAACTGGCAGCACATAAAAAATACTCTTCAATGTATTTCTCACAATATCAAAAGTTTCTCTCATACATAATCAGCATGTCAAGATCAACAAAGTAAATAGAAGTCCCAATAAACCAGTTCGTTCATAAAGTCCCAAATATGAGCTGCTGCAAGTGACAGCAACAGTGTGGAGTGAGCAGTGGAGCCTGCATTGCCATTCCTATGCAGATACGGGGCTTTCTATGCTATTTGTTTAAATGCTGCATTTCATCTTTATGTTATAAATTAATTGATTCCATTATTTATTTAGTGGGGCCAAAATTCAGATTGTATTTTCTATCTTTAGTTTTCAAGGAGATGACAATCCTCTTTGATTGTTATTGGTCGCATTTATATGTTGTCTACCGAGCATAAAAAAGATAAGGAAGGTAGGAAAAGTGAAATATGAAACTCGGCTGCAGCTTTCCAGCTCAGTTTTGCTGGATCCCACAGGGCTAAACAATTTGCACGCAGTGGTTTTAAGTAAGGCCCTACACGTTCCTTATTGGCAAACAATTATGTGGTGTTCTGGCCCTGCCCTCTATGCACCATCCATAAAAGGAACCCCTCCACTGTGCAAGGAAGCAACTTAGAACAGTGGAATGAGCAAGTTAAATAAATTGCTGCTATGCCTGATGGAAGGCAGGGGAGGTCTGGCACCTTGCATCCACCCCTCTGAGAATGTATAAAGTGTTAACTCCAAAACATGCTATTATCTGAAAGCCAGAAACCACTTCCCCTCCCTAACGCTGAAACACATCTGGATATTTTTTCTGCTGTGCAGTGAACCCAGCCACCCACCCACTGTGTCTAAACACAACCATTTTCAAAATGCAGGACACGTCAACAGAATACTTGAGATCCAGAACTCAAGACAGATAAACAGGCAGGTAAATCTGCATCTGTTAGACAAGTACAGCCAACGTTTAGGTTGATTTTCATGAAGAAAATCTCTGGAACCAAATGGCACTATAAACTTGGCAGAGAGGCTCCTTATTAAGAATTGGCAGCGCGTTGTTCTTCACCAGCCAGCCAGCCAGCCAGCCAAAGCCACTTTCTCTCTCTACTTTTCCCTGACCCTGCATAGGAGTCACATACACTCCTCATTCACTCACTTGCCCTGGCAGGACTTCAGAAATCTAGCTCTGGCTCCTCCCCAGGTGCCATGAACTCCTGAAAATTGCCAACAAAGAGGGCATCCTGGACCATAAGTCAACCATATCTCCCAGTTTTGCTGGGATTACTAATGTAGGTGTCCCCAGAGCTGGTCAAGGACACAGCTGTTGCTTAATGGGGCGCTTGTGTAGGAGTTCCCAACCAATCTAGAGTGCTGCAGAATTTAAGTTAAACCAAACTTGGTGTTGCTGCACCTAATTCTGGCCTGCTCTGGTCAAGAGAGGTTCAGAGGTTGTAGTCTGGAGCAAGTGGAACTGCAGGTTGTCCAGTTTGTGGCTGCTGCCAGCAAATGACTGAGTGAATTGGCTGATTCACTCCTGTGCCCATGGAAAAGTGAGAGAGGATTCTTCTCAGAGGATGGCTGGAGGAAGAAACCTTGATGATCTTGGGAATTGGGGTGGGGGTGGAACACAGAAAGAAGCTGGATGATTGTGGAGCAAAGAGAGAAAGGCGTTGGCTGGGGATGGGGGTAGAAGGATGCTGGATGGCCATGCAGAGAAGAAAAAGAAGCTGGGGGGTTATGGGGGGAAGAAAGAGAATAAAGATATAAGTCAAAGGAGCTGGTTAGGGAAGAGAAAAAGAAGCACAACGTCCCAAGTGCCAGGGACCCTACACCCCAGAAATTGTGGGGCATCTGTATCTTTTAAAGTAAAAAAATATTTTGGGACTGAGGGGCCTTGGAGCATAGGAAGAGGAATAGTAAAGGTGCTGTCTTGGTTTTGGCCTCCACTGATTTGATAAATCGCAAGTGAATGTGAGATTTTTAATTTTTGTTTTTATGATAATTTGCTTTATAATTTTACTTAGTATAGATGAAAGCAGACTAACAAAGTGTCCTATTCCAATGTTTGAAATGTTCCATGTGAACAAGGCAACCCTTTCAGGCCAATGCTGAAGGTGTATTGGTCAGGGGGCACGGCCAGAGTGTGCAGGGAACCAAAGGGACAGAAATCAGCATCCGTGTTCGTGTTTGAACCTCTGCAAATTCAAACTGAATGCCTGCAGAGAGCTACAGAAATAAAATGAGGGTTATCTCAGAGTGAGCACAGATGTCTGATTTCCAAAGTTCTTCTGTCTCTCCATGTTTAATTAATGTCTGAGGTGTAGACTAATGGAAGGTCACAGCGGCTACTTCCATTAACAGAAAAAGTGAGTTCATATTGTTGAAATCTAGACAGGATCTAGGCTACATCCACATGGCTTAGCATGGAACAAGAAGTTCCTGAACAAGCAGTGGGGATGGTATTTTATTTTGGACTGAACTGGATTCAATCTAAAAGATGTCCAATAGAGTAATTAAATTCGATTGGATCATGTTTCTAAATGTGTTATCTACTTTTCGGGATGAAAAAGCAATTCACACTTTGGGTCAGCTCAACTGGAACATTGTGAAGGATCCACCAAAACAGCCTGTGAATATAAAGCAATTATCTTTTTTTTTTACTTCCCTTGGAGATCAGACAAAACAGAGACAGAAATAACCACACTATGTCATCTCTAAAAACTGAACTTTCGCCACAGGCATATCAGACCCCTCCCTGGCCTGCCCCCTTTTTATTCTTTTCACTGGATCTTTCTGGCTTACACAGCATGCTGTGTAAAAGGATAATATTATTGCTGCACAGAGAGCAAGCAAGAGACCATATCCCCAATTTCTACTGTAGAAAAACGAGCACTGGGAGAAGGAAACCTAAGCTTTTAATACTTATTCATAGGGCTTAGCACGCATAGAAATACAAGAAATCACATTGATCTGCAGAATATCCTTTGAACTGGAACCAAAAGATTAAAGATGAACCCCAGCGATCCAGCTGCACAATGCATAATACCTCTGCAGGAATGATCCAGTTTGTTGTATTTGAAGTATCCAGCCTGGCACTTGCAAACTGCAATGCCGTCCAAGTCCACACACACAGAAGTTTCTTTGTCGCATTCCGGATCTTTGTGTTTACACAGACCGCCAACTATTGCAAAAAAAGAACATTGGGAAGGTCATTAACTAGGCAGGGGGAAAGTGCACCTTGACTGGATTCTTTCTCTACAAATATCAGGACTGGAATTAGATATTTTGTGAGCGAGGGATGGGGAAAACCTGTTGCCCTCCAAATGTTGCCAGACAACAATTTACACCATCCCTGTTTATTGCCACAGGTTCCCTACCACTTGCTTGACCCTTATTGTTCTCTTTTGAAATGCCACCATTGCTAAGGTACTAGGGTGTACGGCTGTTGCTCATCTCTTAGTGAAATAAAACCTAACCAGCTGATCTTGCTAATCCAGTGTCCAAGCATTTCCAGTGTGTTGGTAATAGCTGTGTATACCACTAATAACTACTGTTGTAATTTTTAGATCTGTGTTTTGTGTTATTTGTGCATGATTTTATGCCAGCATAGACATTGCTCATGCCCATGCCATGTCGCTGAGACAGAAGTGCGAACGTGCTGGGAATGTGGGCTTGGGAGAGCACAACTTTGAATGAGACTCTGTCCTGCCATGTGATGCCTAAAATCTTCATCGCTCTTGGCGGGTGTAAATTGGCCATGACTCACTTCCTTAAGGCAGCATGCTCAGCATGCAAGCTTGGTAGACCTTTATCTTGGTACTGGTCATTAGCATCACATTCTCCCATACCCTTTTGAAGAGGCAAGCCATTGCCATAGATGTCTTCTCAATATGCTTCTCCAGCTCTCACTGATGGAAAGGTTGCTGGTTATGGTAGAGCCCATTTTCTTGTACTGGTAATTTAACTTTGTGGTTTTGTGTTTCCTCTGTGCATCCTTAGTGGGTTGAACACTGAAATACCATTTCCCCTGCCAGTTCTGACTGTGATCAGGTTTTTTTTTAAAATCAATTCCCTTCTTTTCCACTAAGGATTAGCATCCTTGAAAAATCTAACTGTTGGACAAACTTTGGTGTAATCTAATCAATTTAGTCGGACACGACTAAATGACTAAACAACAAAATCAATTTGAAGATCTATTAGTACTACTATTTTATTTTAAAAACCTGTACTGTCAACTCTCATCCTGTGGCTCTGAGAAATGTTGCCCCATAATTTTGACAGGTTTGCACCATGTGGTCAGGATTCAATGTTGCGCCTCTGGCATGAAAAGCCTGTACACAAAGACCATAATCCCACAGTGTGTCCCATATTTTACTTACAGGAATGTTTTTGTAGGGAGGCAAGCTTCTCACACATGTGAGAATGAAATCTTTATTTTATCCTATAGAGGCTTTCAAGAGGCTTTCTGTTTCAGTGAAACAAAGCTTTTCAAAGAGAGCTTTGAAGAAAGAAAGTTTTTTTTTTTTAAAAAGAAAGAAAAGACAGAATGTTCTTTTGAAAACTTTAAAAAACAACAACCCCAAAGCACAGTGTTTAACCATGTCTTTTTACCTCTGTGGAGCAGTGTAAGTTTAGAGATGAACTGGCAAGTCTGTGTGGGAGCCTTGCAGGCTCGAATATGGCTTCGCACAGTGCTAGCAACCTCAAAAAGGGTGACGTTGGAGACTAAAGAAAAGGTGCTCAGGACAGACACTTGCATGATGCCCGACTGCCTGTGGAAAGAGCGAGAAAATGCCAAGTCTGCATCATCATTCTGCAATTGTAGAATCACGACACTTATTTGAGAAATACGGTATATCATACGCACATACTGTATACAAATATCATACACACAGCATGAATGCATTTTCCTAGTCTTAGCTTGGCAATATCTGTTTGCCTGCGGTGCTTTATATCAAAAAGGCAGGGAGGCAGTGCACTCCAGAGGCTGCTAGAGTCAAAGCGCACACCTGACCCTTCTCCAGGCAGAGCTCCTACCACTTTTGCAGGTGCCTGGGGAGGACTAGGACCATGCCAAGGACCTGACTATAAAGCCAATGCTGGTTATGCTAGAAAATCTAGCATGCCTGATTCCATTACAGTAATAATCTTCAGAGCAGGTGCTTTCCTGTGACTTATCATGCTGGCTGGAAGCAACATGTACATACTTCATGAAAAGGTTTAGGGTTTGTTTTGCCAAATTGCACCAGTTCCATGCAATATAAAGAAGCCACAGGTTGATCAAGGGGAAAGGGGGAAAGGGCTTCTGCTCCTTTATAGTTCTGTACACGAGAAAATTTCAGCAGCGGCATCTTTTATTACTCAACCTGATAAACTGCTCCTGCCCAAATTCCCTCTTGTAGTTATCATTTATTATTTCTATAGCAGCATCAATGTGTGCGGCATTTTACAGGGTAGATGAAGACCGCAGCCTGTACCAGAAGGCTTCAATCTTCAGTTGAGGCAAAGAGTTAACCGACTGAAGGAGGTGGGGAGAATCAGGGAAAGAATATGTGTTATTGCAGTCTCTCTTCTTCCCAATTATTAATGGCACAGTACCATGGGTGGGGGGTGGGAGGGACTGTGGACTACATATCACAGTATAAAATGGTTTTTATATGTGCTGGAAGCTGCCCATAGTGGCTGGAGAAATCCAGTCGGATGGGTGGGGTATAAATAATAACATTATTATTATTATTATTATTATTATTATTATTATTATTATTATTATTAGAATAGCAATAAAAGCTATGTTAAAGCTCTGGGGCAAGAGTTCAAATCAAAGCCCAGCCACCAAAAGTGATGGTTTTACTGTTTCATGATCCTTACCTGGATGCTTTAACAGTGGAAGTGTAATAGCCTGGCAATGTTGAAAGAGAATTGTTCAGCTGAAAAAAAAAAAGAACAGACATTGTATTGGTTTGTTTGTTTTGCAAATTGAGCCAGGAACTCCGAGCTTCATCATCATGCCATGCATTCCAACCCAGCTGCACCAGGTAGCTGGGCTGCTGCTGCTCGCTTGGTGTTGCCCCTCACCACCCACACCCCCATGCCTGCTGTGTGCAAGGAAGTCCTGGTCACCCACAAATAACAGCATGTGGGGAGATGAGAGAGGAACTTGGGCCACCTATTGCAAAGGAGAGGCATAGGCATGGTGTGTGTGTGTGTTGGGTGCATGTGTGCCGTTTCAAGGGGCCCACACAAATCTGGAGCTGGCTCTGCTTACACCTTTGAGGAACAGATGGTGCTTCCTAACTGTGAAGGTTCCGAATGCAAAGTCATGGGTCACGAGAGGAAAAAGGCAAGAAGCAGCATGATGGGGTGTGCTGAGAAGTTTCCAAGATCATTCACAAGTTTAAAAGACAACCTCTACTGCACTGTAGGGCAGGCAAAGGTGCCAGCCATGCCCCTGATAAGAGAGCCTTCTGTAAAAGAGCTGGGCAAGTGGAAGAGGCCCTTTTTAGTTCTTTCAGCAAACTGCCTCACAAGCCGCCACTGTCAGTTAAATACTATACTTAAAAAGCAACTTTTGACACTTACCATGTTTATAATAGCTTCTTCAACTTGAAACTCTGAGTACTGCCCTCCAGTTGTGTTAAACTGGCCAACAAACGTTCGAACTAAAGGCAAGACGATAGCTTGTTAGCTATTTTAAGGGTTAGATCTCTCTCTCTTACACACACACACACACACACACACACACACACACACACACACTTTGAATGCCAAGGAAACCTAACTTTTCTCCACAACAGTGAAACAGAAACTTGTCTTTTTATTTAAATGGAAGCTTTGTTTCTAAGGACCAAACAAGACATCACACAGCAGAATATTGTTAACTGCCAATCATACATTAATATTAGAACACAGGAAGCTGCCTTATAACAAGTCAGGCGATTGGCCCATCTAGCTCAGTATTGTCTACAATGACTGGCAGTGGCTACTCATGGTCTTCCAGCCATTGTTGGACTGCAACTCTCATATTCCCTGACTATTGGCCATGCTAGCTGTGGCTGATGCATGGTTGAATCCAACAACATGAGCCACATCCTCTCTACTCCTTTAAAGTCTTGAAGTGTAAAATCATGGGTTGGATGTTAGTTCAGGCACCCCCAAACTTCAGCCCTCTAGATGTTTTGGACTACAATTCCCATCATCCCTGACCACTGGTCCTGTTAGCTAGGGATCATGGGAGTTGTAGGCCAAAACATCTGGAGGGCTGTAGTTTGGGGATGCCTGAGTTAGTTGAACTTAGGTTTCATTGAAATTGATAACACAAGTTAAACATGACTGACTTAAGTTTCATTGATCTCAATGAGAACCGGTTCCTGCAAACCAGCAAAGTGAGGTTAAATGTATTTCTGGTAATAAGAAGCAGCCGGTGCTAGTAAAACCTTTTAAAATAATAACAACAAATTAAGCTAAATGTGGCTTTATGTTTTATTAAGAAGTTTGCCCCCACCCCCAGTCCCTTCAGTTCTCTTACCTAAATTGCACTTTCCTTTCTCCATCTGGTAGCCCAGGGAACACGTGCAATGGAACGAACCTTGTGTGTTAGTACATGTGGCCAAGGCCGGGCATGGATTAGACAGACACTCATCTACATCTGAAACAGAAGGAAAAAGCCACAGCCTTTAGAATGGAAGTCCACCAACCCACTTTTCAATGCTGTAAAGCATTGATGTAAAGGGCTGCCATTATTCATTCTTTACCCGTACTGCAGTCCTCTCCCTGCCAACCAGGTGAACACTGGCACTGGAATTTGTCCATCAAGTTATCCACAATGCATTTCCCATTATTAAGGCAAGTCTCTGCGGTGCATGCATTAGCTGTGAAATAAAGCATTTGAAGAATGAAGTCAGGATCAACAGATGTGACCAAATTCACCTCTGAACCCCCACATTCAACAAGCTAGGTAGTGCACTGCACCTTTCACCCACGTGCACACAAAAGTTTCCTCTTCTCATACCTAGAACCAACAAGTCAAGCTGCATAGACTCTATGCTGCTGGGGTGATCCACACTCCAAAACCATCCAATGAATGGCTACTGCTGGTTTGCCAAAACACATGGAGAACTAGCTTTCACTCATCCTGCTGATCTGAGTCTCACTTCTGGCATTCTGAAGGTGGGGTACCACCTCTGGAGCATTACCAGCACCTTCAAGCCAAAAAGGAGTGATGCGCTTCACAATGTAGCCTTACACCTTGGAGACAAAGCGCTATTCAGCCTACATCGCAAACATAATTTCGTGCAACAGCCAGGCACAGTGGAAAGGGCTTTAGCCATAGGTCCTTGCCTTGCTTAAAAGCTGGAGAATATGGCCAGCAAACACTGACACACTCTATTAACTAAAGGAGTAAAAGCATTACAAAATATCTATAGTACATAAATTATGCCATAGACACACACAAAAAATAGTCTATTGTACAACTGAGACCTGAAACATGAGTGTGCATTGTAGAGAGCTCTAGGGTTCTAGAGAGATGGGATAGTCATGCCCTTTTTTCTACAGATTCAATTTTATTATTCTAGATGATCCTACCCCCACCCCAACAGACATTCAACATTGTGTGGACACTGCTGGGTTGTTTTGAGACAGGTGTTACTGTATCCTCTTTCAGTTTCATCCCCTATAGATGCTTTATGTGTGTGTTTTTAAAAAAACCTATCCCCCCCATCTCCAAATAATTTTTGATTCTGAGCTCCAGAGTAGATGGTTTCTGTTTTTGTAGAAATGCATAACCACTTTTTTAAAAAAATATAATCTACCAAATGAATTCCCACCCAAAAGTGCAATGATACAGCACCATTAAATCCATTTTTCGTGTTATAGCCATTTCCATCATTTCTCAGAGAAGGCTTACCTTTTCCAGGGGAAGCTGGAAATGTCCTTGGACTTCCAACCCGTGTAAATGTAGTGGCTTTGGTGGGAACCGGTGAAGTAGAAACAGTCCCTGCAGTGGTTTTGCTGGAAGGAAACATTTTGGGAGGGTGGGCAGTAGTGGCTCTGGAATCAGTGGTTTTAGAAGCAGTTGCTGTGCTCATTTCCATCCCTTTTGTGGGTGTTCCAGTGGCATAAGATGGCGTCTTGGTGGGAAGGGGAGGACGTACTTTCTGAGGCTTTGTAGTGACCACATAATCCACGCTTGATGCCAACGTAGGTAAGCCTAACGTTGTGTGTGCTATGTTTACAAGGTTCTTTCCTGTGGTTACCCCCACCAAACTGAAGGCATCCTCTAGAGTGGTTGTATATGGCAACGAAGCAGTTGTTGCTTTGGCTGTCTCTGAAACTGTGGTACTCTCAACCCTGTATGTGGGAGACGTAGTCGGAACAGGAGGCATTTTTCCAACCCTGGTCCCTGGGAGAGAAACGTTTTGCCCCTCTGAGCCCTTGGTTTCATCTAGGGATACTGTCAAAAGTGACAAGTGGTCTGTGAGCTGTTCAGTAGTTTGGGTCAGAATAAGAGAAGATCCTGTTGTCCCCAGATCAGTGCTGTCCTTCAGCGGGTATGTCCCAGTCCGGTTGCTGAACGGCCTGTTGGAACTTCCAGCTGTGGGTGGGTCTGTTCCAGTTGTCCCTTCAGATGCAGCCATAGAAACACTGCTTTCCAAAGGCTCACTAGGCTGCAGCAACGACGGTGTTGAGGAAAGAGGAGGCAATAAAGATGAGGGTGGGGGCAGCGTGGGCAGTGCTGTTGGCGACTGCCTGTGTGAAAAAGCTGGCAAAAGTGTTTGAGGGGATGATGAAAGCAGGGATGGGAAAGCAGAGGAAGACAACGGAAGAGGGGATTCTGGGGTCGAAAACAGAGTTGGCAGCTGAGTGGGTGGAAGTGAATCCTGTTTCAGTGATGCTGAAGAGGAAGGTGTAAATGACAAGCTGCCAGCAGATGTCAGTTCGGATTTCGAATATAACTGAGTTGCATGCAGCTCACTGACTGTGGAAGAGTAGGCCGGTGTTTTCAGGGCGTGTACAGACAATGGTTCTGTTGACGGTGTGGAGAAACCCATGTTGCCGGAGGACGTGTTGCTTCCTCTGATCTGGGTCACAGAAAACGAGGACCGTGCTGACTCTGAAGGGCTGGAAATTTCTGCATAAAAAGTGGAACTTTCTGATGAGTCAGATGATGTGCTGCTTTTTGGAATAGACAGTAACGTCCTTTCTCCACCCCTTGTGAAAGTGGTTGAAATGTACGTGCTGTCAGTATGAGAAACAGAGATTATTTTTCCAGTGTCAGTGCTACTCATTGGCTGGTAGTCTGTTCCAGTGTCTAAAATACAAGCAAAAATTATTATTAATTCTTAGCATGAAATTTCTACTGATAGAGATTGGGAAATTCAATAACAGTAATAGTTTCAGATTCCGTATGTAATAATATTAAAGTAAAATAAAAACAAAAAAGTTCCATAAAAGTTTCATTTTTTTAAAAAAGCCTCAAGGTGGCAATTATTGGTAACTTCCATTATCATTTTATATGAATTCATGGCCATGGGATGTTTGATGGCTAACGTTACAACTGTACACAGAGAGAAAAAATCCTAGAAGGTAATCATGGTAGGAAGGAATATTAACAACAATTAACTAAGACAGCAATAGGCTATATCCTCTTCTTGCCGATATCTTCTTGTCCTTACTGAGAACAAGTGACTATTGAAGTAACTCACAATATTGGACTGAGCTTCTGCATAAAATGAGTTGTAAATGCGTCATTTTATGTTGCCAGCCGATAAGAGATGGTGAGTAAATATCATTAAACCAAATGGGATTTACTTATGACTGGACATGCATAGGATTAGGTGTTAAGACTGCAATGCTATACATGCTTATTCAGAAGTAAACCCCATTGAGGGTTACACTCAAGTAAGTGTCCGTAGGATTTCAGTCCAAAACTAACCCCAATCCCTTACATTTATTGCTTCATTTCACTTTTCTCTTACTTTTTTAAAAGTGTCAAGGATAGCTTATGACAATAATAAATAACTCAAAACAAATTCCTTAAGTACAATTCACAGTATTAAATCCAAACTCCCCCCCCTTAAATCTCCTAATATCAACAATTACTTCATCCTAACGTGGGTGGCGCTGTGGGTTAAACCACAGAACCTAGGGCTTGCCGATCAGAAGGTCGGCGGTTCGAATCCCCACGATGGGGTGAGCTCCCGTTGCTCGGTCTCTGCTCCTACCAACCTAGCAGTTCGAAAGCACGTCAAAGTGCAAGTAGATCAATAGGTACCGCTGCAGCAGGAAGGTAAATGGCGTTTCCGTGCACTGCTGGCCACATAATCTGGAAGCTGTACGCTGGCTGCCTCGGCCAATAATGTGAGATGAGCGCCGCAACCCCAGAGTCGGTCACGACTGGACCTAATGGTCAGGGGTCCCTTTACCTTTAACCTCCTAAAGATTTGGAGAAATGTTTTACAATGCTTGAGCTATGGCTCTAAGATTGGCAGGCTTTTCTGGGAAATAAATTCCAAAGCCTTGGAGCTACTACTGAGGATTCTTTCAGCTCTTCTAGTCCAGAATCCTCCCAGCTAGGAACCTGATGAACTCACAAATCTGTCCGTTCTTCGAGGTCACCCTGTAACGCCCACTTTCAGAACAAACCTTGGTTTCAGCTCATAGCTTGTGCAGAGTGAGATATAACCACGAGCCCAGGTTTGGGCATATCGAGAAATCAAACCATGGCTTTGTTTGCAGCAGCAGTAGGACCGGGAACCTGCACACTTGCTTGTTTGCACTAAGTTTGGCTTAGTGCTACTTGTGGATCACTGTGGACATCCAGTAATTGTTGGTCCCAATAATAAAAAGGCATACATAAAAGCAATACCTTTTACAGATTCATCTTCATTCAGTTTCACCAACAAGAAATATAGTTCAATGAAACTTGTTGCCTTATCATGTAAAGCTTACATGAGCTTGAAGAATATGCAGGGTACAACATAAAAACCAACCTGAAGGTTCACTTTGGAAGGAAGAGTAAGTTGGTATCCTGGATGAGCTGAGGTTTTGGAAAGACTCAGTTGAAGGCCCAGAAGTATCAAAACCTTTTACTGAGAAGTCAGTAGAGTATGCTTCTGGCAAGGAAGGATTTAGTTCTGAGCCGTTGGACTCTTCTATATATGAAAAGGTTCTTTCAGTCGCTTCAGCAAATGTATTGTTAACTATGGATTGTAGAGTTTGTGCTTCTCCTTTGCTGAAAGTTGCTGAATGGTAAGTGCTTTCAGTGTAAGAGTGTGAAATGCTTGCATCACTCATTGAATGACTACTTCCAAGAACTGAAAGAGGAATTTGAAAATGAAATTTTAAAACTGCACTCACAGCATATAACTTCACTATCAGAACCTGTATTGTTTATAATGTCTCATTATTCATAATGTGTAGTTACTAGACTTCGGTAAAGTGAATTACATCCCGTACCATTTGAAGGCATGTGGTTTAAGGTGATGCCCACAGATTTGCCAGTGGAATACTGCAAATAGCGACATTTCATTGGTTCATACTGTACTCCAGATCCCCTTTTGCTGCAAAAAACCCCCAAACTCAAATGTCATGCTCTGAACAAATTATACAGTTCATAACAGAAATGCTTATCATGAGAGACTTGATAATTTGTAAGTGTGTATGCATACAGATACACACACATACCGGTATCTACCTATGCATACATCATATATACATGAAAATAAAGCTCTTTAGAATTCTAGGTGTCACGTATAGACACACATATTGCAAACTATGGTGAGTACAGTCAATTCTTCCTTCACTCTTTTTCCTAAAGAAAACTCACTTGACGGATCCTTTGGTGAAGATGGGGACATTGGCACTTCAGAGGAATGCTGAAGCAGGTGCTCAGTAGAAGGTCCAGCGGATTGTACTTCACTTTGTGAGACATTATGAGTTTCTCCTCCGGAATTCAAGCTCAGAGTCGGATCTGAAGACTTGGAAGTTTCAGTATTGTAAGTGGTACTGTCTGTTGCATCTTGGGATGTGCTGTTATCTGGTAAAGACCGCGAGGTCCTCTCTCTACCATGCATGAATGTAGTTGATAGGTATATGCTGTCTGTAGAAGCCCCAGAAAGCCTCCTTTCCACATCAGACACTTTAACTGGCTGAAGACTGCTTCCAGTACCTAAATCGAAACAGAATACACTGTATTTTTCTGTGTATAAGACAACCCCTATTTTTTTGAACCCAAAATTAAGAAATCAATATTTTAAACATCAAACAGAACTTGGAGATTTTTTGAGGGAAGCTGGCTGCCCACGCCAGAGCCAGATACTGAACCCCTGTGCATTCACCATCCATGTATAAGACAACCCCCAATTTTTGACTAATACTTAATAGCAAAAAAAATAATCTTATACACAGAAAAATACAGTAGTTGGGGAAGAGGAAAATACAAATTTCATATGCATCCCTTCTTTGAATTCCTTTAGGTGTTCATACTTCCTGTCAGAAGTACCACTTCTTTCGATTTTTTTAAGTATGAATACTTAAAAGTCATAATAATACGGAATAAAAAAAAATCATTCCAGTAGTACCTTAGAGACCAACTAAGTTTGTACTAGGTATGAGCTTTCGTGTGCATGCACACGAAAGCTCATACCTACATGTGTTATGCACATTTTCATATGTTTCGCCACAGGAACCACAAATGTATACAAAACACTTTGGATGTGTACACACTATACCTCTAAAGCACATTTGAATCACATTTCCTCTCTGAAAGAATTCTGGGCATGGTAGTTTGTTAAGGATTGCTGGGAATGGTAACTCTGTGAGGTGTAAACTACAGTGCCCAGAATTCTTCGAGGAAAAGAATGGGTTTTCCCTGTGCTCTAAAGGTATAACATGTGAACAGGACAGTTAAATAAAGTGTCGATGTGTCGCAAAGAGCAAAGTTATAGTTGTTCATATTCATGTGTATAATACAATAGTTAAAAGCTGGCTGTTACTTTAAAAAGGAAGAAATAAGGGGAGGATTATGGAGAAAACTACATAGACAGACAGGAAACAAATGAATGGCTACGTCTCAAGCCGATTTCTAACCGAAGCAATAACAAAAATGGAAAACTCACTTGAAAGATCTACTGCAGAAGATGAATAGGCAGATGTTTTGGAGGAATATGTAAATAAATGTTCTTTTGAGGACTCACTGAAATCCATCTGGGTAGATGGAAAACTTTCCTTTCCATTTTGGGCTGAGGTTGACGAGTTCTGGGTTAAATCTAAAGAGCTGACATTTTCCAGATCAAAGGTTGATAGCTCTGTTGCATCTGTGGATTTGCTCTTGATAGTTAGAGATCCTAATGTCCCATCTCCACTTTTGATGAATGTGGCAGTAGAGAACATACTCTCAGTCTGAGAGACCCTTTCCTCTGTACCAAAGTTGTTGAATGTGTGCTGGCTACTCCTAATATCTAGAAGAGAACAAACTGGAATTAGAACTTTGTCTACAAGTTCAGACTAAAGTTATGCACATACATTAATTCTGCAACTGTATGCACATTTACTCAAAAGTAAGTCACAATGTGTCCAACAGGGCTTATTATCTTGTAAGTGTGTTTAGGATAGCAGATTATTATAAAAATCGTGATTTTCAGTTTTCAAGTTTATCATTCTAATGTCACTGTCATCTCATCCAAATACAACTTTCTGTATTTTTTTTAATGTTATGGAAATGTTTTACATTTCAGGAGAATTTGCTTATTTAGATTTATTCTATGGTGTTCATTAAAAAAAAAATCTGTAAAGAGAGAAGAAAAACACAATGAGTTAGGAGCTTTCCCATGAGCTGGGCAAAATCATGTATCCCCTATATAAAATAGTTTCTTAAAAAATGTGCCATAGTGGCCACCTGCTTTTCATCTTACCTAACCTATTTTAAAATTTCCAATCTAGTACCTCATTATGGCTTCATCTAGCCAATCCAATTATAAGAGGTAGTCACTATCCTATGCCTCATTATCTATGGCATGGTCTTAGTTGGGCAACATATTACATTTAGGTCAATGGAATTAATCAGTGGAAACTCTAATAAGCTAAATTACTAAAGCTAAAATGTGGATTTTTCCATTTGAATTTAACCAGAGCAGAGGCCACAAATAGTGAGATGTTCCAAATCAAAAGCAGAGAGGTATGTGCCACCTATAGCCTTGCTTGTGTCACTTAAGAGATCCTAAAAGCCCATCTTTGCTTCTCACAAGAGCGATGGAAGAGTACATATTAGGTAAAAAAATTCCTTTTTCAATACTGTCTTGAGTTACCCAGACTCAGAAAGACACTTCCAGGGCAGGAATGCTATGCCCCTGGGGCCACCGTGAGCCCCATGAATGAATGCACAACACTGGCACTCAGATGACAAGCCACTTATAGGTCACATTCACACCATACGTTTAAGTCACATGGCTCCCCTCAAAGACTCCTGGGAACTGTAGTTTGTTAAGCATGCATGGTAAATTACAGTTCCCAGGATTCCTTGGGGGAAAGCCATGTGCTTTAAATGCACGGTGTGGATGTGACCAGATATTATGTCTGTCATATGGAAGTGTCACCACATGGAAGTGTTCATCAGTGAACTCTATGTTAACGCTGTAACTTATGAAGTGGCCCTGGAGTATGGCGAAAAGAAAGGATTTTCAGAGCAGGTGATGAAAAGGCTATACTCCTTATGGGGCTCGGCATCCCTTTAGCAAGTTTTCCATTCCCAAGTCAAGCCGCAGCATAGCTCGCCACAGGAGTTGGGGCCACAACGGGAAAAGTTTCCTTTTACTCCAGCCCACTCATGATCGATAGCAGTCACCATGGAGTGTGTGGAAAGTCCCAACATTATTGCCCTGGCTCGTATGGTGACTTATATAAGCAATCCCACTGAGAGGGAGAGGACACTTACCACACGGATGCTGATTTCCAGGGAGTGTGTACTCTTCAGATCAGCCCTTAGGGGGTGATGGGTGGGGCTGGAAAAGGGATGTCATAAAAGGGCTAAATTGTTCAAAGGTGTCCCTCTAAGCACAAACAAGAGTCCCCAGGGCTGTAACGCAAAGTTTACGTGAACTTTGTCTTATTGTTTAGGATCAGGAGCAATCCCCTCTTTTTCCACAGGAAATTTGGTTTTACACCAGCCAAGGTAAACTAGTGCTCTCAAATCTGTAACAAAACAGAAGATCTTAATTCTTTACCTGTTGCTTCTGAAGGGGACTGGGAATGTGTAACTGCTGCTTCAATAAAATCAGTGTCCTCTGTTGACAAATTCGTCCGTCCGGTCTGCCCTGGAGTCAACATGTAAGAAGAATTAGGGAGGGCCGAAGAGCTGGAGATTTCAGTATTACTGGCGATGGACTTTTGTGTTGTGTTCTGAGAAATGCTGTTGTTGCTTAGAGTTTGTACTGTCCTCTCTCCACCTCTGTCAGGTAGAACTGAAACAGATGCACTGTCAGTATGAGAACTAGAAATACTCCTCTCTGTATCTGAGCTGCTTGCTGGCTGGTGACTGAGATCTTCAGTAGCTGAAACACAACAGTAAAAAAAATGAGATGTGCCGTTTCCAGGTATAGAAAGGGTATCTCAAGTTTTATTATGTCATTTTCTTATATTCATGCAGATCGAATGGAAAACATGAAGGGGTTGTGTGCGTGCTGCAGCCCAATAGAAATAATGAATGCCTAGATTAATGGTTGAATTAAAAAAAGTCAGTGTGCAAGAGGAATGGCTTCCGCCCACACAACAGAACTTTTCCTCCTCTCCTCCCGCACTGTGCCCCCACACCAAACCCAAATCTATTCTGATGGGTTGCTCTGATTAGGAGGGTTCAGAGGCCGTTGGAGGGGAGGAGTGAGATGGGAAGCTCCACTACGAGAGCAGAAGTCATTCTAACCACACAAATATTTAGTTGGAAACAACCCATTGTTTTATGACAAAAAAGTTTAATGTTTTTGTATATGATTTGTTTTTATTTAAAGCTGTCATCATAACATTGGAAACATTAAAGGTAAAGGTACCCCTGACCGTTAGGTCCAGTCGCAAACGACTCTGGGGTTGCAGCGCTCATCTCGCTTTATTGGCCGAGAGCCGGCGTACAGCTTCCGGGTAATGTGGCCAGCATGACTACCGTAAGCTGCTTCTGGCGAACCAGAGCAGCGCATGGAAACGCCGTTTACCTTCCCGCCAGAGCGGTACCTATTTATCTACTTGCACTTTTGACATACTTTCGAACTGCTAGGTGGGAAGGAGCAGGGACCGAGCAACGGGAGCTCACCCCGTCGCGGGGATTCGAACTGCCGACCTTCTGATCAGCAAGCCCTAGGCTCTGTGGTTTTAACCCACAGCCCCACCCGTGGAAACATTAATTTGGATTAAATACATTTTATAGCATAAATTAATAAAAAGCATCTTTTTTGTCTTTTTTCTTTCAAGTATATATATACAATGTTAAGTACCTCCATACTTCATTAATCCATTCCTCAATAGTTGGAGAAATTGTTTGAGTTCAGTACCTGGTTTTTCAGCTGCTATAATCTCCAAGACCATTAAAAAAAAATCTTTATCTTTATACTTGTTATAGGTTAAAATGCATATGTGGGGTACATGTTGAATCCCTCTGCTCTATTATACTTTTATATTTCCAGTTAGCTGAACCATAAGTTTTATTTAATTATTTAACCAATGTACCACTTGAAACAGTTCTCTCTAATATCCCCCTTCAATAAGAAACAAGTGTTCCCGTTGGCCACACATTTTCACAAATATATTTAACTACATACACTCCAGTATCTCAGCTCCATCCGCCATATAGTTTTAACTTGATTAAACTAACATATGTATTCCAGGAAGGGGGGGATAGATCTTTGACAATATGTTGTTATTATTACCAGTAATCAATCAGTCAAAATACGTTAAGGTTCTGAAAGGCATATTGGGTGACATCCGGTGATCTACCAACAAGTCACACTTGATACAACAGATCCCCCTGCCCTGTCCCAGTATGCCCCTAAAATCTCTTCCAAGAGAGCTGGGAGTCAGTCTGGAGTAGACTGGGGGAGCAACACAGAAGGTTGCAAGGGAGAAAATGAGTTGTTCTCATTGCATGTGTGGAGGTCCATTCATGTGATGTTGGACATTGCCAAATGATTCATGCCCCCTCCATATAAGTCCTAATTTGAAATACCAGTACTATACTATTTATACATTCTAGTCTTAAAGAATAATGACCAACAATTAAAACCTCATGTTTGCATAGTCCTCCATTTTTTCTAGATTTTAAAGTTTCCTTACTTAGTGTAAAAAATCAGAATAATAAATGACTGAATCTGATGCAGATTTGAGTGGGCTCAAACATACCATAACACCTGTCTTGTTTTCTAAACCAAATTGAGATTAAAAAGCTACTGTTAACTTCCTTCAGTTGTCTGCACATTTGTAGACAAGTTTATTTCCAAACAGCCTTTAGTGGTTTGTCTCTCTAATCTTAGCCTACCTCCTCTTGCTCTCGTTTTTAAATCTATTCATCCTAATGCTTTGGTTTCACCATTACACCAGGCAAGTGAAACAGTACACTGGGATTTAGAATAAAAGAGATCTTCATGCTTTACCTGTCATTCCCAAAGAAGCCTGGGAATGTGCAAGCGTTACTTCGGTGAAATCATTGTCCCCTGGTGACAAATCCATTTGTCCAGTCTGTACTGGAGTTAACATGTGAGAGGAATTCGTGAGGCCTGAAGAGGTGGAAATTTCATTGCTAGCCATTGTGGATAGTTGTGTTGCATTAAGAGAACTGCTGACGTCTCTCAGTGTCCGTGATGTCCTCTCTCCGCCCCTATCAGTTAGACCTGAAGCAGACGCACCGTCTGTGTGAGAACTGGAAATACTTCTGCTCCTTGGCTGGCCACTGTTTTCTGCAGCTGAAACACAAGAGTAAGACATTAGATGTGCCACCTGCATGCGCTAAAAGGGCATTACACTGCATTTCTTCCCATAATTATATTCAGACAGCTCTAATGGAAAACAAGTCCATATCCCCTTTTGTCTTACAAAAGCAATGAAGTGCAGAAAGATGTCTGAATCAAAAGCAATGAAGTGCAGAAAGATCAGGGGTCAGCAATCTTTTTCAGCCGTGGGCCGGTCCACTGTCCCTCAGGCCATGTGGTGGGCCGGACTATATTTGGAGGGGGGAAAGAACGAATTCCCATGCCCCACAAATAACCCAGAGATGCATTTTAGATAAAAGGACACATTCTACTCATGTAAAAACACGCTGATTCCTGGACCGTCCACGGGCCGGATTTAGAAGGCAATTAGGCCGCATCCGGCCCATGGGCCTTAGGTTGCCTACCCCTGTCTTAGATTATGATGAGAAAGGCTGATCCAGTGTTGAGTCAGTCAAAAGAGTGGTTGTCTGTGAGTAGTAGAAAAAGGAGTGAACCTATGATTCTGTGTGTGTAGGGATGCTTCATTTATGTGCATTTAATGCCTGCACTGCAGTGGGTGCTGCTGTAGAGGGCGCTCTGGTGCTTTTGGGTCTGGGAGACAGAGCCCAACAATATTTGAGGAACACAGGTTTCCTATCTCTGAGCTATAAGGTATATGCTCTTTTTCTCTTCGTGTTTATATTCATTGCTGATGTTTGGGCATCATCTTCACACCAGACCAGTGAAACAGTGCTCCAAACTCTGTAATAAAAGAGATCTTCATCCTGTACCTGTTGTTTCTGAAGGACCTTGGAAATGTGGAAGTGCAGCTTCAGTGAAATCAATGTCCTCTGGTGATGAATCCATTTGTCCAGTCTGCACTGGAGTTAACACATGTGATGAACCCATGAAGCCTGAAGAGGTGGAGATTTCATTGCTCGTGGTTGGGGATATTTGCGTTGCATTAAGAGAACTGCTGACATCTCTTAAAGTCCGTAATGTCCTCTCTCCATCCCTGTCATTTAAAGCTGAAACAGACACAACATCTGTGTGGAAACTGGAAATGCTTCTCTCTGTATTTGAGCTACTCCTTGGCTGACTACTGTCTTCTGCAGCTGAAATAGAAGAGGAAGATATTAGATGTGCCACCGACATGCGCTGAAGGTGGATCTAATCGCATTTCTTCCCATAATTGCATTCACACATATCTAACAGAAAACAAGTTAATTGTGCTCCTGTCCCTGCACCAGCTGATAAAAATGATGAGACCGGGGGGGGGGGTGAGTCAGGGTTTAAAATCTGTATAATAAAATTTGAGGGGAAAGTGCTAGTATAAAAGAACTGCTTTGAAATGTTCAAAAATATCTACATTTTAGGAAATTCCCACAAGCAGTAGCTTGCTCCACTTTAAACCCAGGGGAATACTGTAAACCCTGCAACGCTATAGGATTGTGTTATGAAAGGAACCTCTAGTGTGACTCATGTTTCGGGATCAGAAAGGGCAAGAGACTTGAGAAAGCAAAGAACAAGATCTTGGAAAGACAGGGAAGATGCTAACTTGGGCACATAATTCTGAGCAATCGTTGCGCAGCATATTTTCTCTTTAACTGCAAGGCTCTCACCCACAAGCCAAATTAGGCTCACAGGGTCATGTCCCAGCTAAGCCCACCTGCACCACAGCCAAGGCACCTTCAAACTTGCTCTGCAAAGCACATCACAACTGTGGCATGCAATGTTGGTGGAGGGGATTGACCAAAGGGAGCTGGTGTTACTATTGTGATGCAATCCATTTTCAGCTGGAAGCTCCTCCCCAAAGTGACACTATAACTCTATGCATTATTATAACAAGACTTTAATAAGGCAGCATTTGATAAGACACAACCATGATTATTTACCCAGTCAGCTTCCAACAGACATTGTCAAAGAGCCCATTTCCATTAACTGAATGAGCTACCGTATGTCTGCAGCCCTTTTGCAGCAAGGATTGCTGAGCTGCAGCCATCAAAGTTCAGGATAAGATTGTGGCTAAATGGTAGGCAAAAGGAAGTCAAAAGCCAACAGCTATTCCAAAAGCCCCCACTCAGACATCCCTCGAAATAATCTTGCTGCCAAGTAAGTATCCCCACTGAATACCCTTGGTCCCAAATAAGGAGGTGGCCTCCTTGCCAATAAATGGAAGCAGTGCTCCCAAGTCTTGGTATCCCCATTCACTCACTCTTTTCTTCCTACCAGGTCCCAACCCAGGATATGAGGCAGCCAATGCTTCTTCTGCCCATCCCTTTTTCACTCTACCACTGCCTGTCTCACTTGTTGGTTTTCTCCCTTTTCTGTCTTAGCAATGAAACCAGAGCTAAGTCAATGATCAGTGGTAAACTCCACCACCACCTGGAAGAGAAACTGACAGTGGGGCAACTGAATTGTGTTGCTTTCTTGTTTTGCTGTTTGCTGTCCTGGGCTCCTTTGGGAGGAAGGGTTGGGTAGCCAATTAATAAAAGAAATAAATTGGGAAAGGCTATTCAAGAGGTGAACAAGTAAAATCCCAGCTTGGATCAACAGGAAGCAATAAAATGGGTAAAGAGGAAGTGTTCCATTTAAAGGCACAGAAGGTCTGAAAAGCATTAATACTGCTTTGCCGATTGCTGGTGCTAAAACTGTCTCTTCATGGGGGGGGGGAGTTTCAAAAAACATGGGAATAAATGTGAGTGAACAAAAGATGGTGATTCTAAAGAAAAGGGATACTGTGGAAGCAGTAGGATTTTCCCCACATTGCATCTTTTCCACTTTTGTCTTATCAGGATTCACCAGTCTAGAAACTAAACCAACTCTCCAAAACTCCTGGTAAAATTTCTTCTTTTGCACAACTATTAAAAACATAGGAACCATATTCCCCTTTCCATCTACCTTTTTCCTATAAGTTGAAAAGTTTTCTTCCAGTGGTTACTAGTCATGAAACCCCAGATGGGAACCTCAATCTTTACCAAAAGTATGATGATGATTAACAACAAGGAACGGATAGCTTCATCATGCTCTGCTTTATGGATTTCAGTGAGGAATCTTGCTATCCACCATCAACAGACTACTACCATGACATAGAACGACAACAGTTTTGATTTCACATAAAATATCAACATAGTTTCTGTTGTGATTTTTAAACAGCATGCCAAGAATCTAGTCCTCAAATCATTATGGTGACTCGCCTCACCACTTCTGGAGAAACCCCCTCAAATTAATCATAAACAATCCTTTGCATTTTGGAACATACTAGAGAGCTTAAAGTTTTCACATCTATTATCTCAGGAATCCTTTCAAAAACCCTGCAAGATAGCCAAGTATCATCCCAATATCTGAGATGCAGGGAGGCTGAGGAATAGTGGCTTCCCTGTGGCCACCAATATTTGCTCAGCTGAGATAAAGTCTGCAGCAAAATCCTGGCTCACAGCTCACATGGCATTACACTACAGCACTTCTAAAACAGTATATTGCTATTATTTCTCTATGGGGAATTCATTAAGAAGTAGTCTTTTGGAACAGAAAAAAACAACATACTAGTCTTTGGAGGCAAGTAAGACTGGGCAAGCCGAATCCTTGCTGAAGAATCAGGAAATTGTGTGACCTTTGATGTGTTACTTCTTCCTCTGGAATGTGTCTCATGAGATGGGAACTGGGTTCGATCAGGAAAGGTCGTGACTTCCCTCTGAAAAACTGGGTCTTTTCTTGATGAATCAGTCAGAGCGACACTATCTGTAAGAAACTGTGAAGTCCTTTCTGTGCCTCTGTTGGCCGTTGTTGAACTGTCCATGCTTATGATATGCAAACTGGATGCTGTGCTGTCTGCATCCCACCTTCTATCTATATGGTGGCTGCTCCCAGTAACTGTAAATATGAAATGAGAAAATTAAACCCTATCAGGCTCTAACAATTTGGCATTTGAGGTGGAACCATGGCTTCCATCAATCTGATATCTTGAAATACATCTGGTGTCGAGAACTGTACAGATCTTGCAATAACTATATTATACTTGGGCATTACACAAAAAAAGCAACTGGAGGGCAAATCTTGCAAAATAGGCGAATATATACAAAATTCGTTATTCGCATAAATGTATGCTGGTTCTGCTTTGTGTGGCATCTTATTCACACCTTTGCTTGAAAAGGGGTGTGTGTGTGTGTCTCAGATTCCATTTTTCATTTTCCAGTTAAATTCAACTAAGGCTAACTACAAACATGTATAATTTAATGATTACAAACATCATTAAACACCTTTATGTTTGTACATCTAATCGTTAACAAAGGAATGACCATAGCATTTCAAATCAATCTGTGCCTCATCCAACTTCTCCTTATTCTTACACACACCCATTTAGCTTTATTGTTTCAGGTATTTTCCCAGGGTTTGACAGTCCATTCAGATACAAAAAGACTTTTGATGGTGGAACTCACTTGGGTGATTATCCTCTGAAAGTGAAGAAACGGGTGTCCTGGGAGAATGTATCCGCAAAGTACCTGTTTCAAATTCAGAAATATCCAAGGAACTTGGTGAGGCATCAGCTCTTCTGGCCTGCATCACCGAAGATGACTGCTGAGCTGTATCTCCAGACCTGTGCATTTCAATATAAGCAGAGTTTCTTGTTCTGGCTGTAGACACAGAAGCACGGTCGGTTATCGTCCACAGTGTCCTTCCTTTAACACTGCCAAGGGCACTGAAGGCATCTGTACTGTGTGCATGAGAGCTGGAAGTCCTTGTTTCGATGCTGGAACTTTCGCTGCTCATAATGGCTGGAAGGGAGAGAAAAAAAGATAATTAAAACAGAAGCAAAACCAGGTCTGATCCTAATTACCCTGGACAAGTCACAAATTTATTAGCGGACGGCAGATGGTTGTTATGTTTGTGTGTGTTTGGGTCCAATCTGTGCTTATGTGTGTGCATGTGTGAACAAAAACAGAGAGGGAGGGAGAATAATAATAATAATAATAATTTATTATTTATACCCCGCCCATCTGGCTGGGTTTCCCCAGCCACTCTGGGCGGCTTTCAACAGAACATTAAAATACAATAATCTATTAAACATTAAAAGCCTCCCTGGTATGTATGTGCATGCCCATGTGTCCCCTCTGTCACATCTCATGTCAATCATCTTGGGTTTCCATTCATTTCTCATTTCAGACTACCAAGAGCAATGCAGCAGCAAAAAATACTGGGCATTAATTTTTTCATATCATCCCAGAGCCAATAGTTCTCTAGCAACAGACACACCACCACCACAGAATCCTTTGTTTTCATATCCCCTGCCCCTGGCAGCCATAGCTGCATGAATTACTGCACTTTGGAATGTATCCCAGCTTTGTAATTACACCCTGTTGACCTAATTTATCCTCCTAATTATTTTTAACATCTTTCCAAGAGACCATGGGTTGGCTGCAAACAGTTGGTGATCATTACCAGCGGTGATCATGCTTTAGTGAAGCCCACGATCCTTGCAAGTTAAGAACATAAGAATAGCTCTGCTGGATCCAGCCAATGGCCCATATGGTCCAACATCCTGTTCTCACAGTGGCCAGCCAGATGCCTTTGGGAAACCCGCACGTTATCCATATGTAAAGATGTTTCAGCTTAAACACAGAGACAGGGAGATGTGCTTTCAGATAATGTATTCCTGGATTCAGAATCTCTTCTAGGACCATACAAGGCAAAGCCAAGTCTATTCTCATAACAACAGTGGTCTGGCAAACTCTGTCCTGTAGGTTCCCTTCATCTGTGAGAAGCCTGTGCGTTCGATTACTGTTATCAACATTCTAGAGACAGCACACATGAGTGTCCAGAGTGCTCATATCTGACAGTGTCACACCAACAAATCATGCCCCTAGACAACAAGCCGCTTGCTGGGGCCAGTTTGCTCCTAGAAATTCTAAAACCTAGCAGGCTGTGCAGCACATGCATTTGTAACTCAATGCCTGGAATGTAATGTAGACCATAGTCCCTATATAGCAGCACTAAAGCAGAAAAAGTTGGGTATGCGTGTGGGCATGCAAAAATGTATGCGCCTTTCACCCCCCCCCCCTTCCAAATGTTTTGAGGAACGAGCCATCAGACTTGGCTGCTCAGTGACACACTAATGCCTTATCCGGGTGGAATCACATGCTCTTTTGTGACACAGAGGTTCTGGAAAGTGTTGATAGTCCTCCCACATGATTTTCCCTTTAAGGTTGTGTTATGCTTTCTTGCTTGTTCTCTCACTCGCTTCCACTTTCTCTCTATGTGTGTCTGTAGTCATAATTTTAGAGAGTGGCATCATCAAAACGGTTATGATATCACCTACCAACAGTGAACTCATTCTTTGCATCAGTCTTGGGCTGGCTCTGCTGATACCTAGTTTGTTGTATTTCTGATGCTATACAAGTGGTACTGTTTACCCAGAATTTTAGTTGATGGTTTCTATCGTTGTCTTTAGTTACGGTTGTTTTTAAGATTTGTGATGGATGATCCTCACTGCATTTTATGTATATATAGCCTTAGTAAAGGTTTGGCTCCTTCACACTCTAGATCAAGTGCATGAGAAAGAAATCCTTATCCTACTATTTATTTACTATTTACTATTTATTTATTAAACTTATATTCCCCACCCCATCCCCATCCTGCAAAAGAGGGTAGCAAGCGCACAAGTGATAAAACAATTAGAACACCTAAAAAGCAATTGCAATCTGGATGCATATCTTATAACACTAAGGAAAGTAAAGTAACAAGTAATAGGAAAACTGGTCTTTTGAGATAATTAGCTATGCAGAAGTTACAATGGCCTCTTATATAAGTAACTCCCTCTACATAAAGATAAAGTTCAGTTATAATTTCTTTTGTCACATACAAAGCCACTGCCTCCTGATTTAAGCAGAAATGGTGTCCATCCTCTCCTCTTGTCAAGATAAATATTTTAGTTGCAATATGAAATTATCGCACAGCCTTCGTTATCTGTGGCTTTCTTCCCGAGTTAGAATTACAACATGAGTTGTGATGATTACCAGACTTACCTATTATAAATGCTACTTCCTCCTACACATTTGTGATACTGTTATAATGCATCCAGCATAAACAGATGCTGCTTTTAACCCAACTTCTGGGTTTCCACTTTAGCTGTTTGACTGGATTGTGAAGTTCCTAAAACAATACATAATGGATGTGATCTACCGGTATTTGTATAGCACATTACAATGGACTTCAACTGGGTTTGTTTTGTTTTTTACTCTTGCCACTGAATTTACGGCTGCTATTTGCGTTATTTATAAATCTGTGCAGCCCAACTCTGCAAGGAAATTAACATTTCCTTGGAATTAAGTCAGCAGCACCAGCCCTGCCTCTTCTACCATTCCCAATTATGTGGATGCCCTGCAGGAGATGGTCAAGCAGACAATGATGCCAACAGTTATTCACCTGGCACTTTCAAGGAGCAGGGCCTTTTCTGTGGTCTCCCCTCCCCTTTATAGAACTCAGTTCCAGGGGGACATCAGGAAAGCCCTGTCATTCAGCTCTTTTAAATGAGCTCTAAAAGTGTACTGTTTTAGAATGGCCTTTGAGGATTAAAATGTGAAATTGGTAGAATGGTTGGGCCATCCAATGCTGGTTTCAGCCTATTTTAGTCCGTGTTTAATTGTCTGACTGTAATCAGATTCAACCGTTTTACTGTTGTATTTTAATGATTGTTACTAGTGTATTTCAGGGATCGAAAGCCACTTTGTGGGCTGACTGTTCTGAAAAGTGGAATACAAGCCTTTTAAATAAAATAAATAAAGTACAGAGATATCTCCCCAAAATTATGTTCCTTATGTGCTCTAGTTGATTACAGGTTTCGTTCGTGCCTCAAACAGCAGGAAGCTCACTAACATTACCATACGACTTAAATCTTTATTTTCACAGAGGTCAAAGGCACATAGACTCTGAATCCTCTCGCCCCATTTCTGGAAAGGGCAGCCACTAAGACTTGTTGAGGCCTGACCCTACTTAACTTGTATAGTCTGATAAGCTCACAACTCAAATCCTGTTCCTGCTCAATTTGATAGCAAAGCTCAAATTAACTCCCATAAGTGAGACTCCTAAAAAGGGGGATTACCGAATGGAAGTATTGGAATGTGGCCCCTGTTAAATGAAAATATTATAAACATTTTAGGAACTTTAAACCCAACATTTGTAGGGTTTTAAAAAGAAAGAAAGATGGCTACCTTTGCTAATTTCACACTCTATTAAATCAATGTATAATAGGCCAGAGAGGCTTAATTTATTAGTTAATTATACATACCCCTTTGGTATTGCATGCATCCCTGTTCTGTTAACTTATTTATGGCATCTGCTGACAAGGGAAACTGTATTTTTCATTTCTGTGTATACAGTATTTTTTTAAAAAAAAATGCGTATCTGATTTGTAACAGAATACTTTGTATTGGTACAATTATATTATTTTATTTGCCCCTTCATTTCCCCACCCTTTCCTTTTGTGTGTATTTGTTACTACACCAGGAAAATGAAACAAAACAAAACATTTTTGAAACATTTCTGTGCAGAATATAACTGGAAGACTTGCGGAAGGGAATTAGAGAAAAGTGTTTGCTTTTCAGCTAGGATGCCAGGATAAGCAAATCTGCTGAGTAGAGAAACGAAGTTCTGAGTTCTGATTTATTCAAATTTTGAATGGTTGAATACTTCAGAGTTCGTCTTCTGCAGTTATCCTTTCAAAACACATTTACAAATTAAGCATTCAGAGACAAAAAGTGGAAAATTATATCACTCAATAGGTTAAAGATAACCCCTTCCCCACAATTTGTCCTTGTTAGATTCCACGCTTCAACGGCTACAAAAAGTGTATGTGTGTATGGATTGGGGGACACAATCCACTATAAATGTGCTGTTTACACAGCATTATATTTTCAATATTATGATACACAAGGAATTTGATTAGCAAATCTTATTGAACAAAAGAAGGGATTAATAATTTACTTAGGTTTCTATTCCTCTCCATCGCAAAGACTCAGGCTGTGTTTTAACAAATTGAAAACATAGATTAAGAAAACAACCAGTTAAAATGAAATAAAATTTAACCATATCAGAACTCTTATCAACAAGACACACACGTGGTGATTGTGAGGCTATGTAGGCAAGGCCTGCCTACCCACCAGCTAAACATTTAGCAAACTTGGGAAATGGCCTGATCAGGATATCATCCCATGTACAGTCAGTCATACATTAGTAGCTGAGTAAGACCTCTTCACAAGCTTTCCTAATATGCAGTCAGTAGAGAGCATGGTTGGTGGGTGTATTTTGGCTCACTCACACTTTAAATTTAAACCTCCCTAGTTTACAAGTTTCATAGCTGTAGAGGAACAGTCACCAAGAGTCACTCTACGCAACTTTGTTCCCTTCACTTGCTGTTTATTACATTTTTTTTTATTCCTCCCATCCTCAGGACAGTGTACATGGTCTCTCCCACCCCAACCAACGCTTTACCGTCACAATAGCCCTATGAGGTAGTTTAGAGAAAGTGACTGGCCCAAAGGTATCCGCTGAGCATCATTCATGAAGACAATTTTTACTTGGATCTCCCTAAACTATATCCAGTACTCTAGCTTTTGCACTGATTCAAGGGCAGAGAGTGGGGTGGGGTGGGGGCATCACACATCTCTAGCAGGAACCATGTTTGTTCTTCTGGCCCTCAATCGTTGTGGTCTCTGAAATGAGAGGTACATGTACTTAATGCAAATGCCATGCTCTGAAGTGGTTGGTTACTCCCTTCCCAAGAAAGGGTGTCTTCTAAGTAAGGGAGCATCTGCCAACCTTAAAGTTAAAAAGATATGTTATGTGTTCTTCATCTTTCTGGAAATTAAACCGCACTGAACAAAAAGAGAATCTCATGAGAAAAGTAACTGAAACTGTAAAAGTAATGTTTGCAATCTGGCAAAATCCACAGTAACTCTTCACACTTAAGAGAGAGAGAGAGAAAGTGTCACAGAAGAAAATCTATATTCCCTCGTTCCTCAGTCTGTGTAGGAAACCTTTAGCAGTAAGGTTTAGGCTGAAAAGAATAATAAAGACAGTCGGCCCTCTCCTGCTTCATGGGGTGGCAGCACACACTTTAGCAGCCCACTCCTTTATCAGCTACTAAGAAAGCAGCTCTCTGGACTGTGTTTTTCAAACACTGCTGCGGATGTAATGATTATGGGTGGAGGCTGTTTTGGAGCCAAGCGAGTTTGTGCTGTGCGAACAAAAGCTTTGGTCCTAAATCTGGACTCTTTCAGTTTCCTTCCGTGTTCTTTCCCTGAAAGGAGCAGCACTGAGAAAAATCCTCAAAGCAGAAAACCAATTCTATAGCGTCCTCAGCATGTGGAGAATATTCCTTAAAAAGGGTGCACTGTTTTCTCTGATAAGCAGGGGAATGCAATTAACCCTTTCCTTAGTGGGACAGGCAACCTGTTCAGCTTACAGAGGGAAACAATGGAAACCACATGGACAGACCACATACAAGTACCACTATTTTTTTAATAAACTGCACCAGTGTGGTCTCATGCAGGCCACACTCTGGCACATGCGCAGCCACAGCACACTTATTTCACATTATTTGTAAACCTTGAATGTTGAGCAACCGGCGCCATGCCCAGTGTAATGGGCTTTGAAATTCTGGGAATGTAATTATTTTGTCATTTGTTTTGGTTTCTGAGGACAAGTTCACACTTAGAGAGAGAGCTGCCACAAACATGCCTTGGGAACACACACAGGCCACTGGGAAGATCACAGGAAGCACTGGTGCATTTCGTGAGAATCTGTGGTTCCATTTGGGCATATAAATGTGGCACCTGCAATCTGCTTGACTGTAGCATCCTGAAATCAACAACAGTGCTGCATGTTTTGTTTTACAGGTGGCATTTATCAAAACATATACAAATCTGTATTTGGTATTGCATTTGTTGAATTACATGCAGTTTTCTCTGCATAATACTCTATACTTCTCATTGACAATCCACATTCCTATTTACTTATGCAGATCACTTCATTTGGAATGTCTTTCCATTTTGTTCCTATCCAAGTGGGTCTCACAGCCCACCACAGAAAGAGAGAGAGAGAAATTTACCACAGAGTAGACCAGAAACTGGTTTAAATGCACAGGAGAAGAGGAGAGCCCTTTAAAAGGGCTAGCCTCCATGCATTAAGAACGCATAATGAGCCAATGCTCCTCTAAGGAATTATTAATCACCACAACCATCAATATTATTATGTTCTAAGTCTAGGAGTGCAAGTAGATAAATAGGTACCGCTGCAGCGGGAAGGTAAACGGCATTTCCGTGCGCTGCTCTGGTTCGCCAGAAGCGGCTTAGTCATGCTGGCCACATGACCTGGAAGCTGTATGCCGGCTCCCTCGGCCAACAATGCGAGATGAGCGCCGCAACCCCAGAGTCGGTCACGACTGGACCTAATGGTCAGGGGTCCCTTTACCTTTACAAGTCTACAAAAATTAAAAAGTACGGTTGCCAATCCATTATTATTTCTTTTTGAATAATACTTGAAAGAGGGATTCTCCATGTTTTGTGAATGCTAAAAAATGTTCAGCATGATACCAGCATAGGGGCTGTGTTAGTTTTTGGGCATAGTCTCAATCTACAGCAATATCTTTTCTGCTAACAGACCCCTTTCTATTCAGAATCATCAATAGGCATTGGTTGGTTATAACTATTGTTTTCTGGTGCATAATGAACACCAAGGCATCTTTCTAAAAATTCTGCCTATGATTTTGCTTCATTGAAGTGCTTTTCAGCTTATCTTCTTGACAGTGCTCAAGATTAGCAAAGTTCATTCTGGTATAAATGGATTTTCTTGCTAGTTTAAAATGTTACCCCACCCAGTATCTATATTCCCATTTGGAATTCTCTTGTGAGCTCTTGCTTTTCCTGGTAAAACAGAATTGAGGAATAATGTGGATGCATAGGAATTATAAGAGAGGGAGGGAGGGAGGGAGGGAGAAAGACCCTATTTTGTCACCATTTCAACTTCTACTCATTTCTGATGGCAACATCGTTGGAGTCTGTCAGGCAGCTCAGAGGGGAAGTTGACTGGCAAGAGTCCACCGGTGCAGAGTTGCTAGGTCACTGGAACAATAAAATGGCAAGAAAAAAAACATCCTGGCTGCAAAAGGGGCCAGCCGAGAGTATAAAAGGGCGGGTGGAGGCAGGGGGCGCGGGGAAACACAATGAAAACCATGGCAGCTCCATGAGTGTGTGGAGAACAGGTTGACTGGGATGAAATATAGTTTCAGGCCTGAGTGATCAGAACATTGCCTGGCAGAGCCTTTGCTAGGTTAATTTTATAGCACATCAGATTTGGATAACTGTAAGGAAATGTCCTTAGCTACCAAAGCGTGCCTTTAGAGTAGGCACGAGGAGGCCATGGAAACTGGATTGTTTTCCATATATGACGATTTTCATTGTCATCCAAATGCCAAACATGTCATGTTAAGCTAGGGCTCAGATATTCTGCTAGACAGTATCAGGAAACGTCTACATTCTTATATAACCTGCAACCCACAGGAAAGCTGCAATTAAACAGGAACAGAGCTGAACAATAACATGGACAAAAATCTTTCAACCATTTATAGGATCGGCCAAACTACATGCCAGAGCTGTTCTACATTTTTGACATTTCTGAGTTCAGATTTGGGGTGACGAGAACCCCATAATTTTTATTAGGGTTCGGTGTCTTAAAACTGATAGCTGAGTGCAATTATTAGCACTTTAACCTAAGAATGACATTCGAGTACAACCTGCAACAAAATGCTGCAATGTGAAGTGTTCCTGTCCAGTGTGCTGGCCAGCCAGCCAGCCAACCAGCCAGAGGATACTCCATTCCTTTTGCCCTCCCTGCCAGTTTCTATTCCCTACCAGCTACAACAGACACCTGGAATTATGTGGTCACTGAGAATGCTCAGCCCTCACTGGGCTGTTTGGGGTATTAGTTTTCAGTCAGATTGTGTGTGTAAAAGCAAAAGTTTTTTTGAACTTCTTGACATCATTGGATCCCCCCATGCATCCTGATATCTCCCCCTCTTGTTTCTCAGGGCCTCAATTTTGGCTACAATCCTGTCAGCACTCACCAGCAAAGTCTGCTATTAGAAGGAGTGCTAACATACAGAATGAATAAAGGAGCATTTAGGGCCACCTATGATGGTTCAGCCTGGGCTAGGCTCCATGGCAGATGTATTTCATTTTTGTTACTTGTAATTATTACTATTAACTCCCCCTCCCCTTTCCAAGTCTCAGGAGGAGTTTATCCCATTGTGCTCAGCTTGGGAGTCTGTGCAAGTGCTTCCGTGTGCTCCAAAGCCCAGGACCATATGAGAGGCCACTCCATCATTCCACACACACCCCTCCAAGTTCTCTGAGTTGCACAGAAGACTCTGAAAAAGGTAGGGACAAAACGCGGCTAGCAAACCCAAGCCAAAATGTGTGGATGATTCCTGCTTCTGTATAGCCTCTGTATCCAACTACTGAAGCACGATCCAAGGCTCGTGCCTTTGCAGTGATAAGAGTGCTCATTTCCCTTGCTCCACAAAAATAACCATTGGCTTGCAACCTGACATTTTTGGGTGAACTTCTGCCTCCCTAATTTGGGATCTGGGTGTCGTTAGAGCCTGGCTTCACAGAAGTTAACGGCAGGCTCCTACCGACTTTGAGCAAAGCTGGGATTTCAGCCAGGAAGTTAGAAGCAGAGCTAAGAATAGCCTTCAGATCCCAATCCTGCACTTTAAACCCTAATAATACCCACCTTCCTCTTCTTAATATGCACTTGGAAAGACCATCGTGAGGCCACTAAGTCTGAGAGACAGGGTTGGGTGTCACCCTTTATCATGGTCTTCCTGGGGTCCTGCTTCTTCCCACACCACAGAATTTAGCAATGCCAGACCCCAATAAATGCCTGTTGTGGCTGAAGCAGGTGGGAAATCCAGATGCATGGTACTCAAAGCTACTCTGCCCACTAAGCGAAGCCTTATGTGCTATTTAAACCCTGTTACGGTAGTTCTACCCCCACCACAGCAGCTTCAGAGGCAACAGACCCCAAGCTGTATGTATGTAATAGAATTGTTGTTTTTTGCTCTGCTGAATTTTAAGTGAAGATGACAAATTGGCAAGGCACAAATTTCTGCCCTGATAACTCTTCTAGAGATTGCAATCAACCAGGCTTGGTTTACTTCAAGACCAAGTAAGGTCGCACTTCTGGGGGGGAAAAAGATAAAGGAGGTCATCTATTTTGATAACCTGCAGTGAGAAAGAATTACTCGATTTCCGTTTAAACATTATCTGGAGTGGCGTCGTTCCTGCCATCCTAGATATTGCTAGCATGGTACTCTTTGCTAGCTATTTTAGGCATTTCTTATTAAACGTCTGTCTTTCTACCAAGGAGCTCAAGGTGATGCACATGGCACTTCCACCCTCCCCATTTTATCCCCACTACAAACCTGTGAGGTAGGTTGAGCTAAGAGAAGGTGACTGGCCAAAGGTGACCCAGCAAGTCTTGTGGCTGAGTAGAGATTTAAACCCAGTCCTCCCAGGTCCTTGTCCAATATTATAACCACTACACCACACTGTCTCACACATGGTCAGGTCAAACTATATGGTTGCATACCATCTGGGGGAAGGTGCAAGTTTCTGACAGGCTTACGTCCTAGCTTATGTGCTTGAGAAATCAAGAACTGCATATGGTAGGGAAATGGAAACATACTCGAGAATCTTTGAAGGACATACTAACTAAAGGTTACAGGGCAGCCCTTCTCTTGCAACATTAGCCTGACAGGAACTGTCTTTCCCCTTGCAAATACACTTCCAGGAGAGGAAAGCATTTGCAGTGGATAAAAAAATTTTTTGCAGAGAAGGACAGGCTTAACCCTTCCCCTGCTAGCCCATACTCAACGGTGTTTACGTCTGAAATACAGACCTGAAACAGCGTAGTAAATTGGTGTGTGCAAGGGGGAGTTTCAAAAGAAAAGTGGCTGGCGAGAGAAGGGTAAAGCTGCTTCTCTGCTACAAATCACCCCCTCTTGAGCATAAGGTGCAAAGCAGAAGCAGCCACCAAGCTAACCTTACACATGGCTGAAATTTAGTCTGAGCGGGTTTGTTGAGCGAGACCTCCAAACCTACTGCAATTGTGCAAGGTGCTTCTGCCAGTATGTGACTGAAATGTAGGAACAGCCTGGAAGTGTCCTGAGTGCCGCAAATGCATCAGGAGTGAGCAAGGTGTACCACACTGGAGGTTTCCACAAGGTAGGCTTAATTAAACACCCTGCAGATGGAGGTCACATAAAGAGGCAAGCAAGTACGATGCAAAGGTCTGTCGAAAGGAACAGAGCAATTCTGTGGTTTGGTGTTTTGTTCTTTTAGAAAAAGGTCAGCTAAGGAAACAATTCTGTGGTACTTTTAAAAAAAAAGGTCAGCTAAGTGAATTAGTCAAAGGGCAATTAACTAAGAGAAAGCCTTCATTAAAACAATCTTTGCATGAAATAACCAGATTTTGTAGTTGAGCAAGCATTGCATTTTTTTTTCCAGCACAGTGCTGCGCACAGCCAGTCTGTAGGCACTTGATCTAATTCAGCCTCGTGGAGACCAATAGGTCTCAGCTAGGCTGGAAGGGCAGCCTCCCGATTTAAGTAGTCCTCAGGGCAATGAGGCGCCAGCCGGGAGTATTCCACCTTCTTCACCTTACCTCCTCCTTCCTTGGAATGGCATCCCGTTCCCCACAGCTCACAGAGAGCGGAACTCCCAAGCCCAGGCCCCTCCTAGGCACATCCTTCCAGTGCATTGTCTCAGAAGGGTGTAGCTGCTTCGGTCTGAACTGCACTTGGATCTCTCGACACCCTATAATTTTCACCTCTTCCCCCTTGACACGAACCATCTTGCCTACTGGCATAAAGTAGAGAGAAGGTGGCCAGGGGGTGGGGAGCTGCAAACTTTGGGCAGGCTTTTCCTTTCCTAATCACAGCCCCACCAGTTCCATTTCAGCATTGAGCTCGAAAGCCACAAGGCTAGGAGGTAGCCAACAGCAAAGGGCTAAACATTCCCCTGTGATTTAACATCTGCTGCATTCATCCCCACAAAAGCCACAAGCCATCTTGGCTGGAGTGCGGGGATCACTTTACTCCAAATGAGATTATGGGGCTAGAGGAGGTTTTGTGCTCTGCCAAGCCTCCTTCCCCAACAAGCTGCTTTGTGCCGGCTTCCAAGCCACCCAGGCTTCTGCCAAGGAATTCCTGTGCCAACCCTGTGGCAGGCCATGCATCCATGCTCATGTCCTTCTGGACGTCCTCTGCTCTTGAGCAAAAGGACCACCTTCTCCCATTCATTTCATCTATACACCTGTTTGAAAGCTAAAAGATTGTGAGCCAGGCCACCTTGTATTTATCTTATTTGATTTTACTGCCTTTCTTCCATAAAGTGCAATATCCAAGGCAGTTAACAGCCTGTCAATAAAAGGCCCATGTAAAAAAACAAAAAAATGAAACAAAACCACAACCCAAACCAATTACTATTATATGAGCAGGAATGGGACCCCTCCCCTTAAGAACACAACCTAAGTTTGTATTTAAAAAAAAAATAAAAGGAGGGAGGAAAAGTCACAAGCAATAAACGAACAGTGAAAGTCTACATATTTCTATTCAGAAGTAAGTCCCAGATATATATTTATGTATTGGATTGCAACCAAAATTGCACAAACTGTCCAAAAGGGCACCTGTTGTATGTGGGTTGGGACATTTGAAAGAAGGTCCTCCTCCAATGGGGATAAGAAAAAGCAGCAGCAGCGGCAGCAGCGGCAGCAGCAGCAACAACAACAACAACAGGACATAGTGGTGAAATGGAACAACAACAACAAAAGGACATAGTGGTGAAATGGAGTGTCCTGCAAGAGACAAAGCTGGCTGGAAAGCTGAGCACTTTTGTTAGGTGGTACAGATAAAAGATCAACATTTTGTTATGGGTCCTGTTTGTACCCCACCCACCTGAAAAAGCAAGGCCAGGGTATAAGCAGATAGTGACCCAAATTTAATTTTTGTGTTTGTTGCAAATATGTGGATACTAATCCTCAGATATGAATTCTAGTTACTTTTTTTTTAATTAGCTTTGAAGCATATCTAAATAACAATCTAAATACAAGTCAGTAGGCATGAAAGTGTATCTTTTTCAACTCATTTATGCTGCCACAGAAAATGTGCAGTTAAAAAGAAAGGCATCAGACCAACTCAGTTCACCTCTTTATGCTCGCCTCATGATTATTCCAAGCAGAGATCACGTTTCTTCTTTAAGAACTACTATTTGAAAGAGCCTTTATTTGCTGTGTTATCTGCCAGCCTAGCAGTATATCACATCCCACTCTGGATAAATGAGTTGATAATATCCCAAAGAGGACTGAAATGTTTAGCATTTAGCTCTGTAATTCAAGCCGGAATCAAGTAACAATGGCTGTTTAAATGCTTGGATCTTTTTCAGGGCTACATTTTCATATGGGCTTGCAGAACCTGCACCAAGGGCAAAATGTCTTTGCAGGTGACAAGCACTAAAACTTCCTAGACACAGATGCAATTATGCCGAGTCCACAATAAAACGTAATAAAGTACAGCAACAAAGGTAATTAGACTTCATGATGAATTGTGAGCCTTGACTTGCCCATTAAATAGCCAAGGTCTTGATTCTATGCTGCTTTTTTGAAATAACTTTTTTTTTTAAAAAAGGTTTTGCTTTGTCCATAAGAATTGTGTCCTCTGGAAACTCCTAAAAACCAACGTTCCTCAATTGGACAAACCACTTCATCTACAGCTTTTCACAATTTAGGCCCACTTCACAAATTGTGAGTGGAGAGTCTGGCCCTCCAGATGTCATTTGACTCCAACTCTCATCAGCCCTCAGCTAATGTGGCCAGTAGTCAGGGATGATGGGAACAGGAGTCCAATAACTTCGGCAAATAATAAAGCAAGAATACACATGGATCTGTGATGGTTGCCTTGGTAGCACTGGAACTTGAAATTCAATGTGGATTTCCAATGCAACTTTGGGCTCCGCCCACATTTCAGATCTATTTGAAATAATACCCCAGATATACCCTAAGATGGCCTAGGATATACTAATTTAATTACGCAGTCAACTCATAGAAAATTATTAAATTTAAGCCCCTCTTATCTCCTTGTGAATCATTGATTTGCAGGACATCCTGTTTCATTGTTCAAAATACGATGGATTATCTACATCCCAACAGTGTCAGGGCAGGGCTCTGGGGCAGAGGTCCAGAGCCCCATTCAGCAGAATGAGCAGGACGGGCCCCAAATGCAACATAGCTGCCTCATTGCATGTCAAAGAAATATACACATCTTAAAGCAGAGGGATCCATTAACTTAAATAATGGCACAACCCTACACTTACCAGGGCTTTAATTCCCACTGAACTTAATGGGACTTGAGTCTGAATAGACATGTATGGAAATAAACTGTAAGACAATTAAGTCCAGAGTCCAAAATTACCTCATGGTATCCCATGATACATAGCTCTTCTTCAGGGGAATATTTAATACCCTGGGTAGTTATACACATGTTGGGGGAGGAGAACCTTCAACGGTCATCTTTACTTTGGTAGATCACAATGACCCTTCCTTCTAAAGATTTATATTATAGGGGTATTTTACCTTTACCTTATTGGAGGTATAAATAATATATTATTTTCAAATAATGTGTCAACTTTGCAATTTTTGCCATCTTTGTCCCTGCATCATTGCCTCATTTTGGCTACAATCCTGGGAACTGTAGTTTTCCCCTCCACAAAGCTACAGTTCCCAGAACCCTTGAACTACAGTTCCCATAATTCTTGGGGAAAGTTAGGTGCTTCAGATGTATGGTGTGTATGTTGACTTTGTCTCCTTCGTGTTCATGCTGTTCCTATCTAGTCTTGCTGCCCTTCTTGCTCCTTGTTGGCCCGCTGAGGCGCCATAGCCACTAGCCCAGAAAAAGCAGTGTGAGGCCTATTTGCCTCAAAATGGATGTTGCTGGGGCCTTGAAGCTCAGTTTCAATGAGAGCAGAGGTTGGGATATTAAAGATGCCTACGCCACCTGAGGAGAACACTCTCATCTCAAGGGCCGTGTGTGTCATTTATACACACAAAATAAAATACTCCCCACCCCCAGTGCTTCACTCTGAGCTCCCCTCACCCTGCATTTCAGAAGCCTGGATCCGCAGACAAAGTTACAGCCAAACAAGCAACAGCTATTTTAATGGCTCCGCATGTTGAAGTTTTTAGAACTTCCTTTACTCGAGGGAACTGCATTCTTCTAAGATTATATTATTACTTGGGCTGGCTGCCTCAGCAACACAGCCTCTCATTTCCCTTTTGGGTGGGAAAGTTTTTCTCCTTGTCCGTGGACTCTAATTATGATTTCAGCCTGAAGGGTGGATGGGAATGTTCTGAGCAGTCCAAAAAAGCATAGGCTAGCTAGCTAGCCATGCCTCAGGGTGAAGCAGGAGGACACGGTGGTTTAGCATCGCAGCATTTGAAATATGTGCCTGCATCTTCTCCCCACACAGTTCACTATGTCATAGATGTGCCTCTGCATCCCTGTACCTAAGGGGAATGGGGATACTTTTTAGCCTGAGGGACACATTCCCTCATGAGCAACCTCCCATGTGTCAGTTGTGTGGGAGGCCAAAAGGAAAAGTGAGAGGGGCAATGGATACAGTAAATACACCCCTCGCACATAAAAATCAATTTCTATAAACATACACAAAACACAACCCTTTCCATCTAGACAAGTAAAAGGCATTCAATGGCATTTTATAGTCTGACAAAAGCCCTCAAGGGTGGCCAGTGAGGTGTGTGGCCTAGGGAGGAACATGGTTGCCTGGAAAGAGTTTTGAGGGTCACAGAGAGAGGCCCAGAGGCCTGAGATTCCCCAGCCTCATTTAAAGGAAACCCATTAATAATTTGCTGCTCTTATCTCCATATTTTGTATGAATAAGGTATTTCCTCGCACTCTCTGGTCTCCTAGTCTTTCCTGAAGCTACTACCTGATTATAAACTTATTGTTGGGGTAAAAAAAAAGAAAAAAGAGCACTGTCATCTCTCCCCCTCTCTCCTATGCCACCTTTCTGCCTCTCTTGTTCTCTTTATCATGCCTCTAAGCATGCCATATGATATGTATCAGATACAGCAAGGCTGAGCTTCCACATGCAGACAGAGCAAAGTCTGTAGTTTTTGTATCTTTCTAGAGCACAAGACTGAAAGCCTGTGATAAAACGAAAGAGAGGCAAGCCTAAAAACGGTGATGAAAAATAACAGGTAACATTGAGATAATACCTTGCCTGGCGTATTTTGGTGGGACCCCTTCCGTAGGAGCGTGGGAGGTCTATTTGTTGAGTTATTCTAGTAAGACATTTGTCCACAGAACCAAGCCCACTGCATAAATAGAGAGGAAGAACGCCAAGGCAATCACAGCTGTAATCCAAAAATGATTTAATGGGCCATATGTGACCACTGTTGTGATAATGAGTAATCATTTGTTTTGTTTGTTTATTTATTGCATTTATATCCCTCCTTTTTCTCCAAGGAACTCAAGGTGGCATACACTGCTCTACCCCCTTCTCATTTAATCCCCACAACAACCCTATGAGGTAGGTTAGGCTGAGAGTCAGTGACTGGTCCAAGGTTTCCCAGTGAACTTCATGGCCAAGTGGGTGTATGAACCCTGGTTTCCCAGGTCCTATTTGCTTGAGAGCTTTCTGCTTCTAGTCATATAATACCCAAGATACCGTATATACAAGTGTTAGGGGAAATGCAGTTTATCAACAAATGATAGGGTCTGCGGGCATTTCAGGAAGCAACAGCAAAATGTCTGCCCATCCGTATGTTGAAAACATGGTTACATTCCAAAATGCCCTAACGGACGGCCCAAAATGTCCTTGCTTAACAATGAGACCGGATATAAATGTTAGAAACAAATAAATCAACTGCATTCATTTATTCATTTTTGAATCTCAAAGGCAGAGAAAAAGGTGGAGGGTCCCAAACAAACATTTGTTTCTCATAACCATCTGAGCTAGCCACTTTCCCCCGACTTCTGTCGCTGGCTGTCCTCATGATACCCCGTGTAAGATAGGAAATTCTTAATGATCCATCATAGCCAAATAGGAACTGAGATACAGAGCCAATCTACTGCGTTTCCTAAAGTCACAAAGGGAGGTCTAAGACTGAATCAAGGTCTTTTGAATCCCTGCCCTGTTTCTTATCTACCAGACAATCGTTCCTTCCTTTTAATGTAAATGTCATTTTCTTTTTTTTTTACATTGTTTACAGTTGAGTACTGAAAAAGTGGCACAATGAGGGCAAGACCATCTAGCCCAGCAGCCTGTCTCCAATAATGAGCAATGCTGCTTATAGTTAAGTCACCGCCTAGTGGCTTGGACAGCATCTAGTAAAAGGCTCCACACGCACTATACATTTAAAGCCCGTAACTTCCTCCCAAAGAAACTTGGGAACTGTTTGTTAAGTGTGCTGGAAAATGTACTTCTGTAAGGCGTAAACTACCATTTCCATGATTCTTTATTTGGGGGGGAGGGTGCTTTTCCAGTCTATAAATGAGAATAATTTGACCATGGACAAATATTCAAGTGGACTCCCCCCCCCCTTTTTTTTTTGAGAACAGAGGCAAGAGTAGAAGCTCCTCAGAGTCCTCCCCTCAGCTCTGCAGGAGTCAATACCTACATATTTCATTTTGGAGCAGGCACCCGACCTGCTTCGTAACCATTATCATATCTTTAAATGACTTTTGTCTTTTATCCTTGCTGAACACAATCCAGTACATGAATAGCTGCAGTTAACCTTATTGATTTAAATGGGCTTGAACTTAAGTAACTCTGTTCTGATTCCAAAATGCATATTGGGGCCACATCTTTATAAGACCAACTAAAATGTCACAAAATAGTATGCAAGCTTTGGAGTTCTTCAGAATTCTTCATCAGGTTAAATGGTAAATAGAGCAATAAGATGGATTTTGGAATTTTTCTTATGGGCCAACACAGCTACCTGTAATTTTTTTTATTCTGATTGTGGACACAACACAAATTTATTTGCTTATATGCACAATTTTAAAAAATCATACATGTTATTTGACTGCATCTTTTTTTATTAAAAATGCTCAAATGCTTTTAGATGCTATTGTTTTTAATGATTTTGGATACTTTTACTTAAAAAAAATATGTTTAAAATAAGCTTTTAAATGGTATTGTTTTATCACAAATGTATTTGCCACTAGGGACTTCTTTAGGAGGAAGGGTGTGAGCTAAATGTACAGTAATAAACCATCCATCCATCCATCCATGCAACTGTTTGTTCTATCCCTGGTATCACGACATAAATATCAAGAAATACTGCCACCATTTCCTTTCATTGTTACAGCTTTAAATACTTGTTTAAATTTGTTTCATTGGCTTTAAACACCTGAAACAAATTTATTCTGGCCCAAGTCTAGACCTCAAATGCCTGTTTTTGGGTGACAAGGATTATCTCAGTATTATATAACAGCACTGGAGTGCGTCTTTACAGGGGTTGATTTTACCGCATTCATTTGCCCAAGTCCCACCAGGGCAGTCTGTATGTTAAAACAGGTTTGTAGATTCCCAGCCAGATCAAGCCTTGAAGAACCAAATGGAAGCTCCATGCTACATGAAGACAGGCCCATGCACCTGATGAAAAGGTAGTCCGCTCTAGCAGAGAGGATCACGTACTGGGATGAATCGTTTCCAGCCTCTGGTAAACAGAAAAATTACACCACGTGAACCCTAGTCAAAACTAACTTGCCTTTTGATTTGTGCATTGTTCATTGCACAGTTAGGCATAGAAGACCTCTGCTTTAGCACAAGGTTCTGAAGTACACTTGGAGTTGGCAAAGCACTGTAGGTATCTACTAACCTTTCCCTCTCCTCCAAAGGTTTTTCCTCTCTTGGGCCCCTTACCACCTTCATCTCCAGAGCATAGAAAGTAAACTGAATGCCACAGATCTGCAGCGTATCCTCACCACCCAGAGTCAAATCACAACTCTTGCCCTTGCATCTTTATGATGCCATCCGTACAGTGGCTGGCAGAGATAACTGCAGTACTATAGAAAGGAAATTGCAGCATCTCCAAGAATTTACACACCCTAGAGCCAGACTTTCTGCATCACCTTAGCAGATGATGAGACACACCAGCTGGAAAAACCTTATGTTACACAACACAACCCTATGTGTATTCACTTGGAAGGAACTCCCATCTTGTTCAACATTGCTTACTCCCTACTAATTATGGTTAGGACTGCAGCCCAAACCTTTCTAGTCCTTTTCAGATGAGATGCAGTTCTATGCATCCACAGTGGCCAAAGTTTCTAGGTATCACAGTATTCACACACTCCAACTGATCCAGCCAGGGGATGCCTGCTCCTTCCATTCCTTCTTCAAGTGTCACTGTCTCTTTCTGGGTTTCAGAATCCCTGTATGGCTGGGAGAGGAAAGAGTTGCAAAGAGGGGACACCTCTGTTTTATGCTTTAAGTTTACTTTAATGTCTGCACCAGTGTTCAAATGATGGGAGAAGAGATAAGCCTTTATGACATCCGTGAGTCCTAGCCTCTTGTCTCCCTCCAATTTTTGCAAAGGGGACCGGCAGAAAAGGTAAAGCCCCCCCCCCCGTAATTCAAATCCTGAATTATATATGACTCAAGATTGCTTATCCCTTAAATACATGCTAATCATCCTTTGATAGTCACAAACTTGGGAAAGAAAAGTAGAATATATTTCATGCCACTCTTGCAATACATACTTCTCAGAGGAGTCTAATTTATATGACAGTGCAATCCTATACATGAGTTCAATAGGGCTTTCTTCCAGGTAAGTGACGGGACCCTGAATCCAGAGATTCAAATGTACCTGGGAGTAAGGCCCCGTGAACTCAATGGGGCTTAAAGGTAAAGGGACCCCTGACCGTTAGGTCCAGTCGCGGACGACTCTGGGGTTGCGGCCGCTTCTGGCGAACCAGAGCAGCGCACGGAAACGCCGTTTACCTTCCCGCCGGAGCGGTACCTATTTATCTACTTGCACTTTGTGCTTTCGAACTGCTAGGTTGGCAGGAACAGGGACCGAGCAACGGGACCTCACCCCGTCGCGGGGATTCGAACCGCGACCTTCTGATCGACAAGCCCTAGGCTCTGTGGTTTAACCCACAGCGCCACACAGGGCTTACTACTGAATAAATATGTAAAGGTTTGTGTGTGTTCTAAATATTCAGTTTTTCCTTTCTCTTTTCTTGAGCCAGGCTCCTGCTTGCTCTCTTCTACAGTATAATAGAGTAATAGAAATAGCAGGAAAGCAAATTAACATTTATCTGAATTTTCTACTTTTGTTTATTTTGCAGTCTCTACATTCATTATCAGTTGCTTTGTGGCAATTACCATAATCAACAACAATAACATTAACTTTTATCATTATCATCCTCTGTTGTTGTTTTTTAAAAATCCTTATTGAAAAGACTTTGATCAGTTTAATATTATGAAATGAAGAAAATCATGAACACAAGTGTCCAAACAGTTTATAACTGGCTCAATGTAATTTAAAAGTAAAATATTTAACCAAACTCTACTCTCTGCACAAGCCTCCATTCATTCAACTGGAGAAACACTGCACATAATGGGGGCGGGGAGAGAACCCTTGTTCGGTGAGATAAGGTACATTTACAGTGCCATGCTATGCATCTCTGCTTAGAATGTCATTCCACCAAGTTCAATAGGACTTACTCCTAGATATGTATAAGATTGCATCTGAGCCAATCAAGTTACTCTGTGGGGAATTCTTCAGAACTCTGCAAACTTATTTTACCTATAGACTTCTGTACAGTTAGCTTAAAATAGCCGACTGTTTCTATACACCACCCACTTATCAAGCCCAAATATATTATTTCTTATTCTTTTCATTCTTCCATGACTTGCGGCAGCTTTTTTTCTGGAAAGCCTGTTATTTATCTTTACTTACTGCAACAAAAGTCCTAACTTTATGCATAATACATTACTGCTAGCAGTAATAATAATATTTGTTTCGATCTTTAGATATTAGCTAATTAATTGTGCACGGGACAGCTTCTCTCACACAAAATAGCCTCGTTAGATCTGCAAATTAAACCCAGTCAAGTTTTGACAGGACAACCCATCATGAAGTTCATCCAGTAGCCGGACTCCCAACGCCTCCTCCCCTAGCCAAGTGTCCCAAGCCCTTCTGCCAACGACATGGGGCCAGCAGCCCGACCCAAGCGAGGAGCAGAGCAGCTGTCGAACTTGCAAGTGGCGCTCAAGAAACCTGTCTCCTTTTGCGCCCCCACTTGAGCATCCCCCAAAGCCAGATCCCTATAAAGTCCTAAGAGTGGGAGGTTGAGGTGGGTGGGGAGAGAAGAGATAGCGAATAATAGAAGTTCTTTTTATGGTTATTGTTCCAAAAACAACAACAACTCGGTGCTGCCTACAGAAGTGGCTTTCCTTTGACGCGCAACCCCTGCTGGGACATGGGTGGGAATGACCACCGAACTAGAGCTCCTTTTTTTGCTAAAGGGAAAACTGGTGGTGGCGATGCTGAGGGCGGGCGAGGGGGTGGCAGAGGCAGAAATCGGCCGGCTGGCATGTTCCTTCTAATCCGTCTGCAGGAATCCTCCCCGCACCACCACCCCCGTCCAAGGCTGGATGAAATGTGCCGGATGAAGCTAAGCCCCCCCGGAGCAGCAGCTGCTGTGGCGGTGGGCGGACACACACACATCCCCACCGAGCTTCCTTCTCCCCGCTTCTCTTACTCACCCAGGTCTCCAGCGCCGACAGATGCCACGGAAGGCTCCGGGCTCTCCTTCGCCCTGGGAAGCAGCAAGGAAGCCGCCGAGAAAGAGGAGTCCTCCTGGGGAGGGGTAGATCCCCGCGGCCCCGTCGTGGCGAAACGGGAGCGATCGGTGGTGGAGGAAGAGGAGGAGGAAGGAGAGGAGGAGGAGGAGGACGGGGAGGCGAGGGGGAAAGATCCCACAAAGAGATGCAGCCCCACGAGCAGGAGGAGGCAGAATTGATGGATCAGAAAAGTGCACGTTGCTGGCATGGTGCTCGGGGCTTCACATGCCCGGTGGTGAATAATAATAATAAATAATAATAATTGCTGTAATAATAATTGCTGTAAGCACCATGCTCAGTGGGCGGGGAGGGAAAGGGAGCCCGAGCAAAGGAAAGGAGCCGCCTCTACTCTCGGAGTTCCCCGGGTCCGTGGCGAAGCCTTGATGAAATCAAGGGATTTCATCGTGGAGGCGCGGCTGATCTGGGAGGGAGAGCAGCCCCAGCCGAGTGGCTCACAGCCGCATGCGAACTGCACGAAGCCTGAAAGTAAAAGCACACAAGGGCAAGGCTCCTCCTAGAAGCTGACATCACCGGGCGATGCGGCTCCCCTCCCTCCCCTCGTCCTCCGCCCCCAGCGCGCCGCCCGCCTTCATCTCCCCCACCCTTGCAGGCGGCTCGGGTGGTTCTCTCCACAGCCATGGTCCTAGCCGGAGAGAATCAAAAGGACAGAGGGCACCCGTAGACCGAACTTTTTTCGGGGCGGGGGGAGGCAGGGTTTCCGGATTATCAAAATCATTAGGGAACTTCCACATCACCTAGAAAGCTGGTGTGGAGGAGCACATCAACAGGCCAAGACCCTGGATATCTTTTCCCACCAAAGCAAAAGCCTGAAAACAGGAAATTTTAACTTAGGACAGGAAGTTTCCTGCTGTACAGAAGCCCCACCACAGAATCTGCCCAGGCAATCAGTGGGGTGTAATGCTGGCCCAGGGAATTTCCCCTGACCCTTCACACACACAAGCCTTGCATGAAGAGGGGTTTCCAGTAGCAGTCAGGAAAGCTGTTTGTTGTGGGGGTGGTGTTGGGTGTTCCTTAGTTCATGCAAGAGGCGGGGATTGACCCATTTGTGGCATCTAGGCAATGTGGATTGCAAAGGGCAGGGTCTAGGCAGGTAAGGACCCTGATATGTGGAAAGGGGGCCTGTCAGTTCACATGGTGATAAGCATCTTCAAGTGCTCCAGCATGGCAGTGAAGCTGCTTTTTGCACTGTCGAATGTAAAACCTGCATTCGATTTATTTTTATAAATCAACCATAAATGCAAGACACATGCGTAAAGACACAGACGGCACAATTCTAGATAGCCATGGAAAAGCATTTTGTCAGCTCCTTCAGCCAAGTGACTGGCTGCAGTAAAAAAAAAAAAAACTTCCCCAAGCAGTTCTGGCTGAATAAGTATATCCCTGCCCCAGACAGGTGCTGTAGCTGTCTAGGATTCCATCCAAAATCTTTATAAGCTAAAAACACATTGCATTACGAATTATGGCACTACATAAATGATTAAAGTGACCTTACAACATGAGTATATTTTTAAAGAAAAAACTTCAAACTATTGATCTGCTTTTCATCAAATTTATACTCCTCATTCATTCCAGCAATAAATAAAACTTACTTCTGCTGGTAATTATTTATTGCCTGTCTTCTTTTATCCCAGATTTTATTTCACAATTGTTCCATTCTGTTTTCTATCTCACATTTACAACATTGAGGGGAGGGGAGAGAGAGCAGGACTCTTGCCAGCTTGGGAGGAGAAAGAGGTGGTGGAGGTTACATTAGGGGAAGTTGTTATAGTTTAGTGGTAGAGTATCTGCTTTGCATGCAGGAGGGTCCCAGGTTCAATCCCTGGCATCTCCAGGTAGACAATCCTGATGAGCCAATGGTCTGACTCTCCATGGCATTCTACTATCCTACCCAATGCAGTGAGATGCCATTGCGAAGACACCATTACTACCATCTTCCATACCCAAGCTAAGAGATTTAGCTTGCTTATGTTTCTTTGTAGTAGTTGGTCATGTTACTAAGCAAGATGCATGGCAAAAACGCAAAGTCGCTTGAAAAAAGCTTTAGGTGTTGCATTTAACTTTACAGTATTGTATTGGAAACCAATACAAGGTAAGCTGTGATATCTTTATAACACTACTACTGTTGTTCCAGAACTACTTTACCTTATAGAGCTCACAGCAATAAAATACCAGTAATTCTTGGCACTTGTATAGTGCTTGCAGAGCTTCACAGCCGTTATCTCAGTGATCCTTACATCAACGTACAGTGGCTTGGCATTAAAATCCTTTCATTGCAAATGGAAACGTGAGGCTGAGAGAACACCCAGCTGCCTATGGCCCCCTAATTTATGGATTGGCAAATCCAGTTCCGCACATTTCCACATCAGTTTAGATTTATTTTTATAAAAGTTCTCATGAAGAATTATAGGTGTGTTTCAGTTTGCATATTGTTTTGGGTTCCCCATTCATGAGAATTAAATTACAGTATTTTCTCCCTCATCTTTCCTTTAAATAATTTGTTGCCAAGGTGGAACTGAATCAGGCTCATATTATTAACATCTGTGCTGCCCTAGATGCATGAATAATACTACAATCACTAGAAAACAATTATAGTTTATTCCCATCTTTTATTTTGCATGGTCATCGCTGCCAGGCATCATAGCACCATGAAATTTCTTTTATTTAAGGTCAGCAGCCTACTTTAATACATGGCTTCTCAAAATTGGAATCATTGTCCAAAACTCACCCCTAACCTTTTTACTTTCTGCCTACCATATTGTCATTTTACCCTTGCAACCTGGATTACCACCTAAAATCACCCACCTGCAACAAGAACTTGAATTCTTTCCAAGAGGACAAACCAGATAATGATTGAAAGGAAGAAACTGCATGGATGAATTGGCATACAATCAGTCAATTGAACTGCATGTAGAGTTTTCAGGAGATAAGTAAACAGGTATTTTTGAGGTTATTGGCACAGGAGCATATAAGACTTCAGTGTGCCAAACACACAGCCAATGAAAGCAATAATTTCAGATAAATATGTATATCTATTCTTGAAAGGAAACGAACAAGAGAATGAAGCAGATTTAAAGAGCAGGAATTCAAATAGCTTTTTATCATTGTAACTTCTTAAACATTTGTCGTCCTATACCACTGTAGTATTAATTACTGAAAATATCCAAGGAACTCCAAAGTTTATCCTCTCAACTTTGTGAGGTAGCTTAGTTTGAGAAAGAGTGGCTAGTACAAGACAAAATAAAATAAAAAAAATTCCTTCCAGTAGCACCTTAGAGACCAACTAAGTTTGTTCTTGGTATGAGCTTTCGTGTGCATGCACACTTCTTCAGATACACTGAAACAGAAGTCACCAGACCCTGATATAGTCTGGTGACTTCTGTTTCAGTGTATCTGAAGAAATGTGCATGCACACGAAAGCTCATACCAAGAACAAACTTAGTTGGTCTCTAAGGTGCTACTGGAAGGAATTTTTTTTATTTTGTTTTGTTTTGACTATGACAGACCAACACGGCTATCTACCTTTAACTGGCTAGTACAAGGTCACCCAGCCTTCCTGTCTGAGTGGGGATTTGAATCTATAGATTTCCCAGGTCCTAATTCAAAACCTTAACCACTGACTCCACCACACTGGTTCGGGCATTATGAAAGGCATATCACTATCTTGGAAAAGACCTTAGCTTTGGGACCAAGGTAATCTGCTCTTGAATTTATGCTTACATCCCAAACACAGAGCATCACTAGAAGGAAGTGATGTCGCCTGTAGCACAAATGTGCTTTAAATGGTCCACATGATTAACAAAACAACAACATTGCTCTATATTTGATGCAATCATTTCTTGCAAGCAGAATAACACAAATATCTTAAGCATAAAATTCTGCAACGTACCATTCATCTCAGCTGAATAACTGTAATATAGCTACCCGATGAAATATGGTAGCAAAATCACCATTCCTCCCTTCTGCCATCAACATTTTGCTTCTGCATAGAACACATTCTGAAAAAGAAACAATGAATTGCCCTAAGATCTAAGGGAGGGGAAGTATATATTTCATTCATACCTGCCACTTATTCGTCCTTTGCAATTTGTGGAAGATTAAGTTTAAATCAAAACACACCACTCACACACATTCGCAGTTGACAAGCATCAAACAAGTTTAATAGTTCTCCAGCGAAGACTCCAAATGTGGAATAATGATAAAATTGGCAACTGAATTAATTAGACACAGTATCTTATTATCTTGCATGTGAGAGTGATTATTTAAGCAAGTGAAAAGTAAAAAGCAAGTAAAAGCAGAAGCTGAATTATTGGGCGGGGGTGGAATTATAGAAGTTTGTGCAGAATATTTTTGAATCAGTTGGCAAGACTGGCTTTTCTTCCATTAGAAGCAAAGTGGGAATGCAAATAAAGTGAGCTAATAAAATGAGGTGCTGTTATTGAGTTGTAGTGTGTGTGTGTGGGGGGGGGAAGCACAGCAAATGCTTCAAAGTTCAATCCCTGGAATATGCAAATAGCGCTGTGAAAAGCTCCATCCCAAAATCCCGTGGAGCTGCTGCCAGTCACTGCAGAAAATATTGTGCAAGAATTACTCAATAGTGAGATATGGTATAAGGCAAATTCCTGTGTTTTTTTCTTTATTCATTTTATTTAACATAATTTATATACCGTTTGATTGTAAACAAACCAACAAACCACCTTCTAGGTGGTTTACAACAATATAAAAATAAACATTAAAAATTGTTGCTAAAAACAGATATTATAAATATTCAAAAGATTAAAATCAACAGCAGCTAAAAAGGTTAAAACGTGTGATCATCTTTGTGTCTGGATAGGCTTGCCTGTTTTTAGCAGTATTACGTGGCAGCTGCCAACAATGCCAGTTCTACAGATCAAAGTGGTCAAATAGGCATATATTGTGTGAGGCAACCCCACTAGTGGTCCCATGTTTATATACTAACACCTTGAACTTGGCCCAGTGGTAAACAGGCAACCAGTGCAGATTTCTGAGAGGAGCTACATGATTATAGGGTCATGTTCCTGTCAGCAATCATGCTGCAGTATTCTGCACTTACTGCAGCTTCCAGATCAATTCTCCCAGTTCCAGAGTCAGCAACAAGCTTAGAGCTCCTGAAAATAATCCATGGGTACCCACTAACTGAGTCGCTTAATTCAGACCTGGAAATATACTTGCTGTTTAACGTTATATTACAACTGCTGTTGATTTTTCACGTCATAAAATAAGAGGTTGGTTTGCGGGTGGGGGCATGTTTCATGTTGTCCACCCTAAGCGCCAAGACACCGAGTTCTGGTACTGCTCCAGTCTGAGTCCATGTAACACATGATTCCTCTTGATGACCTGTCTTCCACACAACCATCAGATCTAAGGTATCATTAAAACAGTAGATAAAAATGGTAGATACAGTAGATGGGGGTGGGGGGACTTAAGGGTCAGAAAAATGGTCAAGGGGGTTTCTAAGTCAGCCTAGTAAATGTGTGTCACTTACAAAAGTCACTTGTTTTTAAAAAAATTAACCACATTCTGTTAGCTGGCAGAAATGGAGTTCCATCCCTCCTCTAACATCCACAGCATTTCTATGCAGAATGTAGGTGTCGGGGCTTCCTTCCTCAGATGGCCTGCTTGGTTTCTACGCTTGATCCAGAGAGAGCACTCTTGCCAGCCTTGTCTGCATGCAGCTTATTGTTAATTCTGAGTTAATTTCTGTGCCCGATCACAACACGCAATCCTCATTTTAAGCTTTGATGGTTTAAATACTTTTTAAAAAAAATCTCAGATGCTGCATGGAACGTGTCTGATACGGGGCTGTCTGTTTCACACTACATGGATAAGGGGCAATACATAAAGATTTAGCATAAATTTGGTGTGTTCTGGGCAGCTAAAGTTTGACAAAGCTGTGTGTCCAAAGCTCCGTTGTCTAGTAACTCACCTGCTGAGTCTACCTATACTGAAGACTACTGTTGCTTCCCTTTTTCATTCTTCTGGTATCCTGTACCTATGGTTTTCTGAATTACATGCTAAGATATGGACATATTAGAATTAAGCGTGTCGTATAAACAATCTACAACAAAACCAGAAAACTTTATAAAACTGTATTTTTTAAACAAAAATTATGAACTATGGAGTTATTGCACACAAACACCCCCAATGTTCTGGGAAAGCTGTAAAACTCTTTTTTTCCTTTTTAATAGAAGAGAACAGAACAGAGTTTGGAAGCCAAGACTCCCTCCTTTAATTGGAAGTTTCAGTATTCATTAAAATCGGTTCTAAAAGGGGAAGCCTTTTAATCAAGTGGTGTGTCTGTGGCCTGTTTTTAATTGGCTGGCAGATTGAATGGGCATGTTGCTTTCTCATTGGAACCGATTAACAAACTCTTCTCTGGTGATAAGAGAGGAATGGTGGTAGCGGTCCCGGGAGGCAAAATCTGTATTCTCTTCTGTGAGCTGAGTGGTCTCCATGCCAACTGTTGCAAGGGACGGTGTCACAACAAATCGCTCCTCCGGGGATGGCTTTCCCCTGAAAAACAAAAGGAACGCAGAACCTTCAGATGCCCCATTGTTTCCCAATACATCTGCAGCTGCACTCTTGAACTGTGTAAACAAAAATAGAAAAAAAGAGAAAGAGAAAAGGAATCCACTCTGCTATGCACAAAGACACGGCACTTGAAGAAAGAATGCAAACTTTTCCTTATGACTTGAGGGTTTGGCCAAAATTCATCATAGACTCTTTCCTTATGTAAGTTTTATTTTTAAATGGCCAGTGAAGGTTTCTTTCCTTAATACATACACTTGCCTCTCTTTGGTAATTTCCCAATTGCTTCAAATGCTCCAGGCATATAAAACTGCACTAATGTTTGGTCCAATTAAATCTATACCTTATGGCTGAAGACCAGTTCATTTAAAATAATGCCTGCCTGTTTCCTTTTAGATGCTTTCCAGTTAGGATGCAACAATTCAAAGAATGAAAAGGCCCAGAGAATTCATCCTGCACTTCTGTTGTTTTTCAGCAGAATTGTAAAAGGCTACTAAACACTTATTCAATGCCTTTTTAAATTATACTTTTATATTCTGAATGTGAATTTAAATGTACTTAAGACCAATCTCAACTGCATTCACATCTATTTTGCAGAAGCATCCTTCTTACACTGTGCAGTAGCATTTAAACCCTTAATGTTGTTAGGGCCTTTTGAATTACTAAAACGTTTAAAAATGCTTCCATCCCCCAACTAGGGCAGTTTTGCTATATAGAGGGATTGAGTAAACACAGCCCCTAAAAAAACTTGTAACATGTTCTTACTGCAAGAGGCACACATTATGGGAGTTTCCGTGCCACCAGTTGTGTCCCCAGAGTGGTTACATCTTGAACTCACAAAAATGCTAGCAATTTTCTCAAAGTGAAAACTAGCTGCTAAGACTAACATTGACAAGGGTCAGATGCACACTTCACTTTGAGTCTAATTAACATCTAATGCCATGAAAGACATCTCTTTGCAAGTGGAACACTGGTGTTGCGGTCAGAATATGGTAAAGGCATGTGGGGGAGAGTTAAGTTATTCATCCTCAATGACGTTCTGGGCCACATCCGATGGTACTCTTGCTACCACTTTCCAGACAGCACTTCAAATTGCTGTATTCTTCTAACTGCATAAGAACTGCATTTTCATAACAGCAGGTTGCAATTTGAGTGCTTAGTCCCCAAACAGAAGCACTTTCTTAAGAGAAGAAATCAAGATGCTTATCAACAAATGAGAAACTTTATACCGTATTTGTTGCATTATAAATTGATCATCTGGGGGGGGGGACACTAGATATACAGCATACATATATACAGATATATGTATTACAGACTGGCTAAATTCCTCTTCCTGGCGCTTAAGTGTCGGAAGCGTAAAATCGAATGCCTCAATGTGGGTTTACCTGTATAATGTAAATAATGCTGCCCGTGTTTTGTTTTGTTTTTACTTGTGTATCTTTTTGATGTTTTTATTGAGAAATGTTTTTCTGACTATCGGTCAAATAAAGGAAAAGTAAAAAGTATTACAGATATATGTATATCCAGATATACAGCACAGAGCAGCATGGGATATAGGTTGATCAAATGGAAAGGGGCTACTGTAACAACTGTGGAGATGTGGGAGTTGGCAGGTTCAGATATTTAGGAAGGGTGCAGAATGTTGCACCTGCTGAAATGCCCTCTTCTACAAAACTACTAAAAGTTATTAAGATTGCTGTCCTCCTTTGTATCTACCGGTAGTAGAAGTACCTGCTGACAGATGAACTTAAGCAAAGTAGTGAAAATGCAAAGATAATCAAGGACTCCTATAGGAAGAAATATAAGTGATGTGGAAAATGGCAAGCAAAGAAAGGTAAGATCATCTATGTTAATCATCTATTATGCTCTGGTCTGTATTTCAAGAGACATGGTTTCTGATGGATGGCAATTTCACGTTATGTTGTGGATATAGAGCAACTGCAATAATTCTTTGACAAAAACTAAAGGAAGCTGAAACTGCGCTTCTCAGGGTTAGAGAATGTAAGAACATATTTCCAGCATCCTAAACTTGTGTTCGTTTGTTTTTTTAAAACCCTGATTGAAAGTTTCCCTCAGTTAGTTTGATTCTTACTATTTCATTGGTTTGTAAATTTATTTGAAATTAATTTTATATTTACCAGGACAAGTGGCAATAGGTAAGAGACTTTGCTTCTTTGCTCTATATGTCATCTGGTAAGTACACAGTTAGTGTTTACAACATGTGAAGCAGCAATAGCAAATACAACAAAAGAGGGAACACTAATATAATATGGATTATTGTGGAGACCTCGATGACTAGCCAGAATACCTTCCCGTATTTCGCTACTAATTTTAAGGTCTTCCTCCTTCCCCCTCATTGGTTCCTTGTGGACACAATGGAGTTACTCTTCATTCAACCAGAGCATCAGAATCAATCAAGTACAGTAATTGTGCTACCTGCTGATGTATTTCAAGAATGCACCATACAATGCACTTAAGTGCACTTCAAGTGCACCTCTGTTCATTCACGTTTGCTAATGTTTCAGTGGCTCTGGGGGATGTAACTGGACATTTTGCAAAATAGGTGGGTATAAGCTGTTACGTTATCTCTGCAATGTAAAAGATAAAACGGAGGTGGTGCAGTTAACCCTACTTTAGGAAGGGTAGCAAAATTCTTGCTCCCTCAGAATCTATTACAGTGAGATTATAGTTGGTATGGTTCCATTTAGATTTAGCAGGTGGGTTGTAGGAGAGCCAAGATTCATTATAAGCAGGGCAGAAAGAATGACTTGGCCTTTACTTAATTAGCTATGCTGAATGGCTTATGAGAAATATGTCTTGTGGTATTTTGTAATATATCTGAGATCTAAATAACTTAGGTTGCAATCCTATACCTAGGATTAAGTGTCACTGAACTGATGGGACTTAATTTTTACTCATGGATAGGACTGCACTGTTAATCTCAAATTAATTAAGGATATGAAACGTCTCTTTTCCTAGTTAACACCAACCTGCAGGCATTAAGTAAAAGTTGTTTTATCCACTGGAAAAAGCTGAAGTTGGCTGCTACACCTGTAGAAAAAAAAAGACAAAATAAGTTGCACTATTGATAAACTGCTCCTAATAACTTGACACATAGTCTAAAACCCTGCATTGATCCTTACTAATCCAAGCTGGCCCAAAGTTTAAAGGTTTAATAATGGTGGCAATGTGTTTTTCATATTTCTCCTCAAATTGAGGCTTTGCGATAGTCACTGAAGCAGTTAATGCAGGCTGTAAATAATACTTGAGGGCAAGACAGTTTGAGCATATAACGCCGATCCTGGCCTGACTGCACCCACCAGCTGCTATTTAGTTTCCAGGACAATTCAAAGTGCTGGTTTGGACCTATAAAGCCTTAAACGGCTCAAGACTGCAATACCTCAAAGGACTGACTCTCCCCATATGAACTGACACGGACTCTTCAATCTGTATCTGAGGCCCTTCTTCATGTGGCTCCACCATGAGGTCCGAAAGGTGGCAACTTGAGAATGGGCCTTTTCTGCGGTGGCTCCCTGCTTGTGGAATGTTCTCCCCAGGGAGTCTCACCTGGCATCTTTGTTACCTCTATTTAGCCATCAGGCAAAAACATTCCTCTTTCACCCTGCCTTCGGCTAATTAAACTATGGCCGTTTAAAATGAGGGAGGGGGTATTGCTTTCGTTCCTTACTATGTTATGTATTTTTGTGCTTTTATATTGTAAACTGCCCTGTAATCCTCGGGTGAAGGACTGTCATACATACATACATGCATAAAGCATGCTTGTGCCAAAAGGTCCAGGCCTGTAAAGTGATGGCATGTGTCTTTGGACACAGAGTCAGGATCTTATGAATAAGGAATCCCTGAAAGATGAGATCTAGGGGGGGGGGGCAGAGTATATAAGGTCTCCCTCTTGAGCCTTCTAGTTGCTGGCCCCTTGTTCACAAACCTAGCTAGACTTTGTCCAGACTCCCTGTGGTATTGACCCTGGACTGTTGCCTGACACTGGACCACATTTTTGGCCTGAAGTGATTCCCTGTGCTTGACCCTAGTTTGTTTAGATGGCACTACATCCTCAACCTTGCTCTCCTTGGTGTTTTGGTAAGAGGTTTATACAGGGTGAGTCTTTTAAAAGAGGCCCCGTGGAACATGTGCACTCTGTATCCATGGGGCCTCTTTTAAAGGACCCACCCTGTACCTCCTATGGCTGAGGGCACCCACCCAGCAGGAGGACTCTCCTTATGTTCTGACAGGCAGCTCTGTGGTTTTTTTGGGGGGGGGATTTGCTTTTTACAAAATGGAGCCATTGAGACTACAATTTGAAAGAGGGGGGCTGTTGTGGGTGGGGAGAAGGTGATCTTGAACCCTTTTCTACCAAAAATACTCCCACAAGCTGCATTTTACCCATCAAGAAAACATGCAGGTAACCATGTAGGTAAAAGCTGCGCATCGGGGGCAATATTGGGTGGTGCTGTTTGTTTATTTATTTAATAAAATTTATGTACTGCTTTATTGTAAAACAAACAAACAACCCTCAAACTGGTTTACAAAAAGAATTTATCAATGAAATTAAAAAGGCAGTTAAAACAACAATTTTAGACATTCAAAAATAATTAATCAACCATAAGTTTAAAAAACCACATGTCAACACATGTCAACCACATGTAAAACACATGTCAACGTTCTACAGGTTTGAGAAGGCCATCACCGCAGTGACTTGAGGTGAAAAGATAAGACCTGCCCCCTGCCAGCACAATTTTGTAAGAACAAAACTATCCCTAAAAAGAATCAGAGAGCTACATCTTGAGACATAGTGAAATTGAATTAAAGCCTGGGAACCACTGCGATAGGCTGTGGTATTTGCTATTTTAGTGCCATCGAGTACTACATTCTAAATCAGACACACACAAAACCCCTAAACACCTGACATGCACAGACTCTTTTAATACTCTTTTAGCTTAAAGAGTATTTCCTCAGATTACATTTCTTGAATATTTAACATGTTTTACTTCATAAATCAAAGGGGCTTCCGCTTTGTAGTCAGAAATTCTGGTATTTAATGAGATTCTTATTGAGATTCCAATCTTCGAAGCATTTTTCTCAGGAGGATTTATCTAGACGGGTGGATGGGAGGTTATGAATGGATATGACCCACTTATATTTTCATATTAAAAACAACATTCCTGTAAGGCAACAACTCCACCTAATTTATTCCATGAAGGTGCAACAGAATAAATTAAAATATTTTGCAAAAGGTATCAAATAGTTGAGGCTGATCATTCAAAATGCAGCCAAACTATTTAAATGGGCAGTCTGCAGGGCTCCCTAGATGTCGCTGCACCTAGCCTCTCATCAGACCAAGCTAACTGTCAGGAATGATAGAAGCTTGTAGTCAAACATCTGGAGAGCCACAGGTTCCTCACCCCAGATTTAAAGAACCCTATTTTATGACTTGCAACAAAACCATTCATGTAATCTGCAGCTAAGATCAGGGCCTCCGTGTCAGACAGACACTGCCAGGTTCAGAGAGGAAGAGAGCATGGTGAAAAGTTCTGAGTGACACCTCCTCTCCCCCCACCATTACGAAATTCATCTCCACTGAGACTTCCTAATGTTCAAGTCTCAGGGTCTTTCAGAAGTAGTGCAAGAGAATGGGTTGCATTTGGAAGATTAGGGTTACATCAACAGAGGGATGGAAAGTGTAACTGCCTTTTTATCTGCCTAACATTTCTTCTGCTACAATTGGATTGATTATGCTCTTATCATCACCATCATCCACCCCAACAACATTTGGTAGTCTAAGGCTAAGCTACAAAAATAAACAAGTAAATAGAAAAAGTGTGAACATCAATGAGAAGATGGGACATTTTCATGCAACTAAAACATAATGAAAACTGAGACCGATCTAAGTGAAGACACTTACCAGGTGGTAGCCCTGGACTCACTTGGCCAATGTAGAAATACAGAATAATTGCTAATCCCAAATTTACAAGAGTGTAGATCCACTGAATAACAAACATAATGGCAAGTGATCCTATTGCCTGGTGGAAAATGTAAAATGTAGGATTACTCTGGGGTACAGTAACTAGCGCTGCCACCCCCCCCCCCCGAATGTTTACTTTATTTTAAAATCAAACATTGCTGGGCAATCTGAAGGAGAGCAAGTTGCTTAGAATAATTCTTCCAAGTTTCATCCTACTTTTTACAACTTTTCAGGACCCACCACAAAACCCATTCTGGTACTTAGTAGAGGTGGGGGATAACCTCTCATTTCTTCAGTGGCATGGGAAACAAGATGCATTTTGAGAATGTGGTCTGAAGCAAATTACATGACCCACATTCTCCAAATGCCAGCCTGAGCATGTGATTAGTCTAAATTAGAATTTTCAAAGAGCACATGGTGATCCAAATGGGAAAAGCAGCTGAAAATTTAGCTCCATTTAGTTTGAATGACAGGCAGGAGAACACAAGAGTTCTACTAAATCAGACCAAGCGTCCATGTAGCCCAGCATCGTGTTTCCAATCATGTGACCTGCCAGATGCTTCTGGAAAGCCCAGAAGTAGGGCATCTCATATACATATTGCTTCTGAATCTGGTAATTCCATGTAACCATCAAGGCTAATAGTTGCTGATACACCTCTCCTCCACTAATCTGTGTACTCACCTTTTAAAGTTCCCTAAATCACTGTTCACAAGGTAGGTTTGTATCCATACTGAAAAACAACAACTTTGAAATCTTAACTCCATTGGGTTTCATCTTACCCAATTGTGAACAGGTTCCTGGTGATGCTATACTATAATTGGCTGGTTCATTTTGTAGTTCCCTGATTTGAAGCATCTCATAGCATCCTCGCATCTCACTCCAGATTGCATTACCTTTTTTGCTATTTCTTGTTTCCTCCTAGGTTTCCAACCCAACACCTATACTGATGATGATGATGATGATGATGATGATAATAATAATAATAATAATAATAATAATAATAATAATAATAATAATAATTTATTATTTATACCCTGCCCATCTGGCTGAGTTTCCCCAGCCACTCTGGGCGGCCCCCAATCGAGTATTAAAAACAATACAGCATTAAATATTAAAAAACTTCCCTAAACAGGGTTGCCTTCAGATGTCTTTTAAAAATAGGATAGTTGCTTATTTCCTTGACATCTGATGGGAGGGCGTTCCACAGGGTCGGTGCCACTACCGAGAAGGCCCTCTGTCAGGTTAAAACTTCGTATTCAAAGATACTCTCTTGCATCATATATATGTAGCCTTTTCTGTGAAGCTTGAAGCATCCCTATGGATCTGTAAGTAATGTTAGTTGCCACTTGCTTATTATCCTTAAGAAAGGTATGAAATATTATAGAGTAACTCACACCAACAAGGGAAACCCAGCGGTCACAGAGTCTTGAGTAGAAGGATGCTGGCATTTTCTGAATTTCTAATTCTTGGTTTTGTTGTTTTACATTTAAATCTACAGAAGGAGAGAGACAGTAGAACAATGGATAGATTCTGAAGGATCAGGCCTAGGCACTCAAGTGCCTTTGATAGGGATCAGTGCTCACTATGCCTGAACAAAACTTCTTCCTTCTTCTGTCAGAAGTTCAAATCCAGCTGCAGTGTCTTCTCCCTCCCACCCCCCAAAAACCTATTGCTTTCAGAGGATACAATTCAAGTATCAGGTGCTGTGTTGTTCTGAGGTTTTCTAGCAACAAGAAGCTAACTTTTCTCCTTCTCTGGTGTGAAAACCCCAAGAAAGCCCTAGTCTGCTTCAAGAGCCCTAGCTAAGAAGAAAATCTCTGCAAGGAGATCCTACTGAAGACGGTTAGTTAAGAATGGGGCTAAAATTAAGGGATTCTTCAATGTCAGCTCCTCTGGAAGAGGGTTTGGAGAGGCTCAGGTAACAATTTCCCCACTACTAAGCAGATGTTTTTGTTCCTGTCTACAGTCCAGCATTTGTTGGCCAATCAAGACGAGGGGGCTCCTCACATAGATGCTGAGGGAGTGTCCTTCTTGGCATGAGGCTTCCCTGACAAGCTCCAAGGTTTCAGAGGAACATAAATATATCACTGACACATGCAGAACATACAGCTGGCCAGCACTCCAGCTCTTCTCCTTTCTCTACCCCTTTCCTATTACTATATTCCTTGCAAAAATGAAAATGAAAATCCCAATTATTTGGAAACATGGTTTGTGCAAGTAGAAATATATTATGCTACAACTAGTTCTGGTCACAGAATTTAGAATTTATTCACATTCAGATAACACAGCAGTCCAAGTTATGAGATCTTCCAATAAGATTGTTTAGGTAAGGAGAGCTTTTGCTGAGCTTAGCTACTGAACGCTGCATGCCTCAGGTCCTTTTCACACTACAGTTATGCAGAAGGCAACATTTTGGAAAGGGGGAAATATATGGGCATGAAACTGAACAAATTCAATTTCTAGACCAGAATCAGAATTATCTGAAGACCACCACAGTCATTTCTGCCTGTAAAGAATGGAGAGTTGATGTCTAGGATGTTAACTTTTGCAAGCTATTCCCTCCCATGTCAAGGTAAAAATAAATGTTGTGATATATCCCACAGTGAAAGGATTCATATGTAGACTACTGGCACGGTACACTGTAAACAGTAAATCTTCCTGCACTGAATTAAATCTGGGCAACATTTCCACAGGCAAATTAGAGGAGAACCTCTTGTGAATCATTAAAACAGACTCTACAGTTATGAAAAAAAGGATAAATTGTTGCCAGGTTTGACAGACTGACCCTGTAAAACCGATTTCCATCCTTGCCTATGGAGGAGTACCAGCAATATTCTTCATTATTATAAGGTAGGTTTAATTGTGCTTCTTGTTACCTTCTACTTGGTGACTGGCAGTTTTCTGCCTCTCTTCAAAATGCTGGCCTCTGTCCTGGTCTTGCTTCCACTTGGGTCCTACAGCAGCAGAACCCTCTTCGTCCTGGTGATTCAGCTCTGAAAAGCTCTGCATACTTTTGTCACTGGATTCCAAGTCACCACTGCAAAGATCCTGGGTAGAGGCAATGTTATTGCCAAGATCCAAGAGAAAGCTGTCTTGTAACGTTTGTTTGACTGCCTTCTTCTGCTTCCTCGGCCTGGCTATTTGGCTAACACCCATGTCCTTTTCTTTTCCCTCAAGATTGGCCCCTGGGTCTTGACTGGGAGGCCTAAAAAGATGATCCATGTCTTTTGTGAATTCTAGCAAGGTGCCATCTGATCGGCCTTGCATTATTCCACCTGATCCATAACAGGATGGCCTGTCCAGTATTAAAGGCCGAGAGCAGCTGAGCACAACCTTGGAATCCTCTCTCAATATCTTTTTAGAGCTCTGCTGAAGTCTGTAGCTCATGGAGACAGAGAAATAGGAGTAATCCACAACAATATAGGTAAGCATGAAGTTTATGGTGACAATTGGAGCGAGAACATTCACTTGGCCAATAAAAACGAAGGCCATGGTGATAAGGCTTGTTAAGCAGATTGCAGCCACCGGGGTTTTGTTTGGTCCTTTCTATAGTTAGAACAGAAAGAATATGCATATTGTTATGTATGGGTAATAATCTGATTAGAATCTTTGTACAGTGGACCCTCGACTTACGAATGTAATCCGTTCCGACAGGACAGTCAAAAGTCGAAAAAATCGTAAGTTGAGTCCCCATAGGAATGCGTTGGAGAACACATTCGTAGGTCGAAAAAACCTTCCTCGTAGGTTGAGGAAACCGCATTTAAAACGGCCGCGGCTTCCGATCGGAAGTCGAAAAAATTCAGAAGCGGCGGCAGCTTTGATCCCTCGTAACTCGAAAAACTCGTAAGTCGGGTCATTCGTAAGTCGAGGGATCACTGTAGATAGAATTCACAGAATTGTAGAGTTGGAAGGGACCCCAAGGGTCAACTAGTCCAAGCCCCTGCAATGCAGGAATCTTAAGTATGTCATACATGGCCATCCAACCTCTGCTTTAAAAGCTCTGAGGAAGGAGAGTCCATCACCTCCCAAGGGAGTCCATTCCACTGTCGAACAGCTCTGTCAGAAAGTCCTTCCTGATGTTTAGTCAGAATCTCCTTCCTTGTAGCCACACTGGGGGAGGAATGAGCTAGCTCACTCCCCACACTTTCATTACAAATCCTTTCCGTGCCCCTGCTCAGCAGCTATTAATTGTAAACAACAACAAAAAGTACACAAACAGAGGCAGCAAGTGTGTCTGTCAGATCAAAGAGAAACACTGCTATGCATTAGATTTAGAAGTTTAATGCGGACCCTCACTTTAAACAGTGCCTGTGTTCTAGAGCAGTGTTCTCCAACCTTGGGTCCCCAGATGTTGTTGGACTACAACTCCCATCATCACTAGCCAGCTGGGCCAGAGGTTGAGGATGATGGGAGTTGTAGTCCAACAACATCTGGGGACCCAAGGTTGAAGAACACTGTTCTAGAGTGTTTCTGAATTCCAGCTTGGAGAGAAAAGGTTCGCCATAGGCCTTCCCTCTTAAAACAAACAACCGCCACAACAAAAGAGCTTGAGAATCATTTGGCAAAGAAAGATGCAAGAATATGTTGAGAGGTAGCAGATGAGGTACGAACAATGTGGGATGAGGGTCCATTCCAAATAAAGTTCATGGTTTAGATTACAGTGATGGCTAACCTTGACACTCCAGATGTTTTGGAACTACAACTCCCATCATCCCTAGCTAACAGGACCAGTGGTAAGGGATGATGGGAGTTGTAGTCCTACAACATCTGGAGTGTCAAGGTTAGCCATCACTGGTTTAGAAGCTAGTTTGGGTTTTCTCTTACACAAAGTTTGGAAGATTACAGTGCTTCCTACTCAGACTGACTGGAGATCTAAATATCCCTCTGCTTCTGGAAACTCAATTAGCAGCTAGCTACTAGTCTGGTGAGATAAGCCAAAGGTATGCGTGTCTGAACTTTTGTGTACTGTAAAGAAAAGGCGGATTAGTCTATGTTCCAAGTTTACATACCCCCCGTCCAAGAAATGCAAGTTTTGGTATCACATTTTCTTGGGCGATGCACTGAAGGATTCGGGGTGCTCCATACAGACCTCCCATGCAGGATGCTAAAGATGAAATGTACAAACCAAGTAAGAATAAGAAGCCCACCAAGGACACCTAAAATAAAAGAAACAAAGCAAAAATTGGCATGTTTCTTGACTAATGCTGCATACATTACAGGGCTGGCTCTGCAATTTGGTAGAGTGGTGTGGCTGCCTCAAGCAGCTGTTTGAGCTGTACAGGTGCTATACCTTCAACGCACATTTGAAGCACGTTCTTTCCTGAAAATAATTCTGGCCGCTGTAGTTTAGCCCTCACAGAGTAACCATTCCCAGCAATCCTTAACAAACGACAGTGCCAAGAATGTGCTTTAAAGGTATTGTGCGCACACAGCCTTAGTTGTTGCGAAATGATACAACGTGTTATGTATTTCGTTTGTTTTATTGTACTTCTGCTCCTAGGAAGTCATGCTTCTGGGATTTTTTGTGCACCTTGATTGGGGGTGTCATTTGCTGTTCCACATCAGACAGCAAAATGTCCTGGGCTAGCTCTGAACATCTGTGGGGTTACACAAGGGAGCTCGTATAATATGGTGATGAGTTGATAAGTCTGGAGTTCAAATCTCATCTCAGACATGAATTCACCAAGTCCGCTCACACTCTCTTGTTGCCATTGAGGACTGGCACTCTCCAGCATGCCAGGATCTGATGTCGGAGGTCGCTAGGACTGTTTCCTGGGCAGCAAAGGAAGCCTCTGGACGGAGCTTGCTGCCTGGGTAATTGGCCCCACCTACTCGCCTAATCAGCAAATTGCAAGCAGGCATGGGCCACCAGGCTTAGCCAGCCCCTCCAGTATGTAACACAGGCCCATGGCTTGCTCTGCAGCCACTTTTTGTTGGGCCACAGCACTCCCCAGGTGCAATCCAGTAGGGGCGTTTCCCCTTGATGTAGGTCAGGGACTCCCTCATTCCCAATTGACCCCATAAGTTATTCTGGCAGGCGGGCCAGAAGGGGTGGGGTCTACCCAATGCCTATGCCAAACTTCTTACATCTGTTGTCAATAAAGTTGTGGCCTGATTTCACCCAAATATTGGTTGCCATGTCTCTTATTCTTGGGTCAGCCTGGATAGCTCAGTTGGTTAGAGTGTGGTGCTGATAATGCCAAGGTTTCAAGTTTGATCCACGTATGGGACAGCTGCATATTCCTGCATTGCAGGGGGTTGGACTAGATGATCCTTGGGGTCCCTTCCAATAATACAACTCTATGATTCTATTGGGGAGGGCCAAAAAGAATAGGGGGGGGAGAATGCCTTGCATGCAAGTGGTCTAGCATGCGCTTCTGTTTTCTCTGCCTCAGCTACTATTGTTAATTTATAGGTAACAACGTTGTTTTACAAGGCTGGTGTAAGGATGATAGAGACAATATATGTGCAGAGCTTTGAACAGTTAAAACATAGTATGCTAGGAATAATTACTTCTAAGTGAATATGATTATGATCAGGTTGGAATCTAAACTCTAAAGAACATGGCAAAAAAGGCGGGTGCGGGGAGGATAGCTCCCAATCCATTGGGAAGCTCTCCTAAAACAAAATGATTGAAATTAATGGCAGCTGTTCAAGTACAATTTAAAATGTAGGATTTCAATGCAGCTTGCCCAGGAAAACATCCTGGTGGATATTTCATCTCTAATTAACATGAAAGAACACACTTTAATTTGCCCTGCATAGCTAGCAAGTATGAACTATGAACAGAGTGAAGCAATCCCACAGAAAAAGCTCCACTTAGCAGAAGCAAGAAACCTGCACAGCTTACAGGAAATGCAGCAGATTCTCAGTTCCATTTACATACTGGAAGGAAGCCTGAAGAGAGTTTTATTTCAAGGGAGTGCACTTATGTACCTGTAGACAGATAATCAAACCGGAAAAGACCCACAAAGCTAAAAGCCTCCCGATAGCCGGAAGACAATCCCATCCATCTGCCTAATGAAGAAAATCAATTTTATAGATGTTTATTTTTTACATGGAATATAACCAGATCAGGTATTTCATATAAATCAAAGTGCTCTTCTGAAACACATTCTAAATGATTTAGTGCAGAGTGATTGATCTTGGATGTATGCTTCAAAAGGTGGCTCCTGTGCAATATCAAGGGGGTTGGGCAAGATTGAGCACTGAGTGGATTGGGTCCTTTTCTGTTCCCGTTTTAAACATGCAAGTCACTTTCTTCTCAAGCTATGTTAGAAAAGAAAAACTCTGTAGCCCAACCTTGCACATGTTTACTTGAATGTTAAGTCCCAATGAGTTTACTGGGTCTTATTCCCAACAGAGTATAGGACTGCAGCACCAGTGCTTTAAGCAGTTTGCAGTTAGAAAAACTGCATTTTTCACCATTTGATCTGGTAATCCAACTAACTTTTCCCCTGTGCATACAAACAAAAGGAAACAGAACAAAGCTAGCATACGTACATGTTTATTTTCTTATGACAACAACTAGAGGCCTCAGCTCATTCTGCATTACATATTCCCTACTAGATACAAGCAAGGTCTGTAAATATATTAAAAACTGTGGACAGAATATGCTTGCCCAGAAGTCAGATGAGATATGACCAGGTAAGGGCACACCAGGTGCTTAACAGCAAATAACCAGCCCCCCATCTGTCATTAGGCCTAGAGACACTACCAAAACTACTACAACATCTGAATACTATTACCATTGTTTCAGCTCCTCATGAGTAAACACTCTGCTTCCTTTCTGGGTTTGCTAAAGGGAAGATGAGGAGAGGGAGGAACACTGAAGTTGCTAAGCATCCGCAGGATAAATTGCACCAATTCTGGCTTACGTGGCTAGAATGAAACAAGGATTGAAGTTGCTGAGAGGGCACTGGGGGAGTGGAGGGTGCCATGCAGGGAGAGCTATTCATCAAACCAAGGGTGTTGAGCCTGGATTGGGAACACTAACCTGTTATGTTTTGCTATTGCACCGAGCAACCTCAGAGGGCAGTTCTCTTACATGGGAAGAACACTTAGTGTTCAATTAGCACCTGTTACTTGGGGACCACATAGCTGGCTTAATGCTCTCCTTTTGTATTCCCTAATTTATAAATGCGGGCTGAGCACAGGAAGCAACCTTATCCTGAGTCAGTCCATTGGTTCATCAAGCTCAGTACTGTCAAGGATGACTAGTAGCTGCTCTTCAGGGTTTCAGACAGCAGACATTTCCGGCCCTACCTGGAGACGCAGGGGATTGAACCGGGAACTGCATGAAAACCATATGCTCTACCAATGATTCACACCATTGAACTACAAGCCTTCTACAGCTGACATGCATTTAATAATAATAATAATAATCCTAAGAAAACATTCAGTTTTATGTATATATATCACCTAAGAAAATATGGTATATTATAGAAGCACAACCCCTACACGTTTACTCAGAAGTATTCCCCACTATGTTCAATGGGGCTTTCTTCCTAGTAACTGTGTTTAGGATCACAGCTTGTTTCTGCTTATGAAAGCAGTCTGCAGGACCAGGAAGATTAAAGAATTCATGCAGTCTTTCAAAACCAATAAAGCCCATACAAAACCAAACTAAGCTTCTTTCTTCATATACAAAACTGTGTTGCTGACAGAGAAAAAGAACAGAGGAAAGGGGAGGGGGGGCAAGAAATATAAGTTTTCAATTGGAAAATGAACAAATAAATAACTGATTTGAAAATAGCATTGCTACCCACTGTCATAATACATTTTTAAAAGTCATCTCACTGTGCATTTGAAAACAAATAGTGGATTGTATCAAGATTTGCATATAATTTCAGTTATCCAAAAGGTCTGTATTTGAAAGTGCTACTTGACATTCCATTCACAACTTGGAAGGAAGTTGTCTTTTCATTGAGATGCTCAAAAGTACACACACACAAAAAAACACCATTCAATGAAGACAAATTCTTCACAAAGAATTCTTAATTCAAATTTGATCACCTCTAATATCCCATTTACTTTATTTCCTTCTCTCTTAAGTTTAACAAAATTGCATTTGATGACCATGTTACTTTAGGAATAAATGATAAATATACTACCACATTATTTTTTACAAATTACATTTGCCACACAAGACCAGCAAAGTGCAATTCCGTCAGCATATTTTAATCCTTTTATTACATCAGCAGCACCTTGTATCGCTCAAAATAGAAAGCCCTTGTCTCCTGATTCCTGTGTTTTCATGTTGAATAAAGATGGGCTCAAGCTTTCTTTCCAAAAGAATTTGCTGAGCCGTCTCTTTTCCGAAAAAAGCAAAATTTAAACTAGCGTTTTCCATATGGCTTGCATTCTCTCTGTTTGCTAAAGGTAACAGCCAAGTGTGCTCCTTCTCTACTGTGCTGGACCCATTAAATACACATTATGACAACAAGGCTGGCTAGACCAGAACACAGTGTGAACTCCATTCACAACAGGGGATTTACTTTCTAGCAGACCAAGTAAGAGAGCTCCATCATGATTGGTCTGATGGCTACAGGTTTAATACCTGCCTACACAACAGGAATACAGTGTGGTATAACAGAGATCTTGGCTCAAATCCCTGCTTAGCCAGGAAGCTAACTGGGTCAAAGTGAACCAGGCACTATTTCTCAACCTGACCTCCCTCAACAAGTTGTTGTAAGGAGAACATGGTAGAAAATAGGTGTTGTCTTGAGATCATTGGAGAAATAGCAGGATTAAAATGGATTATGATGGTTAATAACTTGTGAACCAAAAGCCAAAGGCAGGCTACAATTGAATGGCTATTCAACAACCCTATTTTTGTAGTCTCACGCTGGCAGCAAAATCAGGAGGTGTTTTGGGTTTTTTAGTTTGGTAGGTTGCAAATTGTTTGAGCTTCCTAGCTTTTTTTTTTTTAACTGCACAACAAAACATAATGAATCAACAGCTAAGTGATCAGCCAAGAGAGCTCTCCAAGGGTGCTTCCAGACTTTCGCCATTTTGGGGTGGGAGTCAATCATGTGCCAGAAAACGGAGGCTGTGCAATTATAGTTGTTTGGGAGGTCTTATGCAACAAACCTGCTTCCCAAAAAGACTGGACTTTTTGTGATAAGTGACATGAAACACACTGGGAAGTGTGAGATAGGATGCAACAGAGATTTCCCTCTGGCTCTGATGAACTCTGCCATTTGGCGAGAGGTTCAGTGCTGCAGAGGGCCTGGCTACACCTGCCAACATGTAGTCTGCCATCCAGGTGCTGGTCCAGACCCGTATCTTCTGAGCTTCAACAAGATGGCAACATCATGTGTCCTCAGACCATGCCCTGGAACTATTAAGAAACTGTTCTTGAACATGTAAGGGCAAATTGCTGAATTGCGTCCTTAAGGATGCAAAGAACCAAAGAATCATAGAGTAGGAAGGGACCACAAGGGTCATCTAATCGAGGCATAGGCAAACTCGGCCCTCCAGATGTTCTGGGACTACAACTCCCATCATCCCTAGCTAGCAGGAACAGTGGTCAGGGATTATGGGAGTTGTAGTCCCAAAATATCTGGAGGGCCGAGTTTGCCTATGCCTGATCTAATCTAATCTCTTGCAATGCAGGAACCTTTTAGCTCAAGATGTATCCCCTGACTTTCAAACCAATGAAGTGCTAATTTCAATCACAATAAGCTAAAATGGGGAAATAAAAGGAAACCTTTAATATCAGACTTCATAGCTACAAATTGGCATATATATATCACAATGGAATGTCTAGTATTTAATAATCCTCTTAACTTTCACTGCAGTTATGCTGGGCTAAATCTGAAAGTGTAAGATTGACTTTCTGAAAGGGAGTCTTTATAATTTTATTTAGCAATTTCAATTTGGTCTGGGGTCCCAGTGAAGGAATAGGAGACACTGAACAATATACAGCATTTGCCATTTGATAATATTGGCCTGCTTTAATTCTTAAGGCTCTTAGTTCAATCCCTCTGTTAAGAGGTAATACTGAGATCTGTAAGAGAATGTAAGCTGCCCAAATCAGTTTTCCACAGTAAATTCAGTGTGGGATATTCCAAAAGGAAGTAGACCTTCATACTGGCTACAAAGTGTAATTTTAAGGCAGCAGTTCCCACATTTTTTGTTGCACAAATGGCCATTTATTGTAAGCTGCCCAAGGAGTACCATACAAATGCTGAAAAGTAAATAAATGAAACTTTGATCTGCATAATAAACAAAATTCTGCAGATGCACAGTATGCAGAGTTGTATCTATGTTGTATCTATGAGGCTTGGTGCATAAAGATAAATAATATACTGCATATATTACAATATACTACATTATGATCAATACAGGCATTTGAAATGAATAAGAGAAGTTTGGGAAATCCAAAAACCTCGTAAGTCCCTTCTCTGTCCCCATTCCTCTAACTCTTCCTGGAGCATATCGCTCATACAAGTTTGGTCATCTGTGATCTATACTTGCTGCTGCTATTTGTGTAACATACTGATGGCATGTGTAACATGTTGCTCTGCTTCAGGGAGCAAGGGCAGAATCTCTTGCCTCTGACTGAGAATCAAAACATTAAGTTTGCTGTACACCTGAACCACGTAGACTTTGGCTTGTGTAAACCATAGTAAGCCTAGTTTAGACAGTGCAAATGCAAACTAAAGTGAAGCAGTGAGGTGGCAAATCAGATCACACAAGGGGAGGAAGACAGAGTGCACAAGCCCAGCACGCATCTACGTAGTGCCACTCTATGATTTGGCTTTTAGTCTGAACAGACTCAAGCTCCAGGACACAGAAATCCCATAGCTTGTTTTCAAATATGCAAGTTTTCAATTATGCATTTTCAAATCCATCTGTTTTATGTAGCTAAAGAATCTCAGTTAGTTACCTTTTCTGCCATCATAAAATCATAGCGCAGTGATTCCCGGGTACAAGTGGCTCCCAACAAAAAAACAAATACTATGTATAGAAACCACCTGCGAAGAAATGAAAGAAATATTAGTGTGAAGCAGATGAGGACCATCAATTATTTTTCTAAATTATGTTAGGCATCTATTGCCTTACAGTATAACATTATCCACTTAAGTAAATAATCAATGATAGTAGCATGTAATCTTCCTTGTTCTACGTCAGGCATCCCCAAACTTTGGCCCTCCAGATGTTTTGGACTACAATTCCCATCATCGCTGACCACTGGTCCTGTTAGCTAGGGATCATGGGAGTTGTAGACCAAAACATCTAGAGGGCCGCAGTTTGGGGATGCCTGCTCTACGTTCTGAAAATGCTCTAATAGTTGCTTCATTGCTATTCCCATTTGAGTCTCTGCACAAGTGGTGCCCAGAACTAGACACAGGTGAGGTCTGACCAGTTATCTCACCCAGTAAGACAAAGCATATAGGAGTGTAGCCAAGTACTTTAACTACTGTGCCACAATCTCTGGTTACAAATCAAAGTATTTATCTGTAAACCAAAGTGAGAAACATCAATAAAGGCAGCAGTGTATCTCATTTATTATAAATTCGAATCCAATGGGATCCTTTAATTTAAGAATTATTTCTAAAAATCCATTTGCCGTGGAATTTATCTAGGGATCTGCGGTGGATGTTAGAGAAAGACTCAGCCTGTTTGTTTCATATTCCGTGTGGAGCTTCCTCCCCCACCAACTAGAGGAAGAGGTTGGGGCTTTCCCCCTTTTCTTTTAAGATTTATTCAGTTTCAGAAGAATCTCAGCATCCACAAATTCTTATATATCCTCTAAATCAGAAATAGAAGGGGGGGGGGGACAAACACCAATTCATTATTCTTTTTGCTAAGCTGCCCAGGAAGATTCTTTGACTGTCTGCCTAGGTTTGATTTGTCAGGTAATAAACAAATCTATTTCATATTACAATAATCTTTATCACACATGACAGAAAGAAAGTTACCAGGAGGTTTCCTCATAAGCACCACCACCTTGTTTTCAAGGGACTTACGAAACACCTATAGCAGATAGGGATCCTATAGGGATATCTGTAGCAGGCTTCCTGAGATCGCCACTCATATTGAACCCAGCCATCACACCTGCGTTTTGGGAACACGGGGAAAATAAAGAGGACACTGTGTTAGATTGCTGTAAGACAGTGGCCTTTTTAAAAACATCACCGGTGCATATGCTGATATCAGGGCCATGTATACAAGCTTTGTGATTAAGCCATCAGGTATCCAGTGGCAACAAGCTACGAACTACATGCCCACAAAGAGGTTTTTTGTTCCAAACTGGACAATGGCACTGGAAGAAAAAGCAGAGATTTAAACAAAAAAGGCCTTATCTCAAAACTATCACTTGAAAGCAGTCCCCTCTCCAAATGACCGCTGACATTCAACTCTGCAAATCATTCAAACAGGCCACACATATTATGTGGGTAGTGTACTCCAAATATATTATAGGTTCTGACACATTCACAAGATAACTCTTGTTACAAAATGTTAAGATCACGAGCCTTCAGGACAAAGGGATCCAGCATTTGCCCTTTATGTCTGTGATTACTGTTACCCACCCTCTACCAATTTGGTATAGGTGGGCTCTCATTAATGAATTAATTGCAAAGTGTTCTTTTGGTAACTATTTGATAAGACAACAGTCACATACATACACTCAGTACGCAGGGAAAAGGATTACCCAGCACTCCGCAACACACATCTTTCTTCCAAGTAAAAAGGCACTAGAACTGAACCGAAAGAGCACTTTCCTATGTTACAGCTTACAGCAGCTCAGACAAAGGGCTTATCGGCACTTCCTCTTGGTTCACTGCTTTCCCCCAGGGAAAACCACTCCTTAGGACTCAGCTGGAGCAAACAGCAATCGGGTTTTCAGTGGGTTTGCTGTTTGTTCCGATTTAGAGTGAGTTTTCCCTGGGAAAGGAGCGGGGCAAGGGGAAATCACTTGGACCAGTGCTTTCTAAGCACAAGGCAAGTGGAAGTGTGGGCAAGCTAAAAGTCAGTTCACGGTATCAATAATCATCACCTGCTTTGCTCTAACTTGGGCCTTTCATTATTAACCTCAGTTTTGCATTCACACAGTAGCAATCCGTCATTTTTATCACAGCTCAAATGCTATCTTTCTCTGCTACCAAGACATTTTTTGATTGCTCTGCTTGTTTTGATTCTGTCTCATTCCAACCCAAGAAAGGACACCCCAATCCAATAGTGTTTGGGTGCTGCTTGATACTTTTAAGATTGTCCCATTCTGTAAAATCAGTTTCCTGTTAAAGGTTGTACTTTTAGCAGCAGCCATGCCCTGCTGGGATGGAGGACCGATTCAGATGATCTGCCCTAAAAGGCTAATGGAAACTGGTTCTTGAGTACTCTGGAGAGTTTCCCAGTGGATGGAGACTGCGATACTGTTTAGGCCCTGGTCCTATTGTGGGACGGCAAGATGAGGAGGACTGTTGATACAGTCACTCCCAAGGTCCTCTCCAATGCTACAGGGTCCATATAGCATCTTGGTTTATTAAGGTTTTGTGGGAAATGTTTATTTTTATGTACACAACTTAGAAATGATTACGCAGTATATAAATGCCATAAACAAAGAGGTGCCTTCTGCCAGCTTTGGCTGATTCGCCAGCTATGTCTGTTCCTCAACCAAGATAACCTGTACAGTTTTGCATGCTCTAGCAACCTTTCGCCTAGATCACTGTAGCACACTCTACTTAAGATTAGCCTTGAAAATTGCCAGAAAAGTGCAGCTAACACAGAATGCAGTTTCCAGAATAATGTTGGGTGCCTCTGTGCAATCTACCATAATGTCCATTCTTGCTGCCTATACATTACCATGCCCAGACCTGGCATTAACATACAAAACCTATTCTAGTATCAGCTATCCTTGGATTTCAAAGTGGCCTTTGAACACTTACTGGAGAGACCATATCCTATTGAACGCAGGGAGACTCACTTCAGAGTAAACATGCTTAGGATTACTCTGTAAGTACATATTTCAGCCCAAATGAGCAAACTGTTTAATACATTTCTCTGTACACACACACTCACACATGTATGGTAAAAAAAAAAAATCCTGTCTGCCTACATCTGGAATGGCTTTCCCTCAGTATTTTTAAACTATCTGTGGTTGTTGTTGCAATCTCTCTGAACTAATTCAGTAAAATCAACATCTCCCACACCCACAACTTCTCATGCAACCCATGCAACAGTTTAATTGCTTGGATGACAGAGCCACTTCTTTACTATTACATTACAAAATGTTCGGGAAGAAAGCCAGTAGCTTCATCTGAAATGCTTTAAATATCTATTACAAAGAAAGGAGCAGAGCTGCATGACATTATTGGCCGTGTGGCTATAAAATAAAGTAATATCACTGTTACTTACATCAGTGGAGCATGATAAACAAAAAATCCAAAGACACTGAGAGTGAAATTTAATCCACAACCTTCAATTCATTACCGTATTGTTATTATTCTCTGTCCAAGCAGTCTCTAGAAATGTCACGTTAGTCTGATTTAACTGCACTGGAGCCAGATAGTGACTTAGTTGCAGAACTCTACGTTACCGTAAGTGAGACCCAACTATGACCTTTGGTTCTGGCATGCTCAAGTAGGAGCAAGACTGCTCCATCTGTGTAGCTAGAGCTGCAGTTGCCTCTGCCAGGCTGTTCAAGTTATTAGCTCTGCAATCCTAAGGTCCCTGGCAGAGTGCGCCAGGGGCTATAGGGAGCACAGGGTCTCTTTCTCTCTCCCCCCAAGGGCAGAAAAAATGGGGAAAGAGCTTTAACCATAGACAGGGATATCTGAAGTCAGAAATCCTTTCTCCACCACCATTGAAACTTCTGCAGCCTTTCCCTTAACAATGTTGAAGCTCCAATATTGGTAGGGCTACAAACTGGGGGTGGGAACTGAAGGAAGGACACAGTCTCCCTTTGCTGGATGAGGTAGTTGAACCACCTTCTGTTTCCATCTTCCTCCCACACTTGGAATTGCAGCTTAAGTTGAAGAATGGGCTTGGGTTAGTCAGAACCTCATCTTTTTTTCATAGAAAGCAATGGCCTTTCTGAAAATATTGCTCATGTGGCTTTCTGCCATTTCAGAATGTCAAAGCAATTCCTTACATTTATTCTCAGCTTAACAGGTGCATCCAGGCATAAAACCAGCCACTGGCAAACTCCAGTGCTGCTAAACCACACTCACTGGTAAATTAAGAGCATGATTCCTTAAATCTACAAACTGTATTCAGTACCGCCCACATGAATCCGCCAGTAAGATTATCCACCACAAACTGCATTTAACGTTTTGTTATGACACTATATTATAGACAGGTGCCAAGATCAATAAATGGGCAGTCTATGTCAAACACAAGAGAGGATAGGAGTCTAAATAAAAATGCAGGGAGATCTGAGTGAAAAACCTTTGGCTTGCAAGTAAAAAGTTTGCAAACAGTTTGTCAGATCTAGAATGGTTTACACCTGTGGCCCTCCAGGGAACCTGTGGCCCTCCAAGTGTTGTTGAACTCCAACTTCAATCAATAGTCAGGGATGATGGGAGCTGCAATCCAACATCATATTGGAGGACTGCAGGTTCTTTAAGCCTGGTTTACACAGATTTTAGAAAGAAGCAAAAACCTTGACTAGGGGCCAATCAGGGCCCCAGAGAACCCTGAAAGAAGAGAGACTGGTGCTAGTATCCTTCATCAAATCTTATGTGCTAGCTCTATATCCCAGGAACTTAAAGAATAACTTGCAGTACTAGCCTCCAAGTGAAAAGCGCCCCTCAGTCTATATAGCCCACCAAGGACGTCATAAAGCTTCTTCTAATGTTTGTCTGGGAATATAAAACAAGAGCATTTGTCAAGCTCATCACAGGCTGCAATACTTGGCTGGTGGTCCGGGTTTGGGTTGGTGGGTCACATGTTTAAGGCTTTCTTGAGAGGGGAGTTCAGGCATGGTGCACTTACCAACACAGCTTCATTTTCATCTTTGGCTATTTATACCAATGCCAAAAACAAAATTCTACAGAAATTCTCTAGAATGTAGGACTCCTACAGAATGTTCAGACTAGGGAAATACCAAGCGACTGTTTGCCATGTTTGTTATGGGCTAAACAGTCTTAATGTGGAGTAAGTGAAAGACAGTGTTGCAATAATACATTTTAGAATGGAAGCCGTGTTTGTTGTAGAAAATAACAACAGAAAGTCCTGAGACATTGACTACGCTTACATCACAATGTCGTCTGATTACTGTTAGGTCCCTTGAATATTACTACTACTAACACTAATAATAAAAATAGTATGTTGTGGCTTCAAAATTCAAACCTGTTCTGGTGCCTGAGAAACTATCCAATTCCTCCTATGGTTCTCTCTAGATACCTGTGTTTCTCTTGCTCTGAGTCGCTTTAATTCCAGCTCAATCTTAATATCTTTCTCTTACATGGTTTCCACATTGGCCTCCCACATGATCCATACCCATGTGGCTTCACCAGTGCTACAGAATCAACCATTAAGTTGGACCAGATGCCCATTAATTGCAAGGGTGTTCATATTATCATTATCACTTGATGATTTCACTGATGGCAATGTGAAGGCTCTCATGTGATAAAACGTTTTACTCTCACAACAAACTAGTCCTAAACTTTGTTTCAGTGGGACTGACACTTGTAATAAGGTTTAGGATTAAGAATACTTTCACAATTTTTTCTATCTTTCACTTTTGGTCCTCTTCATGGGCTTCTCTCTACTTATTCCTCTCCCCTTACTAGCTGAAGCTGTTTTCTGAGTCAGTAGCTCATACTCCTACATTATTTTTTAGTTGCTGCTTATCTAGTTGTCTGCAGTTTGTGGCGATGTCAGGTTCCAAATGCTCAATAGGGGTTCTTCTTCAGGCCAAGTTCCTGCAAGCATTATTTGAACACAGCTAGCTAGAGGAACGGGACGTTAATTTACACATGCCACTGACACACGGCCATCGTGAGAAGCTAAATGCTATAAAACATACTACAAGAATAAAGAGGAAGCTGTTCGGTAGCAACCAAATTAATGATTCTTAACACAAAAATTGCACTCAGAGAGAGCATTTAGCATAGCTACTGGTTTTACTAGTACTAATGAAGTAATAATTCACCCATGCTTTTGAAATAAATTATATCTGTTAGGTTTGGCTTCTTTCCTAGCTGCCAAGAATTAGGAAGAGCGAAGAACCATTTAACAACACTGAGGGTAATTTTTATTGCAGCACTCATAAATATTCCTCCTTCTATACTTGCCTGTGTTGGTTTCAAAGCAACTATGCTACGGCATTATGTATGGGGTTTCGCTCTGCCTCTCCCCCATTATCTATCTCTATCTCTAATTTTAGGAAATTTTGTAAAATAAACAAAGGTCTCTACTCGGGTACTAACCAAGCATGTAGCTGGAGGTGAGCCAACAGACCAGGCACCCCCAACCTTCGGCCCTCCAGATGTTTTGGACTACAATTCCCATCATCCCTGACCACTGGTCCTGTTAGCTAGGGATCATGGGAGTTGTAGGCCAAAACATCTGGAGGGCCGCAGGTTGGGGATGCTTGCAATAGACTTTCATGAAAAGCTCCTGAGAAATTCTAGCCACCATGTGGATCCCCTTGGGAAATCAGTAAAGGTTAAAGAACAAGAAGCACAGAGCAAGAGTCAACGGACAGTTCTCACAATGGAGGGATGTGAAACAATGTGTTGTATTAGGGCCTGTGTTTTTAAACTTGTTCATAGATGATCTGGAGTTAGGGGTGAGTAGTGAGATGACGTGGCGTGCTCTGGTCCACGGGGTCACGAAGAGTCGGACACGACTGAACGACTGAACAACAACAGTGAGATGACATTGAATTAGTCAGGTTGGTGAAAACAAAAGGTAATTACAAATCACTCCAAAGGTGCCAAACTGGGTGAATGGGCAATAAAATGGCAAATGCAGTTCAGTGTCATCGTTTAAGCTGATGCACCTGGTGGTAAAAGAATCCTAATAAGCACACTGATGTGGTCTGAGCTGGTGGCAAGTGATCAGGAAAGGAAACTTGGAGTAGCTCAATGAAAATATTGGCCTAGTGTGTGGCAGCTGTGGAAAAGGAGAAAACCACATGAGGGATCATTAGGAAAGGGATCTTAAATCTGCCAGCATCTAAATTCCACAGGTTTCAGGCCAACATTTATTGTGATAGGTTTCCAGTTTATCTTTGGTGTGTGGCTGGTCTATTTCTGCCATCGTGGAGTTTAATTGTATTGATTTTATTGTTCCCCTGGGGGCATGGGCAGCAAGGTACAGAAACAAGCCAACAAATAAACAGCCCACGAAAACACTCCAGAACGTCCTGAGGGCAAGGCTGCCAATCTTGCTTCTGCTGCTTTCATCAAAGACATAGCAAGGAATACACAAGACATTTGAGAGGGGTGGGGAGAAGAGAATGAAAAGTCAAAAGAAGAGACAGAGATCTATGTAAAATTCAGAAGTCATGTGTGTGTGTGTGTGTAACTTTTAAAGCAAATAGATATTGCTCCCAAATTTTCTTCACTAGAATAAGGACTGCAAACTTATGGGGTTTTTTAAAAAGCACAAGGAAGATGTTTAGGATTCTGTATTTGTGTAGCACACTTACAACCTCAAGAATTATTAAGTGCATCTACATTAAGTGCATCAGTACCTGTAGCAGCTGGGAAGAACACTCCAAACACAGTGAAGAAAGACTCCCCTGGGCTGTAGTTCGGCAGCGTGTTATTCAACATGAGCTCCTCTGAATAACCAACGAAACCATGTTCTGCATGTTTCAAAGTAAAATAACACATGTTTAACGTCATAGCCTGCTGCAGTCTTTATTTATGCTCTCCTTATTTACATCCTCCCCATCATATGCTATTGTTTTCCATCGCTACTTATTTGCGGAGATGGTTTACTTTCCACGAAAGTCAGAAAAAGGCAACTGAATTGTTAATGAATCACAAAGATATGACAGCAAATGTTGAAGGAGAATGCTGCACAATGAAGTCTGAAATAAGACATCTACCATGTTTCTGGACTGTGGTGCTTTGGAATAAATAGGAAACAGTTCTTTAAAAAAAAAAAAGCAATAACAACAACACCCCAGCATGTATTAAAATCAGGGATAATTAACAAGCCTATTTTAATCATAAATTGCAAAGCCAGCAAAATTATATCTTTAGAATATTCAAATCCTGATCAGTGTTGGAGCTGGTGATCTGGAAGGGAGGCAAAGCATCAGGCTGCTCAGACTGAGAAGCTATTCCAGAGCCAGGGGCTTACAGGACTGGTAGAATCTCCTTATATCACCTGATCCTACTGAGTTGGTAGCTGCAGCACTGCCCTCTGGCCACCCAAAGCAGTAGCATTGCAGAAAACAAACCAGCAGGTCCATCGTTCAACCAGATGCTACAGTGATAAAGAGAGGAAGACACTTTGGTCCTGCAGCTCAGATTCCCAGTTTCATTAGCTGATCTTCAATGATTATGGCCAGGACTGAGTCTTTTTTTTAATTCTACAACAATGAATTGAATCTGTGAATTATTTGCATCTATTTTTATTATTATTCAGCATTCAAGGAAAGACATTGAAATAACAGTCATGTCTGGTTTTTGTGAATTGATTATATAGCATAATATAGTCTACATCTGAGTGGTAGCTGGTTTACCACTTCTATAGTACAATAAAAAATCATATGTACCTGGAAGAGGGGTATTGGGGGGGGGGGGCTCAATTCAGTTCACATTCAAAGGCAAACTAAGCTAATTCGCACTTTCTGAAACAAAACATGAACTGAAAAACAGCCATCCTTCAAAATTCGCACTTATCTGAATTTTGAATGCAAAATTTTGAATTTTGCAATGCAGCTCTCCAGTCAATTAATGTGCACATAAAGCATATACTAAAGTGTGAATATAAATTCATACATTGCATTAAGGGAAATCAGTTTGCAAAAATGTGCATATCGGGGGAAACTACATATAAAAAATATGTACAATTTGTACAAAAAATGCTGCTGAATCTTCATGTTAACTTTTATTTATTAAAAAATCTGCAAACTGAAGTGGGCATATGGAGAACTGAATCTAAGATTGGAAAAATGAGAAACCAGAAGAAGCTGTAATGGACAGATTTGGCTATTCCTGCCTGGAAATAAGCTCTACTGTGTTCGATGTGGTTTACCCAAAGGGTAGCTCAGTTGGTAGAGCATTATCTCTTTATCTCAGGGTTGTGGGTTCGAGCCCCACGTTGGGCAAAAAGATTCCTGCATTGCAGGGGGTTGGCCTAAATGACCCTCATGGTCCCTTCCAGCTCTATGATTCTGTGATTCATCCCTAGCTATGTGTGTATAGGACTGCATCCTTAATCGCTTTTCTCTGGCCCTGAAGAAATCTCACCTAACAGGCAAAGAGACTTGGGAAATGTCAGGTCTCTACTGGGGCAGTTCAAGTTTATCTCAACTGTTTCTGGGTTTGAGGCAGAGTCTGGGCCCCTTGACATCTGGCAAGCCTTCAAGCAAAGTCACGGAGGTCAAATGAAGCTACACATTTCCGTGACCATCTTTAGCCTTCATGAAAAAGAAAAGGGTATCCTTCTTGATGCCTTAAAACGATAATCACTGATCCATGAAACCCGGGACTTGGCCTCTATTATTCATGGAGTCTGCAGGCAGACTTTGCTATAAAACTTCACTGAAGGCTCCCTGGGAGGGGTTTCTTAGGCAGGGTCATGCACAGCAAGGAAAAGAATCCCAGAGGAGTGAACAACAAGATTTAGCACAGAGGCTGTGCTCACATTCCACACCCCCGGTGTGTAGTGTGCCATTGCAAAATAAGAAGCAAATACCCCGTAGCCTTCACTGACTTCCCTCAGCAAATGGACAGGAAACTCAGGAAACGTTTACGTTTCTGCAATTTTTAACTTCTGTGTAAGGGTGACTGGATTTAAAAAAAAACCCACATATTTTGGGATGTTAGAGTGTTTAGTGCTTTGGAGTAAAGGACACACCTTAAAGGTTTGGAAGAGTTTGAGGTTTTGGCTGAATGCTTTGAGAACTTGGAAAACGCCTTGAGAGGTGAATCCGCTGCCAGTGAGCAGTGGTTATGCAGGGTGAGCCATTATGCAACTGCCGAAAGGATATCTACCATGCCAAGTTCTGCGAAGCCTGGACTTCATTACAGATTAGTCAAGCTTTGGGTGAAATTCAAGATAAAGTCAGTTGACAATGTTAAAGCTGAGCAAAGTGAAGGGAAAGCAGTAGTGCAAGACTCAACCATGCTATACTGAAAATAGCCCATGATGATTATGATGATGATGATCACTGAACTATACAGTGCTTGCAATGCGGGGGAGTGGTGGGGAGTTTTGGATGTTGAAATAAAGCAGGTTTTTTAAAGCAGGAACTTCTATCATCATTCTGGAGACCTAGCTCAAGACTAAAAGATGCTGGAATAAGGGAGAACTCAGTTAAACCGGGCATTGAATAGCCCCCCCCCCTCGTGTCACTGCAAGGAAAGCTGCTTCTAAGATGCTAAAAGAGAAAAGAACACATTCTCTACAAACATTCTTGCTATGCATTATTTCTTGTATATAGATAGTATTATGAGAAGAGACATTAATACTAAATATATTATTGTTCTTGCTGTTAATTTATTACCTGCCCTTCAACCGATGGTCCCAGGGTGGGTAACCATAAAAAGCTATTTAAAATGTTGTTAAAAGGTCAGGAAAGATAGTATTTGCTCAATGGGATTTAACATAGTTGAGAGGTTGGTTGTCTTTAGTATAGAAAGGAAAGGATTCACCCAGTGAGCCCACCAGCAGAAGCCCTGCGCAAATACTACTTGCGCAACTTGATATAACTGCCCAGAGATGTGGGAAAGGAAGCCTATATTTGTTCAGAAGAAAGCTCAGGTTTTTTTTAATTCTTACTTTAGTGCTGATTCTTCATAATGGTTGAAGGTATTACAGCACCCAAGACAGAAAATCCAACCAGCATTTTTTCTCCCACCCAGTTAATAAGCAGCTAACAATTTAGCCTCCTTTTCAGGATGATCAAAGTTTTAGCCCCATGTATCTTTAAAGAAATGTACCAAATCTAACCTCTGCTGACACTGGGCTCAAACTAAATTATGACTAAGCATATTTCTCCCCAAAAGATAAATGCATGTACAGCAGAAATGCATACATAGCAAGTATATTGGACAGGATGTACAAAGACTTCTTTCAGATAAACCTAATCCTATTTTAGTATTAATTATACATTGCAGCAAATGGTTAGGAATCTTTAGGGCTGTGATCCTAACACATTTGGAAATAAAATCCATTATGAAGCAAGTCTGATTCATTTCATACAGTTTTCTCCTAACTAAACATTTTTTAAAAAATAGAATTACCATGTAAATAGCTGGCTGAATAATCTGCAGCCTCTTTGATAATGGGGCGACCTATTTCCTTGGGGAAAGTGGTGCAATTTCTTGGAAAGACTTGATTCCTACATCTTTATATACACAGGAACAAAATAATTCATTCTTGCTTATCAGGCACAAGATAAGATGAATTGCAAATGGATTTTGACATCTTCGTAATATTTCTGAGGCAGCTTCCCAGACCGACTACCGCGTATCAGGTATATCATTAAGTTGAACACCTAAAATAACCAGAAGGCTCTTGGTGCTGGATCTCAGTGCCTGAGCTGAATGTATCTCATCGGATCTAACAATCATTATGAAGGTCAACATCCTGTACCCAGCAATGGCCAGCTAGATGCTTCTAAGGTATTTATCCTATTATGGCTGTTATGAGAAGCAGGACCACACTCTGAGATGTCTAAGGCTTGAAAAAGTACTATCTATAATCAATCAAAGAGTGACAAAAATATTGTATGAAGAGATACAAAGAGCCTTAGTAATGCAAGTTTCTTCCTGACTTGTGGCAGCTCTATGTAGCAAATGAAAACAAAACAAAACATTACTACAGCCAGGGTTGGGGGGGGGGATTATGTGTCAGGGCCGGAGTCACAGCACAAAACAATAAATCACCAGAGGCCAGTAACACTAACTCTTTATTCAAGGAAACAAACCACAGCTCAGGCCTAATGGTCTCAGCAAATCTTTCTTGGACATCTTGCCCCAAGCAGTTGCAAGGACTGAAGTTCCCCACCTTCCAAGTGCCCACCAGGACTCCTCTCCAGGGTCTTTCCCACGCAGTCTCAGGCTGTGTCTACGCACAACCCCCCTATGCTCTGCTCACTTCATTTCTCTGCATGTTCTAGGAGACCAGGGGAGTGGGGATCTGGTTGCAGCAGGAGGCAGAGACTCCCTGGCTTCTGCTTTTGCCTTGGAATCTGAACTGTGCTCTGCCACAGCCTTTTCCTGTTCACTACTCCCTGCCACTTATTCTGCTTCTGACACCTCCCCTCCCAGTCTGCTCCCTCTTCTCCTTCTGACCACTTGTCATCTGACCACCAATCCCCTGGCTCTGAAACTTCTTCCCCCTGGGGGTTCTCCACTTGGTGCCTCCTATTATTCTCTGCATTCCTATAATTCTCTGGTGCCTCTGCATCCAGCCAGTCTATGGCATCAAGACAAAGTTTTCAGCATGTTCAGTTGGTATGATGCCAGTCCTGCTGCAGGTCTATGGGAGATTGCACTAGATAAGTGATAAAGTCAGTCTAGTATCAGCACCCTAGTTTTTCACTTAAAATGCGGTTCTTCTTTTAAGTACCCTTCTATCCCTAAAATACGAATAATGGGCTAAGCTCATGAACACACGTCTGCAGGGGAGATTTGCACAGGAGGTTTCAAGGTACTAGACTGGTATCACAGGTGTTGGAAAGGTCTCAGAGCTCATCTAGTCCAGACCATTGTGCAGTCCAGCATTATGATGTACTACATTAAACAAAGAAAGATATCCACAAGAAACAAAGGTTGTAGACTTCAGAACAAATCCAGCACGAAGTATAATTCATTTACTGTATTTTGAGGATAGAACATTCAGGATTGGCAATGAGTGGCTGGTTGGCAATGTTACCTCAGATGTAGAAAGAATAGCAAAAAGGAAGATTTTTAGTTGAGGCCTTATTGGGAGGAAGGAATGTTTATTTAAGAATCTTGCTTTCTATCTTCCCTTTCTACGTCTTCTAGACTACAGCAACACTGTCAAACACTCAGTCACAACCGATTATGGATTCCACATGACAAGCAAAGCAAAGCCTCCTTAAAGGAGAGCTTACATAGGGCTGTGGTTGAAGGGGTAAAAACAATCTAACTGAGGCCCAGCCCTGAGAAAGGCTATTTGGCCTCCTTATCTTTTGATGGAAAAGAATGTGCTCCCTCAGATTAATGACGTGTTTACCCAAAAGGAAATCACCACCCTTCAGAAGCACTGACTGTTTGTTCCTTCCAAGTCACTGTTTGCTGATTCTGAGCTGATCTCCCAAACCTTCCCATTTAAAGCCACTGTATAATACAAATTCCTATCAGTGGCCAGCTGCTCAGGGTCCCCCCATGTTAACCCTCTCCTGAAAGCTGCCCTGTAGGGGAGACAGAAGAATGCACTCCACCTGTTGCCCCAGCTGCTGTCAATGCCAGTGAAGTGGGAACAGTTTGCTATTTAGGTCACGCTGCATTATTCATGTGCAGAGAGACAAAGGGGACTTCTTTTAACATGCAGGCAGCTACATTACTGCAGGACCCCCAGGGGTGACTCATCTCTAGCTACAGCACGCAAATATTTTTATGCCCACAATTCCAATGGGAAGATCATGTCTGTACACAAACTCAAGCCAAGGGAGAAACCACATCAATTCTGCACCTGCATAATTCAGCACAGGCAGTGCTATGTATATTTGGCAATTTCTATGATTATACCAAGGGACCCAGGTGGCGCTGTGGGTTAAACCACAGAGCCTAGGGCTTGCTGATCAGAAGGTCGGCGGTTCGAATCCCCACGACGGGGTGAGCTCCCGTTGCTTGGTCCCAGCTCCTGCCAACCTAGCAGTTCGAAAGCACGTCAAAGTGCAAGTAGATAAATAGGTACTGCTCCGGCGGGAAGGTAAACGGCGTTTCCGTGCGCTGCTCTGGTTCGCCAGAAGCGGCTTTGTCATGCTGGCCACATGACCCGGAAGCTGTACGCCGGCTCCCTCAGCCAGTAACGCGAGATGAGCGCCGCAACCCCAGAGTCAGACACGACTGGACCTAATGGTCAGGGGTCCCTTTACCTTTACCTTTATGATTATAAACTACACAAATACAGAAAATAGAACAGGACACAGATTCGGGCAATCTGAGAATCTCAGCATTCATTTAAAAAAAACAAGCACATGCTACTAGCCTGTAGGGCTTGAAAGTGTGTGTAAAATACCCGCTGAAATCTTACAAGCCATAAGGGAGGATAAATGGTTTTCCCACTGGCTAGAGAGCAGGACTTCTGTCCTCCTTCTCAGGACAAGCAGAAACACAACAAATTATGAAAAATAAGCAATAAATAGCACAATGTGGGCCAGTCTTGCATTATTTGCATAGGTTAAAGAGTTCAGCAATTTAATGGTGCCAGATTTGGGGTGCATTAGCACTTTTTATTTGTTTATTTGAAATGTTTATATTCCTTGCCTCTCCTGATATTTGAAGCATCTTAGGGCCAAATCAGATGTTACGTGGCATGTGTGGCTGCCATCAAGAGCTGCAACCTGGTGTCTCTTCTCCACAACTCTGAGGTATAATATCTAGTGATGACATTGCAGCCATTCTCTCACTGGTAAGGTGGGGGCTGGAGGGGTGGAATTCTAAACACAATGGCATTATTTTGCTAGCCAATATTGAGTAGATGAGGGGGAAAGTCTGCTCTGAAGGCACATCTGCTGACGTGTGACAGCAGCTATATTATTATTATTTATTAGATTTGTTAGTTGCTTTATCTTGCTCAAAGTGACCCAAAGCAACTTACCACTAACCAACCCACCCAATCAATATGCCATCAGACCTGGTGTTATTGGGCCTTAGGATCAACAGAGGGGGCCCTCTAGGTGATGCTGCCACCACTGAGTGGAGGCCTTCTTATTGGCAGTTTCCCAATTTGTGGGATGCCTTCCCTGGTGAGGTACACTTGTCTCAGAAATCTTTGCACTGATGGGACTTGTTTGTAGAATGCACAGCCATATCTTTAAGAAATGGTGATCCTCTGATGTATATGGCCCCTTGGTTTGTTTGTTTTTAATCAACCTGTGTAAGACAAAGAATCTATGCAAAGAGAGCTTAGTTGCTATTTTGTTTGGGGAAAAATGGGTTATAGAATGCTGAATTTAGAGTAGAAAAAAGGGAAAGACAGAAAAGCAAGTTGGTTTTGCAAATGGAAAATGAAAAAGGGAAAAAAAGCTTAGAAGGAGAAACACTGTGGACTGTGACAAAACCTTTTCAAAGCTAACTGTTAGCTAGTCCAGATGGAAAATTTCTTAAATGCACAGATAAAAGATTAATTAAAATGAAAGAAAACAAAGCTTAATGATGGTAGAGAATAATGCCATTTTATTATCGTGATGGAAATGGTAAAAGCTCGAGAACAGGGAATGGAACTTTAAGATACCGTCTGCCCAGCCCACTTCAAACTCCCATCCTATGACCGACAGAGAGAAAACAAGTCTATCAAAATAGATTCTTGTTGTTTTTCTCAATTTTAAAGTATCTTTTCCCCTAACAGCCATTGCTATCTCACTACATCCCTAGCACTTCCCAAGTTGTTCAAAGAGGTATTTCTTTCCACCAGACTCTCACGTCAAGTCTTTCAAGTCCTATCTTATTATGCGATAAAGCAAACAGGTGCCTTTTGCGATTATCACCTAACGTATGTCAGCGATCCTATTTCTGAAGAATGATTTACAAACTGAAGGCAGAGGTGGAATTAAAAACACACAGCAGAAAAAGTTATACAAGCAACTGATGGAAGCCATGCTTGAAAAAGAACTTCTAAATTGTTTGGGCAATCAAAACTATAAAGGTTACAATCCTATAGGCACTTACCTAAGAATAATATATATCACGATAATGACTAGAAGTGAAGCATAGGTGCTAGAGGCAACTAAAAGCTTTTGGGTAGAAGTGGCAACAGTGGTGCAAGTAGAGAACTAAAACACAAGTGGAAACAACTAACCAAGCTCTTTTAGAATCAAACTGCTAACTTGTTGCATACTTACCATATAATTATTGTTATATGGCAGAGCATGAAACTGATATGCAAGCTGGGTTGCCCCAAATCTTATTTTGGCCATGTAAATATGAGTGGTGCTTAATGCAATTCTTTGTTGAGGCAAAGAATGGGAGAATTTATTTTGTAAGGCTTTGAAATGACTCCATTGGCCTAGACCAGGGGTCAGCAACCTTTTTCAGCCATGGGCCGGTCCACCATCCCTCAGACCATGTGGTGGGCCAGACTATATTTTGAAAAAAGAAAAAAAAATGAACGAATTCCTATGCCCCACAAATAACCCAGAGATACATTTTAAATAAAAGCACACATTCTACTCATGTAAAAACACCAGGCAGGCCCCACAAATAACCCAGAGATGCATTTTAAATAAAAGCACACATTCTACTCATGTAAAAACACCAGGCAGGCCCCACAAATAACCCAGAGATGCATTTTAAATAAAAGCACACATTCTACTCATGTAAAAACATGCTGATTCCCAGACCGTCCGTGGGCCAGATTGAGAAGGCGATTGGGCCGCATCCGGCCCACGGGCCTTAGGTTGCCTACCCCTGGCCTAGACAGCTACAGCTTTTGTCATATGAATATACAAGGAGGCCATACACTGAGATCAAATATTGGTGCATCTTGCTTAGCGCAGCCAGGACCAGGAGAAAGCAGTGCTGTATTTCTACTGCACAACTCCCATCCGCCACAGCCAGCATGGCCAACGATCTGCTCCCCCTAACAAAAGTCCTGCCCCCCCCAACAAAGACCTGCCTCCCCAACGAAGTCCTGCCCCCCAACAAAAATCCTGGCTACGCCCATGTGTGTGCCACTGGCCCAACCACACTGACCACTACCGCCTTTGTTCTTTGGATTTTAAATGAGAAAACTAAAGCAAACTACAAAGTGATAGATAGCTACGTATTAGTGTTCTGTCTGCCAAAGAGAGAAGTGTTTGTACCGTATGTACTGGTGTTGGTAAACTGAAACAGTTAAACGTTCCTCCCATCCCTTCTGCCTCTAAAGTAGATTTACCCATTACCAGGTAGTACATCTTTTATTTTAGCCATGATCTGTCTCTGGAATATCTGCTTCAGAGATCCTGCAGGCCTCTGTGGGCTTGTCAATGTAAGCCCCCCTAACAATGTTATCATTAAAAAGAAAGAAATACGTCTGCACTGCAATCCGGACTCCAGACAATTGGCAGGTAACCAGTTAATAAATTTCTTCGCCAGACTGTTGAATAGACTGGCCTATGGTCAAGAGTGATGTCACATCAATTCAATGCGCTATAATTGGAAAAATGTGGGTGGAAGCAAGCAGGGTGGGTTGTTGTTTTTTAAAAAAAAAATAAAAGATTGCATTAGCAGTCTCCTACTTTGTTCACCCATGGTGTCTACCTTGTTCAGTAGCTGCATGGGATTTCTGCTGCTGTTTTTGTTCAGTAGTTTTGCAGCTCAGGAATTCAATGCCAATTTCCAGATGTATTTCAAGTCAGGAGCAATCGGGAGGGCAATGCCTGGGCGGTGTGTGTGATTAGATGCACACAAACATCCTTCTCCATACCGTATTTTTCCGTGTATAAGACTAGGTTCCCCCCCTAAAAAATAATGTCAAAAATTAGGGGGCTTCTTAAACTCTGGGCCATCTCCCCCCCCCCATTTTCTTAAATCTGAGTCCCCAAAAATAGGAGGCGTCTTATACATGGGGGCGTCTTATAGACGGGAAAATACGGTATATATTTTACATATAAGTCGCATACAATGCATTCTCTTTCAAAACTGTGTCGAACTGTTTATATCCTGAAATGTTAAAGAAATGTTTTGAAGCATGTAGCTTTCCCCACCCCCAGGGTGTGGGTGTGGGTGTCATCTGGTGTTCCACCCAAGCTCGGCAGACAACATTTCTTTCTTTGCAGAAATTCTTAATGAAAGATAACCTTAATTTACAATTGGCATTGGTGTTTCTTTTTGCTACTAAGTGCCCCACTGCTTCTCAGCGTCAGGTGCTGGGCTGTCCATATGCATTATCTCTGCTGAATCCCCAAAACATAGAAAAAATTTAAGACACCTATATCCTATTAAACACACACATACCGCTTCTTCTCTTTCCAGTAAACAAGTATTAATGATGTCATTAACAAAAAATTGTACAAAAAATAACCCCATGGTAAATTATAATGTAAGGTGGTTAAATAATCCACAATAGCAGCACAGCAAAATAATGCATTCATGAAATAATGCAGCTAAGAGTCACAGAACTGGAAGGGGACCATATATTGCCATTTAGAATTATGTGTCAAGCTGCCCAAAATGACGTTGTATTTGCACAAGGAAGGCACATTGTGATTTGTTACTGTTTGTGCTTTATATATCCTTTCACCTCATTAAAAGCTTGTATCTCACATGAATACATGAAGTTGCCTTAAACTAGGACTCTTCATGTTAGCAGTTTGTACAGTAAACGTATATAGTATTATGTCCACTGCCCTTCCTCACCTACACGTGTCTGGCATACTTTGAAGAGTGGCAGGGTGTGTGTGTGTGTGTGTGTGTGTGTATATATATATATATATATATATATATATATATACACACACACACACACACACACACACACACACATACACACATACACACACACACACACACACCCCTGCAAGAATACAGATCAAGTTAATCAAATTGTGTGGCCAAATTTTAAGGCAAGATATTATTGTGAAGGCTAACACTTCCCTGAAATTCTCTGTTTAAGCACAGAAAACCATATATATGTCTTACATAGAACAACTGTATCTAGGTGGAAGATTTGGGGAAGAAAGTGATGGGAACGCATTTGTATTTGTACATGAAAAATTCCTTGGGTTCATTTCAATTTCAGGCCGAACTACGGCAGGCATTGGCAACACAATCTCGCTGGGAATAATGAAACAATACAGGGAAGCTAGAAAGATCTTTATCACAATAGAGAAGTGCAAGTGACTGGCAGATGAATTTGATGTAGAACTTAAAGCACCTAGAGAAATGATTGCAGCCTTAACCTGCTTCCTACTGAGAATTTTAAAAATCAATGGAATGCAACATTCATTATTGTTCTTTTCACTTGGAAAGAACTGATCTCTTTTTATACCTGCTGACTTTATCTGTGCCCCTCAGTTAAAAGTCTGACGTTTTCAAAATCATGCTTGCTACAAACATTTAAAATATAAATTAACTTGTGTGTTATGTTTCAGCAGATGTACACACACAGCCATTTTCAGCATGAAATATGAATTTATGAAATAAAATGCTGCAATACAGAAAGTGCTTACATAACTGACATTGCAATGTGTGCAGGATAGTGCTTGGTAAAATGTTCAAGGTGCCCACAGGATTTGTTGCACAATAAAAGCAGAGTGCTTCCTTTCTTGGCGCCTGAGTGAGGGAAATGCGACATGATTTTGTTTGTACTGAACTGCAAAATCATAGCAAACCTGCAATCCTAGACCCATTTACTTGGGAGCTGTTGTTGGCATCCAGCTGTCTCGAGAGACAATGGAGTACGCCTCTGGCGGTGAAGTCAAATTTCTGCATTGGAAGCACCAAAGTGACCTCCCTGAGACACAAACCTAGGCAGTCTCCTGGGCTGCCCAGATGACAAGACTCCTCTCTCTCAGTCTCACTGATGTGGTCCAAAGGAAAGCAGAGCAATATGTTTGGCACCAGCTTGGCTGCAGGAGTTGCTGGAAGGAACTGTACTGTACCATTCAACCGTCTTAGGAACTCCACTCTGGATTTGCGTAGGGTTTACTCCTTAGCCTTTTCTTCTCCCAAAGATATCCCGCAAGGCAGGGTAGGTTTAGGATCAGAGTTTTCCTTCTCCTGGATGGGCTACCTTCCCAGGTTGACAAGCCCCATCTGACCCTCACTTCCCTCTACAGCACATGCAGAAATCACCTTCTTGACCGTTGGACCCACTATTGGTCTCATCCACTCAATCTGCCGGAGCTTGCCATCACATGCAGGGGAAATGCCTAACTCACCAAGGTTTTGAGACCCATTGGCTGCCCTCACCTGGTTCAGCAAGCCAGTTGAAGCCGTTCCTAGGGTGTGGCCGCTGTCACACGCTGACAGCTTCTAGGAGCCACAGGTGAGAGCTGAGTGCAGGGTGGGGACCAAAGGTGGACAAACTACCCCCAGAAGGTGCATGACGTGTCCCCCATCAGAGGTACTACCCCTTCCCTAACACCCCACACACCTACCTGGGAATAAGTCCTACTGAATTCAATGGAACTATCTTTTGAGTAGACATGGTTAGGATTGCCACAACAGATGGTCTGGGGCTACTTCATTAACTTTTGCACCACAAGTCTAATAGGGCTACCCCTCTGGAAATTCATTAATTTTGAAAAGCAACACACAGGGAAGGAAATTGATTTGTAAATATATGCTGATGGCTGAGACACACACGTATATCCTGCACTGTGAAAGACATTGAAAATTACATATATTTCTGCATCAGTGAACAAGGAAACAGAAGATGGACATGCTAAGTAAACCAACTGCAGCAGAACAGAAAAAACCCAGATGGAAGTGTGAAGGAATGGATTCAGGGATGTTCTTGCATCCCTAATCTCAATTTGGTGCTGGGTTTGTTTGTTTGCTTGCTGCTGTTTTGGCTTGTTCAAGGTTATAAATTTACCAAAATACATTCAACATCTGCGCTAGTGATTCTGAGCATCCACTTGCCTAGATTCCTTTCTTAATGATGTTTGCTGATTCTCAACTTTATCCGGTACATAGAAAAAGAGGATAAGATAAAAATAGCATCTTTAGCATTACCATGTATGGCAAATGGTTACCAATTTGGTATAATCACAAAACATAAAACAAGCCAGATGTTCCTGTCCTAACTTTATCAGATATATAAATATCCAATTAAAAGTCCTAGCAAGAAACACAAAGAGAAACTTTTTTGCTTAAAAACAAAATGCCTGCAACATCGGTTTCTTCTTAAATATTTCTTGTGAAACAAAACAATACCCAGCAACAGCAAAATGTTGGAAATTATTAACAGATTTTGTCTAGAAGGAATAAAAAACTCACCTACTTTTTTATTTACATCCTTACATAGCTTTGTTTTAATAGGATTCCTAAAAATAATTGACAACAGGAAAATGGATGCCTCTGTGCAGAGTGTTGCTTGGAAGGAATCACAGCCCAAAAGAATTACAGAGAAATGCTAGGATAATGAAAACTAGGGAATATTATCAGGAAGGACTCTTAACTTCTTTATTTCCATTCTGGTACTTTACTAAGAGTCCTTGAAAATGAACTGCAGGGCTGCCTACAGGATTTTCTGGGCTTGGTTCTGTACTTGAGTTAAAGAACACACTTCCTTTTGGGTATGTACATAGGTCCTAATTAGAAATGCCAAGCTGCTTGAAATTTAGCAATTAGTGCCCTATGACCCAGTGAGAATTGGAGCCCTTTCATCCACACCTTCCCTAAGTGTGAATATGAAAGAATACTACATATCCCACTAGGCTTGCATCTCGCATGATGCAAGCACACTAATATAAGATGGAAGAGAAATCTACAGCAAGGGTTTGCGTTTTCAAAGCAGGGTTTCCCATTGCAAAAGAAAGGGAGAGAGGATAAAATTATTTGCATAAATTTGCATGTGATGCTTTCTATGGATAGATGCTAATGTTTAAATTATATAACTTAAATAGAAATACAATTCATCTCACCATAGTGGGGGAGACTGTGACTAAGTGACCTTATGTGCCTACTTTAGCACATAACTCCCCACAGACCACATGCCTTACCCCAGGGCCAACCAGACGTTGTGTCGCTGTAGGCAAAACGTCCTGCCACCACCACACATGCCCCCTGCCAGCCCCATCACCACAACTGTACCGTCACCTGTCACAATGCAGCACAGCAGCAAAGGCAACAGGGCTGTGCTGGTGGCAATGGTGAAGCCCCAGAAGGCCTGGAAGCAGCACACCGGCAGGGGTGGGGAGGTCAGATCCGCCACCTGAAGCAAATGGCCTCACCTCACCTAATGTACTGGCTGCCCCTGCTTACAGCCCCAGATCTGCATCCTTCTCGACTGTTTTTGCCTGGACAGAATGTATTTGCCAATGCTTTTTGCTTGCCTAGGTGGAAGATGAAGAGGGCCGCGTGAGTAAATTCACATTGGTTGCTCCATCCAGTTTTGCTCCTGGTCCTGCCCACCACTGGGCAAATGGCCACTGGAATATGACTCTACCTGATGAAGGTTCCCCACCCCTTCCTTAGTGTATAATGCAATGTAGATTCTTGTATGACCTATCTCAGAATGGAGAAGTTAGATCTAGCTCTGGCTTTCAGGTTTTGGGAGGCAAAAGAATTACGGGGGAAGGAAACCACATGCTTTTCCTAAAAAAAATGAGTATCTAATATATAGGTGGGAAACCCTGTGGCCCTTCAGATATTTCTGCCCTACAATTCCCATGGGCTATGTGGGTTGAGTATGACTGGACTTGGAGCCACTGGTTCTCAACTCCTGGCTTACGATGAACAGATACAAATAGTTGTGTCCAATTTGGTAGAAAGGAGAATGTGCAGCTCGTATCCAGGCGCAAAGAAGGTTGCTTTGATCACAGTTTCCTCTTCTAGAAAGAAGAGATCTGGCTTTCTTTGCATCTAGTCCCTCTCTGTCACCTTGCACTTTGTCCCAGAAGTTTTTGTAACCTCAGAAAAATCCACTTCTTCACATGTGCCTAGGATTGTGAGGAACTCTGTCTTAAATTAAGCTATGATTGTTCTCCTCTGAAGTTCCCCCTCTTTTTATCTGTCTTCCTTTTCAAGCATAACCTCCAAACAGCTGAATCTGAGCACCGTTCAAATGAATGCCCTACATACATTTGCACTGATATGTTCCAGAAGGGCATTTAGGGAGCAATCCTATCTCACTGCTAGGGAACAGGGGGGCTGAATGGAATGAAAGGACCACCACGTTTGAAACCCTACTGTTCACGACAGCCAGGGCAAAGGGGGGAGGGACAGAGCTTTCCAAACCGTATGTTGTGACACGTTAGTGTGTCGGCTGCAGTGTGTAGGTGTGCCATGCAAATGCTCCCCTCGTTCCTTCCAGGGCTGGAAAGGGGGTTAGTTTAACCTCCAGTTTGCTGGTAAAACTGAATTACCGGTACTGTGTCGCGAAATGATGCATGTCTGCAAAGCGTGTCACCAACATGAAAAGTTTGGAAAGCTCGGGGAGGTAATTCTACTAAATTTTTGCTGTGTGAGCTGCAGGCTGGCTTAGGTTGCAGCAGACTCATGGCCAGCCCATCTCTACCCAACTGCCACTCCTTTTCTGAGGCTACAGCTGGTGGGAACACCAAAACCAATATCCTGTCAATAGTCCATGCTGTTGGTAGGCAAAGGGGGGGGCTGTGGTGGTGGAGACCCACTCACCAGCAGAACCTAGTGGAAATAAGCCTCCACTACTCCTAACCCTACCATCACCTTCACAGATAAGAAGAAGAAGAGGAGTTTGGATTTGATATCCCGCTTTATCACTACCCGAAGGAGTCTCAAAGCGGCTAACATTCTCCTTTCCCTTCCTCCCCCACAACAAACGCTCTGTGAGGTGAGTGGGGCTGAGAGACTTCAGAGAAGTGTGATTAGCCCAAGGTCACCCAGCAGCTGCATGTGGAGGAGTGGAGATGTGAACCCGGTTCACCAGATTACAAGACTACCACTCTTAACCACTACACCACACTGGCTCTCATAAGATAAGGGGTTAAGATTGTTTTGTAAGTCTGAGTTTGTGGATGGGTTATGTTTCTGCTGCTAGTGGTGATTGTTGTAGTTCATATCTTCCACTTGAAGAACTCTGGGATTCACATGACTGGCATTGCCTACCCCTCCCTGTGAATTGGATAGAAATGCAAGGCCTTCTGATTCATTTTCAGGAATCATCCCTTTGTACCACTCCCAGTTCTGCAAAACCAGAACATCCTTAGGGATAAAATAATGTAAAAAGCTGCTAATATGTGTGCCATTCAATAGCAGCTGAGATCTCCTCAAGACAACTGCACAGACACTAAGAAAAACGGATGCCATCTCACATTTAACAAGCTAATGTTTATCAGCTAGCTATCTACCAAAATCTACTTGTTCAGACAATATTTTCCCACTCAGGATGGTAACTATGAGTAGGCCTCAAGCTCCTATCCTGACCCCATTGCAAGGAAAAGTGACTGAACTGAGAATTACTACATTCAATCCCCTACCCCCAAAATCCTTAGAGACAAAGCCCACTCTTTAGAAAGTTTAATCTCACAGGGTCTAACATCTCCCTGGTCAATTACTGTACTCATTTCTCCTCTTATTCAAGGAAGAAGAGCAGAGAGTGCATACATTTGAGGTCTGCTTCTGATCTCTTCTTCCAAATGACAATCCTGGGGGAATGGGGGTGAAATGAAATATACTGTCCAGAAAGACCCACAAAGACACCAGAACTTTACGCTCTGTGGAAAAGATGCAGCTGTTTCAATGTGACCTAGCAACAAAATCAAACAGGAGTTCCTTTACTTCCAGGATTATACAATGTAGAGAGATTATTTTAGGGAAGAACTTATACAGGAAGATGGGAACCCCATCTGAGAAAACCCTCTAAATGTAAAAATGTGTCTCTGCCTTGAAATTCTAAAAATAAAAGCAACGAGGGGAAGGAAGTGACTGAACACTGGGATAATATTGGTGTGTATGTGTGTGTGTGCAGTTGAGGAAATGGGAGTGATACAGCAAGGAAACTCCACCCAAGCATAATCACGTAGAATTCATTTGAGAACCAAAAGGAGGGTGTACACAAGTCTGGATGTGAGTTTCTTCCCCCCTAGAAAGTTTAAAAGGGGGGTATTTTAAAGATGATTGTGATAAGTAAGTCTAAAATGTGTTAAAATATGTTTTGTCTCTCTGTGACACCCTAAGAGCTTGGTGAAAGCTCTTTTAAAAGCCCAATTAGTATTGGTTTTATATTTTTAAGAGCAGTATAGTTAATACTTATCAGTATTTCCTATGGAGGCTGATACTTGTAAATTAAATGTTCTAGTTACAAGTGGAGAAACCACGATGCAGCAAAACAAATGATTTTGTAGATGTGCTGTATCACTTAACTGAAACTTGCAAGGTTAGAACACACCCATATTCTGAAAAATGTCAGAATCAGATTCCATTGTTTTGCATCTTCATGTTGATTATCATTCCCATTAGATCCCTATATAAAATTCTCAATTGTTTGATTGCATTCTAAATCACATCAAAGCTCCTGGGAGAAGTTTCCATGTGGACTTGCTTAAAGTACGACAGCAGCAAACTACTAATAATGTGTTAAAAGTTCAGATTATTGGGGGGGGGGGGCAAGATGCTACATGCAAATAGTATTGAGGCTAGATAGCAATCTCTTACACAGCTGCAGTAGCTACTGTTATTTTTAGCATTTATTGACCATTTGTCTTTGTTAGAAAAGAACTCTTTAAAAAAATCTATGTCGATTTATTAAGTGCCTTTGAAATTCATGAGGCTCAGAGGGGAATGCATATCCACCCTTACACACACACACACACTTCTTAAGAATGCTGCCACTCTTCAAACACACATTCTGAGCACAATCTTTTCAATGCCCAGCTTATTCAAAGCTCAGATACCACACAGAGGACATCTGAAGTAATGCAGGACATTCCAAGTAAAGTTTATATGAGTAACTAAAAGAAGGGAGGGACTCGCATACAAAAAAGCACTGTAAACTACAGACAGCTACATTTCTGAACAAGTAGAACAAGTGAGATATTTTATTATTTTGTGTGCCATGCATAATATGCTAATTCTTCCATCTCTTACCTCAGAAGCACATGCTGACATTTTGACAGAGAAACGAGTCTCTTTCCTATCAGAAACCCTAACCCTAATCTGAGATGTGTGAGAAATGACGATTCATTTAGTAACGAAAGGACAGGTGCTGTGAACATGTTCAGATACTATTTTAACTTGTGATGATTACACAGAGAGGAGAAGAACCATATATTTTGCTCCTTTGAGGATATAAAAGTGCATTTATTTATGATTGCATTTATATTTCACCTAAGTCCAACTGTGTACAATAAAGCTTACCGAAAATATGTGTAGAATCAGAGCTTCAGCAATCACCAACCCCAGCAGCCTTTCACCCAAACTGTCAGGTAACTGTAAAACTCACACCTGTTCTTATAATTTGGACTCATTAAACACGACTGCAAAAATGTTGGGACCTTTGCAAAGTGAATTGTTATCCTGTGCTGGTTTCCAACCTTTAACAACACCGAAGAAAGGAAAAAAGAAAGAAAGAAAGAAAGAAAGAAAGAAAGAAAGAAAGAAAGAAAGAAAGCAGCGGGATAACAAAAAATGAATCTAAAGTGACACCTTCTGTTTAGTTGTGCAACTACATTTAATTTTATGTACTTAAATTTAACAGCGTGATCAAGAACAAACCACACTAAAAATTCTTATTTGTGCCATCGTTCACAGCATGCATCTCTTTAAAAGATGTAACGGTGATTAAGTATTATTCTACTTCGCTTTATGTAGCCAATTTCATGGTAAAATAAAAACAAACTTCAACTGCACAAATGGGAAGGCTCTCCAATTCTTAATAGGATACTATAATCAACATGTTGTGCAATAGTAGCTACATTAGCTATCTTGGGCAGTTTTATGGGATTGGTCAGGCAATAGATATATGCAAGTCAAAATGCATTTGAAATAGCAAAGAGGTGAAGATCTTTAAATATAAGGGGTTTTTAGGTAGAAATATGAAACTCATGGAGACAGCAACTGATAGACATAGAATTCCGTGGAACTCCCTCACACAGCTGTAAAGGGGCCTAGCAACTGGAAAAAGAAGTCCGTTGCTTGAGGTCTCCTCATGGTGGTGGAAAGTTCTAAGCCATTAAGGAAAATGGTCCCTCAGGGATGCTGCGGGATAACAGCTTATGAGGGACTTCTTGACAAGGTGGCTCCCATTTTCTGACCCCCAGCCTGCCTCGTGTGCATCTAGCCGGAACTTCAGAGAAATTAAGAAAACATGCAAAAGCGCACCGTTTTCCACACAAATTTTGGAAACGTTTGATCACGGTTCATCCTCTGTTCATGATTTTACTGGTTGTGCTGTTCTTCTAGTGAGTCATTATTTATGTATCATATTTTAACTGATTTTTATTATGATGTAGCACACTCTGGAACCTTTGGTCAAGGGCAGGTAATAAATACAGTGGAACCTTGGTTCTGAACACCTTGGTACTCGAACATTTCGGCTCCCGAACGCCGAAAACCCAGAAGTAAGCGTTTTCCAGTTTCCGAAAAACGTTTGAAAACCAGAAATAAGTGTTCCGGTTTCCGAACGTTTTTCGGAAGCCGAACATCCGATGCAGCTGTTGGCTATTGTTTCCAGGGCGCCAGCACCAATCGGAAGCCGCACTTGGTTTTCGAACGTTTCAGAAGTAGAACGGACTTCTGGAATGGATTATGTTCGAGAACCAAGGTACCACTGCATGTCCAATAGGTAGGTAAGTAGATAAGGAAGAAGAAGAAGAAGAAGAAGAAGAAGAAGAAGAAGAAGAAGAAGAGTTTGGATTTGATATCCCGCTTTATCACTACCCGAAGGAGTCTCAAAGTGGGTAACATTCTCCTTTCCCTTCCTCCCCCACAACAAACACTTTGTGAGGTGAGTGAGGCTGAGAGACTTCAAAGAAGTGTGACTAGCCCAAGGTCACCCAGCAGCTGCATGTGAAGGAATCGGGACGCGAACCCGGTTCACCAGATTACGAGTCTACCGCTCTTAACCACTACATCACACTGGCTATAAATAAACAATACCAAATTTACCTGGATCTAGGTGTGTGAAAGATCCAATGACAAAATCCAGCGTGGAAACAGCAAGTAGGAAGAGAAGCAGCAGCTGGAGACGGATTATCCATTTCACACCGGCAAGGTTAATTCCAAGCAAACCCAGCAGCACAGCAAGTGAGATGCCCCTTATGGCCCAAATGTTACTGAAGCCCAGGAGTTCAGAGATACTTTCAGAAAATCCAGTAATGTACATAGCACCTGCAACACACTAAAGAATACTTCCAGTTACGAAATTGCTAAGTAGTATGTCACAAGCCATATAAACTGGAGGATGCGGAATATTTTATTTATTTTACTCGGCCTGCAAGTAGACCCTTGTGGCAGCTTAAAATGCTAGAAAAACAAACAAACAATAAAATGGGTATAAAACAAACTCTGTAAATAAATAATAATAAAATATATAGCTTACAGTTATTTAAAAAACAATGTGGTATTAGCAGCATAATGGCAGATAGAAAATCCCCCAGTCCAGTTAAGGCAGCCACCTGACTCAACCTTCTAATGTCTGCTGGAATAAAAACATTTCCACTAATTTCCAGGAAGCAAGAACAGAACAAGCCTAGCAAAAAAAACCACATTGGGAAAGAAGTTGCAAAGAAAGGGAGTTAATGTTAAAAGAAGATTATCTTCAATGGGAGGTTGGAACCTTTTTGGGTCCACAGGCCAGATCCTCCAATGCCGAATTTGACAGGTGGGTGGGGCAGTGGCCTCTCAGCAAATAGGAGGCCCTGTTGGTCTCCTTCCAACCCTAGCGATGAAATGGCGGGACTGCCCTCTGGGGTCTCCTGGGCTCTACACCAGTCTTCAACAGATATTGATTTGTTTCCTCACCCTTGTTTCCACTCCCTGCTTCTTCCCTTGCCGATGGGGCAGGCACATTTTGTGGTCCGCCTCAGACACAACAATCTATTGGGCCGGCTCTGAAATACTGTGCAAATATATCGTACCATTACATAATTTTGTCACTGGATGGCATTGGATTTAGTTGTATCTGAGCAGTTTCCTTTTGCTGATCTGCTCTTTTTGAGAGAGGCAATAAAGTTCCTCTCTAGGTTCCTGACTGGCATGTCCTCTATAGCAGGCATAGGCAAACTCGGCCCTCCAGATGTTTTGGGACTACAACTCCCATCATCCCTGACCTGTTAGCTAGGGATGATGGGAGTTGTAGTCCCAAAACATCTGGAGGGCCAAGTTTGCCTATGCCTGCTCTATACCAAGCATGATAAGTACCTATTTATTACATTGGCTCATTTCTTATAGTTGTCACTCAGTGACCTCATTCAAATATCACCCTAAGCCAGCCTTCTCCCAACATGCCCCCTCCAGATGTTTTGGACTACAGCTCTCATCATCCCTGATCATTGGGCTCTGCTGGCTGGGAATGATAGGAGACGTAGTCCAAAACAATCTAGAGGGCACCAAGATGGGGGAGGTTGCCCTAAACTAAAGATTGCATGGTATGAATGAGTCAGAACAAGTCACAGCGAGCACTGAGCTTGCCGCCTCCTCCCCTCCCTAATCTCTCTCCTCCTCTGGTACAGCTACAGGGTGGAGTTTGGTTTTTCCTTAACCACAGCTTGTCCATCATCCATACCAACAAAGTGTGGTTAAAGTTATCTATGATTTGTTTGACCTGTCATCCAATTTGAATAGCTATACTTGGACCTTTTAAAAGCTAGAAATAATAACTGCTGTTATGTAGTGAATGAGTTCAGTGAATGAGGCCAGGATGGAACTTTTCTGTCAAAAGACTCAAGCTACGGACAAATTGCCATCACCTTAGGAATCTCTACTTCAAAACTATGTCTACATTGATGGAATATAGTTCATAGGCACCATGTTCCTCGAGCTGGTTCCTTGCCCAGAGGCTTTTGCTGAACTAAAATTAACAAATCACAAGTGCCAAATTGGATAATTCCAAAGATCTTAAAAGCTTGTAGCAAGCTGGTCAAGTATTTCTTAAATAGAAACTGTAAGAGTGTGAATAAGTGGGAAAGGCAACCTAAAACACACACAATCACAAGTATAAATGAAGGAATAATAATAATAATACCGGTAATAATATAATTTAATAATATAATTATTAAACATTATTGTGGAGGCCTCACTAATGAATTAAAATATTTTTATAAGAATGATTATCATAATCATATAATCATGACACAAAATCATTTCTTTATATAGCTGGTCAATGCAGTTTGATTGGAGTCACAAAGTGGTCTTGATTTATTTATTTTTATGCTGATTTTCAGCTGTCTTGAGTATCAAAGTCATACAGTACTTGGATAATTCCAAAGCGCTCCTGGCCTAAATTTGGTTCTAAGCTCTTAAAATACCTCACAAGCAAGTAACAAATGTGGCACACTCATCCACTGTGTGGCAGTAATAAGAAATAAATGTTAAGCCACCTAAATTCCTCCCCAGCAGCCCCCAAATCTTGGGAGCCACATTTCCCTATGAGGTGTTTGTTTAGCTCTCCAGCACAGCAAATGGCATCCAGACCTTGGACTTACATTAAAAAGCATTCCCGGTGCAGAACCTTGATTAGCCACGTTTCTGTTCCAATACAGACAATTATAAGTCTATTCATAACATAACAAATACATAACAGAGTTTTCATAATTTCCGCAATTGCACAATTTCTACTGAATATTTAAAAAAGGGGCTTGTATATCATTGCCTCAAGCAAAAAAAATGGAAAGGTGACTGGAGATACACACACGAAATAATTTATTTAAAAAGAAGTTGCATTCCTACCTGACCAAAAATATAGAGGAGGCCAATGGTCCCCCCAACTTGACCTCCAAGGACAGTAGAAATCATTGAGTAGACTCCTCCACTTCCAATGCTGCACCGTTCACAAACCCCAATGCCAGACAAGACCGTTACTAAGGCCACCAGGATGACAATGGACACCAAAAACATGCCCATTAAAATACCAGTGTTTCCCTGAAATGGGAGGAAAAAGAAAAGGTTGAAACTTAAAAGAAGAGATGCATGGATTTAGTAGCCAGGTATAGGCAATTTGGTACCCTCTGTTGTTGTATAAAAATGAGCACATATATATATGATTTGGGGGGTCTACATTTCAAAAGCATTTAAAGGCACACACTTACCTTTGTTTTGCTTGCTACAAAAGAATGGAATGCATTTGTACTTCATCTAAGCCAAAGTGTCTTGTTTGCCACTGTCAAAACGTTAGGAAGTTTACATGAAACCAGTAGGAAGAAGGTATGTGGTTTCTTAAAACTTAACACTTGAACTCAACTCTACTGCAAATCATTCCCATGTCTTAAAAAAGCAACGTAGGAGAGTTGGTATGTTGTACATTATTTTCTAAGAAATACAAGGTACCACAAGGCTCTGAGATGGGCTAACAGTGCTCATATCTTTTACAAAAATGTGCGTATAAAATAACAACTGATGGGACTACTACATTATGGGGATTTCTAATGCATCTCTTTACAAAAAGCAGAAGCCAGGCCTTATATTCTTATGTTTTCACAGCTTTTAGCATATGAACCCAGTTAGAAGGCCTTCATATGTTATCAGCATGCAGATGCTAAATAAAAAAGTGACCTCTTAAGCCTTTCTTCTGAGCTTTAGAGATCCCCATTGTGAACAAACTCTAGCATTTTGCTTCCTTCGTGCCATCTTCAAAGCACTCTGTGTGCTGCTCTTATCCCACAGGCATTGTGTTCCTTCCTGCTATGACTTCTCAAGGAAGGGCAGTGGCTTTTAGATTCTCTTGCTTACTAATTATTGCTTTGTGCAGAACATGTTAGGTTATGCTTGTGCCATCTGCGTTTCCAAATAGCACCCACTGTCCTGGCTAGTTTGAAGATATTTAGTATACACAAAACTGATAGTGCTTTTGTTTTGTTTATTTTGCTTAACAATTGATGCAAAGTTAGAACAATGCTTTCCTTTAAAAGAAAAAAATGCTGTGTAGGGAGGCTTGTACGCTAACAGATGTCGGCATGCTGAGTCCTGGCTCCAGTTCCCCTTGGTCTGATGCAACTGCCATCAAAACCAGCAGGATTCCAAACTGAAACTGCACTTCATGAAGGCTACAACATTCTGGATACATATCAAGCTAAGTTAGAGGAGGGGGCGGGGAGAGATAGGAAATGAGATTCTGAGGAAACAGCAGCATCCGATTTCTAGTTTCGATGAGAAATGAATGAATGGACCCTCGGATCAGATAATCACTACTAGTAAGTTTGTGATAGTGCAAGGAGGACAGAAGGTGCAAAAGGTAGCAGGAGGCTTCTACAGGTTCATGGGTAATGGCGGTAGACAAACAAAAGACGCTCTCAAGGCAAATCTAAAAAAGATGTAATATAAACACCGACAACTGGGAAACACTGGCCTGTGAGCGTTCCAATTGGAGGATAAAGGTAAAGGTAAAGGACCCCTGACCATTAAGTCCAGTCGAAGACAACTCTGGGGTTGCGGCGCTCATCTCACTTTACAGGCCGAGGGAGCTGGCGTTTGTCCACAGTTTTTCCGGGTCATGTGGCCAGCATGACTAAGCCGCTTCTGGAACACCGAAACCAGAGCAGCGCACGGAAACACTGTTTACCTTCCCACCGGAGCGGTACCTATTTATCTACTTGCACTTTTTGCCGTGCTTTCGAACTGCTAGGTTGGCAGGAGCTGGGACCGAGCAACGGGAGCTCACCCCATCGCGGGGATTCGAACCGCTGACCTTCTGATTGGCAAACCAAAGCGAGGCTTCTGATTGGCTGCAGGAAGCTCCTGCAGCCAATCAGAAGCCCCGGAAGCCCTGTTGGATGTTTGGCTTCCAAAAGAACGTTTGAAAACCAGAACACTCACTTCCAGTTTTCAATCATTCGGGAGCCGAAACGTTCGACTCCCAAGGCGTTCGGGAGCCAAGGTACAACTGTATAACTGTTATCAACATATTTTTAAAACTCAATAAATTTGGTATAAGGACAATGAAAGAGGGTGTTTGTTCCAGTTGGGCAGAAGGAGTGCTGCTTACAACCATCACTTCAAACTACACTATGTTCTTTCAGTAGAGCTTGGAGGAACATGAGGGAGGATGTGTAACTATGGCAACATGTGTTACCTGAACAGTTATATTTGATCAGCTTCCCTGTAAATAGCCCAAGCTACTATTTTATTTTATTTTGACATAAAGGGAGAGAAATTAACAAAGCCATAGGAACCCAAGTATATTTTAAGCAAGTAATTTTGTGGGCTTTAAAGAGCTGATAAAATAAAATTTAAATCTCATCTATGCCAACAGGGATTGCAAGCTGTAGTCCTAAGGCGCTTACTTGGAACCAAGTCCTGCTGCAATCAGTTGAACTCAGATGAGTTCCAAGTGATTTCAGCAGAACTTACTTCGAAGTAACCAACAATCTGGAGCAGGCTGTAAGAGGACCACAATGATAGCTGCACCAGCAAAAAGCCAGACCCAGTGGTATGGAGGGGGTACCTCAAATCAAACCAGGATGTTGCACACAGGCAGTGCCTGTTTCTACCAAAATACAGCACAGGGCAAAGTGATTGGGGATGTGCCAACCTAAATACATTCTGGCCACCTAAGCACCCAGCTGTGCCAAGGTAGAACCACATGCTAAATATTTGGTAATAGTAACAGGATTGTCAACCTAGCAGAATAGCTTTTGCGCCATTTGCAAGGCATGATATGCTGCTGCTGCTACAGTCAGCATAAGCCACTCTCTGCTCCATCACAGCTTCCCACATTTCATCAGGAGGCGGAAAGATCACAAGGTAATCTAGTTAAATCATCTTGTTACCATGCAGGATTTCCGCTTTTGTGACTAAAAAGGATCAATCCCTACAACAGTGTGGTCCAAACAGAGGCCGAGAGCACCAATGATCGCTCCCCAGATCAAATGGGGGGGTGCCTTTTGCGTGGTCGCGTGCAGCCCCCCCGGATCCCAGTGTAGCTCCTGGTAGTTTGGGCTGGCTTCATCCTCCCCAGGCTGGATTCCTGGAGGTCTCTGCCTACCTCAGCCAATCGCCCAATCCCAAGAGCACCAAATACTATGCAAATTTCTCCACATGATCAGAGAATGTAATCAGGTTTGCCTGCAGGGCAACATGCTGACTTGACACCAAAGCACACTGGTTAAAAATTATTTGCTCTCATTACAGTCTTAACTGGGTTGGATTGGGCTGTTTGCCAGTGCTCCAGTTATATCTCCCACTTGCTTGCATGCGTGTGTGTTTTGTGTCAGCAAGCTGCTTAAAAAACAAACACACCATAGCTGGAGGTTGGATATGTGATGAAGGCTATGCAGATGAATATACATTCAGCAGCTATTACAGAAGAGATGGTGGAAAGACCTACAGATGTGTAAGGCAAAAGAATGATCGCCAGCCCACAGGCTTTCAGTACTAATTTAAATGCAATACCTAAAATCACCTTAAGGACATCAAAACAGATTCCAAGACAAATCAACAGCAGTATGGCTTGTCATTTTGTTCCCCATACTTACCACCAGCCACCCTGTCCTCAGAAAGAGAACTACTCCAAAGATATTGATCATACAAGAGGTAAAGACTCCGTCCCAAGTGCCAAAGAGCACTGGTTCCCAAACAAAAAGATGTATCTTCCACCAAGGTCTGTTGTGTGTCGGAGAACTCTGAATGAAAACAGGATTTAAAGGTTACGTTTGCTCTTTCATCTTGCTGGGCACCAGCAAAGAGGCACAAAGGGTCGGTACTATAATGCCTACAAAATGCATGCTTTAAGGATGACAGAACTTGCCCCGTTCTTGCCCCCAGGGCATTTAATTGTAAGGGAGTGAGAATCCTAAATAAGTCACACTACTGTGGCATCTGGTTGGCCACTGTGACAACAGGAAGCTAGAAGAGATGGGCCTTTGGTTTGATTCAGGAGAGCTCTTCATCTTATGAAGCGTAATCATGTTGCCTGAATTCCACCCTACTACAAACAAAATCCAAATCTCCTGTTGATTCTAGCCTTCAGAGACCTACTTATCAGCAACTAGATTTCAGTGCCAATTTTTAAGAATGGAGCCAGCAGGGAAGGGCAAAAGGTTCTGACACTTATCCCCAGCCCCTGCCATCAAAAAGGAAATCAAAAACAAAAAACTGCTTGCCAGCAAGTTCTGTTTTCACAAATACCACTCCCTTTTTGCCTCAGTAGTAACCTTTTTAAATAATAATTTTTGTTAGTTTCAGTGGGAAATGTGAAAATACTGTAAACCATTTCAATTTATGCAAAACAAATTACAAGACATGAACAGGGTTAAGGATTGTTATAAATAAATAATCTACATAAACAACAGGAAGAATTGATCAAATAAATTGACATTTTCTAATTACCGGTAACAAGCATCTTCCTTGCAGGTTCCACATTACCCTTGACTCCCACCCAAACCAAAAGCTATTACTGTAAACACAAACAAGAATATGCAGCAGGCAGGGGATAATCACGTATACTAGCTCCTGTATACTCAATAAAGCCATGCCAAAGGACCACAAACTTCACCGGCATACTTTGTCACCTGACAATTTTCACTTTTTGTGCGAGTTTCTCTAATAAGGCAATGTGCCACAGCTTTTGATACCAATATTCAAGGTCGTTAATTTGGAGATTATTCCAATGTGGCTCTTGCTACAAAGTGATTAATTAGCCATGATTTATGGAGACTTTTAAACAAATAAATCACAATTTATATACAGACTGTAAACTGAACACAAATCTGGACTCTTCTCAGAGCATTACTCCCACCACCTTGCAATGTTTCAGAATTCAGAACTCAGCTGTAGGGAACTAGGGCTTTTGCAACATACCTGTTGTGCTTCTTCATGGAAAAGTTCTTGCACATGTCCATCATTCCTCATGCTGGTGTTGCCCCTGGGCAAAAACAGTCTGCCATTCACATTAAAGCTGTAGCTGGAGGGTGATGCCATAATGATAATGGAAGCCACAGGGCAGGGAACAGAGCTCAATGTCAGCTATTATGCTCAGGTGAGTTCCTGCACAGCTGAGGCATGCACAGTAGAGGTTTCATTGCTGAAAAGACAGAACAACTTACCATCACCTTCAGATGTAAGTTTTATCACAGAATCATAGAACAGAAGAGTTGGAAGGGATCCCAAGGGTCTTCTAGTCCAACCCCCTGCAATGCAGGAATCTCAACTACATCAAACATGGCAGGTGGCCATCCTACCTCTGCTTAAAAGTCTCCAAGGAGAGCCCACCACCTCTTGCGGGAGTCCGTTTCACGATCAAACAGCTCTTACTGTCAGAAAGTTCTTCCTGATGCTTAGTCAGAATCTCCTTTCTTGTAACTTGAATCCATTGGTTTGTTTCCTAGCCTCCAGAGCAGGAGAAAACAAGCTTCCTCCATCTTCCGTGTGACATCCCTTTAGATATTTGAAGATGGCTATCTCAGTCTCCTCTTAGCCAGGCTAAACATATGCAACTCCCTCAACTGTTCCTCTTAAGGCTTGGTTTCCAGACCCTTGATGGTCCTGGTCTCCCACCTTTGCACACATTCCAAGCTTGTCAACATCCTTCTTAAACTGTGGTGCCCAGAACTGGACACAGGACTCTAGGTAGGGTCTGACCAAGGCAGACTACACGGGGTAGGTGGGGGCCAGGGACTGGAATAATAATATCAGAATGTAGCAAAACTTGTGTATCATAGCAAGGATAACAACACAAATGCTAGACCTGGCTTTGCTCTTCCCAGGTGTGCTGTTTGATTTCCCTAACCCATTACAATGTCATTACTGTGACATCAGAAGCACCTAGAACTGAAAAGGAAAGGTTTTGCTGGGCAGGTAACTCCGCTTCATCCCTCCCCATGCTGGTTGGGGGGAGAAAGGAGAGAAATATAGCGCCCACAATGTCTTTGAGATGATGTAGATGCAAGATGGGTCTTCGAGAATCCACGTTGTGGTATACAAAATCAGGATTATCTTCCTGACCTTCCCACTACAGACTCCCAATTCAACTGCACCTTGATGTTCAGTATCTAGCTGCCACCACTGTCCAAGCTCAGGAAGAAGCCACCCCTCCCCTATCCTGCTTTCCAGCTGCCTTCCTCATCCTTGCCCTCCTGGTAGACTATTGTGAAACAAGCCCAACCCTTCTTTGCTTTACCTGCCCAGGCACCTGTGATGGTAAATCCTTACACTACCACTCACTTCCTTTACCCTATGCAAATCGCCAGTTAAGCAGCAATGAAGCAGTTAAGGTTCACTGATTCCCTGATGTTCATTCCCCTCCAGTGGAAGGAAGGAATCCTTGCCAGCTCTACCACTGGTTGCTGTTTTTCAGTGCAATTGAGGCTTCATGCAGCGGAAAAAGCAGCAGGGGGAATGAACTCTCAGCAACAAAGATAGAGCTTTTATGCAAATAGTCTTTGTCATAAAAGCCAGCACGGAACATTAACATAGCAGGCAAGTAAAAAATGGGTTTTTAATAAGCTATTCCTGCCCACCCCCAACAATTTCAAGAAGATTTGAAACAAAAAATTTATTTTGTGAGAGTTTCGCCATTATGTCCAAATTTCATTTGGCAGCCAGTGCTTCAAGGAAGTAAAACTAAAAGAAAACCTGTATTGCTGCTCATGCTAGTTTCCGTGCCTTAATTTCTTGAAAGTATAAAAAATTATTTAAAAGGTTTATAAGGAACCAGTTGGTGTTAAAGAAGAGGGTATCAACATGGTAAAGAAAAGAAAAGAAAAACCTTTAGTTGGGGGCCCCCTCAAAAGTTAAAATACACCAAATACTGTAGCTCCCTGAAAAATGTGAAAAATGACACCAAACAAACCACAAGGCCCCCTAACAAAGAGATCAAAAACCCGTTTTCCATATTCAGCTAGGTTTAACCAAACAGTAAGGTGTAGCATTTGGATGTCACATTGAACTATAGTTCAGCTGTTATCATTGATGTCATATTTATAGCCCACCTTCTCCTCCAGGGAGCTCAATATTGAATACATGGCTCTCCCCCTCTCCATTTTATCCTCACCTGTCAGATAGGTTAGGCTGACAGACTGTGACTTGCCCAAGCAAGGTCACCCAGTCGGCTCCATGGCTGACTGTGGAATTGAACCCAGGTTTCCAAAGGCTCTAGTCCAACACAGTAACCACTATACCAGGGGTAGGCAACCTAAGGCCCGTGGGCCGGATGCAGCCCAATCACCTTCTCAATCTGGCCTGCGGATGGTCCTGGAATCAGCGTGTTTTTACATCAGTAGAATGTGTCCTTTTTATTTAAAATGCATCTCTGGGTTATTTGAGGGGCCTGCCTGGTGTTTTTACATGAGTAGAATGTGTGCTTTTATTTAAAATGCATCTCTGGGATATTTGTGGGGCATAGGAATTTGTTCATTCCCCCCCCCCAAAAAAAAATATAGTCCGCCCCCCCACAAGGTCTGAGGGAAAGTGGAACAGCCCCCTGCTGAAAAAGTTTGCTGACCACTGTCCTAAAACATGGATTGTTGTTTCAAAATGCTGCACTAATTCATTCTTCTCTTCTACCACTGGAGCATTCAATGCTGTATCCACTAACCAGAGCATAATTGAACTCAATGGGACTTATTTCTGTATAGAGTTGAGCTGTTAATTCCATACAGCTAAAATGATTGTGCCCAAATTATATCCATAGCAGATTCTGTGGCTTTAACATGCAGATACAGACTGAGTCTAAATCACATCTCTCCAAGACTAGTTGAGTCTTTTCTGTTCATTTAGCAACACCAAAATTTCTGCTTTTGCACCTTAGGATATTTTGTCAATAAACACAAAACTAAGGAAGCTCTCTAAGCTGAAATCACCGTTTTCAACAGATGGCTGGTTTCTAAAAACAAAAAGGTTAATATATTTCTCACCATATGTACATGTGGTCTCACTAACTTCCGATGGGGCTCACTTTCCTATTAGAGCGGTTACTATTGGCTGTGCTATGTAAAGTGATCCAAGATCTCACATGACTTCATTTAAGCCTTAACCAACATCTCACCTCATATCTTTAAAACACCTTATTTTTAGTACTCAAGGGGGAAATAATTCTTTAAAAAGTGAAAATGCATAACAGCAAATAAAACCTAATGCAGAACCTGTAGGTACACAAACATTCGTTTTACTGAGGTACCGTAACTTCCCAGGCAGCCTCCATTTTCAAGTAAAGTCAGGGTAATAGGAGTAGAGATTACACCATTAAGGAAAGTCTCCTGTAGTATTATCTTGTAGTGGCTTTTCTTTAATACTAAGCACTACAAGAGAACATTGTAAGCTGAGCTGCTGCACTGTAAGTCTTGAATATTTTATAAATAAAGTTTGGGTATCTCTCTTGAATTTAATCACCAATCAATGAATAGGATTTGATCCATTGATCCAGAGCACCTGCTCACACTAATTAAAAGTCATGATCTCAAATGAGTCTCTCATCATCTCCATCTGTTGCCCTTTGCACCACATCCCACATCATCTCTAAAGTTCTCCAAACCTTCGGAACTGGCTTTATTTTTGGGGTGGGGAAAGCAGAGGGTTACAGAGGACTGCATTTGCATGTTGTTGTACGCAGGGGCGAAACTAGGCTTTATTTCATCCGGGTCAAAGACCCAGTTTGGCACCCCTCTATGTGCATTTGCAGACATACACACACAGGCTGGGGAGCCTCAATGGTACCACTCTGGGGGCTTCACCCAGAGCAAAAAGCCTGGCTAGCCCCCTGTAGCTATGGCTTTGGCTGCTCACACCGGAGAGGGTACAGGGATGTCTTCACCCAATGCGGTGCAACCTCGGCCACAAACTCCTATCCCATAAAGTTGTCATCTGCGCATGTGTGAAGGCTGTCCCAAATGTGTGCATCTCAGCTTAACTGCTATGCGAATTTGGCCTACGTTTAGGGAAAAAAGGAAAGGGAGCTTGTCTGAGGGAAAGTGCATCAAAGAGCAGCATTTCTACAGGATACCTATGGGCTGGGACTAATCTCATGAGCACACCAGCACATGGTCGTACCCAGGGGGGGGGCATCTGCCCCCCCAGAAGCAAAAATGATCAGCGTCCGTTCAAAGCAAACCTGAACGACCATGGCTTGCCCCCCCCCCCTAGTTTTGATCCTGGGTATGCCCCTGCACCAGCAGTGGGAACACATTGGAGCTGGACTAAAGCCTAAAGCGGACACGGCCTCTGCCTCTGCTTCCTCGTCCCACGCATTTTCCACTCAAATTAGCAGGGAGAGATTCGCTAGTTGTTCTTTTCCCCGCGGGGCTCCTGCGTCAGTAATGGCCGAAATCAGTATTCCCCCCCACCCTGCAAAAAAAAAATCCTGAATCTTTATGCTAAGCAGAGCGCTGCACGTTGAAATTGGTATCCTTCTCCACGCAGCTCTGCAACCCTGCCTATGAGCTTTGGCATGCCATCACCTTGACGCATGTGATATTTTCTTATAACCCACCCCAATTAATGAAATCCTCTTTTTCCAATGCAACTTTTAAATATATACTTTAAATATAGCATTATGCCAATAAATATGTAGTTCCAAAATAGGAGAAAGAGGATAACGAGGCTTGTACGTCTTGAGCGAGGAAGAAGGCTCCACTACCTGCTGCGAGTGTTTGAGCGCGACAGGCGCCGCGATTGGGAAGGGCGGGAAACGCTGGGGTCTCGTCCACGCGCCTTTTGACTGCCGAGAGCAGCCCTTGGGGCGCGTGTGGGCGGGACTCATTTGGGCGGGGTTCCCTCCCGAGCTGACGAGGCCTGCCTCGCGCCTGGGCCTGCCCACATTTCCACGTTCACGGCACCCCGCCGTAGGAGTTTCCCGGATCCGGGAGGCACCTGTTGTGACCGCCGCCTCAGCTGCCTGCTTGCTTTCTCACGGCATCCGGGCGGGGCCGCTTGCAGCCTGCTCGTGAACTGGAGAAAACCTGCTGCTTCGTGCCCCTTGCGAGCGCCGCCCCGCCGTCGGTGAAAAACAGTATTATAGCGGCTGCCGGGCTCTTTCAGGGCGACTCTGTCCTGACTAGCTTCCTCAGTTTGCAAGCCCCGGATCATATGGACTGCTGGAATTCAGCCTGAATTCATAGGGAAGACGCGCAGCTTCGAGAGCACAAAGTCCCAGGCATCTCTAGGAATGTCCTCTGTCAGAAAACCGGGAGAGCCGCTGCCAGTCAGAGTAGACATTAGCGAGCTCCCTGAGGATCTCCCCACTGCGTCTTGCGCGCGCTCTCTCACACACAAACACCTTGCAGCAAAGCGTTGCTTGAATTGATACTTACCTTGTTTCGTCTCGGCCGCCAAGAGCGAAGGATGCAGCCGCCCCCGCCGCCTTCCAGTCAGACCCTTTGCGATCAAGTCTTGCTGGACAGCTGGGACGGACAGCCACCCAGGTGCCACGTGGGCCGGACTGGGGGTGGCTGGGTGCAGGACAGGAAGGGATATTCCCACGTCAGGATGTTTGCTTTTCTTTTGGCCCTCCCACCTTTCGGGCTTTACAACAAGGGTTTTAACTGAGTCGTTTGTTCTTGAGAATACGAGGGCGATAGCATACCTTCTCACCGGTGACATTATAGATCAGAATTTCTGGTGCGGCTGGATGTGTGCACATCTTGCTGGTTGCATCAGTTTTATTTGTGGGTGAAAAGGCTGCCCTCTAACTTTGGAATGAGGTTTTTAGATATTTCGATGATCCTTTGTATATAGGTCCGTGAGGACAGAAAGCAACCCAGCCAGAGGGGTGTGGTATAAATAATAAAATTGTTGTTGTTGTTACCAGTTCTACTACAGTACTACTACTTTTAAAAGGGGACAAAAAGTCTTTCGGACAAAAACAGGCTTTCGGTGGGATTTTTGGAGCTCTCAAATCACACACACAAAAATATAATACTGTACTAAATACACAAGGCACTTGTGTTTCTATGTTTTTTTCCACATTTATAGAAAAATATTGGAGCACAATTAATTACCCAGTTGATTTTTAAACCACATACATACTCTTAGAATTTACAATTCTGTGGAAAAGAGAGGAAAAAACTACTAAAATTAGCTCTGACCCCTGAAGCGTCCTCTTCATAAGAGTAAAGAGGCCAGTCACAGTCGTTTATATTTAGTAGTTTTCTTCTTAGCTTATTTTTTTTTAAAAGTAGGAAGGGAAATCAAGTGACGCAAGTGTTATATGTTGAATGAGCAAAAGAGTGCATGGCAACAGAGCCAGATGAACTGGTTTATCAAGACTAAACCAAAGAAAATACACAAAATCAACAGGATTCTGACAAGCAGTACTTAAAAAAAAATGCTTCCTTTCATACTACATTGCATGTCTTTTGGTGCACAAATACCAGAAATATGAGATGAATGCCTCCCAATAGGGCTAGCTGCTTCCTAATAGAACCATAATTTTGTCCAAGGTCTAACAAATATTTTTTATTGCTGATGGTGGAATCAAGAGAGCATTTTGCATATTATAGTGCAAGGGGTCTTGGAAGAGAGAACATTTTATAAGTCATTGTATGGTGCATTCTCATCTGGTAACTTCCTGAGCTCTATACATCCGAAGTCCCATTGAGTTCAGGCAAGTGGGTATATGCTTGGAGCCAAAGAGACCCAAGTTGCAGGAGGTTTCCAAGTGACGTTTCACCATAGACAGTGCTTTTTACCCATAATGCACATGAAGTGCTTTGACTGTCTTTTGGTGCACAAAAATATTTTTATATACAGTCAAAGCACTTCATGTGCATTATGGGTAAAAAGCACTCTCTATGGTGCTGTACCTTCTGTTTTGCCTGAACTTGCATCTTGTATGACACATCCGCAGAGGATCCTTTTTGTTTTTGTTTTCCTTTTGCTTCTACACTAGTTCCTAGCCCACTCTGACATGGCCCTTGGCCCACTCTGCTGATTTAAGGGCCATGATAAAAGTCTGAGCGGGGCTACATTTTCACTTTGAGCTATAGCTCTTCTTTTAATTAGACACTAAAATTGTTCTTTCCCTGCTGAAGATCATAGTTCAGAATTTTTTCCCCATTTTGACAATTTATGTTGAATTTTGATGTTTTACAGCACAGAAATAAAATGGACGGTCTTTGCATGCCTTACATTTTCACCAGCCAAAGACTACGATCCTGTGGAACAGTTACCTTATTGTGAAAGTTCCCACTGATTTGGCAAGTCCGCTTGGCTGTTGCTGTGGCAACTTGAGGCCTAAAAATATTGCATGTCATTATATAGTTCAGCTGCGGCATTTCCTAGCCACAAATTACATTTGCTGTCTACTTGTTAGGTTCACCAGAATTATTATTCAGTGAAGTATTATTCAGAATGATGGTAACCCATTAGTAAACCACCACTCATCCAAGCTACACTGCCCAAATTGGGTGTTACAACCTAGACTCACTGCTTCAGAGAAATCTTTAAAAAATGGTTTTAATATTAAGTTGCCTTTTACAAGTGACAGTCACAATGGAATATTAATATTCTTCCTTGGAATCCCATAGACATCATCAGTCCACTGTCTGTCTTCCTAAAATAGGTAAGGCAATAAAAGGTCTGCATCATCAATGAGATATGGCAACAATCCAGGACCTATTTGCTTCATTTGCAGCTCTTTGGGCTAAATATGCCCTATAATGTCAGCAAGGATAGGAATACCATCAATATTCATTTGGCAATCAGACCTGCCCGCCTTACCTAATAAGGAGCTGGAGCTCTTGGAAGTACAGTAGTAGAAATGGTTATATCAAGCATTCTAGTTCACAGTGATGTCAAGTTTGGACCTGCCTTCAACACACAACCCTTGACTGTAATTAAGATGGCATAGAACCAGGATTTACAGGTTCCTGTTCATTACAGCAGTGAAATAAATATGGGCAGGGAGGGGAAACTGAGAAACAGCTATACTAGATATGATTGAAACTAATGGCATTTATAGGAAACACTGGGCATAGTATGCATTGTGAATTGAATGTCCCACATACCAAATTAATTCTAAAGCTACAAGGTGCACAAAATTCATTTTACACATATGTAAAATAAGAGCAAATTTCTGAGAATATGTATTTGTACTTTGGACATTGTACCATTTGTACTTTTAAATTAAAATTCCCCTGCATTAGGTTATATACCAGTAATATACCGGTAGGACCTGCAAATCTTGAAGAGGGCACCAATTTTAAAAGCAGCAGGAATTACAAGGAGCCTAGAAGTTAGACCAGGATTGTGATTCCTGGCAGAGAGAGTCCTAGTAAAGATCAGGGTGGCCTAACATGTGGCCCAAGGGTGGCATGTGGCCCTTGAGGCCTTTTTTTGGCAGCCCTCAGCAACATTTGTGCTGCCTTGCCAAAGCTGGCTAAGCAAGGTGCTGGGCTTTGGGAAGGTCTGAGATCTCTGACAGAGTCCTAGAGTCTTCCTACATCCTTACCAAAGCCGAGTTAGCACTTTCCCAGCTTTCAAAAGAAAATGGGAGGGCTCTAGGACCCTGCCAGAGCCTCGGGCCTCCTTCCCCAAAGCCTTGCTTAACTGGCTTTTGGAAGGCAGCATGAGGACTGGAGTGAGGCATCAAAATTTGGCTTCACTCCCAGCCCCCACCTCCGCATGACAAGGCAGTGTGCTGCCCACAGGTTCTGTGTCAAAGTACTCCAGCGTACCCTCTGGGTATAGGTGGTGCTTGGATCAGCAGGCTATAAAACAAATTTATTTAGATATCTAGGTGTAAATGAAACCCTCTCTTGGAAATGTCATATGGAGGCAGTGAAATTAAAGGCACAGGAAACCATAGGAGCATTGATGAAATTCTATTACAATAAAGGAAGGCAGCTGATTGCTACCAAATATCTTTAGGGTAGGTTCAAAGTGCTTACTCAGATGCTCTATGACACTGAAATCTGGAGCTCTGATTTGAACTCCATTGAAGTTTTGGAAACTGTGCAAAATATTTTTTCCCAGAAGCCATACTCCTTATCCATCAGAAATATCAGTTCTTATTTGTACAGAATCTGGGTGGCCAACACCCAGCAAGAGTGGACTGTGCTCAGTTAAAGTATGCTAAAAGAATGCTACCATGCCTATTGAGTGTTTTCCTGATCTGTGCTATATGGAATCAGATGATAACTAAAATTCAGCTTGCAAATATGTTTTATACTATTATTATTTTCCAGAACTGAGCTCTGCTTTGACTTTGAATAAGTGTCAACCAATGGATTGGCTCTTTTGGACAGAATCCAGAAGGGACCTACAACTAATTAGAAGCACCGTGTTTTCCCCTTGGGTATCCACTCTTGAGAACAGAGTGTTTTAGAGCTAGTTGTCAGATCAAACTTTCACCAGCTTCCTTAAGAAATGGCATTATTGAGCTGTTTCCAAGTGATGCCCACTGCAGTCTTGGATAGCTGCAACAAGGTCCCGTACGCAGAAAGACTTTGAATTCGTAGTCAACCACAGGTAGAAGACATCACTCATTATCTGTTAGCCTGCCCCCTTTATAACAGACACCCAAGAGATCACTTGCTGAAACCTTTGCTTTCACAAGCAAGCAGGTGCAGCCCTGCAAAAATGGTCGTTTCTTTTGAGTGATGAGAATACTTTCGTAACACAGAGAGTAGCCCTAACTGCCTAGAAGTTAACTGCCATTCATTTCCACATGTATAGCTTGCTGAAATGACAGATTTAGTAAAGAAGTAAAAATGTATATTGGTGGTGTGATACATAAGCACCATCCCAATCCATTCTGCCAATACAAGCCCATTAGAGATGAAAATTTGGTAGTTTGTCCGCCTTCAGTTCTTCCTCCTTATGCAATGTAGAATTGGCCTTTCATAAGAAATGAGAAATTTCATAAGAAATGAAACTGAGGTGTTAGCCAGACATTTTAATGCAAAATGAATATACCTTATAAAAAACGTAATGTGCATAAACAGTTCGAAGCTAGAGATACCCTTTGAATACCCAGAGACTGATCATTGGCTTATATCATGAAGCTGAATCTTCTGCTACATAAGAAATGTATGCATTCTTCAAATGTTGTAACTAAATTATCATGAAAAATCTCTTGTGAGCCTTAATTCATAATGCAGATTTCTGTATTTTTATTTTCCAGCAGCCAGAGCCCACTGAGATTTCAGCCATTGCTTATACATTTAATAAGGTGTTTTTTTAAAACTGTCTTTGTGTACATTTTTCAATGGTTACTATAAACTACAAATAAATTAACCATAAAGAAAAAAGTCAAAAAGTAGTAAATTTCACTCTGTTCTTAAACAGATAAATCCCATTATTATGTGGGCAGAACTCGCTTTCCAGTATTGCAAAGGTCTTTGGGTAAATGAAATAGCACCCCTGTGCAGTAATGGACATTGTTGCATGAAAATTATATTGGGTTTTTGTGTTTTTCTGCATCTTAACTTTGATTCTGTTAGGATGTCTCCCTGATTTACAAGGCAGTGGATCTTGTTGAGCTCCACCTACTTGTGCCACTGTAGCTGAAGCATGGCACTGCCTGAAAATACAAATCTGGCTCAAACGCACAGTCCCCATGAGCCCAGAACATTCAGATGGATAGAAAAGGGGAGCAAAACAATAATAGTCTATGATGTCCTTTTCAGTCCCAAAGGACGTAAGCCCCTGAACAATAGAAGGAACCATTCCATCCATTCCTATAACTTTTAGTTCACAAAAGTGATGAACCAAACTACTGGCCATATTACATGAACTGTGAGATCCAGGACTGAAGATGGCACAAAATACATAGAGGTATTGGCTGTGAGTACAGAAAAGTACATGCATCTTCCCTAGACTAGAGTGCAAGTATCCACATAGTAATTTCTCAATGTATCTCACAAAATCCATTAAATGTTCTGATGTATGTCCATACACAACTACCACACAAACACATTATCATCACAATATTCCTGATTCTTCAGGAATCCTGCATTACCTAATTTATTTCAAATACAAAATAATTACACAAATTCATACTTTCAAGTTTCATACAAAAGCATCTATATTACTTATACACATTTTTAAATTAATGAAACTGGGAATTTAATTGCTTTTTTTTAAAAAAAAAAAAAAACCAACACTCACAGTAAAATGGACAGATCTCTTGTATTTTTTTAAGTAATACTGTATGACCACTGAAATCTCCTTTACTGGTATTATAGGGGATTTTATGAACTGAAAGGCAAAGAAGGCATATGGATGCTGGGGGGAGGGGGGAATACTATATCAGAAAATGAATTCCAGCAGCATTCTTCTATTCTTTCTCTGCCCCTAATATTTTTTTAAAGTTGTGTATAAGTCCTGGATTTTCTACCAAACATTGTAAAATTTCTGGACTCATTTGCAAATCACACAATGTATCCTTAAAAAAAGAGCAGATCATCAGGTTTATTTGAATACCAAGGTCCTTTTCCTGACATTGTTAAAATAAAGATAAAACTTACAGAGACAGAATCCAGTATAATTAGTTTCCAACAATAAAATCTCCTTGAACACTGTTGCAAAATTCCTTCTACTGAAATGCTTCGCTACAATAATAAAAAGCATACATTACATATAAAAAGATACCAGTGTACTAAAAGTGACAGAAGTGAACTAGCAAATCCTTCAAAGCACGTATTATATAAATGACTAGCATTTAAAAACATTTCTTCCTATAAAATGTAGGTCATATACATTTATAAATTGGTGATCTTTCCCCACCAAAGCAATGGTAGTTTTCAAATACCGGTAATTATGTTGCTCTGTACAGTCTGAAAGCATTGTTCAAACTTTTTGACTTGGTTTTGTTTTGCTTGGACTCCGGATAAAGCTCATCTCAGCAGCTGATAATTCCCGATGGCAAAATTATATCAAAATCAACCATGACTCAGTGTTCAACTGCAATGTGAATTATGAACAAGAACCACTTTTTGTATCACATGAACCTGATTTATACCAAAACCGTACTGGGATTTAAGGATTTAAAATTAAATTTCAAACTTATTTAATTGGAGCGGAAACTGGAGGGGCAAATCTTATCCTTCCTTCAAAAATAAGGACACTAACTCATCTTGCAGAAGCTCATCTGAGCCATTAGTTTCATCATGAATGTGTGTACAGGTGCAGATCTAAGGCCTGCTCTCCCTGAAACTCAGATTGTGCTATGTAAACAATGTTATATACTACAAACCAAAAAACAGTTGAATTTATTGATTAAAAACAATTAAGAATATCCATTAACTTAATCAAAGCTATTAACTCCCCAAACAATTTTTGGAACTTTCCTTATGCTACTTGCAAATTTAGCACTGTTAGGCATTATTGCTTACATACATCATATGCCTCCTGATATAAAGCAGTACTGTGATCTATTTATATACAAGGTTCTTTTTTCCTTTTTTTAAAACAAGCTGTAAAAACATTACATACTTTACAGACAATACAAATTCCCACATTTGTACTCAAGTCTAACAAATGGAATGCATAACATTAATAAAACATAATAAAGGAAGACTGACAGTAAGTCCTTGATTGTCAAGACACATTTATATTTTATATATAAACTCTAACTGTGCAGAATCAAAGATTCATTCATAGGTACATCCTTATTTGATAACTCATATTTACAGAACAATATTGCATAAAAAAATAAAATAAACATTTACACTTTTTCTTTTACCTTTCTATTCACTGGGAAAAAGAAAGCAAGAAACTACTTTGAGAAAGGTTTGCTTGCTTCGGTTTGTGTTCACTACCAGACTATCTCTCTCTTAAATTATTATTGAAACAATGATTTTATATAAGTATAGCAAAAGCAACTAGAAAATTTCCCTGAAACAAAGTTGTCTGGAAATAATGAAAGTTATTTTTAAAAAACATAATGGTTTTCATTCATTGCAATACTTTCACAGGACATGTTTTTGTTTTTTGTTTTGCAAAAGGAGTACTTAAATGTCCTACATATACCTAACAAACATGCACTTAACATAAAAGGAAAGCATCTCCAAAAGTCACAAGGCTTCCGTTGAGCAGAATTTAAGAAAACATAAAAATAGTTTGTTTTATTATTAATAATAACTGGAAAACTTACATTTGAATTTTTACCAACCAAAATACCCAGATCACTAACACATTTCTGCCTTCTAAAGCTTTGAACTATATTCTAATAGCTACTCCCCTGCAACTTGCGAAAGAGTTCAATGTCAACCCAACAAAATTTTAGTTTGCAATTTTACAAATACAAAGCAAGTTAATACTGAAATACTCAAACAGGCTGATCCTGGATCCATTTTAGATCCTTTTCAAATATTTACGAAATATGATACACACATCATAAAAATTAATCTAAAGAAACATGGAATATGCTGTATGTATCCAAGTGGAAATATTTCAGGAAACAAGCCAGAAACTTGGAAATGAAATCAAACAGCTATACTAAAAATTCAGTAATTCACTAGTGACTTGAAAACCCATGTTTAAAATCACAAAATAAATAAGCAAACAAAAGCAGGCATATGACATTACAATGTATTTCATTCATTTTGACAACTGTGGTTTAGTCTGCAGTATTTGTACTGTACATAGGTTCTGCAATATGCTTGGTTAAAGTTATAGTCATACTTTCATAAGACCTTGACTACACGACTTTACACCACTGAAGAGAAATAAGGAGAAATTATATTGTGTAGGGATTAGCATCCTCATTAATAATAATAAAACGTTCAAGCTTTCAATGTACTTTCTCTGAACTGCTCCTTCTCTCAAAAACCTTGGCCACCTACAATACCTGGGAGTCTGTAATAATTCTCTTAAACTAATTTCAGAAAAGGCATGAAGAAAAGGCGATCCATATAAATGAAAAACAAATCCTTCTAAACTTTTCTTCAGAAATAGAGTACACTGCAGTACATGATGCGGTTTCTCTTCTGATAAATGGATATATCATCTTTGATCAATTGTTTACTCTGAATAACTAAGACAAAGAGAAGGAAAAGGAGCTACTTCAGCTTTAAGCTCAAAAGTCAGTTCCTTCATTAACTTGCTTTATATTCAAAGTAAAAGGAACAGGAAATTAGTGTTAAAAGGGACACTCAGGCCCAGCAGTCACCCAAAATATGAGCCATTAAAAATTGAGAAAATAAAGCAGCACGTTTGCACTGAAGTCTATTTTCAAAGAGTTTAAGTTAACTGAATCCAAACATAACATTGAGCTTAACAGGACTGTAGAACCATAGCAGAGATTTCCTAAATACACTTTAAAAAGCATTATTAAGAAAGTATTTCTATTAACACTGTCTCCTAGCATGAATAAAATAGGTTTGTATTATAACTGACGAGGCTTAAGATATATCTGTGTCATTTTTTCTTCTTCTAAAAAGCAACTTAGGAACAGGTTTTTACATGATTCCAGTGGGCACCCTCAAGAGCCACAGGTGGAGGTTCTGTTCATTATATTCCATCGCTTGCCAATGCTTCTCCTCAACTACAGCCTCTCATGTCCCCAGTAAGTCCCTCTAAAAATGTTGGAATGCTATAAAACAGCACTCCCTCAATGCAGTGCAAAGAGCAGCCATCAGAAGGGTAAGTATGGAAATGCTTGACCATGCACACACTTTGGATCCTAGCCATAGTTCCTTCCATTCCTCTTTGCTCACTTTTTCATAATGGACACTTTCAGAGAAGCACCCCCTTGTCTTCTCACTGTAGGGATTATATTCAACTTGTACCCCTCCACTCACAGATGGTACTTTGATGAAGTCGGTGCTTCAATGAATGAAGAAGGGGAAGGCCATTTCACTTATTTCATCAGAGTCCCCTCTGCCCCCCACCAATCTCCTCCAGAGGGCTGGGGTCCCTTTGGAACAGCATGGGAGGAGGACACAAGGGTTGTGAGAGAAAGGGGAGGTTGCAAAAAATTGCCTTCCTCGCCCTTCCATTCACGGAAAGCTCTCCCAGAACAAAGAAACTCCCATGAGTGGGACACAAGATACAACCCATAGCCTTTACACCCTGGCCTTACTGTATTGCCATATCTACATACACACACAGACTCTTGGCCATTCTCTCTAGATACTAAATGTGTACAACACTCACTTGCCAGTCCTGTTTACTTCTCTGAACCACAACTGAATGTTAATTGTACAGATAGTGGTGCACTCAAACACTGTGCCACAAATGCTTAATTAAATTAAAATATGTTATGTACTAGCTGTGCTGGTGTGGGGCAGGAGACAAACTAAAAAGACCTAAAAAGTTCCATTATTTAGAAGTTTTCATGTGTGCTTATTTTGACTCAGTACCACGGTTGCATTTACTTACTGTACTATGAAATAAATCCTTGGACAATTTATGCGGAGTAATGGGATATAACAACACCTTCCTGTAAAATTAACCTGTTTGTGACCTATAGGAATAAACAAGGCATTTCGTAACATATGCCTCTTGGCTACTGCAATAAAGGAGAACTGTGGCAATCAAAATTAGGAGTACCATTTTAATTAAAACAAGGTTTTCTCCGGGAATTGAAATTTTGCTTTCCTTAAATTATTTGAATAAAGGAGGTATCGTTAGGGCTATCTTTGAGAGGTGGTGAGCAGGCCTGAAGCTGTAAAATAATACATGCACCCATCTCCTCTGCCTAAATGTTGAGTATGGTTTTTTTTTTGGAGGGGGGACTGTATCTGCGTTCCTGTCACTCAGTCTTTAGGTAAAACACTGCCTGCAATATTACCTTAAAGCAGCCCATTAGTACAATATAACGAAAATAAAAGCTTCAGTTTTAAAAATGATTATTATCCCGACATTTATGTTAAGTCGAAGTACAGCACGTTAAAACTGTATACAGAACTAATCATTGCACCACACAGTGTAACTCAAGACAGTCTACTATTAAAACAACTACAGGGGAGAGGGATAAAGTTTGCAGTTAATTTATTTGTGAAATGCAGCAAAAGTTTGACCATTTATCTTTTGGTCACTGTTCTCAGTCACCAGCTCTAGTTGGTAAAACTGCAATGAAACTGTTCATTAAGATAACCCTTCTGTTGTTATGTAAGGTGATAATGATGCAGCCACATCAACCCTTAAGGTCTAAAATAGTTTTATTTTTGAGAAAGAAAGAAAAATGGAAAATAATCTAAGTGCTCTAATGTTAATTATTGCAGATTTGTAGGCTGAAGTACAATTTAAACTCTTAAAACCTGGAGTTCACCATTCATATAAACATTATGGAAATGGGAATGTCATCTACAAAGCATTTTAGTTCAATCCTAACCATCTTGATACCTGTCATTTGGAGATAAAAACATAAAGAGTCATGTTTACCTTCAAAAGTACAAAGAAATATGCAATACTTCAGGAATGAAGTAAATGCATTAATAGTAAGTATTTTCCTTTTAAAGTACTTTTAATTGAATCAGACATTTAAATAGGGGAGTGCATCTAGAAAACATAATTACCTTTCTCTAAGTGTTGTAAAAGGAAATTCAAAGAAACCAAGAAGGAATATTATGTGTATTACTTTTTAAGAGAGTTGATAAAATGGATTTCCCCCCAGAATGCACTATAGTTGTCTAGCCATCATCTCCTGACATTAAAACTTTTCAGTTCATTTTATCTGTACAGTCTATATTCATGTTCCCTGCTGAAGTGCAATGGCTTGACTAACTAACCAGGAAATTACAAAATGAATAATCTCATAATTATCATTCTCCCCAAAATAATCAATGTTACCAAACTAAGCAATTATTACAGGAGAGACATCTTATTTGGGTTTTTTGGTTTCTTTTGTCTTGTATAAAATCTCAACATAGCAAGCTCCTGATCTCCAGCAAGCAAATAACCATCTGCCTTTTCAGTGGACACCCACATATAAGGCAATTCAAAAAGAATGGTGACTAACCACACACACAAAAAGCAGTCGCCAATACTCTGTACCGGCTTACTTTTTTGTTGTAACCCAAGGCCTTAAATTTGTATAGGACTGACTCCATCTTATACAGAAGATGCTCGCTCTTGACAGACCCATGCTAAAGTGCCCGTGTTATTTCTACAGATTTTCTTAGCCAAATGTCTGGCCTGTTGTGGCATCAGGTGAAGAGTTCATCCCAGCTCGAGCATCATTTACATTCACCAAAGGGAATTCTGGGAATTCAGCGCTTGTACCTGGTCCCCGCAGGTTCACCTGCCCATTAGCAGTGTTAAACTGAGATGATATTCCAGCTCTTGTTCCATGGTACTGAGCCCTGAACGGTTGCTCAAAGGAACTTATTTGATATGCTTGGTGGACAGGCTGTGCTTCTGCCTTCTTCTGAGAAGTAACTTGATCCAGAAAGTCCTGGGTAGAGGATGAGGAAGAATGATTTGGCTCGTCACCTGAAAAGGGAAAAGAGTGCTGGGAATCGCCAACGATAAGTCCAAAGTGAGACTTGTCTGGAGTTGTTCTTAATGGAGAGTTCATTCCTGATCGAAAACTGTTGACCGGTATAGATGCATAGACCTGCTTGTCTATAGAAGAGAACGCTGGTTGCCCTGCAAGAGTCTGGTTGTCACTCACAAAATTAAGGCTTGGGTTGTTCAAATAGGCATCATTTTGGCTAGTTCTATCCAAAGCTTGCTGAAGAAACTTGGAATATTCCTGTAACATACTGGCTTTATCGGATGAGGAACCTTGAGAGCTTGTTGCAACATTTTCAGTTTGTGTGACTTCTGACACTTCAGAAGAATTGATTGATATACTAGAGGTCACTTCCGTATCAGCCACATTAAAAGCTATTTCATGCTGGCCATTAGCTTTATGGGAATAATGGTCTAAGAGAGTCTGAAGTACCTCATCTGGAATGACATTTTTGTCATGGTTGCCTTTAATCTCCACATTCAGCCCCGATGTATCCAGTATTGAGGCTGTGCTACCTTCATTTATGACACTGGCCACAGCAGCCTGTGTGACTGAAGGTTGAGAGGCAATGGTGCCTACATTCAAGGCATATTCTCTGCTATTACTATTAGCTGCTTGGAGATACCGCCTTTTCTTTAAAAACTGCATTGCATCATCATAGTTTGTGCTGCTGTGTACAGGTTTACTGGGGCCTTCCTGCAAAGTATCAACTTGGTCAATGTCAGCATTGCCTTCAGAGTCCAACAAGCCTTGTTTATCCACAAGATCAAAGGGATACTTAGAAACCTTGCTGTCTTCGTAAGATGCTAAAGATGAAATGGTTTGACTTTGCTCTAGTGGCTGTTTTAGGCTCCTTTTACTGTTAACTTTTTTGAGCACCAGTTTAGGTGGGTGTATTTCTCCAGAATTTGCTTCTTGTAGGTGCCCTCCACTGACGGAAGAATGAGGTAACTCCACTGCATATTCAGCCACCATATACTCATCCTTGATCTTAGCGCTGCCAGCATACAAAGGCAAAAAATCATTCTTATCTTTCTTATGCTCAGATCTGTCTGCCCCACTTTCTTTATCTAGCCCAGAAGACTTCAATTTCTCCGTTTTTTGCCTTTTCTTCTTTGGCAAAGAGCTGTCTTTCAAAGGCATAGGGAAGCCTTGATCATCATCAGGAGTCAAAAGGCCAATTTTGGTGGCACTTCTGTTGGGTTTCTTGTCACGGTTTTCATGGCACATACGTTTGTGTTTCAACACCCGGTCAGTCCTTGAGAAGAACTGCGGAGGACATTTTTGGTTAGAGAAAAGCATGCAGCCTTTTGGCCAATTCACATTTTTTCACATGGTAAAGTCCTTCTAAGTCAGGGTGGGGGACGTTTTTCAGCCTGAGGGTCCTATTCTCTCATGGAGAATGCTCTGGGGCGGCATGGGTAAGGCCAGAGGCAAACAAGGGGGCAGCTCAATGGATGTGATTCCTACTTTTGTACAGTAGGCCACATTCTAGCCACACAAAAACTGTAAGTTTCCACACCTACCCACCCCCACCATCCACGCAAGCAAGAGGCAAATTTCAGGGGCAAAGTTCAGGGGCAAATTTCAGTCAGGCAAAAGCTCAAATATGGCTGATGTGGGGAGAGGGTTGGTGAAGTGAGAGTCCTGAGGGAGAACTAGAGAGGCCTGAAGGGGCCATATTTGGACCCGGAGCCTGAGGTTCCCCAACCCTGTCCTAAGTGATTTTGGGAATTAAAAAATGGTCACATGTCACAAAGTGAAAACCTTACCATGTCAGAAGATGTGAGAGTCAATATTAATATTCAAACAATTTCAGTTACCGGTATTACAAACCCAACCCTTTGTTCTTGATCTATAGGAGCCTACTGCAGTAAATAAGGGCCCTCCTGCCACTTCACATACCTGCAATTGTGGGAAAGGTAAGACAAAAGGACAGAAACCTAAATGAACCCTCCAATTAGCATTAATTTGTTTCAAAGTCTCTGTCCTTATTAATTCTGCATATTTTAGATAACTAAAAACTTAAGTTTCTCAATGGGTATATGTTCTTTTCATACTGGAGAGCCATAATTTCTTTCATATATATCTATAAAATCAAATTTTTAAAAAATTGCTTTTAATTAAATCCACAATGAAACATATGGTATTTAGAAGACAAGCCAAAGTGCCGTCTTACCTCAAAGTTTTAAAACGTGGAATCACAATTGTTAGATATTGTGTAAACAGATTCCCTAAAGCACCCTTCTTTCTCCTTCTCAAATTACCTGCAAGCAGTATTCACACTGATAAGGCTTCTCTCCACTGTGAGTTCTCTTGTGCCTTTCCATGTGATATTTCTGTATGAATCTCATGCCACATTCATCACATCGAAATGGTTTCTCACCTAAGAATAAAAATGAAAAGAGGAAGTACTGTTTAAGAAAAAAGGAGAAGACAGATTGTCTCATACCTCTCCCCACAATGCTATCATTTAGGTTTACGTAACAAAAAACTTACAAAGTATTGGTTTGATCAGCTGGATGTAAACAAAATATAGGTCTGACCACACACCAATATTTTTTCATATGGCTCATCACTCCAAACATGTTAAAAGAATCACACAAATATTGAGTAGAGGTGGAAGAGAATCAAATGAAAAATAAACTAGCCCATCAAAAAAGAATGTCCCAACATTCATAACAATCAGAACTAGAGGAAAACAAATAAAACAATAAAATTCCAATTTCATTCTAGTATTTTATTCATTATTATTTATTGTATTTCTATTTCAACATTTTCCCAAGGAGCTAAAGGTGATGTGCATGGTTCTCTCACTCCTCATTTAATCCACAACCCTGTGAAGTAGGTTAATCTGAGAGGCAGTGAGGGGCTCAAGGTCACCCAGTGAGCTTTCTGGTCAAGTGGGGATTTGAACCTTGATCACCCAGGTTCTAGACTAACACTGTAACACACTCGCCCCAATAAGTTGCCAGTATGTACTAGTACAGTGGTACCTCGGGTTAAGTACTTAATTCGTTCCGGAGGTCCGTTCTTAACCTGAAGCGTACTTAACCTGAAGCACCACTTTAGCTAATGGGACCTCCTGCTGCCGCTGCGCCGCCAGAGCACGATTTCTGTTCTTAGCGGAGTTCTTAACCTGAAGCTTCTTAACCCGAGGTACCACTGTAAAGTGAAAAAGACTGCATGTAAAAGCTCCTCATATTGACAAAAAGGTTGTGTTTATGAAGAGAATTAATTTTCTATGCCCTTGTGATTAACTTGTCTCAATTTTTTCAGACCAGCCACATGCATGTTCACATAAAGTGCTGCTGTCACATTTTTAAGCATCCTTGTAACAAGATAAAATAACTAAAACTGGAATAGCTAGTTGCTGACTTACAGCAATAAATATCCTGATCCTTTATTTAGTTAGCTGAAAGTGAATAACAATCATAGAACGGTAGAATTGGAAGGGACCAAAAGGCTCATGTAGTCAAACCCCGTGCGATGCAGGAATATTTTGCCCAACGTGGTCTCGAACCCATGACCCTGAGATAGAGAGTCTTATGCTCTACTGAATGAGCTATCTGCTGGTTCCTTAGCCCTTCCCAGGGATAAAAGTATCATCTGGCTAGTGCACTGACAGATTTATATATAGTATACCATGGATCTCCCTGAATCTGCTTTCTACTCCTGGGTGAAAAGCAAATAGGAATCTTATGTACGGGTGAACCAGGTAAAAAGTTCGAACTGAATAAAGAAATAAAGAATGGTCAAAGAATAAAAGACACAACAGAGGTAAAGTGACTCTAAAAAGATACAGTATATGCCAAAAGATAGACCTCATGTATTACTTTGTATTTGATTACTTTGTTTTGCATTGCTTCGTATTCAAGGCAGCAATGAACTAGAGAATATTAAGGCTCCTTGCTTTTACAAAGACTAAAAAAAGACTGAAAAGCTAAAAATGGCTAATTAAAATTAAACCTTCAGAGTTGAATCGTTCTGACAAAATATTTATTTATAAAAGCAATGAATTTTTTATAAAGACTCAGACTATTTGTTATTTAATATCATAGATGGTTCCATAATTTTGTTTCAAAGACAAGTAGCACTTAATATTTGTTTTCCATGTTAATACATAAAACAATATCATTTTTAAAATAATTTCCTTTCCCTTTGTTTTATCTATTTTTTCCTTTTACATAAAACTGCTGTATTATCTTAGCTCATTGTCTTAGTTTAATCCACTACACAGTTATGTTAAGATTCCTTTGTATTGAAGCCAATTTGTCTCATTGACTTAATGACTAAGCTGACTTAAATCCAAGCATTTCAGTTCCCTAGGGGATGCAGTTTTCTGTTGGAAAGTAAAAAAATAATGTTGTATCTTGTCCACCCTAGCCTCTGACTCAGTCTGAAGCAAAACTTCAAGTCTTCGCCCTGTCTTTCTTGTCTCCTATACTGTATATACTTGGAATCACAACATTATATACTTCATGTACTCAAACCTAACTGGCAAGCAGTACCACCCACACAGTTATAAAAAGATACACAGATCCAACTTACATATTAAAAAAATATATTTAAAAGTATGAAACATTAAACTGACAATTAGATGAAGTAGGTGTAGCCAAATGATACATAAGACACATACCACCAAACTCATAGGCTCAGTTCAGACTAAAAATTAAACCATGGTTTGTTTAGCTTAACTCTGGTTTGTCTGTGCATCCAAACCCAGTCAGGCTCGCTAAGCATGGTTTCTTTAAGGTCAAGAAACTAGGATTGGTAATGTTGGTTTTTTGTGATAGCTGAACTCAGTATTTTGGTTTCCAGTGTGACTCCATTCCTGCTGCCTGACTACAGAGTCAAGAGGGAAGAATTGCTCAAAAAAGAAATAGCTCACATAGCTAAGAGACTCTTACCACCACTTTAACAGACTTCTGTTTGGCTACAGGCTCCTTTGCTTGCCTACTAACCAAACAAGCTAGCCATCACAGCTCGGCTGCCTAACTGCAACAGCCCTGCAAGGGTGGCAGGTACACCAGTGCCCCAGGCACCACACCCCAACAAGCTTAATAAAATGTATGCAGAGCAGATAACCAAGCCAGTCTCCAGTCAATTCACATACATTCAGTGCATGCCTGTGGAACTAAGTATACAGAAGGCATTCTAGAAATATTATCCAATTTTTAAAGTGAAGTATGCAAAATTATTCTCAGAAAATGGTATATAGTGGAATATTTTCCAAAACAGTTTTTTTGCACAAACTTTTCCACAGCCAAAACTGCATTGCTTCATAAAATGAGTAACATTACGAATAGATACCAGTCAAACTGGCAATAGATACCAGTCAAACTGGCAAGTTTATATTCTATTAATAATTGTGTAGTATAGTAAAGAAAGGTTTAATAGATTCTATATTAAAACAGCAATATTACTTCCAATATCTGATTTATTTCATTCCTGACCGTTTATTTTTTGCATTGTTTCTTAATGTATTATGGGTTGTACTCAAATAAGCCATGTTGTTTGTATATGGATTTCCACTTGTGCAACAGAACCTCTCCTCCCACTCCTTCTCCCGTACCCCCCCCCCCCATTTGTTTTGGGGTTCAATAAGTGCAAAATACACAGGCATCAATTGTGAAACAGGATTATATTTTAAAAAAATATATATTTATTAGTCACTTTTTCAAAAATGAACTCAACATGACTTACAAAAATTAAAAACAGATATAACAGCCAAGAGTAAAAACAACCTAAAATTCAATAAAATGCATTTCTTTCTCTATGCAGAACATACCGAACAACAAATCATTTAAATAACTGAATGCAACAATACTGAAAGGCAGCAGCAGAAAGAAGCCCAGGTGTATAGAAAAACACATGGCTTGGAAGAAACAGAAGTACAGTATAAGCAAAAGTGCAAATCCAAATACTAGTAAGGCTAGTTTGATGATAAGCACGGATACAAACATTCCAAGACAACCGGGGTATTTGTGCAATGTTCTGTCATGTTTTGGTTTCTCAAGGTTTACATGCATACACATAAAGTACTAGACATCAGCATCAGCAGTTTGAACAGATATGAAATCTTTCACCAAGCAACACTCAGCATATTTGCAAGCTCCACTTTTCTGAAATATAGACTGAAAATTGGCATCTAGTCCAAAAAAGACTATATTTCTAAATATTTGCAGAGATAATGAAAGGCCATGCACCAAAATGCCAAAAACCCAGTAAAGCCAAGTCTTTTTACAGAATGTGGTTTTCCAGAAGTAAAAATTTAAAACAAACCAATATAAACTTAACTATTCTGCTTTAACTTTGGGTCTAATTTTTTCTATTTGTCTTTTGCTAAAACGCTTACTCTTGTATAATTTTCTGTATGCTTTTTTTTTTTTTAAACAGGGTTCAGATATGGCATTTTGGCCATAATTGTGTTTGAAGTATTCCTATTTACCACTTACCCAATAAAAATATTTTTTCTCTCAAGGTTTGCTCACATCAGCTGTCAGTAACTTCTTGGGGACAAGGGAGGAAAAAGGCAAGGCTAAAGCAGACACCTAAATTCTTTTCTAGAGTTTCTTGAACGGCACGTTAAAACAGAAGCTGCATAATCACCCAATACTTGGCCGTGTTTCGGAAACAGTTCTTTAAACACACCAGTAAAAAGAAACTCAAGGCACTATACTCACCAGTATGAATCTTCTCATGTCTCTGTAGCAGGTACTTCTGAATGAAACGCATCTCGCACTGACTGCACTGAAATGGTTTTTCACCTTAAACAATATAATTCCACATCTGTAAGTTAAAAGCTACAAACATTTGTTTCTAACAGATTCTGCTGAGAAATAAAATAGTCGGCTATTGGAATCCAGCATATGAATGAATTCCAAAATATTTTAGTATAAAAAAGTCTGTCTAAACTACCTGGGCTAAAAAGAAAAAGGCTATTAATTCGGTGAGCCTGCTGCTAACAGAGGAGTGCAGCTCATGAGCAAAATCAGGCAGGATGCTGTCATCTAAGGTACTGTAAAACTCTTTCATCTATTCCAACTAGAGTTCCATCACTGGTAAAATAAGAACCCAGAGACTATGCTATGAACAAGACAAAACTGGAAATTCGGTGACTTACCAACCCATCCTTGTACAGAAAGCAAAGCAACACAGTAAATCTCAAATTAACAGAAATGACACTAATTCTTTTCTGGTATTTTTTGACACTTTGGTGCATGGAATACCTAAGCTTAGATGCCACATTTCCTGCACTTTGGAATATAAAGTTTGTATCATTTTTCATAATTCAGTGCATTATTAAAGATCCAACCATTTTTAGATAATATAAAATACAACTTAAATTCAAGCAGTACCTGTATGAATGAAGACATGCCTTTGTAAATGGTAGTTGGTTCTAAAGGCAGCATGACAATGCTCACAAATGTGAGATTTGGAAGTTTTCAGACCAAGTGATCCATCCTCATTTATTGTAAGGATCTATTTTTAAAAGGGCAAAATTCAGTCTCATGTTAATTTCTTAATAATGTTACAAGATTCATATGAATACATAATGGAGGAAATCAAGCGTTTTCAGGCAAAACCACAATGCAAAATAGGAAGAATGTAGACATACAGTAAATATCAATTGACTATCTTTTAGTTGACCTAATTGAACCTTAGCTTTTCAAGATTTGTGATATACCTGTATATAAACACATAATACATCCAAAGAAATGCTAGAACAGGCTTCCTCAACCTCGGCCCTCCAGATGTTTTTGGCCTACAACTCCCATGATTCCTAGCTAGCAGGACCAGTGGTCAGGGATGATGGGAACTGTAGTCTCAAAACATCTGGAGGGCTGAGGTTGAAGAAGCCTGTGCTAGAAATTTATTCTCAGTAGAGCAAGTCAGAATATTTTTGATCATGTTTGGTTGTCACTCAAAATACGGTTAACTGGGCTTCCGGTCGGCGCGCCGGAGGGGAAGGTCGGGGGACATGTCGCTGCTGACATTCCCCGACCCGACCGGCTTAAAGGGGTGCTTGCGACAGCGACGCAGCCCCCAAAACTCCCGGGAGTTTTGATCCCGGGACCTTAGGTCCGGCTGCAGCTCGGGACGTCGACCCAACTCCCACGGTGGCCACAGTAGAGGCCGCCGTGTGTGACGCGGGGCGACGGAGCTCCACGGACCGCCATTGCCCGTCGGGTTGAAGCTGCGAGCCCTTCCCCCCTGAGCGCGCTGATTCCTCCGAAAATGAATAGATTGGACAATTTAAACGTGAGTACTAAGAGAGTACTGAAGAATTTGGATTAATTTGGTGAAGTACGGGGATGCAATTTACGGAGGTCCGTCCCTTGCTACTGTGGCACTAAATCAGGAACTTTATTGCCGATGCGGCTGCAATGTAACGGAATTTGACAATGTAACAAAGATTCGATCCTCCTGACACCCCTGATCGGGGGGGCAACTAACTATCACTTTTGACAGCTAGAGGATTTGAATCGGACCTGCTGGATTCTACTGTGGAAATTTGGATTTTGAACTTGGATCTGGTTCGGTTTGGAATACTGCACAGCTATGTCTTTGAAAATGGAGGATGATTTTGAACGTGGAGGCTGGAAGAGAGTCCTTGAAAAAATCTGGGAACTAAGATTGGAGTTCCAAGCAGAGACTGAAAGACTGAGAGGAGCTGTAAACAACACTGATGTCATGCCAGCTGCACAAGGGAAGGAAGGGGGTGAAATTCCCCCCAAGGCCAAGGGTAAGCCTCGCCACAGGAAGAATCTTTCTCGGCGCAAGATATTTCGACTGAAGAGGAGGACTAAAAAAGCGACATCTACAAAGGACAATTCTTTCCGATGCCAGAGGATTTTAAAGAAGAAAAAGACTTTGTTCAAAAACTGGGAACAGAAGCAGCCGAGAAGTCAAAGAGAAGGTAAAGTCCAAGTGCAAGCAAGCACTTGGACGTGGACTGGGGAAAGGCGAGGGCAGGGCTGAATGGTGCAGGTGGGTTACTTGGGATTGATTACATATTTGGATTTTGAACATTCTTGTCGGACATGGCTTAGAGTTTGGATTATGTTAGGGCCTCTCGAAGTTAGGAGCCTGAAGATTAAGGGGAGTCAGAAGGAAACTTATAGATGATATGGGAGGAAGACGCTGAGGTGAGAATTAAAAGATGTTGTGTAATAAGAAATGATATTACATATGAGCTAGAATTATGTTTTGTAACTAAGTTTAAGATATGTTTACTGTATCCATGTACCTGAATTGAAGAAATATATTGTTTAATGCAGCCACTAGGGAGGTGCGGAGGAAGTCACTATGATTATGTTATGCTACCAAGATTGGTCTACCCGGGAAGAGGGTTAGGCCGAAGCCAGACAATGATTTGTTTGAGGCCAGGGGAAATAATGAATGGGTTTACCTCTGTGAGAGGGAGGGTAAGATTAAATAACTCCTCATGGTGAGAGGTGGGGAGTGATGAATCCTGACCGAAATGTATTATTGTATGCTTATAAAATGGCAAAATTAATAAAAATTATTTTAAAAAAAACAAAAACAAAATACGGTTAACTGTGACATCAACAAGCCTATCCTCCCAGGTTTGCCTGTGTCCCCATCTTTCTCTAACATGGCAGACAGGAGGGGTTCAGAAACTTTATTTCTGCTCTTAGTTAACTGCACCTTCCTGCGTCATCAGACCACAAATTGTGGTTTCACACTAAATATGGCAGATTTCAGAACTAGCCGATTTCAAACCATGGATTAATAGGATTATGAAGTTGGCTTGTCCCGAAACTAACCATTGTTTCATTTATGTTAAAACCACATATTCCAATTCAGACAACATAGGAAGCTGCAATTAACGAAAAGCTGAAGTAGAAGTTTCTACATTTAGCTATTCCGCAGGAGGAGAGGGGAGGGGAGGCAGTATGCAAGCCTGAGAGTGGATGACATTCGCTCCCCTCATGTTAATCCACTGGTGTACAAACAGGACCACTATCTTCTCAAATGGTAGCACTATAAATCAGTCTTTAATCTACTCAGTTGGGCAAGAACAGAAAGCTATAAAATCTAGATGCACTCATGTTATATCCATTTTATTTCTCAAGACATGGAGTACATCCAGCAACTGCAATTCTTTTTTTGTACAAGCATACTGGTGACAGGCCTTGTAGTTTGGTAATTTTACTTACATGTGTTAGTGAAATGATAATTGTGGTAATGCATCTCTTACATCTCAGCAGAAGGTTAAGGATAACCTTAATATTTTTCAGTCTTAATAACCCATTACAACAGCCCAATTTGCATGTCATGCTAAGTCAAAACCATGGCTCAACAGTAACAACAAACTTAGTTGGTCTCTAAGGTGCTACTGGAAGGAATTTTTTTATTTTATTTTGTTAAGAAAATCTTGCGCCACTCCTCCCTGGTCATCTTTTTACTGCATCACTATAGTTTATCTTAAGTGTGCAGTCCAAATCCAGGGGTGTGGCTTAGGTCTCTGCAGACTAACTATGAGCTGTAGCCAAGGCTTGTTCTATAGGTTATAGTTCAGTATTTGTCTGGGAGAAGTAAACCATGAGCCCGGCTTTAGACAACATGCTAAGCCCACCTATGGCTTACGTCTGGGTGGCACAGCAGCAAAATGATCAGGCAGAAGCAAAGCAGTTGCAATCTCCTCTCCTGGAGCACACAGGCTCGCACATTTGTGCTAAGCTAAACACTGTGACATGAACAAAGCCAACACATGACACTGTTAAAGCATGTTTCAGTAGTATGTTGTGACTTTTAATAAATCTGTTCTGTACAATTATGCATCTAAGATTCTAAAGATAAATAATTTGTAGCTACTTTAAATGCACCCATGGGCTTTTTTACCCACCCCACAGCTATATCACAAGCTGCTTTTGTTCCCTCCATTTTAACAGCACAGAGAACTGCTGTTCAAGAAACACAAGCCTAATGCCCCTTTGGGTACATTAAATTGGTGCAGTTCTTCAGAGTTTGTTCTAAGTGAGTGTAATCCTTTTAAAGGTGTCCCTGCAAATGATTCTTTGCATGGAAGAAAGACCATCTTTCTTCAGGTATTCCTAATCAGTAAGATTCAGAAACAGCAGCAGAAAACCCTTGTTTTGATAGATCCTGTTGGTTCTAGGATATTTGGGTGCCTTATACAATTGGAATTCACCATATGCACCTTGCAGGGGGGGCACAGTTGCTAAACGTGTTATAGTAGGTTGGTTTGACTTTCTTTTCATAGAAAAGAAAATACACCATTAATTATACTTGCTTCCAAAAGAAATATTGCCTTTCTTGATATACAGCTATGAACTTGACTTACACCTAGTACTGCACATTCAAACACTTAAGTTTGGGCCCTTCTAATACTTCATTTCCTCAGGGGAGTGTATATACTGTTCATGCTCTAGGTAGTTATAGTCTTCAAAGTCAATACTAGAAAATGACCCTCCAGTACCCAACCTGCTCTCAATCTCTCTGGTCAATTTGTGATCTCTTACTATACAATATTAGGAAGATTTGAAGGACAACCTCTACAATGAAATAAAGGGAAAAGGGGGTTCTCAAACTATGACTGAGACAAGTACATGAAAATAACTTCCAATCAGTGCTTCCAATTAGTTTTCACTAAACTTCAGGAATTGCAAATGAAAACAAGAATAATACTGCAGTGGTCAAGTACTCAGTTTGAATTTGCAAGTGTCAATTGTACAGCAGGAAGCTGAATAAAAATATATTCCAATGATTCATATTTTATGCTTCAAAATTCATGCATAGCATTTTTGCTGCACTTCCTGAGAGGAAATTCAAGATGTGCAACTCTGAAAACTGAATTTTAGATTAAAATGGCTCATTTCAAATTAGAAGCCTGCGAATAGAAGGCATTCATTTAACTTCAGGTGCATGCAGTAATCAATTTCAACACTTGTGCACCTGTCTGATTAAAAGCAAAGTTGTTAGAAAAACACTATGATATTTAAATAAGCCCAATATTATTATTAATCTAAACAGTCTCCGTAATTGGTAAGTGGTCCTTAAAACTACACATTCATCAAAAGATAATATTTAGAGAAGGAGATGCCTGGGAAACAGATGTGAAAGTATGTCAAATATTCATGCTGTGAAAAGAATATCAAAGAAACAAGCTATGAATATATTTTGGCTTGGCTTTGAGATTAAAGTTAGGTGGCTGAATCTATGGTTTCCAAATACTATCATTTCCAATTGCAAGTTCAAGGAAAATCACCAGTTGCCTTCAAGGTTCAAATTAAATGTCTTACCTTTGCTGGTGAACGCTGTTTCCTTTTCTTCTTCTTTTGCATATCTAAACCCTCTCGTATTAGCTTTTTGTCCCTTTTCTGCTGCTCTGCTACATCAGTAAATGTAATTTCTTGTTTCACGCTGATCTGCTAGGATATGAAGGATCATATGAAGGATATCAGATAATATTAATTACATATGACACATATAATTACATATCAGACACATTTTAACAAATTCTTTCAAAAATAGTAATACATCTGTTTTGGGGAAGAGGGGGAGAGACTATTTTAAAAACTCCTATTTGTGGCGAGTATTCCAATATGGTACTCCTTTCATACCTTCAAGCACAGAAGTTTGGATTACATGCCACATATAATTTAACATTTAACAAAGAAATTTCACCTGACAAAAACACTTTATAATTTAAGATATGGTTATGTTGGCATTTGAATCACAGTTTCACTGTTCTGAGCCAAATCATCATTTTTGCCAAAGAGCTACTATAATAATTTCAACCCTTCTTTTAAATTCTGGTGTTTTCCTGCTGTGAATCAAACATTCATTTCTGCCAGTAGAACAGAAAGCTGCCAAGATAATATCAAACCTATTTGAAGGGGCCTTCCTTCAAAGGGTCATGTGGATGAGTAATCGGGAACCTTTCCCTGCCCCAAAAGCTTACTTCCCTGCTTTCCCTCAAACAGTTTTCTCCCAGGCAAGATCACAGGCTCAGCTAGAAACAAAAGCTCTCGGAGCAGGAAAGTGTGCCACAAGTATCCTGCATATGCTGTGAAAGTCAGACACCCACCTAACCCCCTTATTTTTTGTTACTAGAGCTGTTTCATATTCAAACACACACAGCTTCTGTCACCTCAGTTTTCTCCCCTAAGGTTGCGAACTGTACTTTCAGCAACAAGATTCTGTTATAGAATCAGACCAAAAAACCAAACACTTGATGTAAACCGAGTTGCTGATTGATTTTCAAGGCTTGAAAGTCTTTCACTACAGTAAGAATTTATTATTTTATTCTGTTAACAGTTTGAAAGCATCTCATTCTTTTCTAAAGTTCCTGTTACTTTCTTACAACAAAGCACCACCAACGTAAAACCGTATTTTAACCCAGCTGCAATCTAAGAAGCTATTCCTCACACACACAGAATAAACCGTGTATACTCCACTGCTTTTCAATCCACATCATTAAATACCAATACTATACTGTGTTAGAAGTCCAGGAACCACAACAGCACACTACTTCTTTGAATATAGCAGAAGCATTTTCAAGTCCTTATCTCCTGTGCAGGAAGAATGCAGGCACTTAAAGTCAAATGAGCACCGTCTATGTAAGATATATATTTTAAAAGTGTATAAAATGTGTATTAAAACATGAGAACGTGTTCCTAAATAAACAGTGGTTGGTTCACAGCATCAAAGATTCCCAAGATTTTTAGAAAGGTTAAGATTGTTATCCAAAAGCAGTCCTTCTTTGCGCATAACTCCCCCCCCCCCCGGCTGATTGAAAATACATCTATTATGACTATACTGTTTTTTACAGAGGAAGAAATAAGGTAACCAGGGGCTGATAATTTAGCCATGGGCTCTGTTCCTAGCCCACACTTTAAGTCAGTATCTTATTACCTCCTTAACTGTGCAAACAGCACCAGAGATAAAACAAGCCATGGGATTTATAGCATTTTGTTGTTGTTGTTTTAAAAAAAACTCCAATTGTTTTTTCTCAGAGTAATGAACTACTTTTATTTTAGTTTCATTTGGTTGTTCCTGCCATACTTTTTTTTTTTTTTTTAAGCAGACCTTTTGATATGATTTGCTCAACTTTTAAGTGCAAGCCCAGCTAAATAAATTGCTTACAGGGACATTGACTGCATACTGAAGCCCTTGAGGAAGCCTGTCTTGCCCCTCCATCTCATCATCATTTTTCACCGTCTCTTCGTGGACCATGAGTTCATCGTGTGGGATCATTTCTTGCTGTCGAAGTTCACTTTCCTGTAGCACTTCTTCTGCAGAAAGGATTTCCTGGTGTGCCATAGCCCGGTCTTGAAGCACTGCTTCCTGCCGTTCCACAGGAACTGCCGACTGGTCAGATGCAGCACCCATTCCAACCATATCCCTGGATGACTGCATTTGCTCTATACTACCACATTTAAGAAACAATCCTCCCAGCTTATCTTCAATATTCATTCTTAAGTGCAATAACCTGCACATACAAAAACAAAAAACAAAAATCAATTAGCAGAGTATTTACCTTTTATTTCATTTTTGTTACAGAAGTAGACAGTTACACCTCAAAAAAGACAAATAGAATGAGAAAAACAATTTAAAAAGAATGATACAATAAAATAAAAAAGTAAAACAATACAGTAGAGCTAATAAGCAGAGTGTTTAAAAACACAGCCCCACACTCAAGCTTCACTGACAATATTTGGGTATTTATGGATACATACATGGGAAATGTAAGGCATGTTGATGAACACTTTTACTATTTTTATGGGTTATTTGCGTTTTTTGTGATACTTTGTTCTATAATTTTAAAGGTACTGTGAGACACTCTAACTTGTTTGTAAAAAAAACACGAATCACCATAAGAATAATAATTTCACAAAAATCTGAATACAGGGTATTTGTAAATCTCTCCCTAGAAAAAGGATAAGAAATGCATCCCTCAAAAAATAAGATATTTCAGGCAACTCATAAGACTAATCATCAGGTACAGAGCCCAATGCATGCCAACTACTCATAAAGTCTCAAAATCTGACACTTTTTGCAAAAAGATTCCAAACTGGCAATAGAATTTTAGAGTGCAAAAGATTCACTGCTTCCTTAAGTTTGGATCTGGAGCAGTCCAGGTAGAAAAAACAGATTTATGCTTGTAAGATGAATGCACCATTTAATTTTTTTAGCCTGAAATTTTTCAAACTGTACCTTGATTCAAAACATGGGACAGTAGCACATGGGACTCTGCTGGTGCAAGGACTTTTGGTTGCACACTGAAACTTCCCTTTCCTCTCCTCTTCCATGCCCCCAAGCATAAGAACATAGCATAAGAACGTAAGGAGGAGCTCTGCTGGATCGCACAAGGCCTAGTCACTCCGGCATTCTGTTCTCACAGCAGTCAACCTGATGCCTATGGAAAGTCCACAAGGAGGACATGAATTCTCACTGGGTGAGCAGGTCCACTTAGATTTTTCTTTTCATTTATGGGAGAGGGATGTGTTTTTGTGACCAACATAACATGCTAAACAAACCTTTATCATTCTTAACTCATCTGATTTTATTCCTAACAAAATTTCTTCTCAATTTACCAAATGAGACAAACTATCAATAAAGAATCATTACATTATTGTCTGTTTTCTTGGATAGATCTTTAAATGAAGATTAGATAGATAAGATAAATTCTGAGCCAGCTTGCATGTCAAACTTCTCATATGTAAAATCTGTTCTACACATGTAGAACATGCTATTTTGAAAAACCGTTGCCAGATAATTAAACATTGGAAAATTATCTTTAAAATGATGCACACGTTAACTATATATGGAAAATGAGTCTGTAGATAGACATTTTCATGAAATTGCCCTTTCCTGAATCAGTCAAAGGCTGAAACAATATGCCTTGCTGCTATTCAATTGCTTTAATTATTAAATGACTAGACAGGCAATGAGAGAATTGCACTTAAATACATTTTCTGAAAAATGTTACTACATATTAACAATTTCCTTGGCCCTAGCAGTTTTTAAGAACACTGGGTTAGGCAGAGACCTTCATGCAGAATGTGCTGCTGATTGAAGCACCACCTCACCTTCCTATCACCACAAGCCTTGTCAGAAACTTCACGAAACTCTTGTAAAGTGTTCATCAATGCCAAGTCTGAGAAGTCAGGCATTGCCTCTGTTTATGGATACTGCCAGTGCTTATGCAGACCTATCCAAGATGGCTACTAGTGTACACCAGCACCTTATGCTTGACTACACACATGGTGGAAATCAAGAAAGCAACTATATTTCCCAGCAATAATTTACAGCGATGGTTTTGCAAGAAAGGCACATTCAGATGCCAAAGGCAAGACCACACACTTCAAACTGGAATTGATTTTTTTTTAAAAAAAACATTATTGCGGGCCCCTCAAATTTATTTATATATTTAAAAGATGAAAGATAAAGATAGATGAAGGCACCTTTAACAAGGTGATAGGCAAATTATTTAGATAAGAAAAAAAAACAGCTTTGTTTAAAGAGACATTTCACTGAAACTTCAAAAATAATGGAATTCTGCAATAGGTCAGCCGGAAAATTGGATCGTATCTACAAAAGGAAGTGTTTCCAAAACAAACTGACCCTTGACAAAATGCATGATATTATACACCATGTACTAGCTCTGGTACATTAATATGCTCCCTGGAACAAAATACTGGCTCTTAAAAGAAGACTTCTCCCTCCTTCTCAAAAACTATATATATCTTACTTAAGTAATCCTGAAGTTTATTATTTTATAAAAATATTATCACAATTTTTTTAGAATATGCATGCTCATCAATTCAGCAACTGTCCAAAATTCTTAAAATCCTATATCAGTCTCACAAACAGAATAGTTACATACTTTAAAAAAAAAAATGTTTCACTAGGTCTTGATAGGTAGTAGAAAGGATGGGATCCAATTTGATATATTTTCTTTACTTTAAAAAAAAACCCCAACCTGTGGAAAATGCACAGTTTTTTTTCCTGTCCTTGCAGAGGTAGTCATGCTGCTGCCGGCAATTTGACCCATGGTGCTTGCATAGTTTCAAACTCTGCTACACTTATCAACTCTACTGCACTGCATCTAGTTGCAATGCATCTCACACCATTTTTTACAATGAATTCTGGTTATTTATGGAAAATATAAAAACCATTACATTCAAGTCAAAAGCTACAGATATGTGAGTGTTTTGATAGTCACATATCAAAAGATTTTCCAGTATCCATTTAAGATCATGTTGGTGATTCTACAAAAGGAAAAGAAGCAGGAAGTACCAGGAGAAATTGATATTTTGTACAACCATGGAACTGAAAACATCAAAGAAAAGGATTTATAGTGCTGAAGTGTAATCATTGGCCCTTAACCTATTTAGACATAAGGTTGTGTCCAACTTTGTCCCTCTGTTGATGGAGGGCTCCTTGATCCAGCAGATTCCATGACGGCAAGTGATTTTAGAAATTTCCCCCTTTCTCCTGCAGATTTCCAGCGGAGGGCAAGGGATACGGCAGATGGAGAGTGGCAAATCAGCTCTTAGCAGCTCCACTGGAACAAAGAGCCTTCAATCAGCAGAGGGGCACAATTGGATACAACCCATTAGGGAATTGTCATTGAAAGTGAGGAGCCCAAGTGGTGCCTCTCTGGTGTTTCTTAAGACATGCTGTATTTTCTCTGTTTTTAAAAAGTGAATTGGTTTCACCGAAGTGTTATTTTATTGTGACCTACCCTGTGATCATATGAGGAAGAATGAGCTGGAAATTATCTTATGAATAAATTAGATACATAATTAAAAGCAATTCAGACACACATATATACCGCAGGGCAAGATGACTCTCAACACCCAGTCCTAGATTCAATGTGAATACGCAGGTTTTGTATGTGTATTTCCTCAGCTCGTTATTATGAATGTTTGAAGGACCAAACGCTTCAGACCAAACTGGTAACCAGAGTACCAACAACGCAAAGGTGACTGTCCTGTCCTGTTCCAGTTTGGGCAAAGATCTACAAAGCAACAAATTAGGTTGCAAGGCAAGAAATAATTCTTTACCACTAGATCTGATTCTATAAAAGTAACGTTCAGATTAATAATAGCCCCAAACAGAAACATTGTCAGGAATGATCTGTTCTAGTCTGCCAGTACAGTGAAACAATATAGCAGGTCACTTATCTGACAAGGTTTTAAGAATCACAGAGATATCATAGCTCAGCAATAGCAGCACAAGCCTTGCAGGGAGAAGGTCCCAGCCTCAGTCATTATCTGTTAAAAATGGATCTTGGCTGGGAAAAGTCTCAGCGTGCAACCTTGAATAGCTGTTGTCGGACAGAATATATACCACAGGGCAAGATGATGAAACGGTTGGATTTGTTATAAGGTCGTTTCATATCTTCATGTGATCCTCATCACCCAGTTTTGAGAATGTGAGATTTTTCTGAAGGATTGGCACTGCTAGGCAAGATGCCTCCATTCTGAAGGAAATCAGCCCTGAGTGCTCACTGGAAGGACAGATCCTGAAGCTGGGGCTCCATTACTTTGGCCACCTCATGAGAAGAGAAGACTCCCTAGGAAAGACCCTGATGTTGGGAAAGATTTGAGGACACAAGGAGAAGGGGACGACAGAGGACGAGATGGTTGGACAGTGTTCTCGAAGCTACCAACATGAGTCTGACCAAACTGCAGGAGGCAGTGGAAGACAGGAGTGCCTGGTGTGCTCGGGTCCATGGGGTCACAAAGAGTTGGACACGACTAAATGACTAAACAGCAACAACAAGGCAAGATGCCCTAATGGTCTGACTCAGCATAAGACAGCTACATATATAGTCATGTAACTGCGTCATTATCCAGTGCTGGATGACAATATGTAGCGTCATATCAATAATTGCTTACGATACTGCCATATCATTATCCACCACATACAATAACAAAAACCTCTGTCTCAGCCACAGAATCTAAATGCATCAGTACACATTACTACTCGTTTTGTCCATTTGCCTTTTTTAAAAAAGTAAAAAAGGTGTTGGTACTCACCATGAAGTTGTTACAGTAAGTGCCACAGTTTTAATGTTTTTTTTGGGGGGGGGGGAAGCTGCCAGTACTGCATACCCTTGAATACCCCCAGAAAAAAGCACTGGTTTTGTCTATCATGCAAAAAGCCTGTTCACATCTTTTACAAGTGAATCCAGTTGTATAGCCTTTCACAGCAATGGTAAACGTACTGCTCAAGTATAAAATCTTCTGCTCTGAGCCGGGACATAACTCCCTGTCTTGTTCAAAAACCCAAAAGAGTTAATAGCAGGCAGGAAAATTTTCTCTCATTACATCATTCCTACTGGCCAAAACATAAATGCATGTGTTTGTTTTTTCAAAACAACAATTGGAAAGTGTAATTAACAAACAAATATTTGTTTATATGTTTTACTCATTACTACTTTATTTATTTATTTGTTATTGTTATTGTTATTAGAATTTATATACCACCCTATACCCGGAGGTATACCAGCCAGATTTTTTTTCTCCCTTTCCTCCAATAATATGCAGCAGTAATATGCCTAATAGGTTATTGGGAGTCTCCATCTGAAGCTATAATTCCTTCTATTTAACATTTCGATTACATCAAAAAATATCAGTAAAGTAATACTGCCATATGTAAAGTTTTCAGCTTTTCATCCTGTGCAGCACTGATGAGAAAGTATTCAGCACTAGAATCCTTCATTCAAATAGGTACTTTATTTGCTACAATAGGTAATAATTACATTTAATGGTAGTTCTTTGGATATCAATGGAACTATCTTTATTGGTAAATCAGGCCACCAATGGCAGCAATACTGCTGTCGGGCTGAGTCTATATTTTTAAGTTCCCTCATAAAAATGGTATCAGATATTTTCTGTAGAACACGCCTCAAGATGTTCTACTGAAAGCTGGACAAAGCAGTCTTCTTCTTCTTCCCCACTGTGAAAGGACGTATGGATCCAGAATTGGCCTCCACAGTCACTTACAGACTCACTGTTAAGACCATGTTCATGGAAGACAATTTTATTCGGCTACGAGTGATCACCAAAGAAGAAGTTTCAAGAGAATGATCAACCTCTGTATACACTGAGCTTCAAGTGTACAAAATTACAGGCAAGAATATCTCCCAGTCAATTTTCTTGATCTTTACAATAAAAAATAAAAAATTAGCACTGTAATAAAAGAGTAAGAAAATTCTTCTATTACATGTAAGGTTTTTCAATAGTACCGTATGTCAGTAAAATTCCTATACAGTACTGCTTTATCTTAGGAGCATTTCCACTTCTGGGTCATTCCATGAAAACGAGGGGGAAATTTTTTTTTTAATTTTTTTTCTTTAAATAATATTTTTACATGTTAAGTTTGTGTACACATATCAAAGTGTTTTGGCAACAAAACAAATTATTCCCAGAATGCTTCATTCCAAGATGGCCGCCACCTGAATGTAGCACATGCTGCAAATGAATTTGTTTTTGAAGTTAGACATACATTAAAGGTAAGATAACATCTATTCAAACCATGTAAACTATGATTGTAATATGTATACTGAAAGCTTAAAATGTCATCTTTCGATTGCAAATAGTCTATATTACTACAATTACATTTTTCATTGGTATTGATTGATTTTAATTATTGATGATGAAGCTGTAACGTGAGTTACCAAAATAAGTTATTTTTAGAATATCTTTCTAAAATTTCCTAAGTGACAAGAAAATAATTATTTACCTTCATAAAATTCCAATGCATGAAATTATGATTTGAAAAGTAACGTGATTTACCATATTATGTAACGTGAGTTACCATGAGAAAAGTTATTCAATTAATAACCATTGAAATTTGAAATGCCTGACCACTATTGCTATGAAAGGCAAGGTTTCTGTAATACTATTACCTAAAAAGTTTTTTTCTAAATTCCTCATAAGAGGAGGAAAAAGAAAAAAACGTGGGTACATAAAATTAAGCTGTCCAATTCATGTAACGTGAGTTACCACACAAAAATAATTTTTATTTTTCATATTTTGAAATTAATATGAAAAAGGTAATAAGCTTTTATAATAACCAGGTATGTATTATATACACAATTATTTTATTCAAGATTGCTTCTCAATTACTATGTTTAAATATTACTTAATTGTTGTAATCATAAGTCAAATGTAACGTGAGTTACCATGGAATGACCCTTCTGCAAAAACTCCCATCAGCTGATCAGAGGTAGCAGCAACCTACTACTACCTACTGAGATATCAGTGAACTGATGTCATTATGATATCAGGAAACTGGAAGGTGGGTGGTCCCAGCCACCTCTCAAAGTTGGCCAGTCCATGTTTTAAAGACCTGTATTAAAAAGGTATGTTGCTCAATGAAAGAATAAAGTAATGATAAATAGAGAACTTATAGAGAACTTGGTTTTATACCAAAATACATCTTCATTAAACCATGACACTATGTTTTAAATTGATTTGGTCCTATTGATTTCCATAGAATTAAATCACTTGAAATGCAAAGCAAGAAAGGGAAATGGACAAAGGTAATTCTTCAGAAACAGAGTCATAAATTGCAACTGTTACTTGTTAGTTTAGCATAGTTATACAACATTAAACTGTATAAACATTATTAATTTATTTATTACCATTTCAAACCTGCCTTTTGAAAGCTTGGGAATAATGAAACACTAAATAGAAAAAGCCACTACTGCCCCATATCTTTTTGACTAGTCTTAGGGCACTGAAAGTCAGACTAAGTAATAATAATTAATTTATTATTTGTACCCCGCCCATCTGGCTGGGTCTCCCCAGCCATTCTGGGCGGCTTCCAGCAAACATTAAAATACATTAACACATCACAGATTAAAAACTTCCCTAAACAGGGCTGCCTTCAGGTGTTTTCTAAATGTCATGTAGTTGTTGATCCCTTTAACCTCTGATGGGAGAGCGTTCCACAGGGCGGGCGCCACTACCGAGAAGGCCCTCTGCCTGGTTCCCTGTAGCTTTGCTTCTCGCAGTGAGGGAACCGCCAGAAGGCCCTCGGCGCTGGATCTCAGTGTCCGGGCTGAACAGTGAGGGTGGAGACACTCCGTCAGGTATACAGGACCGAGGCCGTTTAGGGCTTTAAAGGTCAGCACCAACACTTTGAATTGTGCTCGGAAACGTACTGGGGAATGTACTGGGAAAAGTAAGGAAAATGCTGAAGACTTGAAATATTGTGAGCCTCTAAGGAGGAGAGTATCACCATATTGGGGCAGCCACTAAGATAATCTTAGTGTCCTTTTGTTTCAACTTGGCAGATGCGCATCTTAAAGATTGGAATGGTACACGTGAAAGTGAGACTGAGTTTGTAAGGTACAGGAAGCTTTAGAGGTAATATGCTACCGTATGTTCCGTTTCAACAAAAGAAATCAACAAACCCTTAAAAGTGTAACTGCCAAAGAGAATGGGATCACTGATGCTTCTATGAGTATGAAACTCTGCATGTAGAGACAACTGGATAGAAGAGTGAATGCTAGTTCCACTTGCTGACCAGGAGTTAGACTCACACTCTGGAAAAGTACTAAAAGCCATTGGCATTACCACTCAAGCAGAGGAGAAAATCCCCTTCACTGTGCAATGAGGTTTTCAAGATGGGAAGAGAGGTCCCTGCAAATACATTTCCTAACACCGGTACATCCTTGTGCCAGCAAGGAACTCGAATCAGAGGACTGTTCACTTGCTCTGCTCTGCATGCCACCACAGCTTTTATGGCACAAAACTTTGCTATCACAGCAGCAAGAGGGAACAGAATTGAGCTGCCACCTGGAGAATTTCTCCTGTGGCATACGACCAAATTCGAAGACTGAAGCAATGCCATTTAACTCCATAGCATTAGTGAAGCAGAAAGTTCAACAAGATCAGTGTCTTTCAAATGTTTAGATGCAGCCATTCAGAGCTGAGCGACGGAACCACAATATCATAGCTTGTATTCTGCCACAAAAAGACTGGAGCTCTGCAGATTTGCATGTGCTGAATCTGTAATGCAGAGCACAGTACCCTCCAGATGTTGCTGACTTACAATTCCCATCACCCCTGACCACTGGTCATGCTGTTTGGTGAAATGGGGACTATGTAATCCACACACAAAAAGGCTTTTAAATGTCTCTTTTTGATTGTTAATATATTGTATTTCTGCTTTGAATCATTTTCAATATAAAGCAATTAAAAGAATTTTTCTTGATAAATTAAACAAACATCTGGAGGGCACCATGTTGACTATCTGTACTGTAATGTTTCCAACATTATTACTCTAAAATATAAAATTATTATTTCTCTTTGTTCATGTTGTGCTATTGATTTAAAACTGGCTTACTTAATGCTTTGTGCAAGGAGAACGGGATGAGGAATATTCAGCCCTGCTTTTTCTACCCAGTGACATCGCAATGCAACAGACAGTTAAATTACCAACTGCACTGGGCATTTTTGCCTTAAGGGAACATTGGACCATGGGCTAATCTATTGACTAGAACTGAAAGCAAGGACTCCATACTCATCTGACAGTTTATTATTATCATTTATTAAATTTATATCCACCCTTCCTCCCAAAAAGGGCCACGACAGCAAACACACAAACTAACAAACAGAAACAATTAAAACATGTAAAAAGCAATTCCAATATAGATGTATGCAATAATCCCATTTCAGAAACTTGTGCACATTAATTCCTGTACCATAATCATGGGATAGCATCCAAGGTGTCAGCCTGCTTGCACAACCAACTTCTGTTTGCACAATGGGGCTCCCCTCCTCCTCCTCCTCCCTTTCCCCCTGCAGCTCCCTGCACACCCCCAAAATCTGCTCTGGGGCAGACTGAATGGATATTTTGGGGGGGAGGGAAACAGGAAGCCCCGACACATCCACTGCTACAATGCTGGGTATCTCCTGTGCAGGAGCGACAAGTGGAGCATTGGTAAAGGAACAACAGCAGCAAGTCAGGGGTCAATTGGGCAGTTGCACTGGAAACAATTGTGTAAGCTACCATGCTCAAAGAACAGCTCATTTGATCAGGTGCAAAGTCCCACTGAAGCCTCCAGCTTGCCTGTTGCATTTCACTTTTGTAAACCTTTTCAGATTTCATAGGTTGCGGCATTAACTCAAATAAATAACAACTAAGACAAATAACAGTACTAATGATCTGGGCAGGCGCTTCCAGTAAGATCATATATTTTATAAGACTTTCTCTGTTGGATAACAGCCAAAAGACTACAGATGGAATAGATGCTTTGAGAAAAGTGTGTATCTTTGGTGTTCTGGAGTATAATCATTCTTCTGTGAGCTCATTTGCTATTTTAAGGATAAGTGGGTTTCTCCCACACAGATACTATTTGTGTATTTGGTCTTTTATATAAAAGTTGTATACAACACCTTTAAAGCAGGTAAGCAACCATTAGAAAGTCTGATTGCCTTGGCTAATAAAAAGAAAGGAGGGCCAGGATATTTATTACCTGTACTTCCAAAGTTCTCATCATTAAGTTGACTTGGGTTTCTTGCTTGAGTCATGTGGAATCAGCAGTTCTACAACATGGATTTCTACAAAATACTTCCACCTGGACTGATGGGGTCCTCGGGTTGCTAATGAATGGGTGGTGGTCCTACATTTTACCAAAATTACTATCTTCCATCACATCAAATCACATCAAATTCTGCAATTCTAATGTTTAAAGAGTACCGTACTTTTATCACCATACGCCAATTTTAATACTAGCGGCCTAGGTGCAATGTTTGTGGTATCTTTTAAAAATGAGTATCATCCAAAGAAAATTAAACTATATGCTACATTTTAAAAAAAGGCAAAAATAAAGTAATGTTGTGAACCAGGGTGTTTAACCATTTTTAGGCTGAGGGCCACACTAACCCATGAAGACCAAATGTCAAAGTGGATGTGGCCAAAGTGAAAAAGTGAGTGTGGGTGAAATATAAAAGGAAGTGAGCCTCCCCCCTTTTTAAGGACACCTTCCGGAGGTTCCTGGGGGGTCAGGGGAAAAAAACTTTTCATACATGCAATCACAGCAGGGAGGTTGTGGGAGCGATGGGTGGGATTTGGGACAAATTTTTGAGTGGTCATGAAACCTGGCATTACAGTATCGCAGGAGCAGTCGCTTTAAAACAGTTTGGGGGGGTTAAATGTTAACTTTGGAGGACCACAATAAACCTTTTGACACATCACAGCAAGGATCCACAGGAGAGGTTAAAAACACTAAACTGCTAATTATGGGAGGGTCAAAAAACCCTATTGGGAGCCTGCATACAGCCCACAAGTTAGCAACACCTATTGATAACGTTTTCATTGAAACTGGCCAATCAAATGCAATGCTTTGCAAAATTCAAAAATCAATGCAAATGTGAAACTGCTCAAAAAAATAAAATATTGCACTAGAATGGTATAATGACTTTAAAATAAAAAACCAACCCTGTGAGAGTGATATGTGATCTATTTAATAATATAGTTGGTATAACAAGGCCTAGCAGCTTTTAGTTGCTTTATTTGCTGTAACCAAATTGACAACTTAAGGATCCCAGGCAACCCACAAGGAAACAATGGCTCTTAGAAGTGTGGGAGATTCTTATCATGAAAAAAATGACATTTAAAATTAAGCTAGACAGTCTACCAGAAAATAATCATTTTAGGAAAATGTGGCATCCACTCAATATTTATTTTGGAGAGGTATGTTAGCTCTTAGCTCTGTTGAAATATGTGTATATACACCTATAATGATGAGCAATGAATGATATCAATTCTCTTAAATGGCTGGGGGCTGTTTACTTGCTTTGAACCTAGAGTTAGGTGTTCATGTTAAACAGGATATAATGTACTGCTTTATTGACAATCTCAAATAGAGAGAATGATAAAATAGCTAAGATGCCGATTTTACACTGATCCCCTTCATTCAATTTTGAAAGGTAATGTCACTCTTTGACCCTAGTAAAGTATAATCTCTTCAAACCGAGTAGACTGAGCAGTTTCCAAATTGCACAACGTCACCCCTTGCAAACTAAGGTTTTAATTGCAATATTCCTATTTCAAAAATGCATAATGTTCCTTTTTGTCATCCAACATACCTGTGTCAAACCATTTTTTCCATGCACCTGTTGAAGGATAGTACTTTCACATCCTGTTGCACGCTTATGACTTTCTATATGGTTTCTCAGTGGAGGGGCCATGGTGAACATCCAATGATGTCAACATGCAGTGGGACTTCCACCCCACCCCCCGCAGCTCCCTGTGCACCTTGCAAATACACTCCTGTGAGTTGAGGAACCCCCTGAGCATATTGCAGGGTGCAGGTGCTTTCAAGGAGGGAAAAGAAGAAGGAATGAACCGCTTTTGTCACAATGGATATCACCTCATTCTTTTTCTTTATCCAGTGGTGTGCAGGATACTCTTTAAATAATAATCTAAATACTGTATTAACTTTCAACCCTTGCAGGCTTTGACTGGATTCTAAAGAATGATTAGATGCTTATACAAAAAAAAATGGAACCCTAGCATTACCATAGCTGGATGATATTGGGGGGGACCTGTCTTCTGAAAGGTTTGCAGCTGATCTTAAATTAGAGAATGCTTTTGTGAAAGAAAGAAATTACATCCCAACTCTACATTTGTAGTTGGGGTTTTCTTCTTCAAATATTATTCTGAAGCATCCAATAATCATCTCCAATACATGAAAAGAGAGAAGTAAAGTTCAGCATTTTTCAATTCTCTATTAAGTTGTATTCAAATTGCAAAATTATGAGAGCTCTTAAAAGGGTGTCCTTCTATCATCATCTGATCTATTGCTACTTAGAGCAATGCAGTCCGAATGATAAGGAGATTTACAGAAAAACCCTAAGCAAAACCCCAGTTTATAAAACTTTAGTAGTAATTACATTATCTAATTGTTCCTCTAATCACTTAGACATGACTTGAAGAGGTATCAGTTTAAATGTATATAAATTATCAAAAACGTGTTACTTTGGACTGTATCCAAGTACAGTACATTATATTTAAGAGTACACCCACTGAAGTTAATGGACCTAAGTTAGCAATGTCAATGCAAGGGTTTACTCTGAATAGGACCAACATTGGACATAGTCCTGTATCTTTTTAAGGGTTATCTATCATATATGGTCACAGGCCAAAACCCCAGGGTTGTTGGGGTTTTTTTGCAAAGACAAAAACTACCGTATGTTTAACAAAAACAAACAAAAGCACTGCCTCACATTTTCACATTCAGGGCAAGATGTGTTATAATAAATAGCCAGCCACAAGTGTTTGTTCAATACTGGCAAACTAGTTCTGCATACAGATTTTAATAGAAGCCCCAGCCTGAATGAACCCTTCTCAAAGTTAAGTAAATATCAAGGCTACAACCCTGCACAAAGTTGCACATCTGCCAGTCCTACTGAAGTCCAAGGAACCTATTTGTGGATAACTCTAGCAGAACCACAGCCAACATTTGTGTAAAAAATAAGCTCTCCCAACTCTCTATTCTGAAAAGGAAGAAAGCCTTTTCCCAAATCACTACTGGCAGTTCAACATCTATCTGGCCCACAAAAAGCAATTGTTATTGAAGATTAAAATCCAAAAAGACTAAGGTCCTTCAAACTAGTAACAACAGTTAACCTAGAAAATACTACCTGTAGTTACATAACAAAGATAACCAACAGAAAGGATGTTGTACCTTTAAAGCTCTATAAGGGGCTCTCTCTTTTTTGTAGACACTTATGAAAAACATGTCATCCTACACAACTGGACCCCAATCTTCCAAAAATGACACTGAACAAGAAGGCCTCACAAAAATTGTCTTGAAACGGAACTATCTATTGCATTCACATATTTTAGCCCCATTGTTATGTTGAAAATGAATACAATTTTACATTTTAGGAAAACTTTAAATCTAAAACTGAATTTTCATCTACAGTATAAGTGTCTCAACTTGTAAATGGAAAGCTTTGATGATCTCTCTCATGCCCCACAAGCACTTACTCCAAAATATTGTTTACATGGATGTAACCAGACTAAAGAGGGAATGGGATAGTGGGTTCAATAGTGGTAGGTAGCAGATAGCCACAGATCTGGCAATACTGCTTTCAGATATTGGATTACAATTATATTTATGTAGGCTACCATTTCAGTCTGGATCTGAATGTTTCTGACCTTTCCACATTTCTGACCTTTGCACATTTCTGAATGAAAGCAAATGTATTTGGGCTAAGTATTAAGAACCAAGATGGTCATTTTCAATGTATTTCTTTATGAGAGCACTTGGAAATTATTCCCATACAGGCATAAATATAAAAACCTCTGTGTTGGAATTGTTCAATCACACAGATTTTTAGAGACAATCTCTGGACAGATAGCCAGAAACTACTGCTGACAAACTTTTCCTCAGAAATTCATAGTGGTGACCAATTCCAATGCAAGATCTTTCATTCATGTATCTCGACTGAAATCATTCCAAATGAACTCTCAAGGAGAAACACACAATGCTATAAGAAGCAGTAAGTCTGCAGATGATGTTCAAGTATCTCTGTAGATTAGAAGTAAGTGTATTTCTGGGTCCATAGTGGCTCCCTGGTTTTACCTTCCTATTCATACTGAGCTTGACTCTTAGTAAATACCCCTTGGTGCCCACTTAGCAATGCACTGCTTATGACAAGGTATGTACCTTAATATACAACTATTTACAAATAAATGAGTCCTATGAGTATATTGCAAAATCCTTATCACATAGGAGTATGAGCTAGGCTAAGTTATGTATCCAAACAGTATTTGTAGGAAGTAGACAGCCCCAGTTTGAGTGTGCATGTCTCTGTTCCGTAATTCAGTACCTGAAAAAGAAATGTATTTGGGCCTATACTGGAAGCGAGGGAAGGAAGGTTTAAGATTGCTCTGCATCTGGAAACTGATGCATTTCATGTTCTGACAGTCTTGTGCAGCCTGATGCTCTACTTACTCAGAAGTAAATTCCACTGAGATTAATGGCATTTACTCCCATGTAAGTATGCACAAGCCTGCAGCCTTAATCTATGTTTCTGACAGTCTGTCTCTAAGGAGACTGGAGTCCCCTGCTGAACAGGAAAAAGAAGCTAGATATCTCTGTTCTGCATATCTATTTACAGGCTCTTCAGATTCAGGGCATGTGGGTCTCTGTGAGACTTATTCTTGCGGCAACAATTCTGAAAGAGGAAGGGGGAAAGTCCTGCAGGAGATTTACCTACCCATCTATATAAAAATGCAACGTTCAGAGCAGGACAAAATTGCCTGTTAGGAGTTGAAGATGCCTGTTCATAGGGATCTGTCAATCCCTTTGTCTCTAATGTTTGCCCGGCTGTCTTCAGGAATCCTAAGGATCCCTTGCTGGAACAGGAAGCAACCAGAGTTGGGGCTGGCCACTTCTGAATCAGGCTGTCAATCGCAGGGTTAGGTAGTTCAAGGGGCTGATGGCAAGGGGTCATCTTTTGTAGTCATGACTGTCCCAGTGTCAAGTATCTGAAGGGTAGCCTGTGTGACTTCTTATTTTTTTAAAAAAAACCAACAACAACCCTCAAGGTTATAAAAACTGCAAAGAGGGGAGAGGAACAAATCACTGTGGGCCAAAGGTTTAGGAATGTGCATTTCTGTAGATCGGTCATCCCTGCAAGTCCCTTTGTCTGCCAGGCTCTCTTCTCCTTTTTTATTTTATTTTATGGAGGCCACCTTGGAGGAAGAAGAAGAAGAAGAAGAAGAAGGGGGGGTTGGGAAGCCTCCCGGGGGAGATTTACCCCCCCCCCGGCGCCCGCCTGCCCGTCCCCGTCCCCATAGCCCCCTTCCTCCTTTGTTTGCCTATATCTCGTCTCCTTTGCCTTTGCCTTTCCTGACCTACGAAGGGCTCGGAGGGCTACCGGAGCCCCAGCGAGGCCTGCTCGCTCGCTCGCCCGAACGCGAGATCCCAGCTCTCCTCCTGGCGAGCAGTTGCAAGGCCCCGTGCAAGCGGGATCTGGAAAGGAGGCAAGGGGAGCGCGGGGGGGGGACTCTCGCCTCCCCTCAGCCCCCTTTCGCCTCACGCACTTCGCACCGCCACCCACCTACCCACCCACCCGCTCCAGGCCCGAAGCGTCTCCCTCCGCCCGCCCGCCCCTCCCTCGCGGTGCCGCCACAGAGCTCAAGCGACGAGGCCCCACCAAGGAGCCCGGGCCCGCCTCCCGTACCCTCCGCGGCTGGATTCTTACCGGCGGCCCGAAGCTGGGGAAAGAGTAGGGCGGCGGCGGCGGGGCGATGACGACGACGGTGGCAGAGGAAGGCGAGGGCGGCGGGGGAAGAAGAGGTGATGGGGGGCTCAGAGCCCCCAGGCCGCGGCTCCGGCTCCTGCCCCGGGCACCATGATGGCGGCGGCAGCAGCAAGCAGCAGCAGCAGCGATGGCTCCCTTCCTGCAAGAAGCTGCTGCAGCGGCGGTGGCGGGCGGCAGGCCGGTCGGGGAAAGCGCAGCCGCCTTAGCCTCCTACTGGCGGTGACAGCGACGCGCCGAGAGAGAGAGAGAGAGAGAGAGAGAGAGAGAGAGAGAGAGCGCCGCCGCGGTGCAGCTTGGGAAATCGCCCGCAGGATCCGAACCCGCCACCAGAAGCAGGGCTGCTGCTGCTGCTGCTGCTGCTGCTGCTGCTGCTGCTGCTGCTGCTGCTGCTCTCTCCCCCTGAAGGGAAGGTGGGTGAAAGAGCGAGAGGAGTAACAGAGAAGCGCAAGGGAGGGGAAGGGGAAGGCTTCGGAGGTCTCAACCCCAGGATTTATTTCTGGGTACTGGGGACTTTGGTGTTAGGGAGTGACTCTTGAGCGTGTGCCCCTCCATCCCAAATCTCTGAGTAAACTGCAGCCACCAACATCAAGGACTAATTAGATTAATCAGTGTGGTTTCTAGGCCAGCTTGGACTTCTGACTTGAAATTCAGCACTTGGAGATTGGGGGCTGGAATAGCAAGAGGGCCTACCTAAAAGGTGCAGAGGAGAGTGCAGGAAGGTAGTAGATGCAACAACTGCATTCGGGTGAACAAGGTTAAAGGGTCTTAGGTAGTCCTATCTCGGGTTATTCCACACACCCGATGTCCCCAAACTGACAAGAAACCTGTAGATGAAACATGGTAAGGCAAACAAAAAAGTGCACCAGCATCATCATGAAGTATACAAGAGTTGGCCAAAAATAATTTATAATTTATAAAAAGAGAAATCCACAGTTGCAGAGCCACATCTGAAAAGGCCCTGTGGCTGATGCCCACCAAACTGGTCTTCACTAACAGTAAGCCAGAAAGCAAAGCCTGTTACTGATCTAATGGATCAGGTAGGTTCATCTCAATACAGTAGTGAGTGACTAGACAGATGGTAGTTTTCCCTTCTAAGATGAATTCAGAAGTGTGGCAGTGAGATTTTGGCCTCTCAGCACCTGCATAGATCATGCTGCTAGAGCTAGAGCTACTCTCCAGACGTTTGTCACTACAACTCCTATCAGCTCCACCCAGCATTGCCTTTGTTCCTGGACCCTAACAGTTGAGTTGCAGTCTAATACATCTGGTGGATACAAAGTTGGGGAAAGCTGCATTACAAAGCTGAAGAGACAACATATTTTTAAAAAAACAAAAAAAACCAACCACCTACAATCTATACTCATGGCATTTTTTGCAAGTATTAAAATATATATACCAGCCCATCTGACTCTGACAGGCAATTTGCCCAGAACTGTTACTCATCCTAAGCAAGCAGCTAACAAGAAGATACTTAGGCTGCAATCCTAAACACACATACAGAATTGCACTTCTCATATGGGCTACTGGTGGCTCGTAACGCTACCCAAATGTCCTCCCACTGTTAGATATATGCAGAATTGCAATTGACTTTTCACATTTTTAGGTAAAAAGTGTTGTGTGTTTCATCTGTGATGCAACTTTATGGGCAGGGAAGGGGCAATTCACCTGAGCACAGCATTTTTTTATTATCTGTTTCAAAACATTTAAAAAATTCATAGCAAAGCACTTTTTCCATTTCAGTGGCACTGCACAATTACTTCAGTTATGTTAAAAAGTAGATGAAAAGGGGGAAATGGAGGAAAAAATAAACACAGTGATAAAATGGCACAGACTGAAAAGGCACTGTGTGCTTTTAAAAATCATTTTGTACATTTGAGTTAAGACATTTTTTCATTTGTGTGCTGTTGCTCAATTTCTTATATTTTTTCTTTTCAAGTAGGCAAAAATACAAATTAAATATTGCCAAAAAGCTGTGCAAATGAAATGGCCCCAACCAGAAAGGTAATAGGTAAAATTAGTGCTAGACTGGGACCTAGGAGACTGGGGTTCAAATCCCTACTCACCAATGAAGCTTACTGTGTGACCTTGGGCCAGTCACACCCAGCCTAACCTACCTCACAGGATTGTTATGAGGATAACATGGGGAGGTAGATAACAATGTACACTACTTTGAGGGAGGAAAGATGAGATATAAATGTAATAATAAAGAAATAATATCACTAACACATCAAGGCCACTTTACATGCCTCTTAACACAGATGGGAAATATTGGATATTGCAGTGCTGTGCTGTTGCTTCCACAGCAGTCTCATTTTCTGGGTAGACTGATGAAACACAGGAGAGCAACAATTGATGAGAACGTAATAAAGATGCCCTCTTTTCCATAGGAAATACCCAGTAGTGTGGATGCACTTATAGACAGCATTTTATACTCCCCACATCCATTAGTATTAGGAAGTTCCAGGGCAGACTTTTATTTGATGATGTTCTTTCTGAGGAGAGTGTACTGGAGACAAAGAGAAGAGACACATGTATATGCAAATAATGAAAGGCCTCCAGCACAACAAAAGCCACTCCTTTTTCCGAAGCTGCATCATCTGGAATCCTTTCTCAAATTTGTTTGGCAGCCTGTAGTTAGTTAAATTGCAGGGAAATTATGGTGAAGGCACTGGAACAAATGTCAGCAGGTCTGTGATGTTTCTGATACTTCCACAGCTCTCCCACACTCCCGAGATCTTCAGCAACATACTACTATGGTAGTGCCGTTGTGCTGAGATTATCATATCTCTAGACCAGGGATGTCCAACCAGTAGATTGCGATCCATCAGTAGATCCCCGGCTGATCCTGGTAGATTGCGGGATCCTTATCATGTACAAAATTTACAGGGGGAAAGCTAAAAAAACTCTGTGCAATCCTCCCCACAAAAAGCTCAACAAATCTGGGCACTTCCCTCCTTAAAGAAGCTCAACAACTCTAGGCAATTCACCCACCCCACACACGCTCCCCCTCCCTCCAATGACAATGGGTAGATCACTGCCAGTTTTTTTTATACTGAGAGTAGATCACAGTCTCTTGGGAGTTGGATATGCCTGTTCTAGACTTTGTGTATAGCTGATTAAACTTGATTAATCAGTAGTGATGGCCAGTTGATATTCCTGGAGTCACCTGCCTGTCACAGTGTGTGCCAAGATCGCACCCTTTTGCAGTTTGTAGACCACAAAACTGAAATACTAGTAATTAATGAGCACCAAATTAAACTATTTCCTTAACTGTTGGGCCTGAACTATTCTCTCACACTGAAATGAACTAATACAAACATTTTATAAACATTTCACAGAATAAATATCCACAAATATTTTAATATCATTTTATGAAATATGATCTAAAGATATTTACTTAGGTTGCAATCCTGAACAGAGTTACAGAGGGAACAGGCACAAAGGTGTTCTCTTGAGTTTCCACCAAATGTTCTTCAAATGTCAGCACTTTGAATTGTGCCCAAAAATAAACAGGTAGCTTATTAAGCTATTGTAACATGTGCTGTCTATGACAGGCTCTGGTCAATAGTCTGGCTACAGCATTCTGAAGCAGCTGAGGTTTTCAAACACTCTTCAAATACAGAACCAGTGGTTACAGCTGTCCTAAAAATATAACCAAGGCATGTGTTGCCATGACTAGATCTGACATCCAAGAATGGAAACAGTAGTCATACCTGGGCAAATGCTCCTGGTCACTGTTCAAAACTGGTTTTACAAGTTCCGGGCTGAATCGAAGAATGCATCCAAATTATGACTGGGGGAACCTCTTTCTTTTGCAGTTTGAAATTCAATTTATTTGCCCTCACCACGCCCATTAGCAATGTTGGGAATGGACTTAGAATTTGAACAACTTCGTTGAAATTAGATAGAAACAAGATATAGATTAGAGTGTCATCTGCATATTGGTGATACTGAGCCCTCCAAACCTGGACAATCTCACCCAGTGGTTTCATGTAGATGTTAAATACCATGGAGGACAAATTGAAACTTGAGGGACACCATAGGTCAATAGCCAAGGCACTGAACAGGAGTTGCCCCAGCACCATGTTCAGGAACTGCCCCACTAAGTAGGACCAGAACCACCATAAAACGGGCTCCAAAGTTTCATCACAGCCATGCGGTCCAGAAACATAGCATGTGATGGTATGAAAAGCTATGAAGAGGTTGAGTAGAATTGACAGTGACTGTGGCATACTCCCTCCGTCCAGTTCCTGGCAGAGATAATACACCAAGAGAACCAAAACTATATCTTATCTCATAACCTTTCAGGATTAACCCAGTCTCATAACAGCTTATCAAATATCACACCATATTATTATTGCACAAATAATACATTATCAGAATGTTAATGTTCAAAACGTTATCTAAAAGGTTATTCTAACATACAAAAGATGGACGGACACACACACTTCAATAATTGTTTCTATAGTAACAACCACCAATGTGGCACACACATGCCATTGTAGTGATATTAAATAGGCACCCTCAATCTTAAATTGGCACCAGTTCATTTAATGAGAATTACTTCCAAAAAACTACAGGATCAGGCTGCAAGACATACAAATTCTTTAAAAAGCCCTGTCATGGTCATGCAATAGGGCAATTTCAGTACACACACATTAAAAACATAGGCAAGTTAGGAGCAGGAACAATTGTTGGAAGTTTATTTCAAGCAGTGTTTTGCTTTGCTTGCTGAAACCCAAGCCTGTATAATCTAGTAGAATTAGACTTAACAGTATATATGTAACTGAGACACTAAAATGTTGTCAGAAGCAGCAGAAAACAGATGTACTGTAGATTGTGCTCCCCACCTAACATGCCCTGTGTCAGAAGCCAAGCTGTACAAAAAACCAATGATACAAGTGTTGCAAAAATTATACAGGCTGCTGGAAAAAGAGCAACATATTAACAGAGGTATTTGCAAATATCACAGAAATTTCTATGCATCATACATCAATGAGCACAACCTTAAGGGGAAAGAGCAACATATAGCTTCAGCTAAAGAGGATGCACATCTATAACAAATGGCTTCAACGGAAAACTTAAAATTTAGACACTTCTAACAAGTAAAAAATGTAACCATGCTACACCAGTGACATGAAGCGTTGCATATTTTGCCAGATACAAATAGAGCAGTCTGGCTACAGAATACTGTATGTGAAAAGTCAATGGCTTAAAGATTGCTTAGAACAAGCTCTGATTTTTATTCTTATTTTCATGTAGCATACAGCTGTATATTTATTTCATTCATGTCATAATATGCCACCCTCCACAGATATGAAATTAATTGCTTATTAATTTTGGCATATTTATTTATTTGTTGTTGTACTGGTTGGTGTATTCTGACTAACATGAATCACCATTGCACATTACACCTGGGGGAAATGTCGAAGGAAGGGCACACTTCCCATCTTGTACTTTTATAAGTAATGTACCTGACATAAGTTGCATTTATGGTAGTCTTTCCCATGGTAGCACACAGCTAACACAACAACAAACATGATTCAGTTTCCCTTCAGGTCTCTTTGAGCGTGTCAGAACTGTAACGGAAATTACATTTTAGCCACCATTTTGAATTGGGGGTGTCTTGAAAGCAGACCGCATAGTAAATCTGCAACACCTTTCCAATTCTATGGAACCACGTAAACCAAAAAATCTGGTACAGTATATAATTTTTTGCCTGTGGCTTTTATGGCAACCCTTGAACTAATACATAGATCTCCTTGAAAAGCTTGCAATGACTTGTATGCTGCTGTTTTTCCTGCCATACCTGTTTCATTTTAACCATGGTTTAACATACAGTCCAGCAATTGCTGCACTAGGCATGTCCAAGCCCTCAGCATCGGGCCAGAAATAATAAATCTTTGCTCCCCTGAATTTTTTATTTTTGTTTTGCTGTATAGAAAGCAGGGATGAGGTTGAGATCACGTAGAGAAACACAAATCTGACATCCTGCTAGAGCTGTCGAAAAAGTTGTGGCTCGTGGATCTATCAAGTGGATATGAAACTTTTGGCCTTGATTATTCCAGTCCACCTGCTAACACACCTGGTACTTAGAATGCAATTTACCTTTGTCTGCCAACAATTGCATTCCATAATGGCTGGCAGTTCCAGAGTTCAGATTAAAGATCCCAGCTGCTCAACAATGCGGATCCTACTTAGGTGCAACAGGAGAGAAGAATTATGGCAGAGTCTGGGACAGGAGGGAAGTTGTACGTAGAAAGGGGCATTTGACAGCTGCAGAGTCTCCAGACTCTATTTAGAAGGGGGAGTTTACAATGACTTTAACACCCCATTTTCACACAAGAAGATGTTTGTAATGTGGTACTTATTTCTTTACAGATTCCTCTCCTGTGAAAATGTTGTGATAACCATTGCAAATTGTTCTGCCTTATTTCTGTGTGTGTTAGGCTACTTTGAAATACTCTGACACTAGGGGGCAATATGTAATCAAACATTTCTTTTACTTTTCATTCTAAAGAAACAAATTTTGGTAGACACTAGGTTGGGAGATGTACAGTTATTCACATTTGGGTTTATAAAATACATTTGTTTGTCAGTAAGAAATTTTTACTACATTCATACATCAAAACTGTGCCCAAAAATTAATTACAAGAGAGTATATGTAGACGCCACAGTTCAATGAATAAGTGCAGTTAAAAAGCACAAAGAGCCTATTCAGTCCATATCAAATTTTAAGCAGAAAGGATAGTCTATTCCTCCCAAGTTTTTCTTACCTTGAGAAGCTATGCAGTATCTAGCAAAGGTTCAGATGATCCAAGGCTGCTGCTCCATGACTACCTCTCCAACGAACTCTCGGTCCTAAATTTTTCATAGCAGAAATTTCAATTTGTGAGCTCACACCTGTACTGTAGGGGTGGGGGCAGAGACTACAGAGATCCTTGGCTACAAAACAGGTCTGAATAATTATTTTTGCAATCCAGCATGTTTAATATTGTTAGATTAAATTATTGTTGAAATATCCATCTCTGTAAGGTAGTCGGAGTCGGGAGTTAATTGTCTGAGATGTCAAATCAGATATCTGAAATACCATGTTGATATGGAAAGCAAAATGCCCAAGAAGTATCTGAGCGTCTATGTGCAGTATAGATATATTCCTTATGCAAATATTAACCTGTCTAAAAAATTGTTGATAGTAAGATTAGCTTGCTTGCTTGCTAATGGTTGATGCAGGCACATGTTCCATTTGTCTTGTAAATGTTCCACTTCTAACACTTAACCTTCATATAGATGCTGACATTATGAAGCACAGAGAAAGCCACTATGATTGTTGGTATACTCACGACAGCTTTCCCTGGATACTTCAAAATAGCAAAATGTACTGAACTAACAGCTTGTCTTTTGGGCACCATAGTAACACAGTTAAACTCTCTAAAACTGAGCTCAATACGAGTTAAGGTTTTTCAAATATGTCAAGCTAGAGAGAGGTTCTACCAACTGCTATAGTATTTGCAGGTGAGGTAGGAATATGTTCCTATCCATACACTTGTAGAAACATTGTTGATGGGCTATGCGCACAATTTTCCTTTTGCTGAGTAGCCAACATTTCAACAACACACTATTAGAACAATTTGAAACAGAAACAGACTTGTTTCACAGTACTGCAGAGTGAAATGAGAGCCTATAGGGGATGCCAGTTTTTCTGAGACATGTTGGAGAGTCAATTTGCTCCAGAGTCTCAAGAAACCAAAGTGAGGCGCAAACCTTTAAAAATGCTAAAATCCTGCTTTATTAAAGCAGTCCATAAAGTTTGTATGCCTTATGTTTCAGGTATAACTTGTCTGATGCAATGCTTGTTTTGTGTTTTTGTCATATCAAAGTTCTCTCCTTTTACAGAAAACTTCTGTTAACAAGGAACGAAGAGACTTTTTGATCTGTTCCAATAAAAAAAAGTTAGTACCTTGAAGTTGCACTCTCTTCAGTGTCTTGGGGAAATTGGCAGTACCCTTCTTGCCTCCTCCGCTGCTTTGAGGGCAGTCCAAGTAGTACAATTCATTGTTATAATAATATATTATATACAGCACCCTCAGCAATATGATGAAGACTAAGTAGATCTAGGTTGGGTCAGTGCCTGGATGGAAGACTGTCTTAAGAACAACATGCACACTCCCTTAAATTCTACAAAAACTAAAAATTGCAATCAATACTCTCCATGAAGTATTGGACAGATAAGATGTGGAAGTCTGCTGTTACTGAGAATGACTGAGCATGCAGGAGGGCAATGAGCTTATTAATGATAGCCCAATCCATCTTTTAGGTTACATCTGAAGCAATGCATCAACCAGCATCCTCATCTAAAATAGGACTGATGTACTACTTTACTTTGAGCAAAAATGAATTTGAGGTTACTCTTTTTTAGAGGGAGAAAGAGATGTAGATTAGCAATCAAGAATTTGAGTCCCACATCAAAAGAAAATGTACCTCTTAAAAAGTAAATGAAGCCCAATATAGGATACAACCATTTTAATAATTGGACAATTCAAAATAAGTGCAAAAAATACAAAAAATAATAAAGTGTACTTTTATTTAGCATTTGGCACAAAGCATACAAGAACCTTTAGATCCCTTCTCAGATTTAATACAGGTAGCAAGAAAAAGGCATACTAATACATTTAAGTTATACAGCTTATGAAATAGAGGGGCGGGATAGGGGAAGGCACTAGGAAGATCAAGTGCATGGAAAATATTGACTCCAAGTGCCTAGTGGTATTAAATTAAGGCACGACTACTCTAGGAAGTTTACTAGAAAAATCTAACTTTGTAGCTGCTTATTGTTTTTTGGAATGTACAAGTTTTTACTCAGTTTTAGGACCCAGATTCTACAGTTCTTTGAAATGGAATGATTGGCAATAGATATATCCATCTTAAGGTGGCTGAATTTTCCACTTAAACAATAAAGATGAAACCATTCTTAAAATAAGTTGTTAACCTTTAAAACCACACATCAAGAATTACATCAATTTAGCTGAAAACATTTTACTCTGGAAACCTGGTTTTATAACTGCAGCAAGAAACAAGATCTGATTTGGGGGAAATAAACAGATTAAGTAGTTCTTTTTGGAATATGTAAACTAATACAGTGTTATCATCCGAAATAATTAAATGCATACTTGACAAATGAATACTATTAATCTCAGAAGCTTTGCTACAATTATGTCTGGCATGATTCCACATTTACTCAAGTGAAATTTTAAAGACTCCTATGCAGAAGAGCAAATGTGCATTAGATCTTTCCTACAGCTGGGAATTAGTGTCTTGCATTTTAAGATTCAGAGCAAGCAAGAGCGACCTTGCTTTTGAACACACTGTACCATAGAGGACACCAAACAATTCATTCTATTCATTTCCCTTTCAAAAAAAATCTGGACAAAATGAGTGCAGTAAACAAAACAGATGCATATACATATAAATGCAATTCACATTTATGTTGCTACAAGTGTAAGCAAAAGCAATTCAGATTAATAGTGTTCTTCCAGGTGGGGTGGAACGCTGTTACTATTCAACAAGGGGAATAATTTTATGTTCAGCATAATCTTAAGAAGACCCATTGATGCAGAACCAAATACTTTTAACCTAATGGATGGTGCTGAGTAAATTTAAAGCTGGTGTTAAGCATTTTTACTGACATCAGTAACAGTAACTATTCAGTGCTAATTGTTCAATCTTGTGCTGGCAATTAGAGAAATTCTATAATAGATTTCTATTGGTTTTAAATTCAAGCACAGAAACACCACGTTGTACTGTATTGAGAACCCCCACTGTTTAAAAAATTGATATAAAGATTAAGCTAATTTTTTGGATGTTTCTTCAGAGATGCACAATGCATGTGTTATGTTACAGATGGTGCTTAAACTTGGAAAACATAATTTTGTGCCATGACAAAATAATAATAATGGGAAAAACATCAGAATATCATATAGCATTACAATTGTGAAACAGAAACAGATGAAGAAGGGGCACCTGGAAATGATTTACATAGTGCAAAGATTGGTGGTTCAAGAGCCTAGTATGTTGAACAGTTTGGTTTATGTAATCATTGGAGCCAACTTGGATCCTCCTTATAGCCTTACCTCAAGAGAGAACTACAATGTTCAATTTGCTACTGCATGCAAAAGAAGCCACAAGGTGGCCATCAAGGAACAGAGACCAATTCTTTGTGCCCTACTTTCACAAATACACCAATTCCATGGTTTAATAATGTAGCAACTTAGTATCCATGTTCATGCACTTGTGCTTCTGTTATCTGGCAATTTGCCACGAAGGACTGAGTTCCATACATCACATCTTGCTGAAACATTCTTTTGCATTTGTCCAAACTTGAATTCCCTTCAGAAGAAATAGAAAAAAACAAAGAAAATGCTGGTTTTAAAGCGAGCTTTCAAGCTGACAGTTGGATAGAATCAACTACCCAAATCCATGCATCCATTTCCACTTAAAAATCCTGGGAATTTTACACATGATGGAGGAGCACAAATCTTACATTCATCATGTAATGCATGCTCTAAGCTTAAGCACAAACAGAATGTTCATATCCCCAGAGCATAACAGAACAGGGCTGTGGAAGCAGGCTACTGAGTAATGCAGAGAGGAGTATCCTGAGGCTTCCCTTCCTGAGGGCAGAAACATGTATTAAATCTTCATACTGTGCTTCCCAAGTTTAAAACATTAGTCCAACAGACTTACCTTTTTGCACATGCTGATCTGCATTACAGCATAACTTATCAGGGCCTCTTTCAAGTCACGGTTCTTTTGCTCTTTGAAGCGTTCAATATCAGTCCAGGCACTTTTCATAAAGTCACTGCAATAAATGGAAAACAAATTAGTGCAAAAAATGCCTGCATCATGTAAGCCCAAGCTATCAATCCTGTTATTTACTGGATGAACAATTGCCGCCATCCTACTCAATGTGAGAAGCAACTGTAACTGCTCATGAGAAGGGGACATATTCAAGAAAGATTGTGATTTTCAGTATTTTTTCAGGATTCCTTCTCTCATCTTTGCTCACTAATTGCAATTGTGCATTTATCAATTTAATGTGTCATTAATTATCAATCCAGATTCTCCAATTAGCTCAACTGGGGTCAGTTTTATATACACAATTAAATTTTTGGATTAAAATACTGGATTAAAATTTTGGGGCCACATGACTACATGTAATTAATGCATTTCCCCCCTCATGCTTCTTTCACTGCTCAAGGCTCAGATGGAGATCTGGACAGCTTGCTACTTGGAATTTTAACCTTTCACGGAAGTATTTTATTGCTGTGGATTCTGGAATGTGGAAACCATTTCCTAAGCAGCCTTGGGGATTAAAATACAACTTAGTGTCTAAATATACAAATATGGGTAAGGGGGTGGGGGGAGGAAGGAAATAAGCAAGGTGGTCTCCAGGAGTTCCCTCTTGTGTATTCTGCACTGTTTGTTCTTTGGGAAGTTTGGAATAGTTTTACTTGCCAGCTGATGGGAGTTAACATTTTAAGTATTTTATTTCTAAACTGAAAACATGGTGCCTTTTTCAGTGACCAGATTGCATTTTCCAATCATTTTGACACAAAGTTAAAAGTGTATGCATAACAGTCATTATCTATCTATAACCAATGACTGTTCAAACACTCAAAACTGTTCAATGTGCAAACATTTAAATGGCTATGAAAAGCCCACAAGTAGAACATGCGTGCAACAGCACTCCCTAGCTCATGCTCCCTGGAAACCAGGGCTCTGAAGCACACTGCCTCTGATATTGGAAGTAATAAACAGCCATCATTTTAATTCTCTTTTAAAACCATTCTAGTTGATGCTCATCGCTACATCTTGCAGTAGTGAATTCCACAGTTTTATTATGTGCTGTGTGAAAACCCTCATTTTGTTTGTCCTGAGCCTTCCACTATTCAGCTTCACTGAATGAACCTTGAGCCCAGGTTCTAATATTGTGAGAGACGGAGAAACACTTCTCTCCATCCACTTTCCTCACTTGCTCCAGCTTTTTGATTACCGGTACGTTAGTTGTCATTTTCTGCACCTTTCCCAGCCTTATGAGGCTCTCAGACACAACTTTCCATTCAGGGAAAGGGGTTGCAATCCAAACGTGACAGTTCTGTGAAATGAACAGGGTGTGGGAGTATGGAAGAGGAGGCAATTTTTGTCAATTCTCCCTGAATCTTCCCTTCTGTTCTGAAGAGTTTTCCAATCCTCCACAGAAGATTTTCAGGGGCACAATAAGTTGCAGGGGGAGGGAAAAACTGATGAGAAGCACCCTCCCTTCTGTGATGAGTATTCCATGAGCATAAGCCTACTCTCTGAATCAAACCCCAAACCATGTTCCCCACAGAGCTGCACAGCATCTATTAATTTGCATGGCAAAAGTAAAATACAAACCTGCCCTTCATTAAATGGAATAGATTATTCAGGGTCATGTGTATGCTGCAATTCTGTGGGAGAGCAGAACTCCAGCTTCCTGAGAATCTCAGCTTTCATTTTTAAAAGCAAAATTTGCTTGTGATTGCAAAGATCTGTTTGGAAGTGTCTGGGAAACATCTGCTGAAGCTTTCAAAGCCAGAGGGACTGCTGAAGGAGGGGGCCTTCAGTGTCCTATACAGTTCCTTGCCTCGCCTCATGCCTAACAAAGCCAGAATTATGCACAATAATAAAGATGGGGAGAATTCTGCTAAGAACTCGCTAACTATGCAAATATACAAAATTTACATAATTCATGCAGGTCACAGAGAAATCCACTACTCTTGGCATGAAGCCTGGTTTCCCTGGGTGCAGAATTTTTGTTTTTTTAAACCAAGATGTACAGATAACACTGAGCATATTGATCTTCTTAGCTGCAATCCTTACACAGGAAATCGTAAAAGCTGTTTTCCTCTGCAACAAATACACTGGTTTTGGAAATGTCAGCACTTATTTCCTAAGATTTTTGTTCCTAGCAAAAGATCATTCTGTTTGTTCACGAGTAGCCTGCTGATAAATCTAACCTTAATAGGAAGCTACCTATGCTTTCTATAAAATCTCAAAGGGTTTTTTTTTTAGTTAACCAAGTTTTCTCAGTGTGAAGAAGCATTATGTTTGTATTCAGTTCTGTGACAGAGAAGCCAGCCTGCTAAACCTATTACTACCTTAACAGAACAAACACAATAAACCATTAAACATGCTTTGAAAGTGTTCAGCTTTCTCTCATGAGCAGTAGCTAAGAATGTGAAGCGATAGCCAACTAAAGTCATACTATTCAATAGGGCTACTCTGACTAATACTGAATATGTTCTTTTTGCAAGTGAAAGATTTTGCAAAAACTCATAAACACCAGAAATATATAAAAGTTGTGTGACAGATTCTAGATAGCTGCTTCCCTCATATTTAGCCATTTAACAGATAACCAAAGTTTCCAAAGATAGTCAAATGCTGGCAGCATACAGTCAGCTTGCACAAATATGACTTTCACATCTACATTTTCTTTAAACATGATCAACAGTTACCGGCTTTCTAAATTCTTTGCTTTGAGCTGCTCCTCTCCATCACGTATCTGTTCTTCGAGCACTTTTATCTTTGCTTCTCTTTGTTCGGGTGTTTCCTGGCCAAACAGCTTGCTGGTCATTCCCTTCAAGGAGAATGTTCTTACAGTCTGAAAACAGTAAACATGTATGCTAGGAAATTTGCTTTTCTGGAGGAGAAGGTGCCCAAATACATGGATATGGAAAGCTTATATGGCACACATAACTTAATATTTAGCTGCATATAAAATGTATTCTATTTTTATCCTACCGGTAGCTGTCTTTCAAAGAGATCAATGACATATTTGGTTCTTCCAAACCCTGATTTCCTCAAAGCGAAGGGGGAATTAGAACCTCCCTCATCCAAGTCAGACATTCTTAACAATGACACCATGTTGGATCTCACACTGTCTAAAAGGGACAGACTGTTAAACTTAAACCTAAATCAATATTTATTTATTTTTAACTATATATCTTTACTTAATGCAGCATGGTACAACTCAGACCAAGAATATGCTGCCGGCTTACACATTCCCATCTCTGGAGCCAATTGCCTGCTCCATTTCTGAGCAACTATAGTTGGACAAATTAGGCTAGCTTGGCAAACTAACGTTAAGCAGAAATAAAGATGAGAAGCAGGGAAAGAAAGAGAAGCATAGAGCAAGTCCCCAGTCCTCCAAATAATGGTTCAGAGGATTCTCTGAAATGAACCAATGAAACAATGGCTCCAACTCTAAAAAAGCTATTAATGAATTTTGATTATAAGTACAGTGCTCCTCTTTCAGTAGTCCATGTTTATAGCTGGATGTTTGGGTTACAAGGGAGTTAAGCTACACCATTTGTTTCAGAAAGATTTAAGTAACCATATGCAAGATTTCAGTCTTAGTGTCTTATTTTTTTTACACACTGCTCTATTCTTGGTAGGGTCAGGGAGTATCAGTATCAAACTTTATTTTGGTCACAGACCAGCATATGATAAAACGAACACATAAGACTTAAAACAGGTAAGAGATAAAAACTAGTAATTAAAAGGAGATTATATCATACATACTTATGATTTACAATAATTTACTATTTCCCATGGCTTATATCTTCCTTTCTATTCCTCCCCAACACACATCCCTTCCATAACAGTTTTTAAAAATGTGATTAAATTCCAAACAAACAGCTTCCTGCCCTTTTGACTTACTCAAATGATCAACTCCATTCTCACCATCACCACAGACATATACTGTATGCTGTTAGACAAATAGAGCTATCCATAATAGTATTCTGAATGCAATACTGTGCATTCTCAAAATCTGGCAAATGAGATAAACTATGCCGATGTCAATACCACCCAAGTACACAGAACACTCCTGTTTATCCAAATTCACTGGGTGCCTCCCAGGTCACTGAACAAGGGAAGTTGTTCTATAATCTTTTAAAATGTCTAAAAGTAAAAAGTTTCTCTCTCTCCTGCCTCCTCCTAAGTTCAAAAACTGCACTTTATTGAGCAGCATGTAACACACCCTTGTGGTCAACACATACATTTTCCATACAGAAGTTTTGCATGAACAGCATAAATTGCTGTGAAATAAATTACTAAGATCTACAACTTGAGTAAGACCCTTCACAAGTCTCCTGTCAGCAAGCAATACATTAATGCCATTTAGTGTAAGAACCTGGCTTTCTCCAATTCTAGATTTTGGAAAGGAAAGTGGAAATAAAATGAAACCAGGCTTACTCCCGTCGCCAATTCCTCACATTGCTGCTTCTTCGATGTCAGATCCTGAGCAGACATTTCCAATTCATACTGAAGAAGTTCATGCTTCCTGCAAACAGCCCTAAAAATAAATCAATAAAAGAGACTCATGTACAACTGTTTAAATCAGATTTTAAATACACATCCTAACCAACATCTAGCCTGAATTTTAATAATCCCATCATCATTATTAATGCATTACTGATCCAATTAACATGCTAAGGAGAATTGTTCTCTCAATGTTGCTTTCAACTCACTTTTACAGCTATATGCACCTCTGTCACATCCCATACAACCACATTATTCCCCTATTACAAACAGATCAGGAGAAAAGGCTGAGAAAGCAACTTGTTCCAGAATTCCATGTATGAGCAAGCTTTTGAACTCACCTTTGTAAGAATCTTTTACATTTGTAAACGTTTTAGAAATGTGCTCAACTGCAATTCTTTAAACATAACTAGAATCATCATAGAAATTATGCTAATATGCTTACCGAAGAGCTTCTGCATAGAAGAGATATTCTTTCAACTGGTCTGCATAATGTTCTTCCTCTTCTAGTATATCATCAATTGAAGCTGCATACCTACCAAAAGAGAGCGTAACAGATAAAAGAGCCCCTGAAACCTCATCAGTGTTGTAAAATAATTATGTACTAGTCAAAAAACATATTTCTCACAACAACAAAATATATTGAAAAGGCACTTGTGAGAAATGCTCCTTAAAAGCCTTCCAAGCCATTGCTACAATAAAACAATAAATCTTATATTAGTAATATATTTCCTGCTAAAAAGAAAGCAGTTTTATTGCAAGGGAGGGAAACCCAATAAAATAGGTTAGAGTAGTTGATTGCCACTCTTCAGTCAAACAGAGAGCTAAAAATATGAAATAAAACATACCAACTGAATTTTACAAGACAACTATTACATTATGTTAAGTAGCCAATAAGGCAGGAGAAGAATTTTGGTGCTCACCTACTGATCAAATATGATTATACCAAAGAACTTTAAGAAATGTTGCAGTGCAGCCAGAAAAGGGATGGTGTTCTGCCAATTTGAAAAAGCTTCCCCAGTGCTTTCCAGGATGCAAAGTGTTGAAGACACTTAAAAGAATACTCAGTGGGACACTTCTTGAAACTATAATTCTTGAGATGGAGGATCAGCTAACTTTGATAGGCAGGCTCTGGCTTCCTGAGAGCCTCAACTGTCACTCTTGGTTTCCAGGCATTACAGATGCAAAGACAGCAAGAGAGAAAAGCAGCTCGCAGCCCCCAACCCCTTCCATCACCATTATGGTCAAAGCCCCTGCTGACTGCTTAAGCAGAGTTACACTATTTTATGTCCCACTTAAGCTGACTGCTTAAGCAGAGTTACACTATTTTAAGTCCCACTGGCTTCAGAATGAGAGAGAATTAGCCTCAGATTTTACCTTCCCATACTGATTAATGCAAAATAAACATGCTGATAACTCTGCCTAAATGATGTTGTTCTTCATGATGATGATAATTTTACATTAAGATTCCCTAAGACCACCATAAGATCCCAGGTGAGTTACACCATTGAAACACAATATTTAAACAGTTAAAAACAACTTTCAATCACAAAAATAAGGTGGGTCCTAAAAATAGATGTATACTTTATGACAACATACACCTCAGATTTCAAAGGTCAAGGTAAAGAACATTCATCGGAAGCTGTACAATGAAGGTGCCAGACACACCACTGTTGGGAGGGAGTTCCACAGCTTAGGGGCTGCTACAAAGAATCCTCTCTCACAGGTCTCCAGCCACTGAGGATGGAGGAACTACCAAGAGGGCACCCTCTGCCAATCTCATCTCCCAAATCTGTAGGGAAAGAGGCATTATTGAATGAATTTATTCTTACGGTCACAGACCAGCTTAAGGGAAAGAGGCAGTATTTCAGATACCTGGGGCCTGAGTCATGTAGGGCTTTAAACTGCAACATATTAGGGTAACTGAAAATTCCTCAGATTTTAAATACCCTACAGAACCCATTTAAAAATTCAGGCAATAAATAGATGTGACTTTAAAAAAAAACAAACCTATAAAGTTATATAGTATCTATGGAACAGCTACTGCTGTCAAACAAATGGAGAACATCAGGTTTCATTCTACCAGTTTCTGGCATAGTAGCATAAAGGAAACTCTGGAAGCGCTTCCAACTTCTTCTATAGTTTCAAAATAATAATAAAAAGAAATCCTTTTTAAGTCACCAGGGATTCCTTGGGCTACTTAATGCAACAGATTCTGAAGCAGTCCAAAGCTAAAGCCAATGAAATACTGAACAGCCTACAGTGCTATTTTTCAAAACACACCATCTTCTCAAAACTACATTTTCCTACACATGCACCCCTTAATGTGTCATCTGGATTCCATCAACTCTCAGATAGTCAATACTTACACATCCATGTGATGGCCAGCACTCTGCAGCCCATCCCCCATCTCCTTCTCTATTGCACTCCATTCACTAGAGACAAAAAAGAAAAGGAAAAAAAAACATTTAAATAAGAAACAACATAACACATGAAGGGTGAGAAAGTTAATAAGCTGCATCCTGTATGTAGTCTCTCCCCAGGTGGTATCTATATGGAGAAACCTCCAAGTTATACTTGGCTAAACTGCTGTACTTCCTCTGAGCAAGCAGTAGTTCTGAATGCAAAATTTGAAAGTCTATTATAAGATATGCTATCCTATCTCAAACACCACATGTAAAATATGACTTTTTTAAGAACTCCCAACAGTTTAAGGCCCCCAAAAGAAGCTTTTTGAACATTTAAAACTGGAAAGCATCATGTCATTTTACTACACTTAAAAACAAATGACTTCCCAAAAGTTGGGGGAGAAGCACTCTTTCTCACCTTTATGTTATCACTAAATTTCCTACTGAATAAAGATTTAATTTTAAAAAGAAATACTTTCTCATCCAGAACCTGAAACATACTTTGATGGAGTTTGATTGTGTCTATTTGTTATCACCAGATCCACAGCAGGATTTTAAAACAAAGATGGCACTTGCCTTTCAGCTCTACTAAATTAACCTTTCATATATATTTCATATATAGTCTGTTATTTTTTGGCAACATTGTGTCTACTGTCCATGAGTTCCAGTAATATTTTCTTAATGTCTTATATTATTTTGATATGTCGTTTTATGTTAAAATCTAAATAACATTTTTAATAAGATTACTGAAAACCTACAGAAATCTTGCAAAGAAACCAAGCAGTCCCAAAAACTAATGTGCAGTTCATCTTGTGTTCTATCTAGCGTAATTACAGGAGTGCTACTGATACAGTTTAGAGTTCTAAAATCAGAGATGCACATCTGCAATCAATTAGCCTAGTGGATTAAATGTGCCAGCTGCAGAACACAAAAAGGAGAATCAGATTCTTTAATTTTCCAGTAAGATGGCCAAGTTAAGTTCACAATCAGGCATACAAATCACAAAAGCTTATTGCTTCAGTCAGCTCTTGAAACAACTAAATATAGATCTTCTTGGCAATTGTCATGATGGTGGTTGGTTTCTTACAGCACTAAAAAGTCACCTGTCATTTAAGTCACATGCAATGTGATCAAAAGGTTCAGGCTCTCCAGTCACATTTCATGATGTCACAATGTGGCTGGACTTTCTCCCAGGCTTTGCACAGAATAAGGTACAAGCAAAGTACTTCAAAGGGGATCTGCTAATAAGTTACCTCTTGCTTCCCTTTTCTTGATAGCTGGGAGGCAACAAAAGACACTCAAGTAGCAGTGCTGGCATTTCCAGACAGAGCTAAGAAGTGGTTCTTAGCCTTCTGCAGTCATGAAACTTTTTCTTTTGATACCTGAGACTTCAGCTCTAGCCCAGTCTGCAGTTTGTACCCTCAGTTTGGAAGTAGCAACATGTTTTGTTGAAATCGATTAAAAAGGTGTTAGAGATGCTTTCCGGCAACATTTACTGACAAGAGCAAAACAGAGTTTTTAAAGACTAAACTGCATGAGATACTAAACACATTGATGTTACATTACAAGCTTTTTAAGTGGTGTTAACAGTCACATGGAGAAAACCTGATCAGGACTGAGACCACAACATGAACAACACCCCCACCCCACCTTTGGCCAAGCTTCTATTAGCCCTGGAAGTGAAGCACCCACTAGTCACTCCCCTCCAACTGGTTTCATGTGAGAAAGGAACCTTCTGTGGTGTGAAGATGCTTAGGATGTGAATCTCCCAACGACAGGGGCTCCATCCCCCCCAACTTTTATTCTGATACCAGCTGAAAACTTCACTGTCTGTCTCCCCTCACCACCTCTTGACTGTTTTACTGCTTTCCTGCATTAAAAAGTTGTTTTATAGTTTTGTTTTTTATAGCTGATTTTGTCCAATATGAATTGGAGAGGTGGGAATAAAATCTCAGTCAATCAAGGGGTAAATTGCTTTCATATCTTACCTGAAAACTCTTCCATAATTCCCATGGACTTTGTACACACCATACAGCCGGTCTGCCACTCTCTAAAGCAAGCAAGCAGTGGTTAGTTTTTCCAGACATATTATTTAACTGAAGCGTTCTAGGAAAAGTGTGCCATATAAGATATTCACATTAACAAAGCTCTATTCCACTTTTGCCTTCTGGAATGCTAGCCTGAATTACATTAATAAAATACCAGGGGGCAATAATTTTATTTTCTCTTCCCTTGTTGGTCTCTACCCAAACAAGAAAATGCTTATTTGAACTGCTTTCTCTTCATTGTTCCAATCCCATCATGATCCACCAAAATATATTCTTTTACATCGTGACTGCTTTCTTTGGTTTAAGAAACCATTAATAGAAAATCTTGTCAAATTTTTTTTTTAAACTGAATTACAATGTTATCCAAATGGTCCATGGCCTCCAAATGTTAGGATATTAGGACGGGATATGATGGCATTTGCAAAATAGTTGCTGACTCTTCCGTAATGTATCAGGTGTGAATTTTTTTGCCAGCCTTAATTGTAATTTTTGACAATATGCCCAGCACTGAAGTCTGGGCTCACCTTCAAGACAAACTGAGCTTTCTGAAATAACAGAATTTTATCAGCTACTTATTAGTCCCTAATAAACAGCCTGAAGACAGAAACAGACAACATGGAGACTATGAGCAGAATCCAACCAAGTAGTACTGTTAGCGCCCTTCCCAAATTTGCTCTGGAGGGTTGAGGGAAACCTGAAAACAGATTAAGGGGCATATCGGGATAGGAGGGGAAGTTCTGTTGCACAACCAGAAGTCCTTGTGCTAAAAAATTGCTTTATTAGTTACTGCCTTAAGTAGTCAAAACAAAATAAAAAATTCCTTCCAGTAGCACCTTAGAGACCAACTAAGTTTGTTCTTGGTATGAGCTTTCGTGTGCATGCACACTTCTATCTGAAGAAGTGTGCATGCACACAAAAGCTCATACCAAGAACAAACTTAGTTGGTCTCTAAGGTGCTACTGGAAGGAATTATTTTATTTTTTATTTTGTTTTGACTATGGCAGACCAACACGGCTACCTACCTGTAACTGCCTTAAGTAGGTCAGCAATTTTATATTTAATTTTTCAGATCCATGATATCAGATCCTACACTTAAACCAATGGATATTCTTATGGGACCAAACAATTCCTTACATCACCCCTGAATACAAGGCAGAGGTTTATTCTGAAATAAATCTCCCCAGCCCCACAACAAGCTAAAGAGGAAAAATGGGCACATGAGCTCACAGCACAGTCTGATGTTCTTCTGGGAGGGATCAAAGCAAATCAAAGAGGTTGATCACTTTACACAGTACAATGGATATGTGGGGGGGCATAATAATCTAACTGGGAAACACCTCCCAAGGGGCGCCCCCTTTTTGAGCACCACTTTTTTAATTTGTGAAATTGTTCCTGGGTTTTTTTTTACCCCTCACATCAGAGAACCACACTTAAAAATGTGGTTGTTCTTCCAACTTCTTGCTATTTCTTGAATTCTGGGACACAAAGCAAAGGCACATTTTTTAGAAAAATAGCCACTTCCAAAACCCAGCACTACAATCAAATCAACTGCACATCAACAAGATGGATTATTTTATTGTACTTTAACCAATGTTGATAAATGTTACTCTCCGTTAGAATCCAAGGAGGAAACACTTACTGCTCTGACTCTCAGAAGGTGTGATATGACAGACTGCAGCTCATCACTGTAGTGTTTAAGTTCTGTAAATCTCCTGGGAATGCAAAAATAGATAGCAGATCATTAGCAATCAGGAACACAAACTGCCATAAACTGTTCAGAATAGAACAGTTTAAGTAAAAGTTTGACTTGTTTAAGTAGAATTATCTCTAGCTTTCTGAAGTAGCAGCCATCAGCTAAAGTAGGGATTTGGCAGAACTCTTATTAATGAAGGGAAGAGTTGGTTGAGCAAAATGAGGCCTTGGCTTTAACTACTAGCCTGTTCAGTATTCCATTTGGTCATCTTGTAAAACAATTTATTTGGACAAAGAGATACTGGAATGAAATGTAGTACTCTCATTTAGGCGCAATATTACATTTCAAGCACAAACCTCAGCAGTTTGAGACAGATGGAAAACAACACACTACAATGTGTGACTTAAGCTACCAGTGCAAAGCAAGGACTGCACATTCACAACGTGGTGAATTCAGTTAAAAAATACAGGAACACAAAAATCAGCTATCAACAGAAAAATTTGGCCCTTCTTAAACACTTTTTCATAAGGTACGGTTCTGTAGATAATGACCACATTTAAAAAAGGGGAGGGGAATCAGACCCTTCCCCAAGTAGTGCTGACTGTGGAATGTTTCTTGGAGCAAACACAATTAATAAAAATTGCTGAAGGATAGTTAGCTTGAACAAGTTACTGGGTAGCTGTTTTCAAAGTGCAACTGCATCTCAGCAAAATGAGTAATTTAAGGGTGCAGGCAGATGTAAGAATTTAAGAGCAGTCAAAAATAGTGTTGCTGGAACTCTCAAAAAAGAAGTCTCAAAATATATTTTTGCTAGCATACATTCATGAGCACTTGCAGAGCTGGACGCAGAGTCCTTCAAAATTTAGGCTCAGCTCGACATGGGCTTGTTTTGACTCTTGCTACTACTGATTTCATCCCTTCCCTCAACTTACTCAGCTACGGCAAGGAAGGGCTTACAGTGCATCTGTAAATACTGTCACAGCATGCTCCAACAAAATCCAAAGGTTTCAGGAACCACAGGAAATGTTATATATCACAGCAGTGCTTTCTTCAGCTGTACAACCTGTCAAGATTCTACTCAACCTACACTGCAATTAGGCTTGAAAAAAGTATTCACCAGAAAAACCTTTTTCAAAGCCAACTGCAGCAGGAGAGGGGAGAAGAAGAGACACAGAGGGTTAAGTATGGAAGTCTCAGGGGCACATCCAACACAGACCAGCAGCTCCCCGTTCCAATCTAAAGCCGGAGGCCCCACTGCTATAGGAAAAGTTGGCAAAAATAAAGGATAAGAGGTAGGCCCCATCATCAGGAACATGACAAGGCCCAAACTTTAGCAAAGGCATACACTTTGTGACTTTGGGGTATGGGGTGGGGGAGGAAGGAGTGTGTGGTTTATGTCACAGGTGCTATCTAGTACCAGCTTTCAGCTACATGTCCATGAAAGAACACTGTATGTTTGTACGGAACTCAGTGAAAATACTGTATAGCTAGCCCTACTGTTCTAAAACAATTCCACATCTGTCTCCACACTAAACAAATTATTCTCATTGCCTGAAAATAGCTACCATTACTGTTAACCACGTGCAAGATTAATATATCAGAAAAATGAGAGAATTCTCTCCTCAGTTGGAGTTTGTTGATTTTGGGTTTTTGCCAGCATTTGAAATATAAGGGAAAGGACTAACTACAGTTCAATTTCCCATTCTTATAGCAACAGGGGACAAAGAGAACTGAAAAAGAGTAAGCAAGCATGGCTGAAATAAATGTAAAAAGTGGTCTAGGGAATGGAAGGGAATTAGAGAGCATTGCCTTTATCAGCACATGGTTCAGCCAACACAAGCAGAGATACTAATTTCATCATGCAAGATGTTGCCATATTCTGCATTTGCTTTTTGGAAAGAAGCTGCTAGAGTTGTAAAGGAAACTAACAAAAAGCCTTGAGCTTGGCAAATTTTGTTTTAAACTGTGAGTGACTGGAGGGAAAGAGGGATTATGATGCAAGAAAAGAGTTTAATTAATGCATCACTGAGATATTCTTTTCTTTCCATCAGCAGGCCACAATATTTTCATCATCCCTCTTAGTCATTGCTTAGGACAGGAAGAGCTCTGTGCTTAGTTCAAGAACAACTGCAACAGCTAATATTTTGAAATGCTCATTAGCAACCAGTTTTGAATTATTAAATCAAAAAGACTCCAGCTGAAAATATTTTAGTTACGACAACATTTCATATTTTTACCAGTCAAAATTCCCAAGCCCTTCTCCTCAAAGTCTACTTCCGCTGCAAAAGACATGGAAAGAAAGAGAGCCATAGCCAGTCACCAAACCTTAAAGCAGAAGGAAAAGTTCTGTTTTGTATTTGTTGGTTGTATTTGTGAGAGATCATTTTAACCAGTCATGAAGTCATTTGAATACTGAGTTGCAGCATAAATGAGGGGCTCCCAAAATCAGCCATGAAAAAATATCAAATTTGTAAGAGGTTTACAGCTCCATCCTATACATGTATACTCAGAAGTCCAACAGAGTTGAATTGGGATTACTCCCAGTAGGGACAGGACAAGGGTGGGGAACCTGTGGCCCTCCAAATGCTGCTGTGACTCTAGCTCTCCATCAACCCCACAGTATGGCCAATGATCAGCACACCACTTGCACTTACATATTTTTGCATGCTCTATACTCAAATTCACAATAAAGCAAAAGTTGGGCTTCCTTTAGAAAGTCTATCTGCTTACAATTATCATTGGGTGGAAATATGCCAAGGGAGGAAAGAAAGAGATGCATGTGTAGGAAATTATTACTGGGATGCAGGAGCATTTTCTGTATGTAAACAAAAAGAACAACAACACTCTTTAAAAGAGTTGGGAGAGGGCAGAGAAGCTGCCCAAGGGATCTGGGAAAGGGAATGAGGATCACCTTTCAAATTTATATTGGATACTCTTTGGAGATAGGGTCAATAAACCAAGAGTGAAGGGAGAGACACCTCCAGCCCAAGGAACAGGTGTGAGTGGTGAGAGACTCTGCACTGGCCAGCTGGTAATGGCTTTTTCCACCTGCCTTGCCCCACCCTCCAGTCATGGGGGTGTGAAGAGTGTGTGTATGAACTTAACAGTGCTTAGTTCATCTTTTGCTTGCTATTTTGTTAATGTTGTTAATACTTTTTATAGATTATAAATGCCATATTGATTTGTGAATCATATAATATGACTTTTGCTTTAATTGTGAGGTTTAGCTTGTTTTAGTTGTTGCTTTGTTATAGACTACTATACTATTACTATACTATTATCCTGTACTTGTGATGTTCTATTATGTTCTATCATATTATTGTTATTTATTGTTTGTAAGTCACTTTGTGATTCATTTGAATGAAAAGCGGCATAGAAATGTAATAAACCAAACCAAATCAGAGTGAATACCAACAAGGAAGCGGCCTTGTAAGCAAATAAAAATATATTTACACATTAACTATAACTCCAAATTGCAAAACAAACTACCGGTAAAAACACACACAACACACTTACCTGTCTGGGTTTTTCACTCTGAATGTTGCATTAAGGGCTTTTAACCTAGAATCTGCCTAATGAAGAACACACAGACACTAATTTTATTCACTTAAATAAATTTAAAACACACATTTCAGAAGATTATCACCAGAATAAAATATGGTATCACTTGTGATTAAAAATGTACTAAAAGCAGTTATTGCAACAATATTTCAAGTTACATTTGAGTATAGAGGCCTAGCTACTACGTCACAAAACTTCCATGAACAGAAATGGGATAGCTCAGTTGAGACTCTTAATCTCAGGGTCGTGGCCTTGAGTCCCACGTTAGGCGAAAAATTCCTGCATTGCAGGTGGCTGGACTAGATGACCCTCGTGGTCCCTTCCAACTCTACAATTCTATTCTTCAAATCTCTTTACAATATTATGCCATAACTTTCAGTTACCAAAAATTAATTTGGAATATTGCTCCCCTCACATTAAATTATGAAGCTGCAAATTAGGCTTACCCTTTGACAGAATGTCACACATTATAATAAAAAGGAGATAATTACCTTTAGTTGAAATCCTGTTTCATTCACCGTCTCCTTCCATCCACCTTCCTAGAAATGGAAATTTCATTTCAACTTTAATTTCAATTTCATTTTTCAATGCATTATAAATGTGTGAGTGCTGCCTCTGTAACACCACTGGTCCAACACAAAAAAAGTGCTAGCATTTTACTGTATTGTGTTTTTAAGCTACAGTAAGCTTCCCTGAGTGGGCACTAGGACGACGAGATAGAAATGTTTATATAAATAAATGGGCACCTGCATATATAAGACAGGCTTGCAAATAAATCCACAAGAACTACCAGCCCACAGAACTTTTTATTATCCCATCTGTTCATGCTTACCAATGTAAAGTAATTTGTTTAAAAAAACAACCTCTGCTCCAATTTACAATGATTTCCTATCTGTCACCTGGAATCAATTTCTACCCACTTCAAATGAGTAGGTAAATGGTTATTTACCAGTCTGGTATAAGAGCCAGGATATGTATTACTTGCTTCATTATTCTCATAAAACACATTCTGGCAATGCCTGTTCAGAAATCTGAAGGCTCTCTGGTGGCTCCATGCAAAAAACATGAGTCATACTCAGGAAGAGAAGAGTTAATGTCCAGTTCTGATATTTTTATTTTAAAAGATTTATCAACTGCTCACATTCTAAAATATCACAGTAGTGTACAGAAAACTATTGCTCTGTCCAGTTACTTCTGTAGCAGTTAATCTTTCCCACTTCACCCTTTTCCCAACAGCTAGAAAAGACCAACCACCATAAAAATAACAGAGCAGGCTAGCAGCCCTCCTTTTTCAGTTATGACATCGAGACACTTCAGCTTTGCCTACAGGGCAAATGCAATAAATAATCCTGAAAATCTTTCAACAGGCAGGACTGGACTGCTATTAATATGGATTTGATATACTACAGAACAAGATAAAACGGGGCGCTTCCATTACCCAAATTCAGCTACCAAAAGCCTACAGTAGATTTTTCTTGTTACATTATCCTGCCCAATACACTTCCAACCCTAGGAGACGTTTCCAGACTATGACTTTAAGAACAGCAGAAGCAGCTGGGAAGAGAAACGAGGACTTAAGGTTTTGTTTTTGTTTGTTTTTTAAAAAAACAATTTTATAAGTTATGTGTCTTTGTTTTTCAATTTGATCCTTTTTACATGGTTTTGTATGTATTGTGGCATTTTATGCAGTGTGACTTGCTGTTTTTTAATTAATTATAGTTTAGTAATTATTTATTGTAATTGTTAGGAGTGAATTTCTGTTTATTATTTGCTGATATTTAATTTTATTGTGTACCACTACACTCTAATGTATTATTGAATATTACTTTATTTGATATAAGTTGTTTATTTTAAAGTTATGTTTTCATTATGACTTTTTTGTTATAAGATGTGTGATCTTTGTTGCATATTTTCTTCAGCTTGTAAACCACTTTGTGTATAGCAATATAGAAAGACGGTATACAAATTAAAGGTGAAATGAAACAAAGTTATATCCTTTCCAAAAAGTCCAGGAAACTTTCAGAAGCAGCACTCCAGTACGTCCAGTACTTACGTACTGTTGCTAAAGGAGATATCTGCTTGATGGTCAGAAGAAGCCGTTTCCAGCACAACAGAAGAGAGGCAACAGAGGCCAACAGCAGGTGAACAAGGCCTGACAGATTTCATTAACTGTATCCAATAATCAGTTTATGAGCTGAAGTGCATTACACTAATGTTTATTTTTCAATTAAACTGAAGGATCAAATCCAAGCAACTAGGGGAATAAAACATCCATCCCTTAAAAATGGACTGGAAAATAAACCAGTAAACAACATGAACATGAGTAGAAGTAATACAGTATTACATGCTTTAAACAAAAAACAGGCTTCTATTTGATGCCTATAGTTATTGGGTCTCAGACAGATCAATGTAGGCATTTTCCTGGTACTGTATCAGACCATTGGTCCACTTAACTCAGTATTGTCAACAGTGCAGGGCTGACAAAGAGTCCTGAATGAAGTCCCAAATATCTGTTCTAGTTAGTGTAGACTCTACACCAGGCATAAGCAAACTCGGCCCTCCCGATGTTTTGGGACTACAACTCCCATCATCCCTAGCTAACAGGACCAGTGGTCAGGGAAGACAGGAGTTGTAGTCCCAAAACACCTGGAGGGCCAAGTTTGCCTATGCCTGCTCTACACTAACTGGCAACAGATTTCCATAACTTCACACAGGTGTTTCATACTCAAGAGAAGCCATCAATTGAATCTAGAACCTTTTGCAAGCAAAGCATGCACTCTGTCATTGAGTTACTGCCCCACAATTCTTACATAATCTGATGCATTTATCATGAATAAATGATTACGGTGGAAAAGTTTTTTTTAAAAATCCAGCAGACAGTATTAAGGTACCTTGGTTAAAAATGCATTAAAAATCTTCTCCTGGCAAAGAATGGGATGTGAAGCCACCCGCAAAAGGAAGTTTTCCAAGCCAATTCTTCTTCTCTCCACAAAATCTGGATCCATGTTATCTGCTGCTAGCTTATGCCAAACAAACTCTGCCTGTGGAACAAGGGGATGTGTTAAGAGCATGATTGTGTATACTTCACACTAAGATAATGTTTTCCATTTCTACAAATTATGTGAATTAAGTATATTAGCAGCTATGTTTGCTTTACGCAATTTATTCTGGGGCAAAGGCACAGAAACCTTGTGCTCTGGTGACTGAAAATGCTGCTGCAGTTCAGTTCCTCCTTCTTGAAATTTCACTAGGCACTGCTCATACTTGTGTAAACATATATTCACAACCTTCTGAGGTCACCAGCTTTTTGGGGATCCTGGGTATATTTGGAATGTTGAGTGTGTGCTATGAGAACCACATCTTCTGGTTGGCTTCTCTCCCTACTAACCCAGGTCTCTCTCACATACATATACCGTATATGCCCCAGAAAGAGAGAAAGCACACACACAACACTTGTTTTCCCCGCATGTGGTTTGGGTAAAAGCTGGATCTAGTAGTACTGAGTGATCTTACATGGAGTCCACCCAAAAACCACCAAATTAAAGTATGTTGGTAGACAGCACAATAAAAATAGATGTCAGTAATAAAGCAATAATGATACAAGGCATGAGTGATCATTATCATTATTTTACATTGGATGACAACAAAACCACCATCAAATCACAGAATACATCTACAGCCATACACCTGACCTATGAGTTGATGGTGATTTTGAGAGAATTCCTAGTAAAACTGAGGATCTGTGCTGTGGATCTGCATTTTTGCACCACAGCAGCACTGAAAAGCACTGGATCCATTTTTTTTTTACAGTTTGGTCAATGGAAACAGAAATCACGTGTGGTATAATGGTGGTCTGATGAGAAATTTGTAAAAAATAATAATACAAGAGGGATCAGTTTTACTAGATCCAGTGTATGTACATGTGCCCCCCCTTTCTCTCCCTTTTGATTCCTGTGGCAGTCCTGGTTGCTACCCCTGGTTTCTCCATTTTTCTCACCTGTTTCCCATACTGCTCCCCTTTCCCTCCTAACCCCCACACATTGCTAAGCTTTGTGTTCAATTTCTGATCTACAGGTAAGCATTAAAAAGCATATAAAGCTGAAAAGGGAAGTGGGAAATAGTATTGCTCTTCCAACTTCTTCATTTAGCCATATGTACTTTTAGAATAAAACACAGTACCCATCCACACCACATGACAAAAGGGGACAGAAAGCATGTCTATATATGGTGGTGGGGAGGCACAGAGGCTTTGCCAGGGAAAATCTACAAGGGTGTCATGGACTCCACACTGGCAACCCCAAAAGGCTGCTTTAAAAACCTCCAGCATAGTACTGGATAAATGCTAGTGTGGATATTGTGTCAAGAAAGATGGAAAAACAGAATGAGGTGAAGCTGCAACATTTTCTTACCCGTTTTTCTGGCAAAGGTGGTACAATAACATGTGGGTAGTTAACTAGCAAATAATTCCTCAACAATTCAAATTCACTGTATCGCCTCCAAAGAGAATCTGGGGGAGAACATTGCCCTTCAGCCTGCGACTCCACAGCCCTGAAAGACATCAGATCATAATTTTGAAGCGATAATGCTAAAATCAGTACAAGATCTTAGTCTTCAAGCTATACACAATTTGTTAAGAAATGTTATTTTGTGGGTTTTGCAATGGCCTTTATAGAGATACTATATGGGGTTCTGAACTGTGGGAAAACAAATAATGCCAAAGATTCCAACTGTAACGTTTCACTGGTATTGCTATATTAACCTTTTAAAAATGCAATGGTCATTCTTACCTTACTAAGTGCTTCTAGCCATTTTTGTATATCCAGTGTAAAGGTAAAGGGACCCCTGACCATTAGGGGTTTCGGCACTCATCTCGCTTTATTGGCCGAGGGAGCTGGCGTACAGCTTCCGGGTCATGTGGCCAGCATAACTAAGCCGCTTCTGGCGAACCAGAGCAGCGCACGGAAACACTGTTTACCTTCCTGCCGGAGCGGTACCTATTTATCTACTTGCACTTTGACATGCTTTTGAATTGCTAGGTTGGCAGGAGCAGGGATCGAGCAACGGGAACTCACCCCGTCGCGGGGATTCGAACCGCCGACCTTCTGATCGGCAAGCCCTAGGCTCTGTGGTTTAGACCACAGTGCCACCCGCGTCCCCTATATCCAGTGTATTTACTTCATTTAAAATGTCTCTATATTTTAGTGGAAGATTGAGTTGTGAAACAGTGTACATATACATAAAGCAAGTAGTACCATAAGCTGGAACAGAAACAACTATAATGATATGCACAATGTTAAATATTCACTTAAAATGTAACTGAAGTTCCATGCCTATGAGATAACATATATCAGGATATGTACACCCTTGGCTACTATTGGGAAGCTGACATCAAGCCAGCAGGGAAAGCAAAGGAATATGGCAAATGCAAATTTTGGCTTCGCTAGCATGACCAGCCAAAAATGGTAAGCACTTAAGTAAAATATATAAAATGGTAATGGCATCCAATGCAGTGAAAGTATGCTCAGACACAATGGGAATTCTGCCTCCCTTTCCTCCCTACTGCTATCCTGTAACAGACTCTCCTGTCATTGCAGTAAATACAATGAAGAGACAGTGGGAACCTACATCTGTGGTTGAGCTCTTTTCAATGACACCATCACTAAGTCTAGCTTGGTACTTTTATTTATTTTCTAACAAAAGCATAGGTTCAGAAAGAGAGATTATAATGGAAGGCTGAGATTCTGCACTACAATGGAGACAAGGTAGGGGAAATTGGAGGTATTTTTATTCTTGAAGAATATTTTTCCATCTGGCTGCATTAAGTGGCCATAAAATATCACTAATGTGCGAATACTTCTCCCCAGGAGGTTTACTCCACAAAAGGAAGTTAAACCCACAAAAGGTACTCATTATGCTGAATGCCTTCATCATTTGATTCTTGCAGCCACATTATAAACTTCATCTCTAAACACAAGTTCTGCAATCCCTGCCTCAATTAAGATGATAATCACTTGCTGACATTTGGTCTAACTTTTCAATTTATTATTGGTTTTGAAACATTACGATGCTTGTCAAGTGTTCTGACAAGAAAACCATATGCTTTCCCACTTAATAAAGCAGTAACAATGATCCTTGCCATGAGCTGAAGCAAGATGCCTGGGGGGAAAGTTAAGGAAAAAGTTATACCTCTGAATTTCCACCATTTAATGGTGTAAGTGATTAAGATACTGAATTACTCTAAACCCACATTTATTTACGTTAGTGAGAAATGCCAAACTGAACCAATGGGTGAAGAAGATCCATCAATTCTCATTGCTATATAAAGCTAACTATCTAAAAATGGGCCGTTAAACAGAAAGAACCTTTAAAATCAGGAAAATGCAAGGACATCGTTTATTTCCCAATTAAAAAAACCCTTTTGACTAGATGACTTACATTGTTAGGCCTGGTTCACACACTTTTAATACAAGTTTACAAATGAATGATTCGATGTTTAGAAGGGGACATAGGCATATTGGGACATAGGTGCCCAAAATTATTTGAATATGAAATACAGAAAAGGGTATTTGACTGCTAAAGCAGACAGATAAGCAATGAATAAAGGATAATGCAGCAGGTCCTTCTCACTTTAGGATCAGTGTTTTTTACCTACTCATAAATCTCTTTTCTCTTCCTTGCTCTACTGAAGTTGCGAAAAGGCTGGCATATCAAAGGAAATGATAAGAGCTGTCCAATTCTCTACTTGAATTAGGAAGAACTTAAGTACTTAATAAGATATTTGAAAGGCAGTCCAATATAATAAAGTTCATACTTTAACATAAGAAGAGGAATTTTACATTGACAAATAGGTTGCACACAACTGTAATCTAGAGGTGTCAAGCAAAAGGAAAAAAGAGTGGAGTCTCTTATTACAGTTACTCTCAACATGCTTTTGTAAACTTTGTAAAAAAAAAAAAAAAGGAAAAGCCAAACCCAATACTCCTTATTTCTAACACACAAACAATTCAATACACTATAACCATTTCTGCCACACTGTTTATGCTTGCCCCATTGCTCTATATTACAAAAGCAAGCACACATCAAAAGTAATGTATAAATAACGAACAGCAGCAGTATGGGAAAACAAGATGTATATTATACCCTGTAGAACAATTACAACTTGTTTCATTTCCTTAATGTTCAACAGTCAAGAGACTATCCTAGTACCCTTTGGCATGGGGAGGGTCTACTGGGAAGCCCATTTGAGAAGACTGGATGTAAGCTCTCAATTTTTACTGCCAACAATGTCTCTTTCAGTCCTTATTACTATTAAGCAAGTCTTCAAACCTCTCTTCCCCTAGAATAGTTTTCATTTCACAGATTTATCTGAAGATGATTTAATAAAGTTACCACCAAGACCAGGGAATCAGCGAAACAGCTACAATTGTCACTCTGGGAACTGCACATCTGTACTAAGCAATGACTTAGATTAGCATTATGTGTGAACTGCATCACTGTTGGTGTTCAAGTTAGCAATTCTCTTATACAGATGGATCCTTTTAACTAGTCCTGTTCTGACCTAATGTGCAGATCACTTGTAATAAAGACAGCTTATTAATATTTTTTGGATCGTTAAAAAACAAGTCCACAGAACTTGAATCCTCATTTAGATTTTGTTATTTTAATTGATTTTAATTTAATTTTTATTTTGGTGTTTTAAATCGCAGCAAATCTAGCCTCTCTAACTGCACAGAGCTAGCAAAGGACACGTTACTTAAGAAATTCTTCATACAGTATGTTTAAATTCAAATAACTTGGAACCTTAACAGATCAATCCTGTCTACTCAGCAGCAAGTCCTGCTGAGTTCAATAAAGCCTACTTCCAAGTAAGTGGATATAGCAGGCATCCCCAAACTTCGCCCTCCATATGTTTTGGACTACAATTCCCATCATCCCTGACCACTGGTCCTGTTAGCTAGGGATCATGGAAGTTGTAGGCCAAAACATCTGGAGGGCAGCAGTTTGGGGATGCCTGGGATATAGGATAGCAGTCTAAGTGACTACTCATGAAACACTGGGAACTCAGCAACTGCAGATAGGAAGCATCATGGCCACATTTACTATTAGGGGAAGGCTGGAGAATCTTTTTCCTGCTGAGGCTACATTCCCTCAGTGATTATGTGCCAGGAGTCTTACAACAGCAGTGGGCAGGACAGAAGCCAGTGACAACTGGTACCAGAGCAAAAGTAGACATGGCTGCTCCTTTTTTCTCTCTTTGTGCCCCGCTCTTCCTCCTCTCTCTCGCTCTACCCTGTCACCCTCCAGCCTGCCCCCAGTCCCCCTCCTTGCCACCCGTAAGAAATTAGTGCAAGAGATACATGAAATTAAGCTGAGGGTCAAAAATTGCCTGTCCCTGTATTAGACAAATAAGGGATCTTATTTTAAAACTGAAATATCCACAAGTTATTGATTTAACCCACTGTCATTCAAAGCAGAACTTATCCACACTACATTTTTCTGAGTATATCAACTTTAGGAAATTTAACTTAGCATTGGAGGTTTATTCTTTAGTGATGGAGATACAATGGGATGATCACCTTATATTGATTTTATAGCATCATCCAGCACTGAGCTTCAAGAAACAAACAAACAAACAAGAAAGGACTCTCTTGTTTCCAGCAGTCAGAATTAGCCACTGCTCTCGATCTCTAGTTCAAAATAATCTTAGATAAGCAAAGCTGATACAAAATTCCTTTATAATAAGGGCTTAAGCAATTCACCAATATTGCTAATTAATAAGATATGAAAAAAAGTTTGAGATGCTATAGACAGGGGAAACCCCTACCATCTGCGCCATAGTGTAGCCAAAAGATCAACAAGGTAGCAAGGCAGTTTTTTCAGCAGATGAATAGGACTATATTGCAGTTAGGATTGAAAACAATAGTCTAGAACACTCATTTTATTGAACAGAGAAAAATAGTACCTGTGTATTATTTGCAAAAAAATAAATAAAGCTGTGTTAGAGAGGGTGCTACAGTAAGCTTGAACAGCTTGGTTACTAATGTAAAAAGGGCTACAACAGTCAACCAACATTTATATGCAAATGCTTCCAGAATGAGTGGTCAGCTAGCTATGTTGAGCTTATATATGGCTACTGATACTAGCATTTTGAATTCTTGCCAGTAGAGTAACTAAACAAGAAAAGACACAAAGATTAAATCTATGCAATCTATTTCAGAATACTAAAAAATTATGTGGCTCACAGATTCATCTACAAGTAGGCTAATATGAATTGTCCTTCAAGTACATGTTTCCATATAGTCATCCAAAAGCAGCCATAGAAACTGGCCCTTAAACTGTAACTGGCCCTTAAATTACTGGAGAAGAGCCAATCAGATAACTAACCTTGGTTGAATGCTCTTTTACCCACCTTGTTTCCACGAGGTAAGCAGTGTAAGTTTCCTGCATGTTCATGGCATTCCGTCCAGTCCGTTTCTCTGCTTCTGCAACACTAATTTCTATTTTCTTCAATAAGCAATCTTCCATCATCTTTTTACGGGGAGAGAGAGAGAGAGAGGATATTAGTAAGCATTGCACCAGTCAAAAACAACTATCAACTCCTTTTGAATTCTGATTCTTCAAAAGGGCAGAGCACAATTTAGTTTCATACTATTCATTGGTGCCAACAATTCAAGTAAGCTCACCCCACAGTACCTATTGTTATTAATTTGGGGGGGGGGGAGGTAGGCTGTATGCCTGAGCTGCCTTCTACTTTCTGGATCCAGCACAGATTCAATTCCTAGAATAGCCAGGCTAGCTTCCTGGTGAAACAATGGCCTTGTAAGTATGGGTCATTAAGGTAACAAAGGAAGTGGCCTTGTGGTAATCAATGAAGCCACACCCTCTTGGGGTGTTAATGCTGTGAGACCCTCCATAGTAGGCTCAGGTGGAATATATGTGTAAATAAACCATATATCATAAAGATACTGGAGTCTCAGCTGTACCTCATTCTGAAGGAAACAAGAACCCTGGGTAAGTGTAGAACCTGTGGAATTTCATACCACTCAAGAGACTGGGGTAGCGTGCAACAGAATGTTAGACTCTAACCCTAACATTATAGTCTTATTCTTCTGCTTTGACCGTATCAGAAAAACTGCCATAGTACCCTATTTGTCTTTTAACTACACCAACAATGAGCAATGGTAGGTAGGTAGGTAGGTAGGTGCATACTGTACATTGAAGCTTATGGCACAGCAAACTCAGTGAGTTAGGGACTTCCTTGCATGTGTAGAAAGGGTCTGGCAGATTGAACGGATGAGACAAATAGTGGGTCCAAAGGTCAATAAGGTAGTTTCTGCACAAGTGAGGGTCAAATGGGGCTCGTCACCCTGGGAAGGTTGAAACCAATGAAGATTACTTCAGAGTACACATGCCACAAGTGGTGCTGTACATTACCACAAGTAATACAGCACCACAAGTGGTGCTTTAAATTAAGCCTCTGCTTGAATACACACACTAGAGTAATAAGTTTCAACCTATTTTGATCCAGGGTATACCTTTAACCAAGGCATGAATCTGAGAACCCACTTACAGTTTTAAAGTGTATATTTGTACGGCAGTAGTGCAGCTCTTGCGACCCACCTCAGAACATGCCATGACCCTGAAGTGGGTCCTAGCTCACCAGCTAAAGACCAATGCAACAGAGCGCCTTAGGCAGGCCACCTACTCCAGTTAGTATTACTTATTCAATCCGCATTATCGTCCATCCAAATATCACAACACAAAAACACGAAAGGAGGCACAAAATAGATAACAAGGCAGAAATGAACCAGGAACATGGAGATGGCGGTGCCATGCAAAGTGCTCTGCACGCTACTACCAAGTCTTTACCATCGTTGTTGTCAACCCCTGAATTCCTAGGAGGGTTAAGAGGAGGACGGCAGTTCTGAGGGCTTTGAGGGAATTTCGTTAACAATGACAGATAGAATCATTATTTGCATCAACCACTAGCCACAGCAATAAAATAAAATGTACTGAAGATAAGAGGTAAAAACTTCGGGGGGTTACATTAATAATCAAATAATAGATGTTATTCTAATTGCCCCCACCCCAATTTGATTTCGTTAACCATGACAGAGGAAAGGGGTTTCAGCTGGAGAGGCTTTCCTCACCTGTGCACGCTCAGCTGCACCTGCCAGAACTCCCAGCGGAGAGAAACTCTTTGAGAGCCCAGAGGTTCCCCCTCCCCCTCCCCGCTTCTCAACGGAAAACGCCCGCGGGACCCTCTCCCTCCCACCCACATCATGCAACTAACCCTCCCGAGCCCCCACCCCAGCCCCTCAGCTCAAACCCAGCCTCCCTCTGTCCCCCCCATTACCCCCTTCCCCCCATAGGCCCTCCACCAACACTCCCGCCTCTTCCCCTGCCGCCCTTCCCCTTCTCAGCCGCCTCCGCCAGGAAAAGCCGGGGAAACGGGACTAGGGCGAGGTCCGCGGCCTAACTGCCCTCCTGGTCCCCGGGAGCGGCGCAGCTCCCCTCACCGCATAAGTGGCCGGGGAGGCGGCCGCCGCCGCCGCCTCGTCGTCTTCCTCCTCCTCAGGCCCGGGGCCTCCGGGAGACTCGGGCTCCTCGCCTTCCTGGCTGCTGGTGCTGCTGGTGCTGTCGCCTCCGCCGCCGCTGCTGCTCCCGCCGCCAGGGCTCTCGGCACCGGGATGCTCCATGGAGGACACAAGCGGGGAAAGGGACGCGGCGACTCCACAGCGCAGGCGCGGAAGGCTCCCTGGCTGAGGTAACTACGCGGAAGGCGGAAGGAGGGAGTGGGGGGCGTGCGAGGAGAGAAGGGGGCGTGTCTTCCCCGCTAGTGGCACAGTAGTCCCACCCCTCTCTCCCCCCTCCCCTTGGAGGTTTTTAAGTAGAGATCTGTCGTTGAGATCCCTCGCACCGCAGGGGGTTGGGCTAGATGACTCTGGGGTTCCCTCCCAGGCAGCTCTACTATTCTGTGATCGTATGATCCTCGGCACCATCATCCGGGTGCTGTGCATGTTTCGGTGGGACTTTGCTAGCATCAGTGGCCACTGACTTGAAGCCTGTATGTGTTGTCGCGTGCATGTTATTGCTCAGAAGTTACGTCTTGGCAAATCCCAATGGGGCTAGCAAGCAGCCCGACTCATTGGCTACAGTGAGAGATACTCTCCTTGGGTAACTTCCGCCCCTCCGCCGCCTCCCTCAGTGCAGGTTTTTTTTGTGCATGTCTAATCGGAGCTCCGGAAGTGAGTTCCACCTTATTTGGATACTACAGATACTAGATACTATCTAGTAAACGTGTTTAGGCTTTGTGTTTTCTCAGGCTGTAATACGATATACACTGGGATTAATGGGAGAATCAGTAAAGGAGAGAGGGTGTGTACAGTCTTAATTCTTGCAGCCCCCCATGGTCTGATTCCACTTCCTCTCCAGTCCAGTTATTTCTCTTAATTAAGCTTTATCAGTGGCAAATTTCTAAAGCTGTCGCAAAATATAATCAACCCAACCCTATATGATATCTGGGGTATAGACAAGGCAGTGCTATAGGGCGGGGGGGCACGCTGGGTTCCTCCCCCCCCCAAGCCTCCAGAGAATGGTGCCATTGAGGCTCCCAGCCAGTATGTGTGTATGCAAATACGTGGGGAGGGGAACCAAACTGGGTCTTCGACCCGGGTGAAATAAAACCTAGTTTTGCCCCTGGACAAAGCAACAGTTGTAGTAACCATCTACCAGTATTTCCATCCACACTGAGTTTTAATTAAACACAATATATTTAAAACACATGACTTCTGCCAAAGAATCCTGGGAACTGTACTTTGTTAAGGATGCTGGGAATTGTATCTAAGTGAAGAGTAAACTACAGTTCCCAGGATTCTTTGGCAGAAGTCATGTGCTTTAAAAATGCTTTAAAAACCAGCAGCACATAAGGACTGGCTGAACTCCACAATTGCTCCCTCCAAACCTCCTTCCTCAAACTCCAACTCTCCACAGGCCTCAAAGGCTGGTGCAAAGGCTTGTGGGATTACTAGATGCCGTTCTTGCACTCTTTGGGAGGCCATTTTTGCCCCTTTCAGTGCCATTTCCGGGTTCTGGCAATGCATAGTCACACATGACTTGAATGCGCATAAATGGGGAGTTACCGGTACACTGTTTAATGCAGACTGCTTTGAATCTTATTTAAGCAAAGCAATCAACACTTTAAGCCTCTCCCAGGCCATGTTAACAAGACAGGATGGAACTAGGCAATTTGCCTGGCTGTGCTGAATGTTATTCAGTTCAGAGATAACCCCATCAAAAGAGAAGAGAGCTAGCAAGACAGCATGGCCCCGTGTATGCTTTAATGCGGGTAAGGAAGTCAAAAGGTCTCTTTGAGACTCGTCCAGATTTGCTTTTGTTGTCATGAGAGAAGATATAATCCAAAGTTTCCCATTATCTTCATGTTTAGAACCCAGCCATAACAATAATGCTTGATGCATATATGGGATTCGCACAATTATTTCAGTATCACTGGGGTGGGTTCAGAAAATTCCAATATGCATATCCTTTAAAATGGAAGTGTAACTGATGCAAGAGACATATCTTACTGTATATCTAGAGTAAACACCCCAAAGACCGCTTCATAACGGGAAACAGATTTTGGGCGACTGTGCAATCATGCATAAAATGGACTATAGGTTTATAAAACAAATCTTAAATCAGTCATACTCAAAGGTCACATCGGCAGTTCACATTCTTAAAAGGAGTGTTTGTTCCAATAAAATGTTCGTTGTAAAAACTTGGGAAATTCTATCTGACTAGGAATGAATGGGCAAAGGTAACAATTAAAATAACCTTGGAATAAATTTGTACAAACAATGGAGACAACAGAATAGAAACCAGATACACTGAAAGCACTCAAAGGGTCTTTAAAATCATCTTTGAGTTTATTTTAACTAGAGTTGTGAAGGGAGGATAGGTTAGAGAGGGCAAATGCATGCAAGTTTAGTACAGTATGAATGTTTTGCTTGCAATAGCTAAAAGCTAATTTTACAGATGGAGTTAAAGGTAGATAGCCGTGTTGGTCTGTCATAGTCAAAACAAAATAAAATTAAAAAAAATCCTTCCAGTAGCACCTTAGAGACCAACTAAGTTTGTTCTTGGTATGAGCTTTCGTGTGCATGCACGAAAGCTCATACCAAGAACAAACTTAGTTGGTCTCTAAGGTGCTACTGGAAGGAATTTTTTTTATTTTATTTTGTTTTTACAGATGGAGAAATGCATTCCAAGACAACCGTTGATAAAATAGGTTTAAGGGTAGAGTGACCCATGAGAAGAAACCGAGATGTCTTGATTGCTGGGACATCAGAAGAGGATTTTGATCCTTGTAAATTTTTGTAGTTTGATCAATGGGAATCTGAACTATAGGTACAGCCGAACTATCACAGCCACATTCACCTGTGTTCAAAGCATACAAAGCAAGTCTGATACACACTGATAAGCAGTAAGCACATGTTTGTGCAAACAAGATTTTAAGGCTTCTTCTGCATGTAAATAAACTCATTTCCTTAGGGAATATTGCCTTTTCTCCTCTTTGGGCTCAACACTAGGATAACAAAGGGAGCCACCTTGAATAAAAAAATCGGGGGCGGGGCAGGTAAGCCCTGTCTTGGATCGATCACAAACCATTTGAATGGCAATGCCCATCAACTTTGAGGGCATGGCCGCCTCAAATATTTTATTTGGGAGCTGAAGGGACCTCGGCCCCTAGGAGTTGGCTCCTATGATTGCTAAAATTTGCCAGTTCCACATGGACAATACAGAGCTGTTACACTGTATTCAGCTTAGTGGGCTGTCTTCTGGTCATTAGGTTACAAGTTCTGGAGGCCTTCCTTAATCATTACTTTTCTGATGAAGCAAGTAATAAAAGTAGGGTTTCCATGCATCCGGAATTTCCCGGACGTAGCTGGGATTAGACACAAATTTTATGTCTGGATTTTCACTTTTTGAAATGTGGCAACCCTAAAAAAGAGGCAATAAGATGGAAAAGGGAATGGACTTGTAAGGCAAGACACAAAACACATTCCCTGTAATGAAATGTATGCCATGAGAGTGCAGTACAGAAGTTGAGTTACACTTTTGTGTTCACCATTTTCATTTTTCACTCGCCCTCTTCCGGAGCATTCAATGTTTGCTTGCCAGCTCTTCCATGATTGTTGGCTGTGTAATTGATCTTATCTCCCTCTACTGGTCTATTGTTTCCAAGTTATGTTTCCTGCTTGCAGGCAAGGATGCGCTTAGATGTGGATCGTCTTTTTTGTAGAACAACATAGAAAACTGCTTTGCACCGAGTCAGACCTTTGGTGCATCTAGCTTAGGACAGCCTAAGGTGACTGGCAGGAGTTCTCCGTGATCTTAGCCCAGAGGTTTTTGCAGCCATGCCTGAAGATGGCAGGGATTGAAGAGGGAATCTTTTGCACGCAAGGGGTGTGCTCGACTTTAGACCTCCTCCAAGTAAACTGTGAAAGTATGCTAACTGCATTTTTGGTCAGACTCTCCTATCCCAGCCTGAGTTCAGGGGGAAACCTGTTGTTCCTGTCTGAAGCAGAAGCAGCTGTGCACAGCACTGATTGGCGGAGAACTGGTGAGGTCACTAACATACACATACATCTCCAAAGGAGATTTTCAACATTTAAACAATTGATGCTGCTAATGCTGCTTGGATTTTTTTTGGGGGGGGGAGAGGGGGTGAATATATATTTAATTAATTAATTAATTAAATATCCAGTACTGTGAAAAAAATAAGGCGGCAATCTGCTTCAGGCACTGGTAAAATGGGTTATTCATTCACCATTTGATCTGCTGCCCAGTATGTCTGTTGAATGGGATATGAAGGCACCCTGTTTTGTATGCATGTACACACACTGACATGATCTTTGAATAGGTATTCGTAGCAAAAGGTCTTAAATTCCAGTATGCTGTGGACTAGGGTGCATTTTAATTTTATATTTACTATAATTAAAAAGGCAAATGCATTTGCTTGTGATGTAAAGGATATATAAGATGAAAAATCCTAGTGGACAGTAATTAAAAGTAAATAAGCATTGGTGGCCTTTTCAGCCACAAAAAACATTTGCAAAAGGTGCCAAAGCCTGAAGGAAATGATGATTGAAAAAGGGGGGGAGGACCCTCATAGCACTGGGGTGGCCCTCATAGCACTGGCAGTGATCTACCCCCTTTTTGGGGGTTCAGGTCAAAGTTGTTGAGCTTTTTGGGGGAGGAGGAAAGCCCCATTTTTTAGGCATTCAGGTCAAAGTTGTTGAGCTTTTTAGCTTTTTTTTAGGGAGAAGGAAAGCCCTGTTTTTGTGGGGTGCAGGGCAAAAAATTGAGTTTTTAGGGGAGCCAAAGTTGTTGAGCTTCTTTGGGGGAGCCAGTGGTCTACCAGTGATCTACCACAGACATCCAGTGATCTACCGGTAGATCATGATCTACCTGTTGGACATGCCTGCTCTAGCAGCTTCAGAGATGCCTCCGCATGTAAGCGGAATGGCTGTAAAGAGACCACAAAGACTGCAGGAGGGCTGGGGAAAGCGAGTATTAAGCCAAGCAGAAGCAGAACCCATAAAACAGAGTATCTGGAAAGTTTTCAGGGGGGAAAGAGGGGATGGCAATATAATAATAATAATAATAATAATAATAATAATAATACCCCACTCATCTGACTCTGTTTCCCCAACCACTCTGGGTGGCTCACAGCATATCAGAACATACTAAAACATCAAACATTAAAAACTTCCCGATACAGGTCTGCCTTCAGATGTCTTCTAAAAGTCAGATAGCTGTTTATTTTCTTGACATCTGAATGGAGGGTGTTCCACAGGGAGGGCACCACTACTGAGAAGGCCCTCTGCCTGGTTCCCTGTAACCTCACTTCTCACCGCAAGGGAACCAGCAGAAAATCCTCAGAGGAGGACCTCAGTGTCCGTGCTGAATATATACTGAAGCCAGAAGAAAAAATGCTAGTTTCTTTCAGCTCATAAACACCAGATATCCACACAGATAACATGAATGGTTATGATATTCTTGCAGAGAAACTGGTCAGGGATATATGCCAGTGGAATTTAAGTGTCTGACTGCAATGACAATTCTTGCCACTGAAATATTAATGTATTAATTGATCTGCCTCCTTTTCCTCTATGGTATTATGTATCGTATATTATTCTTTACTGTTACTTGCTCTCAGCCACCTGTCGGCCACCAGTTTAGCTGTTGTATACCAGCAGGAGCATCTGATGTGAACTAAAAATGCTAAAAATATATTTTTAAAAAATCACTGCAGCCAGGTTATCCAGATCTAGGAATGGTCGTAGCTGGCAAACCAGAGAAGAGGTACTCCTAACTGCTGAGGTCATGCAGACATGAAGTGACAACTTAGTATTGAGGAACACCCCCAGACTATGTGCCTGCTACCTCATCCAGAACAGGTTGTCCCCCTAAACGCCAGGCATGGAACAACAGGTTGCCCACAGCATCTCCACCTTATGGGGGATATAGCCTTAGTTTATCGGTCCTCATAGAGCCAGTTACTGCTTGCAGACACCACTTGCAAAGCCCAATTCAGATGGAACCAGGAGGTAGAACTGGCTGCCGTCAGAATATCGGTGACAAACGTGCTCCACATCTCTGGATACGCCTCGTCAGCAGTTTCTCAACTGCCATGGAGCTGAGCTGAAGTCCCCTGAGTTCTACGTCTGGTAGGAGTAGCCCTGCAGGAAGGAGTAGAACCACTACAGTACAGTGCCTCCCACTCCCAGCCCAAGGAGCTGCCACAGGGAGAAATGGAAAAGGAAAGTCAACAGAGCAGGTCCCCACCATCACCACCACACACAACAGAGCAGCCCCCCCCCACTCCACCAGAGTGAGCAAAGGCTGCTTCAGTACTGTGTTTCAGACCTGAAGCCAGACTGAAATGTTAAAATACACTGTGCTTTTGTATCCTTTTAAGATCTTTTGACTAGTTTTAAATAAAAGCTTTCAAAACAAAACAAAAAACCCAATGATGATATCGGCAACATGCTTATAGCAATGAATGTAACAGATGTTTTCCTGAATGTCAGATTTTGGTATTTGATGAAGCTTAACATCAAATTGCAGTACTTTCTAAAGGAAAGTGATAACATGGGGAAATAGTCGCTGCTGGATTCTTTCATTCTCTTTCCAAGAAAAGGATTTGTACATCTAATCTTAGCAGACCTGTTAAAATCAGAGGCAGGAATGAGGTGCTCTTCAAACAGCGTTGGACCATACAGAGCCGGGGTTCTTTTTTTCCTGAAGCAGCTTAGCATTGTCATCATTATATCAAGCCCTGCTCTCCGTGCCAACTTTTCCCTCCCCATCCTCCCCCTCCCATAATTGTGTGTGTTCAGAGAGTCAAGCTTAGCCTGCTCATAAACTTCAGTTCCTGGGCGGACCCCACACACGCACAGCTGGATTTGAAACAGCTGGATCTGCCTCCCCTTCAATTTTAGACAGGAGCCCCACAAGCTCTGGATGGGCTGGTGGAGGATGAACCGATCAACGCTGTGAAGCAGGGATTCCGTTGCTGGCAAGATCCAGAAAATGGGTTACTGGAGGAGCCTCACTCTGAGTCTGCTACTGCTGCTGTTGCTCCGTGAGTAAAGAAAAAAAGGGCTTCTGCTTCAGCTGTGCAAAGCAAGAGGCTGTTTATGTTCCTTCTCTCAGCTCCCTTCTCCTTTGCTGATGACTGGAAGGATAAGAAATGTCTGATAATTTGGTATAAGCGCTAGCTGCAAGGCAGGCTTGAAAATCCAATCTCTACTTCTTTCTATCGGTAGATGTTTGTCCCCTATAGTCAGCCTTCTTGTAGCTGCAACGTTACGGTACTTGCTGTAACCAAACGTGGGTCAATGTTAGATGAAGAAACTAGTGGTTGTTTTTTTGGGGGGGGAATTGCTTTGGTTGTTTTTACATTGTATTGCAGCATTTTAAAATCAGCGGAAAGACTTGGTCGGATAGTGTGATTTCAGCATGGTCAGGATTTTGAGATGGTTGTAACATAGCTTGTGTCACTCTCACATCGACCCATTCACACAAATTTAAGTGCAGTACTACCTAAACCAATTAAGTATGATGTGGAGGGAAATGAGGATTTCTGCCATTGCATCTCGCTGCTTGGCAAGGCAGCCCAACTATCGCATAAGCAAATAATTCTTTGTGGCACGCACTGTGTTTCTGTTTCTGTTAACAGTCTGTTAATACCGAAGATACAACTTCCATGCGTGGATTTGATAGTATGTCCCACCAGGCTGCAAAGGCTCTTGTTTAAATCATAGATGCACACATATAGATGCTATATATACACAAGTCAGAAGAAGTATATACACTTCTCATATATATATGCGGCGCAAACAGCATGGCTTTATATGGAATTTGTTTATTGCACTGATACACAACATTTTAACTAAAATGCATTCTGTGTCATTCTATGAAACCATAAGAGTGCCTTTGGATGGATGATTACTTGGCTGTCAGTTATGGCAATTCAGTGTACCCAACGCCTGGAGGGTAAGGATATCAGTGGCTACTAGGCATGATGGTTATGCTCTGCCTCAGAGGAAGTATGCCTCAGTATGCTAGTTTCTGGGAATCATGAAGGGGAGAGAATCATTAAGGGGGGAATCATAAAGCAGGTAGAATTCTGTCGCTCTCAGATCTTGTTTGCAGGCTTCTCATAGGCATTTGGGTCTTATATCAGATCCTGCAGAGCTCTACGTAGGCTCATGTGCAAGTCACACAGATAGAATCCTGCCTGTTCCATGTGCTGTAGTTTCCCACAAGCACAAATTACAGAGCAAGGGTTATCCTAGGGGGGGAACTGTTTAAGTAACCTATTTTGACAGCATTGTCATGTTTGTTCCTGCACAACCCTGAGCCATTCTTCATGGTTCTGTTTCTCCCCCTTCCACGGGACAGGACGACAAGAACAGGGGCAGGCTCCTAGAATTATATACCCATGAAGCTGTCTGATGCAGAATCAGAGCATCAATGCCTCTGGTCAAATAGTGCCCACTGCAGCCTTCGACAGCCTGGTGGCCTTCCAGGTGTTTGGGGCAGGTGGGAGTTGGAGTCCAAAACATCTGGAGAGCACCAAGTTGGCAAAGACTGATCCACTTCACTTGACAATGGCTCTGCAAGTTCTCAAGTAGAGGTTTTGCCTAGACTTATTTGTTTAATAAAATGTATGTCAACCCCCCACCCCACCCCAAGCGGGTTATTAGCTGTGGTATCATAAGGGCATGACTTTGGGGCAGAAGTCTAGAATAAACTGGAAGGCTGCCAAATGCAGCAAGGCTGGATGGCTTTGAAGTAAGTGAAATAACTCACATTATCATCTAAAGAAAAGGACCCCATAAAGTTATTACATCAGAAATCTTCAGTTGCCTAACTGTACCACTTCATAACTTGAGAAGCCAGGAACAGAATTTTCTGCATGCAAAGCCTATGCTTTTTAACTGAGTTATGGTTCTTCCCTGTTTTTTTTTCTTTGGGGGGGGGGCAGGCAAGCTCCTGCTTGCCACCCCCACACCACTTCCAAACAGCATGCTAAAGAATGACTGGAAGCAACAAGAGTTTCCTTTACTCCCGATTCCTTTAAGGGAGAGCCTGGATCAAAACTCCCTCTGTTGCCAGTTTGGTGCTAAAGCAGAAATGCAGAAAGTGGAATGCAAAGCAAAGTAACATATAATAGGAAGGAACACCAGAAGCAGCTTAGTCATGCTGGCCACATGACCTGGAAGCTGTATGCCGGCTCCCTCGGCCAGTAAAGCGAGATGAGCGCCGCAACCCCTAATGGTCAGGGGTCCCTTTACCTTTACACTGGATATACAAAAATGGCTAGAAGCACTTAGTAAGGTAAGAATGACCATTGCATTTTTAAAAGGTTAATATAGCAATACCAGTGAAACGTTACAGTTGGAATCTTTACCTTTTTACCATGTTTCATGTTCCTTTGCAAAATACTCCCCCAACCTTTACAAATTTCTTAATTCTTCCCATGTATAGTATATAGTAACAGTGTTCCATTGGTGAAGATCTTGTGTAGTTAGTGAGGATCAGAAACAGAATCAGAACCTCTGAGTTCAGATACTTGGCGCCAAACAGCCAAAATGAAGCACTTTGATTTCTATGGAAGGGCCTATTCAACATCCTGATCCAATGGATGCCTACTCAGAAGTAAATTCCACTGAGTTCAATGTGTATATTATATGAAAGGCACCCTCTCTGCAAATATTTCATACCTTGTATCAATGCCCTGAGAAAATAATTCTTAATCATCTCAACGGCACTTCCCGAAGTATTTTATAACCATTGTCTTATTCCTACCCATAACAGCCCATCAGATAGGGCACTGTGGTTTTCATTTCTAAGATGGAGAACTGATTTGCCCAAGGCAACTGGGGAATGTTTAGTGGGGCTAAGAATGGATGGCTTTGAGGTCTCCGTCCAGAATGCAAGCTATGGTACAATGCAAGTACAGATATGCCTGAAGTGCCATGAATTTAGGCAAACTCCTTCGTGACAGAAAGAAAGACTGTGTATCCAGCCAGCAAGTAAGAAGTTTGGCTTTCTTCAAACTGGACACATGGAACACGCAATCACACATGTTAGACCAACAAAGCCTTCAGAACTTTTAATTTCTGTATTTAATTTGCAAATAGGCATCTTTCCAAGGTTGCTGGAAAATTCTGTAGGATATACTCACCAGATGTACGGGAAGATAGTTTTTTTTGGGGGGGGGTTGCTTGCCATCCCCCATCACACATTCTGTTGTTGTTGTTGTTTCTCTAGGGATATAGTTCTCAAAAAGAGTGATCAAGTCTTTCCTATAAAAATGCAAGGATTACTTGAAATTGGGGAAGATGAAAGGTGTCTCCCAAGGGGGAGGGGTTTGAGCTGTGATGCGGCAAAGCAGAGACAGGGAAGGAAGAAGTGTCACAGTTTATTTCGCAGCAGGAACTAGGATGTTATCTTCTGGGAAGCTATTTGCCAGTCCTCTGCATGCCAAATAAGTGTGTTTTTTTCTCAGAAAGAAACCCACCCAATAAGCCAAACAGAGGAAGGAGGTAACATTAAGCATCACTTTCTTAGGACCAATGAGAAGGTAGCAAAATAGTGAATAGCCTTCATCAGGCTGACTGTTAAGTAAAGCACAGGGGAGTGAGAACAAAAGCTGGCTTCATATTGAAGCCATAATGTCTGCATTAGTGAAAAGTTAATATTTCTTCAATAGTCTTAGAAGAAGCAAGGCTGCGGGAGTTATGAAGTGTGACTGTACTCCAGAATTTATCACTGGCTTTGAGAATGGAAGGCTTACTGAATTGAGTGTGGTGTCATGGTTAGAGTGTTGGACTAGGACCTGGGAGGTAAAGGTTCAAGTCCCCACTTGGCCATGAAGCTCACTGGGTGATCCTGGGCCACGTGCTGCCTCTCAGCCCAACCTACTTCACAGGGTTATTGTAGGTATTAAATGAAGAGGGGGGAGAACCATGGACATGACCTTGAGCACCTTGGAGAAAAGGGTGGCATATAAACATAAGAAGAGCCCTGCTGGATCCAGCCAAAGGCCCATCTAGTCCAGCATCCTGTTCTCATGGTGGTCAACCAGATGCCCATGGGAAACCTGCAAGCAGAGGCTGAGTGCCACAGTGCTCTCCCCCAACCCCTTGTGATTCCCAGCAACTGATACACAGAGGCATGATGCCTCTTGACAGTGGAGGTAGAACATAGCTAGTAGCCATTGCTACATTATCCTCCATGAATTTGTCTAATCCTCTTGTAAAGCCATCTGAGTTGGTGGCCATCATTACTCCCTCTTGTGGGAATGAACAGGCACGTCCAACAGGTAGATTGTGACCTACCGGTAGATCACTAGACGTCTGTGGTAGATCACTGGCTCCCCCCAAAGAAGCCCAAGAACTTTGGCTCCCCTAAAAGAAGCTAAATATTTTAGCCCTGCAGCCCATAAAAAGAAGCTCAGCAACTTTGAACTGAACACCCCCCCCCCAAAAAAAGGGGGTAGATCACTGCCAGTTTTTAACTCTGCGAGTAGATTGCAGTCTCTTGGGAGTTGGCCACTCCTGGTAGTTTAACTATGTGCTATGTGAATAAGTACTTTATTCTCTATCTTTCCTTTTCTTGCCTACCACCATGTGTCTTGGTTTCTAGTCACTAGGCAACTTAAATACAAATGTAACACTAGATGGCGAAAGTGAGCTATGGTAAATTCAATATATTTTTCAAAACTTTTTTTTAAACACATTTTCACAGCATTTTTTTATATGTGTGTCGATTCCACCCCAGTCACAGTAGGCAGTGCGAGGACCTACCAGTAGATGTTCAAATAACCTGACAGGTGTAATGAAGCTTTCTATGTTCTGCAGATCTACTTTGAATTGAAAAGTTTGCAGTCCAAAAATTGACTCATTAGTTATAAACAACATACCAGTTTTGCCCTCAGCTCTCCACCCACTCTGCTTCTTTGCCCTTATTGCCCTCTTAGGCTTGCAGCAAGACATAGTGCAGCAGCCATTCACTACCTGGTATGCCCTTGAGATGTTTTGGACGACATCTCTCACCGTCCCTGGCCAGTGGCAATGTCGGCTGGGGATGATGGGAGATAGAGACCAGCAACATCTAGGGACTCAAGGTTGGGAAAAGCTGCTTTAAGTCTATTTATTCCCTCTTACCCACCTCTCACTAATTCTTTCTTGCCTCATTTCTCTGTCTCCTCTGTCCATTGAGCCTATCTACCTCAGGGTTTGTGCGAGTTTTAATCCCAGCCCACCTTTTAATACCCTTGCAAATCTGGACTAAAAGCATTTTAGCAGCTTTCCTTCAACAGCTGGAATGTTTACAAGCATTCCGTGCCATCACACAGTTCAATAAATCAGAGGATTTGCTACCACAAGCATAATATTGTATCAATTCAGTATATACTGAAATCCTTACCAAGTCTAAGGGACTGCCATACGGGTTAGAATTTTATTTTAGTTTTTTATTCCAGCAGACTTTGGGGAATTTGTGATCCACCTTGAGTTCCAGTTCTGGGGGAAAGGGAGGATATAGATAAATAAAATTAATAATCATAAAATAAAGAAGGCTTATTGCGCTGTTCACATTATAGTTACCGTTACTTTTGTAACGCATAGAGGGCTATTGGCCAAGATGAATTTTGCAAACCCAGCTGCTGTAACTTGCATGGAGTAGCAAATAATGGGCCAAGAAATATGAGTCTCGCTAATTGATTATAAAGCAATATTTAAAAAAAACACATTTCTGTTTTCTAAGACTTAAAAATAGTATCAGTTGGCAACTTTGTCAGCTGCAAGGAGATGGTTACTGGAACTGTCTGATTAAGAAAGGGGTGGCATTAAATTTAAAACCCTTCTTCTTGCTTCTCATGATTTATAGCCTCTTGCAAGATTCATCATTGCAATAAAATAACAAAAAAGGCTGGAAAATGCTTAGCTTAGTGGACCACAGAAGTTTGTCACTGAGTTATAGCAGTTTCTTTGCTCTGACATCTCTTTGTTGGCTCATCAAAGTCTTTCTGCCAGATGGTAAACAGAATGCCTGCCAGAAATTTTCAAACACTCCCCAGGAAGTTCATCTAAATCACCAGTAAACCATTTGCACTTAAAACAGAGCACAAACCCCCGTTGCTCAAATGTGACACAGATAACATTTCTGCCATGTTTACTGTTCCAAGGACAACACCAGATTTCTTTACACTGCCCTTCCCAGTTCCTTCCCATCCACTTAGATGGGTCTACAATTCCTACAGGGAAAGCAAAATATACCGTAGGAAACATGAGTCTCAAGGACAGAATTGTCACATGAAATTTGAGGTGCTTCCTGTGCAATCCTATGCGTTCCTACTCAGAATAAGCCCCACTGAGTTCAATGGGACTTACTCCTGGGCAAGCACACGTAAGATTGCAGATTTAGGATTCTGAATTTTGGATCCAATGTCAGATTCTTTGCTTTTGCTGCATTTCTGTGGACTTGCTGAATATAAGTCGCAATCAGCCCATACCCTCATCTGCCACAGAAGGGAGTGTATTTGAGCAATAGTTATCCTTAGTTATGGGGAAAGTTGCCTGCATCCTTCTGGACATTCTTAATGTGGATTGGTTATAATGCTACAGCAGGGATGAGGAACTGGTGAACCATCATGTGTTTTACAACTACAACTCCCATTAGCAATAAACCATTTATATGCAAGATGACTGAAGAGCCTTGAAAATGTATGGGATCTCTGTGAGAATCAGGTGTAGGGATAGCGGATTTGCTGCCTGCTGTTGGGGATATTTAAAAGGTTTATTAACCTATTATTCCCATGCTTCACTGTGCTGCATAATCCTGTGATTTTAATACTCTGCTGGGGGCTTTGAGTGTTTTTGGATCCAGCAATCCTTCCAATTCTTTTATTAATTACTCCACACAGGTGATCTATATCTAATTTCCACCCCATAACAAAGACAGCATAAGATTTAAGGGTTCTCTCAGCCAAAGGAAACCAAACCCTGTGTAGCCCTATCCCTGGAAACTCTCACTGTTTAAGGAAGTGGAGAGGGCTTAACACAAAATATGATACTTGGGTATCAATGATCTATTTGTCACTGAGATAATAAATCTGTTTGTTCTGAACCACTTCAGAATGCAGGTGGGAGCTTATATGTTTTTTAAAAAATTCCCTTCATACAGAAAATTAGATGCCAGGAGAAACCATTCTAGCCCATCCTTCTTCCTGACCTCCTTATTTTAAAATGAAATGTGAGGGATATAATTTTTAAATTCACATGTCATCCTAAGAGTCCTGTTACCTGAAGTGCAGCTCATACATTGACAAAAAGAAAAACCCAAAGATTCCACCATATTAACCCAAACCGCAGTTTGAAATAGTGAGGCCCAGATTCAGGCATTACCACCTAAGCAAGAATCAAGCCTGTGCCCAAGTACAAAAGGGTAGACAAGTTAGATCTTATACTCTTAATACCTGGATGAATGTGAGAACTGTTTGTCTGGCTCCGAGGCCAATCTGCCTGGTATACACATGTAGCAAAGTGAGATGGTACAATTCTGCTGATGACAGAGAATGGATTGTACCACTTCAGGTTGTCAGTGAGGGAAAGCCATTTCCAGTGTTCCTACATTCCTACATTCATTCATTCATTCATTCATTTATGAAAACACTGTCAATAAAAGAAAAATATCAAACATATCAGAGGGAAAGATTATTATATTGCCACTCTTTCTAGGCTTTGGCCAAATCCCCCAAAGTCAGTGGGAATTTTTGTTGTTGGTGTCAATGGATTTTAGAAGAGGCCATCTTTTACTGAAGGATTTTCTTTGTTCACTGATCTGAATAATTTTCTACAAAGTGCTTCAGTAAAATCTTGGTCGTAAATCAGCTTATGAGAGCAAACTCTTCTATTAAACTTGAAAGAGAGCCCTAAAGAGGAGAAAATTGGCTTTATAGCTGTAAATGTTTATTACTTAATCTTCTAATCCCAGAGCAAATGGAGAATATTCGTTCAACATATTTTGTAGTTTAGAATGCCATGCAGCTCCTCCATTACTTTATTTCCAAGGGCCCGAGGTCTGATTAGTTGGGGAAAGGAAAAGATTTATTGAGAAAGTAACAAGTAAAAAGGCGCAGAGAAGAAATACTTTTCCATCACACACATGCATGCAGGTATATGTACCAGGGTAGCAGGACTGACCACGAATCCCCATTGCATGTACAACGTACAAGCAAAAATATATTGGCCACCATGTTTTCTCCATACCAGCTTGATGACAGAGACACAGAAGTGTGTAGAATTTTATAATGTACTAGTAGACTTTAAGCCCGTTAAATTAACGGGCGCTAGAACATCATGGAAAGCGGGGACGGTGAGAACTTGCTGAAGTGCTCGATGTACTTGGGCGCCCCGGCCAGCGCCGAATGGCCCTTCAGCAGGCAGCGCAGGAGGCGCATCGCGGCGGCGGCACTGGCACCAGCCAGGCCCCGGCAGGCCAACTCAGCCGCCACTTGTAACGGCCGCTGCCGCTTAGAAGTAAGTTCACGCGAGCGCGCACCCACCGCTTCAACAGCCCGCCCGCCCAAAGTCTCTGCGCTCCAATCCCTGTGCCCGTGGGGCACATGCGCAGTTTCGCCCGGCCGCCCGAAGTCTCTGTGCTCCAATCCCTGTGTCCGTGGGGCACATGCGCAGTAGGACACAGGGACTGGACGCAGAGACACTTGCACTTTATTACTGTAGATACCAACCAGTGAGTAAGAGAGCCTGTGTGATAGCTGCTATCAGACAGCAGCACCAAGCAGAGCATCTGCCAAAACCAAATAATGTACAGTATTGCCTGCGTTGCCTTCTCCCCCCAAAGTCACATCTTTAGAGGCAGGGGCTCCCATTGTTCTCTGTTCCATTCCCACTAAACTGACATTCACCTTACCCCATTGCTTGCACCAGATATAGCATTGAGGTTTATTGGATTAGACACTAGTGCTGTCTGTTGCCAATGAATACAATGCAATATGCATTTTGCAGGGATAACTGGACTGTCTTCAAAGATAGGAGTTGATTTATTATAAGTTTGCTGTGCTTCAACCCCCCACCACCCAATCATATTTATACTAACATGACTATGTAGATACAATGACTTAAACATTATGCAGAACAAATCTAATGGATTGTTTTAAATAATTTAATACAGATTAATGACCAGCTGAGGCTTCAACCACCATTTTATAGTCACAGGGGTAGCAAAAATGGGGCAAAGGAATGGATTATTCCCCTGGGCATATTTCAATGTCTTTGAAATATATTTTCTAAGTGCTGCTTCTGTTGCCATTTCCCACTCCTGACATGAATTCTCATTAAGGCCCTTGGGTTGCGCACGTTTCCTGTTCAGCATCTGTGGTTATTTGTGCTGACCAAGTTGTGTCTGAAAAGAACGCCACCCCTTCTCCACAGGCCATAAATAAGCCTTATAATGACTTTCAATTAAGGCTGTTATTAATTTGAACTGTTTCATTTCAGTATCTTTACCAGTAATTTCAAAATGTGTGCCAGCGGAGATTAGTGTACGGTGCAGGGATCGCCAGCAGGCCTGAAGAGATAAATAATTAAACTTTCCTATGAACCCAGCATATCCACCGAGAAAAGAGGCTGAAACACACCATGATAAATTCCTGGGCAAGAACATGGGGAGTAGGCTCCTCATGATGTTATTATATCTGTTATCTTCCCCATATAATGGATGAGGCCTGCCCCAGGTAGCATATCTTGGATGTCATGAAAGGGCAGCCTACTATTCGTTACTTAACTTATTATTGTGTTTGTACTGGCAGAAAGCGGGAGAGGCACTTGTGGGATTTATTTATGTCTCAGGTGATAAAATAACTTGACTTGGTGCCATTTGCTGCTCCATTTCAGGCATCAAAATGTATTGGGTCAGCCTTGGACCAGCACTGTAGGCATATTTATTTTTTGAAAGAATGAGAGCTATGGAAAAGAAAATAGACTAGTGAATGTGTCTTCATTAAGTATAATTTTTGTTCAGTTATCTTCAGCGTTTCGGGCATATCACGGAGATTTGAATAATTGGATGTAAACAGGAGTGGTGTTTTCTTAACATTTCATGAATGAATACAAAAAGAAACTGAATAAAGAGCCAAGTTCTTTCCACCCCATAGCTAATCTTTGAAACACTATGTAAGTCTATTCTTTGACAATTTTAAAAAGCAATTCTTCTTAATCATGATCATTTGGAGAAAGTTCCACTTGAAACCATTCGGATTGGCGTGGTTATGTTTCCCTATGTAAAATAAAAAACTCCCTGAAAATATAAAGGTAGTAGAACAGGGAAATAACTGGTCTATAACCTTCCCTGGTTTGCTAGTTTCCTGCTTGCATGGAATTATTTTCTTGGGGGAGCATACACACACACACACACACACACACACACACACACACACACACACATATATACCTATGTATATATACCTATAGAGAGAGAGAGAGAGAGAGAGAGTTACAGGTAGGTAGCCGTGTTGGTCTGCCGTAGTCAAAACAAAATAAAAAAATTCCTTCCAGTAGCACCTTAGAGACCAACTAAGTTTGCTTTCGTGTGCATGCACACTTCTTCGGATCTGAATATATATATATATTCTCATCCTACAGTCCAAAATGGCCCAGCCCTCTCAACCAGCTCATGGATCTACTATCTCATTCTCTTGCATGTGCAGTAGTTCCAGTCAATCCTTTGAACACAAGCCAAGATTTCCTCCCTTAGTATAAGCTATGTGAAAAGTGTTCGGAAATGCAATTACATCCTCAGTGTGAAAAAGTGTTCCTCCCATGTGACTTACAGTCTCACCCTGATAAATTTTGAAACCCTTGCTAATGGCTGACGAGAACCCATCCTCTTGAGCCATAGGCTCTCATAGACCTATCAACCCCTTCATCAGTAGGGTGTAAACTGTGTGCTTCCAAGTAGGAAGCGTTTTACATTGAGGAACTAAAAGTAACTGATACAGCAAACAGGAACACTAAGAAGAAGCGTGCTGGCTGAAAATTATTGGATACACATGGAAGAATCAACAACACTGGTGCCTTAGCAATCCCAGAAGCATATTTCTTTTAGGGAAAGATGCCTTGCCTATGTGTCATTAGACACAGCTGTCAGATAAATTGAAGACAGGCAAGTACGCAAGTAGGGGCAACATATGCATTAAGAGGCACCCTATGGAAAAACTGAGGTTCATCGCATCAAAGAATGGATCACTCTTGCTTTTATCTCCTACTGTCGATTATATTTTCTTTCTTGGTGCCAGGCGACACTGTCATATTCCTCCAGATGATCATGTACGGTAGATGCAGTTCTTAATTTTGGGCTCTGGAATCCATGGCCTTGCAGGGGCTCCCTCCATATCCACTCAATTCAAAATATGGCAAGCCAGTCCTGCTGCATTTGGGGGTGGCTTTCCCGCTCATTCCTGCTCATTTAAAGCCCTTTGTGGCCTAGGGCCCTCATATTTACAGGACCGCCTCTCCTGGTATTCCCTGCAGAGGACCTTAAGGTCCACGAATAACCATAGTTTAGAGGTCCCGGGCCCTAAGGAAGTCAGACTATCTTCCACCAGGGCCAAGGCCTTTTCAGTGATCGCTCCGACCTGGTGGAATGCTCTGTCCCACAAGACTAGGGTCCTACAGGACTTAACCTCCTTCCGCCGGGCCTGTAAGACAGAGCTATTCCGCCTGGCCTTTAATTTGAACTCAGCTTGATCTTTTATTCCCCTTCTCTCCCCCCCTCCCCTTTTTATGAAGATAACCTGCTCTGGTAATTTGTGGGGCCTGCCTGGTGTTTTTACATGAGTAGAATGTGTGCTTTTATTTAAAAATGCATCTCTGGGTTATTTGTGGGGCATAGGAATTCGTTCATTTTTCTTCTTCAAAATATATTCCGGCCCACCACATGGTCTGAGGGACGGTGGACCGGCCCATGGCTGAAAAAGGTTGCAGACCCCTGGTATAGATCACTTATGAATCCAAATAAAACACTGCCACCAAGTTACGAAAACTTTCAGTGAGAGGTTATTGCTAGCTTGGTTCATCATGTGATCCCCCCCCCCATCTGTTTTGGAAGGCAAGCTTTTGCATAGGAGCCCAGCTTCTTAATTAGTGAAAATCAGGGCAAGAAACTTGCTAAAACTACTATTAGAACTTTGTGTCCCTGAACCATTAGCTTGTAGTTTAACTGCCACATCACTCATCTTACCCCTAATTAAACCCAGATGAGTGCTTTCAATGTTAATACTCAGATAATTTAATAAAGCTGCACAGGCAGTAAAGTAACAATAAGCTTCTACAAAAAGCTTTCCAGATGTTGCAGAGGCAAATGCAAAGCATCAAAATAAAAATTGTTTAAAAAAAAAAAAGTTTGGGAAAGCAAAACTTGGAACGAACTATAAACTAATTAAATATGAGGATGAGGTCTCCAAGAATAAATTGAAGACATAAGGGTTTGGTGGTAGCCAATAATGATTGTACTAGTCAACGTTGTTGCAAAGTCTGTCTGTCTGTCTGTCTCTCTCTCTCTCTCTCACACACACACACACACATCGGAATTCACCAATCATAGGATTACTGTCTCTTTTGTAATGCAAAATTTCATTTTATGCATCAGGAAATGGGATGGGAGATTTATTGCTGGTTGCCAGAAACTAGAGAACAATAAAGGGTCAAATCTGAATATTGGTATAAAATATTCTTTGGAAGAACATCATGATAATCAGAACCAGATATCTAGTTCCGCTTTTCAGCTTCTGAAACAGCATCCACTGACTCTCGGCTATATCAAATTTGCTGAGTACTGAATCTAACGAAAGTGCTCAGCCTCATTCCAAGGAATTGTGGAGCTTTGCCAAGCTTCTAGTAGCAAGGGTTAGGAACCCTGATGGTCACAGGATTTCACCTGTGGATGAGATCAAGTTGAATAGTGTTTTCCTTGACCCTCACTGAAACTGACTTGAGAGGCAGGCCCTTGCTCTGTACTGTCTTGACCTTTGAATCAAGCATGTTGCCTTAATTTGCTATTCTGCTGCTTTTGATCTTCTCCGTCTGTCAGAGCTGTGCCAGATAGGTCAACACAAATGTTTGCCGGAGAGAAGGCCTTTTCTGTGTGATCAGACAAAATGTGTCCCAATCACATTTTAGCCCTTGCTTGATACCCCCTCCTAGTCTTGTTCATGTGAAAAGGTAACGTCAGAGCGGTTCTGAGAGCATCACACATGGGCCGTCCCCGGACCACAACACCATATGTACAAGATTGTTATGCTCAGCCCATTTCAAGTGTACGGCATTTTGAGTGTACAGAACTTACCGGATTCTGCTTCCTTTGGAAGGAGGTCAGTGGCATGTTTATGGCATTTTGTAATAAGTGAGTTCATTTACAAATATGGAGGTTGATCATAGGTAAAGACACAGCTTAAATACTTCAAAAGACAGCCAAAGTCTACATCAGATCACCAGATCATCAGATCACCAGGGGCTTAATTTCTCCTAATTGTTGTTGTTTAGTCGTTTAGTCATGCCCGACTCTTCATGACCCCGTCGACCAGAGCACACCAGGTACTCCTGTCTTCCACTGCCTCCCGCAGTTTGGTCAGACTCATGTTGGTAGCTTCGAGAACACTGTCCAACCATCTCGTCCTCTGTCGTCCCCTTCTCCTTGTGCCCTCCATCTTTCCCAACATCAGGGTCTTTCCTAGGGAGTCTTCTCTTCTCATGAGGTGGCCAAAGTATTGGAGCCTCAGCTTCAGGATCTGTCCTTTCAGTGAGCACTCAGGGCTGATTTCCTTCAGAATGGATAGGTTTGATCTTCTTGCAGTCCATGGGATTCTCAAGAGTCTCTTTCAGCACCATAATTCAAAAGCATCAATTAATCGGCGATCAGCCTTCTTTATGGTCCAGCTCTCACTTCCACTTCTCCTAATACTCTGATTCAAACTGCATTTCCTATCGTTTCTCTTCACACACAAGACATCTAGATTACATCATCAAGGGGGAGGAGGTCTACTTTTGCCCGATTCATAAGACGCAAGGAGGATTGTCTAATAATTAGTTTCTATGGAAACACATCACCTGAATACCCAGGGCTATTAACAGCCTCCTTCTGTCAAGACTCTGGCACATACTGCCTTAAAACAACTCAAGGTGATAGTCCTATTCACCAAAAAAAGAAAAGAAAGAAAAAACCTTACAGCAAAACCCATTGCAGTATATTGCCTTTTGAGTGCTCAGTGGATACAATATCCCCATAACAGAAGTGCAACCTTGAGAGAAGATGAAGTTTGCTATAAGCATGTGCCTATGCATTAACATAAATGTATGCAGAAACACCCAGAAAACTTGTGACTGTGCATGTTAGTGAAAGTTGTTTTGCATGTTGGTGTGACAGTGTGTGGATGTGTGAATGCAAGACACAGAAGGAATGCACTTTTAATGAGGCCTAAAGTATGGTCAGCGTTTGCTACAGAAAGAGGATCCCCTTATCCATAAAGCACACACGCACACACACAAAGGACTCAGCTGCAAATAAAATGTTTTAAGTGTTTTAAGTGCATTATACAAATGTGGCACTAGATGGCGATGGTGAGCTATGGCAAATTCAATATATTTTTCAAAACGTTTTTGAAAAAAGCATTTTCACAACTTTTTTTAAATGTGTGTCTAGATTCCACCAAACACACACATTCACATGGTGCTTGCAATATGTGAAACCTGTGCATTCTCTCCCCATGGATGACCATCTCATAGTACTGTATGTCAATTAATGACCCATGTGTTACTCAGAATTAGCAGATGAGATACATATACAAAATTGTTCATTCAAACAACTAAAGATGCTCCTTTTGTTTGATTTCTTTTTACTCACAGCACATGATGGCCAAGGAGGGCGGAATGTGAAGAGCAATTTATGTAAGTGGTGTAATAACACGTACCCAGTCTGTAAAGATCAGGAGTGCTACAGCAACTGTGATCTGAGCTCCTATTGCGAAAAGTCAGAGGAAATCTGTGTGTCTATATGGTAAGCAGGCGAAGAGCACCAACCCTCATTAAGCACATCCCTAATGGGCGATGAAACAAACTGTCAATGAAATCAAATGCACAGATAATATTAGAATATGGGTAAAAGGAAATATATACACTATAAGCAGGGCTTTTTTAAAGCCGTAACTCACCAGAACTCAATTCTGGCACCTCTCAGGTGGGTTCTGGCACCTCTGTTAATAAAAACATTTACATATTAAATGTAAAATAAAGTGCAAGAACATAGTTACAGAAAGATCCACACCTAGCAGTTACATTTTCCAACTGCTGCGCGTTATATCTTGAGGAGTCTAATAAGTACAAAGTCATGGCTGGGGACAAGCAATTGACATTTTTAATTTATATGGGGGTTCATCTGATAGGAATGAAAGTGTTGTCCTGTACCTCCCCTCCCTTTAAATGTGGGGTTTTTGATCCTGTCTATTTTGGACTTTCCAAGGATGGAAAAACCTTACATTTCCAGGTTCAAGACAACACTATGAGGAGGAGGCTGTCATGTGGACACCACTACGTCAATGGGGAGGCAGGCAGGTGCAAATCTACGTTTTGCTCAAGTGTAGACAACCCCAAAGACAACTTTTGGATACACTTCCAGTTGGCATTGGGAAATATTAACAGCCTTGGGCAGCATTCACCTAATGTGCCCCATCAGCAGAAGCCCTGTGCAAGGTCCTCCAGTTGTGCAACCAGACTCCCCCCCCCCAAAAAAATGGTCTGGTCAGGAGAACCCCCAGAACAGTATGTGGGGCGAGGAGAGGAAGGAATCATTCCATCTGGCAAGCCGCAGAACATTTGTAACAGGCAATGGTGAATTCCACCCCTTGTTCAAAGCACTACTTAGGCTATTGTGTCAAGGTACATCTATAGAATCATAGAGTTGGAAGGGATCCAAGGGTCATCTAGTCCAACCCCCTGCAATACAGGAATATCAGCTAAAGCATCCATGGCAGATGGCCATCCAACCTCCGCTTAAAAACCTGCAAGGAAGGAGAGTCCACAGCCTCCTGAGGGAGACTGCTCCACCGTGGAACAGCTCTTACTGTCGGAGAGGGATGCAGGTGGTGCTGTGGACTAAACCACTGAGCCACTTGGGCTTGCCGATCAGAAGGTCGGCGGTTCAAATCCCCGCGACGGGGTGAGCTCCCATTGCTCGGTCCCTGCTCCTGCCATCCTAGCAGTTCGATAGCACGCCAGTGCAAGTAGATAAATAGGTACCACTGCGGCAGAAGGTAAACGGCATTTTCGTGCGCTCTGGTTTCCGTCATGGTGTCCCATTGCGCCAGAAGTGGTTTAGTTATGCTGGCTACATGACCCAGAAAGCTGTCTGCGGACAAACGCCAGTTCCCTTGGCCTGAAGCGAGATGTGCGCCGCACCCCATAGTTGCCTTGGACTGGACTTAACCGTCCAGGGGTCCTCTACCTTTTTACCTTTACCTTACTGTCAGAAAGTTTTTCTGTATGTTTAGTTGGAATCTCCTTTCTTCTAACTTGAAACTATGTTCAGGACTGATTTATTATTTGTTTATGAACAAGTACATAAATGTTGGCTTACATTATTCTACCTTCACAGTGATCATTTTTAAAAATTAATTATGCATTTCAGGAAACAAGACAACGAGAGCATTAGAGTGAGTACTCTTTGTCACAATCCTCAGCTTCCTGTGGAAAATGTCATGGTTCCCAAGTATAACACATCCCAGTGTGTTATGGTCCGTCAGCACAATGAGGAGGGGATATTTTACATCTGTGGCTGTGTGAATGAACAGGAATGCAATGACAAACTCATTTTTGAACGGCACACCAATGGTGAGTATTCTTCCTGGTTTGAGTCCACCTTTCCCCATCTTAGAGGAGATTATTTTTATTGAGACTGTTGGCAGTAGCAGACTTTGGGCTTTAAAAATTTCCATGGCACCTCCACCTCTCACCTTCTGTTGTTTGTCATGGTTGCAATGCCCCCTGTGTTGTTCTCTCGGTGCAGCACCCAGTGTAGGCAAACTGATTGTGCTCCCCTAAATCCACCTCTGCTGTTGGGGTGCGTGTGTTAAATCCTTTCTGCCCCACCTTCATTCCCAATCATTCTTGCCCCTGCTGCAATTGGGGTGAAAGGGGGGAGGAGAGGACTGATATAAAGGCAATGTTATTTGGGTTGAAGTGATTGAGTCAATTCCTAGAGAGGAGGAAAAAAATGACTCAAGCACAGTATAGAAAATGGCTAGACTGAACAATCTAACCTGGCGGATTACAGTGGTACCTTGGTAGTTGAACGGCTTGGTTCCTGAACAAATCTGCTCCTGAACACCACAAACCCTGGAGTGAGTGTTCCTGTTTGCGAACGTTTTTCGGAAGCCAGACATCCAATGCAACTTCCGCAGCTTCCGATTGAGTGCAGGAAGCTCCTGCAGCCAATCAGAACCCACACCTTGGTTTTCAAACCATTTTGGGAGTCGAACGGATCCTCTTGAATTTAGAGAACCAAGGTACCACTGTAGTAACACAGTTGGCCATTTACACCCTGGGAAATGATGCGGCTATTCAACCGAATTTTTAAAAGCTTGACTTTCTGAGCTCTGAAGGGGGGAAAAGGGAAGCTAGACAGAACATGAGAGGGGGATGTTTTGTTCACAACATTATAGATTCCCCAGAAAAAGTGAGAGAATGCAGTGTAAATATTCCGCAGTAAATGCTCAGTGTGAAAGTAGCCTATGTTGCAAGGCAGGGAAGGAGTTCTGCCTAAGGTCTTGTTGACTGTCAAAGTAGATCAGTTAAAGTAACTGACCATTAAAGTAGACCAGTAGTAGTCAACAAGGAAGGGCAGCATACTGGCGACCCATGGTGGATTGATGGTTTGACTCCGTATGCATATGTTCAAGCCAGTATTATTTTAGACTTGCAAGCTAAGCCATCGCTTTCAGTGTTGACCTTATCAGATGTTAGTTTTGCAAGGAATGGGATCTGTTTCCTGCTTATACAGTCTAAAAACAGAGATGGCCCAACCACAGCTCCCCACCTCCCAAACATTCCATTGAAAGTTTGCCTGTCAGGCAAAAACATAAAACACCAGGCTGGGTCATGTGTGGGAAGGAACAAAATGTAGCAGTGAGATGCCTCTCCCCATCCCTCCTGCCCAAATTGTGGGTCTGCTTAGTTTGAACCAAACTGTGGTAAAGTTTGATGCAGTTTTGGAGCTGTGAAACTGAAACTTGAGTTTATCCAATGTGATCTCCTGTGCAATGATTACGTAGCCTGCTTTAGGAAGAAAATCGCCCCTTAAGTCACATTATCAGCTTCAGAATCTATAGCTGAATCATAAGTGGTGCTCCAGAAAATTCCACTGGCATGATGGGCAGACTATTTATTTTAATGCAAAATTTAATGCAAATATTCATTTATATGTCATGTGATATTACATATAAAAATCAAGGTTAGAACTGTTGCATCTTAATTGCACGGAAAAAACAAGTAAAAAAGCAACAGAAGCAACAACAAACCGTAGTTGGGAGCAAGAGAGCAATAGAATCTCAGTTGAACATGGAGGAACTTAGCATTCTGTGGTTGCTGTCATTGCACACAGTTGATACTGTTCGCTGTGGTCTGGCTCACACATAACACTAAGCCAGACCATGGCTAACTGTAAATGTGCAAGTGGTCAGGTACCAACAGAAAAAATAACATCCACTTCACTGCTCCCTCAGTCCTCCTGCAGCCATGCTACCTTGAGTTAAGCAATGGTTTGACATGTTAAATCTGTCCAGGGAGAGAAACTTGAGCATGGGTTTGGACATAACATTAAGCCAAATCATACCTTACCTTACAACAAGAGGACTGGATTGAAACAGACTTGATTTTTACTGCAAAAACACACACTTATGTGTTCAGGCTTAGCCATGGTTTGGGCTTAACATTATGTGCACACAGGGCCAGTGACTGTTCTCTCAACAAGGAATATATGAGCAACCAATTTACTGGATAAAGCTATTGTCCACTTTCTTTTTTCAACACAGACCAAGTCCGCATAACATAAAAAGGAACTGTTTGACAGGAAAAGCATACTAAGAACATGCGGCCATCAGTGGTCATCACTTCCAGGTTTTGCCAGTATTGTGTGAGGGCAGCCCTCAAACGAATTATCATTTTAGTTATCAATAAGTTACACTGCTGATTATGATCACATCTCATGGCAGCCAGTGCCAAGGTCAAATGGACAGTGTAGCGGCGGCGACAAAAATAATTGCTTTTCATTATAGACAGTGCTTTTTTCCTGGGAGGGGGGTACACAGGGGTACACATACCCCTAAACATTTTGTGAATCTTTGTACTTTTGTCCATTTACTGTATTTATTTTTCCCAATTTGAACTATAAAATGGTGGTTTTCTTGAGTCAAAATGAGAGTACGCCTAAACATTTTTAAAAGAAAAAAAGCACTCATTATAGATATACTGTGTGTGAAGTTTTACCTTGTGCCCTTTAGAGTTAGCAGTATGCAAAGAAACTCATATTGTCTTGGCTTCCTTGGAACATTTAAAGCAGTGGCACATTATTGTTTGGTGTTCAGAAAGCAGCATACCACATTCATTATATGCCATTTATCCTCCTACACCCTTTTGAGAGCAGACAAGGACCATAGGAAGGTGGCCAAGGCTATATTATAACTCTAAATCTACCTAACAGAGATTACCGGTATATTGCTGGATTCAGAATATATCCATTAAGGAATATTTAGATGCCCTCAACATTTCTTGTTTCATTTGACCGTGAGGTGGGGTTTTTTCTTTCTTCCAGAACCAATTCATTTCTGGCAGAGACAGCAGTGGGAGGCACAGAGAAATATGAGGCGATGGTTTTCCTTTTCTTTACATTTCAGCATTTGTTTTCATAGAAAACAACTGCCTGCCTGATAATTCTTCAGGCTCATTTAATGATCCCTGCTACAAGCTGATGACTTTGCAGTCCAGGAGGCAATATACTTAAGCAGCTGATGGGAATTATGTACACAGTTATTACTTCAGGGTTTGCACATAAGAGAAGTCCTGGAAAATCCTCTGAAAACAATTCTGCTTTCCATTGGATTTCACAGCCTTTAGCGATGTAGTCATACCCATCAGGTAAATCCATTAGAGAAGCAGGAGATAGCCAGGCTTCGCGCTTTCCAAAACAAACTCAAATTATATCATTTGAGATTGATCCTGTGGTTTGAACTCAATGCCTATTTTAGAAACATTCACAGCTTAGCAGAAGTTAGCTGTGGCAGATTTTTATTTTTTGTAAACTGCCAAGTAAAACAGCCAAGTGCTTTGAGTTTCTTTTTTCCAGTATCTGAACTGTAGACTGCACCCACTGAGGTCATGCAGCAAAGGCTTTTTGCTTAGGGGATGGCTCTTGAACTTCTCTTCCTCAGTATTATACTTGGCCAAGAATCCTTTCAAAGTTTTTATTTGAATTTCATGAGCAGCAGCAAGGAACTGCACCTATCTCTTTGCAGCGGGGAGAAGAGATTGTATCTCATATCTTGCCTGTATTGAAAACAACTCCCCTGGCTCCCAGCAAGTTTCCAAGTTCAGTTGAAAGTGCCAGTATTAACTCTTAAAGCCACATGGTTTATCTTCCTAATACCTGATGGGCCATCTTCTCCCATATCAATCTTCCTATCCACTGAGCTCATTGTCTGAGGCCTTCCTTAAGCTGGTCCCACCATCTGAAGTGACCAAAAAGAGCCTTTTTAATGTAGATCCTCAGCTTTGGGATGCCAGCCTTCCTAGAGACCCAGGTAGCACCCTTATTACTCTCATTTGGCTGCAGGCAAAATCATTTATGCTTTCCCCAGACTTTAAAGAACCTTTAGCATCAATAGTAGCTTTTTTTTTTTTTTAACTTAAAATAGTTTCCATTTTTACTAGCTATCTGAATGGACGGCTCCCATTTTAGTTCATTGTGTTAGTTTGTATGCTTTCTTTTATTAGTTTTAATTTTTTTAAAACAACAACAACAATACCTTTAAGCATGTGTACAAAATGCATGCACATGGGTCTTACAGTTTATTCAAGGATGCGGTCAGTGAGTGTCCCTTAGGTCAGTGATGGCTAACCTTGACACTCCAGATGTTTTGGGACTACAACTCCCATCATCCCTGACCACTGATCCTGTTAGCTAGGGATGATGGGAGTTGTAGTTCCAAAACATCTGGGGTGTCAAGGTAAGCCATCACTGCTTTAGGTGGATCTGAACATGCAAAAACGTTGCAATGTAAACTCAGCAGTAAAGCTTGTTTCATTGCAAATACTCCCAGCTAATGGAGCAGCAGCAGATTTGCATTACAACCAGCAGGTGGCAGCAAAGAGGCTCCTGCAACAGTCTTTAGCCTCTGCAGCATCTGCGAATCAGAGGCACAAAGTAAGGTGCTATAGTTGCAAGCCTGGTTTACAAACACCCCCATCCTACCGTAGTAGTGATTTCAGCCACTAGGAACTGCAGAACAGGATCTTTACCGCAAAGATTAGCCAGCCTGTTCTTCAAGCATTCGGCATGGTTATAACCCAGCTCTTACAGACCTGGACTAATAGCAGTCAATCCACTCTGTAATCTTCACTTCACAAGGAAAGATAGTGGTGCCCAGTCTTGGTATCTTTCCTGACCAGAGGTGAAGAAGAAGAGAAGAGTTTGGATTTGATATCCCGCTTTATCACTACCTGAAGGAGTCTCAAAGCGGCTAACAATCTCCTTTCCCTTCCTCCCCCACAACAAACACTCCGTGAGGTGAGTGAGGCTGAGAGACTTCAGAGAAGTGTGACTGGCCCAAGGTCACCCAGCAGCTGCATGTGGAGGAGCGGAGACACGAACCCGGTTCCCCAGATTACGAGTCTACTGCTCTTAACCACTACACCACACTTCCAGGGCCACTTGGGTGCAGTGTGAAACAGGTTCTTACTTGCTGAGTATGGCTGGGGAGAAGAGTGAGCATCTATGGCAGCTCCACCCAGCATGCTCCTTTCACAGTGATGCATTTTGGGCTTCTTATGAGTGCATTAACAGCACCCACCACTGGGTTCTTTCTGTTTTCCCTCTACAGAGATTTACCTGTTTAGGTGCCTCTGGGAAATTAAGAGATTTCAGCAGCACTGCACCTAGCTGCCCCATGATAAAGTTAAAAAATCTGTGAGTTAAAAAGCGGGGGAGTGGGGAGTGGAAGGAGTCTTGGGAGTCAGAACCTCTGGACCACACTCCCACACTGCCGATGGACAGACTGCTTTTATTTAGCATTCCTTCCTTAGATTAATCTGATCATTGATAGCAGGGCCATTTATATTTTCAAAAGACCTGGAGCAAAGGAGTTACCATCATCTTCCACCCTTGGTCTCTTGGGTTTATGATCTAAGAGCTGAGTTTTTGTAAAGACTTTTAATTTTAGTTGGCAGGAAAGATTTGGCTCTGTCATCTTGAGTGCGGATGAAGCTGCTTATACCATCGTCAGATCTACAGTACATATATACTAATTAACAGCACGTCTCAAAAGTCTCCGGCATGTGCTTTACCCAATGAGTTGGGGCTTCTTCCCAGATCAGATCTCCTGACTATGTCTGAGAACAAAACAACTAACTTACCAAATTGTAAAATGTGGGGGAAATTTGCCTGTTTCCTAAATGCATGGTAAAGTGCTGTGATACAGATGACTGTGGCTGACTTGGTTGTAATCTTTGAGTGGCTGCTGCTCTGCCCATAGTTGCTGAGAATAAAATGAAAAGCAGAGGGGGACTTGATACACCATCTTGAGCTCCTAGGAGGAAAGGTGGGATATACATGTAATAATAAATAATAAATTAACATTTGCCACATGTTAGACTGCAGGGCCATTTTTTTCAAAATTGCACTATATATTAAAGAAAACAGACAACCAAGCAAACCCATGGTAGAAAATGTTAGCACTTGAAATGTTGAGCCCTAGGATACAGGAGAAGGTATGTAGGAAGCTGCCTTATTCTGAGTCAGACCATTGGTCCATCTAGCTGAGTATTGTCTGCACTGACTGGCAGCAGCTCTCCAGGGTTTTTTAGACAGGGAACATTTCCAGCTCTACCTGGAGTAGTTGGGGGTTGAGATGTGATTCTTCCCCACAAGTTATTAGTTTTATGTTCATTCTTCACTAAGAAAAGCTGTTCATGTTGACTAACTGGCCTATGCGGAGATGTTCTTGCTGTATATTATTTTTCCCTTTCCTTTCGCCATAGGATACTCCATGCTACAAAGCAAAGAAATAATTCCTGTGGCAGCCATCAGCCTGTTGCCCCCACTGCTAGTTGCCATCATGATAACAGTGACGTTCTATCTCTGCCGAACCCACAGGCAGAGGAAGAGAGCCAAGGAATGGCCCCAGAAACAAGTCCAGCACCGCCCACTGCCTGAACCCAGCAGAGCCACTAGCTACGATGAGATACTATCTGTCAAGATCGACCACTGCGTCGCCTTGAGCACAGCCTGCGCCAACAACATCAACCACAACACTGAACTGTTGCCTATTGAGCTAGATGAGCGAGTTGGGAAAGGGCAGTTTGCAGAAGTCTGGAGAGCAAAGCTGAAGCATGCCTCTTCGGGACAGTACGAGACGGTGGCAGTGAAGATTTTCCCCTGCGAGGACTATGCCTCCTGGAAAAACGAAAGCCAGATCTTCAGCGATGCCAACCTCAAGCATGACAGCATCCTTCAGTTCCTCACGGCGGAGGAAAGGCACTCTGGACTCCAGAAAGAATACTGGCTCATCACGGCCTACCACAGCCAGGGAAACCTCAAGGATTATTTGTCCAGGAATGTTCTGAGCTGGAGGGACTTGCAGAAGATGGCTGGCTCCCTAGTGAGTGGTGTGGCTCACTTGCACAGTGACTACACCGCCTGTGGCAGTCCAAAGATCCCCATCGCCCACCGGGACATCAAAAGCACCAACATCCTCATTAAGAACGAAAAGGAATGTGTGCTCTGCGATTTTGGGATTGCTCTGAGGCTGGATCCAGCCTTAAGTGTGGAAGATTTTGCAAACAGCGGACAGGTGAGTGCTGTAGAACGAAACCAGCAGAGCAATCCATTCTGCTTGATGGAAAGTAGAAAGATCTTAGCCTCTTTCATGCGCTAGCCATGCAAAGAGTTCTGCACACTGTGCAAGGGGCAGTGGGGGCTGTGCCACTGGCCCCACCCCAAAACATCATTTGATTTACCAATCCCAGCTTCCATGTGTTGAGCAGAAAGCTGCCCACTGGACAGTAGAGTGGTACTTTCCTCCATTCAAACTCAGAGCTGCCCACAGCACCTTTTGGTTTGAATGAAACAAACAGAAAACCCAGGAAAGAAGCTCTCAATTATTGTCACATTTAATTTGGGCCTTGGTTCCCATCCCAGTAAGGGCTGGTAAGTTTAGAGAAGATTTTACGGTCACCATCAAGTTCTTAAGTTTCAAGTGTACATTAAAAACTTTCCTGGCTACCCTATACTTGGACAAAAACCTAGATATAAAGGGGTGGAGCAACTCTGGAGCACAAAAAGTCCAGTCTGTATCGCAGATCTAATGCATTGCAGCCTCCTTTTAACTTGGAATCACCATGGCTTCTCTCCTCCACGCCTTCTAACATCTACTCAATTTATGGTCAGGTGGGCACTGCCAGATATATGGCTCCTGAAGTTTTGGAATCTCGAGTGAATCTTGAAGATCTGGAGTCCTTCAAACAAATGGATGTTTATTCCATGGCTCTGGTTTTATGGGAGATTGCCTCCAGGTGTGACGCCATAGGAGGTAAGTCTATACCAGCAGAGTCTGCTGTCCTCCAAGCCCTGCTTTACAGGTCCACTGGGCAAAACAAACATGGCTGTTCCGACAAGAAGCTGCCAGAGGGAGGTGGGAGCAAACCTTAGTGCAGAGAAGCTAACCTATGGCCACCCCACCCTAGATGTAGATGAACTAAAACTCCCAATATCTCTGACAGCCAGTCATGTAGGCGGAGGCTGATGAAAGCTGTAGTTCAGCAAACATCTGGAGGGCCACAGGTTAGCCACTCCTGCCTTAGCAGAAGAACACATTTCTCAGATGGAAGGAGGGAATCTCTTGCAAAAATAGGTCATAGGTAGCAAGGCTGGGAAAGGCTCCTGGCCCCAGGACTCTAAAAGCCACACTGCCCATAGCCAATGCAAATAATCCTAGGATAGATGGGCAAACGACCTGTCTCAGTAGCATGTGGCTTCAGTGGAGATTGTATTGCCTCTCCACTAGGAAATGGTTGTACCATTTTATTATGTTAAAATAGGCGTCACTAAGAGCCTGCTAAAATGAAAGAAAATACCAAGAAGATTGAAGGAAGCGTTTGGAGTACGAATGGCCACTAAAGGAATCCACGTTTCATCAGCAGTAACAAAAATTCATTAACAGGGATTAATTTATTGCTTTAGCATTTCCCGCTACACAATCAGGTCCCACTAATTCAAAGTGATTTGGGCTTTTGCTGATTCTAATTCTCATGAGATGCAAGTCCAGACGCTAACATGTGGAACAGTCTACAAGGGCAGTGTATGTGAAATCTATGGGCAAATGTGTCAACAGGGTGGTGGGGGTGGGGAGCTATACAGCACTGGTGCTATATGGATTCGGGTTCATTTATCTGTCATCACATTTATATCCCACCTTTTCTCCAAGGAACTCAAGGTGGCATGCAAGGTTTTCCCCCTTTCCACTTTTATCCTCAAAACTAACCTCAGGTTAGGCTGAGAGGCAGTGACTGGCCCAAGGTCACCCCGTGAGCTTCATGCCTGAGTGGGGATTGGACTCCTGGTCTCCCAGGTTCACCACCCTAACCACTACAACAAGCAACAAATACTTAGCGGCCTCTGCTGTGTCCTACAACGTGGTCCATTAAGGAAGTACCTGTTGTACATACACACACACACCTCTGCAACTCCACATCTCAAACAGAACCCGGTTTGGCTGTAGGTGCTACTACTTTTAACAGTTTACATGTTTTAAAAAAAACTGTGGGCAGCTTCTTTTCTGAAACATAGTGGCATTTCGACAAATCTTTAAATGTGCTGCCTGAATTTAAAAATGTCCCCTGTTCACAACCTGGCTGCCAAGCTATGTTATCAATGAACAGTTCTTCACCAGGTACAGCTGCAAGCCACCACTAGAGGTACAGTGGGACCTTGACTTACAAAGATAATGCGTTCCGACGCGATCTTCGGTAGTCGAAAACACTCGTAAGTCGAGTCCCCATAGGGATGCATTGAGCGAAAAAAATTTGTAAGTCGAAGAAATCCTATTCAAAAATTCATAAGTTGAAGAAATCCTATTCAAAGCGGCCGTGACTTACTTTCGGAAGTCAAAAAATTTGGTTGTGGCGGTCATTTTTTTTCTTCCGGAAGTCATTTGGAAGTCGAAAAACACGTAAGTCGGGTTACTCGTAAGTCGAGGTCCCACTGTAGTTTTATTATCCATTTCCTGGTGAATGTTCTCGGTGGCACCACAGCACTGCCCCGACAAGTACATAGTCAATGTGTATCTAAATTGCACGCACATCTAACTAACATCAACGCTGCTTCCTTGCAGAGGTGAAGAACTATGAGCTACCTTTTGGATCAAAGGTCCGGGAGCAACCTTGCATGGAGGTTATGAGAGATGTTGTATTGCATGGCCGAGGGCGTCCAGAGATACCTGGCAATTGGCTGGTGCATCAGGTAAGTACAAAAATTGCAAGGTAAAATTTATGGCTTTGCCACAAGACCACCTTCTTTTGCCTACTCCTCCACTTGAACTGTTTCCATTCAAGCTTATAACTGAGAACTGGTGCCTGAGTTTGTTTTCTTCTTCCCTCCTCATCCGTTTTGGTTTCTTTTCTTTTTAGATCATAAGCCTGAGGGCAGGGGCAGTCTTATTTGTTATTGATCTCATGTAAGCTGCTCTGGAAGCCTTTTCCTCTGAACAGCAGGGCAAAAATGCTTTAAATAAATATTTCTCAGCAGCAGACCTAGAGGTGTGTGGCTACACAAACAACATTTGCAGAAAACCTGAAGCCCCCTCCCACCCCAAAAAAACCACTGACCCCCCTCCCCAGATTTCTGAGGCAAAATGGAGACTTGGGGGGGGGATTGAAATTAACATAATACTTTCTTATCAAACCTAATACGTTTTAACATAAAATGCATTCTAACTTGTCATAGTACAATTTTGTATTTGGCATAATTCTGAAATGCAGAGAGCTGCCCTCTGTATGTTTACTCATAACTAATACTGATTCTGTTCGGTGGCACTCTCAAAGTACCTATGATTACAGTCTCAAAAGAATAAATGTTTTAAGTTTTGTACAAGCACCGTTGCAAATGCACCCAGTATCGAAGAGCACAAGCTGTCAACTGCTACCGTATGCTGCCTTGTACATTTTCTTATCTTAGTTTTTTTTGCAATTTGAAGAGGAAAAAATAAAAGCTAAAAACAGAAATCAATAATTTTGTATTAAACAATCTGAAGTGTGCTTGTTGGACAAAAATGGCCTCATATAGTCACAGTCCTCTCATGAACAGTCCTCTTCTCCTCTTAAGGCGTTGTCCTGAGACGGGTCCACCCCCCTCCCCACTTTCCATTATGACACTGCCTGAGATCCTTCCAGTCAATTTTTAGTTGCCCCAGCAAACATGGAGCTGGCTCTGGCAGGACTTGCACATAAGCTAACTGGACAAATGAGGCAGGACAGAACCTTCTGCTTCCCCTGCCTGGTCAGCTCTATTGGGCTAGTAAAGCAGATCATCTGCTTCATCTGTTTGACTGGCTTCCCATACTGGCTGCAGAGGAAGTGTCTTCACTAATCACCAATACGTGCCTGAAAGAAATCAAGATTAATTGCAGCTTTCCCAGTAAATCATCAATATATTTATGTGGGCAATAGCATCAAGCAGAGTTTATTTTTTGGGAGGTGAATGGAATACGGTGCCCCTTAGAGGGAAAAGGAAATCACGCACAAGGCCAAAAATCATGTTATTGAGCCAGTAACACACACTGATTGCTCTTCTTTTTACTTCAAAAGTGTGCAATAATTGTAGTGAAGCAGAAGGAAGAGCACGGAGGAAGATATCATAAATACAATGCATGTCCTTATTTTGATGCCCTGTTCGTTTCGTTCCCCCTAGATTTGAGATTGCTAACTTCCCAGCTTCCTTCTTAATTTCAGGGAATGCATTTCCTGTGTGACACCATTACAGAATGCTGGGACCATGATCCTGAAGCCAGACTCACGGCTCACTGCGTGGCAGAGCGGTTCAACCTGATGGTGCAGACGGATTGCGATGACATCCTCAACAACAACAACAACAGCAGCAGCAGCCATGGCAGCAGCCTTGGTGATGAGGCAAGCAAAATGGGTTGCCCAATAGATGAGAATCAAGGGAGTGACAGGAATATCCAATGACTGGAGAAAGAAATGAAAGCTGGACAGAGGCACCAATGGGCATGCCACTCAGAAAAAAATATACCTCCCCCAAACCCCATTTAGTTCTCTGAATGAATAAAACGTATTTATAAGCCCTTTTAATTTACTAGGCAAAAAGGCAGAGTCACTGTATTATGTTCAGCACACAATATAAATCATTTTATACTTATTTTAAATGTATAACACACAAAAATCTTTATTTCTAAAAAGATTCACAATAGGCATTTTAAAAAACCCATTCAATGTTTATTCTTTATGAGGGGGTAAGGCAGAGTCTTGACCCTAGCCTGTTATTAGATCACACAAGAAATTGCTGGAACCATTAGATGTTAATCAGAGAACTCCATTCACTTGCCTTTTAAAAAAATAATAATAAATTTTTCTATTAACACAGGCTTCCAAAGTTTTGAAAAATTTGTTACATCTTTCAAAGACTTTAAGAAACCCAATATTGATACCATGTTGACTCCTAAAGTTAAGGTTTGACACCTAACTCTTTCTGCAAACTTTCCTTCCTAATTTCCACTATTGTCATCTCAGCCAAAACCCACATTTTGTCTAACCAGCTTATTTTTTCTTTAAGCTGTTCTTTCACTTCAATAGAACATCTATTAAATTAGAACTCCAAAGGAACGCAGTGTGGGCTTCCGAGTAAGAGCCAGGGCTTTTCAGCATCCCACCCTTTCCACAGGAGTACCACATGCCACCTGAAAAGCCACTTGTGAAACTTACTGCTCTCTTTGGACAAGACAAGGCGTTGGCTACTGGATGAGGAAGATCTCTGCACAGGCATGGAGCTCTCTGGATTAAGATTGCAACTGTAAGCATATTGGGGAACTTAAGTTCGATTGAAACCAACAAGAGATACTTGAAATATATACCTATATTTACCGGTATGTTTCACAGTGAAAGACACTGGCTTGTGTGGAAACCTGGCATTCTGTAGCAGCTATTGGCGGATTTCTTTTGTTATTTTGAATGGGCTGCTTTCCACGAAAACTATACAAGTTCATGGAAGCATACAGCTTGCCTACAATGCCAAACCACCATCTCATCTTACTCGCAAAAGCTGTGCAAACTTTCTATGAAGAGAAATCTGGATGCTACAGAAGTGGCATTTGTGTCATGTGCGTGTTTGAATAGACCAGAGCAGTGTGGGACAGGAGAGAGAGAGAGCAGAGCTATTCTTAAAAGCCCACAAATTCTGAGCTAGAAAATCCTATTCCACAATTTGAAGCTGAATGTGCTGTCAGCGTTGAGCACCACATTGCTATGAACACAGACAAAAAAAAACCCCAAACAGTTCCGTTTGGTAGCTTTATTTCCTTCCCTCCCCATTTCTCACACATGGAATTGTACACTAGTTGCATTAAGAATTCAGTGCATTTCACAGCAAAAAAAAAATACAAGGGAACCTTAACACATGTGCATAACCACCCCTCCCCACCCCCCAAATTCCCCCAAACACTTTTCAGACTTTGTGGAAAATGAGGGTGATTACTTAACCACCCTCGGGTGCATTCGGATAACCTTTCCCCTTAATATGGAAAAAAAAACCTAAACACACTTGACCAGCACACACAGAGTTTGAAGATTTTCATGATGGCAGGGAGAGGCCCCACTGTTGACACAAACCAGATGACAGATAATGGTATATACACTGATTGGAAGACTACATCAGAAGAAACAGAGTAAGGCACCACTCTTAGAAAAATTAAGGTAGCTTGTAGTAACAAGAATGAAAGCCGTAAATCAGTACTATTCTTAATTGCCAGCAATTCTTAGACTTCAATAAAATATTGGTATCATAAAAAACAATGGACGTTTTTACCTGAACATGGTTTTCCGGTATCAGATTGCAACTGGTTTTGTATGCAGTCCCCATAGCAAAAAAACAAGCCTTCTCAGGTGTTGTAGAAAAACCAAAGTGACGGTCTTTGTACTCAGTGGGCACACAAAGATGTTTGACTTGGAACTTACACAGAAGACAAATGAAATCACTTGCCTGGGCAACCTGTAACACTGACTCAGAAATGATCCATGGAGAACAGTGAGTGGGGGCAATGAGCTGAAGTGTGTATATATATATTTAAAAAAGGGCACATCAGTCAGGTCTGAGCTTCAGTCTCTTAAAAGAGACAGAACATCTTCAGGGTATTTACAGCAGTTTGCTAAGGAAATGAAGCTGGCAGGAGGTCAAGGGAAATTCTAGAGCTGAAAATTGTTCTGAATTTTACACTTCTGCTCCCATCTTTCTCTCCACAATTCTTTCACATATAGGAAACACCCCACAGTTACAATTCTAATCTACTTTAGAATGTTGTGGGGGTTTGTTTTTTAAAAAGGTGTAGTTTACATGACTCCCTCATTCTTCCACAGCCATGCACACATTGCCTCCAAAGAATAATTAAAAAAAGAAGTGTCAAGTCCTGATCCAGACAGTTCAATAACACTGATTCCAAGGTCAACTTATGAAGAGCTTCCTCTTCAAGGTTTTCAGCGAGAATAATAATTCAGAGCAGCAAAAGGTGTTTCTCTGTATGGGCACTGAGAAACAAGTGGAAAATGGAGCACAGATTGGGAAGAACTGTTCAGCTATTACTCAAGAAGCAATTCCACTTGGGCAGAACAGCATAGCAGCTCTGAATGCTACTGTTTTTAGAAGATTTTTTATATATATATATATATATATATATATATATATATATATATATATATATATATAAAAACATCTTAGGCAGCTTTTGCAGTAGGGTGTGCTTAGAAAGAATACAATACACAGTTCAGATAAAATCTTCAGTGCCATATAAAATGTTTTTTGAAGTGGGGGGAGAAGACATACCTGGCAAGGTTCTCTCTCGCTATCTTTTGATTTTCTGCAACTTTAAAGTGCCCTAGTAGTTTATTCCATTATGCTTACTTAATTTTGTGCAATTGTATAAAAATCCCAAAGGACTGTTAGTGAGACACAGCATTTTGGAAGTTGTAGGGATTAGAACAAAAGAGAAGAATAATTTTGAAGAAATGTCATCTAGTTTGTGTCTGCTGGTTGATTTTGTACGGCAGGCATTCTTTTCCAAAGAGGGTTATAATAAACCCAGCCATCTCCCTGCAATTCAAACAGAGAACAAGATTACTCAGTTGAAGAAAAAATTTCCATGTAAATTCAATGGCGAATGCTAATTGTCCTAGGAACTGAGTAGTACACTACTGCCCAGAGACTGACCATAACCATAATATCTGAAACCACAATTTGATCCTTCTCACTATCCACAGTTTAAACAAGCCACAGTTGCTTGAGTTTGGATACCTTCAAGAAACCGACAAATTTCAAATCAGAAGCTGAATTTACAAGTACAAAACTGGAGAGTTGGAAGGGGACTACCTATGCCTGAGGCTCACTATGATTCCCTTAGCAGAAAACCAGAGCTTTCTAATACATCTAGGAACACAGGTGACCATTGTTCTCACCCTGGCATCTGATTGGCTACTGTGAGAACAGGAAGGAGTACAGGTAGATGGGCTCTTTTTATGTTCTTATAGGAAGCTGCCTTACACTATGCGAGACTATTGATCCATCTAGCTCAATATTGCCCACATTGTTTGGCAGTGCAAGGTTTCAGATAAGAACATCCCCAGTCCTACTAGGAGAAGCCAAGGATTGAATTTAGGCCCTTCTGCATACAAGTCAGATGCTCCAACACTGAACTACAGATGAACTGAGTCAGTGTATAGTCTGGCCCTTACAAGACAAGAAAGCCTAATTTTGGTCTTCCTCCCTAGGCGCTAGAGATTCTTCACCATAGCAGCTAATAGTTCATGTTAGGAGATCTCTAGTTCAAATCTCAGCCACAGACTCAGGGAGTGGCTTCAGACAAGTCACAATATCTTATGCTTGCAAGATAAGGATAATAATACTAACCTACCAGACAGGATTGTTGCAAATGTGACTTATTAATATGAAGACAAAACTACAGTTCAGTTCCAAAAAGAAGCATATGCACTGAGCATATAGAGAAACTGAAGTGAAGGCATTCATCTATAAAATAAAGTGGCAAGAAAAGCGTTCCAGCAGAGGCTATTTATATTCAACCATCTTCTGTTTATATGTGAACTTTTCAAAAGAATGCAAAGAACTAAGCAGAGGAATATTTTTTATATTTACAGAGGCAAGCAGTAGCCCCTATGACATGCTGGAAGGTTGGCATTTTAAATATTCAACTTGTGTTGAGTTACTTACATCTTTGACGAAGTACTTAGTTTGCCACGGTTCTCCTGTCTCAGCCCGGAGTCGTTCTTCATTTCTCTGCCGCTCCTCAAGTGCTTTCTTATGCTCTGTTGCCTTATCAATGTCCCCGTCCCTCAGAGACTCTGTCACATGTTGCCACAGCTTCCTGAATTAAAAAAGGTACAACTGACTTCAAGCTCTCTTGGCAGGTCAGTGTGTTGTCAATACATGCAGCACACATGAGCAGAATCCACAGCTATCATCTTGGCTCCTCTCAGATTCAGAATAAGGTGAACCAAAAGGCAAGAAGGAACTGCCACCGCATCCTGGAAGTGCTTTCCCTCCAGAAAAAAATTATGAGGAACTTGCAGTGCAATATAGAATGTAGCTGTTACCCAACTGAAGAATAAAAATGCATGGCAGCAGTGGACAACCTCAGTGGAGCCACATTTAATGAAAGTGTCAAACCATTCTGTGAAGAGCCTTTAATTCTCTGGGGCACTTTTTGAGAGAGCCTCCTATGCCCATTTTGGTTTTCCTTAGGTTTCTCTAACACATTTTTTTTAAAAATAAATAAAAAAAGCCACTTTGGCTCCCACAAATATGAATGAAAAAGAAATGCAGGCATCTAAGTGTACCCAATAAGTGTTAATTGTGAAAACATAAAAGAACTTCTCTTACCTGGACTCAAATGGCCCTTGTTTCTCAATGGGTCGGACTCGTTTTCTTGTAACAGACAGCTTTGTCAAGTCCATGCATTTTGTCTCTCCATTGTTGTAGGTGAACTCAAGGATGCTATTCCATTCACCTTGCACTCTACAGACAACAGTGTTGGTAGCATTCTGTTTCACCTCACCAGTAACCCTAAAAAAACAGCATTCAAAAAGTAAAATGTGACAATAGGTAGATTAGCCCACGCTCTGTATTCATGTAGGGTTACAGCTCACATTGTGTTATTTATTTTTAGAAACAGGAATACATGCAAGTTCTAGTATAGCAAGATTTGAGTGCTTGTCATCTTATTTGCAAATGTGTTTTAAAAAGCTACATTTCTAATGTTTTAACTGTGCAGCTAGTTCAAAACAGTTTTCAAAAGAAACAAAATAGTAAACTTAGGAGCCCACTAATTATTTTTGCGCTCATCTCTTGCATTTTACTTCTTTAAAAATCATTGTTTTCTATTTAAGGCAGCTCAAGAATTTCATGCCATGGAGGATGAGAGAGAGAGAGAGAGAGAGAGAGAGAGAGAGAGAGAGAGAGAGAGACTTACTAAGTATGTGGATTGCCAATTAATACTGAACAACAAAGTTTAATGGGAACTTCACCAAATTTGCCAAATCTAACATACCAAAAAAAAGAAGCATTTTGCTTACAATTCAATGCTAGATGAGTTTCTGGTGGTCTCCTCTAAGCTTTCTAAGATAGGAATACATTAGGCTGTTCCTCTGCATCAAGGGTGGCTACCCTGTAGCCCTCTGAATGTTGCTGGACTCCAACTCCCATCAGTCCCAACCAGCATGGCCAATGGTCAGGCATAAAGGGAGCCACAGTCCAGCAACCTCTTGAAAGGCCATTGGTTGGCCACTGCTACCTTAACATACTGATTACAGAGAAGTATTGCAGATTTTGGATTACAGAGAAATATGCAGTTTTCCCAACATCCTGTTAAATAGATGATATACTCTATTTTAGGTAAAACTCCCAATGTTTCCCTAACATTATTTTAAACCTAAGCAAATGCGAATTGTACTATGGAAGCCAACTTCTGCCTCAGCAATTCAGCTGTGCACAATACAATTCCGCTGAATAAAAAGTATTTAATAGTAAAGTTCTCTGAAAAATCTATAGTAACATTATTTTCATTACAATATCAACTAGCAGCAGAGTCACTATGACAGCATTTTCTCTCTCTTGTACTTATGACTACAAAAAAGCTCATACAAACACTAATCCAAAGTTCCACTGGAAATTGAAACTACAGTCAAGTGCTTTGATATATTTGATTTATTTGAAATAGTTATTGGCCATCTTTCAGGGCAAATGCTCTCTCAAGGCACTTTATATAGAAGCATAAAATTAGGAAGCACAATTTCAATAGCACAACACAATACATAACATTCCGCTATTATTTCCCACTACTTCCCTGCCAGGGGCCAGAGTTCAATCAATCTTTTGCAAATATTTAACTAGTTAAATAAATCAAGGTGGTTTTAGATGCTGAAAATCTAGTTGAGATTCCTGCATTGCAGGGAGTTGGACTAGATGACCCTGAGGACCCCTTCCAACTCTACAATTCTCTGAAGATCCTTTTTGAGTTACTGAGACTCTTTGACTTGAAAGGGACATTCCAACAAGCATCAAAAGTATTTTAGAAAAGGTTTAGCTTCCTTTTACATGTCCTTCTCAAGTTTTCAGAAGAAACAAAGTGGCTTGCTTAAAAGAGGAAGATGAAAAGATGCCATTCCCATAAGAAAAGTTACCCGCAATTGATTCTGCACTACATTACACAAAAGGCCTGCCAACTAGAAATACTTACCGGTGAAGCTTGCCACCATAGAATGGTTTGGTATGGAAAGTAATACTTGCAGAGTATCCCGTTTTTGCACAATTAACACTGACTTTTCCTCCCAGTTCTACCCAAGGGACAGTCAGAATTGACCGAGCGTATGCACAAGGCAGAGAAAACGTGTATTCCTCTCCATGTTCCAAGAGACTTAAAATACCTGCGAGACAAGAGAGATTCACATCAGCTCCACAATATCAGAAACAAATAATTCATACTCCCCATACTTATATTAGAGGATGCAGAGAACCAGGACTTTTTTTATCATTTAGTATCATCAATAATATATCACTTACTTAAGGTGACAACAGCCCTTTTCTTTTAACTCACAGAGGAGCTACTTCGACGAACAGTATAGGGTTGTATGCAACCAAGCTTGTTTGTTTATAAAAATATTTATATACTGCTATTTCATAAAGTTATCAAAGTGGTTTACAACAAAAGTACATAAAAGCATGCAGCAAAAACCATATTAGAAAGATTAAAATCAGTTGTTCTGTTAGTGCAAGGACTTTTGCCTATGCAATATAACTTCCTCTCCCAGAGACTGAGACACACACACACACACACACACACACACACACCCGCCTGCAAATATGCTCTGGAGGGTTGGGAGATCCCTTGGAATAGATGGGTGGAAGTCCTATTGCATAGGAGGAAATCCTTGCTCTAATAGGGCATTGTTGGATACAACCCATAGTATATCTGTTAGGAAATTATGATAACTGACTGTAAAGACAGAAAATATACCTCCTGTTTTCCTGTGAGAGATAAAATTCATTTGGTTCATCTCTATTTACATTTTCTACTTAAGAGGCCAACATAGTTTAGAACAGTAAAGCCTATGACCCTCCCCCCATCACAATTTCTCTACATTTCTGAGGCTTGCTGGTATCTATGTCTCACTGTGACTTGTCAACGACAAATATTAACTGTCCCACTCAAGATTAGTTCCACCAAACAACCCTACATTACAAAAATGTCTCCACTGTATAATAAGTTGAGTAAGTTTAGTTTTCAGTGCAGGATGGACGGCGTCACCTCTCGCAAGGAACTAGAGCAAAGCAACAGTTTCAGAAAAAGGTGTCTGTGCGCCTGAAATTCTGTAGGAAATATCTGAAATTAACAGAAATGTGCAATGCAAAAGAAGCAAAGAAGAAACTGTTGATACTGAATGGAATGCATACTAGGGCCAGGTAGGCATCATAAAAGAAGACACAAAAGACATAATCTGGAGACAAACTTTTTTTTATCATTTTCACATGCTACAAGATTACCAAACTTTGTTGATCATCCCAGCTGCTCCCAAAACAATTGAGGTCCCCTGTAAGTGCTGACAGGACTGGAGCCTGTCTTCTTCTCTGACCAAGAGACCAAAGAGAGTTTCCTCTTGGAGGGAGCACCTAATCCTGTAGGCTGTTGCATCAGCACCTGGCTGGGTCAGAGGGCATAAAAGCTCAGCTGCCCTTGGGTGGAAGGCTTGCCACCAAAAAGGTGACACTAAAGGGGTTCATTCCTCATAAGGTGTCTGTGCTTCCTGCACAGGGTGAGAACCTGGACAGTGAATTGTATGACTGGAGAAAGTTGCCAGATTCTCCCAGGGCAAGAGCCTGCAATGAGAATATGAGGCAGGATTGGAGTGTGGCAGGGACTGGGTGGTTTGCACATGCTTTTAGTAAAGCTGTTCTTAACCAGCTAGGTACCTTCTGGGATAACTGATGGGTAGTAGTACATTTTTATTGTTGGGCTGTTATTTATATCATGGGCTTGTGAAGAGCTGCCTTTATCTCAGTGAACATGGTTAGGGAGAGAAATGGCCATGGGAGACAAGTTATCACAGAAGTCGAGGAAGAGGCTATTTACAACTTGATTCTTGCTCCCACCTCTCCCATGGCTGGGTTCCTGGTGGTTGATCTGCTGTGGGCATCAGCCTGCCCATGGTGCGTATGAGACCTGGGTGGGCAAGCTGGGAGTTGATCTGACTCAGCTCTGCCCACCTGACTACAGCATCAGCATCAGCTACAGGGATAGGGCAGCAGTGGAGTGGATGTGGCCCACAGTACTTCCATCTACATCACCAGAAAAAACCCTGTCTTGGAGCTGGTTGTTAGGGCCTGTACCTGTTGTCGGGCCAAGAAGACAGTCAACGAGGGTCACTGCTGGCTTACCATCTACTCTGCTGCTCACCAGCTTATCTGACCAAGCTGATGGGCATGGTGATGGAGGAACCCAGAACAATAGTCCTGGATGACGTCAACATCTATGCAGAGGATGCCTCCGGTGTTCCTTTTCAGGACTTCAGGGCCTCCATGACAGCCATGGGGCTGTCCCAAGTTATCAATGACCCAACACATTGGCCAGGGCACACCCACACTCTGGTCTTTGCTCCAGATGGAGGAAGGGGTTGTCTGGAAGTAGCAGGGAGGGTACAGATCATCCTGTCCTCATGGACAAACCACTTTCTGGTGAAGTATGGTCTAATGGCTTTGATCCAGCCCTGCAGGGGTGGGGGACTGAATTGGATGGCCCACCCCCACCACTGGAGATTAATGGAATCCAATGGATGCCTGAATGCCCTGGGCTTTTTTCCCAGTGGGTAGAGCAGACAATCCGTTTGAAACTTCGTTGCAGGGTTGAACAGTGAAGCACATTGAGCTCTTGACAATGGCTATCCTTGAGCATCTCTGGCACCATGGAGCCCTTTCTTCACAGGTTAGATCAGTGTTTCCCAACCAGGGGCCATATGGCCCCTGCCCCCCCCCAGGATATTCCGGGGGGGCACAGATCAAAATCTCATAAATGGGAGGCCACAGCACACAGCTGCCCCCCCTGGCTACGTCCATGGGCAGGCCACAGGAAGGAAACAAGGTCAGAAGGGGGCCACGGTTGGGAAAAGATTGGAAAACACTGGGTTAGCTGACAAGTAAAGCACAAGTGGTGAAAGACACACTGTGAAACCGACCAAACATGTGTGAACCTATTGTAGCAAGTGGCTAATTGCCGCATTCTCCACTTACCTTCGCCAACCATAGTCACTCCTATTGACATTCCTAGAAATTTACTTTTAGTCCAGACGTGAGCATTGACACACATATTCCTTTCTACACATTCGGCATAAAACCCTGAGACTGGAGGGTGATGGGACACTTGTTCCGCTACAAATCTGACTGTGTGGTAGTCCGACTCTGCTTGTTCCTGTGAGTCTTCTGAGACAGTCCCTTGCTCAGAGAGGGAATGGGACGAAGAGTTACTACTCGTGTCGGACGGTACTCGGCTCCTCCACGAGCAGTGAAACGTTTCCCCGATGATCGGGTTGTATGGCTTTTTCGCTATCGCCCCTTTGCGACCTTCATGAAAGGAAGTGAGGTAATATTCAACAAAGCGGATCATCCTCTCCTCGGGGCTGGCGCCGCTGGAAATCGCAATGAAGAGATCTGGGTGGGACATGAAGTCAGCATACATTTCCAGCAAAGAGCGTTTCTCTAATATAAAAGTAGGGAGTACCACCTGAAAAGAAAGAAAGGCATGAAGCACACCTAAAGCTTCAAATTGCAAGCAAGGCAGTGATACCTGTAGGATAAGCGTATAACGCTTTTCTAAGCAAAGACCACAACCTTAACTAGAGCAAACAAGAGGAAGACATGTTACTTTGTGTATTCTTAAAACGCTATGAAATACTTCCTCCCTCTCCTCTTCTTTAGGTGTTCCAACACAGTGGAGGGTGGCTGTCAGAAGCTAAGGCATCACATACTTATCGGGGCTCCCTGAGTGTTCTAGAACCCTGATTTTCCAGGGCTCAGAAATGTACACCAAGCCTCCACAAGTGCAGGAAGCTTCTCATTTCAGTCCATGGTGGTCAATAGGAATGACAACCTGGGGTGAGATGGAGCTAGTACACACACACACACACACACACCGAGCAGATTCCTTATTACACAAAATAATTGCTAAATAAACAATTCTGAGAGTGCAGATCAACTAGTTGATGTAAACTCAACTGGTAGGAATGTCTTCAGCGAAGGCTTTTTTTGTGGGAAGGGGAGCAAAGGCTTAATTCCAAGTTAATTAAGCCGCCTGTGCAAATCCAGATATGGCTGGGCCAGCCTTCAGTTACAGAAGCGCTTCCCTCTCAATTTCAAAAAGATTAATGTTTTAGTCACTTACTCTTGTTAAGTCCATGCCAAGTTTGAGTTGAGACAGGAGATGCAAGATAACGCTACGCTGTTCTTCCACGGCTCCAAGGTCATCCTCTTTAAGTTCACATGTATCCTCTATCTCCTCATCTGGGTTTATTTCCTCTGGTTCCTAGCGTAAATTCCAAAAACAAATGACACTTCAAATAATTTGCCAGACCTAAATATCTGGGCTTTATAACTTAATCCCTCTTCCTCCCAAGCACGACGGTTCAGTCATCCTCCCAAACCTCACAGATAATCACTCATGTCTCAAGCAACATAATTTGTAGGAGTGATACCGAACAAGCCACTTAACAGTTAAGGCTGCAAGCTTCAATTAACAGTGCAATCCTGAGAATGACAGATCAGAAGAAAAACTTAGTCCCAATTAAACATCCTAACTAATTTCTCGGGCTGACTGAAGAGAATATCACTGTTCATCTTCCACAGACACACTAGCTCTCTTCTCCCTATGGAAGTTTTAATTTTTAAAAAAAACAAATTTTATTTTTAGTTTCTCTACAAAACTAGCTCATATGTATGATTTCACTTCTAGGAATAAGAGACACAAGCTAGTAAAGCGACAACCAATGTCAGTGTATCTCTTTGGACTTCTGCAATATGGGTGGGATTTCATTTTTTTTGTGTCTCTAGGGTGCTATTAAAATAGGAATTATTATACAATCTGGATTTCTACATTGATAAAAAAACTAAAGATGGTTTAGCAATGAATAGTAGCCTATGCTTACGAGTTCTTATGCTGTCCAGGAGCATTCTTTAATGATCTCAAACACCCACCTCAAACACACTCAGGGTTTTGGTAATACAGTATGCACATTTACTTGATCTGTTAATTAAAAGCTGGGTGTTTCATCAACTGCATTTTAACTTCAGCTGATAGACCTGCTTAACAGATAGGTATTATCATATTTTGTCTTTGAGGGAACAAAAATTTTATATTTCTAGTACTTGCTGTCAATTTCCTGAAATGAACAAGACAAAATCACTGAGTGGGAAATTTAAAAAACCACTTTAATAACAATTAAATGTAAAACAAAAATAAGAGTAGTAGCATATGTTATGTTTAATGCTAATCATACTCAGTTTCTCCTATGTAGAATGATGACTTCAAGTATTACAAGATAGAAAAAAGTGGGAACAGTAAAAGTTCTCTGACAGACTTGCCCTGAATATAAAATGTGCCAACACACAAAAAAGAAAGAAATGAAGTATAGCCTGCATTTATCCATGTATCACAGGATATGAAGTTTACTCTCCCAGAAGGAGCTCCTGCTTGTCCTAAGTGGAATAGCCAACTACAAAACGGCTATAGACCAAGCATAGCAGAAGTTTTTAGTAAGATGACCTGGCTTGCTGGACTCAAAGGTCTATTAGCTCCAATGGCAGAGAGGGAATGATATATTCAGTATCATGTCTCACCTTGGAAGAGGCAGACTGAAGACAAAGACAGATAAGGCACACCAAGTATTTGTTTTTAATTAATTTTAATACTGTATTTTAAATTGCTGTATCCCACTCTGGAACCTTGTGGTGAAAGGCAGGTAACATTCTGAATAAACAACAAGGAGTCTTAACTACTTGACCACTATGGTATCTATCAAAATGAGCAAAGCCTATTCGAACATACGGGCCCAGGAGTTACCCTCCATATGCCACAAAATGTTTGTCAGTGATATTAATAAAGACTGATTATAGAATAGAATAACTGCGAATGCTTATTGTGTCCTTCAAAGCTCTACTGAATAGACATCTTCCTTTAATAGTTCCTCGGAAAGGTGCAAAAACATTTCCCCCTCTTCCCTGCTTTCTCTACAGGCACCAAAATGCATCAGTATTTTAGGCTGTGACAACGATTCTCCAACAGTAGGTCTGGGAATGCCAGTGGGTCCCAGTGTACTTTCAAGTGGGCCTCACTGGCACAGCCCACACTTGCCCGCTCTGCCCCTGCCATTTTGGTTGGACTGATGCCAGTACCAGCAATTCCTTGCTGAGAAAGATGGGTGGGAGTCAGAGTTGGGGTGGGGGAGGAAAGGGAGTTTTCCCTTCTCTGAGAGGAAAGGGCAAGAGCAGGGGTCAGCAACCTTTTTCAGCTGTGGGCCGGTCCACTGTCCCTCAGACCATGTGGTGGGCCAGACTATATTTTAAAGGGGGGGGGGGAATGAACGAATTCCTATGCCCCACAAATAACCCAGAGATGCATTTTAAATAAAAGGACACATTCTACTCATGTAAAAACACGCTGATTCCCAGACCGTCTGCCGGCCGGATTGAGAAGGCGATTGGGCCGCATCTGGCCCCTGGGCCTTAGGTTGTCTACCCCTGGGCAAAAGGAATGGAAGGAAATTAGAGATGCAAAAGGCCGATACTTAAAAATAAGTAGCAACTGGAAATGGAAAGAAAGGAGATGAGAGGAAAGCTGTTGCAGAAGAAAGAAGTGAACATGAAAGGGTAAGGGAGGGGAAAAGGAAAAACTGGCAGCTTAGGTAGATAAGGCACAAGTGTTAAAGGAGAAGAAATAACAGAAGATGAATAAAGACTTTGAAATGGGGGGAGAGTATAATATAAAAAGACTTCTCCATCTAGAGCCTCTGAATCAGCAAATTTTAGAGATTTCCGAAGTGGAATTAGATATCAATAAAGAACGATGTCAGTAACTGCCAGCTGATTATGCCAGTCACTGTCTCTACCTGCCACATTTTGTAATTGTTTCTGCCCCTGCCCTGAGACCCAACAGTTTTGTAAGTGGTAGTCTTCAGTCCTCTCTAGTGGGCCCTGGGGGTAGAAAGTTTGAGAACTGCTGGGATACCTGAATTAATTTCCCCACAACTCAGACCAATTAGTCCACCGGTTTGTTTAGCACTCCTTCCTGTAAGCAGATGCCTTGGCCTTATTTGGGCAGCAAGCACTATTTTCTCATCCACCTGCTCCGCTCATGTCACACCATATTCTACCCTGTGCCATCCATGGCAAGCAAATGACTATCAAATTGCTCTTCTCTCTAGCAGACTGACTACTCTTTAGTGTCTACAGATGAACTGCTAACCTAGGCATTTTAGCCAGAACTAGCAGCCACCACAGCTCTGCATACACACCTCTCTTATTTGGCTTCTCACCTGAAATGTTGCTTGCTCTTTTTTTCTGGGATGGAACTATGGTGGATATTCATCCAAGTACGGGCAGAAACGTAGCTGAGAGAACAGCCACATTCACACTACTACTGCTATCGTGGAAACTCAAAAGCTTTGCGACAGGGCTTGCTCATTCCAGCAACTGGGAGAGAATACTAAGGAACAGGGGACACAGGAGCAGAATGGAGGTGGGGGGGGCAGCAAGAACAGCATAGGAAGTGGGCTATGAAACTGACTCTTGCCTATGGCTGATGAGGGAGATGCGATTTCATTTTAAATCATCTAGTTGCATCTTACTAAATGAGTTTATTTATTTGCTTGTATTTGTATTTACTTGTATTCCTCTCCCAGCCTTGAAGTTCCCTGCTCACGGCATACTGCACTCCGAATTCTATTCAGTTACATACACTCATCATTTAGGAATGCTTGGGTGTGTGGAGATTTCTGCCTCAGTGAAGAATGGGTTGGGCACCAGGTCTTTTCAGGTACAATTCAGTAACTCTTCTACGTAACACCGTCAAGTGCTGCAAGCAACAGGGTGTGTAGTGGGAATTTGCCATCTCCTACAGCAAAGTATGGTGGTAACCAGGGAGAAGTAAAGAAAAGCTGTAAACAGCAGTCATCAGAACAGGAGCAGCAGCCACGATGGAGCAGGTAGGGAAAGGGAGCCTATTTTCTTGCATTGTCTCTCCAGGGTGCGAACAGCTGCTGAACTGCCAGTAAGTATACTGGCATCACATTCTTCCAGTAAGGGTATTCCACTTCTGTAACTCAGTTTCTTGTTTGGAAGCAACCATGATTCAAAGCCTAGCTTTGGCTTCCAACTCATTAAAAAAAACTTAAACACACACGCACTTTAAGTAAAGTTTAAATCAAATGGGCAATCACTAAATTTCTTCATTTTTAATGTGGGAAATGAAGAAATGACAGCATCCGTTCACTACAACTTTCATGCCAAGGGTCATGGTTTGCTTTCTGAAATATGGTCATATTACTATTTTTTTTATAGCTTTCATTATACCCTTTCAATTTAAGGTATTTTAAGATCAGATATGTAGTTTTACAATGAGATCTTACAGCTTGTTGCCCCATCTGCTGTTGATTTTTAAGAATGGTATCTATAGATTAAGTGACAAAAAATTATATTAAAAACATCCAATTTCATTCTCACTTTATCTTGACTGATTTGGGCACATATACCTGGAAAGGTTTTCACCGTTTAATCTGCTTATGGCTTTGTAACTATATTTAACTGCATGGGATTTATTATAATTTACTTAATTATTCCTTTCATCAATGCTCGCTTTTCCATATTTCCTCCTGTTAATGACAGAAGGGAAAAAGCTACAAGTTAAGAAGTGATACCTGTACTGATACTGTGTTACTTTTTCTGTTTACACTCACAGAAACTGTTCACACTCTGATTTTTCTCAATGATGCCTACTCAAAAGAGTTGTATATTAAAAGCCTGAACCATCCCCATTTCTTAAGTAAAGGAGGGAAAAACCAGAAACAAAGCACACAACAGGGGCTTTCATGTTTCCTTACCCTGGTTAGCTGACTGGAACCTGAAATGGACTGCTCCTCTCTGATCGATGATGGCTTGTTTTGATCTGCTGGAAAATTCTGATCTGCTCCATTTTTGAAGTGGTTTGGCAGGGAGATCTTTGGTTCCAACCAACTGATAGTTGTCCCTGAAGCAAACGAGAGTTTACGCTGAAACTTGCTCATATTCTAGAAGCGTATTTTGTTTTGTTTTTTTCAAAAAGGCAGCTGTCATTAAGCAGCTTTACTCCCCCCTCCCCCCAAAAAGACTAAAAAGCAACTGAACTTGCTCAAGCAGCTACAAAAAAACAAAGATGGGTGCAGGAGAACACCACCTCCTCGGGTCATTAGAATGATGCCTGTGATTGGGCCATGATGAAACACACAACTTGCTCTGGCGGAGGAGGAGATGGGGTTACGAAAGGTGTAATCAGACACCAGTTAAAGAACCCAATAAGACCGGATTGTTACGTAATCCCATTGGACAGGTTGCAGCATCGACATTCTAGCAACACCATCAGGGGAAACAATTGCAAACTGCAATTTATTTCTAGTAAGTAAAGCTAAAACTAAAGAACACATGTTTTGCCAGCGGTCTTGTTGGGGTGATGACAGGGGGTGGGTGGGAATACTTGGTTTTGCACAGCTGAATAAATCTCTGTTGAATAAATAATAGTTGCTTGAAAATAAAAGCTGCATCATTTGGAAAACTGTCACCCGTTCGTTTAATGATTCTGGTGTCTCCAATTACCTCCCAGCTAGTCTATCGGAATGGATACAATTCCTCATCAATAATGAAAATGTTCCATTCTGTTCTCAAAGGCTAGTGTGTGTAGACTCTAATAATGCCCTATTAAAAGAAACACATACACAAACTTGAATAAAAGAACAGTCAAGCTGGGACATAAACATTACTGGTAACTTGGCATCTTCTGCTGATCACAGTGCTGGATTCTGAGCTGAGCTGTTACACCATACAAGGACCCTGGGGAAGTTCAGCAGCAGCAGCTATCTAGGTTGACTGAACATTCCCCTTTGGGTATGATCTGAAGGCACACGAGGCCACCACCATTTGGAAACTAAGCAGGTCTGGTCTGGGTCTGGCTGGTGCCTGGATGTTGACCACTTAGGAATGCCATGTACACCATTGTGAATTCCATGAAAGGAGTGATGTAAACTCATGATAGGCAAATGCTAAAGTGCAAGCAGCAAAGTGGGAACGTAAGAACTCCAAAGTACTGAATGCATTTAAATGTGTTTCCTATTTTGCATAGGAGAGAAAGATCAAATCAAGGCTTTATTAAAAGAAGAAGACAGAGCAAATATAACTCACCAGTAGGTAAGGACCCTTTTTGTTGCGACGCATGCTGGAGCTGAAGAATGTGGAAACAATCATTTAAGCAATTCATTGTGGCCATAGAGGTTGCCTTGAGCATCAGCAGGTCTTGGTCCAAGGAAGAAAGATGGCCAGAGGAAGGAAGACATTCTATGTTCCTTATCAAGTCTCTCTGCTGTCCCTCAGCTTGCGACATCATCTAGCAGGCAAGCAATGCACAAAAGGCTGAGGTTTGGGTCATCTGAAACATCAACTGAACTCTCATTTACCGAAAACTCATTGTTATTCAAATTCAGTATGCCAACGTAACATTATGAAAAGAGCACTTGGGCTTCATCCAATCCTCTGAACTCTTCAAACATCCAAACTATATAGATTGTTAAATGAAGTTACTTCTTACTTCAGTGGAGGCAGTGGGACAATGTCCTTCACCATGCCCAAGAGCTAACGGCTAGTTATGGGGGCACAGGACAGGTCATACGTAGCCTGCCTTCCAGCAAAAAGGAACAGCCAAGGGCTCAGCAAAAACATCTGGGGTGGGTGTGACTGCCTCCATTGCCTCCCAGGTCTCTGCCTAATTATAGGGCCTGCCTTGCCTTGCAGAAATGGCTTGAGACCTCAGATGGTTCTTTAGTCAAATTATCTTGGGAAATAACTATCTACAGGTAAACTCACCCAGCCAGTTTATTTGCCTAACCTACTCATTCAAACCAGCAACAATATATTGCATATTCAGACTAAATAAGCAACCACACACACACAAAAATCTATTTTTAAAAGCACCATATGATGGTGCCAATCCATTCCTTTAGAACAACAATAATATAAATGATCACATTCCACTCCTTTGCTGACACCTATGGCAGCAAATTGTTAGTTATTTAATTTATTAGTATTGCATTTTTATTGCCAGGGAGAGGCGATTGTGGGCCTTTTTGCCTTGCATTCCAAAATAACACAATTAGCCTTGGTTAGGCCAGTGGGTTGGGATGGGGGAAGGTGGAGAAGACAACCATTTACTGTGAAATGTCTTGGGCTGAACCTGCATGGAAGAAACATTTGTGCTAATAATCTACTACACAAAAGTAACAGCTCTATATTAAAAAAGAAGCACTATTCTTTTCTCTACTCAAAACAAATTTTATCTTTTGGGGATGCTGCAGATGGGATGGAAACCAGGCAAGATATCACATATCTCCAGAGTCCTGTACTTTCCCTCTTGTCTTGTCTTAACCACCTCCTCTCTAAATGAAATACTTCAGCATTGGTTTTAACCACAGTCAAAGGTTAACCACCATTCTTCACCATCTTGAAGCCTCAAACCTGTCTAGTTCTCTGTCCTGCTTGTTTTTAATGCTCTTTTTAGACAGAGGAAAGTCAGAAATGTGGTATGGTTAACACTGCCGGAGCAAAGCCAAGCACCAACCTAGACGTTAAGACACAGTAGTAGAAATAGCTCTGCTTTGGATTTATTGAGACTTTAGAAATCCACCTTTTGAATCGAACTAGGTTCACCCTGACTTTCATCATAGTTGGTGCTCAGTAGGTATGAGGAGTTACCATATCCTCACCCCTCAAACCCCAAGGGTAAAAAAGGATGTCAATGGATCCTAAACTCCAGTGTTTTCTACTTTGTTTTGAGCAGATGATGAGCAAGCAGCACAGGACGTCTTGTCCATGATCACTTGACAGAGTACTGAGAGCACAACTGGGTCACTCTACTTTTTGGCTATGCGATCTATTATGCATGGCGATCTCAACCTTCTGTAGCCAGCAATGAGAGCAGATTACATAGATAATTCACTGTGCAGTTTATTCAAACGAATATAAGGGAGGCTACGAGAGGGAGACTGATAGAATTTCATCACCATCCGGTGCTACATTCCAGCCCTAAGACTTATTACAGTAGTGATGATTGAAATAGTCATGAATTTGTGTTTCCTGCTCAGTTTCCTAATTTAAAGAATCATGGTCTGAGCTTGCTTTTCAAGAAAGATCCAATCCCAAGTTCAGAGAGTAAGGTATCTCCCCACCCACTGCCACCCCTGTCAGGTCAAGATAAATCCATGAGTTAGATTTTCTTTCTCAACATGAAAGGATTATTTATTTATTAAATTTATACCTTGCCTTTCCATACAAAATACTCAAGGAAGCCAACAATAAAATAAATAAGAGTAAGTCACAACTATCACCCCCGGGTACCCAGATAAGGAAGTATAGAGAATGGAAATAGCAGTTTATCAATTACTAGTTTTGTACTAGCGACCCATGATTAAGGCAGCGAAGGATAAGAGCACATGTTGACCTCAATGCTCACTGCCAACCTCAACCTGAGTAGATTAAGGGAAAAGTAACCAGAATAAGTCATTGATGCTGCAATGTGTAAATTACCATTATCATAAATTCAATTGTCGTGTTGAATTTCAGATAGTACAGGGACTATTTGCTTCCCAAAGCAAGCTATTCTTACAAGAAACTGGTAAAAAAAAAAAAGGTTAAGATTATACTAACCTCTCGTACATCAATTAAATGATCTGGCTGCAGAATGGGAATTCTCCTCCCAGCTGGCAGCTTGTGATGCCCAACATTAAAAAAGGAAGCTGCATTTTGGCTGGGTCTTCTCTGCACACCAGGGGAGCCACTTCCTTGAGATGCAAGAGAGAAGCTGCGAGATTTCAGAGGAGGATTGTTCTGGTGAACAAACATATATATTAGGAAATACTTGAAAACTAGTCCTTAAGTCTCCACCTTTTTTACTTATATACATATTAAGTACATAGATATACTATTAGAATATGCACTCAAGAATTTAGAAAACCCTGAGGACTGACTAAATCATCAACATAGAAGGCTTTGACCAATACTAAATATTCTTCAGAATGCAGAACTACCCATGGGGCTGCTGCTCGCCCTCTCCCACCACGCTTCAGTCTATAAAAGAGAACAGACATCTTCTCAGTGGTGCTGTACGCACTGTACACCTAATTTATATCTACAAGAAAAAACAGATTCACAGTCTAATCCCATGCATGCTTACTCAGAAGTCCATCCCACTGGGTTCAACAAGGATTATTCCTAAGTGAAAGGGCTGCGGTTTCAGTTTTAAGGACTGCATTGCCATTACAATTTAAGGAAACAGACTCCAGATATCCCAAGTGCAGAAGAGACAGTGGTCCATGGAAAAACCCAAACCTAGCTGGAAAGTTGTAGAATTTCCTTCTCTGGGTGTTTTAGAGGTGTTTAGCTAACTACCTGTCGGATTACTTAGGTTTTACTGAACAGTGCCATAAGAAGCTACGGAGAAGTTACTTAAGTGGCAATCAGAGGAGGTTCCCCTCTCTTCAACTATTACAGCAATACATGCTTAAGTTTGCAGCATCACATTTCAAATAAAACGCCATTAAAACCTAATTCGTCTTGGCATTGCTGTCCTCTCTCTATGGTAGGCTCACGCTTCTTCAGCAATTGTAATTATGACCCTTTAAGCTGCATAATTGATGGGCAGTTTAAATAACTGCTGCATAACTTAAAGTATACGTTACAGACAGTACCTTTCCAATGGCTTCAGTGTGGTGCTGTGTGCATATCTGAAGCCTGCTGACCCAATGCTGCCGTTCTTTGGCATCAGTAGCTGGATTAAAAAAATCATCATCATCATCAGAAGGAAAAGGAAGTTCAGACGCAGGCAAGGCAAGAATACAATTATTTATTTCAAGTTAAGTTTTGTTTAGGGAACGTCACTTCCAGCAATGCAGAAGGAGAGGGTGTGCAAAATGTGGGATAGATACAGCCTGTGGCACCTCTTGCTTTGGGTTACTGGTCTTATCCTGAGGCATATCATAACTCTGACCTCCCACTGCAATGGTTCTGTGATCTATGTAGCATTGGTGTCCACAGTACGCTTTTAGGTGATGCCAGGGCCAGTGGTGGAGCATATGCCTGCGCTGCCCAGGGCGGGCCCGCTCCCGAGGGGGGCGTGGTGCGGAGGGTGCCCTCCCAGGCGTGGGATAGCCGCTCGGTTGCCCGGAGCAGCGCGCTCCCTGCAGCCGGGGGCGGAGCAAGCCGCCCATGACAGACATTTGGCGCACCGCCCACCCGCGACTCCCAAGCCTCCCCCCAGTTGTCAAAATGAAGGGGGAAGAGGGGAATGCTGCCCGCAAAGTGGCGCAACTCCCCCCTTACCCATATGGCTCAGGGTAGGCTTGTGAGTCACTGGCGGGCGGGCGGTGCACCAAATATCACCCCCCTCAGTGAGGGCACCCGGGGCAGTCCGCCTCCACCCACCCATTTTCTACAGCAAACAGTGGCAAATACTGAACTAAAACAACTCCTCCTGCACTCTGATGAAGCTATACTGAAAAAGGGGGGTGCACATGGCAAAAAGGAGCGCTAGGTCCTGGTGGGCCGCCCCCTTATCCACTTGTGATTGGCCAAGCAGATAGCCAGCCAATCAGGATTTTTTTCCTTCACTTCTCACTTCCCTCTGTGGTCCCCTGGCCTTTTGCTGTGCCCCCCCCCCCATTTATGCATTTTTCACCTGGGGGCCCCCCGGTTGGAAAACACTTTTCTAACACACCCACACCTTTTCACAATCCACTGATTGGGCTGGGACAAATATGGGAATCAGATAAGTGCAACTGTAAGATATATTAAGTGTTGCAAGTATTCACTATTAGTCAGAAGAAACATTCCAGTCTGGACGGCAACAGAAAACTCCTCTTCAATGAAATGTGGCGTTTGTCTGAACGCCTGTGTAAAAGGGTCAAGACCTATCAGCCCTCATTCTTCAGCTGTCACATTTTGCAACTATGCATTTTAGAAAAGATTTACAGCACATTGATTGGTTACGTCTCTTGTTTTGACTAAAAGCACTACTCTCCCCAAACGATGCATATAGAAAAAATGTGACTGTTTTCATGCCAACTATCAAAGTGGAATGGTTAACATGATTTCAATTGTTTAAAAATTTTTTTTTTAAAAACAACAGCCTTGAATTAATCTCAAGAGCACATGGTAATTACAATATATAATTTTGTATATACCTATAATACTCATATAAATATTTTACCACATGGAGAAGTTATATTCACCAACATTTGTGTTATAGTCATTATTGCTAAATTAAATTAGAGGATTTCACTTATCTTTAATATTTCTCTTGTCTACTATGCATTTTTTTATGTAAAAAGAAAGTGCTTTATACCTCTAGCAGCTTAATTTGTAAAAAAAAAATCTTGTTCAAATTCAGACACAGTAATTTTTCAGAACATACAAAACAGCAAGCAGACACTGACTCGAAGAAGACAGCTACCCAATGACAAGCCAAGAAGAAGCAAGGCTTCCTCCTGGTGGGGAAGTCCAAGAACTACAGAATCTTACCTCGCAGCTTATATTGTTCTCCACTAGCTGCATTCACCGTGAAGGTATGAGAATCTTCGTCACTAGGAGAGATCACAGCTCCAGCCAGCTGTAATGTACCCCTGGGCTTCTGGTTTCTCAGCTGTTCATTCACAAAATATTCCAAGAGACCAGCTTCATTGTTCAAGACAAAATACCTGTAGTTTTGAGAGAATAAACCATGTAAAAGTAAAGCAAGACTAAAGGTTAAACATATTTAGATATTTTGGGATTACAGAAAACTTGGGTTGTGTCAATAATAGAAGTGATTAGTTTTGGAATGCCCATCAACTGACTGATCAAATATTCCATGAAGTCAAGGGCAGTCATTGTCTGCCTTGAAGACCAGTCTGCCAGCTATAACCAGTTTCTTCCTGTTAGTTCAATAAATTGACTCCCCACTCGGTGAATAAGCTGCCTCTGGGTCCACAGTCATGCTAAATATACAGGCTGAGGGACAGGACCTCAGATCCTGCAGTTCCCCAGACTGGCAAGGAAGTCCTTCTACCACAAAGGAATTGCACATGTTCGTGAGCATTTTGTCCTTAGAAAAATATTATTTCTCCCCTTGGTATATAACTCTGTGCTGCTACTGTTTTTGATGTGGGGGTGGTGTGGCTTTTCAGAGCAGCACTCTGAATGTAGGCCTGAATGTTAGGGGATTAGGTCACCTAAGTTCATCAAAATACTCTCTTGTCACCAGAAAACCTCTTGAACTTGGAACTGGCTTAGAGGGACTGTGTCTGCTGTTGGGCCATAAAAACAAACTAGGAATACCAGTGCTGTGCCATCCTCCTTTGCTGCTCAGTAACCTCAGCGACTGAGCTGGCTGAAGTGGTCTCTGGTAAATTTTTGGAAGAACAAGGACAATTATTCTAGGCGATTTTCAATTTTCATACTGTCAGTCCAGCTTGGCATTTCCTAGCCTCCATGGCTATGATGGGAACGCCACAACAGACTGTTGGCAAACCGAACAGAACAGACCATACCATGAATGTGTTTTTTGCTCTGAACAATGGGAGGAGCAGTCTGAAAGGAGGGGATTCTACAATACCCCTGTGTCGTGGACAGACCACTTACTGGGAAAGTGCGGAATTCTGGTGCCAGTGTCTCCCTACAGGGATGGAGGACCAAGAGGGATGGCCCACCCATGAGATTTATGGAATCCAAGGGATTCCTGAATGATATCTGGAGCATTTCCCACAGGTGAACCTGTTGAAGATTTCATCACATTGAGAAAAAGTGAGGTAACACACAATTGACCCTGAGTGTCCTCTCAGGTGCTGCAGAGTCCAGGCAGCCCCATGGTACTTTAAGGAGCATGGAAGATGAAGCAGGCTGGATAATGACTAGAATGCAAATGACACATGTCTTATTCTGAAGCTGATCAAACACTAGTTAAGAGTCCACAACCGTGCCTACTATGCAGTAGTGCAGATGGCAAAAAAGACTTACTTTATCAGATGCACTGCACCTTCCAGTTAATGTCCAACTGAGTTTTCTAATGTGGCCTGAAGTTTGATCACACCTGCTGTTGTGGGTGGACTCGTAGTGTCCTTGGAAGCCCTTTGTGACCGTTTTGCTTTGTACTGTTGAGGACAAACTCACTTGATGCCCAAAGGACATCTCTGTTGAGTTGTCCGTTGCCATGTCTAACCTGCTGCTGCAGCCTGGTAGCATTGACAGGGTGCATGCAGCAATGCTCTCTTGACCCCTGCTCTTCTTGGCTAATAAAAACTAGCAGAAAGGGTGCGACTGGGTGGGTTCAGAATGTAGTTAACACATTTCTGCATTGGGGAGGGTCCCTGCTGTCCTCAAGGCAGCAGAGGTGTAGCTACTCCTCAAGCAGCCTACCCTGGACCTTTGATATAGGGCAACTTCCTTTCTAGAGGTCATGGTGGAATCATGGTGGAGCAACTGCAGGCATGCCTAGAGGATACCAATTTTCTAGACCCTTCCCAGTCTAGGTTCAGGCCTGGTTATGGGATGAATCACCCTTGGGTCATTCAAATAATAACCTTTATTAAGAGCAGGACACAGAAAGTATGACCATTCTCCTTCTTGATAGTACTGTCAATGGCATCCTCTTGGATTACTCTACAAAATGAGTACAGGAGGGACTGCACTGCATTATCTCCAATAGTCATCTGCAGGGTCAAGTCCAGAGAGCAGGTTTATGACCCTCTGCCCAATATTTTTATTTAGCCAGAAATGAACTTTTAAAAATGCCACATGATGTTTGCCTTTCTTCCAAAAGATAGAAGTCCTTTAGACTGTCTGCGCATAGGTTGTGGAACTCCTTCCCTATTACTATTAAGCAATAACAATTGGTGCTTTGTTTCAGATTCCTGCTTAAGACTCTTCTGTTTGCACAGGCCTTTTCTGATGTATGGCTCAGTCACTGGTTATTGCGCATTGCAGCCAATATATTTGCTAAGTACTTTATAGGGGGAGGAAAACACAGCAGCAATTTAGGATGGAATCGTCTAGATTAGGGAACAGGGCTTAGGGACTCCTCCCCAGCACTGATGCTCTGACCAAAATTCAGAATTCTATGCCTGTGTTTAAAAAAAAACGGGTTGCTGTTGTTTCTAAAAAAAAGATTGGTAGATCCAGTCACATGTCATGTGTGGCTTGGTCCTAAGGGTATACTTCTGTTGCTGTACTTATAAATTATGTGTACCACATTTTTAAAACTTGCTAAATTGTCCTAGACATCAGGGCTGGGGAAGTGGGATAATTTTTTTTGTGAAGGACTTTTGTGGCACTCTGATAGCTCACACACACCAAATAGCACTAATGGTAATTATATACGACCATTTCCATTATTAAAAGACGAAATTGTGCTACTGCTGCTTCATCATCGCCTGTTTATAGGACAATAAAAATGCAATGGTTTCCTATGGGGTTAGTTTAATCACTATATTGCACCAATAACAAAATGTATATTTGGGAAACCTCAGTGCAACAAAAACTAGTTGTTCACACATTGAGAGTTCAAGTTCAAACTGCACAGGCAATAAAGATGGGAGAAGCGAATTAATATAGCTGATATTTAGAGGAAATCGTGAAATGCTGTTCCCTTAGCTCAAAACAGACAATGCAATACAACTAAGGCATTAGGAAAGCAAAGGAAGGTGAAGTGCTTGGTTCACTTTTTAATTCTTCCCCTTAACCAGCTCTAAAGTCCAAGCGAATTTAACAGGTTTTTAAAATATACTGATGTGATTAACTTGAACCAAAACATGGTGCATACTTCAGAGAGCCGGAATAAAATAAGGAGGGGCAGACCCAAATCTGTCAAATCTAAATAACATTGAGCTTTCGGGGTAGAAGGAAAGGCTGCAGGGGTTGGGAGCAGCAGCAAAATTTGAATTCCTCAAAGCCTCTTTAGATTTGTGAAAAACAAGCATTTCAAACCTTTTTCAAATGTCCCCAAATACTGATGCCAAAAGATGGTTGCAATAGCAATACACTAGGTGTGCTAAATATTCTCCAAGAAGTATCTCAGAATACCATCTGTAATATTCAACAGGGATGCAGTATTTTATCTTGTAAACACTATGCTTTTCAAATGTACTGTACAATATACCGGTAACATTTGAAATCAAAGCATGCCTCATTATCTGCACTTTACTCTCAAATATTAACTGTGCTCTGGGCTTTTCAAATGTGTTTCATAGCGGAGTTTTTCCTCAGAAACACACAAAACCTGCTAGTCAAATGAGGGCATTTACAGCTCAGGCAATCAATGCCTGGCACAAAAATAAGAGATTATTGATGCAACACTTCTGCCTTTATCTGTAGTTTGCTTATCCTTTTCTAAAACAGAACAAAAACAGCCCTTGACTATTTTCAGCATTTTAAAACAAATCCCTGCCTACCGATTAAGACAACTTCATTTCATCATTACCGGTAGGTCATACAGTGAATTTTTAAGAAACCGTACTTACCGGTACTGCCAGCCTGTGACAAGATTTGTGTATTTCATTAAATAGCCCGATATATTTTCCATGTGGTCACTGTGACAAATATAAGAACAAAGTCCATCAGAAAAAGAGTAATAATGACAATGAAAACATTTCACGTAGAAGTTCTGCAATTTCATATTTGCAGCCTAAATCTTCTTCCAATAACTTTATTTTTAGAAGCTGACTCTAAGTCAGCATTAATGTCAAATGACTCTGAAACAGAGACTGCTGCAAGTGCTTGGTCTTCTCCTTGTCTTTGCAGTGTTGATTCAGAATGGAGACGCTTTACACCTACTAGACTGCAGATTAAGGGGAGCCAATTCCAGCATTACTGACACAGAAACCACTTTGAATCTGCATTAAATTACAAGGCACCTCTCATTTAAAAAGCTTCAACATTAAGATTAAATTACTCAACACACTTAAGGTTTCTAATTTCCCCCAAGATTACGTCTGGGCTCTTGGACAACTTTTCACTATGAAAATTGTTCTTAGCTAAGGCTAAAAAGAACAGGCTTAACAGAATGGAGTTAAGCAAATCCATCACTGGGCACTAGTAATTAAGGAAAGAGTTGTTTTCATTTCCAAACACACTGTTCTTGGAACCTCTAAGTGCACATTATAAATTATGACCCTCATTGGAAAATGGAATCTTTGGTGCAATTCCAAAAATCTAAAAGAAAGCTCTGAAACCCTGCCATGGTTCAGAAGATCATAGGCTTGTTTACATGTCGCACTGAACACAGATGCAAGCCATCTTTACATACGTGCAAGTGTTTGTGCGAGAGTGTGCACTTCCTAATTTATACAGCTCAACTAATCTGTATAGGCTGTGCACTCATTAAATGTCATATGTGAATGTCTGTAGAAGTGTACAGATCAACTCTTTGTGTACACAGATCATACACTTGTTGAATGCAACATCTGAACACCCTTCATATCTCAGCTTAATAAAGTAAGTTATGGTGAAGAATCTCCATAATAAAGATGAATGCTCTGCCAAAAATGCTATATTTGTTCCAAACGATACCAATTATAAATAAAGAAAATTGCTTTGAAGAATGGAGGAAAGATATAACGAGATTCGCATGGCAAGGGGAAAAACCGCGGATTAAATATAAATTATTGAGGGAAAGAAAAGAAAGGGGAGGATTGGCATTGCCAAATTTAAAATTATACTATGAAGCAGAATGTTTAATATGGGTAAGAGATTGGATTAGATTGGCAAAAACTAATATATTAGATCTTGAAAGTTTTAATAATAGGTATGGATGGCATGCGTATCTCAATTATGAGAAGGTAAAAGTTAATAAAGAATTTACAAATCATATACTTAGAAGTGCACTATATAAGGTCTGGAACAAATATAGACTACAGTTGGAACCACAGACACCTTGGTGGATATCGCTGCTGGAGGTGTATGCTATGAAAAAACTGAATATGAGAACAAATTGGCCAACATATTTGAAATTAAAATTGAGAGATGGCATTATATACAACTAAGAAGTATATTTAATGCTGATCAAAAGAAAGGCTTTGCAAAAGAGGACTCAAAATTCAATATTACAATAATTCAAAATAATAAGAAACTGTTATCTAAAACATATAATCTCTTACTGGACTGGGAATTGATGGATGAAGAAATGAAAGAAACTATGATCAAATGGGCCCAAGATGTCGGACATACAATTTATCTAGAGCAATGGGAGAAATTCTGGCGAGAAGATATTCGATTTACCGCCTCATACACAATCAAAAAATTTTTGTTAAGATGTTCCACAGGTGGTATCTAACACCAGCTAAGTTGGCAAAGATATATAAATTGAAATCTAACCTTTGTTGGAGATGTGGTAAAGAAATAGGAACAACAAAACATATGTGGTGGAGGTATGAGGAAATTAAGAAATTCTGGACAGTAATACATGAAGAATTAAAGAAGAGGCTGAAAATACAGTATCAATAATTAAAAAACCAGAGATATATCTCCTTGGATTGATAGGGGAAGAGATACCACGGGGGGGGGGGAGAATCTTCTTATATGCAAGCACAGCAGCTTGAGTAGTGATTGCTGCTAAATGGAAATCACAAACTCTACCTTCAAGGGAGGAATGGATTTGCAAATTAAATGAATACTTAGCTTTGGCAAAACTAACAGCTGTTATAAGAAATCAATCGAATCAAAAATTTAAAAAGGAGTGGAAATGTTTTGATGAATATATGGAAAAATATTGCTCAAAAAAAGATTAAGTTAATATGCCTAGATTAAAAATGTAAATTATTTGAGTGAATGTAAGTTAGTAAGGAAGGAAAATAAGAATACATAAATGAATTGAGAAGTCTGTAGAATGCAAAGATAAATGAAATCTCAGAATGTAGAGGAAATTGAGTGGGGGTGGAGGGAAGCGGGGGAGGGACAAAATAATATTATGTTTGATTAAGGATTTAAATGATAAATATATGTGGGGATGGGGAAGATGTTGTGAAGGCTTTGGTATATTTGCATTGTGATGTAATATGGAAATAATATTTTTTTTTAAAAAAAAAAGTAAATTCACTAGGTGCAAATAGTAAAAAGCTGCTACCTCTCTCTCTCTGTCTGTCTGTCTGTCTCTCTCACACACACACCTCTCCCTCTCTGCCCAAGTGCATTTCTCCCTCCCTCACACAAACAAACAAACCACACATTCAAATATACCTCCCCGCTCAGACACTACACACACACACACACACACACACACACCTCCGTGCCCAACTGCATACTTCTTAAAACACACAGTCCTTTCATGGGGTGAAGCAAGTGCCTTCTGTAAGCCACCCAGAGTGGCTGGGGAAACCCAGCCAGATGGGCAGGGTATAAATAATAAAATCATTATTATTCAAATTATTATTTTTATTCTGCCAGTTTGTTGCCTACCAGGTAGGCAACAAACAAGCAAAGAGGATGGGCCACTAGGCAATCAAGGAAGTCATCCCTACCATTTCTCCCCCCTCCACAATCATTGCAGACCAACCAAATCCAAGGTGGCAGGCCCTCCCAACTCAACCCGCCCCCAAATATTGAGGGTTCCAAGCTGGCAGTCGCAGGCGCCATGGTGCCTGGAAGCACCAGGGAAGGCCTTCTGCATTGGTTATCCCCAATTTAAAGAGTGTGCCTGGGCCACTAATGAATGGGCCATAGCACCTACACCAGACTCCCTCCTCCCTTTAGAGATTCACAGTTGGCATCAGCTCCACCATCTATTCTATATAGAGTCTGTTCTTCAGCCCAACAGGGACTGCTAAGACACTGCTCCATAACTGAAAGCCCTGTTCCTGGATCCGCTGTAAAGGAAACATATTGCTGGATAATGCAAGTATACTGACATGTTACTGCCATCCTTTTGGCAATCTCTTCCAGCAGGTCCACATGGACACTAAACAGAAGAGGACAGAACGAAACCCTGACATGCCAGCACAGAATTATTCAAGAGTGGAAGAACAATCCCTGATCTACCTATGAGACTTGCCCAATCAAAAAGGAGAGTTCCATTTCTGGGTTCCTAACCCCAGTCAGATCCTATAACTGGCCCACCAAGTTGGTTGGTGTAACTTTGAAGTGTTATTTCCAGCCCTGGTTAAAGTACATCAAATGATCAAACTGGAAAATCTACCATTCAATGAATTCCACGCTGCAATGGGAAGTTGTCAAGGTAAAGCAATGCTTCTCCGTGGTTGCTTGGAGAAAAGCAGCCCCGCATGCCTAAACACCAGGAATAAATATTTTAAAACCCATAGAAACTCTAAAAGACCTATAAAAATCCAAAATCAGCATATCCCATACAGCTAAGGGCACAGAGATATTCTACTAGGCACAGCCTTACTAAGCAAGTCAGCACTGCTGGGTGCCTATTTCATGTGCAAAACACAGAACCTGTCCTAGATGCAAGCTGAACTGAAGCATTTACTAAATATAATGACCTATTTTTCATTTAGAAGCCTACATCAAAGTGCCTTCCTTTAGAACTGCATACACAGGGTGTGTGAATAATTGAAATAGCATAAAAGAATCAGAAACGTTACTCACAGAGCAACACATCTCATAGTGGTGCAAACTGCCAATATTTTTAAAGTGTTGGATGGCACAGAACGTGGTGTCTAGTACCTTTTCTCAAATTACATCAACATAGAACTACCTTGCCACAATTTGTAAAGGTGCATCTGAATTGGCGCAAGTTGTAGTTCAGAGGCTTGACTCTTTTAACAGAAACTACGGCAACAAAAGAATTAAGCCAAATCCATGATGAAAAGATTGACGAATTACAGATAGAAAATATAGTAAAGATGAATGAGTGTGTGAATCAGTGGCTGCCTCAGCAGAGTAATCAGGCATGTATATAATAAATCAGGTGGCTATGGTATTAAAATCTGGCTCCTATAAAATGCTTGTTGCAACGTGGAGAAATATAGATATCACTTTGACCATCTTTTCTCTTTTACTACATAATAATTCTGGAACAGGATATTAAGATTTGATCATGTTAGTTTTGATGATTTAGTCAATGAAACTGACCATTTACATATGGAAATAGCTTGGCCATAGTAGTGCAAGCATTAGGGAAAATACAAAAAAAGTCTCTTGGTATCCCAGTTCAAGCTTTGATAACTACCGGTACTGAATTGGACTACAGTATTTGAATGCATGGACTACCCATGAGGCTGATTTGGAAACTGCAGCTAATACTGTATAGAATTCTGCAGCCTGATTTTTCCTTCTGGATTAGTGATACTAGTAATTTGGAACAATGCTTTTATTGAAATCAGACAGCCACCAGTTTTGTTGCCTAACGAAAACACTTTCGTCAAAAACTTTTAGAGAATACCGGTAATTCTGACCGAATGTTGGACATTTATTCCATATTTTGTTATCTTTATAATTTTACAATGTTTTCATGAATCTGTTGTACACCACTGTGGTTTTTAATGAGTTGGCTGTGTGTGTGTGTGTGTGTTAAAAATACACATTACTCTTGGCCATTGTATACGACAAAAAGCTTCGTTCCATTGTTGTCTGGTGTTTTTCACCAGATTCTTTCTTTGCCCTCCCCACTTGCTGAAGAAAGTCTCTTTCCAAAAGGCTATAGGAAATATTTCTAGCCATCAAAGTCTAACACAAAAAACAACTCCACATATTCTTTGCTCAGTGATTGGCTGCTGATCACAGTGAATGAGCTGAACTTGTAACAGCATCAGTCAGTCTGTCTGTCTGTCTGGAATCAACCCAAATGACATGGAACACAAGAGGTTCTATCCAACATGGTACTACCGGTACATTGAATGTTCCATCAGTGCAAGGATTTCTAATTGCACAATGGAACCTTCTCCCATGCACCCCCTAGATTTGCTCCAGGGGTTCCCTGAACACTCCAGAACAATCTGAGGAGGATACAAGGCATACAGTGTGGGAGGGGGGAAAAGGAGAAGGTCCCAATGTGCAAGAAGAAATCCTTGACAGGAAAAGTTAGTTGAAAATTACCCATTATGTTCCAGCTTCCTCTGGTTCAGCAAAAGCATTACTTTTGCTAATACTATATTAATTTACTGTAATTATGTACCAGTAAGGTAGGCAAACAACAGTATGTATCAGAAGAAAATGCACTGGCTATGAAAGTCACCTCCAGGAATGTTAATGTGTCCCGAACTTTGATTTTAAATGCAAGCAAAGAAGTAGCACCATCCTGCTTGAAATTCACAATACAAATGAAACTGCCATCATTCTGTGCTACTGTTCAAGAGCACTTCTTAGTTAAATACCCACTATCTGAAGAAAAGAAAGTTATTTTTATCCAGCATCTACAGGAGAAACATTTAGCTTAAGCACCACTTAAAGAGTTAATGCACTGCTGCCTCCCTGAAGTGTTGGGAAACACAAGAGTCTCTGCTTAGGTTCTGCTTCTGTTTACCCTGTAAACATAAAACCACAAAATCTCAGCAAATGTGTAATGCCCCCCCACACCACCTATTGTTTTTTCCTGAGGTCATGTAGGGACAAGAGGATACTTCTTGCACTCACCAAAACACTCATCCCACCCTTTTTCCTGTTAACTTGCCCCTGCAGGAGAGGAGAGGAGTACAAAGCAGGCAGTAAAGGTAAAGGGACCCCTGACCATTAGGTCCAGTCGCGGACGACTCTGGGGTTGCGGTGCTCATCTCGCTGTACAGGCCGAGGGAGCTGACGTTTGTCCGCAGACAGTTTTTCCGGGTCATGTGGCCAGCATGACTAAGCCGCCTCTGGCAAAACCAGAGCAGCACATGGGAACGCCGTTTACCTTCCCGCCAGAGCGGTACCTATTTATCTACTTGCACTCTGACATGCTTTCGAACGGCTAGGCAGTAAGGTAAAGGTAAAGGGACCCCTGACCATTAGGTCCAGTCGTGTCCGACTCTGGGGTTGCGGCACTCATCTCTCATTACTGGCCGAGGGAGCCGGCGTACAGCTTCCGGGTCATGTGGCCAGCATGACAAAGCCGCTTCTGGCGAACCAGAGCAGTGCACGGAAACGCCGTTGCTAGGCAGTAACCACAAGCAAATAAGATTTGGCCAGTCTAAAACAGAGATTTTCAAAAACCGTCATAAGAAAAATCTCAAGACTGGCAAACTGTCCTTTAAGCATCCCCAACTATAACAGCAAAAACAAGATAGGTTGTTTACTTCAGGCCAAGAAAAGAGGAAAGAAGATCCAGAAAAGTAAAGGAGCACAGCCCACTGGCCCGGGTGATGCTTTAATCTATCTGTAGAAAACCAAACTTATAATGGGGGAAAAACAAGTTGCTTTGCTGTGCTGATCCCCCAAGCTTAGAGTGAAGAGTGGGGAGGACTTGCACCTAACTGGGAGAGATGAGGGAGTGAGATAACTCTGCCACTGGTCCTGAGAGAGGAACCGTCAGGGGTGTGAGAAGAAGAGATCAGGGAAACTTTCATGCTTCCCTTGGCAACTGTCCATATCTCACATTTTAAAACCCATTGATCTAATGCAATGAACCTTACAAAACAGCTCTGTTCTAAAACAGTACAACTTATTTATATCACAGGCAGGAAATGCAGTATTAGATCCTCTGCAGAGCACTGTTAGGATGGGGAATAGAGCCCACAACTCCATGATTTTGCAACACAAAACTACTTATTTGTGGCAGTTCCTATTGCTAAACCCTGCTGCCTAGCCTGCATCAAAATCAAATCACGTGAACTAGCTCTGTCTCTGAAATTAAAGTGCTTAAAATGAGGAACTACACCCCCTCCTCAGTGCTGAGAAGCCTAGAACAAGCAAATAGTTCACAATCAATTTGCAGTTCTGAAACAAATCGCTCACATGTCTGGCCAACGTGCACCGCTTAGAAAGTAGCTCTCCTGTCAGTCTCTGAAACCTGCCTTTGAAGGGTCTCTGAAGAAAAAGCATAGAAAAGCAGAACAAGCCCATAAACAAAGACTCATTTCCTCTCAGCTAGAAAGTGAAACATGTTTTTAAGCAGAAGGTAGTAAGCCTTAGTGCTCAAGGTCTGTTTCTAGCACCTTTTACGTATCCAACTCCTCCTACCCTGCCCAGAATGGGTTGGTTAGTGTCTGTAGATGAGAAGCATGTGTCTACATCCTCATGACCAAGTTAAGAGTCTTGTATGCTTCCACTTACTTTGGCACAACAGTCAACAACTCTCATTGACTTGCTATCTAAGGCATGTTTTAAATTCTGGACTGAGCAGTGTGAAGTGTTGAGATAACCAAAGGCCGTTTGAAAACGTCTCAATGAAGCAGCAGTTTCAGGACTTGATCTGAACTAGAACTCAGTTACAGCATTCACTCCTGAAACATATCACACACAATATCAGTACATGCCTGCAGCTCATGGAATGAAACCTCTCAGACTTTGCAACTCCAAAGGCTGCAGCACATATTATGTGTGGCAGATGAACATTTATCACCATCTGTACAGGCAGTGGAAAAGAACAGTTTCACCTTTCTAGTGCATACACATTTGTGTGTGTGTACACAGAACATTTAGGCTGCTGTCTTATGCATGTTTACTTGGGAGCAACTGAGTGGAATTTAGTTCTAAGTAAGTATAGACAGGATTTCACTGCTAATGTGTGAAGCAGTCCTTTTTTTCTCCTTTCAATTGTATCGTGTGGCCATATTTTTCAAAAGCTGAAAACCTGAAGTTGTACTAAGGAAACACATTTCACATTCAGAAGAGATTATTCAAATGTAGTTCCTGCAGAGAGACTGAAAAGAATGTCAGCTAGTGATAAAGCTAAACTGCCATTCATAATAACAAGAACGAATTCTAAGGATGATACTCCAAGTCAGCTCTTAGTCCCTCAGTTCCTAAAAGTTTTTCTTCAAGAAACAGGATGTTGTCACCTTCCCTTGGAGACTAGGACTTTGCATGCTGTTAAACAATGTTCTCCAGGCATATGGAATGGTTAAAGAGAAACACACCCACCCCCCATGAAACTATTCTGTTGAAATCCTAAGCATTTAAGACATGGAAGAAAAGGGATGGAATTTTCCACATCTTATAAATGGGGCCAACCAATTTGTTTTCATCCCACAGTTGGAACTATGGCACAGGGCACCAGCACAAAGGCAACTCCCAGAACAGAGGTGAGTTCAGTCAAGGTCAGGCACATGAGCTGGAGTTGTTGACCAACAGGAGCCAAGGCAAAGTACATAGCTGCTGAAAGTATGGCTTTTCGTGAGAAAGATCTTTGGGAGCTGTTGTACCAGCAAAGGTCAGTCAGAGATTGAGATGCTAGTACAGATAGATAAACTCCTTCCTGATCAGCAGCTGACTGCACGATACACCTGATGCCTTCTCCTCTTGAGTAGGATCGTCCTTCTGAAGCTACCTTGCAATCACTCCTTTGTCAATTCATTACCTACCACAGGGCTTGCCTTCATCTTAGTTCATGGGAGTTGGGCATGAAGGGGAAAGAGTCTGGGTCCATTTTATGTGTGGTGCAGCAGCTCATCAGGGGCTCCAAGAGAGTCAGTGCAGTGTAAGAGTATTGGACTATGACTTGGGACACCAGGGTTCAAATCCCCACTCAGCCATGAAGCTCGCTGTGTGACCTTGGGCCAGTCGCCATCACTTACCCTAACCTACGTCACAGGGTTGTTGTGAGGATGAAATGTGGAGAACTATGTACACCACCTTGAACTTCTTGGAAGATAAAGGTGGTACATACATTTAACTAACTAACAAACTAACTAACTAATAAGGTGTCCTCATTACCTGGAGAGTTGGGTTGTTTAGGGCGCCCTTCAAGGGTGCTGGGGCTTTCTGCAGGGTCTGAAGCACACTTACTTTTAAAGTAAAAATGCATAGGATCTGGCTCTAAGTGCAACTGATGTTCACTAGTCAGCCTCAGTCTCTTGCTTTTGGGAAGTGGGTCGTCCATGTACTTGTTGCTGAGTCCATACTGGAGGAGACAGCACCAAGGATTTCGCATCTCTAGAACAGGTGTCTGAAGCCACCAAGTAAGCAGATCAGTAATAATGTTGTTTCCCCAGTGCAGACAAGTCCAAAAGACAAACAAACAACACTGCGCAATCTTTTCGGCTAACTTATGGCTGTCTGATCAGATGCCAGTGTGACAGATCTTGTCTATCAGTTCAGATTTTCAAGCCCCGAAGGTCATCCCAGCAACTCTCAGTCAGAGCACTACAAATTTCATGGGGTCCTCATCTGCAGGTGTGCATTACTCATTATTTACATGGCAGTGTACATTCACATAATGCTTCACAGACAGTTCCCCTTGTTTTTCTACTTAAAAGCAGGCTACAGCCTTGTCAGAAAAAAAAAATATATTCACATTGTTGAACACACAAGTCAATTTATTAAAGTTTATACCCCACTAACCCAAAAAGGTTCTCATGAATTTGGTACAATGCAGTAAGAAATAGTGTTTCTGTGGAGAGTTGTAATGGTAGAAAGATGTAAATACTCAGATACATGAAAGAAGGAGAGGTCACTGCTTTGGAAGGGCAAGTCTGAAGGAACACAGACGTAAAAATAGAACAGAGGAGTTAAATGGAGAGAGAGAGAGACAAACAAAAGGAATGTTAGGTAATGTAAAAGCACACACGGTAGCATGGGAAGGGGTTGGAAAAGCTCATATGAACAACTTGGACTCCATACATTAAAGCACTGGAGGAAGCCTCACTGAAATGACAGTTGTCTTCTTCTTATGAAGCTAAGATTCAGATCAAAGTTATTTTAGAAAAGGTAGCCTCTAATTTTAAAATACCAATATTGGTTCTAGCTGTGTCACTTTAAAGCAACTAAACAGAAACTTGATTTTCAGGAAGTACGATCTTAAGTAGGGCACCCATAAATCATTACAGAAGCACTGCAACCAGTAACTCCACAAGATGGAAACGTAACAAAAAGGTGGGTGGGGGTATCCCAGTGATTAGCAGCTTACTTACTGATGTCACAATCCACCCCACTACCCAATTATGAGCTGTTTTCAGAGATATAGGACAAAATGAATAAACAAGCTGAAGAGCTGACCAGAAGAAAGGCAGCAGAGGAAAAGCAAACATGCCTGGCTCAGCCCAAAACCACCAGGTAAGGGTCTTAAAGCAGAAAGAACAAGGAATAAGGAACCTTAAAGACTTACACAGATTGTGGCATAAGCTTTCGTTTGCCAGAGCCCACTTGGTCAGATTCTTAAAGCAATCATCTTAAGAAACACCATGGAAAAAAGAATCAGGTCATGGTAATATGTTCAAGCCTCATTTTGAAGCTCCCAGCTGAGAATGAGAAACTGGTGCAAAGGTTAAAGTACACTGGGTAGGAGGATACTACCGTATCTACATCAGATAAACTAATATGCTACAGGCTCTGTGCCCTAACAACATCAGTCTCAGCAGCTCAAACAACTAAAAATTCTTATTTGGAACATGAGGTGCCTACAAACTGAACTTGGGGAACCAGTCAGAATCAAATGTCTTTCACAAGTGGAAGCCAAGAGGAGTTTGTCAAAATAAAAATCAGAACAGAACATTGTACGTGAGGGAAGAGATACAAAATAAAATAGGAAGGGAGGAAAGGGATGGCTGGGATTTTTTAAAGCATCAGAGAAAACTAGCCATCAACAAATTACACAAGCAAACCACCTTACTCATCAGAACAGCAGACACTTTCAATTTAATGGAAGCTCTGGCAAAGTCTCAAAAGTCCAATCTCCATTAGGCCAATTATTACTACCTATAGAATTCTAATGCACCGTCCAATACCCTAATATGAAGAAACACGGGGTTAAAAACTGGGAAAGATTCAACAACTGTGTTAAGGAAACCAACATTCCAATTTTCATTTTCATGACTTGCAACCTTAAAAAGGACACAGTACCACCCGCTTATGAAGGGCTAAACCACACATGTGATTTTGCACAGAGCACATTGTAAGTATTATACAAATACACTCTTTGGCCCCATAATCATTTCCAGTAGCCCAATTGCTCTAAAGTGAGCTAATGTACGCAGTCTGCCTTTTCCTATTTTACTTTGAGTCAGGTTTTCAAGAATCCAACTGTATCAACTTAAACTGTAGGTTGATACACAGTGGCATGGGCGTACCCGGGGGGGCAGAGGGGGGCAGCTGCCCCCCCTAGAAGGCAGCCCTAGAAGCAAAAATGATCAGCGTCCATTCAAAGCAAACCTGAACGACCATGGTTTGCCCCCCCTAGTTCAAAGCAAACCTGAACGACCATGGCTTGCCCCCCCCCCCCTAGTTTTGATCCTGGGTACGCCCCTGCACAGTGGGGCAAACAATCACATTTTTAGATTTACACTAACTGATGGGATCTGAACTAGGAAAGAGATATTTTGGTTCAGATGGATAATGCAATGATAGCACCAGCTGTAGGGCAGTGAAAGAGGCAAAGTATCTAGGCATCATTAGGAAAAAGTCTGAAAATAAAACACTTAGTATCATAATGCCCCAATATAAATCTATGGTGCAGTCAGATTGGGAAAACCATGTACCACTGTAGTCACCCCATTTCCCAAAATGGACAGTGTAGAGCTGAAAAATGGCTTTGCTAAGAAGAAACACTAAAGCATTGGGGGCTTTTTAGTTTAGGGAAAAAAGACAAGCAAGGGCAAGGAGGAACACTCAAGAAATGTATCAAATAATTAATGATACAGAGAAAATGGAGAGAGATAAATCTTTCTCCATCTTTCATAATACTGGAACACATGGGAAGTCAATGAGATTGATGGGCAGTAGGTTCCGGACAGAGAGAAACAAGTACTTATTTATGTAACATATATAAACCTTTAAAATTCGCTCTCAATATGTGATGACGGCCTCCGGCTTAGATAGATTCATGGAGGACCACCCCATTACCAAGCTACTGCCTGTAGCGCGACTGAACTTCCAGGTTTAGAAACAATATACCAAGTTGCAAGAGGGTATACCGGTACATACAACAGGGGTGGGGAACAGGTATTGCCTTCATGTCCTCCTTGCAGCATTCCTAGAAGCCTCTGACTGGCCTAGCGGTGTGACCCAGCAGGACTCTTAATGACCTTAACATTGCCTTTCTCTTTTTACTGCCCCAACGTAGCTATGTTGGCCTAGAATTTTTTAACTGCCCAGGCCTATGTGCTTCTAACTTCATTTAGCTCACTGAAGTTTCTGATTGCTCTGTACCCTGTTTCTCCTAAAATAAGCCGTAGCCTTCTCTGTTCCCTGTTTCTCCTAAAATAAGCCGTAGCCATAAAATAAGCCGTAGTAGGATTTCTACGCATTTGTGAAATATAAGCCATACCCCAAAAATAAGACATAGTGACACGGCGCTTCCCTTAAGATGGCCTGGATAGGAATGGCTATGCAGCGTACCGACGCGGAGCAATTAAAATAAGACATCCCCCAAAAATAAGCCATACTGTGTTTTTTTGAGGGAAAAAAAATATAAGACGGTGTCTTATTTTAGGAGAAACATGGGTAGAAGAGGGATTCTGATGAAAAGGGCTGTCCAAAAATAGTGGCATTATGGAGTCACACCGCAGATCTAAGATGAATCCACAGGATGACAAATTAGTCCCAAGTTCAAAATGAAACAAAAGTTGAAAATCATGTTACATGCACACAGTATTCGCCTGGTCAAGTTAAAGATGACATCCTTTGATATTTGGTAGATACTGAATGTTTAGAACTTAACCATGTCGTTATGCAATCTCCTGGCACACCCATTTTACTCACCAAAGAAGATGCCTACAATTTAGGGATTTTTTAATCAAGAGTTTGAAATGACTTAAGTTGGTGTGTACAGCACCTAGGTTTCACACCCACATCACCTGTGAAGTACAGGTTAGGGAAGATTCTAACCTGATATGTGATGAAATGCCAGAACAGAGAGAGAATTATAGCATTTGTGGCTATAACACTGTTAAGACTCAGCATCAGGAATGAAGAGCCTTTTCTTTAATCTGGGAGTCATATTGATAATTTAAAAAGCAGCTAGCAATCTTACACATGTCCTGTCATCCTTTCCTTTCCCATTCCTCATTGACACACAGAACTGTAGTGCATTATCCCTAGGATAGCTCAGTCGGTAGAGCATGAGACACTTAATCTTAGGGTCATTGATTCGAGCCCCATGTTGGGCAGAAGACTGCAGGGGGTTGGAATAGATGACCCTTGTGGTCATTTCCAACTCAAAAATTCTAAGATTCTATTATTCTACCCAGAGGGCTATCTTCTCCCATCTAATCTAATAAATAATCTGAACCTGCCTAAAAATACAAAAGGCACAAGAAGACTGCATGCACAGTTAAATTAGACAGGTTGAACTGCAATCTATCATGAGAAAACTGGAATGTTCTAAACATTAATAAATTCCAGAATATTTGTCCAAGTTGCCTGAAATTTGGCATGGAGTATCTATCTACACACTGAGTACCATATGACCAGATTTCAGATGGAGCCATTACAAAGATGGTTGAAATATACAAGTTTCCCTTCTTAATAATTGTTGTGCTCTCCCATAATATCTGTTTTTTCCTTGTCTCTTCAAAGGAATTCTACATTTAAGAAAATTGCAGGGGTCCTTCCTTCTTTTGTCAAAATGCATTGTGTCTTTATGAATATATTACTTTTTAAATTACTACTTTAAATCCATCAGTTAAGGGTCAATCATCTTGAAAGACACAGTCAGTCCCTGATTCGAGCCTTTTCCCTAAGCAAAGATGGCTGCCACCAGAATATAGTAAGGGGGAAGCTGTTAACTGGCATGTAGATTACAAAACTGTAATGACTAGACTAAAGCAGGACCACTTTTCATTTTCAATTGCCTTTTTTTCCATTGTCTCCCAGGGCAGAAGTAAGACCTGTGTGGGAAAGAGTGGGAATTAACGCTTCTCTTTACTACTAGTTTTCAGCTTTTTTGGGGGGGGGGGTAGCAGAGGGTGGCCATCCAGTTGCCAAAGCCTGAATTTCTCCATTGATTTTTATGAGCTCTTCTCGCTTCCATCCTAGAGGACTTAAAAAATGGCCACTGTAATGTAAACCTAGAAACTTTCTATATAACCTATGAGATTCTTTTTCATATCTCTGCAGCGTATTGGGGGAGTGGTACATATATGTGTATTTGTTGTAACTATGTACAGTGGGGTTAAGTGAGCTTTGTTTATTATTTCAAAAGAAAATGGGGAAGAAATCAAAAACAGATTATCATTCTGTTTTCTCAAGTGCTCCCACGCCTGCAGAAGCTTTAGTACATTAGAAAAGTCTCTACCCTTTTATTTCTGGCTGTCAATGTGCCTAAACTAAGACAGGCAGGCATGGGCATGCAAGCCAGTAACTTTTGTAAACTTGTTTGCAAGGCTGCCATACGGCACATCACATCACATACAAATCCAATGTAGATGTAATTCATTAAGGACTCTACAATGGATATGCCATAGAAGCACAGATAGCAATTATGGCTCATCTCACACCTACAAGGTTCGCTTGAACCTTTCAGTAGCAAGCATTTCAGTCTAGCCAAATCTGAAAAGAAAAAGACATCCAGATCTGAGAGATCTATCTTTGCCTATAAATTTTAAATTTGATCCATTTTTTAGATATAATACAGCCCTCGAGTACATTAATACCTGCATCATCCTCGATTCCCAACTATGCTGGCTGTGACAAATGGGAATGGATTCCAGCAAGAACTGGAGAGCAACATATTCCCTATCAATGCCTTGCACTGAAAAGGCAATTTTTCTTTTCAAGGCATTTCCCTTACCTATCCGAATATCCCATCCTCTATGTGGAAAGCATAGTCTAAGGGTGGGGAAGCCTCCGTTAGCCCTCTGTGCCTCTTTGTCCAGCCTTGAAACACTCCCTGTGGCCCATGTCCCCATACGGCCATGCTCCACACCTTCCTTAAGCACACTTGTCTCTCTAGAATGTGCCCTTTAACCCTGGCAATGTCTCCTGCTTGTATGCATGCAGAGTTGTGTGGCTGTAGAGATGTAAAAAGTTCTGATTTTTCCATCACCGGAATGCAATCTACTGTACAAAGGTACGGTAAGATTTACAACCATTGCTCCACCACGCTTTGCTTCTGGCCCAGCGCACCACTGACCTGTGGCCTTCAGGTTGAAAACAGTTCCTCCATCCCTAGCATATGCCCTACAGCTGAACTATAGTCTCTGAGCAAAGCTTCTGGTGCCTTCAGTATATGCGTTACATTTCTCAAAAAAGGACTGGATGAGCATATTAAGAGGGAGCATTTTAATGTGTTACGCTTTGCTTTTCAGTCACAAGCTACATCATTTCCTTAAGAACCTCTGCAGTTGAAAGATCTCTTTGTCAAGGTCAGTACAGCTAGTTTTCAACATATGATCAAGCAAGTCCAAATAAGAAGATTTAGATTATTTTTAAAAATAATAATAATGGAAATTACCATTAAAGCAGCCCTATTCAAGTATCATGCATATCTGGAAACAGAACACATTAGTGGGGAGACAAGCATATTAGCTTCATCCTTATCTGAAGCGGGGAGACTCCTATATGCTTCTAAACCCCAGTTGCAGGGAAATACAAGCAGAAAGAGGACTGCTGCACCCATAAGAACAGGATACTGGGCTAGATGAGTCTTTGGCCTGATCAAGCAAGGCTTTTCTTGTGCTCTGTGCTCACTGACAATCACATGCAATGTAGAACCTTGGGAAATGTGGGGAGCCTATGAGAGGAGAAGCACGTGGGTGGAACTAGCAACACATCCCTAAAATCCCTGCTTATGTGTTATATATCTAGGTTTTAATAACACCTGAGTAGGGTGTACCTAGCTCCACACCCGAATTCTCATAGTCCATTATTTTAAAGTACCGTAAATGCATTCTCATTGCACATAAAAAGCTTACAAATGTAAAGGCTGTGGGCTGTGCACAAACAATGGCTTTTTAAAGAACCAGATGCGGTATTGTAGAGCTATCATTGCCACCCTCTGCCCCTCTCTTTCACCCATGATATCTGGTCATCGTGATTTTACAGCTTTCTGTAACATTTCAAGGAGATACATGGCAAAAGCTGTAACTAGCCCTCTGCAGTGTGCCTACCACAACTGCAACAGATATCTGCATTTTTTAGCGTGACAGCAGATGCCCATGACAAATATCCCCTTTCCCTATCCCACCATACCTGGATAAACTTTGGAAGCATTGTAATTTCTTGTCTAAAAACTAATTTCTTGTTTAAGTAACAAATGATATGTGCATATCCACAATGGCACACATTTGGTTCAGGTATGGGGAAACTGACTTAAATACCATATTGGCCAGCATATAAGCCGCTCCCAAATAAAAGCCGCACCTTTAAAATTCAAGGGGGGAAAAGAAAAAAAGACAATACCTGAATATAAGCTGCTCCCTTAAAATTCTGCAGGCACTCACACCTGTTCCGTTTTACCATATGTCTGTTTCAGCAGCGATATCGTAAAAGCCCATTTTTGTAAGGTCGCGAATTTAAGCTGCACTTTAACTTTTCACAGTCGGAATTTGGAAAAAAATGTGAGGCTTATATTTAGGCCAATACGGTATGACTGTCAAAGCCTCCCTATCTGGCCAGGCAACACACCCTCACCAGCCCTGATTCGCACCCTCCTGAAGTGTCTTTGCCTGGATGAATGTGTCCTTGAACTCTGATAATGCTTCTTGCTTGCCTGGGTGGAGAACAGAGGGTGTGTGCATGCGAGCAAACTAGCCTACTGTACAAACGTGACATCCACATTTATTGCTCTGCCCACTTTCCCCTCTGGCCCCACCCATCATTAGCCTGGGGCCCAAGGAAGGGAATGTGGCCCTCAGGCTGAAAACGTTTCCCACCCCAGTGCTGTTTTAAAATGCATCTGTGGTTATAAATGCAGAACATGACATCACATACCTGCTCCTAAATTAAGAGTAGGAGTCTAACGACAACAATACATTACAGTATTGGCTCCATGGAGTATTTGATGGCAATCAAACAACAACAAACACGTAGTTGTGTTACAGACCCAGTTTGGGATGGATTTGATGAGTGTTATACAAATGAAATACATAGTGAATTAACCACTTCCTGGCCCTAATTAAATGAGCTCCCCACCACCACCTTCCACTATTCTAGCATCTAAAAAAAAAAATAATCCAGAGGTTACAAAGAAACCAAAGTTCTGCAGTCAAGAAGGTACAGCAAGTAAGGAAATGTGTCTCGTTTAGCATAACTTTATAAAGTTTTTGAAGCTTTAGTGCTGCAGTGTGTGGGCTGCAGTGTATGAAGTCATGATTAAGAAACATTACTTGCTATGTGATCTATCTGCATGGCTTATTTCCTGTTTTGTAACTACTTTTCCCTCATGCATTGTATCCTTCTGGGATGTTCCAAGTAAAAACTGGACAGTGAAAGAAAATTTCTGACTAGCATTATTTGTCCGAAAAAGGCAAACGTTATCTTCAAAGCTGGTATAAAAGTTACCTTTCAAAGAAAGCTGATTTCCAAAACATTATAAACTAGCAGAATTGGAGCAACCTGGACTCCCAGATGAGGATCACGATAATGAAAAGTTGAAGCTTACAGATCGGACCAAGCCTGAATCCAAGAGCAGACTTTTTAAGTAGGCTGATTTTACATAGTTCATGATTTACCATGAACTTGGGAGATTTCTCCTGGTTTAGTTCCTCCCTCTGTAAGTCTGGGAGCAACAAAACACAATCCATGGCTTAGTATTATGTTTAAAGTGGGAGATCATAGTTTGGTCTGCTCAAACTTACCAAAATTGTTCAGTCTCAGGTTCATGTATCTACCACTTTTACCCTTCTCCAATGCAACCATGAGAAGTTGGGAAGCAGTGCTTCTATTTTAAACTAATTGCAGTTTGTAATTTTGTCCAAACTGTGGTTAGTTTAAACCAGAGCTCCAGATGTTGTTGAACTCAAATCAACTTTGACTACTGATCATGGATGGGGCTGGTGGGAGTCTAACAACATCTGGAGATATAAAAGTTAGCCCCCCTGGTTTGAACTGCAATTTGTCAAAACAAGTCAAGATCAAGTTGTGGTTTCTGATCCTTACTTGTTGGAACAAACCATAGTTAAAACTGCAGTCCCTGCTTTGTATGAAACACAGTTGGTTTAAAATGAAAGTGGATGCTTCCAATTTCCTCCTTACAGCTTCATGTTCAATTGAGGAGGGGAGGGGAGGGGAGGAGGAAGCAGGTTTGTGTATGGAATTCTAAACTATAGTTTAGCATTCTGTCTGAACCAGGTGAATGCCAAGAACTAAGTCATTGGTTTCATTTTGCCATGTATGAAATAATTTACCATGTTCAAACAAAATTCTAATAGCTCCAAGGAGTAACGTGCTGGCAACTTAGGAGGAGAAAGTGTAATGTAACATTAGAAGTGAAAATTTGAAGTGACATGCTGTAAACACAGTCAGCTGGTGCTTAGCAATGTCCTGACATTTAAAACAAAACAAAACATTCCCTAAACATACTTTCTCACAATTGCTTTAAAAAGGAAACACAATGACAAGGTATTTAAGGAGCATCAAAGTAGATACATTTAGTGAATTCACTGGGGTTTATTTCCTAGTACGCATGGATATTATTATACTATCGATGTATAGAACACCTGCAATTCACAAATCAATCTTATGGGAAACTGCCTTATACCAAGTCTATTGAGCTCAGCATTGTTGACTAGACCAGATACTGACTGTAAATATTAAAAATCAACTCAATGTGAAATACAGTGGTACCTCGGGTTAAGTACTTAATTCGTTCCGGAGGTCCGTTCTTAACCTGAAGCGTACTTAACCTGAAGCACCACTTTAGCTAATGGGACCTCCTGCTGCCGCTGCGCCGCCAGAGCACGATTTCTGTTCTTAGCAGAGTTCTTAACCTGAAGCGTACTTAACCTGAAGCGTACTTAACCCGAGGTACCACTGTAATGAAATGCCTGTATTGGGATGATGTGTATTCATTTTTGTTTCCTTACATCAAGGAGCAGGGCATATAGTAATATCTAGAAAAAAACAAAAAAGCTGTTTTGCACAAATCTGAGTGTCATTTCACACACTGGGAGAATTTCAATGTTACGCTTTCCTGATTGTTCCATCAGTGGAAACATTTCTACATTTATCTACTATGTACTTTGGAAAGTTGCTTATATCATAACCAAATTTTTCAAAACCACTTCTGAGATCAAGGAGCAGGTTTTCATCTATGTTTGGATATAAATGATGCCATTTTGAATCAGAATGGGAGACTGAATCTTTCAAAACTGCACTGATTTTAATCACTGATTTCAAAATTGTACTGATTTTGGGGGGCTTCTTATTCCCAAGCAACACTGGGTACAAAGCTGCTATTTTTAGGTATGCAGGCGACTCTCAATTAACTCTGGGGTTATGTTCCGGGAATAGCGCCTAAAATCAAAATCATATATAGTCAAACACATTGGCAGTTCCACCCACCATTGAACCAAAGTTTTTAATCCCAGATGCCCACCCCCTTTCCATTATTTTTTTTAAATTGGCAAATGAGTGGCGCTGAATGCACACTAGTTAAAAGCATGTAATTTGTGAGTTACCTGTATACTCAAATATGTAAGCAGCTCTTGTCAAGGGACAATTTATACATTTGTCAAAGCACTAAATGCTTTAAAGTACAACCCAAGGAAGCGCAATGGTAAACAAGCAGAAGAACGCAGTTCCACCACATGTGTCCACTCAGTATTCCGGCATATTTAGAAACATACATTCCGCCCCATCACATTTTACTGTGTTATCATTCCAAAGCCCTCCAGAATACAAAAGAAATCACTTGCAACTTTAGAGTTAGACCTCTGTGGTGAAAAGTTCAGTTGCGCCAGAAACTTTACCAGGCGCACATGGGATGGTTTTAGGTGTATGCTTCCCATTTCCCAATACTTCCCCCCCCCCAAAGAAGAACCACCCACCCACTTGGGATACCAACAAGTTAGTCCCCACTGCGCTTCAGCAGAGATACTCACCTATACTGCCAGCTTTTGGTAGTGCTTCCACCTCTGCTACTGCTGATCCCACCGCTGCTGATGCCACTACTACTGCTGCTCTTGCTTGTGCAGTTCTGGGATGGGATCAAAATCTCCAGCTTGCCTTCGCTTTCGGACACTTTCATCGCTGTCGGTGGCGCTGCCGGAGCCGTAGACACAGGCTCCCCACTTTGCATGGTGGGGCCTGTCAGGCCCCCGCCCACCCAAGGGTGGGAGAGTGCAAGGTTGTATGTAGCAGCAACAAGCCAAGTCAACAAGGAGGAAAACTTTTTTCTCAAGGCTGTCAAGTATCCTTAGGGAAAAAAACGAGGGGTCACTCCAAAGTGGAACTTTTGTGAAAGGGGCCAAATGTGGGCCAGAGATGGAGCAAGTCTATGGAAATAAGCTCGAAAGGCAGCTTTGAAGGGTGGAAAGGGAGAATATGGAGGGGGAAAGAGCCAGGTCTGGGGGAAAGGCCAGGGGTCCAACAGAAGTTTCCTGAACACCCAGAGAATGAATCAGGAGCAGAGCAGCCAGCTGCGATGGCAACGTGGAAGGGGTCCAGGCACTCGCTCCCAAGGCGTGTGTAAACCGGGGGAGCAGCTCAGTATCCCATGGGGGAGGGCAAAAGTGGGGTGGTGGGGAGGCAGCGGGAAATTCCTCAATTGTTCAGAGAGTCGGGATGCTGGCACCGAAAGGAGGGTGGCCGCCTGGGGTTTGTACCTCCTTCCCCCAGAGGCTGCCTGCCTACCTGGGTCTTGTCTCTCACCATGAACCGCAAACGCCCCTCCTGCAGCCCCCTCCCTCACTCGGCCAGGCTCCGTTTTCCAGGGCTAGCAGCGGCGGCGGCTCCCAGCCCACACGAACCGAGGGCAGCAGAAGCAGCAGCAGCAGTGGCGGAGCCGCTCCCACCCCTTCCGGGTCAGGCTTAGCCGCTCCCCGCCGCCTTCGTCCCTGTTTCTCCGCCCCGTGAAGGCCGAGGGCGGGCGTGAGCGCTGGCGGCGCCATCTTTGTTAAGGGAAACGGGGGACGGATGCCCTGACAGGAAGGAGGAGTTGGCAATAATGATCATAAATAAATAAATAATAACGAACAATGATAATAATACCTGCCTAAAACACTAGAAGGCAAACAAAGGGCCTTTAAATCAAACACTGTTTGGTTTTTTTGTCCTCTTATTTCTGTGGAAGAAACCGAACTTGGAGCAAGGGTCAAAACAAAATAAAAAATAAAAAAAATCCTTCCAGTAGCACCTTAGAGACCAACTAAGTTTGTTCTTGGTATGAACTTTCGTGTGCATGCACACTTCTTCAGATACCATTATCTGAAGGTATCCATACCAGTAGCCTATCTGAAGAAGTGTGCATGCCCACGAAAGCTCATACCAAGAACAAACTTAGTTGGTCTTTAAGGTGCTACTGGAAAGAATTTTTTTTTTATTTTGTTTTGACTATGGCAGACCAACACGGCTACCTACCTGTAATTGGAGCAAGGGTGTGACTCAGCTGCACGCCAACGTGCCCTCTGCACCCACTTCTGGGTGTATGGAGATCTGTATGGAGATCTCACTATATATAAGGGTCTTGTGACTTCTGTCTCAGTGTATCTGAAGAAGTGTGCACACGAAAGCTCATACCAAGAACAAACTTAGTTGGTCTCTAAGGTGCTACTGGAATGAATTTTTTTATTTTGTTTTTGTTGTAGCGTGTGTTAATGATTTCAGCAAATTATTTGAGCTCTCTGACATAGCAGGCAGGAGACAGCTTCTTCATGTAACAACTCTTTATTCAGGCAAACAAGACTGAGGGAACTGAGGATAGGGAAGCTACATTTATAGGGACAGAGGACTGACTAGGAAAAGATACATTTTGGAGGGAACAAACAATAGTAATACAGTAATACAAAGATAACACTTTGAATCAATACACAACAGTTTTTACACAGCCTCTAATATTTTCGTTCTCGTCTGCTCCGCATTGTTCACGACTGCCCCAGCAGCTCCAGTCTGTTGCAGCAAAATAAAAACAAAGGGCTTGTGGCCACTTTTTAGCCCGACCCAGACTAAACCCGTTGAAATTAATGGGCATGGCTAACTTAGGTCCATTCATTTAAAGAGTGTGCTCTAACTTAGCTGGCTGCAACCCAATAGATCTTGTGGCATCTAAAAAGGCTAGCCAATTGTGACGTATAAGACTTTTTGGACCAGAACATGCTTGATTGAAGCTAAACTTATATTTAAAAAAGCCAAATTGTTTTGTTCTTTTCAGCTAAAGATAAAGCCAATTTAAATATGAAAGACAAGTGTAGAAGAGCCTATTGATATTTTCTGGGCCCTTAGGGTTGGTGGAAGTTGTCTAAGCCATCTGGAAGGTACCATTAGTGTACCGCTTTGATCCCTCGTAACTCGAAAAATACGGAAGTCGGGTTACTTGTAAGTTGAGGGATCACTGTACGCTGTTCCCTATGAGATCTAAAGTAAACCAATTGAGACTGCAATACTAAACATACTAGAGAGTAAACCTGTTTATAGACAATGGAGCTTACTTCCTAGTAAAATGCACACAGTTGTGCTGTTAGTCTCTGTGATGTCCTAGTATAGGAGTGGGGAACCTGTAGGCATTCAGGCATTACCTGTATTGCATTTCAGTTTCCTATCAGCCCCAGTCCAGGTTGTCAATAATAAGGGATGTTGGGAGTTGGATGCATCTGGATCCAACACCTGGATGGTCACAGGTTCCCTACCCTGCATCTAGTGATTTTCCTCCTATAAAAATATGCATACTTTTGGCTTGCAATACACTAGAAATAAAGGCAGCAATTGAAGAGTCCTGGCTGGATACCGATAGTTTCCGTTGTGAGTCTGACAGCTGCTTTCCATATGATGGTTGCTAACATTCTTTGCCTTTCATGTTTCAAATATATATTTCTGTGCAATATACAACATTGATGTACATTATATAATATAATATACAGTATACTAGATTGGCTAGCAGATTCTAATAGACAAGGCATTAGAAAACCTTGAACTTTTAATACAAAAAGTGAAATAACTATCTGTATTTACATGTTCACCTATGGGCTTCTTGATTACAAAAATTAAGTTATTTCTTTGCATATGCATAGTATGTGTCTTCCCTAACAGGCTACTTTCAAATCTTCCAGCAATAGGTGCAGTCTGTTCTTTAATAGTTTCCCAACTTTAATATTTAGGCAAACACAATAAAATAAAATGAATCAAATTCTTACACCTGAAGCACACTAAAACCAAAAGAGAAACGTAGATTTGTTTTATTTAGCTGCTGTTTCCCTCTAGTGTCCAAACTAAATACTACATGTGAAAGAAGAGAAGCCAGTACAATGTCAAACACCTCTGTTTTTTAATGGTGATGATGAAATATCTTAAGTTCTACCAAACCATGATACACAAAATTCGCATAATTCTCACATTAAGAGATAGGTGAACCACCACACCTCTACCATATGATGTGACAGGTTACATATTTCAAGCGAAGGATGTGGCTGGGTTACAAAGTATTGATTTACATAACACTTGATACTAGTTGGTTAATGATAGTTTATGCCCTGAAATGCTGCAGCCAAAGGGCTTGTTCAGCTGTTGGGAGACCCATTATAGGGTTTTCATTAGTGCTCCTGCCTTCTATTCACATAGGAAACATAAAAAGAGGGTTACCTCTTTCCAGTACAGCTGGGCACTCTTGAACTTTGGCAGAGAATTAAGTTTTTAATATCTTCTACCACACACAAGATGAATAAGGTCAGGCCATCTTGGATGACATGTGATGCCAGTCTTATAATAGGTTCAGTCAACTTTGCCCTATCATCATTCAGGGAGTGCATTCAGTTGCATGCACCCCCTCCCCTTATTATCCATTCACAACACTTTATAATCCAGGGAAACATAAAAATACATGGAAAATACTGACCTTAACTGAATGGTTAGTGGCCACAAATATTCAGCTCCCTCCATGGCTCCTGGTGTTCTACAGTACATAGTAATATCTACTAGATGGATTCTGTTTTTCTTGATCACTGGAAAACCAAGCATATATGCTGGTTCTGATTATGTACAGTTTATACCTGCAATCTTTCTCTTTAAAATGTATGTTAGTAATTTGTATCAAGTAATCAATTCAGGTTTATTCCGAATGGGTTTGCTGAAGCTTTAAACAAACAGCAGACAGCTGGGTGCCTCAAACAAACCACCTGTAGCTTTGAAAGTGTAGGTAGCAAACTTAACACACCCACAAAAGTCAATAGCTCGCATGCCTAATGTGAACAAAAGCAACCTGTTTGTGCTTCAAGGAGCTTAAAATATGTTCCCCTGACAACCATCAAGCTATCTGAGGGGTGAAATCACATATTTATTAATGCAGCTCAAGCATGCATGATTTTTGCCTCAAAGGGATAGGGGAGGGGAATGGCCCAATTTCGGCTAGAGGCATGCTGTCAGAAGGAGCAGAATAAATGTCTCATTATACTGGGGTCAGGGTGCTAACTATGACTAGTGTCATGCTCTGTCCCATGACACTAGGGCCCTGCGGGACCCGATCTCCTTCCGCAGGGCCTGTAAGACAGAGTTATTCCGCCTGGCCTTCAATCTAGCCTGATCCCCTATTCCTTTTACCCTTCCCTTTTTTCTGAAGAAACCCTTCTGGGTCCCCACATTAAAATTCTTCCCTGGTCTCCCTACTGGCCTAGCAAAACTAACTTGGCCAGTTAGCCCTGGTGATCCCACTGATGTTTGTTTTTATGCTGTTTTTAGCTGTTTTTTACGTTGTTTTTTAATCATTGTTTTGTATTTGTTGTTAGCCATCCTGAGCCCGGTTTTTGGACTGGGAAGGGCGGGGTATAAATAAATTTTTATTATTATATTATTATCTGTTCAGAACAAAGCCAGTTTAAAGTACCTGAGGATATAGCATAGGAACACAGAAAGTTGCCCTAAGTAAAACCATCAGTCTGCCTATTTAAGTCTTGTCCATGCTGGCTGGCTCTCCAGTGTGCCACACAGGAGTCTCTCTCAGGGCACCTACCTGGGGGCACCAAAGACTGAACCTGGGACCCTTTGTATACAAAACCTGTGCTCAATCACTGAGCTTCAGCCCTTCCCCAAACTCTGACCCATATATCATAATTTCTCTTCTGTTCTTTGTTGCTGACCAGACTGCATCCCTGTTCTCCCTTTCCTACAACTTCCCTCAATCCTGCTTCCCTGGTTTCTACTGCTAAAAGAGTTTGAAGGATTTGCATTATTAACCTTATCATGCTGTTTCAGCCTTTGGATTAGTGGATCTCTGGGTATTTATCAGAAATACTTAAGATTGAGGGAAAATTTGGAGATGAATTGGGATCAGTTCCACTGAACTTAAATCTGTGCAATCAGTTCAATGCACCAGTGACCCACTTCAGACCTTTATGAGGCTGGCCTTCATGTGGTGACAAGGAAGCTATGCGCTTCTGGCACAGCCATGTTCAATGTAGCATTTGCTCCTGTAAAAGAACAGTAAGGAGGGAGGTCATATTCCCACCTGATGCTAAGATAAAAGCTGCAGCATCGCACCTTTGGTCCTGCTTTTCAACATATTTAGAAAGTACTTCTATATCCATTGTGTTGCTTGAGGTCACCTTTATACTTTGAGCAGGGTTAGCTTAGCAAGCATGTATGTACAACCAGTTAGAGAGGCTACAAGAGAAAGAAAGAAATAATCTTGTTTCATCAGCCACATCATTTTCTTCTTCAGCTTTGATACTTCAATTCCCTCTTGGTCTATTTGTATCCTAACACAATTATATTAATAGCTGCATCAAATGTGCTGAGTTAATTTTGCTTCCTCAGTCATGGGACTTTACTTCCTAAAAGCTACATTACCATTACTTCTACTGGATTTTTTTGTGCATCAGTTCCTATGGCAACATGGCAATCTCTGCATCTGCACATGCCACCCACTCTCGCTTAAATTGTGTTTCCCTTTGCTTAATTGTGGTCCTGATACTCCAGTTTTATGGATTAGCTCATGACTGCAGAGGAAGAGCAATCTTTGCCTGGCAAAAAGGGCAAAGCTGTGTTTTCCTGGAGCTAGGGATCTGTGAAGCAGGACTGGTAGTTCTGGATCAGGGCTGGGCTGGGGTCTAGTTCTGATAAAACAACATACATTGCCCACCTACCCACCCCAAACTAGGATTCTTTATGTCACATGAAGCACTATTGGCATTGTTAATCCTAGCAGGTAGATCTATTCAGAAGCCTGGCTTGAGTTAAGATATGGGTTGTGTGTGCACCATATATTTAAAGCACATTTTAATGCACATGAGTTTCCCTATAGTTTCAGGATTCTGGGAATAGTAGCTCTGTAAATTGTTAATTTACATTCCCCAGGAGGAAGGCCATATGTGTTAAATGTATGGTGCACATGCAGCCAGAGTTAAGTGTGAAGTGCCATGGGTTCACTAAGCTAATGTACCTTGGATCACTTCCATTGCCGTCATATGGTTGTCTTTGTCCAATAACAGTAATCGTGTATGAATTAAGCCCATTTTCCTCCTTAGATGTCTTGGTGCCAACAGGTTTTTTAAAATTTATTTTGGGTGTCAAGTCCATGATTCTACATTGCAAGTTCCCCATGTTTCTATTGGTCTTTTAAGAATTGTTTAACAAGGTTTGTAAGCCATTTGAAAGTTTGATCTGTTTTAGCTAATAACTGTTGACAGACAGATATTCCATAATTAAAGTTAATCTTACCAATTCAGGCTGAGTGGAAATAATTATAGATCATTATGCATTGGAGGAATCCTGTGCAATGTTCCACTTTGTTCAATGGTGCTTGCTCATAGGTGAATGGGATCAGTTTTCTACTTCTCCAGTGTGACCTATTCTTTCTGTTTTGTAATAATAGACCCTGAACTAACAGACGCAGAGATTACTTTATGGCATCTATACTCCAGCCTTAGTCAAGAAGGCTCTCAGAGCAGGTACAGGCATTGTGCGCTCTATACCGGTATATCATCACCACATCCACTCATTAGCACCACATCCACTCATTCTTAATTGATCAAGGAATCTAAGTTCAGTAGCCATAAAACAGATGTTTGTTTTGTGGTCCAAGATAGTGATTAGGGAATAGCTAATGTGCTAATATTGAAGATATTGGTCTTAAAATTTATATTTCCTTTAATCATAAAATCTGACAGTTTTCTCAAAATGTTTAAGTTGAATTCAAATTTAAAAACCTATTAATTCATATTTAATACATGTGGGTCCTTCCACACATTGTATGCTCAGAAATGGTACAAGAACAGAGCCCAAAGAAGAAAAATGTTCAGCATTAGCTGGTGCCTATTAGGAGTGGTAATGCTGAAACAGCACTGGATTTAGGCCAGTGTGAGCGGTCCCCCCCACCCCACAGGCCCTGAACTGAGGGGGTGCAAAATTGAGAAGACCCATTTGGGAATGCCAAATGTTGGTCTTGCACAGAGCGCCATATTGTAAAAGATTAGCAAAGCCTGCCCCTGGGCTGAAAGGAGTAAACACACTCTAGTTTTGTCCTTTTTCCTGTTGAGTGCCATGAAGGCAACACTGAGGAAGAGGGAGCTATTTAGCTGGTGCCAAAACCTGGACTGGTTATAAGAAAGAAGACAGGGAGGTGGATGGTCTGGAAGAAGCTGTGGAAGCTGGTCCATTAGGGAAAATGGGGCACTGCTCCACCAAGCTCAGCCTGCCCCACAGCCTTTTTTTCTTCCAATCAACCAGCCCAGGGGGTGACACTGGCTGTCAGATTCCTCCTCCTTAGTCTCAGTGTTATCCTTGTTGAGCTCACCAGGGAGGAGGATAGGCTGGCTTCTGCCTGACATTGGCTCTGGCTCCCCCTACCGTTGGCCTCCCTGCCTTCTGCCCAACCAGCACCAGCCACCACTGGGCAGCCTGAGGTTGCTGGGGCCGGGCTCGTTTGCCCTAATGGCTCGCCCTGCAGGAAGAGAGCTACTTCTTCCTTCCAACGCCGGCCCGCTGGACTCCCTGACCCCGATCTTCTCTGACTGGTCTTTAGGGGCTGACCTCCCTCCACCGCGGGCTGGATCCCGGCAGACAAGGCGGCGCATGCAGGCCGGGGTGTGTCAAGCGTCTTTCCCAGCCTCCGGGATACTTAAAGCGGACGAGCGCCGAACTTGACGCCGCCGGGCGCGAAGGGATCCGGAGTCGACTTAGGGAGCCCAGCCACCATGTCTGCCATCAGAGTCTGCATTATCGGTTCCGGGAACTGGTGAGTACGACTCGGACGGAGCCGAGGGGGAATCGCAGGGGCGGAGAGCCACCTACCTACCTTACCTACCCAGCCACCCAGCCACCCAAGAGCTGGGTGCATGTGCGCCCTCGCCGAGAAGAGGTCCAAGCGCCTCTCTCTCTGGAGCGAGCCTTGCAACAAAAACCTAGGGTGTCCGAAGGGCTATCCAGCGAGATGGGGCGAGGAAGCGCGGAGGGAGTCAGCCCAGCCCTCTCCGCACCTTTCCTCTCGCTCTGCATTCATATCCAGGTCCATATCTGTCATAGCTGTCAACGTTCCCCTTTTTTTAAGGGAAATTCCCTTATTCCGAATAGGATTCCTCGTGAGAAAAGGAAAAGGTTGACAGCTATTATATCTGTCCTAACTTGGACATCTGCGCAAAAATGCCAGCCCCCACCCCCGCTTCACCTTAGAAAATTTAATCGCCTTTGGATTGCCCCGGTCGTTCCCAACGAGAGTCCAGAAACCAGCAGACGAGGTTGCTTAGGCTGCAATCCCATCCCATTTACCTGGGAGTAAGTCCCACTGAATCCAATAGGGCTTCCTGCTGAGTAGACATGCTAGTGCTGAGGGCGCATCTGTTATGTTCTATGGGACTGCATTTGCTCCCCTGAAATGTCAGCATGGGCGTACCCAGGGGGGACAAGGGGGGCAGCAGCCCCCCTAGAAGGCAGCTGCCCTCCCCCCTAGAAGCAAAAATGATCAGCGTTCGCTCAAAGCAAACCTGAACGACCATGGCTTGCCCCCCCCCCCTAATTTTGATTCTGGGTACGCACTGAATGTCAGTGCCTTATAAAAACAGGAATGGGGAGCCTCTGGCGCTCCCCTTGTTGTTGGGCAGTCCATCAGTCCCAGGCTGCAGGACCGATGTTCAGGGGTGCTGGGGAACTGTAGTTCCGCAGCAGCGGGAGGCTACCGGTTGGCCACCCCTGCTATAAAATAAGGGACAAGCGCGGAGCAGCTCTGTAATCCAAGCAGAAACGCTGTAGACCGACGGACTACAGTCTGTCCGCTGTAGACAGTCGGACAGACTAGAAAAATCCCTGACCGTCAGACCTGTATCAGTTTACTCGGGGAAAATGCCCCACAGGCTTCCCTAAGAAGCCTTGCAGAGTTTTGTGAGAGGGAGTCGTTTGCTTGTTTCGCAGCGTTTCCATCTGCAGTCTGAATCATGCTTCATGCGTTTCTATAGCACCTGCAGATCAGACTAGAACACTGGCCTCAAAGGGAATATATCCAGTGACAGGCTGAGTTCCCCTGGGAGAAAAAGTGCTAGGGGAAACGGGCATGAAACTGTCGTACATTTTATACCCCACCCCCCTTTTGAAATCACTTTGGGCTTAATTTTCCATATTTGTTTTATATGTGATATTATTGCGGTGTTTCATACCCTGTGATATCAGCCCTACATTGAAAACCAGCATGGGTAACTGTTTCCAAATGCGTACTAGCAAAGCAAGATGGTGGTTGTGCGTCAGAAAGGGAAGGTTTTTGTTTATTCTTCTCAAGCGTTTTCTTTCCATAGTAGCTTCATGTAGGTCTAAGTGAAAGTCATTAGGACCAACCAGCACCATAGCTGTCAACCTTCCCCTTTTCTCGCGAGGAATCCTATTCGGAATAAGGGAATTTCCCACCAAAAAAGGGGAAAGTTGACAGCTATGACCAGCATAGTTAATAGGACCAAACTGAAAAATTTACTAACACTGACCAAAAAGGACACTTTGGATTTTTAAAATTTATTTCCTAGACCAACAGAGAAACCTGCATTTTTTTGTAATCATGTCCTCGCAGCGTGGAATAATTTGATATCATCTATGAAATGGAATGTTAGTTTATTTGCAGGAGTTACTGGTCTCTCAAGAGATAAAAATGTTGCACACACCCTGACCAACTTAATTATAGTCATACCTATTTCTCCTTGTCTTCCCCACCCTGTCCTTTTCATGTACATTCTCAGATTACTTTGCTCAGATTTACATAAAGATTTATGCTTACCTTTCCATTCTTTCAAAGAACACTGCATTCAGAGACAGGTTTTGTTATCTTAACATCCAGTTTGGGCACTCTCCTAGAAATCTACACCAATGAAAGGGGCTTTGTTCTTATTGCACATTAACAATACTAAATAAATAAATAGAATCTGCAACTACACAAATTTCATTATGGCTGTACACCTCGGCGACCTTTTCTGGTGAGCTATAGAACTCCTTGACCTTAGAGATGCATACTCCATAATGTAAACCCTGGGCAAGTTTCAGAATTTATGTTAAGCAGGGTGGAGGTCAAGCTTGGAAAAAAAACCAGGGAGGATTTGTGTATTTTATTCTTAACTTTTCTGTCTTTGAGGCATACTAGAATGATGTCTCAATGGGTAGTTTGGTGCAAATTCACCATTGTTTGCATGGAGAAAGAAAGGACTGATCATGTGAGATGGGACACAACAGCCAAGGGCAGCACAATATTCCTGCCTGGATAGTTAGGCAGAGATTATACCTCTTTAAGAAGTGAAAAGGGAGTTGGTAGAGATGAAAAGGAGCAAAGCAGTGACAGATCACACAGAGTGTAGCATGGATGAACTGTACCAACTCCACATTCAAGGTACAAGCTGTTGGGATACTTTCACAGGAAAAGCTGACACCTTAAGTCTGCACCTTAACAAAGGCAAGCCCTGCAGAAGGGTAGGCAGGTTCCTTAAGCCTCAACCCACAATGCATCAGAAATGTACCATGACAGATAAAATATGGATGTTCTGCTCCTTGTGCTTTGCCTGCTGCTACTTGCAATTTTTCCACTCCCAGTTGCATTGGCTACAGTTCCTTTGTTGCATTGGAAGCTCTAGCTGCATGGAGATTGGCAGTAGCAGATCCTACACTTCAGGGGTGGCACCTAGAAGCACTGGAGATATGGAAAATGATGGTGGCTGTTACAACTGCTTAGTTGCTGGGTCAGGGGTGTACTGGGTAGCTGGAGCTGTGCTGTGCTCATGGAACTCCACCCATGTAGCCTTTCTGGTGCCTGAAGCATCTCCACTAGTCCCTTGGTAAGCTTTGAAAGGCTGAAGGCAGCACTGGGGTGGGGGCACCAGAGGGTCATTGTTAGGTTTGATGGAGCCCTGGGCAAGGTGACCCCTGGCAAGCTCCCTCAAACATGGCACCAATCCTGGTAAAGGCCTCTTATTTGCACCCAAACACAAAATGAGCCACAACAGCATAGCATGGGTAGCTTCAAATACCAACTTTTTGGTGATATCCTGGCTACAGAGGAACTACCTTCAGAAAAGATGTCTGGCTCATCTACAAGAAATAATAATTGTGCCTTTCATGTATGCATGCAGAATGGTTGTGTCTAACAGAGGTTAGACGTTTGGTCTTGCAACCCACCCCACATCCTACCAGCACCCCAAAATGCTGATGCAGCTCTCATGTGATAGGCTACAAGTCAGAGTCCTTCAGAGGTGGGGGAAAAAATTGAGCTTTTTTGTTTGTGAGTTGAGTCAGAGACACTAACCTCCAAGCTTATCTGTAACATTTGCAGTCAGGGTTGCATTCCTTTAAGCTACCAAAATAGGTGTGAAAGTTCAATGGTCAGCAATACTGTACTTTCAAAAACATCTAAACAACCCCTTGCATACTAAACATCGGCTTCTCAGTTGTTGTTTTTGGAGGTTTCATATTCAGACCTTGAAATGTTTATTTTCCATAATGTTTTCCGATTTGCTGCTGGTTTGGTTTTATTGTTATTATTAGCTGTTTATTTATTAGCTGTTAAACTGACAAACAAAATCAACATTTTGAAAATGTGGTCATCAAACTGATGTCAGGTATGACATATGCAAACCTGATTCTTGGACAGCTCAATACCACACCTTCCTGTTTCAGATTAGTTGGCCTGGACTCTGGAACAACAAATGTTCTTGTTCAATGCCCACAATCACAAATGTGGACTTGAATCCCCCACCATATGCAAATGTTTACTTTTCTTTAATCAGTGTGACTAACCTATGTGCAAAAGTTTTGCTTGAAGAGTCTTAAGGAGTAGTTTGTCTGCTCATCTCTGGTGGGCCACAGCTTTCTGCATCCCTGGACTAGGAGAAATCTTGCTGCTGACCTGTGGGTTAGGAGCTCTGCTAGATTGTTGAATATAACTTGTGAACCTGAATTCAATAGTCCAATGAGGGGATGATGAAAACAACGAGACCCTAGGACAGGATGATGTTTACGGGAAGGTGACCTCGACTCCTTGCGAGCACTCCCTTTTATTAGGTTTCCACAACATGTTTAAACATTAACCACATTAGCATAACTCTGGTCCCAACAGGGGAAAACTTTGAAACTTTTCCACCCCATATATGGCAAGAGGTGACACCCCCCAAGCCTCACCCAAGACCCCGCCATTGTGTACGTGACTACTCCTCATGCTCCCCCCATGCACCCTCCTCGTGCTCATCTCGTGCTTTTTGGTACTTTTCCACACGTCCGCCATTATCCATTGTGATCCATGACACATGTTCTGCCATTCCGACGTTCGGAGCGCCGTGGCTTGCCAGCACGCGGCTCCCAATCGGCACAGAGACACTTTGTGTGTTGTGCAGTGTGTGCGGTATGAATGTGGGCTCATAAATCGTCCCAACAGTCCAGATTTAATAGGTATCACAAGCTATCTTGTAGAGTCATTAGGAGAATATAAATATATTAATAAAGAAACGTACAAGCTGTCAAAAGCTTTTTGCCTTCTTATGAAGGCAGCTGCTAGGACACAGCTCAGTGAGGCAGAGAGATCCAGTGCTGATATAGCAGCCTTCTCTTAGCTGAGATGACCTTTGGCTTAGATATGCTTGACACAGACATATGCAAGAAGGTATTGCCAGCATTTTAAAGATTTATTTAAGTTCTAACTTCAGAGAGGTGAGTTTTGAAGCTTATGTGCGAAGTCTGTGATAGCTAAACACACTCAGACCACCTGAAAACCCAACTTTATTTGTACTACTAATTTGAAAAGCTTTTCAACTGGTCTCTTGGCTGTAGCTCTATGTTGCTTACATTTCTGTGGAGCAGCTAGAGATACAATTTTGCTGACAGAATTTTGGGACTCCCAGGTTCTGTTTTACTTTCACTTGTTCAGTCACAACACAAGGAGCTCAGATATAGCTCTCCTGAGGATGTTATGTTTGCTGGAATGACCTTGAATACCATTAATGGGCTTAGAAAAACACAGTGTAACTTCACTGGATCTGCAATGGTGACACTCTGATGTTGCCCATGGAAGCCATTGAGGGGCAGCAGTGGCGGAGCTAGGTGCTCCGGCACCTGGAGTGGGGGGCAGGGCTAGCCTCCCAGGTGGGTGCCCCGGCAGCGGCAAGCCTCGCAGGAGGGTGCTCCAGCAGCGGGAGCCTCCCAGGCTGGCACACCATGGCAGACGGCGTTTGCATAGGGAGCCAGCATTTGTCCGCAGACAGCTTCCGGGTCATGTGGCCAACATGACTAAGCCGCTTCTGGTGAACCAGAGCAGCGCACAGAAATGCTGTTTACCTTCCTGCCAGAGTGGTACCTATTTATCTACTTGCACTTTGACGTGCTTTCGAACTGCTAGGTGGGCAGGAGCTGGGACCGAACAACAGGAGCTCACCCCGTCGTAGGGATTCAAACCGCCGACCTTCCGATTGGCAAGCCCTAGGCTCAGTGGTTTAGGAAGTAAAGCTTTATAAAGTTTGCTAAATCCAAATTACTATGCGACTTTTACTTGTGTCCAAATTCTTGAGATATAGTGCTTGTGCAGCCATACGCTTCTGGTGAATGGGGATGTGGTGAATGCACTCTACGTGGGGCTACCTTTGAAGGTGACCCGGAAACTACAATTAATCTAGAATGCGGCAGCTAGACTGGTGACTGGGAGTGGCCGCTGGGACCACATAACACCGGTCCTGAGAGATCTACATTGGCTCCCAGTACGTTTCCGAGCACAATTCAAAGTGTTGGTGCTGACCTTTAAAGCCCTAAACGGCCTCGGTCCTGTATACCTGAAGGAGCGTCTCCACCCCCACCGTTTAGCCCGGACACTGAGATCCAGCGCCGAGGGCCTTCTGGCGGTTCCCTCACTGCGAGAAGCAAAGCTACAGGGAACCAGGCAGAGGGCCTTCCACAGTGGCGTCCGCCCTGTGGATCGCCCTCCCAGCAGAGGTTAAAGTCATAAACAACTATCCTACATTCAGAAAATACCTGAAGGCAGCCCTGTTTAGGGAAGTTTTTAACTTGTGATTTTGATGTATTTTAATGTTTGTTGGAAGCCGCCCAGAGTGGCAGGGGAGACCCGGCCAGATGGGCGGGGTACAAATAAAGGATTGTTGTTGTTGTTGTTGTTGTTGTTGTTGTTGTTGTTGTTGTTGTTATTATTATTGGGATGCAATTAACCCTGCCTTTAATTATTTGCCTTCTTTTCCTCCCCACCCCTCTACCGCTTTTCTTTTTTTAAAGGGGATCTGCCATTGCAAAAATCGTGGGCAATAATACCGAGAAATCCCTCAAATTTCACCCTACTGTAAATATGTGGGTATTTGAAGAGCAAGTCAATGGGCGAAAACTCACAGATATAATTAACCAAGACCATGAGAATGTGAAGTATCTCCCAGGGCATAGGCTACCTTCTAACGTGGTAAGTTCAATTTAACTCCTTAACTGTAGTTTCAGGTTTTAAAGGTAGCGTAGTTGGGCCATAATGGACTGCAATTCAAAGTAACAAAGGCTGCTTCCACGCCGGGAATTTAGTGTACAATAGCTGCATTTTGGGTAGCTCACTTTTTATGAGGCTTGTGCTTAACATTGAGAGCTAAACACCCTATTCCCATGCTTCTCCTTTTTGGCTTTCTTCCACCCCAACCACACTCCTCAAGCTTAGATAAATCTGCCCTTTCTTTAAAAACAACAACAACATAGCTGTGCAGCATTCCCAGGAGCAGACTGAGAAGGGAATTGGACTCAAAATATATCAGAAGGATAATACAATTGATTAAAGAGCAGCATAGGTACACACAGACATTGATATGAGTTGTGCATTATCTAAACTAGAGTAGAAATCCTGGCACAGCTGTCAGAACAATGCAAGAACCTTGTGAGTTTTGCAATTGGTTAGGCTTAGATACATTATTTGTCTCCAATCCCACTCGGTATTCCAGAATACTCTGAGGAGCTGTAGACCATTGTGTCCTAAATTGTAGAATCCACCCCCCCCCCAAGTGGCTGCCAAGCTTGAGGCTATAATCCTATACACACTTACTTGAAAGCAAGTCTCACACCACTGGACTTATTTCTGAGCAAACATTGATAGAATTAGGTTGCTAAGAGAACTGAGCTAAGATACTTCAAGAAGTTTTTCACATGCAAAGCTTAAATCTGTGTTTACTTAAATATCTCTATAATATAAATGTAAAAGTGTGGTATCTCTCTCTTCAAAAATTCATGTGCAGTTATGAAGTTGAACATTGTGTTTTCATGTGAGTTAGTAGATCAATGCAATTTTGTACGGACCTCAATTCAGGACAGCTGGCCATATTAAGACTGCTGCAGGAAATACTTGTGTTGCATATATGGATGTGCATGCACAACCCCAGGAAATTCACATATATACACATTCTGAGCATGCAATGTGTATGTCATCTCAATCCACTCTTGCTGCTATGGGAAACACTGCTGGATAGCTGCCCTTGTTTGTTTTTCAATAATATAAAGTTTAAACAAAATAAAAAAAAATTTCTTCCAGTAGCACCTTAGAGACCAACTAAGTTTGTTCTTGGTATGAGCTTTCGTGTGCATGCACACTTCTTCAGATACACTTATGACAGACCAACACGGCTATCTACCTTTAACTAATAAAGTTTAAACTTTCTTCTTCCTTTTTGTCTCAGGTTGCTGTAGCAGACCCAGTAGAAACAGTAAATGGTGCAGACATTATAATATTTGTTATACCACATCAGTTCATTCCTAAAATCTGTCAGCAGGTAGCTGGCCATGTAAAACAAGGAGCCATTGGAATTTCACTAATCAAGGTAATTTGTGAACCTTTCCCAAGGGGTAGGACCGGTTAGGGAGAAAATGGAACAGTGACATTTCCAGGGTCATGACTGCATATAGGGTGCAGCAGGGGCGCCAACCTGAATAAAATATTGTAGGGGCCCAGGTAAGCCCCGCCCCGCATAATCAATAGCATGTGTCAGGAACGTGGCTCACCCAAGCGCAGGGGAGTCAGACTCAGAAATTTAGCTATGTGAGAGACCGACTCCAGATGAAAGCTGGCTGACAGAGCCGAGAAGGGGTAGTTCAACCCCCCCTTCCAGAAGAAGATACTGTTAGCTCTCAAGAAGCGGGAGAGTTAGGAGGCAGCCGAAGTGTTGCTAGGCAATCAGCAGATAAGCAGAGGACTGAGAGTGTGTAGAGTGGGGAGGGGGAAGGTCAGCCTCTCAGTCCCCATTATAGGAGACTGGATAAAGTCAGAGGACAATGGAAGGGAAAGAGGGGAAGGGTGAGAATTTGGCATCCTTCCTGCTGTGAAAGGGGCGGAGGTTCAGACTGACCAACTATCGTCAATGCGAGCAGGGGGGGGGGTTGGTAAATAAACATAACATAAAACTGCTGGAGAGTCATTACTTCTTATCAGGGCTTGCCTGCCTGCCTGAGATCATTACAACATGACATGGTACACACACTATTTGAATGGGAATACCCATCAATTTTTTGGGGGGGGGCAGCCCCCTCAAATATTTTATTGGGAAGGCTGAAGCTCCCATTGTCCCTAGGAGTTGGCTCCTATGGGGTGCAGACAAAATTGTTTCTAACATTGTGTTTTAATTGTTGTAACCTGCCTTGGGTGGTAAATAATAGTAACTCTAGAGCAGACTCCCCCTCTGCCTGTAGTCTGAATGAACCATGACTCTGGGTTGGTTTCAAGAACTATGGATACCCCAAGCTGCAGAACAGAAGGCAAAAGTGCCATATTTGGAATGGACTAGTCGCTCCCCCACAATATATTATTTTATTTTTTAAAGCTTATGTTATTATATAAAAAGTTGGCTATGTAACACACATCAAACAATCTTAAGATAAATGTACTGTGTGGATCATAACCAAGATATATATCAACCCGACAAAGTGCTTTCTTGTTCCCGTTACCCTTTGTTGTAAACAGCTCCTGCACGTGCTCAGTTTCATAGAGTACAACAGGATCAGATCTCTGTTTCATCTACTGAAGTGCAAGGAAGGCTAGTCTTACTTTTGTTCACTGTCTTCCTGTTAAACAGGGCATAGACGAAGGCCCTAAAGGACTGAAACTCATATCGGACATCGTTCGAGAGAAGCTGAACATAGAAGTCAGTGTACTCATGGGAGCCAACATCGCCAACGAAGTGGCAGAGGAAAAGTTCTGTGAAACCACCATTGGTAATTCTGTGTTCAAGACTAATGACTAAACCAGGGATCAGTTCCATCCACTTATTCAGAATATAGATCCAGAATGTTTCCCCTGCTCCACTTTGTGGTGATCTGGAAGATGTATCTGTGGATCTATAGCTGTTGTGATGAGACTTACCCCCACCCCACCCCACCCCAAAAAACCCTTGCCAACTTTTTTGTTTGTTGTTGCAGTGTTCTGCACAGCTCTGTAAGAATGAAAGGTAGCAGCTGGTCAAAGGTCACCCAATGAAATTCATTGCTGAGTGGGAATTTGAATCTGTTTCTCCCTAGTTCAACACTCTTAACCTCTACATCTCACTGACACAGCTGACCCAGGTGGTTTATTATTATTATTGCCCATCCTTTTGCAAATGGAAATGTTTGTAGCATTTGAATACAGGCACTCTTGTGTTTTCGATAACACAGCACTGAAAGCATATTTACACATCATTATTGAGCATCTCTCCCTATAGAAAGCTTACTGGGTTTGGGTATATCTAATAGTGAGTCACAAGCATAGCTGAGATTAGAAGAGATGCTTCCATTTAAGTCCAAGTCAAGCGGTGTTATCATAATGATTAAGGCCTTAAATGATAATTTTAGGTTACATTTTAGTGACTAAGTTTTAATTTATATATATTTTTAATTGTTGCTATATCTGTATTGTCCCGGTTATACCTAATTGCAAATTCAAATGTATCCCTATCGTGTTTTATGATTTCCTTGATATTGTATGTGGGCTGGAACTGGTCTGTGACAGTAATAATAAATTTCATTTCAAGTCCAAGTCATATGATATACTGTTACTTGGCCATCACCTCAATCCTAATTTACTGTGCTTCTTTCCATAGGTTGCAGAAATGCTGAAAGTGGGAAGATCTATAAAGAGTTGTTGCAAACCCCAAATTTCAGAATTACTGTGGTAGATGACTGTGACACCGTGGAACTCTGTGGAGCCTTAAAAGTGAGTAATTCCAAATCAAATATTGTGAGGCCAATTAAAGTTTTTTGCAATCTGTGGCCAGCTAAGCTTTCAAAAAAAAATTCATGTTTTCTCATTCATTCATTGGCTTTCTGTAAAATCTGTAAAATGGGAGAACTGCACTTACATCCCACTTGCTATACTATTTAAAAATGGCCTTAATAATATAGGCATTAGGTCCAGTCGTGTCCGACTCTGGGGTTGCGGCGCTCATCTCGCTTTATTGGCCAAGAGCCGGCGTACAGCTTCCAGGTCATGTGGCCAACATGACAAAGCCGTTTCTGGCGAACCAGAGCAGCGCATGGAAACGCCATTTAGGTTCCCGCCAGAGCGATTCCTATTTATCTACTTGCACTTTGACGTGCTTTCGAACTGCTAGGTGAGCAGGAGCTGGGACCGAGCAACGGGAGCTCACCCCGTCGCAGGGATTCGAACCGCCGACCTTCTGATCAGCAAGCCCTAGGCTCTGTGGTTTAACCCACAGCGCCACCTGGGTCCCAGGCTGGACAATAGCTGGTTGTTAAATCGCTGCCGCCAATTAGGAAGCAAATATATGTGACTTGTCACCTCAGAAAAAAAGTAATCCTTTGGACACACTATTCTCAAGTGAGTTTTCTTGGCTTTGATGTATGCAGCGGGAAAATATGTCCAGTGACTTCTTTTTTTAAGTGAGATATGTTAGTTTTATGTTGGGCACTTTTTAGATGACTTTCTAGACGTCTGCACTGGAGTTTGTAGGACATATGATAAAGTACCGGTATGTATTTTTAGAGATTTATTGAAGGTGGGACAACATGCACACACTTTTGTCCCCTATAATGAGTTGTGAAACACTTCTTTTCAGGTTTCTGATAGAGGAAGAAAAACCAGCGCCCACACAACACCATAGTAGGCATTACTCTATAGTACATCCAAAGTTGCTTTCTTCTAGGTCAGACTATTTGTAGATCAGCTCTGTCCTGTCTACTGCTGTCATTAGCAGAGGCCCTTTAATATCACCTTCTACCTGATGCTTTTAATTTGAGATGCAAGGGAATTTGGGATCTTCTGCCTAAAACCCATGTGCTACAGAGCTATGATCCCTCCCTCATATCACTATCTCACTTAAAAACATTCAGTACAAAGATACACAACTTATTAGCTGTTTTGATTCTATGGAAATGTCTCACCAGCTGCTTTGATCCTGTGGAGACAAACAAGAAGTATGGCTTGTCACTACAAAGACATATTTTAGCAGCATATTCTTCAACTTCATCAGCACTTCTTATAGTGACCAGACTTGCAGACACCACTTGCTGAATAGACCACTGAATTGCATGCAGTTTTGCACCTGGGGGCATTTAGGAGCAATTGAATGAAGAAATGCAGCTGTTGGAATGCATTTGTGAGTGGCACCTTTTGCTAAGCATTCATGCTTTCTGAAGTCATTAAACGTGATGCCTTTGTCTTATGTGATTTTTTCCCCTTCACTCTCCTTTTCTCCCCATGTCCCAACTGGATTTAGAATATCGTTGCAGTAGGGGCTGGTTTTTGCGATGGGCTGAGCCAAGGTGACAATACCAAGGCAGCTGTGATTCGTCTGGGCCTAATGGAAATGATTGCCTTTGCTAAAATCTTTTGCAAAGGCCCCGTAGTAATAAATACATTTCTGGAAAGTTGTGGTGTTGCTGATCTGATTACCACATGCTACGGGGGACGCAACAGGAAGGTGGCTGAAGCTTTTGCACGTGGTGGAAAAGTAAGTGTTTCCTCCTAAGATTAATTGCTGTAATGGGGGGCAGGGGGCATATCTAATTAGTACCATATATTACAGCATGCATTTGTTTGTGGATGAGACCAGTGGTAGTGACCAAGGCCCCTTGGTAATAACCGACATTGTGTGATGTTAACCTTTCTAAATTAGGCATAATGTGGAGAAAGTAGATAGAAAGAAGCTCTCCTCTCTCCTTCTTTCATAATATAACCAGACACCATCCAGTAAAAAAGGTGGGAGATTCAGAACAAAGAAAGGGACATAGTTATTCACACCATGTAACTGTGGTATCCATTCCCAGAAAATGATGTGATGGTCTTCAACTTAGATGGCTTTAAAAGATTAGACAAATCAGTGGTGGGTATCTGCCACTACTCATCATGATGGCTGTGTGGGTTTTCTAGTGTCACACAGAGAGTTTAGCTGGAAATAATACCAAATGAGAGATGCTTGTCCTAATTTAAAAACACATACGTTTTTAGTATGTGTAAGTAAATCTCGGGTATTGCTTAGATTGGAGTCTGCACAAAATTATTATTTCCATTCTTTGCAAAAGAGAACAAGGGGAGTTCCGGCTTTAGCACTTTCACATTTATTACTTAGCTTTAAATGGAGTTTAGTGATGCAGTTTCCTTTAAACCAAATACAAATGATTTAACACTCTTTAAAAATAATTTCCAGACACTTGAAGAGCTAGAAAAAGAAATGTTGAATGGGCAAAAGCTACAAGGGCCTCAAACATCTGCTGAAGTCTACAAAATCCTGAAGCAGAAGAAAATGATTGACAAGTATGTAGCTTGACTTTCTAGTAAATATCCTGTCTGAGAAGTCAGAGTATTCTCTGCACTTTGCTGGCTCCTTTGGCCATGTAAAAACTCTTGGGTGTCGCTGTTGTGAGCCATCACTAGAGTTGGGGGATAAGTTTGTATTTAAAGGTGAACTTACATAATTCACTTTCTGAGAAGGTATGGGAACCAAAACAGTCATCATTCAAAATTCACACTTCTCTGAATTTTGTATGTAGTTCTATGGCCAAGCAATGTTTACAAAACACATATAGTAGGATAAAGTGCACATCTAAGTGAAAATAACATACAAAATGCATTAAATTATGGAAAATTGATTTGTAAATAATGTGTATAATGAGAAATCAGCTGTAAAATGCTGGTGAATTTTCATGAGGCTTTTTTAAAAAATTGCAAATTGACGTGGAAATGTTGAGAACTGGACTTGAGACACAGAAAAACAGAAATTGATATTCTCCCATTCATACTTGCTACAGTGTTTTAATTTAATATATTTTGATAGTATTCTGTCCTGTATCTTATGATAGTTTACATCATGCATTAAATTGGTTGTATTTTGCATGAAATTTTACTTTAGCAATTGCATTTCTCCCAGGTTTCCATTATTTGTAAACATCTACCTGATCTGCTACGAAGGGAAGTCTGTCAAAGAGTTCATCACTTGTTTGCAGAGTCATCCGGAACACCTGTAAGATACAAGTCGTGACTTGCCAATTAAGTATCTCTGCACGAGGGTTCTGCCAGTTTGACCAGGCTAAATAAAAGCAAGCAAAACGAGATAATCTGTACATTGTCACACTGTTCATTGTCACAGACTTTACAGAAAAACAGCATAACTATTTCCACAGAAAGTGAAGTCAGCTAGATACTACATCTCAGTATAAACTTCAGAAGCCAGGGAAGTGGAGGATATTACATAGGGCTCATAAGTTGAAAATGAGGGTGTCATTTCAAAGTCACTCATGAGAATTTAGACATGGAACAGAAGAGTGTGTTCTTGTTCAGGTGCGCTTGTTGAGCCTTTTGTTAAAGACCTCCAGTGAAAGATTTAAGAACCTCCTGAGGCAGTCTTTAATTTCTGAACCTTTCTTTCCCCTGAGTGACACATTAATGTTTCAACTTGGATCTACTGAAGCAGAAAGCCGTAGCCAAAAAAGCCCGGCTCGGTAGTTGAAATCAACTTGTGAAATTGAATGGGGTAGCAGTTGGCAAGGGAGCTCAATGTCAAGTCAAAAGGCTCCAGGTATCGTACGTTTTGCCACAGTCTCCTCCTTCCTCCTTGGTGCCTCCCTTCAATAGCTCCACATCTTGTCCCATTCTTTCCTGCCCACTGCCTACCTTGTTCTTTGTTGGCCTCCTTAGGATTCCTGTCTTTCCCCCGATTCCAGCAGGGATGGGGGAGACCTGCCCCACCAGTTCCACTTCCTCTGCCCTGTTGTTCAAATCCTACTTCACCTCTGCCCACCCTCATCTTACGATTTCTTTCTCAGTCCACTGCTGGCTCTCAGCTCTTCTTTCAGCTGCGTACCTATTGGTAGCTTCCCCACAAAGCTATGCCATCAGTGACAGTCCTGAGGGAAAATGTAAGCCCATGGAGGAAAATGCAGTTATATGGAGCTTAAACACACATAGAAGCTAGGTCAAATTCCCATGAGGCAATTTAATACCTTTTGTTTACCATTTCATTTATGAATGAAATAATTCCCATGAGGTATCCCAAAGTGATATCAAAACAAAGTAGAACAGTACTGTAAAAGTTTAAAATAATGGCATGCTTATCACTCAACTGAATAATTCAGTGGGTTTTTTTTTTCTGGAGCAGCTGCAGTGTATTCTACAATTTCTTTCTAGAAAGTGTGCGTTTTCTGTGAACAAAAAGGACCAAATGTTTTTTTTTTAAGACAAGGTTCTTTAATTTGACACTAATGCTCAAAGTGTTTATGCTAAAAGAATCTTCCGCATATTTTAAAAATAATAAAATCGATTGCACATATAAACACCACATACATAATCCAGCCTGAAGTCCACTCATGACAAGAAGTGGAAAAGAACAGTTCTGCATAAATAGTATGTTGTATCAATCGGCAAAGTACAATTTACATGTAAAAATCTATGTTGACATTTTGTACTATGGAGTGACAGACTGCACATATATACAGACTCTAACTGTATTACTGTTCTCTGTCATGATCCTGGTTCTCAAGAGATGTGTATCCGCAGACAGTTCTCTACTGCTCATCCACAGCTTATACTGGATTTTAAATTACCCAGTTATAAACTGTATAACATTCATAGAAATTAATTCAGATAAGCATAGTGTCTGCTTTGGCCCACATATGCAGAGATAGGTAAGATTCCCCCCCACCCCTATTCCCCAAACAATGTATACCTTATTCAAGCCACACAAAACAAAACAATAAGATAAATTGTAAGTATGCTCTCATAAAACCCTCCCACGAGTTCAAGTTGGGAACCTGAAATAGAAAACAGCTCACTGGCATGGAGAAACTTGTCTAGCTAAAATTAATATTTCAAGTAGGTTTATTTTGAGCATATCTGTACAATAACTGGGACCTAACACAATGAAAATATTTAAAATGAGCAGCTTTATGTAGGAGATTGCTTTAACATTCATTTCCTTCCTTATAACCAAGATATGCAGCATTCTATAGTATCAAGTAAAACATAGGTCATGTTTCCTTATGACATTTCATCAGAAAGCATCTTTCCCTGTTTAGAATGACTGGTAGGCTAGTGAATGCCAACATGGTGAGGAGTCTTGTTAGGCTAAATACAGTGCACCTATTGTTCATGTGCTTGCCAAGAAGAAGAATGGTGGCAGTGTTGTTTTGCACAGTCGTACCTTGGAAGTCGAATGGAATCCATTCCGGAAGTCCGTTCAACTTCCAAAACGTTTGGAAACCAAAGCGCGGCTTCTGATTGGCTGCAGGAAGTTCCTGCAGCCAATCGGAAGCTGCGAAAGCCCCGTCAGACCTTCGGATTCCAAAGAACGTTCGCAAACAGAAACACTCAATTCCGGGGTTGCGGCGTTCGGGAGCCAAAACGCCTGAGTACCAAGTAGTTCAGGATCCAAGGTATGACTGTATTTAGAAAAATTGTGGGTATTTATTGGACACAACAGGTTTCTGTTGTGAGCCACCCTGTAATCTTCGGAGGAAGGGCGGTATACAAATTTAATTAATGATAGTAATAGCCGAAATGTAAATACAGTTTAATTCAACTGCATCTACTGATTTGTGTCCTGGGTCAGGAATGTGCTCTTATATTCTGTATTTTGAAATAGTCTATGGCTTCCTACTGTTACCTTTGCTCTCTTTTAAAACAAAACAAAACACCACCCTGACCCATTTTTGATGAAACACTCAATCTCATTCTAATAAACTTGAAATCTCAATGCATCCCCAAAGAACAAAATGTACCTGAAACAGAGAGGCAGTTTTATGAGTTCCCTGTGTGGGAAGCATTATTCTACTGCAGAATCTAATCTAATTTGTCTAATCTGAGGCGAGAAGCAGTTAATACATTTTATGAATGCCTCAAGCATAGCATCAACTCCCAATGATCCCCTCATGATCAGCTACCCTCTTGCATCTTGGGGTTGCTAACATGACACACATGCATACACGTGTACATGTAGAGGTGGAAGTTCCCCTCCTCTGTTGAAATTAACCTTGAAGAAGCCTTCTATTGTAGCCAATGATGGAGCTCCCTGCCCCCAGCTTTATTGTACCATGGGAAATTATTTGGAGAGGGAAGGATTATCCTTTTCCCTCCCAGGCATGATGCCCCCTTTCCAAAAGTGCCGCTCCAATAGAAGGCTTTTCTTCCTGCAGACTGCAATTGCAAAGGAAGGTTAATGTCATTTTGGTGTGTAGGTGATATATAAATAGATAGCTCGTTTCTCCAGCTGCCCTCTTCAGGAAGGTTGCTTGCTTGTTCTCCCTGCCACAATGCTTGGGTGAGGCAGGGCAGCAAACATGCTTTTTGCCAAGCCTAATTTCAGGAGGAAGGGCAAGTGTGCTGCCCACAACAGCTTCTCTGGTTGGCAAATGTGCCCAAGGACTTGGTGACCCCTGCTCAGAAAAATGTCCAGAAGAAGTTGAGATATCTACGATGGTGACACCAGTGGTAGCAGACCTTGCTTCCTGCACATGAGATTGTTCTGTAACAGTACAATGTGTTTTAGATGTGTTGACCTTTGCTAATCAACCAGAATTTTGTCTAACTCATAGAGAATAGACTACTTATATTTTAACTGAGGAGCATTTCTTTAAACACAGTAATCAATACCAGTCACATCGGTTAGGGCTGTGGATTATAAATTGCTACCATGTTCTCAGATATAACTAGAATCCCATATTAAAACTGTATTTTGCTTTCGCAAGATGCATAAAAGCAACTAATAGCTGCATGCAAAGGCGCTGGAAGGGAATACAGTCAAATGCTCTCTTAAGTTATGTGCTAACATATTTACAAACTTGCAACTTTTACGGGGACCTTTAGATATTTCTCCATTTCATTACATTTTCAGATGGACAAATGCCTAGCAGAAAAAAACCATTTCTCAAACAGGACAATGTTCTATTTTACGACACAAATTCATTAACATTGGTAAAAATGCCTATACATAAAGTTAGCCAAAAAGTTGATACAGTGCAATTGTTTTGCTTCAAGACAAACAATGAGAAAAATGTTCAAGTATATAAAAGCATCCTTACAAGATGCTATTTAAGTTCTATTATTATTGCACAGATAAGAATTAGTCTTTACTCCATGTTCCATGGAACCATTTCCTATTACTTGAGCTACAGATCTATTTAGAGAATTCTCATTCATATTCAAATTGGACATATTTAAAGCATTTCTTAACCCTAATGTTTTATTGCTATTTCCATGCCCCCCCCCCCGCTTATTTAAGGCTAATGTCATGTGTAATATAAATAGTATATTTATAGTAGTGTACACATATTCACATCATTAGAGGAAATCCCCTCTCAAATGCTTCAGTCAGCTTTCTCATGCTTCAGGTAGGAAGCAGTTTACTGACTAGCTGTATTCACACAAACCCTCTTTGTAAAAATAAGGTTTATTTTAAGAAAAGAAATCTAGCAGGCACTATTAGAGCAGGGGTGGCCAACCTTTAGCCCTCCAGCTGTATTTGGACCCTTGACCATCCAAGCTGGAGAGGATGGGAGTTATGGTCCAACATCTGGTTAGCCACTCCCAATGTACTTTCTTCAAAGAGACTGCATTTCTTGTTAATGGAAGAGTTCACCTGATTCCACTCAAGTTTCTGATCTCACTATGCTGATCAGCCTGCTATCACTGCACACTTTTTGAGAGGACTGGAAGATTTAGGTAAACATTTGCTTCTCCTGGTGCAGCAATGCTTTCAAAATGGATCAGAATGATCAGCAGGACCAGGTGTGACCCCCTCCAGTCCCAAGACAAAACCAATTTGTGCCAGTTGCAAGAAAGGAAAGTTATCAGAACTATGATCCCTGAGGGTTTTTCAGTCTCATGGGAACAGATTCTTCATCTACAAGTTGCTCACTGACTTGACTTTTAGCAATTTCTTAGTGGCACAAGCAGCATACTTAAAAAAAAAAGCTTACAAGTCTTCATGTACCCAACATAATTGAGCTCAGCAATTCTTTCACCCAAGAACCAGAATAGGGTCCCTGATAATAGAAACCCACATTTTGGCCCCAAAGGTGTCAGTATGGAATCTGTAAGTATCGCAGTTTGGTGGTGTTGTTTTTTAAAGCCCCCTCAAACTTAATTATGAATTTGGTGATTTCACTCTTCCTCTGGCCTACTCACATAAGTGTGTGGGGAAAACCCCCTAAGGACTGGCTGTATACCAGCATTTGAAGAAGGCCAATGCAGTGAAATGAACATTCATGAATGAGGGTTACTCCTTTCTTCAAATTACCTTGTAAGAAACAGAACATGAGTAACCTAACCCAAAACAAGTTTACTTAGGAATGTTCAATCCTAAACATACTTGCTAGGATGCAAATCTTCCTAACAAGTATGCTTAGGATTGAAGTTTTAAGTCCATCGAAATTACAGCATAATACTTTAGGGACCCAGGTGGCGCTGTGGGTTAAACCACTGAGCCTAGGGCTTGCTGATCAGAAGGTCGGCGGTTCGAATCCCCGCGACGGGGTGAGCTCCCGTTGCTCGGTCCCAGCTCCTGCCCACCTAGCAGTTCGAAAGCTCGTCAAAGTGCAAGTAGATAAATAGGAACCACTCAAGCGGGAAGGTAAACGGGGTTTCCGTGCGCTGCTCTGGTTTGCCAGAAGCGGCTTAGTCATGCTGGCCACATGACCCGGAAGCTGTACGCCGGCTCCCTCGGCCTATAGAGCGAGATGAGCGCCGCAACCCCAGAGTCGGACACGACTGGACCTAATGGTCAGGGGTCCCTTTACCTTTACCTTACTTTAGTTTAGTGGTTGGTCTTCAACAAGTTAAAGGGAGATTAAATATTTTCATTATTTAGAATATCAAAAGTGCATGATGTGCAGCTATTGAAAAGTTCCTCCATATTCTGAGCAGCAGATACTTCAGAGAATATCTTCAAATCACCAGAGTGTACAGAGCAAATAACAGTTCTGTAAGCATCCTAAAGCTGTACCAAAAGGCTAACTCTTTGGATACATCTGCAAGAATCCATAAAGCCACACTAGGCTCAAGTTATTAGCAATGATGGTGACTTATTTTCATGGCTTTTAAATTAAAGAAAACTCTGAGGTATATCTCTAAGGATGCCAAAAATTATGCTACCAGTCTCAGAGAATTCTGCCTAACAAGAGTGCTCCAGACCAGTGGCAACATAACACTACTGGCGATTTTGTTCCCCACAATTTGTTACCAATGTAAAAAGAAAACTTTAATACTGGCACTTATTGAGATGACGCTGTAAACTTCGCCTCTCTTGGGCTAGAGGCTGTTTCTCCAGTACCTTCCAGCCTTCTTGCCACAAGGCAGGTGGAGATGTGTTTGCTCTTCCAGATAGCTGCCTTTGAGAAGAACTCAAATGGAGTGTACTCTAGACGTAGTCTATGGGGTAACCTGGGAGCCCAGTTTAACTCCATGCACAAAGAAGAAATCCAGCCAGTAGCGGAAGCAAGTTCGCCATCAATAGCCATAGGGTTACTACCAGGCTAGGGGAACAGGAACACAAATCTAAAATAAATTTTAAAATGGTATTAGTATAGTTTAAGTACTTCTGCAGATGCTGTTCAAAATAGTCCTTGACAAACAGGAATAGAGGCAGATGCTCTTTGAGAGTCTAAACATTAATTCATCATTTTTCCAAACTAAAGAAAGAGAAGGAGGGGGAAAGAGTTTTCCAAAGCCTAATTGAATTGTCTGTTTTGGTCCTGCTCTCCTCCTCTAAAACCACTGTAGTGTAAAAAAGTGAACTAGTTCTCCTGATTGCTAGGAATACAATTCTGAAAATGCTACAAAAAACATGACAGCAAAACAAAACAAGAACTCTCTATTTCACTTAATGATTTTTGAAGGATTGCTTACCAATAGATGTAACTCTTGTTAAATTAGCAACTGGAGGAGGATCCTGCTCAGGTGGGCAGAAATCGCAGAAGTCTGAACACGCTGGGCAAATTAGGTTCCCAATATGTACCCATCCATTCATCTGAATATTCACTGTTAGGATTTGACCTGAGCGGCTGCACAAATATGACTCATCCTTGACCCAAACAGTCAGCCCACGGGGAGAACAAGAAACCTAAGAAATAAAGTTGGACTAGCTAGATTATTGCAAGCATTTATTTAATTTTTTAACCAAGTAGTTTAAGAGAGATGTTGCTTATAGCCAAGCTATCAAAAGGAAAGGCTAGAACTATTTGTGTGTACCTTCAATTGTTTGCATGCAGATTTGGAAGATGACATATTGTTGATCAGGCCAGGTAAGAGGGTATCTGCTCACTTTAGAGACTTATACTGTTGGCATAAAACTAATGGGCATGAGGTAGGGAGATATTTTGACTTCCACATGACTATCTGGTCTAATACAATTAGATACAAATATAGAAACATGTAATGACTAGTTAAGAGCAATAATGATTTCTAAACAACACAACTTTACAAAACGCAACCTTAAAATAAGAGCTCCTGCAGTTACCTGGTAACAGCCACTGCCCCAGTCGGGGTAACTGAGTTTCTTTCTGCATTGTTCCATAACAAAAGCTGACTTCTGAATGAGACACACAGAATTTGGTCCATATTTCTCTGCACCATAGTTTTTGAAAGGATCTAAAAAACCAGGAAAGCACTGTTAACACATACTGTGGACTGCTAACCAGCTTCAGACTGATTTCGGATCCTAGTTTCTGAGCCTGAAACAAACCTGGGTAGATTCAGATACAGATGCAACATGACAACCATGGGTTAGCTAAAGAAGCCATGGGTTTCCTTTACATTGGAACCCAAAATTTCTGAAAGATATTGAAGGAGAAACTAAACACAAAACCAACTGACCTGGTTGATTTTCGAGTATTCTACAGTCTGAACTTCGTTGAAATTCACCACTTAAGTGCCAGCTAAATTCCTGACTGAACGGACAGAAGTCAGCAATTTCAACAGACCCACCATAATAAGGCAAATCTTCTGATGGTACTCCATAGAGACGGTCAAAATACTGCAAAAGATACAGTGACAGAGGCAGCTATGAAGGTAGAAGAAGCACAGTCATATTATCATCATCATCATCACCATCACCTGGTAGTAATAGCAAACTTTTACAACGGCAGAAACCCACGTTCCATACATTATATTCATGTTAAAGAGAACCAAAGCACAAAGCTATAGTTGCTGCTGCCATTAATAATTATTATTTTAGGACCAACAGTATTGCTAGGTACTGCACATACAGGTCTGCTATGCACGACAAGCGCATTCTCTTTTGACTGTGTGTTGTCTGAACCCTAAACTACGGTTAATCTTAACTACGGTGAGTGGAAACAAGCCAGCTGCTTAAACTATGATTTAAAGTTGACTTGTTTCAACAAACTATAGTTTGTATGTGATCCGACAACAAATCAAGCTGAATATAAAATGGAAGCAAAAGCTTCCAAATTCCTCCTTGTGGTTGCACTGGAAGAGAAGGAGGAAATGCCCAGCTTGTTCTCATGTCTAAATGAGACTGGTGGTTCATAGAATTCACATAGTCACACCCTTTATACCTGATATTCCTGAGGCAGCTGTTGAGGGAATTTCTGTAAATTGCACACTGCCACTGCTCTTTGGTCCTGTCTACAGGTTAGCTGCAACGGATTAGTCCGCAGAGTGTCACAATATGGATCCACCAATTCTTTCCTGTGAATAAAGTTGGAAACCACAATAAGGGAACTGTTAAAATCTTTCTATACAACACTTAACAAAAAAATCAGTACTAATCAGACAAACATTAATAGGCTATTGCAATGCCAGCGGCATCACAGAACATGCAATCTAAAGAAACATATTCTTACCTTCTCCTTTTGTGATCAATCCAAAACTTACAGCTTTTCATCACAAAGTCACAGCCTTTATCTCGGCCCCAATCAAGCTTTTCTGCCATGTTGTAATTGGCTTTATACCAGCTGTAAACATATGTTGAAATAGAAATGCCAGTCAGCATAAAGTTATTTCAAAGCTCTTGCATGTGTTAATCAAGCTACCTGATATGAACCATTTCCTAATGCAGGTAGGGCAAGAAAAAGCAAATGCATTTCTACAAACAGGCACACGTATTGTCGCCTCCAAGATTGCCGCTCCTCTTTTGGCTTAAGAAGCGAAGCCAAAAAATGGAATTGCTCTTCTCTTTCAATGAAGGAATTAACAATGAGGGGCGGGGGGGAGAGATTTCAACAGCTAGCGCTAATGCCACTCTAAGGTACTTCAAATCTGACTAGTTATTGCCAGCCTTTTCCATCCCCCATTATCCACTTTCAACTGGAGGGAAATGCTCGAGAATTATGATTAGTTCAGGAGTATCCTTAATTTGACTATACAATTTCACATTGCACTAGTAGATAAATGCAAAACGAACGGAGAAATTTTGATTTCAATTTCATATTAGAATTTAAGTTATCCAACTCAAGGTATAGGCTTGTCACGTGCATTAAAAATAGCTGACTGGCAGATGCAAATCCAGAACGGAAAGATTAATCTTAAGACAAAACCTCACATGAAACCCCAATATTTACAAGAACAAGGAGCGGCAACAATATCGACAAAATGATTTGCATAGAAAGGTTGCATTGTTTCCAAAGCCTAAAATTCAAACACCTCCAACTACATAAGTTTCTTAACTATATATTTAAGATCTGTCCAAACAAGGCATATTTATGAGAAAACCAAAACTAACTATACATTCTTACCCAGTGTCTTCCATTAATGCCAAAGTGATGCGGGAGAAGACCCTGTTTTGAGTGTGTGATCCAGTCATAGCTTCATTCTGAAAGTAACCACCAAAAATAACTGCAAGCTTTGTTACAGAACAGGAACTCATTCCTTGATTTGGAATGGGGGAAGAAAGAATGTGCACCTTTGGGCATAAACACTTATTACATAGGCCCATTAATTGTTTCTAACATTTCCTTGGTTATTTCATTTAGGATCCCTCCCCATGAAACGGTCTGAAGTGATTTACATGTAAGTGCTATTCCTGGGCCAATTCGGATAAAGTCTGGGATAGTCTTCATCTCCACTTAGGAGGCTTGATGGTAGAGGATTCAATAGGTGTTTAAAGCCAGTGAAGACAGCACCTCCCAGGTTTATAAAGATGTGGTTTCCAAAGGGTAGGCACTGCCCCACTAGACGTCTAATTCCCATACTGTATGGGACAGGCTTCCTGATGAGCTGCTATCTGCAGGAGGCCCTCTCATCACTGTATAAGTTGACTACAGACTGAGGAGTTGCATGTGGTCTGAAACACTAGGGGGCTGCCCTAAATTGCTTCTCTGGTACTGCTCATTTAAAATAAATAGTGAGCAATGGCAGAGTGGAAAGGTAAAGACAAATGAAGACAAAGGTAATAATTACAATATATATTATTTATAATGTATGGTATTCTTTCACAAAGCAAGCTGTACTGCTCATTCTCTTTTAAAAACTGCTTTGTATAATCCCGTTTTATCTAGATTTGCAGTGACTGTCCCATTAACAAGTTCTAAGGGAAAGATTAAATAGAAGTCTGAGGATGGGGGAAGGAATATTTCCAGTGATATATCCTACTTTTAAACTTTCATCAATCTGTCGTCCTGGAGACAAAAGTATCACAAAAACCTACATTTCAGTTTATGATCATTTCACAAAAAACTCAATAGCTACTGTATCATAATTAGCTGTACTGACCTCCAACAATCTCTTTTCCCAATGATTGAGCTCTGTACCCATGCCACCTTGGTTTTCAAGTTCCATCCCCTCTAGAAATTGACATCCAAAGTGTTTTCGGGCTTCCTCCTTCAAAAAGATGCATCAGAAGACCGCTGTCAAAATAATTAGCAATACTATTCCTTGAGAATCAAAACTAACCCTGCCCTCATATTTTAAGTTCCCAGGAGGGGCTTCTTTCATCTTGCACAGATTTCCAATGAAAAGGGTCCCCCAATTCTTCTTCCTATATGCGTTGAAATTTAAGGCTGCTATCACAATGTGGTTCACATGATTGCCAATAGGCAGCCATGAAAACACCAGCTGGACAGCAGAACAGGCAGGCGAGCAAGCTGTGTGGGTGGCAGGTGCCCCAGGCAAGATGTCTGGGAAGAGAGGCGCTTCATAGAGTGATTTGCCCAGCAGCTCCCTGAAGTGCTTCCCCTGTTAAATACAGCTGCAGCAAGTGTTAATGGAGGGAGGAGGCACTTAAGAGAGTGGTTTTGGGCAAAAAAGCCTCTCCTTTAAAGCTTGGGGTGAGGGGAAGGGCGAGGTGTAAAGGGAGGAGGGGTTACATATACATGGGGAAGAGGATGTCAAAGGCGTTGGTGGGTAGGCGAGGTTAGTGAATAGAGCGAGCCGGAGATGGAAGCGGCTAGTAAGAAATACTATTTAAAGTTCATGAAGCTGAGAATAAACTTTAAAAAAAAAGTTTAAAAATTAATTCACCTATATGAAAAACATAACATGTTCTGATCTCATAAAACCCATAATTTAAAGTCTTCAGAATGATTCGGTTATTTGAATCACTTGGAGGATAAAAAGCATATCTAACAGGTAACTATCCAAGCCACAATGTGATCAGGCTTTTGCCCAACTTCCTTCCGCTTTAGTAGGCTGAAGGAATACAAGCAGCAACCCAGTCTGCTGAAGTTTTGTGTCTGTGCTGTGGCTTCATGCCACTCAGGTTCTATGGCAGCATGATGGCAGCTTCTATGCACAGTTTGAGATCTTTCCTTTAGGTCTCTCATTTCTCTGTTGAAACATGGACTGATGTCTTTGGCACACCTGCGATATTCTGAACCAACCCCATTCCCATGTCTTTGGGTGGCCTTGTTCTGGTGCTCTAGTAGTTGGAAAAGGGCCAGCCATTTTACTATTACAAGGAGTGATCATTATTCTAATGAGAATTATTCCTTTTGACATGCATTATTTTACCAGTAAGCAGCTTGCCAGGGATACTGGGAGTAAGCTATTCCTATAATTCTCAAAGTGTTCGACAAACCTCTTAAAGAAGGCAAGGCAAATTGTGTATCTGAGGAAGTTATTTAGATTTATTCTGATAAAAAGTGAAAATGATACTTACAACTACTTTAGGAGTTATCAGAAGGAACACATTGTGAAGCAGTTTCTTATTGCCCCGTACATCCCATAACCGCACTGCACTATTTACTACTTTATTGCTCCATTGATATACACCAAGGCTGTAAGGAAGGCAGACTGAATTAACTTGACTGGCAAGCAGGATCAATTCTAAATATGATCAACAGGCTGACATTAGCAAATGATAAATCCATTTCAAAAACATATTATTAAAGTGATAACTGTGAAGCTCATGACAGCTGGCTATCTATGAAAGAGAACATGGAAGAAAAATCAGCCAAGGAAACAAACTGAGTCACAATGTATTAAAATGTTGACAAAATAATTATTTCCAACTATGCCACATCACTTCCTTCAACAAAACTACATACGGTAGATTTGTAAAGTCCAACATAGATTTCAATATATACCTTTCATTAAAGGGTGGCAATCCATTTGCATATCGGGCAGTCAAAGGATTTCCATCATCATCACGATAAAATGCAAACAGCCCAGCAGAAAAACCCTTTAAGGCAATGCAAAGTCATTTATATAATTTATCATCAACATAAGAAAGCATGCTTTGCCTAGAAGTTAACAAACCTCAAAACAACAACAAAAGTTGCCTGAAAGTAAAATAAAACATACAGTGTAGGCAAAGTTCAATATAGTTCACATCTATGTCTTTAGAAGAGAAACAAAAGCAAACAATTTTTTGCACTGTGCAACACAAAGATGTTGCTAGTATTTTAAATGAATGCAACAAATAACATATCTTACCAGTGCATGAATGATTTCATGTTTCACTGTAGACAACATGCCAACAAATTCTTGTGCTTGGGTTGAAATCATATTCGGACAAAGATTAGCATACCCTGCAATTGGCCTGGGAAATAATGAAAAATATATATTTCGATAGAATAAAAACTTCACCGTCTTAGGAACATGCTAAGCTTAATAAATGAATACAAACAATGTGCACTCAACAACAACAAAATCTAAATTTAGAATGCTAAAGCACTTAAGCAATTGTAGTTTCACCATTTACACAACGGGCAGCAGAGTGAAACGTATTTTCACTCAACCCCCATCTGACCATAAATTAAATAGATTTTGATAATGGTATTGCTAGTAAAATCTCTTAACAAAAAGAAGTTGGATTTCTCTGCAAACAATAGAGATGAAGAGTGCAACATCTACTTTAGTAAGCGATTCTTCTAATTTCATGATTCAGGCTACAAACACAGGCATCTACTGCTCAAAAAGAACTTAGAATGAACAATTCTAGTTCCATTAAGAATTAGCCATTAATTTGAGCAGCGCAGTTCATCTAGTAAACTGGTCAGTTAGCCACCTTTGGAAGTCATTACACCAGTACACTTAAAAAAGAAAGTTAATTTGGAGGGGGGAAATGTTACCTGTCCATATCAGCTTCCAGTTGACAGTATGCTGCATATGCAATAATATTTTCTTGGCCACACCTTTCAGTAGTCAGAGCACTAACATATAACACGAAGTCAGCATCTCGAACCCCTTCTTGGTCTCTTACACCAACAAGTCCACAATCCAGCATTTCATTACACACCCTACATTGCTAAGACATTAAATTTAGAGGAAATTAGTTTCAAACACACATAATTTAACAACTGTCTTCAGTCTAACAGAGGAAATTTGGTAACCAACTGCTCAGAGTTGAGGCACTGAAATCAATGGCCATGACTAATTTATAGAATCATAGAATTGTAGATTTTGAAGGAACCACAAGAGTCATCTAATCCAACCCCCTGCAATGCAGAATTATTTTGCCCAACACGGGGCTCAAACCCACAACCCTAAGATTGAGAGTCTCATGCTCTACCAACTGAGCTAGCCACCCATTTAATAGGTCTGCTCTGAGCATGACTTAGATACAACCCATCCTCCTTTCTATTTTTCTTTATCTGACTGTAGATATTAAGACGATTTGCCACACTTATACTGATTTTGTAATACTGCTCACAGCCAATATCCAAAGGGTATAGGTGCACCTGATTATTTTTTTAAATCGCTTTTGTAAGCTATACCCTCCAGAATCCACAAGTGCTTTTTAAGAGCCCAAAGTTCAGAAAATGGCAAGATGTGTTAGGACCAAATGATATTGAAACAGGGAATGACATTAATGAATGCATAATCTTTTCTTCCAGGTTTTCTTTTGGAAAGCTCTCATGCCTACAACACTGAATTCCAATCCAGAGACATCCTTCAGATTGTGAAAGTGAGGTGTGTGTTGTGTGTGTAGCATCTGAAGATGCTGTAGTACATTATACTGCGACATCTTATTATCATTGAACATATATAGATTGTACAAAGCACATCATCTGCTATGGTCTACATGCACTGTGGTTAGCCTTAATATTTGGTGCCAGAGAATTTACACTGGGTGATATATATGATCACTCTTGCTCTGTTCAAGGTTTTTAAAAATGCAGCTTTCATCCGGTTTATCCAGCTGTTTTGTTAACTCAAGGAAAACTAAGGAAGTAAACACTGAAAAGCGTAATACAGGGACTGCCCAAAACTTATTTTATTTAATGAAATTGAAAAAAAACCATTCAAGTCCATTTAAAAACAAGATATTAAAACTGAAAACAATTTTAAAAAGTAGCCCAGGTCCATCAACATAATATACTTTTGAGTGTTACTGAACCCCACAATTTCTCTGCACTCAAGTTGAAAATTCAATCCTCTCACCAATCTGTTGAACTCAGCTCCTAGTCCTCTCATCCCTGTTGATTCCCAACATTATTTGCTCTTCTTAACTTCACTTCGCTTGATGCCACTGATTGATTTGCCTTGATACCACAGTTAAGTACCAAAGGAAATGGAATCTTCTCATTGTGATACGATAACAGGATTTAAGATTATACCCTTGCAAGTGACGACTGGTACAGTTGACTCACAACTTCTGTTCAGAAATTTGCTGCTTATAAGAGTTGCTATGTTTTTTTCCGGCCAGGGATGTTAACTGTGGATATATAGTGCAACCATTCCCATAAGACATGTGCTAAGAATTAAGACATTTTTATTTGTCCAGGAATCTGGATCATGAAGTATTATTTGTGCTACAGAGTTTTATTGCTGCTGTTCATTGCATTTTCATTTACTGGGTTTAGGAGTGGTTTCATTATGACTGCGGTATTACATAATTGTTGTTGTAAGCTGCCCTGTGCTCCATTTTGGATAAAGGGTAGGGTATAGATCAGGGGTCTGCAACCCGCGGCTCCGGAGCCGCATGTGGCTCTTTTACACCTTTGCCGCGGCTCCGGGGTGGCGTGTCTTCTCCCGCTCCCCTTTCCCTCCCGTCGCGTCGGTGTGTGTAGTTGGGGGGCGGCGGGAGAGCGAGCTGCAGAGAGAAAGAGAAGTTGGCGAGCTGCGACGGGCGCGTCGACGGCAAACCAGAGCCGAGCGCGGAGCCCGAGAGCGAGAGCAGCGCCTCCTCCTCCTCCTCCTCCCGCTTCCCGGCTGGGCAATTGACAGAGCTCATTATCATGCTGCGCTCACTCACTGCCTGTCTAGGGCCGGAGGGAGGGAGAGCGAAACGCGCGCGCACACAAAAGCTGGTGTGTGTGTGTGTGTGTGTGTGTGTGTGTGTGTGTGTGTGTGTGGAGAGGAGGCAGCGAGCCCCAGACAAAGCCCGTGCAGCTGTATTTGAGGTGGGCCAGCGCTGGCAGACGTGCTGCCATCTCGCAGGAGGCTCCTGATGGACGCTTGCCTAAATCGCAGCGGCGCGGGGCGGCAGGGGGCGGGGCACCGTACGTCATGCGCAATGACATCACATGGCCCCGCCCCCTCGCCTAGGGCGCGAAAAGCGGCTCCCAGTTTTTTTTTCCCTTCGGAAACGGGTCCAAGTGGCTCTTTTTGTCTTAAAGGTTGCCGACCCCTGGTATAGATCAATCAGATCAAATCAAATAAAAGCAAACCTTCCTCAAAGGAACATGTCCCAGTTGTTCCTTTAAAGTCCTGCCCCTCAGGTATGATATCAGGTGCAGGGCAGGTAGGCATGGCTTACTGAAATGAAGGATGCCTGGAAGGCCATCTTCGAACCATGAACTGGAAGTTCCCACACCTGGGCCGCCAAGGACTGAATTACCTGCAGGTGTTCCTCAGGAACTGTGACTGGACCACACTTTGTATATTCTGCACAGGCTTTTCGGCAGTATCGGTGAGGGTCATCTTTCTTCCTTAAATATTCATTTGTTACACACTGTCTTCAAACAAATCAGAATTACAGATTTAGTTATCAAGGAAATGGATGCATAGAATACACCCACATAACATTTACTTATTGGAATGGAATTACTTTTAGTGGGGGGGCTTTGGTGGGGACGACAACAATACTGATCTACAGGCAGAATATAATCTTAAATACAGATTTATGTTGACACTTATTATTAAACAACACTAAACCATGTACATACCTGCTTAACAGGATGGTACCAGTAGGTTTCCGTACTTGAAATGTCTTCTCTAAATAGGAAATAGCTTGCGGGAAAAGCTTATTCTAAATGTACAGAAAAGAAAAGTCTCTTTACACCAAAAGAGAGAGAGAGAGAGATGAAACTAGATTCTAAAGAATGAAGTCCCAAGTCTCACTTACTAAGTATATTTTCATAGCTTTGAACTGAATGAGATAAGCATAAAGAGATGCTGATTTTATTGTATTATCAGACAATACTCATGTATCCTAAACTTTTAACAAAATCTGCAGAGCTGTTCCGCCTGGCCTTTGGGTTGGTTTTAGTTTAACCCTGTTTCATTCCTTTATGGTTTGATTAGTGGGCTACTTAAAGATGAGGCTGCATTTTAAATTTTAAATCGTATTTTAACTTGCATTTTAATTTATTGTTTTGTATGTTTTGTTGTGATTTTATGGGTGTTAGCTGCTCTGAGTCCGGTCTTGGCTGGGAAGGGCAGGGTATAAATAAAAATTTATTATTATTATTATTATTATTATTATTAAGGTGACACAAATTAAGATTTGTAGCATACTTCAGAAGAATTTGGTTCACACACGAATCCTGGCTAGTGCTAAAACCACATTTATCATTTCTGTAGTTCTTAATGCTGCTTTTGGTTAAAGTTGCCAAGGTAAGGGAGAGTGGAAATTGCACCAGAGAGGGAGGAGGAGGGAGAAAAGTCAGTTTGCTCCTGATCACATAACCATGGTTAGGAGAACACACAATGTTAGGTCTGCACAAATTTCAAAAGCAGTTTCAGATATGGAGCAGGAAAGCTGTTTAGAAAAGTTAGAATACCACTTACAGATCATGCAGATCAGTGGATTTGCGCAATTAAACTAGAACTCCATTCAGCAATAGGCATGACTGACATACATGCAAGAAGGAAGAGTCACATACCTTTATAAGGTGCTTTTTTTCAGGTGGCAATCTATGAAGAAAGAAAACAATAAGGGAAGGGAATTGTTTCTTTTCTATTTGTATGAAATATTATCATCAACCAATCCCTTTCCACCTATAAAACCAGTTACTCCAGACTCAGTCCTGCAACATAAATCTGTCCCCCTTAGCTATGTATTCCCTATTGCCTTGCCTACTTGTTTGGTAAGGAAAGTAGAAGGGGGACAGGTCATCAGCTAATTCTCCAGTACAGGTAAGATGTCCTCAGGTTGGACATGAGCTCTCCCTAGTGCTTGAATGCAGGAACTAAAAACTGAAGGCATCTCCACATGCGCGTAGAAATACCTCTCAGGTAGGACCAACAGCCCCTTCCCACTCAGAATAAGAATTTTAGAAGGCTGCCATTATACTTACTCCTCAATACTTTTGTCATATACTGTCTTAATTCTTAGTTGTTCATCCACATTTCTCTTTATAAGACGATTTTCCTTAAGATAAACTTTATAGATAACCTAAATAAAGAATAAATAGATTTGACTCAACAAATAACATGTATAATTTTTTCCCCAAAAAATAAAGAAACGGATGCATCTATCAGATTTATTTACTAGTTTCCTTTACTAGAAAGTTCCAGGGTTATAACAATAAAAAACAGTAATAGAAATGACACGGCTGTAATTACTTTGCTTTATGCTGAGAAAGCATTTCACAAAATATATTGCTGGGTTCTTTTTGTTGCTTTGGAAAAGTTTGGGTTCCCTCAAGAGCTTATGAAATAGATTATTTCATTTGATTAAGAGAGAGGAACAAGTCAAAGCTGTTCTCTTTTTTTGTTTGATATTCAGTTTGTGTCTAGAACTGATTTGCGCAATTAGGCAGAAAAGACAAATTCATGGCTTTGTACATGGAAAAGTAGAATTTAAAAATGGCTACATATACAGATTATTATTTTTTTATTAGGTCTGAATAATCTATATAAGAATTAATAAAAATTATTAATTTTGGTGTAATTTCTGGCTAGTTGTTAATCAGCCAAAATCCAAAATAATGCTAGTAGGCACTATAAATCTATGTAGTTTACCGGTATGTGCTAATTGGCAATTTTGTTTGTGCCAAGGTTGTAACATATTAAAGCTCAACTCCTGCCTATGAGTAGGATATGGCATGCCCCCCTCTCCACTTTGGGGCGGTGTGGTTAGGTTGCTTGTCACTGTTGCACATTGCTGTGCCCCTGTAGCCATTTTCCCCTGGCATATGTGGCTGCCAGCTGCAAGTGTGGGGTTGTAATCCACTGTGTTTGGGAGTGCCAGTGTGTGCCTGTGTGTTTGTTTACAGTTTCATGCTGGGGCATGCTTCTGGTGTATATGTGTTGATGATTGGTCATGAACAAGTAGAGCAGGTTGTGTATGCCTGGTGGGTGGCAGGCGTTGGCAGGGTTATTACAGATGGCGTGGGTGTCTGTGTCATCTGGCATATAGGCCACAGCCTCTCTGGTGTGGGGGGGCAGCTGAATAGGTTTTTTACACCACCAGATCATCACTGGTGGCAACAAAACATGGCAGAGTCTTGAAGTTGTTTCGGATTCCCCCCCCCCCCAAACTTTACTGAAAACTTTTAGAACTATTACCAAACAACCTGTTTTCTTCCAGGACAAATGCATTTACAAATGTTAAGTCTTGTATGGAGCCATCTACATGGCATCAAAGCAGACTTGAAATATATTTTCCTTTACAGATTAAGCTCACATCCACAGGCTATAAGTCTATCTAAAACAGAGCTTTCCAAGCTTTTCATGTTGGTGACACACTTTTTAGACATGCATCATTTCGCGAAACAGTAATACAGTTTTACTAGCAAACCAGAGGTTGAACTAACCCCTTTCCGGCCCCAAGAGGAGCAGCCGACACACTGCAGCCGACACACTAACGTGTGGTGACACACAGGCTGCTGTGACTGAGACAGAAAAGAGATTCCTGTACAGTACTGCTAATAAACAATATAAATTCAGACCACATGGAGTCAAACCCATTTTTTTTTGTTATACCTCTTATCACCCTCCAATGGTGAGCTGAGCATTACATAAGTGCTATATTCCACACATATTGGGTCCAAGTTTCTGTGGTGGGAGGGAGTGTCTCCCCCCCACCATTGGAAGCAACTATTTGTCTTGTTGCTAGGAGTCTTACAGCTTAAACTTCTCTGTTAGGCCATAATCCTATGCACGCTTAAATAGGAGCCAAGTCCGATTGAATACACTAAAATAAAATCACATAAACAGGATAAGATTTTCTATTAAATCCATTACCACTGAAAATATCAAGCATTTTTACAAACCAAATTTTCTGTAAGAGCAAAGTAATGACCATGGGATCTTAATGGGTGGGTAATAACAAAATAAATAATATGATTATTTCCATTTTTAACTTGTGCTATGGGGTGGTTTTTTTTTAAGTGCATTATTATTTTAGCTGTCAAGAGAGAATCCTGTGTGCCATAAATGGTGGCAATTGTAGTGAAAAGAATTAAAGAACAGAGCGTAGCGGCTTCCTGCAGAAAGCAAACTAAGCCTAGCTTCTAATCTCAGTATTTTGTCAATTGGATCACCTTGGCTTTCTACAATAAAGCAGCAGAATAGGCTGAGTCGCCCAAAACAACGGGAAAGCGACGTACCTACCCCGAGAGGTAAATGCCAAAACTGTAGAGCCATTTCCCTGCCTTTAGTCTAACATAATGACAAAAAATATCGCAACGGCACGGCTTAAAGCTATTTCCCCAAAGCGTTTCGCGGTCCTCGCTAGTAAAAAATAAGTTGCTGGGATGCGTGGCAGAGACAACCGGCACCAACCAACAGGTTACTGCTTTGCTGCAAACCGCGATATGCATCGGCATTCCCAAACGAAGGATCCCAAGGAAGTGGAGGAGCGGAGAGTTTTAAATCAGATTTTAGAAACCGGTCCCCGCCGTCCTCACTTGCATTCAATGCGGTAACTTTTACGAGCACAAATGCGAAAAACAGGCAAAACAGGCGCCCGACAACGCTGCAACCGGCGGAAAGATGCGCGGGGAGCCGAAGGCAAGTCCTAACCATCATTGCCATCCGCAGGTCGAGACGGAGATGCCGTGTCGCCCTCTTAGCCCCCCCCCCCGCTTCCCAAGACCCGCCTCACCTCTCTGGCGCTGGGGATGCGGTGGTGACACACAGGAGCAGAAGCAGCAGAAGCTGGGCCGCAGCCAAGCAGAAGCAGCACCGCGAGGGCGGCGGGGAAAGCGGAGAGCGGCCGGGGAGAAGCTTGCAGGTCCCGCCGCCTCTTCGCTCCGGCCGCCATCTTGACAGCGGCCTTCGCCACCGCCGCCTCTCCACCGGCAAGGTCGGTTCCCCCTTCCCCGCGAGCCAGTAAGACAGCGCAGAGCTGAGAGGAGCGCGGCCTTATTGGTCGCACCTCTTTACGGGGCGGGGCGACGGACTCAAGAGAGGAAAAGAGAAAGGGCGGGGGGGGGAGTCCGTGACGTCACGCCCAGTCCTGCAAGCCCAGCCAATTAGGAGGAGGAGGAGGGAGAAACCCTGCCGCCGCAGCCTGATTGGATGTCACTCAAAAGGGTAGGACGTAAACTGGCTGGGAGGTGGAATGAGGCATAAATATTCGCAGGGGGTTGGAGAAATTAGGTGAAAGCAGAGCTAGAGATATTGCGCCCCGTGGTTTCTGGGACGGGGAATTCGAAACTGACGAGGCTATAAAGTAGTTAGTGCCTCATCTCTCAAATTCGAGCTGAGGAAGGGGGAGGGAGAGTAAAACTCATTCGTCATCCTGAACGTCAATTACAGGATTGCTTTTATTTTTATTTTTTAATTTAAAAAATAGGCTTATAAATGGATTTCCATGACACAAGCATTTAATTATAACCAAGCACAATTAAAATAGGCAATAAAGCAACTCCATTAAGAAAATGCAGTAATTAAAGCAGGAGATTTGGGTGCATGCAGGTGTAAACAGGTGTACCTTCAATACTCTTGTATTCTATTTAGCTGTTCTATAAGAGCGGTGTCATCCTATATAATAAAGTGCCTGTGTCCGTCCGTACTTTCCGTGTGTCAGTGGAAATCGCAACGGGGCATGCGTCCCACTGACACAGGGATTGGTTCCCCCCCCAAACAGGGACGCAGGCATTGGAGTGGCCGGAGAGGGGGGCGTGTCCGGGAGGCAGCGGCGGCGCACGCGCGTTGTCACTTGGGGCAGCGCCGCCGCCTTGCACGGAGCCTCCTCCTCCTCCTCCGGCCGCCGCCACGCTCCGGCGGCTGCTGCTCCGAGACGCTCCCTCCGCCCGGGACAGGGGCTGCTCCGCCGCCGCCCGCCCGCCCGCCCGCGATGCCGAAGCCACCGCAGCTGCAGCCGCCTCTCAGGCGACGCGCGGGAAGGGGCGGTTGGCTGGCGCGGCTGCTTCTGGCTGCTGCTTCCCCGCGCGTCTGGATGGGGCGGCCACCGACTTGCGGGTGCGGCGGCAGTGGCGGCGGGCGGCGCTCTCGGGCGGAGGTGGGATGTGGGGGGCCCGCCCCCTGCCCGCCTCGCGCTGCCGCCCGGTCGCCGGGGATGGGTGGGGGGGGAGGTGGGTGGGCGTGGGGGAGGGAGAGAGAGAGGCGAGCTATTTGTAGAGGTGTGGGAAGTGGGGGGAGGGGTGTGTGTGTGTGAGAGAGAGAGGGAGAGAGAGAGAGAGAGAGAGGCGAGCTGTGTGTGGAGGTGGGGGGAGGTGGGTGGGGAGGGGGAGGCGAACTGTGTGTGGGAGGTGGGGGAGATGGGGGGGAGGGAGAGGGAGGGAGACATCTAGCTCCCGTTATTTAACGGGCTTAATATACTAGTCAGGAATAAAGGGGGTGGAAGCTGCCATATTTTGGAGGGGTTTTTGCTTGTGAATTGATTCTTCTGAGTCTGTGTAAAGTGTTAAGGTCACAGATCTGAGATATATTTGGACCTCTAGGCAGGAGTTTTCATTCATCTTCTTTCTTTGTCTTTCTTTAGTTATGGTTCTACATTTTGAAGCTTCTGAAGCTCACTGGGGACCCAGAGGTTTTCAACCTTTTTGAGTCCATGGCTCCCTTGACCAACTACATTCTTTCTGTGGCACCCCTGTGGGGCTCAGTTATGTCACCCCTTGCCTGCAGAGCTGGCTGGCAGCCTCTCACTCTTTTTCAAACACCTTCCTTGTGGAGTCTTCCCTCAGCCTCATCTCTTGTGAATCCTCTGGGTAGCCGCTGCTGCTGCTCCTGGTCTCTGAGTTTCCTCCCCTGCCCCAAAGAGAGGTGCCTCTTCACACTGCCTCACAGAGGCCTGGGCAGAGGGTGCCCTCAGCCTTTGTAGTCCAACAGAGACAGGCCAAAGGTGAATGTGAGGACAGCACCTTACCATGAGAGGCAGCAGTGGCTGCTATTGGGCCGGTATGGCAGAAAGGCTCCCCTTCAGCACCGGGCACTCAGCTCCTAGGCAGGCATTGCACACAGCAAACACAAGAAAGACCAATGCAGCACCTGGCTGGCTGGCCTCCCACTTGGCTGTCCATTCCCAATAGCAAGGGCTGGGAGACTAGCTGGCTGGGCTTACTCGCCCTTGTGCTTGCTTACTCCGAGGCCGCCTCAGCTCCTGGCAACCAGCACTCCCTGGCCAGCCCCAGAGCGTCTGAGGAGCTTGTAGCCAGGCCTGCTGCAACACAGTCACACAAGCTTATGAGAGGCAGAGATGCGAGAGGACACCAGAGGATGGAGGGAAGGAAAGAGGAACAGAGGCCAGTGTTGCCTGCAGCACCCCTGACCATCGTTCAAGGCACCCCAGGGTGCCATGGCACCCTGGTAGAAAACCAGGTCTTAAGCTGTTGAACCTCAGTAAACTGATGAACTTTGTCGCCTGCGTGTGTGTGTGTGTTCAGTTGGACACAGCACTGGATTTTCTTTGCCTACTGCACATGTCTGGGTACTCTGCTGCTTGGTTTTCCATGCCCATGTGCTGGAGGTGATTAGATTTTGCACCAGCCCTGACCCAAGGCACCTTTAAACCATGCTGGCCTAGATGGAGAGGATGAACAAATGGACTCCAGCCAAGAAGGATGGGGGAATCCCCTGAAGGCAGCTTATCCAAGATCCTCCCAGGACTTTCCTCTCAATTTGTCTAAACTGGAGTATTGTTTGCTGCTTGAATGCCTAAAATATTTTTGCAAAACACCCACCCCCACCTCATTTATGTTGGGGTTGTGAAGGATAGTGTTTATGACTGGGAACCCTACTGCCATCACTATTCCTGGTGACAGTTGTCATTGGTTGGGGTTGATGGGAGCTGGCTCCCAACAGGATGTGGAGGGGCACATATTCCTCATGGGGGGGGGAGCATCCTCCTTTCTGCCTCCCACCTCCCGATTCTGAGGTCCAATGACAATTTTGATGCTTTGGGTTCAAAACTGAAAATTTGGCAAGATTATTGCACTCATGCATTGAACTAGAATAGATTATTTCACCTGACCTTTCAGGCTGGAATCCTATACAGTATCCCCTTGACCCATTAATGACACAGCACAATATTTAGTAAAACAACAACAACAACAAAAACACACGCTCTTAATAAAGTGCTTTTCTTTAAAAAAAGGCACTAGATAAAGGTAAAGGGAGGGACCCCTGATCATTAGGTCCAGTCATGACTGACTCTGGGGTTGCGCGCTTTTCTCGCATTATTGGCCGAGGGAGCTGGCGTACAGCTTCCAGGTCATGGGGCCAGCATGACAAAGCCGCTTCTGGCGAACCAGAGCAGTGCACGGAAACGCCGTTTACCTTCCCGCTGCAGCGGTACCTTTGATCTACTTGCACTTTGACGTGCTTTCGAACTGCTAGGTTGGCAGGAGCAGGGACCAAGCAACGGGAGCTCACCACATGATAAAAGCTCCATCAGATTAAGCAAGGAATAGGTTTGGATCCGCTTCAAATTTTCCTCTTCAGAAGGGCTCACAGCCTCACAACAAACAGTACTCTGAAATCTCTGACGCCATCTGGGGCTTTCCAAACTGAATTATTTTCATTTCCTCATTCGGCCTCCCAGCGAGGTAACGCTCCGCGGAGATAAAACAGCGGATGCGCATCCACTGAACAGTTAGTTCAAGGATGTCGATGAAGCTTGAATTGTCGCCGTATCTTTTCCCAGAGGAATAATCTGATCCTAGAGATACACTTACACGGGACCAAGTCCCATTGCATTCCGTGGGACTTACTTCTAAGTAGACATGATTGGCAGATATCACTGAGCGTTTTTTAGAAATGGTATGATTCTCGGTTTCGCTCCGCCCCGTTGTAGTCCGTCCCCCCCCCCCCCGGTTATTCTCTTAATAAGGACTGGTCAGATAAAAAGACAGGATGTTCGAAAGTTTAGGTAAGGAAGATAAGACGGTAAAGTAGTTTAAGATAATGCTTAATCTCCAAAATAAAAGGTGCCGAAGCTCCTCAAGACTACTAGAAAAAGGAGCGTCCCCCTTGTAGATCCTTTACGACGTTATTTAGTACGTGCGCTCTGCACACGTTCAGATGCCCCCTCTCCCTTAAGATAACGCGAAACTTTTCAGAAGTCAGCAGGGACGCGAGAAACAGCTTCTACTAAGGCTGAGCTGTCTCTGCTCAGAGCAAAATGGGAAGGCTTGAAACGGAAGGGAGGGGTTATAGTGGGAAAGAAAATCGAAAGTAAAACGAGTCTGCTGCTCTCTGTTTTGCATTTGAGCGAGAAACTACAGTACTTCTAAACTCAGCCATTTCCCAAGATGGCTGAGAGGGAGGAGGTCTACGTTTTCCCGGTCTTGGTGGAAGCGAATTGGGGCTGCAAGGTTTCAAAAAGTCTGAAGAACAAGCTTTTGCTCTACTTCCAGAGTTCGAAGAGATCAGGAGGAGGAGAGTGCAAGATCCACGTGGAAGCCGACAAGGAGGAGCGGGTAGTGGTGTATTTCGCCGAGGAAGAAGGTGGGTTGGGGGGAGCTTGTTTGGTTCTCGACTTTGTAGACAGTATATGGGAGGAAATCAATACAGTATATTTATTGGGGAAAGGAAATGAATCAATCCCCATCGTGGGACGGTGCTTTGTGGGTGTAGAAATCCGTCTGATAGGACTCTGCGTAGTATGCGTCTACTCAGAAGTAAGCTTCAGTGGAAGTGTTTTCTGTAACAAAACGCATGGCGTTCCTTTACTTTGACGCGTCCACTGCCTGCGCCCGCTGATTGAGGATGGTTCACTTTAAAAGGAGTTTTGATGACTCATTGCGAAAGATGAATATTCTTCGACTTTGTTTTAGTTAATATACAAGTCGCCAAGTTTTAGAAGAAACCCTTCCAGTTGCAGAAATGGTGGCCTTGCAGCGGAAACGGAGATAATAGCAGCAACCCCAAGCACAGTCGGTTTTTTTAAAAAACAAAATAATAACATAAGCATGAGGAAGAAAAACCGGGAGGCAAACAGATACCAGGGGAGTAATTCCCATTGTTCTTAATGGGGCTTCTGTGTAGACATCTATAGGTTTGCCTCGAAAGAGAGGCTGAATTTTTTGTTAGCTTGCATATTCTATTTGTGATTGCTTCTCAGCTTTCTTTTGCAGGAATCCATAAATGTTCAGTTCCACTTCTATTTTCTCTACTCGGGACTCTCTTACATGCTAGTTCTTTGCTTGTGGCTAGAAGTGTTCACTTCTTAAAACTGAAATAAATATAAAATGTAGTATTTCATAGTGAGGGGGTGCAGCCACTCATTTTACTAACAATATAAGGTTGTTTACAGCCTCCCATTTACTTTGCATCCTGAGGTTTCCCTCCACTAGTTTGGGAAGAGGTGCAGTCACTGTCTTGTTGTTTCTTACAAAATGCTACATTTTATATTTATTTCATAACATGTACTGTACACTGCTTGATTGTAAAAAAACACACACCTTCAAAGTGGTTTACAAAATATAAAGCAGCAAAATCAAGAAAAAAATGCAACTCTACTACAAAAGTTAAAATACCACAATAGATTACAATTACCTCAACTGTTGATTTACCTCAGCATCATTTATTAAACCAGCTTCAATCTGAATTGAGAAAAAGAACAGCATCGCTGCAGCTGTGTCCACACAGCAGTGTAACTCGTCATATTTATTTGAGTTGCATGGAGTTTGTGACTTTGGGTTAAGGCAAATAAATGCATCTAAACTTCCTTTCCCCAGTTTAAAATACTCAGATTTCTAAGATGTGCCATTGAACAGCATGTATCAGGATTATGTACCGGTACCTCCCATTTATTTCTGCTAATATAGGTGTAGGGCCGGTAAAGATTACCATCAGAAAACCTCTACCAGTCAGAGGCCTGGTTCTCAGACAAGCTAAATCATGGTTAAGTGTGAACAAGTAAGTGTGTGGGTATTTGGCATTGTGTCTGAACCCAGACTCGTATGTTGCCTCGCTCCAGGTAAACCATGAGCTGTAGTCAATGCTTGTTCTGTGGCTTATGACTCATGGTTTGTCTGAAGGAGACGACCCATGAGCCTGGGTTTGGATGTAATCCTGATGCAATCCATGGCTTGCAGGATTGGGGAAGAAGCAAATCACTTGCCATTTCCCCTCTTGAATGCCCATGTAATTGCTTGCTCACAGTTTGAGTTTGTTTTATGTGTGGATTAGATGGACCATTGGTTTGACAGAACGAGGCAGGTTTGTGATGGTATCCTAAGGCTACAAGCTAAGGTTACTTTGATATAATGATGGCTTTCCTGTTTTTCGTTTTAGTGAGGCAAAGAGTCCTTAACATGAACAACCATGAACTTGATGTGCCTGAAAAAAAGAAATTAAAGCTGGCTGTCTCCTTGCCTCCAAAGGCAGCAGCAGCAGTTGACGATGAGCCCCAGCAAGAACCAAATGCAAGTCAGGTAAATGTTACATGCAGTTCTACTCTGGAACTATTTGTATAGCCAAAAATCTATTTTGCCACTCTGCATTCTGGTCCCCTTAGGAGTGAATTTGCACTTGGGAAATACAGTGTACATTGCATCTTCCCTGCAGAAGCAATTCCAGTAGCTATAGAGGCTGAAACGTGACACAGTGATGGAGACCATGACTAAGAAGGGATGTATTTGTTGAGGGTCCCCAAGTAATGTGATGTTCAAACTCTGTTCCCGAGAACTCTAGGATTTCCTGGAAGCTTATCAAGAGTTCTGCGCATATCAGGAGTAGCAGAAAAGTTTCCTGAAATGTAGCTTGTGTTCCCAGTACTGTCCTCCTTCGGTTTTTAGGGATGCATTGGGTGCATTATCGGTTGGTTGGGGTGATAGTGAGGCTCAGCAGGCCTCGCAAATGCCCTGTGTAAACTCTAGGCCCTAGAATATGTCCCGAAATCCTTTTGCAGCAGCATTCAGGGGTCTGTGGCAGGTAGTCTGGAATTTATCAACATCAGTCAGTATGGAAAGGGTTCCCTGAAATGTGGGGTATTAAAGCAGCAGCTTTAAATCATATCCATACTTATTCAAAAGTAAACCCCACTATTCAATGAGACATGCTCCTAGGCAGGTATGCAGAGCACATGACTAAGGCTGACATTCTGTGTTTTCAACATACATGGGTTTCTTGGGACAGACCATATGGAGGAATATTTCATTGTGTGAACTCGTTTTTTTAGTCTGTGCCTCTGGGCAGAGTGTCTACTTTCTGATGCCTTACTTTTGTCTTGCTTTCAGAAGCCTGTTACAGCTGAAGAACCGAAAGATCTGGGTAAGTTACTTAAAAAAATATCCTGGGAAGCAACAATGAGATACTTTTTGCTTTTATACAAGCCTTGTAATTATGCTTCTTTCCTGGAAAGAATATTCTAATTATGCTATTTGGAGAACTTTTTTTTTTTTTTAAATTGGGATGGGTTTGGCTGGTTTGTAGTCAAGTGTAGGAAATGTTGTCTTTCTTTGCCTTTTGATTCCAGAACTTCCAAAAGATGTGCCAGAAAAGTTGGTGACCCAGGAAGAATTAAATGAAGTGGTAGTGACGCCTGTGGGGAACGAAGTTGAGCTGGAGACTATAGAGATGTACTTCGAAAGTAAGAAGCACTCTGGCGGGGGCCCCATTAAGTCCTGCATTAAAGATGGAGAACAATTCATCATCACCTTTGCAAACAAAGAAGGTATCTTTAGACAGGGCTAGTTATATATATTACAACGGGTGGGGAACCTCAGACCCATGAGCCAAACATGCCCCTCGGCCTTGGACTTTTCCCAGATCACTTCCTCTCCCCAGGCCATTTTTGGTTGGCTGGAATGTCGCCTACGGAACAAAGGAATAAATTGCCTCTACTCTCCTGCTCACTTTTGCCTCTGGTCCTGCTTGCCCCTGCAGTTTGATTTATGTGGGGCTGTCCTTGAAGACTACTTGGAAACTTCAGTTGGTCCTGCATTGCCGGGACTAGATGACCCTCTGGATCCCTTCCAACTCTACAACTCTGTGAAAACACAGCAGCCCGGTTACTGGCTGGAATTACATTTAGATCTCATAACCCTTGTTTTGGAACAGCTACACTGGTTGCCAGTTCATTTCTGGGTTCAATTCAAGGTGTTCATGTTTAAAGCCCTAAAAGACTTCATCCTCAAATACCTGAAAGACTGCCTCCTTCCCTACAGACCCTATTGGGTGCTAAATCTAACAAAGGGAAACCTCCTGGTTGTTCTACCATCCTCAGAATTTTACGCCAGTGGTGGCCTGGGAGAGGGCATTCTTGGTGGTGGCCCCTAAGTTGTTGAACTCCCCACAGAGGTGTATCTGGCACCACCATTCTGGCAAATGCTGAATACTCACTTTTTTACCCCGGCCTTTGCCACTTGAGATGTATATTTGTAGTACTCATTTTATTTTAAGTTGTTTTTAATACTGTGTTTCAGTCGTTGTGCCATGCCTGGAGACCTTAGATGGAAGGGCTGGTAATAAATTATAATAGTAATAACAACAACATTGATATTTTATGTAACCTGCCCTGGGCTCAACAGGCTACTAGTATGAATAATGAATAAATTAAGCAAGTATTTCTTCTCCATTTTAAACTATCACCTACCGTGAGCCTTGGTGATGAGAGGGTGCGAAAATACAATAACCACTTTAAATATTTTCTCCACGTGCTGGGCCAGAAGCTTGAAATGGGATCTTGAGTTGAAGGAGCATGGTTTGAGGAGGCAGGGAATGTGTACACATCTAGAATATGCTGACACTGTCCAGAATAATAAGGCTTTTCTTGTGGGTGATGTTATGTTCAGGTATCTGGAATATGAGGTGGTTGTTATTCTTTGTGCTTCTTTCCAACTAGATGCTCAGGAAGTTTTGAAAAGAGAGAGTCATGTAGTAAATAAAACTGCACTTCAAGTCAGACAGTCCCAGCAGGAGGCTACCCAAGCTGTGTCACAGATGTCGGCTTCTCTCGCTGTTGTTCAGAACGATTTGCAAGAGGCCGTAGAAGAATGCATGCTAGTTCTGTTGGTAGAGAACACCAGTGGCTTATCAGAATCGGACAAGGATTTCACTGTGGAAATTTTGCCGGAGCCCAGTGCTGCTGTACTCCATTTCATCAAGCCTATAGGTAAGAGAGAGAATGGATAAAAGGTACTAAATAAGGTCTCCTCCCTGCCCCCCTTTTAAAGGAGCCAGGCAATTGGAAAAGGAAAGGAAAATGGGTTTCTACTCAGCGCTGAACTTGTTGCAACTTGCCCCATAGTGTTAAACTTAGGAATAGGGCACAGGTGGACCTCTAGATGTAGTTGGTCTCTATGGTATAAGTCCCTTCAGCCCCAGCCAGGGATGATGGGAGCTGCAGTCCAGTAATATCTAGAGGGCCACAGGTTCCCCATCCCTAGCTGAAGTGATGGTGCTCTGATAATGGCAATCCCTTGAGAGTATCCCTTCTAAAACTGAGCAGATGTCTAAAACTTTTGCTTCGTTCAAGTATGCGGGTTCCCTCCTGAGACAGTGCTTGCCACCTGCCATGTTTCGAAATGCTTGTATGAAAAATAACGTCCTAAAATTTATCTACCACCGCCTAATGCACCAGTGCACCTTTTTGTCTGTTCGAAAGCTTTAAAAAATTGTGTTTAGCCCAGGCCTGCCAAGCTTTTAGCCCCACAGATTTTGCTGAACTCCCAGCATCCCTGGCTGTTGTACATGCTTGCTGGGGCTGAGCAACATCTGAAAGGGCCAAATATTCCCCACCCTTGAACTCACCGATGCATTGGTTGAACGTTGCAGCTCCTGATGTGATGCTTCTGAATGCACGTGTTTGCCTGGCAACTCTGGATTGTCCTGTCTGTATGACAAGAGTTGTGCCATACTGGGTATATCAAGAAGACACATGGATGGCATTAATTTTGCCATCACAAAGGCAGCAGAGGAGGGAAAGGTTCTATCGCTACAGTCATCCTGGCTGTATGAACAGAAGGGTAATTGAAGCAAGATATAGCGAGTCTAATCAGAATTGTTCCTTGGGGATGTGAATTTGGAACTGGAATGAGATACAAGAAGAGGAGATGGGGAAGGCAAGGTGAAATCCTGTGCAGTGGAGAGCAATAATGGGAATAGATTGAAGATGTGAGTGACTGCACATTGGGGCAGCTTGGTGAATACTCAGTACGCATAGTTAATTGTGTTGCTTACTGCTACTTCTTTAAATTCTCTTTTAGAAATAGACCAATTTATCAAAGACTTCAATCAGTACCGTAGGGCTAAGCAAGTACACATTTCTGCACATTCTCTGGAGGCGACGAAAAGCATTCTGGTAGAAGACATCCCGTCTGGCATCTCTAGGGACTTCATCAGTGTCTATTTTGAAAGCAAGAAGAATGGAGGTGGACAGGTGTCAGATGTCAACTACCTTCAGGAAGAGAATTCAGCCATTGTTACTTTTCAGGATAGCAAAGGTAATTTGTACTATTAGATAAGGTGGGCTCATAATCCTGGATTATTGCAAAAAGCAGGGTAATAATCATTGTGACCAATGTACAGTATTTTGGTGGTAATCAAGGTGGCTTGTAGGCAGAGAAGGTAGGAAGAACAAGAAAGCATCAACTTGCCTAACTTTCTGACTTTTGGGAAGAGAATGAAGTACAATGTGCAGCAAGAGTCCCTAAGTACCAAAATACAAACATCAGAAAAAACCAACAAATATGAAAATATGTGTGTAATGTATTCAAGAAGCTTATGAAATAGTAAATAAACATTAATACAAATGGGACAATTAACAACACTCCATGGAACAACTGGTTACGGATCTGTTTTTATGAATTTATTTTCAGATATGTCCCAATAATTTTAAAATCTTGGGAAGAGTCTGTTCAACAAATTGCTCATGTGCATCAACGGAAGAATAAGTCTCTTAACTGAGCAGCTTTCTTGTATATAACAGCCTATTAATAATGTCATGGTATGAACAAATAAAATAAATAGTGATCCCTCGACTTACGAATGCCCCGACTTCCGTATTTTTCGACTAACGAGGGATCAAAGCCGCCACCGCTTCCGAATTTTTCGACTTCCGATCGGAAGCCGTGGCCGCTTTAGATAGGGTTTTTTCGAGGTACGAAAGTTTTTTCGAGCTACGAATGCGTTCTCCAACGCATTCCTATGGGGACTCGACTTACGATTTTTTCGAGTTCCGACGCTCTCGTCGGAACGGATTACATTCGTAAGTCGAGGGTCCACTGTACTTGAGTACATTGAAGGTACAGTATATTTTCATATTTGTGGGTCTTTCTGTTGTTTTTGTAATTCTTAGAAGAGAAAAGTTTGCCAAGCTGACATTGGCTGTGGTCATGCATCTCACTAAGCCATGGTTTGTTTCATGAATTTTCTCTCATGATCAAACAAGCCACAGTCTTGTTTCTCCAACCTCTTTTGCAATGAGGTTTGAGCAGCTTTTCTAGGTCTCTGCTGAATATAATATAGGAAAACAGCCAGAGTTGCCAAGATGGCCTCTCCATGCAAAAACCACTAAGCCCTATTGAACGCTTTTGAGTAAGCATGCCTAGGATTGCATTGTAATAATTTATCCTAGGCTATACTGTATTAGTTTGTGGAACTGATGTATTAGGAGAAACGCAGCTCACCCCTTGAGTTTGGTCTTGAGTGTAGTCGTTTTGATTGCAAAGCAGGGGCACAAAACAAAATACAACCCTCTGCTTTGGAAACTGCACCAGCTTTAGTTGGAGACAACCTGGAGAAGGTAGGAAATTTGAAAGCAATAGTGATGAGGGTGTTGGCAGGGCTGGTGGAGGAAAGCAGGCTGGAATGGTGTACTGACACAGCTAGGTGTTGCTGAAGGAACAAGCAGGTGGATATTTGACCCTTCTGGCAGAAATCAGGAACTCTTCCAGAAAGTGAAATGGTCACAAGGAAGACAACTGGAAGTGATACTGAGCAGTCTTGGCATGTGAAGGAGGGAAGAGAAACCCTCTGGCCATGTAAGGTGACGATTAGATTGCAATATTGAACTGTGTCCAAGTCTAATGTAGTGTGGAGGAGACTATGCAGTGCAGAGCAGTAAGTGTTGGGTTGCATGGAGGGAGTTGCACGCTAATCCGGACTTGATCATGTTGTATTTATGGTAGTTGTGTCTCTTCTTTCTCTCTTTTTTAAAGATGTAACTACCATCTTGAAGCGGAAGCATTCTTTTAACAGCATGCCAGTTCTTGTTCATCCATACTATGCCTCTTTGGGAGCAGCTCTCTACGGGAAAGAGAGACCACAAATTAGGATGCCGGACCCAATTGGACTGCCGATAGATCCATACCACTGGCAATTTTTACAGCAGAATCCACAGGGACTTCAGGAAATCAGCCATGCAATGGCAGGTTGCTATTGTGAGGTTGAGTGGCCTGCTCGGCATTGTTCACACCCAGAAATTACCCTGCGTCCTTCTCTTGCCTTATCTAAGCAGAAAAGCTTCCTTGTCAAGACCTGGCAAGAAAATGTTTCTACCCGTTTGACACAGTTCCTGTCCAAGCAGAAGGTTGCCAAGTGTGTATTGAATGCTGAAGTCTGGGAAGCCATAAGAAACAACATAGTAAAAGATGACATTTGGATCTTGCCCGATATTGCAAAGGGGATAGTTGTCTTGGTTGGGGCACCAGAAGCTGTCAGGTGCTTGGAGGAAGAAATGCAGGTGCTCATTGAAAAAGCTGCTAAAAAGATTGAAAGAGAGAAGCAAACAATAGAGGAAACTGTTCCTGTTGTTGCTGGAAAATACACTATTTTAAACAATGCTGGACTACAGGATAGTATCCACATGGAGTACCCAGATCTAAAGATTGCATATGATGCTTCCAAAGGGCTTATAACTCTGCATGGTGTAGCTGCTGAAGTTTTTAAAATAAAAAGCGACATCTTCGAAAGGATATCCCACATGGACCAACAATATGTTGATGTCCATCCTTACATTGTTCTTTTTATGCAACATGTAGATAATGAACATCTATCACAACACTTATTTTGGTCCAAAAAGATCAATGCATTCTATGAGCTTGAGGGGGAGGCAGTTCTAATGATTGGGGCAGCTCGCCATGACCTTCAAAGGGCTGAGGAAGAAATGAAGACGAAGTTGACCTGCAAATGTGTTGAACTGGAGGACAACTCGATTCTCAGGAAGAGAGAGTGGAAAGAACTGACCAACAGTTTGTGCAAGATTGTACAACTGAATAATTGTTCAAGTGAAACCATCAGAATTCAGGAGATGGAGGATCAAATAGTGATTGCAGGCTATTTCGAAGATGTAGACAGAGCCTATCAGAAGATCTTTGATTTTGTCAACAGAAACACGAAAATACAAAAAACCATAATGACTAAATCTACAGCAGTTACAATGTATGTGAAAGAGGAGAAGCGTAATAGTTGGCTTAACTTGGAGCGGCAAGGCATAAAAATCCGTTTTGGCATGCAGGCAAATCGCAGGCTGATTTCCCTGGAAGGACCCCGGGTAGAAGTCCTAAATGGACTTGAGCTCTTTCAAAACACCCTGTCCTCTCTGTATTGTACTAAAATGGTAATGAATAAACCAGGAGCCAAAGAATTCTTCAAGGAACAAGAACATTTATATGTTGCTGGTGCCAGACAACAATTTAACTGTTTGATCAGGATTCAGGAAAGCTCGGAAGAAAGTGAAGAGGAGGGCAGAGATGTGAATAGACCTGAAGAAAAGAGACTGCCAAGCTGTGAAGTCAAGCTAAAAGATGGCATCGTAGTAGCAGTTCATAAGGGTGACTTGACCCGTTACTCAGTTGACGTTGTGGTCAATGCATCCAATGAAGACCTGAAGCACATTGGTGGCCTTGCAGCTGCGCTGTTAAAAGCAGCTGGCTCGCAGCTACAAAGTGAGTGCGATGACCTAGTCAGGAAGCATGGATGTTTGAAGCCTGGCTATGCAGTTAGAACACGTGCTTGGAATCTGCCATGTAAAGAATTGATACATGCAGTTGGGCCGAGGTGGAACAGTTCAGAAAAAGAGAAATGTACCCAACAGTTAAAGGAAGCCGTGAAGCAAAGCTTAAACCTGGCAGAAACCTATAACCACCGCTCCATAGCCATCCCTGCCATAAGCTCTGGGATTTTTGGATTTCCATTAGAAGAGTGTGCCCATACCATTGTAACATCCATTAAGGAACACTTGGAAGAATCCCGTGGGAGTGGCTGCCTAAAAGAGATATTCCTTGTGGACTCTAACGAAAATACTGTTCGGGCACTGTCAGAAGCCTTGAATGAAATATTCACAGACAGATTGCTCCCATCTAAGTCTTCCTTACCCTCCAACACTAAGAGCCACACTACAAAGAGTAGGAGAGAACCTCAAGAAATAACCACGGCTGAAGGTGTGAAAATAGTACTACAGAAAAAGGGAATTGAAGACTCCACAGTAAGTTGTTGCTGCAGTTTTTTCAAACTCATTTTTTAAATAGTGTAGAGTGGACTAAATGGTCAATGCAATTAAAATAAAAACTGCTTCAGTGCAATTAGTTAGAAAAGCACAAAGGTGAAAAACGATTATAGGATCATAGAATCAAAGAATTGTGAAGTTGGAAGGGACTCTTCTGTTCTTAGGGACCTGCACAGTAGCATTGTGTCTGTGCTGCAATATGTACGAATTGAAGCCTGCTTACACCATTATTGGCCTAGGTGCCACAGAGTAAAATTACAGAATTGCCACAAATGTATTTTCCCCCATCCCCTACAATAGTTAATGGCTTTTGCAACTTCTTGATTTTGAGTGTGTTTGTTCTTACCGTAATTATATTTAAAGCTGGTAGTGCTCTTTTGCAGCTTCTAACATTTTCCCTCTGTGTTGGAAGTCCAAAAACATCTGGAGGGTTGCAAGTTTTTCATCTCTGCACGGACAACCAGGCAGATAAGTGGGACCCCACTTTACTGCGGTGGGGTCGCTGTGGTGGTGTTGGTAACGAGGGCTGGGCTGGTGTCCCCTGCCATCATGGCTTGTCTTTTCCCCTTTTCTTTTTTCAGGCGAATGTAATTGTCAACAGCGTTTCCAGAGACCTGCAGCTAGACAAAGGCCCGCTCTCCAAGGCTCTGCTTGCCCGAGCAGGAATTGAACTCCAGGAGCAATTAATCAAAGAAGGCCAAGGAAAGGACATCAAAGAGGGATGTGTGTTGAAAACAAATGGCTATGCTCTGGGTTGCTTTTATGTGCTGCATGCCCATTTGCCTTCTTGGAATCAGGGTAAAAAATCTAAGGTATGGCTTTATACAACCAATGCAGTGGTTGCTGGTCCCCATTGGGAATGCTGGGGCAGAATGTGGGCAAGCCGACAGAAACATAGCTGTCAACTTTCGGATTTGAAAATAAGGGATTTTTTCAAACTTTCGGATTTGAAAATAAGGGATGCCGCGAGGGCGGTGCAATGGCACCAAGTAGCCTCACCACCCTGCGCTCCAGAGGCTGCGCGCGAACGGGTGAGCGAAAGAGCGAGCACGTAGACGGCAGGCAGGCTGGCTGTCTGGTTGGGCGTGAGGGTCTGGCTGCACAAGGCATGCAAGCTCCGCCCCCAGTCGGTCTCAGACTCCTTATTGGCAGCCGAGCAACGCAGCTGAGGAGCCTCCCTGGCCGGCAGGGAGGGAGAGGAGCTACTTCCTTTGAAATCCGGGAAATTTAAGGGATATCAACAATCCGGGATAGCAGTGGGAAACGGCATTGGAATAAGGGAGTTTCCCGCAAAAAAAGGGAGGGTTGACAGCTATGGACAGAAAGTGGAGCTGGAGACAATGGCAGGCCGAGCCCACCCTCCTGCCTGCTGGGTTCTACAAGGGCAGCACTAAAGCTGAAGAGGAGGAAACTTGACAGGTGGTGCCACTAGGGGTTGCTTGTGAGGGAGAAGGCAGGCAGGTGGGGAGCTGGCTGCAAGCAGACTGAGGTTGGAGGGCACTGCCGCCATTTTCCCCAATGGACCAGCTTTCACTAGTCAAGTGTTCAGAAAAACTGACTGGAGACGAGTTATGCTCCAATTTCAGTTGGATAGCTGCCTTCAGCCCATCTAGATTTAGATGTTTTTCATCTTGCTGATTTGGGGAAGTTCAGCACCGACCCATTCAACTCACGCATTTCCTTTTATCTGGATTAATCCAGCTGTGCTGTCTGTCTTGGAAAGAGCTTGCATTTGTACAACAAATTTGATTTATCTTGGGAACCATTTAATTGCAGATACCGGTATCTAGAAGATGCCACCTGTCAAGAAATGCTTAAACTGCAGGTTCTAAAATGTTTCCTTTTCCGGCCTCCAGATCCTGGGAGAGATTGTTGAAGAATGTCTGGAAACCACTGAGCAGCTTGCTCTGAATTCCATCGCGATCCCAGCCATTGGGACGGGTAACTTACTATTTCCCAGGCAGTTTGTTGCTAAAGCTATGTTCGACGAGGTGTTCAAATTCAGTCAGAAAGCGAATCCCCGCTCTCTTAAAGAAGTTCATTTTGTTCTGCATCCGAGTGATACAGCTACCATCAAGGTAACTATCTCTTTTGCAGCATCCCTTTTGTTAAAGACAGCTATTTGATATTAAAGATAGCTTTGGAGGATCCTAAGTGTTTCAAGAGCAGTCTCTCTTCCCCCCCACCCAAAAAAATCAGATCTAGCATGTCCCACAAAATATGAAGCTTCTCCTTATTGTATGGCCATTGTGTTATCTTGCTCCTATATTGTACATTAACACACGGACAGTGAGGCAGAAAAGCTGGCTGGGACAATCTGCATCAATGAAATTACTGCATCAGTGCAAGAAAAAAATCCTCTTCCAGTTTGATGATATTCTCTAACATCATCCTACCTGTTATACTTTTCTCAACTAGGTGATATAGGCTAGATCACAAATACTCAAGTGCCACATAGAAATGTGACCCCCTGCCCACCAAATGTGTTTTTTGTGGCTTCTGTCTCATCTAAACAGTTAAAAGGTAAACATGGCTTCATAATTTCAACAGAATGACTGCAAAGGCAGTGATGTTCCAGAAGAAATACCACATGGCATCCCTCTTGTCTCTTTTCCTGATAATGTGTTCATTGTAACAAAACCCTAAAAGCCTGCTTGAAGTTTTAGCCTGTTTTTATTGTGGATTTTTTCCCTCCTCAAGGCATTTACAGATGAATTAAACAACAGGCTGAATCCCAGCCAAACAAATATAGTACCTGACAGCTCCCAACAGCTCGGTCAAGGTAAATCTTGTTGTTTTCAGAAAATCCCACCAGCCCCTGCAAAAACAAAACGTTTGGAGCTTGACCCAGAAATATTGGGAATTCTGGAATCTCCTAATGAGGAGGAAGAGCTGAGGAAAGCTGCAGAAAACATTTTGAAGATCAAGGTTTTCATGTAAAATAAGGGAGAAGATGAGCCAGTATATATTTATTCTCTCTACATAGGCCAGTATCCAAATAGCAGCAGAGCTAGTTCTGTGACGCCAAATGTATGTGCATATTTTTCTTTGAACAAGAGTCCCCTGTGCCATGTGACAGACTGCATTCTGAAATGGGATGATCAAAAAGTAGTTTTGTGATATGTCGTGGGGATAGCCGTCAGAACAGGAGAAGCTCACAGGTTCCACTGGGCTACTACAAGCATCTTGTGTGAACCAAAAGCAGCTTTTTGGAATCCTGGTCCATGACTAGCAGTGAAGTTAGTCCCAATAAGCAGTGTGAGAAGTAAACTCAGGTAGCAGTGAGTCTTGAGCTTGCTAGGTATCCAGCCCTCCGCTCTTCTCTTACGGCATGGCTTGTGAGAAGCCACCTTCTGATTCAAACTAACCATTATATGCCCAGACTGGGAAAACTCCATCTTTTCCCCAGTGTGGATTCTAGCAGAAGAAATAAAAATGATTTTATTTGTCAGGGACTAGATGCTTTCAACCTCCTCTTCCTTCACTGTACTAGGGGCAGAGAAGGGAAAAATGGGACTGCATGCGCCTAAGGCTTTATGTTGCTCATTCATGACCAGGGATGGCAATGTGGTGCCCTCCAGATGTTGTTGGACTTCAACTTTTACCAGCTCCAGCCAACATGGGCGTTGGGATGGTGGGTTTTGTAGTTCAACCACACCTGGAGGGCACTGCATTGCTTACCCCTGTGCTACGACTATGCCTACTTTTGAAAAGCTCCAGTGTCTAGTGGGGACCAAATTGGATTCAATCTGTGCTGCTTTTATTCAATTCAATGTTCTGGCTGGGGTGAAAGCTTTATTAAAACGAAGAATTGAGCACAAAAAGCATTGGGTGGATACGTAAATATCCTACAGCTAAATGCTTCGGAGAAGGAGCCAAATATATAGACATGTATCTCTCTTTCCCCCCCTTTACAGCTTCCTCTGGGAGTATTTCATCGCCAAAGTCTGGAGTTCATAAAATGCAGATTGGCTCAGTTATGTTGCAGGTGGAATGTGGAGATATCACCCAAGAAACCACAGATGCTATAGTGAACGTAACCAATACCACGTTTGATCTTAAAGTTGGTATGTTACAAAACCTATGAGGTCATTCCCTGGAACCAGTCTGTCTGTAATTTGTATATATGCCTGGGTATACTCCCTCCAACCTCACCATTCCAGTATTGATAAGCGAGTGCCTTGTTCGTAGCTACCTGTATGTGTCTAATTCAGTTGAAAGGAGTGGTGTTTGTTCTAGTTTCGGAATAAAGTCCCATAGCTGGCAGAGGCATGTGATACACTTTCTACAGAACTATTAGACCATTGCTGCCTTCCACTGCAATATTGGAGGTCGGGGGTTGTAATTAACATACCTGTGGTTGAGAAGTCATATTCCACACACACTCCGTGCTCTACACACAGCTGTGTGCTGTACAGAAAAAGAAGCAACTGTGTGTATGCTTTGACAGCAATAGAAAGCCTCAGCCATTCTGTTCTCAGGGATCCCATAGAGGTGGAAAAATTGCCCTGGGATTTCCTGAGCTTTCCTACCCCAGTATAGCTTGGTCTTCAGTATCATTCTGCCCAAGTGATAGGGATTTTACAAAGCATCAGATGCAGATGTGTAATAAAATGCTTGTCTCTATATGAGCAGTAGACAGCTGGACCACAAAGCAGAGCCTTGACTTCGCTTCCAGTTCCTCACCAGGCACCTGATTGTTATCTATCGTGGGAATGCTCCTTTTATACTGAATTCAGTTATGCATGCATGCTACATTCATAGGAACTTAGTTAAGGCTATATGTGCATGTATCCTTTGCTGTATACGGGATGTTAATCTTTACTGGTAATCTTATTTTCTCAGAGAAATGTAATTTTTATTTGTTTAAGGTGTTTCCAAAGCAATTCTGGAAGGAGCTGGACCAGGGATGGAACAGGAATGTGCTCAACTAGGTACAAATCTACTTTTTACATAAGCAGGGGGTGGGTTTGGTTGCCCAGCACTGGTGGTCAGTAGTGAATGCCAACAACTTTCTTGATCTTTGAAGCATGAGTAGTTACAGGCCAGTGAAACATGTTAAATGCTGTTTATGCCTGAAGAGAACTGAGAGTGACTGTTGCTCATTTGCTACTTTGCACTTCCCTGCTCCTTAATTGATCCTTAACAAGTTATTGGATCTTAACTGTATACAGCCAGTACAAAAGTAGTGTCTGTGATTTGGCAGGAAATTGCATGTTGGTCATCCACATGGCTATGAAGTGTCCCATGCCATTTAGCTGCAGAAGGTAAAGTAAAATGTTAGCCATCTGTATGTAGGAGCCTTGTCTTCTTGCTTCTGAATGGGCTGTTGTTCAGTGGTCCCATCAACTTTGGTTGGTCTTGGTAGCCAATAATTTCTCCAAGTAGTCAGTGGGTTCTGCTCCCTGCTTCACACAGGCAAACGTAAGTGTTTTGCTCCTTTTTGTCCCTGAGGGATTCTCAGTTGTGCAGGGAACTTTTGCATCTGTGGAGACTGCCTGCTGCAGAGATTCCTCCTTATTCTGTGAGGGACCAGGAGAATTGTCATGGTCTTGTGGGTGGGGCTAAATGTGCAGCCCTGCTATAGCCTCTTCGGTCCTCAGTGGGCTGAACAGCTTCACAGAATGGTTCTTGCATACCTGGGGACATAAATGTCTCCCTCTTAAACAGAACTGCATTGCTTGCCAGTTTATCAGTGGTATAAAGTGCAGGCAGTGAGGGGAGGCCCCGCTTGACTAGAGGGCATGGGAAGCAGCACAGAAAATTGGATACTCACACCCTCCCCTGTGTGAATGTTGTTGAGGGCAAAACAGCACCTGCCCCAAAGATGAAATATTGCCGCTTCAGGACTTGGAAGAACAGGATATCTCTGGAACAAAATTGTGGAAGGATATGGGAGCTCCGTGCATGCAAAAATTGTATGGAAAGGCTTCTAAGATGGAAGGCATATACTCCTCCCGAGTAGAGGCTGCCTTGTTTGTTCCACATATCACTTTCCCCCTCCCTTATTTCTTTCAGCCACCCAGCCTCACAATAATCTCATATGCACGCAAGCAGGAAACCTGAGGTGTAAAAATGTAATCCACCTTGTGGCCCAAGAAGATACCAAGGCACAAGTCTCCAAAGCTCTCGTGGAATGTGAACAAAGGCAATTTTCCTCTATTGCCTTTCCTGCAATTGGGACAGGTCTGTATTGCCTCGAGGGAAAACAATGGTGCAGCAGTAAGTGGGTGGCATAATTGAACTTCCAGTGGTGCTAATGGTGGTGGCTCAGGATTTTTATTCTTTATCCAGCAAAATGTAGACACCACTCAATTGTTTACAAAATAGTCCTATATGGCACCACTGTACTAAATAAGAAACATGGGGAAGGTTAAGATCATTGACACTGCTGCTCCACTCATCATCAGCCCTGCCCCCCCCCCCACTTCTTGAGTGTTTTTGCCTGGCTGGGATAGTGAACTTGTGATAATGGTTCTTGCCTGCTGCGTTGATAATAGAGGTGTGTGCATTATGTGTATGTATGTTTGGGTAATACAGTATTGTACAAAGGCCTTTTCTGTGTCTAAAAATATAAGCGCTGCTTCTTTATCATTTCTTTTTTCTAAGAGTTTGGTTATGTTTATAATGTTCCTTATATTATTCCTCATCTGTCTGTCCAGTAAGAAGCCTGTTTCGTCTTCACGTGTGTATGTTTTCAGAGTTTCTTTCATTCTTTTTGCCAAAATAGCCAAAACAAGTTTATAATCATTGTTTAATAGTGAGATGGGCCTAAAGTCTTTGGGGTTCTGTATCTCTTTCTCAGATTTGGAACTTAGTGTTATGAACACCTTCTTCCAAATTTTGGGTATGCCGTCTCCTTTTGGGGATCCATTCATTACTTATTCAGTGGAGGAATTAAGCTTTATTGAAAATTGTTATAATAGGTAGATGTGAGTCTGTCAGGTCCTGACGATTTTCCTATTTTTGCTTGTTGTATGCCAATAGGTATCTCTTCCGTTGATATTGGTTCATTAAGATAGTTTATTTGTTCTGTTGTTAGTCCAGAATTTTTATTATTATTGCAGGTCAAGCAAAACGTGACCCAGCTGCAGTGGCTAATGATATGATAGATGCTATAGTAGACTTCACGAGTCAAACACCTTCTCCACAGGTGAAGATTATTAAAATAATAATTTTCCAGCCACATCTTCTAAGTCTTTTTTTTGCAAGTATGCAAAGAAAAGAAGCTGCACCTAGCAAGCACGGTGACACATCCGCGCCAAACATTTTTACTAGAATACTAGGTAAGTAGACGGTTTCTATATGTGTAGAACTTCTTGACTGCAGATGCATTAAGTAGTTAAAAGCATAACCTGTCCCTGAATTGATGTTCTGTTGCAGATTTCTTTACCTTCAGAAAATCCACTGAGGGAGCTAAACCTACAATACTTTTGGAGAGAACAGTAGAGCCAACCATTTTTCAGATCTGTGGTGATAGCCGGAAGAATGTTGAAGAGGCAGAATCTTGGATTAAGGATCTGATTTTAAAGGGCCAGTATGAAACGGTTGTCTCAGATAAATGGATCTCAAACTTTGGAGAAAGCCAATTTGAAAAACTGAGAGCTCTTCAGCACCAGCTGCATGTTGCTATTAGGCTAGAGGATAAAGATTCTTCTCCTTCCCTCCACATAGTTGGCATAACCAAAGATGTCTTGAAGGCCAGCTCAATAATTAAAAGCATGGTCCAAAGCATGGAGGAGCAGTCAAAGGCAGATATTCTCAGCAACTTTGTAGAGTGGCAGTATGAGGACAATGGGAAATACAAAGCCTTTGATAGCCTGACAAATATGCAGTTAGAATCTGCAGCACACCAGCTTGAAATTACCATAAGGAACAAATGGTACAAAGTGGACCCAAGTAAACAGTGCGCAGTGGATAACCAGGGGAGAAGCATTACCCTTCGCCGTGTATCAAAAGCTGAAGGTAAGCTTCTAAGGCATGAACAAATCGATCAGTTCTGTCCCTTGTATTCTCTTGTCTCTCGCACACAAACACACACTTGTGCATATCCAACATTTCTGCCTGGTAAAGCTCTGAAGGAGATAATGCCTTGAGTCCAGATCAAACCTCAACTTGCTTTCTGCCGGCAACCTTCCTGGGCATTTGCTTATATTAAAAGTTGCCTGCTGTGTAACCGTATTGCAATTTATTAAGTGTGGTTTCACAGATGGGATGGTGCTGCATGGGTCTTTTTCTTCTCCTCCTTATTTAGAAACTGAGTTAATGGGTGAAAAACTTTCATTTTGGCTGAGGCCTGCATAGAGCAAATAGATAACTTGTTCAGTCAGACCACACTGCTCTAGGTCAGCTGCCCAGGAGTTGGTCTTCTCCTGAGTCATACATAGCTGTCTCTCCTAAAGGGGCCAGATGTGGGCTTTCAGGCCTGTCTGTCTTGCCCTTAGGAATCTACCTAGGCCAAATTCCTTTCCAACCCTGTTCTGTGTTCTCCTCAAGTGATTTTGCCTAGCTGGAACAGGTGCACAAACCGTAATAATGACAACAGAAGGCAATGCCACTCAAAATACTAGCTCAAAACCTCAAACTGAAAGTTCATACCGAAACTGGAAAGTGTTCTGAAATAGGCTTGTATGTCCTTAGTCATGGCACTAACAGCACCATGTTCATTACACAGGTAATCTGGCAGTGGACTTTCCTGAACAGTGGGAAGACATGGGGCAAGCGCATATCAAAATAGTGGAGCTAAAACCAGAAACGGAGGAATATCAAACTGTCAAGGAGATGTTTCTCCTGACTTGCAGAGTATTTACTATTGAAAAGGTAAAAACATTATTTTCAAAGTCTTGTTTGTTTTTTCTGTGGGGTCCCTCCTTCCATAGTACACAGCTTATACCAAGGGACCCTCTAGACATGTTTCCCCCCCCCCTACGTTCATGATGGACCTAAACACAAGAGCATTCTCTCCTGTGGTTTCTAGAAGCTGCTATCCAGAAGCATTCCTGCCTACGACCATTTAGCACTTAAGCTACTGGAAAGCAGTAGCTAGTATTGAGTTGATTCACCCTAAGGGTCCAAATCTGCTCCTTTGTTCAAGTTATTCGAAAATTTCATTCCCAGTGATGATACTGGTTGTTATCGGTGCTCTGTCTTCTTACTTGTAGATCGAGAGGATCCAAAATCCCTACAAATGGCAGCAGTACCAAATAAAAAAGAAGGAGATGGATGACAAAAATGGCCATACAAATAATGAGAAGCTCCTTTTTCATGGAACAGCTTTTACGTCGATAAAGCTCATAAATGATTACGGGTTTAATCGAAGTTATGCAGGAATGCATGGTTAGTTGATTATCAAAGTGTGGCTTTTGTATGAAGGGCTAGTGACTCTTCATGTGCCAAACACATTATTCTCTCTTGTTTCTATGTATGGGGTTAAAAAGAGAGTGATTGTTGTGCATCAATGTTTGCAGATACATATACTGTCATTTCAGCATTTACAATACAGTGGTACCTCTGGTTAAGTACTTAATTCGTTCCGGAGGTCCGTTCTTAACCTGAAGCACCACTTTAACTAATGGGGCCTCCCACTGCCGCTGTGCCGCCAGAGCACAATTTCTGTTCTTATCCTGAAGCAAAGTTCTTAACCTGAAGCATTATTTCTGAGTTAGCGGAGTTCTTAACCTGAAGCGTATGTAACCTGAGGTACCACTGTACTCAATTTTTGTACCTTCCCCATCTGTGATTATTATTTTTATTTAATTTTATTAGTCGTTATTTACTAAAAGTGCTTCGATGCAACTTACAATTGTAAAAATATATATGCAAACACTAAAGTATGGCATCAAAAGAGTAGAATGACATTATAAACTAAAAATGCTCATCTTGCAGTATTGTAAAAAGGACAAATTGTACCCCACCCTGCTGTAGTGTGTCTGATTAGGTCTCTATTATAAAAGAGGAGAAAATGTATAAGTATTCCCTTTCACTGGTTACAGTTTATGGCTGAAAAGAAAAACTGCAGCTGCTTGAAACTCTGTTTCTAAGAATTCGGTCATCCCCAAATAGTGCAAGGGTAACATTTGGGTAACTTTTTGCTTTTTAAAGATCTGAGCTGCTTGCTCCTTCAGCACAAGAAGCAAGGAAAAAAGCCTTCCCTTTTCAACAGAGCTCTCTGCAGTACCAGGACAGCTTAGAAACAAGGAGGAGATGGTTCCTCTGCCGCTTTTCTGAGCCTCTGCAGAAACAGTGCCTTGCAGAAAGGCAGGAAAAAGCTGCCCCACCCTGCCCCACTTCCCTTAGATGGGTAAATGGCAAGCACAATTGATGGCTTTGCTCCTGAGGTGCATGATCCGAACTCTGCTCACAGGGCAGAGCTTAGTTTTGCAAGAGCATCTTGGGATCCAGGCTAGAAGCCACACTCGAGAGTTTTGTGTATCCCTCTCCTTGGCTCTGGTGAGAGGCAAATATTTTCTAACTGGTGCAGGGTGGGGGGAGGCAATGAAGGAAAGTTGTGTTGCTAGTGTTTACAGAAAGAAAGCACAGGCAATAGACAAGGTTGAACCTTGGAATGAGAAAAGCACACCTGCCATCTAAAAAAAACCCTCTTGTTAGCAGCATCACTGCAATTACTTCTTGTAGTCTGCTAATAGGAAAAGGAAACTTCCCCAGATAAGTGTCTGTTAAACTGTTGCTACTGATGTGTATGTTGCTGGAGCCTTTCAAGAGTGAAAGGATAATGGTACTTCGCAATTACTGCCTGCTTTAAACTTTTCATTTATCTTTACAGCTGCAGCATATGGAAATGGAACCTATTTTGCTGTAAATGCCCAGTATTCTGCCTGTGATACTTATTCAAAACCAGAAGCTGATGGGAAAAAGTACATGTACCTTGCTCGAGTACTCACTGGAGAATATTGCCGTGGAGCGCAAGGAATAGTTGTCCCCAATCCCAAAAATGCGGCCGATCCCACTATTCTCTTTGACAGTGTGACTGATAATGTTTCTAAACCTTCCTTGTTTGTCATTTTCAATGATATCCAGGCATATCCAGAATATCTCATCACTTTTAAGAAGTAAACTTTTCTTTATCTTGCACTAACCCTGATGAAAAGAAGTGCCTCTTGTTATGTAGTAGCATGCTGATACTATATTACCTATACATAAATGGATCTGATTTACGAAATAAAATGTTGATTTGGGCTATTTGCTGTGTAGTAGTTTTTTATTTTAATTCTTGAAGTGGAAAGTTTGGAAGAGTCAAATCTTTTCAGGTTGCTCAGCGTGTTTGAAACTGGTATAAACAATGGACAATTGATTAGGAAAGGTATAAATAAGTTTAGGAGGAGGATAGCATGGCTAAGGAGCAGAGTCAAAGAAGGTAAGAGAGGCAAGAGAATTCCACTTAAAGCGCCACTCTTTCAAATCAGAACCAGTGAAGGCAGTGAAGGTCCTGTGTGAGTGTCTGGAGGTGGTTGGAGGATGGATGGTGGCTAACAAATTGAGGTTGAATCCTGACAAGATCGAAGTACTGTTTTGGGGGGACAGGAGGCGGGCAGGTGTGGAGGACTCCCTGGTCCTGAATGGGGTAACTGCCCCTGAAGGACCAGGTGCGCAGCCTGGGAGTCATTTTGGACTTGCAGCTGTCCATAGAGGCGCAGGTCAATTCTGTGTCCAGGGCAGCTGTTTACCAGCTCCATCTGGTACGCAGGCTGAGACCCTATCTGCCCCACGGACTGTCTCGCCAGTGGTGCATGCTCTAGTTATCTCTCGCTTGGACTACTGCAATGCGCTCTATGTGGGGCTACCTTTGAAGGTGACCTGGAAACTACAACTAATCCAGAATGCAGCAGCTAGACTGGTGACTGGGAGCGGCCGCCAAGACCACATAACACCGGTCTTGAAATACCTACATTGGCTCCCAGTATGTTTCCAGGCACAATTCAAAGTGTTGGTGCTGACCTTTAAAGCCCTAAACGGCCTTGGTCCAGTATAGCTGAAGGAGCGTCTCCACCCCCATCGTTCTGCCTGGACACTGAGGTCCAGGGCCGAGGGCCTTCTGGCGGTTCCCTCGCTGCGAGAAGCCAAGTTACAGGGAACCAGGCAGAGGGCCTTCTCGGTAGTGGCACCTGCCCTGTGGAATGCCCTCCCACCAGATGTCAAAAAGAAAAACAACTACCAAACTTTTAGAAGACATCTGAAGGCAGCCCTGTTTAGGGAAGCTTTTAATGTTTGACAGACTATTGTATTTTAATATTTTGTTAGAAGCCACCCAGAGTGGCTGGGGAAACCCAGCCAGATAGGCGGGGTATAAATAATAAATTATTATTATTTTATTTTATTATAATAAGCAGTTTTCCTCCCCTCCAAAATCAATTCTACTTTTCATAATCTAAAACACTTTCCTCTCTAAATTAAAAGAACGAAGTATTCGAACTAAAAGACGAAAATGATTTGTTTCATTTGATCCAGGACACATCGCAGACCAGTCCTGAAAATGTGGAGTAACGAACTCTGTTCATGTGCAGAGTACATCAGAGTAACTGCAGTCAGCCTCTTATGTCTGAGATTAGGGAGAATAATTTCCAGGCAGTGTTAGAAACGGATATGAAAGTTAGGAGCTAAATGGCACCTTAAACTTGGGTTATGGGTGCAACAATGGAATGTATACAAGAATACAAAGCTAAAATGTTATATTTATTTTTTACATGGCTTAGTCCTTCCCCTGCCCACCCACCTAATATTCTTAAGAGGGTCTCTTCTCCAGTCTTTAGGGAGTAGCTGGAAGTGGGGAGGCAGAAAAAGGTCCTTTCTTTCCACTCTGCAGTTTTAATTGGAAATCTTAGGCGCAGTAGCTACTGCACCCAGAGCTCAGAAACTGCTCATCCTAAAGCAATTCCCTGTCGCAAAATGCGCCTAGAACAATGGGAGTTTCAAACACTTGTTCCCAGGTTTGGGAGGATGTAAAGTTGGTGTGATATTTTGACAGGCATAGACCGCTAACTTCATCATTTTAGAAATTCACTGACCAGCTCACAAACAAGCAAGAAATAATAGCACCAGCATTTTCTTCCAATCAAGATATTCTTAATTTAAGCTAAGGATAGACCTTGTTGGAAGCAGATCCACATCCCTTTTTTCTGGAAATGCTCTGGACTTGCATGTTGCTCAGATCAGGCTTCACTGGCCCACCCAGCAGCTCCTACAGCTTTTAATGAGTGGATGCAGGGAAATGTAGTTAATGCAGACTCTGTTTAGTACAAGCTATCCATAGTTTTAGGTTGGAATTAGTTGAGTGGTGTTGAGAGCTGATAGACAGAAATGCCTCCACACACCTCTAGGTTTATGGAAGTATAAAATGTGTGAAATAGTTTTTTGTTGCAGGTGGGTTTTTATTTTATTTTTTAAAAATTGCTTGACATTCTCTTAGATGTGCCCCAGTTATCCTAGTGGAAGAACCTATACTGCACTGGTTACAATATCTGGACCGGAGACTGTTTTATGAAGACAAGTTAGTTCAGTCTAATTAAATTAAGGCTTCTATAAACATCCCAATTTCACAAAACCACATTCATGTGATTTATTAATCAAAAGGGAACATGAACTTAAAAATCATCACAGCAATGTTCCATCAATACAAGGATTTTTTTGGTGTTCTCTCCACCCCCTTCCCATTTCTTCTGGGGTATTCTCAACTATCTAGAGCAGATTTGGGGGCACTCAGCAGGAGGAAAGGGGAGAAGTGCCCTTTCCCTAGTGATAATCATTGCCCTAGTGTACAAATTAATTTGAATGCAGCCCAGAATTGAACAAACTGCAGACACTTAAAAGATGGATCTTCATATTTATACATATGAAATCACAGTTGCCCACATGGGATTAATAAAACTTGTTACTCAGTTTATAATTGTTTTATTAATTGCTTATGGGCATTTTTAATTTTTTAAAAACTAACTAAACAAATCCGTAAATCATTTTGCGGGATTCCGGAATGAATTTAAACTACACTTCTGCAGCAGCTGTCAATCTTGCTCTCCCCGCCCCCCGCCCCACTCCGAGGCTGCGCGCTCTTTCCTTCCCATTACCTGAGACTGGCACTCAAATAAATACAGTGGTACCGGTACCTCAGGTTAAGAACTTAATTCGTTCTGGAGGTCCGTTCTTAACCTGAAACTGTTCTTAACCTGAGGTACCACTTTAGCTAATGGGGCCTCCCGCCGCCGCCACACGATTTCTGTTCTCATCCTGAGGTAAAGTTCTTAACCCGAGGTACTATTTCTGGGTTAGCGGAGTCTGTAACCTGAGGTACCACTGTACATGTTCTACCCGGAGGTAGAACACGAAAATGAAATGATTTTTTTTAAAATAAAAAGGCGACGCGGGAAGAAGAGTCTGAAAGCTGTAACGATGAGGACGTCGGAAACTCTGCTCCAACGTAATATGAATAATACCCATATGATGCAGCTCTCCAGTTACCGTTTTGTGCCACCAGTCTCCGCTTTGGTCGGCTGTTTTTTGCCTCTCTTCTTTTTAAGAGTAGAATATCTGATTGTACTTTACACTGGTCTGTTAGGGTTTCTTCCTGGAAAACACCGGAGGCAAGGGAGGGATGGCCAGGGTCGGGTTGGAGGCGGCGGCGGGAACCACCTCCCGGCCCTTCCCTTTCCCCCAATATCGCGTCACAGCCAAGAAAAAGCTCGGGAGCGGCGCCCATATATAGGAAAACGAAAATGAAAGTGGCGGCTCCTCGGCCACTTTCGCGACTTTCGGCAACATGGCGGAGGGGAGGAGGCCCTTGTCTCCATTCGCCGTGCGGGTGCAGGCGGATTGGGGGACCCCAGAACCCCCCAAACAGCTGAGAAACAAACTTTTGCTCTACTTCCAGAGCCGGAAGAAGTCGGGAGGCGGAGAGTGTGAGATCCAGCTGCATTCCGGGCACGTCTTGGTTTGTTTTGCTAAGGAAGAAGGTAAGAGAGAGAGAGTGAAATGCCCCTTCTTTTCCTGGGACTGGTGCTCCCTCTCGACGCATTTGTGGGACGCTTCCAGAAAGTAGCTTTGCAGCTTTCGTGGGAGGGAAGGGGGGGCGAGTTGTTATGTGCCTTTAATAAATATTAAAAAGAAGGGCGTTCCCGCATAGGAGACACCAAAAAGGGGGCTTCCGGTTTAGTCACGCTTAACTGTTTTAACAGCGCCATCCTGTGTAAACTGAAGACCCTCACTGTGTCTATTGGGTCTTATTGCTTGGGTTGCAATCTTAAATCTACTCCCTAAGTCTGTAGCCAAGCCTTATTACGTGAAAGTGAAACGCCTGGCAATCCTGATGTGAAAACAAGCCCCACTGAGCTTTGTAGGACTTACTTCTGAGTAGGCATGTTGTGCTGAGCATTGCATTGTTTTCCTCTTGATCCCTCCCCGTTATGTTGACCTTTTAAAGTGTGTGTTTCTCAGCACACACCATGCACACTGGCAACCCCATATAAAGAATAATAGTACTGTAGTAGTAGTTCACCTGATCACGTTTGTGTACTGGTGTTATGGACTGGTTGCATGCAGAGGACTGGTGGAAGGAATCAGCTGAAGAACCACCAAGGGAAGAAAGCTCAGAGCCCAGGGATTGGTAGTGGGACAACAATGAGAGGGAAGAGGGAGCGGACTGTCACTGGGAGGACCTGTTGTAAGCTGATGAGGTAAGAGGGCTTAGTGAGCTGGGAGAGTCTGTGGCAGAGAGAAGTCCAGAGGCAGAGGCAGAAGCTGAATCAGGATGGTCAGAGGAGACGGGCCAAGTGAAAGAGAGAGAGAGCGATGAGTCAGGCTGGTGAAGAGGCACAGATATCTCCCCCTCCTGCTGTGACAGCTCCCCTCCCTCCTTGTCTCTCAGAACCGCAGGAGGAGCAAAGACTGGCACGCGCAGTCTCAGATTGCTTGGGGAAATCCCTGGAGAGGAGGGGACTTGGGCAGCTGTGGGGAGGTGGGTACCTTCAGTCTCAGCAACTGCTTCATGAGGGCAAGACATACCAGAGATGAGTTGCCATTCTCATTAGGCCTGACACTCCTTTATTTTTGCTAATAAAGAGTTGACTCTCTGAATATGCCCTACTCAGCAAATTGAAGGATGAGAAAGAGATAAAGAAGAACCACAAAAGGAAGGAAACTGGGGCGTTAGTCACAAGATACATAGAGAAATAAGCAAAACAAAATAATCAGAAGTTGAAGAGGTTTCAGACTAGATATGACTGCATACCCCCACATCAATATAATTCAATTAGTTCTGTGCCTGTTGAGTTCAGAATTTTATCATGTGGTGGAGTTGGTTGCTTCCCTGTTGGATTAAAGAATTCTATCCCCGGATCAGGATTTATCATCCCAAATTCCATTGAAACTGATGTTTGACCTTCAGTGTCTGGTCACTCAAAACAGGAAGGCTTGCTCACATGAGTCAAGAGTCCAAATACTAACTGTGGAATTCAAGAAGATACACACCTCTTATTTATTTTGGCGTGGAGAGGGATCGCTTAGTCATTATGAAACTGACTGCAAACAAAACTGCTTGGTCCCTTCTCTTTGCTGCCTGAACATAGCCATGCACATTTCTAGAATCTCTACAGGGATAGGGAGACAAAGGCCCTCTAGACTCCGGCCCCTATCAGCTCCAGTTAGCATGGCCCATGGTCTGTGTGGATGATGGGAGTTGTAGTTTGGCATCTGGATGGTTGCAGGTTCCCCCATGCCTAACCAAGGAACAGCAATCCAACATGGTGGTCGCTCTGTTATCATGATGACAGTAATTTATTTTTTTGTTTCAGTGAGGCAAAGGGTTCTTTCCAAAGAGATCCACGAACTTGACCTGGAGGGAAAAGGAGCATTGAAGCTGGTGGTCACACAGCATGAAAAAACTGCCAAAGAGAATGTGCCTAAGAAGGAAACTGATCTTCATCAGGTATTAAGGCAATATTTGACCTGGTGAAATCTAGAGCTCTGAAGCCAAGATGTTCACTGAAGCAACAAATCAATATGCTGTTGTTTTGTTTTTAGGCTTCCAGGGGAGAAGACGTGGCAGAAGAGACTGGTATGGTCTTTCAGTATCATTATCATGCCGGGGGTGGGGGTGGGGTAGGCTTTCCTATCCCTAGCCAAAGGTGGGCTGGGTATTTTTTGTTCTGTTTTTACAGAAAGAAAGCCCAGGCAAGCCCATTCAGGCCACCATTCTCTCCCCCTACTTCCAAGCCAATGATTTATATATATGTAATGATGATACTCATCCTGTCATCTGGGGCTCGGACCACATTCTTTGTGACACACACTATTTCTCTGGTGACGGTTCTCAAAAATAAGGAAGCAAGATGCAAAAGCAGCTCCACAGACAGCTTGGACTGCAACAAAATGGGGGTGCCTTTCTTGTTCTGGGAACTTGTATCCTGGAAAGAAACAACTGGAACATTCCCAGAGCAATAATACAATGGTGGGTGGGTGGAGTGAGACCTCCCACTTTCAGAGCAAGCATAGTAAAATTTTGTGCTCCGCCAGTTTCTTCCATGTAAAAAATAAAATAAAATCTGCAACCCAGATTAATTATTATTCATTCATTCATTCATTCATTCATTTAATTTCTGTACCGCCCTTCATCTGAAGATCACAGGGTAGTCTACTGTATAAAAACACAAAATACATACAAATACATAATATCAGGGCTTTTTTCCAGCTGAACTCGCTGGAACTCATTCCGGCACCTCTCAGGTGAGCGCCATTGCCATTCTAAGAGAACGAGGGAGGCGTTCATGGTGAGTTCCGGAGCACCTCTTTTTCTAGAAAAATAGCACTGCATACCACAAACGCATTAACTTCTTACTTAATTTCTGACTCTTCAAGAGTCTTTTTCTTTCTTTAGTTAGCTTCTGCCCAGTAATTTGGTGATTTATTCTGGTTTGCTGTGAGCATACCGGTAGTTCCCTCACTAAACATTATGGGCTTGGATGAAAGCATATTAATGGCTGCTGGAACAGTATTTGTAGTAACACCATTTTACACAAAAAAGGGAGAAGATGCAGATTAAGGTTAAATCCCAGAAAAATAGTTGGCACACTGTTCTGTCTATGCTGACAAACACTGAGTAGTTGCATATTTTACTTGTTTTTTCCTCAAATCAGATGCACTCGAGCGAGACTTGCAAAAAGAGGACATCAATGCAAACAGATCGACATGTGAAACTCCCTGTCACAAGGAGGATAACCTCACCAAATCTCACACCTCTTCCCGTGTCATTCTTGAAAATGTTGAGGAATATTTCGACAAGCCTGATGTGTTAAATCTGCTGGTAGAGAATATCAGTGGACTCTCAGGAGGAAGTGATTTTGAGATTGAACTGATAAGTGAGAGAAATGCTGCAGTGATAACCTTCCAGCAAAGTATCGGTAAGAAATGGTAACTTCGTGTTGCTTGACAATTTCACATTGGGAGAATTGTTGGCGTTGATTCCTTTTAAAACAGTCCCATTAAAATACCTGTGAAGTTCACATATTCTCAGCTTCTCAGGTTACTGGTCTGTTCTTGGAGTGTTCAAGATAAAAGCTTAATCCTAACAGTAGTTACAAGTTTATGTAAATGGCCTTTCCCAACTTGGTGTCCTCCCTGGTCTGTAATCTCAATCATAGCTGGCCATTGGGAATATCTGGACTACACCAGGTTGAGGAAGGCTGGTGTAAACACATGTTTGCTACACAGTTTCTTTCCAGAAGTATTCCAAACTGCACACTTTCCCAATTCCGTTCCTCTGAATTCTAAATTAATGGTTAGTCCACTCCTTTCCATTTCAGTGTAAAAGTCTTTGCTTGTCACTACGCTGCTCAGTTCCCATATTTCCATGGCTCTTCACTTTTGTCACATTCTTAACAGAGATAATTTGAATTTTCACGTGGATGTAGCATTGCTCCGTATTTGAGCACCGGCTGAAGGAAAGAGTGAAAGGCAAAACTCGGCCACTGAAGGAAATGGCAACGTAGTGAGTTGGAGCGGTAATATAAGAATTAACTCTTTTGGGGAAAGTACATCTAGTTCAGTATTCTCTTTCTGAGCAGGGGTATGCAGTATGCCCACAGTTGCTCATCCGCCCCCTTTCCCCTCCAACTTTTCAGTTTTAGATCACTCTGTTCATGTTGTATCATGTATCTTGTCTTGGTCGTGCCTTGGTTCCTGATTTCTTTGCACTGTCTGCAGTTGCTCTTTAAAGAGGAACAAAGGGTAACACTGAGGAATGTGAGCCTCACTGAGTAAGGTTGTAAGGCTGCAGGGCCACCCAGGGGCAGGTGAATTCAACAAATCTTTTGAATAGGGATTGGCTTGCCTTTCTAAAGATGAAGTGCCTGAAGGTTTTTCCTTTTCGTCCAGAAAAAGAAGGCTTTGCTGCTGCTAGAGGCACCAGCTTGGTTGCCCTCAGCCCCTTTGTAGTTCTGGATAGAATGGAAACAGCACTATGCTATGATGTGGCATTATCTGGCAGGGTCTTTTTGGTGGTGGGGCATAATAATTGCTCCTGTTGGTGACCTCAGCTGTTTTGTCTTTAAAACTAAACTCACCTGAAATTTCTTAAGAGTCCCATGCGCCAAATCAATTTTGAGCAATAACAACAACAACAACTGTGAATGACAATAACATCTGTGAATGATCACCGTAGGACAAGAAATAAATGCCTGATAAGACATTTGCCTTTTCTTTTCAGATGCTGCAGATTTTGTAGCCCAGTGTCCCAGGAACATCAGGTTTAAAGAATTCAAAATTACTGTCAAGCTTCTTGACTTGACACAGACTATCAAAGTTGAAAATATCCCATCAGGAGTACCCAAAGATTTTTTAATTCTCTATTTTGAAAGTTCAAAGCATGGAGGAGGACAAGTGTCTAGTATTCAAATGTCTCCTGAGGAGAATTCAGCCACCGTTACTTTTTGTGACCACCAAGGTAGTATATTCTGGTTTTTTTATGCCTTAAACTTATGAGTATATTCTGGTTTTTGTAGGTGATTGAAAAAACATAAAAATTTGCTAGTGGGATGGCTCAAAAGCAGGAGCTCTGTTAATGGCTTCTTGGAGATTGAGGCGTTGGTGGATTTTAAGGTCATAAAATAATCACAATGAGCTGAGAATCAGAACCTGTTCAGTCCACTGCTCAGTCATAGAAATATAACCTCTAAGCATGAGTGCTTCTTTCACTAGCAGGTTGCTGTAACAGTCGTGTTTAAGAGAATAAAGGAGAGAGTTTGTGAACAGCAGGAAAGGTAATAGAAAGGTTGTGTTCATCTCATGGTTAAGTCAGGAACTGTGGCTTATAGTGCATGGGCCAGTTGTGCTCACTTTGCCCTTCCATGCTTGCACTGTAAGGAAACAAACCATGAACTGTTTCTGTAAGGATTACAAGCCATTGGGTGTACTTTCAAGTCATTTCTGAGGCAGCCATCTTTGAGTGGTCTATGCATTTGAGGGATTTGGCATGGTAGAATATTAAGTCTGTTTTATTTTATTTTTTTATTTTTATTTTTTTAGCTGTGCAGGCAGCATTGGAAAAGCAGCATTTTTTGGACAATCAACCAGTTTCAGTTTATCCATACTACGGTTCTTTAGATATGGTTTTGTATGGAAAGGAGAGGGCTGAAATCAAGATACCAGACCCCGTCAGAGTCCCCTTAGATCCTTATATCTGGCAGTTTCTACAGGGGAAGGACGGCCTGGTCCAAGAAATAAATCAAGAAATGGCAAAGTGTCACAGTGAGCTAATGTGGCCTCAGGCGACTGGCAAACAGCCAGAAGTTGTGATTCACCCTTCAGCTGCCTTATCTAAACAAGGAAGGTCAATGAGGGAACTGATCAAGACTTGGAAAGATAAAGTTTCTATGGAGTTTACACGCATCATGTCCAAGTTCAAGGCTGTTCAATGCAAAATCATCCCAGCAGCATGGCCTACCATAGAAAGCAATTTGATAAAGGATGTTTTGGCAATTTGGGATGTTTCCAAAGAAACAGTGACCCTCGCCGGTTTTGTATTTACTGTGGATGGTGTGAAGAAATCGATATATGAATACATGGAAAATTTGACCAAAGATGCAGAAAGAGCTAAGCAAACTATACGTGAAACTTTGGCAGTCACCCCGGGGAAGTATGCTGTTCTGCATCAGGTTTTGCTTGAAGCGAATGTCTATAAAGAGAACCCAGACCTAAAGTTCTCTTATGATACCTCAGCTGAGATGGTGCAGCTGAGTGGAATGGTTGCGGAAGTCTATAAGATGAAATGTGCCCTACAGGAGAAGCTGTATAACATAAAGGAGAAAAAAGTCAACACCCACCCTGCAATATTTCAATTCCTACAGCATGCAAATAGCAGAAAGGTAACAGTGATCATATTTGGTGCAAATAAAATCAATGCCTCCTATGAACTTCAATATGATTCTGTAGCATTAGTAGGATATCTCGATGACAGTCTCTTGAAAGCAGAGGAGCAAATGAAGAAAGACCTAGCTCATAAATCTATTGCTTTGATGAACCGGGAACTCGTCAACAAAAGGGAATGGAAAGAACTCATTGAGCGACTGCATAAGAAGCACAATTCTGTTGAAGTAGCTTTCATAACTGATGTTTGCCTCACTTTGGAAGAAGAGGCCAAAGTAACCATTGCTGGTTATACAAAAGCTGTAGTAGGTGTTTATCAGGTGCTTTCTGACTTTGTTGAAAAAAACACACAAATTCAAAAAGTAATCCCTGCCAAGGCTGTGGTTGTTGTGCAGTTTATGGAGAAGGAAAAGGGCAAGGTTTGGCAGAACCTGAGGAAGAATGGTCTGAAAATCAAATTTGGGCTGCAAGCAAAGGAGAAGAACATTATCCTGAGTGGGCCTAGAATAGATGTGATGAAAGCAGCTGCTGTGGTTGAACAAGAGCTGTCTTCACTGCATTTTGTTAGTGTGACGTTTGACAAACCGGGAGTGAAAAATTTCTTCAAAACCCGAGAACATTCCTACATTACTGAAGCAATGCAAACCTTTCACTGTTTGATCAGGCTGCAGAAAGAAGGAGAAGATAAAGGAAACTTTGATGAAAAACTAGGGCACCCTCACGCTAAAATAATTTTAAAACATGGTGTTGTGGTAGAGGCTCAGAAGGGTGACTTGACCCGTTACTTGGTTGACGTTGTGGTCAATGCATCCAATGAGGACCTGAAGCACATTGGTGGCCTTGCAGATGCGCTGTTAAAAGCGGCTGGCCCGCAGTTGCAAAGTGAGTGTGATGACCTTGTCAGGAACCATGGACGTTTGAAGCCTGGCCGTGCAGTTAGAACACGCGCTTGGAATCTGCCATGTAAAGAAGTGATACATGCAGTTGGGCCGAGGTGGAACAGTTCAGAAAAAGAAAAATGTACACGGCTGTTAAAGGAGGCCGTGAAGCGAAGCTTAAACCTGGCAGAAACATACAACCATCGCTCCATAGCCATCCCTGCCATAAGCTCTGGGATTTTTGGATTCCCACTGAAAGAGTGTGCCCATACCATTGTAACATCCATTAAGGAACACTTGGAAGAAACCTCTGAGTTGGGCTGCCTGAAACAGATCTGCCTTGTGGATGTGTCGGATAATACAGTCCAGGCTCTTGCTGATGCTTTGAATGAAATATTTAGAGAGGAGTCACCCAAGCCCAAATTACTGCCCAAACCCGAATTACCGCTGAATCAGCCCAAGGAAATGAGAGAGAACGTTCATGTGGTGACTTCTCCTGAAGGCGTGAAACTCATACTTGAGGAAAAAGGCATTGAAGATGCAACGGTAAGCATGTGAAATGACCCACAAAGCATTTTTCCAAATGCATGTTGAACTTCTCTTTTTGTTTTTAAATAGACAATTACAAATTAATTTGAATTGTAAAGCTCTTGTTAAAACAGGCATGGCCAGCAGAGTGCCCTCCATATACAAGTCCCTGTAGCTCTGATGAGTGGACCTGTGCTGCTTGAGAGTTCAACAATATTTGAAGGGCACCATACTGGTTACCCCTAGGAGATTCTTAAACTGGGTTGTCCAACATGGCTCCTGGAGGCACACATTCAGAGGCTTTCCATATACCCAGAGGATACCCTCTATGTGCTGAAATTAGGCTTGAAAGAAGCATACTGTTTTATCATCCATCCATCCATTGCATTTATATACTGCCTTTCTGCCAAGGCACACGAAGTGGCTTACAATTTTAAAGGGCTAAAACAAGTGATATAACGTTTGAGGTTTGCTGAGGGAGGAGTCACTCTGACTGGAGCAGGGCCTGAAGTTGTCTGTACCTTGCCTCCCTTTGCCCTCTTCTTCCTCCTCACAGGGCAGATGGCATATTGTAGTCATTAGAGTAGGTTGTTGTCAGGGTGGGTGTAATAATGATAACAGTTTCTCTGTTTTGCAAACATGCCTATTTGTTCCAAAAACCAAAATGTCATCCTAATGTTCCACGATTTACAAGGCTGTTTTCCTAAAAGAGATGATGACTTGGAATCAGAGATGTGCTTTACTATGTTTGGTTTAGAAAAAAAGCATCCCATATGACGTGGGGATAGGGAACAAAAGACTACAAATTGCATTTATTTTATGCCAGACCAATACAAAATAAGTGCATGGTGTTTCAGTGATCTCATCCACAAATAAAAAATAGCTTTGTATCATCATTTTTTTTTAAAAAAAACACAATCTGGTGTGTACAAATATGATGGTTTGCTTGTTATGGATATTCCTGCTCTAATTGGACTACTGAATAATAATCCACGATGGTCATCTGTTCCCAACAACAACATAAGAATGTCTTGCTGGCTCTTGTCTGTGATCCAAGCGTGGTCAGATGCCCCTGGAAAATTTACAAGCAAGGCATGACTATCTGTGGCTTGATATATGTAATCCCCTTGCAAGTATTTTTTATGAGTGTTATGGTTACAGACCGACGTTGTCGTGAGCAGTATCGGAACTGATCTGAAGCTTGGTGTGGGTCCACTTTCCAAGGCTGTGCTGCAGAAGGCAGGACCAATGCTCCAAGTCGAGTTTGATCAAGCAATCCAAAGTCAAGGAGCTCAGGGCAGCTGTGTGATCCAAACAGGCGGATATAACCTGGCCTGTTCCATTGTGCTCCATGCCGTCATTCCCCAGTGGGATGCCGGAAAAGGACCTGCAATTCAGGTAATTGCTTCATACCCTTGACCACATTAATTGTAGTGGAATGTAAAATACACAAGTCATATGTTCCCCCACCCCGAGGACTCCCAACAGCCCCAGCTAAGACGATCTCGCAAGTAAACTGGTCCTGAGTTGTTTTGGGGATTTATATACAGTCAAACCTTGGTTCCCGAATGGCTTAGTCGCTGAGCAAATCGGCTCCCGAACGCCGCAAACCCGGAAGTAAGTGTTCCAGTTTGCAAACGTTTTTTGGAAGCTGAACGTCGGACGCGGCTTCTGCTTGAGTGCAGGAAGCTCCTGCAGCCAATTGGAAGCCGCTCCTTGGTTTTCAAACGATTTTGGGAGTCGAACGGACTCCCGGAATGGATTAAGTTCAAGAACCAAGGTACCACTGTACTAATAGCAACACCTTGAACTTGGCCCTAGCAAATGGGCAACCGCTGCAGATCTCTTGAGCACATGTGCTGTATGCTGGCAAGGCCTCAGTCCTATCAGCAATTGTGTACAGCAATCCTGTCAGCAATAGTACAGCAACCAGCACTAACTGCAGCTTCCAGATGAATTGCAAGAGAAGCCCCAAATAGAGCACATTGCAGTAATCCAATCTTGAAGCATCTGGTGCATGAACTACCATGGCCAAGCTGATGTATTAATTGCAGTTGGTGGAAGGCACCTTTAGCCACAGAGGCTACCTGAGCCTTTGGTGACAGAGATGCATCCAGAAGCACCCCAAAACTGCGAGTGTGGGCCATGCTGAGCTAGGTGGACCAGTGGTCTAAATAATTACAGTTTCCCACGACCCTTTTCAATGTTGCTTCAAGCACCTTTTCCACAGCCCACCTCTGGTTGCTAGAACTGAAGTGCTTGAAGCAATAGAGTATTATACCAGTAAGTTAAGGTTGGGGTACCTGGCTTGGCACTGGGTTTGAACATGCCCTTAATGGTATATTGATAATGCACACAAGGAGGAGGCAGATGTTCTGGCTTGAATGGCTAAAAATCGTATCTGAAGATACCTGGGTGTATATTTTACAGAAGCTTAAGGATATTGTGAGGGAATGCCTGGAGAACACTGAACAGCTGTCGTTGAGTTCTGTCTCCTTCCCAGCGCTTGGAACGGGAGGCTTTTCCTTTCCAAAATCTGAAGTTGCTGAATTAATGTTCAAGGAGGTGCTTCAGTTCAGTAGCAGGAAGAATTTGAAGTCCCTTCAGGAAGTTCGTTTTCTCTTGCATCCAAATGATAAAGACAACAAACAGGTAATGTGATTACTTTCCTGTCTTAAATTGTTCCAAATGTTGGTTTGCACATTTTGATTCGCAAATAATATACTTTGTAATATTAACTCAATTTTTGTCTCCAGTTCTAGAACTGTGTTCTGTTCCTACATCGGGGGGGGGGGGTCTCAGAAATCTTGTGGGTAATGCTTTGGTTTTCTTTCTAGGTCTTCTCACAAGTGTTCTCTCAAGCTGGTGGAATCCACAGGGGTGTGCCCCCGAGTGATGGAGAAAGTACAGGCAAGTTGACTTGTTCAGTTGCAGCTGAATTCTGATCTCTCTGGCTCTCTTTGGTGATGAACAAACAGCTACAGTGGTACCTTGGTTCTCGAACTTAATCTGTTCCGGAAGTCCGTTCGACTTCTGAAACATTTGAAAACCAAGGTGCAGCTTCTGATTGGTGCAGGCGCCCCGGAGACAATAGCCATCGGACGTTTGACTTCCTAAAATTGTTCACAAAATGTTCCGAACACTTCCGGGTTTTCGGTGTTCAGGAGTCGAAATGTTCCGAGTACCAAGGCATTCGAGAACCAAGGAACCACTGTACATGTGAAACTGAATTTGGATTATGGCTCTGAGGGAGGGATTTTAACCCCATTTCCCTTTCGCCTTTTGAATTTGCCTACCTCTTATGGAGCTAAGAGGAGCTTCAGTCAGGGAAGCAGGAAAGAAAGACTCCTGCTTCCTCAGTCCAAATTGCCTTTCGTCAGAAACTGCTATTAACATTTTTTAAAATGATGTTAGTTCCTGATTACTGATCTTTATGTTGCTTCAACCTTCATCTTTTTATAGCAAAACCAGCAGTTTTCTGCATTGGTTAAATTCTCCTGCTTCTTTGTTCACTCTCAGGTTTCTTTGGGCCTGTTTCAACCCCTAGTTTGGGAATTCATGAAATGCAGATTGGATCAGTTCTATTTCAAGTAGTAACAGGAGACATCACAAAGGAAAATACAGATGTAATTGTAAACTTAACAAATTCAACATTTGATTCCAAAACAGGTACTGAATTTTAGTTAATTTATCTAATATCTTGAATTGTTGTTGATGAAGATTTAACTCAGAAATGGGAAAAAGCATTTTAATATGCAAACACGTTGCTAGATACGTGTCTGTGTATGTTTGTGACATCCACTCAGATAGCTGTAAAATGGGATCAGAAGCTGGATTTTATCTAGCGTCACTATACTACACTGGTTCAAACTTTAGTATACCTATAATACAATGTCTAATGTGATTTCCGTTTGACAAGTTAGACATGTAGGTTATAGATATGTAATTTTAAGCATTTGTTGGTAATACGTACTTGCAAAAGTGATGTGAGTTTTGAATAGTTTTTATTACCTACAGTAATAAACTGTCTCCCTCTTATTTTTGAAGGTGTCTCCAAAGCAATTTTGGAAGGTGGTGGACCTCAAGTTGTAGCAGAGTGTGCGCTTCATGGTATGACACAACAAACGATCCGATTCAGTTAGATAATATTTAAAGCTCTTTTATAGAGAGGAACTGCTCATGGCTCATTGTAGATCTGATTGTTTCCTAATCAGCTATTATAGGGAGTGGGGTTATTGGGGCTAGATGAATCATTATGCTGTATAATATGCCGTTGTAATCTGGAGTTTCTCAGTGCTGGGAAGATTCTAGTTGCCAGAAAGAGATTCCTAGTTGCTGCTGGCCACCTGCAGACCATCTCTTTCGACCTGCTAATATTTGTAATCTATGCCAAAGGCATTTCATTCTGCAATATGTCATTCACTGACAATGAACAACTACTGGGAATTTAGACTTGTGTTGATTAAGTATGAATATACAGCTTGTCATCCTTTTTTTTTTTTTAAGGCTCACAGCCTCACAGTGGATTTATAACTACGCAAGCTGGCCAGCTGGTCTGTAAGAAAATAATCCACCTTGCGCCCAATTCTGATATCAAAGCTCAGATCTCCATGGTGCTCCATGAATGCGAAGCAAAGAAGTATACATCTGTTGCCTTCCCTGCAATTGGAACAGGTTTGCAAATAAGGTTTCATTTAAGGAGCAAAGGGTAGAATTCTAGTGGGAAGTTTCACCTATTATTAAGTCACTGTCATTAGGGCATTTGAGTTCCTGGAATAGATTTCAAAAGCAATGCTAGTGGGCTGGCTGCCCATACACTGCCAGGCCAGGTTCAAGGTTTTTGCATTAATTTACAAAACTTTTACCAACTTGGGTGCAGGATACCTTAAGGATCACCTGCACAGTTCAATATCCACCAAGAGCCACATGTTCAATATTGCTGGATCATGCAGGCAATGCTGGGTTCTTGAAATATCAACAGAGCAGTTCAGAATATCAAAATAACAAATAACTGATGACAACAAAGGTCCACATTTAAAGCAGCATAATTAATGGAAAAACACCGTAGTCTCTTAAACATAGAAGATTACAATTAAAAATAAAATGCAATGAAACATTTAAATTAGGGCTGCCAACCCCGCCCCCCCTGCTTTGTTCCTGTGGCCTCCAAGAACTGTACGAAAGGCAGAACTTCAGCATGAAAACCTTTTCGTAGCATGGAAATGCGCTCGTGGAAACAACTTCACATTTTGAATCTCTGCCTCATATTGCAGCTGTCCAAGGCACAGGAGCCTTGTGTGGGGAGGACTAGGTGGCAACATCATTCCTTTCCCTTTCGTTCTGTTTGGCACCACTGCTTTTCTGCTGTGCTTTCCCACCTCCTCGTTCCAGAAATGGCAGAGCCGCACAGAGGGTTGCTGCAGCCATAAGGGCTCGCAAACACTTGCATTCTGGTTAATTCGGGAGAATGTTTTCTGTGGGGAGAGCGGGGAGACAAGTGGTCTATCCTGTCTGCTGGCCATATGGAACTTGTGGCGGGCATTTGCTTTGCTCCATTAAGGTGCTCTTTCTTAACATCAGGTGTGCGGGGGAGGGAAGGAGCTATGGGGTTCGCTCCATTTGCTCAGCTGATTATTGCTTGTCAGCCATGTTGAACTGGTGGAAGGAAATTGGCTCTTCTATATTTTAAAATGAAAGTGCAGGCGCCTGCACTAACACCAGTTTGTGTTTTCTTTTGTGAGATGAGCAGCCCCTCACCGTTTTGTGCATAATGCATTTATTCTTCTCTCTTGTGTTGGATACAGGTCAGGCAGGGAAGAACCCGGCAGATGCAGCTGATGACATGATGGGTGCAGTTGCTGACTTTGTGGGCAAAGTGCCACTGCAGTATTTGCAAATGATCAAAATAGTTATTTTCCAGCCACATATGCAAAATGCTTTTTATGCCTCTATGAAAACGAGAGAAGGTGCTGCATTACCCACCTCTGAATCTATGTTTTCTAAATTTAAAAGTAAGTGCAGAGGGTTATATCCTGCATATTCCTGGCAAGATGTCTTGTAATATTTGTTTGGCGTATTTAACAGAACGTCTCTTTCTTTGCAGAATTTGTCTTGGGTAAAAAAACGCCCGCTAGAAAGAAACATCAGTTGGTTGTGGAAAAGAAGGTGGAGGTTGCAGTGTTTGAAATCTGTGGTGAAAGCAAAGAAAATGTTCAGGAGGCTGAGTCCTGGTTAAAGAAAATGATTCTTCGGGAACAGACAGAAAAGCTTATCTCTGATGAATCAATAGATTTGTTTGATGATGAAAAAATTAAGGAGCTGAACAACCTCCAGAAAAGACTGCATATTGCCATTCAGCTGGAAAGAAAGCAATCTCCTCCTTTCATTCTCGTATCAGGCATTCCTCGTGACGTCCTGGAAGCCTACACACAAATTGACGACCTGGTCAAGAAAATTAAACGTGATCGGGAAGAGCAATCCAAGGCAGAACTTGCTCATAATTTGGTCGAGTGGCAATATTCCACAAAAGGGAATGATTTTGCACCTTTTGACAAGTTAAGCAATCTCCATTTGGAAGATGCTAGAATGAGTAAGAAAAGCATTAGTGTCCAAATTCTCGGAAGGAGCTACACAGCAGACACCAGAAAAATGCGTGCTGTGGATGGCCAAGGACAGACTGTAAACTTGAAGCGCATTGTAAAGGAGGAAGGTAATGAGGGGCTTAACTAATCAAGGCCTAGGTTAGTGCCTGTATTCCTTTTGGGTGTGTTGGATTCCCATTAGTGCAGGGATGGGGAACTTTTTCACCTCAAAGATTGTTTTCCCTTCTGGGGGCCACATGCTGGTTTGGCATCTCCAAAAGCAAGAGTGGGCAAAGCAACAAATGTATGTAACTTTTACCTCTGCCCAGTAGGCTAGTTTCTGCACTCACTCACCTATTCCTCCCTTTCCTCGCTCCAGAGAATCAAGAGGCATTATCAGAGCTTAAGGACAACTTTCTATCCTAGCAAAAACATTTGGAATGGGAAGCAGGGTCAGTGGGGTGTGTGGCCTGGAAGGAGAGGGTGTGGCCTGGGGAGAGTGCTGAGGGCATGGAGTGTGGCATTTGGTCACTAGACTTGAGGTTCCCTACTTCTCGGTTGATGAATGTGACCTCACTAAAATATCTCCCTCGGGAAGTAACAGCAAGAATCAGCTTGCTCCTGGGTGCTGGAAGGGATGTGGTGGCAGTTGATGGCATGAAACAGTAGATGCCTCCATAGCCCAAATCCCCAAACTCCAGAGCTTAAAACAAAACAAACCTCTATACTTATGCACATCTTTAATTTGTAATGTCAATGTCAGGGGTCACCAGTGTATTGCAGCTGTACCCGTAAAGTCTTCCCTCGGCACCTCCAGGGCCTCTAAGCCCTCATTCTCACTGTTCCCTTGGACACACAGTGGTGAGGGCATTTCCTTTTTTCCTCCTTTGAAAAGTACATAGAGCAGAAGGAGGAAGTTGGCAGAGGGCCACTCTTTTCTATTTCCTCCTTCAACTATTTGTATTTTCTAAGCCTCAGATTAATTTTACAGGGTCCAACTTTTGCTTAGATCACTTGGAAAAGTTGAAAAGTTTGTGTGTTCATGTTTTCACTCTTTTTGCCTCTCGGTGGGGGTGAAGGGTGCTGACCCAAGGGAAGGGGAGAGGAGGGACCAGAGCAGGTGGCAACTCCAGCACACAAAAATCCAAATGTGCTCACCCTTTGCAGGCGGACCGTCAGTACCTGTCCCTAAACAATGGGAAGATATGAAGGGACATCGTGTCAAGGTGGTTTTGCTGCAACCTGGAGCAGCAGAATACAAAGAAGTTGAAAAGAAATTCCAGAGTAGCTGCCCTACAAACAAAATAGAAAAGGTGAAGTATAGTAGAGGCAACAAGCTTGGGATCCATGTTCCCCTTGCAAGCATGAAATGCTGTACAACGTTGTCAGATCCTCATGTAATATCCAGACACATAATATGTCCATGCAGCTGAAGAGTGTGTAAGCTTAAAAGCTTTCCTCCAGCTACAATTCCTATTTATATTCAGTTATATGGAATAACTGTCCATATGCCCTTCACATTGTTTCTGAAGCTGGGAATAGGAGCATTATTTCCGTTCACTTAAAATGAAACTATGGAACTTAGTGATGGGTTAAGCTTGCAAACTAGGCTTCTCAGCCTTGCCTTTGCTGAGTAACGGGATCCCTCAGGACTTTTTTCAGGGAGAAGCAGCAGGTGCGATTCTTAAGCATTCCCCACCTACTGATTTTCCCCTGTAACACTTGGATGATGACAGGCCTGCTTGGTGAAGAAGATTGGTAGTGGGGAGGAGTGGTAGGGCGCGGGTGGCGCTGTGGTCTAAACTACTGATCTTCTTGGGTTTGCCTATCAGAAGGTCGGCGGTTCAAATCCGCGTGACGGGGTGAGCTCCCGTTGCTCTGTCCCAGCTTCTGCCAACCTAGCAGTTTGAAAGCACGCCAGTACAAGTAGATAAATAGGTACCATTGCGGTGGGAAGGTAAATGGCGTTTCCATGCGCTCTGGCTTCCATCACGGGGTTCTGTTGTGCCAGCAGCAGTTTAGTCATGCTTGCTACATGACCCAGAAAGCTGTCTGTGGACAAACGCCGGCTCCTTCAGCCTGAAGCGAGATGAGTGCCACAATCCCATAGTCGCCTTTGACTTGACTTAACCGTCCAGGGGTCCTTTACTCTTTTTTTAATCTTCCTGCTCCCTTCTGTTGCTGTTCCCTGTAAATGCCACCCCTTTATGTTAATCAAGCATGGGATTTGGAATATTTGCATGTTGACATAGTGTGTAGTTGTGCCCTTTTAATGTTCCAACGAGACCTATAATCTGTTTTTACAACCAGATACTGTCTTTTGCTTTTTCTTAATCTCTCTCAATGTTGTATTTCCTTTGCAACTTTTGTAGATTGAGAGGGTTCAGAATCCTTACCTTTGGAATTCCTACCAACTCAAAAAGCAGGATATGGATAAGAAGAACAGCCATAACAAAAATGAACAGATACTGTTCCATGGGACTCCTGCTTCCACGGTGACCCCCATTAACCACACTGGATTTAATCGCAGTTATGCCGGAAAGAACGGTAAGTCAATCTGAAATCAGGTAATTTTATAAAGGAATGCGATAGCGAGAGTGATTTGCAAACCACTCTAAAAAGCAGATAAAGAAATACCTACTCTTCAGTAGTGAATGATACACTCTATATCAGGGTGGGGAACCTGTGTGTTGCCTCCATCAAGCTGTTGGATTCCTGTTCCCATTAGACTCAGCCAACATGGCTGGGTCAGTGATCATGGGAGTTGTAGTCCAACAACATCTGGACAGCCACAGGTTTCTAGGTTTGAAAAAACGGGACTTGCTTTCTTATAGCCAAATACTATTTAATGTCTTTTCAGAAATTAGTCTCACTATTTCTAACAAGACTTTTATACCAATGTAAGTGCAAACAGGATACTTAGACTATATACACAATATTATTTCTGAGAGGCAAGGGGGTGGGGTGGAATTCTCATTGCTGCTACAGTGGTGCAGGGCCTGGTTCTGGGTCATTAGCTCAGTAACGATACAAGAAAACAAAGGAGGTGGAGAGACTTCAATTGGAACACCCTTGAGAGATTCAGTGGAGAATTCTGCCTTAAAATAAAAATGAAAGGAGATGTTAGCTGAAGTATTGGAAATGAACACATTGTATAAAGAAACAAAACCTGTGCCCATGTGAGAACGTGGACATGTATGCCATCTTGGTTCCCAGATGGAGGAAAAGTGTGATATAAATGTAAGAAACAAATAAGTAAATCCCTCTTCCAATTGATGTGTTTTTACACTAGACCTTTTTCCATTTAAGGAGAAAAATGGTTAATGTGCCTAAATTTTTGCCTTCAAAAGCAGGAACTTATAATAATAGTAATAATAATAATAATATAATGTATTCATATCCCACCTTTCTCCCAAATTGGAATTCAAGGTGACTTAACAATATTTAAAAACATCATTATAAAACAGAGTTAAACTACCGTAGTTAAAAAAACAATAGTGAAAATACACTGGAACACATTTAAAACCAGAAATTAAAACACAGAATGCCCTGAGAGCACAGACCAGTGATCAGCATCATCTGCACCTTAGTTTTCAAAGGCCTGTCTGAATAGGAACGTCTTAAGACTGTGTGTTTTCATTTATTTAATAGTTAGCTGTTTGTCTAGTGTATCAAATAGCTTTGCAGATTAAATATGGTTGTAATGCTTTGCATTAGTTTTCTAAGACGTTAATATTTTCTGAGATGTGTTTCTTTTTTTGGCCTCAGCTGCAGCAATTGGAAATGGGACCTATTTTGCTGTCCATGCAAGCTATTCTGCAAATGATGCATATTCCACACCAGACGCCAATGGTAGCAAATATATGTATCTTGCTCGGGTTCTTACTGGGGATTATTGTGCTGGAAAACACGGACTGATTACTCCACCACCAAAAAGCATTGGAGGCGTTGAAATTTACGACAGTGTGACTGATAACATGGCTAGACCATCAATGTTTGTCATATTTTATGATTCTCAGGCTTATCCAGAATATCTTATTACTTTCAGAAGATAAGTTGTTTTTGTAGCTGAAGACCCATTGTGCTGCCCCTCCCCCTCATAATCTGAAAATGCTTTTTAGAAATTATTAGTTTTTGAAATTTCCAACTAATTGGTTTAGCTGTGCCTTCCAAAGACTCAAATAATTTTGACTGATATCTAGTAAAAGCTTGTGACACGCGTTTTGAAAGTGTGCTTGAAGTCAGGCTGGGTTTGTACAACTTGGTAACTTAAGTTTAGTGTAGGTAGAACTGACTTGAACAGAAAATGTTAAAATTAAAATAGGGTGGGTAATATGTTAGAACCATGTGTGCTGCCATCTCATAAAGGCAATGGGTAAAATATAAGCAAGGGTGGTCTCCGATGTCTGCCTTTCCCTATAAACACATTCTTCAATGTTCTACTCAGTTTGGGTGGAACTGCGCATTGCACATGGATACCAGCCCCATTGACTGCTGCTTCCAGGGATAGCAGGTGCAGCAGGGCAGAGAACCTCATCTTTGCTCAGTGTCCTTTACAATTGCATCTTCTGTCCAGTCCCTTTCCCCGCTGTTCTCTATAAGAGTTAGAGATGTGTAAGCTCTAAAAAAAATGATTGGGAAATAGCTTTTGTTAGTGGGCTGATGCAATTGCAGCAGAAGTTACGAAGCCAAATGGAGGTTTGTAGTGTAGGTACACCCTTACTATCTTTGCTAGTTCTCAGGAAATTTTAAGTGTCACCACTGTGCCTCCCATCCAGTTTTTCAGATTGTTGTGCCTATTTGCAGTGACTTATCTATGCTGTTCAGATCAGCAGCCTGCACTACCTATGCATAGTGGCAGATCATGTTTCTCAGGTACTTAACAGGCAAGAATGTACCTATTTCTGGAGACATTTTTAGCAACGAGCTTTTTCTTAAAATGAAAAGGCCCATATGTATTCACTGCAAAAGTTTCCTCTGAAAGCTCTTTATCCTCTCTCTTCACTTGCTGGTTACCAGGGAATTAAATGAGAAAAGAAAGGTCCTTTGATATATCAGGGACAGACTGTTGAGTAATGTTACCAACTGACCAGAAAAAATACCCAGCCTGGGGTTACTTCTGTGTCTTTGGCAGCAATTTGATACTGAGAAATCAGCAGGTGAAGCTCTTCACAGTATGAAAATTATCTGCACATCAAACAAAGGCCTAATCTTAGAGAATGGGGCATTTTTAAAGGGCAATGGATTCTTCTTACACCTGAGGCTTTAGAAAACAGTTCAGCCTCCTGTGAGAAAGCATAAGAGTGTGAACAAGGAAGAGAGTACATTTCTAGTAATGTGTACATCCAAGTGCCAATATACATATTATGCAGACTACATGAGAAGCAACAATCTCTGCTTGTTGATATCTGAACTCTCATGTCAATTGGCAAATAAAGCTGAAAGGCATTGCTATCAAGGAAAGAAAACACTTCTCAAGCTGTGGCTTTTTGGCAGCTTCCAGAGGTGGCTCTAAGAAGTTTGATTCTATCTGTTTGGGTATGCATAGTTTGGTGTCCTTTCACACTACAGGTGTGGCTTTTGTTCTTACCAGTATTGTTTTATATGTTGTTTGCATGAACTATGATGGAGTTGTCAGACTGAAGTTAGCTTTCACTGCCAATTCACATCCCTGTTTACAGTTCTCTCTGCATATATATGGGCACACATGCTGGCACCTTTTGCCATAATAAATTTGCTGGACTTTAAAGTATCGCACAAACATTTGTTGCTTCTTCTTAGCAGCCAATATCCCTTGCTATTATTTTCAGCTGCTAGGACAAAATTAGTGGTGAAGTGGTTAGCTGACTCAAGGTAGATCATTGGCGGCAGACAGTACGAAGATGCTTTAAAGGTGTTCAGAACAATCCTTAAATATATTGTTAAATTCAGCCCAATAGCTGCCACTCGCAAAATTGTTAGTTTTCTTCTGCTGCCAGGTTATACCATTGTGTCATTGATTAAATAATTTTGGTTTTGTCATATTTCAAATGCCTGTATTATCATGTGATTTCTGCTACTGCGACTTGCCTTAAAATTAGTTATCTTGCCTCTCATGTAAATTTAATAAAGGTTATAAAAATGCTCAATTTGTCAAATATTTGAACTTGTCATAGGAATGTTATTTGTTTCAATCACAAACCATTTCAGAGTGGCTGTTTTGTCTTATTGCCGCTCTTCTTTGAAGCTGGAAACACCACAAACCACAATGGTGTGCATCATCACAGTGACCTAAGACAGTATTTTCCTCCACACAGTCCGCTGCCAGTCACTGGCAAGGCTGCAGCACATCACTCATTTTTTGTCCTGACTGTAAACCATATCAAGAGAAGTGGAGTCCACAATCTTATAATAAAAATGCTGGTATTTGCTCTTGTATTATTCACTGTTATAAGTTTGTTGATTTTTTCCCCATCACAAGAGCTTTTTTTTAAATTTTAAGTGAACTAGTACTCTTTGATTTGCCCTACCGGTATGCACCCTGTTAAATGTTTTGGCCTCTATCACTTAAAGCAGTGGTTACTTCATGATCCGGGCTCCAAGCCTCCCCATTTATTGTAGAGGTCAGGAAGTTCCGTAATGGCTTTTAGAGAAAGGACAGCCTGAAAATACACTACAATGCAGACCTAAAATGAAATGTTACAGGCATGTGAAAGTCTGAATGCAGCCCCAGTTCAAAAAAAAACAAACTTCCAGAATGGCATGAAATCTTTCATTCCATTTTTTTTTTAAAAAATCCTTTCATAAAACATTGCACCATTCCTCTTAAGAATCAAGATTCACAACATTATCAATTTAATACACAAATTGTTGATTCTAATTCATAATCGGTACCATGTCCCCCAAATAAGCAATAGGAATTATGACGATTTTCTATCTTGCTGTTACTGTTGTGTGATTCTATTTTTCTGGTATGCTAGATCAAGGTACTTTTACTCAACTAGTATTCCTTCTTTTCTTGCTAAAGCAGTTCTTTCAATCACTACTGAAATGTTTGAAGTTAATGTATACTGTATTTTCTTGTCTTTAGCATGTTTATTTACCTTGCAAACCTGTGGCCCCTGGAAGAATATCACATGGGTAAGGGTTCCCCATTTGTGCCTGCTGGCCCAAAGGTGGAATTTTGGGTGCACCAGGGGCCCAGTCACAAAATGGCTCCCTCCCATTGCAGGAGGGAAACCATCATCATCAAAAGACTGAAAAGTGCCACTTATCCCTCCCTTTATGGTCTTGTTTGCAAATTAACATTATATTAAAATGCGGCTTACCCATATAAATAAGAATTGTATGCTATTACTCTTCAGCATTTTCACTTTTAAAATTAGATACTCCACCCTCCTTTAAAAACAAAGCAAAGCCCTGTTAGGCAGGAAAATGTCACCTCCTCCCCAAAACTGGTCAAGGAAAAGATCTTAAAACAAATGAACAAAAAGCACACCACAGACACTATTTAACTAGCATATATAATTTTACTTTTTAAGTCACATTTCACAATTTGCTGATGAATATACTTTAACCTTGCCAGTTTAGTGGCAGCAGCAAGCTAATAGAATCTGTTGCCTCATGTCACATTAATACCCCATTTTGTGCTATGTGCCAGAGTATATAGACTGAAGCAGAAAATACACAAAATGTACTACTATGCCTGCAGACTGGTGTTAAATGGAAAGAATGAAAGAAAGAAAAATATTGCTCAGCCATTTGATTTTCAAGAGGGGGCATAGTTTTAATGGCCACTTGGGTTCCAGATTTTGTTTTCTTGTGGGACAGCAGAACACAAACTGCAACCTTTAAAAAAAAGTAGTAAACTTAGGTTGAACACTATACTTCAGCCTGCAGATGGCATTTACTCTGAGTAGACTCACTGAAATCAGCTAACATAACTAATTTAGGCCCATTAAGAAAATTTAGTTGAATACTACTCTATGGCCCTGAACCCACAAAACGCTGAACCATTTTTATTGGTCTGCTTTTACTTAAGAATCTTCACAATGCAGAGAAAGAAGGCAAAGCACAGCCCAGTTCTGCAAAGGTGAGAAAAACTAAACTTCGTTCCACCCAGTTATGCTGCAAGTGGTAGCAGTAGTAGTAAGCACACAGAGAGGAAAAAGTGTTAACAGCCTAATCACGCACGCTTCTACTTAAAACCGAGACCAAGTGACTTCAGCAGAACTCTGAAATCAAGCCCTGCTGCAATCAATGGGGCTGGGCTCCATGAAATGTGGTCCGGTCTACAGCAGCAGTGTGGAACTTGTAGCCCTTGAGATGTTGGAACTCCCTCCAGCGTAGCTAACTATCAAGGTTGATGGAAGCTGTACATCTTGTGGGCCACAGGTTCCCCATCCCATTCCCCAGCTTTACTTAACAGCACTGCAACAGATTTTTAACATGTTATTCAACACGTTCTACAATTCAGAATTTTGTACTGGATAAGCAGAAATTGTTTCTGAAAAAAAAAGCAAGCACCCATAAGCTAAATCCAATTGGCACATCTTTGGACTGGTACAGATTCTGGGCAGTCGACTGAAAGAGCGCTCATTCAATTCCTTTCGCCTTCAGTTCTTCTCGAACACGTTTCAGGTAATCTGGATCGGGGTAGCCAAAACTAGGAGAGAGAGAGAGTTTTGTTTGTAAACCAAGCAATTACCCAATGAAGTGAGGTGGTTGTCTAATATATCTATCAAAATACCAAGTACTCAAATATTGGAGAAAGAGTTTGTTGACACCACGGTGGCCCAAGAAAAAGAACTCTGCAAGAATCTGCAGTTATTTCGAGGTGAGGATTTGAATGTAACATTTGCACCTTGGCTTGATGAATACTTAAAGAACATGTACACAACATGCGCCTCATATGGGGTGTGTTAAGCTGGGATGGGTGGCAGCTTGCTGCTGCAGCAGCTTTCCACTCTCTTGATGGCCTATAGTGCAGGAGGCCTATAGGACGAATCAACTCCTAGCCAAGCAGTAGGAAGTTGAAGTAGACTGGGCACTGGGCTAGACACAGGACTGGATTATTGTAATTAATCAAAATATTCAAAAGAAGCGCTATGTACATTATATATACTATTGCAGTTTGAGAACGTGGCATGCCTCCTGAGCATGCGATTAACAGACAAAACCTGACTTTGCTGTTTGGATCATGGCAAAACAAATAGCTGTGAAATGTGGAAAAAAATGTCTGATCACTGTTCAAAACATTTCTTCCAAAATGGTTCCTATACTTGAGTGAATCTCCAACAAAATCAAAGCTAGAACAAGATTACATTGAGAAGTGCATTATTGGCACTTAAATATAACACACCTGCTTGCCCCTCCAGAACAGCTAGTTTTGTGGTGAATGTCATTCCAGGTAACAACATCCGTTGCACCGGTTGTACGTGACTGGCCAACTGTGAAAATCAACTTTTGATTAAAGGCCTGTTGAAGCAACTTCAAAACTTCTCTTCCTTCTGGATTATCAGGTAAATATGCTGTCCGACTTGTTCCGCTGAATGGTCTTCCTGGGTTTGGGTGGCGTTCCTGCAAAGCAAAGGTATTAAAATAGGTAAAGTGTTACACTTTACTTGCAATATACTCAGCAAATGGCAGGGGAAGCACTTTTGCTGGATCCCAAGTGTTTATCTAACCCAGCATCTTACTTCCAACAGTGGTTACGGTAGCCAAATAGTTCTGGCAAGGCTCCCAAGGATGGCATGAATAAACAGGAGGCTATCTTCCAACTCCTGTGTTTCAGAGGAATCCTGAGAATACCATTTAGCTCCCATAGCTAACAGACTTCTTATCACACCTTGGGTTAGTGACTCTGAACATTTAATTGTGTTGGGCTAAAGAATTACTATATCAAAAGTTACATTTTCAATCAATATATCCACTCCACAGACACCTCTGTGATGATGGTGGCATTCAAATATCCAGTTCTTCTTCAATAAAAGAGAAAAGGGGAGACTAGATCGTGTCATATGTATCCTTTTAGGAGATGCCTTTGATTCGTCGCTGATGGTATGTGCTCTATCAGAATGCCTCACATACCAAAGAATTACTTTGTGTCCCAAAACTGCTGCCACAATCAACGTCATTGGGTGTGACTTTCCCATGTTTGTATCAGAAATTCTGTTCACACCATTCATAATTCCATATGCCTCTACCCCCAGGCTGGGCAATCTGTGGCTGTTGGCCTAATTTCATTTAAGTGGCAAGGATGGACAAATGGGAAACGGCAGGTTGTCCAGAAAGGAATGTGGCCATTCAGCAGAAAAAGGTTCCCAACCCATACCATGGAAGGATTTTGTATTTAGCTCAGCCTTTACCAAGCTGGTAGCCTCAGAGAGCATGGCAGGGCTGACTGGTTGGGAGTTGCAGTCCAAACCATCGGGAGGGCCATAGACTGGCTAAGGCATAGCCCTATGGTTGAGTGAGACAAACCATTCAAGTTCTGAGGAACAACAAATGTTCCTGAGGCAAGAAAGGCTGTTTATGTCCATCCTGTTTATGGCTCTGCTGCTCTCGCCTTCTGCAGCTTCCAAACTCCATCCCAACAGTCACTAGTACAAGTTTTGCCTGTGCATGCAGCAATATAAAGTCCTCTTAAAAGAGTATTATGAGCAGATATAAGGAGGGGCTGCTCGCACACCCTCATGCCATTCCAATCCCTCTTCAGCCCCCAAAGTGTTCCCTGCGACTTACCGTTTGAATGCCACCAAGTATGTTATATGAAATTTCGATGGTGCCATGTCCGCCATAACCAGGAAGTGACGTTCGATATTTCTGGATGGTCATTGTCCCTGGTGGTTGGTTTCCTTCCACCTTCCCATAGGCCACATTACACACAGGGCAAAGAGGCTTGTATTTCAAGGCTTGTTCAATGCATTCAGTACAAAACTCATGCTTGCATTTGGGCAGCACTTTCTTTTGGTGGATTGTGTCCCTGCAAATGCTGCACATATCCTCTTGTTTGGCTTCCATTTCCTTTGACTCCTTTTGCTCCCTGGGAGGAGGGGGGTGCATTTTGGGGGGCCCATTTTGCTCCAAATACGCACCTTTAGTTTCTCCAGAGCTGGAACTAGGACCTATACTTCCTACAGGTGGATCAACATCAGTTTCCAGAAACCTCATGATGTGCTTTTCAACAGAAAGCACATGCTCTGGAATACCCCATAGAATTAGATTATTATTCTTTGATATACGCATTAATACTCTGGGATTTTCTTTTTGCAGTGTTGAAAAGAACTTGTCCAGTTTTCTTCTCTGATCCTCAAGAAGATTCAAGGGGATGACTTTTTCCCTGGGCTGGGCTGAAATCGTCTGATAAAAATGAACAAAGCTCTCACAGGCTTGTAAACATGAATCTGAGTTTGGATACTTCCTATGCTTGAAGAAAACATATACTTTCTGTTTGCTGTTATCACACTCTGCCAGTACTTCAGTATTGTACTTTCGTTTTATAGATTCAATTTCTTTACCCAATTCTGGTTGCAAGAATTTAAATGTCTCAAGATCAAATCCGGGGTCAGTTTTAAAAGAGTAAGCTTCAGGTTTTTTAACCAACTCTCCTGCCTCTAATTCTTCTATTGCGCCTTTAGCAGCTGAAATCTCCTTTGCAGGGCCACGGAGAATCAATGTATTTCCCTTTGTTTTAGCAAGGACACTCTTGAAATGGAGGTTTAAAATCTGCTGTGCTTTAGCCATCTGCTGGCTGTCAGCAAAAGACATTCTCTCCTGTTTCAGATCTGCGGTCACCTTCTGAAACGCCGTGACAAAATTATGCTGAGCTTTCTCTAGGAGGCTAGGGTCCCCAACAGAAGAGAAGCGTAGAGAAGCCAACCCATTTCCACATTCTTCACTAGTCAGCTTTACGCTGAACTTCTGCTCCAGTTCATCAACTTGTTCCTTGCAGGCCTGGCTAAAGTATTCAAAAATAGCTGAAGGAACCTTGATATCAGACACATCAACATTATTCTTCCTTCCTTCCTTCCAATCATCCATGGACATCTCTCTCATAGTTTTTGGCCCTTTAGGGTGTGATAATTCATTGCTGTGGTGGTGGGGGGCTCCAAGGAGCTTCTCAAAATGACGGTGTAACTTCTCAATGTCATCATAATCTCCTGATACCTTTTCTATGCCAGTCTGCCCTGAGCACACATCTATTTTTAAGTTGGGACAGACAGTTGTCACCTGATTTCTCTGCTCTTTTGTGAGCATTTCAGTATTCAAAGTGGCAGATACGCTAAGAAAGATCTGAAAACAAGAAAAGGAGAAATTCAGTTTTATTAACACACATGGCACACAGGGCTTCTCCAAAACCCCTATGTATTGAACATCCACCCCAATTTGCTTGTACAAGACTTACATGGAAGTTAGATTGCTCAATATAGACGAGACAAATTCATTCTGATTTGTTTGTGGGAAGGTTATACGACAATTAGCATTGATTCTAATTTGCTTGCGGGGTGTTTATACCTTTCCCAGTTTCTCCTTCTTTTATTCAATGTTCAACTGCCTGATATTAATGATTCAATTATCATCAAATAAATGGGTAAAAATAGCCAGTTGAAGAAAACAGTGACGATGCAGTTAACCAGTATTGGAGGAAGAGGGGCTCAGCTTAGGCATTCTGAAGCTCTAGGCCTTGGTGGATTCTTACCTTTCTGGTCACGCTTTCCAGATCACCTGCATATTTTTCAGTTAGCTTTTGCTCTCCAAAATCATTTGGAAGTGGCAGAGTACTTGCAGCAGAAAGTGAGCTTGCTGCTGAGCTCTTCAAATAATTTTGAAGCGATGTTTCTGTCATATCCATCATTGACACCTCAGACTCTGGAAGGATATTTATCTTTGCAGATCTTCCAGAAACTTCTATGAAATGAGGTTCATGTATCTTCACTTGTTTCTTCACTAAATTGATTCAAATAAGAAACATATGTTATTGCTATTTCGCTTATAATGATACTAAGTCACATTTTTGCACTAAGATGTCTCAAAGCGGCTTACACAATAAATGTGAAAGATATATACGGGTATATCTGTTTTGGTGATATTCATATCGCAAGCCTAAGAAACTTTAATTCTGAAGCCACAGTTATACCGGGTGATAAGCTCCAAGTCCATTCTTTTAAAACGTTGGCTTCATTTTCTTTCACTTCAAGGTATTTCCATGAGGTCCCAGGCCTAATCACTTCTCTAAATGTGCTTGCCAACTTCTCCCTCCCTGCTTTTTGGCAGGGCTCCAGGGCCTTTCACAGTTAAGCCAGGGATCTTACTTTTTTTCCAGGGATCTAACAGGTGAAGCTTTTAGGGGAGCCACAGTTGTTCAGCTTCTTTGGGGGGAGCGCCAATGATCTACCAGTGATCTACCACAGACTATACATCAGGCATGTCTACCTGTTGGACATGCCTGATGTATAGGGTTGGGGAACCAAATGTGTGAAAAGACAAAGGGAGAATTGGGAAGAGTTTATGGGTAAGGAGGGGAAAAAATGGGGAGACAGACAGTAACACAGAGAGAAGGGAGGGAGGGAAGGCAGTCCAATGTAGCTCACAAACATGCAGAATGGAGCAAAAGAGGCAAGGCAATTCCCCCACCACCACCCTCAACTTTGAAGCAACAGCCTCTGTCTGTGAGAGTGAAGGGAAGGCTCAAGGCAGCATCCTGCTTTCTGTCGGCTTGGCAGCTCAGCTCACAAGCAGGCAGAATGCAGCAAGGGGGGCTTTAAAGGCATGAAAAAGTGCTCCTTCTTCCTCATGAGCAAGCAGGACAGACAGGGTAGCTTGCAGAGATGCCATGCAGGGAGGCTTCTTCCCTGCGCCTCAGCTCTGCCGGTCCAAAGAGCAGCCTTGCCTCTTCGGCTCAAGCAAGCAAGCAGGAGGAGCAGGGCTGTTTGCAGAGCTGACGGAGAAGGAGGTTTTCCCCCCCTCCTCAGCTGATAGGCGGGAGAGTTGCAGCAAAGCCCAGCTGCACCTCCGGCTCAGAGGAGACCCTCCCTGGAGCTGTAGTGGATGCTTGCTTCGGGCTCTGGGGAGGGTCTGGAAGTTCCCAGGCATGACTAATCCGGGGACATTACATTAAATCCGGGGACATTCTGGGGATGGATTTTGTCTGGGGACAGACTGGCAAATCCGGGGGCTGTCCGTCTGGTAACCATAAGCTAGGCGAAAGGGGAAACTCCTTCCCTCTAGAGATTTACCCCAACTTTACTACAGGGCAAGTACACCGCCCCGTCGGGGCCTCTTAAGCCTCCAGTTACCTTCCTCCGACAGGAACTGCACCGAATAGACGTCCCGTTCACGATTCAGAACTCGCACTTCGCATTCGCCGCCCCCGGAGCGTTTCCGGGATTGGAAATAGATTTGCAGCTTGTACTCGAGCTTCTCCAAGCCCTTCTCTTCAGGAAGGAGAGAGACCTGCACGAGGAGCGGAGCAGGATCGCCGGCCATGGCTGACCAAAGCAAGGAAGGCGAGGCTCGGACTTTCACTTTCGGTTCTTCGCCAACTCCCTCGGAGGCGAGTCGGGCTCCTCCCCCTCCTTTAGGGCGCGGCGGAATCCGGCGCTCGGCTCCAGGCTGCGTCGCCGCAGCGCCTCCTGCCGGCCTATCCCTGGGAGCCAAGAAGCGCGGCGCTCTGACGCGCCGGGTTACGGAGGAGGCAGGTTGGCTGCTTTTCCGGGAAGGCTTCCTCGCCGCTTGCCCAGCGAAGACGAGCGATGGGCAGAAGCTCAACCGGTGAGGGGGGTCCGGCCCCGCACGCCCGGTTGCAGCTCAAAATGCTTGTACACTTGTACGAGAGCGGAGGAAATGGGTGAGATGAGATGCCCGAGCTCAGGGCTCGTTCCCAAGGCGAGACGTTTCGTCCTTCGAATAGAAGATCACGACCTTGTGAATTGCTCCTTAGTACCTCTACTTTCTCGTCTCGGAATTGCTGAAGCGAATGAAGGTGCAATCCTATACTCACTTATTTAGGGATGAGCGCAGGGGCGTACCCAGGATCAAAACTAGGGGGGGGAAGCCATGGTCGTTTGCTTTGAACGGACGCTGATTATTTTTGCTTGGGGGGGCAGCTGCCCCCCGCCCCCTCTGGGTACGCCCATGGATGAGCGCCACTCAACTCTGCATGAACTTACAAGTAGATATGTGTATAGGGTTGCACTAGCATACCCTCCAACATTTCTCCGATGAAAATAGGAACGTCCCATTCCATCATGATAATTTTACTATTTATACCCTCCACATCTGACTGGGTTGCCCCAGGCACTCTGGGCAGCTTCCAATTTCTATAAAAACACAATAAAACGTTAAACATTTTTAAAAACTCCCCTATGCAGGATTGCCTTCAGACAGCTCAGGGGTCGGATAACTCCAACATTTCTCCAATTAAAATAGGGACATCTTAAGGAAAAGTGGGACATTCCAGGATCAAATCAGAAACCGGGACGGCTTTTCTAAATCAAGGATGTCCCTGGGAAATCGAGACACTTGGAAGGTGTGCACTATAACTCCCTCCACTTAAATCTAGAATTGTATAGTGGTGGTAAAAGGGGGTGGGTGAGAATGCAAAATAATAGAATCTAAGAACTTTAACGTTGGACGGGACTCCAGGGATCATCTAGTCCAGCCCCCTTGCAATGTAGGAATATGCAGCTGCGTACGGATCAAACCCGCAACTTTGGCATTATCAGCAGCACATTCTATCTGGCAGTCCATCCTTTTTGCATTCTAACTGGTGGCCATGAAAGGGTGTTAAAACTGTAAGGTATTTTTATTTGCCCTGATCCTTGCGGTTTGGGATAGGAATCTTAGGCCAACCATATTTCCGTATTGGGGTGGTTCCCTTTTATTTCTATTCAACACCTTCCAAATTAGTGTGGATTAAATTTTAGCCAGGCAGCCCGGTCCTGAACATGTTTACTAAGGTGTAAATCCCTTGTGACATGAAGTAACATACTGAGAGCTGGTTTCTTGGAGATGACAAATATGTATCACTTGGAAGCTTTGGGCAAGTTAGTTGGGAGCCCAGAGGACAGGACTATTGAATACTGTTAAGAGTTTGGGGTAGGGGGAAGTAGGCTGTGTGCAGAGACCCTTCTAACCCCTTGATCCTAATACAGTCAAACCTCAGTTCCCGAACGGCTCAATTTTGAAACATTTCGGCTCCCGAATGGCGAAACCCCGGAAGTAAATGCTCTGGTTTTCGAATGTTTTTCGGAAGCTGAATGTCCGACACAGCTTTTGCTTGAGTGCAGGAAGCTCTTGCAGCCTGTAATTGGAAGCTGCACTTTGGTTGTTGAACGTTTCAGAAGCCGAATGGGTTCTGGAATGGATTACATTCAACAACCGAGGTTTGACTGTAAGCATTTCTTTAAAATCAGAGATGGGGAGCCTGTGGCCTTCTAGATATTCTTAGACTCCAGTTCCCATCAGCCTCAGCCAACATCGCGGATGGCTTGGAGTGAGGAGAGCTGTGGGCCGCAGGATCCCCACCCCTGCTTTAAAGGACAAGAAGATTGTGATCTGGGAAGCAACTTGACAATGGGGTTGAAGTTCCAGCAGGGGTCTCCATGGCAACCAGACCAGAGGATTCCAAGGCAGGCCAGTGTGGCAAAAGCAGCGCCTTGCTGCTTACCCTAGGCCAATGGAAAATGGAGGAGCAAAGCAGCAACATCTAAGAGGGGACAAAAAAAGAGGAAATTCAAGATGGGGAACATGATGAAATTGTTGGTAAGTCAACGCAAAAGAAAAAAAGACTGAAACAGAGGTTTTGAGTCGTTGAAGTGCGTTGTGTGGAAATGACCAGGCTGGGGGGAAGGGGAGCAGGACATTTTATTTTATTTGATTGAACATGAAAGAAACAAGTTGCTCTGAGGCCTACCTCAGGTTCAGAATATAAACATGAGACATGAACAAAATCCCAAATGTCCAGTAATCCCTTCAACACCTAATTCCACTTTGGAATGAAATGAGAAGCTGGAGGATTGGTCTTTACTGGCATATAATGCATACAGTCACTGCAATCCCAATCTCACTTAACCTGGGAGTAAGACCTATTGAATACAATAGGATCTATTTCTGAGTAGACAGGGTTAGTCATCCAGTCAGCTGGAGTGACTCGTATGGGGTATGGTTAGAAGGCAAACCACATATGGACCCCATCAGCATTGGCATTCTGCTGGCTCTTGAAGATGACACACCTGTTTAGCTAAGCATTCTCCTGAATTTGAACTTATTCATATAGTTGTTTAAATTGCTCTTCTAATTTTTATACTGTTTAATGGGCTGCTTTCTTGTACATTTTAATTATGGATGCTTTTAATACAGTTTATTAATTTATTGTATTGTGAATGTGAGCTGACAGCTTTGTTTTTTTGTTTTGTTTTTCCTTTTCCGTGCTTTCTCTTTAATAAATTTGGAACAATAATCATGAAAAATGGATTTCCGGAATGCTTTAATAGAACTGATTTATAGTGTATTTTAATTATGTATGGGTTTTATAATTGGTTTTATACTTGTAAACTGCTTAGAAGCCCTTCTGGCATGTAAGCAGCATATTAAAAATAAATAAATGTTGAAGCCAAGCAGCTCTGGGTTTAGTCAGTGCCTGGATGGGGTACCATACATGTATGCTGCCTTGGCTTCCACGATGAAAGAACTGCAGGATATAAATGTAAGAACATACAGTAATTTAATAGCATTAGCAATATAATACTGTTTTTACTGAATTATTTTAACAGAGGGTGAAGTAAGGCTTTATGAATGAGGATCACAGTCCACAAACATTAACTTCTGGGACATTTGCCGAAGTAATTTTGATTTCATTTTTTGTTTTTGTTTTTACAGACTTCCAGTTCTGAGACTCGACAAAATGACAATGCAGGTAGATAGTTCACTTGATACCTTTCATTGCAGATCAAGTATAGGTAGTGGGGAATCCTCCAGAGTTTGGGGGCTCCATGTTAACTACCCCTGGGTAGGTTTCTGCTTTTCAGAAGTTACAGAGGAAAGCCTACGGGAGACAGGGATCGAGTTTCTCTCCAGATTCCTATACTGCAGGGTTTCTTGTACTTTTGATCCACCTTCTTCATCTGTCCTTCTATTCACGTGGAGCTGTGCATGTATATCCTGCATAATGGGCATGCTGGAAAATAATTGCTCTAGGCGTTATACTCTCTCAACAATTTTTCTGTAGGGGCTGTTAGATACAGTGAGTGGAAAAAGTATTTCCCTGGATTGATTGCTTCTGTCAACAGGTGTCTTTTGTACAGGTACTGTAACGAGCTGGAATTACATGTAAGACCTCGCCCTTACAGCAGGTGCTTCTAATCTCAGCTCATTACATACAGTGAAGATACCAGGTAGCCTGACATCTGGCTGGTTGATAGGGGATCAAATACTTATTTCACTCATTATAATGCACATCAATCTCTGACTTTTGTCTCCTGGGTTTCTGGGGGTTTCCCCGTTGTTATTCTGTCTCTCACAGCTACAATAAACCTACCATTAAAATTATGGACCTGTCATTTCTTCGCCAGAGGGCAAACGGGCAAATTTAGCAGGGGATCAAATACTTCCCCCCCTCACTGTAGCATTATTTAAAGAGATCAACTTTTCTATTGGTCGGTTAGGTTGAGAGGGCATTTTGCAGTTATAATATATTGGCAAGTAATTTTATCTTCCTGAGCCATTTTGGTGTGGGGGTGAATAGAGAAATCTAAAACGTGTGCAGGTAGAAAGGTTTTATGTAAACCCCCCACCGCACCCATAAAACCACAAAATATCTACTTTGTTTTGTTCCCCCTAGAGACCAGAATGCCAATAGATGAGGAAATGTTATCAATTCCAATCAGTAACAATGTTTATGCCATTCTTAAGAGGAGAGAGAACTACCTATGTAGTCTGCTCGAAAAGAAGTTTGGCTGCATAACTGTCCTAAAGAGCATAAGGAATCCCACTGAAGTGTATAGGAAAAGCCTGAAGGAAGGAATTGAAGTTTCTGTCTGGGTAGATGATCTTACAAGGCACGAGGCCGATGCTTTGGTGAATGCAGCCAACGAATACCTGCATCACTTTGGAGGCCTTGCATTTGCCCTCCTGAAAGCTGGAGGGCCAGAAATTGAAGAGCACTGCAAGCATTTCATTGAAAAGAACGGACCGCTCAGCGCTGGCCAAATTGCAGTCACTAGTGGAGGAAGACTCCATTGTAAGCAAATCATCCACGCAGTGGGCCCAAGATGGTCAGAGGAGCAGAGGGAGGAATGTTGCCTCAAGCTTGAAGCAGCCATCATCAATATTCTGAAATATGTCAATGCTCCAGAAAACAATATCAAGTCCGTGGCCATTCCCGCCCTGAGCTCTGGGATCTTCAACTTCCCGCAGGATTTATGTGCTCAAGTAATCGTACGGACTATAAAGAATTTTATCCAGTTAGCTCCATTATTTGGTTACTTGCAAGAAATCCACCTCGTGAACATTGATGAGACCACAGCTGAAGTCATGAAAAGGGCGTGCGAAGAGTTGCTAGGCGCCAACGATGTCATGTCTCTGGCGGAAGCAGCAGACTCCATCACAGTCAATGATCTCTGTCTCCAGATAAAAAAAGGGAAGATAGAAGCGCAGCAAGTAGGTTACCGTGTTCTTACAGGTGATATGGAGAGGGTGAATATTCATTACTTTCCCCATTAATTGGGTTTTTCAACGCTCACAAGTACCAGATGAGCAGTACAGTGTGAAAACACATTAGGTAAAGGTAAAGGGACCCCGACCATTAGGTCCAGTCGTGGACGACTCTGGGGTTGTGGCGCTCATCTCGCATTATTGGCCGAGGGAGCTTCCGGGTCGTGTGGCCAGCATGACTAAGCCGCTTCTGGCGAGCCAGAGCAGCGCACGGAAACGCCATTTACCTTCCCGCCGGAGCGGTACCTATTTATCTACTTGCACTTTTACATGCTTTCGAACTGCTAAGTTGGCATGAGCAGGGACTGAGCAACGGGAGCTCACCCCATCGTGGGGATTCGAACCGCCAACCTTCTGATCGGCAAGCCCTGGGCTCTGTGGTTTAGAATACATCAATGATAAAAACAGAATAAAAAATATACTGACAGACAGCCTAATAATAAAATAAAATCATAATAACAGTCTCCTCCCCCACACTTTCATATGCCATAGATTATTTAATAGCCATAGGCCTGGGTAAAGAGGAATGTTTTTGCCTGGCACCTAAAAACATGTAGTGATGGTGCCAGGTGAGCCTCTCTGGGGAGAGCATTCCACATTCGGGGAGCTACCACATTCCCCAGAGAACCATTCATGTAGAAATCATGCATAGATTCAAAATGAAATCATTTCTGATTCTTACATCATTCTCTTCCAGGCTTCCATTATTATTAGCTCTGTGACTGTGCAAGATGATCTCTCTCAAGGAACCATCTCAAGAGCAATCCTTGAAAAGGCAGGTCCAGCTATGCAGGAGCAATTTCTCTCTGAGTTACAGAGGCTTCCAGCAGATAACCTTAAACTCATATTCACAAAAGGGTGCAATATTGACTGCGAGTTTGTGCTCCATGTGGTATGGCCATCTTACAGTGAATGCAATGCACAGGAGGTGATGACTTTTTTTCTATTAGCTTTCCATTTCACTGTGTGTGTGTGTGTGATCACCATTATAACTACTTTCCTCCTCCAACAGGCTCTAAAAGCTGCCGTTTCTAAAAGTCTTCTCAAGGCTCAAGAGCAGCAGTCCTCATCAGTTTGTTTTCCTCTCCTTGGGATTGAAGATTTACACATGCCAAAGGATGAAGTTGTAGAGATTATGGTGGAGGAAATAATACACTTTGCGGAGGAATATCCTGGGAAGAAGCCAGATGTATTCATTGTGGTTCCTCCAGATGATAGTGATGCTTATGAGGTGAGGTTCGGAATGTTCATGGCAAGTAGCTAAAGACTGGTAATCTAATAAATGCATCTCTCTAAAATATTTTTCTGTAGTTTTATCACTGGTTTCCACATACCGGTGCCCTCCAAATATTTTGGAAAACAGCACAACTGTGGTCAGCTCCAGCCAGTATGGCAATGGTCAAAGATGATGAGAGCTTTTGTCCAATGACATACAGATGGTGCTAGATTGGAGAAGCCTAGGTTATCACTTGAGATAGGCACAATGCTCAGTTTAATTTGGGAACTGTCACTACTGCCCATTATACTAATTGTGTGGGATTATACTGCCCCAGGTCTAATCTTGAACGTAGATATGAAGTAAATGGTGATGGGTTTAGCTTTCTGCAGTGGAAAATGACCATTGTTATTAGATGCTGAAGATTAATAGTGCTTTGTACACTCCGTCCTAAACTGGCACAATAATGCTTAGAACTGAGCCAAAAAAAGCAGCAATTGTGTGTGTTTTCTCTCTTTTTAAAGGCTTTCTTCACCAAGCTTATGTCAGTCAAAAACAAACTGGAAGAAAAGATGGACTGCAGCAATATGGATGACATGGGTAATAAATAAATGGGATGGTTAAAACTGGTTGAGATTCTCTGTATATAAAAAAAATGTTTTAATGTTTGACCACAAATAGAACATGTCAGGAATATTAGAAAACTAAGTTTTATGTAGGTTTTAATGACGGACTTGAAAGATGAGTGGAGTTGAAGAAGAGGCAGGGAGAATTAGTAGAGTTGGTAAGAAATAATTCTAGCAAGGGTTCAATTTAGATTTTAGTAGTGGAACAGGGTTTCAAAGTCCACTTTTGGTTTTCTTGTAATTTCAACCAATTTTCAAGCAACAGAAAAATAAATCCCCCCCCATCATCTATCTGTGTGAGCCCTTCAAATATTTGGCTATCATATCACCTCTTAATTGCCCCTTCTTCATGAGTCATTCACTAACCATTGCAACACCTACCCATAATATTTTTCAGAGGTACAGACTGACATACAAGCCGCTGGAGGTTGTGAAAAAAATGGACCATTTGTGGAACTTATTGGACGCAGCCAGGAAACGCTGGAGGAAGCAGGACTGTGGCTCCGAAACATCATACAAGTTGAGGAAACTCACCGGATCGTTATACAAAATTATAACCTTCTCAACCTTGGCAGTGGTCAGCCACTTGAGCTGTCTCATCTCCAGCAGCACTTTGGCATAACCATAGTGGAGAGTTTGACCGGGGAGGGTGCAGCCCTCGAGATCGAAGGTTCCCCCCGGGCCGTGATTGATGCAACATTCGCTATCGAATTCATGCTGCAGACTACAGCCAAGCAAGAAGTGAAGACAGACAGTACGTGGGGCTGTATGTACATAAGCACAATGCTGTTATGAAAAATATGTGAACACCTGCTAAGAAAGCATCTGGTGAAGAATTTGGCTTATTGATATCCTTCACCTTATACTAAGGGCAGACTTATAGCCTGTACAAAGAACAGTTTGAAATCATACAGGCAGTAGCCCTATTCATTTGCTCTGCCCACCAGGCCATTTCCATCATGCAAGTGGGTGCAAGGGTGAAACCTTTGACCAAACCCTTCCTATACATCACTGCCACTATTCCTGTACCCACCTGGTCCATTGAAGGCTGAACATTTTTATTATTTATTAAATTTGTATACTTTCCACAACACGTTTTGAAAGGGCATCGGATGTCAATCAGCCAAAGTATTTAATTATTAAATTTGGTGAAGAATTTGGCTTTGCATTGGAAAGCCTTTTCGACTCAAGCTCCCGCATGTGATTTAGAACCCTGAGAAATCACAGTAAGAGGTTATAGGATTGCAGCCTCAAAGGATTTCAGTTGTCGCTGTCAAAGGTAATATTATCACTCTGTGAGGAAGGGGCTCATTGTGCTTACTCTGTTTTTCCATTTTAATAAGCAAATAGAAGACCAGGCATTACCCGTCTCCAGTAAGCTTACAGTTAATTTTCCAATCTGAAAGTTGCACTACTATTCAATATTTTATTACCTGCATCTAGGACCTTTGAGAAACTCTCCTGATCAAGAAGGCCACACAGAAATGGCGAGTAAATACTGTTACCAAGTCACTCCGATAGAGTCATATCTTCAAGAATTCAAGGACAAAGAAAAACAGCTTGAAAAAGCTGGCCTCCGGGTTCTGAAGGTAAAGAGATGACCAATGGCAAAGTAATTCTGAAAGAATATTGTGATGTTTTACAAATATCCAAAACCAACAGGAATATAGGAGGGTAAAATCCAAGTCAAAATGTTTATTAAAAACTGATAGGTTTTTACCAATATATGGGTATACTCCTAAATCAAACTCAGACCACATTATTTCATGTACAGAATAAATTGGAACCGTTTGGTCTTTTTTCATCCTGGAATGTCTATTTTAAAAACATACAAAAAATGTACTAATCAAAATAAAAAATGTACTTAGCACTGGAACAGTATGTATTTTTTAGTGTTGCTGCAATTGAGCTGGGCACAACTTACTTTCATTTTCATTGCAGATAGAGAAAATATGCAATCCTCTTTTAGAATCTACCTTCCAAAGGATTAAAATAAAAGTTGAAGGAAAAAATGCTGGAATGCCAGTATGCCATAGGCTATACCATCGTGTCCCAGCTCAGTACTGTAGTCTGGTGTGCAAAACGGGATTTCAGAAAACTTACTCTTCCTCCTTACAAGGTAAAGCATGCATATACCCATGAAAAGCAAAAAAAAAATCAAAAAAAAATCAGTAGATTATCTTCAAACAATTTGACCTCCATGTTGATGCATTAATCACAGGTGTTCAAGTACATTAATTCAAAGCTTAGAAAGCTAGCTAAATAAAATATAAAATCAAGTGGTACCTATCTGGTTCTTACAATTATCACTATTGGCCTCACAGTAAGATTTAGCTTTTCCTCTGTAAACCCTAAACTGATCTAGAGCATGGGTAGGCAAACTAAGGCCCAGGGGCTGGATCCGACCCAATCACTTTATAAATCCGGCCCGCAGACGGTCTGGGAATCAGTGTTTTTACATGAGTAGAATGTGTCCTTTTATTTAAAATTCATCTCTGGGTTGTTTGTGGAGCATAGGAATGTGTTCATTTCCCCCCCCCCAAAAAAAATATAGTCCGGCCCTCCACAAGGTCTGAGGGACAGTGGACCGGCCCCCTGCTGAAAAAGTTTGCTGACCCCTGATCTAGAGAGTTAGACTGCAGTGTCCATTGCTGCCACCAGGGCTAGCATAGCTACCGGTAGTTGGGCAATGTGAATCTGCTGCCTCAGGCGGCAAAAGTCCCTGAGGTGGTGCCCAGGTGGGTGCTCCGCCTGCCCCACTGCTGGCATCATCAGTGCAGATTTCACACAAGATCTTGTAGTGTGCCTAAAATCTCATCTGTAAGTAAGTAAGTATACTTTAATACGGTCAAAGACCAGCAAATCTCATCTGAAATCAGCGCCACTGCTCCATCAGTAGCGGTGGAGCAGCACTTCCCCATCTTGTCTCAAGCAGCAAAATCGGATGTGCTGCTTCCGATTGCCACCATGATTACAATATTTGTAATTGTTAAAATAATTATACCAGCTGTTTCCCAGCATGTCCATAAGGCTTGTTCAGTTATTACTTGGTCCTCTTATTTCCATTCAGGGTGTGACAGACCAAGTCATATTCAGAAGCAATTGGCCTTGCATACTGCTACCATAATGAAAACATGTCTCTGTTTAAGCAGTCTGTGTTTTGCATTGTTTTCCAGACCAGAAATATGGAGCTGGCATCTACTTTAACAAGAACCCCAGGAACCTTGTAACAGATACCAGGGAAAAATGTGAAATGGACCACTTGATCTGTGTGTTTGAGGCTGAAGTTGTAACAGGCTCGTATACAAGGGGCAATCGAAGCTATGTTGCACCACCATTAATTAGTGCAAGTAGCATGAAACTCTATGACAGTGTTGTTGATGATATTCACAACCCTGAAATCTTCGTCATTTTCAATAGGGAGCAAGCTCTCCCGCTGTATTTGTTGACTTGTTCCCTGCTTTGGAATCCAGTGCAGAAGACCCAGTTGGAACCATCAGCTCAGAATCTATGAGGCCTTAAAGTTCAACAAATGATAGGTACTAGGTTCTATGAGTTAGGTTTAAGTAATTTATGTATATGGCAGTTCTCCAATGCAGTGAAAAATCTTGCCTCGTTACAATCTTGAAGTATCATTATTGCTTAATAAGCAATCTCAGCATGGGAAGCTATAATTTGATTTAAAAGAGAACTGCTGCATTCACAATACAAGTTCTTATATTAAAATGCCAACTTCCAACCATCTGCAAATATTTGGTTTTTTCTGTACAATAATATAATAGCAAGTGCTTCATGCAGTTCAGGATCAGCTTTTGTCTAAGTGCCAGAGATGCTGCTTTTATAAATTTAAAACTTCAGAAAATTCCAAGTAACTTTGTATTTCTAGAATGTCTTTGATGGTTTATTGAATTAAGTGCTATTAAATCAGTTGGTTTAAAATCCACAATAAATACCATGTTTCTATCAGCTGTACCACTAATTGTCAATGTAACATTCAGATCCTTCTGTATGCCATTGCATACATGCTTTGGATATGGAGTGAAGACTACCTGCAACTACATTGGAATATATGACCCAAATTCTTAGGATTAAAGGGGGGTAAATATTATAAATGACCTTTTTAATAGGTTATGATCCTTAAACCTAACCTTTGTTGCATTAGCTAAAGGGGGCAATAACTGGTGTGTGACATATTAAAAATAGTAAGATTCATTTGAAATAATGCCATCTTTTGAGGTTTTCTAGTTTCCATCTTTTAGTAGATTCTTGAACAACTAGTCAATAGCATGTATCATATGGTCTCTTAGCAGGCCACATTAAAGATATTACTGAGGTTTCAAAACTGGTGTGGATCATTGCATAGGATTGTTTGGAAGTTATCAGGAAATGACCTACACTTTTGTTTGGCAAGAGATGATATTTAAAAAACATTCCTACAGAAAGCAGGCAAACAGTAGTGGACATTTTTGAATAGTAGACATCTTTATAAATGTGTCCCCCCAAAACAAATATGTTAAGGGTTAGTACCCCCAGGAATAAAACCCACTGCTTGTAGGTCTCTTGACTTATTTGACAGATTCAACAAAGTTTGTAGTACCAGTTAACCAATAAAAGGCTCCCCCCTTAGCAACAACTAAAAGTCTTTCCCCAAAAATAGGCTGCTGAAAACAAAGAAAGCTTTAAAGCAGGCCAGTTGTATGTGAGAGAGGATGTGTATGTGTATGCAGGCACTAGAAACAAATTCCTGAGCAAGCTACAACTCACTCATTGGGTTGACTTCCAAATAAATATTCATAAGATTGTGCTACAAGTGTATGGTGTACCATGTCCAGCCACTATTTTGGATGTGGTAGACTTTGGAGCGCTAGTGAGATTTCATTTTTCTCAAGCCTGAAGTTTGCTTGCCCCCTTTTTAAGGATTTCAGTAGTTCAATATTATGTAATATGCACCATCACCTGAAACTTGCAGTCTGCTACAGAAAATCCCCAGCATATTTGTTCTTGCATCTATTTTTTTTAATTTCCTAAAGGCAAACACTGGATTTTGAAAATGCACAACATGACTCATCCTCCCTTGTGTAGTTGCATGCATGGGAGCAGATCACTTAGCTCAATGGACTACTTTTCCTTGCTGCAAGTGCCCCACTATAACCTGCTATATAGGAGTGGTGTTTGTGCCTCCCATATGTAGATACAGCCACATGACTCACCACTCACTAGGCCCATGTGCTCAGGCTACTTCTGCTGGAAGTACATGGGGTACCAGTAAAGGGAAGGGCTGGCTGGATCTACACATGGGAGGGACACATGGGGCTCCCAGAGCAGGTCATAGCTGGGCACTTGTGCTCAGCAGAAAGCTGCAGGAAAAAGGCAACCCATGCAGACAGATGGCTCATGGTTCAAGTATTCTTGATAAGCAAAGTTGTAAAAAGGCTTACTGAAAGAAAACACTTCATTAGTTATATTTCTAAGGATGCAGCACACTTATTTTAAAGAGGATATAAAAAGAATAAGACATTCTAACATTTAAATGAACAAATTTCACTACTGTGTTTTATTCTGCGCTTATTAAAATTTTCCATGTAAACAATTTCTACATTGGTCAAAGTTCCTCTTTAGTGTTCTAATATATAAATTATTTTTACAAAAAAGACGACATATTCTCAATAAATTTCCTTCAATAAATTTCATATACAGCAGCTAGAAAATAAGAACAGCACAAACTGAATATACCATGAAGTATATATTAGTCAATTACCACAGCAATTGAAAATCCCTGATCTTTGTATCTGCAATAGTTAGAATAATGGAAAGCTGTTACAAAGGTGCTGTGATTTCTTCATCATCTACAACAAGCATATGAAGAATTCCTTCTTTTCTTTTCCCACTGCTGACAGCTTTAATGCAACAGTTATGCTTTCCAATACTGAAATGTGTTTCTGTCCCATCATCTACAAATTCTCCCTGGTACAAAAAAGGAAAAATAAATGTTGAACAGGTGATCAAATGTATTCAAATACTCTTAATTGTTCATTAACCACCAAAATATTGTTCTAAAAGCAAGGGTGGCTAACCTGTAACCCTCCAGATGTTACTGAATTACAACTCTGATACAGCTCCCTGATCATTGCCCAGGGGGGCTGAGGTTGATGGGAATTGTAGTTCAGCTCCATCAGGAGGGTCACAGGTTCTGATGCATAGGCAAACATCTTCAAAGTTGTCACAATGCACTTCATAGAGCAGCACCGAGCTTAGATTGTCATGAAATTGGTTAGATTTTAAAGATTTCATTGCTGACCAGTGCTCTGTTCCCAAGTTTTATAAATTCCAAAGTGAACGAACTGTTTAATCTGAAGAAGTGTGCATGCACACGAAAGCTCATACCAAGAACAAACTTAGTTGGTCTCTAAGGTGCTACTGGAAGGAATTTTTTTTATTTTATTTTGTTTTGACTATGACAGACCAACACGGCTATCTACCTTTAACTGGAACTGTTTAATTGTTCCATTTCCTATGGAGGAAATTTATCGCACGCTGCTGGCCTGGTGTGTAGTCTATGTCACAAAGACAAGATAATAAATTTTTCCTATGTTTGAATAACACTTAAAAACCTGATTTGCCTACCATTCTATGTGAGTAGCTTTTAAAATCGTTCCCTCATTTAAAAGCCTTTCAGTCAACCCTGGAATGGACTCCCTGGGAAGATGATGGACTATCCTTCCTTAGAGGTTTTTAAACAGAGGCTGGATGGCCATTTGTTCTGGATGCTTTAGCTGAGATTTCTGCACAGGAGGGGGTTGGAGTAGCTGAGCCGGAGGTCCCTTCCAACTCTACAATTCTATGAAAGAAGGAATTGGTCACGTGTACGTTTCCTTGCTTTTAAGGATATTTAAACCAAGTTCAAATTCTTCACTTATGGAGGGGGTGGGGATAACATTGAATATGCATCTCTTAATTGTAACTTTAGTCCATTTTAATTTAAAAGTTTTCATTTTGGAATATCTATGGTTACATACCGCCGTTTCCACTTTTTTACCATTGCACCAGACATCCATTGTGTCTTTTTCTGTTAAAAAAAAATAACAAAAGGACTGTCACTTAATTATAACATTTCCTTATCTTAAAAACTATTTACTATAACGTATGCATGTCAGATATGTCCAGACCAAGGCTTCCCATTTTGTATCTTATATTGAATTTTGATTTAGGGCTTGTCCACAATTTCAGCCATTATTTAGCTAAGAATTCATTTCTTCTCCATTCAAATTAGACCACAGTAATCCACACCTGCATGTATTTGAATCTGTATATGAGGAGCAACTTCGGTCTTTCCCTTTCATCCCAGTAGGCATTCTCTTTAGTGTTTTTGTCCCAGCCTTCTAGCTTGTTGATTCTATTATGCTGCATACATCTTTTTTTAAAAAACCACCACCCAGGAAGTGTCCAAAAGCACAAAGACAGGCAATTTTGAATTCTCAACACACTCTTTCTTGCTGTTCCATGCTTGTGTCTTGTGAAAATCCAATCTTATCCACTGAACTGAACTGCAGTTAAGCAAAATCTCCCTTCAGATTTTCTGTGCATATCCGATTCAATGGGTAACATCAGATTTTTGCAAGGCACAACCGTGGGACAATGATAAAAACTCTCAGTTGCAGGGGAACCAATTAGTACACAATAAGATCAAAATACAGGTGGAGCAAAAGTGTGGATGAGCTCTATATCAAGTGTAGTTTTGCACCTTAGCTAGAGTGATGTGTAGACAATGCTTTGTACAGCCACAGTCAAAGCCAATGAGATTATGATATTGTGAGGTTTTTCTTCCTAGTGGACGTTGGAACCTAACAAGGGGTGTGTTAATCTACCTATGGGGTTGCCACTGACTAATCTCACCTCAGTGTGTTTTGTAAAGAGAAAATATGGGATGTAATGTTCAGTGTTCTCATAGTGCTTATAGGGAGCAGGGAAATACAGATGTGATGGTGTCATTTTTTTCTTCTACCAGAGCATGGGTTAGTAGCATTCACCGATCTCTGTAAATACTAGCTATGCCCTTGAACAAGTTAGATGGTGCAGGGCATACTTTAAAGAGAGCTAAGAATATTGAGACAAACATTGAGGCTTTCTTCTCCTGATGTTGCATGGCAGGGAGAATTATTATTTTTTAAATATGTTTACTGGCTTTTGAGAAACAAAGCAGTAAAAAGTCAGTAAGATTTCCAAATCAATCAAAAGGGGGAGGGGGAGTAACTGTAACCATAACTGTGATTGAATGTTTATATAATCTTCATCTTCAGTATTAAGAAATCAATATGGAGCAATGGGTCAGGGTTTAAATCAGTTGGTTGGGGAAGGAGAGTACTTTGAAAGTAATCCAGTTTAGCATTACATGCAAATGTCATCCAGTACCACTAATAAACAAGCCAATGGTAAAATGATCACTAGCTCAGATTACTAAAACATACTGAAGTGTTCATATGGTTTTTTCCATATAAAAAAGGCCCTTCACTAATTCCGAGGATGTTCTAACAATACTCAGAGCTCTCCAGGATCAGGCTCCAATGAGATATTTGTTTTATAGTTTGTTTCAAATAAAGGAGTCGCAACAAACATCAGTGCTCTTGGAATGTACTATAGCATGACTAAACAAAATATATGGGACCATACAAAAGGCAAACATGGAACTATGCAAGAATAACCTACCTAATACAACCCTGAAATCTGTACCATCCAAGTGTAACATCCAAGTGCTTGTTGTTTTTGACCTGTTCTCCATGTATTTTGTGAGGCTCTTGCCATTAATTTCCAAGGTATATTCATATGCAAAGCCACTGACAGCATCAATGTTAATAGTAGCCTTTGTTTTAGATGTTCCAACAGTAAATGTCTCTTTTCCTACTAATTTGAACATCCATTCTTTTCTTATTATTTCCTGAAGAGAAAGAAAATAGCACTGATGTCAACATATATTTTTGCTTCAGTGCTGGAAAAAGGAAACATCACATAGCTTTTTGTTTGTTGTTTGTTTACATCATAAAAAGAAAGCTTGATCTCAAGTATACATTTCAGTTTAATAAAACTATTACATTACAAGGGCAGGTACGGTAATACAACAGACTGTCTTGAGCAACTGGATGGGGTATTTTGACACACCCCAGGAAGTACAGTTTTGCTTTGTTCTCCCCGCCCCACCTTGGTTTTAATGTATCTATGTGGGGTTTTTTGTTTGCTTGTAAGCTGCTTTGGGTTGCCTTGAACAAGATAAAAGCAACTAACAAATTTAATAAATAATAATCATTATTATAATCATGCTAAAGGGACCTAATGCCAAAGCTAATTCACGGATGGCACCTAGCCCTTATACATCTATATCACATTAATAGGGGCATGTCCTACTTTTAGACAGAATGTCACTAACACATTTATGGTGGGAATTCTCATGGGGAAAGTGTTGGCAGACAATCTCTGGTATAAATGCAACAGGAGGTCAATATGGATTCAAGATTGGCCTTGCTGCCATTTATGGGGTAGAGAAAATTCCTGGTATAATAGTTCATCTCCTAATAGCGGCTCACAAAAAAATTGCACATTACTGGAAAAGCAAGGAGGATTTTGTGCTGGGGAGATGGTTTGATAAGCATTTGCCAGTTAGCAATGGCAGAAAAATTCACAGCAGAGGCAGATAGGGAAGAAAACTTTCCATGAGGACTGTCTCATTTTCATTTTTGAAAATTATTTAACCTGTGTTTGGATCTATACAGATTACAGAACATGTATATATGCAGGCAAAATGATGCTGCAAAACCAGCAAAAGCAAAGTACATACATTGTACCACAGATCACTGCCCATCTCTTTTATTTTTTTGGTGTGGCTATTAAAATTTAAGGGGAGAAATGACTGCACTTTCAGACAAGTATGCATGGACTTTCACATACCAACAGAACTATGGTGATAAGGCCTTAAGGCCTTTTTCCTGATGGTAGACGTTTCACCATGATATTGTTTGGATTGTCAGCAAAGCCTAAGCTTTCTTTCTCATATCATACATATGTGGGAAACCATATCCTGTCAGAACAGATAGGCATGTGTCAGAGAACAGCCCTATTGCTGGAGCTCTGCATATACTTATCACTAGGGATGTCACAGGAATAGGGGCATCCAGAAAGTCAAAGTCTCCTGCTCAGTTTCTGTGAGAAGAAGAAAAGCAGGAAGCACAGCCCATGTTGAGTGGACTTCCTGTCCTGATTCTATATGTGAACATACCCACTCACCAGCAGCCCATCCCAGAGCAAAGATTTACATTAGGGGCCAGGCAAGATGGTACCAGTAGTGCGGCAACTCCTTGGACTGGACAGACTTCCTTGCCTCTTCCCTCTTTCCCCTGTGCTTGATTTTCTTCCCCAAATAGAAAAGAGACATAACCAGCATTTATGTTGCAATGCCTCCTTCTCCTTCATATAATAAAAACTGAACTGAACTGCAACCCCCATAATTTCTGGCCAAGGCTGGGGATTATATGAGTTGTAGTTCAATTCCCAGGATCTCTAACAGAAGGAAACATCATAGTACATTTCCATTTGTTCTGAAAAAAAGCAAATGCAGAAGGAGGAAGAGCCCAGGAGTGTGAGGGGATGTCCTTTCCAAGGAGCTAGTGCACTATTGCTATCACTGCTAATATTTTAAGAAAAGTAGAAAATCTTCTGCAGAAAAACCAAGTGTTTTTCCACTATGTTTTAGATTTTAGACCAAGACTTTAAATCCACATTACAGATCAGTGACATAAATTGCATCTAACAACCATCACAGAAAATAACCTCTTAAGGACTATTGTTTGGTAAACCAGGTTAACTAGGTTTTACTGATGTAAAAAAACTCACAGTTTGTTTTTCAAACTGTGTGCTTTTCATGTAAGAATCCTACCTTTCCATCCACATACACAACACGTTTTCCTGAGGTGGTCCCATGTTCAAATTCAATTTTGTGGATGCCATCACTTAAACCTACTTCCCAGATAGCCACTAGGTCCGTCATTCTGTCCAGGTAGCTGCGGGAATATATGTTTAAATACAACTGATTAATAAGTAGTCCACAATTCAGAGACTCCCTTTAGGTATGTACAAAAATCTGCACATGTATACTCCATACCCCAAGCAGATCTTTATTCTGAAGTCTGCTTCTGAACAGCTTCCAAATATTGTCCTCAGGTTTTGTGAGACCTCTTCGGAAAGAGGGATATTAAAGGCTACATTCCACTTGCCCTTGAAAACCTATCAAATGGTTCCTTAATCCTGTAGTGTTGTTTTTATTTAGGTAGTATTTACCTCCTCAACCAAATTCTAAGCTACAAGGAGCACAGCAATAATCAAATTATATTAGAAATGGAACAATACTCAGATCACAAGACAGCCTGAACTAGATTTTTGTGTGTGTGTGGGCATTTACTTTGACAAATACAAATAGGATGGAATCTAATTTGGACCCTTGGACTCTAAGAAAGGCTTTTGATCTAACACAGACATACACTAATAGAGGACATAGGGAGGCAATTTTGTTGATCATCCTCCAGCCTCCTGAAAACCAGCTTCTTGGAGCTGAATGACTCTCCAAAACAGTGTGCAAGATGGCATGGTGGTTTGCAGGGGGAAATCAGCAAATATTATCTCCCCTCTTCCACTAGTAGACATCTCTACAGCATTAAAGGTTCAACTGTATTGCACCCAAAACTATTTAAATAATGCTTTCCTTTATCAAATAGATCCCCTTAAATAAATCAACTTTTTGAACAGGCTCCAATTGTTATCTGTGTCACTGTAATCAAGTTTAGTAGTAAATCAGAAATAGTGCTTTTTTGGTATTTTTTTTAAAAAATTCATTTTATATGCATTATAAATATAACAGACAAAAATTAAAAGATGAAAAACAAAACTATGAAATAGGCATGTAGAATGAGTAAGTTGCACATGAGTTAAAATAGCTAAGTCCAAGTAAAGACTACCAACTTTATCAAATCATCAAGTATAGTTCTAGATGAAATAGTGCTTTTTATAGTTTACTTGGCCAGTATTTGCATCCTAAAATATAAAGAATGAAAACCTTTTTAAAGTTCAAGTTCAAGTTCTGTCTGCATCTCAAATTAACTCACATTATATGCATATTACAGTAAACCTACTAATTAAACTATATTGATAGCACAAATCCTATTACTATTAACATCTGGGAAGGCTTTCCCAGACCTCTTACAGCACAGACTACTTTTTACCTTACATCATCTTCATAGTCAGTACTCTCATCACGGGATGCCATAGCAATCAAAACAGGCTTTAATCCATTTAGCAGCAAGAAAAGAAAAAGCAGAACACTAGCAGCAGATGTTGAAAACTATAACTCCATATTTATTAGGAAGAAATCCTTTCCCAGTTTTCATCTTGTTTAAACACTATGGTTAGGATTAAACACTGTTAAATATAATGAAATAAATCTGTCCATTATGGCAGTGCACAAAGTAGTGGCAAATATAAATCACTTAGATCTACAGGCTTATAAAGTACTAGATTGTTTTACTAGGGCTGTGTATGCAACATTTCTTTCTATAATAACTGAAGACTGAACAATTGCTTTTTTCTATATAGTCCACACACAATCTAGATCTATTGGATATATTTTTGCTCCTGAAAAGTGCTAATTGAGAAACAGAATTCATTCAAAAATAATAAAAGATCATTGTAGATTGTTTTTGCATTATCCTGCAGTGTGCCCAATGAAAACAGATGTACATGGTCCTGACAATAGGAGGTGTATCCACACATGCCCAATAATCTTGTGAACAGGCATATACAAAGATCACTATCAACATTTCATTCATCATTCACCCGAGACTTGTTCAGGGAAGAAAAAGTGTGAATAATCTAATCAAGGGAAGAGTCTTCTAATGCATAACAATAACCACACCCATTCTTGTGGATCACAGGATCTAGAATTGATCTATATTGAAAGCAACATGTTGAGGACCAGCATGAACGATTCAAGATTGAGAAAAGCCACATTTTTGTCCTACAAATGGATTAGCGTGTACACAGCTCAAGTTTTTATTTGCGAGTTATTCATAATGTTTCAAATTACATCAGCTTTGCAACTATGTTATTGGCCCCCAATGACTTTTACAAATATACTGGTCTAGACTCTAGACAGTTGTATTTTAATAATTTGGAGCAAAGAGATGGCCTGAAAGGAAAGCCCCACTCTCTCCTAATTTTCAAAAAAGTCACTGCCAGTTTTGCCAGAAGGTATTTACTCAACACAAACTACAAAGTGACAGCTATACACAAGCCTGAGTTACATCATGGCTCTGGACTGGGTTGACAGCTCTCCCAAGTGTTGAACATGTAGTGATAAGTGGTGCTTTATACTAAGACTTGTGCTGACCATAAATAACCCAGTATGGCCTATTGGACTGGCACCAGGACTTCCTTAGCCCTGCTATCAGGAGATGCCAGGAACTGAACTGGGACTTTTTGCAAACTCACTTTAATCATGGTTGGGGGGGGGGGGCTGTGGCAATCTCAATTAGCTTTAAAGACAGGTTGCTTATTTGTAACATACATTATTTGAGAAGTCATCTATGCACACACATATATGGGATATCCACCTGCACAGAACAGCAATTAAGAAACTCTCACCTGGAGCCTGCCAGACAACAATGGAGATATCAATAAAGCTAAGCAGGCAAGCAAATGAAAACCTAGCAGCTACAGACTGATAAGAGTGCTGGAGAAATAGACCAGTGATGTCATAATGTCACCTGTGTGTGACTAGACACTGAAATTAAAGAGAAATTCCCATTAAGCAAACTCCCTGTCAATCAAAACCACTGATACTGCTGTCACATATTATTTTATCCTAACTGAATTTCTCCATCTTTTGTTCCTGGAGGATAAAAAAGCAACTATCCAGAATTACACTGTGTGAAATCAAGACTGAAGAAGAGGCCCTGAAGAAAATAAGAGATAAAAGGCATATTTTTTTAAGAGCAGTAATAAAATAGGAATAGAAGGAGATAGGAGACAGAAGCAGTTATAGGAAAAAGAGAATGTAAAAAGAGCAGGTAGGAGGAATGAAGGAAACTGAAGTTTGAGAAGAAAAGGGTACAAGTGAAGCATTGAAGGAGATGCATACAAGAAACAATGAGATGAGGAAAATACTTTTGAGAAGCATGAGTGGGGGAAGAGGAAGGATAAATATATATATATATAAAATCCTCTTCAGAGCCTTAGGATCAGCAAATTCTGCCTAAAACGTAGAGACTGTGTCACAATATCTCCAGGGTCAATTTCTCTACTTACAGTAGTGTGAGAAAAGCTGAACTATGAAACTCCCTGCTGCAATGATATTGATTAGATGACATTAATAGAAAATGTCAGCAATTGCTAGCTGATTGTGCCAATCTCTTATCTCCATCAACTACAATTTTGTTTAATGGCTCTATTCTACACCACCACTGTTTGACTGGTGGACTTTAATATTTTCAGCCCTCTCAAGGAACCTCTGGATTATAAGAAGAGTGGGAGAGCAGCTCACCAAGATATCCCAGGCTTGAAGTGCTTTTAAGAAAGCCGCAGCCCCTTAAATTAGGCCTGGAAGCTCACAGGCAGCCCATGCGATTTGCACAGAACCAACTGGATGTGGTCCCACCTGCCAGCAATTCACACTGAGACAGGCTGCAACAATCTGTGCTAGCTGCCATTTCTGAGCAGTCTTCAATGAATGAAAGCACCAGGGAGAAGAATATGCCAAAGAGAGTTGGGGTGAGAACACACAGACCTGTTTTACACCATTATTTACATCTGAGGACCGCTGGGAGGTGCACAGAGAGAAGAAATGCCATAGTGCATCTGCCGCAGCATATCCAGACTCCTTCATCTGCCCCAACTACAGCAAAGTACCGGTCTCTACAGCCACAGTACCGGTAACTCTCCAAGGGTTTGACTTCACCCCCAAAGGCGCATTCTTCCATTGTCTCCAGAGGCAGACAGATGTCGCCAACAACAACATTCAAAGAATGAGAAGGTGGGAAAACCCTGTCCATGCCACAAATTCAAATACCAAAAGCATGTGGAGAGTATGTCTCAATCTACATTTATAGCATTCTAGATTCTTCAATGGAAGGGTCACCAGAGGTATGACAGAAGCATCACCAGGCTTTCTCTATGTGCTGCATTTTGTGTCTAAGGCCAAGTAAGGTTGGATGTATATCTAAGTGTGCATTACCTTTGCAAGAGGATGCTTCTTTATTCCTGGATTAATCTGAAATAACTAGGAGAGGTGGGTTCACAATCATTCATCCTTCCATTCAGAGTAAAAGAAAAAAAGTTGTTCCTAGTCTACAGAAGGGTTGTTACAGTGGGTCAAGAGAGCCATGAATAGTGTTCACATCCTTGAACTTGCTTTCTAAAGGCGATGCAGTTTGTCTCTAGGGCATATGTGTACAAAGAGGAACAGAAATGGTCAGGTAATCCGGATTAACTCCCTAGTGCCTTTTTAAATCAGCAAATGGATGACTCACAGCCCCCCTCCCCTCTTTATAGTCGAAGCGGGAACTCCAGCCACAGGTAGTCGATGTGAGTAAGGGGTGGCGGTTGTTAATCCGGAGTAATAAAGGCAGGGCTTTCAAGGATTTTACAGGGATTTATCTAGGCCGGGGCAGTTGAAAGACACACACAGTAAAGGGGTGGAAGAGGTGGGTAGATGGGCAAGGAAGAGACGGGCCAACCGTCGTGTCGGCTGGTGACAGGGTCTCCCCCTTCCTCCCACCCCACGAAGTCCTCCCGAAGGCGAGGCCTTTTTCCTGGGGACAGTGGCGAGGACCTGTATCTATGGGCGACGGGCCCATAGCGCTACAAACAACGACTCCAATCCAGGCGGAGAAGGAGATAAAATGGCGGGGCGGGGCACGACGAGTTACGGCGACTTTGCCCTCCTCCCTCCCTCTCAGATACCTGCGCGGCTCTCCCAGACCGTTACTCCGCTCGCAAAGGACTCTCCCTCCCAAAATGGCGGCCGAGCCTGGAGGAGGAGGAGGAGAGGGAGAGGGAGAGGCCGCCCAGCGTCTCTTCCTTCCTCCACCCGGCAACTCACCTGGGCCGGCCTGCTTTGCTCCGTCCCGCCTGTCCGTCAGCGGGCTGCGGCTTTCATCTCTCACATCCCCCCGCCCGCCCTGCCTCCGTGGAGCAGCTTCCCTTCTCCCGAGGGAGGCCTCCCTCTTCAGCGCCACCTCTGGAGACGCCTCGGCTGCTCGCTCCCCAGTTCCTTCTCTTCTCCTCAGGCTCCCCAAAGCAACGCGGGCTGACTCTGTTCCGCGTCGCGCCACGCTTAAATTTCTTTAAAGGATGCTGCTTCGTCGCTCTTCCTTCAGCGCCCCCTCACCTTTTCTTCCATCATTACTTTTCCTTACACTTTTCCCATGAAGCAGCTGCAAGGCGGATAGGGCTTGTTCCTAAGTCAGGATTTATAGTCCCTCTGGAGAAGGAAAAAACATTAACAACCCAACTGGGATTTATTTCCGAGGAAACAGGCGTAGGCGGTTTTTCTTCGAGTTGCCTGAGTTTTGCAGTATTTTTCTTTCTCTCGGATTACTGGAAAGAGATAGTGTCTAGAAATGTAATGTAATTCTTTCTAGGCAAGCAAGAGTATGTTATGCTTATACGTTTGTTTATAGCAAAGAAATACAGGATGGCGGCTGCTATTGTATATTCTCATCTGGAAGAGTTTGCTACACGCCCTAGCCATAGGTGTGGAAAATTCAAAAAGGCTTAAAAACCTAATCCGGTATACATTTTACTCAGAAATAAATAAACAAACCCCACCGCTTCCAATGGGATTTTATTCCCAGATAAGTGTTCATAACGACCACAGTCTTACGGTTCAGATTAATGTGGAGCGATTTGACTTTAAGGAGCAGCAAAATCGAAACGATGCTGATCGGTGTCTTTTTCCCTTTTAATCACCGAGCGCACCCATCGACGGAGCCCCAATAATATTGGAAGGGAACTAAATTCCCGGGGGCTCATGACAGAATTCCCCACAGGTCCTCCACAATCTCCTTTGGTACTCGTATGAGAGGAGAAATGCAATAGGTGCAGCTTTCACAGCATCGTGGAGTTGGAGGGAACCTCGATGGCCATCTACTGCAGCCCCTTGTCTGATCCAGGGAATCCAGAACAAGAGCACCCACGACAGATGGCTGCCCTGAAGACAAGAGTAGTGGGGGAAAGCTTCACCTGTTGAATAAGATGCACGGGGTGGGGTGGAGGGGCAACTGCTAAAGGCGCAGGAGCTCCACCAGCAAAATGGGCCATCTTGCTGTCAGAAAGAAAGAGAGAGAGAGCGCCTAGAAAACGTGAGGAATTTGTCTCCAGTATAAAGCGCAGCATCTTTTTCCTCCGGCCACAAAGAGGACCAAGAGAGCCAAGATCAGAGAGTAAAACCTGCGTGGGATTGAGGAGCGCGATGACAGCTCCTCTTTAGAAATGGTTCCCTCCCAGTCCCTAGATGGGGCCGAAAGACGCCTATTACTTAGAAGGGGAGGAGACTGAAGCCCAACCCTGGGGGCGGCCTTGCTGAGAGGATTTCCTCCAACCCGCAGCCGAAGCTGCAAAGCCCGCCTATAACGGCCGGGAGAGGCGCAGCCCCAGGCTGCTGCAGAAAAGAAGAGGCTGGAGCTTGTTAAATCGTCCGCGCCAGGTAATGGGCTTTTGTGTTCTCGATGTGAGCAAGTGAAAGTGAGGACACGTGTCAAAGGAAGGCGCAAGAGCCCTACAGAACGAAAGGTGGTGGTGGTGGAGGAGGAGGAGGGAGGGAGGAGGAGGAGGCGGCGGCGGGTGCGGAGCCTGTGGGGAGATGTTATTGCTTTTACATGTGCTGGTGCTTTTCATATTTAGGCCTCTTTGCACAGACAGCGTTTACTAGTAGTATAGTAAGGGCTTTAATTTATATTCTGGTTTGCCACATGATCTGCAACCTCAGAAGATAAAAACATATAAAACAAACACGCCTCTGCAGCATAAACAAACATGCTCATCGATTCTCAACTTCTGCCCCAAGAATATTCAAACCCGCTTAAACTCTAATGTGTGCCGGTAAAAGGCAACACTGTTATCTGTTGCAGTTTTTTTTTTAGTAACTTGAAACCTGCCATGTGCTTTCACTAGCATAAATGCTCTTCAGGCCAGGGAATACATATAACCATCAGCTCCTCATAGTTGGCATGACTCTGTTACTCTATAATATAAATATTTGTTTTAGTGTTTTAAAATTGTAAATCACCTTGGCTGAAAGATAGTATATAAAGCCATCCAATAAATCAAATAAGAAAAGCAGGCAAAGCCCATCCACTCTACAAAGCCAACCTCCACAAAAAGGCAACCCCCCCAAACAAGCAAAAGCCACTTTACCATCTCCAGAAGCACTCTTCACAAACTCAGACAGGCAAAAGCAACTCCTCTGTCCCAAAAATCCACACACACAAACTCAAAGTTACCCAAAAACCTAACAGATGACAAGCAAACCCACACATGCACCCAAAACAGTAATACACCCCTCCAAGAAACAGAAAAAAACACCCTCCTCAAAGGCAAAAACCACACATCCCAAAACATGGAATGTCCCCTATAATAGGAAAAGCACAAGCTTGCTTTTGCACAACCTGTGCAGACATCTCAGTCACACTCACACATATAAAGCAAGCAGGCACCAACCCAACTGGTAAAAAGATCACTTTCCCCTTTACTGAACAACAGCAGAATCACCACTGTTTCTGATCACCTGCAACTATGCTGCTGTTCAGATGTGCAATGAGCTCTGGCACTCTCTCTGTTTTGCTCTTAGGATTTTTTTTGAAAAATGTGCAGGAGTCTTAAATTGGAAGGTGGGTGCTTTCAGGTTGTTTCTGTGTTGTACTTTGAATGCATCAGTAACAAATTTGAACTAAAAGGGTTTTTATTCAGTGATAATGTGGACTTTTCAGTGAAGGACCTCTGTGCTAAAGGATAATCAGCAATCCCTTTGCAGACTTCATCCATCTGAAATGGAAAACAGAAGGGGAAAACAGAACTTATCATAATATTGCCACATGTAAAATTTGTTCATATCAAATTTTCCTCCTATGTGTTCCACCATATTTTTCTCCTAAATGTATTTTCAGATTACAAAAGAGATTGGAATATTGACCACCAATCAACTGAAACTAAGGCTCCAAAATAATTTACTATGGCAGAGGTATTTGAACTTTAAATAATTCATAATTTTAAACATATGTACATTGTAAACATATGTAGAATTGGTAAGCAAAGGTACAATAACCTTAAGTGTGTTTTGTATTCTTTAAAATGTTTGAAGTCTTGAGGGAAGAAGCCGTTTCTCCCCACACATTATAATAAATTGCATGACAAGATGTTATTTAGTCTACCGTCTGTATACTCACTTTCTCAGGAGTAAGTCCCATTGAATTCAGTGGGGCTTACTTCTGAGCAGACAAGTTTGCACATTGTTCTTCTAGGCCATAGTTTAACCTTACATGAAGAAAGTTAGGTGAATCCTATTTACAATTGCAATCCTACTCTCAGTAAGTGGGGAGTAAGCCCTCTGAGTTCAACATGACTACCAAGTGATGTTCTGTATTGTTCTAAAACTGGATTCTATGTATGCAAATACTATGTAACTATTTATTAATCTGTGCCCAGTTTCAGTTTCCTTTTCTTTGTAAAGCAGAAAAATAACCAGATTAAAGCTGTACAAAAATATGTGTTTTGCAGATGAAGTCTGCATATTTTTATAAAATGAAATCCTTGTAGGATAGCCCAAAGGGATCTTAAAAGATCATGCTATCAGAATTCCGTGTAAGACTTGGATCTCTTGTTCCTTCTTCTAAGCTTCTATAGCTTAGAAGGATATGCATCCACGGCTGCAATCCTTTATCCACTTTTTGGGGAGTAAGCCCCACTAAATAGAGTAGATATATATAGCATTTTGGTGTGTTTTTAACACATTCCTTTTGTTCGGTTTTCAGAGCCCTCAAAGTTGTAGCTTGCCAACAGAGGCAGCAGCAGGTTCTATGATGATAAATTCCTGCCCAGAAAGAATGTCTAATGATAGTAAGAGAATGGATGAGGTAAGAAGTTAGAAAGTTATACTTTCTCAAAGTGTAGAACATTTTGCACTGAATTAAATGGGCTCTTGTGGAATGTCTTAAAACAGATGCAGGTAGGTAGCCGCGTTGGTCTGCCATAGTAAAAATAAAATAAAAAATAAAAAAATTCCTCCAGGTATCTGAAGAAGTGTGCATGCACACGAAAGCTCATACCAAGAACACTTAGTTGGTCTCTAAGGTGCTACTGGAAGGAATTTTTTTATTTTTTATTTTGTTTTAAAACAGATGATGATTGTTAAACATGTGTGAAACGGAGCCATTTGAGGGGAATATTGAGGGTGTGTTTTCTCTCCCCCTTTCTCTGTCTTTTCAGTTGCTTGATTTTTCTTTTTTCTTTTAATTGTGCATATGGAATTATGAATGGGTCAGAGTGGTTGAATATATAAAGAAGGCTCATAACAAGATCTGAAGCCTTTAATTGGGATAAACTTTTATGGAAGAGGGGAACCTGGGGAAATTAAGTGGGGATAAAAAACACAACATGAATGTATTGAAATTAATAAAATATAAGTTCTATACTGTTTACTTTTACCCCATTTTACAGTAAAGCAAGAAGTGTTTTTATGGTATTGCTCAGTGAAGGAATTTGTTATCACAAATTGAAGAGGTGCTCTCAGTTATGACCAAATTGGATGCAATTGAAACTCATAAAATGTTGTGATGTGGGGTTCATAGTCTGCCATTGTGGCACATTTGCTGCCTTAAGTATTTTGACAGTGGTGCTTGGAAGTGGTGTTGAGTGAATAATTAGGAATACCAGAGAAGCAAATTGGAGAACAAACAAGAAAAAAATGTGTACTCTAGCACGAAGAAACTCACAATATTTTCCATTTTGTCTGACTTTAAGCAGGAGCAAGAAGAATGGGGAAAATTAAACAAGTTATTAAGACAACATGGCTTAAAACCTGTGTACCTTGATAAACCTGGAAGTAGCAGAAACATAGCAGGTAAAACGTCTGTTTTAGAAAAGAAACTGTTAATCGGCCTTCAGTTGAATTTTCTACTTTTCTAATTGCTTGAAGATGTGAATTTTCAAGTGTCCACAGTATCGTTCATATTATATGGCTGCAAGGGAAGTGTGTAGAAAATTAGTAAGAACAAGGCAAATGTTAGATGTCATGTATTTTTTTTTTTTTAAAAGGATGTCTCCACCTGGCTCAAACAACTATGAAGTGTCAAAAACAACCACACTGCTTTCTTGTTTAAGCCATCTGGAGCTGTTAACCTACGCTTATTGTTTTCCTACAGGCACCTCTGCCACAATGTGCCTTCTTCATTCCAGTGGCCTGTTTTGAGACATTTGTTATAAAATCTGGTATTTTTTAATGAGCTTCTCGAGGACTGCCTTCTTCCATATGAACCTACCCAGACCCTGAGATCATCTTTTGAGGCTGTTCTTCATGTGCTTCCTCCACAAGAGGTCTGGAGGGTGGCAACACGAGAATGGGCCTTTTCTGCAGTGGCTCCCCATTTGTGGAACACTCTCCCCAGAGAGGTTCACCTGGCACCTTCATGATACACTTTTAGGCACCAGACAAAAACATTCCTCTGTTGTGGGGGGGATATTGGATTGTTCTTTTTTTATTTTTATTATGTATTCTGTGTTTTTATATCATGATTTTATCCTGTGAACCGCCCTGAGACCTGCAGGTATAGGGTGGTATACAAATTTAATTAATTAATTAATTAATTAATTAAATAAATAATAATAATAATAATAATAATGGTGACTTTTTAAAATTAAAAAAACCTTTGCAGATAGGATTGTTATGGACAGACAGACTTCGCAAGCAATACGATATGCATTGAGATCATTAATGGAAGAAACAGAGCGTCAACGTAAAATAGTTCGTGGCTTGATAGAAGAAAATCGCCAAATTAGGTAATAATGTTTCTTAGAATTCTTCTGCAGCATCTAACAGGCTCGATGCAGAGAGTTCTGAACCAGCCTAGAGGCTGGAAGGGGGGGGATCTTCATCTCTGCTCTTTGCTAATCAGAGTTCTTTACTCTTGCCGTGTTTTTCTTTACAGTTGGTAGAATTGTTGCAGGGGAGACTGGCAGGGTGCTATTGAAAGCAGAATGTTGTACTAGATCAGCCTTCCCCAACATGATGCCCTCCAGAGGCTGCTGTACAACAACTCCCATCATCCCTTACCTTTGGCTGTGCTGCCTGGTGCTCATGGGAGCTGTAATCTAAGAGATCTGGAGGGCACAAAGCTGGGGAAAACCTGGACTAGATGACCTGATCCACTATAGCAGTTTTTATTTGCTTCTGCTACATTGACCTGTCAATTTTTCTGCTTCCTGGCTTTCACAAAGTCTTGCTCACAGCTGCTCTATTTGACTTGTTTTGTGGCTTAAAAGTTCTGACCTGCCCGTTATGGCATTTTGGAAGCTGCTCCATGCATTCTTCTCATTCCTACACAGGAATGCCAGGTATTGGAGGTTACATGATAGGTCAGGATTTGTCCCTGTGTCCATTCTCCAATGTGAATAGGTATGCCTTGTTCTTCAAAGAGCGAGGAAAGAACATGTGGCTTGTTTTTTTATTAAGTCCAGTCTCCCAAACTGATGCTTCAATTTGGCTCATGTACTTACAGCATGTGAAAAGCAACAAGAAAATGGAAAATCCTTCAGGAGAACTTGTTTATATTGTCTTTTAAATTAGATTCTTTAATTCAGATTAAATACTTTAATTTGGAATACTTTAATTCAGATTAAATTCACTGTGGTTTAGTGACTTGTAGTTTTCACTGAAGGAATGTCTTTATTTTCTATTTTTTAAAAATAATAATAGAGATGAACTACGTTTAGAACGAAGTCGGGCTTCTCAGCAGGAACAACGGGCCAATGAGCTAGACATCATTGTGGAAAACGTCAAGCAGAAAATCTGTCAGCTGGAAGATAAGTCTATAGCTCATGCTTGTGAGCAGCAGAACCAAGTCAAGGAGCTTCAGAAAGATCAGCAAGCTTCACAGGTACTTAATTAGTAGAGATGTGGAATTCATAAATTAATCATTTCAGGGGATTACTGATCACAAAATCGATACCATTGTACAGTATGTCATGGCAGAATGTTTTGACCTTATTGGTGATGCACTTTTAAAACGTACTCGCAAGAAAAAGAATAAAACGAGTTACCTCTTTTAAGAAAGTGGGAGACTTCTTTTAGAATTCTGAATTCTGGCCTACCATTTACCATTTACTTCCCTTCTTAGGACCGTTCTGCCTTCTGTGATTCCCTTGTGTTCTGCTTGCAGGCAAAGTATCAGCAACAGATCGACAAGCTCCAAGAGCAAGAAGAGACTATTGCCCGTTTGGAAAAAGAGCTTAAAAAGATGGACATGGAGGAGGAGGAGCGTTTGGCTACACAGAAAAAAATATTCCGGCAGTTCTGCAAACAAGCTCCAAGAACTCACTTGGATCAGCAGTAAGTAATTCTGGATAATTCGTGAGAGTTTTGTGCAAATCTTAACATTTGCAAGTTAAGTATTTTTCACTGTAATCTGAAGCATGAGCTTACTTGGGAGTTGCATAGGATTTCTGGCCATTCTTGGTAAGTACTTGGGACCAAGTACCAGGGGCGTACCCACGATCAAAACTAGGGGGGGCGGCAAGCCATGGTCGTTCAGGTTTGCTTTGAACGGACGCTGATCATTTTTGCTTCTGGGGGGGCAGTTGTGTTGCCTTGGGGTGAATAAGGAGAGGCAGGACAATCCTGGTGATGCTATTTAAAATCTTGTGTATTTTATAGTCTATGAGTAGTATTCAGTAGTATTCTAATTTTTACTTAGAGTAAACCCACTGAAATTAATAGACCTAGCTTAGTTATGTTCATTGCTTTACTCTGTCTGAGTAAAAATTAGTTGACTACCACCCTATATATATATACCCCCAAATTTTAATATTCAGGCTGCACATGTACCATACTTTTAAAGAACATAACTTCTCCCAAATCATCCTGGGAGCTTTAGTTTATCTCTCACAGAGCTACAATTCTCAGCACCCTTAACAGATTATAGTTCCCAGGATTCTTTGAGGGAAGGCATGTGTTTTAAATGTATGGTGTCTGCAGCTTATTACTCCAAAGAAGGTCCATAGAAAAAAATCAGAACTACCACAAGGTGGCAGCAAAAGGAAGAAAATGTCTAATAATCTCTGGCTTTATAACAAAGCTAGTTCCAAGCAGCAATACATTGACTTGTTATGTACTGTTAGTCTGAATTTTTACAAAATTAGCTCACCTCGTATACTGTAAAATCCTGAAGAGTACAAAGCATTCTGTAAAATCTATAGTGGTGATGTTTTTTTGAGAAAAAACCCCTCTACTACCCAAAATTGATGGAGATCTGATTTTGTGTGTTTCTTCCACTTATTTTTAGTAAACAAAACTAACATTACATGTTATGTAAGTATCTGAAAAGCTTTTCTAACTTGTCAGAAATAGTTAGAACTGAAGTGTTTTTCTGCCGGGGCAGGGGAATATTCAACAAAGATATCTTAGTTTGGTTTAAGTGTTGATATTAAAATAGAATCACAAGTACACTGTGATAAATTTATGAGGAGAGTTGTTGGAAGAGATGGAAAGAGTCTGAGACATTACTATCGCCTGTTTTTTCTGTTCTAAGTGTCTTCTGTTTTTTTTGCCTACATCCTTTCAGGAAGTGTGGGGGCTGGTGGCCTCCTTCAGGGTCTGGGCCTTCTTCCCCCTCATCCATCTTGCTACTGTTTTAAACTCAAGTCCCAGAGCTTCTGAAAAAGGATTGATTGCTAGGAGGAAAAATGAGATTACATATGCTTGCACTGCATAGGAATAGTTACTTGAAGACAAAAGTTAATTACAAGTTGATTTTAGATTTTCCCATATTAGATCCATTCCAGTTGCCCAATTGTACTCATTACAGTACTAATTGCTTGTATGTATTTTTTAAAAATAAATAATTGTTCTTCTGAATAATACATAGTAGCGGAATATATTTTGTAACATTTTGTATGATATAGCTACATTGTCATCATTATTACTATAATAATAATATTTTGTTTATATACTAAAATTGGATTGCCACTCTTATGGTGTGTTTTCCCTTGTTTTTTTCTAGGATTTGTTCTTTAATTGACCATTATGAGACTCAGATCAAGCAAGTGAGAAAAGAATTAAGGTAAGAAGAGAACTCATGTTAGGAGGAGTTTCATAATACGATAAAAAAGATGAATTGGAAAAGTCGTCGATACAGAATGAGTGATTTGGTGGTGATGTATCGATGCCTGAATAGATCAGCTATTCAGGTTAGTGTTGCGGAATAGGTCTCACCAATCAGATGATTTCTAGTTTTGTAATTTTACTATTTTTCACTGTAGTGGAACACATTTTAACTTGGATTTCCTTCATAGGAGATATAAGAGAGAGCCTGATCATACACAAGGAGAAGAAAAAAATGAGGAAGAATTCTTGAAGGACATAGATGCCACTCCAAATTACAGAGCCCTACTCATGGTAAGGCACAAGCAGGTGTACCCATGGATGTAGAAACTGTCCAGCCTCTAGGGAGGAAGTTAAAGGTGTCCACTTCAGGTTTATGCTGAAGACAAGATGCATGAGTGGCAGTCCTCCAATGACCTCCCCTCCCAGTAGCTGTTCCCAGGCTGTTTTCTACCTTGGGACAAATATTTCTTGGATGTCTGTCCCTCTCCCCCAGATGACTGCCAGATGGAGTGCTTCTGCAATGGGTGCAGGAGGGTTGCATTTGGTGGCTGCATAGTACCGTATATAGCAGCCGATCGTTGGGGACAAAGGCTCCTGTGCACATAGAGTTCCTCTGTGCAAGGGACAATCCTGCCCCCGCCCCCAATGTGGAGGAGCTGTTGTGTGTATGCCCCTTCTTGCGCTTACCAAACGTGTCCAGCAAGGCCACCAGGTTTATTGGTGGGAGGGGAGATAGCCTTGTATAAAGGTTCCCATTGTTCTCTTCTAAATCTATCCCGCCCCCCCAAAAAAACCTGCCAAAGTTAATCCCTGGTTTGATTTAAAACAAAACTCAGCAGTTTGCATCGTCACTTCTGTTTGATTCTCAGCATATTGTGTGGAGCTGGGCATCCTTCAGTCATCTGGTATTGTTTGCACAGCATGGAACAGCCTCCAACACAATGACTGACTGGCTATTTAATTTTAAATATCATATGTAATATTTGGTTTTTATCACCTGGTTTTATAACTTGAGATATTGTGAAAATGGTCATATACTTAAATTTGAATAGCTGGAATTTTAAACTTAAGAGTTCCTGATTCAAACCACAGTTCACCTGTAAGCTCCCTGGGTGACTATTTGAGGAAGTCAGTATTTCTCAACATTTTGTTGGTAAAGCCCTTTAGTATATAGCAATAGTACAGCATACTAGTGACTTATTTAGCCCACTTGTTGTGAAGACAATTGAGATAGCTTAGTGACATTATGAATGCTTATATGACAACATATTTATTATAAAAGTCTTTGAAGTCTTTCCAGACTCAGATAATCGAAACAAAAGCCAGAAATGAACAGCTGTTACGTGAAAATACAAATCTCAGGAAAGAGATGGAAATCAGGTAAATAGTGTGAATGTTTTATAGGCTGTTAGGAAAGCATAGCTGCTTCACAATGTAATTATTTCTTTAATAGTAAAAGTGATCTATAGCCTTCCATTCAGAATAAATATCTTTCTGATGCAGCTTCAAATTAACTAACCCCCCCCCCCAAAAAAAAACATTGAAGCCACAATAACCACCATATGAAAAGTAATTGGGATTCTTCCCTTTAGGTGGTTGCTGACAGATGGCCCTGTGGGAGGTGAGAGAAATCTAGCTAGAGCTGACTTTGAAGTTGTCTTTACCTGCCTGCCTCTCTACTGGATTCCTTCTCACTGGGCAGCTGTTGCCCTATGAGGGAGGTGAAAATCCATCTGAAGCAGGCTCTGAAGCAGCAAACAATCTTCCACAAATCTGGAAAAATCCAAAATATGCAACTGTCTCCATAGATCCTACTTTAGTGGTTGATGAGGGAGGGTGGCATGCTCTTCTGCTCACTTTAAAAATTGTGATTCTCTAGAAATGCACTGAATATTTTTTTTTCTTTTTAGACCAACTGTGCAAGAGTTAAAATTTTACAAACACCAAGTGAAGAAGCTGGAGAAAGCACTGAAGAATATCAAGTAACTAATTTCCATTAAGCATTAACAATAGACCTCTGTTTTGAAGATGGAGAAAGCAGGGGCCTTTTAGAAATAACCTTCTTCTGAAGGCAGGCAGACTTAAAAGAAAGCCAAAGAACAGAGGCACACAAGCTTTCACTGTAGTTCTAAAGATGGGCTGGTGGGAGGCAAAAGCCCTGTTGTGAAGAATAGGAGCAAAAGCATGTCTCAGTACTATCCCTGGAGATTGTGGATGTGCTTGTAGACTCAATCACATGTGTGAAGTGATGGGAAAAGAATTTGAAGTTAGTGAGAACTGCAGGTTTTCCCAACAACCACTTATGCCAGTCTTCTACAGTCAAACCTCGGCTCCCAAACACCTCAGTTTTGGAACATTTCAGCTCCTGAATGCCAAAAACCTGGAAGTAAATGCTCCAGTTTTCTAACGTTTTTCAGAAGCTGAACATCCAACGCAGCTTCCGCCTGAGTGCAGGAGGCTCTTGCAGCCAATTGGAAGTCGCGCCTCGGTTGTCGAACATTTCAGAAGTGTTCTGCTTCTACACTTTTTGTGGTCGGGACAATAGTTTGTATGAAGCATTAAAACTGGGTTGAATTGTGCATTTCAAACTAATTTAAATACATCTATTTCATTTTAAGTGTGCTGAATATATAAGCAAGAGAGGTTATAGAAGCATTTTTTTAATATTCCCCCCTTCTTGCTATAGTTCCTTTTTTCTTTTTTGCCTGCAATATAGATCCCATGAGATTGATGAAGAAGAAAGCATGAAAGAAAACAGAGAATGTAAAAGTACTACAGGAGGGGTACTGCAGGAAACCTGCAGGAAATACTTGCAGGTAGGTGGGCTGCCGTTGCAGGAGCTATTAAAAATGTACTCATTTCCAAAATAAGGGTGTTTTCCCACCATTAGTACATGAATGAGTTGTGGAGTGCCTCAAGCTCACATTCGTACCACCTCTCCCCTTTTGTGTCTCTGAGAAGATTTGAAGGTTTTGCTTCCAATTTTAAACTAGCTGCAGTTTTCCTTGACATTTGAACTTTGGAAACTTCAGTTTCATTTAACTGTAGCTAGAAGAAACTAGGGTCAGACTTTGATTTCAGTTCTTGGTTTGTCCGCTCACTGGATATTTTAAAATACCCCCAGTCTCCAGTGAAAGCCAAGTCTTCTGTTGTATTTTTTAATATTAATTAGAGTGTGTATTTAGCACTGCAATAGTACCTGTCATAATTTTTGCTGTGTGGTTTTTCTGACAAATGTTTAACATTAAAGGTGTTGTCCAGCATTGATGCTATTATAAGAAGCCCAAGAAGAGCTCCGTTGGTAACGCACTTGCAGCGGAAAGGGTTGCCGCAAAGCTGCCCTAAAGGGGATGAGCAGGAATGTGGATTTGAGCACCTTCCTCTTACAGTCGAGATGTGGGCTGACCAGCTAATGGCCCTAAAGGTACGGGTGGTCTTTGATTTCAATCTTTTTTCCTCTAGCTAGCTAGTTCTTCAGATGTGTGCCTTGTGCGTTTTCCAGAGATAATAGTCTTCAACTTAATTTCAAACTAATTATCCTGATAAGCTGCCCCCTTCTTCTGAGAGGAGCAAAAGAGAGGAATGTCAGCCTTTTCATTTTTAACAAAATGTCATTGAAGTTTTGTGTGTTGTTTTAATTATTATTTGCTCCTTTTAAAATCCACAGTACAAACACAATGAGCTCTGACCATTAAATAGAAATGGCACATGCTCATATTCTGGCCATTCCAGTTACTCCTGATAGTTAAAATCCTTCTAGCTGCCATTTCTCCTTTGGGGAGAACATACTAACAGCTGTCTGTTTTCAACTACAGGATGAATGGCTTTGGAGGAAATTTTAATTAGAAAAATGGTACTTTGGGGAGGTCAGCTATCTGCCCGTACTCCCCCAGCCCTGTGGTCCTAATCTGATCTCCCATCTGCTCAAGCAGCTACTTTTTTACTTTTAGAACAACAAAAATGTGATTCTGATTTGGACGTCTCACACAAAACACAAGGATCACTTTCAGACAGGCAGAGCAATCTGAACCTCCCTTATGCTGGACTGGGTGGGGACTGGATTAAGTAGAGGGGTTGCTCTACCCAGCTGCCCTGGCAAATATCACCAGTGCTGACTTCCACTTGCTGGTGGGTTCCCTGCTGGCATGTTCCAGCAAAAAGCCCCAAAACAAAGTGCTCTGGTGGTGAGGCTAAGCCAGCCCTGAATCGGCTGAATCCCGTGCCGTTCACACAATGGCACCGGGTCTGGTCATCTTGTCCCCCACCTTCTGAGCTGCAGGGCAGGGACTCCGCAAAGCCTCACAAGCGAGAGGGGAGTGTGGATTGTGCACAAAATATGCTAAGTAAAGCAGAAACTGTGGTGACTTCTAATAATAATTTTTTGCTCTTTCAAGTCTTTGCATAGGTCCCTGAAAAAATTGTTTCTGCAACTAGTGCCTTGGTGTATGGTCACGGTGCAGGATAACAGTGAATATATTAGAGTTGAAGACCTTCAGCTCATGGTAGATGAAATCTCCGAAGAAGTAGTAAATAAAGAAAAGGTAATTTTGTTCCAGAGTTATGTCTTTTCAAAGTTCTAGTATGAAATTCATTTATTTGCATGTGCTAGTATCGAGCCCTGTATTTATTTTATTTTACAATTATTAATATGCTGCCTTTCGTTGTGAAAGATAGCAAGGCATTTTCAGAATAAAACCAAGAAAATATAAACCACAACATCCAGAGTTCAGGAAAGATGGTACTATTTTTTTAAAAAAAATCTGGTACAAATATTCAGATAAGATATAGGACACACTTCCATTAATGCAGTAGAAAATTTGGGTCCTCATTGAATTTTGCTTCAAAGAATCACTTTGGCTGTGTTGGGTTTTTTAATTACCTTGGTCCTGATTCTGCTTATACTTATAAAAACTAACCAATTAATTCCTTTAAAGTCTTATAAAACTCCTTGCACTAGTGTAACTGTTTAGTTAGATAAGGCTTCTATGTTTTAGATTGAGGAAGACATCTTCAGTGTTTCTGTATGCATCCTCAGCCAAGATTTAAAACGACTTCACCCCCCGCCCCCTTTTTGTTTTGCATCCTACAGAGAAGTTGTGTGCCTTCACAAGAAGCTTTGTATGCAATGGTGTCTCACTTTCAAAAGCTCTTTGATGTAAAATCTATTAATGGAATTTATCCTCGCATGAATGAAGTTTATACAAAACTTGGTGAAATGATAAATGCTATGAGAACCCTCTGTGATCTTTTAGAACTAGGTATGGATAATCTTTCCCTTCCTCCAATGTGCATCCCTCAGCTTGGGATGCAATAATAAATAATAAATGCGGGTGCCATGATAATTGCTAAAACGTAATTTCAGATAAATACGATTTAGAATACCAGATTTTCTGGTTTTTGTTGTTTTTGTTTTGGGTAGTGGTGGGAAATGATTTTCATGTCTAAAATATGGACTTTGCAAAAGACCATTGAAAGTCAGCCTCATACTTATTAGACCTGTTTTAGATTGATTTTTTAAAAAACTCCCTATCTTAATATGTTTCTCATAATGTAGTCACTACCCTAATGATTATTTTAAAAAGTTGCTTCCACCCTCCCAGTTACAAGGTATTCCATGCTGTTTTGCAAAGCAGAAGGACGTAGGTTATACTTGATATGTTGCATTTTAATTTATGGTTTTCTCTTTTAAAAAAGTGAATTTGTGATTAGAACTGGTGCACTAGGTGCCTTGGTGATTGCCAAATAGAACACACTTCATTTTGCTTACTTAAAAAAATACTTAAATACCACTATAATTATAATCAACTTTTTTGTTAGAATGTCTCTTAATTTCACCGTGTCTCTAGCTCTTAAACAATGTGGTTGTTGTTTTTATCTTAAAGACAATTTGCTCTTGTTTGCTTGGGACATCTACCTTGATACGTATCATTGATCGTCAGGATCAAGAAGAGTATTGTCTGGCTTCTGTGTGGGTGTCTGTTGTACTTTCCCAGATCTGTCCAGTATCTCCCAAAGCTTGGTTCTCTCTCCCTGCCCCCCAGTATCCTTATTGTAATTGCTTTAAAAAAATTCTGTATCAGGAATGGAACCTCGAGGATCATTCCGCATTTAGTGTGGGTATTTGTGCTGGTAGTTACTTCCAGTGAGATTGCTCCTTGGTTTGTGTGTGATACTCTTGAAATGGATGTTTTCTTCCCAGATACTTCTGCCCCACCCAGTGTCCTGGTCAACAAGGTTGGGAAGCTATGCAGTCTGCTTAATGAGAATGTGTCTCAGCAGGTAGAGCAGCTGCTGGGCACACCTGACATCCAAAGGTATGCAAGCCCTTGATAAATCATAGTAGTAACTATTGAATGATGCATTTAGATGCACATTGCTGTAGTCAATCTCAGTACTTCATTCAATAGATTGGCCATCAAAACCCATAACTTCCTTTTGAACCCTCTGGAATAACCCCTCAGGCTTAGTGGTTTGGAAGACTAAGTGCATGTAACTGAAATGACACTTCTTTATTCTGTTTGCTTCTACCTCTGCTTCCCTTGTGTCTGTTTCTTGATTGTGAGCCCAGCAGGGCACAAACCTTGTCCTGGTAAGGCACCATTTACCTGGATGGTGGTACCTAATAGTCTGCTACCCTAAGAAAGTATTTTATTGGTCATCTCTGGTGCAACCCATTCTGGGTGGAATCAGGCTTTGGCAAGTCTTCCGCTGCTGTGTCAAATGACCTTTGTCAATCTGGTGCTCCATGTTGGCTGGGGCTGATGGGAGTTTTAGTCTAAAACTGTACCATGCTGGCAAAGGCTGCTATAGAAGACCCTCACAGCCTTTTTACACAAGCCCTGCTTTTGCAGTTAAATAGCCGGTGGCAATTGAGGAAGTACATATATAGTCACATCATAGAAGTAGTTATAGAACATTCCATAATGGGACCTCATTTAATCTAATCCTAGGACTAAGAATCACGTTTAGGGGTTTTCTTTGGGGGGTGGGAAGCACTGTGACCCTCTCAATAGAATAAGTGCAATGATACATGATCTCAAGCTCCATTGATGAGTGATATTATTTCTTTTGCCTTTTAATTTGTAATCTGAAGTTAATACTGCTTCCTCAGCCCATTGTGACTTGGCTTTTGCATGAGATCAGACTTAAGTTTTAATAAACCATGGACTGCACAACTTTGTTGGTCACTTGGAGTATACGTGACACACTTCTTTTGTGGAAATTCCTTAAATTATAGCCTTTCCCTGCTGTTGTGGCAAAGCAGGGGTGAGGAAACTTTCGGGGAGAAGCTGCATCATGCCAGTTGAAAGCTGTTGGAGGAGTGTAGTGCCATAGTTGGTGAGGCCAGACAGAGGGCCCCTGCCCCATAGAAACAGACATCCTATTATTGCTGACTACCCTATTTAAAAAGAAGACACTATGCATCTTGGTTACATGAGAGAAGCAGTGCACAGCTTTGGTATTGATTGTTTTCTTAGAGGCTAGATAAGTGTTCTCATGTTTCAGCAGTACTGCAAGGCAGCAGTTAAGCACCTACACTCCTAGCTGCTAAAGATGCAAATAGCATAGCTCTGCCAATTTTCACTACAGTATTTGAATTGTTGGCTACATGTAGCCATATACCCCATAGAGTAATTGCAAGGGAAGAGAATCATATTTGGCCCCAGTTTCAAGGTAAAACACATCCATGATGCAGAGATGTAGCCTGAAGTAATTATGTATTGTGCTAGAAACAGATGACCCTAGATCTTATAAGGAGAATTTTGAATATGAAGAGCTGGGAGGAAGGAAGCACAGAGTTCAATGGGTTAGTTTTTGATATGAAAATTGCAGGAAAATGAATGTGGCACAATTTCCCCCCCAGCATCGTCGACGAGTTAAAAGAACATGATGACTTTTTCCATGCATTTAAAGCTCTTATTGAAGACTTGCTTCATATTCTAGGTAAGTGATTTCTGCAACTTGCATCTTTTTGGTTCCCCAGAAACAGAACAGACCTAGGCAGGCATACTGTTATTTTTTTCTCTATACTAATAGGAAATGCTTGATGGAATGTTTTTCTGCTGTGTTTTCTGGGTCCTCAATCGCTACTGTCCTCTACCTTTTCTAGTTTTAGGCAAGTGTACAGGTATTCCTATACCTGCAATTGAACGTTTTACTCTCCTCCCCCCCCCCCCACAACACATCTAAAGCATACAAGAACAAACACCCAAGCCCCATTTATGTAGTGCTATTATATCCTTTTATTTTTACTAGAATGGAGATCTCCACATCCTCTTTTGAAATAGACAGGTGGGTAACGTTTGGGTTGCTGAAAACAAAATGGCTAGGTAGTACTTATTTGGCTGAGGTGCAAACAGAAGTAGGGGCAAGGCAATAGATCACTCACCAAAACACAAGTGACATACCACCCACTGAAAAAATGCTGTAAGGAACATCCATGTCATCAGTAGCTGGATGTATACAACAATTTTATACTTAATATAAAACATAACTTTTATATTAAGGGGGCAGGGGAAGCAGGGTGGCATTTTGACGCCACAATAAACTGTTGGGAAGTGCCTCTTGCCAGACATGTTGCTAGCTGGGAGACCTCAGCCTTATCCAGCAATGGAGCCTGCCCTTTCTGAGGAAACACAGCCAGAGTTTATTACTTTGTGCAAAGTACTGCATATAACCATCACTTTTCTCATTTCAGAGGTCAGAAATCTGACAGATATAGTACCTGCTGTGCAGAAGCTGAAAAGGAAAGCCTGATGATTATGTAAGCCATGTATCAACTTAATACTTATCTACCTCTCTCTGTGTGTATAGCTGTTGAATAAAAGGTTTTAACTATTGAAATTTTGATATCCACACATAATGGTCCAAGGGAATTTTTTCTCTCCAAAAAGTCACAATACCACAGTGTTTAAGTTTCTTTATTAAAATCAGTTTTGTACTCAATTTAATTTCAGAAAACGCATGCATCTTTGGCATAATAAATATAATTTAAGATTGTAGGGGTTCAGAATGCACTTTGGTTGTGAACCAGAAGACTGTAGCTGCAAAACAGTTTTCCAGTCATCCCTGCACTGGCTAAAAAAAAGCTGGCACTGAAGTAACAGTCATCACACACATGCTCCCATCTCAGGAAGAGGGTGCAGGGCAAATAGTGACATATTCTTATCAAAACAGTATATAATCAGTGTGAAAGTTTTATATAGCCCTCTGTTATTACAGAAGGTTCCTGAGGTCTCTGCTTCTCAATCAAATATACTCAGAGGTGGTGGTCTTCAAGTACCACCTGTTTCATTCAGCAGTTGCCGAGAAGGGGCTGTGCCTCTCTGCCAGAGCTCCAAGTGAGGTGTGCTAGCACTGTACTGCACTACAACCTGGAAGCATTTCCTAGACTGAAGACCCAATGCATGCCACAGGCGTGCATATGTTCATTTTAATTGTGTATTATTGCCAGCAGTACTGCCATCGCAAGTGACCGCAGAACTATTGCCAAAACAGTGCATCTTGAATAAATATTTTATAGAAGTGTATTAAACAATGTGATGAAGATAAATAAAAAAATACGAAGCTATTTTGCAGCAGCCTTAAAAAGTTCAAAATATACATATGTACACTTGCTTCAGCTGTTAATCAGGCAACAGGTATCAACTTTGGGGCTGTCCAGGTTGTCCATTTCTTGTCAGCTGATACCTACAGAAGAAAGAATAGAATTGCATTACAAAAATTGCTGGACATACACTCCCCCGCTCCACCACTTTTTAAAGCTGATTTTTCTACTAAGGTTAGACTAGAGGTGATCCCTTTTAGGAAAAGGTTTTGTTCTAAAAACAACAGCAATCCATAACAATTGTAGGAACTGTGCAGGCATTGAAACTACCACATATAGTAGGGCATCAAAAGGTTCTTATAACCTGTAAATGTAAACATACCATTGGGAGAATCCCCTGACTAAGTCTTCCTTTGACAAGTCAATCAGCACCTTCAAAACAAAAACAAATTAAAAGAGATATTTCAAATAACTTGCTTGAATATTTTCGTTAACTGTCCGAATTACAGATAAATGGTTCGAAAATAAGTACAGATGATTACCAGGCATAGAACCTGCAAGTAAGTTTTTATTGAGTTATAACCATCCTTGGAATGCAGGCGTACTCTTTAATGCAGAGAGGATGTTGTGACAGCACCAGAATTTTGAATATAGCAGCAAATGCTTCATTAGTTGGGTACAAGAGATTTTTCTCTTAAGAACGCAATAGAAGTTGTGAGAAAGAGGGTATCATGGCACAACTGGAAGTATATTTAATCTTTCTGCCATGCAATCAATTTCACTCGCTTATTTGCCCTCATGATCTTAACTTTTGAAAGCAGTGCCATACCTTTCCAAGCTCCTTCCTTTCATGTGAAATAAATGGCCGTCTATTTTTCACTGCAATGTCTAAGGCTCGTTTCTTGACGTCTTCCAGAGTGTCAAAAAATTCAAATCTAGAAGTAGAGATAGGAAATGCGTATATGCTGAACAGGCACGGAACACAATATGACAAAGAGCTTAAAGCTTTGCAAGTTAATTGAAAACATTGCCTTTGATAAGCAAGACATTCTTAGCCTCCAAATGTTTGCATCATTGAGATTAGATGAATGGATGATACAGTTTGACCACACAATCAAGTGGTATATAAATTTTTACGAAAAACTAAATACTTCTCTCACTCGTCTTCGCACAGTGAGAAGCATGATTTTTAAAAATGTTTTATTGATTTAAAAAGATTGATACCAATTACAAAAGCATTGTTTTCTGAAGCCCAGATTGATCTGAAACCATCTTCATCCTCTTTACGTATTTCAGAGACCACCATTAGTGGGTATGGTACTAGAATATCAGATTTCCACTTTTTACCCACAAACTGAAACATTAAGGCAGTGTGTGTACACTGCAGGCCAGTGCTACCTTTGACCTTTCTGGGCACTTCATGCAAAACAGAAGGACCACTCCATTTCAGAGGCACTCAGTGATCTGAGGGAAGTGGACCATCTCCTTGTTACCTCTAAACCAGATGTGCAGAACCTATGACTTTTCACTTGCTGGACTCCCAAGGCCCATTAGCTCCAGACAACATGGTCAGGCTAGATGGGAATGTAGTTCAGCAACAGCTGGAGGGCTAAAGGTTCCCCATCCCTACTCTAGACAGATGACCTTTTCCTGCTGATTGTGCTATAATCCATTCTCAGAGCTGAAGATACCCAGCTGCTCAGGGGGCATGGACATAGCTCAGTCTACCCAGTGGCAGGCTTCTGATAAAAGCCTAAGGCAGATCAATTTATCCCCTGCTTTCAGCACACGTTGCTTGCCCATTAAGCATTCAGGATCATGAAAGCAAGCCTTTCTCAGAAGAGGGAAGCTGATATACAGAGGAGGGTTCATATTTTCTCTGTTCGAGCTGAGCAGCCTTGCTTTAATATTAGATGACAGTGGTCATTTGGTTTGGATCCTAATGAGGTTTCCACTTGTAGGGATGTTTTTAAATGATACAGTTTTAATTACGTGTGGGATAGAAATACATTTTTCAGATTATTCTTTGTGTTCCCTCCCAGATCTGCTCTGGAGGGTTAAAGTGGGATCCCTCTAGAGCAGCAGGAGGGGGAGCTGGGAGAAATAAAATTTGTCTTATTCCTGAAATAATCCTCTGCTGAATCCCAGTCCCGCCCATGAATGAAATGAACCCTTCTGTTCACAGATGGCTAGCTGGGATACAAGCCAGGGTCAGATTAATGTTCACTTAAAAATTGTGATGTGCAGGATTTTAGAGGCATGCTACTCCTCTTCGCACGTAATGAAACAAAAAGGTGGAGTATTAACTGTGGTTATTTCAGATACTATATGTACAGGTTCCACATCAGAAGATCTACAAATCAGGTAAAATTTTAAAAGCACCTTCCTGTAACAGATGTAACAAAAGCTTCGAAAAAGTGAGCAAAACCGAAGAGGGAAAGAAGATATAAGAAACTGCTCTTTTCTTACAACATGTTCACCCAAACGATGACCGACTGCTACATCCAGTTCTCCCAATAAAGGCATAGCTTTAGTCAATGACATATTTAAAGGCTTGGGTGCAACTGCACATTTCTGGCAAATAAATAGCAGGTAAAACACATAGGGTCTTGAAAAGAAAATTCCTTCCAGGTTTTACTTACTTTTCATCGTAGTGAGGATTCAGAGTTCTTTTCTTGACAGTAGTTCTTCTTCGCATTACCCATCTTTTGTCTGGGAGTAAGTAGATGCGGACATAGGGACGTGCCCCTTGCTGAGAGCAAGGCGTTAAATTCCTTTTGGGAAATGAGATACCATCCTTAGGATTAACAGGTGGGAAAAATGCTTATCTATAGTCTGTTAGGATTGTGCGTATGGGTGTGCCTACACTTGTTTTTCCTGCATCTGAAGTGAGAAAAGCAGATTAAGAAGTAAGAGGGATCTTTGTGCCTCCCGAGCTTTTCTGTAGATAGGGCTGCTGCTAATACAGTGCTTGAAGCCAGGCAGTTATTGGGCACAGCCAGGCTTGTCACTTCAGTACAAAGCATGCAGTCTACAATAAAGACCCATTACCAAATGAAGTGGTTGGACCTGGGCTAGGTGTGTGTGTGTGTGTGTGTGTCAATGGGTGGCAGACTGGTAAGACAGCCAGCAAGACAATGTTCATAGCTGCATGTGATCCACTCCGTATTAGAAGGAAGCAACAGGATAATGTTTGTAAATGTGAGCACACCTATGTAGCACATCCTGGCTGTGTCCACAGCAGATAATTATGCATACCAAAAATCAAGCCCTAAACAATCTCTATCAATCACACAAGACAAAGAGAAACAGCTCTCTCAGGTGTTACCTGCATGCATTGACCAGTACGATCAGAGACTGCCGTAGGGATGCATAACGCACGGTGAGGTGAATCTCTCCCAGGGGCATTCCATCATAAAGTGTCCCACTGCAAGATAATGAATTACATTAAAAAACAAACAAAACAAAACAAAAAAACTTCCTCCAGAAGCTGAACACATGCTGCACAACTAAGATCCCTACTAACTTACACTAGTGTATCTCGTCCCCATAAGCTAAACCAACTATAAGCCATTCCCAAGAGAAGGAATTCTCTGTGCCAAGGAAGATTTATTTGATTCCAGCATCTCTTGGACCCTTCTTTGGGGTCTATTTCACCTTGAGGTGTCTTCTGAAAACTATTCAAATCAGAAAAAACTATGTCACAGTAGTATAGATGCTAAACATGAAGTACAAAGAGCCTTCCATCAAAGAGACCTGGAATCCCAGCAGAAAGTAGAAGGAAGGTCAGCTGCCCAGGAGAGGCATCTAACCTGAGGGCTATGACTTTATTTCTATGGGGTCTGTGTGCCGACTGCTAGCCTTTCCAAGCCCTTTAGGGCTTGCCCACACTTCCGCTTGCCCTGTGCCTAGAAAGCATGGTCTGAGAGGTATTCTATTTGTTCTGCCACTTTCCCCAGGAAAACCCGCTCTTTACCGTGGAATTGGAGCAAATGTTGATTTGCAAAAAACCCAACTGATGTTTGTTCCAATTCCGCAGGAAAGAGTTGGTTTCTCCCAGGGAAAGTGGCGAGACAAGTGGAAGTGCTGCCCTTCCTTTCCTGCTGCACTTAAACATAAACTTCACTGAACTTATAACACATGTTGTGTTGCTCTGATCTAAATGCATATCTTGAGAAATAAAAGCCTCCCACAGATTTTGGGTGATTCCAGAGGGAATTCTAATTAGTCACTGAAGTATTGAAGATAGTCATTGGTGACAAGTTTTTATTTTTGTTATTTCTTTAACTTCCTGGATTTTCCTGGGAATGGGCTGGCATTCTGACAGTGTTGTGTGGGTGCTGCAAAGGTTTTGCATGAGGCACCCCGGTGTCACAAACACACCTTTGTCTTGGAACATGCTTAGAGAATCCTACACAGGAACACTTATGTACCTTGAAGTCTCAAAACAAAGGAACACCACCCTCTAAAAACAAACTAACCTGCCTTAAGGAGTTCCTCTTACCCCTTTCTCAATACCATGAACAGGAAATAGCCACAGTAATGCTAGCTTAGAAGATTAGCATCTGCAAGCGGGTCTTTTATTTTCCAAATGTGTGCAGAAACAAGCGTACAGCTCATGCTCAGTTTAGGCAAAAATTCGCACCGAGGCAGACTTACTTATTGAGATCCAGATTGCTGCAAGTTACATCAAAGTTTGAAGCGGATATTGAGCCCAGAGACGCAATGCTGGGGGCAACCTGGAGTCTCTGCAGGGCTGGCAGCGTAGGGCGTGCTGGGATGGTCTGCGGAGGTGTCAAGGATTTGGGGCGCAAGCCGCCTCGGCCGGCTTGCTCATTAATTCCAGCCACTGCCTCTATCACAATAGGCCCCGCCAATTTCTCATTTACATTAAGGTTAGCATTGCTCTCGCGTCGGTCACCTTGGGGATCAGGCAGGTCTATGTCACTGCTCCTCTCCTGGGGTGCTTTGGGCACATCTACTTTTGGTGGAGGTGGTGGAGGAGGAGGAGGAGGAGGAGGAGGCGGCAAATGTGTATTGCCTTTGGGTTCATCCTGCTCGGTGGCAGGGGTGGGAACTTGCTTCGAGGCATTAACTCCAGAATAGGTACTTTCTGGATCACGCTGCTGTATGTCCAAAGCCTGAAAAGAAAAAAGGGGGAAAGAAAGCGTAAACAACATGGTCATATCCAACGTTAAGAGGCACCGGACAAGGAAGTAGAGTTTTGTCAACTTGATCTGCCATTCTTCTCTGGTAGGGACTTTATCTTCAGATCAAGCTGATGGATTATGCCGAAATGGCTAAAATGAGTGGAAGAATCAGAAATCAGGAAGGCCAAAATTTTAATAAAGGATAGGGAAAATTTATAACTTATCTTAAAAACCATTGTAAACAGTTAAAATCGTTAATAGGATTGGAATATCACTTGTAGTTTAATGGTGAATTTTGGACACAATGGAGAGGTAAAAGATTTGGATTATCATAAAAGATGCAGGAGGAAATGATTAACAATAGGACCCACAAAAGGGAGGAGGGAAGTCCAAGAGATTCCTTGGAATCTTGTTTTTATGTTGTATGTTGTATATGTGACTGTAAATTTTTAATCTGAAAAACCAAATAAATTAAAAAATGAAGTAGTTTTGTCTTCCACTAACAAAGGATACTTCTAAAGTGCTCCAAATTCACAGTGGGAAAAGTTCTCTCTCTCTCTCTCTCTCTCTCTCTCTCTCTCTCTCTCTCTCTCATGCACACATATGCATTTTTCTTTCTCTATTAGTTGCACGAGACAAGAAGGAGGAACTTGCCCTCTGGAATGAGCCTAGAAATCAGGAGAACTAGGGGCATGACCCTAACCCTAACCCAAAAGAAAAATACGTAGGAATAGCAAATATTCTCTCATTAGGTACCAAAGAGAGAACATTTTAAACATTTCCTTAACACCACTGAGTGTGTGCAGTTAAAACAGATACACAATTGGACCGCAGGTGTTTAAGTGTTATTGGCTTTCAAGTAAATTCCCCAGTTGCTGATCTGTCTTGGGGAAGAATACAAAGCATCCATCTGCATCAGAGCACGACATGTGTTTGAGATCATTATTTTGAAAATTGAAGGGAACTCTTCTGTGCTAAACCACCTGGATGCTTTTGGAAATCCTCGTATCCCATTTGTAGAACATGGAAAACAAAGTAGGCAAGTACTAACTGTGGTTGAATTCAAGGCAAGACATTATCATGCTTTTTACTGAAATGCTCCAGCCACTCCTAACCAAACAGCTTTTTAGGCGTTTATTTTGCACTGGCCACAATATTAATCCCCACCTCCTATTATTATTTGGCCTTTGGAAATAATAAATTTAAGCCAGGCATGTAGTACCCATGACACGCTTGACTTTGGCAGTGGTGGCTAGTGTCCCTTGGGACTGGCAGGGCAGGGAGCCGAATAGTAGCCAGAGCCAATGACAAGCAGAGACAACTAATTCTAGCTTTCCCCCCATCTTCCTTGCTGAATTCTACAAGGGCAGCACTGAGACTAGTGAGGACTAGTCTGAGGCTACGTACACACTATACCTTTAAAGAACGTTCTTTCCCTCAAAGAATTCTGGGCACTGTAGTTTGTTAAGGGTGACTGGGAACTGTAACTCTGTGAGGAGTAAGCTAACCCATAATCCCACAATCTGATAAATATTCAGCATTTTATTCAAGCTACTTGTTTTAACTGGTTTTCAAATGTAGTACCCATGACACGCTTGATTTTGGCAGTGGTGGCTAGTGTCCCTTGGCATTATTATATATTTATTTATACCCCACCTTTTCCCTCAGCAGGACTCAAGGTGGTTTACAGATAAAAACAAGAATTGAAAACCAGCCTGCTTATCTAGGACTATTGCTTGCATATACAGTAAATATGGACACCCAAGACCTACCCAATTACCTCTTTGGGGGGAAGCGGGGTTTCAAGAAGGAAGTTTCCCACAGGACCCATGAAGGGGCTTCTAACATGCCCCCTTCTAGGTATGCCTCCCAAATACTCCACCCACATAATTTAATAGATTCATCCGGTGTAGAGATCAAGAGCTTGTTGTACATGGATTTGAATTCATATCAACTTGTCACAGAGCACAAATCTATACATGAAGTAAGTTTGGTTTCAGTATAGTTCTACAAGACAGAACTCATCGTGCCCATGTCAATTAATCACCCGTTTATGAAGTCTGAAGCAATATATCTTAGGATGTAAACAGAGAGATTCCTGACAGCCACTGCAGAAGATTAATTAGTTTCAGGAAAGCACAACAAGTTCCTACAGGAAGAGATACAACAGAGAAGCGGGGAGGGGGAAGAAAGATGCAGAACCTTAAACTTACCCTCAACACAACTTTCAGCTTAATAGAGCTGTCCACACCAGAATGATCCAGTCGAAAGTTTTGTTCAAGTGTCATATCAGGATTTTTTAGTAAGTTGCCAAGAGATAACACAAAGGTCCCCAGGGCATTCTCCCGGTCCTTATCTTTTATCTAGAGGGGGCAGAAGCAAACAAGACAGTATGGTGAGTTATGATGGGTATGATGAGTTAGTTCCAACAATGTTTTAATCCTTTTACCAGTTGAAAACTGCAGGAAAGGAGAGGGTGCTCTTGTGCTTTGGTCCAGCATCTGATTGGTCTGAGAGAACAGGAAGCTGGACTAGGTGGGCCACTAACCCGATTCAGCAGTATTCTTGTGTTGTTAAATCACTTGTAGTACCATCGCTGTGGCTCAGCAGTGATTACCCATTGAACAAGAAGGCATTTTTTTAAATAAAAAAATTAAAAAATCACTAGATCAGCGTTTCCCAAACTTGGTCTCCAGCTGTTTTTGGACTAGAACTCCCACCATCGCTAGCTAGCAGTACCAGTGGTCGGGGATGGTGGGAGTTGTAATCTAAAAGCAGCTGGGGACCCAAGGTTTGGGAAACGCTGATCTAGATTCATCACAAACTTTTTACTAAACTCCCCCCCCCCAAAATTAACTGGGATGTTTAGGGTCTTTGTAGGAAATGTTCACATTTTTCTCCTCTCCCCCACCCCCCTGCCAGAAGTTTATTGGATGGGGGAGGACGGCATCTGATACCAAAGAATAGGCTACATTGGAAGAAGGGAGAAATGTGCCAATATCGAGGCAGCTGAAGAGTCAAAACTTACCCCAAAGGGCCACTTGAAGCCTCCTGTGGCTGTTTTGTGGGTGAGGGTTGTGTGCGTTTGTTGCATGTATGAACTGTAGGTGTTTGCATGAAATATTAATGTTTTTACATGGTCTTTAATTGTAGAATGTATTTAGGTATACTGTAATGTATTTAGGTAACAAGCAACAAGTAATAATAATAATAATAATAATAATAATAATAATACACGGGCATCATATCATTGAATCCGAAGTCCCCAAAGGAAGGCTGAATAATATCTCGGATGCATCTACAAAAAACATGAACATGGTCCCTCCTTCCCACAAAGCCCAGTAGTCCCTTCCCCAGTAAAAATAATGACCCACATTTTTTAAGTCCCTTTGCAAAGCAGCAACAGGAGCTTATATACACAATAGCACATGTATACAGAGCAGAAACCTGTGCCAATCATTTATTATATGGTCACAGACCTATTAAGCATGAGTCCGTGTTGTGTCACATGCTCACAAGGTGAGAGAGGGCCAACTGACCTCCAGATGAAGAGACTGCGATGGAGCGCTGTGGACGAAGAATGTGAAGGCCTGGCCCCACGCAGGATCCTTGGTGAAATTACAGGTCTGAAGGGTGAGAGAGAAAGAACGACATCCACACATTAACTACAGAACACCTGACCAACAATTATTCCCAACCTAGCTGGGGGAAAGCCCAATTCAATGGGACATACTCCCAAGGAGCCGCGCATAGATTTACTCTGCTAGAAACTGAAGAGCAGCAGGTTTTACAGGACAGTATACCAATTCAGAAGACAGTTCCGCTGACTTCAATTGAGCATGTTTTCAAGGATCTATAGCAGGGGACAGCAACCTTTTTCAGCTGTGGGCCGGTCCACCGTCCCTCAGACTATGTGGTGGGCCGGACTATATCTGCGGGCTGGATTGAGAAGGCAATTGGGCCACATCCGACCCACGGGCCTTAGGTTGCCTACCCCTGATCTATAGGTTTCCCTGTCTTAAGCACTACCTTCTTACCCAAAAGGGACAAAACCCAACCCTTAAAAAGCCTCTTACCCAGTTCACTTTCTTTAAGTCAGAGAAAGAAACACACAGAACCATTTAGGTGCCCAGTAGACATCCCCCCCCATGACTCCCCACACGATCTGATGAATGTTAGTGCTGAAATATGCCAGCTGAGTTATAATTGATTGTAACCGAAACTCTATAGAAGTAGCCACAGTTTGCACCTGTATGGAAAGGGAGTTCTCTGCTGCTTGTTGCAGCAGGTTTTGAAAACCACACCATAAATAGGCTAGCAGCCGATCCAGTCGGCCTAGATCAATTAAAGCTGGAGCTCAATGTGGAACAACAGAAAGTATTCCCCTCCACCCCCTGCTTAGGGCGCAATAATTGACCACAGTAGAAGCAGTTATGAAGAAGAGCTCAAGGCTTGAAAGAACAGCCCAGACTCCTCCCTCTCCAACAGATTCATGGCCGGTGGCTTCAGTTAGCTGGTTGAAGCGGCAAGCCAAAGTACCTGTGTGCTAGCAGGCTTCCTCATGAGTAAAAAGGAAGATTGCTGCAGTCATGTCAAGCCGCAAGCTTACCACAGGCAATTATTCTTAATGCAATGCCTGCGCTGACATAGCAGGAACACTGGGGGAAAACCAAGTGCCTTGCTAAGGATGTATTCATTAGCACTCGATTGCATCACTGGCTCTCAGGACATAGCCCAAGAAAAACAGCTGGAGCAGACATACACTTAAGAAATGAATTTTTTGGAAGGGGTGTAGCATCCATTTTGTAATCAGAATGCCCAACTATATTAATACGACACAATGCATTATATTAAAGACTTTTCCATACTATCAGTTTTTAATGCAACAAAAACAGGCAAATTGCCCCTCATTTGTTACAGTCCAGTTGCCTTCACCCTACTCAAGGGGATCTCAAATCTTCCCCGGACTCTGTGTGCTCTATTTTGTTTCCTGAGAAAGCAAAATCCTTCCCGAATGTAGCAACTCAATGGCCACTGAAGTGGCTACATAGAATATAACTGCACAAACACCACAGGTTTGGCAATTTTGACCAACATTGTTATTGTTCAAACTCTGCTGCGGGATTCTCTTTTTTTTTTTTTTTTTTTAAATCCTTTATTGAGGTTAAAACAAATACATAAAAAGGGGGGGAACATCACAACAACAAAACATTCCTTCTCAAACATTCTCTTACTTTCACATATCCCATCCTACACCATTCCAACATATATACTTCAATCAATCTCTTACATCTTTGCTTAACCGGTCCAATTTAACTAACGCATTTCTGTTCCTCCTCTTACCCATATCTCCTACCTCTTTAGACCTATATTTCTCACATACTTTATCTTCCTGCAAACATACAATATCCTTAACTTTCATTAATCCTCCTGACAACCCCTCTCACACCCCCCATTCTTATGACCTTCCCTCTTTCACTCCCCCCTTCTTTCCCCTATCCCCCCCCCAAATTTCCCTCCCTCCCTTAATTTCCCCCCATCCCCTCCCAATTACCCTCACACTTACCTCTAAAATTCCTTCCTACAGTTGTTCCTCATGTATACTAATTCTACACTTCTTTTCTTAATGCGATTTTCACCCACTCTTCTTTTATATCTATTTTAAATTTGCTTATTTGTTTTCTTAACTTAAATTCCTCTAAATCCTATTACTATATTTTCCTAAACCATAACTTAATCAAGACAAATCGTTAATCTGGTACTTATTCCTTCCTTCCTTACTCTGCTGCGGGATTCTCAGAGCCACCTGGTTGGCCTTTTGGTCCAACCCAGAAGTTTCATCTAAAAAGATTCCCGCAAAAAGTTACTGGTGGATGCAAAAGTAGCCCAGTGTGCTAATTTTAGTTCCAAAATATGACTCTTGTCATTTCAAGAATCTTAGCTATTTGTTTATTTTTTAGTCATAATGTCTCTTTGTTAAAAAACAAAACAAAACAAAACAAAAACCTCCATCCAACCACATACAAAAGAAATATTTACAACACAGCTGTGTAACTATTCCCACCAGCCCAGGCAATGCAGTCACTTCCACCCAGTAAGCGGGGACAGGACATCACACCACAGATATTACATTGGGGCAGCACCTACATAACACCAAGGTGTTGCTTTTTAATTGTCCGAGAAGTACACATGTATCCAAGATGTGACATTGCTACTGGAAAACCACACACGCCCCATGAAGACAACTGTCCATTCAAGTTTTTAAAAACAAAAAACAGTAATTAATTCTTACACCCCTTACCTTGCTTCTATGAGTTTTGTTGCCCACTGTGAGTAGGACAAAGGAAGAAGGTTCACGTTCCATCTTCTTTATTATTTAAATTTTTGAAAGAAAAGACAGTGTCAATAGCATCATGAATTCCAAAAGACAGGGAGATGGCTTGAACAGGCTGATGTTAGCTATTAAACATTGGGAGTTCTGCAAGATCTGGGAAGGGACAGGAACCCTGTTCTGAGCAGAACTTTAATAATTAAAACAGTAATAAATAACAACAATTTATTATTTATACCCCGCCCATCTGGCTGGGTTTCCCCAGTACTTTCTCCACAAAATGCAATGCAATGCAGTGTTACACCCTGCATTTCTTTCAATGAGTGGAGTTAAGCCATACATGTTCGGAGCTAGAATTTGGGCATTATATGGTAAAGATAACCTCACAGGGGTCAGCAGCAATTGCTGCTGCTGTTCTTGCAGTACAAGACTTGAGTTCATTAATTATAACTGAAGCACAAAACAGCCACACGGCAAGTATAAATCAGAAGGCTACAACCAAGCTGCCAAGTATGTCAAACACAATTAAAGTTTGCATTACAATGACAGATGCAGCACCATTTATGACTAGACAAATATGGCCTTGCTAGAGGTGGTCCAGTAGCTGGGATAACTAATAATAGGAATAACCAATAACTATTGAATCAGGGCTGGTCCAAAAATAATAATGGCTAAGTTTTTGAAATAAAAACTTGCTTTTGTAGCACCACAAGGGCTAGAAACATGCTTTTGAATGCATGGAAGCAGAAACCATCCATGTTTTTACTGGGGTCCATTGATCATAGGTAAGTGCTATGAATGTATTGTGCATTGCCTAACCTTGACTAAAAGCATTCCTCCAACATGCTGCTCACCAGTTTAGCCTCACCTGCACCATCAACTATACTGTCTCTGTTCTTCCTTTTGGTATGGGACACTGACATACCATTGAGAAACAAACATTAACCCCGTAGATGCAACATATTTTAGGGTTTTAGCCATGGCATCCATTCAGTAGGCTGGTTCAGCGCGTTTGCCCCTTTTGAGACACAGGGGACTCTGAAGCATTTACCTTGAGGTATCTGTCTTTTCTATATTTCTTTGCTCCACAGTCACCATTGTAATATTCAAATTGATTTTTCTGTATTAGGGAAGATATTTAGGAAGGAATACAAAAACAAAAGTTAGGTGTCGTATAGCAGCAGCTGATTGCTTGCCCCAGGTAGGCTCACCAAGGGTCAACCTTGATGTCATTTCAGCACCAAGGATATTTGCCTTCTCAGGCCTTCCATCAAAGTTGGTCTGTTTTTATCCTGGCTGTTAGGTTTTATGCTGCTCTTATTATTCTGCTGTGTTTTAAAGAATATACAGTACATGCTTGTTTTTATTATGTTTTCTGATTTTGGAAGACACCCTTGAAATCTGATTGATAGGCAGGGTATAGATCCCCATAACAAACAGAAGTAGTGTAGGATTAGGTCTATGGACACAAAAGAAGAAAAGAACAGGATATTGCTGCCAGCAAAGGGAAACCCAGAAAATAGCAAATCACCTAGCAGGAAAAGAAGTCCTTGCTTCCTTCTCAAAAACAAAGGCTGTTTTTGCTTTGTTTTCAGTTCTAAGGCTAACGTGGGTCAGAACCTAATTTTACTGAAAGTAGATTAGCAGCATACATAATTGTGAACAAGGGCTTAATCTCAACTCTAGCAGCAGACAAGGAATTCAATTCAGTTTGCATTTAAAGGTGAAACTTTGCATTTTCCGAAACAACGTGAGAACTGAAATGCGGCTAGCCTTTGAAAGTTGCACTTCTCTGAATTTTGAGGTGCAGTTTTCCTACCAAACAATGTTTGCCAACATAACGCATCGGGTAAAATGGTGCTTAAAATGAATTTATTAGTGAAAATGCATAAGGCATATTATTAGGGATAATTTGCATTGAAGTGCTTATGAATATTCAAGATTTTTTTTTAAATCAAAAACTTCTGCAGAAGTGTGGAGAACTGAATTTAAGACTGTAAAAAGGTGAAACTGAAAGAACTGAAGCTGACAGATCATTCCAATCTAGGGAGGGAAGACTTTTCAGCCAGCTAAATTCTGAACTTTCCTTCTCTCACTCCATCCCCTAAACAGGTGAACCTCTCCCTCATGGAGTCTTCGCAGAATGCTTGGTCTTATTCATTTTGTTGTTTTAAATCTCAACTTCCACTTTTATTTTTAAAAACCCATCAGTTCACTTTTAGAGGTCACAGATGTGTATATTTGTCATTCACCTCCTTTCTGAAATAGAAGTTTTCAGAACATGGAAGGCATTAGCAAAGTTGTGGATTCTAGTTTCCAGATAACACAATTATTATCTCAGCTAAACTGGGATGCTTGGCAGCAAAGCAGCAGCATTTGGTGCTCACCAGAGATGGGGAACTGTGGCTGCCCAGGTGTTGTTGAACAGCAACTCCAACCATCCCTGGGCCAGATGACAATTGGTATCCAACCACATCTAGAGGACCACAGGTCCTCCGTCTCTGCCCCCACATCATGAGCATGCAGACACTAACAATTGAACTGTGTGCAGCTGGACAGATTGAAAGTGTTGTTCCATCAGTTTACTCACAGGAAGATTGAAAGCCCTGTCCAAATACACAATGAGAATTGCTGTGGCAAAACCATTCTTGTCCTGTGGGAAGGAAATGAAATCCAAAATAAGACAAGAGCTTTTTTGATATCCTCACATACAAAGCTGGTCTTGCAAACAGAGTGGCCTGCTTGATAGGCCTGTTATTATTCATCTGCCATGTGGCTGGGCATGAGTTGACCACAAGCTGCAGCCTTGCCCTAAACAGACACTGAGCCACTTTCAAAGTTTCCATGCCATTGATTGACTGACCAGTCAATTCACAGGGCTTCCTTAGCCCTTAGCTAAGGAAGGGCTTTAAATGCAGCCACCACAAGAAATGGTTGAATTATGTAGCTAGCAAAATACACACAGGCACAGAAAGGAACTTGGATCCTTTCAATCATCTTGCGGCAAGTATCTCACTTCAGCCGACTCCGATCTCTCAGAAACACTCACCTCGCAAAGTTTCTCTTGATTGGTGACCAGAGAAAACCACTCAACCTTTAAATGCACATGTCCACTTGCAATCTTGCTTAAGGGGAACCACTTCGTAAAGAAAGAAAAAGCACATCAGTGTCATAAATGCACATTAACCTGCAAGTGTGTCGTGAATTGTGCACCGGGGGGAAATGAAGTGGCAGAATCAGCCATTTATCTTTAGTGCTTTATGGGGCTGAGTCTATCCGAGGTACACTTTAAAACCTTGATGTGCTTAAACTGCATTTTTATTGCTGGAATGGTGAGGTCCATAATAGACTCTGCTCCAATAAAGAGACCCAGCTTGAAAATACATAGGGTACTTAATTCTCCCGATTAATTGACAAGCACCTGCAGCTTTAAGCTTTTCTGTCATGGTACTGCAGGACAACAACCCTTCTGTTTGTGTGTTCCTTGCCTGCCTTATACACATCAGCAAATTGCTCTTGGGTCAAAAGAGCCTCAAGATCCTACAGCTAGCAGTATTTGGGCTATGATTTCAGTATTTTTACCCTAGTTTAAAGTTGCATTGCAAAACAGTTTCTACCCCCAACTTGCACATGTGTGTGGATACACACACAGAGTTATAGGCATCTAATAAAATAGGCTCTTACCCAAGAAAGTTTTTGCTAGAACCAATTTGTTGATCTACTCTTTGTAGCTTTTGTAATCTTCCATCTGCTGTTTCGTTCAAACACTTAAGATATTCGATGACAGTAGTGAGAACTCAAGTGATTTAAATCGTCCCTATGGATCATTAAAATTTCTTAAAACTTCAAAGCCTATCGCAAAATCTGCACGCTTTCAAGAAACATTATAAAATGAAGAGTTAACATGAGAACACATTTTACCTCATCAACAACTCTGTCTTTCATCACATCTGCAAGGTTTATAAGCAGGCTGTAAAAAGACAGAACAAGAATAAGCCATTTAGGGACTGTAGTATCTTTACTTGCTTCTATGAGTTATAAACAGAACATGTATTGATGTTCCTGGTGTTCACATCTTCTCACCCTGCATCAGTTATGAATGGGTTGTGCTTTTTGATCAACAGAATCATCTGTTCTAAAGTAATACAGAGGCACACAGAACAGAGGTGCAGAAAAACAATCCCTTTAGTATCATGGAATATTTTGCCTCCTCCCCACCATCTCCAACTGTGTGGCTACATTTCCTTAGAAATGTCCAATGGTTCTTGCAGATTCTAATCAACTATTGTTCACCAGGAAGCTGTGCAGTCCTTAAGATGAACTCAGAAACAGCAAGGTTTGAGGGAGCTCCTTAAATCAAACAAGAACTGAGATAGTTGCTCCTTATATAACTTGGTAGGTCCACCCCCCCCCCCAAGTCCATAGGAATTAGAACTGACTCAGACAATGAACAGTTCCTTGTCTCAGATAGGGATGGAGGAGGAATTTATTTGGACTGCTTTATGAAGCATCTTGACAGTCCTGATCTTGCTTGTGGATTCAAACACAGCACCTGACGAAATCACGTACTTCTCTGAATTTTGCAATGTAGTTTTGAGGTCCAAAAAGTACACATAAATATACATATTTTATGGTTAAAATGTGTATTTACTGGGCATTGAAAAGTATGTATTTTGCAGGTGCCAGGCTGCAGCATTCTACACAAGCAGCAATTTCTGAACCAACCTCAAGGCTAGCCCCATGTAGAGGGCTTTGCAATTGTTCATTCCTGTCTAGGAATGAAATATTACTTTTAAACTTACCAATGTGTTTAAAAAGGAAAAGTTATAACTGTACTGAGACTATACCACTGCAGAATGCAGATAGAGCAAATGTATGTCAGAATGCTTTCCCTTGCACTTTTATATACATATATAAAAAGAACAAACTTGCATGTCAGGGGGAGGAATTTAACTACTCTCTACCCTCTAGCCGTTGATGGCAGAATGCATTTGAAGCAGGAAAGTATTGCAATATGAAGCAGGAAAGTATTGCAATATGCAGTTTCCACATCTGAATTCAGAAATGGTATAGCCCATGGTTGTACCCTGGCACTTTTCTCTGAATACTAATCACACTGGCTCTTTTGCTGCAGGAGGGGCAGAAAGAGATAAAGCAGAAGGTTGCACAGATGAAAGAGGAAAATTTATATCCATCACCTGCCCAGAAAGTCATCTTTATCAGGATCTTCATCATACAGGTCTACCTCTAGATCCTGACCAGGTATCTCATGAACAACAAACTGTAGGGAGAGAGAGAAAGTGTGTTAAAGTAACAGAATATTGTACAGCTATTTTTCTCGAAATGCAGTTGCACAAACGCAAGTCTTCCTATTATTCTGAAGCTTGCGGAAAGCGCACTTTCCTGTTTGCCAAGCACAATCCTGCAGAAGTGGGGAAGATGCCGAAATGCTTCCGTGCCCTTTCATGATGCTCAATTAAAATCAGAAAGGTACATGATTTCCCATCTCAAGAATGGGGAGTCATTTTTAGCCTGATGGTCGCCTTCTCTTTTGAACAATCTTCTTAGGGCAATGTGCCATAGGCAAAAACGGGCAGAGTGATGAGTGTAAATTATCTTTGTAGGGTAGGCAAATTTCTGCACCCACTCACCCACCCACCCTTATAGTCTCCATTCAGGCAAACATTAGCAGAGTTCACAGACCCATTCCAGCCAAGCACAAAGGTGGATGCAATGGGGGGCTAAGGGGCTGGGGCATGGCCTTTGGAGAGTCTCATGGGCCAAGTAGAGAGACTTGGAGGGCCACACGTGGTGCTTAGACCCCAATGAAGCTTAACGAGGGCCTTGCTCATTAAAGCCTTGATACACCGTTCAGGCAAACAAATGTTGGTTAAGGAGCCAGTAGTGAAATATTTCACAGGGAACTTTCCCCATCTCCTCCAGTTCAATTTTACTTACTCAAATAAGCAGTGATCTGCCTTCTTCCAAAGGTAAGGCTTTTTAATTTTATTTAAGTACCTTAACTTAGTTTTGTCTAGAATTCTGAACAAGGAGCGAGCACTGCATTCCAGCTTATTGCTAGTAAGAGTTCAAGGAGAAACGTCACCTCAAACATTTCGTTCCAGATGGGGTTCAGGTTCCTGTGCACTGTCTTGCTTCGGAATTGCACCTGACCAACCCTCAGAAGAGCGTAAGGGTCCGACTTCCCAAGGAAATTGTCCATTTGGACAAGATTTTCAGCTTCTTGTAGGTATACTCTTATTACTCCCTTGGAGAGCAAAACAAAAACACAGAGAAACATTAAATATATATATATACTTAGAATCCTCATTAGATGCCTACATTATAAAAAGCTACGATTAAGAAAACCCTATAAACATAGCAGTAAGAAACATACCTGCTGTCTATCACTACGGAAGCTGGTTAATGAAATTCGATGAGGGTTAGCTTTTTACTAAAATAATCCACCAGAGTATTTTCTGCAGACTCATTCCCAGCCTGCCATGTTCTCTCTTTGTACCTCCCCATGAGGAAAGAATCAAGTGGTGGGTAAGAGCAAATGCAAACCAGGGGTGCAGTACAACTCTTTGGGGATGGGATTCCATTGCACACACCAGCAAATTCAGGTTGCACAATTTAAAGCCGATACGAAGTTCTTACGAAACATGCCCAACTTGCTCCCAGAATTGCAACTTTTGCGATAAGGAAATTGCTGCAATATTGTGTAGTCCCCCCTTCAAACAAATTGGAGTGAATGCTCATTAAATAGCCAACACCGTCTCATCTCCCTGCAAACAAAGCAGGACGAACTGTCCCTAGACAGGTTGCCTGAAGGTGACTTAGGCAAAGGAGCTAGAGGACAATGCTTGTTTAGAGAGAGCTCTTATTCTCTGAGCCAAGACTTAAAGAACACCATTCTCAGACATGACTCACGTATGGAATAGGGAACTTCAAGCGAGAAATGTCAATGTTCTTTTTCAGTGGGATGGTGATTCTGTTTGGCAACACCAACCGGGCAGCAATGATATCTTGAATCAAGGTATCTGAAAATGAACTGAAAGAGGAAAACCCACACATTTATTTATTTTTTAAAAAATGCTTTGTGCAGCAGCTGTGCTCAAAGCCACAGCTACAAAGTTGATTGTCTTGCCACAAATAACCCAGAAGAGGAATGTGTGTATGTGTCCTGGTTAAACTTGACATGCCTGGGATTTTTTTTTTTTGCTTCAGCAGGAAAAAAGAAAACCACATTGGCTCATGCTGGAGGAACTCTAGGGTAGCCTTTGCCAACCTAGTGCCATGGACTGTCATTAAAAAAATCTCATTACAAAGCCAAATATCTGAATGCCCATGATATTAAATCCGAGAAAAGTTGCAAAGCAAGCTAATAAATCCAACAAGTGCAACTGTGGCAAAATATATTATTATCCTTCCCCACCGTTTGAGAAGAGTTCATATATTTTCAAAAAGTAACAGAGGCATTCCATGTGATGGGCAGAGAGACACTCTGCATACCCACAGCCACTAGTATGGAACAGCTGCCATACAGAAGGGGGTGTTAGAAATGGCCTTCATTTTGGAGACTGTACTGTGTGAATTGGTCCCAACACGACTCTGACATCTGGCACATCACCTTCCTTCAGATACAAGCCTTTTCCTTAGGATGATGGAAACAAGTGAATATTTACCTAATGCCTGGAGCATCTAACAGGTTGGTCAGTCCTGCCCAACTGATTTCCAAATGCTATATTAGGAATTAAAGAGGGAGGGAGAAACCACGAGTTTAGCCACAGGAACAAACACGTACATATTTACTTATAAGCATACAAATCTGTATAATACAGAACTGGCAAACAGTAGGGACCAAATTAGGAACAAAGCTGCTTTTTGGCCTATTTAGCTGAATATTCTCCACACCAGGAATATTCCCACCAGAGGGAATTTGTGGTCCTCAAGATGTTGTTGCACTACAGTTCCCATCATCCCTGACCGTTGGCCATGCTGGCTGAGGCTGATGGGAGCTGAAGCCCAACATCTCAAGGACCACAAGTTCCCCACCCATGTTCTACAGAGATTGGCCTTTTCTCTCCAGGGTTTCAAGCAGGGGGTCTTCTCTAGCCCTATGTGGGGACGCCGAGGATTCAGCTTGGAACTTTTGCTTGAAAACCTTTGTGCTCTAAAATCCAGCAGTACAGAATACACCAAATGCCAATAGATCGCTCAAACACTTGAAATCTCCCAATAAACATGCCTGTCATAAGTCTGCCGGTGAAGGGTGGGTAATGAATAGCAATAACAAAAGTTATTTCCATTTGTCTCTAATGTGTGGGCATGTCAGTTTGGTATGAGAGCTGCGCCGTGTGGTAATTCTGACTGAGTTCAGATTACTCACAAACATTGAAGGCTTGGAGAGTCATGCGGCCCTTTCTAACTCATGCCTATTATAAAGAAAATTGCGGCTGCTACCACGAGTTCCACAAGCAAAGAATTAGCACACACATCGTGGAAGCCTCAGGGCAACAATGTGCTTGAGAAGGAGACGAACTTGAGGCCTGCCAAACTGTCTGGATCCTTCCCATATATTTGTTCAGTGTGCATCAACTTTCTCAACTCAATTAGGCATGCCTACGTCAGGGTGGTATTTTACAGCACAATAAATGGCAATGCAGTTTCCAAAGCCAGCAATATGAGTTCTGGAACTAGTTAATTACTGAGGGCTCATCCAGACTTCCTTTTGTGCCGCGTTTCTAGGCACAGATCCGAGCTTTAAAGCTCTGTGTCTATGTTAAAGAACAGGCTTTCCTGGGGAAAGCAGCAGTCCCACGTGGAGCTTAAAAGTGCAGACTTGTGCTTTCACCAGATGTGGTCTCTCCAGATGCTGTCCATCCCTGGTCTAAGTAATTAACAAATTCCAGAACTTTTTAGAAATGGCATTATCATTCGAAATGATAAGGCATTTTGCTTTTCTTACCTAACAGAGAACACCACAGCCCTAAGAGAAGAATTTAAGCTTTCTTCCTAGAAGCAGCCCTACCATGCAGCCATAAGTATATAGTGGGGGAGCTACTGGGGCGATTGCCTCGGGTGCAAATTTTTTAGAGGCGCGCCCCAGCCCAAGAAGGCATGCACGCATGTCCTGCCGCTGCTCCGTGACAGCAGCAGCACTGAGTGGAGACGCTGGTTAGGGGGCGCAATATTTGTCTTAGGGGGCACAATACTTTCCTTGTGCCGGGTACTGGCAACCCATGCTATGCCACTGCATGCAGCAGGGTGAAGTGACCACCCTGAGAGAGAGCCTCTTTCTGGAGAGAGGGGCACTACTGAACATTATTTCAGGCAGCAAAATGTACTGAGCCAGAAATGATCTTTCTGAGACTAAGCAAAATGAGAAGACGCCTCAATGATTTAATGACCCCTGTAGAAGGAGATCAAAGGCTGTCACCCTATTCACACTTAGTACTAAGGGCAAGCCCCTTTCAACACAGTAGCATTTGCCTCTAAGGAATGTGTATGGGGTTAGGCTGTACATTTTGCCCTCCCCTCCCCATCTTGCACCTCTATTTTAATTGTCACCTTTTCCACAGTGCAGCAAAAAGCTCATAAGCATTTGGAAAAGGTCTACTGATGACCTTTACTTTGTGCCTCCTTTAAGTGACACACTGACCAGTATGTAAATTAAAAGCAGAAATAAACTCCAGACTAGAATTCATAACTTACAGGTTTCTGGATGAAAAACAAGGTTACAGCACCAATGAAAGGTGGATCTGTCAGCAGGGGCTCCAGTATCACTCGCAATGTCCCATACAACTACAAAAGGCAAGGAAACCGCATTTAGTATGTATTCAGCCGCTCACACCATTTAGTAAACTGCAAGTAAAGTGTAACTATACATACCTGTATTCCTTTCATTCCTACTTTGAACTTGGACAATTCCATGTGAATTTCACAGTCACCTATATAACTGAGAAAGAGTTCAAATTAGCACGTCACTAATCTGCAAGGGACCCAGGTGGCGCTGTGGGTTAAACCACAGAGCCTAGGGCTTGCTGATCAGAAGGTCGGCAGTTCGAATCCCTGTGACGGGGTGAGCTTCCGTTGCTCGGACCCAGCTCCTGGCCACCTAGCAGTTCGAAAGCATGTCAAAGTGCAAGTAGATAAATAGGAACCGCTCCGGCGGGAAGGTAAACGGCGTTTCCGTGCGCTGCTCTGGTTCGCCAGAAGCGGCTTTGTCATGCTGGCCACATGACCTGGAAGCTGTACGCCGGCTCTCGGCCAATAAAGCGAGATGAGCGCTGCAACCCCAGAGTCGGACACAACTAGACCAAATGGTCAGGGGTCCCTTTACCTTTTAATCTGCAAGGAAAAAAGCCCTTGAAATACAGAATACCAAATGCCCTTCTCATTGTCCTAAGCGGCTTTCCTTAGCTGCAAGTCAGATGATTACAAAATCAAGAAGGAAACCCAATTGCAAGCTCCCTGTAAACAAGGGGACAAGGGACCAGATTTTCCAAGCAGGGCTGGCCCACCTGCTTTGGGCGGCAGGATCTGAAGGGGCGGCAGATCCAACCTCCAAGGAATGCATCACCTACCGCTGTTACTATTAATGTTTGATGTTTATTAATTATTATTATTATTATTATTATTATTATTATTATTATTATTATTATTATTTGTGTTGGAAGCCACCCAGAGTGGCTGGGGCAACCCAGCCAGATCAGTGGGGTATAAATAAATAAAATATTATAATATTATTATTACCGCTGCTGCTGCCCTGGTGGCAGCGACAACTGTGGCATGCACTGGAGTGGCATCTAGGCAAATAGGAGGTGCTGCTGGTTTCCTCCCACCCTTGTCCCCACTGTAGATCTTTATCCCTGCCTTGTTTCAGATGTAGATCGTCACTCATTCCTTCTTGCCTGGGGACACACCATACTGTGGTTCACCTCAAGTGCCAAAATGTCTTGGGCCAGCCATGTCCCCAAGGAAATAAATTTAATAAGGCTTCCAAACAAATATGTTTTACAGTTTGCTCACCTGTCCTAGGCAGCTGGCAGCTGCTTAGAAAAGTCAATTTATGTCTAAGATCTTTGCTACTACTTCTTACTTTGCTTCTTAGAAACCATAGGTTCCCCCACCCATTGGTTGGATTGTAAAAAAGCAAAACACATCTACATAAACATAGGTCTCAAGATTAGCTTTATGCCACTGGTTAGGGGGCAACAAGCTAGTTGCATGCATCTTTTTCTCATCTTTCGAGAGAGACTGACCAAAGAACATATTTGTACCAGACTAGTCTCACAGATTCAGATCAGATGAACAGTTAGTACGTATGAAACATATAAGGTTAGCAAGTGACTAAACGCAGCTATCCTACACTTGGGATCTCTCAAGTTCAATCCAATTGAACTTGATGAGATTCGAATCTGCAAAGACATACACGCAATAATCAGGCTGCAAAATTTCTTTTCATTTTCCAGTTATTTGCAGCTATACAAGTCTAGAACTGAGAGGGACCAGAACTGTTTGGATTCTATGTTCAGCACTGAAAGGAGGTTTAAAATTAAACACCTGCTTAGGAAAGGAAACTGATGTGGCCTTCCAGATGTTTTTGGACTCTATCAGCTCCAGCCTGCATAGCCAATGGTCAGGGATGATGGGAACTGGAGGATGCAACATTTGGAGAATCACAGGTTCCAGAGAACCATAGTTGAAGGCTACTGCAAACAAGAGTGCAAAAAACTACTATTTTAAGAAATCTATAATTTTTGTAGGGGCGTTGCAACAGTGATTTGTACATGAAACCTTGGGAGGCTTTGAAGACGATCGCCAGCTGGCTAAAACACTTGATCTTTATTCAAAAATAGCATTTAACGTATCTGCTCATGATTAAAAGAGCTTAAGAAAACTGTTCTGCGCCTACTGAGAAGTGTGATTAAGTCCCTTGTTGCCAGACAAAGTATCTAACTGGGGTATCATCACATGGGGTGCTGTGGCCTCCAAAGAACAGATGAAAGACAAACACACATCTGCAGAGTGTTCACACACACGTTTCTTTTTTTCTTGCATACGCAAGAAAAAAATGTCATGTGTGAAGCCCCAAGTTGGAATGCAGACTGTGTAACTGGGTTTAAACTCAGAAGTACAAAAGACGCAATAAATATGTTCAGTTTGCCTTGAAATCACACTACTGCATTTACATTTTCAGCCTTTGCTCCACAGCCACAATTGGGGTCTAAAGGTAATTTTATGTGTCCCTTCTGAATTAAAAAGCACACATTAAATACCCAGTGATTCCTATAGCAGCCAGAAAGGCATACCAAAGCAAACCTCAGTTTAGCCAAAGCTCACATGTCACAGAATCTCCAGAGTGTTAATCTAAACTTGCGCATCCTGTGTGAGTTGCATCCCTATGCATCTCTCCAAAGGTTTCAGCATGGATGTCACATCCTGCTCTGTACCAAACTGGTTCTTTGAGTTGACATGATGATAACATGCTTATTCAGCTCCTGTAACTCTCACCCACAAATGTGGAGCCCTTCTCAAGCATGCAGCATGACGCTGCGACAGCCAACAAGGGCTAAGAGCTACATTTCCCTCAACACACCCTGCCCAATTTGACAAATCCAGCGGGAGAACCTTTGCACAGCCAATCCACCCATCAGCCAAAGACTAGCTTCCTTGTGCTTTGAGATATTTTATGTTAGACCTTTTAAACAAAAACATTATATACACAATATTTTCAGGAGGAATGTATATATACAAAGCTCTATTACCAAAACCACAGAGAGGCAAATTTAGGCTGTGTACACATTACCATTGACTCTGGCTCCATTACATGAGATTAGACACAATCCATATCTATCCTGATATTTTAGGGAAACTTCCATTCCCTTTTAAACATCTAACAGCTTGGTGTTAAAGCTGTGATGCGCCATTTCCAGCTCAACTTTTGAGGAAGCCAATTATATTTTGGGTCATCCTGCCTCACAAATCGGGCACTTTTAAACTCCATTAGCACAACAGATAGTTCAGTTGGTTAGTTCAGCATGGTGCTGATAATGCCATGGTTGCAGGTTTGATTCCCAAATAATAATAATAATAATAATAATAATAATAATAATAATTTATTATTTGTACCCCGCCCATCTGGCCGAGTCTCCCCAGCCACTCTGGGTGGCTTCCAATCAAATATTAAAACAATACAGCATTAAATATTAAAAACTTCCCTAAACAGGGCTGCCTTCAGATGTCTTTTAAAAATAGGATAGCTGCTTATTTCCTTGACATCTGCTGGAAGGGCGTTCCACAGGGCGGGCGCCACTACCGAGAAGGCCCTCTGTCTGGTTCCCTGTAACCTCGCTTCTCGCAATGAGGGAACCGCCAGAAGGCCCTCGGCGCTGGATCTCAGTGTCCAGGCTGAACGATGGGGGTGGAGACGCTCCTTCAGGTATACAGGACCGAGGCCATTTAGGGCTTTAAAGGTCAGCACCAACACTTTGAATTGTGCTCGGAAACGTACTGGGAGCCAATGTAGATCTCTCAGGTTATGTGGTCCCGGCGGCCACTCCCAGTCACCAGTCTAGCTGCCGCATTCTGGATTAATTGCAGTTTCCGGGTCACCTTCAAAGGTAGCCCCACGTAGAGCGCACTGCAGTAGTCCAAGTGGGAGATAACCAGAGCATGCACCACTCTGGCGAGACAGTATGGGACAGCTGTACATTCCTGCATTGCAGGGGGTTGGACTAGGTGATCCCTCAGGGTCCCTTCCAACTCTACAATTCTAAGAAGATCCCTTAGTGGAGGCAGCAGCAGCAGCAGCAGCAGCAGCAAAGGCTGGGCCAAACAGAGCTATGCAGCAGGATCAGAGGAGGAAAAGACTTGCACAACTTGCTTGTCACAGGGGTATGACAGTGAGCCAATGCTGATTCACAGATTTAATTGGATACCCGTTTTTCAAACTACTTCCTATGTGACAGCACAAGACACGTGCTATTAAATCCAAAATGGGTTGCTCATGCATTGTAGTCTATCAGTTAAATGGAGAGTCACTTCAGATGTGTTAACATTGCTTTGATGCCCAAGTGAACTATGCCCACAAGCACCTTAGTGCCCAACTGTTTGGGGGAAGATTGCACAGCAAAGCCTTTAGGTGGGCAGGGCGGGGGAGCAGAGAAGAAACAGGAGGCCAGATCAAGTAGCAGCCACTTCTCTATGGAGTGGGACCAATCCCAGCGAAAGCAACAGCGCTTGCCTTGGGTGCCAAATGTAAACAAAGCCAAAGGCCACCATGGCTGCAAAGAGAACATTCAGAAATGTATTCCAAAGGTCCCAACTGCTCGGTGGTGAGCAACAGGTGAGTCTGCCCAGCCCAAATCAGGAACACAGTTCATTTAAAGTTGGCACCAAATGTAAGCTGTGTTGCTTTTGGCAGGGATCAGGAGCTTCCGAGTGGCATCTATCCAGCCCAAAAGCCGTGGGGCACCAAATCCAAACGGCATGTCAGATATAAGCCAAGGCTGCAAAGGGAGAAATCAGGAGTGCAGTCTCATGCTTGCAATTGTTCAACTGTGGCTTTACCCATCCGGTGCATAACCTCGGGTCAGTTGCACTGCTTGCTGCTTACTGGGAGGCTGGAGGTGGCAGTGAGATGAAGCCAACCCGGTGGTCCCCTGCCAGTGCATTTGCACTGTGCCAACCTCCACCCCATCTCACTCCTCTATCACACACAAAGAAGCAGTGACATGATCAGCCAGAGGTCAGATGAGGAGCAAAGCTTCATCACACTATTTACTACTGCTGACAAGTGGGTGTGGCCAGCCCAAAGCAGTCTGAAAGACAAGTATTTCCGTACACTATTCCCACCCTCACCACCAGCCCACAAAATGCTCGTGTTTTGCCAAAGGGGCGTGTGCGAAATATACTTTTGCGTTAATTGCCCCAGACTGCACTTATGCTCACAATCTGTGTGTTTCACATCCTCCGAAGCAGATTGCACTAATCAGGCAATTATATCTTGCATGTTACTGGCTTTTCAGTTTCCTCCGTTGTCTTTGAGCCACGATGATCAGATCACATTAGTAACAGACAAGAGCCAAGGAATAAATTATGTCGTCATGTAATCACCATCATGTGGTCTTGTGTAACTCTCGAAGTACTGCCAATTACGTTACTCAGCTTTGATCAATGTTGAATTCAACCGGTAACGTGCAGCAATGATGCACTTAAGTAAAAAGCAGTCACGGGCATCAACCAAGTGAGCCTTAAGTACCCCTTTGGGGCACCTGCTTGGCCACCGTGAGAACATAATGCTGGATCAGATGTGCCTTTGGCCTGATTCAGCAGGGCTAGAGATCTTATGTTCTTATGACTGTCAATTCCACACAATCAGACTTGCCTATGCTAATCTAAACAATTTCTAAACCACATAGACAAGACTGCAGTAATACCAACGTTTAACAAAAGCTAAATATAAAATCTGGAAATAGGGTTAAGTCAAAACAGCAATGTTTTGTGAGCTGTCTCATACCTGCAAAACCCATATGTCCTTTAAAAAATAAATAAAATCTCCCAACCCCTTTGCAAAAGGTGTAAACTATTTGCAAGGGGGTGGAAAGAGGTGTGTGCATTGCCCAAGTCACCATGCCAAAGTGCTCTCTCTCTCTCTCCAACTCAGCCGCACAGAATGGACTAGCTGATGAAGGGCACGTGTCCACATTCTGTCGCAACTGGTTGTGTACAACTATGCACAAATAAGAGCTAGGCCAGGGCAGATAAATGTCTTGCCCTACAGCAGGGAATGGAATCTCGAGTGCAGCATACCAAGAAGACACACAGTGTATTTCCCTGCTGACCTGGACAACTAGAGATCCTGTTCCTCTCTCCCTTCCTCATTCAGAGTGAGGGCAATGGGAGTCTTTGCTTGCCCTAAGTGATGTCATCACATCACCACACCTGATTACAGAGTCCTGTGTTATTCCCATATTCATCATGTGTTCCCTAATTGGTTGAGATCAGGCAGCGAAGAAGTCTTTCAAAGAAAAAAAAATGGCACCAAAGTAGCAAGTTGCAGAAAGAACTGCTGTGGGGAACAACATGGCAAAATGTGACAGGTCCTCATTTCTCCTTGACTATTTTCCTTCCCCCCAAAACAGCAATTTCACATTGAAAAGCAAACCACACAAGACTTCAGCATAGAGCTAGAACCTCCCAACCACCAACACTTTGATAGGAAGGAATTCTTCTCCACGTTTAACCTGCTTAGCTTTATTGCAGGTCACATTTAAACTCACTGAAAGTTGTGGAGCATTTGCCACATTACAGGTGTAAACAGAGAATTCCAGCTGCTCCCACTTTTCTTTTGAGCCGCAGAAAGGATTTGACAGCTGTTCCCAGTTCACAAGGCAAGGCAACATTCTCCAAGGTGCCCAACTGGATGAGCCGGTTTTTCTGTCCACTTGGATCCCTCCCTCTGCTGGGACTCTTCCTTAGGTGACCTCAACACAGCATCCTCTGTGAGTCATAAAGAGGACTGCGGATACCAGCCAAGCAAGACTAGCCTATTTGTAATGGAAAGCTACCTGCATGTCCAAGCCCTATCTGAGAGGACACCCACCAAACATTTTCACAATGATATGCCCTAGCCTACCCCAGAGGGCACATAGCTGTGTCCAGGACACTGTTCCATTTTTTAAAAAATAAAAAACCTCCAAATGCATTCCCCACTAAAGCAACTCAACAGCACGTCTTATAAAGAACTGGCTTGAACAAGCCAGCACCACACAATACTTTGCCCAAAGTAGCTTCTCTGGAATCTGTAGTTTTATGGGGCTTTGGAGACTACTGTAGGCTGGGATAGCTCAGCTGGTAGAGCATGAGACTCTTAATCTCAGGGTTGTGGGTTCGAGTCCCATGTTGGGCAAAATATTCTTGCATTCCAAGGTGTTGGACTAGATGACACTTGTGGTCCCTTCCAACTCTACAATTCATGATAAATCATTTTACTTTGCCCCTGGAGAGCGAGGGGACATCCAAAGTAGTATTTTTGCCACTCCTTTCAGCTCACTCTTTAAAGTCCATTTTCATAGCTATAAGGACTAGAAACTTTGAGAAAGTCGAGATTCAGCATCATAACAAATATAAAATCACATGGCTTTTCTGTAGTTTTGTAGAATATGTGTAACACTCTGCTGGTGAACTTTCACAGGCACCATCCGCATACCTCGTTTCACAAAACCACACCAGTTTTGAGGTTGCTAATTTTAAAATTTGCCATGTTCTAAATGCAGCCACATTAGAGAGACAGTCATTGGCAGCATCATGAATAAATACTGGCTACAGCTTGTGGTTAGTTAGGAGAGAGCTTAACCACAATCCTGGATTTGGAGGACAGGCTAAGCCAAATCTTGCCTTGCCATGGTATGGGAGTTAAAAAAAAAAAAAAAAAAAAGACTGGTGGGGAACAAAGCAACTGCAAGTTCCTCTTGCGAACCATGCGAACCAGGCTGCAGAGACCCTTGTAGCAGCCCATTGCACTTTTTCTCTTTTAGCAAAGTAGGAACAGGAGTGTATGCAAGCACAGAAATAGCAACAGACAGCACAGGCTCTGCATTCATTAAATAATAATAAAGATACTTTCCTTAATAGGCTCAGCATTTTCCCCAAACTATTTTCAAACATCTCTCAGTGTTGCAACATATGTCCTTCTCTTTGAGGCCCAGAGGAGGAGAAAATATAATTGATTGATATAATTGATTCATGGAAAGCAATTCTATCCAGGTGCCCAAATCAGCTCATTGACTTTCCTTGACCACTGCACTGTAAGATCGGAGAATTCTCAGTGACAAGTTACAGGGTGACGGGGCGGGGGGGGGGGGGAAGCAATACTGTCCTACCATATTTGCAAGTCCAGGATCACTTGTCTTCTATCGACTTCTTTTGTATAGGCCTTTACTCCTTTGATTTTAGGGCACTGAAAGCAGAGAAGACACACAGCAGTGTTACCAGCCACTGTGATGAGAAACATACTGAAAAAAGGTCCAATTGCCTTGGAAAACAAGTAAGAATGTTCAAATATCAGACTAGACCCATTTAAATCCATTTAAATCCCAGAGGAAACAGGAAATGGAACTTTGAACTTGGTTATAGCAAACAACTTGCCCTCTAAACCTGTCCTGCTAACTTCTAAATCAGAATGGAACAAGGTGTCCTAAACTGAACATCCCTCCCAGAGAAGAGGAATTCTGGTATTTAATAATGCGGCTAAAGAAGCCAAAGTCAGAGCCAAATATTTTGATTAGACTGACACTAAGTTGTTACAGTCCTAACAAAGGCTGGCTGTTTACACTTCTTGATATTTTTTAAAGCGCTAAAGAGCAGAAACTAAGCAGTTCACACACTTAGTATAATTGGAGGTGCAGGAAGAGAGGAGGAAATCTCTTACGAAGAGGTACATGGAAGTTACTTTGGTTTTAAGCACTATTCCTCCCCCTGCCCGAGCCACATATCCTAAAATCAATTAGCTTAGATTTTCACAGCCAATGCAGTCACCTTACCTTGTCTCCAAACTGGATTTTAGTGAATGTACATGTTTTCAAGTGCACGTTCTTTGCTCTGATTTTTGGTTCAAGGACTTCCTTAAATGTTTTTTCCATGATGGTCCCAAAGTATGGCCAGGCCTGTTCAAGAACCTAAATACCACACAAAGCAGAAAAAAGGATAGAAGCTTTGCATCATACAATGGAGTCTGTACTGTGGTACAGTATCTAAAGATACAGTATCTAAAGATAGCAAGCACAGAGAGAGAGAGAGAGAGTTTGCTACCGGTAGTTTCCTTTTTTAAAAATAAAATAAAATATCAGATTATAGAAGGAGCACTCAGTGAGGAGTGGAGTCCACTGCCATTTACTGGGAAAGAGAGGGAATGGCGAGGTGGTGAAGAGGCTGGCGGTGTGCAAATACATCATCACCACCCCTCTTTCACCAACCGTTCCTGGATTCTAGAACAGAAGCAGGAAACGCATTCAGCACCAAGGATTGCACTGAAAACACATGAGAAGGACAGAGGGCCAGTGGCCAGTGATAATTCTCATGTAAACCTTATGTTTATGTGGGAGGCACTGTGGGTTAAACCACAGAGCCTAGGGCTTGCCGATCAGAAGGTCGGTGGTTCGAATTCCCGCGACGGGGTGAGCTCCCATTGTTCGGTCCATGCTCCTGCCAAAGTGCAAGTAGATAAATAGGTACTGCTCCGGTGGGAAGGTAAACGGCATTTCCGTGCACTGCTCTGATTTGCCAGAAGCGGCTTAGTCATGCTGGCCACATGACCCGGAAGCTGTACGCTGGCTCCCTCGGCCAATAAAGATGAGCGCTGCAACCCCAGAGTCGTCCGCGACTGGACCTAATGGTCAGGGGTCCCTTTACCTTTACCTTAAACCTTATGTAAACAGCCTGAAAAGTGGTATGCCCAACATGAGCATTTAACCCACCCACTTACTAGAGCAAATATATTTATTCACTGGAGATTTATGTGCTGTGTTTTAGTTCTAGCTTTAAAGAGAGTATATAAAGTCTGTCCAGATCAAACTTGTCTTGATGTTGGCTCAGTGCCTCACCTTATTCAGCCATTCCACCCGTTCAACATCAGGGAAGTGAACCTGGCAAGCAAGAACGAACAAAAAAGTGAGATGTGAGCTCATTTGTTGCGAAAAAGAATTACAGACAGGGTGCAAGTAAAGACAACGGGATTATGAAAGACACTGATGAGAAACTATGGTGCACAGAACAACTTGTGAGGTTCTTTTCAATGTGAGATAGTCCATTGATGTGTGTACATTGGCAAATTTAGTAACGGGTTTCCAAGGAAGCTTGTGCAAATCTTATTGCCACGCATTCAAGAGTACTGTATTGGGCTCCTCTTTCCCAACAGGGAAATTTAAATTCATTGAGTCAATGGCCTTCAGAAGACAGAAAAGTCAGCATTTAAGGCATTCTTGACAATACAATCAAAAGAAGCAAGCACACAGGCAGGATCAAATTCTCAGTAACAGGAGGCCAGTCCTCCAAAGTCCAAATCATGAACTGCTGCTTTTTTCCTTGCCATACATTTCAAGCACATCAATTTCCTGCAAACTGTAACTTACTCCTCAAACAGCTACAATTTCCAGCTCCTTTAACAAACTACAGTTCCCATGATTCCTTGGGTTAAGCCATGTGCTTTAATTATATAGCATGGATGTCTGTCTCTCTCACACCCATCCAGTTATGCTCTGCCTTGATAAATTATTTGAGCTCCCTTAGGGAGGAAAGCAGTGCCTATTTTAGCCGCTTGACAAGCCAATTATTCTCCATTATGACCAGGCCAGTTTTTCTATGTTGCCTTAACAGGATGCGGCTCAAAACAAGACCAATGAAAGGATGCCTACAAACTATGGAAAGTTAGAACATCACTTAAACTGCAGGCGCCCTCATACACCAGAAACACTTTTGCTTTGCGGTTTTCACAAGATTATTTGTTCCACAAAAACTCCAACCTATGTAGAATTTACATAACTTTCCTGACTATGGTGCTTCAGGTTCTGTTCTGGGCTTCACTCGCTTCTGTACCATTCAGTTCATAGAGCTCAGCCAATTTAAACATGCATTGTGTGCCTGTGGAATAGACAGGACCACTTCAGACTCAAGCTGGGACAACTGTGTTTTGAATACACCTCAGGGTAAAAAGATACCCTGATTGTGGAAGGCTAATATGCCAAGAACAAGAAGGGTTTAATCCTTGCATTATTATAGCTGTTTAAGCTGGTAGAGCATTCAAATACAGTGGAACCTTGGTTCTCAAATGCCTTGGTACTCAAACATTTTGGCTCCTGAATGCAGAAAATCCGGAAGTGGCTGTTGGCTATTGTTTCCGGGGCGCCTGCACCAATTGGAAGTTGCGCCTTCGTTTTTGAACATTTCAGAAGTTGAACAGACTTCCGGAACGGATTATGTTCGAGAACCAAGGTACCACTGTACCTGAACCTTCAGTCCGACTATGCCATAGCCTGCTATTTATTAACATTTGAACCGGCTCCAAGAATGACAAATTCTCCATTTGAAGATCATCTCAGACACAGAATCTCTTGACTCCAAGTTCCTCCCACTACTGTAAACTTCGCTTCTGTAGCACTGTCTCAACCAGCCATTAGTGACATGTAAAATTTGGTAGAATACACACCGTTCATGGCCCAGATAGATGTGAATCTGAGACAATTACTGCTGTCCCAAAATATTCACAGCAAAAACTTAACCCTGTCTACTGAGAAGACCTATTGATGTCAATGGGGCTTACTCCCTAGTAAATTGGATTGCAGCCTCAGCAATCTGCTTCCACAGGTGCACTTGGGGAAAGTCTCACCTTAATTCAAATACAGTTTTATTAGAAAGGTAGAGCACATGTCATGCATGCCAAAAGTCTGAAGTTCAAGCCCAGCATTTTTTTTTAGTTGAATAGATCACGTCATGGGCCATACCTCTAGCCAAGCCTAGGGAACACTGCTGTCTCTCAGAGTAGACAATACTGAGATTGATAGACAGATCTGACATGATATAAAGGAGCTTCATTCTTATGAATTAATTTGCATCTTTTCTTTTAAGAGCGGAGGTTTCAAGCTAAGTCTAGTTCATGCCATCTACAAATTAAAACATAAAAGCCCTCCAGCATGCTTTTCTACACATAAGCAGTTACTATGTTTTTTATAGAGGTCAACACACACAGGATTTTAAAATCACCTCATCATCTACAGTAAATGGTATTAAAACATTGGTGCTACTCTTATATGATAAAATGTGCAGGTGCTAGAAATCAAACTGCTGGCATTTAGTAATACATTAAAGGAGACAAATACCACAGGAACCAAGTGGCATTGACCTCAACTGTGAAGCCTTTCTGCACTACGAATTGTGATTTTTATACTAATCAAATCTGTGCATCTTCTCTATAAGATACCAATAATTACATCTTTAATGCACAACTGAGCTACATCTTACTTCAATGTTCTAAGAGAATATTATCTACCTAGATTATTTGTGACAAAATATCAATTTCTCTAAGGGAATAATGTTCTGAATGTGGATCCAATTTTATGATGTTTTAATTATTTGGTTGTATACTTCCATGGCTAAGGGACCCAGGTGGCGCTGTGGGTTAAACCACAGAGCCTAGGGCTTGCTGATCAGAAGGTTGGCGGTTCGAATCCCTGCGATGGGGTGAGCTCCCGTTGCTCGGTCCCAGTTCCTGCCCACCTAGCAGTTCGAAAGCATGTCAAAGTGCAAGTAGATAAATAGGAACCGCTCTGGCGGGAAGGTAAACAGCGTTTCCGTGTGCTGCTCTGGTTCGCCAGAAGCGGCTTTGTCGTGCTGGCCACATGACCCGGAAGCTGTATGCCAGCTCTCGGCCAATAAAGTGAGATGAGCGCTGCAACCCCAGAGTCGGACACGACTGGACCTAATGGTCAGGGGTCCCTTTACCTACCTTTATACTTCCATGGTGTTGTTTTTAAAAAAATGAATTGGTGGTTTAAAAACACACTTATAAAATAGTTTGCCCTATACACCAGTGTCAGTGGAAATGTTTTACGACAGCAAATAGTATGCCAACCTCCCCAGAAACTGGGGAGAGCTTGGATGGGTATCAGTAATCTGCAAAGATGAAGTCACCCCACCTTGTGCAAAGTCAACACTGAATACAACCTAAAGTTCTTCCTTGCCTATGATATGAATGTTATAGCTTACCTTCAGTTTTACAGGTGTAAACAGAAAGTGGAGCATTGCTGTCCAATAAAAACAAAATGTTTTTCACCTTGACTGCTTCCTCTTTGTTACACAAGAGCAAATGCCACAACATGCAAATAACTGGGCTGGAACAATTGCAGGAAGCAAGATCAAATGGTACCGTCTGAGAGAGAAAACATTTGTATAGTATGTTGTATTCAATGTTAAAGCTTTATATTGGGTATACAGTGTATTTATGTATACGTGTTCCATGTGTAAGTTGTTTGGAGACCTTTTAACTTCAAGCAACTAATGACTCTAATATAATAATAATAATAATAATAATAATAATAATAATAATAATAATAATTTCTCCCTCTAAGATGTTGCCCTTCCCACTCAAAGTGAGACACGTCTAATACTTACTTTGGAGTAAGTACCACTGAATACTGCAGGTCCTACTTCTGAGTAAACATGCAGAAGTTTGTATTACTGTATTAGGTAGGCTGTTGATACCTCCACAGGCAGTATCTACTGGTGGATCTGGGTGAAACTTCCTGCAGAATCAGTACTGGGAATTATAAACCCAATAATTTAACAATAGAAAGTTATCGGGCAGAAATAAATAAAAAAATACATGGAATGCCAATTATTTTACTCTCAGCCTTAGCGTTCATAACCTGCAAAACTGGTGCATTAGTTGGATGCCTTAGACCAGGTCTTTATTCAGCTCTGTTGGCCAGTTTGCAGTTAGGATTTGTAAAAGCTGAATATTTGATTTGCAATTATATATGCAGGTCATCCCAACGCATGGCTCATGGCAGGGCAAGTCAAAAATAGGGGGGGGGGAACCAAAAAACCCCAACACCAAATCAATGTACTGAAGCAAACCAGAAGTGGCAGCTGAATCCTGCTTTAACACTGGCAATGGGACAATGTCCCACACTGCACCCACACTGTGGTCCATTCCCTGCACCACAGCATCTGCTTCACTCTGCCTTGTGGCAGGGCTGACCCTGACTTGTGGGGTGCAGAAGATGGTCCACTTCTGAACTGGATTGTTTCACCTATTGACTCATTTGCTAGAGCATCACATAGGCATTCCATTCAGGTTGAGGATTTGACAGTATATTATATACAAAGCAACGGGAGCATCAAATATAAGAGTTTCCTGACAATTCAATAACAGTGATTGAAGCTAGCTAGACAACCGGCAGGTTCAAGAGTTTTATGTCAAGAATGAGGGCCCCTCCCACTGCAAGAAAGCAGTAAAAACTTTAAAACATGCATAATAAAACCTTACACACAGGGGAAGCCCATTTGTTGTTGGCAAACCCAGCTCTAAACAGGCCTGACTGATGCAACCTTCTGCTGTTTACGCTACCCAGACCAACACTTTCATCACAGTTACCTTGTGGTGGTGAATTTATCCTATGCCACTCTAAGGGGAAATGATCACACAGAGGCATCTACCTTTAAAGCACTTCCTTCTGAAAGTCTAATAATGTTCTCAATTATTTATAACTGCCAACACCTTTACTACGTAAAATATTTTTCCCCAGTGAAGGAGGAAAAGCTGCTCTTGACCTTCTGCACATTATGTTGTACAGAAGTAAAAGAGAAACCTATGAAGCAATAGAAACTGGACAAGCAACATTCAAGGATGGGAAAATATTTCAGATACTTTAGGCATCATCATAATACATTGGAAATTCCAGAGTACAATACCAAGGCCTGCTTCTGCCGGGGAGGGGTGGGGGAGTCAAGGATTAGTGATATTCCGGGGGGGGGGGGAGAGAGGCTGAAACACAGATGAAGGCTAGGTTCACGTTCTCATTTACTGTGCACTCCCAGAGTTGCTTGTGCTGGGGTTTTAATCCATGTTCACTCTCCAAAATGCACATGTATCCTTTGTTAAAAGATACATCAAACTGTGTTTCACACAGATTAGAGTCCTTCAGTCATTCCTAATTCATCTCCAGCCAAGGTGTGAACACCTTTGCATAGGGTAAAAACATCCCTGTTCATCAATGTGCTGCCGCCCTGTCTATGTACAGTATAAGAACATAAGAAGAGACTGCTGGATCAGGCCAATGTTTCTTCTAGTCCAACATCCTGTTTTCACAGTGGCCAACCAGGTGCCTGTGGGAAGACCATATGCAGGATCTGAGCACTTTCCCCTCCTGTGGATTCCTGCAACTCGTATTCAGAAGTATTGCTGCCTCCAACTGAAGAGGCAGAGCAATAGCCAACTGTGTACCCCAGAGGTGCACAACCTGTAGCCATCTAGATGTTTCTGGACTACAACTCCCATCAGCCCCAGCCAGCATAGCCAGTGATCAGGGATGATGGGAGGTGTAGTCCAACAACATCTGGAGGGCTGCAGGTTGTGTACCCCTGGTGTACACAAACAGAAATTAATCAAAGCCATACTGATGTAAACAGCTGCTCTCTCAGGTGGTAATGTGAACACATCTTAAACTGTTTGGAGAAAGGGCGGGATGCAAAAATGATGCAATGCATAAATAAATAAGCTGCCAGTGCTACAATACCACTCAAGGATTAAAGAAGTATACACTAATATAATATTTAGGAGTCACAAGGGCGCCCTGAAGACAGATTTTCTTGTGATCCAAGGTTCTCCAAGAATGTGGCTCAAAACAAACATATGTGGCTTCTGGTGGTTTCTGAGTGCCTTGAAGACAGTATTGAAAGGGATGTTTGGAGGAGAGAGGTGAACAATATCAAAGCCATGAGTGCTGATGGGACTTGAAGGAGGAGTAGCAATATCTACCTCCCCAGGTAAAAGATTGGGGGGGGGAATTGAGAGGAGACCCAGGGGTGAGAGCTGGGAGAGAAGCCTGCAACAAGGGAATGGTGTGGCTACATTTAATGCATGCAAGTTAAGCTTCTGTGGAATAGTATTTGGAAATAGCCCCCCAGCCCAGTTCTGCATGCTGCCATTCCCTCTCTTGCTTAATTTTAAACTGTTGAATTAATTAGATTAGCATATTTACACTGTTTTATACAATGCTCTTTGGACTGATTTTTAAATATTTATTTACTGAGATCATTTTGATTTCAAGTTGCTCCTCCTACTTTTTTTCCTGAATCGTTATACTTTGCTGTTGTTCATCCTGTGAATCACTTTATGCACAGTTTTGTGAGGAAGCAGCATAGAAACAAACAGATGATCCAAGCTTATGATCAAATTGCCTCCAGGTCAAGTGTAGCAAATTGCACTTTCCCCTCTGCATGTAACTGCTCTTGTAGAGCCAACTGCATATCAAGCAGAGGACACTATATGAGTTTGACAGTGCAATCCTATTCCTCTCACAATGCAAACACTTGCTTCAGAGTAGGGGTTTCCCTCAGGACCTCAGCAGGAGAAGGAAGGTTTAAGTTCCCTCTCTGATCTCCTTCATTATCAGTCCCAGCTGATGCAACTCTACATTTAAAACAACAACAGCAGCAGCAGGTTAAGACACAAAAAATGGCATCCAGCTAAGTTTTAACCAGAATAGGCCCACTGAAATTAACAGGCCCAACTTAATCATGTTCATCTGTTTCAATGGGTTTACTCTGAGTAAAGCTTAGCTGACTATCACACAAATACCCATTAACCTCAAATGTGGTTTGCCCAGGGCTCCAGAGAGCACAATAAATCTGAACTCCAAACTCTCCATCATCTCAGTTCACTGAACAGATGAACCACCAGTTATTTTAGACATCAGTGACAGTAACTGGCATATTAATGTCAGTGGCCTCACAAGCACATACATTTCACGATACTGCCTGTTATCCAAGTGTTTGACTGGGACTATTCAGATGCTGTGGGACGCGGGTGGCGCTGTGGGTTAAACCACAGAGCCTAGGGCTTGCCGATCAGAAGGTCGGCGGTTTGAATCCCCGCAACGGGGTGAGCTCCCATTGTTCGGTCCCTGCTCCTGCCAACCTAGCAGTTCGAAAGCACGTCAAAAGTGCAAGTAGATAAATAGGTACCACTGCAGCGGGAAGGTAAACGGCGTTTCCGTGCGCTGCTCTGGTTCGCCAGAAGCAGCTTTGTCATGCTGGCCACATGACCTGGAAGCTGTACGCCGGCTCCCTCGGCCAATAAAGCGAGATGAGTGCCGCAACCCCAGAGTCGGTCACGACTGGACCTAATGGTCAGGGGTCCCTTTATTCAGATGCTGTATAAAACCTTTACTTTAATATAAAAGTGGGGCGGGGGAGGGGCAGGAGGCAGAGGTCAGGTGTGTCCCCTTGTCAATAAACATTTCCCCTCTCACTACTGTGATAAAACTAACACTGCCAAGCTCAGTTCCATCTTTAGAGAACCTCTACAAATCATCAGAAGAAGGGGGAATCTGCACCTTCGAAATGCATTTCTGACCATTGTTCATGCTGGCTGAGACAGATTGGAAAGGGGGAAACCAACAACATACGGTATTACCTTTTCATTATCAGGACATCCAATCAGAAGAAGAAACAAGCACAGGTGAAACAACCGCAAACAACTACAGGTGGCAGCCATGAGTTTTAAGTTTTCTTTCCTGATAACAGTTTTTGTTTTAACCGTTTCATAAGCTGCCTTGAGCCTGAAAAAGGCAGCACAGAAATGTATGAGGCTGCAATCCTATAAACACTTAACCAGAAGTTTACAGGATTGCATTATAAGTGACCTACAACATTTCAGAAGCATGCTTTTAAACATCAACCAGTGTGACCACAAAAAAATATCAAAAACAATTTAAAAATATTTAAAGGCTATTAACAGCAATTAAATATACATTACAGTACAAAACCAGATACTGAAAGCTAGACACCCATTTGGCTTTCAAGGCCTCATGGGGAAAGGATCTGTAAAGTTGTGATTCTAATGAGAAGAACACTCCACTCCAATCTTAGATTTCTACTCAGTATGGACCAGGGCAGCACTTCAATGCAGTAGCTTAAGGATATTTAAAAGTCACATTAATTATTAACAGATTTTTAAAATTTATTTACCTACTGACAGTAAGCAGGGGTGGCATCTCTTGGTTTAGTTACCACTTACCTCCAAAGTTTCAAACCAATCTTTCAACATGACACCACCAGAATGGAGAATTACCATTCAGAAAAAGTGATAAATTACAAGGGTGATTATTGCTTTTCAGTTTCAAAAACAGACAACCTGAAAGGGAATCTGCTTTGGCCCAAAGCTTGTTTCAGTTTCCCTCTGAAAAGCTCCTCACCGTCTAGAAACTGAATATGAAGCAGTCTATAAATGCGTAAGATAAATAAATAAACCTCAGCGCTGATAAATAAGGAAACGGGCACCAATTTTCCAGATTGCCATACTACGGGATCCAAAGCGGCCCCCGACAAGCGCCCTTCAGAATAACTGTGCCAGCAGTAGCGCCAGCTCCCGGGTCCCACAGGGCGCTTCTTCACCCGCCCGCGCGCTTACCCAAGCCGGCAGCTGCTGCAAGGCGATGCCCTGGCTGATGGCTTGCTTCTCATCTTCGACGAGCCCGAAGGCTGCCAGCAGCCGGGAGCGCTTCTCGCGCCGGTTCCTCCGCCACCACATCCACAGCAGCAAACCGATGAGCACCCAGCTCGAGCTGAGCCCCACGTAGCCGGCCAGGTACACGGGCGCGAGGCACAGCAGCGCGCGCGCCGCGAAGGAGCCCAGGTGCCGGAGGACGGGCGACACGGGCTTCGGCTCCCCCGACGCCGGCGCTCCTGCGCTCGGCTCAGCGCCCGGCGGAGCCGTCGCAGACATGGCACGGAAGAAGAAGACGCAGAAGAAGAAGAAGAAGAAGATGCAGAAGAAGCGGAGCTGCTCCCAAGCCAAGGACCGGCGTCGGCGGCGTCGCTTTTCCCGCCCGTCCAGCCAGGCGCTTCGACGGAGCTGCCGCTTCTCTAGCGCGCGGAGAGTTCCAAAGGCGCGACCATCGCGGACGCCACTCAGCGGCTCCAAGGCTTCTCGCAGCCCGAGCCACTCAGGTGTTGTTGTTGTGGCGCTTGGCCCCGCCCCCTTAGGCTTCTCTCAAGGGAGGGGATAGGGTGGGAGAGACCATGGGCGGAAGAGGCACCCGCTGCTCTCTGCTGCCCTCTAGAGTGCGTCTCGTTTTATAGCAACGGAGGAAGCGACCACAGTACGGTATTGGTTAGTCGAGCAAAGGACCGACACGGACTGGCAGCGGATCTGCAACCTGGGGGTCGAACCTGGGGTCTTCTGCTTGCAAGGCAGGCGCTCTACCACTGAGCCAAGGCCGTTCCTTAAATGAACTTCGTCGTTTGACGTTTTTAAAATAAAGCCTGGTTCAGATTAGTGGTGTGTGTCCCCGCCCTGGGTATTCTGCGACATGTAGTTGACATAATAGTGCATTAATAGTGGATTTGTGATGGACACACGGCTATCCTTTATTAGTTCTGTGATACTGTTACATTATTGCCATCCTGAGGGGCACTCTGGCACCGTAGTGTTAACAAAAGTGACACACACACACACACACACACACACGTGCAGCACAGTGACTCTGCAGGTGAGTCGCTGCTGCATGTGGGGCAGGAGAGTAGGTGGGGCAATATGGGTGGAGATTGGTGCTGTGCAAACACACCGCAGTGCTCCTGCAACTGCGTTTGCACAGCGGCGCTGACCTCTCTTGTCCCTCCTTGGCCCTCCCAACCTCCTTGCTGCTAAGCAACATAGACTCCACGGCTGAGAGGTGGACTGAGTGCCACTGCCCCATCCCTCTGTCCACTACTTTATTTGTGGTATGGAAAGTTACAGAAGTTCAGCAAGAAGCTACGGGGAGTGTGCTGACTGGAAATGAAGCTGCATGTCCACCCTGGAACATGTGCAGGTGTTCACCAATGAAAGCAGAATCACATATAACTGCACTAATACCAAAATGAGCACAAACAAGCATGAATGCACACACAAAAAACCTCACACACATGGGTGGGGTAATTTGTACTTTATGTACAAAAGGCATGAACCATTCTGTGAAGTGTGGGCTTCAGATACAAATCATTCATAAGTAAATGCTTAATTTAAGCATCCAGAGGGGGAGGAATTGAGGAGGGAGATGAGGGAGGACTGTAAGATTTTATGTTAACTACTTAAAGTTTATAAGTCCCTCAGGTGGCGCAATGGGTCAGTGCACCTGTCTGTTAACCAGAAGGTTGATGGTTCAAACCCACCCAGTGGACAAGATTCCTGCATTGCAGGGGGTTGGACTAGATGACTCTCAGGGTCCCTATAATTCCATGATTACTATTATTAAGTGGTTTATAGGAGAGGCTTCAGCGGGGGGTAGGTGGGTGAGAAGGCACTTTCCTGTTCTAGTAAAATGAAATGCACACCCCTGACAGCACCTTACAACATGGGATGCATTTGGGGTTTCCCCCCCATTTGTTTTGCCCTTCATCTGTCAGGCTCTCCCTTTCTCTACGACTCTTGCCTTCTCCTCCCTGCACCCCCATCTTGAGCCTTCTCTCTTTTCTCATTATCTTTAATAATAAGAAACACCAGCTTTTAAAAGAAAAAGAGGAGTGATGCAGCCCTGGAGGGTTGAGGTCACTATAGAATGGTAGACCAATTACTGGCAATTACTAAATTCCACAGGCAGTTACTGAATTAATTAGTAAGGAGCCACCAGCTGAAGCAACTGATGAAATGGCATCTAGGGCATGAAAGATTGTGTCACAAATCTTTAAGTGCCAGGAGGTTCTTGGTCACGTCTTTTACAGACTAGCATGGGTAACCTCTCTGGAATGGCAACACACAAACTGGTGCTTCCAAGCTGTCTTCAGGGGCAGCCCCACGTAAAGTGCATTGCAACAATCAATCTGAGAGACGATGAGAGTTGCGATGACTGTAGCCAGCTTCCTGCCCTGCTGGGAATGCAACAACTAGCTTGCTGAATGAGACTTGTAAAAGGCTCTTGAAGGACATGGGATAGTATTAAACCCAGTTTGCTATTATTTATGGTATGCACTTTTGTGTTTTTATATTGTGAGCTACCTTGTGATCTTCAGATGAAGTGTGGTGTTGATGATGATAGGTAGATAGATGATAGATAGATAGATAGATAGATAGATAGATAGATAGATAATATTATCTCACAAAGAAACCTGCCCAACTAGTTCAGCAATGGAATCCTCCATTAGAGTTTGACCCTTGCTTGATCCAGGGCCCCAGGAATTAGAAGTGACTCAGGCATCACACAGACTGAACCCTCCAAACTCACAGCATAAATAACCATAGCCTAGGATGGTGGGGCTCACAGCATCAATCAATCAATCAATCAATCAAATTTTATTACGGTCATAGACCAGCATTTAAAATCTGAAAAGTGCTTTACAGAGCTAAAAGAAATTAAAACGCAGAATGAATATAGCAGTCTAACAATTTAAAAGGGGCTAAAAATATCCAAGAGGAGGGTCCAGCTTGCATTTTCCCAGCTTCTGCTCAAGGTCTTCATTTCATTCCCGAACAGAAGAGCTGCTACCCACAGCCCAAGGGCTCACAGCATGTTTTGCCTCCTCTTTATATTTCCTGGGCAACCCACAAGCCATAGCTCTGGGTCCAGTGCAGAAGAGGACAAGTCTCGGTGTTCCCAGCTCCCAGAATCAGCCAAAAACTCGCACAATCCCACTTCTACCTATTTTATTTGCATTTGATTAACTTGTTGTTGCTGCCATCTAGTGCATAAAATAAATATTGCAAGGGAAGCTGCGTGAACAGGAAATTCTGAGCCAAATCAGAATAGGAATGTAGTTATTTCTATGCAGCCAACTCAGGGCAGAATAACTTGTAATCATGATTAAAATGTGTTCACAGATTGAAATTGTGGGTGATGCATTTGTGCAGCAATCAAGTGTGCAGTGAACACACCTTTTTAATGGAGTAGGTAAAAAGTTAACATTTCATTTATTTACATTTTGATCTGTAAACCCCTTTATTGGATTAAATCTATCATAGATAGAAACACAAAATCCGGACGAGCACTTGTCATTATTTCAGAGGAGCCCTGCTGGATCAGACCACACAGGTCCATCATCAAGTCTAACATTCTAGTCAATTCTTGTGGACAGGATTCAACTATAATCATTGTGCAGTAAGTGTGCAAGCACCATAACCTCTACTTCTGCAAGGGGGCATTCCCTACATGCACCCTAAATCTGTTCTGGGGGTTAACCCAAACCTTTGGACCATGTTTGGGGGCAGCACACAGGTGGGGGAGGAGAGAAGGAATGGCTTTTTGTATATGTAGAAGTTGTTCCACTCACACAATATTTTAGTTGAGTGCCAGCCTTTAAATACTTACAGCAGGAATGGCCAAACTTGGCCCTCCAGCTGTTTTGGGACTACAACTCCCATCATCCCTGACCACTGGTCCTATTAGCTAGGGATGATGGGAGTTGTAGTCCTAAAACAGCTGGAGGGCCAAGTTTGGCCATGCCTGACTTACAGGCTGCCTTTCTGGACAAAGTCCTCTCAAGGTGGTGAACAGCAATATAAACATAATCTAATTACCCTTCTGGAATTTGGGTTCTAGTGCATTACAATAATTATATGGTTAAAAAAATGTGCTGTAGGTGTTGTAACAGCAACCGTCCATTAAAACCGTGTACGCAGTTTACTTACAGCAGGTGTGGCTGTTCTTCACTAATGTTCCCAGTCTAAATGCCAGCCAAAGGTCCTTTAATTTTGTCTCCTTTGTCTTTTGATTGGCTTACATCAGGAGAACTTGTCTGGGCTGGAGTTGCTAACATGTGGTTTTCAATTACGTTGGAGTGCTATTTCTAGCTCCTTGCAATAATGAATAGGAGAGAAGAGGTCCAGTGACCTTATGATGGCGTATACGCACGCAGGCATGTCCAACAGGTAAATCGTGATCTACTGGTAGATCACTGGACGTCTGTGGTAGATCACTGGTAGATCACTGGCTCCCCCCAAAGAAACTCAGCAACTTTGGCTCCCCTAAAAAAAGTTCTACATCTTTGTCCTGAAGCCCCCCAAACAGGGCTTTCCTTCCTAAAAAAAAAAAGCTCAACTTTGACCCGAACCCCCAAAACATGGATAGCTTTCCTTCCTAAAGAAAGCTCAACAACCTCGACCTGAACCCCCCAAAAGGGGGTAGATCACTGCCAGTTTTTAACTCTGTGAGTAGATCGCAGTCTCTTGGAAGTTGGCCACCCCTGGATAGTAATGATGCTGAAATACTTACTGCTCTGGTTCATCATATTAAATCCTCTAGCTCACAATGTGTAGCTGTTTTCTGAATCAAGTCAGTGCTTAGATTATAGGAGAAAAGGAGGGAGAACCTTACTGAAATCCCCAAACCTGGCACCCCACCTGTGACTCCCCTCCCCCAATTTTAACCATTCACAACCCTCCCCATAGCTTTCTGAAAAAAGCTCTAGTGTGGCAGCATGTTTTCTGGAACTCAGCATTTCATTGCATTGTTTTTCTGCATGCTAAAATCCATTTTGCTCACACAAGCCTACCTAGACATGTGATTTTATTATGTACATTTGCTTTTGAAACTGGGTTGACTTTAACTTTTCCTCAGAGTATCTTTAATAAAAACTACCGGTAATAATAATTCAACTTTATTCAACTTTATTTTGTAAAAATTGTGCTATGACGTTTTTGGTAATTGTTTCTGTAATATTAAAACATGCAATAAAAAATTATTATTTTTTTAAAAAAACTTTTCCTCAGAGTATCTTTAATAAAAACTACCGGTAATAATAATAATAATAAACTTTTGCTCAGTAGACCCATTGAAATTAATGGACTCGTTAGTCATCATGACCGTTAATCTCAATGGGTCTCAAAGACTGGGTGTGCGAACAGCCCCTCTTTCTGCTCTTGACCGTTCGAGGAGTTCCTGATCTGCTATCAGTGCAGAGGACCCTTCAAGGGGAGGCTCTGCACTGAATTCAGGGACCCCCATCTACTTCTCCTCAACCTTTGGGGTGCTGGTTCATCCTTTGAGGACTCAGTGTTTGGCACGAGGTCAGGGCTAGGAGTGACTGATACTTAGATGTTTCAACAGAAAATGGTCAATAATTTTGGGGCTAAGAAATGTCTACACAGGTGTATGGGGTGTTAGGGGAGGGGTAGTACCTCAGGGGGACAAGTCATGCACCTTCTGTGGTAGTTTGTCCACCTTTGGTCCCCCACCCAGCTCTCACCTGTGGCTTCTAGAAGTTATCGGCATGTGACAGCGACCACACCCTGGGAAATGGCTTTGACTAGCCAGCTAAACCAGGTGAGAGTAGCCTATGGGTCTCAAACCCTCAGTGAGTTAGGGACTTCTCCTGCATGTGAAGTCAGGCTGTGGCAGATTGAGTGGACGAGACCAATAGTGGGTCCAAAGATCAAGGAGGCAGTTTCTGCACATGCTGTAGAGCAGGCATGTCAAACTCTGGCCCTCCAGATGTTTTGGAACTACAATTCCCATCAGCCCTAGCTAACAGAACCAGTGGTCAGGGATGATGGGAATTGTAGTCCCAAAACATCTGGAGGGCCGGAGTTTGACATGCCTGCTGTAGAGGGAAGTGAGGGGGCTCGTCAACCTAGGTTGCTGAAAGCTATGAGATTCAGGTGAGGGTCACATGACTGCTTAATCCCAGCAACTATATAAGGGACCACACTGGCCTGCCTCCCCCCCCCCCCAACCTTGAGACAATGAGCCCAGCCACCTTTTATTCAGTCGCTTAAGCACTACACTACAGCATGGCCATAAATTGGTACCGCTGAAATATACACCCAATATGTAGCAAAGGAGATTTATGTTACTGCTTTACGAAAGAACACTGAGTTTTATGAATGGACTCTGTATTTTGTGAATTACCTACGAGCCACCAATAGGGAGCTATAGAATCAGAAGGCAACCATTTGGGTGAAGTGAGGGTCACATGACTTGTCAATCCCAGCAGCTATAAAAGAGGACGGCTTATGGTCACCCTGGTGACTGTATCTGTGAACCCCTGTTTCCATGGAAGACTGAGGTCATGACCACATATTGCAATGAGGCAGCACCCCATAGCATAAAACTGTGCAGGAAATTAAAAATGCAACTCCAGCATGAAGTAATGGAAATTAAACCTTTGCACCCTCATTCAGCTGACTGGAAAATTTAATCAAGTGGCACATGTGGCCAATAATCAATAGCAAATATTATTATTTGTACAGCTACTTTAGGTGGGTTATCTAGCAAAACATGATTGAATTTGTAACGCTGGCTTCAGAAAACTTCAAACACACTTTAACAATGAATCACGCTGTATAAACAATAACACTTTCGCAGCAGGGGACACCGAATACCCTCTATCCACACAGGTAAACTGGGGAGATTGCCCAGCAGTGAAGAAAGCCTGAGACTTTTTTAAAAACAAGAAAAAAAAGCTATTGCTTAAAAAGTGCTGGCAATGACTGAGGGTGACGATTGTGACTTTTAATATATCTGTCCAGTGGTGGAGCACAAATTTTGCATTAAAAGGTCCCAGTTTCAATCCTGTGTTTCCAAGTAGGGCTGGGAAAGACCTGTTTGAAATCCTGGAAAGCTAATTGCCTGTCAGTGTAAACAATACTGAGCTAGATGGACCAATGGTTTGACTTCATAAAAAGCAACAGGTCTGGAGCCAACGGGTGGCAGGCCTGGGCACTGGCCCTGGGGCTCAGGATGCTTTTCAGAAGCAAGGCCGGGCTCTACCCTGGTTGGGATGTGTGTGTGTGTGGAAAGCCCACTAACAGCACAGCCCTCCAAAGTCTGGTGATATTAGGTAGCTTCCTTAAGTTCCATTGGTCCACCTATAATTCCCTGCCACTCTTGTCTAGTCTGCCTGGCAGCATCTCAAGAGCTGCTGGGGCTAAACCAGGAACATTTTCCAGCTTTAGTGGATGTACCCTGTATATTAACTTTTTTGTTGTTATTATTATAGTTGAATGCTGCTCTCTCTCAGATTTTAGATCTATTTTCAGAAGACGCGTCAGTTACTCCCCACAATCCCATAAAGCCAAATTAATTTAAGAGGCTGGCAATATACATTGCACTAAACAAGGATACTGATGTTAAGGAACATGGCGTTTCCCCACAGACATCAGCTTATGAAAATTGTAAGCATTTTTCCAATTTTCCAATTAATAAAGCCCATAAATCACCGCTTCTTATGTAACTGGGGGTGTCAGTGATAAAGGATGACTTGGAATTTTATGTATTTTACGCTAGGTGATAAAACGTCTATGTGAAACCGGACTGGACCAGAGAACAATGCAGAGAAAAACAACTGCTTGGCAAATTAATCCAATTAAAAACTAGGGGGAAATGAGGCAAATTTGTTTTGTTGTATTTAATACTAGAAAACTTATTTACAGACATTAGTTTACAAGACATTTCCTCAGGCTAAGTTCTTGTTTCCAATCAAACTTCATATTTAACGCTGTCTGTCACTGAGACAGCTCCTGGACATGCAACCAGACCGCTCCTTGATAGGCCCATGACAGGGCCGATGTGATAATTCGCTTTCAATCCCCTTCACTTTGCTGTCTCATTATGCCTAATCTACCTGCCTGCAAGATCCTGAGGGGAAACAGTGACCCTTTGAATCAAGAAAGTCAAATAGTCCAGGCTAGAGTCTGAGGTACAGTTCATAATTGTTGTAATTCCACAATTAAACAGAAGGCAATGAACTCAAATATAGAGCGTATCAGTTTTTTCTACCTTTTATCAGAAAGCAATTAATGCTGTCACACAAGATTCACAACACTGTGCTCTTTCTGTGTATGCACAGGTGGGTAAGCTATGGACCAAACATGAATATGGCAATATATATATACTGTACATAGCAACATGGTTGTCAAAAATCTAGACACAGGGTTTCTCAGAAACAGCTTTGTATAAAATAATAAAGATGGGAGGGCATCCCACCACTGATATTAACTGTTCACCTGGTGTTTTCCCCTCAACCTTTCTCTCTGTTAGTGTGTGAAGCTGCTCTTGCAAGCCAGCTGATACATAATATGGCCCATTTTCTGAAGCAACCGATGTATAGGTATGGAGGGGAAATGAAACATATTATACTTCCAATTCACGTGGCATATAATTTGCAATGTTCAGGGTCCTCACATGAAAATATAACAGTGTGTATAGCTTTTATTTTCACAAGAAGCTATGCTACATAAAAAATGTAGAAAGTCTGGCTGATGCATGAAACTATTTCAGCATAGCATTTAGTTGAGGATTAGGTGCTTCTGAATGGCCTTTTCTTTCAGTTTCTCCATAGATTCACTTATCCTTTGTCCAAAAATGTTGTTCTGAGTTTGAATATACCAGTCCACAATGTCTCTTATATCTCTGAAAAAGGATAGAGGAAAAAGTTCAGGACATGAAACAAAGCGAACTAGACTGTTCCTGGAGCAGCCAGAGCTAGCACTAACCAGAAGTAGCTAACATTTGGCAGAGCATATTCAAACGATTGGGAAGAGAGGAACCTGTTTGGAAGTAAAATGTCTGGACTACCATACTCAGACGTCTATCACAGTGTTTCTCAACCTTTTCTGGGCAACAGCACACTTGTTTTATGAAAAAAATCTCGCGGCACACCACCCACAAAATGGCGGTGGCAACGTCGCTATGGTAACGGAAATCACGGAGTTATGCGCCCAAAGCAGCCCCACTGGTATGAAAAGCCTGCCCCTGGGACTGTGAAAGAAAACCCGAAAGGAAAGACTTAGCTGATCCCAGGCAGCGAGTGAGGACGGCGAGTGGAGCCAGGGAGGCTTCTCAGCTGGCTGGCTGGCGGTTGGAGCGCTCGCAGAGCGCTCCTCCTTAGGGTGGTGGCCATTTTGACCGGGTGGCTACCGGCAGCCCTCGCGTCTCCTTCCTCTGACTTCCTATTGGTCCCTGGCAACCAATCAGATTCGGCGGTGAGCTCCCAGCTTGCGCATGCGCGGTAGAGCCCGGCAGCTTCTCCGTGGTGCCTCTTCTCGGCGGCGGCTTTCTGCGCTCCCTTTCCCCCACTGGAGCCGCTGCTACGCGTTTGCGGCGTGGGTCCCTAACGGTTTTCCCGCGGCACACCAGCCGACGTCTCGCGGCACAGTACTGTGCCGCGGAACACCGGTTGAGAAACACTGGTCTATAATGGCCCATATTCTGAGTGCGTCCAAAAGTGCATCACACAAGCCAAACATACACAAATTTTGGTATACATACAGAAAATCCAAGGGCTACTGAAACCGATGGAATATATTCTACCAACACCACTTCATTTTTCATTTATTGAATTTATATACACCGCCCTATACCCGGAGGTCTTAGGGCAGTTCACACATTATATATTTGTTTATATTGTTAGAAACTATGTATTGTATTTATAACCACTCTCATAGATAATATATACATATCCAGTACATGTGGACATGTATACTGACTGTAATCCTACGTATAATTCATGAAATTGTAAATTCTGTTGTTTATTCTTATGATAATAATATTTCATATTGCGGCTTAAAAACCAAGAGCCAGATTGCATAAAACAAATACTGTGGACAAAATTATATCATACCAAGACTGCAAGAAGAGCTGTGTAATGTTCTATACTTTCCTAATTTATTTCCCCCAATAAAGCATACATATATATGAATTCTACCCTCTTGCCCTCAAATCTTCAATCTAATCTCCTTTAATGCAGGCAGTAGTGGGGCTTAGTTCCTATAGAGTCCACAGAATAATGGCCATTTAGTAGCCTTTTTGTATCCATCAACAGGGATCATTACAGTTTCTACTAGCAAAGCAATACAATGTCTATTCAAATTCACATTGTTCACTTACCTGGATACAGGTGCAGTACTCACAGATGTGCAGGAGGCAGCTTTACCCTCTATATTTGTTTCACTAGAAAGAGAAAGTAATTCTTAACTACTGCAAGGATCATAACAGCCTTCAGAAGCGGATCTCAGTTGCGTACAATAGGAGTAAGGGCAAATGGTATGTTTAATGCATGAATGCATTTAGCACGCCTGTTTTTTTCTCAGTAGCAGTTGTAAGGTAAAGGACCCCTGGATGGTTAAGTCCAGTCAAACTTGACTATGGGGTGCGGCACTCATCTTGCTTTTCAGGCCGAGGGAGCCAGCATTTGTCCACATGGTTCATGTGGCCAGCATGACTAAACCGCTTCTGCAGCAATGGGACATTGTGACGAGTGCCAGAGCGCACGGAAACGCCGTTTAATAGCAGTGGGGTGGTGGTGTCAGAGGGTCAGGACCATGGCATGCAAGCAGGGAAGGGGTTAACCTTCCCCCATCCTGTGTTCTCAGTGAAAATCCTCCTGCTTCGAAGCTGCCATTTCCCCTGGGAGGGAAAGTGTTACTGCTACTGACGGCTATGATAACTTATTCCAGTATAAACGGCAGCATAGGGTGGGAGTGATTTTTGTCTCATGCTATGGTTCTGATCTTCCCTCAGCTGGTTTTATTTAAACGTACAAGTGAAATGTATGGTCCCAATGCTGATCTTCCATGGTTTCTTTTCTTTTTTTAAAAGGAAATAAAATGCTTTCATGCATTTAACACACTTTATGCCTACTCTAGCCCTTATCCTTAAAAAGGATTGCAGACTACATCTTCATACACTAACTCAGATTAATAAAGCCAATTAGATGGATACACAATCCAAGGGCCATTCTCACCATCATCTTTGCTTCTCTATATGCTTGGACTTAAGAACATATCAGCTTAATTAGGGCCTACATGCTATAAATAGGTTTGGTCAATATTATGACGTTTATTGCTTCGCTACAGAAATCCAAGCAAGCTTGAACCGAACTCAGGCGCAGTAACCGGCTTCCAAAGTACAAAGGATTGTTTTTTAAGCAGAACAGTTCTGCACAACCTGAATGCTTGCCTTCCCCGCCAACTGTCAGTCCAATTAAATCTCAGTTTCGATCTCATCTGTTATTTCCTTACAAGGAACGGCAAAAAAAAGAAACAATTCAAAATAATTGTGCATTAGGAACTGTGCTGTATTATTAATTCAGGGGTGGCTAAAGATGACCACCAATGATATTCATCTACTTATAGAGGGGAACAACAGCCGAATTTCACTTAGATATGGTGGCCATATTTAAAAAAAAAAAAATGCAGACAGAGATTTCTTGTTTTGGGGGGAGGAGTTGTTGGTTGTTGAACTTTTCTTTGCAAAATCTAAAAGAATAATGTGCCCTTTTCAACTATTTTTGATGAAATTCACCAAAATCTACACTACCGACATGTGCTGCCATACGTTCTTAACTGCTGTGTGACATTTTGTTGTAGGGATGTGTGGGACTCCCAGTTCCCATCAGCCCCACCTAGTATGACCAATGGTCAGGAATAGTGGGGGTCGTGGTCCAATATCATCTTAGGCCAGGTGGTTCCCTCCCCATCCCTCTAATGGGAACAGGCTTACCTAACATTCTTTTGTGATCTGATCTCATCAGATGGGAGGTCCGTCTGTGGAAATTCAGCTTTTACCATCTCTGGTATAAGCAATACTGGAGACTCCACGCCAGCCACTCTGAAGATGAAAGTTGACAGTTATTTCATTGTTAAAGTTGTTTGAGAGTATGTCTACTCAAAAGCAGGTTCTATTGAATTCAGTGGGGCAGTGAAGGCAGGATGGTGTTGCGACCTTGGCTTCCCAATGATGTTGCTTTTGCTTACCGAGAGGGAGAGGGGTGAGGCATGGGGAGCTGAGTGGGGTGTGTGGGCACAGCAGCATTGGATTGACTCTGCCGCCATCTGCGCCCTCTAGATAAATGGCAGAGACGCTCACCCTTGGGAAGCAAGGTGCGCAACATTGCCCTGCCATCAAACACTCCACTGATCCTGCTGCTCCCAGGAGAGAACCAGGAGAGAACCAGTGTGGTGTAGTGGTTAAGAGTGGTAGACTCGTAATCTGCTGAACCGGGTTCGCGTCTCCACTCCTCCACATGCAGCTGCTGGGTGACCTTGGGCTACTCACACTTCTTTGAAGTCTCTCAGCCCCACTCACCTCACAGTGTTTGTTATGGGGGAGGAAGGGAAAGGAGAATGTTAGCCGCTTTGAGACTCCTTCGGGTAGTGATAAAGTGGGATATCAAATCCAAACTCTTCTTAAGTGGGTTTAGGATTGTAGCCTAACTTGTCATTTTCAGCCTTTAGGAACAAAAGCATCACGCATACAAGAGCAGCCTTGTACGCCTTTAATCATACACGTACACGTTTGCGATCAAATCCCAGCGCTTGAAACACAACAAGATTGTTTCAAAAGAACAGTGCAGAGGAAACTTACTCATCAATTACATTTTCCTTATCACGCTCTGGTAAGTCATTCAGTATTGGAGGTACAGCTTTTGGAATCAAGACTTCATTGTAGGGATCAACGCTGCGGAAGACAGAACCACAGTGATGCATGTAGGAGAGAATGGGAGAAACACAATCTACATCCTCTCCATATTGTTATCTTTTCATAGATAACTATAACAACCCCTTTCAAACGAAAAAAAGGAATATGTAGTGTGTGTGTTGTCTACATTCACTGTTGGGTCTTTTAAGTTCTTTTTATTAGTAACTATTGTTATTCTTGAAAATGTTATAAAAGAAACAAGAGCAAACACAATATCAAACCCATGCTATGACCCTCCGTACCTCCATCATAATCTTTAAACACATAAAACAGAGTCTGACCTTACGGGTCACATAAAACTTTGAGGGGATGGACAAAAACACTCTGCCAATGGTGTGGGTGGAAAGTGGTGGAACAGCAGTAATCCATGACTGAAAAAACCAGAAATGTGTGGAATGTGCCCGATGCGTACACAGAAAAATCAGATCAAAATGAGCCATTTGCAATGTATGAATGAGTGTTGCTTAGAAAGAGGCCCTTTGTTCCTTCAAACCCGAGTGGTTTGGGGCCACTTAAGCAGTCGATAAAAGTGGCCACAATCTGCTGAGCTAAGTTCTTCCTTTGAACAACTCTAGCAGCCAACTTCCCCTTCCCTCAACTCCTAACTGAGGAGTAACTTAGGCTTAGCCTGACCTCTACTGACCACATGCAATGCCATTTGCTGATCTGACCAAAGTACAGAGCAATGGTAAGGGACCATCTGTCAGTTGTCCTTAGTACCGTTTTTCAACTGAAGAATGGGATACGAATGCTTTGAAATAAGTTAATAGTAAACTGTAAGTGAACTAGCCTATCAGTAGCCTGTCAGGAAGCCCACGCTTTCAGACTTGTGACATTCCCTGGGTTGTTTCGGGTATACACAACTGAGGTGCAATTAACTTAATTAGGTGCTTCAACGAAAGCACTCATTCTTACTTACCAGAATGGCATTGCTATGTTGTTCAGAACAGGTACACTAGGTAAAGTTGAATGGATAACTGATGGGAATTTTCTCCAGTTGGTTAGGCCGTGAATCACTTCCTGAAAAGACCACACATCAGAAAATTCTGCTAGCAATCTTAGCCAGTAAAACAAGACAAGACAGCCACCTGTCAGGAATGCTTTGATGGTGTTTCCTGCTTGGCAGGGGGTTGGACTGGATGGCCCTTGTGGTCTCTTCCAACTCTATGATTCTATGAAGATCCCATGTCTTGGATCCCCAGTGACTTCAACAGCCCTTACCCTGTGATGAAGGAACTTCTTCTGTGTCATCGGTATGCAGTATTTTGATGGGAACTGCTTGGTAAGTTCATATTTCGGAACGGGGCAAAGATGATATTCAATGTTGCTTTCTGTGTAGGGAAATGGCTGCTTGAATTCATACAGTCCTGGGCTAGGATTCTGAAAAGGAAACGAAGGGCGACACTGAAACAAGAGCCACAGACCACACACCCCAATTCTTGCTTCTTTTGAAGACAGCCAACCAATAAGGAGCCAGGAAACTGAATAGCCAAGCCATTCAGGATGTGGCATTGAGGCCTGCCCTTTTTACTTACGAAAATTTCAAGTGGATAATCGGTTGGAGGATGAAGCAAAGCGTTGGGAGCTCTGAGGTTTAGCAGGGTGGTGTCTAGTTCATCTTCTTGTGCCTGGAGTTTTTCCTCTGACGCCGGTATTACTGGGATCAACTCTTCCTGATAAAAAGGCAGAAAGTAAATGTTCTGGAAGTGTGTCTTTCTGTTAGTTAGGTTTTTAAAAAAGTATTTATTAAACCACCAAATGCTAAGAATAACACGAGAAAAGGAAAAAAAAGAGCAACACTGGAGTGGTTTTGTTACCTCTGCACCGGTCCTCAGAATTTGTGAATATTTTGGAACTTTGTAACTGGTTGCTGCATGGTGCACACAGAATGGCTTAAATGCCATGAGGGTGAAATGCTGAGGGACCTTTGGACAAAAGGAAAAGGACTTGAAATACGGTAGAAAACCCTAATAATCCAATGAAAACTACCTAAAATGAATTAACAAGGGAATATCGTATTCATCGTAATTCACATGCCTTCCCATGATACTGTGTAGAGGAAACACTTCACATGGCAGGCATTTCAGGATCAATAGCCCTCTCTATTGACCTAGTTCTACAATTTTTAAAAATAATAATTGGAAAACTTAGAAATGAAATTACAAAGGAATTTCAGAAATAGACTGGAAAGAGAAATTGCTAAATTGCAACTCATTACCAAACTTAAAACCACGAAGAGACCTGGTTTGAATAGAGACATTGGATTCTTATCTCATTATACATGACAAAGCTTTTTTTAGCCATCTCACCCCTTGCTTTTTCCTGCAAGACCAATTGCAGTCATTAACAGTCACCAACAGGTGGTTTACCTCACCTATCAGCTAATCACCCATTCCCACCACCCTTCTGAGTAATACCCCTCCCCACCCTCTCACTGTATATAAGGGTTTGGTGACTTCTGTTTCAGTGTTTCTGAAGAAGTGTGCATGCACACGAAAGCTCATACCAAGAACAAACTTAGTTGGTCTCTAAGGTGCTACTGGAATGAATTTTTTTATTTAGAAATGAAACACTGCCACCTGTTCCCTCTTGATCATGGCTTGCCCAACATCTAGCATAAAGTAAAAAACAGGACATGACTTAGCGGCCATCTAACCTTTAAGTCATAGAAGTGGTGAAGTTGTTTAATCTTAACATTTGCAGACCTGACAGGAACTATACCGAGAACTTCAGGTGCCTGGGGAAAAAATCAAAACAGTATGTAAGATGGTATTAAATTTCCAATAGGGCTATCTGCCATTTTTTTATTATACTAGAAACCGAGAGTTCTTGAATTAATGTCTTCCAGCATTCCACCATGTGGCCTGAGCCACCACGAAGAAGTGAGCAACTCGTTCTTGATTCTTATTGTTGTGATCCTCAGCCAAGAAGAGAATTAATAATGCTAACTGTGGAAACAATGGGATTGGCTGAGCAGTAGTAAAGGCAATTTAGGCAAAGTCCCATAGCATGAAATTATAAACCTCAGGCAGTCCCACTACACAGGTCGGTAGGTGCCTACAACTTGGCATCCCTTCCAACAGCAGCGGACACATCCCTTGGGGCAACCTTGGCGTTAAATACGAACCATGGACCAACTTCAAATACAGCTCCCAAAGGTTTAAATGGAACCTTAGACCAGTGCTTCCTCCAGATTTCTTCAATTGAAATTTCCAAATTCTGGTCCCACCAGACCTTCTGAGGCAGATTATTGTGAAAAGTAACCTCAAGTACTGAATTGTACCTTCCACTATCAATCTTTCAAATGGGAAAATTTGTCTTTTCTTTTTATTAAAAAAACCAAATATTATTAGTTTTCAATTTATGTAACAACAATCTTTTCTAACGGTTGGACTGGGGAGGAAATATCATAATTGGCATTCAGGTAACCACAGGATGCTTTTTAATTGGAATCGATAGGCTTGAGTTTTATAGCCACATGTAGCGGCTGTCCAACCGAATGAAAGGAGCACCACACTCTCTTTTAACCTATTAACCATTGCTAATGTCACAGAGGCACCTACCATCTCATCAGCCCGAGACGAACTGTAAGTGGGGAATTCAGAAGGCAGCAGGCGATTTTCCGTGAGGACACAAGGCACTCTTCCATCATCACTTATTGCTAGCGTGCTGGTCGTTTCGGAACCGCTGCTTTCTGTTGAACCAGGACAGAAATGTACAAATGCTAAGATTGAGTGGGTGACAGATATGCCTTTCAATCAACAGAAACGGTGGGATACATTTTTCCCTTCGTTGCTCATTTTGACCCTCATTTTGACCTGGAAGATGCTGGCAGAAGGTGTCCCCACTTCCCAAAGTATTCCTCATGCTGTTCTGCCTAAATGGTAGCCATTGCCTTTTATGGCACAAAGCAAATGGTATGACATTCCTGTTTCTTGTTTTTACAGTACTTGTGATGTGTGGCCCACCCACAGAGGACAAGAGGAAAAAGTATAGTGCAAGCATTGCAGGGCCATGCTACAAAACCCATCTTGGTACGTCAGACTTTTTCTGGCTGTTCCTTTCTTCATTCATTTACAGCACACGAGGCTGCGCATCACAGCAGTGTGTCATGGCATCCTCTCTAATCATTTTTCACAACGTGACATGAAAACAAATATTAAAAAACAGGTTTCCAAATCGGAGGGCTTACCTGATGGGAATGCTTCTTCATCTAGTTGGTTTTTCATATTTTTAAATACTCCACGCCACACGCTTAGCACACGATTGAGCCGGCCGTGAACCACGATCTAGGAGAATCATTTAGGATATTGTTCAATCCATTTTCTATGTGGCATGTGTCTTCCAAGTCTTTCTCGAATCTCTGTGTACATAAGTCTGGAAACTGCCAAATTGTTTTGTTTTGAAGCTCCAGGCTTTTCTAGACCTTACAGCTGTGCAACAAACTCGGAAAATATATGCACAAAGAGTGCATGTGGCCCTTTAAAAACTAATTTGAATTTGTAAAAGAAGGCACAAAAAATTATAAAGCCTTTACAGCTGCATACAGCTACCTATTTGAGGCACCGATCAACATACTTATGGAACCTGTAGGAATGTTTTTTGTTGTTCTTGTGAAGCTGGAAGGTGAGGCATCCAACGGCCTGGTATAATTGCTGCAGTGCATCTGTGACTTCCACTTTCTCCTACCCATGCAGAATTAGGCTTGGCAGCTGTATGGAATGGTGGGATTGTCAAACAGCTGGCATACTGCTTCCTTTTAATGCAAACACTTTAGGCAGTGAAGCCATCCTACCCACAACATAGATTCAATCATAGTTTCACAACAAAACTGTAACTTAAAAAAATAGAGTTACAAAACACACTTGCAAATTCAGGAAGGATTTAGGAATGAGCAGCATTCCTGCAGCTGGCAGGTGGCACACCGGTATTTAACTGAGGCAATTTGTTTCAGTACCTTTCGAGCAGCTTGTTGGAACCGTCGCAGATTCCAGTGCCTGTGACACCAAGGGTTGTTGAGCAGGAGATCAAACGTGGGATGGAATTTCGGGGGCTGCACGGCACACAAAAGGGAACAGTTTCAGTCTTAAAGGGTTACAGTTAGGAATAAACGCTTTCAAGCTCTTTATTTAACAGCAGCCTGTCTATACTGGTGAAAGTATCTGCAATTACACAGAAGTATGACCCAGTGACTTCTGTAGAACTAAGGGCTCCTCCGGATCACCTGTTTATTGAGCATTCATTTCAATTTGCTTACATGGAGGTTAGACAGTGGCCGGTCTTTATGGAACATTTGTTCTGATGTTTGCAGGAAGGTTCTACATCTATGAACATTCATCTTGATTTGCTTGTGCAGTGGTGATACTCGTTCCCATTACAGCAGGGTCACAACTTGTGCACATATAACTTGTGCAATCAAGGCTTTATGTGCTTGGCGGCAGGCCAACTGGTACCGCACAAATTAAACACATGCGAGGCAGAGAGCTTAGAAGTTCTTTCCAGGCTGAGTTTTCCAGGCACAGCAAGAGCTTTTAAGCTCTCAGACTTGCTTACCAGGCTTTGGGGAAGGTTCTGCACAGGCTCCAGAGGCCTTCACAAGATCTTGGGTGGCTCTGTAAGATCCTGCGCCAGCTCTGGCAGGTAAGATTCAACTACGCACGATTCCGGCTTTACACGCCACCCCTCAGAATGTAACCCCTGCGCAGGACATGATCTTACTGTAATCAATTGTTTACACTTTTCAATAAATTTTCCCATCGCTTTCCTAACCACAAAGAGATTGATTTAATTTTAAAAGTGGATTTGTTACACCAGTGCACTTTAATCCACTTTAATTGTGCAAACCTAAATTTCCAGCATGTGAGTGAATCCTTCCAGCAAAATACAAACAGACTGGAGGCAACCTTATTTCCAAGAAGCGCACAGAAGATTACAATAATCAGAACTTCATGGTGACAACTTGTTTCATTTCTTCCCCTCTAAGTACATGCCAATCAACTCTGGGATGCATCTGGCTGAGATTTCCTTTTAAATCAACAAATTTCAGGTGGCTATTACATCCCCACACTACTGCTGCAATCTTAGGCTACCCCCGCACAACTGTTCTCCCTAATAAATCTCCAAGTGCTCACCAGACTCTTTCCCCTGTTATTTCCTATTGGCAAGAGACACCAACGAAAGGAAGTTTCCCAGTTAGGTATATTCACAAGGATTTCTTAATGCAAAGGCAAGCTTCCCTGCTGTATTCCCACCCACCCATTTGACTCTGACACAAAGACATACCTCGCCAATCTCTCGGATGACACGTTTGACTAAGACTTTAACATGCTTCCTTTGAAACTCCTTCTCCATAATAGGATCTCCCCTTTTAATCTGCCTCAGCACCATAAACAAAGATATATAAATACACACATTAGTACATTGCTGGATCCTTAATCAAAGTCTTGCATTTAGGGCTCAATAAAATTGTAGCCTTCCAAGGAACTTGCAAAATGTAAGCAGGACTCATTAGTGAGACGAGTTCTGGGTTTGATTCATAGGTTGCCACTGAAGGCGTGGGATGGGATCGTTCTCCAGATGAGACGAAGTCGTCTGGAACTCTAAGGGACAAGGTGTTACACTTCTGGATATTACGGACTGTGGTGCATTGCTTTTTGTCATACTTTGCTGTGAACTGTGAACCACTCTGAGCATAACGTATACAGAAAAGGAGTATACTGTACAAATGAAGTGGACTGTAGCTCAGTGGCAGATCATCTGCCTTGTGTGCAGAAGTTCCCAGGTCCAGTCCCCAGCATCTCCAGAGAGATCCCCTTCGGAAACCCTTGAGAGCTGTTACCAGTTAGTGTAGACCAGGCATAGGCAAACTCCGGCCCTCCAGATGTTTGGGACTACAATTCCCATCATCCCTAGCTAACAGGACCTGTGGTCAGGGATGATGGGAATTGTAGTCCCAAACATCTGGAGGGCCGGAGTTTGCCTATGCTTGGTGTAGACGATACTGAACTGGATGGACAATGGGCCTGACTCAGAATTCCTGTGTCCCTATGACTATTTGACTACGTTGAATAGGCATGTAAGACTACGACATGCTCCAAAAGGAGCGCTGGTATATTGATGCCACGGGACCACTGCCCAACCAACAGGGTACATGAAGATATCCCCGAGGAGCTTGTATAGGAGGTGCCCCCCTTCTTCTTCTGTTTCTCCCCCTGCTATACTTTTTCTTCCTGCTATACATGGCATGTGAACTCTGAAGACAGGAAACGGGACTGCACATATTATCAAAAAGATTAATGGCAGCAAGGTGCATGCTTTCTCTCAAGATAAGTCTTTAAAACACAATCCTGAACACATCTTGTATACTCTAACAAGATGGATCTATCTGCCTGCGTACATGCATCCCAGCTGTCGCCTGCAATGTACAAACCCACACAGTTCTATTAAAACAAAAATATGCCCTACCTTGTACAGTTCTACTTCTCTACATCGGTCTTCAGAACATTGCTTTTGAAAAGTTGGAGAAATTGGATCTTTGCCTAAATGAACCTGCCTGCATTCGAATCAGAGAGGAGAGAACAGTTTTCACTTTAAAGTTCAGCTCAGACAACTATTTAAAGTGGTACCTTGATTTACAAACTTAATCTGTTCCAGAAGTCCGTTCTTAAACCGAAACCGTTCTTAAACCAAGTCACGCTTTCCCTAATGAGGCCTCCCACCACCGGTGCCCTTCCACCATTCGGCTTCCATTCTTAGACCGAGGTAAAGTTCTCAAATCGAGACACTACTTCCGGTTTTGCGGAGTTCTTAAACCGAATAGTTCGTAAACAGGGCTGTTCTTAAACCGAGGTACCACTGTACTAACAAGGCTTTTGCAAGGAGGAAATCAATCCAATGCAAACATTGTGCAGATTTTGTAGATCGCCTGCCTATTGACTTGACATGGGCAAGACACAATTAAACTTGAGCACTTTTAAGACCCAGTAATTTCAACGGAATTTCTACTGTTGAAATCCACCTACTGGTAATTTCAAAATGCTTAATTTTGGCTGAATCACTCCCTTCTGTTTTTAAGTACTCTTCTGGTTTAAAGCTCTTTAAAGACTGCATTTATAGCCCTTTAAAGACCCCATTAAAGACTGCATTTGTATTGGCACATGAATGATTTACAAACCAAGATTCAACAACGAGTTGTGTCACAGAAAGAGCTTCTGCTTATGCCTAACGCCTATCTTTTGCCAGTTCCTCTACCTATTGCAGCCCCCTGTGACATATCCCTTACTGTTCCAGAAGGCCTCCCAATATTGGAGTGGGGAGAGGACTGCACATTGCAAAAGCGGAATTGCTTTCCACTAGCGCAAAACCATCACTGGATACATCCCAGTAAGTTTTTTGTTCAGTTATTGACCAAGATAAATCACAATCATATAATTTTTCACCAGCTACAAACTGGGAAGCAAAGAATAAAATCACTTTATCCACTTTTTGCAAAAGATACGCTAAGTGGTGTATTCAGCTAGTCCTAAATACAATGAGCCGTTATATATGTTTATTTCTGCTTGCATACTGTGTGAGCGCCACTCACCATTTAAGTTGGTTGGTTAGCTCTGCTTGTATGTCCTGCTTGACTTTCAATTCAAAAACAGCTTCTTTCACCTGCCTTGTTATAGCTCCTCCATCACCTTGCCCTCCTAGGACTGTAGGGCACAAATACAAACAGGATGCTCAGGAGATGGATTAAATAGCCCTTCCGTTATCACCACTGGCTGCAGTTACAAATGGTGAATTATTCCATTTAGTATGGTGTTAAAGAGACTGCAGAATGTTGAAAATGTGTGGATTATATTGCTACCAAGATCTGTTTTACAGGAGGTAGGGTCCTGAGTTTATGATGAAGCTTCGGGTGTTACGGGAATAAGACCTCGGTTCTATGAATATTTTCAAATGAGACATTCCTTGTTTACATTACATAATTCAAGATATACAACAAACCCTCTTCAAGTGGTACACAAGTGAAGAAGTGATCATATGATGACCAGGGTGGCACAGCGGCAGTATCAGTACAGAGAGGGTCTGAGGCCAAAACCATGCAGGGAGATTAATAAGCGTGGTCCTCACAAACACAAAGTTATACTGCGCCAAAGGGACCTTCAGGGTCTCCCATGCTGAGCAGTGTTCAGAATTGCAAGGCCAGGAGAGAGTTGGAAGTGATTTATTTCAACTGGGGGGAAATCCTTCAGATTCAGACTGAATGGTTCAGTTTGTTTGTTTATTGTCCAAAAATATTTATAACCACCTGTCCATCTACCGGTACAGTATAGAGATACCAGGGCAGTATCCATCCATCTATGTATGTATGTATGTATGTATGTATGTATGTATGTACAATACATCATATAGACTAATCATACAATAAAATTATGAAATTATTCATACTATGCATATTATGTAAGAACTACAATGAGACATTATTAGTACCTGTAAGTCACAGAATCAAATTAGTAAATGTAGAGATGCCAAAATTAGTCAAACTAAGCTGTGTTTTATGGTGCGAACAAGTTCCTCCAACTTCAAACCACTTTCCTAGGGCTGACTAGCCAACCTGCCTGAGGTGGATTGGGGGAGAAGATGGAAAGTGATAAAATGAAAGCACAGGTCCCTACCACAAGGAGCATACAATCTAAAAAACATCACAAGGGACACAACAGAGGAAGAGGAGGGAATAGAATGCAAATGTAAATAGGCGAAATAGTTTGTGATCACTGCACTTACACACTCAGTTTTGAACAGATCAAGTGTGTTTGCTGCCATTTCCATGTATTCTAGTCAGTCCCAGAAATTCCAGCCCTGTAGTACCACACATTACACAAACACACAATATTCAAAGTTATTACCTTCTTTTAAGTATTTAATCTTTATTTTGCCTGGTTCCTGAAGCAAAACAGTTGCCACAGCATAAGGATTTGACAAATCAGCTGGGAATCTCAAGTTTTTATATTCAATGCCCTACGAAATAAAATGTGACACATCAAAACAAACAATGGGCCCAATTTCGTTCTAACAATTTTTGCCGCCATTGTTATTTTCCTTAAATCCCCCACCTGTGGTTTTTGTAGGGGACTGCCCTGTTCTTGCTTTGGCAATGCTGACTTCTGCAGTAGCCGTGCCACTGCTTTTTGTGGAGACTTTGGTATTCTCGCCAAAACTGCTTCTTGCTTCTCAAAGTCTGCTCTCCTAGATTTCAAAAGAGACACATAATTTTAATTGTGATAGATGGAAGTACAGCTACAGTTCTGCAAAGGACATCAACCCATTAGGATGTGGTTCAAAAAACGTTGGCTTTTAAGTGGGAGTCTAAAACTTTGGATATCGTGAGACCTGAATCACTGTGTATGCTTTAGCAATGGCAGAAGCCCTTGAGACAGCTATATCTTCCACATGTGCTCAGAGCCCAGGCACCCTTTTATGTGCACAATGTGAAAATGGAGAGGGGGGTGAACAAGCAAACATCCAACCTCTCTTCTCCTTCCTTGCCTCTGCTGTTATGCTTGCCAACTGAGTTCCAATGTAAGAAGAAGGAAAGAACGAACACAATTGGGGGGGGGGAGGTGATGGCTGAGGGGCAGGCGATGGTGCTCTCAAGAATTGTTCTCTGCTTCAGATTTTAATCTGAGCCCGATCATAATTTGTAAGTTTATAAAGTTAGCCTCTTGAGACCTAGCCAAGAGACTATGAAAGCTGCCTACATTATTATGAAAACACTTTAGATTCAATTTTTTTTCTAAGTTCTAAAAAATTATTTGGAGGATGTACAGTCCCCATTTATATGACTCCAGTGAGAAAATACTAATCTCTGCTAGGGAATCAAATTTCTGTGAATTCTGAAGTGTATTTTGTGACACAGTTCTCAACTCCATATAAGTTACCAAAAATGCTTATCTTAGGATAAAATACGTTGAGAAATGCATACCCTGAGAAAAAAATGTCAACTCTTAAAAATACATATTTAACTATACATTTTCATCCAGATTTTTATTTAAATACACATTGATGCAGAAATGGGACAGAATGGAACTAGGAATGAGCACATGAAACTGACATGGGCTGGAAACGAAGACAGGTCTTTCCCTCCCTAATTATAAACATACGATGGTGAAATTTAGTCTGGTGTAAAAAAAAAATGACATTACTGTTCTCAAAGCATTATTAAAGAGTATCTCTACTGCAGCTTTTTCCAAACAAAATGATGGGCTGGATCCAAAGTTGGAGCAACTTACCTCCCACTTAAATCAACAGGAATTTGTAGCTAACCTTTTCCTCTGATTTCAACGTCGCCTAAGCACCACATTTACTTACTCATTTACTCTGGATTCAGCCTGATGTATTTATATCATCTTGGCTCATTTGTTTCTAACACGCACCCACTGCATGATTGTTATGATAGGACACCCCTTCCCAGGAAATATTATTTTATAAAGGTTTCTCAGTGAAACACACAATGATATTTTTTTTAAAAAAGTTCAAAGCAAGCACCGACTGCACATACGTGAATGTAGGGCGTGGCGATGATGTTCCTGTGAACGCACATACATAAGGTTTTGAGTTAAATTGAGAAATCCACAACTCTATTTTCATCTGGGCTGTTCCGTATTCAAATGGTGCAAATGTTACCATAATGTCTGCTTTCCCATTGGCAGGAATTATTCCTGTAGTGAATGAACGAATTAAAACAAAAACAAAAAAACAGTTAGTGCATTCACCTTGAAATCACAGCACTTTTATGACTGAAAAAAATTGTACAGAACAATCAGGGGTTTTTGGAAGCTTAGTTTGAGAGGCCTTAAAGGTGATGCGAATTTGGCAAGGTGATTGGAAATGCGAATTACTAGTATAGTTCAGCAGCTGGTGGCACTTCTTGGTAAAAACAAACAAACAAACAAACAAACAAACATGAATACCCCTAAAGTTCAACATTTTTGGAAGCATCTTGGTGCAGATAAGCTATGCCATCAGCTCAAGGCAATATGGCCCAATATCCGGGGGTGATGGGCATTGAAGTCTAGCAGCATTTTGATGCTCATAGGTTTCCTTTTCTTCAACTGGGGAGGCTGTAGCAATGAAGATCTCTGTTCTTAATTTGTGGAGTAGGGGGCAATCCTAACATCCTCCCTACCACTGATGGGGCTTTATCTACAGCCCTGCCACACATGGCAGCCACAGTGGGACTTCGGAGTGGGTGGACAGGACAGTGAGATTGGCTTGAGATCCAGAGAATTATGGGCCAGCTCGGACCAGCCCTTCCCACTGAACCCCACATTTTGGGGCTTTCCCTTGGCTCCTGCCAACCCACAAATTCAGCAGTTGGTGGAAAAGTTGTCTTAGCTGGGTGAAGGGACACTTTTCCTCATTCCACCCACCCACCTACCCAGCCCAGCATGAGGGGTGGTGGCAGATTGCACTATAATATGCTTATATATACAGTACTGTACGTGCTATTTAAGATACTAGGCATTCACACATTAATGAAGTAATTCTCCCCCTCCCAAGATTTTACCAGATGTTGGATGAACCGTAAAAGCTTTGTGAGGCTGAAGATATTCTATGTGGAACTCAAAATCTATGGGACAGCTGCACCCCAGGGGAATCACATATTCTTTACTGGAAAAGGTGATACAGGACAAAAGAATCAGAAATTATTACATTCATGTTCATTAGCACATCTGCCCACCCCTGGGCAGCATGACAGATAGAAATGTACTGAGCAGGTAAGTACAACCCCTCCTTAGCCCTGGAAAGTGACCTTAATCCAACTGTTAAACGCAACAATTTGGCTCTTTTCATGCTGGTACCGGTAGTAGCTTGAGATGGCTATTGCTCAGCAATGGAAGTCTTCTATAGAGCTATCCAGAGAGACCTGGATCAGTAATATTTGGGATTGATCATTGGATCCCAAACATATTCAGTTGTGATGCCCTATCTTTTCTGAATTGGTTGCTGTTCTTTCTGCAATTATTTTTAGTCTGACTCTGTACTAAGTGATGTAGGGCTTTTATATATAACTGAATTTAATTTTGTGTAGTTACACAAGTGGTTCTTTCCTGATATATTGAAATAATAAAAAAATTGTGGGAAACGTAAGTACAAAGAGACATGAATATGAAACCCTTGTAAAATTAATGCAATATATGAACCAGAGACAGGTGACAATAAAGTAGTATTGTTATTAAAAATAGCAATTCCTGGAAGAGAAAAAACACAATAATCTGTAAAACAATCATGTATTTAATTTGCTCTGATGCTGTATTTTTTCATTAACGTATTATCTTGAATGAAAATTTATATTGTTTTATGAAAATAATAAGAAAGAAAAGGCAGCTGTAATGTTTTCATGGGTAAAAAGCAGTCATCACCATAGTGTTTTTATTTTATATGAGGCTTGGGCAGAAGGTAAATCTTTGGGTAGTTTGCTCTAGATCAAGAAGGATTTCTGACACCAAATGGTTTAATAACAGAAGAAACGGTATAACCCGCCTAGCCCAGCAAATTCTACTGCTGAAATGACAGAAGCTTGAGATAACCAGCAGTGGGTCCTTGCATGGAAACACTGTGAGTTCCTGGACTGATAATTCTTTAATTCCAAGCATGTGTCTTTTGCACCAGGTTTTGCTCTGTGAATCTCAGGGTTCTAGCAAAAAAAACCCCCAAGAGATCCTGCAAGCCTAGGGTCTCACTGGACTCAATGGGGCTTACTTCCGAGTAGATGTGTACAGAATTGCACTGCACATCCTGAATTTAAAATTGTGTGACCTCATAGATCAGGTGTTTTTAGAATTTAGTTTTCAGCAAACTCCTCTGACAGTCACTCAGGTTGTAGGTCACTGTTTTGAGTACTCCACCCCATAAAGATCCCCACCCCACTTGCACATTGCATATATAAATAGATAACAGAAAGAAACTACATCCATTTTTCTAGACTAAGCAGCATTCATAAATAATAATAATAAATAATAATAATAATAATAATAATAATATAATAATAATAATAATAATAATAATAATAATAATAATAATAATTTATTACTTCTACCCCAGCCATTCTGGGCGGCTTTCAACAGAACATTAAAAACAGAATAAAACTTCAAACATTAAGAACTTCCCTAAACAGGGCTGCCTTCAGAAACCTGACTTCTCCATCTGTGGTCATAAGAGGTAGCATCCAGGATGGATAATGAGATACTGTTGGAACTGTTATCCAGCTCTTACTTAGTTACATCTATTGATATCAATAAGGCTTATTGACAGGTTATTGGGATTAGCCACATCTTCTCAGCCAATGATTAGACCTGTATCCTAAGCTAAAAAAGCAGCTTTGGATTCCTAGCTGGCTGTGACCCGCTTCTTGGATGCCCTATGCATTTTCCAAAAGTCAAGCCTATCTATAAGGATTTTTGCATGTCTGGTTTTAACTAGTCAAAACAAAATGACTTAGAAAAACACAACATATTCTTCACTTTGTTTTAAAAAAACATTATTATTTTTTACTCAAACTCCTCCAGCATTCTATAAACTGTTGACTAAAATCCTGTCTAGCTGATTAATAAGGAATGTACCAGTAGTTTATATGTAGTATTGCCTTGAAACTTTTTTTTTAAAAAAGGTTGGATGGAGAAGAGATTCACTGTTTGATAGGTTTTTAACATTTCCAATTTGGGTAGCAAATGTGGCCTTCCTAAGAAGGAAGCCATGGGTGGACAGGGTGAGATGGGTGTATGTGAAGAATGGAATTGATCATGGGACACAGGAGAGGTTTTTTTTAAAGAATAAACTTACTTTCACTTAAAGAGCAGGATTTGTAAGAAAATATATATATAGTTAAAAGCAAAGTGGCTCCAATGAGGATACTGCCTGTGAGTAGATGCTACACACAAACTATACCTTTAAAACACATTCAAAGCGCTTCCTCTCCCTCACTTGAATGCATTCAGGAGAATGTTTCTGGGTCCACAACCAGGGACTTTCATGCATCGGGAAGTCATAGCTCAAGGGTTTAGCATCATAGAATCATAGAACTGCAGAGCTGGAAGGGACCCCAAGGGTCATGTAGTCCAAACCCCTGCAATGTAGGAATCTCAACTAAAACATCTATGACTGATGGCCGTCTGTCCTCTGCTTTAAAACCCATAATGAAGGAGAGTCTGCCGCCTCCCGAGGGAGACCGTTCCAACTGTCCAACAGCTTTCACTGCCAGAAAGTTCTTCCTGATGTTTAGTCGGAATCTCCTTTCTTGTAACTTGAAGCCATTGGTTTGAGTCCTACCCTCTGGAGCAGGGGAAAGCAAGCTTGCTCCATCTTCCATGTGACAGCCCTTGAGATATTTGAAGGTGGCTATCTTATCTCCTCTCAGGCTAAACATCCTCAACTCCCTCGACTGCTCCTCATAAGACTTGGTTTCCAGACCCTTGATCATTTTGATCGCCGTTCTCTGTACACGTTCCAGCTTGTCAATATAGAGCATCTGTTTTGCATACAGGAGGTCCCATGTTAAATCTCTGGCATCTCCACGTATGGCTGGGAAAGACTCCCTTCTGGAACCCTGGAGAGTCTCTGTTAATTTATGTAAACAATACTGAAACAGGTGGATCAATGGTCTGATTTGTTACAAGTCAGCTTCCTTTGTTCCTATAATACATCATCTCTGTACTATAACTCTGTAGTAAGAGCACAGTGCTAATGGAAAGCATTTATACAACCAAGGCTACTGTAGTGGCAGAATACTGTTGGAATATAAACACCGTCTCTTAGAAATCTCATCAGCCTTGGAGAAATACAGCATTACAGTTGCAGATAATCTTTCAGAATAATCAAATATATTTTACAATGCCTGCCCACTGAAAGCACACTGCTATGGTAAAACCAGATGCAATTGTATTTCCTGATTGAGTTAATATCATATGAAAAGGTACTCTGTTTCGTTCCGCCCTCTCCCCAACCCGTCACATTTAGCTAATTATTTTAGCAACACATGAGAAACATTTTAATTAAAAAAAAATCATAACAGCTTACCGTTGTCCTAGAGAAATATCAGATAAATTAATGAAGGATGGAAATTCTACAGTGTTTATCACAGGATAGGCATGTAGAGGAACCAGCAATGTGTCATCTCCCTGGAGGGAAAACCAAGAAGGAAACTGCATAGACTGTTTCAAGAGATAAATATTAATTGACATGCACTGGGGTGGTTACTAACTGGCTCCTCTTGTACTACTGAGTTACAAGAACCAAGGTTACGTGGACTGCAGGAACTTTGTGAAAAATGACTGGCTTTCAATAGAGAATAATGGAGATGCCTCCCCTATCATTATAAGAACATACACAATTTGGGGGAAAGATCTTCAGTCTGATTTTATACATGTTTACCAAGTTGCAAGACTTACTTATCATCAGAACAATTCTTTATTATTTATAAAAAGTGCCAAATATATATTAGGCACTGTGTAGCAATAGACAAGAAAGGTCCCTGACTACAGGGTCACTTTGTGTGTGTGTGTGTGTGTGTGTGTGTGTGTGTGTGTGTGTGTGTGTGTGTAGGATTACGGCCTTATTCCATTCTCAAATACGAGAACATGGAAACAGATTCAGACAGCCATATGGCCAAATCAGTGTGCTTTCAGCCTAAATCAGGGATGGGAACTTTTTTCAGCCCCAAAGCCGGATGTCATTGGTGAGTGGGGCCAGAAGAAAAGTTGGCAGAGAAATGGATGTGGCTTTTAAATTTGTACAGTGGGCTACATTCTAGCCACACATGCCAGTGGTTTCTATACACAACCTTGCAGTTTGAAAGCATACCAGTGCAAGTAGATAAATAGGTACCGCTGCGGCGAGAAGGTAAACGGAGTTTCCGTGTGTTCTGGCACTTGTCACGGTCCTCCAAGTGCCAAGAGCAGTTTAGTCACGCTGGCCACATGACCCAGAAAGGTGTCTGTGGACAAATACCTGCTCCCTCGTCCTGAAGCAAGATGAGCGCCCCACCAAGTCGCCTTTGGCTGGACTTAACCGTCCAGGGGTCCTTTACCTTTACCTTTTTGCCTTATACAGAGATATATCTCTCCATCCAGGCAACCAAGAGGCATCATCACTGTTCAAGAACATATTCCAGCAAGGTACAAACATACAAATAAGGCGGTGAGAAGATTAATGGGGAGGGGGTGGCGCTTGGGGTGGGGGCTGGATATATAGACTTGGAAGGACACATTCAGCTCCTGGGTCTGAGTTTCCCCATCCTTAGCTTATATTTTGGTGGCTTTTTCAGGAATGGTGATAAATGACCTCCCCCCACCCCCCGCCTTTAAAGGTATGTTTCTAGTCCTCTTGGGGATGAGGAAATATTGAAAAACATAGAAGCTTTCCTGAAAATGTTCGGCATTCTAAGAAGCTTCATTTTTATTTTTCTGCAGCACTAAGTTGAATTTCCCATGCAAATTTCACAAGTGTACTTCCTATAAGGAGATTGTAGTAAGGAGTTTGCCTGAAAATTCTGTGTAGATAATCCATTCCAACAAAATTTGGCTGTATTCGAGTAAAAAAATGACCAGTTTTGAGGATTTCATAAAACCTGGAACCATTGTTCTTCTGAACACTTCTATTTTGTATTTCAAACCAAACCAGACACTCCTAGTATTTCCCCATTAGGTTCACATTAGACCTTTATTTACTCCTCCCTCCCCCTCCCCCTCAATTCAGTGTGTTATCTCTTCACTGAGGGTAGAACAAAATAACACAAAGGAAAGGGATGAATAATACAGACTGACAAAACAGTGAATAAAATTGAGTAATATTAATCTGTAAGATCAACCCATTATTTTTATATATCATGGACTACAACAACATATTTATTTCACTCATACAAAGTGAGGAGGAGGCCACATATACATTTTTTTTTCCTTCTGGGGTCTTACCTGAGAATGGATTCTAATGCAGTCATAATAGTATCGCCATTCATCAGCACAGAAATCAACCGTAATTGTGAAGGACAAGCCAGGGACAAGCCGTTGCTGTAAAACAGAGAAGGGTAATTTCCCAAGAAGTGCCCAGCTGCCATGTATATTGCAATGAGAAAATGGAAAGTGGAGAATTAAATGCAAATGATTGAGAAGGTTACTACTGACACTTACTATTTTGCTGTATTTGATCTGAAAGTACTTTGTCTCCGGTGGAATAACATGGAAATTTATAAGTTCGCTTGAAATATTCAGAAGTTTCTGTAGAACAAAATAAGCAGGGTTTTTTCTGCCTTTCATTTTGAGAACAAACATCTGTGTTTTAAAATCTTAAGTGACAGTCTAACTGTAATGAATTCGAATTGCTAACTAGTGAGCTTTGGAATATAGGTCCTTGACCGATCATTTCCTTCAGTATTGTTCTTATGGGTTCCACACACCCCCTTGGTGTTTGCAAAAGAAATAGAAAAGATATTCAGAAAGTGATCAAAAGACAGTGGCCGCATGTCTATATTATGCTTACACTATGGTTTAGAGACACATTTATGAGCAGGAAGGAGCTACAGCAAGTTCTGAGCACTGCTTGCTGCCCCATGGTCCAAGGAGAAGCTTTGACAGCATTTTCACGTATCCTGAATCTTGCCTTGTTATGTCTAAGGATGGAGGAGAAATCTATTTTTAAATGGATTTAGACATAGATTTTTGCGGTTCTGACCAATCGAGTTTGATTCCTAATGAATCACCTCTTGCATAAAATGCTGGCTTACGTCCCAGCCTCTTTTACACTTTCTTTTTTTTTAGGTATACATAAAAAATACACATATTTATTCATTTAAAAGTGTCACGCCCCATCCTGTACTATATTTCTGCAACATAATTGTTTATGGGCATTAATACACATGTATTTTACACAGTTAAAAATGCATTGTTATATGCATGCGCTAATTAATTGAGGAAACATGGGAGTGTATGCATATAATATTACATGTATGTGTTTAATAATACATATGATATGCAAGAATTGTTTGAAGCTTTAGAGGAACCAGAGTGGAGAATTCACTTCCTATCAAAATTAAGGAGCAAGACGGGAATTAGAAAAAAATAAATCTGTGTGGATAGGCTTGACATAGAGACTTTTCCCTAGCTGTGTTGTCTAACCTAAGGAATTGTAGTTTACCGCCAACTGCAACTAGTTTAAACAAGCCAGCTTCATAAACCATGGTTTTGAATCTGACAATGGCTTGCTCTAAACCATGGTCCCTTCTCTGGATGGCATGACAATTCGAGATCCAGTGAAACAAAAAGCAGATGCTACCAAAGTCCTTTCCCCAACTGTAGAGGAGGGGGAGGGGGGAGGATAAGAGTGTCCAAGTCCAGGATGCTCTGTGGCTCCGTTCTGCTCATGCACATCTTGCAAATAAACCATGGTTTAGCGTGATGTGCATAGGTGGCCAGTGGGCAATTTCAGTTGTAATTATTTCATTTCAGCCCGCTACCTAACAACACCATTATTACTTACCAGCACTTGTTGGTGATGTTGTTCCATTATATACCCTCCAAAGTGCATGATGGCAGGTTTAGCCTGTATGACATCATTTCTTACAAGCTTTCTAAAAATCTCTGAAAAGGAAAAAATAAAAAGAATGAAAGAAGTCAAAAGCAATAATTGGTATACTGAGTCAGATCAGCTGGATCAGAGCTCAATTGAAGTTAGCGGTGACTAATGTGTTCCATATATTTTAATGAGGCCTAGCTGTGATTAGCTTAGGTAGATCGGTGCCACAGTCTAGTCAGCCTACCTTCTTTGTAGAAAAAGCTATCAAGGACCTGCTCCCAACCTGTCCGTTGCTATCAGCCTCACCACACCAACCCAGGTGGGCAAAGGATTTCGCAGCCATTCTGCCTGCATAGCAGCAGTGTATCTCTGGATTGCTTGGCCAACCAGTCAACTTCGTTAGCAGCAAGACTGAAGGTCTTTCAGATGACCTATTTGTTGAGCATTCAGGGAGATTAGATAACTTTGGTTGATTTAATAAATTTGATTTGTTTGCAATTTGTTTTGCAATCTGATTTGTTTGCAAGGAAGTGGCATTGTATCAAAGCAAGTATTACTTCCCACACTATCCAATGCATTGCCCCATCTCTTAGCTGCTTCCAATAAGTTTAAACTTTTAGAAGAGTGTTTTTGTGCAAGACCTTCCAATCAACTATAACAGCACAACCTGGATTTGTTGATAAGAACTTCGCACCCCACCGAAAACAGTTAACATTTGGAAGCACCCGGAGGCCTTCAAAAACCTATAAATCAACAAGTCCCGCCTGCATAAGAATATCCAATCACCTACTGGATTCCACAAGGCGATTGGGGACATCAATTGCTTCCTTAGTATCATCCACCAGGCTGTCCAAAAGAAGAGACTGCAGTTTCTCAGGGGTTTCTTTGGTGTTGCTGAAGTCTTCGGAACAGGCAGATTTCACCACTTCCATCCTCTTGTAGTTAATACAACTTCCCAGGCATGAAAATGATCATTCCCTGTAATCAAATGCAAAAATATAGTAGTACATGTGAAAATCCTACATGCACAAACACACTTGTTGTGCAAATTCCTAGTCGAAAGTTCAATTGCTGCTGCTGTGGATGACACTGTACACAGCTTGCTGAGCATTTCCAAGGAATCACCCCCCACTTAAAAACCAACAATTGCTTTATAAACAGGATATTAGCCTCATTCATAATGCCCATAACAACATGCAAATAACTCCACTAATTATACAAACCTACCTGCCCATGTATATCTATGTAATTATTTTATGGCAGGAGAAAAGCCAAGCAACAATTTTATAATGACACTTCCTTGTTTAGTTGCCTGAAGGTGATTCTCACGTGGCATACACAACAGGCAGGGGGCTTTTTACAAATCTGGTCTATAATCCTTCCTTCCCCAAAACCACTCATCTGGAAACAGGGTAGACACTGAAGGATGTGTCTGGTTTCCTCAGCAGGGGGCTGAAATCTAGACCCTGTCAGATTGCTACATCTCTGCTCAGAGATCTGCAACGACTACTGGTTTGTTATCAGGCCAAATTCAAGGTGCTGCTATTAGTATAAAAATCCCTTAACAACCTGGAGCCAGTTTACTTGGAGGACTGCCTCACCAGTGCTATTTTTCGAAAATGAGAGAGGGGTGGTGGTGCTGGAACTCACCATGAACACCACCCACGTTTTCTCAGAATGGCAATGGCACCCACCTGAGAAGTGCCAGAACTGAGTTCTGGCAAGTTTCGGCTGGAAAAAAGCCCTGGTCGTTTGCAATAAAGTATGTGCCTGCTTCAATCTATGGAACTGGCATTTTTACAAGTGCCATATGACATGACAATAGGCACCTTTGCTGTTATTAATTCCTGCTAAATACATTTCTGTTTAGGGAGGCCTACCCAAAAATGTAAACTTGATGTTTACTTAACTATGTAATTATGGGAGGAATTCAATGTAGCACTAACCAGACTGCTGTCAACGCAAGCGTTTCTACTTGCCTGATGGAACAAACGGCCCTCTCTTCCCCTGCTGTGCTGTTATTGGGGTTCTCCCAACCTGCTCCCCCAGAGCCAACTTGGGGGGAGGAGAGCGAGGAAAGCCCTAATGAGTCAACAAAGTCCTTGTGCAGGATTCTGCTACCAGGACTTGTTAGCTGTATCCAGCCCTTTGTTTTAGAATGCATTTTTTTTAAACTGCTGATTTCTTCCTATACATACATAATACATAAAATGTTGAGCTGCCATTGTGCAGCTCCCATCGGAGTATTGGTAGCACCTCATCACAATCCTGGATTTGCATGAAGTCAGGAAAGGGGATGGGGGGGGGGAGAGAAGGCAGGTTGCCAAATTAACAGACCTAATAAAAAATTACTCAAAATAAAGATTAAGGAGAGAATGTGATGTCTTTATAAATTACATGGAAAAAGAAGGCTTCCAGAGCATCGCTTGGCTTAAAGGTAAAGGTAAAGGGACCCCTGACGGTTAGGTCCAGTCGCGGACGACTCTGGGGTTGTGGCGCTCATTTCGCTTTATTGGCTGAGGGAGCTGGCGTACAGCTTCCAGGTCATGTGGCCAGCATGACTAAGCCGCTTCTGGCGAACCAGAGCAGCGCATGGAAACGCCGTTTACCTTCCCACCGGAGCGGTACCTATTTATCTACTTGCACTTTGACGTGCTTTCGAACTCCTAGGTTGGCAGGAGCAGGGACCGAGCAATGGGAGCTCATCCCGTTGCGGGGATTCGAACCGGCGACCTTCTGATTGGCAAGCCCTAGGCTCTGTGGTTTAACCCACAGCGCCACCCGCGTCCCTCAGCATCACTTGGCATAGCATAGACTAAATCCCACTGGCAATCAGACTGTTTCTCCAAGACTTACCATCTAAATACCATCTGTTTAAAAAAATTGATTTACTAAGTATATTCCTGGATAGCAGGAAGTAATGATTTGAAATAAGGAGTCAAGCCAAAGCTGTGTAAAGAAGGCTTGTACTCCCTATGTAGAAGTTAATTTGAAAATATTTGTTTTTTGAAGTTAGTTATCTATTTTTTCTTTTTTTTTTCTTTTTTTTTCCATTTTATTTATGTATAATGGGTGTATCTATGAGTGTTTGCAATAAAGAAACGAGAGAAGGCAGTTTGCACCATAGCAGTGGTTCTAGGACAGGAGAAGGGAGGTAACACTGAGAGGGGGGAAGTGGTGGTTTAAAACAATGGCAGAAGTTTGAGTAAAGCAGGGATAGAGGAAAATTGTGGTTTTAAAAACCAACAGTTTCTGGTGAAGTACTATGGAATATTTGAAGGGGCTGCAAAAGGAGGGAGCAAGAGGCATGGGAATGAGGTTGAAGATGAAAGCAGGGGCATGAAAGGGTCTGAAGAATAGGAGACGGTGGCGGCTTCATAGCTGGGGAAAATGTAGAAAGGGTGCTTAGGAGTTGGGATGAGAGGGAGGAAGAAGATTCAGGAGGTTCTTATGGTATAAGAGTGGCTGGGGAGACCCAGCCAGATGGGCGGGGTACAAATAATAAATTATATTATTATTATTATTATTATTATTATTATTATTATTATTATTTAGGCATGAAAACAGGGGTGCAAAACAGGGCTGCAGAACAGAAGGGAGAAGTGGCTTCAGAAATGGGTGAAAAGCAAGCTTAGTAGTTGCATGGGGAGGAAAGGGTTAAATGTGGGGGGCTGGCAAGGGGAGCGGAGCATAGCCCCTAGTTATTTATATTTAGGAAAAACAATTAGGCCAATTTATTTTTAATCTCTGATTTTATCAGTATTCTTAAATGTTTGTTTGTTTTCATGTAAACCGCTTAGAGGTTTTGATGTTTAAGCAGTATATAAATCCGGTTAAAAAAAATAAATCAGTATCACAAGGGGGATACCAATATTCTCTCACTAATTGTTTTGGAGTAACTGCTGCTCACATTAATCTTCTCCATACTCAGTGATACCAAAGCAGATTGCCCTTGAAATCTCCTTATAAGTAAGTAAGTGCTTAACCCTTTCTATGGTTTAGGTTAAAATCCTTTTAATAGGATTTTGACAGGATCAAGTCCCATTGATCAAAGCCGGGCTTACCGGTACTTCTGAGTAAACGTAGTACAGTACTTAGAATCCCAAGGAAAACAAATGCCCTTTCCGGCAGATTTATTTATTTATTTTGTTTTAATATTGAAAAGCCAGAACTGAAAACAAGAACTGTGTTTGTCTTCCAAATAGAGCAAAGGCCATTTCTCAGCAAACAATCTGACATATCAGACACACAAAGTAAGACTTCATCACAGAAATCCAAACAGCAATGTTAATTATAATTGCCAAACTTCATTAACTTTAAGAACCTCATAATGGCTCAAATGCTTTCGAGTAAGTCAACAATCCATAATTCTGCCACATAAAAGGATCACAATTCAGATATACTCTGATGCTTAAGAAACAGGTCCTGACCAAACAAATGTAATGTACAGAAAGTTTATTTTCATCCATCTCAGAATGTTCCAGGAAAGGAACATGAGCTGCTCTCAAGGTCCATCTGATTTTTTTTAGAGTATGATAAATTATTCTCCTCTGGCAATCTTTTAAAAATATCTTAATTTTCCCAACTTCCTCTTCATTTGTTAGACATTAATATGTGGAGTTATAGTAACGGCATTTCAATTCCCTGCTTTAAATAACTTTAGAATGAGCTGTTTACCTAATGAAGACAATTACAAAAGGCAGCAGCAGCTAAGAGGAATTGCAGGTCCAGTTGAAGTAAGCAAAGTTATCTAAATGTAAATAGAGCCTGGGGCTTGCCACAGAAAATTAAGCAATAAACCGTCTATTGTGTTCACAAAACTTCATCTGCTGGGCATCTGTCACAGCCAACCCCTTCATGACATCGCAAAACCAGGTCAAGCCTTGGAACAGAAAGGGAGAGAAGAGGAGCAAATCTTTTGGGTGGAACTACATGTTATACCAGCAATGAATGTCTCTGGATGAATTTGGGCCAGACACTCCAGCTCAGCTCAACCTCCCTTTGTATAGTGGGATCTCAAGAGAACATGGACTCTTAAAAAAATACAAGGATGGGACAAACTTCCATAGGTATTTCTAGAAGAGTGATAGCCAATCATTTGGGCAAGCACACTAACTCCACACTATGCAGTATTACAACTCCAATCCACACTACTAAAGGTAAAAGGTAAAGGGACCCCTGACCATTAGGTCCAGTCGTGTCCGACTCTGGGGTTGCGGCGCTCATCTCGCTTTATTGGCCGAGGGAGCCGGCGTACAGCTTCCGGGTCATGTGGCCAGCATGACTAAGCCGCTTCTGGCGAACCAGAGCAGTGCACAGAAACGCCCTTTACCTTCCCACCGGAGCGGTACCTATTTATCTACTTGCACTTTTTTGATGTGCTTTCGAACTGCTAGGTGGGCAGGAGCTGGGACCGAGCAAAGGGAGCTCACCCTGTTGCGGGGATTCGAACCGCCGACCTTCTGATCAGCAAGCCCTAGGCTCTGTGGTTTAACTCACAGCGCCAGCCGCATCCTACAGTGCATATAAAATTCTCCTTGTACCCAGAGACAGGTGTATCTTTATCAGAAGGTCAGCGGTTCGAATCCCTGTGACGGGGTGAGCTCCCGTTGCTCGGTCCCAGCTCCTGCCCACCTAGCAGTTCGAAAGCATGTTAAAGTGCAAGTAGATAAATAGGGACCGCTCCAGCGGGAAGGTAAACGGCGTTTCCGTGCGCTGCTCTGGTTCACCAGAAGCAGCTTTGTCATGCTGGCCACATGACCCGGAGGCTGTCTTCGGACAAACGCCGGCTCCCTCGGCCTATAGAGCGAGATGAGCACGCAACCCCAGAGTCGGACACGACTGGACCTGATGGTCAGGGGTCCCTTTACCTTTAGGGCAGCACTGAAGAGAAAGGAACAATAGCAGGCCATTATCTAAGGCCACAGGACCTCTTTCCAGCACCCTTGTTGAAGTGCACCACCAACACCCCTGCCCCTTATGACACCCATGCCACAGGTTGGTCACCTGTACTTGACAATCTGCTGCCTGAAGCAGTAGACATGTATGGCCCTCAAACTAACATTTGCAGACACATGTGTGCGCCCAGGCGCCATGTTGGCAACCCCTGGGTGTTGTCTGCAGTTGCTCATGTAGAAACTCACTACAAGCCAAGTTAGTGGTTAAGGAAGCCGATGAGGCCTGAGCCTGCATAGAGAAGCAACCCAATTCTCCAGGAGCTAGCCGCCTGGGTCATAGCTGTTTCTAAAAAGGGCCACATGCCAAATATTTAGTCTACAATGCAATGGGCAGTGGGATACCAAGGGTGGCACTAAGGGGGTGTCAGGGTGGCAGTGGAGGCATAAATGACTATCAGGCTGTGGAAAACTGGTGTCATCAGTGGATCAAATCCCTCAGCTTTGTTGAATTAAACTAAAAAGTTTTAATTGGGTTCTGAAGAAACACGCAATTAATTGTTCCTGTGCTAAATTTTATGATGCGGCTTATGCAAACCGTTATTTTGAAGAGGACACTAGGAGTGTGTTTGTGGAACTAAAGGTGGCGGGGGGGGGGAGTAGCCTGAAAAAAGTTTGGGAACCATTGCATTGCACCCTGGAATAGACAATACTGGGACAGATGGGGAAATAGTTGCAATGACGACGACGACGTCGACAACAACAACAACCCCACACCCTCGTCCGCTGCATCAAGCAGGGGAGTTTCTGCTCTGACAACGAACCCCCTGGCAAACAGCAGCCTGCTGCGCTTGCAACCTGCCGGGCCCCCAGTGTAAACCTACCAGCCCTTCCCTTCCCTTCCCCGGCTCTTCTGGGCTCAGGGACCTACCGTGCGTGCGGGTCACTCCACGCAGCCCAGGGCCAGCCGGGTGGGCAGTGGGGGGCTGAGCGGGGAAGGGGCATGGGGAGGGCGAGGGGAGCAAAAAGAAGGCGGTGGCACCCTTCCCCTCCGCACGGAGTTTCTCCCTCCACCTCCGTTGCTAAGCCGGTCGCCAAGTCGCCGTTCCGAGGCACACAGCACGCTGTGGACCGTGCCATTCTCGGCCCGGGGGGGGAGAGGGGAAGCGAGGAAGGGAAGCCCGCCAGGCAGCAGAAGGCTTTTCTATCTTCCCCACAGGTTTATGCTTCAAGCTGTGGCTTTAGGTTCCTTTAAAAAAAACAACACAAAACACGTGCTTGCTGCCTCGGAAAGGGTTTTCAAGACAGAGGGGGCTGTACCATTAGTTTGAGCAGGTTAGTGAAGTGAGTTTGGAAGGGAGGATGAGAAAGACATGGGTTTCTCCTCCTGCGCTTGTACTTTTGGAAGCTGCTTTTAATGAAAGGGCTGGTGTCGTGCGTTGTTTTCATTGCAATTATTGGTATGGTTTCAATAGATTAATTCTTTCCATGGCTAATTGCTTTTAATGATTTTGGGGGGGTATTTGGGGTACTTATTGTTATCTGTAAGTTGTCTTCCAGCATGTTAGTGGCTTTATTTACCGGGCTTAATCTGAATCAAGAGTTAGATTCTGGAATTGGTTTTGAATCGCAGAGCCAACCCTGGAATATAAGGAATGAATACTACTATTACACGTAACTGCTGCGGCTGAGCATGGACCTGGCCTGCCTTTCAATTCTGATGGAAGAAGGGCCGCAGCCCAGTGGGACAGCATCTGCTTTGCACGCAAAAAGACGCAGGTTCAATCCCCAGCACCTCCAGGTTGGACAGTGAAAAGACTTCTGCCCCAAACCCTAGAGAGCTGCTGCTAGTCAGTGTAGACAGTACTGAACTAGATAGATCAATGTTCTGACTTGGCATATGGTAGCTTTTGATGCTTCCGTGCATATCAGCCGCCAGGATCTGCACACCTAGGATTAGAAGGCAAAACAGGGGTTTCCAGGGTTGGTCAGATTATATCCCCCCCCAAAAAAAAGTGTGCATGCACACGAAAGCTCATACCAAGAGCAAACTTAGTTGGTCTCTAAGGTGCTACTGGAAGGATTTTTTTATTTTTTATTTTGTTTTGACTATGGCAGACCAACACGGCTACCTACCTGTGACCTCCCCTATTTTAGGCATTAATTATTGCAAGTATTGTAGCTCCAGGGAGCCTGGAAGCTTGTCAGAGCTTCTCTGATGATCTGTAAGAATTGTAGGGAGTTTTCCATGCAATACAGCTTGCCCATCAATCCCAATTTCCGTCTGCAACCTTTCCCTGATATATAAGAGGTTGTTCAGTTGATGAAGGGAGGTGGAGAGGATTCAGCTGGCCCCAGAATCCTTTGCAACATGCAGCAGATCCACAGCAGACCCTCAGGGTCTGACTGATGTAAAAAGCAGGCATTGAAGGCATAAGGTTTGCAAAACCACTGCACTAGAAGAAAACAAACCTGCACCTTTAAAAGTTATGTGCAACAGTCCCCCGCCTTGCTTCTACATATAACTGTAATATGATAAGCAGTGCCTTAGCTGCATGTTATATCAGTGCCGGATTTATGTATAAGCTAAACAAGCTATAGCTTAGGGCCCCACTCTCTTGGGGGGCCCCCAAAAAAAGTTAAAGGAAAAAAACACCTGGATGTACATTTCCAAAATATAAGATAAAAAACAAATAAAATAAAACCTACATACAGCAACAGTGTTTTGTGTTGTGTAGGCTCCTATGATGTAAGTAATCAACACAAAAAACACCAACAATTTGTTGTTGACAAAGGACAGCTAGACATATAAAGGGCTCCATTACCTTCAGTAGCTTAGGGCCTCATCAAACCTAAATCTGGCCCTGTGTTATGTGCATGACGTGGAAGTTCAAAACAAGCAAGAGGAAAGCGCCTTGCTCCCTGTAGTATCTGACAATGACCTTACAACCTGAAGGTGGAACTGCTGCCTCATATGCCACCTTATAACAGAAACACTTCTGACTATTATGATGCCTCCTTGCCTTTGCCAAGGGGATGTGGCTGGTGGTTAATAGCCAGCCATAGCAATCCCAAGCAAACAAAAGTCTCATTAATTTGTTAGTAGACTACCTGTCTAACTCAAAAATGAAACACAAATGAGAAAGTTAAGAAAAGGGGCAGTGAAAGGTAACAGGAAAGGAACTGTGTTGCAGTAGGACATTGTAATGGTGAAGATACAAGCAGGCAAAGCAGGTTAAAATTCTGCCGATGGAGACGGAATCTGGTGTCCTGTTCCTTCTCTCAAATACCTGATCTCTGGAATTTTCCAAAGGGCTTCATGGCTGGGATCAGGAGGAGAGAATGGTCTTGTGTGGCTAAGTGTGCTTCCTATTTAGGCACCTGGTTGGCCACTGTGAGAAGAGGATGCTGTAGAAGATAGGCCATCGGCCCAGTCCAGGGCGCTCTTCTTAGATTCTTATGTTAAATGCAGGGCAAACATTGCAGAAAGGTGAAGCTTCATCAGCCACATCACCAACTGTCTCATGAACCATTCCTCTGCACCAGATGGAGCAAAGGTACTTTGCCAATATGGATGTGAAACTTTGATGCACCAGTTGTGTTGTGCAAGGCAGAAGAATTGCCACAAACCAGGCCTTTAAAAAGTTGGGGGGCGGACAACAGGGATTTTACAGGGCTAGCTCTTCCATTGGGCAGAGTTGGGCAGCTGCCTCATATGCTAAGGCATGCAGAGTGGACAGAGTGTTGTGTGAGCTAGACAGCTTACCCTGTGCCTCCTAAGCTAGTCTGCTGCCCTGAGGTGCAGTAGAGAATGCTGTCCTGTTACCAGTGTTTAAATTAGTCCAACTGCCAGATTGGTTAGCTTTTCAATATGGAATCAGGGTGATGGAAATCACCATCTTGTCCTTTGCGTGACACATCAAAATGTTTTGGGCTGGTCAGGCAGGGAAATTGCTGGACCACAGTAGTTCTGCGGTTTACTAACGTCGTTCTGGATTCTTCAGGATATCTGAGGGAGCAAATCATCTCAGTAACTACAGATGTTGATAATATTAGCCCAAAGTATATTTAATATGGTCTTGTAGCATTATAAGAAAAAAGAATGCTTCTAATTTAATTCTACATTAGCCTTTCCTTTTTTTTCTTTTCCATTTGTTGTATTGCTGCACAGTGATTAACATTTTGTGGCAGATCAAATATCAGAAATGCAGGCAGGTAAAAACGTTCTAGAGTGCAATATCCCCTTCCTGGACATAGCTAGCCTTTTTTAAATGGGCTACTTGGGCAGCAATCCTGCTTTAAAAAAAGGATGTGGCATATACCAAATATAATCAGTGCAAGCCAGCAGTAAGACACGACAAGAGCGGGGGCTCAGGTCTGTAGTCAAATTTCACATTTGATAATAAGCATGTGTGTTCAAGAGGTGGAGGCATGAAATGCATAATCTGTATATGTTTGATTTTGGTCGAGGGCTCTGAAATGACTTTACCAGGTTATAACTCTGCTCTCTCTCCCAAAAATCAATAATACAAGGATGCAGTTTTGTGCACTATTACTTAGATGTATAAGTCTTGAATAAATGTGAATAGGCATGGGCTGCACATGTGGCAGCTGCCTTACTTTTTACACTAGATCAATATAGTTGTCACCATATGTAGCTTCCAGGGAGTACTTGCATCCCTACCCACGTGTGTGTGAACAATGAATCATATTCCATATACCCACCCACTGAAGTTTGCTCCTACTAAAGCTCCGCAGGAGTGGAGCTTTCATTTCCATTGAAGTTAGTCTCTCTCCATCGGTTTTCCCTTGTGCTCTCCGGTCAGTATTCCAGGCAGACATTAGCAGAGGCGTTTGTGTCAGCTTGAATCCTGTTGTGCAAAGCTCTCCCCCTACCCTGCTAGGATTTTTTTTCTGTGTGCCCACCTGCCTCCTTCCAGTCTCCAGAACATTAAATTCTCTCTCTCCTCCCTTTGACATATTTCTCTTGGCTCCTGTGACATCTGTGCTAGAACTTTTCTTGCTGCCCTTACCGTGGGAACGTAAAAGATTGACCTTTCCTCGCTCAAGTGCCGCGATAACAATGAGTAATGAAAGGGGGCACGGGTGACGAAGATATCTGGGGCATGGACTGCAGAGTTGCCTGCAGCGCAAGGTGTGTGTCAAGCATCCTGCTTCAAAGAGGCGCCAAGAGCCCTCCTGGGACTCAGTAACAGAAGCAACAGCACTGGCGAAAGATGAGGCGAGCTCAGACTGAGAGAACCTGCTGAGGATCGCCCCTTGAAATGACTTCTGATCTTGCATCTGGGAGATGAAAGAGACAGACAACAGCTGAACATGTGGACCATCGTAATAATAATCCTTTCCTCTTCGACACTAACTGTAAGTAACCAAAGAGCCTTGTATTATTGTTTTGCTGCAAAAGCACACAAAAGTGCATCCACTGATTTGTGAGAGCCTGGTTGATGCACTAAGGCTATGATCCTATACACACACACACACACACACACACACACACAAAATTCTGTGGGAGTAAGCCCTACTGAACACCAAGGATTTTTTCTTATTGAATAAACATACCGGTAGCACTGTGGGATAAAGCTGGAAAAATTCTGAGTTTCACTCCCCAAGAAGAGGACATGAAACTCCTTAAAAACTTAGAATAATTGTATGTCCCATATTGTCAATGCTGAGACAAATGCTACAGAACATTTGCAAAGGGGTGAGGAGAGGTTTAGAAGAGAGATTAGAGTTTAGTTCTTTTAGGGGAGCACATTCACACTGGCAGCTTCAATTTGGGAATGCATGAGATTTTCCTTGGAAAAAGTTTCTTTCCCTCAAGGTGTGCTCAGTGGAAAAGTAAACTTTTCAGACCATGTAGCACAATCTTGTCCTCAAATAGTTTCTGTGTGCTATGAGGACTAGAATGCTTAAATGCTGTGTATATGCAGAGGGGATTAGCTGAATGGATAGTCTCCCGATTTGTTCAGTCTATAAACCTAAGTTTTATGACAGCTGCTTTCTTTATCTTCATAAACCATATCGAGACAGCTGCTGGTTAAAAGCATATTTGCTTATGTTTTATATAATCATTATTGATTGTAACTGATACACTAAATTATATGAGAAATAAATAACTTTGTTGACATACACCTGTTCAAAATTTTATTTCTTGCTTGCTTGTTTCCATAATGCAATGTTGCTCAGTTGGGGCTAGAGGAATAAATGTCATGTGGAGATGAGCAAAACATTAAAAAAAAACCAAACCAAAATTTAAAATATATAGAGTTTGTAATTAAACTTTTTTTAATCAATCCATTTCAAATATTTAAAAAATTAGGTATCCAATATTATTTAAGGATGGGTAAAATTATTGCTCAGAGTACAACAGTGTATCAGACTATTAGTTTGGAAACAAGGGTATTGTTTGACCTGTGTAACCAGATTTTCATATTCACACACACATTTCTGCCAGTTAAATTGCTTAGCTTATAACCACAGCTAAACCTGTTGTCACGAAATGAAGCAATGACTCCCATGGATTGCCTTTGACTTTTGTGATTATAACGCCTTACATTAGTTTTAAATGTGATGTAAAAAGAAGTAGCTACTTGGCACCGATTTCCTGAGATAAAAAACAACCTATGCAGAGCCTACGTTTCCCCCCTCCCCAATCTGCAAAATTATGGGAAATTGGCACATGACTGAGCATGGATTAGCCATTCTGCTTGGGATAATAGGTGCACTGAATGAGTGATCCACTCAAATCTCTCTTGTGGTGTGCGCACACCACGGCCACATACATCCTAGAGGCCTAACAATACAGTGTTCAAAATGCTTCACATATATTACCTCAGCAGTTCTTACTGCTGCAGATACAGGGGGGGGGGCTGAGATTAAGGATACATTTACCCTCCCATTTACAGTGCTCTCGCTGCATTTCCAGTGTTGGGTTTTTAATCTGTGTTCATAGAATGCTGTCCGAAATCCATATCCACCCTGTACTTTGTTATACAACTTTGATGTGCTGTTTCACATCACACAAATAGCTGTGAACACATTTGCATGCAGTAAAAACATGAGAAAGCCCCCTGGTGTGTACACAGACAGAAACCGAATCTGACACAATTGAAGCCAAGCTGCTATGCACAGCTGGTAATGTGAGCACATCCTAAAAGACAGTGGCTTCCCTGAGGGAATTTATTGCTGAAACAAGATTTGAAGCAGGACTTCTTGACATACGTCTTACAGGCTTATCCACCACAGAACATCAGCTATGCCTCACTTACTCTCTGTAACTTTTTTTTAAAAAAAAATTTGTTTGTTTTAATTGAAAATACTTCAATGAAATATAAAGTGCAGAAAAAAGGAAAAGTGAGGGGGAGATAAAAAACAACAAAAATATATCTTAAAGTGACACTGACACACACACACACACACACACACACACACACACACACCGTTCATAGGTTGTGAGTGATGTCATATCGCCAACTCATTGATTAGTATCGTATCTTTACTTTTCCAGTTCTTCAATATCAATCTCTTGGCCACCATTAGGGCACGCAGGATCCATTTTTGTTGTCCCCTTGTTGATTTCCATACAGTAGGTAAATAGTTCAATAGAATATTCGCCACTGAAAGATTTAACTTTTTCTGCACAGTCATAGCTACACAATCCAGCACTTTCTCCCCAAATTTAGTAACTAGAACACACATGTCCAACAGGTAGATTGTGATCTACCAGTAGATCACTGGACGCCTGTGGTAGATCACCGGACGCCTGTGGTAGATCACCGGTAGATCAGTGGCTCCCCCCCAAAGAAGCTAAAAAACTTTGGCTCCCCTAGAAAAAGCTCAACATATTTGCCCTGCACCCCTAAAATGACCTGAACCACCAAAAATAGGGCTTTCCTTCCTTAAAAAAGCTCAATGTCACTTTCCTCTTCCCTAAAAAAGCTCAACAACTTTTACGTGAACACCCCAAAAGGGGGTAGATCACTGCCAGTTTTTAACTATGTGAGTAGATCACAGTCTCTTGGAAGTTGGCCAGCCTGCTGTAGAACACTGTACAAACATATGTTCCAGAAAAGCATTGTCCTTGCCACATTTCCAACAATGAGCTATCTTAGCTAACCCTTTTTTTACACAACCATAAAGGAGTCCTGGCTGCCTGCAGGAGAGCTGTGCCCCTTACCTTTTTCAGTCATGTTGCTTTAGCTACTTTTTAAAGCGCTCCCTTGTATATAGAATGGCAGACTCAAGCTGAATAAGATCTGAACCCATTACGCTAGAATAATAGAACTGTAGAGTTGGAAGGGACCATAAGGGTCATTGCAACCCCCTGCAACGCAGGAATATTTTGCCCAGCATGGGGCTCAAAGCCATGATCCTGAGATTAAGAATCTCATGCTCCACCGACTGAACTATCCTAGCTGACCAAAATACGCATATGCTTACATTTTCTGACATGTTTATATCCAACAAGGCAAGGTAAAAATCCTCCTCTCTCATTGGAACTCATCTGGTTTGGAAACAAAACAGAGCGATCAGACTACTTTAAGTCATGGCTTGGTATATATATATATATATATATATATATATATATATATATATATATATATATATATATTCTGGTTTATTTTCCATTTCAGAGCTTGGACGCATAGTTCTCAAAGCATGTAACGGGGCTTCCTAGAGACACACAGGTGGCTGTGAGGGAATTAACATGGTCTATCTACCCTGAGGCATTTTTCCACCAAAGATGGTTCCAAGCTCTGTTCTATGTCTGCAGACAGAAAGGAAGCCTTTTTTGTACTTGCTGTCATCCAGGAAGCTCCCTCTTCTAAAATGCAAGGCTAGTTGTCAAGACTATTGAGAGTGTGGCTGTCAATTCAATTTTCCTAGCCAAGAGTGTTAATGGTTCATGATGAGTAATAGTTCATTGACGTAAGGCCCAATGTCATGAGCCATGGCTGTGGCCAACCATCCCCACATTTTGCTTCCTTTTCCTAGTGAGAGCCCAAGAGCGCACCTTCCTTCTAGGTGTGATTGTGCAAAGTTTGAACCCCACCCTCCCTTTCCCAGTTTTAGGCAATTGCAAATTTGTGTGTCTTTAGATAACACCTCCTGCTCTTTGTCAGACTTCTCTGGAATCTGAAGCAAAGGGGCACCTTTCCTCCTGTGTTTCCATCTTACCCTCGAGTCACAAATAGGTTAGGATAAATATTATGATTTCTATGCTGAGTGACTGACAGGTAAGAGAGGATCTCCCCTCCTCCTGTCATTGCCCAAATGACCGGCCAAAGAAAAGAAAGAAGCCCTTAAAAAAATGCAAGAAAATAAACCCAAGGATTAAGTGTGTGTGTGTGTCCACCAGCCGCCTCTATAATCTATCAGATATATCCCACCCCTTCAGACTGGCCCCTGAGTGTGACAGCCTCTCTGGCACTTGCCATAGGAACCAGTCCAGGCCATCTGAACATCTTATGGTTTAAAACTGTACAGATTACAGTCAGGCGGGTTGTAAATGTTTTTTTTAATAAATAATAAATTTAGGCTACATTCTCTACACTGAGAGCCAGTGTGGTGTAGTGGTTAAGAGTGGTAGCCTCGTAATCTGGGGAACCGGGTTCGCGTCTCCGCTCCTCCACATGCAGCTGCTGGGTGACCTTGGGCTAGTCACACTTCTCTGAAGTCTCTCAGCCCCACTCACCTCACAGAGTGTTTGTTGTGGGGGAGGAATGGGAAGGAGAATGTTAGCCGCTTTGAGACTCCTTCGGGTAGTGATAAAGCGGGATATCAAATCCAAACTCTTCTTCTTCTTCTTCTAATCAGGAGGTGATATGTTCAAGCTATAGGCATGTTTATGCAAACTTAAATGAGCTGACCAAAATGCATACAAATAATCTATTTCAATGTACTATTTGGTCAACTTCCAGCCCTTCTTTATGGGCCAAGGCTAAAATGAAACCCCAATAAGAGCCGTAGGCTTGTTTGCAGCATTTAATCTGTTTACCTGTTGCTTTCCTGTCTCTGTTACTACTAACTGGAGACCTTTCTGAGACCGATGCAATGTATGCTGTCTGCAGTTAAAACTGGCCAGTTTTGGGATGGTTGCTATAGCTGAGCAGGACTGGCTTTGTTAAGACTGAAATAGACACTCCCCATTTTGATTTGCTGTGTGCAGAAAAGAACAAAACAAAAGAGCAGAGGGGCGGGGAGGTGATAGAAATTCCACACATTTGATATCCTGAATTTTAGCAGGGCTGTTCCTGTCTAGGTTGCCTTTTCCACTGCCAGCTGTGAGAGATTTCCCCTCTTGCTTCTTCTCTCTCTCTTTTGTGTGCATAGTTATCCTGTTCCGATATTGTCCGAATGGCAAACGGCAAGGGTTCATTCATTTGAAAGAGATTTTTTTTTTTTTTTAATGAAAGGCAATCGAAGGAGCAGCAGACCAACAAATCCTGCCCACACATTTTCAAGAGCTGGCTGGGTTACCTTGGTATCGTAACCTGATGTGTTAATGCAAGTTTACAATGTACATTAGATTAAAAGCATTAGATAAATGTGCAGATGGCATGGAATTTGCTCAAAGCAGTGCAAATCAAATACCATATGCGCTAAGGGGAAACAAGGATATCCTTATCCCGCTGTTATAGGACAAAGCCCCGGTGTGCTTTCAGCTATACCTGCTGCAGGTCGTGTCAAGCTAATCTGGGGTGGCTTTTGTATAAACTCCCTCTAATTCATGAACATATCTTTTCAGTGAAAGAAGCTGACTTAAGCCCTTTGCAATCTAACCCTGATGGCATACACTTTTTTTGTCAACATGAAACTGGTGTAGTTCAGCTGCTTCCGCTGAAATCAGTGGCTTGGGAGAGCCCCAAGGACCAGATCCAGTGACCTGGAGGGGCTGCATTTGATCCCCAGACCCGAGATTCCCCACCCCTGCTCTAGTGAGTTCAAAATGAGCTCAGAAGGGCAGGCAAAACGTCAAATGGCATTCTCCGATTTTAACATGCTGCACTGTTAGGAATACATCTATTTCTATAACTGTATCCTGCCCATAAACCTTTATGTGGATGTTTTGTAGGGTGTATGTTTGGATACTGACCAATAAAAGAGCAAATGCTTTCTCAACTAGCAGGTCAGAGCCTTTATTTCATCATGTGAAATCATGAAAATTATGACAACAGAAGAAGAACTCTGCAGCTTGGTCCTCTCCAAGGAAGAAGTGAATGCGACAACTGGAAATGAATCTCTCCGGAGTTTAGGTAAAACTCTCTCTCTCTCTCTCTGTACATACATACATACGTATGTATATGTGCAGTTCTACTCTCAAATCAGTCCTTCCTATGAGGCGATATTATCAACTTTTCTTCTCAGTCAAGAAATCCTGATAAGCGTTTCCACAATGGAGGTGCAAGGAAAAATTAGGCTGATGTTGTAGCCATGGGTTCACTTGTGGGACTCATTTCCAAAACAGAGATTGCAGGCTGAGAAAGTCCCAGTCACTAGAGATACCATGATACGCATCAAGGATTCTGGAATGAAGAAGCAGTTGTTTCTTTTTGTCATCATTGTTTTTGATAGAAAATTAGACTAATTTCAGCCTCGTTTCACTCATATCCTGCTTTTGCGCTTCTTGTATAATGTTTGAAAAAAGGAAGCTCCAGTTTCAAAAATTTCAGTGTTGCATGGAATCAAATCTAGTGTGCTCAGAGAGTATTGTATTTAGTAGCTAGACTAAAATATTTCCCCCTACTATGGTGTCCAGGGACCAGGTGGCGCTGTGGGTTAAACCACAGGCTTGCTGATCAGAAGGTCAGTGGTTCGAATCCCTGCGACGGGGTGAGCTCCTGTTGTTCGGTCCCAGCTCCTGCCCACCTAGCAGTTCGAAAGCACGTTAAAGTGCAAGTAGATAAATAGGTACCGCTCCAGCGGGAAGGTAAACGGCGTTTCCGTGCGCTGCTCTGGTTCGCCAGAAGCAGCTTTGTCATGCTGGCCACATGACCCGGAGGCTGTCTTCGGACAAACGCCGGCTCCCTCGGCCTATAGAGCGAGATGAGCACGCAACCCCAGAGTCGGACACGACTGGACCTGATGGTCAGGGGTCCCTTTACTATGGTGTCCACAGAGACCTGGGTGAGTGAATGTGGGTGTGCATGTTTCAGGTGGGATAAGGAATGGTTGACTTCTGGGAAAGAGATTTCAGAACAATGGCTGGTTGAAAGGTAGTATTGATCTGTTTCCTCCTGGTCTTGATTAATGACATTTTATTAATATAGTCATTTCTTAAATAAACAACACAGTGTCCTTTCCCTTCCTGTTTATCAGTGAGGTGAAGTCTGGCGATAGTCATCCAGTGGATGTGTGGGAACCTTTGACATTAATGGCCCTGTCTGTCATCTATCTGCCCCCCCCAACTACGCTTTATCTCTATATGCCGTTGGCATCACGGGGGTCCTCTGTTAGGAATGCCAAATACCTACTTCAGAAGATATGTATATGGGGCACAATAGCATACAATTGAACAAGATCACTTCTCCCTTTTCCCAGCACACAGTTTCCTTCTCAAATGCCCCTGGAACTGCCTGATTAATGCCCACTTGGCTTAGTTAATGGATGTCTGTAGGCTGCCAATTCCTGTGGTGTCTGGGCTCTACATGAAGCAGGCCCAAGTAGTCTAAAACAAAGTATGAGCATGTGAAGATGCAGAATAAATAAAAGGAGCCCTTTGTATTTTTGCACCGGCTGGAAAACACTTGTAGCGTCGGGTGGTGGCGGTGGCAGCAGAGGGAATGATACGAAGCGTTGCTATACATCAGACACTGCTGCTTGATACATGGTAGGTTTTTCTCTTCCTTGTAGCCCCTGCAGTGCCTAGATGGTGCCAAGTGGGCTGCTCAGATTAGTTCGCAGTGAGTAGAGCTGCCATCTAGCCCCTCCACATCATCTCAAGCACTGGTGTCCAAAATTCTGGGGTTTGCTCAGGGAATCAGCCAAACTGCTTTCATCTTATGCCCCTCTCTGTGCTTTTCCAGCTAATCTGACAGAAGCAGGGAAATGCACTAGAGGAAAAGCTGTTCTGGACAGTGTGTGTGTGTGTGTGTGTGTGTGTGTGTGTGTGTGTGTGTTAAAAATGATTGCTAATGCCTGCACAAATCTGTGAGTTTTAAACTTTGAGTTTCCATCACAATTTGTGACTGCCCTAGAGAAGCCACAAGCTTTCCTAGAAGATACTGATCATATCCGCTATAGGTGTAACAAATGGAAAATGAGGCATAGAAATGTACTTAAAGCAGGGTTGAGGAACCTCAGGCCTGGGGGTCAGAATGTGATAATTCCTCTTCCTTGTCTGGATGGCGTGAGGTATGTAACAGGTGAAATTTCAGCAATTGCATTTTTGTTGTTGTTGTTCTTGACTCCTAGACAGATGCCTTGGAATGTGGGATAATATAACCTGCTGGCTGTCTTCTTCCATTGGGCAAACAGTTAGCGTTCCTTGCCCCAAAGCCTTCCAAATGGTAACTGGGAAAACAGGTAAAACTTAAAACATAACACTTCCATAGGCACTGTCTGATGCCAGGCTTTCCTTGTACCCTGTCAAGGGGTAAAGGCTGAGTCCTCAGTGTAACGCAGGCTAGAATATGGTTTGCAATGTACTGTTTTTCTAGGGAAAGGTGCATGTGTAGAATCTTACCTAGAATCTAGGAGCTGCTTCCAGAAACGTCTGATGCTGCTATCTTAGCCTTGCACAGAGTTATTATTACTATTATTAATTAAATTTATATGCCACCCTTCAACCAAGGATTACAAAGGGGAAAAAGAAAGAGGTAGAAAGTCAGGTCACAGACCAAGAGCCCTTCTGGGGCTTGGCTTAATGGATGTTGCTGGACGTCCCATAAGCTGATTGGCATCAGGAGGGATTTGCTCCTTGTCTATTCCCCTGTGGGGCAATTGCTGTTCGCCCCAGGCGAGCAGGTGAACAGTAAATTTCTCTCCAGGATCCCATTCAGATCAGAGTGTAAATTCTGTAAATGTTACGTTGGCTTTTTCTTTCTGTGATGTCAAGCTTGGGGTAAGATAGGCAGAATTTGACAAGCGGCACAACCTATTTGGGTTTTTTTGTTTTTGTTTTTGTTTTTTTAAAAAATGTAATTCCTAGACTAATCCACCATCTATCATGGGCAACTGGTTGTGGTGGTTGTATACATAAACTCTGGATTCATATGCAGTATGGCACTGAACACCAGCTGCTGGGGAGCCAGAATGGGAACGAGGGCTGTTGCCTTTATCTCCTGCTTAAAGGATTCCCAGAGGCACCTGGTTAGCCACTGTGTGCAGCAGGATGGTGATTCAGATGGATCTGTAGCCTGAATCATCTTCTCATGTTCTTGTGCCACACCTGAAGAGAATCTGGACCGAGATCTGGGCTCAGATCCCAACAATGAAACTTTTTAGCCTTGGCTTCCTATCTGCAAAATGAGAAAAATAATGGGTTGCCCTCAGAGTGCTTCTGAGGAAACTGCTTGTTCATATAGATATAGATATAGATATGGATCTATAAACACACAGATACAAGTGGTAATTTCCCCTTCTGGTCCATATGAATAAAAACGAAGCATAATATAAACAAGGAAAGACAGCTCCTGCCTGATGTATTTGTTCTACCGTGTTTTCATGGAGCCACAGTGAAGGGTTGCTTTGGATAAGTACATGGCGGGTGATTAAGATCAGCGATAAGCTAAAAACAGATTAAAACCCATGTAAACATTCTGCATATTTGGGTAGGCTTCTTGGGGGGGGGGGGATGTTTTTAGCAGGCACCGAAAAGAGTACTGGTACATTGAAGGTGCCTGCCTGATGTTAATGGATGGGGAGTTCTAAATAGTGGGAGCTGCCACCCTAAAATACTGATTTGCTACAAATGGGTGTTATGTGGCACCTCTGCAGTGCCAGTTCTGCAGATTGTAGCAGTTGAGTGCATGTATATAGGGTAAGGTAAACTGGCTCTTAAGGGCTTTATATACTAATAGTAACACCTTGAACTTGACCCAGCAGCAAATTGGCAACCAGTGCAGGTCTCTGAGCACAGGTGTTCTATGCGGACACGGCCTCGCTCCAGTCAGCAATCACGTTGCACCATTCTGCATTAACTGCAGCTTCTGGATCAAGCTCAAGGGAAGCCCCACATAGAGCGCATTGCAGTAGCCCAGTCTTGAAGTAACCAATGTGCGGACTACTGTGGCTAAGTTTTCCTGGTGCAGGAACAGTTGTAGCGGTTGTACCAGTCGCAGCTGCAGAAAGGTGCTTCGAGCCACTAAGGTTACCTGAGCCTCCGTCGACAATGCTGGATCCAGAAGCACCCTTTCTAGGACTGGCAAGTGCGTATCAGGGCAGGGGGCGTGTGGAGTCTGACTCGGGGGAGGGGTGCAGGAGGCAATAATCAGAGGCAGGCGGAGGCTGGTGGAGCACCAGATGGGTTGGAAGAAGAGGAGGAAGATGCAGATCAGGCAAGGGAAGGGCCCACCTGTTCCCCCACCCTCTCCTGTCTCCCAGAACCAGGAGGGAACCGAAAAGGGATGAGCAGAGGAAGTTTCCATGCTAGCACAGTCTCCAGCTGCGTGTATGCAGTCCATCAGAGGAAGGTACATAAACTGGCAGAGGAGGAGTGCTCCTCTGTTGCTACAACTGCTCCCCAGAGTGTGGAGCTGTAGAAGCAACAGGAGTCACTTAGCCACAGAGCCCCTGTCTGGCCAGGATTCAAGCTCTTCTGGTTCTTCCTCACCCACTTCACCACTGCATCCAAGGACTGCACAGCCTCTCCCAATCCAGGTGTTAGGATTCAGCACCTTAACAGCCTGCTTGAGAGGGTCTGGAAAAGGGACACAGAGCAGCTTGTCACCTGATCGCTGGGAACACTGCAAAGCTGCTTTGGACTACAACTCCCATCAGCCCCGCTGGCTGGAGCTGAGACGGATGGAAGTTGTTGGTTCCAGAGCAGCTGGAGGGCACCAGGTCAGGGAAGACGGACAGCCTCTCCCACCAGCTGCCTGCAGATAGATAACTCAGCCGCTAGAGGGTGCTGGTAAAATTGAAACAACTCAGCTGTTGGCTTTTTTTCTTGCTGTTTTGATTTGTTATGCTTGCTCTGGGCTTTATTGCTTTACTGAAGAAGGGTGATAGGAAAACCTTTAAATACATATTGATCAATCACAGCGTTGGCCCAAGACATTTTGGTACCGGACGTGAACCACAAAATGGCACCCCAGCCTACCTATCAGGGAAGAGTATGAGAAGCTCTGTATCAGGAACCAGGAAGGAATAAAGATCTATTTGTGATGTGTTCCTTGGAGGCCAGATATGCTGCCCCAGTGGATCCTGCTGCCCAAGGTGGTCGCCTCACCTTGGCCCTGATCAATTAGTTACATTTTAAACAACTTGAAACCTAAGTATACTTAGAAAGGAGCCAGTCTCATTGAACATAGTGTGACTTACTTCCAATTAATATACTTAGGATTTAACTGCATACCATTTACTATACTATAGGTGACTGATGCTAGTGCTTTATGGTTCACAGCATGCCATAACAACCACAGCGTAAGTGCAACCAGTTGTGTGATATATCTCCGCACTTGCAATCCTGAAATGATGTTTTCATTCTTGGGAACCATTTATTTTTATGGTGCCAACAATGAACTTTGTTCCTTGTAGAACAAAAAAGTACAACAGAGACAGAAGCAGGAATGTCTGTGTTCAGACAGAGTCACTTAATTGCTCTTAAACATAACAGGATTAATGCATCTCTTTGGAACATAATGAATACAGCTATTTTTGTCCATGGTTTAAGAACAGTAAACAATTTTCTGCTCCACTAATGGCTAATCTTGAAAATGCTTTGCTGAAACAAGCCAGCTTCATAAACTACAGTTTGAAATTGGCTTGTTTCAGCAAACCATAGTTAAGATGAACCACAATTTGCCCGGGTTCTGACATCACAGCAAGCTGCAGGTAATCCAAAAGGGAAGCAAAAACTTCCAGACTCCACCATGTGGCCTTGAATGTGTATTTATAATAGTAGCTTTCAGCAGTGCTTATTGCAATTACTAACTCTATGACTTTTTTTGTTTCTGTCATTGCAAACCAAGGATTTATATATCGTAACTGCACCAAGGATGGCTGGTCGGAAAAATATCCAAGACCCTATATTGCTTGTGGTTTAAATGTGGAAGAGATTAATGCCCCTATAGTTGCGTGGCAGCGTAGGGTAAGTTCAAATAATCAGTACAGTATCCTATGGGCACTTTCAAACGGTTGCTGTTTTTGGGTGGAATTCAATACCTGAAAATTCAGGTTGGGCAATTATAGTTGATTGGAAGGTCTTTTATAATAAACCTGCTTCCCCAAAACATGACCTTTTGTGATAAGGAAAGTGAAGGAGAAATTCACTGGGCAATGTGGGATGACACTCGCCTTAAAGCAATGTCATCTAACCTTCCTGCAAACAAACCAGGATGAATGCTCAACAGGCAGGTCATCTGGAAGCATCAGAAGTGGTGTGGAATTGGTTTGAGCACACATTCCCTGTATTCCTGGGTATTTCTGCTTGTTTAGATTGACCCTCTATGTCGCAGGTGGAAAACCCATTAGGATATCCTCTCACCAGACTCTTTTGGATCTGCATCATTTCCTGATAACTCTGGATGAGTTTGCTGCTGATATTCAAAATCTGGAGCCAGAGGAGAGGAGGAGAATCCAGTCCCATGGCTCTGTCTTCTGTTGTGCTTTTAAAACTGCTGCTTGTTTGGTTTTAGCTGCTGTTGACTTTGCTTCGTAGTTTGTTTTGTTTTCAGGCTGTACTTTTATTGTACTTGTTTTTAGATTGGCATAGAAAGGTGGGATATAGAAATATCGTAAATACATACCTTTTCGTTTTGCAGCAGAGAAACTGCGCTCAAGCCACCTATACCACACTTTTAGATATCTGCCTTCATCCTATGCGTTTATCATCCGCCAGTGGCTTACTCGGGTTTGAAGCACAGCACTAAAGAGCAGAGTAGGAAAAGGTGTTGCAAATAGCCCCACCTGGTGACAAAACATAGTATTATTCAATCATAATACTGTACAAACAGAGCCTTTATCCCTTCAAAAATTCGTTATAGGACAGCAGTCTGTTTTAAGTGACTGAAGCTCAATTGGGACTAGTTATACACAAGCACAGTTGACATGGAAGCAAAGCCTACTGCCAGGCCATTGATTTCTGGCACACTAATACTGCACCTGTAGACAATGGTAAAACAATTTAAATATGTCATCAACCACTTACAACCCTCTGTGGGGGAGTTTCTTGTCTCTAAATTTTAAATCCGGCCTAATTCTACCCGGGGAAGTGTTTTCTGATCACTCTGATTGCAGGCAAAGCCAAATTAGTTCATGGTAGTGCTTTTAGAACAAATGATGGGACAGCACGTTCTGAAAGAGACGTGTTGTCACTCTTCTTGAGACAAGTGGGTTTCCTACACATTCACATCTCTGCCTGGACTGAGTGTACCTGGATGTTTCTTGACAGGTGTCTTACTTGAGGAAGTTGGAGATTGTGTACACCATCGGAACCAGCGCTTCTCTGGTGGCGCTGACAATTGCCTTGGGCATTCTGGGTTCTTTCAGGTGAAGAAGAATTATTCATTCCTTTTTAAATATTTGTTTCTACTTCCTGGTTAATCTGTGAAAAAAAACAAGCCCAAATGAATAATGAAATAAAGGGTTATTTCAAAAGCCGTTCCATTGATCTATGTGAGGAAGGAGGTATGCGTGCAGAATACTCTGTCGCCAGATATTCATTCTGAAAGGGCTTCATGTTTTGCACAGTAACAGTGGGGAAGTGTATATTCTGTTCAAACGTCAACAGGCAGAAGTGTATATTCAAGTGGGTGGAGGGGAAAAAAACTTAAGTTTTAAAACTTAAGCTGTGGATTTGGGAAGATGATCTGTATGTTAGGTGGATATCCTGCTCATTGGATAAGTTTTTCAGGTGGATCTGACGAAGCCTGGCAAAGAAGCAACGACTGCATCCCCCCCCCTTTTATTGCCCTTTTATTAGTTCTTTTGTCTTTCTATTAAAGCAGGGGTGGAACCCGCAGTCGTCAAGATGCTGTAGGACTCTAGCTCCCATCAGCCCCAGCCAGCATGGCCAAGAGTCAGGGAGGTCTAGTCACGTCAGTTTTGCTTCACGATGCTATCGGATCAGGCAATGGTATTGGATGGTTGCAGAGTATTGATGGGGTTCCTGTTGATTTGAATGACCATTGCTCAGTGGTAGCACACTTTGCCTTGTATCCATGAGGCCCTGTATTCAATCCTCAGTGACTTCAAGTAGCAAGACTGAGATCTCCAGGACTGAGATCTTGGAGAAGCAGTTTCCCGTCAGAGCAGATGCATGGGCGTAGCCAAGAGGGGCAGGGGGGGTTGCTCCTTCCCCCTAGATCAAGTAAAGCCATAGAGATACTTAACTAACTGACCAAGCATGTCAGTTCTGCCCCACCCCAACAACAAAAATCCTGGCTACACCCATGAGCAGATGGGTTTGGATGGATCAATAGTCCAATTCTGCTTTAGATGGTATAAGATCTGTTCATATGTCTGATAAGAAACCCAAGCAGTTCCTTGTTTAGAAACCTTCTTGATGCTTTTCTCTTTGGGCCACAGAAGGCTTCGCTGTACGAGAAATTGCATCCACATGCAGCTCTTTGCATCGTTCATTTTGCGAGCTTTGGCGAACTTCATCAGAGATCCTGTCCTGTCTGAAGACACTGACGATACAGTCTACTGTGAGTTACACATGGTAAGGAAGAAGCCTATAAATATGGCCTACCATCCAGCTCATCACAGGTTGAAGAAAGGTGCCTGAGAATTAAATTTCCTTTCCATCCCTGTGAGCCATTTTGTCAGAGAAAATGGCAGACTTGAGGATGCAAGCTTATGTGAACTTCCCTGGTCAGGGGCGTAGGAAGTGGGGGGGCGGGCGCCCCAGGTTCCATCATGGGGGGGGGTGACAAATTATCAAGGAACAATTACTGCCCTACTAGGGTGGTTCATAACAAACTTTTTCTTTTTTGAAAATGCCTGCTCCAAAGGTCTTATCTTACTACACTAGGGATTTTATAGCTATATATGAAATTTCATGCATATCAGTTAATATCTTGACCCTCCTCCACAAAAATAGCTGTTTACTTGGCCGTTTTCCTATGTCGTGAAGGCTGAAATTTCAGTTCAGTGGAGCACTTACTGTTCCCAACCCTAACCCTGCGGAAAGCCATCTAATTAGACTTTAATTTGATTTTGACATGTTTTTAGGAGGTAATTTAATTATTGTTTGATTTTATATCAATGTTATGTATCTGATGTTAGCCGCCCTGAGCCCGACTTCGGCCAGGGAGGGCGGGATATAAATAAAAGTTTATCATTACTTATTATTATTCCTTTGCAAGAAAATAGGAAATAACGTAAAACCATTTTTGCAGGCCAAAAAATAAAAATAAAATAAAAATCAATTTGTGTGTGGGTGTGTGGGGGGTGACAAATTTTCCACACCGGGTACCACCTGACCTTCCTACGCCTCTGTCCCTGGTGCAGACCCATTGAAAACTGAGGATTTGCCTATCTGCTTGTTTGTGTATGTATGGTCTGACATTAATAATATATTGTTTATCTATTTAGTTGTTCTTTGGTTTTATGAATACCACAACCACAAGGGGTGGGTGGGATGTTCAAACTAAATGAATGAAATAATCACAAGGCCAAAGAAACCAAAGAGCAAAATGTGTTTAAACACAATTTGGATAACGTGTCGTGTGGCATCATGACACTTTGCGAGGAAATTAATTGAAGTGCCTTAATCAGCTCTTATAAAGATTTCACAAGGGAGTGAATGTGAACCTCTGTGATTGGCAGTAGGTTTGAAAATGGGAAAACTGTTCAGGACTTGAACAATAATAATTTGTTGCAGACTTGTTGATTTTAAAAGATAATGTTTTGAATCTTTTACATCATTTTTTTTAAAAGAATACAGCATACATTTAAACATGGATGCTAGTGGCAGAAATAAAATAATCCAAACCAATACATAAAATACATGGGTAACAGCGACTTATATCCCATGATATCATACTCAGAACAGACCCATTGAAATAAATGGATTTAAGCAACTTCAGTCCATTGATTCCCACAGGTCTATTCTGTGTGTGATTTAGTTGTGTATCACTCAAAATCTACAATGAGAATGACAAAAATGAGTGTAGTAATTGTAACAACCACAACACGACTTTTACTCTGGCAATAAATAAATAAAGCGTGACACAGGTGAAGCTTGGGAGCAGGACTGTGAAATGCCCAGGGAAGGGAGACAAAGCACATGCTGTTTAGCTTCTCTTCCTCTTTCCTCAGGGCCGATGTAAGATTATCATGGTCTTCATTAACTTCTGTATCATGGCTAACTACAGCTGGCTTCTTGTGGAAGGGCTTTATCTTCATACCTTGCTGGTGATGTCTTTCTTCTCCGAAAGAAAGTTTTTCTGGTGGTTTGTGGTGCTGGGATGGGGTAAGTACCAGTTGACACCAGTGGGGGAGCCGCAACAGAATGCTGTGACTCCATTTCATTCCTTGCTCTGCTTCCCTTGCCTTCCTGCCCTCTTCTTTGCTTCCCCTCATTTCGTGTGTGTCTCACTTCCTGTCTCACTCTGGCACCACAACTTTAAAGCACACGGCTTCCCGCAAAAAATCCTGGGAGCTGTAGCTACAATTCCTAGCACTCTTAACAAGCTGCTGTTCCCAGAATCCTTTGGGGGAAGTCATGTCCTTTAAACGTGTGGTGCGTACACAGCCTCTGGCTCCCTCTTCTTCATTCCCCGCTCTTGCTTCCTGCTTTATTCCTCTTTCTTTCATCCTCTTTGCTACATTGCTTCTTTTGACGCTTCCCCTCCCTCTGTTTCTCCTCTTGCCTCCCTACTCGCCGCTTTCCTTCTGTCTCTCGCTATCCTTTGCACAGCTTTGAGGTGTGTGGTGGAGCGGGGTTGGGGGGCGCGCGCGGAATGTCTTGCTTACACAGCTGAGGTAACAAAAACATTTCAAAGAAGCCAATAATATGCATGCATAGTCCTCAGCAGCCAGTTTTCCATGGGCTCGTTTTTGTTGTTGTTCCCTTTTGAGTTGGGGACAACTGAACTGAAACATCATGTGCTTGTGTGTAGCTTGATATTCCCCTGGGTATATCAGGGGAACTTCTCTTTGGTTTGTGGGTGGCCCCATTTTGCCTCAAATTGATTGGCACAGAACCACAGGAGTTTGCTATTATGCGTCAAAATATTCATTTAGCTGGTGATGGGATAGCTGCATATTCCTGCTTTGCATATATCATACACCACAAACGTAACAGGCTGAAATCACTATCCACTGTGGTGTATGATATATGTATGATACGTAACATTTGGTTTATTGATGTGTTGATATTCCTGCTTTGCAAGCTAGATGATCCTCAGGGTCCCTTCCAACTCTACAATGCTATGATTCTCTTGTACGTTGTATGATTAAGGGCTTTCCCACACTTTCGCTTGTCCTGTGTCTAGAAAGCCCAGGTCCAAGTGGTTTCCCCCTTGCTTCGCTCTTTTCCCAGGGAAAACCCACTCTTTAGCTCTAAATTGGAACAAAGGGCAATCCGCAAAACACCTGAATTGCTATTTGCTCCAACTAAGCACTAAAGAGCGGTTTTGCCCTGGGTGAAAGCAGCGAGAGAAGAGGAAGTATGGATAAGCCTTAAGGGCTCTCTCTTTTTCTTCACTGCAGGCACTCCAACTTTCTTTGCAATTGCATGGGTCACGGCCAGACTATTACATGAAAATGTTGGGTAAGCTGTGTTTCCATTACATCTTTCCATGCTCTGTATTTATTAGCGTTGCCTCAGCTGTCTGCCCACAGAACCTTTGACAGCTGGTTTCAAATGGTTGCAATCCTATTTTCTTGCAATACTCTGAAACACTGAGACAAGAAGAGAATAACAGTAGCAGTTCAGTTGCAATTAATACTGATCAAACCACACCTAAAAAATAGTGTGTATCCCATTATACAAGTGCCTGGCCAGTATAAAAATATCTGCAGCTTCCTTGTGAAAACAGAATCCGTTCTTTTCTCTTTGCCTTCTCCCACTGCCCAGACATATATTGTCTCAAGCAATCCCCATCATTCTATGCTGGGGAAGTCAAGCAGGTTAATCTGGTTCCAAACCATGTTTATGTCTTTTGTTCTGTCCCAAGAACCACTTGTAGCCTTCATTTGTCACCTAGAACTCATACTTTTATTATTATCAATAAAAGAAAATTGGCAGAGTTTTCATCTGAACATCACAGCAACAGCAGGGCATTTATGAAAGACTCTCAATGTCAGGAGCTCTGTGTATTAAAATGGCAAGAAGGGAAGCAGCTGTATCTGCAGTTATTGTGCTAATAAATTCCAGAAGGGCAGCTGTTCTTCGCCTGTTGCAGCAAAAACAGCACAGATTATTGTGGTACCTTAAACACTTCTTTTTTAAAAAAAACATATTTTTGCATCTGTGTTAATTTGATTACGATCATTTCCCATCCAGCAGGGGGAGTTGAGTTGTTTGTGAAGCGCTGTTGTTTTCTCGTTGCAAAGACCGTGTTAAACGAAAACACAATATTATCTTGAAAAACAAGGAAGTGTTTTCGGAACCTCAAGTCAAAGGATAAGAAGCTGACTCAGCTGCATTGCTGTGAGGCCTCTGGACTTTGTCGTTTGACTGGGGTTGGAATACGGTATCAGAAGTAAAAATCATTCAGGCCAGCAGCCATATATACCTGTGTTATAGTCAAGGCTTTTATTTCCAGCCAGAACTTGCCAGAACTCAGTTCCAGCACCTCTCAGGTGGGTGCCATTGCCATTCTAAGAGAATGAGGGAGACGTTCACAGCACCTCTTTTTCTAGAAAAATAGTCCTGGTTATAGTGAGAGCCAGGTGAAGCTGTAGAGCAGGGGTCAGCAACCTTTTTCAACCGTGGGCCGGTCCACCATCCCTCAGACCATGTGGTGGACCGGACTATATTTGCGGGGGGGGGGGGAATGAATGAATTCCTATGCCCCACAAATAACCCAGACATGCATTTTAAATAAAAGCACACATTCTACTCATGTAAAAACACCAGAAGATGCATTTTAAATAAAAGGACACATTCTACTCATGTAAAAACACGCTGATTCCCAGACCGTCCGTGGGCCGGATTGAGAAGGCGATTGGGCCGCATCCGGCCCACGAGCCTTAGGTTGCCTACCCCTGCTGTAGAGGCTGCTCTGTGAGACTCTACTAACCTCAGTCTGTCCTCAGCCAGCCCTCACCTCAGCCCTGGTCTTCTTACTTCTACCCTGGGCCCCTCCAGAACCACAAGGCTGTTTTGGCCCAGCAGCATCCTCCTGCTGCACATCTGGTGTCCTGTGTGAGGTCAGCTGTGTGGCAGGTAAAGATGCAGCTGGGCAGAAAGGCTGCCTGCAGTCACCACAGGGCTATGCAAGTCCAGACAATCAGCTGATCCTCACGGCTTGCATGCATAGCATTGTGCCTTTGCCTGCACAGTTTGATTTCAAAATGCACAGGCAAAAATGGGTCACCTGACACCATTCGGACCTCCCTTACCAGGTTGAGGGTGATCAGGGTCTGGATGGATCCAGCTCCTCCCCACCCCTAGACCAGGGTACACTTCCCCATCCTGGGGGTGCTTTGGACTACAACTCCCATCATGCTGTGACCATTGGCCTGGCTAGGTGGGGCTGATGGGAATGGCGAAGAAGGGCATCAAGTTGAAAAAGGATAGCAACTAGGGCATTGCCGATTTGTTGAACTCCTCTGAATCATGACTCACAGTAAAACGCAAATGTATTCTTCTGCTTTTCCTGCTTGTTTTCTGCACACTTGAGTATTCTAATAGTTTCATCCACCCGGTATAATTTGAAAGGCCAGGATGGATGCCAGCTCCTACGTATCTGCTGGGCATGTTGCCTTGCGATATTTTTCCTTTGAAGACAAATATTGCTAACATGATGCTCTCTGGCATTTGTTGACCTGAAAAGCACAATGAATGAATTTTGCTATCTTACAGATGCTGGGATACTCATCTTACATATGCCCGGTGGCTCATTCAAGGCCCTGTGGTAGTTTCTATTGTTGTAAGTCTGAATTACAATGCCTCTTCTATTTTTGTAGCAAATGTTATTCGTCTGTGACCGTAATAAACAAATTCATTCTATTGTTGTAAGTCCATTTCACAGCTGATTTCTGAGATGAAGATCGAACTGAAGAGAGTAAATTTGATGTGTGTCTTTCAAATATGTCAATGTCAATGCCAGCTTTTCATTCTCTTTGCAGATCAATTTTGTTTTGTTTGTTAATATTGTGAGGATTCTAATGAGCAAACTTAGATGGCCAGATGGAAGGAACAAGGATTCCAGTCAATACAAGTAAGATAGCTTAAAACAAACAAACAAAATCCCTCAGCCTCACACATAAGCACAACAGCAAGAGATACCTGTGCACAGATGTTTTGCCTGTTTGCCTGCAAAGATATGTATCATGCAGATAAACTTGTCTGATTAGCTGCCTCAAGGACACCCACCCCAATAAAATGCCTCCAGGTCTGCTTATACTTCTTTTGGAAAGATCCTGATCTTATCCTCATCTATAGTAGCAGCAACAGACCACAAGTCTGGAGGCAAAGCCCTGAGCGTAGTGTGAAGAAAGCTGATGGAGAAAACCCCCTTCCTCTTGTAATACTTCGGTTAAGGGCCATCCTGTGAAACTGAAGAGGTAGGCAATTTAGGAGAGAGAAAATGAAGTACTTCTTCACAGGCACAGAGTTTAAACTATGGAATTCACTTCTAGAAGATGTGACGACGATAGCCACTAAGGGGGCTGTAAAGGGGGCTTAGACAGATTCATGGAGGATGTCCATGGTGCCTGCTGCCAATATGTTAAAAAACAGAAACTGCAGGGACTTCTGTTCTGGGACCCACTAGTGATACCGCTGATCTTTAAAGGCAGGCCTGAACTGCCCCTGAAACTTCCCTTTGTGTTTTCTGCTATTGCTACTGGAGGGATAGTTCTGCCTACAAACTGAGATCAATATGAAGCTCACCCTCTTTAGGCCGTTTCTCCATTTCTGTTTTGCTCTGTTATCTCTTTCTTTACTCCTAGGAGACTCGCTAAATCCACACTCATCCTCATCCCTCTCTTTGGAGTCCATTACATCATATTTGCTTTCTTCCCTTTCGATACCACAAACGGCACCATGGAGATTCAGGCTCTGTTTGAAAAAGCCATCGGATCTTTCCAGGTAATCTGTTTCTTGGAAGGTCTTGATCATCTTCAGATGAAAGAAGCCCCGCCCGTCTTTTGCAATCAAAACGGGCCGTGTTGGCAAACCTCCTTAAAGTTTTCCAGGCCCCCAGGTGTCTAGAGCAAACAGGATGCAAAGAGGGAATTGGAATTCTTAGGTAACTAGGACAGGGGCGGTTATTGGCTAATGCTTTCTTTCTTTTTTGGCCCAGGTGCCACATTAACACTTGGCAAATCCTTTGTAGGTTGCATGCCAATGGTGGATATGGTTGCACCACTCTCTCATGCATACTTTTACATACACAGAGAGAGCGCGAACAAACACAAGCAGACACAGACATTGGCATACAGCCGCCGCCTCCCAGATCTGGGCAGATCAACTGAGGAGGACGGGTTATTACCGTACGTTCTTTCCACTGGTCAAGTGGTTGATTAGATGACTGGGGAGGGAACTTTTTTTATCCCTATCAGGGTGTTGGTCTCTGCCCATCCCAGTGCTGTCGATTCTCCCCCACCTTTCACCATCATAATTGTTGGGTCTTTGGCACGTCATTGGGAGAGGGGAGGTGATTCCCTAACCCAAATGGGTTAACCATCCCTGCTTTAGGAATAAAGTCCTCCCACAAAGACAAAGGTAGTTAACCATCTCTCTCTTTTTAAAAATGGAACAAGGAATGAAATACGCATTCAGGTTTGGCATGATGTAGCCCTCCTTTGCATTGGGTTTCTGATTAGACCAACACCCCAGAGATGCAGTATTTCTCATGGCTCCTTGCAGGACCCTCTTTGTAACAAGGACCTGTTCCATCTTGCCCCATGGCTCAATTTCTTCTCAGAATGCCCTTGTTGCGAGAAGGACCTGTGTGAGTTTGAAAACACCGCTACTGCTAAAATATCCAGTTGGTCCAACAAAATGTATCATTTCTCCTAGTGTAACAATCCAATCCTAACCCATGGATCTTTGCCGCTGGAGGGGCTTAAGATGTGGCACAGGTGACGACCATCACCTCTGCTGCCACACTTGCTGTGGTAGCAGAAAGCATAGCACTTGAGACGCTAAGCATGGCAGCGTTCCCACAGGTGGTTAACCAGCATGGGGCCCTGAAATGGGTTGTTATGGGGCAGGGATAGAGCAGAGCTGACCATGGAACACTGGATCCAAAGCTGCTCCAGCTTTCCAATCCTGGAGCTCGTGGGAGTGATATGGTGGAAATCCCACCGCCACCTTCTGCCCTGACCAGGGGCACCAGCTTAAGGGGGCTGGGCCCTTTGGGCCCCCCCTATGTGTGTGTGATTTCCCCCTCTCCCCGGACTAGTTTTGAGGTGGCAGAACTTGGGATGCAGTGGTAGACAGACCACTCTTCTCTGGCCCTAGTTTAGATTGCTCTGTAAGTCACTCTGTCTTTTCTTCACATCTGGTAGCACACTGTGTGCCTGGAAGGTCTACATGAGCTTTTACTTGCTTCTATACTTATTCTGGAGTGCCAACCTGCCAGTTGTATATCTCATGACTGACACGGGCCTCTTTTGTTCTCAGGGCTTTGCTGTGGCTGTGCTTTACTGTTTTCTTAATGGAGAGGTGAGTTTCCCATAGATTGTAATGTACTAAAAATCAAAATATGTGTTCTTCTTATTTGCATGTTGACCCCATGATGTTTTGTTTAGGTCCAGCAGGAGATTCACAGAAAATGGCGGCAGTGGCACTTAAGAAAACACATTCATTCGCAGAAGCAGCACAGCTGCACATTTCCTAATGATGTCAGTGGATTCACCCAGGTGCTGCAGCTGATGAAGCCCAGCCCCCAGGAGGAAAGGGGACCTTCTGCCCCAAATCTGAGTCAAATGTGATGGATCTTGTGCAGGAAAGAACTAATTGCTCACTCGGAGAGAACTGGAAAGCTCAAGAATTGAGATTATGGATCTGAAAGCTAAATTTGCCCCTTAATTAGCTCTGTGCGGAGTCTGGCTTTGTCTGTGCCCAGAATCTTTATTATCCCCTGGAGGATTTTTTTTTTTACAAAGAAGATATATGAAGATTTGTTTCCTGGTGGAAGATTCCCTTCTGACTCCACCATTCTAAGATGCCATTTTCTAATAGGATGTGAGTGGCAGATTGAAGGGCTTTTCTGATTTGTTTTGTACTGCTGAATATTGGGCTGCATTGAATAGTTTGGGCAAGACATGACTCATACGCTGCATTTCCTTGGGGAAACATTGTGTTGTCTGGAGACACTTTGTAGAATACAAGCTTTAAAACACACAAACGCACACACACAGCAAGTCTCTAAAATTACACCCTTAACTGGCTGCAGGATTCAACGATGGATTGTGATCAGCACTGAAACTAAATCTCACAGGTTTGCAGCTTAGGACCTTAGACATTCAGCTGCCATGATGGCTGTGGGAATATTTCTTTAATTACTTTACTTTCTCAGAGGAGGATGTCTCTCTCAGCCCTTGTATCTGTTGTTCACGCTTTTGTAATCTAGAGGCTTGACTGCTGTAACACATTCTGTGAAGGGCTGCCTTGATATTTCAAGAGTAAGGAAGTTGGGTTTCCTCCAGGTGCCATATCTATTTCTCCATCTTCTACCTTGATTTCCTATTGTCTTCTGTGGCAAATCCAAGATGCTTAGAAAGCCCTAAACATCTTGCGTTTTGCATATATTACAGACTGCCTTTTCCTCCCATCGTACAATGATCTCTTCAATAAGCTGAGAATGCCCAGCTAATGATCTCGGTACCAAGCCTGAAAAGACATCAAGCACATGCAGAGTGTTATTTGTGGTGGCTGATGTATTACTATTGAACTCTTTCCAGGGAGACTTGCCAAAGCCAGAGCTAAGTTAGATTTGTTTGCAAGACCATTCTTGACCAGATGAGTGGGGTTAATGTGCATTTCTTACCTGCTTACTACTTTCAATGGGTTGCATGTCTGTATTTTTTTATATAAACATATAGGTAGATAAACATGGCTTAGAGTCATAGAGTTGGAAGAGACCTCAAAGGGTCATCTAGTTTGACCGCATGCCAGTAGAGCTTGAGCCGACAGAACTTAAACCGTATCATGTCCAGCACAAGTGGACCGACGCCACTCTGCCAGGCTGACTAGTGGAGACGATCCCACCATTAAAAACTGCTTCCAAATGTCAGGCACGTGTGCTTGCGTCGTTGCATCTGCTTTGCTTTCATAGCTGCCTCTACAAAGTGCTTTTTCTCCCCTTCCCTTGGTGAAATCTGTGCTGTTGCTCATTTGTACCATCTGGATCATGTCCCTGTGTCGTATGATGCAACTGCAGGAGCCACAGCTAGCCTGATTGGGGTGGGATGGGTGTCAGGGACTTTTTCCCCGTTTCTCGGGAGCAATGTGTGCGCATTGAGAAGAAGCAAATTCTTCCTCCATGGGTGGCAATAGCTGACAAGAAGTTTCCAGCACTATTCCTTACTCCTAATCTGTGACTATGTATTCTTGGCCTTCTCTTCTATTGCGCAGAGTTGCAGCCTTGCCCACAGAAGTGCAAGAGCCTTCAAACTGGTAGAGCGAGGAAGCAAAAAAAGAATGCATCTGAGGCCTTTTGATCTGCATGTGCAAATAAGGATGTGTACATTTGAGTTCCCCTCTTACGGGAACCACATGCAGGTGTTGCTAACATGTGAGATTCCAACATGAACCTACCAGGTAGAAGAAATTCATTAGCACATGTGACTGACACTGTGAAACTGGGCTTCAACAGATCCTGGGTATTCATTGCTCACTATAGAAAGCAATCATTCCTCCTTAGGCATCCCCCCCCCCCCATTATTGATTTTCTTATGCCTATACATCACTAGCAGCTGCCAGTCACACTCATGCTAAATGGATCTTGATTGGAATTCGGCATTCATGCATGTCCTGCATAGTACAGCTTGTATTGTTTGGCCTTTTGACCTCCTGCTGTAAAAATTGAACACTTTCCCCTCATTTATTTCTTTGCACTCAGGGTGCATGTGTATGATACATGCACACTTTTCGGTGCCCACTTCATGCATCTGCCAAAGCGGGCTCTGTACTGACTGTGGCAGTTTGTCTGAACCAAAATCCAGAATTAAAGCAAAGGACTTATTATCTCCAAATAAGAAATATATGTAGAAGCCTCAAACTAAGGATAAGGGGAGTTGTCACATTTTTCCAACATGCCAGGGTTAAAATAAATCCTGAAAGTAAAATGCCACAGGGGAAGTTACCGGAAAAAATCTGAATTAGCATTTCTATTAACAGAACGTCGTCATCCATCTTTTCAGAGCTACTGTTTCTTGTCTCACATGAGACCTTGAACAAATGGCATGAAGCATAATATACGTCAGCCTCTACCATGCTCTCTTTTTTTGTTTTTGCATTGCATTGTGTTAATGATGCATAAATAAATATGCACTCCTTAGTTGTGGTCCAATAGCTTACAGGTCTCCCAGAAGGCTGCAGTGTGGAGCAAATAGCCCATTCCTGCTGAAGAGATAATAACAGCATCTACTCTGTGTGATAGTTTGAACCCTCTAGTTTTGTCTGGTGTGATCGTTCTGGACTATCCCTTATCAAACAAATAGTTGTGATGAATCCAAAGCTAAATATTAGGCAAATACAACATTATACATAGGCAGGTAGGCTTAAACTGAATTGCCCTCTTTCTTCTGCTTCCTCTGGTTGTCATCTTAGCTTCTTTCTGACTCATATTAAACTTGGTGAAATTGGCTGTTGAAGTCCTGTGTGCATTTCTGCCAGGCTGAAAGGGACTTGCTTTTCTTTTCAACATGCCTAGATCATTTTGGCATCGCACGACACGTGCATATGGGTTGGGGATCTGAGAGAAAAGCAATCTGCGTTGGGTTCAGGGAAGAACCAGGTAAGCTGGATGCTATCCCTTGTTTACTGGGAAATCCAGTAATTAACAAAACGAAACAACCCACCTGTCCTGCCAACAACCCATTTGTGGCATATCAATGACCCATTTACAGTAGCGCCCTTCCAAGTCTAAACTGTTGCAAGCTACTGATGCTGCCGCCTTGAGCCAAAGTACTAATTAAGAGCCTAAGAATTGCCTGTGGAGTGCCAGACTTTTCTAGTCTATGGCCAACTGGATGCCCGCGTGAAGCTCCCAAGCAAAGAAAGATGAAGATAGCAATTCCTTGGTATTAATCAGCCCTGGATGTGAATGTACATCCTTTCCCACCATGTGACTATGCACATGACCAGTTGCACGTGTATCTTTGATTCAAGTTCAATATTTTCAAATATAATTTGGTCTCTTCTGCTAAGCTTTCCACGCACTGGATCACGCTGCTCTAGAGAAATGTGTGGCTGTGAGACTGCGCCATGCAGTGTCTTCCATTTTCATTTTTGATTTTGGAGGAAAACTAGGAAACACTCAGTCTGATTCAGTATTACAGTGGGACCTCGACTTACGAAGATAATGCGTTCCGAAGCGATCTTCGGTAGTCGAAAACACTCGTAAGTTGAGTCCCCATAGGGATGCATTGAGCGAAAAAAATTCGTAAGTCGAAGAAATCCTATTCAAAGCGGCTGCGACTTCCTTTCGCAAGTCGAAAAATTCGGTTGCGGCGGCCATTTTGTTTCTTCCGGAAGTCATTCGGAAGTCGAAAAACACATAAGTCGGGTCACTCGTAAGTTGAGGTCCCACTGTATTTATGCTGACTGGCAGCCATCTCCAGTGTCTCAGAGATGGATCTTTGCCAGTTCTACCTGGAGAATGCTGGGGGTTGAACTTGGGGCTCTCTGTGTGCAAAGCATGTCTCTCCCATTGAGCGACAGCCCCTTCCGCATCCGTTTTCATGCTCTTGTTTAACGGCTACCTGCCCCCAAATTGCGACAGAGGACTAGAACTAGCAATTCACAAAGTAGTTTATTGAACATTTGACATTCAGATCTGAGATTTCTTCCTATATTCTCTTACCATTTTTTAAAAAAGAAAACAGTTTAGGAAAGCTGCAGGTTTCATAATAAAAAACAACACTTATTTGAGACAAAGACCACATACAAACACGCCCCTTTGCTATCACACTCTCCAGCCTTTACTGACCAAATGGCCTTTAATAGGAATGGAATCATACGCCCATAAGAAGAACCAGCTATAGAATGGCGGGGAGGGCTCCTTCAGATTGTCAGCTCAAAATGGGTCTCTAATGCGTTTTAACCTCCACGGGATAGTCTTGAAAGCTTCAGTTCAGTGGAAATGGTGTGATACCCAGGCCCGCCTAATGCATGTGGGATGCCATATCATGGTGTGCCAATTTTAGAAAAGTCTGAATGATGTGTACTTCAGGGAGTGTTGGAGTGTTGAGCTTTTTTAAAATTGGGAGCTGAAACTCTTAAGAAGCAGCCAGTGATAGGGGGAGGGAATGCAAAAGTCCCCCAAGCACATGTGCTTATTTAAGGGAAGCTATCACTTCTGTGGCTCTTACACAGCAGATTAGTCACAATTGCACAGTTGTTGTGCTGCAAGATGATTATCTGGGGAGGCCCATGGGGAACAAAGCCTTGCCACAATTCCTTCATTCACTAGACCGTTCTTCCAAAAAGACATCATGTTTCCTAAACAAACGTTTTGGGATTGCCCTTGAATGAAATCCATGGCACAATATTGCCTCTTTCCAGTTGCCAGATGTCCATTATTTTTTCAAAAGACTGTGCTTAAATGGAGAACAGCACAGTCTCTCTGAGGGCCTGTCCACACGTCACATGTTTCTGATAAGGGTTTGCGTTCATCAGCCCTTTCTACCATTTGACAACTCACCTAGAACGCCTGAACCATTTGTGGACAATTGGTCAACACTTCTGCAACATAATCATGAACAAATGTGTGCCACCTGCTCACAATTTTGACAACTATTTGGGGGTCGGGTGTGTTGAACAGCTTCACATAAAAGCCACATTGACCAACCCCTTTAATGCCATCGTGGATCATGAGGATATAACTTCTCTCTCGACTAGTCACGAAATGGTTGCACTGGGTAAACGGTGGTTCTTTAGGGTATTACGGCTGTTGTTTCACCAAGAAACAACTGTTAATCCATACAGAACTACAAAGGTAGTTACGTGTGTCCCTGGATGTATTTTCGACACAATCCTGCCAGCAGATATACACTAGATCACTCCTGAAACCCAAACAAAAAAAATTCCAAGCATTTTTATCAAAGCATATTTTTTTTAAAAACAGCAAGAAGATAATTTGAACAACACTCCCAGCTTGGATGACTGCCTTCAGAGAAAGACAGAGCAGGAACTTTGCTTCCTGTGATTTTGAGAAGAGGGAAGTGAAATTGGCAATGCTAGCACAGCATTCCCTGATCTACATCCTGTTCTCTGAGGACTGCATAGAGTGATGGCGTTTTGAAAGATCATCTCTAGCCCATAGGGAAGGGTTTGCCTTGTTTTTTCCTCATTAACTCTGAGTAGCAAAGACCTCTTTAACAATATATTGGGCAGATAGCTCTGCCTCTCCGCTGCAAAGTGCCTTTGTTGCTGCTAAGCTGCCCAATTCACCTCTTCGGCTCCAACACAATGAGGATTGTGGATCTTCTATAATTGAAATCATTCTAACCCATCTGGCCACATAATGAGATTGTGGAATCATGTGAAGAAAAAGGGAGAGGGAGAATAATACTTATTCGTAGAGATGCTTATTCTAAGATAGAAATGACTGGGGTCCATGCTTGCTATTCACGAATGAAAGAAATAACAATCAGACATAATATTAAATTATATAGCATAAATTCCAGCCATGTGAGAGATGACTGCAACCCATATATTAAGCATTTTGATCCTCTGTGTTGCTCTCCAGCAACAGGGGTGCTTGAATGTTACAAAATTAAAGGTGGACATCTTAAGGAAGTTTCTTTTTATATCTCTTATACTGAAACAAATGAATGCTGCAGGTGTTATTTTATCATTTGGCCGGTGTTGTTAAGAGTATACCTACTATCATTAGGCTCCTTGTTGTGGTTCAAATCAGTCAAGCAGCTCTGTCATGATGACCAAAGTCTGGTTGTCTATGTCCGTCTCCATCAATGCGCCTTCCTGTGGTTCCCCTTCAAAGCCATCCTGTTTCCAGGTAGGAGATGCGGCTGGGCTGTCATTGGAACAAACTTGGAACCTGTGGCCCTCCACGTATTGTTGGACTACAGCTCCCATCATTCCTGACCACAGGCCATGCTGGCAGCAGCAGCTGATGGGAACTGGAGTCCAACCACATCTGGAAAGCCACTGAAATCCATTCCAGGGCAGCCCAGCCACCTCTTGCACTCTGGCCTGAGATCTCTTCCTTTCCCACCTGGAAAGTGGTTAAGAGAGACACCAGAATGTGGTGAGATGCAAGACAAGCCCCGTATCTCGTGAAACCAAATTGTCGCCATAGAAAAGCTTCATGGGAGGTACAGTTCAGATGAGAGCAATAATCTCCACAGTGCACAGCTGGTTTGTTGAAATGTTGGTATCCTATATAATAATCTTGCTGTGTCCGTACGTACCACTTTCCGTGTGTCACAGGAATTCGGCACTGCGCGTGCGCGTTCCAGTGACACACGGATTGGGTAGTACGGACCAATAGGAGCGGGGCAAGCCGCTGTGGCGGCGGGGGCGCATAGCGCCCCTGCCCGCAGCCCTCTGGCCGCCCGATACTCCCGCAAACCGCGGGGCAAGCCGCTGTGGCGGCGGGGGCGCATAGCGCCCCTGCCCGCAGCCCTCTGGCCGCCTGATACGCGGGGCGGGAGGAGCGGATCCAGGCGGCGGCCGCCGAGGGAGGGAGAGCGGCTCCACCTCCACCTCAGCTCCCCTCACTCGCGCGCGCACACAAAGGAAGCGGAGGAGAGGCGCACGGGATGCAGCCTGCTGCTGCTGCTGCTGCCCTCAGGGCGGGCTACTGAGGGTGCCCAGCCCGAGGCGGGGAAACAAGGCGAGCGGCCGACCGCTTGCAAGCGGTCACTGGCGGCGCTGACCCAGCGGGCGCCGCTCCTTCCATGTGCCAAGGATGGTCCACCATTGGGAAGCCGAGGCTGCCGGTCGCGCCACCTCCGAGCGGGGAGGGCCGCGCCGGGTGGGGGGGGAGGCTAAGCCCGAGGAGGCGCTTCCCTAGGCGGCTGGCGCTGGTGTGCAACTTCCCGGCTCCCCGCCTGGCCGAGTGCCTCGCCTTCCTGCGCGCCTTCCGGTTCTCCCCGGCAGGTGAGCGCGGGGCAAAGGCTTGGCAAGGAAAGGGTGCAGGGCGCACGGGTCCTCTTCCCAGGGAAGCACTCTACGCATGGCCAGAGCCTCCGCACTCCAGCCAGCCACGCAGCCTCACTGATTGATGGGGAGGAGGCAGGGAAGAAAAAGCAGCTTCTCCAGGGCTGAGGTCAGTCGCATCGCTCCGATTGTGGAAGCTCATGGGGGGGAGTATATAGTCGGAATAAATGGCTTCACGGATACGAAGTAGTTGGGAGGAAGTAAGAACAGAGGGAGGGAGGGAGGGAGGGAGGGAGGAAGGAAGGAAGGAAGGAAGGAAGGAAGGAAGGAAGGAAGGAAGGAAAATGCAGGGAGGGAGGGAGAATAGAGGGAGGGAGGAAGGAAGGAAACATGGAAGGAAGGAAACATGGAAGGAAACATGGAAGGAAGAATGGAAAAATGTAGGGAGAGAGGAAGGAAGGAAGGAAGGAAGAACAGGGGGAGGGAGAAACAGGGAAGGAAGAATGGAAAAATGGAGGGAGGGAGGAAGTAAGAACAGAGGAAGGGAGGGAGGAACAAACAACAAATCCGTGATGCGCCACCGCCCGCACGCCTCGAGTGGAGCCTCCTGCTGCCGCCGCCGCCTTTACTGCCTCGCCAAAACGCGGGGGAAGCACCGCAAAGCGCCGCCACCCTTCTAGCGCCCGTTTTTGTAACGGGCTTACTTTACTAGTTGTATATAAATCAGTTATACTCTCATAGCAGAAACATCAAGGAGCAAAGCCCATATAATGTTTTTTTGATAAGTTATGCTAAAATGCAAATTATTTGAATTTGTAGGTGAGGCCCTAGTTAGCATTCCCAACATTTTGCATAGTACAAATGATCCTAATCTTGATCCCAGCTGATGTGCAAAAATGAAACCATGAAGTTTTCTGAAAAGGACAAAACACATTTATAACCTTTTCTCACTTGGATACTGAGTATGACCTCCAGTGAGATTTCTTACTCCTGACAATCTGACCTACTGGTTTTAATGAGATTAAGTAACAATTTACTGTGACCTGATTGGGGCTTTTGATTAATAAATCTAAGAACTCCAGGTAGATTACAGTAAGGATGAGCCTTAAATAGCATTAAAACCAGCAAACCGAGTTTGTTTTGCTTTTACTGGGCCACATTTAAATGAATGAGCTTTAAACAAAGCAAACCAGTCTTTTGCTCTTCCATTTCTGTGGAGAGTTACATCATTCAAAATCCAAGCAGGTCATAATAGCCAACTTCCAGTATCCAGCATCCATTATCAAGTGATCTTGGAGACATCCATTTCATATGTTTTCTCTTAATGTACACTAAGAAAACTTGCTCTCCTTTTGAAAGGCCTCAGTTTACTTTTCTGTGTATCTGGTGAAGCTAATATCCACCACTCTTTAATTTTTCCTCATTCTATTCCACGGAAATGTGATGTTGTTAAGATGAAGTCCACTGATTCCATTCAGGAAGAAAAGGAAGGCAGAAATGAATTCACACCAATAGGTTAGTGTGAAACCCGTGAGAGTGATGTAGTCCCTCAGAAGGAATAAGAAGCTCAAAACTCCAGTGAATGACAGCAGGAACGAGAGAAGAACGAGGATTGATCCCATCGACCACTTCTTCCTGGAGTTGACGTCTTCACAGACTTGGGAGACCATGAGAAGTTCCAGGCCAAAGATTGCGGCGACGACAGCAAAAGACACCAGACTTCTTGCAAAAGTCATTCCTGCGTTGATTCCGCTAATGTTGGCCAACGTGAGATCAGTGGCACATTTCAGGGCGCTATTGTTCCCGACTGTGCAGAAGTGCCACAGTCCAAAGAGCTTTCCCTTGGCAAAAAGCCAGTGCCCATCGCACACAGCAATGGAGGACAGGACGATGGCTATCGCAACGCAGAGGATAATCAGGCTCCTGATAAACATCTCAAAAAACGATCTTGTCCGTCTTCTACGAGTGAGTAACCACTGGGCCTTAAAGAGAAGGTCCAGAAAGAAAGAAGTTAAATACCCCTTATCAAAGCAACACAGATTGCTTTTAAACCGCAGCCAGCAATTATATTGCTATTGATGTTGTGACCAGTTAGAAGGAATGCTCAATAACAGCAAGAGTCGTTGAAGTCGGTTAAATACACCGTGCAGACAAGCTTGGCTGGGTACACACTATACATTTAAAGCACACTGCTACCCTCAAAGAAACTTGGGAATTGTAGTTTGTTAATCGTGCAGGGAACTTTAGATCTGTGAGGGGTTCCCAGGATTCTTTGGGGGAAGCAATGTGCTTTACATCTATGGTGTGTACGCAGCCTTAATATACAAATGATTTGAGAGTGCTGTGAGAAAGGGAAGGCAGTGATAAAACGTTTAAAATGCCACAGAAGCAGTGGGAAGTCTTACCAAATCAATATTTTGAATATAAGATCGTGTGTGTGTGTGTGTGTGTGTGTGTGTGAGAGAGAGAGAGAGAGAGAGAGAGAGAGAGAGAGAGAGATGCTACATTTATGCTGTGTAAGTAAAAAGTCTGGAAAGAAAGTAAATCATCTGCCATATTTCATTCATAAGAAAAAGAAAAGCGAAGCAGGCTACACTTAGTCACATCCTTCTTGGGTCTCGTAGGCAATGCCCTGGCTGACTGCTATTCAGAAAAGCAACAAGGCACCGTATACTAGCAAACACAGTTTTTATTTCCCACTAGCACAGACCTGTTCTTGGCTGCCACAGGAAATCCTCCCACCATCGGAGTGTTTTTTAAATTGTGTGTGTAGGAACAAGTCTATTGCACATGTGACTTGCCCCACTTTACGAACTTGCCTCCCTGGCTGCCACTGCAAGCTTGCCTGCCCAGGCCTCCCGCCCAAGGCTGCATTGAAACTTCCCCAGCCTATCATTTCGATCCGTCTTGCCATGGCTTGTTCTGTGCAGAAGTGTTGGCTGTCACTGACGCCTCCTCCGGAGTTTTAAAAGTAAGAGGTTAAAATGTTCCCACTTCTCCCTACGCACACTTTTCTAGTAATAAGCATTGCAGCTCCACCAAGTTCTGATTTCCTGTGTGTCGGAGGAAAGGACCCTGACTATTTTGATGTCTCCATCAAGATAACATTTATTGCCTGGGGAGCTGTCTCATGGGTTTTCCAGGGCCATTGTTTTATAATGTTGCAGAGGGAGTAGTGACGTGATTTCATAGAATTGTGGAGTTGGAAGGGAACCTGAGGATCATCTATTCCAACCCCCTGCAATGCAGAGATATGCAGCTGTCCCATACAGAGATTGAACCTGCAGCCTTGGCATTATCAGCACCATGCTCTAACCAACTGAACTATCCAGTCTGCTTTGGAGATGGGCACAACATAGGGAGCAAAGGAATATCCTTGAATTGCAGAGCTGGAAGGGACCTCAAGGGTAATCTAGTCCAACCTCCAGCAACGCAGGAATCTTTTGCCTAATGTGGGGGCTCGAACCCACAACCCTGCGATTCAGGGTCTCATGCTCTACCGACTGAGCTATCCCAGAAAGAGAAAACCAGGACTTCCTCTCTGATCAGCGCGATGAATGGTGATGTTTTCAAAGGATAAGGAGTGCGAAGGAGGAGAGGACAACTTGGGAGGAAAGATGGGAAATTCAGTCAAGCTGAGCTTGCGTTGATGATGAGACACCCAGCAGAGGAATAATAAATGCTGGACTACTTCACAGGAGTTGCTTAAAGGTTAAGTGTTTTTAAATGCTTGTTTTTATTATTTAAGAATTTTAAGGTGTGTGTGTGTGTGTGTGTGTGTGTGCGTGCATGCATAGATTTATATGATTTTGCTGGAAATTGCTGAAATGGGAATTTGAGGAAAAGGCTGTAGCTCAGTGGTTGGAGTATCCACTCTCCATACAGAAGGTCCTGGGTTCTAATCCCAGCATCTCCAGGGCAAGGAGAAACTTCTGTCTGAAATCCTGGAGAGCAGCTGCCAGTCAGTGCAGACAAGACTCAGTTAGATGGTCAGACTCAGTATAAAGCAACTCCCTATGGTGCCATCCTGCTCCCATTTCTCAGGAGCTTAGTTCACAAGCTAAAAACATTCGCTGTGAACATATCTTCCTTGTAACATTCTATATCTCTTCTTTTCTTAATTGCAGCCCCTGTGGTTCATTATATATCTATCTCTATTTCTATATATTAAAATATAGCTCTTGAACAAAATACCCTCACAAGATCTACTGAGCGAGAGTCAGTTTTGCTGAAACATCAGTAATAATGTCCCAGGGAGGGACAGAGCCACTGATCTTTGTAAACAACTCATTGCATTCCAGGAGAGAAGGGAGGAAATGGAGCAAGTTCAGAATGTTATTTGAGTCCTTAAGTTGACAAAAGCTTACACAGTGAAACCCCAATGGACCATAGCTCTGCTTCTGTACACGTGATGTTAAAAGGGGCTTCATGGCGGAAGAAAGGCAGGGCAGAAATGTCAGAAAGCAAACAAGTTTTTTAAAAGCCCCCCCCCACAAAATGCAGCTAGAAAGCATACAGAGTTTGCATATTCAATGGAACAACAACCCTGTGAGGTAGGTTCGGCTATGAGGCAGCAACTGGCCCAAGGACACCCAGTGAGCTTTATGTTGAGCGGGGAGGATTCGAACCCTAACCCCCACGCTCTAACCACTGTCCCTCATCATATTTCCCTCATTGGATGGTGAATGTAAATCTAGAAAAGCAGTCCAGACATTCAAACCCAGATGTAAACGCCAGATCTCCAAGTATCCCTATTTTCCAGAGACATTCCCAGATTTACAAAAACTGTCCCGGTTTCTGATTTGATCCTGGAATGTTCCTGGAATGTTCTCATGGGAGAAATGTTGGAGGGTATGGAGTTATGTGACCCCCTCCCAGCCAAGGAGATAAGGTACCATTTTTAGAAGATGTCTGAAGGCTGCCCTGTATAGGGAAGTTTTTTTAAAAAAAGTTTACTGTTGTATGTATGTATGTATGTACCGGTATGTTGGAAGCCTCCCAGAGTGGCTGCGGCAACCCAGTCAGATGGGCGGTGTATAAATAGTGAAATTTATAGGGTGTCCCTATTTTCATCGGAGAATGTTGGAGGGTATGAACCTACAGGAAGAGGGAGCGATGGAGAGAGAGATTTTGAGTTTGCAAGAGGACAGAAGATATTCTATCCGGGAAGCTCTCCTAAAGGAAACGACAGGGAGAGACAGAGAGTTGGCCACAGCCAGCGGGGATCGACACAATAGCACATAAGAGAACTTTTTCCGCCTCGTTTCAAGACAAAGCGATGATAATAAGCGGGGAATTTGCATCGAGCAACAGGTGGCAAAAGAAAGTCGGCTAGTTTGAAGCGCGGGCTGCGATGAGCGGCTCTGCCTGTAGGGCGAGGGGGAAACGCGGGCAGAGGCGCTGCAACGCCAGAACAAAGGGTGGTGGTGGCGGCGGCGGCACACAGTGATGCCAGCAAAACACGCAGCTCCAGCCCAAACAAAAAGAGAGAGGTATATATTTGTCCCACCCGCCAGAGAGGAAGAATGGCTCCTCCTTGGCTCCCGATTTTACCTGCACTGCGATGGCTGTCATCCTGCCTGGCGCCCCTTCCCGCGGAGCGAGGCGGCGAAGTCCGGGGAGCAACTTTGAGGTCGGCGGCTGCGCGGCGGAGGAGAGCGCGAGAAATGTCTCCCGGGCGCCCGCTTCACGCGCCCGCTCCCGGCGAGGGGCCCATGGCGGCGGAGTGAGGCGCGTCAAAGGCCGCTCTCGCCCGCGCGTCCTGCCGAGAGCGGCGGGAGGCAGGCAGGCGAACTGCCCTTTGAGTTTTCCCTGTGGCTGAGTCAGCAGCCGAGCCGAGGAGGGAAGAAGGAGGAGGAGGAGGCCGCCGAAAGCGGCTGGAGCCGGCGAGCGGCTGGAGGAGGAGCAGGGGGAGGAGGGCCGAGAGAGGCGGAGGGCGCTCCGGGCAAGCCCGGCGCCAGGGAAGGGCCGCCGAGGGCATAGCCGCCGCCGCCTGGGCCGCGGCAGAAGTGCAGGGTCCCCTCCTGGGTCGCCGGGGGTGGTGGCAGGGATCCACGCAGGTTTCCACGCAGGTCGCCTTTTCCAGGGGGATCCGCTGTTTTCTGCGCGCTTACATGCGCAGGTGATCTGGAGTGCTCCAAAACGCCTCTTTCAGGGCGACTACAGTTGTGCTTCCTTTCTTTTTGATATAGGCATTTTATTGGTTTTTTCACAGCAGGGCAATAAACGCAAACAAAACAAGACTTTGAGTACAGTTTGCCAATTTGTCAGCAGCAACAACAACAACTTATTTGTACCCCACCTTTGCCCCAGACGGGATTCAATGTGGCTTACAAGGGAAGGGGTATAACTAAAAACATATAAAAAACAATGATTAAAACACAAGCATACCGGTATATACATATGTAACACGTGTTTTAAAAATACCAACAATTGTGATAAAAAGCAGCAGGGCACCAGCCCTTTCATTAAAAGCAGCCACTTGCCAAAAGCCTGTTGGAACAAGGTCTTCACCTGCCAATGGAAGGACAACAAAGAGGGAGCCAGGCTAGCTTCCTCAGGGAGGGAGTTCCGGAGTTGCTATGACCAAGAAGGCCCTTTCCCACATTCTCTCAGGTGGGGATTGGGAGAAGGGCCTTCCCCAAAGGTCTCAAAACCCAAACAGGTTTGTATGAGGGAATGTGGTCTTTCAGATAGCTTGGAGCTCAGCCAACTAGATCATAGCCAGCACTTTCGATTGCGCCTGGAAAAAGACCTGCAGCCAGTGGAGTTGTTCAGCTGGCCCCTCAGTTCATTCTACATACATGGAAATGGTGGCATTTACGGTGGGGCACATGGCAGGGCAGAGTCTCAAAGTTGTGCTCTCCCTCAAGGCCACATTCCCAGCATGTTTGCAGTCTTGTCTCAGCAACCTCTAAGCTGGCTTGGTTATGCAAGATGGCAGGATCTCCAAGGATGTGCTCTATGGGGAGCTGGCTTCAGGCAGCAGGCCCATTGGCAGACCAACTCGGCATTACGAAGATGCCTGCAAACGTCACATGAAGGCTGGCAACATCAATTGTGCCATGTGGGAATCTCTTGCAGATGACTGTCTCTAGGCACTGTGATCAAGTTGTGACCAGAGGAGGAATGAACACGGGGAGAAACGCAGAGAAAAGCACCACCATGGTGCAACTGCAGCAGCAAAACCAGACACCTTCATCTGCCTCACCTGCAACAAAACATGTCTCTTCCATATTACCTGTAGTCTCTACAGCCCGCACTGCAACTTTGCAACAGTTTGACTTCACCCCCAAAGGCGGGCTTCTACACTGTCTGCTGAGACAGAGAGAGGCCGACAACAGGAACAGGTTGCATTTTTGCATTTCATTATCATCAAAGGTCACCTTTTGAAAGTCCACCAGTCAGTTGGGGATAACATGTCACAAAAAAGCTTCTGAAATAATCCTAAGGACATAAGAAGAGCCCTGAAGGATCAGGCCAGAGGCCCATCTAGTCCAGCATCCTGTTCTCACAGTGGTTAACCAGATGCCCATGGGAAGCCTGCAAGTAGGACATGAGCCCAATAACGTTCCCTTGTCCTGTGGTTTCCAGCAACTGGTCCAGTCAGGACCGGTTGCTGGCAATTTTGGCGCCCTAGGCGAGGGGGCGGGCCATGTGATGTCATTGCGTATGACGCACGTTGCGGAGCAGTGCCCCGCCCCCTGCCGGGCCGGGCGCCCCCCGCGGCCGTGGTTTGCTTGCTCCGCCGCTGGTTTGGGCGGCGCCTGGGGGCAGGCTGGCTAGCGCCCCCTCCATTTTGGCGCCCTAGGCAATTGCCTAGTTCGCCTAAATGGACGCGCCGGCCCTGGGTACAGTATTCAGAAGTATTATTGCCACGGAGAGAAGCATATCGCCTCTATTTTGTTCATTTTAGAGGTGTCACTAGACACTTCCCCCCTCAACAGATGAACACAGCTCTCTCTCTCTCTCTGAGTTCTTACTCACAGTAGGGATCTCCCAGCAATGATTGCACAGCATTTAACATAAGAAAAACACAGGATAATAAATGCCAGTTGGGCAGCTCTGATCACCCTGTGAAAACTGGATCCAATGCCAGCTTCTTGCCCGGGGTAGACTGCACATGCTTGCAGTTAAACTGGCATTGGCATGCTAGGATGATTGAAGGCTGATGCTCTAACATATTTGTACCCTCAAGTCCTTCTTATGTTCACTACCTGCAGCTATCAAGGCATTGCTGAGCAAAATAAGGGAGGCAGGGTGGACAGCGGTTCCTTCTTACTCTCTTGCTGCTCACCCTTGCAATGAATTGATTGTTGGAGCAGGGTGGTGGGCTTATTGATTTGTCTGTGCTGTCATATCCATGTAAAGTGTATATCCTCAGTTTCTTTCTTGTTCTGAAATCTATAGCTCTTAACATTTAAAAAGATATCATCTTGTGTTTGATAATTGCCCACACGGTATTTTCACCAGCACTGTGAAATGTTATTTCTTGCAAGCTGTCTTCCATATTTCTGCATTCGAAGGCCAATATTGTTTCATACTTGGTGACTGTTTCATTGACTAAATCAGGTTATGCGGAAGAAAAAACAAAATTGAAAGAAATCTAAGCCACTTTATTGGGATTTCATGTACTCGTAGCGCTGGTCAGCTATTTTCTTGTTTCACGCTCCCTTTGGACTATGTCACAAATTAGGAGTCAACTCTCTTTTCTGAGAGCAGCAGCTAGCTTTCAGGATCAACTGAAACAGCAGTTAGTAGAGTGAAATACAGCAGATATTATATTCCTCTGCAGCACACCTTAGGGGATACAGCCTTGTACAAAGTCAGGGAACGGGCTAAAGGTCTCCAATTTTACATGCCTGAGATCTGATAGTGTTATAGTTACTCCACATAAAAGAAAGGAAGCTCCTAGCCAGGATAATAAAACAGCGAACTTTTGCACTCTCATTACATTTGATAAAGTCATTACTGCTTTGAAAAGATTGCAGCATGTGAATCACAAGGAAAAACATCCAACTTTATCAGAGTCTGCTATCAAAGTCCAAGCTCTGTCTTGAAAACATAGCAATCTATCGCTTTAAGAGTGTGATTAGGGCAGTTCGCAACTCCACCAAGGAAATACTCCAAACCAAGTGGAAGGCTCACAGTTCAGGGTGAGACCATGTTTCAATATTTGGCATCTCTAGTTAAAAGGATCTCAGGTAGGTGTGCTGGGAAAGGCTTTGTGGAGAGGCACTGTGCGCCCGAGTTGAAAATACAAGCCTAGATAGTCCAGTGGTCTGACTCTGCATAATGAGAGATGTAAGATAACACTTTAAAACAGCTGCTTCATCTTGATTAAGCATACCTTACAGTGGTGGCTAACCTTGGCACTCCAGATGTTTTGGGACTACAACTCCCATCATTCCTGACCACTGGTCCTGTTAGCGCTAGGGATGATGGGAGTTGTAGTTCCAAAACATCTGGAGTGCCAAGGTTAGCCACCACTGCTTAGCACATTCAAAGTGTTCAGCACGATTTACGGTCACCTCATTCATTTTTACAACAGTCTTGTAAGGTAGGCCCCTATTATAAAATTCTATTTTAATGCTGGGACAGAGAGAAAAGAAAGTGGTGCTTGAAAAAAGTGCCACTAAAATACATTTGGGGCTGAGATGACATTTGCAGTCTTTTAGGTGGGAGATATGGGACCAGATGATGTTGGACTCCCATAATCCCAAATCATTGTTCCCCATCCTTTCTTTAGATGCTGTAGAAAATACAGTGGTACCCTCGCTTTTCAAACATAATCCGTTCTGGAAGACCCTTTGACTTCCGAAACGTTCGAAAACCGAGGATCAAAGGGCGGCCTGCAAATTCAATAGAGGAAATTGGGGGGGGGGGCGAACTCAGAGGAAGCTATTCGACTTCCAAGGTGCGTTTGAAAATGGAAGCATTTACTTCCAGGTTTTTGGCGTTCGCAAACCGAAACGTTCGACTTCCGATACATTTGAAAACCGAGGTACCACTGTACAAATATTTGAATGTGCCCTTTCATAGCACATACAAATGAGATAAATATGTTTTATTAGCTCATGTTTTATTAGTGTAGAATAGAGGCATGATAGAAAAACTTGCTCAACTACAAGGACTGAGACTGAAAGAAGGGCTCATCATGTTGACTCACTTCAACACTGCAAGATAGTTTGGTCTTCTTTGATACAGAGCTTGCAATGAAAAACAGGATGTCCAGTGGAAGGGATTCTGTGCAAAACAAAGCTAGTCAGCCAATGTATTGCGAAACAATAGGATAATCTGAAGCTCAAAAGATACAGGGGGTTGAAGGAGAAAGAGAAGAGAGAATTGGAGTGTTTAACAGTTTTAGCTGCATTCCAGGGCAAATTTGCTTTAAGGGCATCAGTACAGCTGTGAGCCAGCTCTAGAATTGTGTGCTGTCAACTCTTATAGAGAACTCTTGCAATGTGCAGCTCTGAAAGTCATTCATTATGCAGCAGTCATTTTATTTTCCAACAGTGGAGACACTTGCAGTTCCAAGGTGTACAGGTGAACCCATTTGAAGAGGTTTGGGACCTTTGGGTGGAGTTCATATGTGTCCATTTATGAGTATATGCTTCTACCCTTAACCGTATGCCCAATAATGAAGTTCACAAAACAGAGGAATAAAGGTTGGTTTCTTACATGAAATAAAATGGAGAGAGCATACAGATGCTGCTTAAGGCAGCCTGTTTACATACATGATATTAAATAAATAATCAGTGCTTCCCCCCTAAAAAATGTTTAGGGGTACTCTCATTTTCCTACTCACATTGAAATACTGCCCCTCAATGAGACCAAACTTAGATTCACAAAATGTTTAGGGGTATGTGTACCCCTGTGTCACCCCCAGAAAAAAGCACTAATAATAATAATGGGCAGCAAATCATGTAGTACATACCTTGCTCATAAAGGTGAAATAATCCTCCCCCAAGGATCCTTAACTATTTAAAAGCCTAGAGTGGATATGATGATTTGCTGTAGTATCCACTCTAAAAAAAGGGGGGGGGGACACACATGTATTTGTCTTGAAGCAATCAGAACCAAATATCTGTGCCTTGAGTGTTAAGCTTCCTCTGTTGATATTCTATAGTAGCACAACTACAGTGTCTCTCACCTGTTTCTTGATCTGTGGTCCAACAAAGCTGCAGAGTTTATCCTTGAGATTGTGGTTTGAAAAGTGGGTCCCTCTAGATGTTGTGAACTTCCCAGAATCCCAACCAACTTAAATCTGGGGTTTAAGTATAATTTTGGACCAACATAACTCTCTAGGGAGAGGCAGATCTTCCTGACGGTTATAACTCATTTATTCATTGTACTACCGGTATTGTTTATTCCTACAAGTTACTGTCTGTTTACCAAGTTTGAAGTTGGAAGGACATGACCCTAGTGAAACATGACTGTTGATTGTATGTTTCCTGAATCATTACCTTTGGAGAAAGATGGCACTGACTATGCTGAAACCAATTATTTCTTACAGGAAATGGCAATTAACGTTTTCTGGTAACACAGGATTGTGTGTGCTGACCATTACATTAAGTATTAGGTCAGGATATTTACTTACATTTTCTGACCATTATATTAAGTATTAGGTCAGGATATTTACTTACATTTTCTAGGCCATATTTAAGTTAAGGAATAGTAACAGGGTCAGAATGGGGGCCTCTTTTCGTATGAAGTTATGCCAACTGGAGTGATACCATGATCAACAGAAACCGTAGAAAAAGTTCAGATTGGCATCCTTTGTTACAATGCATCCATAAAAACAAGTCTGCCCAGTTACCAGATTTTCTTCTAGGCTGAACAGGCAAAGTGGCAGCTTAATGAACTTCTAAGAGTTGTAGCAGGAGCTCTTCAAATCCACAAATAAGGCCATTTTCAAAACATATCTAGCAATGGTATAAATAGTGCAAGGGTTTGTTTTTGAATGTCTGGCAAGAGGCTGCTGTTGTGTCATGGTATAGACCCCTACACACACTCAAGAGATAAGTTTTTATTTGTTTAGGAACAAATCCTTGAGTCACATCTAGCTAGTGACTCCCCTCTCAAGGTAACACTCAGCCTCAGAAAAATAGGTGATAAGGAAAAAGATCCTCTCCCCTTTCCTCCTAGCAGTCTTTTTTGCTGAAAATAGAGAGACTAGGGCTTGCCGATCAGAAGGTCGGCAGTTCAAATCCCCACAACGGGGTGAGCTCCCATTGATTGGTCCCTGCTCCTGCCAACCTAGCAGGTCGGAAGCACGTCAAAATGCAAATAGATAAATAGGTACTGCTCTGGCGGTGTTATAAGAATTTCGGGGGGGGGCTCCTTTCAAAACACCCCAGTACACTATTTGACACATGAACAGAGAGGGGTGACTGAACCCAGAATGTCTGAAAACAGCACAGAAAGACAGGCCTCACACCATTTTGACTCCTAGCTGACCAGGTACCAGATGGCCCATTTCCCTCACAAAGGACAGTCATTAGCCCTGCATCTGCCCTGCCCTGCCAGGGTAGGAAATCAGGAAACCTTTTGTTTTCCAGAAATGTGTGTCTGGGAGGGGTCGAGGAGGGATGACCAGGTGTGGAAAATGCTCAAGTTACCTCCTCTGACCCTCCCAAGTTGTAATGTAGGATGATGTATCTGGGGGGTGGGCTGGACTCCAAGGGGGGGGGATTTCAAAAGTCTATATAGGAGCTTGCACACCATTGTTCTGGGTTCCTCCTCCATTTTTGGGAGTGGGCCCTGTTGCAACAGATATAATAAAATTATTTGCTTCTCAATTTTTCTCTGGTTGGCCTCTGTAATTTACTCCTTCCGATGGAGAACCTCAAAAGGCTCTTGTGTACCCCATAAGGGAATAAGAGCAGATTTTTCTATAACAGAGGGAAGGTAAACGGCGTTTCCGTGCGCTGCTCTGGTTCACCAGAAGCGGCTTAGTCATGCTGTATGCCGGCTCCCTCAGCCAGTAAAGCGAGATGAGCGCTGCAACCCCAGAGTCGTCCGCAACTGGACCTAACGGTCAGGGGTCCCTTTACCTTTTTACCCACAACTACCAGTACTATTTTCCATCCCATCTCTCAAAGGAAAAAGATATGGGCACTATATATTTTCTTCCATAGGAGAAATCTTAAGAAACTCCTGAGATGGAGAACAGCATTTTTTAGGAAGAAAAAAAGACCCAACCCCTGTACAGTCATACCTTGGTTCTCAAACGCCTTGTGACTGAAACGTTTTGGCTCCTGAATGCCTCAAACCCGGAAGTGAGTGAAGTTTTGTGAACTTTTTTTGGAATGTCCGACGTGGCTTCCGCTTGAGTGCAGGAAGCTCTCAATCGGAGAGCCACGCCTTGGTTTCTGAACGTTTTCAGAAATCGAACGGACTTCTGGAACGCATTCCGTTTGAGAATCAAGGTACGACTGTACTTGTCTTCTGAAGTACATAACACACACATCCATGAGGAAAACAAACACGCAGCCAAACATCATTTGTGTATGTAGCTTAGTCTTCTCACAGGATATATTTTTAATAGCTTTTAACTGGAAAGGCTTGGTCCAAGTGGCTCATTTTACCTGCGGAGCTCTAAGGAGCAGGGCCTGGGAACTTCTTTTGGTTCCAGCAACTACTGAAGGAGAGTCAGCATTCAGTGTTAACAGGCATCATATGATCCAGCTTTGGCCTTCTTACCTGTTCCTGTACGAAGCCTGCCAGACTTAATTCTTCCCTCTTGATTCCACTAAGCTTTCAGGTTCCTTTGGCTACCTCCAAACAGATAAAACAAATCTACTGAGCTGAACCAGCAAGGTTTTTGAGCTGCACACGCTAGGCTTTAGGAGTGAAAAGATTCTACTTAATACTTCCAATTGAATATTGTAACAGATACTGCTTGAATACCCTTTAAAAAATAGTTGCAGTTAAGAACTTTAGTTGCCAAGAGTAGGCAAAGGCGTCCGAATCGCCTACATTAAGAGTTATTTGGCTCCATCTGGTGACCAGGATAGGCTTTGCAGCTCATCTTCAAGTTATGACCCAATTTGCTTCTACAGTGGTACCTTGGTTCTTAAAATTAATCTGTTCCGGAAGTCTGTTCCAAAACCAAAGCGTTCCAAAACCAAGGTGCGCTTCCCCATAGAAAGTAATGCAAAATGGATTAATCCATTCCAGCCTCTTAAAAACCCTTAAAACAGCAATTTAACATGAATTTAACTATCTACCGAGACCATCTACAGTAATAAATTGCAAGTGTCTCTGCGTCCAGTCCCTGTGTCCTACTGCGCATGTGCCCCATGGACACAGGGATTGGAGCGCAGAGACTTTGGGCGGCCGGCCAAAACTGCACATGTGCCCCACGGGCACAGGGATTGGAGCGCAGAGACTTCGGGCGGCCGGGCTGTTGAAGTGGCGGGCGCTCGCTCGCGTGGACTTACTTCTAAGCGGCAGTGGCCGTTACAAGTGGTGGCTGAGTTGGCCTGCCGGGGCCTGGCTGGTGCCAGTGCCGCCGCCGTGATGCACCTCCTGCGCTGCCTGCTGAAGGGCCATTCGGCGCTGGCCAGGGCGCCCAAGTACATCGAGCACTTCAGCACGTTCTCGCCGTCCCCGCTTTCCATGATGTTCTAGCGCCCGTTAATTTAACGGGCTTAAAGTCTACTAGCTGATCCATAAAATGAAAGCAATAAACAATGTACTGTAGTCACACAATCAATCAGTAGCTGAACTGGATTCCACACAGTCACAAAAACAAAAAGAGCCACAAAAATGCAAAATAGTAAAAGCAGAGACACCTCAGCGTAACACTCAAAACGGAAGTGTGGCACTCAAATTGGGAGCGTAACACTCAAAACAGAGTATGTTCGGCTTCTGAAAAAAGTTCACAAACCGGAACACTTACTTCTGGGTTTGCAGTGTTTGGGTTCCAAGTTGTTTGAGAACCAAGGTGCCACTGTATAGGTATTTGCAGCGGGGAACATGTCATCGTCCTAGAGTAAAAGCATCACCTAGACTATTGCCCACAGTAGGATTTAGGAATCTTACCAATTGTGCCGGATTTACATATAAGCTAAAGAAGCTACAGCTTAGGGCCCCAATCTCTTGGAGGCCCCCCCAAAATTTAAAGGAAAACAACTGATGTACATTTCCAAAATATAAAAAACAAATAAAATAAAACCTGTTTTGTGTTGTGTAGGCTTCTATTTGTTATGTGCAAATGGCTTTAGATACCCATTAGGTCCATAAATTACCATATAGCATATATTCAACACAAAAAACAGCGACAATTTGTTGTTGACAAAGTACAGCTGGACATATAAAGGGCCCCATTACCTTCAGTAGCTTAGGGTCTCATCAAACCTAAATCCGGCCCTGTCCCAATACAATACAGGCGGCCATGTCTCAGGGCCATGGCTCTGCTCTGCCAAAAAAACACCTTCACACCATTTCACTGCTTGTCCTGGGGTCTCTTGCGCTGGTACTTCTAGTTTGAATGAAACCTGCTGAAGATACTAAGCCTTTAAGGCTATGCCTGCATCCATGGGATTAAGCTGGCTTCCCCCATCCTGTACTGAAGGGTCGTCTGCTATTCGAAGCTAGATCATACAGTAGGGCAACATCCAATGTCAAGTCCTGTTCAGAGCAGACTCCCTGAAGTCAATGCAATTGAACAACATCTGCCCATTTATTTCAATGGGTCTAACTCCAGGTATGAAGCAGCTTGATATCACACTCCTAGTATTTTCCAAACAACTTGAGGGGAATTTGCCTAATGCATAACATAAGCAGAAGCCCTGCACAAGGGCTCTCACAATATGAGTTTTCCTGCTGCTCCTCTTGAAACCAGCTCTGGTGGGCGTGGAGAGAGCATAGGTGTAGCCCAGCTAGTTAGAGAGTGGTGCTAATAACACCACGGTTGCAGGTTCGACAGCTTCATATTTCTGCATTGCAGGGAATTGGACCACACGGTCATCAGCGTCCCTTACAATTCCATGATTCTACAAAACTCCCAGAAGAGTGCATAGGGGAAGGGGAACTGCTCCATCAGGAAAGCTGAAATGCTCGTGCAGGTGACACGTTTCGTTGAATTCCCCTCCAGTGCTTTATACTACATTATTTGTACAGCTGCTATTGAAGGTGTAGGGACGCAGGTGGCACTGTGGTCTAAACCACTGAGCCTCTTGGGCTTGCCGATCAGAAGGTTGGCAGTTCGAATCCCCGCGATGGAGTGAGCTCCCGTTGCTCAGTCCCAGCTCCTGCCAACCTAGCAGTTCGAAAGCACATCAAAGCGCAAGTAGATAAATAGGTACAGCTCTGGCGGGAAGGTAAATGGCGTTTCTGTGTGCTGCTCTGGTTCACCAGAAGCGGCTTAGTCATGCTGGCCACATGACTTGGAAAAACTGGACAAATGCCGGCTCCCTCGGCCTGTAAAGCGAGATGAGCACCGCAACCCCAGAGTCGTCTGCGACTGGACTTAACTGTCAGGGGTCCTTTACCATTTTATTGAAGGTGTGCCCCACACTGGCTGCATTGTTCAATTACAGTAAGTGCGGCATCATTCTGCTTGTCACCTACAAGTTTTATAAGCTGCATACAAACAGTATTTGCAATGCACTTCCAATCTTACATCAAGAACAAGGCTCCTTAGCCTTCGTGGATGGAACTCACCACTTTTCTGACCAGTGGAGTGTCCCACTGTTTGTTCACGCACGAGATGGGCAAGAGGACTTGGAATTGTGAAGCAATGTCTGCCCCAGCACTGGAAGCACTTGAGCAGCTCTGGCTAAGGGACAAAGAGGGGAAGCGCCATGGGACTCCAGCTAAAAGCAGTCTGTGGTTGGCCTTCAGATATTTCAACAGTGTCCTGCCATCCTTGCTGGAGAGCCAGAGAGAGGCCAGCCTCTATACTAGTGGTCCTCTATACAACTTGAGCAGGTACCATGCACAGTAATGGGACTCCTCCTGATACGAGATCCACGAGACTACCAACAAATGAATTTGATAGTGTTTATTATACAAACCATTAGAAGTAAATTTACACAGCTATTAATTATAGAAAGTGGCATCAAGTCTTGGCACTGCCATACTGTGTAACACAGTTTAAGTTAGTAGAGTAAGGCATGATTCCATTTAAAGGCATGCAGGAAAGGGGTTTATTGCATTCCGTATTTTCCCTTCAGCTCTTCCACTTTTTTAATATATGCTTTCATTGCATCTTCTTTGGACATTCCTGAAAGAGAAAAGGGATTATGCATGTGAGCATAGATAAAACATGAAGTAGTGTTCAATCCATGCTAGATCTATGGTATCAGCCTGTCTGCCTCACACTAGTCGCCTAAGCAAGGACTCCTCTGTGCCCATTTGTTACGTAACCGTACGGTAGGTTAACCTTTACTTCAGCGGCCTGTGAACACGAATAGTCAATTCAGCCTAAGATGGCCCAGCTGTATGTTGAAACTGGATTAAGTGGTGGAGATCATGATCCCTTAAAATGGACAAGGTGGGGAAAGGAAAGCAACAAACAACCTTGACTCCCATGTACACCTTACAAGTTATGTGTTTTGGCCGAAGGAATCTCCTAGCTTCTCAGGTACAGAGCTGCGAATCTATGAAAGAAGACTCTTGGCAATTCCAAAGGTGCTGAAACAGTTTGCTAGGAGGAGTTTTAACACAGATACAACCCCCACCTCCCTCACTGAATCCATTGGCACCAGCACATCTATGTGCATGTAGAAACATGAAATAGCCGCAGTTTTTGCGACACTGAAACTAAGGGCTTAAAGGAAGGCCATAAAGCTGAAGGAATGAACTGCCAGAGTTAAGGCAAGTAATGTTGTTCTATGGGTGAGATTAAGCTGAGTCAGCCATCCCAATGATTTGATAGCAATTGAGTTGTATTTGCTGTCACACTCAAGGCTTACCTTTCAAGGAATTCCAGGCGTCCCACTTGGCCTTGCCTTTGAAATCAAGCATCCCAGGACGGTCTGAAACAGTGACATTTTAACATAGTAATGCAACATCCTTGCTTTTCCCCACAGTACAAGAGATCACTTTAGGTATACGAACAAAGGCAAACTGCATGAACTTGCAGGTGCAACTTCTTAAAAATAAAGATGATCACGATCCTGACCAGTCAGTCTTATTTATCTTAAGTTTCCCATTTAGATTTAAGAGGCAACAGCATGGTTGGGGTATAGACTTTGGCATCCCTTTGTTACTTATTATTTTTGTTTGTTTTTTGCAGCCTAGAAACAGAAGTCTAGTCCTGCTTGTTAAAAGGCTTTAAGCATGCCAAATATTTGCTTCCTGCACGTTTTTGTTCATTGCATAGTAAGTTGTTTGTTAACTCTGAGTTTCCATTAGGATAGATCAAATTTTGCTGTATGCAGATTCTAGCTGTTTTTCGAAAGTTGATATCCAATCTAGAGGTACTTCCTTGAAAGCCACAGAAGAGTTGCTAATGATAGCAAAGTTGCTGCCTCGCAACTTTTGAAGGACGGCTTTAATCCAAGGATTGTTCAATCAACATGGCATGTTTGTTCCTGGATGAAGGGTATTTACTAACCATTGTTCAAAATGATTTCGCATACATGGTTTAATGTGCAACCTAAAAGCCAACTCTCATTCTCGGAACCAGGATAACCAAGTGCTGAGGCGGCAAAATAAGCACCCCATTGCCCACAATGGAGCCCCCTGAACAAAGATGAGCAAGTTTCCTTTGGATCATCAAACTCAACTAACTAACACATCAACAGAAGTGCCTGCATATTTGTTCTTCCATAAGGTAGGAAGCCTGTGTTGCCAAGTTAGGCAGCCTAGATTTTAAGACAAATATGCCCATACTGACTACACCTATCAGAAACTCTGACTCATCAATTTACAACTAATTTTAATGATAGGCAACTTGCTCAATCTCATGCAGGTGGCAATACCCTGTAGTTTGACATTAGGGAATCGCCCTACATTTTCATGCAAATTGCATGCCATATGTGTTGCAATATTCCATTTGGAAATAAAAAAGATACGAAAAGATAGATTTCTCTCTATATATATCCAAGGACACTTAAGACAACCATTCACTGGGACAGAAAATGCACAGAACATCTCAGGAGCAAGCTCTGGTAGTTAGTTGGTGCTCACTTTGGGACCACTGCTGCCATATTGGTTGTTCCACTTCCATCTACAAGGAGGATCCTTTTCAGCAATAAGGAAGACAATATTCTGGTACTCTCTTCTCCTCTGATCTACCCAACTAGCCACTAGTAACTACACAGATAAAGGGGCAGATTCCATTGTGGAAATGTTCACCTGGAACAGACGGCTTCTTCCTTTTGGTTCCAAGCGATTCTGTTTTTTTGGTAACTGATCACAATCTCCATCGTACCATGTTATTTTGCATTTATATAGTGAACATCAAGCATCTGAATAAGTTCACATATATTTCCAGTAATCCTTATACAGCCACCCTGTATGAAAAGAGACCGCATCCTCCAAAGGATCGAATGAACTCTGAGCCAGCAACTTCTCATCTGGCTTCCAGTTAACCATTTGTGCCTTGGCCTGGTGTAGTGGCTACCGTACCAGAGCAGCCTTTGTTTCCTTGGCAATCTATTGAACACCAGCATTTGGTCTAGTAGGTTTGTCCGCACTTGACTGCTCTTTTAGAAGGGCTTGCCTGAAGACCCAGGATGGTCAAATATTGCCTTTTGACCTACTTTCCATGCCTGTGCTTTAGGAGTGGCTGGAGAGGGGTGGGGCATACATAAACGAATGTATTGTGCTAAAGTTCTACGACGAGTATTTCAGAATGAATTGCATGCAAACACAGCACTGTCATTTTTACCCCAGGGTTGGCAATGGGGCTATTCAAGAAAACCAGCTGCTTGCAAGGTCCTGGGTGACCTTTAGCTCTAGTTGGCACTGTCATCCCAGAGGGAAGCTAAGCTACTGCCTGACCCTTGCACTGCTGGCACTGGAAGCGGAGGCAATTAGCCAAGAGTTTCAGATCCCCCTCCTGCAGCATGTCCCATCAGTAACCACACTGTTGCAAAAATAATCAGAACAGGGGCACCCATGTCAGTCTTCTGGTTGGTCCCATTATCAAGAACCAGTATGCTGTCCTTTATTCATCTATCAAGCCTCTCTCCCCTCCCCATCCTCCAAAACACACACCAGCTACAGAAACATCAGAATTATGCCTAGACTTTCCATCCAGTTTTGCATACTGAAACTGGACTTCCTCTTCAGCTAACTTCCCTGCATTTGGAGTTACCCAATAGGCTGAGCCACCAAGTAGGTTGGGTAGATCAGGGTACCAGCTGTGGCAACAAGAATGGCCTCCAAGAGCAACTAGTCATTCTCGTGATCAGTACAAAAGTTGTGTTTGCATGATGCTCTCACACCAAAGCTTAAACAAAACCAAAGTTAAAGGAAGCAGACATACAAGGGCTTTAACTTCCTAAGCATCTTTAGGGCTCTTCTGAATAGTTGCCTGTAGCACACCCCAACCTGACTTCAACTACTTATTGATACCTAAATATTAAAGCTCCCCCTGCCCTGGCCTCAAACAGTGCTATCCAGTGCAACGTGTAGACTCTACAGGTGTGCTTTTAGTTGTAAGATACCAAATGGATGCTTCTGTCCTCCACTAGCAAATCCGATAGTTTCACCTTCCTCTTGAAAGATGAAACCCAAGCGTAATACTAGGCTGTTATGCGAACCCTAGTCTAGCTGTGCAATAGTCTGCTATCTCAGCTCCAGCCAACTAAAAGTGGCCCAACCTATCCTTTTGGAATTCACTTTCTGAATACTCGTCCAATAGGATACTTGGAGTGCCAACATGGCAACACATCCAAAGCAGCAGACACATTCATATCCTGCTTAACTGTTGTACTGCAATACTGGGCAAGGGTTGTGGAGAGGGGTAAAGAGGATCTGGTTGTAGCTTCTAAAGGCACTCGCTCAAACTCATAGCAAGTTCCACTGGAACAGAGTTTACAGTTGCCATTCTCACATGCAGCAGTTTTATGAGTTCTATGCCAAGGACCCTCACAGAAAAGGAATTTTGTTTTGAGTTGTGTGCAAATCAGAGCAAGCTTTGTCCCAAGTATCTTTCAGAGCTGCAAGTGCTCCTAGCCCAAAGCTCTTGAGAGTCAGTTGGACTAGGACACCAATAAGTTAAGCAATGCCCTGAACTACTGGATTGGGAACATTGCTTCACTTAGAACATGGAATCTCTGCAAGGATCAGACAACTCATCTTGACTAGGCCTTTGCAATATAGAACATTTCTGCAGGCACTATTGCAAGTTACATCCCACTTGAGGTTTCTACAGTTTCGTAAGCATCAGCTAAATCTGGCTAGTCAAAGTGGAATCCAAGTTCCCACTGCATCCCCATGCTGCTTGGCCCCAAATACAGACCCCTTGAAGTATGTGAGGTATTGCATATTTCAAAAGAGCTGCTGTAGCAGAAGTTACCAGTGATGGTCACCTCAATGTGAAATGATGTACCTGAAACTATAGTTATGATTGCTGCAATATTACTTTTTAATCCACTTATTTATATGCTGCTGTATAAAATCTATGCACATTACAGGACTTGCTGTGGCTCCATGCTATGTATGCAAGCACTGAAATAACTCAATAGATTAGGATGAAAGAATTGCTCAATGAGCAACAATTGCTCAATGAGCAACAATTGCTCAATGACCAATCCCTAAGGATGGATTTGAATGTGGTACAAAGTTAACTCATACCTGTATTTACATCTCCAACTGTGGCCTGCTTGTAATGGCTGTAGATATCCAGCATTTCTTGATCTGTTGGCTGGGTCTTCAGCTTCTTGACTTCTTCTGCAGCTTTTTCAAACTCTGCCTATTTCAAATAAGGATTCAAATTAAGGGATTTACTGCTGTTCAATACACTTAATGTAGGCAAATGGTAATTCATCTAAATCAGAATAAATTTTAGCACCAAACATTTTAGAGCTTCATGAACTGTGGTACAGTCCTTTACATGTTTACTTTGAAATAAGTCCCACCAGGTTAGTTGGACTTACTCCCAGACAAGCATGCATAAGATTCAAGGTGTGGGAATTTAGTTGGGCAAACAGTGTGGAGATTTGAAGCTTGATAATTATCCTGAGGGTGGAAGGTTGCAAAATGAGTTGCTTTACTAACACTTGGCAGAAAAGCTGTCCCAGCATGACTTATGAGGGCTGTCTCCGATGTTGCCCAATTTCTTTTCAAGTTCAAGCTCCTGCAAGCCACTTTCACCAAGACATTGCACACACCACCAAGTGCTGCCGGATACCTTGAGCGAGCTGCTCATGCACTTGGCAGCAGAAGCCACAAGGGGCCATTATCTCCAGCTGCATGTGTATGCTTTTTCCCAGGCCCAACTTTGTAAGTTCTTTTGTTGCATCCACAGTCAGCATACTAAGGAATCCTTTCACACAAGAGCCTCACATACCATAAATACTGAGGTTTTATCACCACTACATCAGTTAGGCAAAAATGCCTGTTACAGCTGGCAGTGGAAGGGGGGGGGGGAAAGAGAGAGAGAGAAGGAAAGGCTGCCTGTACAGTATTAGCAATTCTAAACAAGAACTCAGCTTCAAGCTATTATGCATAAGGACTGCAGATCCACTGGGCAAAATCTTGGAAGTCTGGCTTCTGAAAAGTTTCAACCACCATGACTGAAGATACAAAATAACAGCTTAAGACTGTTCGGAAGAATTTTTAAGCCATCACCTGGCTAGTACATGCTTCACATTTGTGGTTTTATAATGATCACTGGCTATTATTTCAGAAGTAGTGATCTACTTTTAAGACTTTGCAGAGGAATAAGCCCCTAGAGAAGTTAGCACTACCTACCAAGGCACAAACGCGTGCTCTGCAATGGGAGAACAAGGGCGCTTCATTTCTCCTCCTCCTCCCCGACGAGGAAAGAAAGGCACCCCCACCCCTCATTGCGGGCCGCCTAGATTGCGGGGTAGGGTTTGTGTGGGTGCTTGCAGGAGCAACATGAAATAGAAACTTATTAGGCAGCGGCCAGAGGGAGAAGCGGAGCTCAAGACACAACTAGAAAGAAAGCAGGAACAAGACCTCAACAGAGGCGCGTACACCCTTCCGCCGACAACTGCGAAGAAAAGCGAAACCCCGACACTGAGAAAAGCCTAGCGAAAGAGAAGCAGACTCGATTTGCCGTGCCTGCAAAGGGGAGGGGGTGTCTTGGAAGAGCGCCCTTTTGTTAGGGAAGGGGGCTTACCTGTGCCATGGTTGCAGAAGCGCGCAGCTACCTCCTCCCGATGCAGCAAAAGGGTGAACTGCGCCCGTTGCAGCTTCTTGCCCCCAGAGTCTCTATTTCACGAATCAGCCCAGCTCACGCGGCCAATCAGAAGAGAGGGGGCGGTCGCTCGCGGGCCTTCGTTCCCACCGCGATTCGGCAAGCGGGTGGGACTGACGGTCGAAAGGCAACGCCTGACTCCACAGATGTATAACCAAAATGCAAGACTAGCCCACCCCCCTGGTTCCTTATGTTGCTTAAAGACCCTCTTCGCGAGTGAGGCAAAGGCCCATGGGCGTAGCCAATACTGTATTTTTGTTAGGGAGGGGCAGGACTTTTGTTAGGGGGGAAAGAACCGACGTGATTAGTTAAGTACGTATTCCTATTGTTTTACTTGATGTGGGCAGGGGGCAGCTGCCCCGATGAAAATACACAAGGATTCATATTAAGGTTAAAGTAAGCAAGTACAGTATTGTTTGGGGATGAGGGAAAAACAACAATGACGTCTTATCGAGGAAGCTGCGGGCTGCATGCATATAAGGAGCAGTGGCGTGGACTTTCGGAAGTTGTGTGCGTGCATCCTGAGTTTAATTCGAACTTTAAAAAGCAGGCACCCACGATTATTAGTGGATCGTCCAGCGCCTGCTGGCTTGTTTTTTTGTTTGCAGAGAAAATGCTACGTTATGTGGACTTTGCAAGTCGGGTTTGGGTTTGTTTTTTTTTTAATCTTCTAATCTTCTTAAGCAAAACTGCATGCTCAGAACAGAATACCTACGGTTATTATCTGGGGTAAGACCTCTTGATTAGCAATTTCAAATCATGGAAATTGCCCTAATTGAAGATGCAGACTATGCTGAGAAATTGTGCTCTGGCAGCGGGAGGCCCCATTAGCTAAAGTGGTGCTTCAGGTTAAGAACAGTTTCAGGCTAAGAACGGACCTCCGGAACGAATTAAGTACTTAACCAGAGGTACCACTGTATTCGGACAGACTAGTCAAGAACCGGAAGTATATCAACGTTAATGATAATAAGCGTAATTAGGCTAGGGGGCGCCCGCCCGAAAAGAGAAGCGTCTGCAGTCAAAAGGGAATGCTTCAAGCCCTAGACGCCACCTCGCCAAAGGAGAAGATTGTTCCCGTCTCCATAGCCCGTAAATTATGCTATTTTAATATGAAACTGAGCGGTTGATTTGGGTTGGAAGTGGGTGTCTCAAGGCAACTTCAGTGCATTAAATATTTGCTGCAACGAAAGGAGCGTTTTGCAGTATTAACAGTGGGCTACACTGCAGGGTTGTCATAAGCCACTATTGGACACAGCCTTCTCCCCAACCTCCAATAATGGGGAGAATGGACTGTACCGGCAAAGCATTTTTAATACATTATAAAATTCTGATTACACTTTTCACGCGAATGTAAACGTAAATAATAATAATAATAATAATAATAATAATAATAATAATAATAATTTATACCCCGCCCATCTAGTTGGGTTTCCCCAGCCACTCTGGGCGGCTCCCAACAGATTCCGCTGTAAAGTGCAAATCCCAAATAAAGCAGAGAACATGAAACACATATGTAAGCTTCTCTGAGTTTCAAGAACGTGTATGTATATAAGATTGCAGGTTAAGCTTTCTATCAGGTCCATATCTCTATATTTCCCATATAGTGTTAAGCGGCCATGGGGGCTTCAATTTAGAACGGGAATTCAGGCTGCGCGCAAACTTTTGCTATCTCTATGAGCGAAGCTGCCGTCAATTATAGAGCGATGGGCGTACCTAAGGATAAAGAGACCAGTGAGCGACGCAACTCCGTCAGTAGGGCGGGAGAAATGTGCTCGCGACAGCCAATCGTTGGCGAGTTCGTGGAAGGCGTTTGGAGAGGAGGCGAGGCTCTGTCTGAAGGCTCCCGGGTAAACGCGGCGTCTAAGTACCTGTACCAGGAAGTGGAAGTCCTCTGCCTGAGATTGGGCCACGTGTTTGGAGGGAAGGCGTTTGCCTGGAGCGCCGGTGAGGCGAAGTGGGGGGAGGGCGAGGAGAGCGGGGTTCGTCGTGCGAGTTGGTCAGTGGATTCCCCGTAGCAGCAAGAATGACATGTCCTAGGCTGACATGAGAATGGTGTCAAGCGCATAATTGCTCCATGTTCTGTTTGACACTTTTGTTGGTCGCAATAGTGGTTTTGCAGAGGATTGACGCAGTTATTTACATATATTGGCGCCCGCCATAAGGTGATCTCACCACCCCAGGCTGTGAGCTAAGTGGGGGTGCTTCGTCCCTGCACCGCTGCACCATTGATCAAGAGACAAAAAAATAAAGAGTTTGGAGTGAGACTCAGGGTGGCTCTGCCCCCAGTGCCCTGGTACATTGTGTGTAGCGAAAAACAGTATCTGGGAGAGTACAACGTTTGTATTTGTGCATTATGAGCAAATGTACAGTTCATGGTGCTAAAAACTAGGTGTCTTAGACAGCTTCTTGCTTTATGCCACCGTGTGGTTTTGGTGTTGCTTGCATGCTGCTCTGAACATGCAAGACCAAAAGTGGGTGGGGCAACCGATGTGATTCTTAAACATACACCCTTTTACTTAAATGATTAAAACGACAAAATAGTATATTCTAGCAAGTAAGGTACAGCAAGTAAACGAGACATCTGTTTACAAGTACCAACTGTATTACAACAAACTGGAAGTGGCACAAGATTGAACATTGTTCAACTTTGCTAAATCACTGATTAAACAATCTAGCCTTTTGAACAGCAGGGTTTTTTGTTGTTATGCTATGTATTTTTGTGTTTTTATATTGTAAACCTCCCTGTGATCTGAGGATGGAGGGCAGTATAGAAATTTAATAAATATTATTATAGTACCTGCAAGTAACCATTTTAGATTTGTTTCAATAGGTTATTTATTGTAAACTGCTTAGAGGATTTTTTGCAGTAAAGCGGTATATAAATTTTGTTCACTTGAAAGTGAGTAGAATCCTCAATTGGTACTGGAGGGGAATCCTTCCAGTGCAAATGCTAGATTCAAAAGAATGATATTCCACAGGGCAGGGATTGGTTAAATTCCCCTTTGCTATCTACAGTACTACAATTCTGTCAATTGTCAGCCCCTAGGGGCTGCTGTGTGTGTGTGTTTGTGTATAAGTTCTGGTTAGATATCAATATGCATTTCGGGTACAATCCTTTATGTACAACGCTGGAATACATCTTAAACATATAAACAAAAGAACTTGAAGTTTCTTGCTACTGAAACATTGATTGTACCCAATGTTAGGACCTTATGCTCTTGTTTTTTTCAAAAGCAAGCTCCTTCAAAATAAACAATATGTTGCATTACATTTTTGCCTTCCAGGTACTTGTTGGATAACTCACATGTCATCGGAAGACGTTACTGTCACTGTTCGTCTAGTTCGCTCCTTTGAGCACCGTAATTTTAAACCTGTTGTGTACCATGATGTTACTCTGGATCAGACTGTCGGAGAGTTTATTGAATTTGTGAAGAATGGTAAGAAACTGTTATGGCTGGCTAGTGCTTCTCGGTGTGCCAAGGAACATGTGGCAGGGGGGGGGGAAAGGGGGGGGAAAGGGGGGGGAAACTGCCCCATGCTCTTAGGCCCCAGGGAAGAGCTGTAGCCTTGTGCTTTGCATGCAAAAGGTATCAAGTTCAATCCCTGGCATCTCTAGGTAGTGCTGGGTAAAACTCCTGCCTGAACCCCTGGAAAGCTGTAGCCAATCAGTGTTCATGATACTAGGAAAGATTGACCCAATGGTCCGATTTGGCATGGGTAGGGAATGGGAGAGGCCTGCTTCAACCTAAATTCTTCCTAATGGAGCTTTTGCTTCATTTCATATGTACAAGGCAACATTCAAACATGTGGCCCTTTAAAGAACTGAGGGAAATCTCTTTTGTAAATTCAGCTTCTCAGAGACACGTCACATATAAGACTTCCTGCAGTTATGAATGTAACAGTGAGGATGGAATCCGTGGGATTATGATGACTATTCACAGATACTGGGATGTATTGTGCATGATGTAATTTCAAACATCCTTTGGTACACTTAATGTGCCACTATAAGGCTTCTCCATGTTTTCTTGGAACTTGGGTTCCATTGGCTTGTATGACTTGGACTGCAGGCCTGTGCACACTTACTTGGGAGTAAGCTCCATTGGACTCAGAGGAACATATTTTTGAGTAGACATGTATAGGATTGTGCTGCTGGTTCTAAGAACAGATAATAACTGTGGGCACGATTCACTTAAAGCAGAAGCCTGGTGCAAGAACTTCTGCTTGTGAAATGGGGCTTCCCCCATCTTCTCCTCATGCCCCCCCAAACTGGCTCTGGGGGCTTGGGAGAACCCTCAAAAGAGTGTGCAGGGGAAGGAGGGGGGATTGCTCCACCTGGGAAGCTAAAATGCTTGTACAGATGGAACAATTGGAAGAGTGCAGTGTTGAATTTTACCCATTGTGTGTATCTTGTTAAATCCAAGTGAAAATGGTTAATGTTCCTTTTCAACCTTTTTTTCCTAGATGTGGTATTAAGGACAGGACTTCCACCTCCTTTTAAAAAATATAGATACGGTATGTATCTTTCCTTGCACTTCCATTAAATTGGATTATCTACCTTGGGGTAGATAATATCTCATGAAGAGTCAGACATGACTAAACGACTAAACAACAACAACAACCTCGGGGTTAGCCTGTGATGCCCTCTGGATGTTGTTGGACTACAACTCCCAAGAGCCTCAGCTAGCTTGGTCAGTGGTGAGGGGTGATGGAAGATGTAGTTCAACAACATCTGGAATGAACCTAATTTAGATACCCATTGTGGTTTTTTGTGAGGGGAAGCTGGATGCAGAGGTTGGGCTGGAAAATAATTGGGAGTTTTGGTTCCATGACAGGTTAAGCTTTATTAAATAGTTGTACATCTTGGAATTCATTTCAATATTAGCCTGCAGATTATTCATGCTGGTGTTAATTGGCAGCATTGTCTTTTGGGTATTAATTTTTTTTATCATCTTAAGTGCCTTTTAAACTTGGCTCACATGTTGAAGTGCTGCTCATGACCCACAATCCTTTGAAACTGCAGTTTCCTCCGTGCTTCTGCATTTCAATATCCAGCAACTAATTGTGAGGTCAGAAGGGGTAGCCAAGCAGGAGCAAGAAGCATGGAATGAGAGGCTTACGTGTGGAAAGAATTTACATAGTAAATAAGAAGAGAGTGGGAATGAGGCTGGAGGTAAACAGGAAAGAGCTTAAGTATGAGTTTGTGAAACGATATAAAATTAAAGCAAAGTAGTATTTTATTAATCATTGAAAACAAACAGGATTTGGGCTGCAAAATCAAATATATTTGATTTGGCAATGTAGTATATATACTGGTTAAATATCTAGCTTGGAATCTGACATTTTGAAAACTTTCAGGGAGCAACAATTAAACAGCAAGTTTCTCCTGCTTGTTCTCAAGAAGATCTAGGCATGACTCAGGAGTTACAGGGCATTTGTAGTGGTTCCTAGTTGCATAGTAGAGTTCCAGTGTTTTGCAGTTAAGTCCTGTCTTGGGATGGGGGGAGAAACTGAATTCAGTTTGCCTTTAATGCCGAATGTATCAAATTTGCATTTTCTGAAACAAAGTTCTCTAACCAATGTTTACAAACATGCACATGCACATAGCTGGGGAAATGTGTATAAAAATGAATATATTGGTGAAAACAGCATGCAAAACATACGGTAGCATATTAGGAAAAAAATCCTTGCAAAATGTGTACATTAGTCAAAATCTCAGGCAAAATGCATGCATTCGGCGAAAATAGCACTACAATTTTAATGAAAAAATAGTACAGTACTAAATTTTAATGAAAATAGCACTAAATTTGTAATGAAAATATTGCAAACGGCTGCAGCATCTTGGAGAACTGCATTTAAGACTGAAAAAATAAGACACAGAACCGAAACTGACAGGTTTCGCCCTCTCTCGCCCAATCCATTATAGTTCTTCACTAACTGTCGGCAAGAAAACAGCAGTTTAGTTAATGGATGGGTGGTTTTTTGGTTGTGAACATTTGCCTTTTGCCTTGCTTTGCTAATGCATTATATAATAATTATTATATTATATTATATTATATATATGCAGCACGTATTGATAGTAAGAAACCAGAGTGCAATTATCAGCAAAAAGCAGCCATTTGAAGCACACCTACTTTAAAATAAAGTGCTGCTCAAAGCTTGAGGGTATGACTTTCCTGAAAACGCCTATAGGTAGGCTGGACGTTCAGCAACAGTATAGCAATTGCAGGACATGGCGATTGTTTCATATTTTTACTGAGATTAAAAGTCAGTTGTAATGTGGCCTCTCTTTGTTTGGTATAAAAGGTCCTCAGTGGAGTGTCCTTGGCAAACACCACCAGCTTTTATATTTCATGCACAATTCAGCATGTTTGTTGCAAGTAGAGGTTTATCAAGTAGGGATGTATTCTGAGGTTGCCTCCAATCCGGATTGGGAAACTGTAATTATATCAGGAAGAAAGATGACCTCGTATCACACAACTTTTTATTTTACTGGAATTCTGGTTAACAGTTTAAAAAGGGACCTGTTTTCTCTGTGTGCGTGAGTTTTACTTTTGAACCATAAAACTACTAATCAAAACGGCAATTGGAAATTCAGATTCATTTTGTGGCTTGAATTCTGCAACCTATACTGTCAACTGGGTTTTTAAATTCATTTGTATTTTTGAGTAGTCTTAAGGATTCTGCTCGGCATTTGTGTTCAGGGCTTAATGGATGTGAGATTAGATTGCATGTTTCTAAGTATATAAACCTTTTACAGCTGATTCCGTTAGTATTTTTGCGCTTGCAAAGAACAAGTCTCTGAACTTGGTATCTGTTGAACTCGGAGGGATTTTGTAGGATTGTGATGATGCTGTACTGCCTGTCCAATTCTAGTTGAGAGAAGCAAAATAAGAAGAAAAATATGTGCGGGAAGAATGTATGGTATGATGCACAAGACCTTAGATGTAGCATTCTAGCTAAATGCCCAGTAGAAGAAAAAAAGAAAACCTATCTCAAAGCAAGCAATCTCTTTCAGATACAATGAAGATTCTTCACCAGGCGCATGGCTCTAAGGTACATTTTGACTGCTCACTCCCCTTCTAAATCTCTCTAAATTTAATTTGTTCATGCTGGAAGGTGCCTGCCTTCTAGTAGGGTATAATGTTATTTGACTACTCCGTATTTATTTTCATCCCCTCCGCCCCCTCCATTCTAGACCAATGAACTCGTCGTGAGTTTAGAAGACGATGACAAACTCATTTTGGCGGAGGACAGCACCCTGAAAGCCGCTGGCGTAGGTTGGTAGTGGGCTGGGATTGACTGAGGCCTCTGTTCGTTGTGCTTGTCATTATCCTGGCTGATTATGTTTGGATAGCCTGCTGAAAAGCAAATGCTAAACCCGATGCTCCGTACGCAACCTGACTATTATTGAGGACCAGTGTGTGTGTGCTTAATGTACATTCAAATCATTGGGTTTGAGGGCCCCATGTACCTCTCTTCAGAATGCTAATGGGGGTATTCCCTCTGTCGTCCCCCCCCACCGCAAAATAAAAAGGTTATGCTTGGAATTCTGTTGAGGGTAATTTTAAATGACTGACAGCTTGGTTATTCGTACCATGCCTGCTCCATCTTTTCAGCAACGTTGAAACCGATGCTTCGGCTGGAAATTTAAGCAGTGTAACTAGTGAGGAGTAATGAGGAGAGCCTGTTCAAGAATGTGCAGTTCTGGAGAGTCACCAAGATCACTTGATAGGGAATACAAGTATAAAAAGGGCATATCGGAACATGCTTTCTTGCTACCCAATTGGGAAGTGCCATAGGCCATGTCATGCAGCGATAAATGCAAGAAAACAGTGTTGTGTGGCAAACCAGGTGCCCGCTGGGTGGGTGTAAATTTTTGCTCCACGTAAGCCAGCTGAACTTCTGAGACATTCGTTGAGCAGGTAGCGATCACATCTCATTCGATTCACATTATGAAAAAGAATAGTAAGCTTTTGGGTTGATACTCTGGCTGGGCTGTGAGGTAGTCAAACTACTCAGGCTTCCTGATAGCACAAGAGGAGAGCTAGGTTCTGGTCTTTTGTTTACTGGACCAGCAAGCTTCCCAGTTAACTGCTGATATTTTAAATATATGTATTTTAAAACAAAATTTTGTTGGTTTTTAAACAAGTACAAATACAATAACCATTAAACACTTATCCAGAAGTACAGCTAATGGTGCTTGTTTTATCCCTTGTCTCTATACATTCACTTACATATTCAGCAATCAAATGTATTACTTGACGAAGAGATTTTAAATATTAAATCAGTAAGGTGTGTTAGGGTATTTCTGCATTCGATTAATTTTGGGGATTGGTAAGATCCCAACCTGGTATTTCCAGATGTTTGGGACTATAACTCTCCATCATCCTTAGCTCTTGCTGGTGGGGGCTCATGGGAGTTGTAGTGCAAAACACCAGGAGGGCACCTGACTGGAAAGCTGATGTAGTGTGTTGTTAAAAGCTCTGCACCTATAGGGGAGCTTCATTATGAGACAATGTTACGCTGCAGCCTGCACGGCTGGCCTCTTTCTCCTGGCAGCAGGATGCGCTAGCAGAAATATGATTTTGCTACTGTAAGGGGAAATGTCCTTTGCTTCTTGGAAGTGTTCCAAAGCAGCTGTTTAGTGGAACGCTGGTGGGATCTGCAGCAAAATGTTACAGCACGGAGGTGGCTGTTCCATCCCATCTCCCCAGTTTTTCCTGCCTCCCTCCGACAGTCAGCATTCCATGGTCTCTGAGCATACCCAGCCTTCATTGGATTGTTTTGGGCTCTTATCCCCCTTAGGGCTTCTCTCTCCCTTCCTAAAGCTTTTTGCACATCTTCAAACGAGGGATGCGGGTGGTGCTGTGGTCTAAACCACTGAGCCTAGGGCTTGCTGATCAGAAGGTTGGCGATTCGAATCCCCGTGACGGGGTGAGCTCCCGTTGTTCGGTCCCAGCTCCTGCCAACCTAGCAGTTCGAAGGCATGTAAAAGTGCAAGTAGATAAATAGGTACCGCTCCGGTGGGAAGGTAAATGGCGTTTCTGTGCGCTGCTCTGGTTCGCCAGAAGCGGCTTAGTCATGCTGGCCACATGACCCGGAAGCTGTCTGCGGACAAACGCTGGCTCCCTCGGCCTATAGAGCGAGATGAGCGCCGCAACTCCAGAGTCGTCTGCAACTGGACCTAACGGTCAGGGGTACCTTTACCTTTACCTTTAAACTTTTCAGTCCCCCTCCTCCCACCCCTTTTTTGCCCTCTGACGGTAGTGTTTTGGCTACATGAGCAATGGCACTCACAGTGTAAACATCAGGAATGGATGGAATGACTGTGGTTATAAACAGAGTAACGGGGATGTGGGCTTTCCAGAAATGTTTGAATTGGCTAATTTAGGCTAATTTGCATATTCGGCTAATTTGTAAAGGGTAATTATCATTGGAAAATGTTATGGCGCCCTAGAGAGTGACCTGACTTTACATGCTGATGCTACTTGGATTTTGTAAGCAAATCCAACCACTTTGAAGCTGCCAATTCCCGTATTTGCAATTGGCATCCATTCATTGTTGCTAATGAACTTATGGAAATGGAAAACTTTCCATGGGGCGGGGAGGAAAGCTCCAGAATTTTTTTCATCTGCACTGAACCAGAAACATGGGCAGCTGCTATGTAGGTATACTCTCAACAAAAGCCCTGGAACAGATGAGTCCTGTAAGAACCTAAAATCAGGCATCCCCAAACTCGGCCCTCCAGATGTTTTGAGACTACAACTCCCATCATCCCTAGCTAACAGGACCAGTGGTCAGGGATGATGGGAATAGTAGTCCCAAAACATCTGGAGGGCTGAGTTTGGGGGTGCCTGACCTAAATGCTTTTTTGCTGTCTTGTGAGATTGACTTTCTTAGGCCTATCTTCTCATGGTGGAGATGTAGGAGGCAGGCATTAAGGGAAGCTGCATACCTTTTGCCCGAATATTTGGACCATAGAAATTTTGCTTCATGAAGTGGAAGAATTGTGTTCAACCCTCCCCCAGAATGGGGTTCTCAGCTGGTGAAGCACCTAATGAGTTGAATTTGAATTGAACAATCAAATTGAAAAGCTTTTGATGGGTGCTTTTGAAAAGACACTCTGATTGAATTGAGTCAGATACAGAGGGCCCTCATCACTGCCCCTTTTTACTATTTTGGTTTGGTTAGGGATGTAGCCCAAGAAGATACAGAGGAGGGGGTATGGACCTTTGCGTTCTCTACTTTCTGAAGTTGGGAAATGCGCCCTTCCTTAATGGCAGGGGTGCAGAAAACTTGCAGCCTTCCAGCTGCTATTGGACTTCCAACTCCTAAAAGCCCAACATGCTTGGCCAGAAATCAGGGCTGCAGCATCAGGAATGTCACAAGTTACCCACTTCTCAACCTGTGCTGCTGCTTCTTCGGCGATCACTCGTAGCCGAGTACGATTGTCTTCCATAAACACGGTTTTAACAGTGAGTCCATAGGTGACTGTGGAGGCCAGTTCTGGATCCACACGTCCTTCCACAGTGGGGACATAGGTTCCCAGGTGGGAATTGATCATGGTGAGGGTTTGCCAAGCGTGCCTTCCTCTTAGCGCATTTCTCCCTTTCGTCCTGAGTTCGAGCGTCTTCAAAACCTATGACACCTTTGGTAAAAGCTGTTCTCCATTTGGAGCGCTCGCAGGCCAGTGTTTACCAGTTGTCGGTGTTTATACTACATTTTTACGATTTGCCATGAGAGTCTTTGAACCTCTTTTGTTCCCCACCAGCATTGCGCTTACCATATTTAAGTTCGGAGCAGAGTAGTTGCTTTGGAAGACGACAATCTCCTTGTCACAAGGAGACTCTAGTAACTAAACCAGAAAGATTCAAAGAAATGTGGTTCTTGAGGGAGTGGACAGTGGGGGGGGGGTCAGTGTGTGAACCTGAAGCTTGCTGCTTCTTTCTCCCAGGTTATAACCCCAGGAGTGAAACGTTATATACAAGGTGAGTCTTTTAAAAGAGGCCCCATGGAACATGTGTACTCTGTATCCACGGGGCCTCTTTTAAAGGTCTCACCCTGTATAAACAGGCCCGATAACTGGAAGCGCCTGGGAGAATTAACTCTTTTTAATTGGCAACAATTGTCTGATAAATGAGGCTTAACTGTCTCGTGGGGAAGGGCTGTTGCTCAGTGGTAGAGCATCTGCTTTGCATGCAGAAGGTTGAAGATTTTATTTATTTATTTATTTACTGAATTTATATTCCGCCCTATCCCCGGAGGTCTCAGGGTGGCTCACAGAAGATTCAATCCCCAGCATGTGAAGGAGCTCTGCCAGAAACCTTGCGACAGCTGCCGCCGAAAATACTGAGCTAAATGGACCAGTGGTCCGCCTTGACTTAAGGCAGCTTTCCATCATCTCCCTTTTGTTTCTGCAAGTATATTGAATGACAGAGGTTCCCAAACTGTGGTCCACGAGCTTCATTCAGGTGGTTTGCAGCGGGCCTGTGAGGAACGTTTAGAGTTTGAATGCTGTAGAATTTTACGGCATTCAATAAAACGCCATATACGAAATAAAAGAAGCAATAGAAGTACAATTGAGAATCGTAGCACAGCACATTACAATTGTGAAAACAGGCAGAATTTAATATGATTATGTGACCCACCACGACCCTCAACAATTTTTAAGAGGTCCATGGGCGGGGTGGCGGCGGCAAAAAAGTAAGTTTGGGAACAGCTGCTGTATCTTCGTCACTTTCCCCTGCCCCCAGTTTCCGCAGGCATCCTAGCCAATATTCAGAGTTGCCGTCCCTCGCTCCTGTTTTGCATTACACAGGCAGACTTCATTAACTTCTGGTTTAATTTATTTTAAAAAAATAAAACCGGTGGAACTTAGTCGTGGCTCACCACTTCAAAAGAACCCGACGTCCCTTAATTGTGATGGCTTTCCGTCAGCTCCATCCCCCGCTCTGAATTAGTAATGTTGCTGACTTACTGTTTTAGAAGAGGAAGTCCTTGACCCGCTGGTGGGGAGAATTGTGGCTGCTCTGAACCTTTGCGGGTCCTTCAGCTCTGCCATATCCCCTGTGGATAATTAGAGGCATTTGAAGGTATTGCTGGAGAAGCCAATTTGTGTCTTTCACTTTGCATATTGTTGAAGCCTCATGAATTAATCATCGGCAGGGCAAAAAAATTAGCTCCCTCAGACGCACGTTTTTTTATGGGTCATGAGGGAGAATGTAAAGTGATCTGCAAAATATTCTACTGATCCTCTAAGTATTAAATTATTATGGCTACAGGTTAATTTCAGGGGGATATCCCCCCTCCCGCGGAACAGAATGAGGAACGTCGTTATTTTCCCATGTATTCTGAAGAGAAGCACTGGATTTATTTATGGAGTGCTCTGCAAATGGTTTCATAGCCCTTGTTTTAAAATGGTGCCTTTTAACAAGGGTGCTGTTCTTGCCCCCGGCTGTAGTATGCTTTTGGGGGGTGGGGTGTACTAAGCGCATTCTTGCTATTTGGATCTGATGTAAAAACAAACAAGCGAATAACTAGCAATAGCCTTGAACCATAGAGTATTCAGCACCATCTGTGATTCTAATTAATGTTAATCTAACGTTCTGTGGCTTGAAAATTAATGTTTTCACCAAACACGCTCAATATTTTTCCTTTCAGCAAATGAAACGGAGCTCGCATTTTTCTGCATGGATGATTACAGGAAATATAAAGCCAATCCCGTTGCTACCTGGTGAAGACTTTGCAACTTGGGAGAAGATTCCCCCGCTGCTTGTTTTGTGAGGCTTTATGAATCCTTAAACCTTAAAAAAGCTGTATATTATAAGTATTATTAATTTTGTTTGCACTGCTTTTCATGCAGTTACTGTCTTCAGTTCTTTTCAAACACAAGCCCCTACTCACAAATCGGACGGGAAGTGTTTTACAGTGGCAACATACCAATCCACCATACATTTTAAAAATGTGAAATGTTGGCTGTGGACAAGATGTGAAATGTAATTAACTAACACCAGTATTTTGTTAGGGCTGTGCCTTTGCCTTGGATGAGATGCAAGTCAGAGGGAAGAATCTCTTCCTTAGAGATATTTGGACCTCCTCAGAATCCAAGGCAGATTGAGTCTGAGGTGAAGCTGGCTGACTTCAAGACTTAGGAAATATATCGGGCTATTTTTTATTATTATTTTAGTCAAGGGGAAGACATCTCAGGCTTTGGAAAATATGGCAAGATGACCTCTGCCTTGGATCTGAGGCAAAATATGATGCTAATCTGAGCTACGAAGCCATAGCCAAGCCTATGAGGTGGGTTTTTTCTGTACACAACCCAAATATATATTTAAGCTAATTTTCCATTCTTTTCCCTTTGTAAAAAAATTCCTTGCTGTGTCTTCTGGATAAAATGTAAATGGGTACTTGCTGCTTAATGGTTATATGTTATTGCTACAAATCTGAAAAATATACTTGTCCCCCCGGGGGAGGAGTGTTGTGTTCAAACTTGGAAACTTTTGAAATAAAGGATTATTTATCACAAGTGAGTCATTATTGCTGAGGCTTGGAATCCTGTGGGGTTTTGTCAGAATGTCTGCTGTTCAAAATCTTGTCACACCATAGCCAGTTCCTCCCTCAGAGCTCACTCTCAAAGATCCTTTTCTGTGAGGAAAATAATAAAGGAACAGGTGTGACTGATCCATTAGCACTAACTCATGCCAAATCTTTCATGTTTCATATTCAAATCCATTTCTGCAGCCTTGCAGACAAAATACTTTTTATTTTTTATTTTTAAAGGGATGGCTAGAATTCTAAGTGAAATAAGTTCTCATAAAGCACAGGGGTGATGCTTGGTGGATTTGTGGGCAGCAAATGGAGAATTTTGTTTGTTCTTTTTGGAAGTAGGGTGGAATTCCTTGTAGCGCTGAGGAGATTCTTCGGCTTGCCTTAAGGAACGATATCCTCTTTCCTCCCACCCGCCATCACATGTTGTTCTATGGGTTCTCCTGACCCCCTAGAGTAGGGTTTTTTTTAGGGGGGGGGAGGAAAAGCCTCCTTGTAGTTGAACCTGCCCCCTACTAGCCAGTCATTTACCCTGGAGGGCATAGAACCATTTGCAGAGTCAATAATTTCTAGCAACCCCTTTTGTGATGGGAATTTTACACCTGCTCTTCTGCCTTGGTTTTCTGATTGGGAGTAGATAGGGAGTAAAATTCCCCGCACCATATTGGGGTTTCCAACAAGGTGGTGTGTTGCCATTTGGTCAGTGGCCACCCAAAGGCATGTTGGGATTATTTTCTCTATTAGCATAATAGAATATACTTTGGTCTTAAGGGATAGCCATTTGGAGACCAGAATGCGTATTTAAGAGGTGAATAGTAACATAAATGCCATGCAGTTTTAAAGTCTGCAGCTTCTGTTTTGTGGTGTTCTTTAAAGAAGAGAGGTACAGGTGTGGTTGGGACACGGGTGGCGCTGTGGGTTAAACCACCGAGCCTAGGGCTTGCCGATCAGAAGGTCTGCGGTTCGAATCCCCGCGACGGGGTGAGCTCCCGTTGTTTGGTCCCTGTTCCTACCAACCTAGCAGTTCGAAAGCACGTCAAAGTACAAGTAGATAAATAAGTACCGCTGCAGCGGGAAGGTAAACGGCGTTTCCGTGTGCTGCTCTGGTTCGCCAGAAACGGCTTTGTCATGCTGGCCACATGACCTGGAAGCTGTACGCCGGCTCTTGGCCAATAAAGCGAGATGAGCGCTGCAACCCCAGAGTTGGTCATGACTGGACCTAATGGTCAGGGGTCCCTTTACCTTTTACAGGTGTGGTTCAGATATCTTCATGACCTGGCAGCGTTTCTTTCTTTTTTGACGTACATTGTCCATTGTGCACTGGCTCTTTTCGAAGGTTATTACAGTTGTTCCACTTTGTGCCTAGTGTTCCCACACTGTCCAGTTGTATTGGCCAGTGTAAGAAATCTGGAAGTATATAAAGAAACTCTTGAGAGAAGAGTTAATGCTGCTGTTGTTTTAGGAATTCTTCAGTGCGAAAGCACTTCATTGTTTGAGTGAGCTTAACAATAGGGTCTCTGTTTTGTTCCTGGCAATGATGCTTCTGTATTACGACTTTCTGAAGTACTGATTATTGTGTGTTTTCACTAGCTCTTTAAAATGACTCCCCACCCCCAAAGGTATGGAGAGGCACTAACACTGAAACATTTAGTTTTAGATTTCTACCCCATCCTGTTTCCTCTACAAGCCGAGTGCCTCATTTCTGCTTACAGAAGGAGAAATGAGTCAGAAATACATAGTTCGAAATTGTGTAGTGATAAGCTTTGATTCGGACGCGGGTGACGCTGTGGGTTAAACCACAGAGCCTAGGGCTTGCCGATCAAGAGGTCGGCGGTTTGAATCCCCGTGACGGGGTGAGCTCCCGTTGCTTGGTCCCTGCTCCTACCAACCTAGCAGTTCGAAAGCACATCAAAGTACAAGTAGATAAATAGGTACCGCTCCAGCGGGAAGGTAAACGGCGTTTCCGTGCACTACTCTGGTTCGCCAGAAGCGGCTTTGTCATGCTGGCCACATGACCCGGAAGCTGTACGCCGGCTCCCTCAGCCAATAATGTGAGATGAGCGCCGCAACCCCAGAGTCGGACATGACTGGACCTAATGGTCAGGGGTCCCTTTACCTTTTTAAGCTTTGATTGGCAGGCAGCAAAGAAAGTGCTGGTGGAGCTCTGAGGTATAACGTTTTGAACTGCAATACAATATAATGGCTGGAACATGAGAAACCCCAAGTAATTCTTGGCCTTTGGGAACACATAAACTGTGCCTTCCAGTTTTCTTTTCTGCAAAATGGTGGGTGTTAAAATGCCTAGGCTTCCTTAGAATTTAGTCCCAATTGAAATAAATGTGTTTTATAACTCATTCAGATTTTATGAGGGATTCCAGATGCACAAATAACTTCTGAATATTTGAGTAAGTTAATACCTGAAATGGAAACAGATGCATCTCCTTGTGTGTGCTGTGCAGTTCAGCTTGTGGCAGATACCTTACAGGGTTAGATCAAGCACGATGCTTCAAGAATGTGGGGTGTTGGTGGTGATTTGGAAGTGCAAGCGGTTGCAGATAAAATAATCTCTGCTACCAAAGTAACATGTGAACTGAACCTGTTTTCATGTCACTGCAAGCATTTAGACATACTGCCATGTAGAGAAGTGGATGACTCTGCCTGCCATAGTCATAAGGGAAACATCTTTTATTGTAGGGAGAACACAGATGTGTAGCTGCTCTTGGCTTCAAGGTTAAAAAGCAAATTTATGGTTTCTAGAGTGCTCAATTGAATTGACTGTAGGAGAAATGGTCAGGAGGATAAAAAAATTGTAGCTGGTGAGAAAACCATGCCTACAAGGGGGGGGGCAAAAACTCTTTGGGCAAAAAGGCACAAATGCAGAAAGAACGTTTATCCTTCTGAACCTGGGTGAAACTGCCTTGCACTCCTGTGGTGATGGATTTGAGGAGAACAGAAGTGGGAGGGCTTGGAAAGAGTTTAGATTTTTATTACATAGAAGAGATAAAACAGTGATTGGGAAGCAAAGTGAGAGATTTCTTTGTTGCCCAAGGAATGTAAGAGACATGTTGGGGGAGTTGTGGATGAACTATGGGGTGTGGGAGGCAAGGGACAAAGCTTTTGTATGCATCCCCTTCTTACCCCAAACCCTGCAGTTTTTAATCTCCCTGTCATCAGCTGCTTTGAACTGATGGATATGCACCCAGTGACAGGGTCAGAGAGCAAGGAGAACATTGGGAGTGTTGTTAGGTGAGGGATTCACAGCTCCTTGTGTTGTCTGAGCTGTGCTAGCATGCTATTTTTCTGCGAAGTTAAGGGGCTGAGACTCCTGCCCCCCCCCCATTTAGCCTCCTAGCACATCAGGACGCTTGTCCTCTACTTGAGTTGGTGCAAGTGTCCTATTCAGTTTGGTTTACTCATGTTGCAAGTGTCACCTTGCAGCTGTTCTCCGAGTGACAAGCACAGGGCTTGCTGATAGCAATTTCTGGAATTTCAGCAAGCACGACTGTGACAGACAGACACACTAGTTGCTTTTGAAGAAAGACCAGTGCAATTTTACTCTGCGGGGAGAAGGGAGAAGCGGATTTGTCTGCGGCAAAAGCCACAAGGTGTCAGCACAGCCTGTGCTTTTGCTTTGCAGGTGCAAGGAAAATAGCGATGCCTTTATGAATAACCATTAGTGAACTGGTTTAACTCAAGAGGCCTGTGTTCTTGATGCCCGACGAAATGCCAAAGGGTGTGCAGACAAATATTTGCTGGACTGATGTTAAGCAAAAAGCCGGGGGGAACTCCTAGCTTGCTTCTCTTGTATGTTAATCCTCTTTATTATATGCAAACCTGAATCTATTCCCTGCAGATCATGGACGTGGAATCTTCTTCATGCTGTTAATTTAGTTCTGTTTGTGTAAAACAGATCTGGTTTGCTGAAATACTGTGTATTCATTGCAATTCGGTTGCTAAAGTTATCGATCACAGAAAAAGTCATCTGCATGTTTACTTGGGAGCAACTGCCATTGTACTGTTACTTCTGATTGTGCATGCATAGGATCAGGCTGTACAGCTTCCCTAAGAATACATATGCAGAAGCAGGTGTGGCTGAAATTGATGGGGCTTCTGTAGGAATAAATATGGTCAGTACTGAGTGCTAACATCAGGGTTCCCGCCCCCCGCTGGAACTTAACCTGAACTCAGTTCTGATACCTCTCAGGTGGGTGCCATTGCCATTATAAGAGAGCAAGGGAGGCGTTCATGGTGAGTTCTGGCACCCCTTTTTCCATAAGAATAGCACTGGGTAACATGTATTTATAAACTTACAAAACGTAACCAATACATGCCTACAATGGATGCAAATATAGCTGGGATATTTTGTGTCTATTTCGTTGTATAGTACAGTTGTTGGGTGTGTTGATCTTAGGGGTGAATATAAAACATTTCCCCCCATAAATCCTGCTTCAAATTAAGCACTCGACAGATCCTAAGAATTTGAAAGGGAAACCTTTGCATAATGGAAACTAGTGGAATTGGGAAAAAATAAAAATCCAGTGCAAATACCTAGGGAGTGTTTGAAAGCTTTACCTGCAGAGGTTAAGCCTCAGTGCAAGAATTTAAATGAACTCATTTAAAGCCATGTGCCAAATAAGCTCATCTGAATTCTGCATCCCCTGAGTAGGAGATGGTGTCTTTGACATGTTGCATTCTTTTGAGGAAGTGGCTAAAAAGAAAAGTGATGAAGAGGGAAGGCAACCGTTGCCTTTCCTCTTTTGCCTGTTCGCTTTTTCCTGCTATAGCTTTTTAAAGTAGAGAATGAAGTGACTTTTGTTGCCACGAGATATCCTAGGTCAGGGGTAGGCAACCTAAGGCCCGTGGGCTGGATCCGGCCCAATCGCCTTCTCAATCTGGCCCGCGGACGGTCCGGGAATCAGCGTGTTTTTACATAAGTAGAATATGTCCTTTTATTTAAAATGCATATTTGGTTTATTTGTGGGGCCTGCCTGGTGTTTTTACATGAGTAGAATGTGTGCTTTTATTTAAAATGCATCTCTGGGTTATTTGTGGGGCATAGAAATTCATTCATTCCCCCCCCCCAAAAAAAATATAGTCCGGCCCACCACATGTTCTGAGGGATGGTGGACCAGCCCACGGCTGAAAAAGGTTGCTGACCCCTGTCCTAGGTCATTGTATAGAACAGTGAAGGTTCCCTGACAGTGTTTCCTCCCTATCTTAAGCCAAGAATGGCTCAGCCCTTCCTTGGAAGAAGCTCAGAGGCCAGGTGACTGGCCTATTAAATAAAAATAATATCAAATAAATATTAAATAAAAACAATAAATATTAGTGCAGGGGAATCTCTATCGGCCTTAGGATTCCCTCCCTCCCTCCCTGGAACTGGGTGTTTCACTTCCTTACAAAGCAAGGGGAGAAAATGTGCCTCAAACAGCCGAACTAGGATAAAATGCAAAGGAACTTTAGAAATAACTTTTTTTTTTACTGCAAATAAGAAAGAAAGAAAGAAAGAAAGAAAGAAAGAAAGAAAGAAAGAAAGAAAGAAAGAAAGCAAGCAAGCAAGCAAGCAGGGCCTTGCTAGTATCAGTGCTTCCATTTCATAGATATATATCCTGGTTACACTTTGTACAAGATAGCAACAGGACGCATTAAAGTTCCAGTATGAGGCAGGATAGTAACTGGTTAAAACTCCCAAGGCACAATTGGGGCAGTGCAGAAAACACCGATGGTAGGCAGTATACATTTTCATGTCTCTCATTTTGCAGCAGTATATCCATACAGAATATAAATAGAAAAATAACATGGGTATATATCTTCAAGCAAGCATCGCATAACCCTTCTGTCCCAGTACTGATGGGTTAAAAATGCAGAAACTATTTACAAAAGATTTTGGTTTCGCAACTTTATTTACAAAGAGGCTTTATTCTGTAAAGGTCAGAATTAACTTCTTGTATGTTTTAAGGGGTGTTCATTGTAGACAAAGGAAGGTGCTGAAACCTGGCCTCCTCCATGTTTGTATGTAAATTAGCTGGGCTTCGTTTTAAGAAATGATGAGTGAGAACGTAACAACTATATGGGAATCTTACAATGTTGGTGCTGACCTTTAAAGCCCTAAATGGCCTCGGTCCAGTATACCTGAAGGAGCGTCTCCACCCCCATCGTTCTGCCCGGACACTGAGGTCCAGTGCCGAGGGCCTTCTGGCGGTTCCCTCACTGCGAGAAGCCAGGTTACAGGGAACCAGGCAGAGGGCCTTCTCGGTAGTGGCAACCGCCCTGTGGAACGCCCTCCCACCAGATGTCAAAGAGAAAAACAACTACCAGACTTTTAGAAGACACCTGAAGGCAGCCCTGTTTAGGGAACCTTTTAATGTTTAATAGATTGTATTTAAATATTATGTTGGAAGCTGCCCAGAGTGGCTGGGGAGGCCCAGCCAGATGGGCGGGGTATAAATAATAAATTTATTCTTATTCTTATTCTTATATTATACAGCTGCCAGAGCTCTGGGTATTCCTTGTGTGCACTGCACAAGGATCTGTCTGGGGCTGGAGAGTGTGTGTTTGTGTATTTCTGGATTTTGTGGTTGTGGAGGGAAGTCGGAAAATATAGGTGGTATCTGTTGAAGGCAAAGAGGCTGGATCCCCACATGATTTCCAATTGCAAGGGCACGGTCACAGAGCCTTACAGTTCTCTCACCATGACTGTCATTATCTTCCAGGTCCCCAAACAACTGCACCCCCTCCTTCCGCTTGCCCCCCCCTGGAAGCACAGAACAAGCTTAGCCCTCCCTGCTGAATTCCAAGTCTTGAAAGCAGGCAAAAATGTGGAAAGCAACCCTGTGGAAATACGTTGACATTTTTCAGAATATCTGGGGAGGAGCTATGCTTTGCTACTCCCGAGTAGCAGCCTTGGCACAGTTTAGCAAGGGAGGGGCGTGCTAGAGAACGTAAGGGATCACTTGCCTAAGGTTAGTGGTGCTTTTCTCTCCCAGCCCTTCTCTCCCATGGTAGCGCGGTAGCTACCCCGTTGCTTGCTAAAGAAAAGCAGGTACCGCTTAGGTGTCTGATCACTGGGAAGTTTCTCCTCTAGACCTGCATAAAATTGTGAGGAGTACAGTAATACTCCACCTCTCTCTCCACCCCAGCTCTTCGGTCACATTGGATCTCTCAATTCTTGTCCCCACTGGGTTTTTGCTTATAAATAGGGTTAGTTGGCTACTTTTCAAGGAGAGATGTTTCTTGAACTTGCAGCTGCAGACTTGATTTAGAAAGGATAGCGTGGGAATGGAGTCAGTGGCATCTGGTGCCCCATTGGGACTGGTGGCGGGGGCGGAGAGAAGGCAGAACCAGAGGCAATGACTAGGTGAGCCAACTAATTCTAGTTTTGTCCGCATCCTCCTCACTGTTGAGTTCCGCAAGGAGACCTCTGAGACTGAAGAGGAAGAAGCCAACAGGCAAGGCCACTCCCTGGACTGGATGTAAGTCAGAAGGCAGAGAGCTAGTAGCTGGCAGCCTGAGCTTGGTTGTCCAGTGTTCCATTTGCCTCCATAGACCACTCTCTGGAAGAGACATCCAGATACATTTGCTTTCATAGCGCCCTGACTGGAATGTCATTCATTCATTCAATTTTCTTTGTATGCCGCTTTTCCACACACAAAAAAATCATGCTTACAGTGGCTTACAACAAAGAAACATGGATGTCCTATGTGATTGTGTTACATCTGGTGCCAGTGTTCACTTTTCTGTACCAACTGAAGACAGCTCAGATCCATGTGAAACTCTTGAAAGGAACAATTGCATTTCTATCTTTCCATCCTCCACGGTAATAATGGCTTAAGGCCAGCCCATTACTGAAAAAACTTTGCTGCCTGAATTTGTTACCTTCGACAGAATCCTTGTTTGCCTTCTGCCTGATTCTTCCTTCCCTCTGCAGCGTTTTGAAAGCCTTTCAGACGACACAACATTGTGACCTGAATGTTCTTTAGTTACCTTTTCAAAGATTGCCCTTGCAGAACTCCCAAACTGCTTTTTAAACTCCTCCCAAGATTTTGTATGACAGCAGTTAAATTATGGGAAATTGTAAATAGTGCACAACGGTCATTACTCCCCAGGTTTCCCTGTAAACTGCTTTTTTTTACCCAAACTTCCAAAACTGCCTTTCTGAACTCAAGCAAAGTGTTAAGAGGAAAGGGTGGGTGGGGAATTATTATTAGTCCCCAAGAACATCTTCCGGTACATGTAGAGAATGTACCCATGCTACTTCTGATAATAGGCCACACTTGCCTTGATATGCCCCTTCTAAATTGTATAGTCAGAGTAGCCCAAAAGGAAGCTGCAGATTCTGGCTTAAATGGTCCTGCGGTATGTATCAAGACAGGTTCAGTATCTAACATTGTAAAAGTAATCCAATAATGCTACTACTTCTAAATGTCCATGCTGTATCTTCAGATTCAACGAGCACGTCTGTAGTCTCAAAACATTTTTGCACCATTTAATCCATTCAGCAGTCAGGATCTGATCTGGCCAGAGTTACAGCTTCTGTCCTCAAGATATGAGACAACACATCAGAGCTAGCGGCCCGAGTCCCACTCTACATACTGTATGTGCAGCAACTGATGGTAACATGCATCCCTAGTGGCATTGAAACCGCTATTGGGTCAGTTCAACGGGGTTGCTTTGCAATGCAAGTGGAGTGTGCATGGGTGCAGCAGCCCGTTTCTAGACAAAGATTTCTGTTGCTTTAATGGAGTAATAAGCTGCCTGTGCTGTGAATCAGTAGTCTGAGTCATTATTTTATTTGTTTATAGTGACTTGCACTAGTGTTAACTTAGGAGACGTGGTTTTTCCGGACAATACTGAAAAACTGAAGTAGCTTCATCCCACTTTCTGCTCAGCTGTTTCTTTTTGTTAAGGTTGTCCCATGGCTTTTTTAAATTACAGGTGTTCCAGCTTCCTTCATTGGCTTTTCCAGGTCCTAGAACAAGTGGTTCTGAGCCGATGAATTCATTCCTCATTAGAACTTTGTATGCGTTTTTACCGTCCAGAATCTCAGGAGTTCTATTTTGCATGCAGAAATGCCTTTCCATTGTACATCAACTGTGGAAATTGCTTCATTAGATAATGCTGCTTTGGCATCAAAGCTGTGAGAAAGATTGGGTGGGAATGAACATTTAAGATGCAGGGAGTTGAGGTGTTTGGGGGCATTTGACTCGCATCCTTGAAGGATGTGAATTTAAAATGTCACATTAAATGGTTGCCCTCTGGTCACCTCTAAGTGGGCCAATGAGCCTCTTTCTTCCCTACAAGATGCCATAAAAATGGATGCTCTTCAGCCATGTCAGCTGGTCAGTAGCTTCATTTGCAAGTTTTCATTGTTTTCTCAAGTGGTTGGCCATCAACCAAATTACTGCTGCTCCCTCGTTTTTCTCCCTCCTTGCCTCACCATCCCCAATTTCCCCTGCGCTGTTTTAAAACAACTCTGCAATTCTATGATATAAAAGGGGCACACTAGGTGAGTCGGTGGGAAGGCTCATTTCTTCTCTTTAAACTGTTGTAAGTATTCCTTCCTCCATATTAAATGGGTGGGGAACCTCGACTGCAGGGGCCAAATGCAGCCTTCAGACCACTCTGGTCAGCCCCTGACCAGCCCTGCTCAGAGCCTTCCTTAAGGGCTTCTGCCTGACTGAAACGTGGCCTACAATACCAAGGCACAAAGAGTCGCCTCCATTGCTCTGCCCACTTTTGCCTCTGGCCACACCCACCACTGGCACACAGCCCCCCAAGATTTCCTCATAAGGGAGTGTAACCCTTGACCTGAAGAGATTCCTCACCACCCACTACAAACTTTGTGAGCCATTCCAGGAGATCTTTCCTTGTGTGTTACCTGAAGTGGCTGGAGGGTGAGGGGGGCGGGGAAGACCGCCATGCTGCAGATGAGGACACAGGAGGACGTTTCATAGGGAAACAGGCTCTTCTTAGAATCAACTGTTCCATGTTTCCAGAGAGCTGACAGCTTCTTGTTACTCCCTCTTTGGAATGGAGGTTGCTTTCCAACTTTTGCACCTTTTGTTTGCAAGACATCTTGAGGGAATTCGTGTCGAGGGCCAGCATGTGCTCAGTTTGCAGCCTGGTTCCTCTTAAGCTCACTTTACCTAATTTGTTGACATGCTAAAACGATCACTGGCACATTTGCCGTTTCACTTATTCAGAGACTTGAGCAATTGCCGCATGAATGACATAGTGGCCTGCTCCAGTCAATGGACACCAGTTGTGTGGGAAGGAGAAGAGAGAGAAGCAGGCAGGCAAAGGCAACATCACGGTTTGGTTTGCTCCAGTGGGACTATTCCCGCCTCCCACCAGCTCAGTCAGGGCCAACTTTACATTTTGCATCATTTATTTGTTCAGTATTTTTAAAAAAATCATAAATTGACTTGGGCTCCTTGGCAGAAAGGTGTTATATAAATGTAATAAATACATAAATAATAATGTGTGAATTTGGCCCATGAAAAGGAAGAGTGAGGCTGGAACTGCATTTAAATGTGTGGCAGTTTCACGCTTAGTTCTTCCTCTGCAACAACTGATGACACTTTTTGGTTTTGTCCCATCAGCTTCAGCCCATTATGCCAGGTGGGCAAATGCACAGGCTGTGGCATCGGGGCACAGGTAGTTTGTATTGAGATCTATAGAAGGGGAGGAGGGATTTATAAACACATAGTTGCTTTTTTAATGGCAGAGGTGTAAACGTAACAGGTACTTCCAATCTGACCTAGAGTATTTTTTTTACACCGTTTGTTATTGGAGAATAGGCTCTTCCAGAGTTGCCACTTTGGTTTACGGGTGGACTGATTGTGTGCTCTGTGTGATCATGCAGGAATGCTGGCTTAAAAGAAGACGATAGAAACCATTTGCCAGGTGCGCAGAAAATGCTGTGTCCCACCCCTTTGTTGAATGCATCCGCAGAGTGATTCTATTTTCCTATGCATCGTTAAACTGTGCAACTAAAATTTTGCACCGAGGTTTTAAGGCAACCATTCTGCACCCTCTACATCAGGGTTAGCCAACATGGTGCCCTCTGTATGTTGTGGACTGCAAATCCTATCAGTGACAGCCAGGATAGGCAATTGATGGAAGCTGTAGTCCAAAACTTCTGGGAGGGGCATCATGTTGGCCACCCCTGCCTTACATAATTACCAATATATTCCAAATACTGCGGTGTAAGCCAGATACATTGGTAACTTCTCCCCCCCCCCCGCATCAAACACCTCCCAAAAGATTTAAGTTTTAAGGCAACCACTCTCCCCACCCCCAGAATTACCAGTGTATTCTAAAACACTGTAGTGTAAACTGGATACATTGGTAATATTCCTTCCTTAAGTGCCTGAAATAAGATGATAATTATCACCACCATTCAATGATACCAAACTTACAAGCTTCAAAAAACAAAACTATATATAAAAAAAAACCCCAGAATCGTCATAGTGCTCTTTGAAAACTTGTCATGATGGAAGAGAGAGAGAGAGATGCTGGGTCACACAGCGCTGCTGCTTTCTCCACTTGAAAATTCCCCCGATGCTCTGGGCAAGGTGAACTTGACATACCTGCCCCTCTCCCACCCATTCCTGATGCGCCGCAGTCTTTGGTTCATACAAGGGAGCTGGAAGAAGAGTTTGGCCAGGATCACAGCACATGGTACCAGCAGCGTGAGAGTAAAGGTGGGAGGCAGGTAGAACTTGTACTGGCTTTCATCAAAGGCCCTGGTCCAGCCGTAAGTCAGGGTGTGCAGAGTGCTGATCACCAGAGCGACAAAGCCAAGGGAGGACTGAAAAGGGGAGCAGAAGAAGAACAACAACAGCATGGTTTTCAGTGACGTGGCTGGAGTTTGGTACTCTTGTTTCTCCAAGCGTTACTTATCCTTTGTATGTAGCAGTATCTTACCCAATGCTACAATCCAATACAGTACTCAATTCCTTGGCTGCAAGTCCCACTTTCCTCAGTGGGATTTACTTCTGAGTAAGCACAGGGGTGGGATGCACCTGAGTAGCAGCTTTGAAATAGGCCTTATCCCCAAAGGCGGCCTTCCATCCAGGTCAAGTAAGGTCCCAAACCAAAGAAAATTATTAGTAGTAGCCATGCAAATGGTGCATCAATAGAACAGGCATGGCAGGTCCCTGAATGCTAAAATAGTCAGGGGGAAGCAGATGGAGGGGGAGGTGGAGGCATAGATGGAGGCAATATGTGCTTTTGTCAATTAGGTATACTTTAGCTTTGTTACAATAAGGGGCACAGATTTGGAGGATGGGGGGGCAAACCAAAAAGAACAAGAGATTGGAAAGAGAAAATGAATAGGAATTGTATCATGGTGGAGAGGTAAGGTAAGGTAAGGTAATGTTTATTACGGCCATTGGCCCATAGATATACATTGTATTACATCCAGAGAAACAAGACAAAGCAAATGCAGATAAAACATGGTGGAGAGGGTGGGTGGGTGGATGCTGTAGTGTTTGAAACAGGCATATCTATTGGGACCTCCAACAAGGTGTGTGTGGGTTCTCGGGCTCCTGGCATCCTGAGCACCCAACTAGACAAAGCCACCACACCCGAATGGCCCTTATTTACCTCCTCCTAACCAACTGCTAGGGACGCGGGTGGCGCTGTGGGTTAAACCACAGAGCCTAGGGCTTGCCGATCAGAAGGTCGGCGGTTCGAATCCCCGTGACGGAGTGAGCTCCCGTTGCTCGGTCCCTGCTCCTGCCAACCTAGCAGTTCGAAAGCACGTCAAAGTGCAAGTAGATCAATAGGTACCGCTGCAGCTGGAAGGTAAACTGCGTTTCCGTGCGCTGCTCTGAAGCGGCTTAGTCATGCTGGCCACATGACCCGGAAGCTGTACGCCGGCTCCCTCGGCCAATAAAGCGAGATGAGCGCCGCAACCCCAGAGTCATCCGCAACTGGACCTAATGATCAGGGGTCCCTTTACCTTTACCTAACCAAACTGCTAAGCTGTTGATTTCAATGGGATGTAGTTATAACTAATTTGAGTGGGATAGGAGCTAAAGTGGGTAATGCTGAAATTTTTGTTGTTAGGCCAGATTCTGTTGATGGGAATATATGAGCTTCTAGGGCATTTTACTTGGGCAGAATGAAGCTACTCTTTTCAAATTCCCAGACTCTTACAGCAGATTGGCCTGATCAGATGAGCTGTCCTCACATTTACATTCCTGGTCAAAGGCTGGCACAAAGTAATCAGGTCCATTGCCAAGTAATCGGGTCAATTTTAAGTCATGATTTGTAAAAGTTAACAGCTCCCTTTATGCAACCACCACCACAGTGAAGCAGTTTTAACACAAACCACTCTAACTATAGGTATGGAACAATTGTAACACAAGCCTTTCTTTTCTTACAAATGAGCAAAACTCAGGCAGCTAAAACTCAGCCTAAAATAGATACGATGACTGGAGCAGGATCACTTTCCAGTGATTTGCTTCTGATGAGTCATTGGCATGGCTCCTAAGTTCCTGAGAGTGGAACTCTGCTCATGAGATCCTGCTGCTGGTGGAGGTGACTTTTTTTTTGCGGGTTCCCACTGTATGTCCTCTGCAAATCCGCTGCAGAGTAAAGAGGGGACGCTCCAGAACAGCTTGGGGTGTGTGCTGGGGGCTGCAGGGGAATTGATGTAAATGACCTCTCCCCTTCCTCCAACCCCTAACCGCTTTCTTCTAACAGGAAGAATTGTTGATTTGGGAGTCCCTTCTGTTTATGGAAGGGCAATTCAGTATCCAGACCATTGTCTTAGTCCAATGGCTTCCTTAAAAAAGAAAGAGTAGAGCAATCCTATGGATATTTGGGCAGAAGTAAATGGCCATTGGATTCAGTAGGGCTTATTATTAAGGAAGTGTGCAGTGGACTGTATCCTTTTTTCTTTTTTTTGGTAAAATGTTTTAAGGTAATCCTGCTAAATGTTTCATACAATGATATGAACAAATGCTGCTATCCTAATACACGCATGGAAAATAAATTCTTGATGTCGTTTTACAACATGCATGTCCCTAGTAGAGATCTTCTAAACTACCGGTAGTTTTTACACACACAAACACAAACTTTCACCACTGGGGGGCAGAGGAACAACAAAGTCCTCTGTTAGGGTGATGCAATGTTGAGGAACAAATAGCAAATGACAAAATGTAAAGGAAAATAACAAAAATGGATTTGAACTAGTATTGAATGTATTTGGTGCTGACATTTTCTATATTTAATATGGGGTGGCAGTCACAAATCAGTTCTTAAGTGTCACATCTATGCTGCAGAACTGTCTGGGGTCCAAAAAACCCCAGCACTCATCCTGTGCACCAAAGGAACTTAGGGCTAGTACTTCTCAAACAGCAGTGGCAAATGGCTTGGGAAACCAAGGGGCTGTTCAAATGCTTTATACCGGTAGTTGGGCATGGCTAAAACAGCTCTTGACCCTTCTTTTCAATCTTCTGAACTACTTCAATTAGTTTTACTTGTTTTACAGTGAAAACGAAAAAAAGGAAGGTTGTTCCCAGCCACCCTGCACTGGAATGAGATTAGAAAAACATCCCTTGCTTTTTATGTGAACAACAGCCTTCTTGTGTCTGGTTTGGCCCTGGGAACTGTCTTCCTCCCTAAAAACCCTTGAATTGCAGCACTTACCTGAATGAAACTGAATTCCCTCCAGTTGAGAGAGTTGGAGATGGAAGGGAGTGAGGTTATGGCAAGTAAGGACAGCAAGCCCAGGGCCATGATGCCAAAAGAGATGTACATCTCCATCCTCCAGACTTCCTCCTCTACCCATGGGTCTGTTTTCTTCTCCACCTGAAGGAACAAGAGCAAAGGTGTGTAGGAGCAACAAAAGAGGGTTTAAAAGACACACAGAGTTCGCTCTGAACCCATGAAGCCTTTTCATGGGGTTTCTTTTCTTTAACAGCAGCAGCCTGGTGGCCCTTATGTCAAAGGTGGGAATGATTAAATTCTTCTGCACCAGTACTTGGCTGACTCCCACTCTAGTCTAGGCATTTAATTCTGCCATTGGCCTCTATCTACTGCCGGTGCAACCTGCCTCCTTTCCTGGACAAAATGAGTTTGCACCAATGTTGTCCATCCAGCACCCTTAGATTTCATCCATCGCCATCATCATCATCATTTATAAATTATATTTTGCGACTGCCGCAGAGAATACCCTCTCCTGTGCTGCCAACTCCCTCTAAACTTCTGAGGACGGTGGAATTATCAAGGAGGTAATCTGATCTTAAAACCTGAGGAGGTCTCTAAGAAAGGAGGTAGCCTTTCAGACATTTTGGGGCCTAAGTCACTAATGTGAGGACACTGAATTGGGTCTTGAAATTTATTTTATTTTATTTATTAAACAATTAAATTAAGTTCATCCGAAGATCACAGGGCAGTTCACAACATTAAAATACAAAAGAAAAGAACACAAAATACTTAATAAACCCTCCCCCCTCCACAACACATTTAAAAGGATATAGGGGTTTATGTGTGTTAAGTGGAAGCCAATCCAGTAACCTGGCTGAAGAAGAAGAAGAAGAGTTTGGATTTGATATCCCGCTTTATCACTACCCGAAGGAGTCTCAAAGCGGCTAACATTCTCCTTTCCCTTCCTCCCCCACAACAAACACTCTGTGAGGTGAGTGGGGCTGAGAGACTTCAGAGAAGTGTGACTAGCCCAAGGTCACCCAGCAGCTGCATGTGGAGGAGCGGGGAATCGAACCCGGTTCACCAGATTACGAGTCCACCATTCTTAACCACTACACCACACTGGCTCTCTGCTGCTGCATTTTGGACCAGCTGAAGTTTCCTAGTTGTTTTCAAGGCCAGACCCACTTGCAGCATGTTGCAGCAATTCAAGCTGGAACAGTGGCTTCGCTTCTGTTCCTAAAAGGGCTGTAGCTGGTGAACCAGCTGTAACTGGAAACAGGTATTCCTAGCCACTGAGGGCCTCCCGTGACAAACGTGACTCCAGGAGTATACCGAAGCTACAGACCTGCTCCTTCCAGAGGAGTGCAGCCCTGTTCACAACAGACTGTCTTCCCACCTCTTTGGACCAGAGAAAGTCAAACTCGCAACACCTCTGTTGTATAGGCCTCAATTTCCCACTGACCTCTGCAGGGCTTGCCAATAACTTGGCACCTCCCTTATCAGAGCATGCTTTGCCATCGAAGGCTGCAATTAATATGTGAAATCAGCTCCAGTTTCGAGCTAAGTCCACAAGTGTCGCTCTCTGAATACTTGACTGCTCAGGGCTTAATGGGATTTGGTTTAAGTGCATTTAGGAGAGAAGCGTTCAGGCTAATGGAAAAAAAGAAATGGGATTTGTACTATATTACAGAGAGTGACACTTAGACCCAGCCATTTATTCCATTAAAATCAATGCGATTCATGAAGCAAGGATGTTGCTTGGGGGGGGGGGGAGAAAGAAACAACGCAAGAAAAGAGGGAAATGGGCACCAACGGCTTGCAAGGGATTTATTTACAAGAATCAAAGAAGAGAAATAAATGCAGCTGGAATTAAGAGGCTGTTGGGGGACTGCATCCCTTGCACCGAATACAGCAAGGTGGCCGGGAAGGAGGCTCAGACAATATTAGCAGGAATAAAAAAACCCGAAAAGTGCTAACTCATCACAGCATCTTGCATTCATCAGTATTTCTTAGGCTGTGATTCTAAGACTGCTAATGTGGAATATATTTCCACTAGCTGCATTGAAACTCCCATGCAATGCTTTGGGGAATGTAAGAAGATCTCTGCTATTAGACAAAAGGCCCATCTCATCCAGCATCCTGTTTTCTGGAGTGGTCCATCAGCTGCTCATGAGAAGCCCCGTAAGCAGAACATGGCGACAACAGCACTCTCCAATTTGTGATCTCCAGCAACTGCTACTTAAGAGGCAGACAGTCTCTGATACGGGGGTAGTATGCAGTCAGCATGATTCATTGTCACTGGTAGCCTTATCGTCGATCGATCTGTCTAATTCTCTTTTTAAGCCGTCCAAATTGGTGGCCATTTCTACAAATTGTGATAATGAATTCCATAGTGTGTGTGTGTGTCCACTTTCCTCACATCAGGTATGGTTTTATACACCTCTGCCACATCCACCCTTTCTTGCGTTTCCCCCCCTAAAATGAAAAAGCTGCAAACATTCCAACCTTTTGTCCAAAGGAGAGTTGCTCCAGGTCCTTGATAATTTTGATTGCCCTTTTCTGCACCTTCCCCGCCCCGCCTGTACAATATCCTTTTGGAGGTGTGGAAACCAGAACTATAGACATTATTACAAGTGCATCCGCAGCATAGATTTGTATAACGCACTATGATATTGGCAGCTTATTTTCCTAATGAGGGAATATGTACATGTGAAGCTATGGTTTTTTCCTCCAACCTGCATCGCTTTACACTTGTTTACGTTGAATTGCATTTGCCAATTTTACTGCTCATTTGCCCTGTTTGGAAATATCTTTCTGCAGCTCCTTTCAAACCTGTTTTGTTCTTACCCAGCCTAAACAATTTGGTGTCATCAGCAAACTTGGCCACCTTACTAATCACCTCTAACCAGGCAGAGGGCCTTCTCGGTAGTGGCACCCACCCTGTGGAACACCCTCCCATCAGATGTCAAGGAAATAAACAACTATCCGACTTTTAGAAGACATCTGAAGGCAGCCCTGTTTAGGGAAGTTTTTAATGTTTGAAGTTTTATTCTCTCTAATATTCTGTTGGGAGTCGCCCAGAGTGGCTGGGGAAACCCAGCCAGATGGGTGGGGTAGAAATATTTATTATTATTATTATTATTATTATTATTATTATTATTATTATTAACTCTAGATCAGGCATCGGCAACCTCCGGCCCATGGACCGGATGCGGCCCATGAAGCCAGTTCATCCAGCCCACGAGCTGCCCGGTCACTGAGCCGCCCGCTCGGCAAGTCCCCCGCACGCTGCGCTAAAGCGGCGTGGAGACTTGCACAGACACCGAAAATCGCTTCTGCGCAGGCGTCTGGGCATGCACAGAAGCGATTTCCGGCGCTGAGGACATGCCCTGACCCGAAAGTCGCTTCTGTGCAGGCGTCTGGGCATGCGCAGAAGTGATTTCTGGTGCCGGGGGACATGCGCAGACGCGATTTCCGGTATTGCGCTGCGCATGTCCGGCCCACGGACAAGCTCCATGGGATCGATCTGGCCCACGGCCAGATAACGTTGCCGACACCTGCTCTAGATCATGTGTGAACAAGTTAAAAGCACTGGTCCCAGTACAGATATTTTTTAGGACCAGACTACTTAAATCCCTCCACTATCTTAACTGTCAATTTATTCCTACTCTCTGCTTCCTGTTCTTTAGCCAATTACTGATCCATAAAAGTACCCATAAAGTGACTTTGGTGAGGGGGCAGAATGAAAAGCTGTTTGAAAGTTCAGGTACACAGTGTCTACTGGATCACCCTTACCCATATACTTATTTGACACTCTCAAGTGAGACAGGACTTATCTTTGCAGAAACTATGCAGGACTATGTGCTTGGCAATTTTAGCTTTAACGATGCTTTCCACCCCTTTTCCTGGTTCAGATATTAAGCTATCTGCCCTGTAATTTCCCAAAATGGTGCTAAATTGTCCACTTTTCAGTCCTCAGGTATGGAGGCTGATCTTAGGGACAAGTGACAGACTTTTTGGTAGAACACCAGCATTTTTTACACCCACATCATTTGCAGACAGAACAGACCACGTACCAGCATTCCAGAGAATCGGAAGTACAGTACCTGACTGACAGCATCTCTGAGCAACGAGTAACGATGGGATCGCCGCATGGGTAGGCACAAGCTGTACACAGCATGCAGAGCCGCACAGAAAAAGCTTAGCAGACCTATCTGCTTCCTGTGCTGCAGCCACTGGTCAAGCCAGTCAGGGAACCGGCTGTACTTGGTGCAGCGGTAGAGCTGGAAAATGGCCGCAAGCACTCCAGGCAGGTAGACGAGGGACAGCATGACGTAGGCGACGCAAGGCAACGTGGTGTTGACGACCTCCACAGGGATCTTGTAAAACTTGTTCTTTTGCTCCCGGATGTAAGGGTGCAAAACTTGCCGGATGAAGTTGTATGTGTAGAAGCAGAGAAAGAGACCCAGGGCCAAGAAGACGGGAATCTTCCAGGCAGGGAGAAGCCGCAGCGGAATATTCTCAATCTCACGAGCTGAGCACAAGCAGCCCATGTCCACGGGGGTGAACCCCAGCATGTGAGCAATTTCGGCAACAGCACGCTTGGCTTCTTGGCTGTCGGAGCATATGAAGACCTGCAGGAAACAGAGGGCATGTGATGGCAGCGATTGGCAAGCAGAGACCAGGAGCACAGGTAAGGGGTTCAAGGGAAGGAGGACAAGCGATGGCATGGCGAGTGCCATACAAAGCAGTAATACGGACACACCTGAGCATTTCATGTGTACACCTTTGTCTCTGTTGACTCGTATGTACTCCCTTTCCCCAGGTTTCTTGAATTTTGAGGTAAGTTGTAGGCTCCTAGGGAACCTGAACCTAGACTCCTAGGGAACCTGAACACCAGAGAGGGTGGCGTTTTGTTTCTGTTTCGCAAGGGCTGCCACTAGATTATAAAGACAGCTTAATTGATTGTTTGAATTAATTCTGTTTGACTCAATCAGATAATCAATCCATTTGCATGAAAATCATGGCTCTCGCAACTCTGAGGCCCAGAATTTAGTGTTTTCCTTTAAAGGAAGCTGAGAGTTTTGGGGTTTTGCTGAGTTGTATGCAAGACAAGCAGGCTGTGTGCTGTTTGTACAAGGTATCTCCAAACTGCAAAGAGCCCTGATCACAGGTATGAGAAAAATGTATTGTAACTGTATTTTTAGCCATGTTTTCTCCCCCCTCCCGCCACATTTTCTTTCTCTCCAAGTGTGACAGGTCTGGATGTATATACGCAACTGACAAATCAGAACAGTACCTGCTTATTCCCGTCCCTTGGGCCTGACTGTAACGTCCACGCTGAGATGACGTTAAATCCTTTGACAACAGTGCATGCTGGGAAAAGTGATGCCAAATACTCAGCATTTGATTCTTTGTGATGGCTGATTTCATCGTTGTTGCTTACATCCACCAGGATTTTGCCAGACAGCTCTTCGCTGAGGTCGCAGAGTGTGGTGTAATGTTCTCTGAAAACCGCCACAAAGATAATATCTGTCTTCTTTATAGCATCTGCCTGGAAAGTTACTTCAGCTGCTGATGGAAAGAGGGTGGCATTGCGCTTTGGGTTCCGGCTTCCAATCACCACTTTGAAACCTGAGCACACCAGGCGCATAGACAAGGAGCGTGCAAAGTCACCACTGCCCAGGATCCCCACCGTCGTGTTACCAGCGGCTGGAACAAGGCTTGCATTACTTTCCACATTTTGTCGGCCGAGGAGTGGCTTTGCCATGTCACCTTCCGGCATCACGATAAGCTAAAGCAAACAAAACACAAAGTTGCATCAGATACCCTGCTGAAAATGGCGCCTTCCTTTCATCCCACTTTGTATGAAAGTTGCGGAATTTCTTCTGGGACCAGTTGCAGAATCTCCCCCCCCCCCTGAAGTCCAGCTGGCACCATCATTGGCCATCTTTGGGGGCCAGCTGGCAATCTACCCTTTTCTCCAGACCTTCTGATTTAGGAGCCCTGGCCTATAGTAGTCTGTTGACAGATGGAATGATTTATGGAGTGAATTGCATGTTTCAATGTTTATTGGTTGGTTTCATGCAGTTTGGGTTTGACAGTGAAGGGTGGGATAGAATTTTGCAAACAAAACAAGTAACATTTTAGAGCTTAACAGGAAATCTGTAAACGGGTGGTCTCTTATTCCTAACTAGTAAGTGAATGTATGTCTATATTTCAGGACTCAAGATAAACAGCTGGGGTTAGAATTGCAGACTTATGCCACATTATCATAATTGCTTCGAGTAGATTAGCTTAGCCTGAATTAATTTTAACCATCTTTTTTTTTGTTCACATAATCAGGGTGGTAAAAGCATGGGAAGAATCTCTTCCATCCTCCAACACATTGTTTTCTTGGCATCTTTAAGGCTTCGCTCAGCCCTACCTTAATCTATGTGTTTTACTCTGGAATAAATATTTAGGAAAGTTCTCACACTCATGAATATATGGATAAGATGGATCAGTGCTTTTGCTGCTCTGATGAAAATGAGCCTTGAGGTAGCAGTCACAAGAATGAGGCAGCTACCACAAGAGTGTTGATTGCCATATTTTCTATTGATCTGCCTAACATACGGGTGAGAATAGAGTGCAGTTGCAGACACATGTTAAGTTTTTGCCTTGGAAGGAACATAGGAGTAGACAAAGCTTGAGTCAGGTTGTGGAAGGCCACGGGTTATTTATCCGTTTGAGCTGCATTTTAAGTAAGAAGTAGTCTTAAAGAAAAGGTGAAGAATTTGAGATCCTCCAGATGTTGATGTACCCCATCGAGCATGGCCAATGGTCAGGGATGGTGACAGAAGCCATAGTCCTACAACATCTGGAGGGCCCACAAGTTCTTCATACCTTCCTCAAAACAAATAGAAATACATTTCTGAGCGAGTGAAATAAAGATATATTAATATTCAACACGTCAAGGTAGGTTTTTTTTCCTGGCGACTTCTCTCACAATGGGCCCACAGCACTTCAAAAGCGCAGTTAGTTCTCCCTAAGGAGCAGCAAACTGCTCTGCTCTCTTTCATAGCGTGGCATTTATATTCTGTAATTAAGTGCCATTCAGAAACGGAAGATGTGTTTGCAAAGTTTTGAGAGAAGCAGGGGTTGTTGTTTTTTCCCCCCATGGGGCAAATTGGTGGATGATGTGGCTTGCGAAAATGACAATTAAATGGTTGAAAAATGTAAGCCAAGCCAAGGTGCTTTAAAGGAGATGAACAGGCATGGCCTCTGTAATTAAAGGTGGATTAAACAAACTCCCTTGTTTTAAATACTGCACTATCATGAGCTCAAGGCGATTAAGCCAAGTTGTAAGATGATTGTTTAAGAAACAGTGTGGTCTAGCAGAATGGCTGGTAAGAGCTAAAGTATGCATCATTGGTGGTCCAAAACTTTATTTTGCTTATTCACATGTAATGTTTATCTGGGATTGGTCATACATACGTACCCTGCTCTTGTTCCTCCTTCCCATAATTGGCACTTATTTTTAAGAGCAGTGGAAATAACTTCCACCTCAATGCAACCAGGAACGGGTCTCATCCAATGTTGCCAGTTTGAGAGGGAGCCGTACTGCTGGTTGAAAAGTACGCTGAATTCCTAACCCATATCCTAAGGACAGCAATTTCTATTCCTCTTCGAGTCAAAGAGGTGGCGAAATTGATTAACCAGTTTGCAAGCAGCCCTTCTTAATTCTACTCATGACAGAGAGTTCCTTTAAGGTCAGGGCACTGGTCAGAAGGAAATAAAATGTGCACTGCTTTATTGTTATTTTTTAAAGGCTGCAGATAAGTGGGTAGGCTCTCATTTAATCATGTCATTTTAAAATTTATATTTTAATTTTTCAACACATCTGGTATAAATTTGGACACTATATTAATCACTTAGTGTGTAGTTCTATACATATTTATTTGGTCTCAGGACTGTGCAATTAGTCATCATTAAAGGAAGATAGGAAAATAAGGCGAACATCGGCACCTGAAATAAAACTTCAGTTTTAACTGATTTTTCTTTTAAAAAAGTGGGCCCCAAAAAACTTCCTGCAGCTGCTTCATTATGAGGGAAACAAAGTCATTTAATTCCTTCCTCAGATCTGAAGAGGCTTCCCTCAGAAGAACTGAGCAGGTGTCACATCCCTGCTGTGAACTGAACAGATTTTGGTAAGAAAGAGACTTTTTAATCAAAGACTCTTTTTTTGTCTCCAGCTCCACAAGATATCCCAAGAGCCTCTCCATCCAGAAAGAAAGTTAATAAACCTGACCCATCTGCGTACAGTTTGCAGTTACAGCAGAAAGATGCTAAGCAGAAATCATATATATCTCAGCACCACCACCAGCGTAGAGGAAAAGTAGAGCCGCTGTGTTGTCGTGTTTAGAGCGTTGGACTAGGATGTGAGAGGCCAGGGTTCAAATCCCCACACAGCCATGAACCTCAGTGGGTGACTGTGGCGGTTACCTTCACCTATGCAGAACCCCCAGACGTTTCACGGTCCGTTGGTACCTGCACCTACCACGGTTATTTACTCGCTGCCACCAACCAGCTTCACTTCAGGCAAGGAGAACGTTAGAACAAAACGGTGTTTATTAAAGTACAACTCTTAAGCATATGGTTTCACAATAAATTGGTTTTTCCTTTGCTTGTTATCTTGTATATTAATTGTTCCTAACAGTTCCTAACCTCTTCCTAACTCTCCCTTCTCTCTCCACAACCCCCTCTATCTCTAACTTCTCCACCACCCTTTCCAACCTCTAGCTCGGACTTAACTCTAACTCCCACTCCACCCTGGACTTAACTGCCTTTAACACTCCCTGGGGTGGGTTTATATACTCTTCTAACTCCGCCCCCTAAGGTTCTAACTGACTAAACCCTTTAACTCTTTAAATGCGGTCCCACATTTTGGGTTGAACGCCACAGTGACCTTGGGCCACTTACCATCTCTCAGTCTAAGCTACTTCACAGTATTGCTGTGAGCATAAAATAGGGGAGGGGAGAAACAAGGATGCCACACTGAGCTCATTGTAAGAAAGCTGGGATATTATTATTATTATTATTATTATTATTAATTACAATGTAGAGACCATTTCATGGCACAAACCCATCAAAGTGGAGCACGCTGTTAAACAGAATTAAAACACAGGACCACGAACTTGTAAGAATAAAATCAATTCTACGAATTCTAGACCAATAAAGTCACCCATGCAAATGTTTAAAAAAACATGAAACATTTCCTCAGATATAAAATTGATCTTCCGTAAACGACTGAGTTGCACCTCAGGGAAAGCTTTCCCAAACAAAAAATGTCTTTAGCAGGTGCCTAAACATCACCACACTCAGTGCCTGTTCTGATTTCAGCTGGTAACTGATTCATGAGAGCTGAAGACGCAACACTAACTGCTCGGTTTCCAGGACAGGCTAAGCACACCTCTGATATAGCAGTAGCAGCAGCGGTAATATCTAGCAAGACAAATTTACGAAGGGGAGTGTGTGTCAGTCATGGTACCTTTTACTGGCAGGCACAAGCAGCAGTATGCGAGGTAAAATTAACAGCAAGGCAAAGGCTACTGTCAACCTTTTTTGAAAGTTAGGAAACTAACAGTATGATCCTTTGCATGTATCTTTGGAAGTACGTAAGTCACTCTGTGCTCAGTAGGGTGTACTCCCAGGTAAGTGTACTCTACATAAGATCGCAGCATGAGAGTGGGAGGGAGGCAGCCACCTACATGTCTCGAGAGTGCCAAAAATTGGGAATGTGATTCGCCCGATACGTATTTTGTGCATCAGGGCAAGAAAATGTGCTACCGGTATTCCTATTTTTCTTTCTGGGACAGCAGGGACTTCCAAAGCTAGGATACAACATCTAGAAGGAAGTCCAATGGCCACACATGATACATTGTGCATTGCCCCCATAGCTACAGGAGATAGATTTAAAAATAATACATGATTGCGAAGAGCCTGTGCCTCAAACATCTCTGTTTGCCCAGTTTGAGAACTGGAAGAAGTCAGTATGTGAGTTAATATGATGCCTTTATTTGCTATAATAAAAAACACAGTTTGCAGGATTTTCTGAATGCAGTTACTCCTCCAGTGCAATAATGGAATGACCTGCATGAATCCATTTCGTAATAAAGAATATAATTACATTATAATCTGACAGTGTAACTTTAAGACTATGTTCTTGTACAGCTGTGTTGTATTTAGTGAGGGGCTTTCCCACTCTTCTAAAAGTCCATGTTGATTGTGTTATATCCCATAGGGCAGCTCTCCAGTCTGGGAGAGGCTTGTGTGTCCTGTTCTTGCCCAATAAAACCAGCATGGAGCAAATCCATGGGGAGATACTGTACAGCGGCTTTAACTGAGCGTGGGCAAAGCAGAGTCAATTGCTGCCACCATGGTACCAATACCATAGGGGTGCGGGTGACGCTGTGATCTAAACCACTGAGCCTCTTTCTTGGCTTGCCAATCAGAAGGGCAGCGGTTCAAATTTGTGTGACGGGGTGAGCCTCTGTTGCTCTGTCCCAGCTTCTGTCAACCTAGCAGTTTGAAAGAACACCAGTGCAAGTAGATAAATAGGTACTGCTGCGGCGGGAAGGTAAATGGCGTTTCCGTGTGCTCTGGCTTCTGTCACGGTGTTCCATTGCGCCAGAAGCGGTTTAGTCATGCTGGCCACATGACCCGGAAAGCTGTCTAGACAAACGCCAGCTCCCTCGACCTGGAAAGCGAAATGAGTGCTGCACCCCATAGTCGCCTTTGACTGGACTTAACCATCCAGGGGTCCTTTGCCTGGATGCAGGAGGCAGAACCGGTTCTTGGTGTCTAAGCAAAAGGACAAAAAAAACCCTTTGCTCCATCACTGAAACCCTAGTATATAGATATGTTCTGCTGCTGGAGCACAGCATCCAGCCCAGAAGGCATATTGCATAACCAACTGTGTATAAATATAGTTATTTTTGTAGAGCAGATAAAAGTCAAGGAGTTTGACTCAGCATTCTACTTAAGCACGTATTTAACACTAAGACACTAAGAGCATAACTGAATCCCCTTGGGATTGAATCGTAAGGGCTTAGCTGAATCAAGTTCTTAAGACTATATACGCTATAAAGTAGGCAGAGTAACACCATGGCCATCTGCAATATCCTAATAGACACCACAAACAGCAACAGCCTTCTTTGGCTGCAGTGCAGGAAGCCCTGGCTCCTCACTCACAACTATGAAAAGCTAATGGCCGATTATCTAAGGGCTCTTTAATACCTTTTTTTTTCCACATGAAGAAGCATATTTGTCTTTTATTTGTAGCAAACAGTTTGCATATAGACTGCTTCGAGGAAGTCACATTTTCCCAAGCAATCAAAAGACGTTATTTTCCAGTTCAGGAAATTTGATGCTTCTCCCAGACAGCACAATAATTGCTGTTGCGGTTTCAGTGTGGAATATGGTTGTGTAAGGGTCACAAGCATTTCTTGTGTACATTTAAATATGCATTTACTGACCAGCGATAAACTTATCAAATTCCATTAACTACTCAAATACCTGGTGCTATCAGGTTGGTGTTTTTTTTTAAGAACTGTTTCTTTGGGCTCCAGTGGTGCCAGAGTTCCTTTGCCAGAGTGTGCACCCAGCGTGAGCTTTGCAAAGTCTGAAGATGTTAAAGGTTGTTTTGATAATAATTGCCGGGGATTTTGTTTGCTTGTCTATGCATAACAGGTGTTCACATTTGATACCATCACTGCCAATGGGCCAGATTCAACTTTGTTGTTGTGCTAGCAGAAGCCAGCGCAGTAACTCCTGCTAGCGCAACAGCGCACTGTGGTCAGAGCACCTCCCTCAATGAGCATACAGGAAGGGTCTTAAAAGAGGTTCTTGTTGACTTGCTGACCCACCACAATGGCTTCCGCCATCACGCCAAGAATGTGATGATCCCTCAAAAATTTGCCACAGAAGAACCTAGCATAGTCATCAGGGCCAATTATGAGATTAACTATGCCATCAAATATATCCATTAATCTTTTAAACCATTGCCGTTGTTGCTGCTCTCTGATTTTATTTTGTTTCTGCATTCCTTTTAACCCAGACTTTTGCCAAGCTGGTGACCTCTAAATCCTTTTGACCACAACTCTCATCAACACCACAGCCGACATAACTGTGCTGGCTTTGGCTGATGGAAGTTATAGTCAAAAACATCTGGAGGGCACCAGGTTGGCAATGACTCATGTAATGTATGTGATCCTCCCCAGCATTTGAGATGCACTAATGATGAGGACCGGCTACAAATTATATCCTTCACTGAGGTTAGTTTATCTTCCTATTTCTCTGCAAGAGGTGTTTGCAGCCTCTTTCCTCTGTTGTCCTTTCAAAGATGAATGGCAAGTTAAAAGATACCTGTTTGAAAAAAATCTTTGCTTGCTGATTGCCTGTTTCTTTTTTTAAAATGATATTGATTTTATTGGGACGGGTTGCTTTTAACACTGCCAATTTTATTCATTTAAAGCATTACAATAAATGAAACTAATAGAAAATCTTAAAAACCCTAAAAATCAGAGCCATCAATAAAAAGCAGCAGAATAAGAGATTACAATAAAAACCTCCACTGATTTAAAAGAAAAAGCAGCTAATATATATTACTACGATTTTAAGTTTTTGAGTTGTTCACCTATTTGAAACTTCACAGGGTTGTTGTGATGATCAAGATAACATGGAAATTGTACTCTGTCCCTTGGAGTCTTTGTTTGAAAAGGTAACTAAGGCAGGCTATGAATCAATAATATGGGCCCACTCAGCAATCAATAGTTTTTTGTGGGGCTAAAAGCCTCTTTGGTCAGATAGCACTTATTGGGTAGAGCCAGAGATTTGTGGAAATGGACCTCAACCATTCTAGATACATGACACAGCATGACCGGTGGATGGTTGATTGAATTTAGCATGCCAGGAGCCCCTACTCATGATAGGCAATCAAGTAACCAAGGCTTAATTAATCTTAAATCCTACCTGTCAGGCCTCTGGAAACTTGCCCAGTGCCTATGCCAAACAACTGCCAGTAAACAAAATTAATTCTTTCCCATTAATAAGAGGTGACATTTACTACTCACATCACCTGTTGCTTTCTGCTACCATTACCCAATCCCTAAGCACTTTTGATGCTCAACCATGATTTTAGCCTAACAAATAACGCAAATTTACAGTTTTTGTGGCAAGGGAGTCAAGCACTTCCTTCCCTCCCCCCACCATGTGAATATATATTCACACACACACATGTTCGCAGAAACGGGATTGGAAGTCCAATTGTTTTCAGAAATTTGCATTGTGAATTATTTTCTGAAGCTGTGTTTCATAAGAGGCAATGCTAAAAATAAATATCCAAAGTCATCCAAAATAAATATCCATTATCACTATGATAATTAAGCACACTTGCACTTACTATGCCTTATTTAGTCTACTTTGGAAACAAAGACTTTGCAATAATTTTAGAATCTCTCTCCAAAGACACACAAGACTGAAAACTGGCTGGGCAAGTGGCAGAATTAATTATTGCACAAAATCCCAAAGAATTGTGCAATTTATACTGGAACAGACATATTTTTATTTTTAACTATTATTGTTTACATGCACATCCCACCCTTCTCCAAACGAGTTTAGTATGGTATGTGTATATACAACCCTGCATTTTGCCTCACAAGAACCCTGCAAAGTAGGCTAGGCTGAGAGACAGGGGCTGGTTCAAGGTCACCCAATGAGCTTCATGGCAGTGGGGTGGGCAGGATTTGAACCCACATCTTCCTGAATCTTAGTCCAATGCTCTAACCACTACTCCAACCCTGGTTCTCTCTATGTTTGCTGCCCTACTTTTCTAGAAAGGTGGTTGTGGTTAGCAGCACTCTCTCATGACTCCTTTTGCTCTGACTTTCCTACATACACTCTGAGTGACATGCAAGGGCTACCTGCCCCTTTTTGGCATTAACAGTCACTTCTGAGGACTAGAACATCAGTTCTAGAAAATGGCAGTTCTAGAAAATGGGTATTTTCAGCTTTTTAACTTTCCAGTCTGGTACTTAGTTACTACTATGAATACTTTGAAATGGTCCCCCTGCCTTCTTTTTATTTATTTTTAAAAACGTCTTTCTACAGTCCTGTTTAGAACTCACGTGCAACACTGTTTTGTTGGCTTAGATACAAAGCAAGGAGGCCAGGAAGGTTGTTAAAGGTAAAGGTAAAGGGACCCCTGATGGTTAGGTCCAGTCGCAGACAACTCTGGGGTTGCGGCGCTCCTCTCACTTTATTGGCCGAGGGAACCGGCGTACAGCTTCCAGGTCATGTGGCCAGCATGACTAAGCCGCTTCTGGCGAACCAGAGCAGGTCACAGAAACGCCGTTTACCTTCCCGCTGCAGCGGTACCTATTGATCTACTTGCACTTTGACGTGCTTTCGAACTGCTAGGTGGGCAGGAGCAGGGACCAAACAATGGGAGCTCACCCTGTTGCGGGGATTCGAACCGCCGACCTTCCAACTGGCAAGCCCTAGGCTCAGTGGTTTAGACCACAGCGCCACCCGCGTCCCTAAGGTTGTTACAGGTTTACAAAAGAGATTTCCCTCGGCTCTTAAAGGGCCACATGTTTGAATGTTGCCTTGCACACATGAAATGAAGCAAAAGCTCCATGAGAAAGAATTTAGGTTGAAACAGGCCTCTCCCATTGAGGAAAAACATCACAGAAGATTGTTTCTTCATTAGATTACTGACTGCAAGCCTATGTATGCTTACTCAGGAAGTAAGGCCCATGACACTCGGTGCATTTTTCTCCCAAGTAAATGTCTATGGAATTGCAGCCTTAGTAGGACTGACACCTAGATAGACTTAACTGAATTTCAAACTATTATATTTGGAGTTTTTGACTTTTAAAATAGAATGCTTCTTTTATTTTTATCTGTAAGTTTTCTCCCAGATAATGTTTTGATACTATTCTATTGCATGCAATTTTTGATGTGGCTGAAATCTATCATGTTTATTTACTGCACAGTAAATACTGCATAGTATTTCTGGCTACAGTGTGTTTTGCTCATTCTCCTATTTGTTTTCCATAATCTGCCTACTTGCCAGACCTGCAAAGATAATGCCCAGTGCACATCTGTTGGATTCTATTTCCTTGTAATTATATTTTTGGAGATGTGATTTTTTTATATAAAAATGCTTAGCGGATGCTGGCACGACACGCTTTGAGAACCTTTGATCAAGATTATTTCCATTTAGTCTCTTACTGGAGATGTTCAAGGGCAAAGTCAAAGCAATTCTTGGATGCTAGACTAAACAACTGGCATCTATAATGCATATTTTCCTATGTTTTTGTTGTTGCTTAATTCACTCAATTTTGGGGATTCCCCCCCCCCTTCAGTTTTTGCTGTATGCAATTATGGCAAATAAAACTGCACCATCAAATTGGTATCTGCTACAACAAGCAAGAATCTTTTTTTAAAAGAAGAAGAAAAAAGCTTTGCAGGAATTTTGATACTATAATCTACACCTCCTTTCCCAGCATGTTTGGCCACGCCAGGAAGTGGCATATTTCAATGCACACATTGTATTCAGAAAGCAATTTAAATGTTCTTAGGAGAAGGGCTCATATTCCTGTAATAAATGTATGTGCACCAGCAAGGACAAAAGGTTGGTGTGTGGGGGTGGGGTGGGGGGTCTTGTACAAACAGATGCCATATTTGATGCATTCATTAACTTTCTGTCACCTAACAGCTTGCTGCATTCAGGATTTGATCTTACCTGACCTTATATACTCACACAAGCACCGAAATCAATATTTGAAACTGCTTCCACTGCACTGACCCAATCCCCTTTCTCAATTTCCGGAACTTCAGTACATTTTGGAAGATTACGACCCTGACTGACTCCAACCACAAACAGCCAAGCACTAGGTCCACAGTCCACTGGCAAGTTCTCCTGCACAAACACCACCACAATCAGTGAGGAGATGCACATTTTCTTTCATTTAATTGGGCAAGAAAACTTCCCAGCTGCCCTAAAGTAATTTGAAGGCTCCCCTACATGCAGGATTATTATTATTATTTGTACCCCACCCATCTGACTGGGTTGCCCCAGCCACTCTGGGCAGCTTCCAGCATATACAGAAACATAATAAAATACCCAGCATTAAAATGTTCCTTGTACAGGGCAATAATAATAATAATAATAATAATAATAATAATAATAATAATTTATTCTTTATACCCCACCCATCTGGCTGGGCTTTCCCAGCCACTCTGGGCGGCTTCCAACAAACTATTAAAATACAATAATCAATCAAACATTAAAAGCTTCCCTAAACAGGGCTGCCTTCAGATGTCTTCTAAAAGTCTGGTAGTTGTTGTTCTCTCTGACATCTGGTGGGAGGGCATTCCACAGGGCAGGTGCCACTACCGAGAAGGCCCTCTGCCTAGTTCCCTGTAACTTGACTTCTCGCAGTGAGGGAACTGCCAGAAGGCCCTCGGTGCTGGACCTCAGTGTCCGGGTAGATTGATGGGGGTGGAGACACTCCTTCAGATATACTGGACCGAGGCCGTTTAGGGCTTTAAAGGTCAGCACCAACACTTTGAATTGTGCTCGGAAACGTACTGGGAGCCAATCTGAAGGGCTGCCTTCAGATGTCTTCTAAAGGTTGTGTATCTCCTTGACATCTGGTGGGAGGGTGTGTGCCACTACCGAAAAAGCCCTCTGCCTGGTTCCCTGTAACCTCACTTCTCGCAGTGAGGGGACTGCCAGAAGGCCCTCAGAACTAGATCTTAGTGTCTGGGCTGAATGATGGGGGTGGAGACGCTCCTTCAGGTCTACAGGGCTGAGATCAGCACCAACACTTTGGAGGATGCTATGGAATCAGATGTAGGTTGCCTCTAGTCTAGCCTATAAGAACTTTTGCAAGATGGATTCACTCACACACTGGAAATTTAGGTCTGGACAATTAAAGTGAAGTGAAGTGCTTTGTCACAACAAATCCACTTAAAAGAAAACTCAGTGGGCCTTTTGTAGTTAGGAAAGTGACATGGAAATACATAGGCAACATGGGATGAATCACCGATTGACAGGAAGATGTATATGCTCCATGCTGGTGAATCAGGACGAATGTCCACTTCTGTACAACCTCCCCACAAACAAATGCGAACAAATGCTCAACGAAGAGTGAACATTGTCGAACCTCTGTGTGAGCTTTGTACAAGCAAACCAGGATGAGTGCTATAGATGTACAAGGAAGGTCCTGGGGTCTAGCTGCTTCACTCACCGCTGGGGTATCAAAACTGTTCAGGTACTTCCATAAAATACCAAAACCTTGAATTGGTACATGCAGAAGAACCCTTCTGATATACCCTAACAACTAAGAAAACCTAAAGGCTTCTCTCTCCCTTTCTCCGCTCTGAAACTCAAAGTGTGAAGTCCGCCCTCATCAGAGTGGCCACTTTTTCTTTAGTCAAGTTGTTTCTTCTTTATTTATGTTAATGCTTTCAAAGCAGCAAAAGCAAATCTGGGAAGAAAAGGGATGGAAATTCAAGCGCAGTCTTCATTTTTAACATTCATTTAGTATTCTGCCATGTGAAACCACACCAAACCCTTAATGTCCCATTCTTCATTATTAGTCTGGGTGAAGGGAAGCACTGGCTACAACCCTCCCCCTCCCCCACATGCACACACACAATGTGAGCTAAAGGCCCTTTCCAGAGTCACTACTTTTGGGGTGGGACTTGGCCACATACTGGCAAATTCAGCACACAAATTATAATTGATTGGCAGGCTGTGCACAACATAGCCACTCCCCCCCCAAGCTGGACTTTTTGTGATAAGAAAAGTGATGGGGAAATGCACTGGAAATTTGGCACAGTGGCACCTAGCTTTCCCACAAATGTGGTGCAAAATCAGGATGAATGCTTGACAAACAGGTCATCTGGAAGTTTCCCTAACTCTGATCATGAAAGAGAAGTGCTGATAACTGGGCCATTACAGCATTTCCACAGCACCTCCAGAAAAGTTAAGAGGCATTAAGAATTGGCAATAGAGTATCAACCAATAGTCTCATGGCACCTTAAAGACAAACTGATTTATTGTGGCATAAGCCCTCTGTGGACACCTTGCAGCCCCTCTGTATTACCCGACCTCAATGTTGTTCCAGAGGGTCCCCTCCCTAGGCTTCCAGGGAGCACAGGGAGCTGCAGAGCAAGTTGTTGAAAATTGCTTCTGTGAGAGCAGGATCTTGGCCTTAGTCTTTCAAGGTGCCGCAAGATTCTTTGTTGTTTCTACTGCAGCAGATTAACACAGTTGGCTCTCTAGAAATTCGAAACCAGAAACACACTGACCAAGAATAGCGACCATATGTAAGGTCAGAGCTTTTTTTTTTTTTAACTCAGGGCTGGAATTAGCATGGAAGACCTCTATGCCCACAGGTTGCAATCCTAAGCGTTGGAAGTTGGTCTCACTGGATCCAGTAGGGCTTACTTCTGAGCAAATGGGACTCAGTAAAGTGCACCAGAACCAACCCCAATGCATGACCTGATAACTCTTACTAAGATACATTCACATTTATCCTTCAATCAGCTGTAGTTTCCTTCAGCAGTAATTTACATGGTAAAGCATTTACTACCTACTGCTTTGGTTGTATGGAGGAGACAGAAGAGGAATACTTTGCAGATGATGTTTCTGCTGAACTTGAATTACTGGGGTTTAAGATGTGTGAACAGAGCAAGGTCTCTCTGTTGGCTGTAAACAAGAAATGCATGCAGGTGGCTGGAACAGAAGCTGAAACAGAAGCTCCAGGGCCAGCGTGGGCTCGCAGAAAAGGGACAGAGCTCCAACAGGCTAGTAACATACTGGTATCTATTTTTTTGCAGGCCTGGGTCTGAAGAGATAACACACCCCACCCCACCCAATACTTGCTTATCAGTGGGCCTACAGAACAAATGTGCATAAGACTCTACATATCATGCATTTAAGACACCCCTCAAGAATCCTGGGAACTGTAGTTTGTTAAGGGTACTAGGCTACATGAAGGATAAACTATAGTTCCCAGTTCTTGGGTGTGGGTGTGCTTTAAATGTCGGGTGTGTGTGCAGCCTTGGCCACATGTGATGTTGACAGCATAATCCCATTTACTCAGAAGCAAGTCCCACTGAGTTCAATGAGACAGTCCCGGCAGTCTTTATCAGAAGATTATCAGAGAGCAGTGTTTTTGTGAATCTAAGTTTGGGGGCAGTATTTCAATATAAGTAGGAAAACTGAGAGTACTCCTAAACATTTTTTTTTTAGAAAAAAATCACTGTCAGAAAGCAATCATATCTATACACACATACACACCAGAAAGCGGAGCAAGCCCAGATGCTCACCTCTCATTCAGGTTTTCAAGACATCCTTCCTATGCATACTATACTAAATCTCCACGGGGCGTGGGGCGGTCAGGGAAAGGGCCTCCCTGCTATGGGAGCTCCTCTGGGGTGGGAAACGATAAAGTACTACCCATGCCTTTGTAACAGAGGGAAAGGTGGGGACGGCGACCGTGAACTACTGACCCCGAGGACACCACCTTTCAAAGCGTATTTCTACAATGCGATACTAAACAAACACAACTCGGAGGCGGCGGGGCTGAACGAGGCAAGGGAGACAGGCGAGCAAATGCAGCCGAGGTGGTCAAGAGGAAATTGGCCGTGCCCTTCGCGCGCGCACTTATCCGCCCCACCCCTTTAAAAACAAACTGTGTTTTAAGAGAATCATGGATTGGGCATTTGGCCTGTGGGCTTCGGAAAGGCCAAGGAGGAGAGACCCTACTTTGAGGCCTGCCTCTTACCAGAGAGAGAGAGAGGCGCGCAGGAAGAGCTCTGCGCGCAGGCAGACGCCTTTTGGGGCGGCCCGGAACCTCCCCGGGTCTCCGCGCCCTTCCTTGCCGAGTCCCGGGAGCGCAAGCCCGCTCCCCTCTGCGGACGGCGATCCAGTTCCGCGTCCTGTTCCCCCCGCCCGAGTTCCTCCTTGACACCTGCGACCAGCAAATGGCATTCAGCCGGAGTCGCGCTGCGCTCTCGGTGCGCGCTCGGCTCCCCAGCCGCCTCGCCACCTGGGGCTGTTTACTCACCGCTCCTCGGGCCCCGGGCAGCGAGCAAGAGCACGCAGGCTGGTTTATGGGCGCTCGGAGCGTAATGGAGTAAGCGCGGGACTCCGCCTCTTCCCTCCCTCGCCTGCCCGCCCGCTTTCCTCCAGCCTCCCTCCCTTCCCTGCCTTTGCTGCGCGTGAGGCATCGACCTGCCTCGCCTCTTCTTATCCAAGCCAGGCTGTGGCGCGTTGTGGCTTTGGGCAGCTCTCTGTGCAGACATATCGTGCCAGACCCACCCACCCAGATGCAGCCCTAGCTTGGTCGGTGGCGACAGCAGCAGCAAGCCACAACGCTCAGCTGGCAGGAGCAGTCCTCTAGCAAGAAAGCTTCCTAAAGCCATATACCGTAGGACCAGGACAACGTGGGATAGCTTTAGCAGGTCCCAGGCACTGCCCCAGGTGGATTTGGGCCTGAAAACTCCAAAGGAAAATGGGGGGTACATGGAGGCACGCACTGTTTGTGACATTGCATAATATCTTTGTGGACCACAGGTGGCTCTCCTGTTGAAGCATTTGCCTTAGCTTCCAGTTTCCTAGGTTTGGGACAACATAAGAGGGCCTTGAGGGACGTGGGTGGCGCTGTGGTCTAAACCACTGAGCCTCTTGGGCTTGCCGATCAGAAGGTCGGCGGTTTGAATCCCCGTGATGGAGTGAGCTCCTGTTGCTCGGTCCCAGCTCCTGTCAACCTAGCAGTTCCAAAGCATGCCAAAAAGTGCAAGCGGATAAATAGGTACCGCTCCGTTGGGAAGGTAAATGGTGTTTCCGTGCACTGCTCTGATTTCGGTGTTCCGTTGCGCCAGAAGCGGCTTAGTCATGCTGGCCACATGACCCGGCAAAACTGCCTGTATGCGACTGGACTTAACTGACAGGGGTCCTTTACCCTTACCTTTGAGAGGGCATCGACCTTAGTTTTGGTTGATGTTGGCATCAACAATGGGGTGTGCCTCTGGGGGTGAAGTCAAATAGCTTTGTTAGTAGCACTGAAGTGCCCTCCCCAGGGTGCAAGCCTGGGCAGTGTGTGTGTGTGTGTGTGTGTGTGTGTGTAGGTCCTGGGCTGCCCAGATGACAAGACCCCCCTTTAGGCCTCGCTGATGTGATCCTAAGGAAAGCAAAACAATACATTTGGCACCAGCTTGGCTGCAAAGTGGCAATGGTTTTTCTTGGTTAAGGAATAATGCCAGTACCATTTGGTGATATATTTAGCGTAGCTGTTTTTCCTGTTTACTACATGCAGAGAGTTTTGCTTTGGAAACAAAAAATGTTGAGGCATTGTTCTCAGCGCCACAAGGTGAGTTAGCAGCTAAATAAAGTTGATTTGTCATAAGGCCTGGGAGATTAGATTAGATTAGATTAGATAAATTTATTGTCATTGTCCGTATATACACAGTACACACAACAACGAAAATCAAACACCCAAAGACCGGATTTGCCTTACACATTTACACATATCTCCAACACTCTCATCCTATTAAGACATAATCTATTAAAACATACCATAATCCAGAATGTAACATAACCTATTAAAAGCATAACATAACCTAAAACCTATCTCCTTTCTTACTAGTCACTGCTTGCTATTTCTTACTACTGGCCCTGAGATCATTATTTAGTGCAATCAAAGCTCTTGGATAGAAACTATTCAGAAGACGTGTGGTTCGAGTTTTCATCGTCCTGTATCTTCTGCCAGAAGGCAACAGTGCAAAGAGGTTGTGAGCAGGGTGGGTGGGATCTCTCAGGATATTGTGTGTCTTCTTCAAGCAGCGAGACATGAAGATCTCATCCAGGGTTGGTAGTTGGAGCCCAATAACATTCTGGGCAATTTTAATTATTCTCTGTAAAGCTTTTTTATCCATTACAGAGCCTGCACAGAGCAGCAATCAAACCTTTTCAGCTGTCCAAGAGTTGGTGTCTTAAAGGGACCATGCACTAGGTATTTTTACAGTTGATATGGGACCATGTGTCTTGCTTTACAAAGGACAGCCCACCATAAGGGGTCCCTTATTGAAGGGCTGTCTGGTCCAAGCCAGGATAAAGCTGCTAAACCAAAAGAAGTAAGAACAGGAGCTAAGGGCATAAGAAGAGCTTAGTGAATCAGGCCAATGTATGGTTTTTCAATGAATCCGGGGTCAGTAGTGGGGATGGTGAGGCAAAAGACCCTGGGCCCAAGCACACATGCATATTGTATAAAGGTGCAAAGCCCTTCTTTCACACCCTGTAAAACATAAATGTGCAGAATTTTTTAAAAACAGGGCAATGGCTGCCTGCCTGCAGCTCCCGAGCCTCCCCCAATCTGTCAAACCAAAGGGGGAAGGGGGCAGGAGATCGGGGGAGGCTCGGGAGTCATGGGCGGGCGGCGCACCGTTGCCCAGTTTTTTAAAAAAACTGTGCATTTATGTTTCACAGGGTGCGAAAGAAGGGCTTTGCACCTTGCCCGGCAGGGAAACCGCGCGCCTTGCACCCCTCCTGGGCAATGGCCGCCCACCCGCCCACAACTCCTGAGCCTCCCCCATCAGTCAAAACAAAGGGGGAAGGGGGCAGGAGATCTGTACCGCTGGACATCCCCGGTTCCCCTTTGGCAGTGGCGGCGGCAGCAGCAGTCAGCAGCCCGGAGCCAGCCAGAGCCAACTGCGCTACCAGGCTGGCTCTGGGCTGCTGAGGCTGCCGCTGCCATGTTTCCTGGGGACAGATTTGCAAATCTGGGGACATTCCAGGGATGGAATTTGTCCGGGGACAGATTTGCAAATCCGGGAACTGTCCCCGGAAATTGGGGATTTCTGGTAGCCCTAGGCCAATGGCCCATCTGGCCCAACATCCTATTCTTACAGTGGCTGAACAGTTGCCTGGGGGAAGCCAGCAAGCAGGATTCGGGCACAAAAGCACTCTCCCCTCCTGGGATTCAGAAGTATTGCTGCCTCCATCTGTGGAGTTGCTGGACAGCTGACCAATCAAGTCGCTTCTTCACAGTCTTCTTCCCTATGGGGAACTGTATTTTATTTCTATTTCGATTGTAGTCATTGTTTCTAAATGTGTGTCTAAATGTATCAATTAGTATGTGCAGATTTTATGCAAATCTGACTTGGCAAGTGCAAATTTTATGCAAAGCCTTTTGTCCTCTTTTTCTGGTGACGCATAAGTGGCTGCCCTAAATGTAGAGTATTTAAAAATATGTCCAGCATTCTACCACCTTCTATGTAAAATGTAGAACTGTTCTCTACAAAGGCAGGGGAAAAAATGCTGTCAAACATTTACGGACACACACTGCAAAGTGGTGAAAGACTTGGTTGTACTTGTGTGCGAGCAATGCATTAAAATTTCCAAAGGCACTTGCACTCCAAGGCTTGGTCTGTACATACAGCAGAATGAGGTGGCAGAGACATGAGGTAACAGAATGGGGGTGTCACTTCAGGCTTCAGGCTGGAGATCATAATTGTGAATGCATTCATTTTGGTGAAATCTCCCTGCAAGTAAGAAAGCTAGCACATCAGGGAGATAACCTTTCTCCTTGATGTGCTAGCTTTCTAATTATATATTTATTTATTTCCAAGGGATATTTACATAGGAGAGTATTTTTTTAAAAAAATGTGATTACTCCCGCTTCATCTGTGGTCTGACATGGTACAGTCTTTTCTAAGCCCAAAGCTGAAAGTATTTTAGAGGCAAAGGAGTAAGTAGGGAGCTGATTATATGTGAAATCCAGTTTGAATAAACCCACAGAGATGAAATAATGACAGGTGGATTATCGCGCCATCAGCATGCTGGAACAAGATAGCTCCAGTTTCTGCTCCGAGACAGGAGTCCGACACAGACTTTAATTTTCTATTAGTGAGCACATTTAACAGCTGCAAAGATGTGGCCTCTTCCTTTTCCTTAGGAGAAAGTGTGGGATTTTTGTTTATAACTTCTCTGCGTGCTATCAATAGCCAAGCCCAGAGATGCCAAAGGGTGTAAAGGAGATAATAGAATTTACCCTCGCTAGACAGAGAGAAAAGCTGATGTGTTGAAAACAAAAATGCAGCTAACTTGGCCCCTCACAGCTCTGTTCCATTAGCCTCCAAACGCACGCTAGGAGTGCCTGCGGAAGGCAGCGAAAGGCAATGTTATACTTCAGGAAAGGAGATTGTATTTAACCCCTACTGTGAATAAAGGACGATCTTATGAATAAAATCACCAGGCAGCTAGTGATGAGCGGATCTGATTACAAACAGTCGGCAGCATCTGATTTAAAACCAGAAAGTAGGGCAATGGTCATATTCTTTTGTTCACATATCTCCACGGCCCGTGGCTCCCTCTCCAGCTTCTTTGCAGCTGAGCTGCCTCTACCTGGAACGCTCCCCATGTGGGTTGAGGGAGGCAATAGATTCAGAGGAAGGGTGGTGTGAGACAAGTTATGAGGCCCTCAACAGTCGCCACTATAGGTGGTGGGGTTGGCTAGCTGAGGACAGCTGAGTTTGCAGCAACACATATTTGGGCTGTTGCTGCAGTAACCGCTGTAGTTCCCTGAGGCATTCTGGGATGGATTCCCAGCACACATTCCTGTTGAAGCTGCTACAGATCCCAAGGCATCTGGGGAACTGGAGTGATGCAAGATGTTAAAGGGGAAAAGGTAGTTAAATGATTGGATAACTTTGTAAGTTTGACCCAGGCCTGAATATGGAAAATGTGGAACATGGTGAGAGGAAGGGGACAAATTTGTGGGATGTATAACACTGGTGCAGTCAATCACAACATTCCTAGAGTGTACACAAAGGGGACTTGGTCCTCCAGGTAGAGTTTCCTGTGCCAAGACTGAAATCACTTCCTTTGTGTGACCAGAAGTGGGAGTGGCCTTACCTGTAGCTATTCAAAGATACAGGTGAGCTGCTACTCTCCCTCTCTTCCCACCAGGACTCCGAGGATGCAACATCTCAGGAGATGCTCTCTTGGCTTCCAGCCAAGAGAGGCCCACATGGAGCCTTTCTCCCTTAAGGAGAATCTCCACATGTAAATACATTTAATCTAAGCTAGCCTGCCTTTCTGAGACTGTAGAAGCTTGAAATGACTGTGAGTAAAACCTTTATACTTTTATAAGCTTATGTGTCGTGTATTTTCTTTTAAGAGGGAACCAGGGGAAATATGTGCCAGGATCTGCCTTATTCTAGAAGTTCATAGGAACTTAAATGCCACGCTTTGCTGCGCTTTATTGGGGATGAGAAACTCTGCTAGTTTGGAGCTTGTTAGCACAAGCTGGGATAGGAAATATTAATCAATATTCCCTCATCCACATTCCCTCTCATCTCCCACAAAGGGTTTTGAGGCCCAGAACTGCGTATTTTGTGTATTTTTAAAGGATTGCTTTGGATTGTGATTTTTGGCAGAGTAGTATTTTTCTGTTTGTACTTCCTGGTAAGCACATGGTCCTTTGTTCTCCATTGTGCTGTGAAAAGGGGGATTAGCGACCCCTCCCCTCCCTCAGAGCTCACAGACCTCAGAGGCAGTGAAGATTAGTTTGCATTTTGAGATTTTTAAGTTTTGATTTTTGAATTTTAGCCATTTTTGGGAATTTTGAAAATTTTTCAATTTTTGAGGATTAAGATGGCAAGCTCAGGATTTGATAGTGAAGCAAGATCAAGCTTTATGCTGCTGAATGATCGTAACTTTGTGCAATGGAAGCAGCGCCTTTTAGTGCATCTTGGTGCAAAACAAGTGCTTAAAGCGGTGAAAGATCCCAAACCTGATTTTGCTGATTTAACCAAGAAAGCAGATTGGGAAAGGCAAGATGCAGAAGCTAAACACATAATTTTGAGCAGTTTGAAAGATGAGCATTTATCTCTGATTGACTATGAAAGTGATGCATCTCAGATTCTAAAGGATATTGAGAGGGTTTATGCACAATCATCAGAGAACTCTTATAGACATTTATTGGATAAACTGCTGAAGTTAAAGATGAATTCTAGAGAACAATTTACAGGGCATTTTAAGGACTTTAATGAAATTGTTCAAAGGATTGCCCTAACTCCCAGAGCTTTTGATGATGCAACCAAAGTGACTTTTATGCTAGCATCATTGGGACCAGAATTTGCTTCATTTAAGAGTATAATGGATCACACAAGAGATTTGACTTTTAATGAACTAGCAAATCACTTAAGAGAGGAATGCAGAGATTACCTTGATTCTCCACAAAGGAATCCAAGGAAAATGGACACAAGTTATGTTTCTAAACAATTTCCCAAGTCTAAGGAAGTGTCCAAAGATATAATATGCCATAACTGCAATTTAAAAGGGCACATTGCAAGGAGTTGCCAGAAGCCCAAGAATAAGTCCCGCCCCTTTCAACCAAAAGGTGAAAAGAAGGGGGGTCACGAGCGTACATTTCTACTGCAAGAAAAGAGTTTAAATGTGCAAAGAAATGAAAGGAAAAGTGACCAATTTATTTTAGATTCGGGAGCGACAAGCCATTTTGCGCATAAAAGAGAATATTTCAGAGAAATTAATGATAGTGAATGGACTGAAATCCAGATTGCTGATGGAAATGTTCTAAAATCACAAGGTACAGGTTCAATGCGTTTGAAATTCAAGGTGAACAATGAATCTCTTGAAACAACTGTGCCTAACGTTCAATATGTCCCAGAATTGAATTGTAACTTGCTTAGTGTGTCTGCTTTAGACAAGAAAGGTTTCAAGGTTACATTTGCCAATGGAGAATGCAATGTAACGAAAAATGATGAGGTTTATGCTCAAGGGAAACTAATCAATGGTGTTTATGAGATTAACGTTTCAGAAAACCAATCAGCACAAGTCGCCCAATCCAAGCAGAAGCATGAAGCAGATCTGGAGCTCTGGCATCGAAGACTGGGTCACCGGGATATCAGAGTCATCCAGGAACTGCAGAATGGAGATCTTGTGAGAGGTCTACAGGTAAACAAAAGTAACACACCCACACCAAAGTGTATAACTTGTGTAAGTGAAAAAGGAGTCAAACCTTCTTTCCCACGTTGTGCAGAAAAGAGAAGCACAAAAGTTCTGGACATTGTGTACACTGATTTAGCTGGACCTATGAATATACCTTCCTTAGGAGGAAATAAGTATATTTTGATATTTTTGGATGATTATTCAAGGTTTTGTGTGGGATACCTTCTCAAAGAGAAGAGTGAAACAGTGGAATTGTTCAAGCAATACGTAAGCATGGTCAAGAACAAATTCCATCGAGCACCCACCACCCTAATGTCCGATAATGGTGGGGAGTTTTGCTCACGTGAAATGGAAGCCTTCATGGCTCAGGAAGGCATAGCACATGTGACCACAGTAAGCTACACACCTCAACAAAACTCTATTGCTGAGAGGAAATTTAGGTCCATCCTAGAGATGACAAGGTGTATGCTAAAAGGATCCAACTTGTCGAAGAAACTTTGGGGTGAGGCAGCAAATACTGCGATTTATATACAGAATAGGCTGCCAACAAAAGGCACAGAGCGCACGCCATTTGAACTTTGGCATGGAAGAGTCCCAAATTTGTCACACATACGTGTATTTGGAAGTTTGTGCTATTACCACGTGCCCAAGGAGCACAGACACAAACTTGACTCCAGAGCAAAGCCTGGTATCCTAGTTGGATACGCTTCTGGAGGAAAAGGCTACAGAGTTGTGGACTTACAAACAGGGAAAACAAGTTCACATCACGTGATTCATTTTGAGGAGTATGAAAAGGCTGACACAAGGAACACAGCAATTGACTGTTCCAATGAGCCACCAACAGAGGAGTTTGTAAGTTTTCCTTTTGAAGCCATACCAGAAACTAATCCACCTCCTAGTATTGTACCTCCTAGTGTTGTAGCACCCCCTACAGATGACACCCCAGAAGACGCGGAGGACCAGATGTCAGAAGGCTCCAGAGACGAAGAGGACCCGTATGCAGGGATGCCGCCATTGGAAGGAGATGAGGAAGCTGATGCGGTTCAACAAGAGCCAGAGGTCAGACGTTCCTCCAGGTCCAACAGAGGCGTTCCACCACTACGACTGTCCTACTTTGCAGGGTCGGCGCCACCACAGGAACCTTCCACGTGGGAACAGGTTCAACGGTTGCCAGCTGCTGAGGCCAGTCTCTGGAAGCAAGCCGCGCAGGAAGAGATGGATGCACTGCATCGCAACAAGACCTGGACCCTGACAGAGCTACCTCCTGGTAAGAAGGCAATTGGGTCCAAGTGGGTGTTCAAGCTTAAGAAGGGGTCAGAAGGGGAGGTGCAACGCTACAAAGCTAGGCTTGTAGCACAAGGATTTTCACAACAGTATGGCGAAGACTATGATCAAGTATTTGCGCCTACAGTGCGATACAGCAGTGTTAGATTACTTCTAAGTATTGCAGCATCTAAAGGCCTATCAGTCCGTCATGTCGACATAGCAACAGCTTTTCTTCATGGGACGATTTCTGAACAGATTTATATGAAGCAGCCCAAAGGCTTTATCAAGCAAAATGAGGCACATCTTGTATGTAAACTTCAGAAAGGAATTTACGGTTTGAAACAAGCTGCAAGAGCATGGAACCAGAAATTACATGAAATGCTGGTTCAGCTTGGGTACAAGCAGTCAACAGCTGACAAGTGCCTGTACACTAAGAACAGAAATGGACAATTCTCTTACATTCTGGCTTTTGTCGATGATTTATTAATATCAACGTCCAATGACAGAGACTATAAAGACATAGTCAGACATCTCAACAAAGAGGTGGAAGTAAAGGAATTGGGACTTGTCCAGTATTACTTGGGAATTCAAATTGAGAGAGAAGAAGACGGCTCATTTCTTCTCAGCCAGAAGCAGAAGATAATAGAACTGATAGAAAGTATGCAGATGCAAGGTGCACACCCTGTCGCGACACCCATGGCCACAGATTTTCTAAAGAATCAACAAGATTCGAAGCTGCTGCCAGACAACAGCGAATACAGGTCAGCGATTGGTAAACTTTTGTATTTGGTTACTACCAGCAGACCTGACATAGCAAGTGCAGTGGGGATCCTAAGCAGAAAAGTGAGTTCTCCCACTGAACATGACTTGGGTGGGGTCAAGAGGGTGGTGCGTTACCTCAAGGGTACAATGAATTGTAAATTAAAATTGCCAGCTGTAAGGGACCCTAAGTTGGTTGGGTACAGTGATGCAGATTGGGCTGGGGATAAGGCGGATTACAAATCCACAAGTGGTTATGTTTTTATGTTTGGAAATGCACCTATCATTTGGGGCAGTTATAAACAGAAATGTGTAGCCTTATCGTCCACAGAGAGTGAATATATTTCAGCTTCGGAAGCATGCAGAGAGATCATCTGGCTGGATCAACTCCTGACAGACTTTGGTTTGCCGAGAAAAGGACCTGTCAGCTTGATGGAGGACAATCAAGGCTGCCTGCAGCTAGCGCAAACCGAAAAGTTCCTTGCACGTTCAAAACACATTGGGGTCAGGTATCACTTCATTCGCCAGATGATCCAAGATGGACTAGTAGAAATGTCCTACTGTAATACTCAGGAGATGACTGCGGACATTCTCACGAAACCCTTGCCACGAGAGTTTCCAGAACCTGCGTGTCAAGCTGGGACTCTGGGTGGTTGAATAAAGTTGTTTTATGTTTGTTAAATGTTGTTCAGACTGAGAAGGGGTTTGTGGGATGTATAACACTGGTGCAGTCAATCACAACATTCCTAGAGTGTACACAAAGGGGACTTGGTCCTCCAGGTAGAGTTTCCTGTGCCAAGACTGAAATCACTTCCTTTGTGTGACCAGAAGTGGGAGTGGCCTTACCTGTAGCTATTCAAAGATACAGGTGAGCTGCTACTCTCCCTCTCTTCCCACCAGGACTCCGAGGATGCAACATCTCAGGAGATGCTCTCTTGGCTTCCAGCCAAGAGAGGCCCACATGGAGCCTTTCTCCCTTAAGGAGAATCTCCACATGTAAATACATTTAATCTAAGCTAGCCTGCCTTTCTGAGACTGTAGAAGCTTGAAATGACTGTGAGTAAAACCTTTATACTTTTATAAGCTTATGTGTCGTGTATTTTCTTTTAAGAGGGAACCAGGGGAAATATGTGCCAGGATCTGCCTTATTCTAGAAGTTCATAGGAACTTAAATGCCACGCTTTGCTGCGCTTTATTGGGGATGAGAAACTCTGCTAGTTTGGAGCTTGTTAGCACAAGCTGGGATAGGAAATATTAATCAATATTCCCTCATCCACATTCCCTCTCATCTCCCACAAAATTAAGTCAGTGTGGAACAACAACAGAAGACTCATAAAGGTGTCTGGATCTGTTATTACAGGCACGTCCAACAGGTAGATCGTGATGTACTGGTAGATCACTGGACATCTCTGGTAGATCACTGGCTCCCCCCAAAGAAGCTCAACAACTTTGGCTCCCCTAAAAAAAGCTCAATATTTTTGCCCTGCACCCCCAAAAACCCGGGCTTTCCTTCCCCCTAAAAAAAGCTCAACAACAACTTTGATCTGAATGCCTAAAAAACGGGCCTTCCTCCTCCCCAAAAAAGCTCAACAACTTTGACCTGAACCCCCCAAAAGGGGGTAAATCACTGCCAGTTTTTAAGTCTGTAAGTAGATCGCAGTCTCTTGGGAGTTGGCCACCCCTCTGTTATTAGATTCCTTATACTGTATACAGTACATGGGTATAACCAGATGGGGGGCAGGGGAGGCAGCCTCGCCCCCCTAGATCCACAAATATTATTGAAATATTTGAAATATTTCCTTTAAAAAGCTCAACAACTCGGTTTCCTTAAAAAAACCTCAACAACTTTGGCTGCCCCCCACCCAACTAAAATCCTGGCTACACCCATGCTTATATAATTTTAGTAAAAAAATAAATAAAAGCCTTAATACAATTAAGAACAGAGGGCCAAGTTACTCAAGTGCTTCTTTATTGTTTATTGAGTTACTCATCACTTTTGTCAGCATCACTCCTTCCTTCCCATTGCTAAATGAAAATATATACTGTAGCTACATAGAATAGATAGAAGAAGCCTTTTTCTTCCTCTGGGGTTTCTATCCCCCCCCCCCCCCCCGCTTCAGGCAGCTTCCTTCCTCACTCCACCGCCTGAGATTTTAAAGAATTCAGATTTAACTTGTGTGCATTCAGCTGTAGGCATGTAGCAAAATAAGTAAATAAAAATTAAAAAGGGGGCAGAAAAGAGGTGGGGTTCCAGGAAAAGTACTTTGGCAATCCCACCCACCATTGCACCCAATGTGCTTTGACTATACATGATTTTGGCTTTAGGCACGATCAGTGTTAGAAAAGCAGATATATAAGCAAATCGCCAAGGTAAAGGGTAAAGGGACCCCTGACCATTAGGTCCAGTCGTGACCGACTCTGGGGTTGCGGCGCTCATCTCACATTATTGGCCGAGGGAGCCAGAGTACAGCTTCCAGGTCATGTGGCCAGCATGACTAAGCCGCTTCTGGCGAACCAGAGAAGTGCACGGAAACGCCGTTTACCCTCCCGCTGCAGCGGTACCTATTGATCTACTTGCACTTTGACGTGCTTTCGAACTGCTAGGTGGGCAGGAGCAGGGACCGAGCAACGGGAGCTCACCCCGTCATGTGGATTCGAACTGCTGACCTTCTGATCGGCAAGCCCTAGGCTCTGTGGTTTAACCCACAGCGTCACCCGCGTCCCCTAAGCTAATTGCCAAATGGCACCTTAAATTTAGGTTGCAGTTGCTGCAAAGGTAAATTTAGGCATCTCACCCTCGATTATGTTTTGTTATTGTTGTTGTTGTTATTATTCATTTCCTTTCTATAAGCAGTTGACAACATATTAAAACATCAGATGAAACAATCAAAAATAAAACAAATTCAAGCTTCAGGGAAAGTATTTCAGATCCTTATCTAAGTGACAATTTGCTTTCCCCATATTGATTGACCTTCTTAGTTTATACAGCTGCCCCATAGCAGAAGTACCCTAGGAAGGCAGGGTGGTGTAGTGGTTAGAGTGTCGGACTAGGACCTGGGAGATCAGGGTTCAAATCCCCACTGAAGCTCACTGGGTAACCTTAAGCCAGCCCCAGCCTCTTAACCTATATCACAGGGTCATTGTAGGGATTAACTTGGCTGTGTGTGTGTGTGCTTCTTGGAGGGAAAGCGGCTCAATGTGGTGCCTTCCATAGTTCCAGTTACAGGTAGGTAGCCGTGCTGGTCTGCCATAGTCAAAACAAAATAAAAAATAAAAAAAATTCCTTCCAGTAGCACCTTAGAGACCAACTAAGTTTGTTCTTGGTATGAGCTTTCGTGTGCATGCACACTTCTTCAGATACCATTATCTGAAGGTATCCATACCATACCATACCAGTATCTGAAGAAGTGTGTATGCACACGAAAGCTCATACCAAGAACAAACTTAGTTGGTCTCTAAGGTGCTACTGGAAGGATTTTTTTTAATTTTTAATTTTGTTTTGGAGGAGAAGGTGGGAGATACCTGAAATAAATAAGCTCTTCTGCCTAGCTGCTTAAGAGAGCTGGAGGGGCCAGCCAGATGGAGATATCAGTTGCCAACCTGGCATCCAGAGATGGTCACAATTGGACCTGTGCCAGTTGCAAAACGCACCTGGCACCTGGCTGATTTCTTACACTGGGCCCGGTCCCTGGAATGTAACCCCCCGCGTAAGCTGCAGGCTTACTTTATAGGTATAACAGGTTGCATCCAATGTGCTGAGTTATAGCCACTTAGCAATATCCTTGTTCCACAAAATGCTGTATTATTTGTTTTAGGATAAAAGTGCTATAGGTGTGTGTCTGTCCAAGTGTCCTATTGGAAAGGCACTCGGAGCCTTGCCTTGCTTTGGTCAGTCTTGATCTCTGGGCCAATTAAAAAACATATAAACCCTGACAGGGCAACACCCTAGAATAACTTTCTAATATTGGGAGGGATCCAAGCGTTCAGGCAGGCAGGCTGGGGACCAAGGAAGAAGGGCAGCCTCCTGGCTGGCAGGCTGAGCTCACAATGTGCCCTGGTGCCCTGTGGACAGTGCGTGGACAATGGATGCTTCAGGCTAGCATAACAATGTCAGGTCTGGGCAGAGTGATCGTTTAATCTTCTTCTTCTACCAGCCACCCGGGGCATATTTCCCTCCCTTCATCCTTTCTTCCTTCTCCTTCCTCACATCATCCCCTTTTAATTTCTTTCTGGGTTTTGTTCCCTTTTGTTTGATGTCATCAGTGCCACCAGGAAAAGAAAAGGATCAGGAGAACAAATAAGAGCTGGAGCACAGGAGCAGCTGCTTCACTCTGCTCCTTTACACAGAGCACTTCTCTCTCTCTCTCTCTCTCTCTCTCCCCCCACCCCACCCCCGCCACTACCTGCCACTGATTCGCCTGCAGCCATGCCACTGGGGGCAATTATCTTGTCAGATCTCTGCAGCTTAGAGGGGTCAAGCATGTTAGCTATGAATATGAAGGGAGAATGCATGTGCTTTGGGAATCTGAATGCTAGTTCAGCAGGATGTCAGTCTTTTGCCCCCTTTCAGATTATTCTTTCCAGGCACTTTTAAGCTGTTGAGGGCTAACAACGCATCCTGACAGATCTTTATTTATTTGGATGAAGGAGCAGTCAACCTCTAGGTCCTTTTGTAAATTTCCAGATAACTTCATGGGGCCGGTGGGGGAGTGGCGTTCTCCTGACCATTGCAGCATAAGGGAGTAAAAGTCAAAACTTTGCACAAGGCAAGTTTCCCCGAAGGAAGCCATTTCCGAGCATCAAATCGCACAAGCTCCATTCAGTCCATCAACTGCGACAAGTGCAGATTTTCCTTATTTAGCTGCCTGTAGGTATGGAAGAAAGCCACAACTGGCAGCAGCTTCCGAGTGAATGGAATAAGAGCATCTTATGTTTAGCAAAACATAATGAGTGACATGTGGCATTCACGCTGCTTCCTGCCTGAAATGTCCTATGTGCCCTGGTCCTGAGAGATTTGAATTAGGTTAGTTTATATGAGCATGAAAAAAGAGGAGCAGGCAGGATATGACACTAGCTGCTGAACAATACTGTCTCCACCCCCATCGTTCAGCCCGGACACTGAGGTCCAGTGCCGAGGGCCTTCTGGCGGTTCCCTCACCACGAGAAGCCAAGTTACAGGGAACCAGGCAGAGGGCCTTCTCGGTAGTGGCGCCCGCCCTGTGGAACGCCCTCCCTTCAGATGTCAAAGAGAACAACAACTATCAGACCTTTAGAAGACATCTGAAGGCAGCCCTGTTTAGGGAGGCTTTTAATGTTTAATAGATTACTGTATTTTAATGTTCTTTTGGAAGCCGCCCAGAGTGGCTGGGGAGACCCAGCCAGATGGGCGGGGTATAAATAATAAATTATTATTATTATTATTACTGGAGACTTGAGGTTAAATACACACAAATGCATGTAACTGAACATAACGGCCTGCAGCCACCCCTAGGCGACACCACTTCGGGGTGTGTGTGTGTGTGTGAATTTTAGCACAGTGCTTGTGGTTGGTGTGTGGTGGTGCTTAACCCTTGCTCTCACAGGCATTCCCCCCCTCCCTATTGTCTTTGGGGGAAGACATTAAAATGGCAAGGTCGTCGCTGAACACATTTCACAATCGCTTGATGAACCCCACCGAGAAGCTACAAAGTGGAGCAGAAGTACGAGTTAGGACTGAATGATTTTGCGAAATGGATTGAGTATTAATCGTGCTCTGAATTCTTGTTTCAGTTCAAATTCACCTTAATCAGGTTTATCAGAGAAGACGTTTTTTCCATAGCTGACACTATGATTATAACAATTTCTATGACAGACGCATATCTGGCATTTTTTCAAGACAGGGAAAATCAATAGCAAAGAGAGAAACTGCTTTTGAAGATCCCGAGCAGCCACCTTGAGCACCATCTAGTGGTTAATATAGAAAATATGTACTATGTGAGCATTTCACATATTGCGCATTTCACTCATTGTTTGTTTACCTCTGGAAAAGTTATACTAGGCAACGATCCTGACTTCAGCCCCTTAACTCTAGTTGGAGTATGCCCCAGTCTGAGGACCATGTTTTGGGGGCCGCATGGCAATGGCAGACAATGCCAAAATCAAAGTGGGTAAGCATCCAGAACTGAAAGTGGGTGGGGACACCAAACTCTCTCCCCCCCCATACATTCAGCACACACATGCATACAAATGTTTCTATCTTCTCCCCTTAGCTACTAATATTGAAAGATACAGTCAAGATATCATACCCTCCAACATTTCTCTGATGAAAATAGGGACATCCTAACAGAGGCGTAGCCAGCCCAGGTGGTACCTGGGACGGAATTTTTTTTGTCACCCCCCCCACCACTTTGCCAGGGCACTGGCAGAGCTGCACCCAGTGGCATAGCAAGTCACCCCCACCCCCCAAAAATGATGGTGCCACTTTGCGAGGTGTGGGGTTTTTGTGTGTGTGTGTCTATTATCTCTTTTTTTTCAATAAAGTTAAAATTTAATAAAAAATAAAAAATAAAAAAATAAAAATAAAGAAGTGTCACCCTCCTCTGATGGTGCCACTTTGTGAGGTGTGGGGGTTGTGTGTGTGTGTGTGTGTGTGTGTGTGTGTCTATTATCTCTTTTTTCCAATAAAGTTAAAAAATTTTTTAAAAAAACTTTTTTTTTAAAAGTGTCACCCCCCTCTGGGGTGGAACCCGGGGCAGCCCGCCCCCCATCGCTCCCCCTTGCTACGCCCCTGATCCTAAGGAAAAGTGGGACCTTCTGGGATCAAATCAAAAACTGGGATGGCTTCTGTAAATTCAGGATGTTCCTAGAAAATAGGGACACTTGGAGGATCTGAGATATATAATTCCTAAGACATGTTCCCTTTGCTTTGTTTTGTTTTTTTGCGCACGGCGGTAAATTGGAGGAGACAAATGTGTCCTTCTTAATTTGATACCGCATTTAACATGATGAGTACCAGCTTATTTCTGACCCTCCAAGTGCCCCCATTTTCCAGGGACATCCCTGATTAGAGAAGCCGTCCCGGTTTCTGATTAGATCCCGAAATGTCCCGCTTAGGACATCCCTATTTTCAATGGAGAAATTTTGGAGGGTATGAAGTTATCCGACCCCCGAGCCATCTGAAGGCAATCCTGCATAGGGAAGTTTTAAAAAATTGTTTAATGTTTCATTATGTTTTTATATACATTGGAAGCTAGGCCCAGGGTGGCTGGGGCAACCCAGTCAGATGTGTGGGGTATAAATAGTAAAATTATTATGATGGAATGGGAAGTCCCTATTTTCATCAGAGAAATGTTGGAGGGTATGTTACTTATTGAGCAAATGAGACATTTGTCCCTGAACACAGAGGCTGTGTACACACTCCACCTTTAAAGCAGATTCGAAAAACAAATATTCTGGGCACTGTAGTTCCCGCCTCAGAGTCACAATTCCAAGCAACCCTTAACAAACTGTAGTACTCAGAATTCTATGAGGGAAAGAATGTTATTTCAGGTGTGCTTTAAAGGTATAGTGTGTACACAGCCTCAGTAGCCAGTTGCCATTTCCACATGATGCTACTGCCACAGCTTCCCTCCTATAGCCCAGCCATTATTTCTGCTAGACAGAATAATGTCCACGCATGAAGGGAGGTGTGTGTGTGTGTGTGGGGGAGGAGAAGCAGTACATGCATGTTGTCTGAGAGGCAGTAGTAGCAGTGCCAAGAGGCCCCCTGGAGCAACAAACAAGCAAATCAACTTACACTGATTACCAGAAGCTGTGAAAGCAGAATACGCAGGTTAGAAATGAGCCGTAGGAGAGACATTGCAAGGTTTCAGACTGTGTACAATCAGGCAAGCTATTTTAAACACATCCTGAACACCTTTTTGTCATGGACTTCAATGGCTAGTTGCAAACCAAACTGTAGAAATTTTCTTGTGGTCAAAATAAGTGGTTATTATATTTTGATGTACGTTTTGTAAGCTGCTTTGTAAAGAATGCCTCTCGAAAGGTAGATTATAAATCTGTTACAGAAATAAAAATAGCGTAATGTCTCTTGAAAAGCAGATCACGAATCTGTTAAGTGAATGAACAAATTGTGTGTTTCTATGCATGTTCAGTCAGAAATGAAGCCCGCTGCCTTCAATGGGTTCATACTCCTTTGTGAGTAGGTCAGGATTTCAGCACACTTCAGCCCTAAATGCTACTAAGAAGTAAACCCCTCTGAACACAGGGGAACTTACTTCTGAGTAAGCGTGTATAGGATTGCACTGTTAATCTACATCTGCTCCTAATCCAGAAGTGCAGCCGTAGGGTTTAACAACTTCATCAAGACATAAATAGGACTGGCGTTTGATTAACACCGGACTTTGTTATCAGTGCTGCAGCTGCTCAGCCTGTAACTGGATGGTGATGCGACAGTTCTGTTCTGCAATGATTTTGATTGGTGCAAACTGTGGGATATAGGGCGGTTGTGGAATTCATGGCAAGGAATATCATGAATTGTATTGACATGAATATACTCCAAAGTGCCTTTTAGTATAAAGGTAAGATTCAGCCTGGTCTAAATTAATAGAATGTACCTGCTCCTGCCAACCTAGCAGTTCGAAAGCATGTAAAAGTGTAAGTAGACAAATAGGTACTGCTCCGGCAGGAAGGTAAACGGTGTTTCCGTGTGCTGCTCTGGTTTCGCCAGAAGCGGCTTAGTCATGCTGGCCACATGACCCAGAAGCTGTATGCCGGCTCCCTCGGCCAATAATGCGAGATGAGCACCGCAACCCCAGAGTTGTCCGTGACTGGACCTAATGGTCAGGGGTCCCTTTACCTTTACCTTTTATGTACCGGTAGATTGTAGGTCACTTTCTCTCCAAAGTTCTAATAGCTTTTTAAGGTGAAAGTTTCTAGCTTCCTGCTGTTTACACACCCAGGAACATGTAAATCAAATTTGCCAAAGATGAAAAGGAAGAACCCTTCACTTAATACATCCTTCAGTGAAGCACTAACTCTGGCGGAAAGCTGTAATAATAATAATAATAATAATAATAATTTATTATTTGTACCCCGCCCATCTGGCCGGGTCCCCCCAGCCACTCTGGGCGGCTTCCAACAAACACTAAAATACATTAAAATATCACACATTAAAAACTTCCCTAAACAGGGCTGCCTTCAGGTGTTTTCTAAATGTCAGGTAGTTATTTATCTCTTTGACATGGGATGGGAGGGTGTTCCACAGGGCGGGCGCCACTACCGAGAAGGCCCTCTGCCTGGTTCCCTGTAGCTTTGCTTCTTGCAGTAAGGGAACCACCAGAAGGCCCTCGGCGCTAGATCTCAGTGTCCGGGCTGAACGGTGGGGGTGGAGACGCTCCTTCAGGTATACAGGACCGAGGCCGTTTAGGGGCAGTAACAAAACCAGTGATTGTTAATGCTGAGCCCTTAAGGGTGTGTGTGTGTGTGGGGGGGCGGATATGCAACCATATACTGGTAAACGCATATGAACATCCCTTTCGCCCTCATGTAGGAATTTATCCTCTGGCTTGATTAGCTTCTTTAAGACAGCATTTACAATTCAGTCCTTAAGAAAAATGTCTTGTTAATTGTTGGCTGTGTGATTCCCCCCCCCCCAGCTGTGTTGACAGAGCAAAGAGCAGCATTGCAAACTTCCAATTCTGAGGGTTTTTGTTGTCCTGTGTGTGCAAAGCATATGTTGTGGCGCCTGCCCTGTGGAACGCCCTCCCATCAGATGTCAAGGAAATAAACAACTACCGGTATCTGACTTTTAGAAGGCACCTGAAGGCAGCCCTGTTTAGGGAAGTTTTTAATGCTTGATGGTTTATTGTGTTTTTAATATTCTGTTGGGAGCCGCCCAGAGTGGCTGGGGAAACCCAGCCAAATGGGCGGAGTATAAATATATTATTATTATTATTATTATTATTATTATTATTATTATTATTATTATTTATTTATTTATTTATTTATTTATTTATTTCACAGCAAAACCACCTAAGAGTTCTTCCAGTAGATGGTGGTCTGCCCTAAATTAAAACAAGGTGGGAAAAGATGTGCAAAACCCACATTCCAGTTATTGCTGCCTCTTCTAAAGGTGCCCAAAGTGCAGAGGAGGGATATTTTGAGACTCTTTCCAAATCTTTTATTATCACCATAATTGTCATCATCATCAGATGATGGTCTCACAGATATTGTGATCGCACATAAGGGATTTGTATGTTTCACTGCACATGTGCTGGCACAACTTCCATGTGCTAATTAAACTTATCCAGTAAGTAGAGAATGGATTTCCACTCCACATCAAAAAACCTTCGTTTCTTGAGATTAGGCACAGGTGGTGCTGGTGTGTGCATGGAATTAAATTCAAATGAGAACTTGAGCAGGAAAATCTTCCAAACCAAATATCGTCATTGGCCTCGTAAGATTAGAATCTTTATCTAAAGTATCTGCTTGAAAGTCGGATTTGTAAAAAGAAAGTTCCTTGGGATGGCAAAACAAAGCAGAATATTAAAATGAAGGGTCGAGCCAAAATTAGCCTTTGCTCTGAATTTGCGATTCAGAGAAGCAAAGGAAGTTAAGAAGATCACAGACAATTCAGTTTAATTGAAAGGGGAAGATTAAATAAAATGAGAACAGAAACTGAAGAGCAAATTTGAACTGAGGCGGGGGGGGGAGGGGGTAAGAATCCACAACAGCTTGCCTAAAGGAAGCCCAGGATTGAAATTGCTGTATTTTGCATAGGGCTTTTAGACGACTTGAGCAGTGTGTGTGTGTGTATATATGTGTGTGTGTGTGTGTGTGTGTGTGTGTGTGTGTGTGTATATATATATATATATATATATATATATATATATATAAAATTATACATATATAAATTACGACAGCATTTCAGATCTGAATGCAAGCACCACTGACCTGCACTTGGAGAATGGAGAGCAGAATGTATTAAAACCAGTGGTCTTTTTGTTTTTTTTACTTCATAGAATTGTGGAGTTGGAAGGGACCACGAGAGTCCTGCAATGGAGGAATCTTTTGCCCAACAAGGGCTTCAAACCCACAACCCTGACTTCAACAAAAATGGATTTGTTTCCTTCTTCATCACAATATATGAAGATCCCTTGCTGGATCAGGCCCAAGTCCACCTGCTTCTAAAAGTGGCCAGTCACATGTCTCCAAGAAGCTTATAAGCGGCCTCCCTTCCCTCCAGCACTTGGGATTTAGAGATGGACTGTCTCTGAACATGGAGTTTCCATCAGGAATGCAGCCTTGCTCCAAAGATACTTGGTGTCAATATAGTATGAGATGAAGACAAATGGAGCAAGGAGGAAGTGAAGGGAGGTATTTGATGACTGGAGGTTCTGCCCAAGATAGCTTCCTCACTCTCCCTAATGGTGGAGCCAGGCCTCCATCCATCCTTCTGCTACATCAGGCATAGGCAAACTCCTTCCCTCCAGATGTTTGGGACTACAATTCCCATCATCCCTAGCTAACAGACCAGTGGTCAGGGATGATGGGAATTGTAGCCCCAAACATCTGGAGGGCCGGAGTTTGCCTATGCCTGTGCTACATGTTCATCCTATTCAGAAAACCATTGTCTGTGAGTTACATTAACTAGTGCTATTCCTATGCCCTTGACCAGGGTCAGCAAACTTTTTCAGCAGGGGGCTGGGCCACTGTCCCTCAGACCTTGTGTGGGGCTGGACTATATTTTTTGGGGGGGGAAATGAATGAATTCCTATGCCCCACAAATAACCCAGAGATGCATTTTAAATAAAAGCACACATTTACTCATGTAAAAACACGCTGATTCCCGGACTGTTTGCGGGCTGGATTTAGAAGGCGATTGGGCCGTATCCGGCCCCTGGGTCTTAGTTTGCCTACGCATGCCCTTGACCTATACTGGGCAAAAATGAGTTTGAACTGGTCCGTTTGCACCATATGAAGGGAGTGTTGAGTGTCCACATTATGCATGCATGTTGTCTATGCTATACTAAGAAGGAAATGGCATGAGTTGATTAGGGTGTTGATTAGCCGCAGTGCATCCCAAATGAAAGGAAATTGCAGATGTGGGGAAGCGCATCTTGTGCTTCCTTGCAAAACCTAATTGAGCTAACAGTTGACATATGGAGCTGCACAGGCAAACTAATTAAAGTTTACCTCTCTTCAGCCGTATGCGACTTCCTGAAGAGGAGCTCGGTTTTATATATTAATTAAAACTCAAAAGCACAACAAAGAGGATGTACCTGTTTGCTCTGTGAGAGGCAGCCAAGCCGGACTGTTGATACTATAGTGTATCAGAAGAACTAGTGTGGATGCATTAGCTCTCTGGATTATGGGGTGCAGTTCAGCTTGCAACATAGAAAGCTGCCATCTTTTTAAGTGACTTGGGTAAAGGTATTGAGGGATAGTCATATTTGCAGATGGCACCAAACTGGGAGGGATAGCTAAATGCCACAGAAGACAGGATTGGGAATCAAGATGGCCTTAACAGATTGTGGAACTAGACCCAAACTATCAAAATGAATTTCAATAGGGACACTTAGTCAGGAAGAGCCAGCTGCACAAATGTAAGATGGAGGACATCTGGTTTGCCAGTAGTACATGTGAAAGCTTAACATGAGTAAACAGTGTGATGCGGCAGCAAAAATAGCTAATGCTACAGTGTCTCGATCAAGGGAAGTCATAGTTCTGCTCTATGTGCCCAGTTCTGGGCACCACAATTTAAGAAGGATATTGACCTTAATGACTGGAACATGTGCAGAGGAGGGCAAGCAAGATGATCAAGGGCCTGGAAACCAAGCCTTATGAGAAAATTAGGAGATTGAGAGGAGATATGATAGCCATCTTCAAATATCTCAAGGCTGTCACATGGAGAGTGCAGCATGCTTGTTTTCTCTTGCTCCAGAGGCTAGGATTCAAAACAATGGTTTCAAGTTACAAGAAAAGAGATTCTGACTAAACATTAAGGAGAACTTTCTGACAGTAAGAGCTGTTCGGCCGTGGAACAGACTTCCACCAGAGGTGGTGGACTCTCTTGCCTTGGAGGTTTTTAAGCAGAGGTTGAGTGGCTGCTGGAACAACTATTAAAGGCGCAGGAGTCTTGTCCACCTTTGGATTTGGCCACCCTAATAACAGTCCCTATGCAAATGCTAAAATCAACTGGAACAAAACCCCATCAGCACCCCATGCATGAGTAAACGAGATAAGCCAATGCTCCCCCGAGTCCAGTTGTGATTGCAGCTGAGAATAAATTGTATTTCTTTGCATTACATTATATTTTATTGGCATTTTAGTTCTAACACTGTAGTATAATGTGTCATCAGTTTGTGCATTCTCCGTGTACAAATCAATGTGGCTAATCTAATACATTCTTAGCTGGGCTGGGTGGGACCTTGCCTTAGCCTTGGCGATGCAAGCACATTTACATTCCAAAATGTATCCAAGGCAATACATTTTAATTTAATCTAATGATACAGGGCTTGCTGCATATTATGAAAATGAAGCATTAGGAATAGGAAATATCGTGCTGTCTGTATGCTTATCTGTCAGATCACCTTGAAATGGGTCTGATTTAGTGCTGGTGGAGTGGCAGAAATTGAACAGAACAACTCAAAGTGCAAATGAGAAGTCCTGCTTGCAGCCAGGGACACGGCCAGGGCCAGGTTGAAGAAAGAGAATTAAGGACACCCTCTGGCAGGTGAACAAGAGCACAGCTGCATTATTTCTGTAAGACAGCACATCTCTGCTGGTTCCATTCTATGGAAAGCATCCCTTAACTTTCAATTTTATTAACTTATTTGCTTGCTAGCAGTGTGAGTAGACTTCTGTCTACTGAGCCCCACTGAGTTCAATTGGACCCATTCAAAGATATGTGTGCCTAGGAATAGCAGGACTGCAGGATAGCACCTGTGCACAACATATTCAGAAGGTTCACTCCCCAAAATCTTCACTTCGTACCTTTGGATCGCTGTATACTGTCATCGTCTGTGTAACTCTGATGTTTCATATATTCAAGGTTGCTACTCTAGAGCAGCTTTCATCAACCTGGTGCCCTCCAGGTGTTTTGGACTACAATTCCCATCAGTCCCGGTCGGCACAGCCATGCTGGAGTAGACAATACTGGTGGGAGCTGGTGTAAGTTGTAGCCCAGCAGCCTTTCTCAACCTTGGGTCCCCAGACTTTGCTGGACTACAACTCCCATCATTGCACTGGTCCTGTTAACTAGGGATGATGGGAGTTGTAGTCCAACAACGTCTGGGGACCCAAGGCTGAGAAAGGCTGCTCTCAAGTATAGCCATTCATACCATGTGTTTATGTTTAGTCCAATCTTCCTTGTAAAAGGCTCCAGTAACACATGTTGCCCCGCAAACATCTTCTGCTTATTTGAGAATTGTTTTTCTAGGTGCTGCTGTCTGCATCTCTATGTGACATATTATACGGACAAACTTAGCTTTTGGGGTCTGCACACTCACTATACCTCACTGAGCCGGCCTTGTTGATGCCAAGCAAATTGGGGGGCAGGGCTGCGAAATGTAAGGGAGAGAGGAAGGAAAGAGAGACTGTCATTGCTAAAGTGGTGGCAAATGACAAAACCAACGAGAAATGGGCCAGGGGTGTGCAGAGAAAGAGGGGCTGGAAGTGCCAGGGAAGGCAAAGGAAGGCACACAGTCGAAATTGCCCCAACTCTGCACCTCTTCTGGGGACACCCCTGCCTCCCATGGTGTTGTCAGGGCAGAACTTTGATCATTTTATGCAGAATTTGAATGTATTTTATGCTGTAAGTCGCTTTGAGACACTGCTGTTTGTGAAAAGCTACAAAATAATAATAATAATAATAATAATAATAATAATAATAATAATAATAATAATGCCATTTTTAAAACAGTGCTATCTCCATCACTTCTGCTTAGCCTCCCTCTCAAATATTTGCTCTCGCTCTCCTTGTGTCTTTATACATTTGACTTTCAGCCTAAATCATATGTATGAGTTACATATTGCTATTGATATGTTAGATAGCCATGGCGGCGCTTAGGAAATTTGTGATTCCCCATTCTTGGCGTATTTGACAGATAGCATTCGGAATACAAATGTCAAAATAAATTTAGATTTCCCCCCTTTTCTCTAACGAGCCCTGAAGAATATACAAACCCTTCTTGACAGAATCAGTTCACCAGACTCCTTCAAGGCATGCCTTAAGTGTTCAGGAGAATCTAACTCTTAAAGCCATGAGGAGCCATCACAGCTACATGAAGTTGGGGGATGGGCAGCCCCAACCCAACCTCAAAACAAAAAAACAAGCTCCAGTCCTCAAGGGGAATTATTGAAGACAATCTTGACATGGTTAGATACACTTTCTACCAAAAGCATAAATATAGAAAACATTTAGCAAATTAGACAGTGCTAACTTAATTTCTGTGAAATCCCTCCGTTGTCATGCAAAACAATGACAGAAGCTGTATAATATATACACAACATCTAGTTTCTCTTTCTCTCCCCGCTACCCCCCGTTGAAAAATTCCCATTGGTTCTTACCTCAGGAATCTGAGCCAAATATTTGTCATGCTTTTGTATGTAGAGCAGGGCATCAAAAAGCCAATTCTACATGTTCAGAAAAACCACAAAGTACAGCCCTCCAGCAATTGTATCACTCTGGAATAGCAGGTTGCGGGTTTCAAATTCGAATGCTCTCCTGCATAGCCAAAACAAACAAAAAGTTTCTTTCATATAGCATAACAGGGAGAAGGTTCAGCTACAGCTCTTCTCAATGACATTCAAGCTTCCCCTACACAGGAGGTTTTGCTATGAGAGAAGCCAGAAAAAGAGAATAAGGAGGGGAATGGGCTGAATTCACAGTGAATAAAATAAAGCAGGAACTTCTAGGCTACATTTACTTCAGGTAAAAGGTAAAGGTAAAGGGACCCCTGACCATTAGGTCCAGTCGTGACCGACTCTGGGGTTGGGGCACTCATCTCGCTTAATTGGCCGAGGGAGCCGGCGTACAGCTTCCAGGTCATGTGGCCAGCATGACAAAGCCGCTTCTGGCGAACCAGAGCAGTGCACAGAAACGCCGTTTACCTTCCTGCCAGAGAGGTTCCTATTTATCTACTTGCACTTTGACGTGCTTTTGAACTGCTAGGTTGGCAGGAGCAGGGACCGAGCAACGGGAGCTCACCCCGTCGCGGGGATTCGAACCACCGACCTTCTGATTGGCAAGCCCTAGGCTCTGTGGTTTAACCCACAGCGCCACCCGCGTCCCTTACTTCTGGTACCCATGCTTATTGGGAGCTGGGCTCCGTCTTCCACCTATTCAAGATACAAACTCAAGACTTTATCTTAAATCTGCCTTCCCTTAGTTTACCTGTCTCTCCACCACCCCAAGACTGCTCCTTTTGGAGACTTTCCTTAGAAAGTCCATTTGTCAGCCCTTCTTTCAGCCTGGTTCATGGCAGCTCTCCTGTATGTGAGGAGAGAGGTCCCTATCTGCAAAGCACGGAGAACTGGGGGTGGGGAAACTCACAATTCTATCTTTCTATATTCTGACTACTAGAGGGCATGGGAATGGATGCAATTAGGCAGAAAGGCTAGTTTAGCTCAGCTGAGGACAAATTGTTGGCCTACTAACATAACGTTCACAACATGAACTTTATAGTGCACAGGGATGGGATTGCCCTAAGACATTTTGCTGCCTGAAGCAGAAGAACAAATATTGCGTCCCCTGCTCCTACAGCTCAATGTGCAGAGAGTTCCCAAGGCTAGTCAAGTTATTCTGAAACCTTTTCTGTGCCCCACTTGCTATGTGATGTAGGGGAAAGGGCGAAAGCAGGGAACCTGCTGCTGTTATGCTGGCTACCCCCACAATTTTGCACTTTGTGCCATTTTTAAAACTCTCTTTTTCGGTGTTTCTTCAAAGCACTGTCAATCCCATATACGTTGTGGAAGCTTGAAATGGGTTGCTGTACAACTGATGTTTGTTGTTGCCCTTTAGCTGATGTATGTGGGACTTCTCTCATTGAAGATCAATTTGGGTAACAAATCATAGAATCATAGAGCTAGAAGGGACCCTGAGGACCACCTGGTCCAACCCGTTGCAATGCAGGTTCCCGTACGGGGATCAAACCTGCGACCTTGTCATAACCAGCACCACGCCCTAACCAACTGAGCTATCCAGGCTGAACTGACTGCAAAGAAATAATGCAGATCTGACTCTCATGTAACTAAGGTTTGGATGAAGCACGTACGCATTCTTTGCATTTCCCCCCAAGTAAGGTTCACATGGAAATCACGGGAATTTAGACTTGCGCCTTCCAAATATGGGAAATTGACCACTTCTGCGGTTGACTGCTGTCCGTTTCAGCTCGACTTTCTGTCTATCCCAGGGGTCAGCAACCTTTTCCAGCCGTGGGCCGGTCCACCGTCCCTCAGACCATGTGGTGGGCCGGAGTATATCTTGGGGGAAAAAATGAATGAATTCCTATGCCCCACAAATAACCCGGAGATGCATTTTAAAGAAAAACTCACATTCTACTCATGTAAAAACACCAGGCAGGCCCCACAAATAACCCAGAGATGCATTTTAAATAAAAGGACACATTCTATTCATGTAAAAACACGCTGATTCCTGGACCGTCCGTGGGCCGGATTGAGAAGGCGATTGGGCCATATCCGGCCCATGAGCCTTAGGTTGCCTACCCCTGGTCTAGCCATTTGGCACCTTCTGGGCAATGTGCATTTTAGTAACTGGCAAAGCCCCTTCTGCATGCTGTGGAGGCTCGAGGTCCCTGCTGAATTCACTGAGCATCCTGAGTGGCACAACTAGATGGGTGGCCCTTGCAATTCAGGGAATGTTTAGGGCAGATCAAGAGCTGGTGGTAGAAGGGAAACCTTTATGTACCTGCCATTAGCTAGCCTAGCCACAACATGTCACCAGTGCTCCACACAAGCTGTACTCCCAGGGAAGAGGGCAGCTCACAGCTCTGTGTTTGCAAGCAGGAAGAATGTCAGACAGAAGTGCAGGTATCAAGTCTTGCTTCCACATCACGGAGACCGGCTGTCCCATAAAAGCATAATTTATAGTGCATGTTGCAAAGAAAGAGGGACTTGAAGATACCATTGGAGGCGGGAAAGGCTGAAAGGTCTGGCATGAGTGTTAACCCCCACTCATTTTTCATGCATTTTCCCTTGGGTCTCTTTGACCTGTTGTACTTTATGAATCTCTTCTGAAACACAGACATGGATTAATGAGCCAATGCATTGGTTAGCCATTGTATTTATTAATTAATCAATCGCACATGTACTTAAGTTCAAACCGGCATGCAATGTCCAGTAAGAAGCCTCACAGCTACCTTGCAAGGTAGGCTAGGCTGTGAGAAAAGGAATGGCCAAATCCAATGCAGGGAAATCCAGTGGCTGAACACCCCTAAAAATGTAATACAGGAATATTACAAACAAGTGTACAGTGGTACCTCAGGTTACATACGCTTCAGGTTACAGACTCTGCTAACCCAGAAATAATACCCCAGGTTAAGAACTTTGCTTCAGGATGAGAACAGAAATCGGGCAGTGGCAGCGGGAGGCCCCATTAGCTAAAGTGGTGCTTCAGGTTAAGAACGTTTTCAGGTTAAGAACGGACCTCCGGAATGAATTAAGTTCTTAACCAGAGGTACCACTGTATCATACAAGTTCAATCACCAGCCACGGCTTGGCTCTGTTCTATCTCTCCCACCTAGGAGGCTGTTTTGCCACCTCTCTAACCTGCCGCTTGAGGTACGTGCAACCCTTACCATCCATCTTAAGCCCCTTCCTGCTACCTGCATTGGATCTTCTGTGTCAGTTCTACTTTCTTCTGCTTAGTGACAAACTGTCAGGGGCCAGACTGAGGAGGAATGGTGGGGACCGCACCCCCCTTCTCCTGACCTTTCCTGAGAACAGGAGGGCAGTATAGATTTAGAACAGTGGTTTGCAGAGGGACACAGTTCAGAGGCTACAGAGGGCAGCAGCTGGGAAATATTGGAAGAGAAACAGCAGGAAGAAGAAGCACCAGGGGAGAGACAGCTGACAGACTCAGTGTCCTTGGAAAGCATTCCTGACCCCCTTCCTCCCAGGACCAGATGGGCATCGAGAATAGTAGAACAGAGAACTCAGTGGCAGAAGGCTCAGATTAGCCAATGCAGGACTGATGTAGATTAGGGGAGACGAAGGGGGAAGGGACTTTACTTGGAGCAACGCCATCATTGCATAGAGACTACATCCCTTTCTCTCTCTCTCTCTCTCTCTCTCTTTGAATACTGAATAAATTACGTGGTAAGGACTTTTCGTGTTATCTGCTTTTTTGAGGGGGGGGGAGGGATAGTATTCCCTGAGCCTTGACACAGGGGAGAGGGGAGAGGCTTCGGATTCAGCCCATGTTCTAAGGCCTTCATGATCCTTATTCCGCCCATAGCCTATTCCAGGCTTAAGGCTTCACAGCGAAAGCAGTTGCAGGGGCTGCCCTCTGCTTGAGCCATGGCTCAGATTAAGCCCCTGGAAAAAGAAATTTGATGAATATGTAACAAGTGTGTGTGTGGGGGGGACGACGACTCCTCTTTGACTTTAGGAGGCAATAGCTTAAACATGAGATTGCAGAAGACAAGGGGTGTGCTCTGCCATTCTATAAGGCATGCATCACAGGATAAATAAATCAAGGTTACTTTTTTGCAGGGAATGTATTTCTGAAAATGCGAGGACTTTTTATAATGAGCCCGGCCTCCAACATGCTACCAGTAGTAGCCTGAATAGGTTTTTCACTGTTTTGCCTCCACTCTGCACTGCATACCATAGGTAATTTCAAAGATGCTCTTGGAAGAATGCACTAACTCAACTCATTTCCTTTGAATACATTTCTTCATCTTTCATACACATCCCCCCCGTATCCCAGGGCATTTTGCTTCATTTAATAAAGCACAAATGCTCGGCTGCCTAACAAGCTAGTGGCCCGGCACCCTCTTTATTTGATATAATAACATACTATTAGAGCAAGAGCAAAGCCAGCTTCTTGCTATACATATTAATACCATGTTCTTTGGCCAATTAACTCAGAAAAGGATTACACTGAGCATTGGAGGGACTTGATGCATTTTTAACACACACACACACACACACACACACACACACACACACACACACACACACACTGTGCTTCCCAAAGGTCACTCCATAGAAATCCTTCCCTTCAGAGGTTATACGGCTGCGAAACATCTGAGATGTCACCAGTTCCCAGTTGGTCAGTAAAACCACAGATGATTTGGTGCTAGTGATGCAGATTTCTCTCTCCCAAGACATATGCAGAGTTGGTAAATCCTTCTCTCCACTACGAAATCAAGGCAGGAAGTTTTATAGCTGTTGTTTCAGTGAGGGGATCATGAATGTCAGGATCATGGATGTGGCGAAATGTACTGTTCTAGGTGGATAATGCATGTTTCCAGGGGAATAATTTCTTACGACAATCAGCAGTCAATCAGCCTTACATTGTGGGAGACTCTGTGCAAATGCTAGAACTTGCAACACACTGCAACGTCCGTTGAATGTAATGGCTCGGAGTGGGTTATTGGCACTGGGTTTTCAGATAGTGTTCTGGGGAACTGTGAAGTTTCTTGAAAACTGACAAGGTTCTTCTCAGTAATGATGAACAAGCTCTCCTGAAATACAAGGTGTCTAGATGGACCCTTGGACTGATCCAACAAGGCTATTCCAATGTTCCTATTCTGGAGAGCTGGGATTCAGTTCATTTGCAAGCTCCATGGCTCTGTCCTTGCGAGACGGTGCTGATTCACTAGAACAATTGCATGGCAAAAACCACAGGGATCTATTCCCAATAGTTGTTAATTCTTCACTTGCATGCATCATCCCAACTGAGCCACCTACCGGGCTGTTAGAAGAGCAAAGCATTTTGAACTTCTTCTGTAATGTGTGAGCACTGTGTAGCTATAACTGTACACATGGGCGTGCACTTGTTGGTCTTGCAGTAGAAATCTCACACAAACATAGCAGACCCATTGAAATTAACAGTGCTAACTTAGTCATGTTCATTAATTTCAGGGGGTCTACTCAGAGTAAAACTTAGTTGAACACCACTCACAATGTTTGGGTTTCCACAAGATTACAGCAGTTTTGCCATGGATGAGAGGACAAATTTGGCTCATGCTTGTGTGTCGGGTTGTGCTTGGTCTTGCACCAAGCGTGTTCTCACTGAGACAAAAATCATGAGGCATTGAGTGGACCTGAGGACAAGCGTTTCCTCTTAGGCCTGCTGATGGCCACTTAGGTGTTCATCTGGGACAGCATAGGCCCCTGTTATTCAAAGCCTCTCTCTTCCCTCTCCCATTTTCACACAGTCACAAATACAACTGCGCAAGTACTTGTATATTGTATTATTATTATTTATTTAAAAGCATTAGTAAATTGCTAAATATCCTTTAAATCTCTAAGTGGTGTACAACAGGAAAACAATGAACAATAGCAATAAAACAAAAATCTAACAGGAAAACAGTATAAAGAGGAAAACAGGATAAATGGGAATTCAAACAAATAAAAACGGCTCAGGGGAATTATGGAAAAAAATCACATGGATTGTTGTTGTTGTTAATATTAATATACTGCAATTCATCAAAAGATCTCAGGGGGGTTCACAAGATAAAATCTGGGACAAAGTCCCTCCTACACAAATGAGTTATCTTAGATGGGCTTTGCATTTTACAACACTGAGGGCCATAGTATGAGAATCTAGTGTGAGATAGATAGATCTGTCTACCTACCTACTTTTCTTTCTAAGTTGTACCCCCCCCCATTTATTCCTACGGCTGCTTGGGGTGGTCATCATCATCATTGTTGGAGGTTAATTAGGCTGGGAGATAGTAACTTGCTCAAGTCTACATGCCTGAGCAGTGATTTGAACCCAGATTGCATTATTTCTCTCCTGCCCCTCTCCCTTACTTAATTAACACAAATCAACACTAATCCCTATTAGGGGAAAAAAATCCACTTCTGCTCTATGACCTAAGTCTCTCTTAAGCCACATCTGAGAGTTTAAATAAGGTGCAGACACTTCTGTGTACAATGGGTTTGTGTGTGTGTTTGTGTGAAACCCATAATGAAAAATCCTCTTAAGCTTTAAATCCATAAATGGCATGTACAGCAGAGCATAACATCCAACTTCTGCATAATCCCTCCATGTCTTGTCTTCCATGGGAGTATGTTTGTGAGTTCCATGGCTTCCTGGATATTCTATGGATGTCCTTCCATTCTGCTTGCTTGCACAAGGCGTCACAGAGTTCTTGCACACACACACACAAAAAGAAGACCCCCTTGAGCCTAAAGCAAGAGGTCACTGTCATTTTGGAAACAAGTGTGTGTGTGTGCCTGCAACAACTGGCAAACAGCAAGCGCCTGCAGGATGCAATCAGCTGGTGCGTAAGAAATATCAAACTGGAATTTGACAGCAAGCCAAAGAGGACGCCTGTAACAAAATACGCAAGATGGGACCTTGGCCAGAGAGGAAGGCAAGCAGCACCATGTTAGCAATTCACAAAGATGTGCCAGGCAAAAGATGCAAATGCAGGGAGGCTTGTTCCAATAGGCTGTGCTGGAATGCTAAAGGCATCGCTACATTGGAGATGAATAAGGCTGCAATCTTATGCACACTTTAAGCTCCATTTACTCAGTGGGACTTGCTCCCAAGGAAACATGAGATCTGGCTGTGGGATGAAGAAACGGTGGCCCTCCAGATGTTGTTGAACTCCCATCATCCCTCACCATTGGCCATGTTGCCTGAGCTGATGGGAATTGGGCATCCAACAATATCTGGAGGACCACAGTTTCCTTATCACTGCTGTAGATTGTAGGAGCCAGCAGTGAAGCAGCGATCCTAAAGCACGTTGCAGTCACTGAGAAATAGTACACTAAGTGAGCATTGTTGTGATCAAGTTGTGATTCCACTATTGAAGCTTTTTGCTCAGACACATGTAGAATTCCTTGGCAAGCGAGTCTGAAAATTCATTATATTTTGACATTTGGCTTCATGGGTTTTAAAAAGGCAGCTCTATGGACTATCTCACTAAAATCTTTTCTACAATACTGTGTTCTAAAGATAGTTTTCAGCAGATCCTTTTTTTTCTACTAAAGAGTTAACTCCACTTTCTTCGTGTTATGTATTGCTGGTTCGCTCCTGCCACTCTGGGGTGGCAGAGGCTCAGAAAACAGGAAGGAGTGATGTCCTGCAGACGGTGGAAAGGTGTTTTCGGGGGGGGGGCTTTCTTCCCCTTTGCTATGGTGGGCTATTCCAGCAGTGTGATGGGGAGAAAAGGCTCTTTTCCCACTCCAAAGCAGCACTGGACTGGGAGGAAAAATTCCTCCTGATCTGTTGATGATTGACAGAAGAGCGCAGAGGGGATTACAACTGTCATTTTCCACTTGGGTCCCATCCACAATGGCCATGCCCCCCTCTGTCAAGGGGGTGGTCAACTTCAGTGTAGCCTTCAGGCAGAGAAGGGTTAGCTACCCCTGAGTTAAGCTTCTGCATCATGATAAACCTCTTAGCAGATGTTGGACTGATGCACATCACAGAAATAATGATGGATGATGAACTGACTCTGAACCGGCCATATCAATAGATTCAATTTGTTGTCGGAGGCAGGCGTGAGTTTCCCTCAGAGCATCTGACAGCCGAGTAGTCAGTCGCGTTACTGATGAACAGGATCCAGCCTTTGCCCTTTCACCAAAGAAAGGAAGAGAGCAGCAACTGAGGGCAGGTGAGGAAAGTATGGGAAAGCAATAAGTTGTGTTGACTCTTAAACGCCAAAGATTTTGCTCTAGGAAACAGGAAGTCAACTGAGTAATTTCTCACAGGGAGCCACTTGGGGCTGTTTCCCTTCTGTGCCTTTTCTGTGCATAATGGGCAAACCCATCCTCAGGCAAGAAGTCACACAGACAAACCAAGCATGTGATGGAGGCAACCCTAGTCACAGGCAATACTATTTCCTGTACTGTAGCGGGTGGGGAACCTGTTCCAGTCTGCATTCCTTTCTGGGCAACCTTCTGAGGGTCACATGCCAGAGCTTAGTAGGGCCAGAAGCAAGCAATGGAATCTAGCCGGGCTTTTCTTAGGTTTCTGTTTGACAGCAGAACAGACTGTCTCTGGAGGAGGCGGGCTCCTCCCCTGGAGGTGTTCAAGCAGAGGCTGGTTTGCCATCTGTCAGAGATGCTGCATTCTGGATTGCCAATCTGCATGAAGCAGAGAGGTTGGGCTAGATGACTTTCAAGGTCCCTTTCTGACTCAAACGATTCTGCAAGCAGATATATAGCTGGAATTGCTCTCATCTACAAAGAAAAAAGAAAGGAAGTGTGTTGTGTATACTAACTTTTAGTTGGCGAGTCATTGTTGAGCCTATGTATCCCAAATCTAATCCTAGCATTGCTTGTCTTGTGCAGCTAGAAACCCACTTGAAGGACACACACACACACACACACACACACACACACACACGAGAGAGAGAGAGAGAGAGAGAGAGAGAGAGAGAGAGAGAGAGAGAGAACATAACACAATCTCCTTGCTGCCTTGTTTGCTTTGCAAAGCACTCCTCTTAAGTTTTTGAGCTCTTTATGAATAAGTAATAGTGTACCAGCACACAATATTTCTTTCTGGAGTCGGACCTGCAGTTTGAAAGTGTGGTGCCCACTTGACAATGTTAGGGCTGCAGGATCAACCTCTGAAATGGAAAGGAATTGGATGGAGGAGGGGAAAGAGGAAAGGGGTGGGAGGGCAGGAAAGCACCTTGAGCTTGCCTGGTGACTAGCCAGCCTTCAAATTGTTTCAGAAGGAAAGCTGGGTATATCTTTTGTGCGTTTCGTTATGTGCATGTTTCCTTTTTAATGGGAGGTAGGATTTGAAACGGATTTGGCCAAAAGATTTGTGAGGCTGTTTCCGGGCTTTGCAGCAAGAGATTGTTTGAAATTTGCTGGGAGTGAAGTGCAAACAATTAAAACAGCCTAGCAAACAGTAGGAGCAGCCTCACTGGCCTGCTCAAATAAGGAACCGAGTGGCTTTTTGTGCTCTTGAGACCTGTCCAGACAACAGCTTTCTGTCCTCCCCAGGGTGCAACTAGAAGCAGTGGAAGTGCCAGAGGGAAAGCAGGTTTGGCCACCGTGACACATAGTTGAGTTGGAAGGGAACCCAAGAGTCATCTAGTCCAACCCCCTGCAATGCTGGAATCTCAAAAAAGCATCCATGACAGATGGCTATCCAACATCTACTGAAAAACCTGCAAGCAGGGAGAGTCCACCACCTTCAGAGGGAGTCCGTTCCACTGTCAAACAGCTCTTACTTCCAGGTAAACATGTACAGGGCTGCAGTCTAAGTGTGCCTGGAACATGCCCTTTTCCAGTGTGGTGTAGTGGTTAAGAGCTGTGGAATCGTAATCTGGGGAACCGGGTTCGTTTCTCCGCTCCTCCACATGCAGCTGCTGGGTGACCTTGGGCTAGTCACACTTCTCTGAAGTCTCCCAGCCCCACTCACCTCACAGAGTGTTTGTTGTGGGGGAGGAAGGGAAAGGAGAATGTTAGCCGCTTTGAGACTCCTCAGGGTAGTGATAAAGCGGGATATCAAATCCAAACTCTTCTTCTTCTTCTTCTTCTTCTTCTTCTTCTTCTTCTTCTTCTTCTTCTTCTTCTTCTTCTTCTTCTTCTTCTTCTTCATGCTTGCTCAGAAGCAAGCGGGGCTTATTTCCAGCTATGTGTATAGGATTTCAGGCCTACAGTGCAATCCTAGCCATGTCTACTCATAGGTAAAGGTAAAGGGACCCCTGACCATTAGATCCAGTCGTGTCCGATTTACAGTCATGTGGCCAGCATGACAAAGCCGCTTCTGGCGAACCAGAGCAGCCCACGGAAATGCCATTTACCTTCCCGCCAGAGCGGTTTCTATTTATCAACTTGCACTTTGACATGCTTTCGAACTGCTAGGTGGGCAGGAGCTGGGACCAAGCAACAGGAGCTCACCCCGTCGCAGGGATTCGAACCGCCGACCTTCTGATCAGCAAGCCCTAGGCTCTGTGGTTTAACCCACAGCGCCACCTGGGTCCCTTACTCATAAGTAAGTCCTACTGAATTCAATGGGGCTTATCCTAGGTAAGTGGGGTTAGGATTCCAGCCTACCAGATAAAACTTTATGTCTTCTGCATGTCTATGGGTTGGTTTATTTTTTATTTATAAAAAAAGTCATGCTTCCATTTTCCTCCCTCTTTTTCTTCCTTGTCCATTGAAGAAGTCTCAGAAGAAGGCAAAGACAGCTTTGGCAGAAGCTTTGGGTGCATCCGTGGCGTACACGCGCCAGCGACTCTCCAAAAGCCATCTTGCCCTCTGCATCTGTCCAACTGGATTTGGAGTGAGCTCGCCTCCAGCATCCGCATCTTGTTTGGTTCAGGCTCCTCCGGGCAAATCCGACTAAATGACACTTTCAAAGGCAGATATACATACGCATCACATCAAAGACTGTTTTGGAAGCACACATAACATTCCTTGCTAAAAAAATAAATAAAATGTGTAGAAATGGTGAGAAAGAACAACGCGGAGACAGGATGATGGTATGGGAAGGCAACCTCAACTCTTTCGTGAGGGTCCCTTTTATTAAGAATCTCACACCTTGGTTAATGGTTAACAACATAGGTGCATCTCAGGGAACCAAATAAGGATACATCTGCCCCAGCTGTGGCACATAGCACCATGTAAGGAGTTGTTTTCAAAAAGTGACTCCCCCCAAAGCTCCCCCCATGCCTCCACCATTGCGTACATGACTGTCTTGCATGCTCCCCACACATGCTCTCCTCATGCACCCTCCCCGTGCTCATCTTGTGACTTTCAGTAACTTTCCACCACCCTCCATTATTCTATTGTATGTTTTTGACTCGTGTCTGCCATCCTGACGTTCAGCGCAGTGTGGTATGCCAGCACAACACTTTAGCCTGGGCAGAATTACCGTGGTATGCCAACTTTACTTTAATAGGTTTAGCGTGGTGTGCCAGCACGCTAGTCCAGAATAATTCTTACAAAAATGCCATTGATCAGCATTCCAGTGCACCCTGTCCTGTGGGAATCCACCCCACCCCTCCCTCTTTCATTTGGGGTTGCAAGAACAGGAAAAAAAATGCACCAAAGAGCTAAAGAGTGGTGCATTTTTTTAAAGGAAAAAGTGTGACTTTTCCAAAACACAGATTTTGGAATGTCACCATAGACACAAACGAAAGTCTCTCTGACGCATCAAAAAGAAAAAAGAAAACCTAAACATGGGTTCCAGCAAACAGTGGCTGCTACATCTTTATTTGGGCAGGGCTGGAGAATCTGTGGCCCCTCAAATGCTGTTGGACTCCAACTCCCATCTTTCCTGATATTTGGGCTTGCTGGCTGGGGCCACCGCTTGCTGGAAGCCACAGGAGGGGAGAGTGCCCTTGTTTTCAAATCCTACTTGCAGGTTTCCCACAGGGATCTGGTTGGCCACTATGAGAACAGGATGCTGGCCTAGATGGGCCTTTGGTCTGATCCAGCAGGCTCTTCTTCTGTTCTTATGGCTGATGGGACTCGGAGTCCATGAAAATCTGAAGGATCGCAGGTTCCCCAATCCTGACATATTGTGGGGGTGTAGATGTAGTGATTTTAAACACTGTTAACAAAGCAATTTTCTATAGATTTACTGAAGAGTCTACCCCATGTAAGTATAGGCTTGCAGCATTAGACCCCCTCAAACATATAGAGGGGATAGATCGGCCCACGTGCATTGCTTAGTAAAGACATACCCACACTCATGTATATTCTGTGTAGAAAACTGGCCAATGGAGTTTAGGAGTTTACGCCTTCCAGAGACATATTGTGTACATGTCGGAAGCTGAGCAAGTCTCATATCATCCTTTGGCCTGGTTTGCACGTCATGTTTAATCGTAGTTTATTAGTGGACCAGAGTGGCTGGGGCAACCCAGTCAGATGGGCATTATACAAATAATAAAATTATTCTCCACCGTGTCTCAATTCTCCAAGGAACACAGACCCTGGGTGAGTGCCTGGAACTCCCTGGAATTTTGCTACTGCTTGGCAGAGAATGGGGGCGGCACCCAACTGTGGGCGTAGCCAGGATTTTTTTGGGGGAGGGGCAGGCTTTTGTTAGGGGAGGCCAGAACCTCAGATTTGTATTGATTTGTATTGACTGGGGGGCAGCTTCCCCCCCCCTGCCCCCCTTGGCTATGCCCATGCATTCAGCTTTTGTAACACTATGCCCTACTGTAAGTTGCCTGGTAATCAAGTGATAAACAAGTAGCAACACCACCACCAACAATTATTATTATTAATAATAATAATTATTAATTATTATTATTATTAATAATAATAAATACTACTACTGCTACTACTATATGATCCTGATTTATTTTGTGTATTGAGTTAAAAGCAAGTAATAGGAATAATAATAATAATAATAATAATAATAATAATAATAATAATAAATAAAAGTGCAAGTAGATAAATAGGGACCGCTCCAGTGGGAAGGTAAACGGCGTTTCCGTGCACTGCTCTGGTTCGCCAGAAGCGGCTTTGTCATGCTGGCCACATGACCCGGAGGCTGTCTTTGGACAAACGCCGGCTCCCTCGGCCTATAGAGCGAGATGAGCACCGCAACCCCAGAGTCGGACATGACTGGACCTGATGGTCAGGGGTCCCTTTACCTTTACCTAATAGGAATAATTAATAATGATAATAGTAAGATCCTGCCTGCCTTAGGACTCAGAGACTGCCTTGGTAAAGATTAGATATAAAACGCAGTCTGCTTTCTTGACTCACTGACATTGTTGTTCTATTTTGACACCTCTTGAAAGTCCTTTGTGTCCTTCATCCAGCATGGAAAGGCTAGCGCAGCCTTCCAAGCTCTCTGTGGCTTTGCCTTGCAGCCTTGGATTCCATTCTCCTTTCATATGCACTCCACACACCCCGAAATGCATACTATATTTTTGCCCTTTGCAGACAGTTTTCTCAACACTGATGCTGTTCCCAGAAGTCCCTCTAGTGTGTTTATGTCACCCTGAGTTGTGTCACTCACACTAGAAGCAGTTGGCTCTAGGAGTTTGTTGGCTAGCATCGTAGGAGGAAAAGACAGTGAGAAATCTGTATGCATGTTTATGCAGAGATGACAACACTCTTTCTCCATGATGCAACAGGGATAGCATAGGAGGGCTGCACAGTTAATGTGATTCCCTTACACATTCCTTTGATTCATGCCTACTCAGAAGTAAATCCTATTGATCTCAAGTGAGTTTACCCCCAGGTAACTGGGAGCAATGCCTAAAGCACTGTCGAAATGTTTGCTGTTGTCATATCCAAAATTCTGAAAAGGTTTTTTTAATGACCCTACCACAGACGCGGGTGGTGCTGTGGTCTAAACCACAGAGCCTAGGGATTCCTGATTAGAAGGTCGCCGGTTTGAATCCCCGTGACGGGGTGAGCTCCCATTGCTCGGTCCCTGCTCCTGCCAACCTAGCTGTTCGAAAGCACGTCAAAGTGCAAGTAGATAAATAGGTACCACTCCGGCGGGAAGGTAAACGGCGTTTCCGTGCGCTGCTCTGGTTCACCAGAAGTAGCTTAGTCATGCTGGCCACATGACCCGGAAGCTGTACGCCGGCTCCCTCGACCGGTAAAGTGAGATGAGCGCCGCAACCCCAGAGTCATCCGCGACTGTACCTAACGGTCAGGGGTCCCTTTACCTTTACCTTTACCACATTAAAAACATCCATGGTTGAGTGGAGATTTGAACACAGGTCTCCCCATCCCACATCCAGCACTCTAAGCACCTCCTATATAAACACTGATGCTTTGAAATCATTTTCTTTCTTCTTTATCACTGAGTTTCACAAAGATGGGGCAGGAGAGGAGCACCAATGTGTGCAGAGCACCAATGTGTGTAGAGGTGGCATTTGTGGTGCAGAGGTTAGAGTGCCAGCTGAGTGTGGGCTGGGGAGACCCGAGTTCAAATATCCACTCTGCTATGGAGCTCACGATATTTGACATTGTGTTCATTGTCAGCCTAGCCCACCCCACGGGGGTGTTGTGAAGATAAAATGGGTGGAAAAGAGAAGGCCCGTTCATATTGCCAATGCACTACTGAGAAGGGTGGAGTGTATAAATGCAAAAATATGTTTTCCACCCTTTCCAACCAGGCAGAAGGCCTTCTTGGCAGTGGCGTCCACCCTGTGGAACGCCCTCCCATCAGATGTCAAGGAAATAATCAACTATCTGACTTTTAGAAGGCATCTGAAAGCAGTCCTGTTTAGAGAAATTTTTAATGTTTGATGTTTGATCATGTTTTTAATATTGTGTGGGGAGCCGCCCAGAGGGGCTGGGGAGGCCCGGCCAGATGGGCGGTGTATAAATCAATAAATCAATAAATCAATCCAGGGGTTCGACTGGATGACCCTTTGCTTTCCTTCCAACTCTACAATTCTAGCAACCTTGAAGGTGGGGTTTCCACTGTCATCTCCGCAGCAGCCAATTCCTTCTGCAGATCTAGCCAGATGCGGATTAGTATTACATCCCACACAGCTGAGTTGTTTTTTGGTTTTGCAAATGTCTCCTCATCCATCTTGCTGCAAGTGCAGCATTGATCCTTGCACTACGTCTCTCAAGTACTCCACGGTTGTCCCTCAAACTTTGTCACAGTGGACCTTCCTTAGCCAAGAAAAGCAGTTTGAGCCTAGCGACGTCAATGACACTTTGACTGCCGCCACACTACACAGGATGACCCACACTGGATAGGGATGAGAAATGGGTCGGTGTAAAACGAGGAAGTCAGAGTCACTTAAAAGTACTGGTACTAAGTGGAGAGACTTTCGTTCCCCTGGGGAAGCAGCTGAGAAAGGGCAGCAGAAGTCATAGAGCAGAACAACATGCTCCCGAGTCGGATTTGGGGAAGGGCCATAGCTCAGTGGCAGAGCATCTGCTTTGCATAAAGAAAGTCCCATATTCAATCCCTGGCATCTCCAGGTAGGAATGGGAAAGACTCTTGCCTGAAACCCTGGAAAAATGCTTCCAGTCAGTGTAGACAATACTGAGCTAGATGGACCCAAGGTGTGAATCCTGTCCAAAGCCTGGACCTGGGCTAGGGCCACGTCACAGCCCCTATGGCGACCCATCGGGGTGCCCCTATTTGATGTAAGTTATAGGGCGCCCCTGGCCAGTAAAGCAAGATGAGCGCCGCAACTGGACTTAACTGGACTTAACTGTTGTGTGTCCTTTACCTTTAGCTTTTTATTGGTGGTTTACCCTTAAGTAGACTCCTTGCAGATGGGCAGGAGTCAAGATATAGCCTGGCTTCATCCCAATGCCTAAGCCAAACCTCTCACATCTGTAACCAATAAAGTTGTGGCCTATTTGAACCCATAAAACAAAATAGCACATTTTTCCGTGTATAAGAATAGCCCCCCCTAAAAAATAATGTCAAAAATTAGGGGGCGTCTTATACATGGGGCCATCTTCTTCCCATTTTCTTAAATCTGAGTCCCCCAAAATAGAGGGCGTCTTATACATGGGGGCGTCTTATAGACGGAAAAATACAGCACTTTGTGTCTGTGTGCTTTATTGTTCTCCTGGGAACTTTGTGGCTCGGGTGCCTTGGCATGCAAAGGACAATGTGCAGCAGGAAACTGTCGTAGGCTCCTGATCCGACAAAAGAAAAGCAGCCAGGTTTAGCATGCTTGTTTAAACATGTGACTGTCCTTCCTGCAGCCTGCTGAAGGCAGACTTGCAAGGGCACAGCTAGAGCACAGCGAAAGTTCTTATCACAATGTGTGTGCAAGCTCTTTATATACTAATGAAACAATGGGAGTCTCACCAGCTGGTTTCTTTCGTATGCCAAGATGAACAGATCCTTACTCCTAGGTAGATTCAGGATGTCCCTGCTCCTACTTTATTGTCAGCAGATATACTCACATGTGTTACCTTCCTATGACTTTTTACAACTCATCTGGATATTTCTGTGATTGCAGAACAGTGCAACATGGACCATCAAGTGCTACAGTGTTTGTTCTGTTCAATAGGCTCTGCTTGGCTGGCCTATCCATTGTGAAAACAGGACATTTCCCAAAGCGATATATAGGGCAACTAAGCACTCCTTCTACCGTGATTTAGCATTGTACTAGGCATTCTCAACATTTTTACATGCATGTGTGCACATAACTCCCCCCCCCATTGCATAATGTTTTGTTTCTGCTTCCCTAATCTCCTGACTTGAAGACACCAAGAAGGAGTGTCTGCTAAGATGCCATCACCACCTTGTCCCGCCTTTCTGGCTCACATTAGACTGCTGTCTATGACTCAGCCCTTTCTGTTCACTGGCAAATATGATGAGGACCTCATAGGGCGAGCTGTGGCCAAGTGGACAGTACTAGGCTAGGAATACTAGTGACATGACTTAGTATAAGATAACTTTGTAGGTTCGTATGCATGGGGGGGAAATAATTTGAAATAATGCATGTAAAAGTAAATTATGTTGCGGTGGACGAATGAGTGAGAATTCTGACCATGCATGTATGCTGTGCAGTTTATGGTTGATATTTCAGTTTTCTGCTGATGAAACCTAGATTAGAATCAGGCATAAGATATGTTTATTTTTCCTTTCCAGTGTAATGAAACTATATTGATTTTTTCCCCTCTGAGCTTGCACAGTGGAAGTCGTCTCATGCAAGTCAAAAGAGTTACACAGGTACACAGCCCATGCAACTGTGATTCTTATTCTTGTGGATTTTTTTTAGAAGAAAGAGCATTTTTCATAACATTGAGAGAATAACACTTATTAATGCTTCCTAGTATTATTCATCTGTTAAATGAAAATAAAGTTTTGGTCTTTTTGAGGGAAACAAATGGGCCCCACTTTACTTTTTTCCCCTTTTTCTAAAGAGCATTACAGTACGTATGCTTTAAACACGAACAAGCAAGAATTAGCATTCCACCAGAAGATCAGGCATATTAGCAGAAGAGTTTGTGGTGTCATGTTGTACTGGCACCTGAGAATATGAAATGCCAAACACTTAATGTAAGCAGTTAAAGCAAGATTCCCCCCCCCCCAGTAGTGATGGGAGTTCTTGGATTGGCGTATAGCAGGAAGAAATTCTGAGAACATGTCTGTTTCCAGACTGTCAGTAATTTGTGGGTGGGATTCAATCACTACTTTCAAGTGGATCTTATGCTCTTGTGCAACAAATTCGCTGCCAACCAGCTCCCATCCAACCCCCATCCCTTTTTGCTGTAAGGAAAGTGATGGTGAAAATGCACTGGAAAGTGCAGTTTGAGAGTTGCTTGACACAATGTCTTTTAACTTCACCGAAAACGAATCAGAGTGAATGCTCAGCAAACAACAGACATTGTATAACCTCTCTGCAAACTTTGTGCAAACAAATGAGAACAAATTCTCTATAAATTTATTGTGGCCACGGACAGGGGTACCACCAGGGCAGGACTTTAGAGCAGTAATTCAGGACTTAATTAAGTGGAATGAACATCCAGGACTTTATTAAGTGGAATGAACAGAACAAATGCAACAGGGCTGGGCGAAGTAACTGGTGGGGGGGAGGGAAGAGTCTCCTTTTTTCTCACTGTCAGTTATCTCTAACTCCATCATGGCAATAACATGTACCTGGAAAAAGAACCATTTCTCTGCATACCAAAATAGCCGTTGGCAAAGTATTATCTAAGCTAGCTACGTGACACTTTTTGTCTTGACTCAAAGTGCCCAAATGCAATGCTTTCCCTAAGAGTTTCCATACTTCCTGTCTGTTACTTCCTACCCCTTTGGTGATTGATAACAATTGTTAATCCATGTCACTAAAAATCATTCCAACTGTGCATGAGAGTAGTATAAACACATCTGGAATATTATTCCCTGATCCGGTCATCTTATTTAAAAAACGACACAATGCAAATTATATAGAAGTTGCAGGCGAGGGCAAACTAAATGATACAAGACCTTAATTATTCAAAAAAAGGGCTAGAAAAAGCTACAGTGCATCTGCTGCCTTTGGAAAGTGGAGATTAAAGGCACCTCTTAGTGAGGCAGGCGAAAATCTGAAGGGAATAGAGAGGCCTCATAATATACAAGGGTATTCAAGCTAGCAACAAATGCCAGAACAAAAAGAAAATTAATTAAATCTTTGGAAGAGCTGATTACTAAAGCAGTTTAAATAAAATGTATTTGTAGTCAAGGTTGATAATATATGGGGAAATTGCCAAGAACAGGACTTAGAGCAACTAGAAGAGAAAAAATTACTTACTCATTTTAAAAGCATGACTTCAGTGGGCCCTACACCCAAGTAAGTATTTTCTCAACAAATGGGTCTTGCTATATATTGTGTGATTGCGTGTGCATGTCTCATCAACTGACCATTTGCAGGTTTGGTGCTTAGCGATGGATGCATTTGTTATTAAAATTCCAATCCTAAATGCACCTACCTGAGAGTAAGTCCCATTGAACTCAATCAAAGTTATTTCTATTTGCACAGTCAAAGTTGTTTTCGCTGATGATGATAGATGCAATTCAACATTACATTAAAAAAGCAATTATTTAATGAATGAAATTAATTTAGAGGAATGACTCTTCTGCTAGTCTTTTGATGATGGTGTTCTCAGTGCCCCTACTGCACCCCTAGCCAACAAACACAATGTTTCTATGGAAAGGCCTGTAGTAACTACTTTCAAAACATTTCTGCTTGAGAAGCTCCTTCTAAATAGAGGCCAGACATTCCAGTTGTCCAGAGTACAGGTACATCTACCGACATTAACAAAGGAAATGAAATTAACTTAGCAAGAATGCAATTGGCACACTTTATCCTGATTCAGCAACTTAATTCTAACAGGAACTTTCCAAATTTCCATAGCAACTGGAGCTAACTTAACAACCACTTCAAGTAGGACACTGTTCATGCATGGAGATAATCTCCAGGGAGAGGACACATGTGTGTCCATTTAGTGGCAATCACATGTTTTAGGAAGCTGTAGAGTCACATATTATGTACATGTTGTTCATGTTTCTAACAATATCCAGACAGATAGGCATGCTAGTCTGTTGCAAGAATAATAACAAAGTGCATTGTGGCACCTTAAAGACTGAGAAATTTATTAAGGTAGAACAGAATCCACTTCTTCAGATGCATGAAGTGTAACAACAACAACAACAACAACAACAACAACAACAACAACAACAACAACAACATTTTATTATTTATACCCCACCCATCTGGCTGGGTTTCCCCAGCCACTCTGGGTGGCTCCCAACAGGAAATTAAAAACACGATAAAACATCAAACATTAAAAACTTCCCTAAACAGGGCTGCCTTCATATGTCTTCTAAAAGTCAGATAGTTGTTTATTTCCTTGACATCTGGTGGGAGGGCATTCCACAGGGCGGGCGCCACTGCCGAGAAGGCCCTCTGCCTGGTTACCTGTAACCTCACTTCTCGCAGTGATAGAACCGCCAGAAGGCCCTTGGTGCTGGACCTCAGTGTCTGGGCTGAACTCAGATGGGGGTGGAGACACTCCTTCAGGTATATTGGGCCGAGGCAATCCTAGATTGGCACATGTGCATGTATGCAAGCACACATCTAAATACAGACATGGTAGCAGAGGGGATGGAAAGGAAGAACAGACAGCGATAATTATGTCAAGGCAAAATAGTTATAGTGACAACTGACAAACTATGTGATGGTGATAAGCATGTTGTTGTTCTTACTTAGCAACTTCCTTATCCTTCCAGGTATTTTAGGATGGATCCTAAAGCAAGAAAGTGAGAGTAAGAGAGTGAATTTTGTGTTGTGGATAGGGAGTTGGGCTGCCTTATGGAGAACCAGCTTCAAACTGGCCTGGGAAGAGTCCCCAGTAGGGCTTAAATCAGAGCAAACCTGGATAGGATTGCATGGCATGAGAACACTATATAACCCTCGTGTATTCTGCCTATTTGACCTGCTAGAGAAAAATACTGAGTTTTTTGTCCATAGGTCTCAGGGCAGGGGGAGAGAGTGTGTTTTGTTCCACAGCTTAGGGTCAATCTGCTTTTTGCAAAATGTGTTCTAAAGGCAAAGAATAAAGAAAGGAGGTAGAAAGTATGGGCAGTGGAGGGGGGGGGATACAGGTAGGAAAAAAACCAGCACATAGGTGATGTATATTCTCCAGGGCACATCTGTCACATTTATGTGTTTCTTGAACTAAATATTGATTTTAGTGCACTTTACATCAAACCCTAAACATATCCAGATCTGCAAGCTTTTGCTCTCCTCTGTTGATGATGTATCAGCCTTTATTTAGCGGTGCTGGGAAAAAGAAATCAAAGCAATTAGTGAATTGATTGCTTTTCAGCACAAAAATGGAGGCAAACTGAAATGTGCCCCGATAATCATAATTAATAATCCTCTTCCCCACTGCTACTGCATCCTGTGAATCAATTGTCAATCAATCAAATATATTGTAGCGATTCCCAAAAGGTGGGTCATTGGAAGCCTAGAAAGTTTGTCAGTGGTCCCCCATTTCTGTTTATTTGTGACCTAGAATGATAGAAAGAACATTTCAAAATGGTGGAATTTAGAAGAGTCAAAACACTTGGAATAATTATTAAACAACAAATGCTTATTGGAAATCCTAGGGTATAGTCTGAAGGCATGTGTGGCTACCATGTTGCTAAAGCTTGACAGCCAGGTGTATGCTACCTTGGGATCCATGATGGAAGAAAGTTGGAAAGGAACAGTGTGTACACATTACTGGATTAAAATCAATGCTAGGTTGTGTCCCCCCCCCCATTCAAAACTGGTTTGGGGGGGGGAATGGATCAAACACACTATTTCCTAAGAAATGACAAGATCGATGATTGGACCTTAGCTAATGTGTGTACACTGTTTCCTAAACCAGCAGTGGGAGCACATTGGGTGCAGAGTAAACAGGAGTGTGTACACAGGGGAAGTTTAAGTGTTTGTTCCAAGGGAATAAAGCCCCCCATACAAAAATATAAAATAAAATAAAATCGCCACTCCTGCTTTAGTTTGTGAAAACGCCACCTATGTCCAGCCTGTATATTTGTAAGCACCTGCAAATGCTACAAAATGCCTACAAACCTCCATCGGTCTCCTTCCAAAGGAAAGTTGAACCCAGGTAGGTGCCTCTACACTCTTGGAACATCCTGGAGAAGAGAAATGACATTGCACTCTCACCTGTTTCCAGCATTTCTGCACAGCTTTCCTTTTCTAAGAATGCAGAAAACTACATTTGGAGACAATCAGTAAAATTCTATTGAAACAAACCTTCGATTAATATTAGCAACGGAAGGATCCAAAGCAAGACAAAAGTAGAAAAAGAAAGAAAGAAAATCCCCAAAAACAGTTACCTGAAATTCCCTGCTGGAATGCAGCCTTAGTGCTCCCCCATAGGAGTAGTAGCTTGTTGTTATGTATCTGAGTTGAGTGGGGTGTAAGTCCCTCACACCACCATAGCTCTGAGGATTGCTTAATGTCTTCTGTGGTCTTTTTCCTTTCGGCCAGAGCAGCCAATGACCTCACAAGATTGTTGTGAGGGCACGATTATAAAGCATTTGTCAAATTAAAAAAATGCTAAAGCAATGTTCAGAGGCCGTAGTTCTCTCCCCTCTCTATTTGCAACATTGACAGATGCAGCATTTGCGTTCAGCCTGGCTGAACAGCGAGCAACTTCATGAAAAGAATACTTGAACCCCGTCAAATGTTTGATATGAGCAGGGATGACGGAAGTGAGTTTGCTAACCCAATTGCTTCTCGTCACTCTGTTTAAGTGACAATATAGCCAGGCATGGCTTGCTGCTTTTGAGGCTGGGAACAGGGTTAAATTCTTCCTGAAGAGATGCAAATCTGCAGAACACTTTAATTCGCTAGTTTCTGGATGCATTACATTGCAGACCATAAACTGTGGCAGTAAGGAAGACCCAGGACCACTGTCTGCCTGGGCAGAAGGACAAATACGAGGGAGGAGCCTTTAAAATAGGACTGTTGTGAATGTAATTGTTGCCAAACATTTTGGCTTCCACGGTCATCTGTGTGCACATGTGCAAATGTGTTCGTTTTTGCCAGCAACTACCAGGCTGTTTCACAGGGGCGTAGGAAGGGAGCAAAGGGGGCGCGCTGCCCCAGGTTCCATCATGGAGGGGGTGACAAATTATCAAGGAACAATTACTGCCCTACTAGGGCGGTTCATAAAAAACTTTTTTTTAAAATACCTGCTCCAAAGGTATTATCTTACTATACTAGGGATTATATAGCTATATATGAAATTTCATGCATATCAATTAATATCTTGACCCTCCTCCACGAAAATAGCTGTTTACTGGGCTGTTTTCCTATGTTGTGAAGGCTGAAATTTCAATTCAGTGGAGCACTTACTGTTCCCAACCCTAACCCTGCGGAAAGCCATCTAATTAGACTTTAATTTGATTTTGACATGTTTTTAGGAGGTAATTTAATTATTGTTTGATTTTATACGAATGTTATGTATCTGATGTTAGCCACCCTGAGCCCGACTTTGGCCAGGGAGGGCGGGATATAAATAAAAGTTTTTTATTATTATTACTTGTTATTATTCCTTTGTAAGAAAATATGAAATAACGTAAAACCATTCTTGCAGGCAAAAAATAAAGTAATTAAAAAAAATCAATGGGAGGGGGGTGACAATAATTTTTTTTCGCACCGGGTACCACCTGACCTTCCTACGCCTCTGCTGTTTCACACCTGCATTTTTCACCCAGGGATGGCTAGCAAATATAAATGAAGCACCACACATCTTTAGCTCCGGATCATCCTTTCACCTTGCCTCCATTCAATTGCCAGCCACCAAGTAGCATATGTAGAGAAACTGAGGGATGCGCATTTAAGGGTGTGCCAGCCCTGTAGTGAGAAATACACCTGGTAGCAGTTTCTGCAAGGGCACCCACATTCTTCTTGGAATGGCTGCAGCTGTGGAAAGTTGTTGACGTATGAACCTGCACACTGCTGGTTCGCAGGATACATTTCAATCACATATGGGGTGTGATTTGGTGGTGGTGGTAGGGAAGTCACAGCAAAAAACAACACCAATAGAGTTGGAAGGAACAGAATAGTGTCTTGCTAATTCCACATTCTCAGACAGGCTCCTTCATAAGTAAATATTCCTAGCCATGTCTTTTCTCCTGCTACCCAGAGACCAAATTCCCAAAGAATCCCACACTTCTAGTGCACCCCAGCTTTGAGTTAGGAACACTCACGCTGCAATAAATGGGTGTCCCAGGACCTGTGTGGCTGCCATGGACACTTACTTGGGCATTTACCCCATTAAGTGTGCAACAGAATGAACGTCAGCATGCATAGGCTCTGGCTGTTAGCTGTTGATGCTGAGCATGGAGAAAGATGCCTAACAAGGAACTGCACAAGTGGCTGGATCTCATGGTTGTTTACCTGGAAGTCAATGCAAGTTTTGTTCCCAGCAGAGACTGATCTAGTTTGCAGAGCAATCCTAATGCCTGTCTGCTCAGAGGTAAGGGAATCCATCGGAATGTAGCCTGAGTTAAGTGTGTGTAGGGTTGCAAGGAGTCCCATTGGACTCGGTCGGATTTCGTTCTACATAGACATACTCTGTAAAGACTTACAGCTCTCCATCTTAAGACTCTGGCAAACTGCAGCTCAAGCTCTCTTCTCCACCCCTCTCCTCTCTCCTGCCCTCCAGCCTGAAGAAGAGCTCTGCAGCACTCAAAAGCTTGCTCACTGCTTTGTGCCATTTTAGTCGCTTCAAATAACGGCATTGCCCTGCTCCGATGTCAAGGTCCCCTCGCGCATCAAATCGCGCCCTTCCTCCATCCGTTCCATTCGCGGAGGCATCGGGCAAGCAAGTCATAATAAGCAGCAGGACAGAGAAAAGCACGCAGAAAAGCAGAAGAAAAAGAGGCAAAGAGGCAGAGTCGAGATAGCCAATTTTTTTTGGGGGGGGGGAGCAGTAAGAAGGGCAGAAAATAAGAGGCAAGATATATATATATATTAAAAAAGGTCTGCGAGTACTGAAACTGACTCCAGTAAGAAGGGGCGCGGGAGCAAAAGAAGCCATGCACCCCATATCTCCTGTTCAACTTAGGGGTCACGTCTAGGCGGAGGGGAAATTCGCCAGGTTTGCAATTTTGTCGCAGCAGGCTCTCTTCCTCTTCCTCTTCCTCATCCCGGGCTGTGCAGCCAGCCCTCCTCCGAAAAACTTGGTCGCCTGGTGGTGGTCGGTGTGGCCCCTTGGCAAGGACCTTGCCTTCTCTCCCCCTCCCCCCACCCCGCAGCTGGCCAGATGTGATCTCTCTCTCTCTCTCCCGCCCCCCCTCCCCAACAGTTCGCGCGAGGTAAAGGAGGACTCGGGCGTCTCTTGCTTGCTCATCCGTCAGGTGGGATTGGAGGGAGATTTCCCCTCTGCTGGTATTTGCAGTTTTGGAAAACGGGAACTTCCTTGGGGGGGGGGGAGAGAGAGAGAGAGAGAGAGAGAGAGAACCAAATCCTCTGACTCCTTGCTAAGCAGGAGGGGAGCAGGAGGAGGAGGAGGAGGAGGAAGAGGGACGATGTCCTGGACGCTTGGTGAAGCTGGGGGGAGGGAGGAGGCTCAACACATCGGGGGCGCTCGCTCGTCCACCTGTTTGCGCGACGCCCGCTGAGCTGCTGCGCCCGCGAGAGCAGCGGAGGATGTTCGAGGGAGCGCGCTAGTGAGTGCATGTGCGTGTTTGTGCGAACGGTCTGTAAACCCCCGAGGGAAGGGACGAGGGGTGCGGAGGGGGCTGGCTGGATTGCGATGATGTGATCATGATAGGGGAAAGGGAAGGGGCGCTGTAGATGGGGGGGGGGCGGCGGAGGGAAGAAGAGGTCTCCTCTACGTCAGTCTCCTCTAGTCCGGGGTCTCCCACCTCCTCCAGAGGGATAAGCGGCGGCGTCTCTTCCTCCTCCTCCTCCTCCTCCTCCTCCTCCTCCTCCTCCTCCTCCTCCTCCTTGTCCTGCTTCCCTCCTGTCTTCGCATCTCAGTGATGCCACCATGAAGGGCACCGGTAGAGGCGGAGGGTGCCCCCGGGAGGGTGCCACCCTGACGGGCTGATCGGGACAGGAGGTGGCCTCTCTCTCGCCCCGGGCTGGGGGTTGGTTGGCCGCGACTGACTCGTCTTTCTCCTGCTTCTTCTCTCCCCCCACCCCGGCAGGCAGGCTCGCCGTCGAGAGAAGTCACCATTACTTCGCCCAGCAAGGAAGACCTGTTGGCGCTCGCTGCCCGGTTCTGGCAGAGGAGGAAGCGGCTGGTGGCCGCCGTGGGGATCGCCCTGGCCATGGGCCTCATCCTGCTCATCGCCGTCCCCATCCTGGTGCAGGCGCCGTCCAAGGGCCAGGCGCACTACGAGATGATGGGCACCTGCCGCATGATCTGCGACCCCTACAGCGCCAGTAGCGCTGCCGCCGGACCGTCCAGCCGCCCCGGAGGCACCACGGCCGCCCTCGAAGCCATGCAAGAGCTGAGCGCCAACCCGCCGCCGCCACCGCCGCCCTTCATCCAGGGACCCAAGGGCGACCCTGGCCGTCCAGGCAAGCCGGGGCCGAGGGGACCTCCCGGGGAACCGGGTCCCCCGGGCCCTAGAGGACCCCCAGGCGAGAGGGGCGATTCGGGGAAGCCGGGACTACCGGGGCTGTCGGTGCCCGGCATCGGGGCCCCCGGAACTGCGACGACGGCTGGAGGTGTGGGCTCGGGCATGGGCGGCAGCAGCAGCAGCCCGGCGCCCGGAGGCGAGGTGACGGGCGCGCTGAGCGCTGCTTTCAGTGGCCCCAAGATCGCCTTCTACGTGGGCCTGAAGAGTCCCCACGAGGGCTACGAGGTGCTCAAGTTCGACGACGTGGTGACCAACCTGGGCAACCACTACGACCCCACCACGGGCAAGTTCACCTGCCAGGTGCGCGGCATCTACTTCTTCACCTACCACATCCTCATGCGCGGAGGCGACGGCACCAGCATGTGGGCGGACCTCTGCAAGAACGGGCAGGTGGGTGCTGGGCAGCTGCCACGGGCCAGCGGGGAACAGCGGGTCGGGGGACCCTGTCTTCGCCTCTGTATGTGCGTGTTGAGGGGATGGGAATCCTTCCTCCGGGGACCCACCTAGTTAGCTTGGAGGCATGGATGGATGGATGGATGGGGTGGGGGTGGGGATAGCTTCTCCGAAGGTGTCAGCTAAAGGGAACTCTGATCTTGGGGACAAGGGGAGCTTTGGGGCTAGTCCAGAGGTGTGACGGCCCGGTTGGCTCTTGGACTGATGGCTGTAGCCTCACAGATCGAACGACTGGACGATCCGATCTAAACTCAAAATACATCTCTCTCGCGCGGTCCGGTCAGCGATGTGTTAACAAGCCCTCCAGATATCCCAGCCGGAAAGGGGGCTCCCGATTTTAGTAAGGAAACTCCCCCCCCACTCTAAAACTTCACTTCGTCGAGGCTCCTAAATTAAAGGAATTGACAAAAGGAGGTTCAAGATCAAGATATCTCGATGAGCTGTGCCGCTTGAAGTCAGCTGCCGATTAGGGGACTATTCTGGTGGGTGGGTATTTCAATTATAAAATAATCTTATCACACGCACCCAGAGTACCCCAGTGGTGCAGCTAAGTAATTTAAGACTGGGGTGAAGTCTTTTTAGATGGTAATGTGTGTTGTTTTCCACTTACCTAAAAATGTCGTAAGAAGTCAGTCCTGCTGCCTTTGGAGACCCTCTTACTCCTTCTGCTGAGAGCAGCCCTGGACCTCTACCCACAAAGTCCTGCCCTGATGGCACTGAGAATTCCCAAGAATTCACCAACTTCCTTCTTGAGACCAAGAGATTTTGACACCTGAGCAGGTGTCAATGACCTCAAGACATCCCTAAATGGAACCCACACCCCCATTCCCAACCAAGAGAACTTCCTGCCAAATCTTCACCAATGGGAAGTCCCACAAATGCAGGGAAATGTGTATTTGGATACAGTATTTGCACAATGGGAGGGCATTTGGCATAGACAAGTCGAGGGCAGAAGAATACTTAAGGGTCTTCCTTCCCACATTATCTTCACTCCAAATTATCTTCTTCAATGTCTTCCCGAGGGGGAAAAAGGGATGTGTGTGTTGGGTTTTGGTTACAGTACAGGCATTGTTATGCAATACAGTTAAACCCTCAGGGAGTCATCTAAGAGAAAGTTTGCATGAGATCTTTAGCACTCAGGCTTCATTTTGATGGGGACAGGGACGACCATCTGTTCAAATGAGAGCTGAGTACAGGACTTCAACCCACATGCAGACTCTTGATCCCCTTCCTTGCCCTTCCTCCTCCTTAAGATTTCATCCTTGGAGACTGGCATACAGGCTTTCTACTCTCACCATCCTGAACTTGTTGAGATCTTCCAATCGTGTGAGGGGTCTTGCATCATGCATGTCAGGGCCACCATCTGTGAAATCTTACTTCAAAGAGAGGTCTCACAGCCTGGGGATCTCCACCCAAAAGGAGATGGGTAGGCTAACATGTGGAGATCTGACAGATTTGAATGGCCGCATGTGAAGTAGAGACATACCCCCTGATTGTATGTGTGAATATAGGAGCTTCTCAGGCTGTTGTCTTTGCTGCATCATGGAAACTGTGGCATGTCCTCTCCTCCAGTTGCATGTTCAAGGTTGCACAGCTAAGGGAGCATGACTTGTCACAGCAAGGAGAAACAGTTTTGGATCTTGTAGTAGCTATGCTCACCATGTTTCAGAGATCCAGAGACTTCAAGCCAATCCATGCTTATTGATTCAGCATGTATGAAATGGTCAAGAGTGAGCAGAACAAGCATCTGATGTCACCCCAAACATAATGGGATGCATTCAAAGTAGTGCTAAAGAGAACTTGCGAGGGAACTTTCTCCTCTCTCCTCTGTTCTCCCGTAAATCTATTCTGGGTTCCCCCCTAACCCTGCAGAGTAGATTTGAGGACAGGGCAGGGCACCTGTGAGGGGAAGAGATTGGATGGGGGGAAGGTCATTTTATACCAGCACTAATCCTAGTTAAATATCACCCCATCCTTTTTCACGGAAGCAGTTCACACATTCAGCTCAGAGTCAGCAAGGGATGGAGCACGAGTTGCTGTGAGGAAGCTGCTGAAAGTGCCCCACCCTCAGCATGATGTGTAATCCTCATTCTGGCTGTGACATCTAGGGCAGGGATGGGGAACCTGGACCCTCCTGATGCTGTTGAACTCCAACACCCATCACTCACAGCCAGCATAGTTAATGCTCGGGGTGCCGAGAGTCGTAGTCCAGCAAGATCTGGAAGGACACAGGTTTCCCATTTTTGATCTAGAAGTACCTACTCCATGGATTGTCATCTCTATGCTGTGAGTCTCCATGCCTCTGCTCCAGGTTCCTGGCCACTAGTGATGGTGTGGAGACTCACAACATGGTGGTAGCAACCCATTTGATAAGTAGTTCTAAGTCATTACAGCCATGATGAGGACCACTCAGAATTTTGGAGAGCACCTCCATTTGGGGGGTAGTTCTTGAAGTACATGGGATGAAGGCAGAGGGGGCACTTCCCCATTGCACGGTCCACTTACCTACTTTTTTCAGAAAAGCATGGGGATGATTTGGCAAGAATGGGGAAGAGTTGGAGTTAGTGAGGCTCATGGATTTCTAAACTGAGCTCTTAATTGGAGCGTTGGTAGAAAGTACAACTTGCAATCCTACCCCATGCGGGGCATTAACCTGACCTCTGGTTGATCATGTTGCTGCTGCTTACATGAAGGTAGAAAGGGAGGAGAGAGGTGGCAGATGGGTGGAGAGCTAATCAGGCACTTCTGCTGGTGTGTTTGCATTGTGCCTAGCTCCCCACCTCCCCCTCCCCTCTAATTCCTGGTAAGTGGCAGCAATGTGACTGACTGGAAGTCAGGTGAGCTCTGCTGCCCCACTTTGCTGTCCGCTGCTGCTTCTGCAGGCAAAGCAGATGCTCTGCTCCTGAGCTATGGTCCCCACCCACAGTTGCCACCATCACTGTTAGACAGTGGAGGCATGCTTAGAAGGAGAATTTCAGCTTCAATATCCTCTCCTCTGCACTCAGAAAGAGATCCTAAGATTGCAAATTTGACCCTCCCATTTATAGGGTTGGAGGGGCAGGGAATGAGAGCTCAAGCTAGGACCTTCAGTCTAGGGGCCCAATTTATTTTTTAATGGAGGCCTGGTGGATCCTGTCAATCAAAGCTCACTAAAGCTTTGTGCTAGGATACACTGAGCTCTCCAATCTGAATCCCTTGGCCTAGGACCCAGATTTTGAGATGGAGTTGAGGAGGCATTATCCATCTGGAAGTGAGGGGAACCCTTTAACTAGTATTCTTATTCCAAGATCTGCCACAATTTGAAAGGGGGGCAATCCCAGTGTCACTATGCAGCTTCTTTTGTAGTAAAAACAGACACCCATTACCTGGGATCTTCAGCAAGAAGCCTGGGGTCACCCTGGAGGCAAAGTCAGCATCTTGACTCCCCAGTGACTCATTTCTGTGGAGAATTCTGTGCTCTATGGTTTCCCCTTTGGCATCTTCTCCCAATCCACGCTCAGCCTGAAGAGCCTTATTTCTGATACCTCTGGTGCTTCCTGGCTGTCTTTTCCACTTGATACTATTTCTAGAAGCATCCTAGTTCTATGGCTCCTCTTCCTCTGTGGACAGGAAAGGTTGGCCCATCTGCCAAAACTGAGCAAAAAGAGAGGAGGATGTGCTTGCATGATCCAAGAACTACTACAAAAACGTTCACTCTTGTTACTTACACCTGGTGGGTGCAGCTAGGGTTGGGCCTTGGGGTTGAAGCCAAGGATCCCATAGGAACTTCCTAGTGACCACCCACAGAATGGCAGATGATGGGTGAAGAGGCTAACATGCTGAGCATCAGGACTTGCATTGGCTTGGGCATGCCAGGACCCACTGGGCCAGACACTGTTCATCACAGCATCCTTTATTTGCTTTTAAGTTTCAAAAGCATTTTGTAGTCATTGGGTGAATGGGCATATTCCCAAGGAAATGTGTTTGCTATCAAGGCTGCAGAAGTAAACCCCATTTTATTCCTGACGTCTTAAAGAGAGGGTGTGAGGCTATGAAAAGCAGGGTCTAAAATTGCCTGCACCACTGTTTACCCTTGCAAGTCCTTTCTATATGTGGGGATAGAAAAGAAGTGGACATTCCTTCCTGCTCAATGGTGTTGCAGGATGGCCCAACTCTGTGGTGGCCATCAGTCTCTGGCCTCAACTCACTTTGGATTTACACACTCCTTTTCTCCAGAACCATGGACAGCTCTCTTGTGCCATGCTAAAACCAATGTGGATCCCGTTCTCAGAATCTTAACGTTTCTCACTTGCTCCCAACTGCAGTTTCTTCTGTCCATTATCTCATGGATAGGAATTAGTAGGAAGGAAAGCGGAAGACTTCATAGATGTGAACAACTCCTGTAGAGAGGCAGGCCTAGGGGAACGATGCCACCTCTGCACTCTCCTGGGTGTAACATTTCTACCCCGGAATTCCTCATACCCACAAGGTCCCCTGCTGATTTATTACTATATTTATATTCCATCTGTCTCCTGTTATGGAACCCAAAGCAGTGTACAAGTAGTTCCAGATGGTCAGCCTGACCAGACTCAGGCCTGGTTAGCTCCAACCGCTTATGCCTCCAGACCACACCATGGAACCTTTCTGCATTAGACACTTTTCACTTAGTAGGAAATATGATATCTCATTTGGAAAGCAGCAGCTATTTGAGTAAGGCCCACAGAAGGATGGGCATTAAAGGGTGGAAGCTTTGCTGAGTAGTCACTTGGGCAGGGAGATAAATTACACCAAGGAAAGAAAGCTTTCCTTTGTTGCCACAGAATGGACTGCACCCCTGAGTGTGAGGTGCAAAAAGGTGGGGAGAGGGACGAAACTTGCGGAAGTGAAACACAAGAGGAAGAGGAGCCTGTGAGGATTTAAAGGAAGGGGGGGGGAACACAAAGGAGAGGTCATCAAGAAAGGGAAATGGTCACCAATTCACACAGTGGTGGCAACCCAACATATTGATGTGCTCTGATACATGTTTGAGCATTTGTAAGCCTGGTTTATAACAATAGCAAAAGAGATCAATACAGTGACTTCACCTCATCAGCACTACATTAAAAGGAACCTTCATGGGTTATTGCAAAAGAACTTTAAATATTCAGGCCAAGGAAGGAGAATGCTATTGAGCTGTCCTGGGATTTCACCACTGGTCCATTCATCTGTCAGAGGATTATATTGTATTGCATCTCCCTCTCTCTCTCTCTCTCCCTCCCTCTCTCTCTCTCTCTCTCTCTCTCTCTCTGTGTGTGTGTGTGTGTAAAAAATGTGAAGAGATGTATATTTTGAGATGGGGCAACCCAGTTGAATGGGCAGGGTATTATTATTATTATTATTATTATTATTATTATTATGTCTCCTTGAGGCTCATTTTACAAAAGAGTGGGGGTATATAGCTTCAAAATAAATGACACATAATGAATATTGTACGACTTTAAATAGTAACGGTTGCCCCTGAGGAATCCTAGGCACTGTCATTTGTTAAGGGTCCTGAGAGTTGTTAGGAGACCCAACCCCTCTTTCCAGGGAACTCTGGGAATTGTGGCTTTGTGAGGGGGATAGAGGTCTCCTAACAACTCTCAACATCCTTAACAAACTATGGAAAGCCCTGACTGTTTAAAGTGATATGACTGGGTTTAAACTATATTGCGCAGTTGGGGCCTAAATTGAAATGGCAGCAAGTGAGGAAAGCAAAAGTATATAGAAAAGAAGGCAAAGGAGAGGGTGAAGAAGAGGAAAGAAGGAAAGGCTTTATGGAGATGGGATGAGAGAGAGAGAGAGAGAGAGAGAGAGAGAGAGAGAGAGAGAGAGAGAGAGCTACTGTGGCAGTGAAGGAGAATCATGAGCTGCAGAGAGGTGTGAGGGGAAAGACCACAGCCTGGAGATGTTTGGCAGTGGAATAAAGTGCCCAAGGAACCTCCATCAATGGAAGTTTTAAGAGACAGGCTGAATGGGCATCTGTCTGCGAGGATTCGAGTGAAAAGAATATTTCTAGTCAAGGAGGTTAAACTATATGTCTTTTACTGTCACATTCAATGTTCTCATTGTATACAACAATGGAGGGAAAGGAAAAAGGAGGGGATACTGTTGAAAAGTACAGATAAGAGATAGTATAAGAGAGGACAGGAAAGATGGAATCTTCACTGTGAAGGGCAGACATATTGGGGCAAATGGGGAGGGTCAGAATAAGGTTCATATGAAGGGGTGGTAATAAGTAGGTGTGGTCCTTCTCCCCTGAGAAATTTCACTGGTCATGGGCACTGCTGTGAATTTCCTTAAACCTTCTTTGATGTTTTACCTGAGGAGGTATTTCCAAATTTGCTTTGATGGGATGTGTGCAGCTTTCAGTGTTATTGAAACTGTCTTATGGGCACCCCTTTGACATATTCCCCCAGGAGCTTTGCCAGTGGAGGAGGAGATGCTCACATTTGCTTCAAATCCCACTTTTAGGAGTCGTTTTTGTACGGCACATTGAAGAGAAGGTGAAGATTCTTGGAGTTATAGTAAGATAGCAGGAAGGGGTGCATTTGGCATGAAGGGGAGAGAAAATTATCTGAACTTATTTTGGCACCTGAGCCTACCTTTCCGTGACGAATCATACACGGGGCATTTTGCAGGTAGAAATATTGGTCCAGCTGCTGATCTTGAGCATCAGGAATGATGCTTGCATGAGAGGGGAAGGGAGTGTGTGAGGAGAGCGTGGGTGGTGGGTGGGGGGTGGGAGAGAAATGCATAGTAGAGAAGGCTTGAAGGCAGACCACGGAAGCTGCAAGGAGCTGAATCCATCTTCCCTTTTGGCATGATGTGCTTTGCAGGTGCGGGCGAGTGCCATTGCTCAGGATGCAGACCAGAACTACGACTACGCCAGCAACAGTGTGGTGCTGCACCTGGACTCTGGGGACGAGGTGTATGTCAAACTGGATGGAGGCAAAGCCCACGGAGGCAACAACAATAAGTACAGCACTTTCTCTGGCTTTCTTTTATACCCCGATTGACAAAGCCAAGTGTACCAAGGCGTGGTCCTTTGCCTCATTCCCCTGCCATGCCTTTCCTGGGGGTCTGTTCTTCAGGTCACTTTAAGCTTCATTCTAAACAAACTCTTACGTTTCATTGATTGAAGTGTGGAAGGGGAAACAGACGGCTTTCCCCTTCCAGCCATTGATGTGTTCTATCTTTTTGCGTGTATCCTGTTGTTCAGATTACACTATGAGACGAGCAGGGCTGAAAGCAGTAACTGGTTAATCAGCACCATGAACCGATCCATTCATTTATCACGTTTTCTTCTAATGTGAAGTTAAATCCTCACTGTCTCGGGTGAAAAAGGCGTCCCAGTACTGATGGAACCATTGTTGTGCAGTTATCTGCGTAACATCCCAGGATTTTAAGTGTATTTTCAGAATTGCCTCTGTTGTTTGATTATGAGACTATGTAGCCTTCATTAAGCAGCCTTGCCTCAGAATCTGTGCTGAGATATCACAGTATCTGATTTTTTGCCAATCTGTTAGATAGAAATAAAACAAAATTGAACCACATGCAAGCCCATATTGTTGAGCCACCAGTACGATCAATAAATTTCCAGCTCAGCTCTCCATGATCGCAGGTGGCTTACAGTCTTGCTTTCGGAAATCCTATTCCATTGCTGGAAATAAGTCAGGACTCAATCTCCAACTTCTGATGAATGGAGCGGGTGCCTTTGCCATTAAGTTAGAGTCTCTCCGTTGATTCCATAAGCAGTTAAAAACAAGGTCTCCATTGGCCCAACCAACTTCTTTAATCCGTGGGTACTGCAGCCATTTGTGTTCTATCTAAAACCAACCAGGCCACTATGTGTGTATGAAGGACCCAAGGCAGAAACCACTTATACACAAAGCAGAATGGATGGACCTTAGCACTTTATTTCTCTTTATGTACAATCATTGCTTTTACTAGCCGTCTGGAGAACAAGACAGAATTATTGTGACACTGCATTGGCCGTTCGTTATGCTGCTTTGTATGTAGGGGATTCAGATATAACCGTTTTGATTTATACTCTATAAATATATATTTTATTTCTTTATTTCTTTCATCCACCCTTGTGCAATGCAATACTTGTGTGGGTGATGGTATTGAAAAGTTTAATCTCCTGTCTTAAAAGCAAATGAATGAGCAAAAGAAAAAGAAAAAACACATTAAATTATCTTTTTTTGACAATGGTTTTCTACTGTGTCTCTCTTCTAATGTTGCCTAAGGGAAGGGAGAACAGCTGGCAGAATGGGAGCGAGAATTAAAAAACAACAACTCTTTAGGGTGTGTGTGTGTTTGTCATTGAAATCCCTTGACCTATTGGTGTGGACAACCTCCCCTTTCTCTTTGTTGGCAGCATTGCCCAATCTGGATAATAATGAGCAGGCTCATGGAATTCATGAATATAAACCTGAAGTTTGCTTTCCTGGCTCCCTTAAATCAAAGCAAAATGAGGGACCCCTTATCACATGGGTGGGGAAGCTTTTTCAGATTCTGGGTAGCCAGTGGTGGTCAGGGCTCGAGGCCCAAGTGGGTGAAGCAACTCATATGAATTTACCTTTGTACAAGCAGGCTAGTTTCTACATTCTCCCAGGCTATCCTCCCTATCCTCCATCCAGGCAAGCAAGCAAGGGGCATGGTCAGAGTTCAAGACACCTTCCATTCAGGCAAAACCACTTGGGGGGTGAAGTAGGATCCGTAAGGGGCATGGCTTGGAGAGCGGGGAGGTGGCCGGGATTGGAGTGAATATGGATTGTGATGTGCTGGATGCCCTCTGTCCATCCTTCTGGTCTAGAGTACCGAATCACAATAATAATATTTGGAAGGGGAAAGGTTGCCCCCCCCATTTTAGATAGAGAACCAAACATTAAGCCTGCAGTCCTGCCCAGGCTTACTAGCAAGTAATGCTCATTCATGTCAATGACACATACTCCTGAGTAGATGTATATACAATTGTGCTTTGTGAACATCTGTTATGTTGCTGTACACATGGGAAAATGAGGAATAAACATGAAACAAAGGGCCACAATCTACCAGCATGATTTCCTGTCAGCGTTTATCACTGGATTCTAGTTTTTAGTTGATGTTGTTTTGCCCAAAAAGAAGCAGTGATAAGTAGCCTGTTCAACAAATATAAGTTTTGATGCGGAACTTATTGCTACTTAATTATTTTTCTTTTTCTTTTTAAAAATCAGGGGGTATAAACCTCTTGCGTGCAGTTTTGTTCTTGCAGGGTAGTGTGGAGAATGGAGCCGAGGCATCTGTTCATGTACACATTCAAAGGAAGTGGGAAAAGAAATGAAATAGAAGCTGACATTGGGTGACAGGCTTCATTGAAAGAGGGATGTGTGAAGAAAGAGGCCAGCACCAAAAAATAGAGGGGCGGGGGGAATCTCTCATCACAAACAGGTGCTAGGAAATCTATATCATCTATCGATCATCTATCTATCTATCTATCTATCATCTATCTATCATCTATCTATATCTATCTATCTATCTATATCTATCTATCTATCTATCTATCTATATCTATATCTATCTATCTATCTATCTATCTATCTATCTATCTATCTATCTCTATCTATCATCTATCTATATCTATCTATCTATCTATCTATCTATCTATCTATCTATCTACCTAATCTATCTATCTATCTATCTATCTATCTATCTATCTATCTATCTCTATCATCTATCTATATCTATCTATCTATCTATCTATCTATCTATCTATCTATCTATCATCTATCTATCATCTATCTATCTATCTATCTATCTATCTATCTATCTATCTATCTATCTATCTATCATCTATCTATATCTATCTATCTATCTATCTATCTATCTATCTATCTATCTATCTATCTATCTATCTATCTATCTATCATCTATCTATATCTATCTATCTGTCTGTCTGTCTGTCTGTCTATCTATCTATCTATCTATCTATCTATCTATCTCTATCTCTATCTCTATCTCTATCTATCTATCATCTATCTATCTATCTATCTATCATCTATCTATCTATCATCATCTATCTATCTATCTATCTATCTATCTATCTATCTATCTATATCTATCTAATCATCTATCATCTATCATCAGAGTATCTCTAATTTCCCTTCCTCCAAACAGAGTTCTTAGAAGAACCCTATTCCCTTCACGGAACTACAGTTCCCAGAGTTCCCTGGGCAGAGGATTAATTGTTCAAGTACAACGGAAGTTGTAGCTATGTGAGGGGAATTGGGGTCTCCTAGCATCTCTTAACATCCTTGACAAAATCCAGTTCCCAGGATTCTTTGGGGGAAGCTGTGACTGTTTAAAGAGGTGTGATTTTGCTCTAAATCAGGGGTCAGCAAGGTTTATCTTGCCTGGGCTGGATCGGTCCCACGGAGATCCCTCCGTGGGCCGGATCGTGTGCGTGTGTGATTTTCCGCGCCGCGGAAGTGAGTCCCTGCGCCGTGCTGCGCCACTTTGGCGCAGTGTGTGAGCAGGCAGCTCGGTTCGGGGGTGGCTCGTGGGCCGGTCAAACGACCTCCACGGGCCACTTCTGGCCCATGGGCATTAGGTTGCTGACCCCTGCTCTAAATGTATTCTGTAGATGGAGCTTACACGGCGCTTCCATTGCTTTTGTGTCCCAGAATGCCCCTGTAAAAACTGAAAAGGCTTGGCCTAATGATGTCTGCAGGAATGGCCTCCATTATCATCTGGAGACAAGGGCATGGGGTCATGATACTCTGACTCAGAAACATCCATTTCCTCCCATGTAAAAAGTTATTTTCCACAGAAAGAGGTATATAATTTGAAAGATCATACATTGCACATTAGTTGGTCCTAAGAAATGTATGACTTTTCTTGTGAATTTTGTTCTAATATATGTTTCTGCAAAAGAGAATGGGGTGGGAATAAAGCCTTAGCCTGCCCTGATTTGCGATCCATGCTTGGGACCTCTTGGATAGCTCTTTAAAAAATATGTCAAGCGGCAGTAAGACTCCCTGTTCCTCTTGCATCAATGCTCCATCATTTTGTGGATTTTCCCCTTGTGGGGTGTTTACTATTTCTGGAGTGTGCATTTGGATTTATGTTTGAAAACAGCCAAAACAATCCTTTGCACGGAGGCTATTCCCACACATATCTATTACCCGGGGACAGAATATCATACTTCTGGAACCCAGCCGAGGATTGGATTAATATTGCCCTAAGAAATGTTTTTAATGCATGGAAAGGATGCCTCAAAAGCATGCTTTTGTCACTAGCAATTATCTAGGGTTTAGGTTGGTTTTTTTTGTAACATCCTGGCAGAAAGTGATAACACAACAATAGTCGGTTGCCTTGCCATAAGGAGCCAGCCACCAGGATATTACAGCTGGTGCCGCTATTCTATAGCAGGGTGCAAAAGTGGTGTGCTATCTCCCCCACCTCCCCTGGGCCAGGTTTGACAGGTGGGTGGGACATCACAATGGATCGGACATCACAGGTGGCCCCCCCTTTTTTGCTGGCAAGATTTGAAATTAAGCCACAAGGACAAAGGCACAGACCACCAAGCACTGATGGGTCAGTCTTGAGAAGCCCCTTGCACAGCACTCTGCAAAGCCTAACAGTTGCAACACTACACAGTCAGCCTAGGTTTTGCAAAGGCCTGTGCTCATTGGTAGTGCCTCTAAACCCCCTTTGGCCGAGCTGGTACTTTATCATACTACGCAAGGCAAGTGGGCATCACTTGGCCAAAATGGAGTTGTGGGCCAAACAGGGAGGCCTAATTCTGCCCACATGCTGGAGGTCCACATGAGTACCCAGTGCCAGCCCTATTACTTCCGTTGCTGCAGCTAACAGCACTGCTGTGCCAATGCTTACCTGCCCTCCCTCCTATGTTCATTAATACTGTCCAGAGCATGTCAGTGGAGGGAGATGAGTCAGAAATGGGGGGGGGGGGCTTAACCTTGACAAAAGCCCTCTAGTGCCTTGTGCTAAGGGCTACGTGAGTTAGCTCAGAGCCATTTTGCCAGCCCACTTTTTCATTTATTTTTATTGCACGGGGCATTTAAGGCCAATCAAAGTAGTGCAGCGCAGCTTTTCCGAGTCACTAAGTGAGGGTGCTACATCTAGTTATAATGCGCAAACTACAGTTTGTACTGTGGCCATTAAAGCAGCTTCATTGTATCGGATGGCTCAGTTGAAGCTCCTGTTTGCACCCTCCTGTCTGCTGTTCTGAAGCTTTAAAATTCAACATTCCAGAACATTGAAAATGGAAGCATGACACCGTTACCTTTGCCTGAATCCAAAGTGGATTGTCCTGAATCCAAAGTGGAAAAGCACATAAACATTGGCAATTTGTAACTTCAGATGCGAATGCTACATATCAAAGTTCAAACAGCTGTGAAAACCATCCAGCCTGAATTCTGTTGAATGGAATTCTGAATCCATGTCAGCCTTAGTGCCGCTCAGCAATGAGTTCTTTCACCCAAACATATCCTGATATGGGAAAGAAGTCTTAATTCCCACCTATTACTTATATGTCTGAATAATTAAAAAAAATCATTGTGTGAGGATGATGCATTCCATTAACAGCATTTCCTTCCTTTAGATTTTGAATCTCTTCCACGCTTTAGTGATTGGAGTAAATCATGGGGCTTGGTCCCCCACAAAAGGCTCGCTCTGTTGAGTCCCACTAGCTATGCAGCACCTGAAGAACTTCTGTTTACTTTTTGCTTTGATCCCATTTTGCCAGGACTTCTTCCTTCTCCCACTCACGATCAATGCCAGTTGACTAAAGGTAAAGGTACCCCTGACCGTTAGGTCCAGTCGTGGATGACTCTGGGGTGTGGCGCTCATCTCACTCTATAGGCCAAGGGAGCCAGCGTTTGTCCGCAGACAGCTTACGGGTCATGTGGCCAGCATGACTAAGCCGCTTCTGGCGAACCAGAGCAGCACATGGAAACGCCGTTTACCTTCCCGCCGGAGCGGTACCTATTTATTTACTTGCACTTTGATGTGCTTTCAAACTGCTAGGTTGGCAGGAGCTGGGACTGAACAACGGGAGCTCACCCCGTCGCGGGGATTCAAACCACCGACCTCCTGATCAGCAAGCCCTAGGCTCTGTGGTTTAGACCACAGCGCCACCCGTGTCCCTGCCAGTTGACTAGGATGGGGCAAATGCATAATTCATTGGTGGCCACTGCTGGCTCCAGGTTGTTTTTTTTGGGGGGGGGCTGTTGAGCAGAATGCCCACAGTGGGCCTCCACTTCCTCCCTGCCCTTGCCTCTATTGCTGTCTACCCCTGGGCAAACTGTATGGCTCCTGGAGAGTGAGAGACCTGAGCGAAGGCAGAATTATGGAATCGTAGAGTTGGAAGGGAATCTGAGAGCCATCTAGTCCGATGCCCTGCAATGCAGGGATCTTTGGGCCCAAGTGGGGCTTGAACCCATGACCCTGAGATTAAAAGCCTCATGCCCTACCAGCTGTTCTTTCTTCTGTCTCTGCTTGCTCCTGTTCTCCTTGTTCCTGTCACTTGCTACACAAAATTAAAAGGAGCCACAGGACAGAGCCAGGAGGCTCTTGGAGTTGCGAGTAGGCCCTCTTCTGTAGTGTGAGCCTCAACAAGTGCCCAGTGGTGCTGAGACCTGGCGCCAGGCCTGTAGCTAACTGAAAGGGCAAACATGCTATTTGGCAGAATAAGGATCAAGACCTGGACTCAAGGTGCCTAGCAAGGAATCAAGCAATGCTTTTAATGAGAGGTTGAAGAGCTGCCCAACAGTGTGATCACATGGAAGAGAGACCCAGACTGTGGAACAGGGAGCCAGTCGTTGTGTACACACATAAGGTTTTGAAAGATTCTTCCGTAGGGATGGAGGGAAGATATTCTCCTGCCATTGGTTGTGTATGTCCACACTATGTGTGTATATTCCTTTATTAGAGTGGAGAATCATTATTTCCCTCCAGAGAAATGCAGGAGCTTTAAAGGACAGAATGCTGCTTGTATTGTGTGCATATGCTTCCCCCTCTATTAAACAGGTATCACAGGTTTTTGTATTGTTTCCAAACCCACAAGACCTGTTTGGTTAGAGATGAGACACTGAAACAAAATAAATATGTTTGTACACCCTGCCAAAAAACCCCACAAACAAACAAAACAAAACAAACACACACACACACCCCCAAACCCTGTCCCAGACCATCTTGAACTCTCTTAGAAGTGTGAAAAATAGTAAAACACCTTGAACTGACTGACCAGGATATATTTTGATTTCCCACTCAAGTGGAATGTGTAGAGAAATGCTCAGCAACACAAGACATTTCCGGGTTCATTCAAGTTTTTGTTTCGTCCCCGCAGCAATCTTCCTAGGCTGACCATTTCCACAAATGGGAAACTGATGCTGGGAGCAATTTGTTCAAGGATGCTCAGTGAGTTTTTCCACTGCTGAGCAGAAAATTGAATTCAGAACTCCTGAGTAGAAAAAAAACCCTAACACTCCGTTTGGAGGGCTGCAATGCGTTTGGGGTCAATCACACATGGCAAAAACATGTAGAGAATATGGAACCAGTTATATTTCCTTGCAGAGTCTGCCCCCAGCTATCCAGAGAGTTGAGCATGGGTATTTACTTGGTCAAGTTCACAAACTTTACAAATTTCCTTATGTATGTGGGGATTTTCTCCTGCTCCAAGAGTCGCACACTTGAATCCCAAATACTTGGGTATTGTACCATCAAATCCACTGCTAAGTGAGAGAAGAATTGGTTTCTGATCCCACAGGGCTTGACTGCTCTGTCTAATGGAATTGTGTTGTTGATAGATTTTTCTTTTCCTAGGAGAGTTTTGGGGGTTGTTTAAATTGCTTGGCTTTGGCCCTCACAATTGATGTGACTTCCTTATGGACCTGGTATGCAAATGGGGAATTCTTTCTCTCTGTGTGTGTGTCTCTGTGACACACACACACACACACACACACACACACACACACACACACTGCACTCCACAGATCTCTTCCTCCAAGGGAAAATGGGTATGTTCCTGACCACCCACACGCTTAGCAATCTCAGGTATCCCCAGAATATGGTTGGAAACCAAGGTTTGAGAGACCCCAAATGAAGCATAATTGCTATGGATGCTCAATCCCCACCAGGTTTCTAATCCTTTCTGACTTATTCCTCTCCTCCTTGTGACAAGATGGAGCTTAGGCACAAAGCCCTCAGTTTAAATTTCAAAAAATTAAAATTGACATGCGGCAGCATTACCGGGGAGCCGGGAGGAATTCTAAGGAGCCGCTTTGCGCGTTGCTTTATCCTTTTGCATTAAGGAGCAATTTGTACTTCTAACAAAAGACCCAACCATTCCCCCTTGGCAAAAGGGCAATGAAGATACCTTGCAAGGGAATTGCTGTTCACAATACTTAAACAAATTTGAATCTTAGATTCTCAAATCTGTATTCCCCGGTGGAGCCTGTGCCTTGCAATTCAAATGCATGGCTGGCGGTGAGTGCCTGCCAAGGTGTCAGCGGTTAAGCAGATGATGGATTGATGAGGCAATGGGAAGACACAGGCTTGCGATGGCACTTTGCCCCGACAGTGATCTATGTATCTGCACATTATCAATGTCAGAAGGAGGCTTGAACCACCTTCGCCAGACGTCTCATTTTCAGCTTATCGCCCATGTACTAATTATCAGGCTGGCTTACACCCCAGGAAAGAAGCAAAAATGCTTATTGCCACTCCAGCAACAGTTTACACAATCGATCCTTTGGTTCCTTGTTGCTTTCCTCCTTTCTCTGCAGGAGCCCTTTGCAATCACATCAGGAACAAGGAGGTAGGTGGCTCTTTCTCGACACCTGCAAAAGTGGCAATTGCAGGCAAGGCCTATATGTTGTACTCGCTCTCCCTTTAGGGATTCTTCACTCAAAATAGGGGGTGGTACAAACAGATGGTGGAGACAACTGGGGGACTGGGAGACAACTGGGGCACAACAAGAGGAGTGAATTATGTAGCACTTAGAAGATTTCCCCTTTCTTGTGTCTGCGACTATTCAGAAATCAGTGCCCAAACCTGCTTTGGGGTTCCGAACCTTTGAAAGATATTGCTTGCTCATTTCCAAATTGAAACCATGAGATCTGAGTCTCAGGTCTCAAAATTCTGCTCAGATGTGAAGAACACGACATACAATCCACATAACTCGTGCTGTGTGCTTGGGATAAAGGCACTTACTCAACAATATTGAAACATGTCATAATGGTGGATTATGTTTTTGGTGTGGATTTGCTTTTTTGTGTAGTAAGCTAAAGGTCTTGCTTGTGGATGGAGATGAACAGAGACCACAAGCCCTGCAGACAATATTTCTCAGACAGCTAATTAGAATTCTGCCTGAAAATGGAAGCATTGCCCGGTCCAGATATTTCCTACTTACCATTCTGTGTTGTAAAATAGATCAATGAGATCTAATCCTGAATGATGAGTGTTTGGGGTGAAACTTCCAGAGTGTGTTAGTGCTCCACCAGATGTCATTTTTATTGCTTGTTCATGATGATTTGGGTTCATGAATGTGGTTCTGTGTGATCTTGCTTTCAATACTCTTTGTGCCAGCAAACGTTTTGGGGTTCATATACTGCTGAAATCCTGTAACTTCCTGCTGAAATCCTAACAAAATAAAAAATAAAAAAATTCCTTCTAGTAGCACCTTAGAGACCAACTAAGTTTGTTCTAGGTATGAGCTTTCGTGTGCATGCACACTTCTTCAGATACACTGAAACAGAAGTCACCAGACCCTTATATATAGTGAGAGGGTGGGAGGGGTATTACTCAGAAGGGTGGTGGGAATGGGTGATAGGCTGAAATCCTGTAACTTTGCCTAGCACAAATGCTCAGGCTTTTTTGTTTGTTTGTCCCAGTTTTGTTGTGCTACAAAGCAAGGGTGCCCCTCCAGGTGTCAATAATTCAGTAACAATGAGGAAGCATCACAGAACATCTAAAAATGTGAAATGATGTGTGGATGGTCCGGTATGAACCCACCACTAATGCACTATTATTGCGTGAATGACATGTTGCAGAAGGCGCCCACAAAACAACAACAACACCATCCCAGTCCAGAGGGGCCCATAGCCTGTTGGGCAGCAAAAAGAATGGAAAATCTGGTGGCACTCTGACGTTTGACGGCTTTATTATGGCACAAGCTCAAGTCCACTTCATCAGAGGCAAGGAGATCATCACTCACGCATCTGATGAAGTGGACTCTAGTCCATGAAAATTCATGTCACAATAAAGCTGTTAGTCTCCAAAATGCCACAGATCTCTTCATTATTTTGAGTGCAGTTCAGAGAAGGACATGCTTCGTAAACCCCATTGAAATGGATGGGTCAAATTTATACAAGGACTGCAGGCTTTCATTTGTGGGTACCTTCTAATGATTGCCCTCCATACGCCATTCACTGATGAGATACCAGTTTTTCTGCCAGCTAGAGAAGTATTGCCAAATTGTGGGATTACATTTTGAGTTCATGGGCATGGAAATATTGTAATCACACCACATTCTGGGACAGGTTCCATTTCGCTCTGATCAGTATGCCACATTCCTTCCTTTCTTGCAGTCATGTAGGTACAGAGGGCATATTCTCCAACATTTGGCAGTCAGTTTTTTGGTGTTTTTTTTTTTTAAATCTGCTTTCTAGCTTCAGGTTAAGCAAACAAAGGGTTCACAGTACGAGAGCAAAAAAATATATTAAAAAGGCAAAGAAGCAAAGTCACTTCCACAGTGCTGTTGGAATGGGCCCCAAGGAATTTCTGAAATAGTAACTTCAAAAGGTAAGTTCTGCCCAGGAAGTGCATTCTTGCATTTAGATTACTTAGATTTGTGCTTAAAAAATAAAAATCATCATAAAATTTCTCACTCTGCAAAGAGTAACATTTTGGAACTTGAAAAATTCTTTCCACACTTGTGACATTGTGTGACCCTGTTCTCTCTCTCTCTCTCTCTCTTTCTCTCTCTCTCTAATATATTCTGTGATATATATATCTGTATATATATAATTTTTTAAATTATAACAAAAGAAAACATTTCACAAATCATTCAACAATAGTTCTAACATTTTAAAACCTCAACTCCCCCCCTGAGGTTTTTTAAAATTATTTTCATCTTTCCCCGCATTTCCTAATTTATCTTAATTTATTCCATTAATTTCTGTATCTATTCTTCTCTTGCCGGAACTTCTTTTTCTCTCCATTTTTGGGCAAATATCATTCTTGTGTCGTGTGATCCTGTCGTGCAGTATTGTGCCGTCTAAATACACTTTGCAGGTAAGTGCTGGTGTTGAGTTCAAAATGAGTGCCTCCCTCAAGCCTGCATCTTTTTCCTTTTACACTTATACTAATATTAAATACACTTATACACCTCTTAATTATTCACACTTCCAGGCAGTGTGCACATAGGCCAGAGATAGTCATGTGTAGCAGGTCTATAATAAAATGCAGAAGCCAATGCACAGTCACTGTGTTCTCAAGACAGTCCATATAACAGGCATTCTAATTTACACTGAGAATATGGGGGTACATTTCATGAACTTTTGCAGCAGTGGAGAGCACCCCTTTACAAAATTGCTCTTAGAGCGTGCATCTTGTGCTGGCACCCACAACACTTTTATTATCAATATATGAGTACTGGCACCTCGTTCCCTCCCCGCAAAAAGCACTGCATGGAGTGATCGTAGGGTTGGGGCCATGCTGAGAAGGCATGTCTCTGTTTAACTGCTACAATTGGAGACTATGAAATGGACCAGGACACAACCCTCGAGGGGGTGATCCATGTACGACCACTGCCCCCATGCACACACACCCCATCTCAATATTGGTCATTTCGCTTGCTGTGAAAGGTGCCGGTATTTTAACCACCACATTCTAGGCATCGGAACTGTTTCCTCCCTGCTGGTGTGGGCTCTTCTCTGTAGCTTCTTCCTCTTATTGGTTAATTGAGCCCTAATCCCACATGTGCTTCCTTTGAGATATCTAGCACATCTACTTTGTTGAGAAAGAGAAAAGATGTGTACTGAGAGAGACAGTCCTATTTTTCTCTTTTAGCCTCTAGAGAAGCACACTGTGGTCTTTATGCTTAATAGTTTTACACATGTGCATTGATCCAATCTCTGCTCAAATGTTGAAGTTATTTTTGAATCTTGCTTTGGACACTTTTCTTGGCAATTCCGTGCCTGTTTATCTCTCCCCACCCCCTTCCCCTTTACATTGGTGGGCTCCTGGGATGGGTTTAATCTGTGATGTGAACTATAATGAAGAACAACTGAAAGATTTTTGTTTCCGGCGAGGTGGTGCTGTAGAATTCCCTCTGCCTCCTGTTTGCCTCACAGAATACTTAGATTAAAACACTTTCTTGGCCACTATTGATGTCTTCAGAGCAAACGGAAAACAGCGTGCAGATGTATTTTATTACTAGCTGAGCACAGTTTTAGCAATTTTTGTTGTAGCAACAAAAAAAGAATTGCTTATTGTTGGCACTTCTATTAGTGGCCCTGCCATTTGTCAAGGTGAGACAGCTTTCTTAGTTCAAGAATTGGATGCGGGAGAGTGGAGAGGGCATCTTGCTGGCATCTTTGGAATCACAAGCCTTTGTTTTCATATCTGTAAAATGGGATTCTGTAGGAATGTCACATGCTCAGTCCCTCAGAAAAGGGAGGAGGTTGAAAATTAACCTCTATGGGAGGTTCTTTAGATCTGGAGTTTCCAAACTGTTGTCCATGAGCTTCATCCAGGTGGTCCCCTGTGAGCCTGTGTATTTCTGGTTGAAACCGGGAGAGGGCAGATCCATTGCATTAAATATGCATATCGATTTTTAATAGCTTCTTTTATTTCTCATATTGTATTTTGTATTGTATTTTGCTGTGTTGCAACTTGAATTCTACGGGATTCAGACTGTAGTACCCAAAATTACAATATATAAGTAATAAAAGAAGCAACAAAAATACAATAAAAAATAAAGCTAAAATGCAGCACCTAGGACATTATGATTGCTGCAGAGCAGGCAGAAAAATCATTAAGTGCTCTGACAAGAACTTCAGTGATTTTCAAGTGGTCCATGTGGAGGAAAGGTAGGGAACCACTGCTTTAGAGACACCAGCACCTCCTCCATAGCCCAAGGAAGTCTACCCTCTCTGAAGGACGCACTGGCAATCTGGTCAAAAGCCTACTGAAGTGTAGGTGGGTTCCCATGAGGGAAGACACAGTGATAACAGAAAGAACCTTTATTGAACTACATAACTGGGAATCAGGGGCAAAGCAACTGCTTATATACATTCCTGAAAGCCTGGGCCACTGCCACTTCCAATTTGATTGGCTGTCTAAACTTCCAAGCTGCGAATCACGACTCAGAGTTCAAGGGCCAATGGCAGAGGCCCAAATCCTGAAATGTTCTGTGATTGGACATCATGTATCAAATCAGAACACAGGAGCTCAGAATCCTTAGTCCAGACTCAAGCTCAGGCAAACACAGAGCACTGAATACATAACACCTACAAAGCTCCATTGGGCTGGACCAGCCATGATGGCTAAGGTTCCCAGTAGAGAACCCTCAGTGAGTAACCAGATGCTACAATGTGATTTCTTTGGTACACTATGCTCTGTTCACATTCCTCCGGCTAGCCCCAGTTGAAAAGTTTATACTGTTTTATACTGTATGGTACATGCATGTTCAGGGGCGTACCCAGGATCAAAACTAGGGGGGGGGGGGCAAGCCATGGTCGTTCAGGTTTGCTTTGAACGGACGCTGATCATTTTTGCTTCTAGGGGGAGGGGGCAGCTGCCCCGGGTACGCCCATGTGCATGTTACTGTGGAAAGGTACTTACACTGGACAAAGCCTGGCAACAATTGACCATGGGTGCTATTACTGCTTTATAGAATGCAGCTCCCCAATGGACAAAGAGTCCCCCCTCCCACCGCAGCACGATAGGGGTCCACTCTACTGTGATGCTGCGGAGCTCTTGGAAACGTGCTAATCAAACAGGAGATTAACAGACAACTCATTAGACAGATTAACAGACAACTCATTAGACAGACTGTGTGAGGCCGACTCGGCTTGTGTGTGAACATTAGAAGAGTGTTAGTGCTTTTTCAAGTCAAGAGATTGCTGTGCCCCTTTTCGTGTGCAATTAATATGCAAAAAAAACCATTGATTCCAAAGCCACCGTAACCGACAAAGTAGAGCACTCTTATTGCATATTGACAGCATACACTGTAATGTCTCCCCCAAGATGCTGCTGTGCATAGTAAAAATGCCACACTAATCCCAGTTAAACCTTCTGAGGTTGAGAGAGTCACATTGCTACATTACTTTTCTAATAATAGTAATAAGAGAAAACTCTTCATTCTCAGGCAACAACTGCAAACCAGTAGAGTCTTGTACCTATAGAACCTATATACAGTCTTCCTGGTGGCGACGGCAATGGGTTGATTTGCATTTTGATCCTGAATGCCTTGCTTCAAGTAATGAAATGCAAATTTCCCAAAGCAAGCAAACACCTGTATCTATACCTGTATATTTGTAAGCAATTTGCCCATCCATTATTCAGCTTTTTATACTATACTAGTATATTAAGCCCGTTTAAAAAACGGGCGCTAGCCGGAGCCGGAGCAGCAGGAGCCGGGGGACTGGGAGGCTTCGGCGGGGGGCGACCGGCTGGCCTGTCAGCGGAGGCCGCCTCACCTCAGACCCCCGCCGGCTGGGCAGCGCGCAGGGAAGGGCGCGGGCCGGACGGGGGGCCTCCTTCTCTCCCGGCTTCTCGGCCACGGCCTCCTGGGGGAGGGAAGGCCGCGCCGGGCGCTAGCCGGAGCCGGAGCAGCAGGAGCCGGGAGACTGGGAGGCTTCGGCGGGGGCGACCGGCTGGCCCGTCAGCGGAGGCCGCCTCACCTCGGACCCCCGCCGGCTGGGCAGCGCGCAGGGAAGGGCGCGGGCCGGACGGGGGGCCTCCTTGCGACGGCAGCGGCAAGGTAGGAGGCGGCAGCGGGAGGCTCGGGCAGAGGTGGGTGGGCGCCGGCGGTTGCCGCCGGTTCCCCCAAACTCCGCTGCAGGTGGGCGGGAGCAGGAGGCTCCGCCAGAGGTCTGCGGGCGGCGGCGGTTACCGCCGCTTCCCCCGCCCTTCCCCCGCGCTTTGCTTTGCCTAGGATGTTAAAAGGCAAGCAATGAGGAAGGCGGCGGCAGTGGGAAGGTGGAAGGCAGCGGCAGCGGGAAGGTCCGCTAGAGTGGAAAGTGAGCGCTGCATGTGGGCGGCAGCAGGAGGCTCCGCCAGAGGTCTGCGGGTGGTGGCGGTTGCCGCCGCTTCCCCCGCGCTTCCCCGCGCTTTGCTTTGCCTACCTTGTTAAAAGGCAAGCAATGAGGAAGGCGGCGGCAGCGGGAAGATGGAAGGCGGCGGCAGTGGGAAGGTCCACTAGAGCGGAAAGTGCGAACGACGGCGGCAAGCTACTGGCGGCGGCAAGCTACTGTCAGGCAAAACGGTCAGTCGCAGAATGACCGTTAAAGCCAGACAGCGTGCTAAACGGCTCAGAGCTGCGGGGGTGGGGAGGTAGAGGCGTAACCGCCATCGCCTATTGGTCTCTACTTGGTCTGTACTACCCAATCCGTGTGTCAGTGGGGCGCATGCGTGGTTGCGAATTCCACTGACACACGGAAAGTACGCACGGACACAGGCACTTTATTATATAGGATTAGCTCCCGTGTCTCTTCAAGTACACGAGAACACAAAACAAAGATGCTGCATTGGGCCAATGGCTCATCTAGTCCAGCTTCCTTATCTCACAATGGCTGGACAGATGCCTGCAGGAAGCCTGCAAAGCTGGACATGAGCACAAGAGCCCTCTGCACACTGATTATTCCCAGCAACTGGTCTTCAGAGGCATAATGCTTCTGACAGCGGAGGCAGAGCATAGCCACCATGGCTAATAGCCTTTGATTGCCTTGTCCTTTGTGAATTTATCTAATCCTCTTTGAGAGTCAAGTTGCTTGCCATCACTGTCTCCTGCGGGAGTGAGTTCCACAGTTTAACTATGTGCTGAAGAAGTACTTTCTTTTATCTGCCCTGAATTTTCCAACTTTCAGCTTTATTGAGTGTCCATGAGTTCTAACGTAAGGAGAGAGAGAGCGCTAAAATTTTCTCTAGTTAGCTAGCAGCCTGTTCACCAAATGTTTAGCACAGACCCCCCCAAGTGTCCCTATATTCCAGGGACGTCCCTGATTTAGAGAAGTCGTCCCGGTTTCTGATTTGATCCTGGAATGTCCCGCTTTTCCTTAGGACAGTGGTGGCTAACCTTGACACTCCAGATGTTTTGGGACTACAACTCCCATCACCCCTGACCACTGGTCCTGTTAGCTAGGGATGATGGGAGTTGTAGTTCCAAAACATCTGGAGTGCCAAGGTTAGCCACCACTGCCTTAGGATGTCCCTATTTTCATTGGAGAAATGTTGGAGGGTATGGAGTTATTCCACTCCCAAGATGTCTAAAGGCATCTTGGGAGTGGAATATAGGGAATATAGGTATAGGGAAGTTTTTTAGTTTTTTTAAAAAATGTGTTGGAAGCTGCCCAGAGTGGCTGGGGCAACCCAGTAAGATGTGTGGGGTATAAATATCATTATGGAATGGGACGTCCCTATTTTCATCGGAGAAATGTTGGAGGGTATGCTAGCACTTAAACACATTGGGCCTGGTTAGCACATGGCTCTCTTGAACATGATGAGGTTCCCATTAATGTCAATGAAAGCACACAGGAACGGACTCTTTCCATGGAAATGAAGAACGTTTCACATGTGGGGAAAGCAGGAGTCCCACTGGCCAGAACACACCAATGGATTGGGTCATTTATCCAACAAGAGCAACAGATTGCTTTAAATTAGTACTTGAGTAGAATTAACCACATATATAGAGAAGCTGGTTACAGACCAAAGCAAAAGCTTACACAATTGCATGTGAAAGAAAACCATGACCATGTTTTGGAATGTCATGCTGGCCTAGGAATCTTATGTGATGTGCCTGATCAGAAGGGAATAATAGAAGCATATTGCTTACACTTTCTTATAGCCATAGCTTGCAGAGGCCGAGAAAGGGAGGCTGTTCTTGGGGTGCTGAAACAAAATGCATGAGTCACTTGAAAAGAAGGAGGGAGGGGGGATATTCAGTAGAGCACAATGAAGCTTCCAGTAAACACCAGAGGTCCAAACTAGATACTGGAGGCAAAGGATAATATATCATTCTCCATTTCACATACAGGCTAGTTTAGGGGCTGCAGGGCAGGGCATGCGGCACACACAACACTGTCCTCCAGAACTGGTCCCTGACCCCCCAGCATCTGCTGCCTGAGTCAACCACCACCCTCTGCCTAATATTAGGGCCGGTGCTGATAGGATCTTTTGCATTTTTTAAAATGTCAATAGCAACTCGCTCTCTGTTTGTGAATTTGGATCAGGGCAATGGTGTTGGGGAGGGGAGGAGGTTAGTGATCCCCTCTGCCATTTTCCAAATTGAAATCGCCCTTGAAGCTGCTCTTTGCCCTGGCATGGCAGGTATCACAGAGCTATTAACACTTTGTGCAGTCCTGGGAAAATTAGTATCTCTGAACCTCACCAATATTGAAAATCGGGTGGAGAGAGACTGAAAAGCACTTTGCAAAATGGCTCAGGAAAACAACCAAATACTTTAAGGCTGCCAACCACCCTTACGTGGCAGTAAGTCTCCTTGCACTCAGCGTGGCTCACTTCTGATTAGTCATGGATACTATTATACCACAATTGCATTTTTAGTGGCTAGTGACTTCCTTTTTCCATGGCTGCAGGCTAGATAGCTCCTCTTCCAGGTGGCCTTGAAGGGTTTGATCCATCTTGGCTTGGTGCTGGAAAAAAAGAAGCAGCAGAAATACAAGGTGTTACCTTCCTTGTCACTCCTGATGAAGAAGCAGAGAACTTGATAGCCTGTCTAAGCTAATTTATTTTTAAAGTTAGGACACTACCTACCCCACCTACTGCTAACCAAAAGCTGTCTTGTTTCCATTACCAGACTAATGGGAATGGCAAGTTTCACTTTCTTTTATGGGCTATAAAGTGGCCAGTAATTGGTGCAGGGATGCAATAATGTAGGAAGAACAAGTTTGGGGTCACTGATAGCTGTTTTCCACAGAAGCAAACCCCACACTCCTTCAAGTCAAATAGTTTACTGCTCTTCATAACTAATTTCTCAGATTGAGGAAAAAATCTGCAGCAAGAAAAAAGGAGATAAAGACAAAATAAATATATATATATATCTGTGATTATGTAAAGCTCAAGAGCACAACTGTGAAAAAGCAAAAGCAATGAAGCTACTTAGAAGTTTAAATCTAGAATCCCTGAACTACTTAAGCCAATTTCACAAGGGAGGCTTGATTTGTGTTTTGCATTTCCAAGCTTGTAAATCAAATGAAAAAGCTACAATTCATGTGCATTTAGTTTAAAAATGAATGTACTAGCAGTTTCTAGTACTTTCTAGAACTAGAAATTTCTAGTACTTTCTAGAATGTACTAACAGTTTTTGAGGATGCATTCCAGAATAAAAGGCTTTCTTAATATCACTTATACTGAGGACTCAAAGCTCCACACACAGAACAGATCAGCTGTCTCTGTGGATGTCACAGCATGGGGGATTATATGCTCATCTGAACCCAAATTGCAGCTGTGCTCTCTCTTACCAATTTTTGGAAGTGTGGCAAAGGAACAAAATACTCTCAGTCTACCTGGATTTGACATTGGGAAGAAGCACCTGCAATTGTGGGTGTGGCGGGACAGATACGATGTCCTCCATGCAGTCACTACATGGATAAGAACTTTTCAGAAGTCTGAAACCGCCTGAAAACTGTGGTCAAACTGTTTCATCCTTCAACAAGAGGGTTTGCCTGAAAGTTGCAGAAAGTGGCCCAGAGATCCTCTACGCTGACTTGGATCCAAACAACAGTCAGCAGAAGGCATCAATGCATTAAGTGTTGTTCTGTGAACATTTGCATCAGGATCAAGCAGAAGATGCCTTTTTTTTTATCTTGTATTTTATGTTGTTGTGAACCGCCCTGAGATCCACGGATGAAGGATAAATTACAAATTTAATTAATAAAAAAATAAAACGGGTCCAGTGTTGCAAAATTATTGCCTGTAGCTTCCCCTAGGTTGTATTTAGACTTACAAACCACAAATGGGCTTGCAAAAGAATAATAAAATGCACACTTGTCACTTGCAATTTACCGTAATGCAGATGAAATCCCCGGCATAATACTTTGGCTGGGTCACAATGGAGTTTGTGAGCCACAGAAAGGCCTATGGAAAAATAATCCAATACACACGTGCTGTCTGCATTTTGACCTGATGGTCTTTTACAATGGCAGTGCATTACAGGTAAAAATGGACCCATTTTCCCTGTGTTATCTCTAGCTTTGCAAACAGATGGCATGTGCCCTGTTCTGTCTATTTAACTGCAAAAGGAACGTGAAAGTGTTGGCCAACAACATGGCTGGAGAAAGGATTGTTTGAAATGGTATGGAAACCTGCCATTTAGTTGCATATGCCGCGATTGTCTCTAGTTTTTGGTATCTGCCCACATTTTCTATGTGGAGAAGTCTTAAATATGTCTTTTAAAACTGAAATTTTTGTGCATGGAGAACACTAATGAGGTTTTCAGCCTATTCTGCTGAGCTCTAGACGTAAAATCTTGGGCTGGGTGCATCGTCTGTGTAGGCATGCAAATTTATACATAAACACCCACAAAATACCCCACAGAACTGCCTATCCATAAAATAGATGTCAAATGTATTTGACTTGCAACTACCTTATGAATACTATTCAAACCCACTCAACAGTGTAGCATTCTCAGGCTTTTAACAATAGTAGTAGTAATAATAAATGTTACTTATTAGCGTGTGAGAGACCAGAGCTCAGTGGCAGAGCAGACATTTTGCTTCCAGAATGTCCCTGATTCCATCCTAGGCATCTGCAGCCGATGTGCAAGACCTCTGCCTGAGTCACCAGAGAGCTGTTGCCAGTCGGAATACACAACAAATGGCTAGAATTAGATAGATAAATAGCCTGACCTGGTATAAGACAGCTGCCTCCCGAATACAGCCTGCTTCAAAAGCCACTGCAGGACAGGCCACTGCAAAATAAATGAATGCGGTAGATAGAGAAGAACATCTCATATTGTGTGATGGGGAGCGGGGACAGGCATTGAATCTTGGCATAAGAGAAGAAATGCCGCAGTACACAGGGGTGCCTTTGTTTTTACCTATGAAAAGTTGGATTTAGTTCACGCAGCATGGGAGACCTGGCAGCTTCTTCACTCGTTTGTCACAAAGATCAAGGTGATGCATTCCCCTCCCCCCCCCACCGCCATGAAAGATATTGAGATGGTAGACAGACTAATGGGAACCATTGGCAGCTGTGGGAGCCAATGTGTCTTAGGACCAGGTCTTCTGTGAATGAAATTTGGCCAGATGGACTCACAAGGATATGTCAAAAGGACTGACGGAACTCAGTGTAATTTCTTTAGCCAATGTTGTGATCTCTTAGCATATGCTAAGGTTGGTGGCTGAGCTCAGCCAGTCGGCAAATTAGAGTTTACATCAATGCCCATGGTAATTTGGAAGCAAAGTCAATAGGACCCTCGTACCTACGGGACCGCCTCTCCTGGTATGCCGCACGGAGGACCTTATGGCCCGCAAATAATAACATTTTGGAGGTCCCAAGCCTCAAGGAGATTAGACTGGCTTCGACCAGGGCCAAGGCCTTTTTGGCCGTGGCCCTGGCCTGGTGGAACGTTCTGTCACAAGAGACCAGGGCCCTACGGGATTTAACATCTTTCCGCAGAGCCTGCAAGATGGAGCTGTCCCTCCAGGCCTTTGGTCGGGATTCAGTCTGACTCCCCCTCTCCTTTCATAAGAACTTGCATGAAAGTGGCCTCCCACTTTTTCTCACAGGCTCATATAAGTTCAGCACAAACGGTTGGGCCTGGTGAGCATTTAAGGTCCCCAACCCTAATCTGCGGGTTGGCATCTGATTGGATTTTATTCTGATCCTGATCTGATTTTAGGATGTACTTTAACTGATTGTCTGATTTTATGTTATACATTTTATGTTAGCTGCTCTGAGCCCAGTTTTGGCCGGGGAGGGTGGGGTATTATTATTATTACTACTAATAATAATTATTATTATAGATTGGAGCTAAAAAGGAGTCTGATTGACAAGGCTGAGACTGTGCACTGCATAGACTTATTTAATGGGTGAGTAGTGACACTGGCATTGCCCCTGGTCCACTTACGAGGAATTAGGAATATGGTAGGTGGAGAGGTCATAGACCAGAAGTGGGGAACCAGTTGTATCTAACAGTGAGTCAAACCGTTCTTAGATTGGTGGGTGTCTTACAGACAGGAATAGAGGTCCCTAGCAGAGCCATATTGAAAAGAGACATCTCACCACGTGATAATGGGGTTTTTGCCATTACTAGTTCCCTCAAGCTTGATGTCCCCCAGAAATTCTTCAGAGCAGAACTGCAGTGGGTCGAACGACTCTGACTGAAATGAGATCATTGGGAAGTGAAATCAGACTCAATTGCATTAGCAATTTTTATGCCTTGCAAAACCCTCCAAGTTTTTCCAGGAGTAATAGCCACAGTTCCTTTACAACATTGTACAACTTCATTGTGTATCCACATTAATTTAAATTCGAAGCTATTGTTTTCTTCCTGTTGCCAGTCGGATTCCTTTCTTTGAAATGTTTGGGTCTCTCTCCCTCTGATTCAATTTGTGAATCCATTGCTTGCAGAATTATAGTGAGCAAGAGACAGCATTAGATAAATAGTGCAGAAAAGTGGTGGACAAATTCCCCAAGTAACTCTGGCAGGAAGCCTTAATCCTGAATATTATTATTCTGGTCCATGCATTGCTCCAAGAAGACACAAGATAAATAATTCCAAACTGGGTTACACTGGATGCTGCTGCCACGTACAGAAATTCATGGTTTAATTTATCACAGTTGTTTTTGCAAAAGGATAACATTTTATGACTAAAACAAACAATACGTCATTATTATAACATTAATTCTCTAACTTAAATGCCACTATTTGATATTGATTGTATAATATGGTCCCCTGCTGAATGAGTTGGCTCTTTGGAGCTGAGCGATCTGGTGGCCGGAAATCATTTTCTTCCAATATCCTGCCAAGTTAATCCTGGGTGCAACTAACAAGCTGGTGATTTTAACCCTGGTAAAGGTAAAGGACCCCTGACAGTTAAGTCCAGTCGCGAACGACTCTGGGGTTGCGACGCTCATCTTGCTTTAGTGGCCGAGGAAGCGGGTGTTTGTCTGCAGACAACTTCCGGGTCATGTGGCCAGCATGACTAAGCCGCTTCTGGCGAACCAGAGCAGCACACGGAAACGCCACTTACCTTCCCGCCAGAGCGGTATCTATTTATCTACTTGCACTTTGACGTGCTTTCAAACTGCTAGGTTGGGACCGAGCAACGGGAGCTCATCCCGTTGCGGGGATTCGAACTGCCGACCTTTTGATTGGCAAGCCCAAGGCTCAGTGGTTTAGACCACAGTGCCACCCGCGTCCCTGACCCTAGTATGCAGATTCAAACCCAGACTTCTAAGCAATGCACCAGAATACTGAACAGTTTGTTGAAGGCAAACACCCAGTAGCATCTTTTAATCTTTTACCTATGTGTGATGCTTCAGATTTGATATGCTTGCAATGCTGGACGATTTCAGAAGACATTAACTCTTCCAATTGGTTTAACACAAAGTGGCGCTCTCTAGATGGTGTGGACTCCAAAACCCATCAGCACCAGCAGCAGAGCCAATGGTCAGAAGATGCTAGGAGCTGTAATCCAAAAACATCTGTAATACATTGGCTACCTTTGGTTTTGTGCAATTGAAGAACCATAATAAAGTCATTCAACCACCACTGAGTTTTACTGATGCATTCTGTTACTTTTCTTTTACATTATGTATTCCTTGGGTATAAAGCCAAATTTTGTTTCACTGAATAGCATCAGATCCAGAGGAGCAGGCGAGGGTGGGGGAGAAGACACAAGAATTCGAGAGTTGCTCTGTTAAGTCTTTTCTGCTACAGGGCAGTGAGTGAACTTTGAGATCTCATTAAATGTTCGTAAAATGGTGGTAACATTTTGAGATATTTCTTCTTCTTTTTAAAAAACCCTTGTGGTGGTAGAGACAGGCTGCTGTGGAACTGAACCATAATTAAATTTTATCAGGAAGTTTGAAATGATTCAGAGATGCATATATCAGTATAGTATGTGTGATAACCTGACTAGCAGAGCAAACAAACATATGCGCTGGTAGCTAAAAAGGGGGGCAAAGGAGACCAAAAGTATGTCACATCTCCTAAATTACTAAAATGCCCTTGACACTGCTTCTGGGAGCATTGGTAAAGCATTGGCTCTGGAGTTTAGCTGCTGTAAGCTGGGAGCTGTGGTCCAACAATGAGTTTAAGCAAGATAAGAGCCCCATGGAGATATAGCCTCTTTTGAATCACAAAACCATGCAATGGTATAATAACAGAGCTGGCAGAACCTTCTGTCCCAGTGTTCCTCAACCTTGGGTACCCAGATGTTGCCAGATTACACCTCCCATTATTCCTGGGCATTGGCTAAAGTGACTGGGAATGATGAGTCGTGGTCCAACAACATCTGGGGATCCAAGGCTGAACAACACTGACCCCGTCCTATCTATCTTTTCTGCTGGAATAAACCACGTTGAAGGGTTTGTACTAGGATGAGATAGGAGAGGCAGCTCTCTGGTGCATGAAATGTTAAGTGGGTGGAAGTGAGTTGAACAGAGCTCAGAATGACTATCAGGGTGATAGGTGGGAATTTTAGTCAGTTCATGACTGGGAGAGGGAGAGGGGAGAGGATAGACAGGGTTGGCTGGGTGGGAATGGGTTTAGGAGATTACTCATTCTAATTGCATCCATCCCAGACTTCAGTTTTGTATGAATTTGTTTTCATTGTCCCTCAAATAAACACTCTGCCTCTTGTGAACCTTGGGTAACTGTTGGTGAAAGCCACACTACCCAACATGGTGGGATTAGCACAGTAAAATTGGATTCAAATTACAAGGAAGGAGATCCCAACTAAACGTTAGGGAGAACTATCTGACAGTAAGAGCTGTTCAACAGTGGAATGGACTCCATCGGAAGGCTGTGGACTTTCTTTCATTGGAGGTTTTTAAACAGAGGTTGGATAGTCATCTGCCAGGGGTTCTTTAGCTGTGATTCCTGATTCCACCGCACATCTCGGTCCTTACTAACATTTCTAAATTCCAATCCTGTTCTAAAGTCAATGTCACAACAGTCAGGGTGAAATAAATATGCTAATTCTCTGACTGCATAGATGGGGATGCCAGATTGGACACCCAACACCCAAATCTTGTGATGATGGCTAAAAGGAAGCAAAATTCCCTCAGGTGAACATGAGTTGGACACAATTATACAGAACTGGTCTTCCAGGGAGAAGACTCCCTGGAAAAGACCCTGATGTTGGGAAAGATTGAGGGCACAAGGAGAAGGGGATGACAGAGGACGAGATGGTTGGACAGTGTTCTCGAAGCTACTAACATGAATGAGTTTGACCAAACTGCAGGAGGCAGTGGAAGACAGGAGTGCCTGGCATGCTCTGGTCCATGGGGTCACAAAGAGTCGGACACGACTAAATGACTAAACAACAACAAATACAGAATAGAAAGACCAGGGGTGACTAATCTGTGACTCTCTAGATATTGTTGGACTCCAAACAACACAAGCAGTGGTTAGGGATAATGGGAGCTGTAGTCTAAAAAGGTCTGAAGTGGGGCCACAGGTTAACCACCACTGAACTACCCTATGCAAATTAAACAGGTTAGCTGGAGTTTATGAAATCAAATGACCAATCCCATCTATTAGGTGGCTAAAATAAATGGTAGGTTCAAACTTCAGTCATTGAATTGTAGTGATAGGCATTCTGTTCCAGTTGCATAGTAAAGCAAATGGAGCAAAAGCAGGTAAATGGTGTGTGTGTGGGGGGGGGGGAGATTTTTCTCTGCATCCATGAGGTCTAGAAACCTGAGCATTTTAAATATGAAAACTGGAAATGACAGGAATCCCGGTGATCTCTCAGAGGGAAGTGCCACATTTCATTCTAGGACGAGAGTCACCGCGGGGGCAAATGTTCTGTTCAGAGAATTCGGAATTTCTTTTTGCAGATTTTGGCTTTTGACGAGGCAGAATTCCCAAGACAATGGATGCTCCACCTTGGGCATAATAATTATTTCTAATCATCTTCCCCATGGGTCATGTTGATTTGCACTTTATCCATGTCGAATGCATTCCCTATAAATATTAATCAGAGCTCTTCTGCTCCTGTGCTGCTGCTGCTGGTCTGCTCAGAACTGAGGCAGAGTTTTATAGTGCCTTTCATGCATTCTGATGAAGGGACAGACATGCCTCGTACCTGCTTGTGGGGTTGAGTTTTGTTTTCTGTTTCTGCTGGCTCTTTGACGATGCCTGCCACATCTACTGACATTCTAAGCATCCAGGATACTGCAGCTGCTAAAAATCTGACATGACAAGCTCGGATGTGGCGTGATGCAGCCTGACGTTGGGTGGGATGATTCAGAGAAAGGTAACAACTTGAGAAAGTTCTGATGAGACGTTTCTCATTTCTGATCTTAAAGGAGTGGGTTGGAGGGAAGGAACCTTGTGAGCCCATGAGGAAGGTTGTTGTAATGTCATTAAATTCTTCTCTATACCAGCTCCTCAGATTAGAAGGAGGTTCTCATTTATCACCAGCCATTTTCAACTCTTTGCTCTTGCTTACATAGGAACATAGGAACACACCTTAGTCACACCACTGGTCCATCTAGTTCAGTATTGTCTAATCTGACTGGCAGCAACTCTCCAGGGTTTCTGGCAGGGGTCTCTCCTAGCTGGGGATTGAACCTCGAACCTCTCACATGCAAAACAAATGCACTGGGCTATGAACCTCCCTCTCTTCCTGTTGCTCTTGGGACAACAACCTCTCCACTCTCCAATTTATTTATTTTTACAAATTCAAGGGTGCTTCCACATCCTCCTTCTCTGTCTTTTGCACAATAAATGTGTCGCAGGCACCACTCTCTTTGATATATGCCCAAGATTCAAAATGCCAGGATTCAGTTTAGAGTTGGTTTAATTTGCCTATGGGATAAATTTCTGTTTGAGTTGTGAGGCCCCAAATTCAAATCTTACCTCAACCATGGACTTATTGTAGCCTTAGACAAGCTGTGATGATACTGGCCTACCTTACAGGGTGGTTATTAGGATTACTGAGATAACGTACATACAAAGGTCTTTCCACTCTCCAAAGAGACCTATTGAAGGATGCCATCTTTCTCTGTGGCATCTGCATATTGTTCTCTTCTGTGGTTTGCTGTGCACATCAACCTCTGGGTTTTACTTGTATTGCTTGTTTTAAAAAAATGAATATAAATGTTTAAGAGAGAGAGAGAGAGAGAGAGAGAGAGAGAGAGAGAGAGAGAGAGAGAGAGCTGTAAAAATGGCAAGTGTTGTCCCAGTGAAGGGACATAAGTCAGAGTACATATGCTGCACTGAATCTTGCAGGTTCAATCTCCAGGCAGGGCAGGGAAAGACCTTAGAAAGACCTTCTTGAAACCTTAGAAAGTTGCTGCTAGTCTCAACAGTCTGACTCAGCTTCCTATGTATGATGTCTATATGATGTCTTCCCTCAAAAAAGTACTTCTGTTGTGGAGGTAATGCTTTTGTTTTTCTTTTAGCAATCAAACTCAATATTGTGCCACTGGGAAAACAGGATTCTTCGATCCTTCCCTATTGTAAGCAAGGGGACAAATCTGTTTCTAAGTCTCATAGGTTGCTGTTGGAAGATGAATTGTGACAGTAGTCATTTCCAGTTCATTATCTCAACCAAATGCCATAACCACCATTGTCTGTGTTTTCACTGACTATGAGCTACAAACCCGTCTTTTCTCTACCATTTTGTGAAAGGCTTCTTTCAATTCCTTCTCGAAGGCTCTGCGTCCTTAAGGACCAGAGCCGTCTTTTCCATAGGGCTTAGTGGTGTGTCGCGCCAGGGTGCCGGCCTCTCAGGGGCGCAACAGTGAGTGGGGGAGCTGAGCGGCTTTGCTGGTGGCCTCCCCTTTCCCTGCATGCCCACCAGCTGCGCCCCGCCAACCATAAGGCTGGCAGGTGTGTAGCTTCCTTCCCAAGCCTCTGTGGGTGTCGCTCTCCTCCCGAGGAGGCTTGGGAGGGAAGCTGTGCTCTCCTCCTGTGGAGGCTTGGGAGGGGCGCAACTTCACTCCCAAGCCTCTGCGAGGATCGCTCTCCCGCAGCGGCAAGGGGGAGAGTTGCGCCCCCCCCCAGATGGCTGGCAGTGCACAGCTACAGCCACCCCAACACGATCCGTGGTAATTTGGGGGCGCTGGGCGGATATTTGTACCCCAACGCCACATCTGCTAAAGACGGCCCTGTTAAGGACAGTAGTTCTTCATGCCCCGCCCACTACTTTGTCGGCATGAAGGACATATGTCCCACCTGTGTCGCTTCACAACCTATCTGCATGAAGGATGAAAGGTCTTGACCTGCCATATACGAAATATTTAACTGGAATGAAGCTTCCGCCTTGATATTTGCCAAATTACAGTGCTCTGTGGATGTGACAAGTGCTCAAATTGTGAGGGAAATGGTGTGTGTGATTAATGAAATCCATAAGCTCTACTCCAACTCCCCTCAATTTTAGCCAAATTATACTCCCACCCTGTAACCTTTTAAAAAGAGTCGCTATAAAAGGTGAGGAGGGGCAGCTGCTCCTACCCACAGTCTTATCATTCAAGTGCTGACCCTCCTCCTCTTACCTGAACAGTTTTAAGTCTGTTACTTCTGGGGGAGGGCTGTGGCTGAGTGGTAAAACATCTGCTCCACAGGAAGGCTTAGGTTCAATCCTTAGCATCCCATTACGATTGGGGATGGTCCTTGCCTAAAACCCTGGGGGAGGAAAACCAGAGTTGGAGGTAGCAAATACTAGTTGCTGGAAACCGCAGAAGGGGAGAGTATTTTTGTGCTTTTGGGTTTTCAACAGGCATCTGGTTGGCCACTGTGAGAACAGGATGCAGGGCTAGGTGGGGCTTGATCCAGCAGGGCTGTTGTGGGCCAGGAGTCAGCTTTGCCTGCTGAACAGCAGCCTGAAGGGGGGGAGGTGGAGTGACTCCAGCTGCAGCTGACCAGCCTTCGAGGACACAGAGGAGAAGGTGCTGATGAGAACCAGCTGGCTTCATGGTCGGAGGAAGGGGGTGCGGTAGGGGTGGGTCGTCCTGGGTGTCACCACTGAGGGGGGGGATGACAAAATGCCATGCGGCACTCACTGTGGGGCCTGCAGTGCACCTGAGCCACTGGTCTCTCCTGGGAGTGACGCGGTGTCTTGGGTGCCCACAGGCTCTGCGCTGCCCCAAACGGTCCGCCTGCCGCTTCCCCCTCAGCTGTAGGGCAGCTGAGTGGAGGCAGGCAGACTCCTTGGAGGCCCCATGGAGCGTCCTGCCCCGGCTGGCCCCACCCCATGGGTGGCTGGCCTTGCCCCTGGGCGCAGGGCACGTGCGCCACTCCAGATGCCCGATCGCCTTGCTCCGCAGCTGGCTGGCTTCAGCCTTCTTAAGCAGCACTTCCAGCAGCAGTCAGATGCTGGAAACAACCTTGAGCATTCCTGCTCCAACCTTGCTGCTTCCTGCTTGTCTTGACCCCTGATGCCATGATCAGCAGATTCCCTGACCCCTGGATTGCCTGACCCTAGGACTGGACCTGACTTCGGATGCTGACTCTGCCTCCAGGGAAATACACCTCAGAGACTCTTCTGGTTGGCTGGCCTCCCACTCTACTGAGTGCAGCTCAGCAATGAGACTATGAAAAGGGCTCTTCTTATGTTCTTATTGGGGGAGTGGCACTGCCAGTCAGTGCAGGCAATGCAGAGCTTGATGGACTAACGGTCTGACTCGGGCAGCTTCCCACGTACCTTCCTTCCCCCGTAAAGGAGACACAGCATCATCCTTTATTTCTATAATCAGGCAAGCTCTGGCGACAAACAGGCATTTAGTCTGACATACTGATCAACTGAATTGACAGCGGTAGTAGCGTCCGTACTGGTAGCATGTTGTCCTTGCCCATGGAGACAAGAGGCGGAGGGAACAAAACCGCTCCCGCTGGCAGTGTTTAAAATGCCGGCTGGAGTTACTGCTGGCTTGATGGCGACGGATGGCAGCGACAGGAGCAGACCAGTCTGTAGGGAATAAAGCAGGCCTTTGCCATCGCTGCTGTGGCTCACGTGGAACAATAATGTGTTCTGACTGTTGTCGAGGCCTAAGAAGTAATTTTTTTTATCAAGTAGTGTTTCTGCTGGCAGAGGGGTCTAGTGGAGAGATGGGATGGAAGGAGTGAATGTCAAGGATCCAGATATTATTATTATTATTATTATTATTATTATTTACATTTATTATTAAAAACAACCTTGTTCAGAATAGCTTCACAAATGAAGAAGGGAGGAAATAAACACACCAATTCAAAAAATTCTCCTGCTGGAAAACAGCATCAGGAAGAGGGAACTGTTGGGATTTCCCTGAAGCATCTGGTTGGTCTCTGTGGGAAATCAGATGCTGGATTCGATAGGTCTTTGGTATCATCCAGCATAACTCTTCTTAGGTTCTTTGAAGTATTATATTTAAAGTATTATATGGGGCCAACAAGAATAAGGCCCCATTCACATCGTGCATTTAAAGCACTATGATGCCACTTTAAACAGTCATGGCTTTTCCCAAATTCTGGGAGCTGTAGTTTCTTAAGGGCGCTGAGAGTTGGTAGGTGAATCATATTCCCTTCCCCAGTTCCCCGAATGCTATAACAATCCCTCTTCACAGGGAATTCTGGGAATTGAAGCTCTGGAAGGGGAACAGGGGTCTCTTAACGACTCTCAGCACCCTTAAGAAACTACAACTCCCAAAATGGTTCAGGGGGGGCCATGACTGTTTAAAGTGGTACCATAGTGCTTTAAATGTGTGTTGTGAATATGGCCAAATTTAACGAAATTCATTACAGGCATAGATTTACACCAGCAGCCCTGATGGCAGAAAAATGGGCACCGTTCATAATATAATGGAACACAAATTGTATCTTTAGTGTGATTGATAGAAATACTCTGGTAGCAGTTAGATATCAATAAAGCTCATAGGAGAACAGGCAGCTTGAAAGAGCTATACTTTCAGCCTGGAAGAATAAATACCCACTGTCTGTTACACAGTGGTCTGTCCTAGCGAAGTTTGAATATATTACATATACACATCAATTTAGTGTAGATACCTCTTTGGATATCCAGAGGGCTGGTCTTAACTGATGTTTAATTTGAGATTTTTGTACTGATAGCCACTGTATCTATAATATGAACTGATTGTGGTCTATTATTATTAGCAATAATAGGTAAAGGGACCCCTGACCGTTAGGTCCAGTCACGGACGACTCTGGGGTTGCGGTGCTCATCTCGCTTTACTGGCCGAGGGAGGCAGCTTGCAGGTCATGTGGCCAGCATGACTAAACTGCTTCTGGCGAACCAGAGCAGCGCACGGAAACGCCGTTTACCTTCCCGCCGGAGCGGTTCCTATTTATCTACTTGCACTTTGACGTGCTTTCGAACTGCTAGGTTGGCAGGAGCTGGGACCGAGCAACGGGAGCTCACCCCATCGCAGGGATTCGAACCACCGACCTTCTGATTGGCAAGCCCTAGGCTCTGTGGTTTAGACCACAGTGTCACCCGTGTCCCTTACCAATAATATGATGTATCATTTCCCCTGCTCTTCTCTTCCTCTTTTTCCTTTAATTTTTATTTCGTCTCCCCTCCCCCCTTTTGCTTCTTGTTAAATTTGCTGATAAAAAAATTGACAAAACAAAAGGAGTGAAAGGAGTTCTGGATTTGCTCTGCCAGAGATCTGCACAGTGCCTCCCCCCCCCCCGCGCTGCCTCCCCCCATTCCTGCTAGTAAGCTGCAGTGGCACTGGAGTCGGGTGGCCAGGTGCTCAGCATCGCTCCTCCCCATTGGCCGCTCCTGCCTGTGGAATGGCCAACATGGACTTCTGTGAGTGGCTTACAAGAGGAGTGTTCAGAATGCTCAACTAACGGTCCTCAAAAAGAGGTTTGCGCCCGACTCTCACCATAAAGTGTTACGTTCTTCAGCGACATGACAAGGAAGTGAACTTGCTAGATCTGGCAATACAGAATCAGTCAGCGGTAATTTGGAGATGAAGTTGTTATCTTCGGCTGCTCCGTTCAAATTAATTTTCCACATTTGCTGTCAACAAAAGTGGAGTGACAGTCCTTGGGATGCTTTCAAAATAATTAGCACCATCACACAAAAGACAATATAAATCACGGGGGCGGGGGTGGGAATAAATAAATAAAGCGAAACCGCAGACACGTTGTGCAACTCGTGTGCCTTCTAAGGTATAAATAGTCCGGCTGGAGGATCTTTCATGCCAAAAACACGGTTCTTCAAAGAGGACATTACATTAATTGGATGTGTCAGCTCTTCTGTGAGCCATCATTGAGAGTGCGAACCTTCAGATCACGGGGTTGAATATGTTACACACCACAATGTGAGATAGCTCTTATTAGGGAAGAGTGAGCTATGAACAGGACTTAATGCCGGCAGTTTTTGTCCAGTGAAGTGGTCTTATCAGTGGTGGATGGAGCAATCCAAGCACAAACTGGTTTACAACTGACTGTTATAAATGTGACCATGGGAGATGTGTTGACAGGCGTTTAAACTAGTACGCCCAGGACTCTTTGGTTATGTAAAGTGGACTTATCTTCTCAGGAGCGTCTCCACCCCCATCATTCAGTCCGGACATTGAGGTCCTCCTCCGAGGGCCTTCTGGTGGTTCCCTCACTGCGAGAAGTGAAGTTATAGGGAACCAGGCAGAGGACCTTCTCGGTAGTGGCACCTGCCCTGTGGAACACTCTCCCATCACATGTGAAGGAGAAAAATAACTATACAACTTTTAGAAGACAACTGAAGGCAGACCTGTATAGGGAGGTTTCTTAATGTTTGGTGTTCTATTATTTTTATTATCTGTTGGAAGCTCCCCAGAGTGGCTGGGGCAGCCTAGACAGATAGGCCGGGTACAAATACTACTACTGCTACTGCTGCTGCTACTACTACTACTATTAAACTGAAGTGCAGGTATTTGCATTTGCTCATATTGTTTGGTAGCTAACATGATAAACCACAGAGCCTAGGGCTTGCTGATCAGAAGGTCAGCGGTTCGAATCCCTGCGATGGGGTGAGCTCCCGTTGCTCGGTCCCAGCTCCTGCCCACCTAGCAGTTCGAAAGCACGTCAAAGTGCAAGTAGATAAATAGGAACCGCTCTGGCGGGAAGGTAAACGGCATTTCTGTGTGCTGCTCTGGTTCGCCAGAAGCGGCTTTGTCATGCTGGCCACATGACCTGGAAGCTGTACGCCGGCTCTCGGTCTATAGAGCGAGATGAGCGCCGCAACCCCAGAGCCGGTCACGACTGGACCTAATGGTCAGGAGTCCCTTTACCTTTTTATTCCATTTACATTCCTCACTTTCTTCCTTTGTTTCCTGCTCTGTCAAAATTTAGATTGTAAGTGTCTCTCGGCAGGGACCTTTTAACATCAATATCTGTCTAAAGAATTTTACCTGCTTAAGAATAATCAAAGGTGCAGCCCTAGGACCTGTTTCCTGGATCAAATCTCAACGGTCTTTTGCCCAGCTCAGTTCCATGCTGCTGGGAAATGCCACTCCATGAGTACTCGATGCTCCCAATTTCTTTCCCAGATACGATTCAGGTGATCTGTGTTTTCTGTTTTTCCCTTCTTGGGTATAGCCACCATGTAGGCACTGTCTGAAATGGCCTCCAGGCTCGGTCTTTCCCACCAGCTCAGGGGAAAAGGAAAAGCAGCTTTTGACACATGGCTGAACTGCCTAGCAATGATAGCTGCCATAACACACTCCCCGTCTTGTGGAGATCCAGAGAGAGGGATACGGGAAAGCCACAGGAAAAATAGCAGAATATAACATCTGGCAACTAGGTGGTGCTGAAAATCTACCGATGGGTAAAAAAATGCAAAAGTTGGGGGGAAAGAAGAAAAACATTTGCACAATAGCGAGGTACTGAATTGGTCAGCGAATTCTGTCCCAGAAGTGTGAGGCCAAAGCCATTTGCTACAAGCAGCTGTTAGCACCTCAAAGATCCTTGATCTATATGAACAACCTTTGAGCAGAATTGGGGCTCTGGTTTTGCTATTCATCCTCCTCATTTTGTGCAGCAGTATTAGGTTTCCTTTGTGTAATTTTCTGTGGACTAGCAACTGCCCGGTGCCTAACATGGCTTGCTTTGTTTCGGCAGGTCTGAGCATGTCTCAAAATAAACTATATCAAATCAGAAGACTTTCCTCAGTCAGTTAGTTAAGCTGGGCAGTGGTGGACCCACATTTTGGGGGCTCTGAAGCTTCAACTGTTATGGGGGCCCCTAGATAGAAACTAGGTCTAGGTAACCACTGTTATCTTCTTCAATGGGGTTGTTCCACAACAGATCACCATACCTTTACAACATCTGTGCTTGTGACCATGAAACTTTGGTTTTGTTGAAATAGAATAATAATAATAATAATAATAATAATAATAATAATAGTTTTGAGTTGTGTGACTCAAATTGGGTCTACTACACCCCACATTTTTAAGCAGTGCTTCTGGGGTTCCTTCAGGATTAGGGGCCCTGAAGCATCATAGTAGATTCTCCCCTGAAGTTGAGCCTTCACAAAGTGGCTTATACTAACTTATTGAATACAAATTCCTTAATTTGTAGGTAGTTATAGTTTGCCCTTCACCACGAGGTCCTGGGGCTGGTTGCAACTTAACCATGTAACATCTTTCACTCCCAAATGTCATTCAAAACAGGTGGTCAGATCATGACACCTGTTGAATGTGGCCGCCAGTCTCACAGGAGGGAGGAGGGACCACCCTCCTTTATCTGTTTGCCTCTTCCCAATTAAAAACAGCCCCTCTCTGCGCCCTACTTTATCTGTGACTGAGGGAAACCGGGGTTTAAAATAGAACAACCATCAAGCAGGTCTGTTGCTGTCCCAAGTAGTGTGAACCCAGGGCCATAGCTAGGGGGTGGCGAGGAAGGCCTCCACCAGCGGTGCAGATTGAGGGGGGCGGGCGGGCGCAAAATCGGCTAAAAAAAAAAAGTCCATAAATATGTCTATAAATAAAAGTATTGATTATTGCACAATCTGGACGGTTCTGCCAGGAGTGCAAGATCACCTAGCTAAGGCTCTGTGTGAGCCTCTGACTGCGCGCAACTAAGCAAAAAAAAAAAGTGTTAAAAAAAAGAAATAAATAAAAATCAGGAAGGATTCCTGGCACTTCTTGGCCTGAAAATCCTTCAGAACTACCAAGAAAGCAAGGGTGCAGGGATAGACCCTTCCAGTTCCGAAAACTACTCTGCCACTTAAATAAATAATATATATTGAGGGTTGCCAGCTTAGTGCCCATGATACCCTGTTGCCCAGAGGTGCCAAGAAAGGCCTTTGTGGGTACCAGCAGATCCTGGGTTAGTGATCTCTGAGTTAGTCTGTTGGACTTCAACCGGGGTTCAAACCCTTGTCACGAATCTCACTTGGTGACCTTGGGCCTGTTGCTGTCTCCCAGCCTAACCTGCCTCACAGGGTTGTTCTAAGTATAAAATAGGGAAGCAGATATCTTCCAAGTGTCCTGGGGGGGGGGGGAAGGACGTTGTGTTTCTTTGTGTGAGATCGCGGCAGACATTTTTGGTGCCGTGATCTCGCGCTGCTCTCTCACTCTGAAAAAAGGACTTGGGGGGGGGGGGAGGAGGTTGAGAGTAAGGTGAGGGTCACATCACATGACTCACCCAGAGCACATCCTGAAAGACGCATGCCCCCAATTTTGGGTCTAAACAAGTTCGATGATATGAAACCATGTAGGCCACCTTGAATGTCTTGGACGTATGGAATAAATAAGATAACGTAACATATAATGATAGTTGAAAAAAGCAAGCAAGCAAGGCAGGTATATGTATATATAACAGATCATGAAGGAACATGTTAGGCTTAATTTGCTAATGGCTGTTTTAATAAGTATTTATAGAACAGGAGTCCATAGATTATAGTGTAATTATTTCTTTATTGAAAAGTGATGGAAGGTTAGAGCTTTCTACTCACAATGTAACAGTATATAATTGCCCCAGAATATAAACAAATCAACCTTGGGAGTGGAAACTTTATCCAAAGCCTAAACAGTTGCATGTTTTAGAAGATGTCATACCTGTTAATCAAAAATAAATAAATTCATTTCGCAACACACAGTGAATGGCAAAGTTATTTGAATGGTACAAGCAATGCAGAAAGAAATTCTGCCCATTGGAGAATGTATATTTAGTATTTAAGTTTGAGAGGTGCATGTCTAACCAAACTATAGAAAAGAAGCTTAACAAATATAGCTTCATTGATCAAAACTAAGCAAAGCTTTAAGGAAGTACACAGAATGAAAGTGCCCCATCCTCTCCTCTCCACAGTAGCCCCATGTGCTCCCTGAGAAGCCTTGTGGGCTCGCCTAAATAATATGGAATTGGGTACCAATGGCTGCTGAGAGAGGGAGGAATCACTCAGAATTGGACTTGAATCCTAAGAAAAGTTAAGGAAGCTCATGGGGAAAAAATTCTTCTGCCTCCCTCCTTTCCCTGTGCCATATCCCATGTTGCTCAGGGGGAGCCATGATCCTCCAGAGTGATTTTTCAGGGATCAAGTGGGGAGGAGGGGATTGTGCATGCTTTTCCATCTGATTATCCTGGATGCTGTGTTCCCGGCCGGCACAAGACATTTCGGTACCTGAGGCGAACCACAAAATGGCAAACCAGCCAGGGAAGAAGGGGTGAGTGAAGATCTACAAGGGTGGGAGAAGAATAGCAGCATCTCCTATTCACCAAGAAGCAGCATTTGGGGGAGGGGCGCCAAGGAGGAGGTGGCAGATTTGGCCTCCAAGTGTCAGGGACCATGCTGAGGAGGGCTGCACTGAGGAAGAATGGTGGGGGCCACCCACTCCTCCTGATCCTGATCCTGAATCTTCCCAGGAGCAGGAGGACAGTATAGATTTGGAACAGTGGTTTGCAGAGGGGCATAGTTCAGAAGGCAGAAGCTGGGAAATAAGGGATAGGGAACAGCTAGCAGAAGAAACACTAGAAGAGAGAGAATTAACAGATTCATAGTCTCCGGATAGTATCCACCCCACTCCTCCAAAGACACGGAGAGCTCAGAATGTGTCAGAACAGAAAGCACAGAGGTTACAAACTCAGATTACAGGACCAGATTTAGGTTTGATGAGGCCCTAAGCTACTGAAGGTAATGGGGCCCTTTATATGTCCAGCTGTGTCAACAACAAATTGTCGCTGTTTTTTGTCTTGAATATATGCTATATGGTAATTTATGGACCTAACTGGTATCTATAGCCATTTGCACATAACAAAATATGTATTTTATCAAAGTAATTGATATAGAAATGAGAAACCAGTGATATTTTAGGTAGCAGGCTAGCAAGTGGGGCCCATTACTTACATCATAGGAGCCTGCACAACACAAAACTCTGTTGCTGTATGTAGGTTTTATTTGTTTTTTATCTTATATTTTGGAAATGTACATCCAGTTTTTTTTCCCTTTACATTTTTTGGGGGCCCCCAAGAGAGTGGGGCCCTAAGCTACAGCTTGTTTAGCTTATACGTAAATCCGGCACTGCGTAGGAGTGATGTAGATTAATAGGGACAGAGTGGGGAGTGTCCTTAATTGGGAGCACCGCCATTCTGGTTAGATGCTTTATTCCCTTTTGTTTGATCTGCTCATTTACAGCCACGGAGGAGGAAGCCAATTCCCCGAAGCCTGACACCAGGGCATGCAAAACAGCAGGCGATGCATTATTTGGAAGCCAGATCTGCTGCCCCTGTGGACCCTGCTGCTTGAGGCGGTCTCCTCACCTTGCCTCGTGGATGGGTCAGCCCTGGCTGTGTTACCTGTGAGGAGACCATCAGACTAGGTGTGCAAGCCTATGTGTGCGAGGAGCTTCAGGCTTGAGGTGTGGTTCTTGCTGAAAACATAGACAGCGACTAACAACCCCCATGCAACGCTTGGGGTTTGTGTGCGGAAGGGCAGTTCATGCGACTTTGCCCATCAGGTTAATCCCACAATCCCTTCTGGCCCCGCAGAAAATGCTGTTCACTGAGTCATGCTGACATAACACTTATGTTATTGATGTAATTCCCCCTCCTCCCCGCCTTCCCCAAATGTTCTCTGGCCTAATCACTTTCTTAAATTCCACAAACACAATCTCTGTGCTGTGATCAATTATTTAACAGAAAATGATGCATTGAGGTAGAAACTAAATACCATTTAATATGCTCCAGGAATTCTAATTAAGAGGTATCACTGTACTGCTAATGAAAACTTTTAACTTTCCTCTGCTTTCAAGTCTTATTTGAATGCAGATAAGCCAATGTCCATAGACTTCCTTTTAAGAACGGGGCATTATTTTGTCATTTTTAATAGGATCCTTCTTCCTATTTTGCTGACAGTTTTGTCCTTGCCCCTGTATTTGTCCCCCCCCCTCTCCCTTTGCAAATGACTCCCATTCCTGGGTTGTTTGTTCAGTGTCAAGAAGGTTGTTAAACAAACTGAGCACAGCCCTTAAACTAATCAACGAGAAGTGACACCCGAGATCGGGAACAGTTCAATATTTAAGAAGTTACTCTCCAAACTGATCCGACAATGTAACGTGTTTGGGTGGCTGCGTGTGTGTGGTGGTCTAGTAAACTGAAATACCAAGAGCTAGTCGAATTTGACAAATAAATGGCAGTAGAAGAAGCAGCAGCGTGATTTTGTCTGCCCACACTTGTGTTCTAACTTCTGAAGATGTCTTTTGGGAAGCACAGATCATAACTGCGAATGTTACTTATGACCAGAGAACTGGAGACCAGGGTTTGAATTGCTACTTGGCCATGAAGCTCATTGGGTGACCTTGGGCCAGTCATCCTCTCTTAGTCTAACCTGCCTCACAGGGTTGTTGTGAGGATAAAATATGGCAGAAAGGGCGGCAGAACCATGTGTGTTACCTTGAGCTCTTTGGGTGTGTGTGTGTGGCCGGTGTGAGGTAAATGCGATTAAACAAACAGTAAGTACAAATCACACATGGTTCTGCTTTCCCTGCGTCTTTGTAACCTATTAGAAGCTAACTCTTAGGCCCACTTGTCAGGGAGCCGTGATTGTCTGCACCTGAGAGCCAGTGTGGTGTAGTGGTTAAGAGGGGTAGATTCGTAATCTGGTGAACCGGGTTTGTGTCTCCGCTCCTCCACATGCAGCTGCTGGGTGACCTTGGGCTAGTTACACTTCTCTGAAGTCTCTCAGCCCCACTCACCTCACAGAGTGTTTGTTGTGGGGGAGGAAGGGAAAGGAGAATGTTAGCCGCTTTGAGACTCCTTTGGGTAGTGATAAAGCGGGATATCAAATCCAGACTCTTCTTCTCCTTAAATATGCACAGGGCAAACAGTTTGCCTCTGTATAACAGTATGGAATACCTCCAAATTTCAAAGAAAATGCAAGCTGCAAACAATAGGCCTCTTTGGCAGGCCAAGGAAAAGGGCCAAGAAGGACTTGGCCACAAATGCAGCCCAGGCTTCTGGTCGACTCAAAAGCTTGCTTGATATTTTAGAAAAGTTGATGGAACACGCTGAAATGGCGAAGTTAACTGAGAGACTCAAAGATAAGGACAACAATGACTTCAAAAAAGATTGAGGACCTTTTATGATGTATATACAGAAACAATGCATTAAAATGAACTCACTGGCAGGATTCAAGTAATATACTTACAATGGACAAACATAAATAGAAAATATAAATATGAGGTTAAAATGTTAAGAACAGACAAGGTACAACTTTAATTTTAGTACATTAGGCATATAAAATTATAAGCAGAAGAAATAAATATGCTATAAACCAGAAAGGGAAGTTGGGGGTGGGGAGGTTAATTGAAAATGTAAAATGTAATTTGAATTTTTGATTATGCTAAAACTTGGTGTAAAAAGCTTGCTTGATATTTTGTGACATTTTTGATTGGGGCATGACAAAGCGATTGGGAGATTTTTCAGAATGAAAGGCATTTTCACCCTTAGCCATGCATGCTCACCTGTAACCTACCTCTTCCTCTTCTTAGCTTATTAATAGGTTTCCCTTCTGAGAAATGCATGCAGAGGATTGGAAAATAGCTCCCACAGAGGCTTACTTGGCCCCGCTCTACTAAACCAGTGTTTTAAAGCCATCCAAGGTCACGGCCATTATCTCCTCTTGTGGCAATGAATTCTCTAAGTCCATTATGCATTGAGTGAAAAGTCTCTTGTCCTGTGCCGTAACTAACCATAACTGCACCCAGTGCAATGTGTATGTTGCTGGGTTGCCCCAGTATTGCTATTTGTATAAACAAACCGACAAAGAATGTAATTTGCAGGACTGTCTTATTCCTTTATTGGTAATCATAATATTCACAAACTCATAAAATACACATACCGGTACAACATGTTGGAAATCATAACTTCTATTTAACTGGTAAGAGGGATTGATTGTTAAATCACTCTGGAAATGGTAGCTTTGTAAGGGAAATGGGGGTTTCCAAACAACTCTCAGTTCTCTTAACTAACTACAGTTCCCAAGTATTCTTTAAAATACCACTTTAGATGTACAGTGCAGATGAGGCCTTGACTATGTGTGCATTAAGATTAAAAAAATCAGGAGGAAAAATTAACCAAAACATAATAATAATCAGCTTTTATCCTTATTTTCTTTGAATCAAGCGTTTCATTTTAAATTTAGCAGACTTTTTATTTTTCAAAAATAGCCTCTCCTTTTAATTAGGAGAGATACTTAATTGGGTCGATAGGCCCATCCATGAAAAGTGTCATAATTAAAAGAATTCTCCCAGCCTGGCTCGATAAATGACAATCTAACGATGAAGCGAAAACCAAAGAAAAACGTTGAAGAGCTACTAAGATGAGCAGTTTAAAGGGAGAATTGAAATGATGATCGGAATGGGAGATTTTCTGATTATCAAACAAAACAAAACAACAGCACAAAAAAATAAGTTGTTGTCTTTAAACATGAGGTGGAATAAGTTCTGCAGCTAACAAACAAAACAGATCTAGTAATACTTTGCTGTAATCCCACACACAAGGGAAAGAGATTACCGGGAGGATGATCCCAAATCTTAATAGAACAAACATTTCTGTTAGCACCCTTCCTCAACTTGGTGCCCACCCTTTTGGACCACAGTTCCCCTCATCCTTGACCACTGGCTGGAGTTGATGGGAGCTGGAGATAATATGCGAGTTAATAACCATTATATTATTGGTCTTGGCTCCTTTTCCTGCTGCCTTGGGACATTCAAAAGGAGATGGACATTTAAAAGTGTTTGAGGAAGAAGAGGTGAAAACCATTAGCAGATCCTCCTTCCGTCTTTTGGTAGAGTCCTCTGGGGACAGGCCATGACTCGGTGATAGAGCATCTTCTCTGCATGCAGAATGTCCCAGGTGGGACTCACTGGCATATTCAGGTAGGACTGGGAGAGACTCCTGCCAGAAACTCTGCAAAGCCACTGCCAGTCAATGCAGACAATACCAGGATATATGGACAAAGGTCTCACTCTGTATAAGGCAGCTTCTGGTGTTCCTATGGGGAAACCATAGGAGCTTTCCTCCTGATGCAGTTAACAGCCAATGGGGCGTTAGATCTGAACCATGGCAGACAGGACGGGGTGGGGGGGTGGACAACGACAATTAAAAACCTCCTCCTGTGTTGTGATTCCGGTTTGGGTCCCTCATTCTTTGTGGCTGCAATTTACTTAATATATAAAATCAAACAGATGCTTATTGTGTTCATGTGGTCCTTCATCTTTAATTTCCCTCGGAAGAGGCAGCCTGCGAAGATTGTGTGCTGCTTTTCTGCATTGTCCAGGACACAGTGCACACATGTGAGGATGGGTGCCATTTAGATTTCCCACCTCTAGTGCCAAAATGTTCCAGGCCTGACTCCTGTCCCCTTTCCTGATCGTTCAAAAGACACTGATGTGAGGTCAGTAAAAGCATGATGCTATTATTAGTTCCTGTGGTACAGTCTGAAGAGTAAAGGCATAGGGAAGTTCCCTACAACAGAAACCTGCCTAAAACAATCGACGGAGGATGACTTTGCAAGCCATGGGGCGTTCAGATACAGTAGAAATAAAAATCACATGTGATACTTAATTGTTTGCAGGATTTGGGGGCAAACTTTGTCTCTTCTTCCCACCATTTATATTTGTGGAAGAACCTGGTATGTTAAGCTTGTCTGTAATGTGCCCTAATTCCTTAATTGCATTTTCCTCTCCAATTGCCGCATTTAAATTTGTAATGATGATTCAGATTTTACATCCTTCAAAATGAAAAGGGCATTTGGTTGACAAAAAAGGGGGGCCCTGCAGTTTAAGAACTTTAAAAAAAGCACTGGATTAATTCTCTGCCTGCAGCTAAACTTGAGAGTTCATCTCCTAATAGGCTGTTTCAAAGCAGTTAAATTTCTCCCTTTTAGACTAACCATACTGTCTGAACAATATTTTATGCCTGTTCTAAACTATAATAGGCTATAGAGACAACTCAGATGTCAAGACTAGATAGTGCTGTCAAAGTAATTTGTCCTGGATAATAGAGAAGGAGCTGACATGACTGAAATATTCTGAAGACAAAATCATTCTTTGAATGAACATTCACTTTCATTTATTGTTTCCATCACATGGCTCCGATGGCTGACAGTCATTTTCCTTTATTTAAAAGATATTGATGTTGGCCTAGTACTATTGGCACATTGTCGGTTGTTTATTGAGTCCACACATGTTGAATTAATGTCGTCAAAGTATTGGGGTTTTAATTGTTTGAACTTCTTTCGCAATAGGGTTGCAAAAAGAACAGCTGGAATTTCAACAGAGATCATTATTTGGATTGAATAATCCAACGTGAACCTCTCAAGCTTGAACAAGCCTGGTAACTTTTACTTCTGTTGGATGTAACACATAACTTTGACGGGAGGTGATGCTAAGTGAACAGAGCCCATTTGTAAACTGAAGTCAGGAATCTGCCTAGCTTAGCAGCTGCCTGAATTGTGCTGCCTCTCGTGTGAAGATTTACACCATGATCTTTGCAAAATCCACACTGGGGGCAAAACTTAGGCCAATCAAAAGTCACAAAATTGTATGCAAGCTTTTGAGTTCTTCCAAACTGCATTTCTCAAGAATCTTATCTTCTGAGAAATTTCAGCTTGAGCCTAATTTGCCTTTTTTGGCTAGCATCTGGACAGCACACTGAGCATGCACACGAGTCCTGAGTTGCATCAACGCCATACATTTAATACATATTTAAAGCGCATGACTCCCCCACTCCCGCAAATCCTGAGAACTGTAGTTTAAGGATGTTGGGAATGGTAGCTCTATAGTGGGTTCCAGTTCCTAGGATTCTTTGGGAAATGGGCTTTACAGTATATAGTGTGGATGTGACTCTTTCCAACTGGAGTGACATATATTGCATCCTATTTGAATCATCTAGTACAGTGATCCCTCGACTTCCGAATGACCCGACTTACGAGTTTTTCGAGTTGCGAGGGATCAAAGTGGCAGCCGCTTCCGAATTTTTTCGACTTCCGATTGGAAGTCGCGGCCGCTTTAGATGCGGTTTCCTCGAGTTCCGAAGGTTTTTTCGACCTACGAATGCATTCTACCAACGCATTCCTATGGGGACTCGAGTTACGGTGATTTCGACTTACGAGGATTCCGTCGGAACAGATTATCTTCGTAAGTCGAGGGTCCACTGTAATTATTTCAAAAATAGCATTTATATGCATCAGTTAGCACGTGTCAGTTTTATGCAACGCTGTGTCCTCCATTGCTCTCTTTTCAAGGTGATGAGTTCCCCATCTTCTGACAATGTGTAAGTGGCCACATAAGCACCTTGAGCACAATTCTTTCTCCTGTACCCTGCACAGACTTGACCTTTCCTCTTGGTCCAGTGAGTAAGATGTGGGCAGGTATGCAGTACTTAAGTGGGGAAGCACTATTCTTTTTGATCCAACACTGCGCTGGCCCTTTGAAGCAGCTTGCTCTAGCGATGGTTCAAAGACACTTCATTCCCTTTGTGATCAAGTTAAGTGGCAAGTATATTAAGCGTATGGGCTCTGGCTTGTTTTTGTTTTTTGTTTAAGGGGAACTTCCTTATATTTTGAGTCATAGGAAAGAATAAAAAGGGAGGGCAGGGGATTAAAAAAGAAGAAGAAGAAGCCCCTATTCTGCCTAGCAAACAGCTGACCTTCCAAAAATGATTCTTGTGGCTGCTAATGGCATTTTAAAGCTTTTAGCAACTTCTATGCAGACAGCAAGTTGAAATGTACTTAAGGGATATAAAAATTCATTTGGCGAATAAGATGCAGTCCAGATTCCGGTCCTGTAAGTTGTCCAAAGATCTGTGTTTAGGCATAAGGCTTTCAGTGGCTTGTTCTGAAGATAAACAGAACACATTAGCAGAAGACAGAAGAGTCTTCAAAGACTCCCTCGTGAGTGTTTCCAAGGGATTTTGAAAGATAGAATGAAGAAAATGACTCCTCTAGTAACATTGCGTTTTGAAAGATAAATATTAGGCAAGTGCCTAATTTTCATCGTTTGCATTTGAGGGGAGTCGTGGGGGAGAGGGAGGGCGCAGCGACACTGTCATCTCTGGCCACTAGGCAGTAAACCAAAGACAAGCCTTCTTCCTCACCTTTTTAATAACTGCGTTGAAAAGGGGGATGCGGCAGGCCAAGTTTGTCATGTCACAGTGCTACAGAGGGGGAAACATCTGTGGCTCCTTCAAATTCCTCTTCTAAATAACCATTAAAGATAAAGGAGCTCTGGCCTCCATAGGCTCTCATCACCTTAGGGCCAAACCAGATGAGACCAAAGCAGATCAGCATGAGCAGGTCTCCTGTCGCTTTCCTCTGTTGTAAAACATGGTGTACGAGGGCCTGATTTGGACCAGGACTGTATGGAGTGGGAAAGTGTGTTTAACAGTTCCTCCCTGCAAATCGACACACACACACACACACACACACACACACACTGCAAAAAAGCTGCCAGTTACCCTTTTAGGAAAAACTTACAGGCACATAAAGCTTGAAGGAAGGTGGTGCAATATTGGGATAGGCTGTCAGGCAATATGATTTTAGGAATGTGGGAAACAGCCTTATGCCAAGTTAAAAGTGAGGGTCCATCTACCGGTAGCTCAGTAATGTATGCACAGGCTGGCAGCTTTTCCCAGCCCTAGAAAGAGATGCCAGGAAAAGAACCTTTTGCATGTCTTTCTAGAGCCAGGATGACCTAAAACTGTCTGAGGTATCCCAGTGCCGGATTTATGTATAGGCTAAGTAGGCTGAAGCCTAGGGCCTCCAAATCAAGGGGGCCTTGCCAGCCTGCATGCTCCCCAGCAGGCAGTCTCCCCTCTCCCAAAATTGCAAACCCAAGACTTCATGCGAGGGCAGGGCAACTCAGGCCCAGCAACTATGAGACTCAGGGCTTGCCACTGGGGCCCAATTTGAAGCAGTGGGGTGTAATGAATTATTTTTTTTGTAGGGCCCCAGTTCACAGCCAAAGTCTGCAAAATCTTATAGATATAAATAAAATCCATCTAGATTGCCCTGGTGCGGAGGCCCCCTTAGGAGCAGCCCACGGGGCCCAATTTGGCCCAATTGCTCCAATTGCCTTAAGGTCAGCCCTGATGAGATTGGGCAGGGGTTGGACTGACAAGCCCTGCCCCTTCTAGGTCCCTGGTGTTACTATTCAGAGTACAGACTCAAGGACTTGTTATGGAAATAAAGGGGGGAGCACTTATTGGAAATCAGTTTTGTCACCTCTCCCACCCCAAACCCTAAGACAATGAGCCCAGCCACTTTTTATTCACAGTCGCATAAGCACTACACTACAGCATGGCCATAAACCTATACGTTCAATGGCTGAAATATACACCCAATATGTAGCAATGGAGATTTATGTTACTACTTTATGAATGAACACTGTGTTTTATGAATGGACTCTGTATTTTGTGAATTAACTAAGAGCCACCAATAGGGAGCTCTAGAATCTGACAGCTAACCAATTGGGTACTACCAAACAGCGACCCCTATTGCTGAAAGCAGGTAACCAGCAGGGAACGCTTCAGCTCAGCCTTTGCACTGTTGACTGAACACCCCCTGCTGTGCAGATAATGGAGAAAACTGGTAAATTGTATCCCTTCTGGCATCCTGGCCAACTCTATTACACTGGCGTAAACCCTGGTGCACCAGAAGCCCAGAATAGCAGCAAATAAAATCCACTCATACGTCAGTGACTGATAAGACTTGTCAACCAGTTCTTCCAAAGTCCTCCTAAATTATAAAGCTCCAAAATACAGGCCAAAAGAAAACAGGTCTGGGAAGAGCGAGACATACAATGGGCACCACCAGTGAAAAGGCCCTGCTTTGTGTAGCTCCTTCCCAGTCATTTGTCACTTGCCCTCCTTCTTGACACGGAATGCTCTCTATTGGAGTCTCCAGGTCCAGTACAAAGACCATAAGAAGGGACAGCAGGGACCTTGAAGTTCCCAACATCTGTTAATTAAGCAAACAAGCACACAGGTCACCTTTGTCACAGTCAGGACACCTATGTCCTGGCCAGGCCTGCGCCCAATCTTGTTTTTGTACAATCTTGTTTGTTCTCAGTAACCAAAATTATATTATCAACATATACAAGCAGAAAAGTTGTTTTCCTTCATTTGCAAGGAATCGTACAAAACAAAGTGGCACTAATAAAGAAAAGTTCCAGGGTGGCAACAGAAAGCAAACTAAAAATGCTTTTGCAGTTCACCAGAACTATCCAGCAATATCAAGTTATAGGAAAACTGGTGCTATTAACAGTAACCCTTCTAGTTGGTTAATTGGTTTGGCAACTTCCATGCACATGATGTGTGATGCTAATTATTTTCCCCAAGAGTTAAATGATAACTAAGCAGAGGCAGCTAGAGTTACAAATGGCAACAAAATATCTGTGAAAGGAAGAGGAGCAGGTTTGCTCAAGTGTGTTGCAGGTAGAAATACTTTTTGTAATGAAGTGAGAGCAGCTCGAATTAACAAATAAGAAAGTTTTGAGAATTTAAATTCTAGATTAAAATTGATTACTTAATTGAGAAGGGGATTGTAACAAAAGCATGGGGGCCTAATTTGAATAGTATCATGAATAGTAAAGTTATGAGATTCAGATGAGGGTCAGATGCCTTGTCAATCCCAGCAGGTATATAAGAGGCCTTCACCCTGGCCAGGCGTTGGCCAGGCATGGAGCCTCTCTGCCGCTTCCCTCTCAGCTGTAGGGCAGTGGGGGAGAGGCAGTGGGCAGATGCAAGCCCCACGCTGCCATTTCAGGGAGTGCAGAGCCTGCAGGTGCCCAAGCCACCACGTCACTCCCAAGAGAGTTGCATGGCTGGGGGACGCTGCAGGCCCAGCGGTAAGTGCCCCCCCGTGTGCCGCCCAGTGCCAGCCACGTTTCATTACGTTTGTTGACTGAACTAAAAAGTTTCGTGAGCCCAATTTTCAAAAAATTATTTTTTAAAACTCATATTTTGGTCATTTTGTCACTCCCCTCAGTGATGACAACCAGGGTGGCCCGCACCCCTTTCCTCCGCCACTGCATTTGTGTGTTGTCACTCCCCACATCTCCCTTGGAAAAGGCACATGAAGATGGAACTCAGATGCTGAATGCAGGGTTTTGGTTGGTTCAAAATACCTCAAGGACCTTCTCTTTCCATATGAACCTACCCGGACCCTGAGATCATCTTCTGAGGCCTTCCTTCGTGTGCCTCCTCCTCGAGAGATCCGGAGCGTGGCAACATGAGAACGGACCTTCTCTGCAGTGGAACGCTCTCCCCAGGGAAGTTTGCCTAGCGCCTTCATTATACACCTTTAGGCACCAGGCAAAAACATTCCTTTTTAACCAGGCCTTTGGCTGACCTAATCAACATCCTATACCTTTTAAAATGTGACTCTTTGGGTGTGTGTGTGCAGTGTTATTGTTATATTTTGATTTTATATATTGTGACCTTTGTGAACTGCCCTGAGACCTCTGGGTATAGGGCAGTATATAAATTCAATAAATGAATGAATGAATGAATGAATGTGGAGAGAGGCAGTCCGTGAAATATTGGGGTACTGACTTGATAGGTTAAAACCAGCACGTTGAGTTGAGCCCGGAAACCAACTGGCAGCCAGTGCATGCGTGTCAAAATTGGTTTTATATGCTTAGGCTGTCTTGTACCAGTCAGCAACCGGGCTGCTGAATTCTGCAGAAGCTGTAGTAACCATCTTCAAGGGCTGCCCCACTTACAACACAGTAATCTAGCCTCGAAACATAGACAACAGAGGCTCCAGACGGGGCAGCTGGGCCACTGGCTGAAGCTGATGGAAGGTGTTCTGTGTCACCAAGGCCAGGCCACTTAAGCCTCAAGCAGCAGGAATAAGTCTAGAACAGGCATGTCCAACAGGTAGATCGTGATCTACTGGTAGATCACTGGACATCTCTGGTAGATCACTGGCTCCCCCCAAAGAAGCTCAGCAACTTTGGCTCCCCCAAAAGCTCTACATCTTTGCCCGGAAGCCCCCAAAACAGGGCTTTCCTTCCTAAAAAAAAGCTCAACTTTGACCCGAACCCCCCAAAACATGGATGGCTTTCCTTCCTAAAAAAAAAGCTCAACAGCCTTGACCTGAACCCCCCAAAAGGGGGTAGATCACTGCCAGTTTTTAACTCTGTGAGTAGATCGCAGTCTCTTGGAAGTTGGCCACCCCTGGTCTAGAAGTAAGCCCAAGCTATGTACCTGTTTCTTCAGAGGTAGGACACAGAGATGTCCTATTATTCATGCCAAGAAAGGTATCTGGTTCTCCCCCCCCCCATTTTATCCTCACAATAACCCCGTGAGGTAGGCTAGGCTGCATTTTGGAATTCCCTCCCCTGGACAATTTTCTTCTTTTTAAAGCCTGCTGATTTTACAGGCGTTTTCTTATGAATGTTTTCTGTTGTTTTATGCTTAAAGTGCTTTGTTTTATGTTTCATTGAGCTGTATATAAATCCTGCTAAATAAATTTCCCTTCTTATGCCCATGTTGGCTGCTTTGTTGTATGGGTGTCACCTGACATTGCTTGCTATGAGCATATCCTGCAGAGTTTGTTTTTCTTATCCCGTCCGCCGTTGCCAACTCACATTGAAACATTTTGTGGCGGCTTGCAAAATTGCCGGTTCTGCTCATGCGGATTTGTCAGAAGCCCCATTCATCATAAGCAGGGAGAAAGGAAGAAGGCGCCACAGGAGACAGCTAACTGTCAGAAACTGGCTGTTCACGGGGACCAGCCCTGGCTTCCGGGAACATCCAGGAACTTGGTTACCTCAGCTTCTGTTTCATCCTAGAGTGGATATAGGCCTGTGGAGCTGCTGCCCTGTTAAGGCTGCTGTTACTCCTGTCCTGTCCTCATCAGGGGTGCACATGGCAGGTGTGCACAGTCCAGGAAAAAAGGGGGTAAACGTTTTATATTCTACACCTTACCTTAACATGTTATTGGAAAGCAAAGATGGGGAACCTGAGGCCCAAGGCCCCAAATACTATGCATTTTGTGGTTTTTATATTGTAATTTTACGTTGTGAACCACCATGAGATCTGCAGGAGAAGCAAGGTTTACAGTTTTAATACATAATAATAATAATAATAATAATAATAATAATAATAATAATAATATAAGAAATGCAGCTCTCTAGGCCTCTCTATCTGGCCCTTGAGACTCTTCCCTGGCTATACCTCCTCCTCAACTATACTCCCTCTCAGCCAAGCTCCTCACAGCCCTACTTTGCAGCCCCTTGCAGTGCTTTTGACTAGCTGAAATAATAGAATCATAGAATTGTAGAGCTGGGTGGGACCCTGAGGATAATCTAGTCCGACCCCCTTCAATACAGGAATATGCAGCTGTCCCATATGGCGGTCAAACCTGCAACTGTGGTAATGAACTGTGGGTTTTGGTTTTTTTAAAAAAGTTTTGGGGTATATAATTAACAATAAATTGCCTATTGAATACTGCATAGATTGTAATAATAATAATAGCTGAAATGCTAGTTTGTTGGCTATAAAGAGAATTTTTTTAAGGTATCTATTTTCTGTTCTCATTCATTTTCTCTTATGTTTAACAGGCCAATTTTGACATAATTGCTCTATCTCATAACTTGCACAACCATTCTTTAATGGTAGGTGTTTTATACTCATCTAGCTACGACTGTTGTGTTAAAGAGTAGCCAATGTGGCTGTTCCCCTTGCCCTCGCCTCCAAGGCACTGTGGTGTGTGCATTTTTTTGTCAGAAGCTAGGCTGGAGAGGGAAGGGTTCAACCTCCCTTCACTGCCTGCTGCAGTCCAGATGAAAACTGGGCCCCTCTATACCTAGAATTAAATTTTACAAATCTCCTGATGCAGTTGCTAACCCTGCAATTAAGGTAATGTCTAGTTTGAACCCAGTGAGGTCCGCCTGGCGCCATCATTTGACATTTTTTCGGCGCTCGTTAAAATTTGTCTCTTCTCCCAGGCATTTGATGGCTCATAGGGCTTTTATATTGATGGTATGCTTTTGCTTCCAAAGTCTTTGCTACAGTTTTATTAGGTCTGCTCAGTGAACTCTATTTACTGCAATGCACTGTCTGCCCTATCCCACAGTTTTATGTTATGCTTTATGGGTAAGGGCCATAGCTTAGTGGTAGAGCATCTGCTTTGCATGCAGAAGGTCCCAGGTTCAATCCTTGGCATTTCCAGATTCGTCTGGGTGTGTCACCACATCTGTAAACCTCAAGAGCTGCTGCCAATCAGTGTAGACAGTACTGAGCTAGATGGGCCAGGGGTCTGACCAATTCTAAGGTGGCTTCCGAAATTCCGATGCTCTTAAAATTAAGTAAGTTACTTGGACTTTTTATGTAGTGAGTGACTAATAAATTGAAAAGAAGATTGGGGGCAGAGCTCAGTGAAAACTGAGAAGTGGAGACTTTGGCACGAGAGATAGTGTAGTATAGTGGTTAGAACATTAAATCGCTTGTCAGGGTTGTTTGGAAGATAAAGTGAGAGAAAAGAAGGGCCCCCTACACACCACTTTGATCTGCAGGATCCAAATGCAATACAAATTAATTAATTGAAAGCATTTAAGAAGGTTGGTGGTTCGAATCCCCGCAACAGGGTGAGCTCCCGTTGCTCGGTCCCAGCTCCTGACAACCTAGCAGTTCGAAAGCGTGTCAAAGTGCAAGTAGATAAATAGGTACCGCTGCAGCGGGAAGGTAAATGGTGTTTCCGTGCGCTGCTCTGGTTCGCCAGAAGCGGCTTAGTCATGCTGGCCACATGACCTGGAAGCTGTACGCTGGCTCCCTGGGCCAGTAAAGCGAGATGAGCGCCGCAACCCCAGTCGTCCGCGACTGGACCTAACGGTCAGGGGTCCCTTTACCTTTACCTTTTAAAGATATCATTATGTATTTCCTACTTGCATTACAATTGCTTTCGAGGTGATGATTCAGTGAGTTCTATCAACAAAGCTACACTTCCTCAGCTGGAAAAAAAAAATCAAGATCTTGCAGTGAATGCAAAATTATACATCCATTCAAGAATCACGTCAGTTTGTGTGTCAAGTTTATATTTGGGCTAGTGCCATTTGAAATGACACAATGAGATGTTTGCCATAAATTTCAAGTTTGGTAATTATGCTGTGCTATTTAAGTAAATTACATTTAAAAAAAATAAAGAAAGAAGGCATGAATCAAAACATAATAAGCTTGAGACAATGTAACTGAAACATGAATCAAGACATGACAACGAGACAGCACAAAGTGAAACCTTGGCTTTGTTAATGGGTTCTTACGCAATACACTGGAGCTGTGATTGGTTGGAGGCCACATTTCTCAACTTGCTACACAATACTAGTTAAAACCCCATTTCTTTTTAAAAGTGCATTTTTGCAAAGGATGCCATTTATTTATAACGTGATCCAATGCATGCTTATTCCAAAGCAAGCTCCACTGTGTTCAGTGGGACTTACCCTCAAGTAAGTCAGATTATTGAAAATGATCTTTTCCCCACCCACCCCATTACTAGTGGTATACTGGTAATTATAGGGTTTAATAAGACCCTATGAAACAGTCACGGCATTTCCCCAAAAGAGCTGAATTTTAACACAGACCTATCAAATATATATATGTCCCTCTGCCATTTGAATTTAAAGCTGGGTTCAATTAGGTCTTCTTTCATCAAAATTCTGTAAGCTTCAGACATCACCCTTCTGAAAAAGGATATTTTAAGATTCCCGCCAATCTCAATCAGACTTGCATTGATATTGCCTTTCTTTTGTACATTCTGTAAGGATCCCATTATTTGAATATATGGGGTATGACGTTTGAACATAATGTCTTCAGTGCTAGTCCTACTCAGAGTACAACCACTGAAAATAATAGGCATGACTAACTTAGGTCCATTAATTTTAATGAGTCTATTTGGGCTATAATTTAGTTGAGTACAAACTACTCAAAACAAGGAAATACTACATTTGGAAACATGTGCCTAACATCATTATATTTTAAAATGTGTCCACCTTTCATAAAGTCAGCAAGCTTGGACATATTATTTTCAACCATATATAATGGTTCTCTCATCTGCTGAATCCCAGAATTAAAAATCCAAAGGCGATATAAAGGTAAAGGTAAAGGGACCCCTGACCATTAAGTCCAGTCGCAGACGACTCTGGGGTTCCGGCGCTCATCTCTCTTTATTGGCCGAGGGAGCCAGCATACAGCTTCCGAGTCATGTGGCCAGCATGATTAAGCAGCTTCTGGTGAACCAGAGCAGCGCACGGAAACACCATTTACCTTCCCGCCGGAGCGGTACCTATTTATCTACTTGCACTTTGATGTGCTTTCGAACTGCTAGGTTGGCAGGAGCTGGGACCGAGCAACAGGAGCTCACCCCGTCGCGGGGATTCGAACCACCGACCTTCTGATCAACAAGCCCTAGGCTCAGTGGTTTAACCCACAGCGCCACCCACGTCCCATCAAAGGCGATATATCTGGGACCAAATTTTACCAAAACAATTTCAATGTGTTAGTTATTACTTCCCGTGTGGGATTGTTTCCTGATACCTTTTCTTTAGCTTTCCTTGACCAAATCTATCCTGATAGATTGCTGCGATTGCTGTTCCGCCACCCAAGCTGATGTTTCCGTGGAATCGTGTAAGGCACTGCCGAACTTCCATTGGCATGTTTTGCTTCCCAATTTTAGCTTTAATACAAGAGTTTTATTCTTCCAACCAAATCTGCTGATACATGACATTTTAACATTGCTTGCATTGCCATCAATGGTTAAAAGAAGAATTTTAAAAACCTGGAAAGGGTTTTCCTTTTCATTTTAATTGTAGAGTTTCTTGAGTCAACTCTTCCACTATGCAAAAGCACATTCCTGCTTGGTTGGAGGTGATTCCCAGTCATCACAGGCTACTAAAGCAAATGGCTACCAGCAATGGTCTACTGCACAGACCTTTGCTTGGATGAGAGATTTAGAAGGGAAGAGTTACCATAGCTTAGCTTCATTCCCCCCCCCCCACTCAAAACAAAGCACAGGCCACAGTCTCATGCACTGTTACACACATACCAATCTTGGAGAGGTAAGAGATCTCAAGAGTCTCAGGGTATACTTTGTATACTTGGGTATACTTTGTTAAGAACAAAGGTCAGTGGGAGCTTGTGGTGTCTTTGTGATATATGTTACAGGTAGGTAGCCGTGTTGGTCTGCCATAGTCAAAACAAAATAAAAAATAAAAAGATTCCTTCCAGTAGCACCTTAGAGACCAACTAAGTTTGTTCTTGGTATGAGCTTTCGTGTGCATGCACACTTCTTCAGATAAGTGGTATCTGAAGAAGTGCGCATGCACACGAAAGCTCATACCAAGAACAAACTTACTGGTAGTTGGTCTCTAAGGTGCTACTGGAAGGAATCTTTTTATTTTTTTATTTTGTTTTGTGATATATGGTTTCATTTACACACCCATACAGGCTGAGCATTCACACTTCAACAGATCTTGCTCCTCTGTTTGCGATAACTAACCCAAGCTATTAGTTTGGATTCTAACAGAGAGCAAATCAGGCCTTTGTGTATTTCCACCTTCAGCCAAAGACAAGGCTTCTTCTTCCACACTACCCCCCGCTGGGCAACCGAGTCCTGATTCCCAAGGGTTCTCTACTTCCAGGACAGGCCATGTTTTCAGGGTTGCTGACCACTCTTCCAGAGCCATCAAGACAATCTCCATAAATTCTGCTGGTTCTGTTAACCCTCTCATGACCCAATCTCAGTTTTACAACCAAGAATGACAGGACTGTTAGGAGCCCCTCAGATGGCATCTACACAAATGCCCTCACCTTTTGGAAGGGAGGGCAACCTTATGGTTGAGTGCCTTTGGCCTGAAAAGCCATATATTTAAAAATGTTGATGAGAATGAACAGTACACCTACAAGGGGAGTGAACGGACTTGGGTGGAATCTACACACATATTTAAAAAAAGCTGTGAAAATGCTTTTAAAAAAAAAACGTTTTGAAAAATATATCGAATTTGCCATAGCTCATTGTCGCCATCTAGTGTCACATATTTATATTGCACGTTACAACACATTTAAAACATTTTTTTTGCAACTGTATAGCTGTCTGGAGACTTAACTAGGAAATAAATGTGCACAGGGCCATATGCATATCACTTCCAAATGCCATCTGTGTGCAGAATAAGGCTGTAGGCAGTCCTAAGCACATACATGGGGAGTAAGTCCCAATGAAATCAATGGAGCTTACATCTTGGTAAACATCCTTAGGATCATGCTGCATATCAGTGCAGGAATAACTTGTGTGTTAGTATTTGAGTTGAATGCTGGCAGAAGCTGAAATGAAACAGAATCCCTGTTGGAGGAACACACTTTCCCTAGGTACAGTCACACGGAGAGTGGGTTTGGGAAAACAAGAAAGCAAATATTTATTACTGGAAATGCAGGTTGATAGGAAGGATCTTTAGTCCTATCTGGCTAGGGTCAAGATGCCATGAGTGGTGTTTGCTCCTGCATCTGAAGAGAGATCCAAAATATGCCTGTTCTCAGGAGGAAGGCATGCAGAAGGAAGAAAGAAGGGAAAGGAAGTAGAAGTGAGGTCAATGACATCGAGAGGATCAGTCTAACAAAGGGGTAGGCAACCTAAGGCCCGGGGGCCGGATGCGGCCCACTCGCCTTTTCAATCCGGCCCGTGGACGGTCCGGGAATCAGTGTGTTTTTACATGAGTAGAATGTGTCCTTTTATTTAAAATGCATCTCTAGGTTATTTGTGGGGCCTTCCTGGTGTTTTAACATGAGTAGAATGTGTGCTTTTATTTAAAATGTATTTCTGAGTTATTTGTGGGGCATAGGAATTCATTCATCCCCCCCCCCAAAAAAAAATAGTCCGGCCCAACACATGGTCTGAGGGACGGTGGGCCGGCCCACGGCTGAAAAAGATTGCTGACCCCTGGTCTAACACCTAAAGAAGATCAACACAGATCAGCAGAAGAAGGACACTTTAGGAAGCTTGAAAGTTCCCCTCTCTATCTACCCTTTCTCATGCAGATACAGCAGCCCACAGTACAAGGTGGGTCACATCCCAGCACTTCCAACATTGTGCTGGATACTGAATCATTTGTTAACTTAAATGGTGGAATCCCTACAATTTGTGGGTCAATGTTAGTGATGATACACCACTTAAAGCAGTGGCAAAGGTGTAAAATAGATGCTAACCACATTTACAATGTTGTTCCATTTCAAAGAAACCCCAAATTAACAGTGGTGCCATTTATCAGAACATCTGGCTATCTTGATGTATTGGATTTATCTTTCTCCAGGTCATTTGTACACATGTGATTATATAAGAGTTGCACAGATGAGCTCCTCTAATACCTGCCTGTGTGTTTTCTATCCCCAAATAGGGCAGGATTTCTCCCTCTCTCCTTTCTATTGTTCCAAGTTAGCTGCTGCTGTCATTTGCATCCATCTCAATCCAATGTGTTATTCTTACCAAATCTTGTACGAACCCCCTCGAGGGCTTGCAGCTGATAACAGAAAAGAAACTCCTTTATGTTCGTAATGATGAAACAAAGCATCAAGTCATTGGAGTTGATTTTACCCAAGACACTCTCTGAATTATTTGCCCTCTCGCAGCTGTCATGGGCTTGAAGCTTTCAAAAGGCCCATTTTGTTCTTGCTCTTAGCTGTTTCATTGTCAAAGGCATGTGCTTTACTCTTGGGTTTGCCTTGTGAAGCTCAAAGAAGATGGAAGTTACGCAGCTTCTCAAAGTTAAACAAAACCCAGCCGGTTAATTAACTTCCCTGATTTTATGCAGCAAATGTTGCGATCTCCTTTCCCCCAACTTATTTCAAATTGTGCTTTCATGCTGCAGAGGGGCAGCTTCAAAATATTTGTGGGGGACTGACAAGAGCAAGTCCACAAAATTCCAGGCTTTCAGGTGTGATGAGGCAGGGGATTAAAGCTTCTCGCCACATACAGTACTAATATCAGGCTGCACATGCAGGAGTTCAGGCCCTTTGAAGGACGGTGGAGGCATCTACCTATTAGGCAAGTGGGGTGCTGCCCCCTACCAAGCTCAGCCTGCCTCCAGTCAAATTCCACCTGCCTACCTCCTTACTTAACAACCGGTCTAGGGGGTAGCACTCCTCCTCCTCCTCCTCCTCCTGCTGTCAGTGTTGCCTTTGTAGAACTCAACAGGAAGGAAGATGGGAACAAAAGCAGAAGTAGCCAGCAACTTACACCCTCCCACCAACTATTTGTTCTGCTGCCACCTACTGTTGGCCTCCCTAGGTAAAGGGACCCCTGACCATTAGGTCCACTCTGGGGTTGCGGCACTCATCTCGCATTATTGGCCTAGGGAGCCGGCGAACAGCTTCTGGGTCATGTGGCCAGCATGACTAAGCCGCTTCTGGCGAACCAGAGCAGCGCATGCAAGTGCCGTTTACCTTCCCGCTGGAGTGGTACCTATTTATCTACTTGCACTCTGACGTGCTTTCGAACTGCTAGGTTGGCAGGAGCTGGGACCGAGCAAAGGGAGCTCACCCCGTCACGGGGATTCGAACCACCAACCTTCTGATTGGCAAGCCCTAGGCTCTGTGGTTTAACCCACAGCGCCACCCGCGTCCCAAGTTGGCCTCCCTACCCAACCATCATTACCCAACCATGGATTTATTCTGTGGACATTGCATATATACCAGTGTAGACTGTGTACCTAGGAAACTGCCTTATACTGGATCAGAGCACTGGCCTATCTAGTTCAGCACTGACTACACCAGGCTCCCCCAAGCCTGCTAGAGGTTGTTGATCTTCAACTCCCATCAGCCACAGCCAACATGGCAGAGGTCAAAGATTCTGGAAGCTGTAGTCTAGCAACATCTGGAAGGCACCAGGTTGGGGAAGGCTGGTCTGCACTGACTGGCAGCAGCTGTCCCGGGTGTCTTTCTCAGCTCTTCCTTAAGATGCCGAGGACTAAACCCAGGGTCCTCAACATGTGAGGAATGTGCTGTACCACTGGACTTTGGATGACTTCTTTAAAAAAGAAGAAGAAAAGAACGTTCTAAAATGTCTGGACAGTGCATTTCTTTTCTAGCCAGAACTGAGCCTTGGTGCCTTTCAGGTTTTGAAATTACTGTAAAACCTGGGCCTGGCATGGTGGACATAATACAATAATGGAGATTTAAAGCAAAGAAAAGAAACATCTCCTAGCATAGGCTGGCACTGCCTGCAGGTATGTGCATGGATACAGCCTGGGCTCTAATTTTTCACCAGGTTCCTCCTCCTCTACGATTGTTCAGAAGAGATTATGTGGGCTTAGAAGGATGGAGCCTGCACTAGATGGAGCCGAACGATTTCTAAACCAAGGACACACAGCCGTTGACAGGATTCATCTAGGAACCGAAATCTGATTAATGATGCAAAATTTAGGTCAGGTGGATTGATTCTGAAAAGAGATCTAATGAATCAAGGTCACTCGACTGTTTTTTTAAACTTTGTACTCAGAAATGTCAAGACACTGTACTTCCCTTACTTTATACCTGGCATGTAATGATTCTCTCCAAAAATCATAACCCATCACACATTTTCCGTTCAGGAATATCCATCAGCACCGGGCACATAACTGTTTTGTCCAAAGCGCTCTTAGTCATTTCACTTTCCACTGCAGTTACAAGCATCCTAAACTGCCTTTTGACATGTAATCATGAGACGCTATTAGAACATCTCATTCTGCTTTGCTTCCAGTGCCTCCCCATTTCCACATAAAACCCAATTGTTTCTTTCTCCCTTTCTCTCTCAATTAAGCCAATTGTTCCTACTGTTCTTTTACGAATTCAGCGTAAGTCTTGCTGTGCTCAGTAGCCAGAGGCAGAGTTATCTTGGTTTTCTTGCCATAAAATTGCCCTTAATGCGGGAATGGCAAAACGGAAATCTAATTTGATATATTTTCAGCGCTTAATGATGAGGATTGACTATTAGGACTTTTTTTTTAAAGGGCTCTCTCTCCAAATACATTTATATTTATATATGAGAAAATGAACAACAATGCAGCTACATGATCGTCATAAAAATTGTTTCCTAGTTTAAATTACCCGGAACTCCTGGAATTTGTTCTCACAATTGATATTGCAGGGGCTGTTCTGTTGCTAAAAGTGCTTCCCCAGTTCCAAGTCATTTTATGACAAATTGACGCTGAGCTTTTTTCTTATCTTCCTCAGCTAAGCAAACCCTATGCCCACCTCCTGCATTATCGGTCCTGTCTTAATTATGATGAGAGCAAAAAATGGAGATATTTGTTCCAGATTTAACAGGTTCCTTGGCTCTTAGCAGTCTGTTGAAGGACACAGCGAGGGAGAGGTATAAATAGAGCCATTCAGAAAGCAGAATTATGATGAAAGGCCCCATTAGCTAATTGGCCATTTTGCTGTTAGACAAGTACTACATTAATTATCTGATTAAAACTTATATATATGAACGATAGTCATAGTCAACCTAGTTACTTATGCCTACATGCTAGCTTAGATCCATAAGCTCTAGTTGACCATATGAGGCACTGCAGGGGACAGAGAATTTGCAGAGCCTTGTGGCAGAGTAAAATTTTTGGCCATCTTGTTGACTTGCTGGAACTCAAGCCTCAGATCTATTAAATACTTTGGGTTGCATCCAACAGAGTTATACCATCAGTGCAAGGACTTCCGCCATGCAATTGAACATCCTCTCCTCTGCCCCCTGTTTTTCACCTTGCCACTTTCAATACAAAAGGGCAGCACACTCAATATAGAGTGCGACTGGACACAGAGAATGAGGCAATATCTGGTCTATGTCATCTACCTATCTTTCACCTTTGAATATTCAAATGTGGACTGGGAGACGGTGACATAAGGTTCCCTCCCCCATATTGTCTTGTGAAAGTGACGTAAGTGCTTAGTTAGCTTCTGCAGAGTTCAGACACCAAATTTGGAGGGGGGGGGGAAATCAAGATCCCATTACTTCAATTTTACAGCTTTACTAGGAAAATAGTATGGCAAGTTCCGCTCTGAGCTTCAGCTGCATCTCCAGTACCCCAGGCAGGCAGCCTTCTGTTAGCTACAATAAATTTCATTTAGCCTTTGTTTACATTTGGCAGGACCTGTAGACATATGGCTGAAAATATATTGTTCGCTGGAGGCAGACAGCACCAAAGAGGTGATAAAACCCAGTTCAACTACTTAGTTAACAAAAACAATGGCATTGCACGGAAGGCAATTCTTAAAGTAACTTGCTCATTAAGCAATCCTCTGTGTGTGTGTGTGTGTGTGTGTGTGTGTACACAGACATACAGAACAGCCTTTACACTTGTGTAAAGCACCAAATAAAGAGAGGGAAATGCTTTCGTTTTTATCTCCCCAGTGGTGACTACTTTTGCAGTTGTCTTGGAGCCAGTAGACACCAGCCAAATGACGGTGGATTTGAACCATCAGATGGCTGGAGACAGACAGTTATTTAAGAGAGCTGAAGGTGATATGGCAGATGCATCACTTCCTATGATGTGCTTATGCATTTCTATTGACCCACAGCCTTCTCTGGTTGAGCAGATTTTGCAGGTTTCCAAAGCCCTGCGAAGCCTGACATAGGGATGCGTGCATATACACACCGGGATCCAGGATGGCTCTATCCTGCCAAAATCAGCTCTCTGAAACAGATAACCTCTCCAGACATGCTGGATGCTTTAAACCTGACCATGTAAAACTGGAGATGGTGATCCTTTGATCCTCCAGATGTTATAATAATAATAATAATAATAATAATAATAATAATAATAATATTTTTTATTTGTATACAGCCTTTCTATCTTATGATACTCAAGGCGGTTTACAAGCAGAAGAAACAAAAAATCTCACAACAATCCAATGCAATACAAAAATATGATAATACAAAACTTCAAAATAAACAAACTACATCAAAAAGTAACACTCAACAATCATTAGAGTAATATAAAACAATATCAACAAATAAAAGTTAAACAGAAATCCACTCAACATTTACAACAAACAATTTCTAAACTAATCAATAAAACAACGGCATAAAATACATAAAATAATACAATACAAATTGAGAAGCAAAGACTAGAGGGTGGAGCAAGGCAGTTGGAAGGAGGCCTTGCCTGATGGAGTCTCTCCCCTCATAGTTCTTCCTCCAGGACCAGCTCCCTTATGAGCTTATGTTGTTAGGTTTCAACTCCCATCATTCCTGATTATTGGCTGTGCTGTCTAGGGCTGATGGGAGTTGGAGTCAAACCATGCCTGAAGGGCCACAGGTACCCCATTCCTGATTTAAGTTGACTACTCCACTGGGTGGAGCATATCGCCACTTGGAACCTCTCAATTTTCCTCCCCATGCTGTTGAAAAACCTACTTGGGAGAACAGCTTCTAGCTGCCTGATAAGATTGAATGTTCTCAGTCGTGAACCATTATACCTAAGCAGCTCTGAACATGGAAAAGTCTCTGTGTTTTCCATATGATTGTCATTTGGACCCATCCTCTCTTTCTGCCATTGGCATTCAGACAGTAAGTTCTTTGGGACAGTTTTGTTACGTACGTTCCTTTGTAAAACCCAATCTCTGTTGATAGGACTGTTTAAATGACAAGATTGCTGAAGTAACTGCAATGCTAAACACACTCACTAATGAGTAAAACCAGTTGAATTCAGTGTGGCTTCCTGCATCTGAATCAGGGTGATTAGGGCTATGGTGTTATTGATTCTGCTTGCCACTGTGGGGACAGAATGCTGGGATCAACAGGCCTCTGGTCTGATCTAGCAGAGCTCTTCTTATGTTTTTAACTCTGTAAAGCTGCCCTGAACTTCCCTGCCCTGAACACAAAAGGTGGAGGACATTGTGGCTCCGCCATATAGGTTGGTGGATCCAGAAGGTCCAGAATCAGGAATGCAGAATTGTCGATACTTGAATATGTAAATACATGCTTATTGGGCAGCTAGGTAGTATCTCATTGGACAACCCTCCAAGCCGCTGTCATTCTCGTTCTCTTGGCTGAATTGTTCTATTTACTGTCAAATCAGCACCAAGCACATGTGTTCCTCTGCCCAATGAGTAGGTACAAGATTGTCTCTTTTGCAAACTGTCAGCCTTTGTTACCAGCAATTGAAATGAAGAAGGCTTTGGTTAAAAAAAAACAAACCCAAACCCAAACCAGTCTAAAAGCTATCTATCCAAATAGGCTCACTCAGAAGGGCTTGCTGCATTAATCAGTTTTGTGCAAAGACACCCAAGAGGCGATTGTGTGTGTGTGTGTGTGGAAAACTGAGAGATAAATTCCATCCAATAAGTAGCAAACAAACAGTGGTGGTTATAAAGAAGGGGATTTGTGGTATGTTCCTAAAGTGTGTATTCAACATTAATTGGGGGCACAGGTGGCAGGAAAGTGCTATTTCATGCAAAGCTAGTATTCTGGCTATTTATTTTTCTCCTTGCTTCTTCTCTCTTTGGAATGTTGTCCTGTGGTGTGTTCATTAAAAAAGACTGTTTGGGGGGCATGTTTCCTAGGTTGCATTACTTGAGGACTTGAATGTTTGCTGAGTCAGAGTAGAACAAGTAGAACCTGCTCCTTCCAGGCAAGTGCAATCCCACCCAGGGCAGTCTGTCTCCTCACTTCCTGGATGTGAGAACTTGGAACATGGAACATCTCTGTCTTTTCAAGGTTCAGGTTCAGTTTATTGACCCACATCCAACACATTACTGCCTCCAACACCTCAACCTCCTCTCTTGATTCAGTTGGAACACAAAGATTGATGGCATTTCACTCCAAATCTCCTATGCTATAAGAAGGCAAGCCGCCACCAAACGAAAAGCAATAAGTTCCTTGTATTGCAAGTTGATCTGGGGTGGTTCTACACGGGGTGGGGGGTGGGGGGATGCTATAAATAAGTCAGAAATCAAATTGTTATAACAAAAGAAGAAAAAAACCCTATGTAAAAATGCTATAGAAAGGTTTTATGCTCTCTGGCACCATCTGGTGTTGCATGTTTATAACGCGTTCAAATCACTGTTTTCTGACTAATGTAATGTAGCTGAGTCCCATGGTCTTCTTTGAATATGGTAAGTAGACCCAGACTTGGATTACATTGTACATGCTGGTTTGTAATAGTGCTTATTTCTACAAATGCTAGATGCTTGCAAATCTTGAAAGGTGGCTATGTTCAGTTTTCATACTGGAAAGTGCAGATTTGATGTTGATGTTGGCTCAGTCCTTGCTGGCTTCTGCAGAGGCTGGTTCCTTAGAGCACTGCCCCACAAACCTTAGTCTAACCTCAGTGAGCCCATGCCTTCCTACCTTCTTACTTACAATCAGTCAGGGAATAGCTTTGTCCAGCATCATTAGCTTTGGCTCTCCCTACTGTTGGCTTAGTCCCACTGGGCATTCGCCACCACTGCTTGTAGTGGAGAGATTTTTCAAAGCTCTGTAGATTGTTCCAACATTTATTGACTATCGCAGCATTTGACTCTCCCACTTGTGTCTTTAAAAGTCCGTAAATGATTGGATTTCTCAGACATATGGCAGAGAACTGCTCATACCTTTGAGCTTGTGAAAGACTCTTCCAACTGCCAAAAACAGAAGCAAGATTTCTGAGCGTTGGCTCCAAGGCAAAAGTCATGTCTGGTTATGAGGAATCTGAGTTGAGTGCTTCTCCTGGAGATACTCTGTTTCTTCTAGTCCAAGAAAGAGTTGCTGGAGGTGATCCTGTTGGCATTTTTGCATTCATTCGTTAAGCAAATCCCTCACCCAAGATAAGATGTTATTTTTATGATGATTTGTTAGAACACAAATGAAGCCCCTCTCCCCTAAAACAGAAGCTATTTCTCTCTTACTTTTATTGTCATTTTTTTTCTTTTTCTTTAAAAAAAGAAAGCTAATAAGGACAATTTAAAGGCAAGGAAAGAAAGAAAGAAAGAAAGAAAGAAAGAAAGAAAGAAAGAAAGCTAAGCTGTTGGTTAGTGCTGTTGGTTAATGCTAGAGAAAACAAGATACAAAACAGAGAAGCTGGTAACTTTCATGAGATCAGTTACTGTTAGTAGCTTGCAGGTTACGCAAATTCTTCAGGTCAGTTCACTCATGTACACCAATTGATTCCCCATGTGTCTGGTTGCATGGCTTGGGAGGCTAACCGTTGGAAGACCAATGTAGTCCCATTAGGAACCCATAAAACTTCCTTGTACTGTCAGACCGCTGCTCCACCCATCTTTGAATTGTCTACATAGACTGGACGCAGCAAACCACAGTCTATATCCTATGTCAGGAGAGTCAGTACTGGACAGTCTGCCCCTCCAGGGTGGGGAACACATATTTGCATGATGGAATTGTTCTCACGGCACTTGTGGAAAAAGCCCACCTTCTTGGACCTGGAGGTTTATGCCAACTGCCACCCAGTCACAAATATCCTCATTTTAGGCAAAGGTGTTCAAGCAAATGGTAGAAGTTCAGTAGCAAGTGCACTTGGATGAAGCTGATTATTTTGATCTATTTCAGCCTGGGTTCAGGGACAGAATCAGCCTTGTTTACCCTGATGGATGACCTTTTGTGGGTGAGGGATGGGGGACTGCAACCCTGTGGCTTCTTCTCAGTCTCGGAGCAGCCTTTGGTACCATTGACCATGATATTTTCCATGCCATCTCCATGACTTGATGGCACTTTTATGGTGGTTCCATTCATACCTACAGGTTTGGTTCCAGATTATAGTGTTGGGTCACTGTCTTTCAGGCCACTGGCAGTTGAACATCAAGGTGCCCAAAGTCATTATCTTGTATCCAATGTTATTCATCATCCATATGGAGCCATTGGGAATACTCACGGGGAGATTTGGATCACCCAGCTCTACTACTTTATATTATCTGAATTAGAAGAGGCCATGTACCGGTACATCCCAAATTCTTCAACATTCGTTGGACTGGTCATGTTGTGCGGATGCCTGATAATCGTCTTCCAAAGCAACTACTCTATTCCAAACTTAAAAATGGAAAGCGTAATGCTGGTGGTCAACAAAAGAGGTTTAAAGACTGTCTCAAGGCAAATCTAAAAAAAAGTAGTTTAAACACTGACAACTAGGAAACACTGGTCTGTGAGTGCTCCAGTTGGAGAACAGCCTTTACCAAAGATGCCATGGACTTTAAAAACACTCAAACTCAGAACGCAAGGGAGAAACGTGCTAAGAGGAAGGCACGCTTGGCAAATCCACGCCGTGATCAACTCCTGTCTGGGAACCAATGTCCCCACTGTGGAAGGACGTGTGGACCCAGAATTGGCCTTCACAGTCACTTATGGACTCATTGTTAAAACCATGTTTATGGAAAACAATCTTACTCAGTGATCACGAAAGAAGAAGATGTCTCTGAATACCAGTTGTTGGGAATCACCAGCCTGGAGAGTGCTGTTGTCCTCATGTCCTGTTTGTGGGCATCTGGTTGGTCACTGTGAGGACAGAGAGTGCTAGATGCCAGATGATAAAGCAGGGCTCTTCCTATGTTCTTGTGTTATTCCTGCCTTTCGAAAGTGCTTTATTTAGCCTAGCTTTTGAAGGCCAAGGATCAGTCAAGGTGTATGAGTTAATATTCATTACTTTTAATTGGCCATTTAATATGTGTTCTTAAATTATATTTACCGGAACGGCTGGGACAAGGCATGCTTGAAGTATAAATTAATTGATACAATTATATAATTGCTCTTACCATCAGTTGTCTGTGAAATAGGGAAAGTTGCTACATTCCTGCTGAGCGATGCCAGGGCTGCCAGCCACGCCCTCTGGGAAATGATGGTTATTATAATATATTAGCCATTACACACAGAGGCTGCAGAGGAGAGCTGCATTTGCAGTCTCAAATACACTGAATACAGCCGTGTCACAACTTTGACAAAAATCCAGAGATTGTTAAATGAGGGACAGGATTAGTGCAATAGATATAGGGTGGTTGTCAACTAAATTTTAGTCAGAGTAGATCCACTGAAACTAATGAATATGACTAAGTTACATTCATGAATTTCAACAGGTCTACTCTGAGTAAAATTTAGTTGAATACCACCCGTAGAGTTGGGCTCTGTTTGATTAACATGGCTTCTGATTTTTTAGGCTTTTTGGGGACACATTGCTACCAATCGTACAAATTGACCAGGGAGTCTACATCGTGTCATTCTAACAGCATGATGGGTAGTGTGATACCTTTGCTGCACAAACTTACATTAGAGCATGGATGCTTTTGAGCACTTAGGTGCTGAATGGAAAGGTTGGCTTCATTACAAATAAAGGCACTACAACTATTTTGGGCTTATCTTGGTTATTTTTAGAGGAAACTAAAAAAAAAAGCTTTCTATCTACAGTGGTACCTCGGGTTAAGAACTTAATTCGTTCTGGAGGTCCATTCTTAACCTGAAACCGTTATTAACCTGAGGTACCACTTTAGCTAATGGGGCCTCCTGCTGCCGCCGTGCTGCCGGCGCACAATTTTTGTTCTCATCCTGAAGCAAAGTTCTTAACCTGAGGTACTATTTCTGGGTTAGCGGAGTCTGTAACCTGAAGTGTCTGTAACCTGAAGCGTTTGTAACCCGAGGTACCACTGTATTTTAAAAACAGTGTGAACAATTTTCAGAATTTTGGCAAGAAGATTCAAGATCAGTTTGGTCAAGCAAATCTTATTCTTTTGCAAGTAAACAATTAAACCCCCCCTTTTTATTATTTTATTGGGTTTTATAAACAAGAATAATGTTATACAAATAAGTATACCAAGTTTTCTCATGTCGTTCATATATCACAAAAATAGCATAATAAATGTGGAAAGATATCTACAGCATATGTTTCATTACTAAGCTTGGTGCTCTTGGTACAGCCTAAGGATGTGCAGCTCTGAAATCAGTTGCACACCCAACATAACCCCAAAAGGATAACCAAGGTCATGTGAGACATAAATAGAAAATATAAGGGAGCTTGGGGCATTGTTAGTTTGCAGGGTGTCTTCCAAAATATCAGCACGGAACCGAATTTTAGTAAACCTAAGTGATCATTCCATAACTTCCTGTCAATTAGAAGCTGTTTCTCAGTTCATTAAGCCATGGCCTCCACTGAAGGCCAGAGGGACCTTCACAGGCACAGCAGATCAGATCATCAGAGGGGTAAACAGATAATAAAAGCCTGTTGTAGTAAAAACAGCCATGAGTCTTGTGTCACCTTAAAGACTGCGGACCAAACTAGGACTGCGGACCAAAATCTGCATTTTTAAGTGCAAGGTGGTTCCCCCCCCTTAATCAACAACAACAACAAAAATTGCCAGGTGGATGGATATTAATAATAATAATAATAATAATAATTTATTTATAACCTGCTCATCTGGCTGGGTTTCCCCAGCCACTCTGGGTGGCTTACAGTACATATAAAAACATAGGAAAACGTCAAACATTAAAAACTTCCTGATACAGGGCTGCCTTCAGATGTCTTCCAAAAGTTGTGTAGTCCTTTATCTCCTTAACATCTGATGGGAGGGCATTCCACAGGGAGGGAGAAGGCCCTCTGCCCGGTTCCCTGTAACTTCACTTTTCGCAGTGAGGAAACTGCCAGACTGAGGCCCCTGGGAAGAGGACCTCAGTGGCCGGGCTGAACGATGGGGGTGGAGACTAGGGTTGCCATACTGTATTTCAAAAAGTAAAAATCCAGACACAAAACCCTACACTCCTGACATGGGTTGCCATACGCCTGGGTATCCCCTGGACATTTCAGCCGATTTGAGCAAAATCCACCCAGACACTATTTCTGGCGGACGAATCCCAGCTATGTCTAGGAAATTCCGGACGTATGGCAGCCCTAGTGGAGATGCTCCTTCAGGTATACTGGGCCGAGGCCGTTTGGGGCTTCAAAGGATGAATTGGGGACCTAGCATGGAGACCAGTTAGGGAGGTCTTAACCCTTCGTTCCCTGCTAAGAGTCTGATTTAAATTGCATCTGCAGCTGGTAACTTGCATGTGTTTGGGAACCCTCCCATTTGCTTCCTATGCAAACTGCTGGTGCAGGGGTCCAGTCTGAACTCACATCCATTCCATACATTTAAAGCACCTGACTTCCCCCAAAGAACCCTGGGAACTGTAGTTTACCCTTCACAGAGCTACAATTCTCAGCACCTTTAACAAGCTATGGTTCCCATGATTCTTTGGGGGAAGTCAGGTGCTTTAAATAGCCTTTAAATATATGGTAGATGTAATCATAAGGAAGATGCGAGAGGAAAGCAAAGGATAGTGTCATATAAGCGCCATGCAAGCAACTCCTGCTTTAATACTCTTTTCTGCACTACTACTTGCAGGTGCAGGGATGCGGGTGGCGCTGTGGGTTAAACCACAGAGCCTAGAGCTTGCTGATCAGAAGGTCAGCGGTTCGAATCCCCGTGACGGGGTGAGCTCCCATTGCTCAGTTCCAGCTCCTGCCCACCTAGCAGTTCGAAAGCACACAGTGCAAGTAGATAAATAGGTACCGCTCCGGCGGGAAGGTAAACGTGCGCTGCTCTGGTTCACCAGAAGCGGCTTAGTCATGCTGGCCACATGACCAGCTGTACGCCGGCTCCCTCGGCCAATAATGCGAGATGAGCGCCGCAACCCCAGAGTCGTCCACAACTGGACCTAATGGTCAGGGGTCCCTTTACCTTTACTTGCAGGTGCAGGAGTCCGGTCCTCTTTTGCAACCTATTTTATAGCCTGCCCCCCTTTCGATGGTAATGTGATTGCATTTGGGTGTCCTCCTGCTCATTCTGCTAAGGACAAGAGCTCCAAACCCGAAGCAGAACGGGGAGGGGGCAGCAGAATGAATGATTAGGTTCTGTTCATGCTCTTTGTATCCGGTGCTAATTTCCCACAAGGACAGGAAAGCTCTGCATGGAACTATTTTACTTTTGCAGCAGCTGGTCTCTTATCTGCCTTGGAGCAATCAGTCAGCTACTTAACACTTACTGGCAAAACACTTTCCAAGGCAAATCCTGATTTTCTTTGTTAACATGGAGAGAGGTTTGCCTTCCAAAGTGGCCTTGCGGTGCCTTCGGAATGCATATACACACCTGATACCTGCTTTCAGTCACTTGACAATGGGGGGAAAATAATCCAGCCGATTAGAAACTGCTGTCGCCTGTCTGTCTCCTTCTCCCCTGCCCCAAACTTCCAACACAGTTAAACTGCATTGCTCTGGCAAAAGGGTTGGATCCAGACTAGGGGTGCCATATTTCAGAAAGTGAAAATCCGGGCACAAAAGTTGCTGAGCTTTTTTAAGGCAGAGTTGCTGAGCTTGCTTTGGGGGACGGAGAGGCAAAACCCACTTCCAATATGGGTTGCCCTATGCCCAGATTTTCCCAGACGTTTCAGCAATTTTCACCCATATGGCTACCCTAATCCAGACCATTTCATGCTTAGGTAAGGCAGAGTCACTATGCTGCCTTCCCTGCAGATGGGTCACTGTTGCCCATCAGGAGGAAGAGAAGGAGGGGCAATGCAGAGGGGAGGTGAAAATAGCTATTCTGTGTGATAGATAACTATGGCTTAGGGCTCCAGTCTGTTCTGGTGCAGATTTATTGCAAATGCTCTGGAAACTCCCATGCAAAACTTCTTTGCAGGGGTGGTCATAGCATTTCACCAATTTCTGTGCTGTAATGCAGGTGTCTTACGACATTTTTAAGTGCTGCTTTGTTTTACTGGTTTTTACTGTAAACCACTTTTGAGATTCTGAATGAAAAGTGGCATGGAAATGTTTAAACAAACTTCTGGCAAATGTACCCTTCTTGCCAGGCTCAGACAGTCCACATCCAGAAGCAAATTTGATATGCCAATGAGAAATTGGCTGACAAATGTGTGCTTGTTTATTCTTTACTATATACAGTAGCAGCCACAATCCAGATCAGGATGATGGTGCGGGGGAAGAGAGGAGGCAACACTTTGCGTCTGCTGTGATCCAGATCTGGATCTCCTCACCCAGTTGCTATGTGTTTGCACCGTACATTTAAAGCACCCCCCGCAACCATGAGAACTGTAGCCTACTCCTCAGAGGACTACAATTCCCAGCACCCTCAACAAAGTACAGTTTCCAGGATACTTCAGAGGGGAATGTGCTTGAAATGTGCTGTAAACAAAACCAAGCCCTCATGAGTCCAAATTCGTGTTTCCTTTCCATCCAGGGTGGTCTTTAGTTTCCTGATGTTTCGTTATATTCAGTGCTATGGTCTTGCTATCAAAAGCAGCAGGAAACTGCACAGATATTAAGCGACTGGATCTTTCAACCACTTGCCTGTTTTTTTCTGGGAAACTTTTTTTTTTTTTTACTACCCCCAGCTCTCTCCCTCCCCCCCCCCGTACTTTCTTGTTGAAACAACTACGAAGTCAGTGGCATCAATAATTAAATAACAGCTGAGCATCAGGGGAGGGAAAGTGACAAACCTGACAGACCCGTCACAAGTTATTTTGACAAGTCTGTAGACTGGAAAGATTGCAAATGAGGGGACGAGCCCCCTCATTACACCTCCCACATTTAACATGCTTATCTTTAAACATAACGCAGTGTGGAGATCATCCATTTTCACCCCCACACTTTTGATGCCACAGCAATAGTTCCAGCACCGATACTTAACGGCTGACGTCTTGGCACGGTTGATGAATAACCTTTTTGGCCACTGCAGCTTCACATACTCCCATCAAAGTAAAATTTGTCCCTATTAATCAAATATAAGTGCTCTTTGCTGAAATCCTCATTTGTATTGCGTAGATTTCCAACATTCATCTCAGATGCTGTGCACAACTGCTAACCTTTCAGGTGAGTCTGCTGGGGGTGCCCTGCTCATTTGTATACCGGGGCTGTCTCGCGAAAGGGCAACCAAACATCATTTACCCAGAGGCGAGCTAAAAGTGGCTTGCTAGCCTGACAGCGTTTAGCTTCAAAAAATGAGACATTAATTAACACTCGTTCATTGATTATTATCGATTAGCTTTTGTTTTTGCTTTTGTTTCTAAAAGTTTGGAGTCGGCATATTCTGTTCGTTGTTATTCTCTCTCTCCTTTCTCTCTCAGGAATGTCTTCATTAATTGGGAAGAAACCTTTGTGACTGCAAATACCTAACTAGATGCCACGTTCAAAATCACAGGGCGCAGCCTAGAACAAACATGGTGTACGTTCAGATAGATTTGTAAAATTAGGTAAACAGGAAGCTGCCTTAGACTACGTCAGTCCACCTGACTCAGTATTATCTGCACTGACCGGCAGAAGCTCTCCAAGGTTTCAGGCAGCATGACCTGGAAATGCCAGTTATTGAACCCGGGACCTTCTGCATGCAAAGCAGATACTCCACCACTGAGCTAGAGCCCTTCATTCCGTTTACTGACTGCTGGTATAGTGAAGTGGCTAAGGGACTGAGACTGCAGTTCTGAGACTGACCTCAGACATTATGATCTCTGAGATGAGGGACAAGATGGCATCTTTCCCTACTGTGAAGTCCACATATAGAAGCTGACCAGACTGGCAAGTGGATCTTACTTCAACACTGGCAACAAGACAATACTATACCTTCCATTGCATTGTGACAAAAAGGCAGGACTCTTAAAAAGTGACTCTGAAAAATTGTGCAAGATCATGGTGCCCAAAATGGCCTCCATGCTCTCGCAAGACAAAAAAGGGATGTCCCAGTTTTACCAGGATGGTTGAGGGGTATACAATATTTTCCGCTGCACCTCAGGGTGGCAAAGGAGCTTAAGGAGTGTAGGCCAGGACACATGGCGCACACTCTGTTCTCCAACACCACACTACCATTCCCCGGCCATCCTCATCTGCTCCCTGAGGCGGCTGCTACACTTTGCCTTATGGTTGAGCCAGGTCTGCTTACATATATGGGAGTAAACCCCCTTGAAAAGAGTGGAACCTCTGAATTTATAGACCAATTAAACTCGGTAGCTCTGGAAAGGTGAGTGTGCCTTATAGTTGGATTTCAGTGAAAACATGGCAGACACTAAAATTCGTACCCCTCTATTCAACAAACCAAAAAATATCATGAAAACCTTCCAAAACATATGTGCTGGGTCAAACTTTAGTGGGTCTGCAGGGAAGATTCCTTCCTACTCAGCTATACAGCTGCAAATCTATTTTTTTAAGTGCTTTTAAGTGCATTGTACAAATGTGACACTAGATGGCGATGGTGAGCTAATGGCAAATTCCATATATATATACTATATATATGTATTAAAATGTTTTTTTTTTAAGCGTTTCCACAGGGTTTGTTTTTATATATGTGTAGATTCAGCCCTAGTAAAGCAGCCATTTAAATGGATCTCAGTGTGCTCTGTTGAACTGTCCTGATAAGGCATGCAGCTGATAAACTTTGCAAAGCCTTCTCAGTTCAAATGCAGTGAGAGATACAGGACAATGCAGTCTCTTATGCTTTAGCCCTCTACCCAGTCTCTGGAAGTAAGCCTCATTTAATTCATTGGGACTTACTTATGAAGGCATGTATGGATTTGCATTGCAAATAGGTCAAATTCAAGCTGATCTGACACTGCCTGTGTGCCACCCTTCAGCAGAAAAGTTCCATAAAAAAATACATCCGAACATAAAATTGGGGGGGGGGATAACTAATTAAAACAGCAAAGTGTAAGTGGCTGGCAAGAACAAATAAACTCTACTCACAGCCTGTGAAAACTTGCACACAATTTTTTGATCCATTTGCTCATGACAGTCCACCTGTGGAGTCTCATTTTCTCTCCTCAGCCTATCACCTATGCAGCTGGTTTCCAGAGGAGCCTTCCTCTCCTTCAGAGACTCCAACATCTCTCCTCCTCTTTCCAGACAGCAGATGAGACAGGGGTTTGTAATTGCCAGAAAGGCTGGGCTCTCAACATTCTTCTGCATAACATCTCAGCAGCCAGAGACTGCCTTGATCCTTATGAATGGTTAAAGCAACAGCCGTACTCTGCCATTCTGAAACAGGCAGCTGCATACTGTAAAAGAGGGCTAACATATTCACAGATACTTCAGGTGTCAAGAAGTTTCCAACCAACACATGGGATTCTGTTTGCACTAGCTGAAGGAGAAAGGCTGGTGTTTGCTCCGGCATAAAAGGTAAAGGTAAAGGGACCCCTGACCATTAGGTCTAGTCGTGACCGACTCTGGGGTTGTGGCGCTCATCTCGCTTTATTGGCCGAGGGAGCCGGTGTACAGCTTCCAGGTCATGTGGCCAGCATGACTAAGCCGCTTCTGGCGAACCAGAGCAGCGAAAGGAAATGCCAATTACCTTCCCGCTACAGCGGTACCTATTTATCTACTTGCACTTTGACATGCTTTCGAACTGCTAGGTTGGCAGGAGCTGGGACCGAGCAACGGGAGCTCACCCCGTTGCAGGGATTTGAACCACTGAGCTTCTGATCAGCAAGCCCTAGGCTCAGTGGTTTAACCCACAGCGCCACCCACGTCCGGCATATTATATTCAAAAGTGCTGGCTCTCACCCATAGCATCCCATGGTGGTCTTATTTGTGATTCACATACTAAAGGGTTTTAACAAAATAAAAAATAAAAAAATTCCTTCCAGTAGCACCTTAGAGACCAACTAAGTTTGTTCTTGGTATGAGCTTTCGTGTGCATGCACACTTCTTCAGATACCAAAGGGTTTTAGTTGATTTTGCCACAGCACAAGCATTTGGTCTTCTGTGCCATTTAGTTGTGGGTTGGGTTGTTAAGATTGCATCGTGTGCTTTTTTTTTGCATGTTCATGTCAGATTCCTGTGAAATCTTCCACATGTACCAAGGTTATTTTCCAACATTGATATCCCAATTGTTAGTGTCTCTGTTTTTGATTGTTTGTTGTTTTGTTTTTAAAGCAACGCAACATGACTTGAATGTGAATTCTGCAATGGTAACAAAATTGCTTGCTGCAAATGCATCCAATCACAGTTGTGTTGCATTAGGAGTTCTGCTGAGTCTGCAGAAATGAGATCTCCCACAACTTATGAACCAGTTCCTTCAGCACAAGGAGGTGCTTGGCTTTTCCACGGCAAGAAGTACTGAAGTTAAACTCAGTTTGTCTGCCTTTCAACTCAACCGGAAGCATGTTTACTCAGAAGTAAGTCCTACCACTTCCAAGGATGGTGCTTTGGGCCCCTCTCCATTGGGGTTTTCCAGTGCCTGGTGGTGGATGGCAAATAGGAATGACAGCACTGAACACTGTTCTGCCATTCCTGTATTTCTGCTAGTTTAATGATACATTTCCTATCCTGAGATTTCCAAAGGTCTCTGGACTGTGAGATACAGATATTATATGGATGATAATAATGCTACCATTGAAGCAAGATCTGAGTGCCGAGCCACAGGTATTCTGAAACCATCTAATCAAATGAAAACTAACGATCTCTTCTGAGCAAACAGAGAGAATGTTTTGGAATGCCAAATGACCTGTTTGTTTTTTTTTAAAAAAATCCTCACGGAAAGAAGTTTGCTTTATCATCTGCTACATTTGAGTGGGAGACTTATAACAAACCTCTGCAGTATGATATGATATGGACTACAAATGTGATTATTCACAACCATTTTTTCCCATTTGTAACTGTTGTCTGAAGCTCCTGAAGGTCATACATTAAATGGGCCGCCCGTGTCTGTCCTCCTTGAGCAAAAGGGAGGGGGATGCATTACCTTCTGGTGCAGCTGGTTATGCAGGGAAACAATAAATGGGAGAAGTGTTGGGTTGTCCTAAATGGTACAAATTGAATTGCGCTGACATTTTACAGAGCGGCAAATTGCTTATCTTATTCAAGCGCCTGATTTGTTTGCTTCTTGATGAGTTTTGCACCGTCCTTTGAAAGCAAAAGATAAATCTGGAGCAGGCCGCTGAGGCTTGCATTTGAAAACAGAAAAGGGGCAGGGAAGGAATCGGTGGATGTATTTCAAAGCATCGGCATTCAAACGGGGTGGGGAGAAGTTTCCTATGAGCCCCTAATTTTGTGTGGTTTTGGCTTGCGTCGTGCAATAACAGTTCAAAGCAGGAAGACATGACAGTAAACCAACAGCCGTGTTTCCTATCTACACCCACAAACGACTATTTGCCTTCCAGGGATCTTTGTACGATCTGCCACCCCTCCAGTACCTTCCTGCAGGCAATGGCTTGAAACATCTTGAATGACAAACTGCAGGCATCCTTTTTTTCCAGTACTGAAAAATGGAGGTGACGTGCCTTCATGACTCTTCCCTTCAGTTTTGCAAACCCGAGGCTATGCTTGCTCTACTTTGGGGATGCTGATGAGCTGCTGAAACTCGGGTGGGGAGAACAGGGTGGTGGAGGATGAAAGGAAGCCCCTTGCAAGTCGAGCCCCAGCTGGTCTCACCAAGGCTCAAAGGAGCAGTCCTTTAAGTGATGCTTGATAGGTAGAAGGAAGGCTCATGGGGAGATTTATCTGCTCCAGTGCTCCATTCAGAGTAGACCCATTGTGTGTAGTGGAAGACAGGCAAAGTAGATTTCACACTAAGAGAGCCAGTGTGGTGTAGTGAGAGCCAGTGTGGTGTAGTGGTTAAGAGCGGTAGACTCGTAATCTGGTGAACTGGGTTCGTGTCTCCGCTCCTCCACATGCAGCTGCTGGGTGACCTTGGGCTAGTCACACTTCTTTGAAGTCTCTCAGCCCCACTCACCTCACAAGAGTGTTTGTTGTGGGGGAGGAACTGGAAGGGAAAGGAGAATGTTAGCCGCTTTGAGACTCCTTCGGGTAGTGATAAAGCGGGATATCAAATCCAAACTCCTCCTCCTCTTCTTCTTCTTCTTCTTCTTCTTCTTCTTCTTCTTCTTCTTCTCACATTCCCTTGGGAGCAGTGCACACTGAACTCCATAGCACTTGCTTCTGAACTGCATTGAAATGGGCTGCAGGAGTTTTTTTTCTTGATACAGATTATAGCCCTCAACCCCTGCATCCTATATATAGACCTACGGATTTCAATTATTTGTCAGGGACTGGCAGGCCTTCAAATAGTCTGTGGCAGAGGCAGGGGACCTGGGGAGTGACCCAGGAGAGGGGATCAACAATTTATGGGGTTTGATGCCACCCACAAGGCAGGAGCCAGGGCAGGGGGATGAAGGAGAGTCAAGGCAATCTGAGATGAAGAAAGGTGCACCAGGTGTGGTAGAAGAGGCTGGTCAGCTGACAGACAGGTCAGAACAGGTGTACAACCTGTCAAGGGAGGGTATATAAGCCTGTTGCTCCCTGTTGCTGCAGCTGCTCTGCAGAGCCTAGACCTGGGGACAGGTGCCTAGAGGCTAGAGGCATGTGTGCATGTGTATCCAATGTGGATGCACTAGGTGGCCTTTGGCAAGTTTCTGCCTCCGTTCCCAGTTTGTGAACTGGGAGTATGTACCGCACTGCACTTTAATGGTTTTCAGGTCATCAGGGGTAGGTAGCATGATGCGTTCCAGATGTTGATGAACTTGCAGCTCCCATCATCGCTGACCACTGGCTATTCTAGCTATGGCTGGTGACAGATGTGATCCAGTAACATCTGGAGGGCACCAAGTTGCCTACTCCTGAACAATTAGTAGTTCTCAGGCATGGATATATACAGATTTAGCGCACATTAATCTAGAATTAACGTGCAGCGTGTGCCAAAAGCAATGTGGATTTAGGTAAGCTTGGCATTTTAGAACACTTTTCTGCTTTGATAGAGCTCTCAGTTTCATTCCAAATTCCATTTTGGGCAGAATTTAGTGACAACTTCCTCATAAATTAACTTGTAATTCAGGAACTGTGTAGCTTTCACCTGCAACCTGCGAGAACTACCAGATTTTATGAAAATGTGCAGCCCAATTCTATGCATGTCTACTTGGATGTAAGAAACCTGCTCAGTTCCGTGGGACTTACTCTCGATTGCAGTTTTATTCCTGTGACTCAAGAGGCCATTGGGAAGAGTGTTTCTTGACCCCATCGGACGCCAACCTATTGTACAAATCATCTAACAGCTATTAAAAAATGTAAATATTCTCCTTGTGCCACTGAGGTTTCATGAAATCATGAATTATGAATTGTGAAGTCATGAATTATGAAGACAAGAACTGCCAATTAGCCAGTGCAAATTATGCACTGTGAATTAGCAAGATGCAGTAGTGAAGATCTCCAGTGTGAATCCTTTGAATGCAATCGCATCTGACTCCCATGTAATGCATTCCTATACAGTGGTACCTCAGGTTACAGACGCTTCAGGTTACAGACGCTTCAGGTTACAGACTCCACTAACCCAGAAATATTACCTCGGGTTAAGAACTTTGCTTCAGGATGAGAACAGAAATTGGGCAGCGGCGGCAGCTGGAGGCCCCATTAGCTAAAGTGCTGCTTCAGGTTAAGAACAGTTTCAGGTTAAGAATGGACCTCCGGAACGAATTAAGTACGTAACCAGAGGTACCACTGTATACATGTGCTCTGAACTTGAAGTATATTTTTATCGTAAACTGCTGAGAGATTTTTATTACGTGGTTGCCCCTGTTCCATGGAGCAGCATTCATGTTGAGATACAGCAGGTTCTTGCTATCTGTACTTTTCAAAAACAGTTGAAGGCATTTTCATTTTGAAAAGCTTTTCCCAGCTGCATGAAAAGGTTTATCTGCCTTAGATGTTCATTTTGGATTGTTTTTAAACCCTGTGCCATTTCTAGAAAAAGAGGTGCCAGAACTCACCATGAATACCTCCCTTGTTCGCTTACAATGGCAATGGCGCCCACCTGAGAGGTGCCAAAACTGAGTTAAGGTGATTTCCAGCTGAAAAATAGAGAGAGCCCTGTTTAAACCTATCTTCCAATACTTTTTGTACATTATTTTTAGCTGTTTTGTATGGTATGCTTGAAAATCCCATTCACACACATGTAAAAGGTGATTCAGTACATAATAAGTTGGGTGGGATTCAACATGACATTAATAAAATGGGTCTGTCACTGCAAGCATTTCTGATTGACAGATGGCACAAACTCACTGTTCTGGAGGTTCCCTTGCCCCCACCGCAGAGCTGATGTTGGTGTGTGTTCCGGGGGCTTATGGGGGGGAGGGTGGGGAAAAGTATTGTTGTGCTAGGTATAGAATTGACGCCTAAGGCTATAATCTTATATCCAGTTTCTTGGGAGTAGGTCCCATCAACTTCTTCTCAAGAGAGACATATAAGATTGTGAAGTTAGAGGTGAGAACCTGACCTGGCTATATGTAGTGATTTCACTCCAGGCTATCACTGTTTATTGAACTAGTTTCCTGTCCTTGCAATATACTGTGGCGATCACACAGAGCCCTCGGACGTTTGACCGTCTATGGACCCTGTGCCACCACTTTTCTGTCTTGATGCCACAAATCAGGCCCCTACCGGGTAACACACGGAGTCCAGTCAGAGTTAACTCGAACAAAAACTTGTGTTTATTTAGTGTAGTTTAACAGCATATGGTTTCATAATGTACACAAGATTACAGTTCTTTAATTGTCTTATTTGTTCCTAACTCAACCGAACTACTGCCTCTTTCCTCACTGACTAACTGACTCTCAACTGCCAACCAACCAACCACTTCAAACCTCCCTCAGAACCTCCACCCAACAACCAACCTCAACTCCCCCAGAGTGGGCTTTTATATTCCCTCTGACTCCACCTTCCCCCTCCCTCTGGGTTTTGATTGGGTAACCTGTTTAACCATTTCCCTTCCAGCACTCCCATATGTTAGCCTCACATACCGGTACCGTCACATATACCTGCAGAAATCCCACTGAAAAGATGGGTTGTCCTAAACATCTCAATTAGTTTCTTTCCATTAAATAAACATGACTTTGGAGATTCTTCTGGTGGCTTCCCTACATGGATATTTGCAGAGCTCTGTGTGTTGACCCAATAAAAATGAAGATTTATTTATTTTTCCGTCTTCCGCGCACTGTATCTATTTCTATCGGGTCATGCATGCCACACAATGGTAGACCATCAATGACAGCCAGGGATGTGATGCCATGTGGCACCAAATGTCTGGAAGCAACTTAGTGAAAACGTAGGAAGTGTTATTTTTACATATTCTAAGGCAAACGGTGGAAAGTCATTGAGCCTTGCAGGCCCATCAGAAGAATAGTCATGAGCCTAAAAGGAAGGGTGGGCTGAATCCTAATACATGGGTACAGATCCTCTCAGCTGCATCCCAAATAATGGACAACAATAACTTTTATTTTCCTTGTTATGTAACAAAATGCAGAGTTGTTCTGCCACATCTCTCTCCCGATCTCCTTCTCTCCCTCCTCCCTCCCTCCCAGACCTCATGTAAGTCGCTATTTCATATTTATAGTTCCACTGAAATAAACAACATCCTCCAGCCTTCGACTGGGTCCTCCCCCAGCCTCGCTGCAGGAGCCTGTCTTTGTGTATTACAGAGGAAGTTTCAGAGTACCTTGTGGAAGACGAACCATTTATAGCTATGCCCAGAAAACCTGCCGTTCCTGTGATCCTTACCAAGATAAAGGATTGATCCTTACCACACGATAGTATAATTGGGGCTGGGCAGCGAAGGTTCTTGTCTTTAGAGAGAATGCGTGTAAGATGAACTGGAATGTGGTCCACAACGGGTGGGCACAGAAACTTGGCTCTTCCCAGGGAACAAAACATGCTGCTTGTTGTTCTGAATAGCCTACCCCAGGGCTATTTTATGACTTGTTTTAGTTACAGCTACAGGTAGGTAGCCGTGTTGGTCTGCCGTAGTCGAAACAGAATAAAAAAATTCCTTCCAGTAGCACCTTAGAGACCAACTAAGTTTGTTCTTGGTATGAGCTTTCGTGTGAATTTCATATCTGAAGAAGTGTGCATGCACACGAAAGCTCATACCAAGAACAAACTTAGTTGGTCTCTAAGGTGCTACTGGAAGGAATTTTTTTATTTTGTTTTTGTTACAGCCTTATTTACCCATTATTAGGAATGGAAGGATCTGTCATTTTTTGTTCTCTCAGTTTCTCATTTTCCTAAAGTTAATTTCAGTTCTCCAGATTTCTGCAGCGATTTACATCTTTTTTTTTTAACCTCGTGAAAATTCATTAGCATTTTAGTGTGAATTTCTGCCAATAAACACTATTTTCTGTGTAGTTCTGACTAACATACTTTTTTTTTTGCAAGCAATTTCCCCTAATGCTAAGAATGTTCATATGTCATTTTCATAGATAATGTTTATGCACACTTTTGCCTAATATTGACATTTTTGTAAACACTTTTTGCTTGGAGAATTGCACTGTGATTCTGTTGTCATATTGTTCTGGAAAGTGCAAATTTGATAGATTTGCTTTTAAATGTGAACTTAATTGAACTACTCCGCCACCTCTACCCATTTTACATATCCACCCATAACAAAAATCCATCTCTGGTCATGCACAGCAACTAAATGGCCCTGGGTCGAAATTATTATCTGCTTTAAAAGGCCAGTCCACTGGGACCCATTTGAACACTCCATTGCAGATGTTGATATGCATTCATACAGAGAGCTGCTTTATTTACTTATTTTTTAAGGTATCTCTGTCCTTTTCTCCCAAAAGAGTCCATGGAAGGAAGCACAACAAAAGTGATAAGACAATGCAACTAAACATGCAAAATAATTTTATTTAAAAACATTCAAGATAATCAATTGTAGCTGTGGGATCTCCTAAAAAGTCTCAGCACCCTTGACAAACTACAGTTCCCAGGATTCTTAGGGGGAAGCCCTGACTGGCACCATAAGAGGACATTAAATGTATAACCTGGATGTGACTTTAGTGCCCTCAGTCTCAAACTTGTTCAGAGGCAACTGTACCACATCCAGATTGCACATTTCCCACAATCCACCACAGAGACAGGGGTGTTTAAAAACCTTATAAGCATTAAAAAATACTCTGGGGACAATTCCCTACCTCAAGCTCAATTCTAATGCATCTCAGGGTAGTGCATGTTTTGGTGTCAGAGGAAGGGCACTTAAGTCTGCTTCCCCAGAGCAGATTTTATTTGGAATATTCCATTCCCATATTTATCCTAATACTTTCCATTGGTCAAAACAAAGCACAGCAAACACGGGAGTCAGCAGGGGGATTTATTGGGACATTTTCTTTCCCATGTTCTTTTGGGTGTCCCATACTCTGTGTGGGTTCTGCAGTCTGCTTCCCCAGGTCAGATTTTTTTTTTGGGGGGGGGAACAAGTTTACACCATTACAGTAGCTGGGCCCTGGGACAACTCCTCTTCCCAACCCATGCCTCCCTCCAAGATTCAGCTGTCATTTAGGGAGGGTTTTTTTTTAAAGGGTGGAGTATATATATATATATATATATATATATATATATATATATATATATAAAAAGAAAATACGCTGATTGTCTTCCAACAGCTCATGAGCATATTGACTAAGAGGAGCTTTTTACAAGAAGGCAGCAGTATGCCAAGTAAGATCACAACTTAAAGGTAAGGACTTAAAAAATAAAAAAAATCTAACATGCGAAAAAAATCATCATAAGACAGTCGGAGCAATTGCTGCCCCAATGCATTTGATCAGCACTTCTTGTTTTGCATTGCATGTGACCAAATGGTTGGTGATGAATGCCAGTGTAAATGGGACTTGCATATGTTGGACAGAGCTTTTGTGTCTCAAGGTCCTGCCACCCAAACGGTGTCCTTCAAACTGGGACAGAAAGTTGAGGCTCTTTGCTACTCTTGTCCTTTCTCAGTTTTGCGTGAAAGTTCCTCTGCCCTGCTTTTTTCTTCCTTTCCCTTCCTCTAGTGACTAGTGTATGCATACACAACACCTCGAAAAGTCAAATACACTTTATAGTTCTGGCCTTTAGTGAATCGCGTTTGATGCCTGGTAATTAACGCGAGCATTTCCCTCTTACGTTGGGACATGTACTGCTAAAATTCATTTGCCAGCTACAAAGGAGAGGGAGAGCTGTTTGTGTTTTTTCCATCTGAACTAGCATTAACCCAAGGCTCAGAAAAGAGAGAGAGGCAGCCATTGAATCACAATGATTATTGGGGGCTCAGATCTAAATAATCTCCGTGCACTTGGATGCATATTTCCTTTTGAGCCGTAGCCAAAAGTTGCTTACAAAAACTTTTTCTTCATCTTACACCGAATCCCTTAGCAAATCCTCAAATATCTTTGCAAATCTCAAAGATATTAAGGCATTTAACTCCCTCCCCCCTGCCTCCTCCCATTCAGACCTTTGATGCCTGGTGTGACTAGAATGATTTTAGAGTTGTAACTCATAGCCTGAATAAGAAATTAAGGGAAGCACTTTGCAAAAAGATAAAAAAAGGAGGGGGGAAGTAGCTAGTACAATATCTAATTACTTATAGATTTTAAGTCAAATTTGAACAAGATAAATATTTAAATAAAAGGTACATTCATTTAGAGTTTCTGCTGGTCACCCCCACCCCCACCCCACAGCCAGGGTACATTTCTGAATTCAGTAGATAGCCAAGTAAATGAATTTATTAGGATTACACATGATTTACATCAGTCTATCAAAAAGAAGTCTGGTGTGCCGGTTCTATAGGAAGTTCCAATTGTGTAATATGGTTGTGTTATCTAGCTCTCCGTGCTATACTTACTGTTGATAGAAATCCCTGGATTGTGAGCTACTGTGATATGATGTGCAGCTGCTTGAGTGATTTACATAAATCTTCTAGTATGTGCCACTGTTTGTCACATGCATTTCAACATGACGACTGCGGCATTCAGTGGTGGTTTGCATATGTGAATGAACTATCTCAAAACAATACCAGCCAGATCTTTCATACCAATTCACCTCACCTTGCACACATTAGACCAGGCATCCCCAAACTTCGGCCCTCCAGATGTTTTGGACTACAACTCCCATGATCCCTAGCTAACAGGACCAGTGGCAAGGGATGATGGGAATTGTAGTCCAAAACATCTGGAGGGCTGGAGTTTGGGGATGCCTGCATTAGACACATGTTACCTATACCATATTTTGATTTTCAGTAGGCTCATTTTACATACACCACAGTCTGAAGCTGTCTCGTTTCAGTAAACCTAAGTTAAGACTAACCGCAGTTTGTCCAAGTTCAGACATAACACCAAACCGCTGTTAGCTAAAAATGACAGCCTGTTATATCCTTATGACTGCACTTGAGAAGAAGGGAGGAGACAGTTGACAAACCCAGGGTTCATTCATGTAATGCTAAGCTATAGTTTAGCATTACATCCTAATAAAGCCTCCCACTATTTGCCAATTTTTACATGGGTGCTCTTTTAAAAGGTCTTACATTTAAGCTGTGATCTTGGTTGATTTACTTCATGTAAAATTCATGTTCTTTAATTTGCTAATAAGTTCTTGGAAGAACATCAGCTTAATAAATTAATAAGACAGTCTTTTGAAAGGAGTAACGACTGAGCTTTATATCTTTTCTAATATGAGTTACCAACAACTTTGGTAACTAGCCATATATAGCATGGGGGATGAAACTAACCAGTTTCTTTCAGTTGATGGAGAGATTCTGGGCAGGGTGGGTAGGGATTGGGGAAGAAATTGTAGCAACAGTAACACAGATCCATTGTAATAAAGACAGAGAAAGGTGCTGTTATGGCATGTCACTTGAGTAAGCTGAAATATTTTCCTGGAGACAGATAACAATGGGACAAGTCAACAGAAAAGTGCACTATGTCCATCAGCTATGATCTGATGTGTACCTTCACCGTTTAAATAACATCTAAATCTAATCCTGATGCTGAATCTCCAGGGCATTTCCCAGAATGCCTTTGGTGGCACTGAAAAAACCACCAGTCCCTTATCCATGGGGCTGACAGATGCCCTTGGATTCCTGTTCCTAAACGGACTGCTTAGAAGCAAAAATAGAGATGCAGTTGCAGGCGTTGGCATGAAATCCAGCCCTGTGAAGAAATGGATTTACCCCATTTCCTTTTTTAAAAGTAGGACCTTGGTATTTGATGTTTAATGCTATAATGACCAGCCTTTAAGCTGGAAGCAACACCAGAGATCATGCAGCTTGACCATTTTCCACATGGGAGAAAACGTACACTCTTGTTTCTCTAGTCCAACAGCAGCAATGAGACAGTCATAAAACTATTGTTTACTGACTTGGGAAGCTGTTTTGCACAGAGTCAGACCCTCAGTCCACCTAGCTCAAGATTGTCAGTATCAAATGGCAGTGGCAGTGCAGGATCCTAAGGCAGGAGGCCTAGCCTGGAGATGCTGGGGGGGGGGTGAACCTGGGACCTTTTGCATGCAAAGTGTGTGCTCTGCCTTTGAGCTAAGATCCCAGGCCTTCAACATATCCTATCAGTGATCTCCTTCACATACTAGAATAACGCAGTGCAGTGAATACATTATAAAAAGGCCCATGTGAAGGTATGAATGATTTTCCTTTTGCTTTTTACAGAGAATTAATTGAACTAGCCACCTCACACATCAACTAATAATAAGTCTTCCCCGGAAGGAACAAGATGTGAATCCACTGGACCAGATGATGATGATGATGATTTTATTTTATTTTATTTGTACCCTGCCCATCTGACTGGGTTGCCCCAGCCACTCTGCATGGCTTCCCACAAATATAAAAGCATAATAAAACGTCAAAAGCTTTCCTATACAGCGTTGCCTTCAGATATCTTCTAAAAGTTGTATAGTTATTTATGTCCTTCACATCTGATGGAAATAGAGTGGACTGCTAGCTAAGCACAAAATGGAACTGTCCCAACAAGATGGGAAAGTCTTAAAAAGGTCAACTGCTCTATGTTGTCCAGAAACACCTACCAGCCCTCCAACCTTCACCCCAACAGGTGCCTGCCTAGCCTTTCCTTAGTGCAGATGTGAAGAACATTTGGTCCGTAATTCCTGGTCATTGGCCATGCATGCTGGACCTGATTAGAGTTGTAGCACAGCAACATCTGGAGGGCCCAAAGTTCCCTACACCTGCTGTAGCACCTCATATTTGTAGCTTTCTTTAGGTGATTGCTAAGATTGCTGAACTTCGTGGTCTACAAAGCCAGGCATCTGGGAGATAAAGGGAAGCTTGTCCAACACTTTCTCATATAATATTGAGGGGAGAGACAGAGGACAAAGTCGACATTATGGGAAATCATTTTCTCTCCCTAAAACGCCAACAACTTAGTCCTTCTTTGTAATCAATCGGTCCATGTTCTCAAAAAGCTTAGCCTCACATCATTAAAAAAAAAAGGGATCAAGGATGGAGAAGGGGAAACAGCTGGAAATAATAACCATTCCTAAGGGCAAATATTCATTTTTAATTACTGGTATCCCTTTTATCCATGACAATGTAATTGCATTCTGTTTAACTAAATCTTAATTGGGGCTGTGAAGTAATGATAAGCATAGCTGTACAATTCTTTACTAGCTATCTTATACATACAATCGTTCATCCTATCTACTATGTAGAGAGAGGACAACATGGTGCACATCAGAGTAACAGTCACAGCAACATGGTGTGATTTTAAGGGAATCCAGTCCATGTTTTATATGTTCCTGTTCACCAGAGTCTGGAGCAGTTCCAGTCCAGGTTTTACACAAAGCTCAGGAGCCCAGTGTAGAGACTAGGCTTTGATACAGCCAATGAGATAGAACATAAGAAGATCCTCCTGGATCAGGCCAAAGGCCCATCTAGTCCAGCATCCTGTTCTCACAGTGGCCAACCAAGTGGGAAGCCTGCAAGCGTAATCTAAGCACAACAGCAATCTCTCCACTTGGATTTTATTACCATCTTTCCTGTGGTGGTCCTGCACCTGGGAAGTTGATGCTGCCACTGAGGCCAGGACCCCAGTAAGCCACATAGGTGGTGGTTGGGGGGCTGTGGGGGATCATGGAGGCAGCAGTGGCCAGGGGAGGAGGGATATTCCTGTTTTGCCTCAGGCAGTGAAAACCGGTCCAACCCAGTTCCCAGCCCTGCCTGGAAGTGCTGGGAATTGGACCTGGGACCTTTTGCAAAGCAGATGCCCTACTGCCAAATGGTCCTTACGTCTGTTCTACACTGACAGCAATGGAACACAAGTTTTCCACTGCCTCTACCATGCAATTTGTAGAAATGTCCTAAAAACCTTTTGAAGCACTGATTGGATTGTGGAGATGAGGAGCCTGATGATCAGTCACAAAGATGTACAATAAACTTGAAATGCCTCCGCTGGCAAGAGGACAATGTTTCCTGCTTTTGCTAAAGTCTTCTCTTAGTCCCTGGACAACTTCAAATATTTCTGTGCCACAATGGATGATGGGAATGTCAGGATTTTCAGGAGAGTGGACCATGCAAAGAAGACATCAACCCTCCTTCAGGATCATCTACCTCCAATTGTCCTATGAGGAAGATCCAGATGAATAGTTACAGTTTACTATTCTCGTTATTTTATCAGTGTATCCTTATGTTACTTGTAAGCTGCCTTGGTCATAGGCAATGGAAAGAAGGAATTTCAGGTTGCACTCTGGCAGACCTAGAAAAAATCTGAGCACCATGTTCCTCCTTTTCTCAGATTCAGGTAGGGATCGGGGAGAAATTTGATTCAGTTTGCATTTAGAGGCAAACCTCTGAAATTCAGGCAAATTACTGGTATGTTCCTTTTTAACTAGGCCTTTGGTTGCTTTGATTGACATCCTATGCCTTTTAAAAATATGTATGGGGGGGTTGGGGTATTGGGTTTTTTTTGTGGTTTTATATTCTGATTTTGTTCTGTGAACTGCCCTGAGACTTCCGGGTATAGGGGGGGGGATATATAAATTAATTAATTAATTAATTAATTAAATAGAAAGCAAATTAAAACACAGCCATCCTTTGAAAGTTGCACCTCTCTGAATTCTGCCATGCAGTACTCCAGGCAAGTAATGTGTAAAAAAAATATATGTATGTACTAGGGTAAGGTATCCACAGAAATGCATTTACTGGTGAAAATAGCATATGAAATACATTATATGGGGGGGGGATCATTTTGCAAGAATGTGCATATTATGCAGAAGTGCATACCAAAATGTGCACATTAAGAAAAAGTTGCACTAAATTGCAAAGTGGTGTGAAAATGTGGTGAGCAGCACCTATGATTGGATAAAGGAGAAACTGGGAGACATTTGAATTGATGGATTCACTCATTGCTAGATACAGAGTTAAAGAGGGAGGGAGCAGCCATCAGATCCTTCTCAAACTCGTAGCCAATTTGCTTCTAATGGTTACCGGTAGTTGTCAGGCACAGCCATGCAAATTCTGAAGGTGAAAAGAGGCAAGATTTTTCTCTTTTTTAAAAAAACGAGAGATCTTTTGTTTATGTGAAATCTAAACATTGCTAAAATGACTGGAAATTATCAAGTAGCCTGTCTGCCTAGGCACACACCTGGAGTAAGACGGTTTATATTTCAACGCAATGTCCTACCTATACTCACTGATTACTTTTGTCAGTGACTCCTTGCTATATTTCTCTCGTGACACTGGACTACATCTTTATTCTAAATGAGGATGAGGACCTTGAGCTCCACCTAGCGCTGGGAAGGAGCAATTTGAAGATCAGAAAGGAGACAAAACACATAGAAGTAACAAGGTTGTCTGTTTCTATTGCGGATTGTGTTGTCTTTCGTCACACACTAAGAAAAGGTTGATTCAGTGTAAGGGTTTCAGCTGATAAATCAATTAAATCTATATGCATTTGCATGTGGATAAAACACACCTGTGGAAGGAAAAACAAAGGATATTTGTCTTGCTTTTAGATGATGTGTATCTCACAACAGCCACCCTCTTGTCTCCAATGTGGTAAAGGAGGAGAAATGGTGCTTCTAAGGAAGTACTTATTTTAAAAATAAAAAAAGCAACAACAACAGCAGCAACTGCTACTGCTGCTCACAAGATCGGGAAGAGGGCACTATTTTAAAGCCATTTTTTAAATGTTTGATTCGTGCTCAATTAATTAATCTAATTGATGAACTAGACATTGATGCCCTAGGCTTTGGACCAATGCCTGACACAGCAAATGAAGTTTATCCACATTAAGAAAAGAAATATGTTAAGGTGACCTTTTTCAGGAAACAGTAGAGGGGTGCATATCCTTCTACTGTTCTGCAGAATGTTTAGAAGGGGTGGTCCCTATTTTCTAGTAATGATCTCTAGGTAAGTTGCTGTCCTTTTTCCACCTTTTTTTTTGTCATTTCAGGGATGCCTTGTTAAAATTGTGTTTGTGTGAGCTGCTAGAGCTGGTTCAACTCCTTTGCCAGGGTCACCAGAACAGAAATATTTGGAACCCAAGACTCTCCAAACATTGCTAGAGCCATCTCCCACCATCTTCAGTCAGCATGGACGATGATCAGGGATGATGACGGCTGGAGTCCAACAACCTCAGCAGGGCCAAAGGTCCTCCCTACCTGTTCTAGATGTTAAATCTTCGAATGAGGGGTCTGTGGATGTCTCTTCACTAACCAGCATATGTAGCAAGGCACCACACAGTGTGTTGCCCGAATGATGTGGATGTGGGGCTTTCTTCTGAAATGTCAGTGTTATCTTCTAGGGCAGGGGTGGTCAGACTTCCAGCTTTATTTATGATCATATTTCCGCTGCCAGAGCAGAGGAAAAGGCTTCTGGGATAACTTGGCCAGCTCTGGGTAGTAAGCATCTTGACCTGGAGTGGGGAAGGTGACTCACCATTCGCTGTTCTGCATTTAAGTACCAAACCCCCTTGGTCCAACCCTGCTGGCCAGGCTGCTGGGTTCATGCACACAAGCTTCACATAGCTGTTCTAACATCTAGTTGATCCAGAGATTCCTTCTTCGAGTTCTTCCCAAATGCCAGTGCTTTCCCAGGGATCCCTTTGCACACAGCAACAGGCTGCATTGATGCAGTGAAGATCCTTGGCTGCTGGTAGGTTGGGTGGTTCAGAAGGTGGGACAAGTTTGGGAAAGATATGGACTTATTGGCTTAAGTCAATTTTGTTCATCTGACTTCAGCCGCGTTGGCACTCCAAACCTGGGACCACGGTCATACATTGCCTTTTAAGTGTACACTTAAGATAACCATTAAAGCAGCACATATCACTAGAGGTGAAAATATATATTTTTAATTGACCCTCCGTATCTTCTCTTCCAGATCTGATTGTACCCATAAATGAAGCTTCATCTGATTCTTAATGACAGACTCCAGGATTCTGAGTTGAAGCTTGAAGGCATTCCCAGGACTCATGTCTTAAAGCAGAGAGTGGTGAGGGATGGGTAGTGTAGGGCAGCCATACATTACCGGGGGGAGGGGGATTGACATCCGGGGGGGATTTCCAAAAGGTGGTGGATCCTAGACAAGTCAATCGAATATTTGTGGGGTTTGTGTGTGTGTGTGTGTGTGTGTGTTTTAAAAAAGTTTGACAACTTTGGGGTTTTCCTGATTTTTCCTTTCTGAAATATGGCAACCCTAGAGTAGTGAGGAAGGTTACTCTGCGTGGTTTGCTTTTCTGATTGCATGATTTACAAGATCTCGTATATAAGACAAATCCTCTGATTTATGCAGCCCAATGCTTTCAAATGAATGAGCAATGCACTCTGTGTTAATGCTGGTCTCTTTCTCTCTCCGGCTATGTGAAACATGTTGATATTATGGTGTGCACATGTGTGTTTTAAGCCCACTCTTCTATATTTCTTGTGCAAAGGATAAAGTATTCCTAGACTCTGTGCCACTGTATTTCTTCAGACAGAAATGCCTTCAGGTCAGCATTTGCTAGGCTTGCAGTTCAACTAAAATGACATGCACTTTAGAAGAAGTAATAAATTCTGCATAAAAACAATGGTCTAAAAATATAGTACTTAGCATTCAATTATATTCAGCATTGAAATAGCAATTTCAATGATATTTTTTTCCTTGTGTGTTTGGCCAAATACCAAATATTGGCATGCCTGGGCATAAGTAGGGGAAATATAGGAGAGACATCAGATGGCAGTGCTGATTTTGGAAATTCCTGAATTGCTCAGCTAGATACATCATGATTTTCTCCTGCCTGATAGGGACACATCATTCATTCAATCCTTAAGAGAAACTCAAAAATGGCAGCACAGTGCATTCATATTCTGCTCCTTTATTCTGCACTCTAATCTAGATATAGGTCCTGATCTGCTACTAGAAATCAGCTCTCATCATTCATCAAGCCATTTAGGAACTTCCAGAATCCTTTATTTCCCTCTAAATGGCCTGGCCCATTTTCAGCTTGACTTTTCTAGGTGTCTGTTTAAATCCTCCAACCTTTGCCTTAGGCTAGCTGTGGGGTGTAAAATGGGTTTCCCCCAGTCCCTTTCCATGTCTGGCATGCTTCTGCATTGTTGCAATGCTATTTCTATGGGGAAGGTGGTGAGCACAATGTTTTGACCATTGGATGTAAAGATAACTGAAATTTCTCATAACCAGGATTCATTTTTTTCCTTACATATGAATTGATTTCTACTAGTTGCAGAGGTACCCTATTAATTTTGGTGCCTCATGAGAATGAGACCCAAGAATCTTTATACAGTCACTAAAACTTAGGGCAGATCCATACCCTACAATAAACGCCATCCAATCCACATTTAAAGTGCATGACTTCCCCAAGATTCCTGGGAACTGTAGTTTTCCCACTACAGGACTACAGTATCCATAAGAAACTACAGCTCCCAGGATTCTTTGGGGAAATCATGTGCTTTAAATGTAGGCTGAATGACCTATATATGTAGGGTGTGAATTAGTGTCACACATTCATGGATGTACACCAATTAATTGGAATAACAGGGCACATTTGCACCATACATTTAAACTAAATGACGTCTGAGTTAACTGCTATGATTTCCCCCAAAGAATCCTGGGAATTTTAATTTTGTGAGATGGTTGAGAAGTTTTTGTCTGAGATCCTTTATAACTACAGTTCCCAAGATTCCTTGAATAGGGCCTCAGACCGCTTAAAATATTTGAAATGGGTTTAAAGGTGTAGCGCAGACATGACCTTAGTTCTGAATTGATCAGTCATGTATTTTGGCTCTCCCAGGAAGTGACTATGATAGGCTTTTGCTTATATCATCCACCTTTTCTGTTGGGCACTATGAGTTTGCCTTTAGGCATTTGGTATAGGAGAGGTATTATTTAGTAAAGTATATGTAAGGTTTATTCGTCAGTGAATTGAAGCCTCAGTATTTAATTAAAACCTGCACATTCTGAAATTTACGCTATATCATTATTAAACCAGCGGAAAGTTAATCATGTAAACCATGTTGGCTCCAAATGCAAGTACTCAGCACTTAAAATAATAATAATAATAATAATAATAATAATAATAATAATAATAATAATGCATGGCTATGTTGTTTGCAGGAATGTTTTCACCAGTATACAGACTGACAAAATTCATGGAGAATAAGGCTATCAATTGCTATTAGCCATGATGGTTATGTTCTACTCCAGTGCTGGAGCAAATATGCTTCTGTATACCAACTGCTGGGAATTGCCAGTGGGGAGACTGGCACGGCACTCAGGTCCTGCTTATGGGCTTTCCATGGGCATCTAGTTGGCCCCTGTGACTAGATGGGCCTTTAGCCTGATGCAGCAGGATTCTCATTATACTGACTGGAAATCTGGAGAAATCACTCAACAGCTCATTTACCCTTTCCCCGCCTCCCTCTCTCCATTGGTCATCTTCTCAATATTGCCGCCATCCAATCAGGCAGCAAAACCAATGCCTACCGGTACGGTCCAAAGGAATGCCATGGCCATAAAAACATTGGTACAGTGGAGCAGGAACACAGGGGGAGTGCAGGACCAGGGTTTTGACTCACAGGAGGAGGGATGATGTGAACTGCTGGATTGGTTATTTGCCCGTGTTGCATCTTGGGAGTTTGGAGGATAGTTCTAGTATCCATAACTCCCTTGTTATGGAGGCTAGGCTCAGACAGTGACTGGTCCAAGGTCAACCAGTGAAGCTCATGGCAGAAGAGGAATATGAACCCAGTTCTCACAAGTCAAAGTTTAACATGGTACTCACTACACTTACTATTACAGGACTGTCAGATGATCCTAAAATAATGCCTATTGTGCCCTATGGCGGGGGAGACCAATGTGGTGTCCTTCATTTGCTGTTGGACTCCCAACTCCTTTTAGCTCCAACCAGCATGGTCAATGGTCAGGGGTGACGGGAGTTGAAGTCCAGCACATTTGGAAGGCACCATCTGCTATGTGCTTTGTGGTATGTATCTATAAGGAATCAACATGGATGGCTGCATTGTTATCCTCTTATCTGAGTCTAAGGACTCCCCTTGGAAATCATGGCTATGGAAGCCATTGTGAGCTTTGACACTTCAACATTTATCACGGCATCGAGAAATAAATCAGCACGTTGATTTGGAGAGCTTCGCTTCTTTTCTTCACTATAGCAGCCCCCACCAGCAGTAGGAGCAAGTCACTGATCTCTCTCTCTCTCTCTCTCTCTCTCTCTCTCTCTCTCTCTCTCTCTCTCCCTCCCTCTCCCTCTCCCTCTCCCTCTCCCTCTCCCTCTCTGAGAAGCTTGCCTCTTTGGCAATAGAAACAGTTTAATTTCTCTCCTCCACACCCAGATCCTTCCTTGGGATCATGGACAGTGTCATGTGACTTCAGCCAAACACTGCTAGAGCTCTAAGAGGAAAATAGTGAAATGCAGAAGTTATGAACAAGGCACAGAAAGATAGACCAAATAAACATGGGCATTATCTTTCATAAGGTTCAGGGAGACAAAGGCTATAAGTGTTGCCTCAAGTCTCACCTGCTTTCGGAAGTGTTTCCGTGATGTACGTTTCAATGGGTTTATGGACAATATCCAGCTGAAGACACCTGGAAAATGATTTTGCATGTTTGAATTACAAAAGCCAGCTGCACATGTTTTTCAAGTCACCCTCCTCTATCTGGATCCTATGCATCCTTACTCAGAAGTCAGCATCCCTGAGTTCAATGGGTCCTTCATTTCTTGATTTATATGGGGGCCCTTTACAAGGAAAAACTCTCCCAAGGCAGCTTCCACAAAACCGGAACAACACACAAGCATCAAACTTCCCCAACGCAAACCATGAACTAACCTATCAGTTATAAAAACACATCCAGCTCTCCCAGCCCAAATAAAACGTGACTATAGCCAAAACCATCAACAGCAAAAGAGCATGATAAATCATTACACAAGAGAAGGCTACTGAAAACAGTCGAGATTGTAGGCCTTTCTAAAGACCCTACTCCCAAGTTAATGTGATTAGGATGTAGTTCCTGTTTAAATGTTCAGTGTCATGATTAGGAACATAGGGAGTGCCCTTATACTAAGTTAAACCTTGGGTAGATCTAGCTCAGCGTTGCCCATGCTTGGCTGGCAGTGACTTTCCAGGGTTTCAGACGGGGATATTTCCCAGCCATACCTGGAGATGCCAGGGATTGAACCTGGAACCTTCCTCATGCAAGGCAGATGCTCTTACCACTGAGCTACATCCCTTCCCCTGCAATAATAGTCCAGTTACTGGTCTTCTAATAAAGTGAGCCCAGTTACTGATGTTGATTCCTCACATACCCAATTAAAATAGCCTTGATCAGCAAAGGAGAATGTAGAGATGTGTTGGTACGGTGGAATTAAAGGAGTAAAACAAAATTAATCAATTTTTTAATTAGCCAAGAGATACACTCTGAAGGACAGTGCCATGCACACTTCTTCGTGGAATTATCAGTATTAAGGTATTGTTTCTCAGACATTGGAGCAGAACTGTTTTCCCATTAGGCACACTCTACCCCAGCATCTTCATTATGACTGCAGTTGTTGTCACCCCAGTCACGTTTTTGACATAAAAAAATGGAGAATTCTGTTCCGGTACATTCCACGTCATCCAACCAGATTGTTCCAGAGCCTGATGTCAAGCAGACATGTAACGAGTTAGCACAGGGAGGAAAAGGGTGAAAAATAACAAAGCAACAATCCATCGTGTGACTCACATGCTAATATCTCATTATGCCTAAGTACCAGGAAAGTGGGGTGGGGGGGTGGGGAGGCTGTTTTAGGAAATGCTTCTGGAGCCTCATAACAACTGCATAATTACTCCAGAATGAAAAATGCGTGGAAAGAGAATCTCGCTCTTCTTTTCTTTTCCACCACCCTATTGTCCAGCAAACAATTTCAGGCAGCAGCAACTTCAAAAGCAGTAACTAGCCATAAAGGAAGCATGCAGACTTTGTTGTTGTCTAGTCGTTTAGTCATGTCCGACTCTTCGTGACCCCATGGACCAGAGCACGCCAGGCACTCCTCTGTCTTCCACTGCCTCCCGCAGGCTTTAGTACACTTTAATACACTTTGGACACTGGGTTCCAGTGGTGAAACACCTTCCTGGTTGGACCTGGGACTTTTGGCATGCAAAGCAAATACTCTATGACTAAGCTATGGCCCTTCCCCTATTAGGTGAACATTCCTCATTCTTCTGAGAAGAAGCCAAGGCTGTCAGGGCCTTCTGTGAGCAGGCAGTGCCTGTTGAGGTTCTGCTCACACCTCCACTGCTTGCTACCCCATCTCCCAAGGAGCAAAGAACTTGCTTTGTGGGTCTGGGATGGGGTACCAGGTACTAGATGGCTCCTCAAAGTGAAGGGGTCCCTACTCAGCCTCTCATCATTTCTCCAACTGTCCTGCCAGTCTCTTTTTCAACCGGGGGTCATGGGAACTGTACTTCAACTATAACTCCCATGACCCCCAGCAATAAAAGATCCTGACAACAGAGTCTTCTCTTTACAAACAATCTGGGAAGGATGAGAGTCCCAGCAGGCATTTACCATCTGCAAGGGAGTTTCTACCCCAACACCTTGGCCAGCTTCCCCCCTCCCCTCTTGGAGTGGCAGAGTCTTTCAAGCACTTGAAAACTCCCTTTAAGGGCTCTCAAGCATTCAAACTGAATGTTCAGAGGGGAGCAGCATAAGGCTGCTTGCCTAGCTCTACTCTAGTGACATGTTTCGGATGACAAAGTGAAATACCTTCCCCTCCCCTGCTATTTTTGAACACAGTCATATTACACACAATTGAATCTTTCATTTTGCGACTTGATTAAATCAGCCAGGGAATGAACTGCTAAATTACCTGCAGTTGCAGTGAAGGTTTCAACTGCTCGGCTAAATCCCAGCATCCGACAAATCACAGCTCCATCGTTACTGTCCCAGCTGTCGTCACATATGGTACCCCATACTCCTCTATACAGAACCTCAACTCGGCCACGTTGATATCCTTCAGCAAGTCTTACAAGAGAACTGCTCGCTGTTGGATGTTTTTGAAAAGCAACATTTATGCATATCAGGAGACAGAGGCAACACATCAAGATTTGGGGCAGGGTATGAGTAAATGATGGGAGAGGTCAGGCCTGTCTTACCCATTGAGGCTAGTGGCGCGGGGCGCCAGGACGCCAAGTTCTGGAGGGCGGCAGGCGAGAGTCCGGGGAACACTGAATGAGCACGCTGAGTGAGCGAGGGTGCGTGTGCCACTCCCGCCGAGTGGCGGCTCGGTTTTTTCCCTTTTAGCCTGCAGGCGCCGAATTCTGCAGGGCGCCAGAAGGCTAAAAGGGAAAAAACCTAGCCGACGCTTGGTGGGAGCGGCGCACATGCCCTAGCTCACTCGGCGCAGGCCCGCTCGCTCGGTGTACTGCTGGCCGTGGCCACTGCTGCATGAAGCGGCCAGCCTCCGCCTCTTCCCTGCTGGAGGAGCCGCCCGGCAGCCGCTGCCCACCTCCTCCAGCCCTAAAAAAAGGTCCACTCTGGGAAAGGGGGCACGCGCGAGGGATCTTTGCACCACGGTGCTGGATATGCTTAAGACGGCCCTGGGAGAGGTGGTCTCTACACATCCCCTCCTTTTGGGTTGCTGAAATATGTGTTGTACATTCCAAGAACGAGGCCCGGCCTATTTCTTTATAAGCTTCCAAATCAACTCTGATGGTAGTTTGAAGGGAAGCTGTTCCTGAGTAGTGTAACACAAGGGCACATGACATCACTTCGGACTTGAAGCCTAATCCTGTGATAAACATATCAAAATGATAATGTGCACATATATGTTTACATTACTGCACTTTAGATTACTGTTTCCTTGACCCCACTGACTGGTGTGCATGGAAATGAATTACGGATGGTGGCGGCTTCCAATGGAAACAGAAACATAAATGGCCAAAGTTGATTTGTTGGGTGTTCACTGTTGTTTTCAGTCCACAAATAATGTGTCCCGCCCGCCCCCACGCATACCTTGCATTGTGTTTCTTTTGCATTGAAATGAATGGTGCAGGATAATGTAATGATAACAGAATTAACAATGTAAAATTCCACCATGGCAGACAGCGAGATAAGTACAGTCACGGGTACCGGAATGGGTTACTTCCAGGTTCGGCAATTCGCTCATGCACAGACGCGCAAAATGTTGTCACGTGCATGTGCAGAAGCGCCGAATCGTGCGGTGAGCATGCGCAGATACGGCGCTTCAGGTTATGGGCTTTTCATGTTTCGAAGGCGGCTCTGGAACGGATCCCGTTCACAATCAGAGGTACCACTGTAATGTAGTTTTTGTCAGAATATGAACTGCAGTGGGACAGAAACAGCAATGAATGTGGGTTGGAACAGAAGTCGATGCCTTCTTACAAGCCTAATGGGACTCCTTACACAAGGAGAAGCTGTCCCACATTTGCTTCACTAACAGAGAAAGCTTGATAAACAAGTTCTTGTGCCTCTGGTGTTGTTCTTCTCAGACACCAAACAAAACAGAGAAGCCTCACTTCATGTGGGGCTCCATGTGTACAATAAAAAAGGTAAAAAGGTAAAGGACCCCTGGATGGTTAAGTCCAGTCAAAGGCGACTATGGGGTGTGGCGCTCATCTTTCTTCAGGCCAAGGGAGCTGGCGTTTGTCCACAGACAGCTTTCCGGGTCATGACTAAACTGCTTCTGGCGCAACGGGACACTGTGACAGAAACAAGAGCGCTCGGAAACGCCATTTACCTTCCTGCCACAGCGGTACCTATTTATCTACTTGCACTGGTATGTTATCGAACTGTTAGGTTGGCAGAAACTGGGATAGAGCAATGGGAGCTCACTCCATTGCGGGAATTCGAACCGCTGACCTTCCGATCGGCAAGCCCAAGAGGCTCAGTGGTTTAGATCACAGCGCCACCCATGTCTAATGTATTCCATATGTACAATGAAGCTCCATGAAACATTGGATTGGGATAAGTTTATATACTTGTAGAGAAAAAGACCATACTTGCCTGAATTCCCCCTTTCACCTTTAATCCCTTGTGCTCCTGTTGCTCCTGATTTAACACAAAAGGAACAAATGATTGATGGCACATTTAGTTAATTTTTGCATTAATAAGGTTGAAATTGATTATTTATTTTTTTTGAGTTTCCCTTAACTGCATAAGAGATCAGTATTTCCGGTTTTTGCCTAGTACAAAAGCTGCCAAGTTTCCTAACCATATTTAGGAGATGGGGAACTGCCCCCCCCGCCCCAGACATGCCCTCTCCCTCTTCCTTCTCCTGCTTTCTCATGTTCAATTTCAGTCCTCTAAACACAGTGCAACATTGCTAACCCTGGTTAGGTCAAACCACAGTTTGAAAACCAAGATCACTGCAAACTGTGGCTTGGAGCTAACTGCTGGAATGTAGTGGCTAAGAAACTGGACTATGAATAAGAAAATTCCCAGTTCAGAAGTAATCTCTGCCATGAACTTGGTGCCAATATAAAGCACGTCAGATAGTAATCAGTCGTCTCTTTCTGTCTTGCCTTCTTTCTTTTACCTTTATATCCCTGAACGCCTCTGTCTCCTTTTCTTCCCGGTTCGCCTTTCTCCCCATTAGATCCGGCACTTCCTTTACTTCCTTTTTCACCAGGCATGCCTTTGCTCCCTAAGTAAGAAAGGTGGGTGTCTTGATTTCACAGGGACAAGACAACAGCAAATGGCACAAGAGGCATTACCTGCAGAAGCCATGAAACCATCATTGTGCAATAGCCAAATGGATCCTGCCATTCCTCTGCCTTTTCCACAGAAATGAAAGTTAAGGGTTGTGGTCCTAAAAACACATACTAAAAAGAGAGTAAGCCCTGTGGAGCACAGTGGGCTTTATTTATTTTTTATTCAAATCTGTATGCCGCTTTCCCCATTAAAACATGCTCAGAGTGGCTCACAACAGAACAGCAAAACTGCAAATCACTACATCGTTACAATAGAAGTCGAATGTTGAATAATTTTAGAACATAACACAGCAATCCATCAAATTTCTGGCATGTGGCCCCTGGAAAGTTGCAGGGAAAGGAATGCGGCCCTCAGATAAAACTCAGCGGAGCAATGAATGTGAATTCCACCTTTGTACTGTGGGCTAATTTCTGCACACAGTCACACACTCCTCTCTATCCTCCATTCAGTCAAAAAAGAGGCATTATCAGAGTTGATGTTCACCAGGTAGCAACCGGGGGCAGATCCTTTTCAGTTATGCTTCCCCGATCTGAAGGTTGCTCTCTCTAGGGAGGCTCCAGCTACGCAAGGAGTTTTTTTTATTTCCCCAAGCTTTTAAAGCAACTTTTTAAGCCGTTGGGGTACTGGTTTTTGCTTCATCCATGTCACTGTTATAGCTTTGCTGCATTTTAATACTGCATTGTATTATATTTTTGCATTATGTTTTAACTGTAAGTCACTCCAGGGAGAATAATAATAATAATAATAATAATAATAATAATAATAATGAAGAAGAAGAAGTTATTATTTCTACCCTGCCCATCTGGCTGGGTTCCCCCAGCCACTCTGGGTGGCTTCCAACAGAACATTAAAAACAGAATAAAACGTCAAATATTAAAAACTTCCCTAAACAGGGCTGCCTTCAGATGTCTTCTAAAAGTCGAATAGTTGTTTATTTCCTTGACATCTGGTGGGAGGACGTTCCACAGGGCGAGAGCCACTACCGAGAAGGCCCTCTGCCTGGTTCCCTATAGCTTCACTTTTCGCAGTGAGGGAACCGCCAGAAGGCCCTTGGCGCTGGATCTCAGTGTCTGGGCAGAATGATGGGGGTGGAGATGCTCTTTCAGGTATACTGGGCCGAAGGTATGGAGTACACAGCATTGATTCAACTGAGTCGTCACTTTCATTTAGGAACTCCAGCAAATGCCTTACCTGTCATTCCCTGATCTCCCTTCGACCCTTTACTTCCCGGTATGCCTAAAATAATGGGGGCAGAGGGAGGGGGAAAGAATATAAGGTGGCAAATCCAAAGACAATGGGAATTTCAAACTTTTGCTTAATATTCAAAATTCTACTACATGTATGTATTGAGATAAAGTTTTAACTATGCGGTGGCAAAAGAGCCCTGCCACCTCCATATAGACAGCTGTGATGCATGGGGAGTTGGGAGGCGGATTGGGAGCTGCTAACCAGAATGGGGCAGGGTGAGTGACAGCAGAGAGGTCAGGGGAATGCTGGGTTACGTAGGTGCCAACTCCCTGGGGCCCTGGGTGCTCGAGCAGCCACAAAATTCCCTGTGAAGGGACCGAGCACCCACCAATTTTGGTACCAGGGCCAGGCACGCTGCAATGGCACCCACAGCCCCAGGCACCCACGGTCGCAGGGCCAAGTTGGGTTAGCAGTGCACACCTGTGGCATACCAACACCATCAATCACACTGCAGCCTTGCCTTACCCCGCCCTCTTCCTGTCCCAGTGAGTGGCAACAGGGTGCTGGGAGGGTGGAGGACTGCCCCTCCTCATGCACTGCTGCTGCAGGTAGGAGTGGGAGAGGTCCCATCTAAATCCAGAGAGCAGCTCCCAGCCAGCGTAGACCAATGTAGCCAACATGGTGCACTCCAAACACTGCTTGATTCAAACTCACAACAGCCCCAGCCAACATGGATCTGTCAGCATCCAGAGGGAGTCGGGAGGCCAGCTCGCTAGCCCCCAGCTGGCTCACGTCCTTCCAGCTGACCTGCTGGATGGTCTCCCCGATCGCTGGTGCGACATTTAATCAGCGACCCAGGTTTCAAAAAGCCTGAGCTCACTATATCAGCATTGCGCAACAGAAGTGGCGAGAGAGAGGCTTGTGTGAAAGGATATTTACAAGCTGGTTTATTGAGCATAAATCAGAACAAAGAGAAACATGGTGGCTCTCCTTTGTCTCCTCCGAGAGAGTCTCAAAAGCAAAAGCAAAAGCTATACACAATGGAAGTTCCCAGCAATCTGTGCTGGTGTGTAAACAGACATGTGACACGCAACAGCTCCATGTCTGCAACTTAAGGTGGAATGGAATTTCCTAACATGATCATGGTCAGAGATTACTGGAGCTGTAGTCCAAATTGGATACTGAGTTAGATGGACCAGTGGTCTGATTTATTTCTACAAAAAAAGGACAGGAGATCCATGCTAGGAATGAGTATTGCACAACTCCATGGCATTTTCACAGGAGAGACTATGTCCCATTGATTTCTGTAAAGCCGTTTAGAATCCTGAATTAGCTAGAACTGGGGTGGGGAGAAGGTGGGCCAGAACCTACTGGCAGATCTCTGGGTAATTTGTCCAGAACTGGAAATGCCAAGTATACCTTGATCAACTTTTTACCAGGCTGTCAGAGGTCAGATAGCTCTGCAGCTAGATTCAGCCTGGAAATGTTGGAGAACTAACAGACCGACTTTGAATAAAAACTCTTTTCCATTGGTGATACATCTCTGTAAAACACTTAGATACCACAGCAGAGGATTTGTCCTGGCCTTATGGCATCCCACATCTCTCTGAATGAGATGTGTTTTGCTCACACACTGGGCTCGTCCACTTCCATTTTTTTTTTTACCTGGATCTCCTTTGTAACCCCTTTCCCCCTTATCGCCTTTCACTCCTGGTACTCCTGAAAGAATAAAGGGGAAGGGCAGGTCAGAAACTTCTTGGGAATCAGTATTTCAACAGATTGAGCAACATTCCCATTTGTATACCTGGAAGAGTACTTGCTTCTCCTTTCTGTCCTTTCTCCCCTTGTGCTCCCTTTGGGCCAGGGCTTCCTGGTGGCGCCATGCGGCCTGCAGGACCTTGCAAGTAAACCAAAGAAGCTTGGTCACAGCCAGAATGACACAGGAAGAGCAATCAAGCACTGAAGCATCTGTCATATTAGGTGAACGAGGGAAGGTTTAGAACAGGGGTCAGCAACCTTTTTCAGCCGTGGGCCGGTCCACCGTCCCTCAGACTATGTGGTGGGCTGGACTATTTTTTTTGGGGGGGGGGTGAACGAATTCCTATGCCCCACAAATAACCCAGAGATGCATTTTAAATAAAAGGACACATTCTACTCATGTAAAAAACACACTGATTCCCGGTCTTTCCACGGGCCAGATTGAGAAGGCGATTGGGCCGCATCCGACCCACGGGCCTTAGGTTGCCTACCCCTGGTTTAGAAGGACTGCAGCTTAGTGCTGGCAGAGCTCCTGCCTTGCATGCAGGAAGAAAGTCAGGTTGAATCCCTGGCAACTGGGATTGTCCCTTGCCTGGAACCCAAGAGACCTGCTGCCAATCAGTGTTGACAACCCTGAACTAAATAGTCCAATTGGTCTGACTCAGAATAAGGAAGCTTCCTTTGTTCCTCATCCTTTCAAAGGCTCAGGACAAGACATCACTTGAGAACAACACAGTATCAGAACAACACAGCACTTGCATTCCACAGATGCCTCTCTCTTAAATATTGCCTTCCAACAAAGGGAAATACTGCTGCTTTGGCTTGTCTCCTTCAGTCATTTCACACCAGCTTCCTGTTGAGTTATCATTTTGCACTTGTGTGTATAACCACAGACTTTGGCTGCAAATCTATAAAGTAGCATGATAGTTAGAATGGACAAGGCCAGAGAGAGTCAGAATTCATTTCTATTATTAAGTCACCACCAAACTTATTGACAAACTTGAGGAAAACAAAAGCCTTTTAATGATCGTAGAGGCATCTGTTAATCAGCCAATGGCAGCTGATCAGCATTTACTTTTTTGCTGTTGTAGCAAGTGATGCACTTGCTCTTGCCTAAAAAATCCACTGAAGAAACCAAAACAGCAACTTCCCAGCAGTATTTCACTAGATAAATCAGTAGTAGTTTGCCTTAGGACTCCAGAATGGAACTGTTTCAATGAATATTTGTCTTTTTAAATAATTCTTAGGAGTTAGTTCCAGGTTGGTGAAATCAGAAGCAGTTTACTAGTAAAATCCTAGGCATGTTTACTCAGAGGTAGGTGCCACTGGGTAAGTATTATTAGTTTACAATCCATATCACATTTACTTCAGAGTAAGCCCCACTGAACAGAGTTACACTTCTGGTTAAACATGCATAGGATTACACAGTTGGAGAAATTTATGTTGATTAACTAAATCAATCCTAGGCATGTCTGCTGAGAGATAAGCTTTGCTGGATTCAGTTGACTTACTCTCATGTAAGTGTGTACAGCATTGCAGTCTAATAGAACCTTAAATGAAGCACAAATGGTAGAAAGTACTTGTGTTAAATTGCATTTAACCTGGTTGTCCAGGAGGTCAATTGCGATATACCTGCTTGTCCAGGAGGTCCTTGGGGACCACTTGTACCTGAAATAGAACATAAATGAACAGAAGAGAACATAAATGAACACAAGAGAACATAAATTGCTAGTATATGGGATGCTTCTATCTGTATTTTGCAGCTAAGTTTAAAATGGCTAACAGAATATAAGGAGGCATGAGAATAGGAACGGGAACAGAGTCTTGGACTGGGGCATAGGGGGTGTTGTTGCAGGGGTAATGTTGTTGTCGCTGCTATTGATATTACTTTTTGATCTTTTACTTTATGTGGAAATGGTTCAGTTTGGTTGTGTGCTTTTCAATGTGTTTTATTTATTGTTTATTACTTCTTTTGCTATGTTTGTAATCATGTAAATCTTTTCCTGCTGTAAGCCTCCTTGAACATAGTTTTAACTACAGAAAGGCAGCATACAAATAAAATGACGACGACGATGAACAGACACCTGAACTTTCCATATAAGATGAAAACAGAAAAGCAGCAGCCGATTTGTGCATGCCTTCATATAACTGTGGCAAACAGTATCACTGGATTCCAAGAAGATTAACAGAAATACGTAGAAGGAAGAACTATTCAGGTTTGTGTGGTGCTGGTAAACCATGGTTTAGCTTCCCCTGTAGTGCAAACCAGGACTTAGAATGCCTGTCTGTCTTTACCCTTAAGAGGGACAAGATCCAGGCATGGTTTTCTCTGGTTATATTCTTCCCTTACGGTTTCTGAAACCAGCGCTGACAAGATGACGATTCAGGGAGTGCTGGGCTAAGTCAGTAAGGCTAGTCTCAAGCCTAAAAACATGGCAGTTGTAGTTTAGGTTTGGCACATTGCTGTGTCCACTCACCTGGCAGGCCTCGTTCTCCCTGCATGCCCTTCTCTCCTCTAAGACCAACTGGTCCTTGTGGGCCCAGATCCCCCTTTCCACCAGCTGGTCCTTGGAGTCCTGGAAGACCTATAGAACAAGCTTGTTTCAGGCGTTAGCACATACAATAGATTATTTATTAGACTCCTTATCTGCCCTTCACCATAAACTCCCAAGTTAGAACAACGTGTAAGTGTTGCCAAAGGAAACAATAAAACTCTTAATAAACTCTCCCCTAACCACACCAAACACTGAGCAAGCTTTCAACGCGTGTTGATTTTATGCGGCTTTTGTTTTAAAGCTCCTGGAAGAGACGGGGTCAATATTTTGTTGCTTGGTGACCAACACAAACCCTGAGGGCTAAACTGAGAAAAGTATAGAGCTGCACTAGGCCTAACTGATATTCAAGGCAGGCAGTGTCCTTTCCAGGTCCCAGTCAAGCAACTCATGGGCTTCCCCTTTACAAGTATGGCGAGAAAGGTTTTCAGGCTGAGCTTAGGCTTTGGAGAGACAATGCTGAGTCTTGAGTCTGTCTGCCAGTATTGTCTCTACTGCTGTTCGCTATTTAACTGTTTCAGCTGCTTTAATCATTCATGTAACGTTGCTGAACAAACTGACAGCACAGTACTTTTTCCTGGCTTGCAACTGCCTTTCTCCTCCGGTCCTCATTTCCTGTGTGCGATAGTTGCCTTCTCTTACGGACACACTTTCAGAACAATGAACTTCCACTTTTTAAGACAGGTCCCCCCCCCCCCTTATTCATAAGATGGCGCATAAGGCCCTCCTTTAACTGTGTGTTATGTGTGTGTGTGTTTTGCTATTTCTCAGACCTTCCAAGTGTCCCTATTTTCCATGGACGTCTCTGATTTAGGGAAGCTATCCTGGTTTCTGATTTGATCCCAGAATGTCCCACTTTTCCTTTGGATGTCCCTATTTTCATTGGAGGAATGTTGGAGGGTGTGGAGTTATCCGCCTCCCGAGCTGTCTGAAAGCAATTCTGTATAGGGAAGGGTGTTTTTTAAAATGTTTAATATTTTGTTATGTTTTTATATATGTTGGAAGCTGCCCAGAGTGCGGGGGCAACCTAATAAAATGTGTGGGGTATAAATAGTAAAATTATCATTATGGAATGGGATGCCCCTATTTTCATTGGAGAAATGTTGGGGGGTTTCAGGAAGCAAGGAAGCCAGGGCTCCAATGGAAGAAGGAACTTGGTCTGCTATAACTTCTTAGACAGGACAAGAAAAGCTATGCCTGCTGGATTTTCCATTCTACACAACTGCTGAAGATAAAGTGCCAGGGATGCAGAGGGAGAGGGACTGCCTTGAATAATAAATCAATAATAATACTAAATTCCTTTGTATTCCTGTAAAGTACATTACATAAAATGGAAACATTAATTAACAGTCATAAATGCCAATTCACTAGAGAGGCTAATGGTTTCATACCTAGCTTTTAGCTGGCGTGCACTTTTAAGAAATGTTACTGTCAAGAAACGTATACTGAAAATTTGATCCATTTCTCAATCTTCTATGCATTATCTTGGCTCTTTTCTGTATTGGTGATGCTCTAGGGTTTTTTGGGAGGGTTTTGCCTTCTCTTTTTAGCATGCATGCCCCTGTTAAGGCTTGCAAATGCCAATTTAATGGAAGTTACACGTTGCATAATTCTTCTGTTTAACTAAGACAAAACTCTGGCTTATACATGATACAAACAACTCAGAAATCGACTTCACAATATCTCCAACTAGCCAAACACACACATGCTTATGCATATAAATTACACTGTATTAGTTTGTACCAGATAAATCCTACTATAAACACCTTTGCATTAATCAGAGACAGAAAGATAATTAAATACTCATTGCCTGTATTGCATACACATATGCCCAAAATGAAATATTAGAATGTACAAAGTTAAATTTGCTTTCTCCCTTTTCCAGTGCCTGCCTGATTTTGTGATGCAGTGTATAAAGAAGATAGGACATTATACATATTGTTGGCCTCCTCCAAAGACATGCATAAAGTTGACACGTTGGTATGGGGCTGTTTGAGGCCAATTTAATGATGTTTGCAAGAACATCATTATAAGTTCTGGAAAATGAATCTAGAAGTATATAGCCTGGGCTACCACAAGCAACCCAATACAGTACCTTGTTATGTTTATAAAAACAGCTAGTCTAGCCCAGTGGCTGGTTGCCTCCCCAGATCAACTCCATCATCCCAACATGCATGAGGGTGCTGACCTTCCTCTAAGTCACTTACCTGGTCAGCAGCTGGTCCACATTGCTAGCTATCATTTCAAGGGTATCATTTCACCGCCTGTTTAGTTTCTGAGATATACAGGACAGTCTACAGGCAATAGTTCAGAAAAATACAATTCTGTTCCTGCCTCCCAATATCTTAATCAGTATAATGATTAATAATATGGGCAACAGTGATAATCTTCATACTATTCCACACCATTGCTTGTGGTGACCAACTGATACAAGCCGGATCAATTCAAGCAAGCAGGAGAATGGTCATATCTACAAATGGGTGAATCTGTTTCCTCAATTTCTCCAGTCTGAAGTTCCATATTTCCATATCAGTTTGCAATTATTCTTATTTTTAAGTCCTCATGAAAATCACCAGCATTTTAGTGCAAATTTCTCCAAATATTAAATATCATAAAGATTATGAACGCTCTTGCCAAAGTCTTACCTTGAGGTCCCCTGTCTCCCATTTGCCCTTCTGTTCCTGGTTCACCTTTTGGACCAGCCGGCCCAAGATTTCCTTTAGATCCCTTTTCACCATTAAGTCCAATTAAACCTGTATTTTTTTAAAAAACACACGAAAAAAATTCGTGATTTATTTATTTATTTTAAAGCAACACAGTTGCTACACTAGTGATTCCACTCCTTCTTCTGGAAGTATGGTGGTAGCTTGGTTATTGAATGGCTTAGTTGACGAACAAATCAGCTCCCGAATGCCGCAAACCCAGAAGTAAGTGTTCCGGTTTGCGAACTTTTTTGGGATGCCGAACGTCCAACGTGGCTTCCACTTGAGTGCAGGAAGCTCCTGCAGCCAATCGGAAGCTGCCCCTTGGTAGTGCCAGGGGTGTGATGTAAAGAAGATTTCTCAGTGTGCATTAGAATGTTGCTGACATTATGCCTAATATGCCTTCATCCATTGCAAGCCAGTGGAAGGGGCCTTACCTTGCAGTCCTTGTTCTCCTTTTGAACCCTTTGGCCCCATGGTTCCTGAAATAAAAATACAGAGAAATAATTAATAATAAAGTGGAGAAGAAGGGAAATTATCAAATGCCTTTTTTGATATGGTGCCCAGTTTCGACATAACTGACCTATGACGACTTAAGCATCCGTTAGATTGCCAATTTACTTTTTTCAAATGCAAACAATTCTTCAAGCACTTGTTTCTGTGTTGGTGAATGCCGAATTTAGTTACTCTCATATCAGTTGCTTTTATGGTTTTTAAATTTTATGATTGTAATTGTACATTCTTTTATTGGCTTCGGAAAAACTTACCAAGTATGGTAAAAAGGGTAGACATTCAACCCAAGACATTATCCGATCACAATGCCATCTTGATAACAGTATTAACAGGTGAGAAATGTTCTTCGTTTAGGTGGAGGTTAAATTATATGGTATTGCAAAATGAAAAAAAACTATGAGTTGAATATATGGAAAATAACTGTATACAGCTGAAAATGCTGGCAGCACTAAGATCAATTCAGCAGAGTAAATAATTTTTGATGGATGTAAAAGTGGAAAAGTGATTTGAATGATTATAGTAAAATATGCAGGAATGTATGATACGTAAAATGAACCAGGGAAGCATTGGATATTTTAAAGTTTGCAAAATGTTTATTTTGAAATGTAAAATTGAAAACTTAATAAAAATTATTATACATAATAGTAAGCTTGACAAGCAAATGAGGTGGAATTTCACCTGCTTTTCAACATTTGTTTCTACAGCTCTTCTTTCATTACCTGTATCGCCCTTCTCTCCCTGGGTACCTGGAGGTCCTCTTATTCCTGGAGATCCTAAAATATAAATACATTGAGGTTGCTGTCCTCTTTGCAACTACCTCAAAGTGAGTCCCATTGACTACAGTAGCATTTACTTACCAAAAAAGTTATATAGAAAATGGGATATGAAGACCCTTTCCAAATATCACTAAGGGCATGTCACTATATAAACACACACCTAGAACTTTGAAGAGAGAAACATGGATGGGAGAAGTGAGGATTGCAGTAGAACAGTGGAGGAATTAGCAAAGTATCAATATTCCCTGACTCTTTTCTCCAATTCAATCCCATTTTCTCCTCCCCTTCTTTAAAAGAAGGGCTCCTATCTTGAGTTTAACATCTCCATCCAGAATGAGGTGTGGCCAGGCACTTCCCATCGCTTTTCCTTCTAAACTCAAAGGAACTGCCCCTTCTACTCTCCTTGGATTCTGCTGGAGCATTTAGGAAGTACGGTTGATTCATTTTAAAATGTATGTCCTCCTTACAGGCTTGCAAAGGCGCTACATCTCCATTAGGTAAAGGTAAAGGGACCCCTGACAGTTAGGTCCAGTCACGGACGACTCTGGGGTTGCGGCGCTCATCTTGCTTTATTGGCCAAGGGAGCCGGCGTACAGCTTCCATGTCATGTGGCCAGCATGACAAAGCCGCTTCTGGTGAACCAGAGCAGCGCACGGAAACGCCGTTTACCTTGCTGCCGGAGTGGTACCTATTTATCTACTTGCACTTGGACGTGCTTTCGAACTGCTAGGTTGGCAGGAGCTGGGACTGAACAACAGGAGCTCACCCCGTCTCGGGGATTCGAACCGCCGACCTTCTGATTGGCAAGCCCTAGGCTCTGTGGTTTAACCCACAGCACCACCCACGTCCCTACATCTCCATTATAGGGGCACAGAAGAGCTGCTCATCCCTTTCGACAATTCCTGCCATAGACCCAGTGTAAAAACTATCTGAAGTGCCTCTGTTCAATTGTGGGTTCAAGGGAATTGCCCAAATGTTTACAGGTATTATAGTGCCAGAAGTGGGCAAGCAACATTACCAATTTCTCCTTTTGGTCCAGGCAATCCTGCACCTGAAAACAACAACAGCATGTTTGTTTGTTTTAATCAGTTGTTCAAAAATGTTAAATATTGATCCCCCTCCCCCTCCACTACTTGAAGATTTGAGATTTCATGTTCTTTGCTTGTCCTTGGCTTCCTCTTAAACTGATGCCTCCTTTCTCACCTTTACTTCCTGAAAGATGTCCAAAACATGTGTGTGTTGCAACTCTAATACAATGTACTTATTGCAAATGGCTGAAGCTCCTACCTTACCTTTCCTCACTTAATCAAAGCCACATATTAGCCACATAATTTTATGGGCTTCACATTGAACCCTGTTTGCCTGTTTGCCTGCCTGCCTGCCTGTTATTTCATTTTATTGAAGATGTAAATTTTCACTCATTAAGATGTGACATCAAATATATTTCTGCATCTTTCTGTGGGCCCATTCAGGCACCACAATCTTAACACAAGATTGTACAGTACAAAAAATGAGCCATGTGCTCATTCCTAGCCTTGTTTGGATTTCATAATCTGGTTTGGAAGTTATCATTAAACCACAGTTTCCTGGTTTGAATGTCACGTGAAACTGTGTTGTGCATATGAATTTGCAATTCTATCGGGCACTTGTTTCTGTGTTGGTGAATGCAGAATTCAGTTACTCTCATATCAGTTGCTTTTGTGGTTTGTAAATTTTATGATTGTAATTGTACATTCTGTTTATGTTATTTGTCATATATTTGTCTGAGAGTAAATAATAAAATATGAAAATAAAATAAATGAGAGCAATCAAATAGGGCTGTTGGGTCATCTGCAGCTGCTTCATAGGACTTGGGCAAGATCTGTAGATGAAGAGATTCAAAATGATGCGTTTCCACCCACCTGGAGGTCCCGGAGGCCCTTGAAGTGCGCGGCTTTCCAGTTGTCCTGAAACAGATATTGATAGCTACTAGAAATCTCCTACCAATAGTGGAAGAAGTCTACAGTTAAAATGAAACCTTTAATCTTGTGAGATGACCACTTTTTCTTCAAAAAGAACACACACTAGGCAGAATTCCATCAGCTCATTAGTTTCAGTGAAAACTGTAGCAAAAGAGGACAATTGTTTTAATGGGGGGTCCAAAAAACGTTTTCCCCTCCCCCAAATTTACTCTGATCCTCCATGCTTGTCCTCAGGATGCTGTACAGGCTTAGAGTAAAAAAAAAAAAATTCCTTCCAGTAGCACCTTAAAAAGGTAAAGGGACCCCTGACCATTAGGTCCAGTCATGACCGACTCTGGGGTTGCGGCGCTCATCTCGCATTATTGGCCGAGGGAGCCGGTGTACAGCTTCCAGGTCATGTGGCCAGCATGACAAAGCCGCTTCTGGCGAACCAGAGCAGCACACGGAAACGCCGTTTACCTTCCCGCTGCAGCGGTACCTATTGATCTACTTGCACTTTGACATGCTTTCGAACTGCTAGGTTGGCAGGAGCTGGGACCGAGCAACGGGAGCTCACCCCATCATGGGGATTCGAACCTCCGACCTTCTGATCGGCAAGCCCTAGGCTCTGTGGTTTAACCCACAGCGCCACCCATGTCCCTTAGACCAGTGTTTCCCAACCAGTGTGCCTCCAGATGTTTTGGGACTACAATTCCCATCATCCCTGACCACTGGTATTGCTAGCGAGGGATGATGGGAGTTGTAGTCCCAAAACATCTGGAGGCACACTGGTTGAGAAACACTGCCTTAGACACCTTAGAGACCAACTAAATTGTTATTGGCATGAGCTTTCGTGTGCATGCACTCTGAAGAAGTGTGCATGCACACGAAAGCTCATACCAAGAACAAACTTAGTTTTGACTACGGCAGACCAACACGGCTACCTACCTGTAACTAGGCTTAGAGTAAGTGAGCTGGACTTAATGCTGGGCTTAATGCTGCAGTTCACACCCTGAACAGTACCAGGCTATTATTCTTGACAAGCTCAGCTTTAGAAACAGGATCGGGCTCCTGACAATGGGCTGGGCTGCATCAGAACACTGCTCTTTCTTTGTTTCAGCATACATACCTTCACTGTGAAGCCAGAGAGCCGTGTAGTGCAAAGGTACCATTTGGAGAAAGCTTCAGCCTTATTGAATGAGCCGCATTTCTCTTCACTACAAATTGTCTTAGAGAGACTGGCTCCTTTCTCCGAGAGGCTCAAACACCGATTATAGATTGCATTAATGACTTATTCAATAAGACAGAAGGCCTAATTGCCAGCCAGGGCAGTAGCTCCTGTAATGGACTCAATAACCACTGGTGATTAGTTTTATTGGCTTTACCTTCCCGTTGTGTGTATATATACTGTTTCCTCACATCTTGATTCCTCCCCTCCTCTTCCCTTGCCTTTTTGTTAAAAAGAAACACCCTGTCTTTTGCGTAGTTCATGTGAAACATGTAAGATTGGATGGGAAGGTTACTGAAATGCCTATTCACACACTAACTTCCCCCCAAAATGATATCCAGCCAAGGAGAAGCAAGAAAGTACCTGTAAAATTGATCATTCTCCATTGTAAATGTTGGTTGCTCAGTTTGATTATGTGAATTTCTTCCTTTAGATTTCTGATCCAATTGTCTCCTCGTCTTTGCGAGCTTGCCTCCATTTGCTCAATATCATTGGCAAGCTCGGTGCCATTGACAAAATAGCTTGCCAGTTTTTCTGCTAAAGGTAAGTTGACTTTGTTCTTTTCCAAGTCTTTGCTCATCTCATAGACTGAAAGTAGAGGAGAAGAAATCGTGACATAGGTAAAGTACAATGTTGTGTGTTATGTACTGAGCTTGGATCCTAGAACAATAGGCAAGTAGGATCCTAGAAGGCAGCATCCTGATTGGTCTGCAGGAGCCGCCCAATCCGGCTTCAGGAGGAAGTGAATCATGTGCATCGCCTCTTTCTTAACAGCTGCTAATCAAATGTTAACCTTCTACACTCATTTTGTTATTTTCCCAATATGGTAATGCAATACTAAGACTGCAACCCTATCGGCAAGGAACATACTGCTAAGCAGACATGTATAGGATTGCATTTTAAAGTGAAGAACTTCCCCATTTATCCAAATCTAAGAGTCACAAGGTCTTTTCAAGAGCCAGGTTTTAGTGCAGCAAATGTGCAACGGGAAAGAGGCAGAACCCCTGTCCCAGGTTCAATCCCCACCATCTCCTGGTAGGGTTGGGAATGTTCCCTGTCTTAAACCCTGGAGACCAGTTGCGCTTCAGGGTAGACAATACTGAGCAAGAACGTTCTGACTCGTTATAAGTCAGGCTCCTATGTGCCTAGATGTATTTTCTAGGGATTGCAAGGATATCACATTTTGTGAACTTTGGTGTCACAGTGTTTTGTACCTGGGAGAATGTGGTTCCACCCCACTCTCCAGCAGCACATCTATTATTGTTACTACTGCCATGTAAAATATGGTTGTGCAACTGTTTGCCTATTGCTTATAGTGTGAACGATGATGGATGGCACAGATCCCTCCAATTATTGTGTCCACACAGTAGTAGGGCTACCACACCACAACAAGGCCACCTCCCCCTCCTCAATCCATTTGCTATTAACTGGCTATGACTTCATTAACTTAGGAGGGGGCAATTATGCAAAAGCTATAATGTGGTTGGGGCAGGCAGTCAGACCTATAAAATAACCAGATAGTGGCAGCCCAAAGCCACTTGTTCCACAGCTGGGGCCAAGTGAACACATGCACACCCCATCCCTTGAGGAGCAGAGCATCTGTGCTTTATCCAGAACCATGGACAGAACTTCCATAGCACTCCGTGCGCAATGCTTTCAGACCGTGAATCACCTCACACACTCTGGCCCACTGCAGTGGCAAAGGAAGGGGGCAACGTTTGAAGGTCAACAATCTTGTGGTCAGATTTGGCAATTTGGTTGTCTCTGTCTCACACACACCAGCAATTTCAGCCCCCTCAAGTACCAGATGCTGGCATGGTAGAAAACCACATTGTCATCCCCACCATGCACATGATAGATTTGTTCCACACATTTACCCGCAGCAATATTGGAGCAGCCACATTGCTGTTGCAAGCGACGGATACTCCAGGCCTCAGCTGTGAGGCATTAAGTGGTAAGGAATCAAATGAAGCACATGCAGGTGGGGCTGGCTCTTGTTTGTGTGGCTTTATGGACATTTACAATGTCCCCGAGGTAAGCAGCCTTCAACCTTTTGAGTCCCATGACCCAACTTTAACCTCAACCCACAGTATGGGGTCCTCTTTGACTATTTTACCATATATGGCAAGACAGGCATGTCCTGTTCATCATCATTTTTACTCCTTGCTCCTTTCTCCCTCTTCCCTGTGTTCTTTTCTCTCTCACCCTCTTTCTATTTCAAAAAAGTCAACCAAAAAGAAAGATAAATTGGTGATATCACTACCATGACACACTTTGTATCCAGCTATGATATAGGATCTGGTCACAGGAGCCACCAGTTCAAGACCAGTGCCTGATGCCATTTGGATGAATAGGCTTGTACAATATTGTAATTCCTAATTACCCCAGCAGTATATTCTGAACACATGTTCAGAACACATATTCTGAACAGTTCAGCATTAGAACGAAGAAGTCACTAGCAACCTGCAGGGTAAGAAGCATTTGAAAGCACTTCTACCCAAGCTGTCACCAGGGTCCTTAAGATGAGAAATTTGTCTAACATGTGGCTGGATGTGAGAACATCTGAGAAATAGCTTGGGAGGCAAAAGGTCCGAGGGTTATTTACTTGCATGTACGGAATTTGGCCTCTGTGAATTGAGCGGCCTTTGCATTTGTTTTTCACAAACACGTTACATGCTTGGGACTTTTAGAGTTGTAATACATTGTTACAGATCAGGGGTAACAAGAGTTTGAGGGTGGAAGGGAACCCATAACTGCTAGAGTTAGTGAATGTTAGAAATTAATTAAGGGGTAAGAATTAGCTGGTTTATGAAGTATTGAAGGAAAGATGCAGGACAGTGGGAAAATACAGGCTAAGTGTGGTGTAGTGGTTAAGAGCGGTAGACTCGTAATCTGGTGAACCGGGTTCGTGTCTCTGCTCCTCCACATGCAGCTGCTGGGTGACCTTGGGCTAGTCATACTTCTCTGAAGTCTCTCAGCCCCACTCACCTCACAGAGTGTTTGTTGTGGGGGAGGAAGGGAAAGGAGAATGTTAGCCGCTTTGAAACTCCTTCGGGTAGTGATAAAGCGGGATATCAAATCCAAACTCTTCTTCTTCTTTCCAGGCCAGGGCCTCATCTGGGATAGAAGCCATTAAGCATGACAAAAGGTGTTGATGGGTCTTTGCCAACCCGATCACATAGGATACAGGGAAATCATCACCTTTTAAAACCAGGCTTGGAACAGCAAGGAAAGGGGGATGAGTTGCTTGGCAAGGGGTTTTCTGGGAAGGAGAAGCAGGAGGTGGGGAGAACTCTATGTTGGGGAGGGAACTGGAAGGCAGACACCATCGGGGCTGGCTGGAGACAAGCTGGGGCAGAGGCACAGAGGTGGTGCTTAGAAAGCCTCTGGATGCAATGCCTAGCTGCTGTGAAGGACAAGCCCTTCTTGGGATGTGAATGCTGTTAACTCTGCACTCCCTCCATCTGTACCCAGGTTGTAAATACGTGTTAATAAACCGTATCTCTTAAAGACATGACAGTCTCCACTGTGTTTTGATTCCCAGTGGAAACATGGCCCTGGGTGAGTGCCTGGAACCCCCTGGAATCTTGCTGCCACGGCAGAGATTGGGGGTGGCGTGCAACCCTTGTAACAACTCTTTTGTGTGTGTCTCTGTGTTTTATACTGTCATTCCTTCTGAGTTTTTAAAGGTTCCACTAAAACTCTTTTTAAAAATGAGAACACATTTGCTCATTGTTCAAAACAGAGCAATCCATTTGGGAAGCTGTTCCTGAAAGCAAAGAAGGTTTCTGTGCTGAGCATCCCTGTAAGGACATTCTTCTTTTAGGTCTTCAGCAAACGATGCAGCTTTCATCCCCATCTAACCTGTTGTTCTGGTGGTTGTTTCCTTTCTGGAAACAAATTTACTTATTGGATATTTAAAATATAACCGGTGCACAATCTTTTATCTTTAGATTCAGGACAGGAAATAGCATTTAAAATCAATTACCTTTATAGGCCAACAGTCCGAAGCCTGCAGTGAGCAGAATCAGGTACATTGTAAGCAGAGCCGAAACGCACCTTTTGCAAGTCTCTTTCTTGCCTTTGGGTTCTAAAGTTTTGGGGAGGAAAGAACACACTAAGAATTGATATTCCATCCTTTTGGCTTGCAGATGAGTGGCCAATGTGCTGTGTTGCTGTTTAAGGCTGCAGCCCTACGCACAAGTACTGAGAGTTAAAATCAATGACTTGCTTCTGAATAAATTGGGATCCTATCAAGCTGCATGGTTGAAGCTGACAGAGAATTCATGCAGAAGCAGGCTGTGATATAGTACTTCTTTAATAACTTTGTTCAACTTGGTTGTATTTCCAGACAAACTTTCCATTTGCTGGGTTCTCAGAACTGCAAATAGGGCTGTGCAGAGTGAAAGGCATGCTTCACGGAATGTTTAGCTTATGTTTACACCCAAACAAAACAAAAAAACATTTTGTGAACTCAAGTCCTTCGCCTCTTTCCCTTCGCTGGCTGCAGAAATACAACAAAGGTGACTAAAAGCTTGTTTTATGGAAGCATCCATCATCTTATATCCTTCATCGTATATTCTGAAATGCAAGACAAATTAATTCTTCATTTAAAGCACAGTGAAACATCTGCTTGTAGGCAGGAATACCCGAGTATAAAATATACACACAGCTTGTGTCAGTTGTCATGCTGTGTAATCACATTTAACTTGACACTTTTTTTCAGTGAAATATTCAGAAATAGCATAAGTGTGATTTTTGTGTGTTATGCTGTGGGGAAGGGCTGATTAAAACATGTGCATGCTATCCTTAACTAATGTGAAGCACATAGACATTGACAAAGTAAGTAGTTGTCCCTAGGAATCCCCTAACCTCACTTACCTGGATGTAAGGGCTACTGAATTCAATAGGGCTTATTGAGTATACATGGTTAGGGTTGTACTGTTAAACCATTCAGTGCCATATTTTGCTAAATTTCAATGACACAAATTTAAATAAGACAATGTTTTTAATGCAATTGAATCCCAATTAAACCTTTAAAAAGAAAAGCACCTTTGAACACTAGTAAAATGTCTTGAGATATTGTGCTTTTAAAAGTCTCTATCATTATGAAACAGTGAAAATACTTTACCATCTATTTCAAAGGGCGTAAGTCCAGATGCTGAAAACTTCATTCTGTCCGAAAATGTAAAGGATCCAGTGTCTTTCTCATATCCATCAGCACTGTAACTTCCTGGGTTGTCCATGATCAAATTTTGACTGCCACACTACAATCTTGCCAGGATAACCTTAGGCACTGAAGAAGGAGGAGCTTCTGAGCTTTATCTGCTGGGAATGTGTGCTATTAAGCAAACCTTTTCTGTTGGCTTGGGGTTATTTTGTACTAGACTTGCAAAAACAAAAAACACCCAACAACTTTCTGGTGTGGCATCTTCAGCACTTCCTCCAAAACTTCTAAGGAGGTTGGTCAATGCATGTCTTAATACAGAAAGCAAAAAAGATGTGCGTTAAAAATGACGGTGATGTGAATTTGATTTGTCAGTGTGAATAGCATGTTATAAAACATTCAGGTAACAAAGGCATTATTCCAGATTCACGTAGGTAGCCATGTTGGTCTGATGCAGTCGATATATATAAAATATATATAATAATATATATATAATATAAAAATATAAAATATAAAAATAAATAAACAAATATAAAAAGTGTCCAGTAGCACTTTAGAGACCAACTAAGTTTGTTCATGCATGCACACGAAAGCTTATACCCAGAACAAACTTAGTTAGTCTCTAAGGTGCTACTGGACAATTTATTTTATATATATATATATATTTCGAAAGGCATTATTGTTGGACTGGCCTAACTTGAAGGTTTCAGATAATTAATGTGGCATAACAGCGACTTTGCAGGCAGGCTGGTATTTATGCTCCCTCTGGATCAGTCCACCTACCCTTTGAACTAATATTTAAATACTATTAGTTGAAATTAGCATAAATAAATAAATAAATAAATAGGCAGGCTCTCTTTGGGGCAGGCAAAAACTTTCAGGATGCAAAACTGGGCCATACCTCCCCCCCCCCCGACTTGAGGCTCCCCGTTTATGTGAAGGGATCTCCACATGTAGAAGAGGGAGTTGAGGGGAGAGCTAAACTGTTGTGTCTGCTTCACCCCCCACCCCCCATGTCCATGCATTTTGTGTGGCTGCCTGCCTGCCCAGGGCTGGAGTTAGGTTTGATGAGGCCCTAAGCTACTGAAGGTAATGGGGCGCTTTATATGTCCAGCTGTCCTTTGTCAACAACAAACTGTCGCTGTTTTTTTGTGTTGAATATATGGTAATTTATGGACCTAATAGGTATCTAAAGCCATTTGCACATAACAAAATATGCATTTTATCAAAGTTAATTGTTGAACTGAAATACAATTAGAAATGTACATCCAGGTTTTTCCCTCCTTTACATTTTTTGGGGGCCCCGAAGAGAGTGGGGCCCTAAGCTATAGCTCAGGGGTAGGCAACCTAAGGCCCGTGGGCCGGATGCAGCCCAATCGCCTTCTCAATCCGGCCCACGGATGGTCCGGGAATCAGCGTGTTTTTACATGAGTAGAATATGTCCTTTTATTTAAAGTGCATCTCTGGGTTATTTGTGGGGCATAGGAATTCGTTCATCCCCCCCCCCCAAAAAAATATAGTCCAGCCCACCACATGGTCTGAGGGACAGTGGACCGGCCCACAGCTGAAAAGGTTGCTGACCCCTGCTATAGCTTGTTTAGCTTATACGTAAATCCGGCACTGTGCATGCCCCTTTCTATACTTGGAATCGCATTCATGTGACTAATGTGTGAAAGATTTTAGTATCCAATGGCTAGAGCAAAAGGTTACTCTCAGACAACGATCCATTTCTTGTAAAATGACTGAGCTGATGATAGAATCCGTGAGGATTTGAAAGAACTGACTTGTGGGAGTGGGCTTCTCACATGTCCCTTAATTGAAAACGTATCCTTTACTCCTGAATTTGTAACATTGCCTCCAAATTTCAGGGTGTGCCATACTAGCCCCTCAGCACTTTATGGAAGACTGTGAACCAACAACAGTTTACACAGCTGATTTAGCATTTTAGAGCTAAAGCAGAAGTGGAGAAAGAGGTACCAGCTAGCATCATCTGTTTGTGCTATGGATTGGACATTCTTTGGGTGATTTTCGTACGACTGTGGTGTATTCTGTAACCTTTCTACCTCCTTGTCTCATCCTATAAATGGCATAAGAAGAGTAAACCTCTGCAAAACAGTAAAAATTTGCAGAATCAGTTATTCAAAATAAGAATTCATACCAAAAATGTATACTTTGTGAACTTTTCCTGCCACTGAAACTGGACTAGCTTCCTGTGGGATTTTTATATTTTTCCTCCATTTTTTTTAAAATGCAGCCCACATTCAACTCTTCCTGAAGGCCAAAGATCTATGAGGCAGAAGGTTCCCTGCTCTGATTCCTCTTTTTCCATGGGGGTGTTTGGCAGGGCTCCCCAAGTCAAACCAGATTGCATTCAACCTCTGCTGTCTGCTACCTCTGCCTATTATTTCGGATGGAGTTCAGGTAATTGTGTCCATGTTGCCTTTTGCAATTTGGTGTCCTGGCAGCAACAGATGTTGCTCCCCTAATAAGTACCACCTTGCCTGATTTCTGTTCCTCTCTGTGGCTCTAACAGATTAGTTTCTGAACATTTCGACCAATACTGCTCTAAATTAATTGCTTAACTAACTAATGACAATTAGAAGAGGGCCTTTGGAGAATAAACCAAATCAATCGGTTCCACAGAGGAGAAGGCTGATCAAACCAGGCTGTTATGTGGACAGTGATGGAGAAATGTAATAAGAAAGTGATTTGCGGAAGCCCCTTTCCTCATCCCCCGCCCCAACCCTTCCTGCCACTTTCTCATTTTTCAAGCGAGCTTTGCAGAATTTAACAAAGTGGATTTTGAAAGAAACCCAATGAAAAGCAGCACAACAAGAGGTATCACTGCCATAGAAAACAATGAAAGCAATGCAGAAGCCCAGCTGATACCCTGGGTGCTGGAGTTGACTCTGGAACATAGCTGTCAACTTTCGGATTTGAAAATAAGGGATTTTTTCAGACTTTCGGATTTGAAAATAAGGGATGCCGCGAGGGCGGTGCAATGGCACCAAGTAGCCTCGCCACCCTGCGCTCCAGAGGCTGCACGCGAACGGGTGAGCGAAAGAGCGAGCACATAGACGGCAGGCAGACTGTCTGTCTGGTTGGGCATGAGGGTCTGGCTGCACAAGGCATGCAAGCTCCGCCCCCAGTTGGTCTCAGACTCCTTATTGGCAGCCGAGCAACGCAGCTGAGGAGCCTCCCTGGCCGGCAGGGAGGGAGAGGAGCTGCTTCCTTTGAAATCCGGGAAATTTAAGGGATATCAACAATCCAGGATAGCAGCAGGAAACGGCATTGGAATAAGGGAGATTCCCGCAAAAAAAGGGAGGGTTGACAGCTATGGTCTGGAATCTGTAAAAAAGAAAAGAAAAAAAGCAACAGCATTCACAAAGCTTAATGCATAAACGGTGTTCATTGGCAACAGTTGTTTTGTTTATCAGATCCCCACCCTATCTGAAAGGATAAATGTCAATTAAATAAGGGAAAATGTGGGTTGGCATTTTGACAGCAATGCTGTCATGTGGGCACTGAAAAGAAGAAGCGCCCAGTTGTTGCTTACATTGCGTCTGATGAAGGGGTTTAGCGGAAGAAATGAGGACCTTGTATGTATGTATGTGGCTTGTATGTGGCTTGATGCAGGTCAGACACTTCTGTTGCCAGAACTGAAGGAATCTCTCCTTATGTGTGCTTGGACAACTAAGAAATGCACACTGAAGTTGTAATACTAGGGCAAGCTGCTTGAGTAACACGCCAACCTTTATGTTCAAATACTAAGAAGATGTACCGGTAACCAAAGAAGCAACATTTCTCAGCTAAGAGAGAGGAGGAAGAGAGCAGCAGATTAATCTCACATTCAAGTTGCATGTGCAGTCTTTCCTCTGCAGCACGGTTTGACAATCTGTTTCCTTGTAAGCATTTGCAGCAACTCATTGACTGCTGTTGTGAAATGGGTTGCTAAATAAAGGAAGAAAATGTGCTGACGCAGGTTGAGATTTTAGGCGGAGGGTTTTGTGGAAACAGAAAGCGTATTAATAGCATCGTAGCTTCCTGCATGTTCTGTGAGTACCAAAAACCAGCCCCTGGGAGGAAGTATCCATGGTAGGGAGCAGTCCATGAGAAATCTGGAAATGTGTAAACCAAGAACATGGCGTACACACAATATGAACAGTATGAACATATTATACATATTATACACTTGCAAAGTGTGAATGTTTCTGCATGCAATATCTCTTTTTTCATCTCTGGTGTGTGTGTATTTGTTGATCTGGCAAAGTGGGAGGAAAGTGACCAAGGTGCTGGCACCGATGTTACTTACTCAGAAACATAGCTGTCAACCCTCCCTTTTTTTGCGGGAAACTCCCTTATTCCAATGCCGTTTCCCGCTGCTATCCCGGATTGTTGATATCCCTTAAATTTCCCGGATTTCAAAGGAAGCAGCTCCTCTCCCTCCCTGCCGGCCAGGGAGGCTCCTCAGCTGCGTTGCTCAGCTGCCAATAAGGAGTCTGAGACCGACTGGGGGCGGAGCTTGCATGCCTTGTGCAGCCAGACCCTCACGCCCAACCAGACAGACAGCCTGCCTGCCATCTATGCGCTCGCTTTTTCGCTCACCCGTTCACGCGCAGCCTCTGGAGTGCAGGGTGGCGAGGCTACTTGGTGCCATTGCACTGCCCTCGTGGCATCCCTTATTTTCAAATCTGAAAGTTTGAAAAAATCCCTTATTTTCAAATCCAAAAGTTGACAGCTATGCTCAGAAATCCAAATGTGCTACAGAGCCCAACAAGACGAATCCGTCAGCATACAGGGGTCAGTAAATCTTTTCAGCAGGGGGGCGGTCCACTGTCCCTTAGACCTTGTGGGGGGCCGGATTACATTTTTTTTGGGGGGGGGGATGAATGAATTCCTATGCCCCACAAATAACCCAGAGATGCATTTTAAATATAAGGACACATTCTGCAGTACTGATGTAAAAACACGCTGATTCCCGGACCATCTGCAGGCCAGATTGAGAAGGCGATTGGGCTAGATCCGGCCCCCGGGCCTTAGTTTGCCTACCCATGGAATACGAATCAATCTGGCTAACCTGATCCAAAAACACACACATACCCCACTCACACACAAAAACAAATTCCACTACAGCCAATCAAAGACAACCAACCACACCCTAGGCCACCCCCCAACCTCTCTCACCACCAAAGAAATACAAGTGAATAGTAAGAAAACGCACACAAGTGACACTGACACAAAACCCCACACATACACTAATTAGAAGAATAGAAGCATTGCCACCCAACCCCACCCCACTCACCATTCCCTCCTCCCCCTCTTCTTCCTAACTTAACATTGTATGTGACACTAATGTCTCACAACAAATGTAACATCTGTAGAAAACACAACTTGAAAAAAAGAGAAAATACACGTATTTTTGTAAACTAAGAAATCTTTAATAAAAATATATTTTTTTAAAAAAGAAAAGAAATCCAAATGTGCCATGGTCCTTAAAAAAGTTGGTGACCCCAGACTTAGCAGGTCACACATTGTTTAGGCTTGTATGAGAAATTCTCCAACCTTCTTACAGAATGTTAATTACCAGGGTCATTAGGTTTTTACTTGCTTTTGAAGCTCACATTGATTTTTCTGGAGATGTGTGCATTCCCATTTCCTTAGCTTGTTTATTTGTGCACACAGTATAGTCAGCTCGACATTTCCAAGATTAGAGAGAGGGGCTGCACGATGCTGTGATGTAGGGATGCTATGGGACACATTCCATATTCCCTGCATATGGATCTGAGTTCAGCACTGTAATTGTATAACCCACTTTGTACTGGGTTGAAACATGCATTCTGCCCTTTCGGAGGAAAAGCTCAACTAAATTAGATTGTGGGGAGCCTTGGCAAGTATCTTTTCCAGTGAATCAGGTGGTCAAGCCAGGAAGGTTATGAATTTTAGAGATAAAACCAGGGACTGTATAAGATAGTTTGGGGTCCTTCATTCTCAGGTTAAAAAGTGTGACTTTGGATATTGATTAGGGAATGGGTAGGCAAACTAAGGCCCGGGGGCTGGATCTGGCCCAATCGCCTTCTAAATCCGGCCTGCGGACAGTCCGGGAATCAGCGTGTTTTTACATGAGTAGAATGTGTGCTTTTATTTAAAATGCATCTCTGGGTTATTTGTGGGGCATAGGAATTCATTCATTTCCCCCCCAAAAAATATAGTCCGGCCCCCCACAAGGTCTGAGGGACAGTGGGCCGGCCCCCTGCTGAAAAAGTTTGCTGACCCCTGGATTAGGGTGTCCACTTAGGCATTATCAATTAATGAGGAAATGGATCACCACAAAAAGAAGACACCACTTTGCATATGCTAATTCATATTCACAGGTGCTAATTCAAAAATGCTTACTGTAACTCAACCATTATGATCAGATCTATTGTATTTGACCAGCTGACCTGTGTGCCTGCTCAGGTCCAGATGCTTCCTTCTGATGTTTCTTTAAACCAAACTTGGATAGGACTGCCCTTCGAAAGCAGGACTTATTGATGGAAAGACACAGTCCTACCAACAACAGAAAAATGGCTGATAAAACTATTGGACCTGGTTGAGATATCCAAGTTAACATGCTTAATTAGAGGAAAAAATCATTACTGACCTTGCTTAAGGATTGGAAATTTCTTATAGACTTTTTGTGTGAAAGAGAATATGATCCTGTAATATTTGGATTTGAAGGTAGAACAAATTCTGGTTTACTTTGGCCACCTCATGAGAAGAGAAGACTCCCTGGAAAAGACCCTGATGCTGGAAAAGATTGAGGGCACAAGGAGAAGGGGATGACAGAGGATGAGATGGTTGGACAGTGTTATTGAAGCTACCAACATGAGTCTGACCAAACTGTGGGAGGCAGTGGAAGACAGGAGTGCCTGGCGTGCTCTGGTCCATGGGGTCATGAAGAGTCAGACACGACTAAACAACAACAACAAGAATGGTTGTATTTTAAGGAATGAATATCATATGTCGCTGCAGCCCAGAGGCGGGAAAGCAGTACTTCTTCACACAGGTGACTGTTCTCGGTTAAGCATCACACACAGCCACACTATGTTTGGTAGTCCTAAGAAAGGGGGAGAACTTGCCACAAGGATAATAGTATTTGATCAGAAACTGTGCTCTCTTCCCTGTGCAACCCTTTCTGTTTTCCTCTGTTGCAGTGGTGGCCAACCTTCAGCCCAGAGGCCTAATTCAGCCTGCCAGGGCTCCCATTTTGGCCTGCCTGGGTGTTTTGGGCAAGCAACGCCCACAGATAAAGCCGTGGTTGCAAAGGAACAACCAAGAGCCTTTGAATGCTCTCCTGATTGAGTACCTATACTTCTTCGAGCTCACTGATCTTTAGTATTTTGATTCCCAAGGGTCCTGGGACTGGACATGATTTGTAATCCAGGAACATGCATGAAAATATCGTGCAAAACTTATCTGTGACACTGTCAGGGCTCAGGCCTGGGGCGCAAGGATCCCTATCTCAGTTGATTCCCCATAATAGAATCATAGGATTGTAGAGCTGGAAGGGACACAAAGGGTCGTCTGTTCCAACTCCCTGCAATGCAAAATAGATACATACATTTACTTGGCCTCAGTGAATACATCCTTGCTGAAAAGCAGTAAAAACACAGGTGCTGAATATTTGACATATCTCCATCCAGTCCTGACAAGTTGCTTGGCTTTATCACACAAAATGAAGCCAGGCTCTGAGTTATGATCATTCCTGTATCATTAGGACTTTTTGGTGCTTTATATCCCAATCCCAGCTGTGCTGCAGATACAAAAAAAACACAAAAAAAAAAACACCTGGAAAGTGTTTTGATGACTCCAGCCCAAAAACTGAACCGAAATTGGGGTGGCCTGGTAAAATAATCAGTGGGGTGGGAAGGGAGAGGAAGAGAAGAAATGATCTGCATCAAAGCAGGCATGCCTGACAAAAATGGTTCTCTGAGTCATCTTCCCCTGATCATATGGGCTTAAGCGAGATAATATTATTTCCCTCAGCCAATCTAGAATATGATGCATAGAGAGAATAGATGTTTATAGAGAGACACCTTCCAAATCCACCATTCTCTGTTCGCAATAATGCGACAGAAAGACATAGGAGAGATATGGTGCTGTTCATATCAACGTTGTGTTCTGATGGATTGTCAGGACTAGAAGGTGCATTTTCTGGGATTCAAATGTGGTGTCAAGGCCAACTGACCCCCCCCCCCCACACACATACTTTTGTTGCACTAGAGCACAAGAGTGTTTCTCAAGACAGCAATAACGTGATGGCATTGGGGAAGCATTGCAGAACAATGAATAAAGTGGAATGACGTGGGGGCAGTCTAGCATCAATTCACCACTAATGCACTATTTATGCATCAGTGACATGTTACAGAATGCACCAACAAAACAACAACAACAACAACAACACCAATCTGGAGGGTCCCCTGTTCTTCCAAACTCACAAGAATTGAAAAGAATAATAGCCAGTTCAGTGGTTCTGCTACCTGAGGAAAATGGGGAAATCCTCGCAAATCTACCATCCCTTTATATGAGTCTTGAAGTTTCAAGTTATCAGCAATTGTACGTGATGATGCAACTGCCTCTTGACTTCCAGTTTTTGCTTATTAGGCCCCTTGTCCTCTCTTCTTTTCTCCTAATTCAGGCAAGGATCACGAGATGGTCATGACCTCCAGGGCATGGATATCCTCCATTGCAGATTTTACTTTCATTTCATAAAATGATGGTTCTCATTTCCTATTAGTCTGGAAGAGAGTTTTAGAACTTTGTTGCTCAATCTGATGGCCAGGAAGGGTGGGATCTTGCTAGCGTCAACATCAAGAAATACTTCCCGTCAGCAGCTTTATTCTGTTGTCACTCTATACTAGCATGCAGAAACTAAAAGAAATATCTGGGTATTTTTATGTTCTGTCCCTAAATTCTCTGCCACGCCCTATTTGTGGTTAGGACCAGTGTTTCAGCTGAGTGTGGTGGTGGTGATCACAATATAACATACCTGTAGATCCATTCATACTAGATAACTGTGCTTGACTAGTTAAAGAACCGCATGCTGATTTTCTAACACAGATTGTGGAGTCACCCGAAAATCTCAGGGCAGTTCACAATATAAAAATACAAAATAAAAACACAAAATATATAGCAAAATTGGAACAAAAACAAAACAATAAACCCATCTCCAAATGTCCTAAAGTCGGAGAATAATTCAAAACACATAGACAGAAATCACTTCACCTTTTCTGTATGTGAGCACCATCTACACATGCAGCTGAATCAGCTGAAAATGAAGTCCTGAGGTGGACAAATGGAGTGTAACTTTTTAGGCTGCAGTTTTAGGATGGGGGGTGGGTATTACTTTTGCAGGCATTAAAAAAACTAGCCCAGCAGGGGAAAGGCTGGTTTTCATCCAAGAATTCCCCTAATAAAATGCATTTTTGAATGTTATTTTCACTAGCATGGGCACTTTAGGCTACCAGGTGAATTTTTTTGTACAAATTACTTGACTGGAGAACTGCATTGCAAAAATTGGAGAAGTACAGATTTCAAAGGATGGCTACAATTTGGTTCACATATTGTTTTAGAAAGAGGTTCACCTTTGAATGTGAGTTGAATCAAATTTCTCCCTGCTCTCTGTGCAGAAAAAACATGGAGCTCCCAATTTGATTTTTATTACTTCTGTGGGATATATATATAAAGAGAGAGAGACTCAAAGACACATCTGATATTGTAGATGTGCACACAAGAATTCCATTGATCATGGAGATAGGTTTCTAGTCAGCCCACTGAATCAGCAATATCCTTATCCTTTATTCAATCATTGCTTTGTTAGCAAATGCATTTTGTTCGTCCATTAAATATAAAATAAAATCATACTGATACTACATCTTTACCATGTTTTTTTTATACAAGTTAAAGCTTTCTTTTTTCTTTTCTGTGACCCACCTCTTTTCCTGAATTTATACCCCCCCTCCTGCTAGGAATTATGGGTAATGAAATCCCAAAAAAGTTCAGGAGAGTCTTTATGTATGTTACAGTTGCTGCCAGAATTCTAATCACAAAAGGCTGGAAGGGAGAGGATATTCCATCTAAATTAGAGTGGCAAAACAAAATAAGAGAGTACGCTGAGCTGGCGAGATTATCAGCAAGGTTAAGAGACGTTACAGATGAAAAAATTATCAGAGAGTGGGATATATACAGAATATGTGTAAAAGAACACTGTCAAAAGATCAATCCGTTGGCAGGTCTTGATTGAGCTTCAGTGCGTAAGTAGGATAATTTTATAAAATAAAATTTATGGTAAGTCAAATAACATAGAGAAAGTAAAGCTTAAGCGCGTATTTAAGGAACTTAATTCAGGAACACAAGCGGAAGATCGGAGGTCTTGTCAAATCTAAGCACAAATGGATGTACAAAGCAAGTATTAGTTAAAGAATGAATAATTGTTTATTTTGTATTTCCTATTTTGCCTGTAACATCTATTGCATATTTCTGTTATAAAGTTTTCAACCAATAAAGCATTAAAAAAGAAAAAGAATTTATACCCCTCTATTCCATTTGGAACAGCTTTGCTTGTTTTATAATTATAACGGTTTCATCTGTTTTTATAATTCTATATTCTGTTGTTGTAACCCACCCTGGGACTTTACGGTGAAAAGTGGGTAAGAAATCTTACAAATAAATTGCCTCTTAAGGGTAATACAGATGGATTGTTATGAATGAGAACAAATGATGGGATACTCAGAAGCCTTTATATCATACCTGTATGTGTCTTGCTGCTGGAATAAAAACCAGAGTTGAACAAAGCATACATATGCGGATGAGATGGGGTGGGGGTGGGGGGTGGGCAGGGACAATGTGGTCTCTTTCTTTAAACAGCCAATAAAGTTTGATAGGAATGAATTTAAAAGGCATGAAAATGAAATAGTGGAAAAGGAGAACACATTTTGGAAAGCAAATGTGCAGCTTATTAGCAAAATGTTTGAACTCTAGGCAATCATTCTCGACTGTCATTGTTTACCTTTATTAATCAGCATCTAATATTTGCAAATCACTGCAATAATCTTAATGGAATGAAGAGGCCTTGCATGAAGGAAGGCGATTTATATCCATGCCTGCGTTTAAATTAGCTTAGCAGATGTTCGCAGACACTCCCGTGTGGAATGCTGCCTTTCCGAGACAAATTTGGGGCTTGATGCAGAGTCTTTGAAGTCAGTATGATCTTTTCTGTCAGATTCCTGATAATAACAGTCCTCAAATCACTTACGCCACAGACATTCTGGGAAATTTAGGACTTTCAGAGCGCTCACAATGGAGTAATGCTTGGAAATTTCACGTTGAAACGAAACAAATTCTAGCTCAGCTTTATCTTGTCCAAAAGGGAACACGTTCCAGTGCACATTTGTCCTTTTACAAAAAAATAAAATAAAATAAACAAATAATAAGTTACAAAACTGAAAGCTGATCCTCAGCAAAATAAATTCTGAATTCAGAGTGCTGTGAGCTGCTGTGCCGAAGTATAGGGGCCAAAAATAAGCCACACACAAGTAATATAATGTCTTATTTGGATTCAGATCCAAGTTGGGTCAAATGAGGTCTGGATCAGTCCAGGCTGGATCAGGTCAGATCTGTATTTACAAATGGGGGCCATAGATCGGATCAGGGGAATTGGTTGGCCTTTCTGGAACTATTTGCACATTGCCGTTTCATTTGGTTAGTACCTCGTCCTCTTGTCCCTGACTATTATTCTCTTTCAATGACTTTTAGTTAGCTACCTCATGTGTTCCCTCAGGGTAGAAAGTCTGGGAACCACCGCTCTATGAGGAAGGCATTGGCAAGAGCCTTCCTCTGAAGTAAGTGGGAAGTGAAGTAAACGAAGCACTTCTCTATGCAGCTGGTCAAAGGGTCATTTGTGTTCATAGTCAGCCTCAAGGGAAAGAAGATCTGGAAAGTTACATTCATTTGTGGCCTAGAACATATAATTTGCCCAAATGACAAAAATGAAGAACAGATTTAGGAAAGTAGGCCTGGTGTGCTTTACTGTGCTATTGTGTCCACTATCGAGGGAGGACCTCATTTCCCCCCAAAATTGGTTGTGGAGTCTGGAGAAATCTTTCAGAACTCTTCATAGGCTCCTTTGGGCTTACCCCGAATCTGTTAGTGCCATCTATGTATAAGCGTGGCCACCCCTCCTCTATGGCGTTCCATTTCATATCCTGCCTCAGCCATGAAATTCACTGGTTGACATGGAGCCAGCCAGTCTCTCTCTCTCAGCCTAACCCATCTTAGTGGGTTTTCGTAAATTCACAAATCCCTGAAGTACCGTACATTTAAGATTGGGGAGGTGTTCAAGGGTTAATTAATGTTGCCTGCTTTTCAGGAACATATTCACACCTGCTTATTTGATAAGCAAATAATGGCATTATAAGCTCCCCCTACTTTTTTTCCTTTACATTGACCTAAAAGGAATCAAAGCATTGGCTTGTTCTTATAAATTACACAGACATTAATATTAAAATAATTTTTCTTCTGAATAAAGACGCTTAGGATCAGGCAGTTAGATAATAAGTTTGCTCTGTTTCAAAAGGTGAAGGCAATCTGTAAACTGGTGCAATATTAATTTAAAAACAAGAGTGATCCCAACTGTACTGAAGAGATAGAAGTGAGTTCATGAGTAGTAAAGATTGGTAAAACAAATTTGAAGCTCCCTTTTCAGAACTCAGCCTGCCCACTATCAATCTCAGCTGTGTGTAACTGGAGCCCGAAAGAAGTCTAATATCTCTCGCTCAGCTCTGCGCAAAATACAAGACTACATTCAATAATAAAACCGAAAGTGTGGTCATGCAGGGAACTTTTATTTTGAAGAAAAAGCAGTCATGGGTCTCCGATCTAAAACATGGTCCTGCACCCAATCAGGGCCCCACACCAGTTACCTGCCAAGAAAAAAACCCTCCTCCGTGGGTGCTCTATGTCCCTGAAGGTGCTGTTTGCAGTAAACAAACAGCTTCCAAGGCAAAGTGAGTAAGACTCAGCAGTGTGCTGCTGGGTCCTAGAGGAGATGCCTGCTTCCCAACCTTTCATCATTTTGACCTAATCACCAGGGGAGGGGAGGATTCTCTGCCTCTAGGTATGAGGATAAAGTACAAGGTGGGGTTGTGTATATAACCCTGAATTCATTGGCAGAAGGGTGGGGAAGACGGAGAGAAAGTGATGCTAGCCAGTTCTCATTAGGTTCTCTTCAGGAGTTAGGTTTGTCACAACTGGGATGGATAAATCTGTCAATTATTGCTTCTCTCTGTTTCTCATTTTACCTGTCTTAAATTCAACTCTCCACATTTCTGCAGCAATTTGTGATTTTTTTTAAATTTAACCCCCCCCCCAGCCTTTTAGTGTGGATTTCTCCTTGTATACACTTTTTTTTTTTACAAGCAATCTCCCCCAATATAATGAATTTATGTATGCTGTTTTCACTGATGTATGCATTTATATGCTTGTGTTACTCCAGTATATGCATATTTGTGTATAACGGTCTGCTGGAGAACTGTGTTGCAAAATTCAGAAAGGCACAAATTTCGAACGGCGGCTGCCTTTCGATTCGCATATTGCTTTGGAAAGTGCAACTTTGCCAAGCTGGCCTTTGAATGTGAACTAAATCAAATTTCTCCTCCACCCATAGCCACTACTCATTGGTTCAGTGGGACATGCAGAGCAACTTGATGCCTGTTTTCTTAGACAGAAGTCCTGCTGAATCTAATGCAGAAGTGGGCAACCTCCCCCCCTCCTGTTGGAGCCTGATTTCCCACAGGGGTAATCTGTCAGGATCCACACACTGTGTGTAGGCAGGGCCAGAGACAAAAGTGGGTGTGGTCAGAGCCGCCCTCTCTCCCTCTCTCTTCCTGCCACCCATATTAACTTAGACCAAAGTCTGCATGAAATTAATGTGAGAGCCACAGGCAGTCCAGCCCCTGGGTCAATGGAACTTCCTATCAAGTGCATAGTATTTTCAGCCTAAGGCAGCATATCTAAATAGCCTCACTGAACTTAACACGCTTAGGATTGCACTGTGAGTGGCTACTGACTTTAACCAGATTGACCCCCTGGCCTTCACTTCTTTGGACCATTATGGAGAAGATCTAGGATGCCTAGCAAAAAGCATTCTATCTCCATCTTGTGGTTTAACTGTGGATTGCTTTCTATCAGCTGCAAACCCTGCATTTCACATCAACCCAGTTTCTGGAAACTTGAGAGGAGAGGAAGTGTTCTTCAGATTGCAGCTTAATTTCATTGGCTCTGTAGGAGAAAATTACTGGGCCCTTGTCCCTTGCTGATTCGCATTAGCAGATGCTGAGAGCCTCATGTTGATTATTACCAAATTCACATGGTCCTGATGCTGTTGCAATGCTATTATTTCGATAAGCTAATATTGACATGTACCGTATCAAATAATGACTCCCTTGTTCCTCAAACAAAACCACCAACGAAAAGAATCTCTGAAGCTTTTTCTTAACACCTCATAACCAGTAAAGCTGACAAATAAATGTTCAGCCTTTTGAAGGTATATTGCTGCTATATGAATCAAGTAATCCACATGATATCTGAAGCATGTGGTTGGTCAAATACTGAGAGAAACAATTGGGCTTTCTACATACCTGAAAACTATCACATTCCTCATCTGAAAATGTACAGCAGAATTTGATACTCGGAAGTGATGAGCTAAATTAAAATAATAGGGATCATGAGTTATTGACATTTAAAGAGCACCCAGTTGCTTGTGAAAAATCTCTGCTGAAGTCAGAAGGACTGTGAATGACTGATAGACTTTGAAAGAAATCAAACTATTTTAATCATCTGAGTTTGGACAATTCAAGTAATACAAAGAATTCACAGTTTGCTATCCTCACCCCAGTTTCAAATTACCGTAGTTTATGAATCAAGTTACATCTAGCTTTTCTCTCTAGCAAAAAGACTTTCAGATGAATTAGATTACTCTAAATTTCCAGTGCATTAGAGACAGTATTCTCTGAAGAGACCCCAGTCATCATGTCATGGAGAGTAGTGGCTGTTGTTGTTGTTGTTATTGTTGTTGTCATCTCCCAGCAAAGACTAAAATCAATATTCTCAACAGCACAACATAAGCCTAAACATCTTGAAACATTCAGAATTTTTTTTTTTTAAACCGAGCCCTTAAAACATTAAATGGGGTTGTTTCCAGCCTTAAAAAGCTAAACGTCCTTCTCTTTGTGCCAAAGATACCATAGCATAGGCAAGGCTTTCTGGGGTGGACATTCCACAACTGGGGTGTCACCACTGAAAAGGCCCTTGTCCCAGTAGCTGTCCTTTACACCTCACTTGGCACACCTAAGAACAGTGCCTTAGAAGATAATCTAAAGCAGTTGGGAGAATATGATATTTTGAGTTTGGGATGTTATAAGATTAAAACCAGCACTTTTGAACTCAGCCCAGGAGCATCCTGGAAGCCATTGTAGACAAAGCACTGGTGCAGTTTGATCAAATCATCAAGTCCCAGTAAACTGTTTTTCATCACTGTTCTGGACAAGCCGAATATTCCAGGTTGTTTTTCAAAGGTGGCCCCACTAGTTAGATTGCATTCATTTTGACTATGCTTGATGCACCACTGAAGAAAAGATGCCATGGATAAAGAACTATTGACCTTTGGAAATGGATTTATTGCAGACACAAGTCAACATAAATCAACACAACAACACTTATATTATGGGGCTTAGCTGATGGACACGACCTGAAGATCAAGCTAGTTTCTTCCTACTGTTGTTTTGTTTGGATAACAGAGCTGCCACCTGACCAACAGGAATTATTCACCGTTAATATCGAAACAAGCTGCCCATGATTTTTAACTAGCCAGCACCCGATTTACACAGCTGTGTCCCTTCTGTTCTTTAAGCTTCTATAAAAGCTGTGAAGGTATTGCTGCAATGAAAACAACCCATAACCATTTCCATCAGGAGCCCAAGAGAAGGAGGAGGAGGAGGAGGAACATAGAGCCCTCTTCTTCTAAAGTCAAGATGGGAGGTGTGTTAGTGAGGTTAATGAGCCTGCAGGTGTGCTCTTCAGAAATATTGCTTCTCCTGGGAAAACACATCTAATCTCAACCTGCTGGTTATTTAATATGAAGCAGAAGTCTCACAGCACCAAGAAACCAGAGTACTGGCTGGTGAAGCCTGTGCTGTTGGGCAAGCTATTCATTCAAAAGGCAAAACAAAGCAGGTCCTTAGAAACTATGTGCTCGTCTACATGAACCTCTAGCAGTAGTGGCATGTGGCTTGTTGTTTCATATTTACTTCTTCTAATCATTACACTTACACCCCACCTTTTGTCCAGGGAGCTCCAGATTGGTCCCCATTTTCATTTTACCCTCAGAGCAACCCTGTGGGGTAGGTAAGGCTGAGAGACAATGACTGGCCTAAGCTCACCCAGTCAGCTTTGTAGATGAATGGTGGTTGGAAGCTCGGTCTTCCAGGTCCTAGTGCAGGGTTTCCCAAACTTGGGTCTCTAGCTGTTTCTGGACTACAGTTCCCATCATCCCTGATGATGGGAGTTGTAGTCCAAAAACAGCTGGAGATCCAAGTTTGGGAAACCCTGTCCTAGTCCAACATTCTAGACACAACACCACACTGACATAGTAACTAGTCACAAAAGACTAGTCACATTGCGGTATCCGGGCTGTGACTCTAACTTCCAGTTTACTCCATGTTTCAAATATTGAGGTACCATCTTAGCTATCCAAAGAGTCTATCAGCACACAAAAAAACCATGTGCAAACGATCAATTATCTCAGTGAAATATGTGTTTTGGAGTCGGGAACAGATGCTTTTTTGCGCTGTGTTTCCATTCTCAAACTACTGCCCTTTGTCAAGGGTAAATTTATTTCAAAGGCAGCTGTTTAAGATAAACATGTCTATCTTGGACCCATAAGCTATTTTTGATTTTGACTAAGATAGTTTATCATTTGGAAACTCGCAAAGGATGTGACATTCTCTGGACCTCAGATATGGACAAGGAATTGACAGCAACTCTACCAGTGGTCTTGGCTAGGCATCTCTCGTGATCCCTGGACTGTTTGGCCATACAAGGCGATCTGTCTGCTTACAGCTGCCAGTCATGGCTTGGATGCAAGGAGGTTTTTCTAAGCATTAAGTGGAACATTTGCCAGAAGGCATTATATGGCTTTAGATAAGAACTCTAAAAAAGCGTAAGTAACCAGGCTCCTGCAGTAAATCTTTTATTAGTGCCCAAACAATATGTGTTTTCATAAGGTTGCCTCCCACCTGTTGAAAAATCAGTGCCGTCTCAGAATCGGACCAATCTGAGAAAGGAAAGGTTGCAGTCCCATTTGCATTCTTTCCTGGGAACAGGAACGCAAAAGGGCTTAGTTTTGAGTAAGCAATGCCTAAGTTTGCATCGCAAGGCTTCTTGTTGGCAGACCATGAGGCCATCTCAGCCTCTACAAATAGGAAAAAGCAAAGCCAACATCACGGTATAATGAGCAGAATCATCATCATGGAAATCAACAGGTGACTGGACTACATAAAGGACAGCAGAGAGTTCAAGGATCTCCCTGGTTTGGATTCAATGGAGAAGACTGATTCTGTCATCTTTACGTATATCAGATACCTTCTAACTTCACATGTGTACTTGTTACATTTAAAAATCAATACATAGCACAATACAAACTGCGCCTCCCCCCCCCAAGTTTCTTACATGTTTATTTTTAAATGGATCCATTTTTTGCCTTCAAATCATTTAATTGGAATCAATGTTCCCTTTGCAGAGAATGGCACCACCCAGCAGCTACAGTCCCATGGTCAACTATGCCCTTGCTGTTCCACTGAAATCTGTATGGATGCTGGGTACTGGCTGGATGACGAGGAGCGGTGAAAGGCTCCAGCCAGAGAACCCCCTAGGGAAGCCTCAGAGGATGAAGGATCAGAGCCAGGGGAGTGGTGGTGGGACACTGAAGACAGATCAGAGGATCAAGGCTGGGGCAGAATGGTTGGATGCTGAGCAAGCAACAGGCTTGAGTGTGAGGGAGGAAGAAGAGGCAGAAAGCACTGCCGACGCAGGACAGGCAGCTGAGGAGAAGGTGGGGACTGAGGTTGTAACAGATTCACAGGAGCCTGCCGGTCCTACTGTATTCAGCTTCCCTCCGCCCCTTGTCTCCAAGGGCACAGAGAGGAGACCTTCAACTCAGCATAACACTGCATGCATCTGCTGTAGTGGACTGTAGTCCACAAATGTTTAGAATACAATGTTTCGGTCTTTAAGTTGCCACAAGGATCTGCTGTTTCTGCTGCAAGAGACTAACATGATTATTTCTCAGGTAAAGAAAGAAATACTCCAGTGTATGTACAGCCCTACCTACCTGCCTGCCTACCTACCATCTATCTAGCACACACATCTTGCCCTTCCTCCAAGAAGCTCAGAGCAGCATACTCAAGGCTATCTCAGGTTAGAGAGCTTCCAGGCAGGGTCTTAATATTGCTAATGTTGTTGAGATACTGGAAATGGGTCACTGGCAACATTTCTGCAAGTTCAGGTTTTTTTTTAGTGCACATTAATAAGTTTATTATCCTAGCCATGACAAACTTGCATCAATAATATTAGTAAATATTAATATTAGTAAATATTAATAATAATAATAATAATAATAATAATAATAATAATAATAATAATAATAATAATAATTTATTTATACCCCGCTCATCTGGCTGGGTTTCCCCAGCCACTCTGGGTGGCTCCCAAAAGAATATTAAAAACACAATAAAACATCAAACATTTAAAACTTCCCTAAACTTCTTCTAAAAGTCAGATAGTTGTTTGTTTCCTTGACATCTGATGGGAGGACGTTCCACAGGGCAGGCGCCACTGCTGAGAAGGCCCTCTGCCTGATTCCCTGTAACCTCACTTCTCACAGGGAGGGAACTGCCAGAAGGCCCTCAGCGCTAAACCTCAGTGTCCTGGTTAGACGATGGGGGTGGAGACACTCCTGCAGGTATACATCATGGGCGATGGCTCATATTAAGGATGTAAGAGAGAGAAGTTACTAGCAAACTCAAATCCAGCTTGATTTCAGATTAAATCTCCGAATCACCACAACAGTCTATAGCAACTTCATCTAACCCATTTTTTCCTGTTTTGATTTGTTTTTTGTGTAGCTAGTGCATAAAGGACCACTTTGTGTGTTACATAGCTATTATTGTCTCTCAAAAGAAACCAGACCATTTCTGCCAGAATGTACTTGCTTGCTTGTGTGAGCAGAGGTCCCTTCTGTATTCAACAGATGTGTCTTTTTGTGAAAATAACACATAAGATGCATTATATTAGGGGAAGTTGCTTGCAAAAAAAAATGCATCTGCAAGGCATAATTGCATTTTTAAAATGTGCACATTAGAATAAATGCTCACTAAACTGCTGGTGAATATTTATGAGAGCTTTTAAAATAATAATAATAATAATCTGCAAACAGAGATGGAAATGTAACACTAATGTCTCAACAAATGAAACTGACCTGTAGAAAATGTAACTTGAAAAAAGAGACATGGCACATACTTTGTAAACCAAGAAATCTTCCTTTTTATTACTCTTGCTATAAAAAGGAATTGTTATTTAAGTAATAAAAAGGAATTGTTATTTAAGGGAACTGAATTTAATTCTAAATTATATTCTGGAAACATGGGAGATTTCAGGGGGTCAAAAAAAATGGATGTACCGTGCTATATTAGAAGCAAAAAAAACTTGTTTTGATGAATTGGAAGAGCCGCAAGAAGATTCCACTGAGCACATGGATTGATAATATGGACAGATTAGCTACATACGAACGAATTGCATGTCGTTGCAAAATAAGAATGGATAAATATGAAGAAATCTGGAATGAATATTTAAGTGATAAGGTGGACAGTGGTGGGAGGTAGAGGGAGGCGAGAGAGGTGGGGAAATAGTGTTTAAAAAAGAAGAAGAAAAAGAAGGGTCTAGTCATAGGTATATCAGTGTATTTAAATCAGAATTGTCAAACTGTGTTATTATGGTTTTTATTGTTTGTGTTTTTTGTGGTTGATGTTTATATCGAAAAAATGATTAAATAAATTAAAAAAACAACAACCAAGAAATCTTTAATAAAAAATATGTTTTTTTTTAAACAGAGATCGAAATGTGGTGAACTGAATTAAAGACTGGAGGGGAAATGAGAAACAGACAAACTGACAGATTCACCCTACCTTACTTCCTGGTTCACAGCTTTGTTTTAACCACAGGATTGCCCTGTGCATGAGTGAGTGGGGGTAGGGGTAGCCGCCTAGTAGTTTGACCTAGGGAACAAGGACATGGACAATACAATCCACATGGAAATGCACTGAATTTATCTGCAATAAAATCTGCAAGCAACAGGAGCTCACCCCGTCGTGGGGATTCAAACCGCCGACCTTCTGATCAGCAAGCCCTAGGCTCTGTGGTTTAACCCACAGCGCCTGCGCATCAATAGGGTCTTAATACTCCTCTGAGTATTAAGGCAGAGGTAAGAGAGGCTATTCAATAAACACATGCAAGTCCCACTGGGCACACAGAATGGTTCTGCAGCGCTGTAGAATTTGTAGCCATTCATTTTCATTAAAAGGGGTGGGGGGTGGGGACCACTTAGGGATGTGCAGTGCCTAAGGAAAGCCACAAGATGTCTCTTGAAACCTGCAGTTGAGAATAAGATGCACAAGATCTGGGAATTAATCATCACTACTGCCAACCATCATCATTATCATCACGAGAGCCCTTTTTAACTTGCAGGGTGTTCTGAGTTTATCCATGGGCATAATCTGAGAGGCTGCATTCCCTGCTGGAATGACAGTGGTGTATCAGAACCTGGACAGCACAGCCATGACTCTGACACAAGCGACAGCACACACCATAGGGCCAAAATAGGGCTGGTGATGAGGTCATTCCTGATGACTGATGGAGAGGCTCAGGTGCTAGACTGCATTATGCGTGCTGTGAGGCCCATGTTCCTCTCTTCTCCTGATAAATGCTGCCACCCCCTGCTACTGAATCATCTCCATCCCTATGCCATGGATCTCAATGCCAATGGTATTCTTGCATGCCACCCCAATCATCACAAAGCATAATCAGCCCAAGAGGTCCTAGCTTCTCCCATAGACACAGCCTTGGATTCAAACAGAAATCAACCACAGTGCTCTGACCTTTTCTCCAGCTTGCTGCCTTTACCAGCCTGCAACCTTTCGTCCTCTCAGTCACAGCCAACTCTAAACTCTGCCTTTGACTTCTAACTAAGGGAGGGGGCCCACCCACCCATTTGCCACCTAGCCCAGAGCCTTTGCTTTCTTAATGACCCATCTCCCAGATGATCTCCTCAACAAGAGAACCTGGGTCCCGGGATTAGGAGCCTGGGATCCAATTTAAGTCTCCAAGCCTTGATTAAATTCTAACACCTTCTGGACCCAGGAATTTAGGGGAGCTTGGCACCCACAAACTCATAACAGTATTCTAATTTATCTCAACATAATGCTAGCAGAATGACTGGAAAGGACCTGTGTGCCAACTAAGGTATTTCCTTAGACCAGGGGTTAACCTACCCCTGCCTTAGACCACCTGCTTGCCATCAATTAACCTACAGACCACAATCTGCCTCAGAATAGGGAGCTGATTCATAGGAGAATGGGGTCTACAGCCCAATGGCACCACATGAGCAAGCAAGTCAAGTCACATGCTTCAAAGAAAGACAAACATCAACTCCGTGAAAATCCCATTGAACTCTAACTCCCAGCAGCTCCAGCCAGCATAGTTTGTGGTCAGCAATTGTGGAAGTTGTAATCCAACAACAGGTTTGTCACCCCTGCATTTGGGAAGAGAACAAGCAACTCACAGCTAGCTTTTATAAGACTGCTTTTACACAAAGTACTGTAGTGCTTTGGGCTAGGAATAATTTGAGTTTAGGCTCTTTGGGATTTTCTGTCTGGGACTAGATCAACCAAAATCTATCCAAGTACAGTGTTCCAGTTTTAACTAGACTGAATTGAGCTGAGTGACGTTTTGATGACTCGAGGAGCATGGGCTTTCAAAGAGTACTGAAAATCAGACAACCTTAAATCATCATCACCCTATCCAAGGCTCCCTACAAATTTATTTTTTTATAATAATTTTTATTAGATTTTCAAATTTTTTGTCCAGCCCCGATTCGGGCCAGATCACATACAATTTTTACAATATCTGATGACTTCCTCACGCCCCCCCTCATTGTTTTCATTTATTATAATATTCATTCTTACCAGGTTTCTAATTCCACATCATTAACATTTCCATAATATCTTAATTTTCGAATCGTTTACCAACCACTCACATCTTTAACATTCTTATCTTTTACTTTAATCATATCCCTATTCCCCCCCCAGTCCCCAGCGCAGACTATTTCAATATCAAAATTACTTATCATTTATAATATCTGTCAATCTTATATCATTATTTTCCAAAAATCATACTATAATCATTTCCTGCCATCTCCGAGTTCAAAAACCAGTAGGCCACAAGACAGTTACTTCGTATAAATGTTCATCCTATTCCTGCAGGATCCAACTTTGGAACCCATTGTCTTTGCTGCAGAGTAGCATCCAAAACAATATCCATTAAAATCTTTGGCCTTCCAGTCCATATTTGGTCCAGATTGTCTCGACTTCCTCTCCGCTGCTTGTCGTTGCGCTGTGGTTTGTTGACTATTCTCCTGATATTTCTCTTTTTCCTGATGATGACGACAGCTCTTGACTTAAAGTGGATGATTCTTTTGCAGCTGGTTATCTTCTGAGTAGGCTTTCTCTGTTTAGACTCAACAAGTACACTGTTCACAGGGTTTGGTTGTAAATCCTGACCATTCAGACCATTGTTTATGCTTTGCTTTATCTCTGTCACAGAGCTGCTCCCAGCAGCAGCCAGTTCAGCTCTCAGTTCTTTCACTCCAGCATTGTAATCCATTCTGAGTTCTTTCAGTTTCTCCAACAATGTTGTCAAATCCACATCCTGTTTCACCGCCATTTTTAGCAAACAGTTCTTTTCTAACTTTTCCAAACTTTTCCAAACTTTTCTAAAGTTCCAAAACTCCAAAATAATCCTCTTGCTCATAAAAGTTTAATTAACTTCATCTGCCCCCTAGGACCGGGGGAGGCGCAAGGGTTAAATCTCCGAAACAAAGTGTCAAATTCCAGGCAATACTTCTCAAAGCTGTGCAACAATGCCCTGTCGTTGTTACACAATGGCAAGGGACGGACCTCCGTATTTTCATCCTCAAGCCAGTCCAAATTGCTTCAAAATTCACACTTTTTCTTTGCTGATTACTTACAGTTCCAAATTGAAGATTTAGAAGGAATCGGCGCGCTCAGCGGTAGCGGTCTTGCAGCTTCGCCAGACGGGGCTGTCAACGGACCCTAGAGCTCCGCCGCCCGATCGCTCCCGGGGGCCCCGCTAGGAGCTCCCTGGGATCGGGGCCGGCGTCCGAGCTCCTGCGGGTCCTCCGGACCCCGGGACGCCCTTCCCGGGGGTTTTGGGAGTCGCGGCGCTGGCGCGAGCACCCCTTTGCCCGGTCTGACGGGGGAATGTCAGGAGCGACATGTCCCCCCGACCGCCATCTCCGGCACGCCGACCGGAAGCCCGGCTCCCTACAAATTTACAATGATCGTGAAATTCTGGGTGGGAAATCTCTGGAGCAAAGAGAAATTAGTAAACCCCGTGTTCAAAAAGTGTTGAGAGATAATTATATGCGCCTCTCAAAGCTCGTGGGGAGAAAGAGAGGGAGTCCTTTCATGAGAGGGTTGCTGGGAGCTTTCATCATTTGCCTAGTTTAGGAATGTCATGTTTTTAGCCTGATGAAGGAATTCAAACATGGCTGTAGGGCTAAGCAGAAGTGTAGCATATCCAACCAAGTAGTATATTTTCTTTTCTTCTTTTTTCGTCTACAGCATGGATTTTAAAAAATACACACACAAATCGAAGGTGCCTTTATGCAGAGGTAGGAAAGATTTGGCCCTCCAGCTGCTGTTGGACTCCCATCATGCCTGGCCATTGTTGATGCTGGCTGGGTCTGAAGGGAGCTGGAGTCCGCTGTGGAGTGCCACAGGTTCCCCAACCCAGCCTTTATGGGAGTGATGAGTAACACGGGAGTCCAAGATTGGCAGCATTCAAAGCAACATAACAACCCAACTTGCTCAGTCCATGGAAACAGGAGTGGATCTACTATGAAACTAATGGAGCTTAAGCTTCAAGGCCTCTAATCCCAGAACGGCCCCAGAAGTGACTTAAGTCTACAGTGCTTAAATTTTTTTGGGTCTATAGAATCACAGAACTCAAAAACTATAAGGAGTAGGAAATTTGTATTTATGCCAGTGACTTTGACATGTAAGATAATGCAATGCAGCAATTTAAACCAAAATCTGTGATGCAGCAGTTAATTATTTTTGTGTGTGTGGTGATCTGTTGTAGAATAAGTCAATTGAAGAAAATAACAGTGTCTACCCACTACTTGGTATCTGAAGAAGTGTGCATGCACACGAAAGCTCATACCAATAACAAACTTAGTTGGTCTCTAAGGTGCTACTGGAAGGATTTTTTTTTAGTGGCTACCCAGACATCATTGCTAATTGTGAAGCCCCCCCCCCATAACAGTTTGAGCCTCAGGGCCTCCAAAATGATGGTCTGCAACTGCATGGAAGGTGAAGTTGGAAGGTCCAACTGGTCATGTTGTGCGGCTGCCTGATTATTGTCTTCCAAAGCAGCTACTCTATTCCGAACTTAAAAATGGAAAGCGTAATGCTGGTGGTCAGCAGAAGAGGTTTAAAGACTCTCTCAAGGCAAATTTTTAAAAATGTAGTATAAACACTGACAACAGGGAAACACTGGCCTGCAAGCGCTCCAGTTGGAGAACAGCCTTTACCAAAGGTGTTGTGGGCTTTGAAGATGCTCAAACTCAGGACGAAAGGGAGAAACATGCTAAGAGGAAGGCACACTTGGCAAATCAACACCGTGATCAACTCCTGCCCGGAAACCAATGTCCCCACTGTGGAAGGACGTGTGGATCCAGAACTGGCCTCCACAGTCACTTATGGACTTACTGTTAAAACCGTGTTCATGGAAGACAATCTTACTCGGCTACAAGTGATCGCCAAAGAAGAAGAAGAAGAAGAAAGGTGGATGCAGTTGTCTTTATTAAACTTCCCTCTGTATAGGATCTGTCAGTTGAATAGTGGATGAATAACTTAAAGGAAAGAGAAATGACTCAAACTGTTTAACCAGTTATGAACTGCAGTCCCGCCCGCCCCCGCCCCCAAACATTTTACATCTCTACTGTGCAAATTAGACTTGTGAATATGTCAAGCAGGCCACCTTTGGCTATACTTTACCATCCCCTCTTTTCTGTCTGTGGACATAGGAAGCTTTTAAGTATCTCTTTAAACAGTCACAATAACAGAAGGAACTTTTCAGAGTGGTAGCCTTATTAGTCTGTTGCAGCAAAACCAGCAAAGGGTTTTACAGCACCTTAAAGACGAACTAATGTATTATGCATTAGCTTTTGCGGACGATAATTCATTTCTTCAAATGCATGAAGTGCTATCCTGAACTACAGGTTTTTTTGGGGGGGTGGGGGGGAGGATGGATGGATGCAAAGAGGTCAAAGGGAAATAAAATGTGCAGTGCTCAGGTAAAAGCTAACAAATAGACCACCTGATAGTGGTGCACATCTGTGTGTATACACTATACCTTTAAAGCACCTTCAAAGCACATCACCCCCTCAAATAATTCTGGGCACTGTGGTTAACCTCTCACAGGGTTACAGTTCCTGTTAACAAACTATAGTGCCCAGAATTCTTTGAGGGAGGAAATGTGCTTTGAAGGTGCTTTAAAGGTATGTTGCGTACACTGCTCCTCACGTTGGTTGGTGAGCTGGTGTTTGCAGGGCAGAGTTGGGACCACACATAAACAGAGATCACAGTTCAAGGTAGTGCCACCTTGACTTCCTCAGGCAGACTAAGCAAGCCTGATCGATCCCACCCACTCCAGCCTTTGTGGGAAATCCCTTGTTTCCTTGCAGGTCTTTCCGTCACCACAGAAAGCAAGTTTGATGTTCAGATAAGGATGAGTCAGCTTTGCAATTGGCCTTTGATGCAATGAGATCAGCAAAAATCAGCTTCAAGGGATTCTTGGAGCTGGCTTTGCTCTCTGAAACTTGTTGAATGGTCTGCTGATATACAGCTGACATATATCATGATGAATATCACAGCTGCCTGACATAAGAGAGTGGAGTTCCACAGAGTGGGCTGCTGAGATGGTAATGAACCCATCAACATTTTTAGTTGGGGGAAACAGTCGAGTCCACGCTGCCAAGACTCACAGAATCATCATGAGCCCTCTTCACCAACACCGCCCAGTTCCTTCCAGTGCATCAGGGATGGGGAACTGGTAGCTCTCCAATCCTCATCAGCCACAGCCAGCCTATGCCTGTCTATACCAGCTGCCTCACTGACTTTCCATCGCCACTTGCTCATTTTGATTATTTTCCAGCTTATGGGAAGAAAGCTCGGTTTCTAAGATGAGAAGGAATGGCCTTGCAGCCCAGCACACAGAACAGGGAGCTTCAGGTGCTGGGTATGGTGCTTAGGGGCTCTGTGGTCAGTTTCAAAGGACAGGAGCTCATCGCAGCAGCCCCACTAGCCATGGGCATAGCCAGGATTTTTGTTAGAAGAGAAGGACTTTTGTTGGGGGCAGAACCAACGTGATTGGTCAGTTAGTTAAGTATTTCTATTGTTTTACTTGATCTAGGGGACACAACTGCCCCCTGCCCCCCTTGGCTATGCCCATGCAGCTAGCCACACATCCCAAGTACAGTCCAGTAATGGAGACGACGATGCTCCTCATAGGAAGTTGTCGTATACCAAGTTGGACCATTAATGCTGTCCACATGACCTGGAAAGCTGTCTGTGGACAAATGCTGGCTCCTTCGACCTGAAGCAAGATCAGCGCCACAACCCCATAGTCACCTTTGACTGGACTTAACCGTCCAGTTACCTCCTGAAGGAGCATCTCCACCCCCATCATTCTGCCAGGACACTGAGGCCCAGCACTGAGGGCCTTCTGGCTGTTCCCTGCGAGAAGCCAAGTTACAGGGAACCAGGCAGAGGGCCTTCTCAGTAGTGGCACCCGCCCTGTGGAACGCCCTCCTACCAGATGTCAAAGAGAAAAACAACTACCAGACTTTTAGAAGACATCTGAAGGCAACCCTGTTTAGGGAAGCTTTAATGTTTAATACATTATTGTATTTTAATATTCTGTTGGAAGCCGCCCAGGGTGGCTGGGGAAACTCAGCCAGATGAGTGGGGTATAAATAATAAATTATTATTATCTATTATTTTTTTTTATTTTAAAAAATCTACTCCAGTATGTATAAGGGTTGCAGCCTTAATGTTAGCGCCTTTTCACCTCGGAGTAAACTTTGGGGAGAAGCCCTCTTTTGCAGCAGATGGGCTCAGCACAGCGAGGGTCAAGGTAGCCTCACTTGCTAAGAAGTGGCAAGGTCATTCTAACCCTAAACTACACGCACCTCCCCACTCCGCATCTGAAAAGGGCGCAGAATGTTCTAAAACCTACAAAGCAACACAGTTGCAACGCTCCAATACCCTAGAACAGTGTTTCTCAACCAGTGTGCCTCCAGATGTTTTGGGACTACAACTCCCATCATCCCTCGCTAGCAATACCAGTGGTCAGGGATGATGGGAATTGTAGTCCCAAAACATCTGGAGGCACACTGGTTGGGAAACACTGCCCTAGAAAATGCTACTTTCGCCGTAGGGACACTGTTGCGAATCGATTCGTCGCAGCAAGAGACACCTACTAGTGCTCTAAAGAGAGGGGCATCCACAAGCGCCCGAAAGAAAAGGCGCTGCTTCTTCCCCGCTCCAATCTTGCTGGCGCACGACGCGGGTTCAGTACAGTATTGACAACTAGACCTCGCGCCTTTCCGAGAGCGGCCAGCAGATGGCGCTTTCCCCTTGCAAATGGCGTCTGCCCGAACCAGCTCCTAAGTAAAAGGAACCAGAGCGCGCTGGGGGCTCGATATTCCTTTGTGAGATGAAAGTTTTGAGGATCGGGGACGGAAGCGAGCATTTGATAACACAGGGAAAGTGAAGGAGCGAAAGTGTCAAAGTGTGGGGTGCGGAGAAGGATGGGGAAAGACCCAATGCGTGTCCGTTAGCCTAACTTTAAATACTTCTAAACAGACTCTGGATCTGCGCTCGTTTCCCGTGTTTAGGTTGGCTACCCAGCTCGGATTTTAAATGAATGCAAGAAATGCTTCAAACTGACGTCAGTGGAGGCTTGCATCTGCAAAATACTGCGCAATCCCTTTCAATGTAGTGTTGGGGGGGGGGAACTAGTCCAGCTTCCCCCCTTCTCTCTCTCTCCCCCCCCCCCGCCCACACCAAAAGCTAAACATCCCTCTTCCGTGTTGCCTTTCTTTACTTTTCGTTTCTTTGGGAAATTTGGGGAGAAAGCTATTTCCAATTACTGAAATAATTGCCTGGGAGATGAGTTTCTTAATCGCTCCGTCCCTTATTGACTCTGGCGGTCATATTTAGCTTGTCTCCCTTGTATCGCGCCAAGATCACGTCCCGGCCTCTTTTGCATAACCATCTCAAAAAGAGGGACCCGTCCCCGCCGTCGAAAAGAGACGAAGAGGGGAGGACGTGACTCGAATGCGGCCGCTCTTTGGCCCGATGGAAGGGACCAGCTCTGCGCAGCAGTCCCAGCTCCGGCTCCTCTCGGCGGAAAAGTTTGGGGTTTATTCTCGCTCCTCTCACGGCTGCAATTTCCAAATGTCCATTCCTTCTAGTCAGAGTTTCATTAAAGAGCAATCGCAGCGCTTTCAACACAGAGACGAAGCGAGATTAAACTATGTTAAGCAGTGGAACCTGAATTCAGTAAATGGGCGAGATTCCCTTTCCCCACTGAATACAATCTGCCTGCCTGCCTGCCTGCCTGCCTGCCTATCTATCTATCTATCTATCTATCTATCTATCTATCTATCTATCTATCCATTCATCATCATCATTTATTCTATTTGGCACCAACCCCTGTTGGTTTCAAGAGAAGCAGGGTCAAACCTCGCATGTCTCAGAGAGACCCCACTCAAACGCGAACGGAGGGACTGATAGCCAAAACGTTATTTGCATAAGAAACGGGGGGGGGGGGGTTTGTTAAAAATTAAACTTGCAATCCTAGGCACATTTAACTGCCTGATAGTATGCGCGTTTGTTTATTGGGACCTGATCCCAAGATTGCAAAGTTCCTGGGAATAAAGTCCCTTTGGAGTTAACAGGGTTTGCTCCCCTCGCATTGTAATGCGTCCAGTATTTATATCGAGTTGGTTTCTCGGCTCCAGACGAGCAGAGATAGAGAGATCTCCGATCTATGGGACACAAATGTGGAAAAGTGCGATCGGAATCAGTGGGGTTTGTCCAGCGACTGCCTTGAGAAGAGGAGAGGGAGAAATATAAGGGGTCTCGCCCAGGTATCAAGTTGACCGCGCCAGGTAATTTAACCGAGGCTCTGTGGGAGACCTCTTCCAGGTTCAGGGAAACTTGCCTTTGCTTGTACCCAAGGAACTTTCCATATTCCTTGCCGCTTCACGGCACTGCCGCCCCACCCAGGCCCGATATAAGGCTGGTCCATTTCAGAACGAGGAAATTCACCTGGAAGATGAGAACTGTTTAACAAGGGAGGAAACGCCACCATCCCAAGCACATCTCACTCGTAGGCACGCCTTTCCCTTAACAGAAGGACCCCAACTTCGGTGGGGCAAGGTTGCAAAACCAACCCCTACGAACCGGATCTGCTCCAGGGAGAACCCCCCCCCAAACTAAGACACCCTTCTTCCCAGCCCCACACTATGTTTCCTTCGGGAATCGGCCCCGTCTTGTTCAAAGGAGTTTCCTTGCGAATAAGTACGCATATGTGCTTGGATGGATGGATCGTAGGTATCGTCTTTGACAAGTCTCGTTAGGAGCAAACAGAAAGGAAACGGGGTTGATGCCATTGTGGTTGAGCGTCGCAACTCTGCACAGATTTACTCTGGAGTAAGTCCCATGGCACCCACTCCTCTGTAAAGAGGCAGCGAGCCGCGTTGCTTTCCCGAGGAGAAATTAATTTGTCCATTAATGGCCGTATCCGGCTCCCCACCCCGCTCAAAACATGTCTCCTTACGTAACCTCACCAACGACAAATTAATTACAAATCTGGTGAACCTGAATAAGGGAGAGAGGCGACTCACACCTGAGTCCTCGGCAATCGACTGTATTTCATCCTTTTTTTTTATTATTGCTGTGGTGTCGAAACTTGCCCCAGCCCTCGTTTGAGGGAAATTAATAAGCCACCCATTATTTCTCACATCTCTGGGTTGTCAACTGGCGGCATCTTCCGACGGGGACGGCGATCGAGGGCGGCGGCGAGGCAGACAGAGAAAATCATCCTGGAAGGAGCCTAGGAAAAGATGGGGGGGTCGGGTGTTTGGGGAACCGGGGGCAGCCTCGGCATAGGCGGGGTGGCGAGCTGGGCAAATCAAATGCCCCCGCTCGATGTTTGCCAGTCCACCCGGTCTGAATTAGGGCAAGAAGAAAGGGCAGAGACTCGTTTATCTTCGGCAAGTAATATGGAGAAGTTCTGTTTATTTGGCAGATTTCTACCCAGCCTCTTCTCCTCTCCCGAAAGACTCGGGGGCAATACCCAGAGGGGTTCCCGGGTGGTCTCTCCCCTCCAGGCACTGACAAGAAGACCCGCACCTCCTGAGCTCCAGCAAAGGTGGTGTTACATCATCAGCTCCTCTCAGGACAGCTCTGGAATTAATGGTCGTCTTTCCTCCCCTTCTTGTTTTAAAGGGGTAAAAACCTCAGTAGCACGGCAGTCATGTTGCACACAAAGGGCTCCGGGTTCAATTCTGGTGTCCGAAGCCCTAGAGAGTCTCTGCTAGTCGGTCCTGAGACCACTCCAAGAGGTCTGACTTGGTGTGAAGGCAGTTTCCGATGGATAATGGGTGTGACTCCCCATTTCTTCTGTTCATCCTGATGAGTAGGGACACCTGCTCCCCCTCCCCCCCAAAAAAATTCTGACCTGGCAGCTCCTTTCTCTGCCATCTTGCTACAGCATACCCCCGGGACATTATTTATTATTTGCCGGTTGCATTTATATACCGCCTTTCCGCCAAGGCACTTAAGGCGGTTTACAATGTAAAATATTACGGTAGAACAAACCTAACGCTGCACAAATATTCTCAGGCCAACTTCAGGAGTTGATGACACTAGCTTCTTGGCCCGGGCTTTTTCGAGGGCCGGTGACTACCCTTCTCCAGGGGTAGGAGTCGTGCTCATGTCCGAGGTGGTTGTAGAAACCGCCTGGTTGTTTTTTTGTTTTTTTTTAAGGAGTTGTTTCATAACTAAGGACTGAAATCCAGGATACCTCTTACCCCATCGCTTGTTCTTTGGTGGGGCTTGAATCCTCTAAATTTCAGTGGAACTGACTTCCAACCAAGTCCAGGGATTTAGGATCAGAAATCGGAACTTGGAAGAAAATAGTAATAATTTTAGGCTTGTTTGTTTGTTGGTTTGTTTTGTCTCTTTGTATCCCCATCGGTGGCTGAAGGTTTAGGGCACAAGTGAATGTCATCGCCCCAGATGTCTCCCCCTTGATGGGTGATAAATGGGTGAAACACCAGCGCCCCTCCGCACCCCCTACCATGCAGAGGAAGGGGAGAAGCTATTATCGGAAGAGGAGGGGGAAGTGTTAATTCGTTTCAACTAACGGGGAAATACAATGATACGATTTGGCGTCTGGGGCTTCTCTGCCCTCCTCTTCTTTCTCCTTCCAAGTCGCAAGCTTCGCCCTCCTGATTGTAGCAGAGCTGTCCAGATTTGCCAGAGGCAGCCGCGGGCCCGCACGCACCCGATCCTGAGCTACGCCTCGCTGGGATTCAAAGGGGACTTATTTCCCAGCAGGCATGTTTAGAAAGTGCAGCCTCCCTCAGTCCCGCTCAAATCCGTGACACGGTCCTTACATAAATCCCCAAAAATTGTAGCTGTGGGTAAGTCTTGGGAACTTGAGACCTTCAGAAAGGAGGGAAGGAGGAAAAGGCTGGCATGCAAAAGTATATATATTTATCTCTCACAATACATCCCTCTAATATGCACATAATATATCGCTCACTAGATACACAAAAATATATTCCTACAGGACAGATCTCTCTCTCTCTCTCTCTTTATATCTATATCTATCTATCTATATCTATCTATCTATCATCTATCTATCTATCTATCTATCTATCTATCATCTATCTATCATCTATCTATATCTATCTATCTATCATCTATCTATATCTATCTATCTATCTATATCTATATATCTATCATCTATCTATCTATCTATCTATCTATCTATCTATCTATCTATCTATCATCTATCATCTATTATCTATCTATTTATCTGGGAAGGTATGGAAGTTTTCCACCTAGTAAATACATTTATTATTTAATGAGGGGGGTGTCATATCCGTCAGTCTGTAAGGTGGGCAATATTATCCGCTCATATTCACTGCTGATTCCCTTCTATTCTGTATCAATGTGTCAATTGCATTCATGGGCACTAATACCTTTATGACTTTCTGCCTCCCCGCTCTCTTTATCAAGACAGACAGACAGCCTGGTGGGATATATACATGTTCATATTTGGTCTTAAATTACAAGCCAAGACACATCTCGTGTTGTTGCTGTTGTTGTACAGCGTCCCTAGACGGACGTCTCCATTTTATCCAGCTGTACGGATTTATTGACTGATTCCCCTCAATAAATTAGGTGTACCAACACCCCCGATTGTTTCAGAGCATCGGCGAGTAAGTAAGGGGGCGCAAGGTTGCTTGTTAGGCTCCTGTGATTTCTGCTTATTATCTTTCTGCCATTGTCCAGATCATAAGTGAGGAGCGATAACATGCCAGCCACATTCGTTTCCTTCTCCCTGTCGCATTTATTTTTGTTGCTGCCGACGAAGTTTCGGAGCGCATCTCTATCCTGTCGAGAGATACGTATAGATGCTCGCAGACGTGGACGGGGAGACGCAAGGAGACGGACTCATTTCATGCACCGAGATAGACGCAGCGCATCTGCCGTCACAAAAGTGCGTATGCGTATATATACCCATCAATCCGTCAATCAAAAGTCTGCCAACCTGACACATGCCTGCTCTGTCTACCCACCTCATCCCACATGCATCTGGGAGGCTTTCCCCTCTCCCCTGCTGGCCTCACCAGGAAAAGTGCGGGGGGGGGTGAGTGTGTGTGTGTGTGTGTGTGTGTGAGTGAAAGCCCTGCATTCCTGATGGTGGAAACGCATGGAACTTCCAACAACCCCACGCCGAGCTGTAAGCTACAAAAGTATTATTATTATTATTATTATTATTATTATTATTATTATTATTATTATTATTATTATTATCCCCAGACTCCAAGGGAAGGAGGAGGAGGAGGAGGGAAGGGCACCTTCTGCTCCTGTCACATAGAAACAAGTCGTTGCAAAGGTAATCCTCTCCCATTATTAAACTCTAGACAACCCTTCCATTTGGGGGGGGGGGAGAGAGAGAGAGATAGAGAGAGAGGAGCACTCATCTGTAGCTTCTCCCCCCCCCCCCAATAAGGCTCTACAATGATCAAAGCTTCCACATCTAATCAACACCCTTCAGTGTTGAAGACAAAAGCCAGTGAGCAAAATAAAAAGAGGGCAGGGTGGGGGTGGGGGAATTCTAATTCTGTCGGGTGCTCTGACTGGCCTCCCCCAACCCATCACCATTTTGGACCAGGATCCCGCTTATTCAGATGCTCAGGCACCGTTAGGATTCTATTTGGGAACTCCTACACACACACACACACACACACACACACACACACACACACACACAGACGCCCAACCAGGGTTAAGCCTCGCCGGGATGGATGGGCACTCCTCCCCAATGATCAGGGGTGGTGGTGAGTTTGAAGAGTGGGGAGAGGGAGGAGGAGAGGAAGTCTTTGGCCGCCACGGTAGGAGCGGAGCAGCTCCGGGACCTGCCTGTGCAAACCTTTCTTCAGCCGCCCCCCCCCCGCAACATCCCAGCGTTCCTCCCCACTCCCGCCAGTAACTTAAACCAGATTGTCGGGGTGGGTGCGGGGTGGGTGGGGAAGGACGCCGGGCTGCAGAATGCTACTGAGAGAGGGTCGGCTCGGCTCTGGAGAGGAGGATGCCGCCGTGGCCGCTTCGGACGCCCTCCCTGCTGGGGACCTGGGAGAGGAAGAAACATTTCCTGTGCCGGCGGTGAGGTAGCTCACTCAGGTGGCTCTGCCTGCTTCCGGACAGAGGTAGGGAGAGAAAGGGAGGGAGGGAGGGAGGGGGCATCTCTCTCCCTCTCCCTCTCCTCTCTTTCTAAAACACACACACACACACACACACACACACGGAATGGGGCTCTGTAATTCACCTCACTGGGAAAAGACGGTGGAAAGATGTTGTTATTGTTTATTAAAAAATAAAAATTGCACACATACACGCACGCCTCCCTTTCCATTGAAACTCCACCTTCCTTGTGTTGTTGTGCGGAAAATCAGTAATCACTCCCTGAATCTTGCCCTCATCGCCTTCGGGTGAGGGCTGTGTGTGTGTGTTTGTTTGTTTGTGTGTGTGTGTGTGAGAGAGAGAGGGGGGGGGCGCGCGCGCACACACACACGCACACACAGATACCTTGTTTAGAGAGTCCTCCTTAAAACGTGTTTTGAATTCACTGTTCGTTTCAAATCATTATTCCTGGTGATACTGCCTGTTCCCACCTATAACTTCGGAAACGGGAGAATTAACTGCTCATAACAAAATAGGTGCCGAGGAAGACTGGATAGGGACTGGGACGAGAGAGAGAGAGAGAGGGAGAGAGATCCGTGTGTGTTTGTCTTGGAACCAGACATTTTACAATCCGAATTGCAACAATCATAATTCCACGCGGGTCCGAGTCTTGTAATTAATCCGCCGATGGTCCCCACAGTTGGTCCCCCGAAAAGTTGATCTGGCCACGGCTGCCTCCCCCCTCTCTATCGCCCTCTCTTTCTTCTGCCTTTGCAATGAAGACTGAATCCCCCGAGCGCTAATTGAATTAGCCTATTGAGAAGATTGTCAGGTACAATGACGTGGGATCCCCCTGCATTTCTCCGGGTCTATAGGCTTTGGGGACCCGGAATGTATAGCCTGACCTTCCCGCTCATAATAATAATGCCGCACTTGTAGGAGAAATCTATTCGCATTCACTTTTAACAAAACCTCTGGTCAGCCAGTCCCTGTAGGAAGGATGAAATCTATTGTATTGCAACAACTCATTTATGTCCTTCACCAAAGGCCCCAATGAGATCTGATCTGGCCCTAGAAATAGGATTATCAGCGTGTATATTAAAGGCGGCGATATATACTTCCTAAACGGAAACGGCGAAGGCCAGCCTGGCGAGAGGCGCAGGGTACGCACACGTGTGCAGGGGAGAAGGGGTATCTTTTTAAAATCTGGCAATCTGGAGTTGTCTTGCCGTAGAAATCTATGCAAGCCTGTGCAGGCCGAAGGAATCACATAAAATATACATCGGAAAAACAAACTCTAGCCATCCCTCTCTGTTTTGTTTTTTTATCCACACTCTCCCCTGCTGCTTATTATTATTATTATTATTATTATTAATCCTTAAAAATTCAAAGCGTGCCACGTTTTCGTAATTTTTATTTTTGGCTTATTTTGGTTGCAGCAGACTTATTTTCCATTAAGAACTCGTGGTTAATTTAAAGAAAACGGGGGGGGGGGGAGAGGAAAAAACAGAGGGCAAAAGAGGGAAAAAACACCCCCAATGACATTCTTATTTTAATGAATGCACCATAGATAGCTAGATAGATATAGATCGAAAGAGCAGTGTTCTTTTAGTCTGATTTTTCTATCTTGGGACCAAAAAAAAAAAAAAAAGGGTCTAATACTGATCAATGTAGGAAGAATCAAAACACCATGCAAGCCTCTGGAACTGGGAGGATAACAGTCACCACCACCTCCAATTTCTCTTGTGTTTGGCGATTATAAAAAAAAATAATGTACAGACTGGGGCCACGAATAAGGAGCCGTCCAAAATTCAAAGCGGAAGAATTTCGCTTTTGTCGTGGTCGTGGTAGTCGTTGTTCCTTTCCTACTTGACGGATGGAGTTAGATGGGCATCTCTTAGTTAACTCACAACAGCTCTGTGTTCGAGAGTGTCAGAGGAGCAGCCATAAAAAGTTGCAATCGTTAGTTTTCCGCACCCCACCCCTCCTCGGAATCTCCTCCTCCCTTCATTTGGCCACCCACCAAACCCCAAACCCAGCAGATGCCTGCACAAGAAGGAGAACCCCTGAATTCTCCAGGACGACCCTCCTCCTCCACCACCACCTCCTTCTCCTCCCTCCAGGAAGGACCGGAGGAGTTTCAGCAAACCCCTGGAGCTATGCAGGTAAGCGGAGGCTCCTTCTCTCCTTCCTTCCTTTCTACCATCCATCCATCTAGCCAGCCAGCCATCCTTCCTAGTGGCAGGTCGGGGCTGGTTTGGCAAGTTCTCTCGCTGTCCGGTTTTGGCCCATTTCGGGATGGCGCGCGTTTGAATGCGCGCGCGCGCGCGCGCGCGCTTGTGTGTGTGTGTGTGTGTGTGTGTATTCCAGTGCCTAATCAAAGCTAAGGGTCCGCCAGCGCATTTATCATCCCATTACTGTAACAAATCCGGGCTCCCACTCCATGAAAGGTAAAATGAATTACCGACGTTAAGCCGTCAATAAAGTCATTTCTGTAAATGGTGTCTCCGAAGGACTGCAGCATTATTCAACCAGCTTTATCAGCAGCTGGGAAATTACGTGGAGAGGCGCGCAGCGTGTAATAGGGGCCCTGCTTACTTTGATTAAGCGCCGTGCCAGGGAATAGTGACAGTGCTTTTTGACCAGGTTTTATTCGCCGTCTTCTGATGAACGCCAAGCTGATCAGGCGGAATGAAGAGTAATTAAAACCTATAAATTATCTTTCGCAGCCCTTCTCAAGGCGTCTCTTTGCAGGCGAGATAAGGCGGCGGGCCCCCATTTACGACTCTGAAAGGGACTGAGGCGCACAAAGGCTACGCAGCTAAATGGGATATTGATAGTGTCCTAATTAGAATTTAATTAAGTACCCACGCTCGCTTTTGGGATAAAGATTTCAATTTTTTGTCCTCCCCCCTCCTTTGGCGAACTAAAATATAAATAAAACCCAAATTTAGGGAAATGGGGAGGGGGTTGGCCAAATCCGAGGAGATTTGGGAATAGCGAGATGTGGCTAATTTAATGTTGGGGTTTTTTTGTGGGCTTGCGTCGACTCTCCTCTGCCAGGAGATATATACGTATATATGTATATGTATGTACATATACATATGCTTGAAGTTGCTTTGAAAATGGGCCTTCTCGCGGGTCTTTCTCGAATAACCGCGATTTAAAGTCGTTGCGCTGTAGAATACTCTAATCCAATTATTAAGAACCAGTTACTCTTTCTTGGACTTCCTTCCGGGGAGGAGGAAAATCTCCTCGTTTCAGTGATTTTGGAGTTTTTCATTTTTGTTTAAAGTAAACGTACTTGCACATGTACGTGTACCTACATGCACACATATCCTGTATACATATATATACATGCACACACAGAGAGAGAAACAGAATTGAAATTATAGGATGCGTCCATTGCAAATCAATCTCAAAAATAAAAAGGGAGAATTAAAGGGGGGGAGGAATGAGAGAAAAATAACAATCAAGTCACGTGACTCCGATCTCCTTTCTCCTTTCTATTCTGTGAACAGGTTTTCAGGCCTTTCCACCTGCAGCCTCAGAATGTTTATGAACACCTGGAATTGACGCGGAGTCACTGAAAGGTAAAGCATGTGGCCTCATAAATCGCCACCACGGGGACCCAGTGAATCCTTCTCAGCTCCTCTCCATTAAAAACGCAGTTTTAATATTTCATAACAGTGTTATGTTTTGACCAGGAAGGGGAAGCCAGTGTGTGTGTGCGCGCGTGAGAGAGAGAGAAGAATGCGTTGCAGACAATAAATGATCCATGCAAAAATGATTAAAGCAAGGATAACATTATATTAGAGGGCAACGTGGTGCAAGCGAAAAGCAACAACCGACCAATCCTGTTTTGTCTGCAAAAAATTAAAAATCTCAGTGTGCGAATAAACTAAAGGAAGCCAGTTTGGATTATTGCTATTAGTTTTTATGAGGGTGATTTGTTTTTTCAATGTTCTTTCATATCACGTGTGTGTGTGTGTAACATTGGCCCGTCACTATCGTGTAAACGAACCAGCTGATAAATTGGCCGCTTTTGTACCTGCACGCTCAACCGCAGGTTAGGCTAAGATTGAATACACTATCCTTTAAACCGACACTCAGCTCTCCAACTATTTTCCTGTTCTTTTAAATGCCACCTGTTAATGAGTGGGGACATTATGGGGGCATGTGCACGCTGATAGAATTATCTGCAAGAAAGAAATATTGATAAATGTTCCCTGGAATTGACAAGCGTGCTTGCCCAAAAGTCAGCGTTTAACCATTGTGTTTGGTTTGGGTGTTGTTGTTGTTTAAAAAAAAGTGAGAGGGGAGCATGTGCTGAAGTCTGCAATCCTATGCACACACAAACCAGAAAAAAATTCCACTGACCTATTCCTGAGTCCACCTATGCTCAGCATTGCGCAGCCACTTTCCTATTTAAATCAATGAATCTGGAAAGTGTTTGGTCGAACCCTTTTAGTCTTTTAGAAACTCCCTGCATGGTCTTTTTGACAAAGCTCTTCTATGTCCTTTTTTAAAGTTTAAAACAAAAGACAGCGGACACAAACCATAACTACCACCGCAAACATACACAGAGTACTGATAAATCTGTTTGGACTGGAACAGAGATTTCATAATTGGTTAGGTTACTAGTCATAATCAGAATACACTTCCACCCCATAAACGTGTTTTGTTTTGTTTCGAATTTAGAAAGCCATTCTATAAAGAGTTTAGCATCCTACTCTTTAGAAATAATAATAATAATAATAATAATAATAATAATAATAATAATAATAATAATAAACACAGGAAAGATTTCATTACGAATTTCTTTTCCGAACCTCAGAAGATACACACACAATCATTTTGTGGAGTTTCAACACGTTATTTGTGGGGTTGATTTGGATATTTGCTTTTTGAGAAGCATAAGTAAATGAAAAGTCCTGGGCAGGAGGGAAAAGGGAAGGAGAAGCAGACTCTAGAAAGGATGCGCTATGGAAAGCGCAAAGCTCTCTCTCTCTCTCTCTCTCGTTCCCTCTGAATCAGCCAGCCCCTTGGATAATGTAACTGCAAAGTTCCAATGCAGCTCATTGGCCGACGTCAGGGGCGTCACAGAATTCCCGGGCTGCTCATTGGCTCTTTCCACGTGCGGGCCATCCTCACGTGCTTCCGGTCGGAATGAAAAAAAAAGTGTGGCTGAGAGATTTTTTAAGGAGAGTTTGTTGCAAGATCGGAGCTGTCAGAGATTTTTGCTTTCTTTTTTCCTTTTTTTTTTTAAAGGAGAAGTGGGGGAAGGAAAGGTGGGAGGAAAAGATGCACGTGCGAGCGGGCGATTAAAGCATCTGCCAAGGCTGATCCGTGGGCAAAGCGGACTCTGACATTTGGGGAAACCCCAAAGCTGCGGCGCTCGGAGAAAGATGGGTAGATTGTGAGAAGACTTGGGGGGAGGGGGAGGGCTTTTGGGGGGCTGGTTTTGTTTTGGTCTCTCTCTCTCTCTCACCCCCCTCTCTCTTTCGGAAGAGGGGTGAGAGAGAGAGGGAGGGGGAGAGAGAAAGAGAGGAAATATAAAACAACTGCCCCAAAAGCGCGAATCGCTCCAAATGTCTGAGCCTGTGGATATCTCTCTCTAGATTCCTCTGCGAGCCAACAAGTGGATTTTATTTTGCATTTCCCCCATCTTTCCAAGAACAACAGCAGCAACAGCAACAGCAGCAGCAGCGAGGACCCAACTACTCTGCCACCGCCCGGAAAAGTGAGGCGTGGTGGTGGTAGGTGGAGGGGGGGACCTCGAGTGAAGAAGTGGAAGAAGAGCCAAGACGCCCATCTGCGGAGCTGGCAGCTGACTATGGAAGAGCAGACGGACAGTAAAAGTCTGCGAGACTCTGCTCCGACTCCCGGCAGCCGCCCCAGCAGCAGCAGCCCCAGCGCCAGCGGCAGCGATGGCGAGAGCGTGCCGCTGTCTCCCGGCAGCCACGCTCCCCTGTCCCCGGCCGCGCCGTGCCTCGTGTCACTGCCTCTCCACCCGCACCACCACCACCACCCTCCGCACCACCAGCACCATCTCCCGCAGCAGCAGCAGCATCAGGCGCCTCCGCAGCAGCAGCGGCCGCCGCCGCCTCCGCAGCAGCAGCAGCAACAACAACAGCACCGCACCACCAACTTTTTCATCGACAACATCCTGAGGCCGGACTTTGGCTGCAAGAAAGAGCAGCTCTTGCTCCTGGCCGGGACTGCGGCCGGAGGAGGAGGAGGTGGCGCCGGCGGCGGCGTGGGCGGCGGCCGGGACAGGGACCTTGACCGCGCGGCCAGCTCAGGTAGAGAAAATGTCAACCCTCTGCTCGGCAGGCCCCCCAACCTTAGCGCGGAGTCGCACGGGAGCCCCGACAGCTCCTCCACGGCCTCCAAAGCCAGCCCCGCCGCGGCGGCCGCAGCGCTAGGGACGGCCAAGCCCCCCATCTCCTCCTCCTCCTCCTCCTCTTCCTCTTCCTCCTCCTCCTCCTCCTGCTCGGAAGGGAGTGGAACTAACCCGGCGAAGTATGGGGAGCACGCCAACCCCGCCATCCTGCTCATGGGCTCCAATAATGGAGGAGCTGTTGCCAAGAGCGATTCTCAACAGCCGCTGGTTTGGCCTGCCTGGGTTTACTGCACTAGGTATTCAGACAGACCATCCTCGGGTAAGAATCCTCTTCCGTGCCTTCAGCGTTGCCTCCCTTCCCCCCTGTCTTATATATACACCTGCCATTTCTATATATATCTATATATATCTCTGTGATATGAGTGTAATCCTGCGGGGAGCGTTAACCATCCCACCGAACCCAGGAAGCCAAGCCCCTAAACCGGCCACCCTGACGGTGCGCTAAGACTTGAGGCGCAGAGCGCGCCTAGGGTTCCCAAACTGCGCTGGGTTAAGCAGATGGGAGGTGGCGGCTTGAGAGTATTTAGGGGTTTTGTGGAGCTGAGTCGGCGTTTCCCCTCCCTCGCCCGCCCCCGAACCCTGCATTTTCTTAGGGTGCCCCACTCCGAGGTTTGCGGGGCTCCTGGTGTTCAAGAGCGTCTTTTGCGCCTCCTCGGCTAGCCTTGCCCTTCGGAGACTGCAGTCTTAGGCTGCAAAAGAGGGGGGCAGAGACTGCTTGGTGATTTCCCCCTCGGCCCGAAGCAGCTTGCGACAGAAATGCCCCCGGGGGATGTCAGCAACCTGGGCTGGGAGGTCCGTGGAAGTGTCCAGAGTGGAGGCAGAACCTGCAAAGACTGGAGGGCCCACGCCGCCGTCTTCCTCTCTCTCTCTTTTCTTTTCAGGCCTTGAAGGGTGGGTGGGGTGCCTCTCTTTCTTTCTGTAGTTAGGAAGGGGGGGAACCATAGTGTGCTTTCTAAAACTTTTTCCCCCGGATATATCTATGGCTGGGAGAAAATTAGTGATTTCGGTGTGGGACGTAGCTGCAGATAATCAGTGCTGTTGTTGCCGTTCAATACCCTTCTCTGCTGAGCAATTGAGGAGTGAAGGAGACAAGTGTTGCCGTGTGAAGGATGCGTTTTTGAAGGAACTGGCACTGGCGGGGGCCGAAAAAGAAAGAGGAAGTGGGTGAGAGGGACAGAGAAAGAGAGAGAGAGCAGAAAAGGAAAGGACTTTCTTGGGAAACCCGCGGAGGCCTCCCGGCAGCGGAGCACAAGAATCTAGGCCCCTAGGCCTTCCTTTTTCCATTCCCGTCTTCCAGACCGGTTGGAGGGGAGCAAATCCCACCCCGTAGCCGGCATTTCGCGCTTCCCAGCAGCCCCAGTTCTCTCTCCCGCCCCAGATGCTGCAGTGAGAATAAACGTGTCCTCCCCCTACTAGCCCCCCCATCCCCACCCCAATAATAATAATAAAAAACCCAGAATCCTCGATCCCGCTCGGAGGTCGCGGAATCTTCGGTTTCCAGAGGAGGGTTTAAATCCTTCCGGGAAAGGAGGTGTGGGAAGAAGAGTGACGAGAGGAGAGGGGGGGTGTCTGTCTCTCTGAATCAGCCCCTCCAACCCGTAAGGGCAAAGGAGTCGAGCGAGGGAGCCGCTCAGGGTCAGCGCCCGCTAAAGCGCCCGAAAAGGGCGACGGCGCGCCTTTGCTCTCCTGTCAACTTCCAGGGCCGAGAGAGAAAGGCAGGCTGCGATGGGAGGCTGGTGGCGAAGGAGCTCCGGCCGGGTGCGCTACCAGGTCGCTTTCTTCGCCCCACTTCATCCACCCCTCTCTCCCGCCGCCCCCCAACCTCACCAGCCCCGAGTCGGGGCTCTTTATGAACTCCTTTCTGCCGGCGACTGATCAATCCTCCGCTATCAGCGCCAGGCATCTCGATCACACCGCTATTGACACATCCCCGCTCCTTGGAACTCAGAAAAGCCACTTTGATTGACTAAACGGATTGATTGAGTGATTGAGCTGTCAGCTCTACCTTCCGCGGCCAACTGCAATGATTTTATTACTGCTTTCCCAGGGCCGCTGCCTTGCAAAGTGTGTTTTGATAGGAAGGCTCCCCACCGCCACCGGCAGCAGCACCCTGCAAAGACAGCGCCCTGGCTCCCTGGGGAGGCCACGACGGGCCTCCCCTTGAGAGAGGCTGCAGCGGCGGCTCTTGACGGTGGGCCTCTCCGAAGTCGGTTAGGCCCCCCACCAAGCCCTCCTATTAGCCCACCTTTCCTTCGATGTGAAATAGGGGGTGTTGATCTCTTGAGACTGGTAGTGGCCCCCACCTCCTCTCGCTTTCTCACGCCCCCCACCCGAGACCTGCCCGCTTCTTGGAAACGGCTCGTTTAGAATCTGCTCCCCACTGAACAGAGAGATCCGAGGAGCTATCATCCATCCCCCGGCCAAAAATCTCAGCCCTCAAAAGAGCTTTTCGCCGCTAGGAAATTTCTTCCGGCTGTTGTTATTTTCCGTAAATTTCCCCAGTTCCCTGACTGGGGAAATATCTTGAGATTTTTATTCAGCCGGCTCTGTTTAATCATTTTCTGTAGTTTATTCAGTCGTCTCTCTCTCTCTCTCATCTATATATATTTTAAGCCTGATTTTGAAAGCAGTCAGGCTTCTCAGAGTTACTTTTGCGGCCTGCTGACATGAGAAGGTTTTCCTCACGTTCAAGCGACTGGCCCCAAAGTTGGCGATCTTTGGAAGAAGGCTAAATTTCCATTTTGTATCCTATTTTAAAAATCTTTGTGTTTGCGTAATTTTAAAAATGGCGTTCTAAGGTACTCTTTTTGAATCCCCTTCACGATATAAATTGCTTTGAAGAGGGGAATCTTACCCACGTATGAATATATTCCTTCCCTAAAATAATTTGTATTTGATACATTTCCCAACAAAGCAAAAACAAGGCGGCTTTGGAAAGACGATGTCCTGTCTGAACGACAACGACTTAAACAAGGATATGTCTAGATTTATTCCAGTACTTATTCGGGACACACTGCTTCGGAGCCCTTGGCTGATGCCTAAAGGGCTCGAATTCTATTTAAGGGAACGATCTACTTTCTCCAGTCTCACTCTTCCCCCAACTTCTGCAATTTTAAAAAAAGTTTCCCACCCATTTCCCTTAACAGAGAAAGAGAGAGCGCGCGCGTTTAGAAACAGGAGGGGTGCAGAACAACTTGCATTAATTTCCGAGGGCTCCACCAAGGCTATGGGTCTAGTTTTGGAGTCCTGCGAGGCCAAGATGTGTTGATATTAAATTGCTTGGAAGGGCTTCTAAGCGGGAACGCGCGGACTTCGAGGAAGCAGCCTTGCGCGCGTGTTGGTTGGTTTAAAGAGATGTGCATTTTGAACGTGAGGACACCGTCTGGGCCAGATCTCTCAGTGAAAGATAGTGTAGGAACGCCCTCCACTTGGAAATATATTTATCCGCGACTTTTATTGGAGGAGTTTTGGCGGAGTGGAGACCAGCGGTTTCAGTGAACTGTTCCCCCCCAGTCATTGTAGGTGATGAGGGTTTGTCTGGCATTGTGTGTTTGTGCTTGCAGAATATACTTTTGCGGCGGCAGCGCCAGGCTTCAAAAAATGAGCATCTAGCGCAATTTATTTTTCTTTATTATTACTATCATCATTAGTAGTAGTATTATCTAGTCGTTCGGCAATAAGGCCTTTGGGCCAGCTTGCAATAGAGGTTGCTTAGTTTCCCAAAATAAGAAATTTATTTTCTGACTGTGAGGGGAAAGAGTTATGAGTCTACAGCTGAGCACACATTGAAATAGGTATTTATAATCCGAGAGCCTTGCCTAAATTTATTGCCTGGTGTTGTTGTTGTTTTAGAAAATAATGAATTTCAAAATTAAAATATTAAATATAAATTAAACACACACACATACAACTTCCCAGGCTTGCTTTGTCGAGGGACGCCTTGGTTTGATTTGGAGGAGGAAAGTCGGTCCCGCTGCGGATCAAAACAGATTTAAAATCCGGTGCTGTCCCGGCGCATAAGAACTCCAGCGCCGTCTGAGCAGCTTCTAATCCGAAGCTGATCCTGGCGAATTTAATGGGGCGTAATAAAATTCGGTATGACTTGCTCTCGAGTAGACAGGGTGAGGCCTGCGCTATTACTCTTTGTGCCGTTAGGCCCAGCCCCAGCAACAACAGAACCCGCTTCGTAAACCGCTTGCAGTGTTTGTTTTGGGTCCAGCCTTTAAGGCTGCTTACCTCGATGCTTATTTATCCTTACAATTCAGCGGGAACTTTCTGGTTGCGTTATTTCAAACGTGTCCTTGTAGCAAACATGTATGTTGAGGATGAATGACGTTGGGAAAGGTTTCCTGGGGTGTTACCTCTAACACGTACCATTTAACTCTAGCAGCGCCGGAAATGCTGTATGTTTGATCTATTTAAAAAACAAAACAAATCCAGGAACCCGGCGCTTTCCTAAATGAATATAAACTGCAGCGGAGGCCCATAACGCATAATCTGCTGAGGAAGCTGTGTGTGTGTATTTGTTGTTGTTGTTGTTGTTGTTTTAAAAAACTTTCTGATACTTTTTGCTGAAGCTCATAACTAATTAGTCAGACTTCTCCCCCACTTTCAAAGTGTTTGCTGTAAAGTTAAGACGCTTTGCCTTTAAGAGATGAGAGCTTTTAAGGGGAAGAGGGCCAAAAGACCGCCCCTCCCCTACGTATATTTTCTGTATTAGAAATGTGTGCGTGATTCCAGCAGCATCAGACTTGATAAATCCAAATTAACTGATTGATCTACCGCTCAGTCTCTTTCTCAAACTGTCTATCCACTGATATAGATAGATGGATAGACAGATAGATGGTGATCAATAGAAAACTTGCTTTAGATCTGGTGCGATCAAACAATTGAGCTTGGGCCCAGACGGGGAAAAGTCAGCAGAAGCATCCCCTTGCCTGACCAATACCTATCCTGACAAACGTTTCCCTTTGGGTTTTCTGCCCCCCTCCCTTTGTTTCTTCGCTTCCATCTCGCCCCTCTCGCCTTTCTTCCTTGGCGTCTTCTCCTTCGCGCCAGCTAAAAGTGGGCGATGCTGCTCTTCTATGTATTCGCACAGAACTTGGGACGAAGAAGGGCCTAGCCTAGACTGTTTTGAAAATCGCCGGGGTGGTGGTGGTGGTAGTAGTGGAAACAGGCGTCCTGAAGGATGTGGGGTTGGGGGGGGGGAGAGAAATGCACCCACGTTTTAAACAGTGGAAGAAAAGACGTAGGATATATGTGGGGATGTGGGTTGGGGGGAATCCAAGCAGATCAGTTCTGACCCCCCCACCCCCAATCCATCATGGTTGCCGGATGTCCCTTTTGGAAAGGGGAAAGGAGGCGCGCCCCCCTTTCCTTCAAAACAGAGTCTCCCTATTTTCCGGAACGCCCGGCGTTGCTCCCATATGGCAGGCTCCCCTTTATGTGTGTTGCATGTGTGTGTGTGTGTGTTTTGGGATCGCTTCTGACCTGGCAACTGCTGTCCCCTTTTCTCTCTCGTGCCCCTCACCCCCTCCTCCTTCCCCTTTGTGTGTGTGTGTGTGTGTGTTTCTCTCTCTCTCCCTCCCTCCTCCATCCCTCACACCCCCCCCTTTTGTAGGTCCCCGCACGAGGAAGCTGAAGAAGAAGAAGAACGAGAAGGAGGACAAGCGGCCTCGCACCGCTTTCACGGCGGAGCAGCTGCAGAGACTCAAGGCGGAGTTCCAGGCGAACCGCTACATCACCGAGCAGAGGCGGCAGACTTTGGCGCAGGAACTCAGCCTCAACGAGTCGCAGATCAAGATCTGGTTCCAGAACAAGCGCGCCAAGATCAAGAAGGCCACGGGCATCAAGAACGGCCTGGCGCTGCACCTCATGGCGCAGGGACTCTACAATCATTCCACCACCACCGTGCAAGACAAAGAGGACAGCGAGTGAGCCCGCGCAGAGAGCAAAGACCTTGTCGGGTTTATTTTGTTTTCGTTTTTTCGTTTTTTGATGCTTAATATTATTATTATTATTATAATTATATTATTATTATTATTATTATTATTATTATTATGAACCTGATCGCCAGGGAAGACAAAGAATAACCATACAGAGCAAAAGAAAAGAAAAGAGGAACAATTAAAGAGAGAGCGAGAGAGCGAGAGGACGATTTGGGAAAAGGCAAAACACACGACAAACACAAAAGGACTTCTTTCCTGCAGTGACACACATTTGTGGGGGACTTGGAAGGGTGCTATTTAAGAGAGAGAAAAGAATCAAATTTATTGTCTATTCATAGTTATAAGGATTCCGATTTAAAACAAAACAAAAACCCCGAACACTTACAAACAAAAAGTTATCTATATAGCCAAACATCGTATGATCTTGTATATATTTAATTTCAGGTAAGAAATGATGATGATGATGATGATGTGTAGCGTTTTTCTATTCGCTCAGCCGTTGATCTCCCCCCTCCCCGCCCACCAGCTCCACTTTGGTCTCTCCCTCCCCCCCCCGTCTTTTTTTTCTTAATTATAGCTCTCAACTCCTCCAGCCCCCCCTCCTGATTTTGAAGAATTTGTCTGGCTCTTTCCGACTTCCCTGCTCCCCTTTTCTTCTTTTCCCTGTCGCGTTTTCGTGTGTGCCTTTCTCCCTCTCTTTCATTTCGTGCGTGTGCGTGTGGTGTTTCTTTTTCTTTTTCTTCCTTCTTCTTCTTCTTCTCCTCTCCCCCCCCCACTGAGTAAGAACAATAACACTATGACCCACAGACTGCGAGACTGAACCCCTTGCTGCAAGCCAAAGATTTTTTTCTTATGTTCAGAAATCTGTAGTCTGAAATAAAGTGTAGATTGTGTTCAGGATATATACCGATTCTGTAATTCTTCTCTGTTCTCCAACCCCACTCCCCCTTTAATACATTAATATATTAAAATACCATGTTCTTCTTATTCTTTATATACATTTATCTCTAAAACTATCTGCCATATATGTCTCCCAGATTATTTTTTTAAGTGAGGAGAATTTTTTTTTTTTTAACCAACGTCTTGTTTCCCTTGCTTATTTGCTCTCAACTTCTTCCCCTGCTATTGGATGCCTGGGTGGGAAAGTAGGGCCCCAATCCAATGAGCTGTAGTCCTACTAACTACCCGGCTCTGCGCATGTTTACTTAGAAATGAGTCTTACTGAGTGCAATGGACCTACTCCCCCCCAAACACACACACACACACACACACACACACACACACACACACCCAACAACAACCCAAAATCTCAGCCTTAGTCCATTGGGAAGAGAAGGTACTCTTCCGGGCTAACTTGTTTCAATGGGAAATGCTCAGATTGAGCTAGTGCATAATATTTGTGGAGGAAGCCTAAACGCCACCAAAGATCTAGAAATAGGTGCTTCGGTTCCAGAGATGATATATTTGTGTGTTTGTGTGTGAATATGAAATGAATGAAAGCTAATAATGTCATGAAATTTCCTGGCTCCTTCGAGTTCCAGGATGGGTTGGAGAGAAATTTGTCTGACAGCTCCCTGCCTCGCATCCAAGATCATATTGAATTTCTACTGAGGCGCTTTTTCGCCAGGAAGAGCAATAGAGGCAGGAGAGGGAGAGGGGAGGAGGGGAGGGGAAATGATCGGTCCTTTGCAGACGGTTGCTTAGCAGCGCGGCATAATGAATGGCGGGGCGGGGGGGTGGCGGCTTTCCCTCCGCGGCCTTCTTCGAGCAGCCATTGCCTTTAAAAAAATGTTTAAGTAAATTCGGCCTTTTAATGTTAGGGCTTTTTTTTTTTACTCCTCCTTCCCCCCCACCCCCAACACTGAGATGGAGCAAATGGCCTCGCTTTCCAAGAGAGTTCCTCCGTGCCCATGAGGACGGCCACTTGAACTAACAGTTACGAGCAGGTGGATAAATCCGCCTTCTCTGGCAGGCCAACATTATTAAGAACAGACACCATTTTTAATTTGCTTGGAGACACCGCGGTCGTAGGAGCTCAGTATTAATTTTGTGTTCTGGTGATTCTTCCATGAAATTGTCAAGTACCTTGTGGGCATCTGGGCGTGACCTAAAAGCCGGGCTCTTTCTTTCTTTCTTTCTTTCTTTCTTTCTTTCTTTCTTTCTTTCTTTCTTTCTTTCTTTCTTTCTTTCTTTCTTCCTTCCTTCCTTCCTTCCTTCCTTCCTTCCTTCCTTCCTTCCTTCCTTCCTTTCGTTCTTTCTTTTCTTGTCCCGGATCCCAGTCGTTTGCAAAGGGGCACCCTAAGCACAGCCATCCTCACTCCCCCGACTACGTTCAGGAACAGAGCTCATGCATTGCCCTCAAAGTTCCCGAGTTCCTTCCCTGGCATCTCCAGGGTAAATTTTCAGGCAGGGCGTACAATTACTGAGCTACGTGGACCAATGATCCCTAGGTACCAGCGAGTCCAACTGACTCGCAATTCATAGAGTTTGGGCGGCCTTGTTCCAAAGTATATCCCCTGATTTCAGTGGGCTTTGCTTTCAAGTTAAACATGGCTAGGACGGCTGCTTAAATTCCGCTGGGTGGGTATGATTATGGTTAGTCGTAATGGTAGTGGTGGTGGTAACAGCGGGAATAGTGGCATTCGGGAAAGGGCCTTTGCTCAAGGGCAGAACACCTGATTTTGGTGCAGAGGGTCCCAGTTTTCCTCTCCAGCATCTCCAGTTTGGGCTGGAAGAGGCCCCCATCTGATACCCTTGGGGAGAGCTGCCAGCCAGTAAGTTCGGTGCCCCAATGGTCTGACTCAGTATAAAGCAGCTGTCGATGTTCCCACGTCGCTTCCCTTCCACTCCTTCATTTATTCATGTATATATTAAAAACTGACCAATGTGGAATTCAGTTCATGATGCTTCACTATTAAAGCCATCCTTTGTTTACAAGCGTCTATTTCTCTCCCCTCGAAATGCCCGGGATTTGTAACATAAATTCTGACTTAACGCAGAAAACCACCCACCCCGAAAGAAGGGAAGGTAGGTCCCCCACCAAGGCACTTAAATGCCCTTCCTTCCAGTGGGAGAGAGAGGGAATTATTTAAATTTCTCCCCCTGAAATCAAAGGGCCTCGGCGCTTGAAGGTGCAGTGCTACTACATGCGTGTATCCCGGAGAAAGTCCCATCGAGCTCAGAGGAACTTAAGAGGATTGCGCTGCTCTTTTGGTTACGGGCCACGCACGGAAAAGACAAAAAACTAAATGTTTGTTGTTGCTGCTGAATGGCAACGTTGGCACACTAGGAAAGTCACGGCGCTGGGTTGGAACGAAATCTATTCCCTTAAGATAAGATCACCCCCCCCCAAAAAAAACACAACAACTTTAAGGGAAATATTGTAGTTTAATGGAACTGTTGGCATGTTGACTCACAGTCTTGCTGCGGACAATGGAACTTGCTCTCCACAAAGCGTGTTAAGGCTTATAGTCCAAATTCAAGTGCGCCCAGCCTATGAATATTCCGCTACGACCCGTCCAGACTGGGGTGTCTTGGATGCATTGATAAAGTCCAGTGACTGAAATTCTGGAGACGTGTGTGCGCGCGTGCGTGCGTGCTTGTGCGTGTCTGCCGTGGCTGAAAAATATTTTATTTCGTGACACACACTGACACACACTGACACCCACCCACACACCCCATCTCTGTTGCTCACCATTAATTTTACAAGCCGTTCCACACTGGCCCAAAGAAGTGTGATCCCCCAGTCCCCCTTTTGCCCCATTTCCAAGTAAGGTACAATACTTGCAACGCAATCCTAGGCATGTCTACTCAGGCGTGGACACTACTGAGCTCAATGAGACCTTCTCCCAAGTTAAGTGCACATAGGATCCGGGCGGGACCATTGAATTCAGAGGAGAGAATTGAGTGGATAGGCCCATCGTTCGAAATAAAGCGAAAGGATTCAGCAGCGCTCCCCCTCTCCCTCCAAACAGGGCACCCTTTACCTTCGGAGAATGACGCAGAGCAGCCTCCCCCAATCTTGTGCCATAGCTCCCTTCAGTTGCTTTGGACTACAACTCCCACCAGCCCCAAGTCAGCTTGCTGATCTGGGTTGATAGGAGTTGTAGTCCAAAGCAGCAGGGTTAGTGGTGGCAACAGGTTCAGGAAGGCTGGGGACAGCGTGGCTCGTGAAACTGATGAGAGTTTTGAAGTCTTCAGTTTTGAGGTTTTCCATAACAAACTTAACCTTTCCCGTAAACGTGGGCTGGGGGGGGGGAACCCATCTGGCGCTTTAGATTCTGGTCAAAGTTTATCCAACCTTTCCTTCCACAGAGTTTCCGCGCATACGCGCCCTGCCATGTTCCCTTCACAACAACCGCGTAAGGCCGAGAGATGGCCATTGGTGAGCTCATGCAGCGGATTTCACGGCTCAGCGTGGGGGCCACGAGGCCAACATCTAGCTAATTTGTGCTTAACCTTAGAAGAGGCTAGAATTGGTCTCAGATGACATCGGGGTGGCAGTGAGCGCTGTACTTCATAGAAAATACTATACTAAAATTTGACTCCCCCACTTCCTCCTCCTGTAGGAAACTCCACTCCTTTGCCTGTAAAGTTTGATCTTCTAGCCCCTTCTTTTTAAAAACTAACTAACTAACTAACTAACTAACTAACTAACTAACTAACTAACAAACTAACAACACCCACAAAAGCCAATGGCCTCTAAACACACAAACACACACGATGCTCAACTTTCTTGCCTTTTGTTTGTTTTGAACCAATTCCATTTCTCTGTGGCAGGGATGGAGAACGTGTCGCCCTCCAGATGTGGTCAGGATACAGCATCCCCGAGGTTTGGCGAAGCTGGCAGGGGCAGGTGGCACTTGAGCCCAACAACATCTGGGAGGGTCACAGGTCCCCTGACCCTGCTCTATGGATTTGGCGCCCAAGCTTCCTAATCATGGTCTGGGCCTTGTTTTTTTTAAGGGGCACCTCACAGCACAGCTGCAGTCCTATCCGGTGAGGCCCTGCTTCCTCTTTCTGGGCGCTGATAGACTGCAATCCTATGCACACTTACTTGGGAGTAAATCTCAAAATTGGGACTAAATTCATGTAAACCGTTTAGATCTTTGTTGTTGTGGTTGCTTCAGGGGTATACATAGGATCCAACTTCTAGGGGCAGTGGGGGCTTCGGCCCCCACAATAAAATATTTGAGGGGGCTGGGCCCAAGAAAAGTTGATTGCCACTCCCATTCAGATAGTGTGTGTGCACTGTGTCATGTGATCAATTATGTGAGGCGGGTCTTGCCTAGGCCCCCACAATCTTTTATTCAAGTTGGCACCCCTGGTGGTATATAAATCTTGTTAAATCATAACTAAATAAATTCCTAGTAAACTCTCCTAGGATGAGGCTGCCCTGCTCTTAGCTTTCAGCTTCCAGGCCCTTTCTGCATGGAGAGAGAGATATTGGGCGAAGTCACCCAGAAGGTAATTTTGAAATACATAATACTTCGGAGCAACCTCAAAGAATGGAGTTTCTTCTTTACAGTTGCAATGGCCTTCGAACTGTGATGAAGGGGTTTAAAAATAAAAATAAAATTAAAACAAAACAATTGAATCTGAAGCATCAATTCCTGCTCAATCGCTTCACAGAAGGAGAAAGTTAAATGGAGTCTGGAGTTCAAACAGTATCGATTAAAGGCAAATGATGCGGGTAAACAAACAAACTGACTAACAAATATTAATTTCTCTCGGAGCTGCTGCTTGGCACTGCTTGCCGTTTAAATAGCCGCCCTACCCGCTCACACGAAAACCGACGGCCTTTTGCAAATAGGAGGTGGGGCGGTGCTATTATTGCTCACGGAGAGATATGCAGGCGCTTTAATTATTTCTCTCCTCTCATAGCCTCAGGGATATTTATAGAAAGGTAAGCCCCACCCACCTGCCACACCTCCCCTTTTATTTGCTGAACTGGGAGGAAGAAAGGGGAAAAAATAACTACTTGCTGTCGTTAAAACGCCGAAGAGAAAACCCCCTCCCCATTTTGGGACTTTGTTTTTTAATTTTTTAAAAAAATAATATAGATATATAAATCCTTTCAAATCCAGCTCTCAGTTTCTTCCTGTCGACTGACACGCCTTTTTCCTGAAGCTGTAAAGGAGACAATGCACTTTCTTTTTATTTAGTCAGAAGCCAGGTCCAGTTACCAACACAAGCGTAATGCGTGGAGATACATAAAAATGTAAGGTGTCGTCATAGCAAAATGCCCGTTGATTTTAAACAGAGCAAGCTTATGTATCTAATCAGGGAAAATTTTGCTATTGACTTCAGTGGGGACAGAAATATATTCATATCCACAAACGTAGATCTTTCTCTCCAAAGTACCACATGCGCACATGGATGTATGCAGGCGAATGCCCACTTTATAATTTAAACTCCTTACATTTTTTCAGCATATGAAAGTTTATGCTTATATCTTCTTCCTTTTTAACCCATCCCATGCACACGCCCTCCTATCTCCTCCAAGGAGCAGAAATGCGTTGACTCATTTGTTGTGAATCGCGGTTGAAACGTGCTAATCACGCAGGACTTCCCCTCTTCTTCTGCAGCGGCCTATGCATACATGCAAACAAAGGTTTCTATTGTCCATTTGTTTCTTGGCATGTTGATCAACACCAGGTTTTTGAGAAGACACCGTGACAAGGTTTGACTCTGTGCCCACTCTGAATTTGCCAGAAAGCTGAATACCAAAGGGGAGAGCTTTGTTTCCATTGAGGAGGAGGACGAAGGGGAAAAAGAAGGAACCACCAAAGCCCAGTTGAAAAGGGACACGCCCCCGGGTTCGAATGTTCGTAAAGTTCCAACATTCCACCCCCGAATGTTGGCAAAGCGGAAATGATCAGTGGAATTTTCGACTCGGGCCTGTGCAAAACTGCAGGGAGGTGGAGTGTGTCCGCAGGACAATCGAAATGCCACGTCTTTGGGCTTGCTAAAAAGAATGTTCGAACACACCTCTGTACAAATAGTGCAACCTGCATCCTAATTTATTTTTAATGTTAAAATCCCAATGGTTTTAATGGACATGTGCGTGAGTGATCGGAATCAGAGGAGGGTAGCCCAGTGTTTGTCCTCCCTCAATAAATATGGCTAACACACACTACATAAATCAGGAAAATGTAGACCAGTAAAGAGGACTGTTGCATCCAAAGAGCCATTCGGAAAGGGGCGATTGCACTTCGCGTGCTTATTTGGTCAAGCTTACGTCCATGAGAGGGCAACAGAACACAGGACACGCAATAGGTACCGGAGTAAGAAGGAAGGCCAAGCGTTGCTCATGTGAAGTGATCCTGGCTGGCCTTTTGCTTTGGACAGGGTGCAGCAGTTTCTCAAGCTTTCGAGGGCAAAGGGAGGCCGGAGGTGGCCCGTCGCTGCGCGTGGCAAGTTAGTGAAAGAAGGCAAATGCTGTCTCAAGCGGCGAGGCCTGAAATAAAAGATCAGGGCGCACGCAGCAAGGCGAGGCGAGAAAGCGGAGTGAGCATTGCCTAGTAGTTCCGGGATGTCTGGTGAATCCTCGCCAGCGGTTCCCGTGGACAACCGCGGGCGATCAATCACACCCATCTGCGTGTGAGGCTGGTGAACACACACGCACGCGGGGTTGTTTCCTGTAGCTCGCAGAAATCCATTCCCGAGAGTTGTTAACAAGTTTCACAGCAAATACCGGTAGTTCTCATAGCAGAATAAGTCTCTCCCCCCCGCCCCGACTTTAGCAGTGGACGCAAAGCAGTTGCTGATGCTGAAGGCCCGTTTGCTAACATTAGCCAAGCAGGTGGGAGGAGGGAGCCGCCGAGGCTTATGCGGGGACAGCAGAGCAGCCACAAGACCTGATCTTCCTAGCTTTGTTTGTAGGGAAGGTGGGGGGAGAAGGAAGGAGCGAGAGGCACCTGCCCTCTTTGCCACAGTCTTTCCCCCTCAGGGTCACAGGGAGCGAGACTCACTCTTGGCAACCTTCGGAATGCTTCACTTGAATAATGCCCCCCCCTCCCCAAATTGCCAGCTCTAACAAGCAAACAGGAAGATGAGCAGCATCTCAAGAGCCACGTAAAACCAACTGAACTTCAGCCACCTGCTGTTTCCACCTCCGGCGCTGTGCTCGCCTTGTCCCGTCTTTGCTTTCCGGAGAGATGCTCCCCCCCCCAATACCTGATAATTTCCAAGAGATCTTAATCCCCTTTCACCCCCAAAAAACAACGTTGTGTGTGTGTGTGTGTGTGTGTGTGTGTGTGTGACACGTTGCAAGCTGAGAGTGAGGGACCCCAAAATACCACATCGCCAATGCACGCTGATCCCATCCTCTACTACCCATTTTCTCTCTCTCTCTCCTCTCTCTCTCTCTCTCTCTCTCTCTCTCTCTCTCTCTCTCTCTCTGTGTGTGTGTGTGTGAACTGGGAAGCTGACACTATTTCTTCCTCAAGTGAAAAGGCATGAAGGAGAATCACTTCTCAAAGCGGCTAGTGGAATTTTAACTGACTGTCCCATCATCTACCAATGAAAAGAAAGGCAGTGAGTTTTCAGGATATTCAACTGGGTGGTATAATAATAATAATAATAATAATAATAATAATAATAATAGAATAGTCTCAAGGCGATTTATAAACACAAGGTAAAAATAACTAAAAGGAAGTTTAAAAACATCACAGAAAACGACCACAATTAAGTCTGAAGACAACAAAACGGGGCACCGTAGGCAGAGACCTTTCTCCCAGTTGGAAAAGCTAGTGGCAACAGAAATGTTTTCGGTGGTTCCCACAAATTACAAATAGTGGGTGTCTGTCGCAGCTCAGCAGGGATGCTCTTCCACAAAACAGGGACAGCCTTCCTGAAAGCCCCGCTGTTGTGATATTTTAGAGACTTTAGAAACTCTCCTGATGAAAGTAGTGACCCCCTGGGTTTATAGGGGTCTCTCGGGTAACCTGGCTTCCTGCTGCACAGGGTTTTTATACGTTAGTAAAAGAATGTTGAATTTGGCCCATAGCAGACTGGGAACCAGTACAGACCCCGCAGGGAAGGTGTCAGCTCCTGGAAGTAGTCTGTTCCCACAAGCAGCCTAGCCTTAGTTTTCTGCATTGGCTGCGGGCTTTGGGCCTTCCTCACATTGCAGTAATTCACCCGTACCAGGGTCACCAGAGCATGGGCAACTGTGCTCAAGACATCCCGGTCTAGGAATGAGTGTAGCTCTCTTTACTAGCTGGAAAAAAGGCGATCCCGGCAACGGAGGGCGACTAAGCTCTCAGTGTCACAGCTAGTTCCATGACCACCCCCAGACTACACACCTGTAAGTTATGAAGCTATGGAGGTGACTTGCTGTTGACTATTTAGGACTATTTTTTTCCCCATTCTCCAGAAAGCCACCTACGGAAGAGTGCTGCTAGAATCAGGAGACCGTCTATTTACAACATTGAAACCACCAACCTTGCGCTTCACGTCAGATGAGAGAGGGAAACTTGTCCGCCCTGTACTGTGGGGAAGGACCCAAAGTTCAATGGGGCTTTACTTCTTGCTAAAATGGTACACAGTATAGCATTGCAATCTAACTTGATGAGTCCGATTGCTTTTGGGAGCAACATAGATTAAGAACCTTTTTTGCACACTAGGCAAAATAAGGTGGCGAATTACTAATATGGTGGGATTGTGGGCATCCGATTGCAATTGCAGGAGCATCTTTCTCAATATTTTCCCGCGTGAGGGCAAGTTCTCAAACGAGCACTGCGGGGAGAAGGCGAAGCCAAACCTGCCCCACCCCCTTGCTTGTTTACAACATTCATGGAAGTCTAGGGTTGTGCCTACACGTGTGGACCAGCCATTAGGAGCCTCTTCAGATTGGGTCCTCTGCACGTATCTTTCAAGACACCTACCACTCGTCTCTCCCTCCATCTCCTCCATCCACCTCGCCCAAGTCTCCACTACTCCAAGCGCCCCCTCCCTCCCTCTCAGCTCTCCGCCCTTTCTGTCCTTCCTTGGCAAGAGGTTCCTGCGTGGCACGGAGCGCACAAGGCAAAGGTCGACCAGCCCGCCGCTATTTTACATATTCAGATTGGGGACTGGCTGGCCTCGGCCGGGCCCTTTGGTCTTCCCCGGGAAGGCCACGCGCTCATTTGTCCCCGCCGCCCCCTTCCTCTGGAGGTGCCTCTACCGATGACTTCTGTCAAGGAGCTTGTTCCTTTGTCCCTCCTTCCAGGAATCAAAGCAGACACTATTGTGAGCTCTGTCTTCCCCGGTCAAAGGTCAGATTTCACCGTCCCAATTACAATGATTTGCTAACGATGTTTATCTTGAGCGCGGCGGCTGTTTTGATGGCCAAACAATGTGAGGGAAAGGTGTGTGTGTGTGTGTGTGTAATCTGAAATATAGCTTCCCCTCCTTTTTAGTTTCTTGTTTTTAAGTTACAAAAACGTTTCTCAACACAGATAGCAAAAAAAGGGGGGGAGGATTTCCTTTAAGCCCCCAAAATCACAGAAATAAAAGTTTGCGTGTGAGAGAGAGCTGGGAAGCCTGAGTTTGAGTCCCTTGGTCTACTGCAGCGGGACATGGAAGAAAACGAGAAGGTAGAGCGAGTTGTGAAGGCCGGCGCTTTGCCACCATCCCTAATGACACCCCTGTTTGCTTAAGGTGCCCCACCCTGCCCGTGCCTTTGAAAACAGCTGCCTGGTTGACCTTCACCTCTAGCCTGTATTTATACGCTTCCTTAAGAGGGAGGGGTAAGGAAATATTTCCTAGGAAGTTGAAAACTTGATGGCTCCTTAAGAGCCCGAGGACATGTCAAAATAAACCTTTCTTTCTTTCTTTCTTTCTTTCTTTCTTTCTTTCTTTCTTTCTTTCTTTCTTTCTTTCTTTCTTCTCAAAGAAACAAGTCGTTCCTGATTATATATATTTTCTCCAAGTAAATACGTTATATGCAGGATTTAAAAAATCCTCCTATATGCAGACATATAAGGAAACAGATCTGGACTTTAAGGGTAGCTGTTGGATTTTTTTTTTAAAAAACCATGATATGGTTGTTGATTTCTTGTGCACTATAGCACAAAAATAGATCTATATCTATCTATCTATCTATCTATCTATCTATCTATCTATCTATCTATCTATCTATCTATCTATATATCATCTATCTATCATCTGTCCATCTGTCTATCTGTCTGTCTATCCTATCGGTGTCATGGAAAAAGCTGTTCACTGTATAAGGAATTATCTGTATATTATTTTTTCTTTCTGGTAATGAAGATGGGCAGAGGTGAAAACACACACTGCGTCTCCGAAACTGAGGTTAAATTTGTCTGCGTGTGCAGAAGGGGAATCGCTTTTTTTTTTTTTTTAAGTTTGCTCGGGTTAAGCGATTTCACGAAGTGATTAGGTGTCAGCACAGGTGTTTTTTTGTTTTGTTTTTTTTTAAACATGCGTCGCGATTGGGGTGGTGTAAATGCAACTTTGTAGGTGTAAATGCAACTTTGTGCAAACTTTGTGCAAAGTCACCAGGAAGTGGAGCAACACAAGAATATATAAGCGTGCCTTGTATATTCAGATCATTTGCCCATTAGTCTTCTCCAACCGGCAACATTTTTTTGCTGGTTTGTAAAGAAATTTCATTTTACCGAATCAATCAACGACGGTCACCGAACAGGAAACACGATTTTGACTGGACATGAGCTTGAAAAGAAGTTTTCAATTGAAGCCTGAAAACGTCGGGAAAAGGCTACATAGGAGAGAATGGACGTCCCCCCCTCTCTGTAGTACTCGTCGTAAGGCTTAAAGTTTCTGTGCTAAGTTGTTAAACTAAAGCAAAACATTTAAACATACCCCCCCCCCTTATTCTTGGAATTGTCAGGAGCGGGGCGGGGAGTAGTGCATTGGGTCCTAAATCAAATGCCTTCAAAAGAGGGTACGCAAACTTGCTAATGAAGCCTTTCCCCGGTTGAGTAAGCCGGGGAGCTCAGACGTTGCTGGAACTCAATGCCATTTGAATTGCTCCGAGATCCGATGATGACCAGGTGAGCAAATCTTCCATGTAAAAGGAGCGCGCGATTCCCCATCTGCCTTCGAAGGAGCGTGTATTATTTACATAATGAAAGTTTTGATGGCTGGAAGCGACGCAGGGCCAGGAATACAAAAGAGCAACTTGGATCGCTTTGGAAAAGGTGGCTTAGTTTCAGCATTAAAAGATGGGACGGTCGCTAATGGCAAGGATGTTTTTTTTTAATGTCGCTTGAGGTGTTACCAAAAAAGTAAAAAATGCTCCAGTTTCTTAAAATATTATATATGTGTGTGTGAGAGTGTGTGTAATAGACAGAAGTATACTTTTTATCTGGCCCACCCAGTACCAATGCACTACTTTGAAATAGTTTAAAATATGTTTTGGCGATTTGGGGGAGCAGGGAAGGGACGTTTATCGAGTACTTGATTTGAGTCTCGAGAACACAGCTAACGACCAGCTTGACTTTCCTGCAACTATGGGTGGGTGCGTGCGCGCGCGCGCCTGTGTGTGTAATTTCAGAATGAGCGGGTCCAAGCCACAGCTCCTCGCAATGTGAAGGCTGCAATCCTATGCGAGACTAACCTTCATTCAGTTCAACGGCCCTCCCCCGCCCTCCAATAAATCTCTGCGCAGTGTTGGGCCAGTCTGCCTTCTCCCTTTATTTTTCCGGGATGGATTTGCATGATGCTCATATCAGAACCACAGTATTGCAGCATACTTTATTAGGAAAGAGGAAATCGCGCTGTAAGGTAGCGGTGTAAAGTTCAGATAATTTGAGCAAATAATTTAATGCGGAGAGCGAGAAGGGATAGACAGATAGAGAATTTTTTATTTTTATTTTTAGATAGAGATTTTGAGCTAAAAGTGTGGCAGGTAATTTAGGCCCACAAGGCCACGGTTATTAACTAGAGAGAAAACTCTACTGGCGTATACAGTCTTTACTTCTGAGTAAACGCGCACAAGATCACACTGAGCAAGTGCTTTTATTTCATGACGTTAAAAGGAAGGGGGGGCTCCACTGTATGTGTGTGTGTGTGTGTGTGTGTGTGTGTGTGTGTGTGTAGTGAAGAGAGAAACTATCCCCGAAAGTCACGACTCACAAGGCCTAGTTTGCTCCAAGCTGCAGATGATCGAAAATATCCTCGTTTTTGAAGCGAGACTAGCATTTGCGCCCTTTTCCTGAATTGCTGCTAAACAAAACATTGATTACTTGTCTCCCACAATGAACAGAAGGCGAGCCTTAGGAAAATTAAAGGCGTCCTCTGTGCGTGCATGTTGGTGTGCGTGTTCTCTTATTATTATCAAAACCAAGACAATAAAAACCAGCTGAAGGCACATATTTCGGGAGATCAGATCTCATATTTTCTTGGACGTTTTGATAGATAGATAGATAGATATATTCCCGAAATCTTCAGATCGTCTATTAAAACATTTTGATAGCTGTCGGTATTTTTTTGCTTTATTTTTTACGGGGAACGCCTTCCCGAAGGCGGAGGGAGGCTCATCTCGATCGGGAGAAGTTGAGTGGCTGTATAGACACGGGGCAAGGTTGTGAAATCGCAAGCACGTTAACAGAAACCATTTCAGGAGATAAGGATCTGGAAGTTCAAACCCAGGAGCGCTGCAAACCCAACAAATACCACCACCGGAGTGGTGACACCCCCGGGAGGGGACGGCAAACTTCCCAAGTTCCCCGGGGGTGGGTGGGTGTCTCTATGGTTTGGAATCGACCGCTAAGGCTGTGCCACTTGGAGATGTGACAGAGGGGGCATTCAAACATCAATGGATGCTCATTTAAAAACTAAACAAAAGGGGGCCATAAACATATTATTATTATTATTATTATTATTATTATTATTATTATTAGAGATTTTCGGTTTACAAAAGTACATGCCTTCTCTCTTTTTTCAAGTTGCACAGTCTTTTCTACAGATCAGTTACATTTGTTATGAGACATTAGTGTTGAGTGAGTACAGTATAAGGTCAGGAAGAAGAGGTGGGGGGAGAGGAGTGGTCGTGGTGAAATTTATATTTTTTGCAGTGTACATGTGGTTTCGTGTCAGCGTCAACTAGATACGTTCTCTTTCTATTCACTTGTTACGTTTCCTTGGTAGTGAGAGAGGTTGGGGGACCAGGGTATGCTTGGTTGTCTGTGGTTGGCTGCAATGGAGCTTGTTTGCATTTGTGGGGGTGGGGGGAGGGCTTGCTGGCTCAAGTAAGCCAGATTGATTGGTATGCTGTTGGCGGGTTCTTGTTCTGGTCTTGTTGGGCTGTATATATGATAAAGGGAGGCAGGCATACTGGGGTGCAGATGTCCTCTTCTATTTGTCCCAGTGTCAGTTTCAGTTTATTGTTTAGCTTTTCTAGTAAGGCTGTTTCGCAACGATTTGGTACCACTGGTCCATGTTCACCCCGACAGGTCTCTCCAGTGTCTGGCTATGAGGCTTCTGGCTGTTGAGAGTTATAAGCTCTGTATAATGTGAGTGGTCATTATGATCTTGGAAGATGTTCAGTAGTGCCAGTTCTGGGGTGAGTTCTAATACCTGTTTATTTTGCATATTTCTAGGTCCCTAACCACCTTCAAAAACCTTCTCCTGACAGCAGGGAGACACGGCGAAGGGATGGTATCCACAATATACAAAATACTGCTCCAAAATCCCACAGTCCCCCTTGATACAAAAAACAATGGGAGCATGACATAGGCTATGAAATTAAACCCACCCAATGGGACTAGAATGTGGTTTAAACCTCCCTTTAAATCAATCTCAGCTAAAAGAAAGGAACTCACCCTGAAACTCACCTACAGGTGGTACTTAACACCACAGAAATTGGTACTGATACACCCAGGAACCTCACCAAGTCTTGGGTTCTATTCACCGGGACTTAGGCAAGGGGTATGTTCTGTGGTTCTGACTCAGGTAGCAAATGCCTGGGGCTGACCCCTGGGTATGTTTGTGGGATATGCTAGTTAGAAGACCTGGCTAGCAGTTGCTCCACCACGAAGCACTTGACTATGATTGCATGATCTTCACTTGGGAAAGTGTGCCACATGGGGTTTCTCCCCTTAGCAGAGAGCCATGTGGATGCTTCCTCACAAGTAAGTGCCACTGCATTCAATGGGCCTTACTCCCAAATAAGTGTGCACAAAGTTCCAGCTTTGAGCAACTGAGATGCTATTAGTGCCCACCACAATGCAAAATTATCAGTGGATTACAGGGTGGCAGATCTAGGGTTGACTTTGGGCCTCTGAATGGACATTTCTTCTCTTTTCTAATTAGGGTAGTGGTTCTGTAATGGTGTTTGACACTGGAAAAGATTCGTTTTAGCTTGTGGAGGCTGCTTGTCTGATCCAAAGTCCAATTAAGCCAAAGCACATGGATTTTCAATTCATACAGTTCCATCAAAGGAGGTGATAGGGCTAACTTCCATGTACTCTGATATTTTGCTGACTGAGGAGAAGGACCAGAGAGCAGCCCCCTTCTCGTTCCATGGGCAAAAGCTGACTGGACTGGCAGCTGCATCTTGCTTCAGTACCAGTGTTGGGACAACAGATTTAACCACACCTGAAGCAACAGGTAGATTCAGGAAGTCCAGGACAGGCTGTGTGGCAACAGAGCAGGATGACCAGGAAAAACAGCCCATGAGCACTTGTTGCCTGAGATTAGGTTGCCTCACTCTGCCACATGGTAGGGCCGGCACTGACTCTGGACATACTAGATTGGACACTGAGTTGAAAGGTTACCATCCATACCTTTACAATGCAAGCCTACATGCATTTATTCCAAAGTGAGTGCAATTAAGAAGCAAGATAGGTGTGCATAGGAGTGTATCCTTGGACTGTAAGCTCATGGATACAGTCTATGAAGTGCTGTCCTCTTCCTTCTTGCCCCTGTTAACCTCAATGGAGGTCTCCATTCTCAAGTCAGCTGACAAAGTGGGTTTGCTTGCTCGTCTTTAAGATCCAAGTGCCTTTAAATCCCATTGCCAATTTGCATCTCGGTCCCCCTTCACCCACTCAAAAAGGTATTAAGAAGATGGTTGTCATTAGCATTAATTTAAGCTTTTAATGTAAGCCTGTAATTAGCATTCATCAGAGGGAGGAAGAACACAGACTTCACATGAAGCTGAGGATTCAGACCAGGCAAAGCTAAATGGAACATTTTGGGCAGGAAGAATTTAACAGAGAAGGACCATGACTCCTTCAGCATCATCCAGGGTGTAAGTGCACAAGCAATTAAGGTGCTATTTCTCTGGAGATGCCTTGGGATGCAGAATGAGAATGTGTTTGTCAACCATTTTGCCCTATCTTCATTGCTTCCATCATTAAATGCTTCTTTGGCCCACCCAGGCAGGCCCTGGAAGGAACTTTGGTGTGGGAAAGAAATTAAGTGATTCATTAAAAAAAAAGGAAAGAAAGAAAAACAACAGGCCTGTCTCAAGTGCTTTGTTATTATTTTGAAGTGGTGACTAAAAAAAATGTAATGGAAAATGGAAGAATGGAGGATGTCACTTAAGAGTATGAGAGAGCCACCTCTTCAAAAGAACAAGGCATCTTTTAAGCCCCCTCCAGTAAATCAATCATAAATGTTTGGCAGTTCTTCATTACAATAAGGTGAAGAAAAAGCCTGAAACAATTTTTGTTCTATGCTTTCTTGGCTCTGATAAGTACCTTGTTAAACATGATTAATGTTAACATAAACTGTGTAGCTTGCAAGATCTTTATTGGCAATGTTTAACTGCTTAAAGACATCACCATTCCTCACCCTTTTATCACTTCCCAAATAATGTGGCTTTGGTGCAACCAGACACTGGGATATGAGGTGGGCCTTTTCTTCTTCTTCCTCTCCAATCTCTTCTTGCTGAGGACCAAAGTCATTTCCAAAATCCTGCCCAACATCATCTCCAACATGTCAAGGCATCTTCATGCATTACATTTTTGGTAGGTGTAGTCAAATACTTTTTCGGTGTACATCTGAACATATGGATAGAGAGCGTGACAAAGTCTTTAAAAAAAGCTGTGATTGACTGAGGTTCTCTTATGAGTATACATGTGGTGGACCTCCAGATTTGTTGTTACCTAGTATGTGAAATTGCCCTGGGGCTACTGTTGGGGGTTGGGGAAAGTAAATAGACAGAGGTCTATAGACACTCTGGTTCAAGCCAAACCGAGCATCTAAACAAGACTAGTATTGGCTGAGAAAAGACATCCAAGACAATGTCCCAAATGGAGTTAGGTCTTTTGTACAGTCCCATTGATATTAGTCCTCTTTGCTGTACTCATATTCCCACCAATGCTGAAATCACAGCTACTCTCTTGCATTGCCACAAAAATCTACCGTATATATATATATATTTGCATATCACTGAATACTTGGGCATACCTACTCTACCAGTTGGTTGAACAGTCATTCTCTCTTACCAGGGAACCCTGGGTAATATAGCCCTATAACCAAAGGGCAGGGCAAGAGCAGTCACTGTTGTGCTCTCCAGATATTGTTGCACAACAATTCCCACCAGCCCCAACCAACATGGCCAGTGGTCAGAAGTGATTGTGAGTAGTCCAACAACTGGGGGTCATTATGCTGCCTACCTGGGAACTAGGGAATGTCTTTGACCCATTTGTAAAGGTTCCTAATCTGCTGTTGGGTCCCATTCAAGGTTCTTGTGTTAATTCACAAGGGCCCTAAACAAAGTGAGTCCAAAACATCTTAAGAACTACCTGATTCCTTTGGCTCCACTTCCATCCCCAAGATCTTCCAATGGGATGCTTTTGCTCCTGAGATACAGCCAGCCTTTATTAGGGACTGAGCCTTTAGTGCATCAGGATCTGCCCTGTGGAACTTCTTGCCAATAGGAATTCAGACAGAGTCATCCTTGTCTTTTCATTTTTTAAAGACCTCTTTTAAAAAATGCATTTTTTTTATAAAGGTCTCAGTTTTTAAAAATAGGTTTTTGATTTTTTTTTATACCGATGTTATGGTAATATTGTGTTTTTGTGCTGTATACAACCCTGCTAAATTTTCTAGTGGAATGTGTGGTGTATAAATATTTAAAATAAATAAATAACTTTGAGAAAAAACACACTAATATCTATCATGGCTTTAATGCCACAGTCATCACAGCTGAAGCACACAATACATCTAGGTAGTGGCACGGTTATTTTCACATGGATGAGTTTCAGTTATTGTGACCTGAGGATGTGGACAGGGTGCTCTGAGGAGTATGACTTGGCACCATTTGACCCAATCCTTGCCTGCAATGGCTTAGAACATCTGATAGGAGTGTGATGATGGGTTGGTTCCAAGAGACTGTAAATCAGGCATCCCCAAACTTCGGCCTTCCAGATGTTTAGGACTACAATTCCCATCATCCCTGACCACTGGTCCTGTTAGCTAGGGATCATGGGAGTTGTAGGCCAAAACATCTGGAGGGCTGCAGTTTGGGGATGCCTGCTGTAAATGCTTCATTAGGAGAGAGACAGAGAGAGGGCCTGTCTGCCTTGTAGGAGGTGATCATGAAGCCACCCCTGAAGAAGCTAAGCCTGGAATTGGAGGATAAGCTACCCAGCTAGTTGCTAATATCTCTTTCTCTTGAGTGCGTTGGTGGTCCTGCATCTCCAGGTACTCCTAAATAATACAGGTTACCTTGATCACTTTCATGGTGGCTTCCGATCCAGGTTTGCCACCAAAACTGCCTTGGTTGTCCTCAGGGTTATCCTGACCTATGCTAGAAGAAGGATAGGGGTGGGGGCAGAATGTGGCCATGCTGATTGTTTTAGACGTCTCAGCAGCCCTTGACACCACCAAGCATCCTTCTGGATCAGTTAGTCAGGTAGGGACTAAGTAGTACCATGCCCAGATGTTTCCACTCCTATTTGACAGGCAGTTCCAGAAGCTGTTGCTGTGGAATTTCATTTTATGATAAGTTTTATGACGTGACACTTAACACTTGCCAGTAAGGCTCCTATAACTCTGCTTGAAGATGCGAACCTGGAATTCACTGGGGTCTCCTCACCTCTGGAACCAAACAGTGATAGATCAGACAATTTCAAATGTTTTTAAATATTTATTGTAATGTAATTTAACTATAACAAAATGAAGAGTAAGAAATAACAGAAAATGAACAACACATGCATAGGTCCTCATGTGTCTAACACCAGGTCCTTCTTGCTTCATACTTACTCATTTAGTTCCTCCATTCCAGAACTTACCCATATCTCTGCTACTTTATCTGACCACAACCTTTTAGCCCCTTTCCCTATCTCCACCCAACTTGCGGTGTCCTTTCTAGTTGACTCCCTAGATCTTTGTCTGCTCCTCAGTGATAACCCAGTTCCTTGTCTTGCTGTTCCATCCTCATCAGCAAAAGGCTCCTAATGCAGTACACCATGTCCCACCCCTAGATTCCTCTTCAAGACAGTTGCCATGCTGCCATTACCCAAACCCTTGAGTTCATCAAGGCTTTATTTAAAACTCTTCCCCAAGCATGCACTATGAGCCTTGCTTTGCTTCTGCAGCAAGTTCCCATCTGCTTTTAGCTATATTATGCTGTTAGTCTCATGATTCCATGTCCCCATAATCTCGAACCCTCTTGATTTCCCCTTAATCAATAACAAAATGATCAAGCAACTGTGTACCTATAGGAATATGCCCATGTCTTTTTAGTCCTGCCCTCTGCACCATGGAATCTGTGCTACGATGTTTTCTAGAGATCTATCCTGTCCTCCATTCTGTCCTCAATCTCCATGAACCCTTCGAGTGAGATAATGTCATTACTCCACCCTCTGAGTGGAGTAAAATGTCATCAGCATATGGATGACAATTGGCTCAACATCAAGACAAGATGAGGCTGCTGTTAGTAGATGGTCTGTTTGACCTGCTTATGTTTCCTTGAAAGTAGTAGTGTCTGTAGGCAGGTGAGTGTAGACTGCATCTTTAAAACACAAACACACGCTGGTTCTCCGTAAAAAAAAAGTGTTCTGTCAAGATGCCCTTACATGTAGGATTTTCAATATTTTCTGGATAGCACTGCTCTTAAAGATCAGATAGACAGACAGACTGGGAGTGCTTTGGATGCTCAAACAGCATTAGTGACACAAAGCACTTTCACCAGCCTAGGTGGTGTGGCAAGAGCAACCCCACCTGGACAGAAGGTAGCTTAGTCATGGTTATCCATGCTCCAGCAACACCCAGCCTTCACTAGGCATGCTGCCTGTGGGACTGTATTTGAGGATCTCTTGGCAACTGCAATTAGTTAAAAATGCAGAACACATTCTGCTAGTTTTGAAACAGCTTTGCTGGCTTCCCAAATATTTATGGGCACAATTAAAAATGTTGGTATTAACCGAAACAACAACAACAGCAGCACTATAGGGGTGTTCACATGTTATGTTTGACAAATGTACAGTCTGTGTATCATCTGTGCACACGAATCACTGAGCTGCACAGATCAACAAATATACGCTGTTTCTCACAAACACCTAAGAACATAGGGAGCCGCCTTCTACTGAGTCAGACCATTGGTTTGTCTAGCTCAGTACTGTCTACACTAACTGGAAGTGGCTCTCCAGGATTGCAGGCAGGGCTATCGCCAAGCCCTACCTGGAGATGCCAGGGATTGAACCCGGAACCTGGAACCATGCAAAGCAGATGCTCTAGCACTAAACTGTAACCCTTCCACACTAGAACTTGTGTAGAGACAACTTCTACCTATTTTCAGTGTAACATGCGGATAAGCCTTATATGATTTGAAATCAGGATTGAAATCAAAGACCACTTACTCTTGTATGATGCCCATGCTTTGAAGTCATCTGGGGAGGTCCATCTCTGGGTTAGGCTGGTGGGGACTGGAGAACTGGCTTTTTCTATGGGTGGCACATCACCTGTTGTGTGTCCTCTCCAGATCTGCATGCCTGGCCCTTGTGGTCTTAAGTTTGACACATGAACTGAAAATATTCTTATTTGCACAAGCTTTAATATTGCCTTGTTGTTTATACCATTTGCTTGCTACTTTTAGGATTTAGAGATGTGGGAGTCTATTTGTTGCAATGTTGGCTGCTGTAGTTGCTGTTTTTAGTTTAGTTTTTTATTATGTTCATGCTGTGCTGTAAGAATTCTCAATACCCTTGCTGAAATAATAATAAGATTCTTTGCAGGAAGTCATGACATTTAAACTTGTAGGTAGAGAAACATACAGCCACCAGTCCTTAATAGGACAAAACTCTCAGGACCACAGGAGCAACAGAGATGATGAGCCATGCAAGAGCCTCAGAGTTGCTGGCAAAGTGGCTGGTCAACTGCCTATGAGGCTACTTAGGAGGAAGGGGAAATGCATGCAAGCACCTGCCAGAATCAGGATCTGCCTAACAGCCAGCTCCTATATAAACTCTCACTCTGAGTTACTTCACCACTGAAGCAACAGCTCCAAGCTCTAGTACAAAGCCGTCTTGAATATCTGAAATTCACTTATGTTTAGCCATGATCACAAAGAGGTCCAGTGTCTTTACACATAATCTTTTGAGGGCTACAGTGTCCGTCACTGAATCCTGCCCTGGGAGGCTGCTATTTAATTCCCCCCAATGTTCCCCAATGCAGTGTTCCTTGGTGATATTATGGGGAATGTCCTTGGGGGGGTCTGGGAGCCACCTTTTTAATTTCATTCAATGCTCTAGAATAATGTAATGTATGGGGATTGTAGGAAACTAAAATGGCAGCTCCCAGGCCCACTGGGGCTCCAACCAGCGCTGATTGCTATCTAAGCCTGTTGCGGGGGACCATGATTTGCCTCAAATGATACACAGAAAATCTGTAGCAAGCAGGGTCATTAGTAATGCTGGAAGTTCATTTTCTACAGCTTATAGATGGCATGATGCAGCCATAATTAAGCTCCACTGTGAAGTTCCACTGTGATCCTCGGATGAAGGGAGGTACTGTATAGAAATTTAACAAATAAAATAATATGAGTAATAATCCCTTGGAGCTGAGCATATGTTTACATCCTTCCTATTCAAAACAGTGAAACTCAAAAGTGCCTTGATTCTGCTGGAGCACACCCAGAATTTTCTGGAAATATTTTACACACAGAAAGCAAGGATTCAAGCTAGAGTATATTGCAAAGGATTATGAACCCTCCAATGTATCAAAGAACATCATCTTCAGGCAACACATTTATTGCTATCTGCGTGTTGGTGTCCTGCAGTAAACTGTAATTATAAAACCCCCAGCAACCTGGAAACCTAGTGAATGCTTATCCCAAACAGACCTATCTAATATCTAGACATTTGTTTTACGTTACTACTGTTACACGATAGGCATCTTTGAATGATGCCAGCCAATGCTAGAAGAATTTGAATGTTGGGTTTGCAGCAAATATTTCTGCAAAATCAAAGGGGTATATGGCGTTGGTTCTGTAACTAGAAACCTTTGTTCTTCACGCTCAAGCAACTGCAATCATGAGAATCTTTGAATGACAACTCTAAAAGGGCCTGTCCAGACCTGGCATCACTTACTCGGGAGAGTTATCTTATTAGCATCAATAAGTTGAATCACTAATTGGAGGTGGCACGCCTCACTCAAATGTTAGCTTCACTTTTGGCTGTTATGAAGATATGACTCTGCAACAGATCATCAGATCCAGCCCATGGTGTTTAGATTGAAGAATTGCTTTGAGCTCTTCTTCTTCTTTTTTTTTTTTAAAAATAATTTTTATTAAGTTTTCCAAACAGTAAACAAAACTTAACACATACTAAAACAAATACAAATACAACAATACACACATATATCTACCTTTCCCCCTTCTTTTTTCCTTATCATCTTGGTTTGACTTCCTCCTGTCCCTCCTACTGCGTTTCATTGTAATTCATCTTTAGCAATTTCCTATCATCTTCTAATATTATTTCCCTTTTCTAACTGTTACTATTTCTTATTTTAACTTATCTCTTACATATTTCCTTACTTTTATTACTATCTTAGCCTGTCTTAATCATATATCATAAATTTTACTTAACTAATCTTATTTCTACCACATCTTCCAGCTTTTTTCTAACTTTAGATCTTACAATCATTTTTAATATAGTCCTTAAACTTCTTCCATTCTTTTTCCACCGCTTCTTCCCTCTGGTCGCGGAGTCTTCCGGTCAGTTCGGCAAGTTCCATATAGTCCATCATTTTCATCTGCCATTCTTCTATGGTTGGTAAGTCCTTTGTTTTCCAGTATTTTGCAATCAATATCCTTGCTCTTCACCATGTGTCACAAACCAAACTTCTAAACATGTCTTCCTGGATGTACCTTGGCATTTGCACTGCTTTTGGTCTGGCCGAAGAGTTTTTTCTGCTAATAATAATAATAAATAACAACAACAACAACCAACAACCATCTTCTGATCTTGTTTTTACTAAATTCTGTGACATTCCCCCCACCAACTCTGAAAACTTGTGGCCCTCCAAATGCCATGGGAACCCAGCTCTCATCAGTCCCAGCCAGCGGGGTCATTCGTCAGGGATGATTGAAGTTGTCACCTAAGAACATCTGGAGGGCTGCAGGTTTCTTACCCCTGTTCTAAAGGATCAGAATCATGCTCTTGTGTTTATTGTGCATGCTGGATCAGGAAGTTTACGATAGCTTCGTAGGTGTGCAACAGATTTGTGATTTTTGTGGGTGTAGCATTACTAACATTACTAGTATTTTTGTTTTGTTCTGCTTGCTGAGTTTAACATCTATTTTGTACTTTGGAAATCTTTCTGACAATCACATTTTTCTTCTTCCTGGCATAGTTCACCACTGGTGTGTGTATGTGTGCATCTCTCCCTCCCTTTCTGAGATCCAGCGCCGAGGGCCTTCTGGCGGTTCCCTCATTGCGAGAAGTGAGGTTACAGGGAACCAGACAGAGGGCCTTCTCGGTAGTGGCGCCCGCCCTGTGGAACGCCCTTCCAGCAGATGTCAAGGAAATAAGCAGCTATCCTATTTTTAAAAGACATCTGAAGGCAGCCCTGTTTAGGGAAGCTTTTAATATTTAATGCTGTATTGTTTTAACATTTGACTGGAAACCGCCCAGAGTGGCTGAGGAAACTCGGCCAGATGGGCGGGGTAAAAATAATAAATTATTATCATTATTATTATTATTATTATTATTATTATTATTATTATTATTATTTCTCCCCCCTCTCTCTTTCTCTCTGTGTAAAAACATTTTTACTAAGAACTTTTGTATTCAGGGAAGCCTACCCAGACATATTATTTTATAATGCTTATTTTTAAAACTATGGGTTTTATTTACATTGGGAGAGTTTTTTTTAGGTGAGCTTGCTTTTAATATCTGATTTTTGTATTAGGCATGTTTTTATAAGGCATGTTTTATATTTTACCACTGAGATGTTTGGATGATGAAGCTGTATATAAATTCTATTGAATTAAGTAATACATATTGAGCCAGAATAGGGAAGTTTGTATGTGTTCAAGGAAGGACAAAAATAAAAATGTCGCATTTGTCATCCATAGTAGACATAGATATACATTTCCAAGATGGTTCTAAATTGTTGGTGATTTAGCAGCATGAGGGCGGCTGCACTGACCTCAATATACAGTATGTGTGGCAGCAAGCAGCATTCATGAGAATCCGCAATGGAACAGAATACTACCAGGCACAGTCCCTTAGTACACCTTGGGCAATTTGAAGACTCTTGTAAATAACTGAGATTCTTTAAGTCATGAAAGATGGTCTGAACAGCAGTTGCACATCTCTGTGTTGTTGCAGGAATCCTATCTGGACTAGGGAATGAGCACGGTTAATGCCTGATTTCTCCAGTACCCCTGAGTTGCCAACCTGTTACTTCATGGGGAACGCAATCTCATCTAAAACAGGCTGATGGGACCTGATATCAGAGATGTGCAGTCCGTGGGCCAGGGGGGACGGACGACTATGCTAGTTGGCTGAATGTAAATTAGAAGGTGGTGCGATGCTCTAACGGGGTCCAAGAGCCCCCCCCCCCGCCATCTTCCCAAAGCCTGCCCAGCTTGGGGAAGGAGGCTGCAGGGCTCCAGTATCCTGTCAGATACTGGGAAGCTCCAGCCTGGGAAACTTCAGCCCAGTGACATTGGGATGTCACTACATCACACGCGCGACATTGCCCCGCTCCCTCAATTGCTCTTGTAAACTGGCACCTCTGACCCTAACTGTTCCCCTACGAAAAAATTCACCACATGCCACTGCCTGATACCATAAGCCCATCTAGCTCAACACAGGAAGCTGCTCTCTAAGGTTTCAGACGGATTTCTTAGTCATACCCGGAGAAGCGAGGTGGAGGGGGCGGTGTTTAAATTGGGACCTTTTGCATGCAATCCATGTGCTTTTCCCTCAAGCTGTGGTCTTAGCTCCTCTGTCTCGTCTGGATTAACATTTCATTTCTGAAACCTGACACAACTCATGGATCTAATTGGCACGGAATATGGTCAAGGCCAAGGAGCTTTTAAGTCAGAACCTTTTTTGCTGATTTGAGGAGGGCGTCAAACCAAGTTTCTTTAGGGAGCTTAAAATCGTATGGCTCTCTCAAAGTCATGAGGAATTAAAGGTAGGGCATGCAAATGTTACCCTTTCAGCCATAAGAATGGCCAAAGTAGAAACTTCAGGCCTGCACAGCAGCGTAAGAGCATCCCTGCCTGCACACAACGTCTCATTAGTACAGTTGCTAATTACTATGAAATGCACTTGAGTTAATGCTGCAAAGAGTGGCAGAGCCTGTCTGCACTGCACGTTGCCTCACTTCTCTTTAATGCTTCCATGGCCTGCAACGTATTTTATGCTGCTTCCTTTGCCATTTCCAGTGCTTTCATTTTGGAAGCGAACCCTCCGTCCATGTGTTTTGGTTTTACTCTGGGACAAAAAGGGGCTGTTCACAGAGACATGTGGAGATGGTTTGATAAGACGCGAGAATTGCCTGCTTGACGATTTGGAAAGGCAAAGCCAGCACTGGTTAATTTAGAGCGCTTATCATGGCCGCTGAGAGATAAACTGCATGTAAAATTAACACGGCAGACTCACGTGCACATAGTTACTTACCAGAGCTCAGCTGGACTTCTGAGCAGAGGTGGATTTTGCAGAGTGTGACTGAATTGCCCGCACTGGGCACTGAGCCAAGAGGGCACTGCAACCATGACTTAGAATGGAAGGTGAGAGGCAGGGGCGGGTGCTAAATGTTGGTGTTACACAGGGTGCCACTGAAATTTGAAAGCCCAAAGTCCACCACAGTTCCGAGTAAACATGCAGGGCACAGAGGGCATATCTGACAATATATAGTGGTTCTTGCCCCACTGTGAACCCTAAACTTGCTGGAAATGGCTTAGGGAGTTGCTGTTAGGAGGTGCTTTGGTGCTTTTGTTACATTTATTGTACTGTGCCAATGCACACCTTAATTTTCACAACGTAATTTGGCCAAAAAAGGTGAGCATTGGATTCGAGTAAATACGGTAATTGACAGCAGGAAGTAAGCAAGACAAAAATGAAACACCCCAACAACTTGCAGAACAGTCCTTCAGACCTCAAAGACTATTGGCTGTTAGAGCTTCTGCTGCCATTCATTAAGGTAAGTCCATTGGCTCAGCTGCTGAGGTGCAATAGAATGCTAATTATATGTCAGAGTTCAAGTCCCAGGAATGGATAGGATTTGTGTTGCTGGTGGGAAGGAGCATGGCAGGAAAGAGACTAGAGCACCCTGTTGAGGTCAGCTGTTAGACTGTGAGTGCTTATAGTGTGTTTCTGTGTGAATGTGGTAGGGGGACTCTAAAGAAAGATAAAGGGAGAATTGCTATAGGCCACCTTCACACCATATGTTTAAAGTACTAAGATGCCCCTGGGAGCTGTAATTTTTTAAAGGGTGTTGGTGGAAAATGAGAGAGAAGAGAGAAGAGAGAAGAGAGGAGAAGAGAAAAGAAAAGAAAAGAGAAAAAGATCCAAGTTTGAGGCAAGTACTCTTTGGGGAGAGAACCCCAGCAGAGATTTAAAATATCAATATATGCAGCAAGTAAAGCATGGAAATATAGGCTTCTAGACCTTTAAAACCTGTCCTTTAAAGTGAGTTTCAAAGTTCCCCTCTTCTCCTAGCATAGTAAAAGATAACATGTTAGGTAAGTTTAAAATGGTTTACTTACAAACTCCCCAAAGGTCAGATTCATGTGCTTTTCCATACAGCATTCAGAAAAAGTTGCACAGGCAGTAAAACTTGTTTTAGTTACAAAATGGTGAAAGTTCTTAAATAATTGGTATAAGAACTCAAGAGTGGCTGATGAGAGCCAAGCGGTGTGAGCTGGAGCAACCAGCAACCAACAACCTGAAGCCTCTTCCCTAATTGAACGTCTCAGGTGGACTGGGAGGTTAACAATCGGTTTGCTTACCCATTTCTTTCCCAAGGTAACAGGAAATGACCTCACTAAGCCTGGCAGGACAGCTTACTCTATGGTATTAACCCCTTTGTGCATTAATGAGATTGAAGCATGTTGGTTATAGGAGATTGGTTATCCCACAGTTCGGAGATCCCATTCCCCTCCAAGAGCTCTGAGGAATTCTCAGAGTTCCTTTTGAAAGATTGTTAAGCCATTCTGAGAATAGTAGCTACTGCAACGTGGGACTACCTTTGAAGGTGACCTGGAAACTGCAACTAATCCAGAATGTGGCAGCTAGACTGGTGACTGGGAGTGGCCACCAAGACCATATAACACCAGTCCTGAAAGACCTACATTGGCTCCCAGTGCGTTTCCGGGCACAATTCAAAGTGTTGGTGCTGACCTTTAAAGCCCCAAAGGGCCTCGACCCAGTATACCTGAAGGAGCGTCTCCACCCCCATCGTTCAGCCTGGACACGGAGGTCCAGCTCTGAGGGCTTTCTGGCGGTTCCCTCCCTGCGAGAAGTGAGGTTACAGGGAACCAGGTAGAGGGCCTTTTTGGTAGTAGCGCCCGCCCTGTGGAACGCCCTCCCATCAGATGTCAAGGAAATAAACAACTATCTGACTTTTAGAAGACACATGAAGGCAGCCCTGTTTAGGGAAGTTTTTAATGCTTGATGGTTTATGGTGAAACCCAGCCAGATGGGTGGGGTATAAATAATAAATTTATTATTATTATTATTATTATTATTATTATTATTATTGCTCTGGTAGCAGACTAAGGGGTCTCCTAACACCACTTAGCATCCTTAAGAGATTTCCAGAGTTATTTGGAGGAAACTATGGTTGTTTAAAGTGGTATTGTAGTGGTTTAATGGTGTGGTTAATAGTGGGAGTGCTTTATTTTATGAATGGGGCCATAGAGTAGTAGTGGTGCACCTTTTTCAATCTGAGGGCTGCATTCCCTTCTGGGCAACCATCTGAGAGCCACATTCTAGTGATGGGCAGGGTCAGATACAAAAGTGGACTGAACAACTAAGGTGAACTTCCCTTTTGTACAGTAGTCCAGTTTTCTACACACACCCAAATACTGTCCTCCAAATATCACTGTCCTCCTTCCAACTAAGCAAGAGGCATTATCAGAAGTCAAGGACAGATTCAAGTAAATAAAACCATTTGGACAGTGGGAGCAGACAAAGCCAGGGCCATTGAGGAAGTGTGGCTTGGGAAGTGTTCTGAAGGTCAAATAAAAGGGCCTGAAGGACTGCATTTGGGCCTGAGGTTTCCCACCCCTGACACCGAGAATGTATATACATCCAAAACATTTATAAATTGACACAGGTCTTCACTTGTATTTTCCTATTTCACAAAGCTCCCTCCAGACAAAACAGTGACTTTAAAAGACAAGCTTAAAAGACTCGCTCATGTCGGGACCATCCACCTAAAATGTTAATTAGGATATATTTCAATACATTCACTTAATACCAGGTTGCTAAGATAATTTCTTGCGGCCGTTGCCGCAGCCAAACGTGTTAAAAGAAGGCATTTGTTTTTGAATCAGGCTATAAAACCTGTCAACGTTTTTGTAAGCCCATTGGAGGACAGTGGTTTGTGTGGCAATTCAAAGCGGGTCTATTTGATGTCTGGCTCGTACAGTGCGCTACCTTGGGACATATCCAACTTCTTCATAGCGTTTGGATTCCTCGCCTCCCCCCCCCGGCACCCCCGCCGCTGTGGATTGTATAACTGCAAGTATTTGGCAAAAACCATGTATTGATAGGATGCCGTGTGTAAATCAGCTCCTATCCTTCTGTGCGGGGCGAAGGAAAAGAATATGGTGTATTATGAATGAAAGGTGTTTTAAGGGATGTCTGTGAAAGCTCAGCACAGCCCTTCTTCTTGGCATATGGAAACGTAACCAAAAGGCCCACCTGCCAACATGAGTCATGGCTTGGTTTTTAAATAAGGTTACTGGAGCTGGCAGAAAAGCTGTGGATTTAAAGGAAGGAAAGAGACTACGGTTACTGTGCTTTCCTGCATGTTGTTATATATTTGCAATGGTAAGAAGCAATAAAGAGCGTTTTAGCTGAGGCACCAGTTCTCAAGACAGTGGGCCTTTTATGCCTTTTAAAAAACAAAAACGTATTTATCTAGGCCATCTAAGTGTGTCTGTTGAGTGTTCATATGTGTGGCCAAAGAACACCGTGTGGCAGAACAAAAACGATTTAAGTTTCTCTTCATGTGCCATGTAGAAGGAATATGCGCTTCACTTTTTGGGGATTATGATTTGTATTATGAAATGCTTATCAAGTTTCCCCCCCCCCTCCTCTTCTGCAAGATTAGTTTAGTTTTAATTAAGTAAACCTTTCTCAGGAGGAAGCTCCCCGACTATTCTTCATGCCCAGAGGCAACCATACTTGTTGTTTTTAATTATTTTTCACTGTTACCCAAACTGCTTTGGGTACTCCTGCCCAATTAAATCAAAGGCACGGGATCCTCATACACAATATGTTTAATATTTAATTTTAATTAAATTAATTAAATTGTTTATTTAATTTTATGTCGCATTATTGTGTGCACCAAGTAATGCAAAATTTATGACGGGGAGAATTTTGAGGAGGGGTAAGAGCTGGGTGGCGACGGCGGTGGGGTGGGGGGAGCAGGAGACGAAGCTTTCAAACAAGCTAATCACAGCAGTCAAAAAGAGCCTTCTGCATCATTTCCAGGGAATAAGCAACCAAACAGAAGGAGATAACAAAAAAAACAAACCCAGAAGTTGTTTGGATAAAAATAGGACGGGTGCACACCATCAAGAGTGGTTTGTTTTACTTGAGTTATCTCACTTGCAGCTGTTATAATAGCACAATGGCATTTCCTGAATTAAATAGGTAATCAGGTCACCATTTAGTGAAACTACAATTTAAGCTTTATTTCCACCTTCCAGAGGGCCAAGGACAACAAATATGTGATCATCATGACAGGTTACCCCTGGAGGTTTACGCTCTACAACTACTAGTAGTTAACTGCTACTATTTTTCACTCAATTTCCACAGTTCTTCCCTCTCTACTTAAATTAATAACAGGGAGCTCAAGTTAGCATTTAGAGGTACATTGGGAACATGATGCAAAACCATTACGTTTATTCGCTTATCAAGTTTGTTTTTGTTTTTTTTAATGTAGCAATAAGAGAATATATTAAACACAAAAAAATCCATAGCTCCCAGTCAAAATGATTGGTTCTCTTTTGTGATTGCATGTGAAAGGGAAATATATATTTTTAGTGAGCAGAGATTTCACTTTAATAAGCAAGTTTTCACCCTTCATTTTAGTTATTGCATCATAAATTTTCCTGAAGTTTGGTTTTGTGCCTGGATCATGATCTACGATACGGTATGATGATAGGAACGTAACATATCAGAACATAAATTACTGCTCACTCCAATATCTCTAGGGATGTATGGATCTATATCTGTAGTTATATGAAAGGGGATTTCATATAGCATTAATCTATGTTATTGCAGGAAGCAGTTCAAACTTACTGTAAATATGTCAGGGAGCTGCGTGATATTTTTTCATAATTTGGACGGAGGAGGTAGTTGACATTCAGTTGTAAGGAGATAACACAAATGCATACTTGCACAGGGAGACACACACCAGCAGATTCCTGTGATGACAGAAACTTAGGGCCTGATTTTGCAGGACTAAGAGAGATGCCTCTCTCTGCACTTAGCAGGCATTTAGTGGGAATCTTTCCCATGAAGGGCAGAACAGTTACTTTTTCTTGCAACCTACAACGTTACGTTCCTTCAAGCTTCCTCCACATTGCAAGATGTTGGCTGGGTTTTCCAAATTTGCTTGTCGCCTCTCCCTACCTATATTTATCCAACCAACCTGTTCCAACTCTTCACCTGGATTCCCTGGATTCCAGCATTCCGACAGGTGTTCATGCGCTGCTTTCTGGAATCTCCACAGCCAATAGTTGGCTCAGGGTCCCTAGAGACTGTTGGTGTATTCTGCAACACATCATTGATGTAATAATAGGGCATTAGTCATTGATTTATATTGGATCGTTCACACACCATTCTGCTCGATTAGTTGTTCTGCAATGCTTCCCCAGTGTTACTGCATTATTGCCCCCCAAGGGACATTCTTGTGCTATAGGGCAACTAACGTGAGACCCCTGCCCTGAACATTTGTGGTATAAAAAATTACAGGATTTCAGCGGGAAGCTATGGGACATGCTCAGATTGGAAACGAAGCAGCATGCCCACCCAAAACTTTAGCTGGCAATATTTAAAACAGGATGGTGCTGTGGGGCTTCTGTCGGTTCCATCACTGTGAGAAATGAGGTTGCAGGGAACCAGGCAGAGGGCCTTCTCGGTAGTGGTGCCCACCCTGTGGAATGCCCTCCCATCAGATGTCAAGGAAATAAACAACCACCTGACTTTTAGAAAACATCTGAAGGCAGCCCTGTTTAAGGAAGTTTTTAATGTTTGATGTTTTATCGTGTTTTGGTTGGGACCACCCAAAGTGGCTGGGGAGGCCTGGCCAGATGGGCGAGCTATTAGTAATAATTTATTATTATTATTATTATTATTATTATTATTATTATTATTACCCACCAACCATCATGAGCACAAATCATCCTGAATGCCCAATAGAAAGGATGTCTGGAGAGAGCTCCTAACAGAACATAAAGGCTGCAATCCTGTGCACATTTACATGGAACAAAAATCTCATTAAATACCGTGGGACTCGCTACTGAGTCAACAGGCAGGGAGGGTTGGGCTGCAAGCTTCCTATTCGTCCTCCCATCGGTGCTGACCTAAGTACTGCTAATTTGCCCTTGCACATGAGTACTGATTCCCAGACTGTAAGGAGGGATGCACTTTTAGCTAAACAACTTTGACCAATTTCGACAGCGGTTTGCATGCAAATCCCTGTGGCAGCCCTACTGAAATGGACACTGGCTGTTCAGCAGCACTGGTGCCGCAGATTGCTTACAGTACGAGCTGCCCGTGTTTTATTAGTATAGTCCTCCTTTTTTAACAAAATGGCTGAATGCAGACCAACTGCTACTACAGTTGTGGCAAAACAACAGTGTGTGCTTCTCTCTCCTTGCGATGCCCATTTCCCAGACTTAATTGTTAAGAATTGATAGAGATATTCAGCCCATTACTTATTTTTAGCATCATGACAGTAAGGCAAATATAAATATATCCACATATATTATTCATACTGTAATGAGCAGCGCCTCATCCCTCAGGAAGGAATGGCTAAACCCCATTCTCTCTCCAATATTATAGATAGTCATAGGGCACTAGTTTTGTTTCTGCAGATTAAATATTATCATAAAAACAGCTGATGGTGCATTAAATTAAAAATCTGATTGGGGTAGACTTTACAGAATGCTTTTCAAGACTAATGCAATTACCCGTTGTAGCTAAACATTAGAATTAAATGGGCAGCACTTGTCAGAATGATTCCCCCCGTCCTCTACAAAATTAATGTGAGGACAATTTAGGATCAAGCCAGATTTATTGTCATAGAATATCTGGCAAATGCTTACTGGGAGGGGGGGAAAGGATTTAAGTAATGAGAACGTTTCCTTTATGCTTTCTATATTTATAGTGTATGTATTGGTAAATGCAAATTTGGCACTGGTTGGAGTAAATTTACCAAACTAGAGTATAAGGCATGCTTCATTTAGAGATATACTGTAGATTTTGTTTTTCCAGTTTCAGATTCATGTTCAACTCCACATAGTTCAAAGGTGTATGGGTGTGGGAGAAATATGCTCTTTTAAAGTAGGATTAGGTTTTCTTTTGGACTTAACAGCAAATAGGATATTTGTATAGCATCTAGTATTCATGTAACCAGTGCTTTTTTCTGGGGGCTACACAGGGGTACGCATAAAGGTAAAGGTAAGGGTACCCCTGACCATTAGGTCCAGTCACGGATGACTCTGGGGTTGCAGCTCTCATCTCACTCTATAGGCTGAGGGAGCCGGCGTTTGTCCACAGACAGCTTCAGGGTCATGTGGCCAGCATGACTAAGCTGCTTCTGGCGAATCTACTTGTACTTTGACGTGCTTTCAAACTGCTAAACCCCTGAGGGACGCGGGTGGTGCTGTGGGTTAAACCACAGAGCCTAGGGCTTGCCGATCAGAAGGTCGGCGGTTCGAATCCCCACGACGGGGTGAGCTCCTGTTGCTCGGTCCCTGCTCCTGCCAACCTAGCACTTCGAAAGCACGTCAAAGTGCAAGTAAATAGGTACCACTCCGGCGGGAAGGTAAACGGCATTTCCGTGTGCTGCTCTGGTTCGCCAGAAGCGGCTTAGTCATGCTGGCCACATGACCTGGAAGCTGTACCCCGGCTCCCTTGGCCAATAAAGCGAGATGAGCACCGCAACCCCAGAGTCGGTCACGACTGGACCTAATGGTCAGGGGTCCCTTTACCTTTACCGTCCTTGAGGTCACATCTATACCACATGTCTTCCTCCAAAGATTCCTACTAACTGAAGTTTACCCCCTCCCAGAGCTACAATTCCCAGTAGCCTTAGCAAACTACAGTTTCCATGATTCTTTTGGGGAGCCATGTGCTTTAAATGTATGGCATGAATGTATGGCTTGAGTCCTGCATTTCAAAATGACTGCTAAGCAAATGGTATGAGGAGGGCAGCCTGGGGTGGGTTATTATTACATGGCACATTATTTCTTATCTAGAAGAAAGAAAACATTTATCTGAAAGACTAGATTAGATAACTGTGGACTTACTGAAGCTATTTAGACTGGTGAAATAAATCCCATTGATATATTAGTGGGCAGCAGGCCAGGTGAGGTTGTAATTGGTATATGTGTAACTGATCACATAACAAACATTCACCATCAGGTGGCTGTGAAATTTACACTTGGGATTTATAGGCCTGATGACCCAAATACCGCTGATGGTTTCTTAGTGATTTGATCATGTAAGCAATTAGCTACTTCAAGGAATATGTTGAGAACAGAAGTGTTGGATGACATTACAGGGACCTCAAGCGAGTGTGTTAGTTGTGCTAATTCAAGATAATGTTTATCTTTGCAGTCTGCAGTCACATTTGTGTGTGTGTTTCAGTTCTAGCATTATAAACTAGTCTGGATCATGCTAAAAGAGAGGGTGGGATCAGGGCCGGATTTAGGTTTGATGAGGCCCTAAGCGAGGCTTCCTCAACCTCGGCCCTCCAGATGTTTTTGGCCTACAACTCCCATGATCCCTAGCTAGCAGGACCAGTGGTCAGGGATGATGGGAATTGTAGTCTCAAAACATCTGGAGGGCTGAGGTTGAGGAAGCCTGCCCTAAGCTACTGAAGGTAATGGGGCCCTTTATATGACTAGCTGTTCTTTGTCAACAACCAATTGTCACTATTTTTTTGTGTTGAATATATGCTATATGGTAATTTATGGACCTAATAGGTATCTAAAGCCATTTGCACATGTTGCCATGCAACTAATGCAGAATGTAGGCACCCTATATATAGAAATGAGCAAACCAGTGATATTTGAGGGAACAGGCTAGTAGGCGGGGCCCATTACTTACATCATAGGAACCTACACAACACAAAACACTGTTGCTCTATGCAGGTTTTATTTTATTTGCTTTTTATCTTATATTTTGGAAATGTACATTCAGGTTTTTTCCCTTTAAATTTTTTTGGGGCCCCCAAGAGAGTGGGACCCTAAGCTATAGCTTGTTTAGCTTATAAGTAAATCCGGCACTGTAGAGGACCACCCTCAGATAAAGGAGGACACATGGCCTCCCTCTCTACGAAGTTAGCTCACTAACAAAATAGTGCTGGGGGAGAGAAGCAAGACTTCATTTGTGTGTGTGTGTTAGTGCCTGTACATGCTGTATGAGGTTCATATATTTAGCTGGGGATGGCACTGAAAGAGGATGGTGGAGAAGTGGTACAAGTCCTTCCCTTTCCACCATTGTGAGGGACACCTGAATTGGCATGCTGCTGTTCTGGCCAGTGTATCACTGAACTACAACTGGCAGCCCTTTTGGATGGACTCCATCCAACCAGGTTGGACGCTGGATCCTTCAGGACAGGAAGAAGTGGAAAGGGCTTCCTGTTCTAGCTAGAGCAACAAAGTCTTCCTGAGCTCTGGTGCGTTCTTGGATTCCTGAGGGGCAACAGAGCTCATCAACCTTTTGTAGTAGTTGTAAAGATTTGTATCAAGTGATTAGAAGCAAACTTTGCAGACGGGTCACTTCTGAACAGACCTCGTTACTTCCCTTGTCTATTTTGTGTTGCATTGCAATGTAGTCTCCTTAAAGGTAAAGAGACCCCTGACCATTAGGTCCAGTCGTGACCGACTCTGGGGTTGCGGCACTCATCTCGCTTTATTGGCCGAGAGCCGGCGCACAGCTTCCAGGTCATGTGGCCAGCATGACTAAGCCGCTTCTGGCGAACCAGAGCAGCGCACGGAAACGCCGTTTACCTTCCCGCTGCAGCTGTACCTATTTATCTACTTGCACTTTGACGTGCTTTCGAACTGCTAGGTTGGCAGGAGCAGGGACCAAGCAACGGGAGCTCACCCCGTCGCGGGGATTCGAACCACCGACCTTCTGATCGGCAAGCCCTAGGCTCTGTGGTTTAACCCACAGTGCCACAAAGAAAGATACAAGTATAATGTGGCCCCTACTATAAAAACACACAATTATGCAATGCATGCCAATCATACAAGCATGATTGATATATATTTCCTTCTCATCTAGAATCTAGACATCAAACCTGCAATGCTATGAACGTTACCCCAGAATAGCCCATGTATATGGACACCTGATACGCTTCTAACACAGGTGTGCTGGAAGGAGCAGGTGGTCAGATGCTAAGGAGCCACCAGCAATGCAAACTAATACAGCAATTGAGTTAGCGTTTAGTGCAGCCTTTGCCATAAATAAATGCACGTATCATTCTCTCTCAGCTTGTGCTCAACCCGATCCACATGGCTGAGCTCCAAACTGCTGCATGCAGAGAATTCCCACATACTTCCCAGAGCTGTTAAGGCTGTCCTCCTCATCTTAGCTCTCCATTTAGCTTTATGGGTGGCCCTGAAAAGAGGGGACTCCCCAAAGTGGTTGATCTGAAGCAGCGTGTGGAGCTGCAGTTTGAAGAGAGAATTGCAGAAGCCCCCAGGAATGCAGGAAGAAGCAGAGGCAGAAGGCCCATGCAGCAAAGGGACGTGACCATTTTCAGGCAGTACAATGAGGGGGATAGGAACTGGAAACCAGCAGTGGCTGATGTGGGAGCAGTGCTGCTTATTAGACCCCCCCCACCAGTATTGCTGTGACTTACTGAGAGGGGGAAGAGCCAAGGTGGGGGCGAGGTTGGTGTGGTGCAGATGCCCTGGTTTGGCTCTGCCAGTGTGTTTGCACTGCACTGACCATCACCTCATCCCTTCCGCTCTCCTCCCTGGTAAGCTGCAGCAGCAATGGTGATAGGAGGTCAGGTTCTAACTAACAAGGCAAGGGGTGGGGCAGCTGAAAGCAGACTGAAGTTGGTGGGGCAGTGTTCATTTGCTGCAATGGACCAGCCTTCACTATTATATCACATCCCTGCCCAAGGGTGGTGGTGGTGGTGGTGTTTATTTGTCCTGACAAATTTCAAAAGCTTGCTGCAAAGTTTCTTCAAGAAATGGCTTCAAAATAGCCAAGGCGATCTGTATCACTCATACCAATTCTTTAAATAGGTTTTTTTTTTTTAAAAGCACAATATCTGAAAATAAAAATTATTGTATTTATGTAAGCAAGTATATAATTAGATGTGAGAGCTTAAGGTAAGTACATGGGATTGCATAACAATGTAATCACTTTTTATTTTAAAATGTATCGAAAGTTTCAAAATGGTTAAGTTTGGAGTGGGAAAACTGAGCCTCCATAAGCATTTAAAATTATGTGCTGTCTTTTATGATTAATATTTATATCCGGGAAAATAAGCTATCAGAGATGACAGTTCTGATCCTACTGTCTGCTCAGGATAGGATGAGAGGGGGATCCTGGAATTCAACAGAGGGCCATGGGGACTTCTGATGTGCTTGCATTCACCTAGGTACAAATAATAAATTATTATAAAATTATTATTATATAGGTCAGCACCCATGATCACAAGCTTCAAGTAGTCTTTAGAGTTGGTTAAAGAGATTGATCATGCCCTTTCCCTCCCGTATATCTTGGAGTTTTTCCCAGGAAAATCCTTTTCACTGGTTCCAGCAATTATTTTGTAACAAATCTGGAGCCACGCACGTTTAATCCTAGCAACTACTGACAGATGTTCCTCATGCTACTTTTTGTACTTGGGCGCCCAAAACTGAATGCAAAATACATGCAGATCGCACAAAATATGAATAAGAAGAGCATTTATTATTTACAGCTTTCCTCTTCCAAATCAGGTCACCAATCCTTTCCCTGAAAACACCCCCATAACGTGCATAGGATGTTCATATTTCATGTGGCACTTGTGGACATGTGCACCCAAATACAAAACAATTTTTGAAAAGTGAAGGGTGTTTCTCAGTGTCTAGGGAATTACGATGGGGTTGGGTGCGTGTAGAATAGCTGAATTGTTTTGATGCATCATTACAAGCATATTTTCAAACAGTCCTTGGAGTAAACCTGCAAATTCCTCTTTGATTTATTGAAGTTTTTCTGCAGGTAAACAGATCAGTTCAACTCATTTGGCAAGGTTCATTTATTTCTTTTTGAAGGTAATTATTTGTAGAAGCGCACAGAGCATTATACACATTTGAGATAATGTTATATCGGATTTCAAAGAGTGTTCCAACTGTTGGTCCCAATCCAGAGTTTATCTCATGAAACTGGGAGTTTATTTTACAGCATCTATAATGAAGTGCCTTGCGCTAAGGCCAAACTTCATGCTATGCTTAATGTATAATGAGCAGTGATTTCTCTGCACAACCCCCCAATTAATTGGGTGGGTGGGGTAAGGGAATTGTTACCAGGATTGCAGCATTGATCTCTTCCCTCCACTCTTGTGACCCCTCCCAAAATTGCTCCCTGCACAGTTATGAGGGTTCCAATGAGACACTTTTCAAAATCTCATATCTGTGTTGGTCCCCCAATTTTCAGTGAGAGATAAACTTCCCTTCCCCAGATGCTGCAATTCTGATAAAAAATACCTCCAAGCCTATAATTAATTTTAGAAAATCCAGAGAGATAGTTGCATGTTGCAAATTACCGTACATGTCGTGCATAGTTTGACCCCGATTCACCCTCTGATTGGTCTAGTTCAGTGGTGGGAAAGCTTAGGCCCATCTGCCAAGGCAGGGCCTCCAAGCTTCTGTCAGAGACTCTCCTTCATCACCCTCCTTAAGTGTTTTTGCCTGGCCGGAATATGTCATTGAACTCTAATAATAGTTTTGGTTGCCTGAGAGGGGTGAGTATAGAAACAGGTCTACTGTTCAACACTAAAATTAGTACAGTGGTACCTCGGGTTACAAATACTTCAGGTTACAAACGCTTCAGGTTACAGACTCTGCTAACCTGGAAGTAGTACCTCAGGTTAAGAACTTTACCTCAGGATGAGAACAGAAATCGCGCAGCAGCCGCAGCGCAGCAGCAGCAGGAGGCCCCATTAGCCAAAGTGGTACCTCAGGTTAAGAACGGTTTCAGGTTAAGAACGGACCTCCGGAATGAATTAAGTTCTTAACCAAAGGTATGACTGTACCGGTATGTATTACTCCACTCACTTGTGCCTCTAGAAAGTTCCCTGGAAACAGCTCTTTCAAATCTTTTCAGCCAGTAATGCCAGAAACTAAAGTTAATACCTGCTGCTTATAAAGTCTGTGCACTGCTATCAAAATTATGGCCCTCCCTCTGCAGGTGGAATTTGTCAATATTGAAGAATACTTCCAGGACCAGTATTAGTTAATACTGAATAATCTTTCTTTGATGTTCAGCGCTGCCATTTTAAATTATTATTAAAGCAAAAGCCAAGCTCAACACTATAAAGCCATTATATGTAATGCCGACCCATTTTGAAAACTAGAAAACCCCTTGAATGAGATTGTTTGCTAACAGGAGTAAGGAGATACGGAACACCTTAAATGGAGAGCAGGATATGTAAGGCCCTCAGATGTACTTGCCCAGGGACACCTAAGAACACCAGTCCAACCAGGGCTTCAAGGATGCTGCTGCAGATTGTGAAAAATTGTGGCAACTCAACTGCTCGCCTGGGCAGAATATTGCCAACACATGACATTGCTGTTGAAAGAATTGCAGTAGCTGCCAGTCAGCTAGCAGGCTACATGCAATGTGCTGGTGTAGGTGTATGAAGCTCTAAACAGTTTCTGCCCAGGGTACTGAAAGATACCCCACCCCTCATTCCCTCAAACCATCATTGTGCTTTATAGGTGAAGGTCTCCTGCAAATACCATCTTATCAAGTGGTCTGTTTCATACAATGTAAGAACTGGGCCTTTGCTGTGTTAGCACTTCCGCTTTGAAACTCTGTTCCATTACATATCAGACAGGTGCTCTCTCTATTGCCATTCCAGGACTTATTGACGACCTTCCTCTACAACAAGCCTTTTAAGTGGAGATTTGTGTGAAAGTCTGTGTCTGTATTAGACTTGGAGCATTGTTTCTTTCTTTTTTATTGCCAATGTTTCTGTTGTTAAATTGTTTCAGGATATTTTGTGGAAAGCGATTCATAAATGAAATAAATAAAGCAACAGACAAGTTGTCGTGAATGCTAAGGTATAGCACTATCCCAAGGAGAGGCTAATATACTATATTAACTTAGGGAGCTGTGAGGACTTTAACTGAGAGGTAAACACACTTGGACCCCAAAAGTCTTGCCAGTTCGCTATGGCTATGGAGAATGGCAAAGATATATTAGTAAGTATAGGAGCAGTTGCAATGACAGCAGAGGTTTATGTGTTTATAAGTACTGATGGTGTTGTGGAATAGGTAAGAAGCTGTTAGCCATTATGCTTCAATTTTTTCCATGGCACATAATTCTTTCTTTTCTTATTGTGGAATTTACATTTATGCTTTATCTTGCAAAGAATGGGTTGCCCCATTTCCCCACTGTTGCAAGTGCTTGGTGAGAAATGAAGCTCATTTATTTGTTATGTTGATGAAATGTATCTTCAATTTAAGCTGATTTATTTAAAAGTGCAAATCCTCATTAACACTGAATTCATACAGAAAGTTCTGGTGTGTGTTTGATAACGAATGTTATTGAACCCATGGGTGGATGGCTGAAGAGTACCATTGCATACAGTGACCAGCCAATGACATAAATACAAATTTGGATTGGCCATGCAATACCACACTATCGCTCAATGGGAGATGAATCAGGGTAAAAAAGTCAAAATAATAGGTGCCCAATTGCACCCAAACATGTTTTCTAAGATTCATTCAAGGACCTGAAAAAGCTAACAGTACCTATGAAATTGTGTTATCTTAGAAGTTAGTATCATTGAACTCAATGGAGCTTACTGACAGCAAATAGCGTAAATATACTCCTTGCCTAGCTTGGGTTGAAACAAGGACTGAATAGAATAGAATATAGAATATTTTTATTGTCATTGTCCCCTTCGGGGACAACGAAATTATTTGGCTGCTCCATCCACCCAGATAGGGCACTCCACTCAAAAACAAAACAACTACAAAAACACTGATTAAAACCATACACACTGATTAAAACCATACACACTAATTAAAACATAACTGGTAAGAGTAGATGACTTCAAAGTCCAGGCTTCCCATTCAAGGCTGCGATTGCTCTGGAGAAGAAGCTGTTTCTAAGACGGCTTGTTCTTGTTGTCATCGTCCTGTATCTCCGTCCCGATGGCAAAAGTTCAAATAGACGGTGACCAGGATGCGATGGATCTTTCACTATGTCCAGTGCCTTTCTGTGGCACCTCATGGCATAAATCTGCTCTAAGGTGGAGAGCGAGCAGCCAACAATGCTCTCTGCTGCCTTAACAACTCTGTCCAACCCCATCCTGTCCTTAATAGTACAGCTTCCGTACCACACACATAAGCCATAAGTGAGCACGCTCTCAATGGCACAGTGATAGAAGGCAAGCAGCAGCTTCTGTGGAAGATGGTTTTTCCTTAAAACTCTCAGGAAGTACAGTCTCTGCTGCGCCTTCTTCACAAGCCCCCTTATGTTTGCACTCCAATTGGACTGTTGACCAATTGTGGATTTTTTAGTTGATTTCCATCTGTCCTTTAACAGATAGATTTAATCAATTAAATTTAAATAAATTTGCTTATGATAATATCAGCACCAAAGCCTTCTTTCAGATAGTCAAGAAAGCATACTATAATTTACAATTTAATGATCTAAGGCCTCCACAACCTCTTAGAAGGCAAGGACATGTTCTCATTTTCTTTTTAATTCCCTATCAGAATTACCCATGAAAACCAAAATAGGCTAAAGACTAGACAAGTATACCCTTAACTTACAGAACCATTTAAAATTTGCCCTCATCAGTTACCTCTGATTAATCACCTAAAGCAGCGATGGGGAACCTGTGGCCCTCCAGATGTTGTTGAACTGCAACTCCCATTATCTCCGACTATTAGGCATGCTTGCTGGGGCTGATGGGAGTTGGCAGTCCAACAATATTGGGAGGCCCACAAATTTTCCATCCCTGCTCTAAAGCTGCAGCAGATAGATATACCAATTAAGCCAATTACTGTTTGCAACTTTGCGTAAACTTGATGCAATAGTCTTGTGCAAAATATTTTAGGTGCAATCCAGCCAGAAGCGAAGGACTGATTAAGTCTCACTGATCTCAGTGGGAGAGTTAAGTGCAAATTTAAATATCTCCCACTGAAATAATTGGGACTTAAAACTTTTACTTTTAAAGAATGATTTGCGGATGAAAATCCTCAGCATGAAGGACACGAAGCTAAATATATTTGGCTCATATTTCTCTGGCTGCAATCCAGGAAAACTGGAGAATGCTTCAAAAGGAAGATGTGTGTGGGGATCATCTGGAGTATGTGGTTAATAGAGATGTGATGAAGAATGTAATGTGTGATAGAGATGCTCCTTGTATATGTTCACACATGCAAAGGCCTGATGATTTGGCCAGTCCCTACTGCTTAGTTCACCCTGTGGGCACAGTCTAACCAAGCCAATTGTTAAGAGTTCTCAGACCTTTGTACAAAATTCGGCATCTGGTCCTCCCTCTTTTCATGCATGCCTCGATTTATGGTGCTCAACCACCAACATGATTGACCTACATCCATTCTGACTGCCCCAGTTGTTTTCCACGAGCTGTTTCCACTTTCCCCTCTTCAATTACCTGAGAATGGATGGTGTTCCTTCTTTCCTTCTCCCTACTTGCCTTGCCTTGTGAGGACAAATATGACCTGTATTGTCTGAGCTGATTTATTTTAGTTTCACTAGGATTGTCTTCCGATTGGAGGGGCCCCTGGGGAAAGTGACCTCTCTCAGGCTTCCTTCTCCTCTTCTTCTGTCAGTGGCCCCTGGTGGACTTACTGAGTCGCGGTGACAACGCTCCAAGCAGCACAAGGCAACAAACAACAGTGTCTTAAGGTGATATGAAGTTGGAGGTATTGTGTGACATTAAAAGGGTGGCTTGACCCGTCCACCTGGTGCTGTTTGTAATGCCAACCCAGGAAACAGAAAATTAAAGGGAACCCATGGCAGATATCACCAACAGCCCTGTCAGGGCACCGGGACCCTGGAAGCTGCCCAAGGATGCCAGGCAGTGATCCTGGCTCTGAGCTTCAGCTTGGGAAATTCAAACCCTGCTTTCGATACTGTCTGCACCTGAAAAAGTGCTGGGGAGGTCATACTGCTTCGTTTCAAATTCATGCATATCTTGCTGAAGTGAGGTGACTTCTTTTTTTTTTTTGCCACACATTTCTGGGTATGTATGTGTGTCCTGCTTTTTTTTTTACACTACAGTGCAAGAGTGCTGCTCCAGATGGCAATAATGTGGCAACATTGGAGAAGCATCGCAGAACAACTAATAAAATGGAATGATTTGTGGGTGGTCCGGTGTACATTTAACCCTAATGCATTATTATTGCATCAATGACATGTTGCAGACTGCACCTGCATAAAACCCCCAGCAGTCTGCAGAGGCTTTGACTTATTCATGCTCATGTATAATGCCTTTAAAATTGGACAGTACTCACAATTCAGAGAATCACAAGTTTGGCTCGTGATCTGGACTGGCTGATTTGTCTTATCTGGAGTGCCAAGACTGACATGTCTGGAATGCCTCTGCTAAAAGCAAACAATTTCATATAAAACCAGGACCAGAGCAATCTCACAAGGAAGTATGGAAAGGGTACCAAGGATGACTCGTAGACTAGATCTCGGAAACAGAACAGAAAATGAGACGAGCTGTATCAAGGGATAGTGGGACGGGGTGAGAGGGATAGTATTTGCAACCAGAGTGACCCTGAGGAAATTCCAAATAGAATCAACACTAAGCATCTTTGAGCTAGCAGTGCTAGCACAATTTGTACTGTCCTGAGAGGCAGCACCCTAGTTGCCTTGTTGCCCCCATGTAACACCACAGGTCGGAAGGGTGCATCATAGAAGCACAATGGCCCCCTGGGTCACCTTCTGCTATTTTGCTTTGCACACTGGGCAGTAGGATTGAGGTAGGAGATTTAAAAGTAAATAAATGTGTGCATGTGTTAAACATCTCACTTTCCAAATATTTAGCTGTTTATAACGAAAAAATGCAGTAGACATCAGCAAGTGGATACAGCTGGAATACACATTAGGCTACTAATTCCCATGAAACATGGGCTTTGAGGGTAATATCTGGGACCAGTTATTCTGGAGGTGTTTTTGTGTGTGTGTGTGCACTTAGTTTTAACCTGTGTTTGGGTAAACCCAAGCATTATGCAGTTCAAATGAAGCAGGGTTGGGCTTTTATTTTGTAGTCAGAAGGTAAGGCATGACGTAACTAACTCTTAATGGCAATGTGTATAACCACCATCACTTATAGAGGCGGAAATTATGTAAGGATGAATATACTTAGCAAAAATAGACGAATGCATAAAGAGCCGCTGTTAGCTCACAGGAAAGAGCGAGCCCAGCTGTATTTTCTGGTCTTCCGTAATCCTTTGATTTTGTTATCTCTCTGATTTACCCCCCCCCCCGAGTTTTGATTTAGTTGTTTCCTAAAATGCGGCCCAGTGGTTGGTACGTATTAGGGCAACAGCCCAAGAAAATAATGATGGTGGGTGGTGGTGGTGGTGGTGGGGAAAGCACCCCCGCCCCACATACTGTGCCTTATAAAATAATTTTTGAAACAAATACTTTAAGGCATCATTTGCTTCTCGTTACTCATCTCCGCAAACATCGCTTGTCTTCCCAGGCTGTGCCCTGATGGGTTAGCATTAGCAGCCTGTGGATTTCTGAAACTTGCTGGAACAAAAATCCATGCAGAGCCAAGGTAGTTTGCTCACAGCCAAAAGCACAAAATCTTAAACAAGAAATCAAGTGAGAGAAATGACATCCATTTATCTCCCTCCCTCCCCCATTTCTTGGGGGAGATTTCTTGGACCAGTGCAGTTTTTTTCTTCTTCAGCTGGTTGGTGGGAATAATGATTACAACTCCTTTTTTTTTTTTTTAATGCACTTAACAAATAAGATGCAGTTTGCAACAATTAAAAAGAAAATAAATTTTCTTTAATTATTTTTGAAGTTCTGTCTACAAAGATTCCAATATTGCTATTGCCCTAGGCTCATAGACATGGTATACCAGGAAGTATATTTTGTAAACAATTTCTCACAGCGATGGAAAATGCTAAAATATTAATTTGGTCATAATTGGCAGAGAAGCAATTAAAAACACTACTAAGCCGACTTCCTCCCTTTTTCTCCCCTATTTTTTTTCATTTATCCACAATGTAGGAAGTGAATGTAAAACAATAGATCCCTGAGCTGCCCAGAATTCTAAGCTGAACTTGCCTTAAAGCTACAATATGGATTTAATTTATATGCAAATGTAAGCAATAAAAAGGCAGGCACTGTCAAAATTATAGTATTTTTTAGGAGCTGCTGCTAAACTGGCACGTAAACTGGGATTGTGATTTCAGTGTAGGAACTAATTATTATCGGTCACAGTGTTACCTTTTTCGTTTAATCTTTTCTCTCTCACTCTCTCTTTTAACAAAGTGGAAATTACTTTCTTCAGAAGAAGGGGAGAGGAATGAGGAGGGGTGGGGAAGGAAAAAAAGAAAAAGGAAATGGGGATGAGTGACTGAAAACAGTCAAGGAATATCTCGTGTGAGATTCAGCATCAGGATAATTTCACAGTGTCGCTTCTCGACTGTTGTGTCCTGAGCTGACCAGCACCACGCAAGGCTGATCAAAGGCCCATCGGAAACATCAAGTAGAGCTAAATAGAGGCTAAAGTATGCTAATAGAGAAGCTAAATGTACTTTAATCCTGTTATAATACAAGGTAACTCGGAGGCAGCGAAGGGCCTTGCTGCTCCCCCGCCCCACCCCCAGTGCTTCGAGGACCCCTGCAAGCCGTGAATAGAGGTTGCTTCCTATTCTTTCTTCTCCTGCCCCTGGTGCTGCTAGGCTATGGCTTTCTCAGATGCACACATAGGCCCCTCCTTCGCCGTTTACTAAGTGTCAACAGTCGGGTGAGCAAGCCTTCTCAGCTCCTTAGATCAGTACCCTGTGACCTTCCACATTTAAGCACAGACCATTAGGCTAAGCTTTCCAGCTGTTGCCTGAATTATGAGGGATTTTTTTTTTCTTCAGAGGAGGACAGAGCTTAGTGGAACACTAGGCAACAGTTTTATATTATGTGCCCATTACCACCCAGCTTGCCGGGCTGAGCATTACACGGCGAAGGGCCGGCGGGGGCTGCTCTCTTTCCACACTCCCCTCGCAGCCAAACAGGAGCAACTCTTTGAAGTGATGGATTAACAACAACAACATTTTTTAAAATTAAAAAAAAATGCAGTTGTCCAATTTCGATTTATCGTTGCATACCCCTTGGTGGACTCTTGGATCTATTTTCTTGATAGTTGTTTTTTTGGGGGGGTGGGGGAAGAAGCGCACAGTCAGCAGGATGTAATTGTGCTACGCTGTACCCTGATAAGAAAATGGTTTTCTTTCCCCATCCCAAATGCAGTTTCTTTCTTTCCTTCCTTCAGTTTACAACTTTTGCCTGAAGCTTCCCTAACAAGAGAGAGAGAGAGAGAGAGAGAGAGAGAGAGAGAGAGAGAGAGAGAGAGAGAGAGAGAGAGCTGGGGTAGAAACCCTGTATAGTTAATTATAGTTCTGTCTATGAAATGATATGTTTTGGTGGGGTGGCCCCAAATACTGCATGTGAGCCCCAGATAATAAAAGACTGATGTAATTTTCAAGCCAGCCAACTGCCTCAGCAACTGTATCAGAAGATTTAAAAAAAACACAAAGGTTTCATTGAAGCATTACCTCCCACCATGCAGCTGAAAATCTTATGGCTGGAGCAAATGATCCTAAATATCATTCTCTTAAGTACAAATTACATACTGGATATATAGAGTTGTAATGGTGTATTTCCAAAAGCCGCTCTGCTTGTGTGAGAACTCCAACGTAAGGGACTATATATATATATATATATATATATATATATATATATATATATATATATATATGCATGCTATTGCTCAGATATCTATCATTGCCCAGATTGTCCAGAGAGAGAAAGAGAGAAGGAATTTGGCCTTTCACAAAACTATGTTTTGTTCATATTAAATGCTTTTTTCATATTAAATGCCTTTTACCACCCCCACCCCAACTACCCCTGGGGAAATCTTGAGGTCTCAAATGCCACAAATACTCCATGCAGTAGATCCTTCTGAAATGTAGGGCAAAGATATCATATCCCAGCCTAGTGAACTATTAAGCTTATGTTCCCAAGCCTCACCTCTCTCTGTTAGAAGTCTTTGGATTTCTTTTAGGGCTTCTGAAAATATTAATAGGGGGGAAAATTATGCATCACAATAGGACTTTGTAAAATGTAGCACTATCTCCCGTTTACATCAGGCTGCAGATCCTTAATGGAGCACTGTGGTGGTTTTAAGGCTGCGTACGTAATAAAAATAGTCACATAACTCCGAATGATTAGCATTCCTTCTGATCCCTGGAATGATCAATAAAATAAGTTAGCATCGAAAGTTCAGGGAAGTCCATGAATGTGCTTATGCTTGCCTTACTTTGAAGGATGTAGATTAACTACTCTATTGTCTCTGTGAAAGAGTGAGGAAGAGAAAGCGATCACAATGCCAGAGTTCTCAAAAGTGGTGATAATAATGCTATGTTTATTCCATGAGCTGCCTGGCTTTCTCAGCGAATTCTACTTCAGGAGTCAACATCAACCCAAACCTACGCTGTGCAGACAAGACGAGGGAAACAAAACAAAAGAACCTTGCCAATGCCAGCTCAAACTTTCCCCCCTGTTCTTGCCATATGTGACGGATCGCTCGGGGGAAATCTTTAGCTGAGAAGGACTTCCAAAAGAAATTCATGGCAACAAATGAATAATGGAAAACCAACAGAAATGGGATTTATGGAATACATTGCATGTAGCAGTAACAGAATCATATGTGCGTCTTTGTGTATGTTTCTATCTTCTATCTATATTTGAATGTATATACAGATGCGTGCATGATTTAATGTATATACAGATGCCCACAGACACACAAGTAATGCTGCAGCACTATAGTTGGCAGAGATGTAATGGGTCTGAGCTGAAATGTTGAGTTGCAAGCTTTTTGGAAAACCATCTAGCTCATTGCTGTATCTCTTCCCATATGGGTGTTTGTTCACCCTCACTGTCTCATTAAAATCAACTCCAGAATAGCCCTTTTTGGTTTCTCTGTTACATTGTATACAAAATATGTGCTAAGACTTCATTTTCCTTTTTGCTGTTTTAGTAGTCAATGCTGTTGCATGTGCTGTATACTTTGTAAAAAAAAATATGTCATGCCTATCTTTTTTCTTTAACAAGCTTAGAAAAATGTCATGCAGTATAAATGAAAACTGTACACAATAGTGGACTTGTTTTCAACTTTTAGAAATGGTTTCAGTTTACAGGAGAGAGTTTTCATGCACTGGCAAATACATCCAATAGTTTGTTAAAGAGGAGCGAAATATTTATTAGCCTAATTTGAGTGAAATCATTTCCCCCACTTCCAATAGGGATTTATCACAATAAATTTATAAAGCACTTCAGACAAATCAATCTAATCTATCATATTTTCTTTGTTCTTTTACTCTTTTTCAGATTTATGGTAACAAAAGAACTAGTGAGCAAATGTTGCACAAATATCTACGAAACATAACTTGTCAAATGATTCCTAAAGGTTATGGGTAGTCAATGCAACACTACTATATGAGAAGATTTTTTTATTAATGTTTCCCCTTTAATTTTGATATCACTTCATGAAATACATATTATCATTTTAAGAAATATTGCTTTCACTTTTAAGTAGGCTATATGCTTTTATATCTGCTATTGTTTGCGTGAAATTATCTGCCATAGCAATGGCAAAAATGCAGGGTACATCAACTTTGCAATGTTTGTGATTGTAGTGCTAAAAGTTAAATAGCACTAACTGCTGAGGATGAGGTCATTTGGGCAACATTTCCTAATTAAGATAGCATCCCTATAACACTGTATATACACAGCAATGCAAGGTGAGTTCTTGTGATAAGCAAGGGGTTTCTTACATGTGTTTTGAACGTGTTTATCTGGCAGGTACCTGGTACCCAGAGCTGAACCAGATGTGACGCTGGAGATCTGTGATTGGATCTAATCGGTTTTTCCTTAAAGCAGCCATGAGGGTGGGAGGTTCTAATTTTGGTGGCATCCATGGTGCTGGGGAGGGAGATTTTAGCTCTCCCCATGCCACGGTTTTCCAGTCTAAATCCCATCCCCTATCCAAGCGCTGTTATACAGGAGGGAATGTAGGCACAAACCATGATGGAGGTACCTATATTATTTGTCCCAACTGAGAGGTGTTGCTCATGGGAGGCGTGGCCCAGGTCAGGAAAGCAGTGTAGGAGGAAAAGGTTATGGGTCCCCTTCGCTTGCACTGCCACTCCAAACAAAATTAGAACTGCTTCAAAATGATTTTTAAAATATCAAATGTCATAGCTGTTTTAGCAAAGCAAGATGTAAACTGCATTTCTAAAGGCTTGCAAAATTGGTGAATACAATGGCCAGGGACCAAGTTGCTGCTTTAAGTTTGTCCTAGGGCTGAACCATGTCCAGTAATTTTTTTTGAACCCCCCCTCCTTTGAACAGCAAAGGCACCTGCTCCCCAATACATGTCATATTGCAAGCTTATTTTTAAGACCTTGCTGTTTTTGGACTACTTTCACACGTGACGTAGTGAGCTCATTGAGCTGTTTTGTTTTGCTTTTTAAAAAACCCCAGTTTAAAAGACAACATAGCCATGTTGTGGCATTCTTTGGATTCCAACTCTTACAATAAAATATGGCGGGGGACACATCGAAGAAACAATTGCCCCCAAATCTAAAGAAACAACGTGTCACTCCTTAGTGATTTTTACTATGCTAGAATTTCTACAGGTGTTCAGATTACAACTCACCAGCTAGGATTTAACTGGCATCAGTTCCTATACTGCAATGTCCATTTTCTTCTGAATCATGACCATGCTTTATTATCCTGGGGTCGAGGTTACTAATCCTGAGGAAATCAATAGGGAGATGAATAGAAGGCCAATCAGGCTTTGTCTGTTTTTGTAGATATATGTATTCTGTTGTAACAATATTCAAAAAAGGAATGGTTTTGCAATAATAATTTTGCTTATTACATTAGCAAATGTATCTCCCCACCCACACATGTTGGTGACAATCTGGTAGTTAGTGAGTTAAATCAGGACTTGGCAAAACTGAGACCCCCTGCTTTCTGGATGATTAAGTTGACACTTTCAATAGGACCGATGTCTGCTGATGTAAAATTACTAATATTTTTGAGTTCTGCGGAAGCCTTCAACACAGAATGAACAAAGTTCTCAGCTTTATGAACAGGAAAAGATATTTATTTTTATTTTAAAAAAGGTCACTTGGTTTAAATCCATTGCACCGGGAGATGTCCCAAATACATTTGCAACATAACACAATCATCTTGTTGGTCAAATGTCACAACTGTTCAATTGTGTTAGCATTTAAGGGAGATCCAGTATTTTGCATTGGGGCATCTGGGTGTGTAGACAAGCATGTTGCCAGGAAGGACTATCTCTAGCAGGTGGGTCAGTCTGCAAACCTCCACTTTTGAGCATTTGTGGTGTAACTCTGTCTGATTGGTGCCACCTAGCCAACTCTGCGTGGCGGTCATAAAAACAGATTATGTTGAAATACTTGAATAATAAAAATAATAAACCCTGAAAAAGTCGTGTTTACCTTCCTTTAATTTGGTCTGGAATACTGTGTACATATTTCTGAAGTTCCATGTCTCATGCTTGAAGAATCCTCCCCACCCCTGGCCAAAAAAAACATTGTTCCAAGTGTATTTGTACAGTGCATTCTTGGTTTGGTCTTTATATGAATACACTTTCAGATACACATTTTCTAGGGATGCACAGAATATTTCAAGAACTTTGAATGCTTCAGCATTGAATTATGCTCTGGATGTAAAGATACCTTCCTTTTAAGAGATCCGCAACAGCAAAGGTGGTCATGTTGACCCATATAAAATATCCCCAAATCCACAGTAAGGCAATACCTCTATTAGGCTGTCAAAGAAGTCACAAAACTTTTTGAGTTATCCAGAACTCTTCGCGTTAAGCAAAGAAGGGAGTGGTGGTGTGAGAAGGGGGAAAAAACCTTGGCTTTATTTCCTTTATTTCCCTGCCCAACCAGCAGTCTGCATGTCCAAATTCTAATTCTGCAGTTTCCAGTTCTCCACTCCTAATTAGATGTAACGGATTCCGCTCTCCCACCAGCTTTGAAGAAATCTCCACATTCCTTTCTCTCTTTTTCTTTCCCCTTTTGCACTCTGAGCACAGGAATCTTCTCTATTGACAGTTCCATGTCTCATTCATTGAAGATTGCACTTCATCATGAGCCTCATTGCGATCTGCTTTCGCCATGAATTGCTAATTGGTTCATTGTTTGGCATGAACCAGGCAGCTCATGTAACCACCTACGATAATGCCACCAGCTGTAAAATAAGAAACTCCAAAATGCTATAATTCTAAATTTCAAAAAAGTTGCTCTACTAGGCAACTGGACTTTGGGGTAGCAGATGTGGAAGGGAAACAACGGCAACCACCACTGACTGGCATCTGTCTCTTTATTTACTTGACCAGCTGAACTCATTTGCTCAAAGTGTCCCTATTGGACCAGGTTCAGTAAAGTCCCATTTTCTGATCCTTGTTTCTTGGTCAGTTAATGTATTTGTCCCACCCACCCCACCCCCTTTGAGGATGCTTTATTAAATGTTTATTGATGGTTCTCTCCTCTTCAGCCGTTTAATATCCCACATGTATATGTGGAAGTTTCAGCTCTCTTCAAGTGGTCTTTCACATTTAAATGGCTCGCACACGTCTTTTCTCTAATGCACATGTATTCAAATGCGCATGCATGAACATTAAGGCCATGTTCAATGTGGAGCCTGCAATTTCACCGCAAGCTGCAGAGGTAGCATTAAAAAAAAAAAAGAGAGAGATTTATTTGGAGGTTTCTCAGTTACCAAAGAACCATAAATTAACAAACATTTCTGCGCCCAATATGACATCAAGCATTTAAAACAAAACCACCCATTTTCATTTCTGCATTCTCTTTTCAGAGTCACCAGAGATCAAATTCATTGAAATTAAAGCACATAATATATTTCAAATCTATTTATCTGGGATCGATTTTCGCAGGCCTTCCATACGCCTCCTCTTTTCAGAGTAGCCGTATACCAGAGATGGAAACCATTTTTGCAAGACAGTTGTGTTGTTTCCTCTGCAGCATTTCTTTAACCCAAGGAGCACCTTCTTGGCTTCCAAATCAGTAGAGCGCAAGGCTATTGTAGAGTAAAAGAATACAGCGTACAGTGGATGGAATAGACATTTCATTAATAGTGAAGTGATGGCGGGTTGTGGGGGAGGCCTTGAGCAGCGAACCTTGATGTGAGAATGCGGATGTTACCAGTTTCTGTTTCAGTCTGTGAAAACTGGGAGTGCATGTGAATTTTGCACTGGCCTATACTGGATCCCACAGTTACTTTGGGTTAAGAAGATGAATTTTAAATCCAATATGTTCCAGCAGCTTGTATAGTTACGTTGGAAACAAATTAGGGAAACACCCCTCTTTCATGTCAAGATTTTGTAAGTAAGGGATACTGTACTTTTTCCCAGTGTGCCTCTCTCCATTACAGAGAAGGCTATGCCCCCCCCCCCACCTCTATGGCTGCAATGAACATGATAAGGTGGAACAGCATCATCTACTTTTGGCCATAAAATCTGCACGAACAGTTGAGAAACAAAATGCTTCCTACTGTGTGCTTTATAATGCCTACAAAAGTGTCTAACCCTTCCCTAGTTCTTACAGAGATGGCAATTCTGTACAACTGACAAATGGTGGAGGATCACTTGTCTGAATGTACCTCTGAAGGGGCAGGTTAGCCTAACCTGAAATTCCTATGTTACAGTGCTACCTGAAATTCCTATTTTACAGACCTCTTTGCATGAGGCCCCACATTCCCTAAATTCAGGGGTGCGTGTGGCTCCAGCAGTATCATGAACTTTTACTTCCATTAGCTCGAGGCAAAGGCTACACCTCCATAAAAAACAAAAGCTGCACATAGAAAACTAGTTTAGCACTATTTTCCCTGACATGCTAGTCTTCTATATGCAGGGTGTTTTTTTATAAAAAAAAATACATATACTGTATACAGAGAAACATTCAATCATGTGAGCTCTCACCTGAAATCTGTAGTACAGACTATGCATAGGTGAGAAATGGAATGATTATTATCAATCACATACCTTTTTCTCCTTAAAAAATATTTTTGTATTTAATTAGACACAATGGGGAAAAAAAGCATCATAACATATTTACCAAAAGTTGTCTTTGGTACAGTACATTTGAACATTTTCTGTCATTTCCATATGCATATGCTTGAGTCCTAAATAAATCAATATAAGGAGGAGGAGGGGAAACATCTCATTCTGTTAGAATTTAGTGCTTGGTGCTCTTTTGCATAGCCACCCCTCCCCCCCGATTTGGGCATTCTGGGCTGGAGGAAGTCCTGGAACTCTGCTTTATTTGTGTAAATAAGAAACCTATCCAAATAGCAAAAAGTCTGTATTATTCTCGACCCCCCCTTGGCATTCTTTTTTGGTGAGGAAGCATTTCTTAATACAGCAATGTTCTAAAGAGTTTTATACAAGGAGTCAAGGAACAAGCCCTGTGCAGATTTCCACCAATGCAATATTGTTAATTGGTCCTCAGCATTCATACAAATATCACAGTCCTTTTGATTTTTAATATCTTTGTTACTGTCTTCAAATATACATAGCGGCATGAATTGTGGTGTCAATATAATAACTTCGTTTGTGATTTTGGACATTTCAGGTCTTCTGTTTCCCAATATTCTGAAACTTTCTCCCATTCCCACTTGTGGAGTATGTTTGTCTCCCGACTCTCACATTTCCTTCACAGATAGGACAACAGCATACAGTTCGCGGTGCCGCCATTGTTATAACATCAGAGTGTTTCTCCTGATATGTGCAGATACTCATAGCTTTAGAGAATGAGATGCTTTTCCATTGATTGGACTGTGGTTTTGAGCCAAGGTCCCAGACTTTTCCTAAATGCTACACACAGATTGAAATCAAGGGTGTTAAGGCTCTTGTGTGATTTGTTACCTTCCACAGCTTCTATCCTCAGTTAGCTGGAGGAAAGGCAACGTTGGCAGGAGATAATCAGAATTTTGGAGAGTGAGAAGGCAAGGCAGCCCATTTCCCCCTCAAAAGTGTTACCTGCTTCCTAGTGTTTTCTGTTATATTCCCCTTCTTTCGTCCTCCCTTCTCTCAGTAATTAGTTGTTCAGACTCTGAGATTAGCAGCTGATGGGAAAGAGAGTCAGCACAAAATTCTCTATGTCACTCATTTGCAGAGGGACCTTTGAAGAAAAACACAGAAAGCAGCTCTCAGTCCTTCTATATTGCATACAGACAGTTAACCAATTATAGACAATAGAGACTCAGTTTAACAAATGGTACTGTGGTACAAATGAGCCAGTGTGGTGTAGTGGTTAAGAGTGGTGGACTCGTAATCTGGTGAACTGGGTTCACGTCTCCGCTCCTCCACATGCAGCTGCTGGGTGACCTTGGGCTAGTCACACTTCTCTGAAGTCTCCCAGCCCCACTCACCTCACAGAGTGTTTGTTGTGGGGGAGGAAGGGAAAGGAGAATGTTAGCCGCTTTGAGACTCCTTCGGGTAGTGATAAAGCGGGATATCAAATCCAAACTCTTCTTCTTCTTCTACTCAGCATCCCCTGGTCTTTTAAGATCAGAGCCACGAGTTGCTCATAGATCCACAGCTGTGTTGGGAAATTCCTGGTTGAGATGCTGGCCAGGAGGCTCCAGTTTGCGAGGAGACCTCAGACCTGTTATAACTGAGCACAACTCAGAGGCCATCATTCACACTTTCCCAACCTTAGTGCTTGACTACTGCAACATGCTCTATGTTGGCCTGCCCTTGATGACTGCCTGGAAGCTTCAGACCACTATGATCCACTTGCTAGCATACATAGGCCACTGGGAGTAGATTATATCAGATTATAACTAATGCATGTGCACTAGTTCCCCAACCTTTTTTTTGGGTTTCTGCACTTAACAGTTCTGTGCATGTCTATGCAGAGGTATGTCTTATTAAGTTCAGTGTGTTGCTCACTGTTATTTAAGTGGGCATACTGAACTTCAGCCTTAAATAGTTGTATTCCACACACCTTTAGAGAGCAGTAGTCTTCACGCTTTTCAAGCAGCAACCCACCTTTAATTTGGATGTGTGATTTTTACCCCCTTCCTCCTTCTCACAACTTTGTTGCTAAGCCCGTCTTTCAGCTACAACTAAGAGAACAGTGGCGGTGCCATGGAATTTAAGTCAGGACCTGAACCACTAGTGAAGGTCAGTACCCAATCTATTTCCCTGATAACACTAACTGCTGCTTGGGGGAGAATTTCCAGGGGAGAATCATAGATGACTGATAGCTACATCTCTCATCTCCACCTAATGATTCTCCTCTGAATGCTTGCAATGGCTGTGGATTGCTCCCATGACTTCTTCGTATACCATTTGTTGTATGCACCGTATACAGAACACGTTTTATGTTGCTCCAAACATTTCAGCTGTTAGTTAGTTAGTGGCTGTGTGGTCAAAGGATTATGGTGAAGGGTCTTTGCTACCCAGGTGGGCCAGCTGTGTAAGTTCAGGGAAGCCACTATTAACATCTCTTTTCTTCTGTCTCCTTTCTGGGAAAACAAGGAGGCCGATAACTTTTCTGCTGCTGAGAGCTATGAAAACGAAGCACCAGGAGCATTAAAGTGCAAGGGGCTCTAAAAGGTAGATGACAAGAGAATTCCATTCTCTCCCTTGCACCTGCAAGCAGTAGTGTAATAGCAAACATATGAATCCCATTTGCCACAGACCTTCTCCAGAACCACATGTTTATAGGCTGCCTGCTTTGGTGCATTGGAGATTTTTCTTGTTTGGGAAGTTGTCTGAAAGTTTTGTGGAGAGAGAGGGGAGGATTCTTAAACACGCACACATACAAAACCCTCTCTAGCAGTACTTTTTTCCACTTAATATGACACAAGAGAGAAGAGGAGCTTATTAATTGCATTCTTTTTCAGGGAGAAATTGTAAACTCCAGATGCTGACCTGGGAAAGGTAAGAGTCCCCAGCAATAGCATCTGGCATCTTTTGTTCATTTACAGGAAACTGTGAAGGCTGACTTTAGACCAACCTCAGGTTCATCCAGGTGGCTAGCAGGGTTGCCAGTTCTAAATGTTTTTAAAGTCAAACTCTCCCTCTTTCGCCCTCCCTCACTTTAAAAATGAAGATTGATGTTAAGCCTAATAAGACCTAAAATAATCACCAAAGTGTGGGTCGTTCAGGTTCCACTGCTGTCATGTATTCAAAATGAAGCAATAAACAGGGTAGCTTAAAAAGCATTTCTTGAAAAGCTGACCCTTGAGAGTGTTAGGGCTGCAACATAATATTCTTCCTTATTTTCTTGTTCATTAACGCGTCTATATCCCACCCTTCGGCAGCCCTCCCCCCTCACAAATATTGATTCAAACTATATGCAGTTGATTAAAAGAGCCAAATTAAAATCAGCAGCTAGGTATTAAAATCATGGGTGTGTATCTGTGTGTGTGTGTCAAAACAAAATAAAAAAATTCATTCCAGTAGCACCTTAGAGACCAACTAAGTTTGTTCTTGGTATGAGAATCCGTGTGCATGCACACTTCTTCAGATGTGTGTGTGTGTGTGTGTGTGTGTGTGTGTGTGTGAGAGAGAGAGAGAGAGAGAGAGAGAGCGAGCGCAAGCAAGCAAGCAAGCAAGCAAAAGCATGGCAGAACTAAAAGGCTCTAACAATTTCACAGTATTTAACAGTTCCCAGAGTTCCCTGGGAAGCAGGATTGATAGTAAAACATGTTGGGAATTGTAGCTCTCTTAAATGAATTGGGGTCACTTAACAATTCTCAGCACCAGTGCTATTTTTCTAGAAAAAGAGGTACCAGAATTCACCCTGAATGCCTCTCTAGTTCTCTTATAATAGCAATGGCGCCCACTTGACGGAAAAACAAAAACCCTCCTCAGCACCCTTTACAAATGACAATTCCCAGGATTCTATGGGTGAAGCCACGGCAGTTTAATGGTATGATAATTCTCTAAATGCATAGTTCCTTTGGGGCCTATGATACAGCAGCAATAAGAAGAGGTCAGCGGAGGCTTTTGAAACAGGGTTCCACTACTGGGCATCACAACAGAAAATGCCCTGTCCCCACATCCCAGCCACTCAGACTAGCCCAAGCCATTTTGCTGCCTGAGGTGAAGGTACTGATGGTGCCATTCATAGGTGCCAACTCCCTGGGGCCCTGGGTGCCCGAGCACCCACAAAATTCCCCATGACGTGGTGGGGCATCCACAAATTTTGGTGCCAGGGCCATGCACGCTGCATGGCACCCACAGTCTCAGGCCCAAGTTGGCACTCCTGGTGCCATTCCTATTCCATTCACAAAAGCTTTGGGATCTTGTTGAAGTTCCAGCCATGGTAAATCTTTTTCAGGTCAAGATCCAAAGGCCTTTGGCCCTAGCATTCTCTTTCAAATAGTTGTTCAGCCAATGTTTGGAGTGGTTTTATCAAAATATATTGTTGCATATGTTGTGCCTTTCTGGCTTTTAACCTTTTGGTAAGCTGCTTAGAGATTTCCTTTTGTAGTAAGCAACCAGGTCAATAAACAAAATAACAACCACAAGAATAGTAGCTGCTGGTTGACTCTTCCTTCAACACGGGAAAGTGTCCTCTACTGCACTAATCTGGGGCATCAGTCTAACTCAGGGGGTTATGCAGCATACACAGCTCTGGCCACTTCCTGCCCCTCACTCTGCCTTAAGGTAGGGGCAGCTCTGGGAGCAACAGGATGTGACAATTGCAATGGGGTGGGCAGGCTCGTGTGAGAGTAGGCAGTTTTTCAAGTATCCTGGTCCCGAACTGTTTGGGGCTTCTTTTAAAATTCAAAAAACTGTGAAGCTTGTGTAAACATTAGGAGGATGGGAAGGAGAACTTATATTAATTTACAAAGCTCTGAACAACTTGGGCCCAAGGTAATTTAAGGACCATCAAACCCTTATATCTCAGCTTAATCACTGAGATCATCTGCAGAAGCCTTGTGGGTTGTTCCCTGAGTTGGCAAAGCTCATTTGACAAAAACAAACAACCTTGCAGGGCAAAATAGCCCTGAACTCTTGTGGGCAAGGCCTTTTAAAGGTCTCTGCCCTCCCTCCCTCCCTCTTGCAAGATCCCATGGGATGATTGTCATCCCGTGAGATCTTGCAGGAGCCCAACAGGGAGATACATTTCTGTGTCTGCACTGTCTTCCGAAACCATGCATTGCCAGAAAAAATTGTCCCGTACACAGTCACACCTTGGAATGAGGCTCTGAAAAACAGAAAATTCGCTTAACTAAGCTTCAAGTAAACAAATGGGAAAAAACAGAAATAGTGAAATGTACAACAAAGTGAATATATGTACAAAACAAAATAAAAAATAAAAAAAATCCTTCCAGTGGCACCTTAGAGACCAACTACCGGTAAGTTTGTTCTTGGTATGAGCTTTCGTGTGCATGCACACTTCTTCAGATACACACGAAAGCTCATACCAAGAACAAACTTAGTTGGTCTCTAAGGTGCTACTGGAAGGAATTTATTTATTTATTATTTTGTTTTGACTATGACAGACCAACACAGCTACCTACCTGTAACATGTACAAAAGATTACAGTAACAGATATCCTGCAACAACCAGGAAAATACTATTGAAGATAACTGAGTGATCTTTTGTATTTCCAGTTAGCCAAGTTGATCACATTTAGAATCAGGCACCATTTGCCTCCTATAAAATCCTCATTAAATTTAGGATTAGCTGTAGCCTTTAGACCTAATGGTCAGGGGTCCCTTTACCTTTACCTTTACTGTGTGTTTACAGCTGTTTACATTCCCAATTAATTTGCATAGTCCACAGGACATTACCCTCAAACAGCACCAATCACGACACTTCCTCCTGTAAATTTGGGTTCCAAACCGCTCCACTTTAGGTTGTAGATTATTTGTTTCAGTGTTTTGGATGTGGGTGGATCAATCATTCACTTTCTGCTGCTCCCTTTTCCATGCCCGTTACTTCCACAATGCTTTCATTTCTTTCCTGCCTGTGCTCATAACTATTCCCAGCACATATCTGAACGGAGCGTAGCCTTATATGCATATTTTTCTTTTGATCCACAGATTTGCACAAAACCAGAAAACTGGACAAGCAAGCCATGTTAAAAATGGTGTGCTGAGAATTTACAATTGCTGACAGCGTGCTGGGTGGAGATGTTAATTATTATTATTTAAGCAAGGTGCACACACAGCTATGTGGGTACATGCACTGTAAGTACTTAATTGGCATATCAGGAAATCAGAAGGCAGGGACAAACAGAAAAGGGGATGCCTACTGAAATAAATGGAAAAGACCAAAGTTGCTCCTCATATACAAATTTAAATGTGTGCAGGTGTGGACTACTCCGGTCTACTTCAAAGAGGGAGGAGAGAGGAGTAACAGTTAAGTAAGCCTAGGAGTCTAGAGTGATAGTGTTAGCCTTTAGGGCTATTGTTATTAGGTTATTATTTTTGCTGCAGCTGGGCAACACTTCTGGATGACAGTAGTGCATTGTTAGCATGCAGGTGTCCTTGAAGCATGTCTAGGCTTTAAACAGACTCTGAATGTATTATCATTAGTCAGATTCGTTCAAGTTTTAATGCAAATAACACCTGCTAACCCAGATGGCCCAACTGATTAATATTTGTTACAAGTATTAAGACAGTTGCATGGTTAATGCATATACCATTAACAAGGCAAGCCTATGCATGGTTATGAAGTCCAATGGGCCTTACCTCCTAGTCAGTAAGTTTGGGATTGTTGTAATTCTATGCACATTTTATTTTGAGGAAACATCACTGAATTTAGTAGGTCTTGTTTCCAAATACACATGCATAGGACTGAGCTGATAGATGGCTACAAGTACAGACCATGTAGCAGATACATGACTGAAAATTCCAAACTATTCCAAAATTGCGGAGCTTTCTTTAAGAAACCCACCAAAATTGTCAAGCTTTTTTGGGGGAACAAACCCAGTTTGGGGAAACCTTTTGGGCAAAATGCTGCCATTTTTACAGGACATGTCAGGAATTTTGCTGACGTATAGCATTTCTTCCCTTCACTGTTCACTGTTCCAAACTTTTATGGCCACACTCGAGAAGGGAAAATAGCAAACTGTTCACAAGACTTTATTTTTAACCATGCACACTAAAACTTTAAATAAACCTTTTTCATTTCAAAGCTAGTTACTGATTCTGTTTGATTTTTGTAGCCCCAGCTGACAATTCTTTGCATTAGAGCAGCATTTATGGATCCTTTAAAATAGCTAAAGAATTTTAAACTGTCTCGTGTTGACTGCAGAAATAATCAAGGAATAATCCCAAACATGGAGCGCATGTCAGTTGCTTTGTTTTTCATTAGGACATTTTTTTTTAAAAAAACCCCAATCAATCAAACTTGCAAGTGAAAATGTGCTGCTTTGCATGCACAGACATAGATATGACTTTGAGAAAATCTGAGATCACTCTTGCCAATAGACCCGTTAAATTGGTTTTATCAGTCTGGTTGACTGGAATGTTTGAGTACATACAATAGACTCAAGTGTATTAGGCTGAAAGTCTTTCTAATACACTGCCGAATTAGATATGGCTAAATAGTTTCATTGCAGCCTTCAGCTGCTCTTTCACCCCTCCACCCCCATCTTAACATTCCAAAATGAAAATGGTCTGTATGGAAACTTTCATAATATAATTTTTAAATTCAGAATTCTAATGAGCCTCCTTAGAGGCACCACACAGTGTACACTTAGGGGCTGGGTGAATTGGAGAAAGTAGCTGCAGTTAGTTATATAAAGCTAAGATTTAAATCAGGCAAGGAGAGAAAACAAGTTGAACTTTCCAAACCATAATGGTATTTCTGTGACTCATTCTGCCCATTTTATCCTTAAAAAAAAAAATTAAAAAAATTAGACGCAGGATCATGACTGTTAGTCCAGAACAACAGCGTCAGCCCTGTGCCACATGTCACAAAATGTTGATGCATACAGAAGATGAATAAGGGAAAACAAAGACAACTGAGAGGGGGAATCTGACGTGAAACTCTTATTAATATAGAACTGGGCACCACAAAGTCTGGAGGCAACAGAAGAAGAACAATGGCTAACAATCTAAGGAGGTTGAATCCAGCCTAAGTATTGAGGAGCAAATACAGGAGAGAGATACTAATAGGAAAAGTCTGGTACCAACCAGAAACTCCTCTATGGCCCCAGGAATATAGATTTCTTTATTTAGGCATTTGTTTTTTAATATAGCACCCCATGGTGATACACAACAAGGAAAATACAATCCATCAACACCAGACCCTCCAAGTGTCCCTATTTTCCAGGGACAGTCCTGGATTTACAGAAGCTGACTCGGTTTCTGATTTGATCCCAGAATGTCCCACTTTTCCTTAGAACATCCCTATTTTCATCAGAGAAATGTTGGAGGGTATGGAGTTGTGCTACCTCCGAACCAAAGAGATAAGCAGCTATACAACCTTTAGAAGACATCTGAAGGCAGCCCTGTATAGGGAAGTTTTCATGTTTAATGTTTCATTATGTTTTTATATAATGTATGTTGGAAGCTGCCCAGGGTGGCTGGAGCAGCCCAGTCAGATGGGTGGTGTACAAATAATAAAATTATTATTATTATTATTATTATTATTATTATTATTATTATTATGGAACAGGCTGTCCCTATTTTCATTGGAGAAATGTTGGAGGGTATGCAACATGCCATCCATGGTCACAAGAGATCTTTTCCTGGCACCCTCAGAAACTTCTGAGTCCCGATTCACTGCCCCCTCAGTCATGAGTGGGTGGTTTTCCCCTTTTCACCTGAAAGGTACATAGAGTTGAAGGAGAAGGTTGATAGAGTGGCTCTCTTTCCCACTTCCTCTTTCCACTCCATGTCCCTTTGAAGGCTCTGATTAATTCTCTTGGAGCCAACTTTTACCTAGATCCCTCGGAAAAGCAAAGTATGCAAGGGCTCTTCCATAGTTCTGCTTGGCCTGCCGCTTTCCCCTGGGAAAACCCGCTCTTTACCAGTGAGTCAGAGAAAACATCAATCAGGTTTTTCTGCGGAATGACATTTGCTCTGATTCAGTGGTAAAGAGCGCCCTTTCCCATGGAAAGTGGTGGGGCAAATGGAAAACTGGTTGGACCCATGCCTAGAAAGCATGGGACAAGTGGACTGACCTGCTGGGAGCCTGAAGGGCCCTGCCCTGCTTCTCTCCACCTTGCTTGGGGAGGGGCCTGACAGGATCCATAAAGGACTGCTGCCACTGCTGCTGGCCAGAGAGGGCTCCGTTTTTGTTTTCCAAATTGCTTTTGTTTTTTATCTATGTCATTTTAAATTGTGATTGATATTAATGCTGTATTCTTAGTTTTAGATTTTATGATTTATGTGGAGATTGTTTTCCATTTGGTTGTGTACTTTTTGATGTTTTTTATTTATTGCTTATGACTTTTGTTACGTTGGTAATTATGTAAATCTTGTCATGTTGTAAGCCGCCTTGAGCATTGTTTTAACTATGGAAAGGCGACATACAAATAAAATGATGGTGATGGAAAACCTCTTGAGCGTGTGCTTTCCAGGTGCAGGAATAGTGAAGTGTGGATGAGCCCTGTGTGTGTGTGTGTGTGTGTGTACACTTTCTCTCTTACTGTCTCTTGGTGGAGGTGGGAAGGAGGAGAGAAGAGATCAAGAGGGGTTTGGCACGGGGTTGACACTTGGGCCAAAAAAGATGGACAACCTCCACTTGAAAGAATATTAAAACCATTTTTTAAAACTAAAAACTAAAAATGAAATGCAGTTGCATTTGGGGGACAAATCAACACAATACCAACTCTGGAACTAAACATTGGCATAGGCCTGAGAATGTGGATTATCTCTTCAGATAGATCCTATTTCGTCCCTAATCACTGGCCCAATTTGGGTGCTTTTGACCCCTGAGGTGTCTTAAGGAATTAGGTATGCTTGAGAAATTTGATCTTTGCCAGTCCCTATGCAAGAATGAAATGATCATCACCTCTTAGATTAATGTGTGAATTGGAACTTAGAATTTATGCACCTCTGCAAATACTATGACACTTATTGGCAGTTTCATTGCATCAAAATACGTATTGAAATATGTATTTTGAGAGAAAATAAGCATTTAAATAAATATTCCAAGGAAAAACACACATTCAGTTAATGGATACTCTGATTCTACACCACCCCCTCATAAAATAAGTAAAGTCCCTTCCGACCGAAGGTAGCATGACATGATTAAAGATTTTTTTTTTAACAAAATCAAGGAACAGAAATAACAAATTTATATCTAGACACCTTAACAACGCTACCGGTATTAAGTAATGCAGGATACTAGGTTCCTGAAAGTTCTTTTGTTTTGGTCTCTTGTATGTTGATAATGCGGGTAGGGGGAGGAGGAAAGCAGATATACTATCAATGGACCTCTGAAAATGAGAAATCTGGGTCATAATCATGATAAATAAAGTAACAAGGTATAACCATTTATAGGTTGGAAGGATCTATTCAATGGACACCTTTAGAAAAAAAATGGTTACCATTTTTATTGGGCTGGAATGAATATAAAACAGATGAGGCAGTGATTGTGGATGTGCTAATATAATTAAATGGATCTGTACATGATTTTTGTGCATTATAGAATGGGAAGAACCAAATAAAACACTTCCCCCCTTTAAATTAAGTGTTTTTATTTCAGTGTTTGTAACAACACTAAATAACAATACAATACAGAGCAGCAATACAATTCATATCATTATCAACTGCATCTTTCATTGGTCCCATCTAGTGGTCATGTAGAAGAATAAAAATAAAGTGTCAATTATTATATAAGTAACTTAGCTATAGGTTCATAAGAAAATAAGTATGGTGTAGAATTTACACCTGGAGATCCCTACATAATGTTCCATGTGTTGTGGGTGGCCTCAGCATGTTATACCCTGTATGTGCTGCTCCCTCAAGTGACAGGGATGTTAGGATTGTCCTACTTTCGTGTAGGACCCTGGCAGAGACACATGCCCAACTGGCATGTTCTCTCCCTCCTGGTCGTTCATTCGGGAGCTTCAAAAGCTTTCTCTAGCCCGAACATCACAGCGACTGATACCAAGAAGCATCAGCACACTTAGGAACCTGCAGAGTATTGGCGGTTCGTGTAACAAACTCAATAGCTCAGCATGTTGGCTAAACTACTTTTATTTACATATAATACACTCAGAGCATTCTGCCTTAGCTCCTTCCTCTTTCTCATCAGAAAGCAAAGAGAGAAACAAAGGACAATAATCCTACATTCCGAAACACAGTAACACAAAACATCCTGTCTCCATCACTTCCTAGAATCCTAACAAGGGAAACCCTGTGAGGAAGGAAAAACAAAACAGGGCTGAACCCAACCAAGTAGCAGTCATAGCAAAAATCCCTTTTTGGCCTCTTGGTGAACCAAAGACTGATGCAGATCTGGAGCAATTCCTTCAAACACGTGCAACACAAACCCTTCACACAGCATAGGTAAATAGGAAAATCCAGCCCATTGTAGATCCCTTTGTGGGGAGCTAAGGAAAGAAGTCTTCTTCCAGGTCTGGAGGCACCATGGGACTTGACAGTCAAGGGAGCTGGAGGCCAACTTTTGAACTGGACGATCTTTGTGCTACACTCCCTGATGCAAAACTCGGCCCCTTGCAACCTTTTAGAGCGAAACTCAATACATTCACTGAGTCCTACAAATTCTGGGTTTGTTTGTTTTTTTAAAAAAATACATTTCAGAAGTATTATTGATTTACATATTGATGTATGCTTAAGAGGGGAAGAGACCCTGTGTTTTGAGAGTAGGGAGGCAATCTGTTGCACATTTATTTGGGAGTCACCTAAAATATATCCACCCATTTCCTTAATTTAGCCTACTGTTGATTTCGGTCTTTTGCAGTTTGAAGAAGTAATGGCAGCTTAAGGATCTGGTACAGTTGGGCTGTAATTCACCATATATTTTGTTAAACAAGACCAAATATGTGAAACAAAAGACACCAAATTCATGCATCCAGAGCACTGGGACTAAAATATACAGTGTCAGACTGCTTAAAACTGGATTATGGAACTTTAAAATGCAGGTTATTAAGACAATTCTATGCTACTAGCCCAGTCCTTCACAGGCTGTCATTTAAGCCTGGGTTGAACTAAATGAATTGAGTTTTATTTAGCTAGCTAAATTTTTTTATCAAATAACTTTTCCAGGATTTTCACTACTCCTTCTGTTCCTGAACCTTGGCTTTCCAGATTACTGAATTTTTATTTGATTTTGAATGCATTGTAAATGCACTGACACACCCACCCATGTCAATCGCTGGTGGCCATAAGATGGTGCCTAGAGATTCCTCTCTGCCAGAGGTTAGCCCATCAATGGCAGGGTGTGAAAAGTGCTGAAATGGAGCATTTCATAGTTGCAACACCAGCAGCTTTGGATCCAAAGTCCCATGGGTCCAACTCCCTCAGCTACACCAGCCTGGAGCTGGAAAACGTGGGAGAAATCATCCTCTCTTCTTCCCTGGTTGGCACAAGCTGGAAGAGCTTTGGATGCAGCTTTGAATCTTCTGCTTCACACTTCCCTGGCCTTTTGTTCAAATTGCTCTGTTAGAATCTGTCGAGCTACCGCTGCTCTGAGTTGAAACTTGCCTGGCAACAAGGACGTGATCTTGTAATCCAGGCCCATGGATGTCCAAATCCATGTGACACCAGCTACAGGTTCAAAGGTTAACTAAGAGGTTAACTTAGTCATAGTTTCCAGCTCCTCAAAAATGCTTCCCAATATGCTCTTGCATCCCTTTATCTTTCCCTGTCAAGCCTAACTTTCTGGAGTTATGCATCTTTGTGGTTGAATCTTGGCAGAAGAGGTGCTAGCTGTCATCTTTGACACATTCATATTGCACAACTTATCTATGTGGCATAAATAAACTCATTTGGGGGGTGGGGAAAAGCAGCATCATGGTGACAATGTCATCTCCCATCCAACACACATTCATTCAAACATATGTAGATAGTTAGGTCCCATGTCGCTGTAGGCATGTTTCTCTTTCTCCCTCACACAGACATTACACAAAGTGCATAAGTCAGGGGAAGACCCTTCCACCTCAACTGCTCATCCCATGTGTTTATATAGCCCTCTTAGAATTTGATTCTACGGCAAGATTCCGAATAAATCTAAATTCATTTCCTTATTAGAACACTGGAAAAGAGGAGATTGGATTTGGAAGCCTTCCATTTTTCTGATGAAGAGTACCACAGATAGCTGATTAGCACAGGGGGCTTTTGTCGTTGCAGCATGTTGCAAGACAGACCTTAGAAATCAGTTTTAGTATTTTGGAGGCAGCTTCTCATTTTGGGTTGGACAGAATGAAGAGTTCTGAACACCAGTACATTAAATATGCATACCATGTGCATTCAGATGATAGACCTTTTTGTGCATGTTCTGAGTCCTCACTCATTGAAATGGGGGAAGTTGATCCACACATGCAAAGGAACCTGTGTGTAGTTTGGCTCAGTCCCTACTATGGAAATGGGAGGGGGAGTCTATGAGCTCCTGACCTGGAACCCATCACTGCATCAGTGCACCTGCTTAGGGATGCTTGCACAGAGGAATTTCAAATGATTATCCACTCAGCTATATGGTTTCACACCTAAAGATATACATATAGTTGGTCTCCATATATCTTGGACTCAAAATGTGGAGTTTTGAAGGTCATTCTTGAAAGATTAGTTGTACGTTGCTGATATGGTGCACTTCAACAGTTACTTTAGGAAAGCTCTACTTTTTTTAAAAAAAAGGTTTTGGTTATTTTATTTTTTTTGTACATTGGTTTTCCCTGTGACTCATATCTACCTCACATGCTTCCCTCCTCCCAATACAGCCAATGATTTAGAATCCATAAAGCATAATTGATATAAATCTATCAATAAATCATGGGGCACGCTTGGAGCTATTGAAGTCCTACACTATTAACGTTGTCCTTTCCTATGAAACTGCTTTTCCCAGAGAGTCCCTCCCTAAAACAGACTCTTCTGTTCATCCTTCCCAGGCCAATTCAATTGCTCAACCCCATAGGTAAGCTTCTTTCCAGCCCTCCAGGATGGACTCTTGTCTGCCGTTCACTGCTGAGTTCTTGATGTCTTTGCCAAGTGAATCAACCCAGCCCACCCCAGGAGGCAACTGTAGGTACCAAATTGCTCTATAAAATACCATTACCTGATTTTCTCCTTCTGAGTCACTGTGGCTCTGGGCCCCCACATTGTGGGCTCAAGATCCCTAAAGAACCTACCACAAAACATGCCTTTAATGAATTTTCCTTTACTTTAATCACTCTATTTAGAGCCAAAATGTACTGCTTCCCTTTGCAGCTGGCTGGCTGACATAAATGTTCCCACCTTTATCTTATTGTGAAACAGTATTCTTTCAGATGTGCACAGGTTCTTGCTACACCATCAGAATGTTAAGAATATTTTTTTTTATTTTAGAATGGTTACTGGATTGATGATGCAAACAACTTTGCAAAAGAGCAATGGGCATCTATGTTTTAGGGTGGATTCAGACAACTTTTGTATATTTTTTTTTAAATCAAATGACGATTGCAATTGCCACACAGTCAGGACATTCAAAGCTTTCATTAGATGGCAAATGACCTCAAGACAGACTTAATCTCTTAAGAGCAATTTCTGCTAACGGGCAGCATATTCTCTGAATCCAATCTTGATGCACATGCAGTTTTAAATTAGAAGTATTATTCTGTTTCTTAGCTCAACTGCAGCTCAACTCACCCTTGTAAGCATTACTTCTGCTTACTGTGAATATTATGTTGAGCACTACATTTAATAATCTAAGTCTCCGTTGACTCATTCTAGAGCTAAGTACCTCAAAACAATTATCTTAATTTGGCTTTTTGTCGCCTATTGTCAAAGAGATGGCAGAATGTGTTGCAAAATTAGGATCCAGATTGTAACACTGATGTACCACCCACCTCGACAGCTAGTAACAAAAGATCAAAAGTATAGGGATTTATGGTTTTCTGGGAGTAACTGACTCCCATCTCTTAACTTGAGGACTACCCGAAGATATCTACTTGACACATGGGGTGACTCATGCAATCAGATAAGGGAGCATTTTGTTTCTGCACTACTAACTGGAAACTACTCCAGGTCATGCATGTTGCTGCTGCTTAATGACTACTCTGTGGCCTTTAAGAAAATTAGCAACATATCTGATAGGCTTCTACTTTGCAGAACTTGCACTGAATTAGGTGCCAAAAGACTAATCAGCAAAGCCAGGGAGTTGTGCCTAGGACTTTAATGGCTTTCTCCACCCAAAGGGTGAGTCCACATTTATGCACCAGAGGTGTACTTTCAAAAGCATCCCTAGAGTGGTTGCCTGCCTTGTCAGTAAGAAAATTGCTTTTCCTTCTGAGTCACTAGCCTGGCAACTGTCACGAGTACCGACAAGCAAAGCACCATGCTTTTTTCCTTAGTAGTACAGAGCTGAAAACATACGAATTCTAGCAGAGAATCCAGAAAACTCATCGTCACAAGCCAGAATTACTGCTTCCTTTTATGAAAGTGCTGTCTTTCCTTTTGATCTGCCTCTTCTTACTTTGAGAACATGTACATACAGTTCTCCAAAGAAGCAGGTTATTTCACATGTGATTACCAGTCCAACCCTATTATCTCTATAGTCACATTCGCCCTTCCTTAGGTACAGCACCTCTTTGGAATGACTATGTGGACTGAGCTTTACATGACAGATCCGGTATGGAGCTACAACACCTCTTGACAGTCATTGTTGCCCAGTGTGCATGAAAACATGAGTTGGTTAATCTTTTACCCTGGCTTAACCTGAGGTCCCAGCAAGCAACCGCTCTGTAAGTGATAACTGATGAAATATGCCTGTTCCACTTTCACTCATTGCTCCCAAACATCAGGGTTGCTTCCCACTCAGTTGGGAGAGCACACATTTTGTATATAGGTGGTCTCAGGTTTCAAACACTGATTTTTCAAAAAAAAAAAAAAAAAAAAAAAAAAAAAGGACTGGGAAGATGACCTATCTGTGATCAGGAGAGCTGCAGGTCAGTGATGACCATAGGTAACCAAAATGGTACTATCCAGATATTGTGGGCTATAGTTTCCAACATCGCTGGTCGTTGGGTGACACTGGCTGGGGCCAATGAAGGCAATGATTTGCAATATCTAGGGGGGCACCATGCTGGCTAGACAATTCTGGTGCAGGTAATACTGAGCCAGATGGACCAGTGGCCAGACAGGGCATAAGGAAGCATCCTTGACTTCTAGTAGAGCTGCATACAATTGCCATTTATGGTTTCCCCATAAAAACTTATCCAGTGGGATAGGGCAGTTGCTTATTAAAGCTGATGTGAGGAGTAGAGCCAAGCTGCAACCTGACATTTGAAGATATATGGATTTGGGGGAGTTATTGTGAACTCTGGGACAGAAGGAACTCTTTCCCCTGACATGCTGGATACTGATATTCAGGTCCTTTTTTCTTTCCAGTTTCTTTCTTTCTTTTTAAGAAGGAGTATTCAATGGTCCGTGCTCTACCAGCAACCTGAAATATACAGTATAGGAAAACGACTGCTCTTTGATCTGGCTGAATGTATAAATCAGACCTAGACTGATGCAGAGCAGGGGACTTGCTGAGAGGGTCCTTTTTGCTGTCCCTTTGCAAAGTCAAGTGGATGGAATCTTGGATGGGAATTCTCTCTGGGAGCATGGAGATAGGTGGGACCATTTGTTATGTATACATAGACATCTATTATATACATATATTAGTGATACCATGGGTACTTCTAAGTGCACTTTGCTTTGAACTTGAAGTGGAACTTACAGCCTGATCTGAACCCTGTTTCCTTGGAAGTCAGTTTCATTGATTGCAGGGGGGGTCTACTTCTAAATAACTGTGCTTAGCATTGCAGTTTCTTTCTCATTACTGGGACTTTAGAACACCACAGAACAGGAAGGGTGGGTGGGGGAAATTAACTGACTATATAATTGAAATAGATGGCTGCTTCTTCTCCCATTCCCCTTGTCTTTCTTCCTTTTTAGAAAGAACCTAATGCTAGAATAAGTTGCATGCACAGCATTAAGTGTACAATCATAATACATGACAAAGCAGCAAAATTCCTGACTGTGTCAATCATTGTAGCACCACATATATTCATTTTATTCCACTGGGAGAAGCCCAGCTTTCGAGTGAGAAATCAGATGGATAATGCAGCTACATGGAAAACATCCAATGCACGAAGGAACCACTGTTTGATTAACTGGATATTGAGTGATACAGAAAACAATATGAAACTGAGGTTGAGCTTCCTGGTTTAATTGGTGTTTTTGGGGACTGCCAAAGGAACAGTCTTCACATTCCAGCCACTAGTCACTCTCAAATCATTTCTTAAATTTTGAAGTTACCTGGAACAGAGCTGGTTTGCTTTGCGGCAATGACATTCTGAAGGTGCAGCAAAGTATGTGACAGAAACAAAATTGAGTTAAGGAGGTAATGTTTAGTGTCTCTCTGGGCTCTATGGGCTGGCGTCTTGCCAAAGCTAAGCCTAAATAGGTTATTCCTTGTTTAGTATCACAAAAAAGTTTCTCTACATTATTGCTCTATGCCGCCACCGTAAGCCATTTTCTTTGGGTGGTAGGGTAACTCCTACCAGCAGTATTATGGGGGGCACTTTCCTATGGCTTCCTGGCCATTGGTACCATTTGTATCCAGGAACCAAGTGGTTGGGTTCAATGAAAGAGCTGATTTCCCCTCGGTTCTCATCCTTCCTGGTTGGGTGATGATGATGATGTGGAAAGGAACTGCAAAACTGCCACCACTCACATGATTTCCTGGCTACAAGTGGATATTAAGTAGAACATAGGAAGCTGCCTTATACTGAGCCAGACCATTGGTCCACCCAATACAGTTTTGTCAATGCTGACCAGTAGTGGCTCTACAGAAGAAGAAGAAGAAGAGGAAGAAGAAGAAGAAGAAGAAGAAGAAGAAGAAGAAGAAGAAGAAGAAGAAGAAGAAGAGTTTGGATTTGATATCCCGCTTTATCACTACCCGAAGGAGTCTCAAAGTGGCTAACATTCTCCTTTCCCTTCCTCCCCCACAACAAACACTCTGTGAGGTGAGTGGGGCTGAGAGACTTCAAAGAAGTGTGACTAGCCCAAGGTCACCCAGCAGTTGCATGTGGAGGAGCGGAGACGCGAACCCGGTTCACCAGATTACGAGTCTACTGCTCTTAACCACTACACCATACAGCATTTCGGCCCTATCTACAGATGACAGGGATTGAACCAGGGATCTTATGCATGGAAGGCAGAAGCACTACTACTGAGCTAATGCCGTCCTCCAGCAGAGAAGACCTTGGAAGGCAGCTCCCCTGTCTCTGCTGATAGCATATGAATCACCATTGAGTCCTACTAATTTGGACTTATTTCCACATGAGTATGCATGGGGGTGGGAGTGGTGCTTCAGTTTCTAGTGGGTTGAGCAGCCGAGCTCTTATACTTTTACAGAATATATTTATTTAAAACCTTTATATCCTGTCCTTTCTTATAGAAAACACCTTAATAAACAAATTATTATAAAAACCTGAAAAAGCATTCCTTGTTCAGAAGACAGAATTTCATCTGGTGCAGGCTGTTATGTAGGGGTGAGAAAAAGCATCACTTGCTGAAATTATACCTGTTTTCTTGTCTTTGTTTCTCAGCACCTTAGTGCCTAAGGGCCAAGTGGGCTATCAGCTGACTCACTGTAATGAATATGCTAAATTTTAAAAAAAATGTAAATAGCAACCACTGTAGGAGGAGTAACATCTGAATTATAGGAGGTGGGGAGAGGGTTAATCTTTTGCTCTCTTCAGTGCAGTCCTGGTGACCCCCCCTCCCCAAAGCTGCTATTTGCATTGAACAGGATCCTCTTATTGGTGCCTCAGTGTAGTACCCCAAGGGCCATTGAGTCCAACCTTCTGTGATCCAGGAATCACAGAAGTCATGTCATGCTGCTCCCATGGCCCCCATTTGTGTGCCCCTTCTTCTCTTTTCAGTTCCCACCAACCATGGGTGAAAGCTGCCAACATTAACCCAGCCATAGGGGTAGGGGTGGAAGGGTTAAACAATCCCCTCTCACCCTCATGGTCTGAATGCTGCTCCCCCCCAACTGCTACTTACATTTCTAAAACGTGCACATCAGGCAGTTAATGTCATGTCTACTTTGGCTCTAATTTTGTGCAGTGACACAATAAGTAATATTTTAGACAAAAGTGAAAAAAAGAATATTGGAAAGAATCAAATTCGGAATAGCTTTCAACTGTTTAGCGAATGCTTTCTAAACATGTTTCAATGAGCTAGCTCATTGTGCAAGATGTAGCTTGTTTGGAAATGATATAAAGATCTGTATACTGAAATATATTCAGATCAGCTCCAAGGGTCACAGAAGCTGATAAATTAACAAGCTATATGAATGATGTCATACTTCTCTTAGTTGCATCTCTTTATACTTACATATTTCAACAATTTTTCTTCTTCCAGATTATGAGATCCTAACATGTATTCCTCCCTGCTCTCCCAGCTTTCTTGGTTCTGCAGAAAGCTCACGTTTGCTATCATCTCTCAGATCAATAGGGGTGGTCTCAAAATGAGATATACATTTTGGTTCAAGTTTTGAATAATGAAGGTGTCTATGTCTGACAGATATGCATAAAATATTCAAGCATCAGCAATTTTTAATAGAAAAAATATATAATGGACACATTCTTGTTAAGGCACATGATTCCAGTGAGATATTATAGATAGATAGACAGGATAGATAGACAGGCAGACAGATTGTATATGTATATATACACATACACACCAGAGTCCATAAATATACTGCATGATGGTGGATCCAATGGAAAACTGGATCTAGGCTAGAAATTTGTTCCACAGACACAACTGTATATTTTTGTGCATGATTTGATCTTGATCATTTTATTGTCATATGTATAATCCTCAAAGCATCAGCATTCTACTTTATGAAATATGGTTCTAGACATCATGGTTGTGGGTGGGGTGTGAAATGTAGGAAAGCTAGAAAATAAAAAAATATGTCTGCACTGGGTCTAGCCTTTGGTACCGAGAGAGCGAAGTCTTTTCTTATTCATAGACTAGAAAAATGCCTAGGTCTATTCCATTAAGACTCTGCTTTCTTCTCAGTTGGAGGGTCCACATTTTCCTTTAGCTATACATTAAACGTTGTTCTCTAGAATTTCCGTGATCTTCTGATCTCACTTGCTGCCCATGACACTGCACAGACCCCAAGGGCAGCTGCTGCCATGGGGCGGAGCAACCCTCACAACAGGTGTCGCTAAAGCTTACCTGGATGATGGTGGGGAAATGCATGGTGAGGTCGGGACTCTTTGGATGCACTGGCAGAGCCAATCTGGTGCTCCTGCTGCTGTGCCCATGCAGGCCTGATCTTTGCTGCCATGCCATGCCACATCCCTATCTAGGTGCCAGTGTTGGAAGACCAACTCCACCCATCCCACCACGCAGGTAGCTACTGAAAGACACAGAGAAATGTTTACCCAGTGTACAGTACCCTGTAGAACCAGAGCCTATGTTAAAGACTTTGATCTATGAGTGAGCAGACTCTGCATTTTGGATTAGGTTCCCAGTGTTCGAAACCCACAGCATCCACATATTATGCCAGCCTTTGCCTCTTTGCTTCCCCTTGCTGAATGCCTGCACTGCTCTTCAAAGCCTTATGCATTATTTCTTTTCCATCATGGTTCTCATACCAGAATTAAGACAGCCTTGCAGACTTCTTGGTGCCAAAGCAAGAGCTTTACAGATCCCCTGTATTCCAAAGGTTTTAGAGAAGAAGCTTAGACTTTGTAAACCCAATATTGTCTCAGTACTTGTCCGAGGAATGAATGCACAGTTCATAAGAACATAGAAAGTTGCCTTACACCAGGTCCATCTAGCTCAGTATTGTCTTCCATGGAGGTAGGGTTTCCCCAGCCTTATCTGAACCTGCTAGAGATCAGAAATGGGATCCCTGCAGATGAAGCATATGCTCTTCCATTGATCTATGGCCTTTCCCAGCCATTGCCAGTTGTGTCCCTCACATTCCTTGGTGTCTAAAAGTGGGGAAGGGGTTTAAGTTCCTTCAGCTCACCTGTGTCACGTACCATGGCTAACTCATCCTGAGTTAGGGAAGCATCACGTGGTACCCCAAGTTCACTGTTGCCGAGCTCTGCGGACTTATTCTCATCTTAGGGTTGTAGTAAAGGAGGTGTCCTCTCTTGCCCTCCAGAGAGATGGCTACCAACTCAGAGTTGGGCTCTGTCCTAATCAAGTCAAAAAGAAGGAGGAAGGTGGTTGGTATGGCACCTGCCTTGTGTGCAGGACACTGCCAACTTCAGTCCCTGACATTTCCAGGCAGAGCTGGGAAAGGGTTCTTCTGGAGACCCCGGAGAGCTGCTACCAATCAGTGTAGACAATACTGAGCTCATTGGCCCAATGGTCCAACTTGGTATAAGGCAGCTTCCTCTGAAACTTTCCCAAATATACAACCAAGTGAGCATCCCATCGGTGTGGAAACCAATAACCTAAAATAGACAGCGGCTTCTACAAAAAAGAAAGACAAAAAAGAAAAAAGAAAGAAAGAAAAAGAAAAGGGGAAAAAAAAGTCCCATGTCATAATGTATAGTTACCTTTCTTCAGATGATTTTAAAGATAATTGAATATGACCAGTATATGAGCATGTGGGCAAGTCTAAGCCTAAGGAACAGGTCTTTACAGAGAGTGTGTTTGGACAAGAGTGAACAACTCCCAGGGGATGTAAAAAGCCCCTTCTCTCGTTGTTATCTGTTTATAAATTATGAGTAGGCTTCAGCTTCCAAGCATAGAAATCCCCCTTTTGCTCGCAGGTGGACTGCGGCAAACACTACTGATGGCAATTGCATTCCTGTACTTGAGGAAACCTGAATGCCTCTGCTGTTCAGGTTCTGCTCCTTCAGCCCCTTCTCTCCCCCCTCCCCCACCACCACTGCCACCCCTAAGTGAATGTGAATACCTAAGAGCTGCCAAAGCCTTCACATTGTAATGGGGTTGGCAAGTTGCTCTTGCCATACTTAGCGTGATCCCACAGTGTGGCATGTCTTCAGGATTTTGGAGATTTGGGATGTGAAATTCATTTTCATTGCTTTAATTCACTAATCTGAGACTAAAAGGGTATATTGGACATGCTGTGCTGAAAGCAATTGTGCATTTGTCCCCCAGGAGAATTCAGCTGCATGTGAAACTGAGCCCTGGCCAGGAAAGTTTGGATACAAGGAAATAGAAAAAGGCGATTTCCCTCCTTGCTCTTCTTCCAGACTGAAGGATTAATATCAATCTGTTTTATACAGCCAACCAATGAGCACCATACATAATGCTATTTTGCAGTCCAAACGGCCTGGGAAGACAGAGATGAAGAGCCCTTCCCTGGCTGGACTCTTGAAAGTTTATGAAGCTGATTCGGGAGCCTCTGTGTGGGCTGAACATTGTGAGAGAGAAATAAGAACATAAAGACAGTGTGTGGTGTAGTGGTTAGAGTGTTGGACTAGCACCTGGGTGACCAGGGTTCAAATCCTCATTTGGGTCATGAAGCTCACTGGGTGACCTTGGGCCTGTCACTCACTCTCAGCCTAACCTACCTCACAGGGTTGCTGTGAGATTAAATGAAGAGAGTGGAGAACAATGTACACCAAGTAGAGCTCTTGGAGGAAAGGTGGGATATAGATGTAATAAAGATAGATAGATAGACAGACAGACAGATAGATATAGCAAAGTTATGCTGTCCCATTCCTTGAATGCATAGTGTTTTCAAAAGGGTTTCATTGCCCCCCTCCAAAGGTTAATTAATGTTTCAACTCAGGCTTAAATAGGGACGGGTGACTGTCAATTTCAGCTTTTCTTACCCCACCTCAGTCAGTCTCAAGTTCAATTTTCCACATCTCCACATCAGTTTGCAATTTTTCATTTTGGGGAAAATGTCCTCATGAAAATTCACCAGCATTTTCGTTTGAATTTCTGCCAATATTTGTGTGCAATTTTGCCCACTACACATACTTTGCAAAGCAATTCCCCCTAATGTAACATGTTTGACAGGTCATTTCCACAGAGGCATACATTTCTATGAACATTTGATACCCCAGTACATACATTTTTGTACACATTCGTTGGCAGGAGAAGAGAATTGCAACATTTGGAGAAGTGCAAATTTTGAAGGATGGCTGCATTTTGGTTCATGCACTGCATTAGAAAGTGCAAATTCAGTAAGTTCATCGTTAAATACAAAAGGAATTGAATTTACCTCCATCCCTAGACTTAAGCCTAGGATCCAAATGGGGCCACATGTAGCAGCTGAGTGCACAGCCGACATCTCACAAGAGACTTCTGCTCAGCAGCTTTCCAAAGAAAACCTTGGGAGAAGTGGGTGGGTGGAGGAATAGTCTCTGTACAGTGGGTTGTATTAAAAATGTTTATACATATCACAACCTTGGAGGACTTGGAAGAACTCTTTGGTCGTTGTGTGAGCTTCCAGACAGAGAACTCTAAGGTCACATCCAGGATCCTTAACAAACAACTGCTCCCAGGATTCTTTGATGGAAGCCATGTGCTCTAAATGTATGGCGTGGAATGTCTTGAGTGCATGGAGGAAAGCTATCTCAGGTGCCCCTCTGGATCTTTATCAAAGTTAATGTGGAAGGAGTTTGGGCAGTTAAAGATCTGAGAGAACATAAGTTTCAGAAATGATTCACACTTTACCTGGCAGAGTGTTTGCACTCACTGGGATCTACAGCAGTGAACACAGCAAAGTGGAAAAGAGTTGTCTTGGTATAGAGTTGTCTTGGTAGTTCCGTGGTCAGGTGACCAAGGAGAGGACTTTTTCTGTGGCAGACCCAAAGTTGTGGACCTCCCTGCTCACAGAGGTGCCCCTGGGGCCTTCATTGTACACCTTTTGTTGTATGCTGAAGACACATCTCTTTACCCTGGCTGTTGACACTTGAGATATATATTTTAGGACCCACTCATGATTTTAAGTTGTTTTAAACTGTTTTTTTAGCACTGTGTTTAAAGTTGCTGTAAACCAGGCATAGGCAAGCTCTGGCCCTCCAGATGTTTGGGACTACAATTCCCATCACCCCTAGCTAACAGGACCAGTGGTCAGGGATGATGGGAATTGTAGTCCCAAACATCTGGAGGGCCGGAGTTTGCTTATGCCTGCTGTAAACTGCCATGGACCTTGTGGTGAAGTGGGAGGTTATAATAAAAATCATCATCATCACAATCCAAGGTCCAATCAACTGTGGAATGGTAGTAAATGGCCATTGCATGCCTTTTGTTTTTATAAGCAAACACATCTCCTTCACAGTTTATAGTGTGTTTTCCATGGCAAACAGCAGTTTGTGTGTATATGATGCATGTGCTTGAAACATACATTTGAGGTTGTACCTATTTGTACTTCTTCACCTGGTTTTTGTTCAGTCTCCCATCTAGTCGCCTAGTTTAACTCACGTTCATTTATTCAATTTATGGTAGTCTTTACTGGATGCAGAGACAGTACATTCATTCCACACACACCCTCTCAATTTAAATCCTCTTACAGTCTGTAGGACTATTTGAAATTCCAAGCTTTCAGTGGATGATGGAAGCAAGACTTTTGTCAAAAGTGGGCACTGAATTCATAACTCTAATGGTCAGCTAGCGAAACATTTGTATATGTTTGCTCGTGGCATTCTTTGAACTTGACAATTCTCTAATCAACAAACTAGTGAGGGAGAATGCGTTTTTTAAGACTCGTGCAATCAACTCCTATAGGAAGCTGAACTTAAAAGCATCAGCTAAAATTGTGCAGCTGAATTTGCTAACTCCCTTTGCAGTCAATCATTTAGGACTCATTCACAGAACTGTGGTATTGTTTGACTCTCTGGTCAGCACCCATATTATTTTTTCAACACTCCAGTTCTAAACTGTTAGGATTTGCTTTCACTTAAAGGGTCTTGGATCAGGGTGTTAGCCACTTTGCATTAACTAAAATGTCACAGAAATAATTTCTAGCATACACTTACTGGGAGAACTAATTAATTAATTTCATATAATGATTAGTGGATAGAGTACAATGTGCTTGGTCAGCCTTTTTTGAACTAGTAAAATGTACATAAATCAGCATGCACTGGTAGTATATTTGGAGACGAAGGTTAAGTGCTCTATAATTAACCTGACTAATTTCAAATTAACCTGCTTAATTTCAAATGAAAGGTTTAGGTTAGCTTGTAAACATGTTATTATTGCCAGTAGCTTTAAACATAATATGAATCTAAAGAGAACTTTATGGGCAAGAGAAATTATGTTTTGTACAATCTCTGTTTTTGATTACTGGTCTGAATGCAGTAGTGAAACAACTACATGTAATTAGAAATGAAACAACCCAAAGCACAGGCACATATTATTTGACATTTGCTTAGAGATATTGTCTGTCTGTGTGTGTGTGTGTGTGTGTGTGCGCGCGCGCGCGTGCACACACACACACACACCATTACGCACTTAAAATTGGCATTTGTTTAAACATATTAGAAAAGTAGTTTTGCTTAAGAAGCTAAAATATATTTTATATAATTTTCCTCTGGTTTTAAAATGCCATTTGAAGGAAAAAGAATTCTGGACTTCATATTTTTAGAAATCTCCATATTTATATATTTATTAAAGTTCCCACTGGTCATGTTTGGAGGCAAGAAGATATTAAGAAGATACATAATAAAGTACAACCGTATACATAATCTTGAGATACCATGTTGAGGATTATAGGGCTGATTTAGAATAGTAAATAAAGACTCCTATTCAAAAAATGACGCACTCTCTGATAGGGACTATTACATGCATATATCAGGGTGTTATTCTTTAAAAACAAAAAAACTAAAAAATAACACCCTAATGCATTTACCCTTGGCAGTAGCAGTGGTGAGTGGAACCCTATATTACCAAGCTGTGTGTTTAGGATTTTAGTGTAAATGAAACTTTCCTTAGCACATCTGGAGATCGGAAGCTACTTTGAGTGAAAACTAAACCCAAAAGACAATTCAAAATAAATGTCAATAATATTTAAGCCAGCACGTCTAATTAAATAATTTAAATATATATTTGGAAAATGAAACAACAGCTAGATTGCTTCCATTGCCTGTCTTTGGCAAGCAGAAAAAGAAATGAAAACGGTTCCCCTCCTGAACATTCATGAAAAAAAATCCTCCTCTCCTCTTGTCACAGAAAAAAAGCCAAAAGAGAAAACATCTGCACCAGTTTGTGACAAGAACTCCAAAAGTGTAGGCAAATGAGGAAGTAGTTGGCTAAAATACTGTTCCATAATTATTGGAGTGAATTCAACTCAAAATGGCACTCTTGCCTACTTTATTCTGAATAAGAAATTCTGAAATGACCTCAAAGGGCAAGAGAATTGTTAACCTGCACCTTTCCCGCTTTCCTTTTCTCTAATTATTGAGGAAATATCTTAGTGGGTGCCAATATATTTACCTTGGCATTTCTGGAGTTTCCCCCATAAACAGGAGGTGTATACGCGCCCACACACAAATGCCAGATATATATTCAGATCAAGCAAACATCCCATAAAATATGTACTCTGCAATGCAAAAATGATTTCAAAGATCTGAAGACAACCTTGATGACAGTCTGTATTACTGTTAAGTTCACCAAGGCACATCTGCAGAACAGACGAGAGACATATCTGTAAATCTTCTCTTGCAAGCGAAAGGTAAACGGTTTTCATTTGCCCGAAATAACGTGCGAAAATGTATCAGCAGGCTTTTTTTTTAAAAAAAGGTACAGCAATGGATTTTACAGACATGCTATGTTTATTTACTTATCGTAGATCTAATAGTATTTACTTTCCCCCATTTACCTTGCATAAGCTGATATCTGGAATCATAGAAAATTGATCACTAGGTTTTTGAGGCATCACTCTGATGATATAAACTTGGAAACAAAATGGTGTTGAGTCTAGCAGATGTAATGCTACTTGACTATTTTACAGTAGTTACCATCCATTAAAAATGATGCATGTTCTTTTAAATGACTTCCTTATCTACCCCCCTCATCTTTATAGTTAGGATTTAGAAGAATCATGGTGCTTAATGGTGTATTGGAGGCCTATAAGGGCTTGTTTTTTAAAAAAATAAAATAAAATAAAGCAATACTCTGTCGCTAGTGCATTGTCCACCACAATAAGATCATGACTTCTCTAGCAAAACAGACAAGCAGAGTGGTATAAAAATTAAACAAGCTATGTTTAGGACTCTACATCCCACCAATATTTTACTGTGGTTCCAAATGAGACTGGAATTCTCAAGATGATCAGTTATGGTGTAAATCCATTCCAGAGCATGGTTGATTTACAGCTTTAGCACCATTCTCTACTCTTCACTGTGGGTAAAGTAAATATCTATCTATCTATCTATCTATCTATCTATCTATCTATCTATCTATCATCTATCTATCTATATCTATCATCTATCTATCTATCTATCTATCTATCTATCTGTCATCTATCAATTGATTGATTGATTGATTGATCTACCTACCTACCTATCATCTATCTATCTATGGCCTTAGAATGGTGGTCTAAATAAAGGGCATTTGCTTTCATCCAAGGAAACTCAGGCCCCTGTATTGCCCAGAAATACTAATACGGGTCAACTATCATTAGTATATTTAAGAGGTTAACTGTGTATATTTAAGAGGCTTGGTGTGCAGTGAGTTATGAGCTATGACAGCCAAAGGAGTGATCCTTTTTGGTGACCCTGTTGTTCATTTTCAGATCCATCCATTCTGTTTTATTGCCACTCACATATTTTGTTGGAACACACATTTTCTCCTGGTGGCATCATTTTGATAAACAAGGTAGAAGTACAGCATGCTGTTTCTGATTTTATTTCATTAAGGTGGCTAAATTAATAATAGGAAACTGTAAGCTGTGGTTGCAAATTACCTTAACAGTGGCTCTAAAATATCAACCCAAAAGATCTGGCAGAACAGTAAACAGAGAAGTAAGATGTTGGGATTATTTTAAGACAGATGCCTTTTTAAACTGTATTAAGAACACCCATCACAGATCCCAATTCCAGGCAGTTCCTCACACAGGAGGCATTTTATCTTCGCAACATCTGGACCTGTCAAAGAGGTGCAGTTGTAGACCTTACCAGATGCAGACACCCCATACATTAAAAAACCTCTCGCTAACAAATCATACCATAAAGGAAAAGCAGAACAACAGAAATGTTATATGTCTATGAAGAAAACTACTCTAGCACTAAGAAGAGTGTGTGTTTGTGTGTAGGGTACTGGGAAAAGAATTGCACAAGAAATTTCTGGGCATTTTTTATTTTAAATCCCTGAGATCTTCAGTAAGTTTTTTCACCATGCTGCTGTCCAGATTTTCCCATAGATGATGCTTATTTTTTGAAACAGGCAGCCTTATTTTTTGAAATGTCCAAAATACACATGGTTGACATATCAGGATAAATTTGTATACTTCCTCAAAAGGCTCAATGATTTTATTCTCTATGGCTTGTTTGGTGTGCTTTGCTATCTCTTCAGTATGGGGCTAGGGAAAGGAGTGGGAATAAATTCATTCAATTCGTTTAATGCAAACCTACCTAATTCATACTTTCCAAACCAATAGGCAAAACCAAACACGGTCATCCTTCAAAATTCACACTTCTTTCAATTGTTGATGCAATTCTCCAACCAAAGAAAATGCATGCACACAAACACACAAACTGTGAGAATTAGGGAAAAGTGCCCCCAAATGCTAATATTAGTGAAAATAAACTGGAAAATGCATTCTATTAGGGGGAAAATGTGTACCCAGATGCATATATTAGGTGAAATGCACACAAATGTGTATATTAATTTTCATGTAGACATTTCAATCCAAACTAATATGAAAAGGGGGAATACTGAATTTAAGATTGGGGAAATGAGAAATTGAGAGAAACTGAAATTGAGAGGTTCATCCATTTTACACTTCAGAGATGGACGTGGAAACAGAGAAATAATTACGATTTGATAGACATTTCACATTATTTTCAGACATTCAGCTGTTTAGTCTCATCTATCAGGACTTTTAAACATTATAATATGTATTGCACTGCTGAATTTGAGGTTTGGGCAGTTAACAGATTGAGAACATATTAGGCATAATTTTGCTTTCTTTGTCAGTTGAATAAACTATGAATAGTTCAACAGTGCCAATGTGTAGAAGTGTATATGAACGGACAGCTACTAATACCATCCAACTCGTTAATACTTGTTATTATTTCATCTTTTCAGCTCCTTTTTCCTTACTCCAAATAAGTGCAAGGCATATTCATAGTGGTGCAATTTTGGTATGGATTGACATCGATGATCACCTCTTGCCCCATATTCACCAGGGTATTTCCCCGAACTCATACTGGAGAGCAAAGTACTATTTTCCTGATAAAGAGGACTGAAAAGAAATTATTCCTAAAGAGACACCATCCAGAACTTTTGGCCGGTACACCTGAAAGAATGAAACAATCCCTGTCAAGTTTTCCCTGCATGCAGGGACACATTTCCTGCAGTACGTTTACATGTGAAACAGTTGCTTGATTCTTGCAAAGATCCTGTTAGCACGATCCCAGACAAAGGAGAACCGCGAGGCAGCTTTTGTAAGTATTCACCTCAAACACTCATCTGCCAACAAGTAGTTTTGCAGTCCAGCGCACACAGCCTCACCCCACCCCACCCCAGACACCCCCACTCTCTCTCCTTAAACCTGACTTAAAATTAATTTCTTATAAACTATGTGCCACTCCATGGCACTTAAGCAACTGTGAGAGGGTCCGCCATGCTGAGATGACCAGGAAGATGGTGCTTGCTGTATGGCTGGCAGAGGGATTAGCTATGGGTCAAGCATCTCACCATCTGGATTTTCCATGAGCCAAACTGAATTTCTGACACCTCTCTTTAGACCAAATCAGAGGCATAGTGATGCACAAATTATTCTTCCAGGAGGTTTGTCTTTTTTCTTCTTCTCCTTTTCAAGTTTGCCCTAGTATACACGAGGAACCGCACTGCTTCCACCACCCTGTGGCAATTCTATGCCATGACATACGTTCCATTTCACATGGCCTACCCCTTGAAAGACTCAGGCTTTGGGTTTGTTTGTTTTTTTACAAGTGCTTTGTAGTGACTTCCAAGACAAGACAACATAAATTCTCATCCATTCCTTGCAGGTAACATGCAGACACAAAGTGACTGAATACAGGCAGATCTGACACTGGACAGGGCGGGGCGAAGGGAATCCTTTCAAATATTTTGAATAGCTTGGACGCATTAAATATATTTGAGAGTTGCTTTTGTGTGGGTATATACAATTTCTTTTAAAACACTCCAGATAAACCAGATGTTGAGCTCAATTAAGTTGCTCCGAAGGGTGACTTCTTTGAAAACAACCCTAGAAATGCGAGATGGATTTATTTTACACCGTATGCCATTCGAGTGGTACTTTGGAAAACGAGGGGGGGGGAATCAACCCCCCAACTTGTTTTGAGCCCCCCAAAGCCAAGCATAAAATTATTGACATTTTCTCACTGCGAGCACATTTTACAACTACTCCACTTGTTATACGTAGCAGATGGTGTTCAAACAAATCAAGAAGAAGTGAGGGGGTGGGTGGGTTTGAAACCAGCAAAGAAACTCATATATTTCTTCAGATGATAAGATGAACTGCAGATGGTGAAGCGCAGTAAAGAAGCATGCGATATAAGAAGCCACAGCTTAAAGAAGTGTCCACTTGTTTTCAAGATTGGACAACTCCAGTAGCTGCCTGTCGCTACATGATTGATGAAGGTTATTTTCAATATGTTATGATACCAGGGAAACCGCAATTAAAGCCAAGCAAACTTCCAATCACTTGCTTGCACTAATTGGGAATTATTGAAAATGCTCACTAAAGCCTGCCACCTATCTGTTGTCCATCTTGCGCGTTAAACTTTTCCAGGAGGAACAGAGATATTTTTGGGCGGCATCAATCTTTCCAAGACGAGACCAATGTGCTGTCATGCTTTCTCATTTGACCCACATGGCTCTTAGCAGTGCTGGTTAAGAGCACTGTTTTATCTGACACCTGCAGTCAAATTAATCCCAAGTTAAGCTTGACGAAGTCGCTAAAAGAAAAAGAAAACTATCTACAGTTCCCTGCTGAAAAGCTTCAAGTCAGAGACAAAGCAGCTCGGTTGATAAGTGCTAAGCAACAACAACAAAAAAACCATTACGGCGCATTTAAAAATGAAATTCAAGAATATACTTGATAACCTATAATTAGCATGGTTTATTTGGAGAAAGTTGCACCCTGATGTGTCAAGTATTCTGCTGGGTTTTTTTTTAACCACCCCACAACCAACCAAGAACCAGATTTTTAGAACAGGTTGTAACTTGGCTGTAAATATTTACTCCGTACTGACGCTTAGTATACAAGGTTACAGCCTGGAAGCGAATATTTCTTTCAATTATATGGACTTTCCCATTAGTAACTTATTCAGACAGCCTGACTCCTCCCCTCACAACAGCTGATCTTATCTATAAACATCGATAGCATCGAAAATGGAAGAGCTTAGAGATTGCACAGTTGGAATAACGAGCCCCATCAAAAGATGCACTGAGCTAGCAATTAATTGAGGATTAGTGGGAACATCGCTTGCCCCAGTTGTAGGATGTGATCCTCAGTGATGCTGGTGCTGGGCCATGTGCCCAGGTGAGCGATATCTAAGAGGAACAGTTTAAGCTATGTTTAAAAGAGACAACAATGTAATTATTACCATTACATTTTCTCATACCTACTGCTACTTGCAGTGTTGCAACCATGCATATTGGTGTTACTCCTACTCCTCATATTAAAGTGTCAGGTTGCCATTAGAGCAGCATCAAAACAGATGAATGACTATTTAAAAAATAATTATGTTGCTATTGTTACAATCTCCCCACATCTCCAAGCAGTGAGAAGTTCTATGTTTCCTTTGGAAGGTGGTCACTAGACGTTTATCTGGTGTTTAGGAATATTTCAGTTTATTCTCTCTCTCTCTCTCTCTCTCTCTCTCTCTCTCTCTCTCTCTCTCTCTCTCTCTTTCGGACGCCCTCAATCTGCCCTGTGGCCCTAATTAGTGGCCCCCAGAACAGGCTGATTCCCTCTGTGCCACCCTAGGAGCTACCCACTCCACTCCAAATCCCCAAATTTGGGAGGAGAAGCTAAAGGTAGTTTTAAAGGTGGATTTTTTTGGGTTGTTTTTTGTTTTTAAAAAGGTTGAGGGTACATGGCACCATGCAGGATTGGAAGCTTAACAAACCGGTAGCTCCAATCCTGCATATTGATGGCTGCAGCAGCTTCTCTTGCCTGTAGGACATTCACTTTCAAGGCAGCACCTGTACCCCACAAGATTTATGCATCCCCTCAACAGCGTTCAGGTAGGTCTCTGCCATTGTTTGTCTGCCACTCACCTCTCCTTCTTGTCTGATGCCTTGCCCCCCACCTTCCAACAGCCGCAGATCATTCTGTGCCAACCCAACCAATAGCGATCTATGGCGGTGCATACCCAGCTTGACTGAGGTCTTCTGAATATGCCTGGTTTGACTTAGGCTTGGGGTGAATCTGATGCGCGGCCCAAATATCTGTCTCTGCCTGCCTGCCTGTCTGTCTGTCTGTCTCTGTCTCTGTCTCTCTCTGTCTGTCTCTCTCATCTATCTATCTATTAAACACTCAAAGCTGCTGTGCTACATTAAATCTCCAGAGAGAGAGAGAGAGAGACAGTGGCAGCCCCATGTAATTTAATGATGTGATTAATATTTCAATATGCAGATACAGTGCATTTTAAGATAATATGTTGGGATTGCTTTTTTATATATATGTAAGCACTTTGCAACCTGATGTACAGGTAATCCTGAGAAATAACTATATATAGTATGAATCCCGCACCCTTCTCTCTCTCTCTCTGCCCCTCTGTCTCTGTGTGTGAATGCCTTCCCATCACCCCTGGATGACACCCCCACTGTAGCGAAATAAGAAAGCAAACACAGATCCTTGTCCTGCAGAGGTCACAGTCTAATGCAGGGGTGGCTAACCGGCGGCCCTTGGGTTGCTGGACTCCAGCTTCCACCAGCCCTGTCCAGTATGGCCAATGGTCACAAATGATGGGAACTGTATTCCTTCAGTATCCAAAGGGTCAAATGGTTCAGTTTTATATGGAACTATCCTGAGGTTCATAAGCTCTAAAGGTGGAGTCCATGCATAACCTGAGTACCATTCCCCGCCCTTCCCATTGTCACAGAAACATTTTTGTGCTGGTGGCCTCTCTTGCTCTTGCTGTGGTACAGCTTTGCCACCATAATAAGGGGGTGGGTGAACACAGCACAACCACCACCCAAGTGAAATGGTATGTTGAATTTGTCTGCCAAGTATTTTAATGACAAAAATGGATACTGGTTTGTTGTTGTTGTTTTCCGACATGTAGTGAGCTGCAATAAGAGATTCGGGACATGTGCCTAGTGGCCACCTTACCATGAAACAGGTCTTGCTGGAGTGTCGAGAGCATACTAAAGTGTGAAGTGGCAGGTCTTTGCGCTCTGAACTTAGTCTTAACTGTGGATGGCAATGTTGATCTGCAAACTTCATTTTGATCCACGGCAGTCTTCTTTCTAAGACTGAATTATTAGGGACAATACCCCTCCCCACCCTCTCACTATATATAAGAGTCTGGTGACTTCTGTTTCAGTGTATCTGAAGAAGTGTGCATGCACACAAAAGCTCATAACAAGAACAAACTTAGTTGGTCTCTAAGGTGCTACTGGAAGGAATTTTTTTATTTTGTTTCGACTACGGCAGACCAACACGGCTACCTACCTGTTATTAGGGACAAGTCACTGATGGAAGAATTCTCCTGCATTTGTAACACAAGTGGGGCAATATGGCCTAGTTGTCATGTAAACTTCAGCCCAACTTTATCATGCTTTTAAGCAGATTCTTAAGCCAGAGATTGCAACCACTTGCTATATTTTTTAGTATTGTCTTCAGTATATATATATATTGGCAACTGATACAAACATGTTTCTGACATGAACTCTTGAAGTCTACTTTCAGACTCTGGTAGTGATCTTACACAGTACCCCTCTGGTGAATTCCATATGCAACTGTGAGTGTACATACCCTCCAACATTCCTCAGATGAAAATCGGGACATTTTCATCTGAGGAATGCAAGCTGCTGTTGGATGAGGAAAAAGTAGGGAGTGGGGGTGGGAATTTGTGCAGTGCATACTCTGTACATGCTCAGAAGTCCTGCTGCAACCTCTTCATTACCACACACGTTACCGGGTGGGACCCTAGCGCTGGGCACCATCCCACCTTCCCTTTCTGTCCATCGTCTCCTTTATCCTCCTAGCTGTTCAAGACTCACCCACTGCCACTGCCCACTCCAATCTGCACTGTGGCCCTTTTAAGCCCATGCTGTCTGTCTGTCTCTGCTCCCGGCTCCCGGCAGCGCCATCATGAATGACATCATCAGCTGCGCCATGAAGCTCAGAGCAAGCCATGTTGAGAGGGGCAAAGGGGTAGGAGCTGTGTGGATCAGATCTGAAGCACCTACTTTGGACAGTCCAGTCTGTTGTCTCTCTCACTTACTGCTTGGGCAGTGCTGTGAAGGAAGAACAAACATTGAAACTGGGACGCCCCGATTTCAAGTCAGAAGCTGTGATGGCTTTACCAATTCCAGCAAAATGGGGGCAGTTGAAGGTGTATCCACCCTGGAAATTTACTGTTGTGCCAGAGAGTGTCAGCTTTTGGGTTCCCACACTATCAGCTTGCCTGAATATATTAGCCTGCCAGGTCTAATAAGTTAGGACAGAATTTATTTGCAGGTCCTTTCTATGCTAATAGAATGCAAAAGAGCATGCCTTAGCAGGCCTGGGACTTGCTAAAGCCCAATTCTCTTTGCTTCCTATCAAGACAATACTGTGTCACTGGTCAGTTGAGAGCCCTGAGTTTTTGTGTTGTTTTCCAGTTATTACCAAAGCACACATACCTAGAGCCACTTTCATTTTTAAAGTATACATACTTTATATAAATTCACCAAATGAATACAAATACGTATTACCTTATATCAATCAAAAGTGCTTCTGATAAAAAAACTTCCTTTGTGTCCATCTCCTCGCTAGGATTGGATAAAGGTAAAGGTAAAGGGACCCCTGACCGTTAGGTCCAGTCATGACCAACTCTGGGGTTGCGGCTCTCATCTCGCATTACTGGCCGAGAGAGCCGGCGTACAGCTTCCAGGTCATGTAGCCAGCATGACTAAGCCGCTTCTGGCGAACCAGAGCAGCGCACGGAAACGCCGTTTACCTTCCCGCCAGAGCGGTTCCTATTCAATGATGGCCCTCCAAATTTTGCTGAAATGCAACTCTCATCAACCCCAGCTAGCATGGACAACAGTCAGGGATGATGGGAATTGCAGTTCAGCAACATCTAGAGGGTCACAGTAGGGCCACCCCTACTGTAAGTAGCTGAAGCATGCAACAGAAAATTTGTAGAACTTAATTTCCTTATCTACACTTTGAGGTAGAGATGTGAATCAGATAGGTTTGCTCCAAAGTGAGCAGCAAATTAAAATCTCTACCCATCTAGTGATGCCTGTCTGGTAAAGGTGTTCTGTGGCTATGAATAATCTGCTCTTCTTGTTCTCTTTTGGGATTCACTGTAATGCTAAGGGTCCTTGCTCCCTGTTTCTTGGGTTTCTTTTCTGACAGCTCATAAGGAATGGAAACTATGACTTATTTCCCCCTTCTCTCTTGCCAGCACTCCACTACCTAAAGCATCTACAGCAGGGGTAGGCAACCTAAGGCCCGTGGGCCAGATGTGGCCCAATCGCCTTCTCAATCCGGCCTGCGGACGGTCCGGGAATCTGCGTGTTTTTACATGAGTAGAATGTGTCCTTTTATTTAAAAGGCATTTCTGGGTTATTTGTGGGGCATAGGAATTTGTTCTCCCCCCAAAAAAAGCATAGTCCAGCCCCCCACATGGTCTGAGGGACGGTGGACCAGCCCATGGCTGAAAAAAGGTTGCTGACCCCTGATCTACAGTATATTGGTAAACATGCTAGGTTTGGGGCTACCAGCTCCAGACTGACCATAGCCTGCCCTTCAACAGAATAAAGCAATTCCTGCAGAGAGGAGAGGTCTCCCCAGCGCCAGAGCTTAATTCTAGCATTATTCAGATGGGCTTATACAGTGAACATGGCAAATAACTGTCAGGTATGTTTAGAGATACTTGTTGAGAAAGGCTTATTTGCTGAACATGGGCAAGTAAGTGTCAAATGTATTCAAAAATGCTTGTCCCAAGCCAACATGGCAACACTTGATTGGCTCTGCCTGTGGATATGCCCCTATTGCTGTCAGATTCATGCATGAGGAGAATAGGATTGATGCTAAACTATTTCAGGAGATCCAACTGCTCTTTGCTCACTGCTCTTTGCTCAAGAGATGTTCGAAAGTGATAACGTGGGCAGGTTAGGAAAACAATGTAACTTCTTCTTTGCCTTCCAAGAAAGAAAAGTATTGGGTAAAGTGTCCTTTAAACAGGCAGCTTCCTCCCAATTTCATTTCTTTGAAAAAAGTTAATATGGGACAGTCACAGTTTTACTTCAAAAGCTAAAATGGGACTGAATGTCTGCTGTTTGAAAATATAACTACATGGCGCTGACTCTATACATTATGAATTCATGTTGACTCTTGCCCATGATCTGATTCTACGTGGATCTCACTTTTAACTGGGGAAAAAGACATTACAATGGATCAAACGTAAATGATTGAGTATGCCCTTTCTTAGTTCATATCATCCAATGTAAGAGCTGCACATTTTATATGGATCTGATATATGCAAACATCTGCCAAATTCTGACTTTTACAACCCCTACCTTATAATTAATTGCAATTATTCAGACATAATAATCCATGGGAGTTTTGCCACTGAGTAGATAAACTAAGGACAGTTTGCACTCACAGCCACCCAGGGAGGTTGGTTGCAAAATCTGAGCACTGGGTGGTTGATTGGACTGGACATGACAGCTGTAGTCACTGATGTTTCAGCATGTTTTGATCTTGGGTCAAGGAAATATGAAAGGGTGTGTGGTTTAGTCATAAGTAAATCCGAGAAAGGGAAGGCTTATTTAATATAAGAAGAGACATCATGCAATCACTAACTAGCGTCTTGATTCCCACGGTAGTCCTCTCAATATATTCTGAAACAAAATTTGATTTTCTCTAATATCCAGCTATTCATTAATAGTTATCAGACTGACCCTTGGGGTCCCTTCCATGATTCTGTTCCCCAATGTCTGATATACTAATTCTATTCCAAATATCCAACTATTCTATATTATGTTCTCCCTATATTCCATTCTATTCCTAATGTCTGGCTGTTCTAAATATATAGCTATTCCCTAACAGACCAACTTCTTGGACACACACTCAGTTCCCTCTAATATCCTTCGCAACTGTACCAGTTGAGAGGTTCACACTTAAACTCTCTTAAAACTAAACCTCCAGCACACATCGTTCCTTTACAACTGTAGCCCAATAGAGCAGAACATAGCAGGTGTGTATGCCATTGTTTTAACCTTGCATAATCTCCATAGTACCGCTTCACTTTCACCTGTATCTCATCCAGCTCCACCCCCTTTGTTGTCCATTGGTTTCAATTAAGTTGCTCTTACTATTTTGTGTTGTTGTAAATCTTGTCTTGTGTAACTCTTGCACCATTCTGTGCCATCTGATCTCAATATCATGAAATAGTTCTGGAGTAGTGACAACTTTTTTTAACTTGTAGTGGTACAACTTTTACTTTCTTTTTTCGTGTATTTTTGCAGGAAGGTAAGGCATGCTTTTCTAAAACAACACTGTTCAGGAGAATAGATATCCTTGTTTTAATCTTTTTATTAAATTGTAGTTTTGCAGGGGACAGTCCTTGTTTCATAGGAGCCAAGTAGCTACTAATTTCATGGTACAAAACAATGATCGCCACCAAACTCCAATGCTTTCTTTTATAACCTCTTCATTATTTGAATCCCATTAGGTTGTGGGTACCTTGAAGTAGAATTTTTGTGACCAAGTTTATTTTTGTCAGCAAAATGCTGAAAATCATGCTATTGGCCCTCTCTGTTTCAAGATTCCTATGGCATGTTGATGTTATGCAAGAGTTCACATACAGAGCATGCAGTGTTTTCAAAGAGGGCATTTTCAGGGTTGTGACTTAAGTTAGCCATGCCCATTAATTGTAATTGGTCCATTCTGATTATGATGAACATTGGATGGAATCCTTAGAGCTTATTCTATGTCAGCTTTCACAGTGGCCAATATAATACATCCTGTGCTTTTCTTTCACAAGGCCTGTATCTTCAAGCCCTTCATGCATGTTTGTATCATGCTTCTCAGTAATACTTTGGGCACAACCAACCCTGTGCCTTTCAACGAAGTGCCATATGGTACAGATAATTCTTCTTATTGGCTATTAGGGCTGGGTATGTGAATCCCAGACCAGCGGATGGTTTTCATGACCTTTGGCTATATATTATATTCATTTGTAGCTCCTGCAAAGATTGGCAACATATTATCTGAGACAGGAAATTATTATTATTTAAATAAGATTGACACGGATGTGACATTTATTTCCCTGACTTCACATTTTGCCCTGTCGAAGGCTCTGGATATTACATGGCTACCAACAGATCCTTCAAAGGATTGCATGCTATGGTTGTGTAGCTACCTTTGGAAGAGCAGTCTTTGTGACCAAGGAAATGTCTCTTCTTCTTCTTCTTCTTCTTCTTCTTCTTCTTCTTCTTCTTCTTCTTCTTCTTCTTCTTCTGTTTCCTATTGAAATCAATGGTTTATGATCGGTTTAAGGCAAGTGTAACACACAATAATATAGGAAATCTGTGACTGAACATTGTGATTCCACCATGGCAGATCATAATGCTCGCTTTTGGTCCAAGTCAACCGTTAAGGTCCCTATAAGTTCTTTTTCAGCTTGGATTGTAATCTGGGCTGGAGAAGAAGTCCTCCCCCCCTCCCACTTGTGGTACCAAGCAGTGCCACTGTAGGTTTCTCTCTCTCCTTGGTCCCATATCCATTTTTATAGAGTATAATCTTGCAAAAGTCTTCTTGTATTACCTGATACATTAGGCATAAGCTTGCCTATGGGATTTGAAAATTAACCATACCAAGGGATTTATGGACCCCCCCTTTATCCTTTAGGGTGGCGTATTTGTTTTGCTATATGACAGAGGTCATCGGATATGATTCTACCCAAGCCTCTGCCGGGGTTCATCTTTTAGTAGAGTGGCATAGGTTCTGTACTCTTTATATTCTTTCAGGGTGTTATTCTATCTTTTTGATCTATTTTAAATTCTGTATCCTGTATGCTTTGGGACATTTTTGTAGGAAGCACTGAATAAATGAGAATAGCAATTGTAAGAATAATATTATATTTATTTATATCCCACTTTTTCCCCCTGGAAGGGACTCAAGGTTGCTCAGAGCCAAAATAGAAACAGCTGATTTGGACACCAAGACTACTGGCTGGGGAATCCATTTTTAAGGCTAAAAACTCCACAGCGTTCAAAAATAAAACACAGATTGGGTATAGAATTTTCCCCTCTATTGCACCAGTTTTATAGTTGAAGGAAGTTGTTGTTGCTGCTGCTAGTGGTTCCCCCCCCCCCAGAGGAGCATTTGGAAGTGGTAGCCTACGGCCCTACGCCTGTAATCCAAAGTGGTACAGCCCATTCTACTGCCCTCAGCCCTCGCAGCTTATTCCCATCAGAGGTGGATTTAGGGCAGTACAACTGGTTCCACTCCCTCTGAGCCTAGGGGGCGCTGCAAGATGCCACTACTATGACACAGTGAATTGAGCAGAACAGAAGGTGAGAGGTGGAGGGTGTGTATGCAGGGGCGTAGCTAGCTGCTCTGGCACCCGGCACGGCAGGGGTGGGCTGAGCCACCCACGGGGGCACCACAACGATCTGCACAAGGGGGTGCCTCGGCAATCCGACCAGGGGGGCGGTGTGGCAATCCGACCAGGGGGGGCGTTGTGGTGAGCTGCCCCTGGTGGACGCAAGCCCCACGCTGCTGTTTCGGGCAGTGCAGGGGCCCGAGCCACCGCGTCACTCCCAGGAGAGACACGTGGCTTGGGCGCCCTGTAGGCCAGGCCCTGCAGTAAGTGCCACCCCCCACAGTGTGCCATTTTGTCACCTCCCTTCAAGGATGACACCTGGGGTGGGCCACACACCCCACAACCCCCTTCCTACGCTCCTGGGTGTGTGTACAAAATTTTGGTCTTGTACAGGGTGCTGCTGAAATTTGAAATACCCAAGTCTGCCCCTGTTCTCATCTTAATTCTGCTGCATATATAGACCCACCCAGACAGAATGCAAGATGAATCAACTGAGGGGAAAGCGAAAGTGGTGGCTACAATCTTGATACAACCCCCTTTGCACAGAGCCTCGGGCTTGCTGATCAGAAGGTCGGCGGTTCAAATCCCTGTGACGGGGTGAGCTCCCGTTGCTCAGTCCCAGCTCCTGCCCACCTAGCAGTTTGAAAGCACGCAGTGCAAGTAGATAAATAGGTACCGCTCTGGTGGGAAAATAAACGGCGTTTCCGTGTGCTGCTCTGGTTCACCAGAAGCGGCTTAGTCATGTTGGCCACATGACCTGGAAGCTGTATGCCGGCTCCCTTGGCCAATAAAGCGAAATGAGCACCGCATCCCCAGAGTCATCCGCGACTGGACCTAACGGTCAGGGGTCCCTTTACCTTTACCTTTAAGCCCCAATGATTCCAGCGAGACTTTCCTCCAGGTAAGTGTGCATAGATTTGTAGTCCCACAGGGCAATTTTCACCAAAGCTTCTTCAGAAGTTAGCCCCGTTGTCTTCCATTGGCTTTGAACTGTAATAGGCGAGTTTAGGATTGCAGCCTAAGAGTTCTAACTTTTATGACGAACATTCGCGATCTACCTTTCCAGGACTCTGCAGTCACGGTTGGTTTTGAAAATGAACATTTTCCACAGAAGAGCCACAAATACAAATAAGTAATTTCCCTGCCTTTGAAATCATCTCGGGTAATGCTGCCATTAATAAACATTGTTCCAACAATGTTGCTGGCGATTCTTTCTTGCTTTCTGCATCTTGTTGAAGAGCGTGGCCATTGAGCCCAGCTAGTTTGCCTACCGCAGATGATTGTTGAATGAAAGAGAACTTCCTAGTTAACATTTTGCAACAATGTATTAAGTTACTTTCAATTAAAGTTTTCTATATGCGTGGAAAATGTGTAATGAATAAATCAGTAAAGACCACATAATGAAAGCCTATTAGCAGGGTGAATATATTCTTGTAACTCAAATTTCTATACCACTTTGCTATTATCTCTCATCAGAAGAGAAAGTACAATTACCAATTTTTATCTTATCTTGGACTTATTATTAAAGAGTAGTAAAGGAAACTTCATTCCAGAAGCTGTAATGTGATTTTTGATTAATAGTGGGATTTTTATGTGACAAGAATATTTCTCTTAGGCAAAGTATGCACATGTATTTTTGCCTGAACTGACTTGTTTCTGGCAGGGCTTTTCACTGACAGTAAGAAGTTGTGTTATTGTATAAGTCGATGCGCTGGTGTATTTGTATACATAGAGCAGATTATATCTCTAATACATCTTGCACTATAATATGCTGTCGAGTTATAGAAGGCAGCAGATTGTAATCAATGTAAACTCATCAAAAAAACAAACTTTGCTAAGAAACCAACTAGCTGTTCGTCTCACCTTCTAAATTGGTTTAAAAGGTGCCCCCCCCAAAAACCCTCCATTGCTTGAAATATTCCAAAGAAGTTCATATTATTAAAGGTGTGTAGGTATGAGTAATATATTACTTTTATTGGGAACTAGGTTTTGTGTGTGTGTGTGTAGGGCTGGCATATGTCATTTCTCTAAACCCTTTTAAAATATGGGGTTGTAGCCTTTAAAATGCTTCCTCAATTGGCAAGGAGAAAACTCCCTGACAATTCTGTATCTTGCCAACTCTTGCTGCAATCAAACCTCTTTAAAAAACACAAAAAACAATAAATATAAGTAGAATAAATGTGAACAATTAGGGTCCTGCCCAAGGTGGACATTTTATGTCACAGAGTTTCCAATGCCTTAGCAATAATTTACTGTTAAGGAGAGGAGAAGCACCTCTTGTAGCAACACCCCATATTGAGAAAAACTCGGTTTGCTCTTGAGCAGCCTGAAGCTACGATGGTGTACACCATCAGGAAAGAAGCTCAACATTCCCAAATCAGCTAAATTCAGTTCAGGATCCAGGATTTGTCTGAAACTGGTGCACAGCCCTAGTTTGTAGTCAAGTGCAGATAGGCAGTTGCAAGATACTTTTGCTCTAGATCAGTCATCAATTCTACATGCACATATAAATTGTGACTTTTCTTTGCAAAATACATAGAAGCAGAGGAAATTTTTCTTGATCACTGTTGTGCATTTTGCAGAGGAAAGACCAGCAAAATTTCTATCCCAATTCAACCCATGAGTTGAATGGGGTTCACTCCCAGGTAACTGGGATAGAACTGAAACTATACAGGTATTATTCCTCAATGACAGGAAACATTCTGATTTTCTATTTGGCTAGGTTTACTTGATTACTCGAAGGGACGCGGGTGGCGCTGTGGGTTAAACCACAGAGCCTAGGGCTTGCCGATCAGAAGGTTGGTGGTTCGAATCCCTGCGACGGGGTGAGCTCCTGTTGCTCGGCCCCTGCTCCTGCCAACCTAGCAGTTCGAAAGCACATCAAAGTGCAAGTAGATAAATAGGTACTGCTCCGGCGGGAAGGTAAACGGCGTTTCTGTGCTCTGGTTCGCCAGGAGCGGCTTAGTCATGCTGGCCACATGACCCGGAAGCTGTACGCCGGCTCCCTCGGCCAATAAAGCGAGATGAGCGCCGCAACTCCAGAGTCGTCCGCAACTGGACCTAATGGTCAGGGGTCCCTTTACCTTTACCTTTACTTGATTACAAAAGAAGCATTTACTTCAGTGGTCAAGTAGCTGTCTGTCTCAGTTTTACTTCCATAAAGTAGGAACTGCTTCACAAGGTTGTTCTGTGCACAAATGAGATAAGGATCGTTAAGCAATTTGTTCACTGAAAAAGAGATAAAAATGATTTAGAACAAGTGATTTTATCTGCATGTTGCAATAACTGAAGTCGCAGGTTGCTACTTAACCAGGTACACAGCTAACAATTTTACAGCTAAGAGATCTAGTATTGAGATTTATGCATAGGATAATAAAATTGTGTGAGAGGCTAGAACAAGCACTTCTGCATGAAAATCCTACTCTCTAGCTGTAAGATGGACCATAAGGGAAGTAAAAGCAACCAACATCTGCAGGGTTCTAAGCATTAATCGTGGGACGCGGGTGGCACTGTGGGTTAATCCACAGAGCCTAGGGCTTGCCGATCAGAAGGTCGGCAGTTCGAATCCCCGCAATGGGGTGAGCTCCCGTTGCTCAGTCCCTGCTCCTGCGAACCTAGCAGTTCCAAAGCACGAAGTGCAAGTAGATAAATAGGTACCGCTCCGGCGGGAAGGTAAACAGCGTTTCTGTGCGCTGCTCTGGTTCACCAGAAGTGGCTTTGTCATGCTGGCAACATGACCCAGAAGCTGTACGCCGGCTCCCTCGGCCAATAAAGTGAGATGAGCGCCGCAACCCCAGAGTCGTCCGTGACTGGACCTAATAGTCCTTTACCTTTACCTTTGCCTTTTAAGCATCTATCAGGTAAGCATTCTATAGAACTTTGTTGATTCAAAATCCTGTAATAATTACCCCTAATAATACCTTAAATTGACATGATGCTGCAGAATAAATGATTAAATGAATGCAATTTTTAAAAATGAAAAATTAACCCCCCTTTCTTCATCAGCAATGAAGTTCCTCCCGGATCATTTCTGTTTCTTCTTCATTCATTACCCTGCTCTCCCAGTCATGTATGTAGTTGTACATTTCATTTCAATGTGGGAGTTCGGGGGAGGACTTGAGAGGTCACATCACACTTTCAAGAGTATCCCTGATGACAGCAGTCAAAATCCCACCTCCCTGCCACCAAAAGCAAAAATCTAAAACAAAAATATGGCTTCTTCTTCAATGATTGTGTGGTTGCGAGCAGATAGGGAGAGATGAACTCATTTCTTCTCCAAAGTGCCATGAAATGTGCAGTCATAAGACCTCAGTGTTTATTGGTTTGTCCTGGTTACTCTCTTCTGTTTCCTCCCCCTCATGTGTGTGTGTGTGTGTGTGTGTGTGTGTGTGTGTGTGTATGTGTGCGCGCACACACAAACAGATTCTCCCTATTGTCTTACAGCATCCCCACCCAGCAGACAAGGGTCTCTTTGCAGTGCTGGTAATCCAAGCCAATGAATCACAGCCCCTGCAATTTACATGAAAGAGACATATGCCACATATTCCCTGCTCAAAACCAATACAAAAGGCAGGCACAGATTGACTCCTTTTGTCTTAGAATTTCACCGGGCGGGAATGCCATCTTAATGATTATGATCTTTTAATTAATGCTGCATTTAACTTAATATGAGGGACGTGGGTGGCGCTGTGATATAAACCACAGAGCCTAGGGCTTGCCAATCAGAAGGTCGGCGGTTCGAATCCCCGCGACGGGGTGAGCTCCCGTTCTTCGGTCCCAGCTCCTGCCCACCTAGCAGTTCAAAAGCACGTCAAAGTGCAAGTTGATAACTAGGTACTGCTCCGGCGGGAAGGTAAACGGCGTTTCTGTGCACTGCTCTGGTTCCCCAGAAGCGGCTTAGTCATGCTGGTCACATGACCCGGAAGCTGTCTGCAGACAAATGCCGGCTCCCTCGGCCTATAGAACGAGGTGAGCGCCGCAACCCCAGAGTCGTCTGCGACTGGACCTAATGGTCAGGGGTACCTTTACCTTTACCTTACCTTAACATGAAACAAAAGTTTTTGGGTTAAGGTTGACAACATTGACTTTTAAAGGGGGGGTAATGTTAATTACAGTCCACAGATTTTTAACTGGGATACAAAGTGCATACAGTAAAGTCCAATTGTGCCCAAGCAGACACATACACACACCTGGGCTTGAAAGAAGAGAGGACTGCCAACCATTTATATGGAACACCTCCGCTTGTGGAAAAAAATGCACCCAAGGGGGTGGGGTGGAATACACCACTTCAAAGAATAAACAAAAGGAAACATGCAGGCTCTTACCTCTCCAAACATTTCCAAACAAAGATAAAAGAATGAACTCCATTCTATACAACCCAATGGTATTTTATTGGTCATTTTATCAGAACAGGTATCTTTGTCACCTCTAAAAAAAAACACGCAACAACCATAATTCAAATCAATGCTACCATGAAAATGGCTGTTCACTAGAATGATAATCTGTGCTAGTCCCTTAACTACCCACAAGGCAATCTTATGAAAAAATCTTATGAAAAGTGATTGTCCTTACAGGTGTGAGAAGATCAAAACGTTGGCCAGTATTCCTCTTAGAGTAGTTGCCACCTCTATTAGGGTGGCCATGTGTCCAAAGGGGAGAGTCATTTGTCTGAGGAGCTCCCCAGAAGTCAAGCTTAAACACAACCAACCATTCAAAAGGAGAGTAGGGAGGCTAAGCTTATTTCTTTCTAATTTTTATCTTACATTTGTATACCACCCTTCATCTGAAGATCACAGGGCAGTTAACAACATAAAAATACAATGGACCAAATACATAATAAAACGAGAAGAAATGCAAAGAATCCACAGTTGCCTGTTGATAGCACCTGGGCAGCAGATTGAACTGCATCCACACAGGAAACCTGGTCAGTCTCCCATACTATGTGAGTGAGGTATTGCACTGCTATTTAAATGACAGTAGTCCCTTCTCCTAAATTTGCATCTACACTCATAAATTAGCAGGCTTAAATATTATGCAGATCTGTACCCCCTTTTGTCCTCAGGTTTGGTGATTCATAAGTGACCACCCAACCTCAGGGAGAAGTGGCAGCCATTGAAGATGTCAGCCACTCACATAATTCTTGGTCACCAAAAGACAGAGGGATGACATATGATAGTAGCAGCAGTGGGGAATTAGTTATATGTATCCTCACATTAAGGGTATCATAGGTTAATCAGGTCTATGAGGAATATAGGGGCATCTATCTATATCTATCTCTCTATCTCTCTATCTCTCTCTCTCTCTATCTATCTATCATCTATCTATCATCTATCTAATCATCTATCATCTGTAAACCCTTGTAACAAAATTTGTGATATGGTCTTGCAAAAGAAGTGACAAACCACTATGCAAATTAATTAGAATGTTACTGATCTCAGCTAACCCATTGATCTTTGACTAGTGGGTCATAAACTTAAGGGCATTGGTATCATTTTCTTTCCTTTTAAGAGAAGGTGAGAGAAGTAGAAACACAGGTGAAAAGAGGTGATGACAAAAGTATAAACACAAACAGAATAAAGACTGACATATACAGTAAAATTAAATAAACATAAATCACACAGTTAATGTCGGAATAAGAGTTGGGATCTGGGTCTGCAACTCTTGAACTGCAGAGAGAACTGATAGAGCTTCTTTTTGTGGATTCTGTCTTCCCACCTTCAGATTTTATGGAAGAATTTTATGGGAATGCATGGAGTGTTTCACAACACAGTTCACCAACTATTTAGGCTGTACCATTAGGAATGAAGCTGCTGCAGTCCCACTGTAGTTAATAGGACTTAAATGAGATTAAATCAAAGTATTCTTCACTTTAAAACAGGCTTATGGATCAGGCTGCTCAAGATAAGATAAGTTCAAGGATAAGGCCTCTGTTGATGTGGCTGTCAGATAGTTTGTTATATATCCCACTTAACCCTAGAGTTCATAGGTCTTGCAAGTCAGTGTGAAGGGGTTTAATCTCTGCTATTGTTGTGGGAGAGGCTTACATGAATGACCCCTTTTAATACTTGCAAATCACCCTCCCCCTGACACCTCACTTCCAACATTACAGAAAAGTTGCTTACAAATACCACCATCTCCATATTAGCAGACAACCTGGATATCTATATCATGCAGAAAATCAACCTATTAATTTGTTTCTTTAGATTTCCCCCCCTGACTTGCATAGGGATAGAGCTAGCAGAATAGCCACGCATTATTCAATGTAATGGGTGACATTCAATGTTTGTTATTCTCAGAGTAGACCCTCTGAAATCAGTAAGTAATCACTAAGAAATCTAAGTAATTGTCACCCAGTTTCTATATATGATATGACATTTTAAGAAAATGCTAAATATTGGGGTATTGGCTGTCCTGTTTTAGTATATCTCCATCATGAAGTGCCTGGTGTGGGAATTAACCCACTGTGGTCTAGTGGCTAGAGTGTTGGTCTAAGATGTAGGAGACCAGGGTTCAAATCCCCACTGAGTCATGAAGGCCACCTGGGTGTCTTAACCTGAAACCATTAGTAACCTGAGGTACCACTTTAGCTAATGGGGCCTCCCGCTGCCCCGGCGCTGCTGGAGCGTGATTTCTGTTCTTATTCTGGGGCAAAGTTCTTAACCCGAGACAGGGACGTACCCAGGATCAAAACTGGGGGGGGGGGGGGCAAGCCATGGTCGTTCAGGTTTGCTTTGAATGGACGCTGATCATTTTTGCTTCTAGGGCTGCCTTCTAGGGGGGGCAGCTGCCCCCCTCTGCCCCCCCGGGTACGCCCATGACCCGAAATACTACTTCTGGGTTAACAGAATCTGTAACCCGAAGTGTTTGTAATCCAAGGTGTTTGTAACCCGAGGTACCACTGTATTTAAAATTCTGCAATTCACAATTTCTCGTCTGAAGGACATAAGATATTGTTGTTAAATATCATGGTGATTTTTTTTTTTAATCTGCAATTCACAATTTCTCCTCTAAAGGATATAAATTATTATTGTTAAATACCATGGTGATTTTTAAAAATGCATAAAGCCAACACTGAAAAACTTTTGAAATAACTGAACTTTGTAAACCTTTTGTGGAATAAGCATTATTTTTTAGGAAAATGGAGTTGTCATGTTTTTCTTCAAAAAACAAAAAACCCAACAAACAACAACAACAACAAAAACTGTGGGTGGCCTGGCTAGGGCGAAGGTCTCTTTGCAATTTTGGGAGAGGGGAGACTGTGGCACTGGGGAGAGGGCTGGCTGGCGAGGCCCCCTAGATTTAGAGGCCCTAGGCCTACTTAGCCTATACATAAATCCGGCACTGCTCACAGGGTTGTTTTGGGGGTAAAATGGAGAGGGGGAGCTTTGAGCTTCTTGGAGAAGAGGTGGGATATAAATGTAATAAAAATGAAATGAATTAAACAAATAAACACATAGCCATGTCAATGGCCTCACCATAATTGACAACTCTGATTGGAAACATGGTTGTCAGTAGCCACAATGCAGTGGCTCCCACAGCAATGCTGGGAAGGCACGAACAAGCCCCCTTCCCCCTGTTAGCTGCAAATGCTTGCGCATAGTTTTCAGACAGATGAATATGGTTTGTTGAAAGCAGAATCTGATGACATTTTACTCCAGCCTTGCTGATTTAATCTGCAGAGATTGTTATCCATGGACAAATGATAAGAGTATCTCATAAAATAAAAATAGCTCATGGCTGTCAGAAAAGAAAGGGGAGGGAGGAAAGCCCTCCAAAAATCCCCCTACTCTAAGTGCTGGGTAAAAAAAATAAAATCATTGCATGCATCCATCCATCTTTCTGTCTTTCTCCAAATGTCAAAGGCAAAGACAGCCAAGTTGGTTAACCTGTAATTAAAAGCAGCATATATATTTATAATCATCTCTTTCTATGATAAAATTAAGATATCTAATGTCTGCACAAATCAGAACAGAAACTCATAATTTTATCTCTGGCTTTATCTTGTCACAAGTTATTTACTGCTTCTTCTTCCTCAAACAGCACACCTGCACATACCCTGAATTTCCCTAGATAGGAAAGAGACAGCATCGGGGCACTCCACTCTTAAATTAAGGCATTAAGAGCTTGATGCTTCAGTCCTGACATACTTGAGGAGTCGCTTGATTGGCATGAACAAAGTTTGTTGGATCAGCCTGCAGTATGCACCTGTACATTAACCCTCTATAAAGAAAACAATGGATTCTTTTTAGCAGGATGTCATTTGTTCAGTTGGAACTGGTTTACCACTGAGATATGGGCTGATTCATGCAAGTTTTTTCTTTTAAAAAATAATATTTTTCGTTAACGTGCATTGAATTTAAAAACATAACAGATTTGTGCATATTCAACAAACCTTTCAAAATTCTGATGGTCTCTCAACATTCTGGTGATCCTTGATCTTAATGTATTAGAGCGCTGATAAAACCAATACGTCAAGTCAAGTTGTTTTAAGGGATGTGCTGAGTTTTCACTCCTGAAAATTTAGGATGATGAAAAGAGTGTTGTCAGGGGGAAGGAGTGAACTTTTTTACAAGCTTCATTGCTTATCTTTTTGGGTTTCTGATTGTGCCTATTCACAGCAGCTTCTTCCTTGCAATCTGCAGCCACTGCATAATTGTTATACATGAAAAGAAGAAACATTTGGCTATGTGATGATGTCAAAAACTGAAATTAGGCACTTCCCACACTCTGAATTGGCTTATTGATAATGCCAAACAGAAAAGGACATGAAGTCAAGTTGGAGTGAGGCAATACTTTCTGCTCTCACTAGGCAAACATTTTTGTCAGATGACATAAATGCTGCATGGTATTCTTACTTCTCTACTACCACAAATCCATTTCTAGAACCACGATGCCTTCTACCCCTGTAGCCTTCTTGCGGGAGAGAGGGAAATAGTCCTATCACTCTTTGAAGAGGATACACCTTTTTATATTTGTATATGTTTTAAAAGGTTATTTGCTACCCCAACAGTTCCAGGAAGGCAATATTTCTACAAAATATAACGAAAGGAAGACTGCATGGCCTCCAAATATATATTTTTAAACAAGCAAACAAACAAACATAATGGGGAGGTTTAAAAAGGAATATGAGTTTCTGTGGTAAAAAAAACGTTTGTCCCTTGCCATGTTGTTTTTACAGTGCTCTTGGATTTCCATAGTATGTTATGAGAGTAAAAAGCTTTTAAATACATTTTTCACCTCATGGGAATTGGAGGGAATTCACATTGCTGTTCATGTTGTCATGGCACTACTCATTAGCTGCTCGTGACACCAACATAAAGCTTAGCCCAAACAGTCTTCAATAAGTGATTTTGTTTGAGGAAAATTATATTTTCCTGATGATAAAATATTATGTTCTGAGGAGCAACTAGGAAAGTGTGATTTCCTGGCAACAGGAGCAGTTCCTTGAAGACAGGCACCATAGCTGTACATTTATTGAGTAGAAAACCTAATGGGTCTGGAAGACTCTCTTTTGGAAGATTGCCTTTCATCAGCTGGACCAAGCCATCTCAAAATGCATATACACTTAGCAATTGTTTGGGGGAAACAGGAATGTCGGCAGGGGACAACAAAGGGTGTAGTGAATATTGGACTATGGTTGTAATGGAGATTTAATAGAATTGTATTAACAGAGAAGATGCAGGAGGGAAAAAAGTTAACATAAGGACCCACAAAGGGGAGAAAGGAAGTCCATGGGAATTTATGGAATTCTCTTTTTGTTTTGGTTGTTTGACGACTGTTTGCAAATTTCAAAATTTGGAAAATTTAATTTTTTTAAAAAAGGGTGCTACAGATCTGCACAGTTTCCATAGGTGGGTTTGAAGATCTGGTCCAAGAAAGAAAACCTTACCCTATGAATGTCCCACCAAATCAGAACTTATCTAGTTAGCATCAGAAAGAAATGCCAGAGAATCACATCATGCGTGCTTTGAAGTTGCTATTAGCTCACAAAAGGTAATCTGCCAATCCATTATTAAGCAAGGTACCTGCTTAAACATGTATGTTGCTGGTGAGAACCTAAAGCCTGGCCAAATATGCCCTGTAAGTCTCTCTGCCTGGCCCTTGGAACATTCCTCAAGCTACACCCTTCTCCCCAGGAAATGTCCCTCATGAGTCCTGTTCCTCACTTTCCTTTGGTAAAAGGTTCCCCGCTCTGGTATGTGCTTCACCTGTATAGATATACTAACCTTTGTAAAGCTGATTGAATTTTGTTCTTCCACACTTTTAACACAGCAGTGCCCAAGCCACAATAATAACTGTGTGTTGGTATTATCGACGGGGTTTTTATTCCATGGGCACAGCAGAGAAATGTAGAGATGCAAGTAATGGCAGCGGCAAATATCAAGCTGTTACACAGTGCAATGGGCTAAGGCGATACTGGTTCAAGAAATAGATGGCTGGCCTCATCCTGATGGAATTGGGTAGATTAGAACATTCCATCTGATCAATGAAATATGGAAATGTATCACCTTGTCTTAAGGTCACAGGATAAAATATCCACTTTGCTCCAAGGTTTGGATCCTTTGTAAGAAAAGAAGTTGTTATAAGAAGGTGTGACACTAATCAAAATAAAAAATCCATGTTTAATTAGAAAGCATCTTGAGGTATTCTGTTCTAAATTTGTATGTGGATACCTTAGCTGTGGAGCAGAACAGACAGTGACACAGTATGGGAAATACCAGTGTATCAACAGGCTTACAGTTGGTGATCATAAACTTCAGGATGGAATTTAGGCCTGATTTATAGCCCTTGAAAACACACTGATATTTGTCTATCTATTCTTCACGTTCAGTTGGCGCTCCGTATATGCCAGTTCTTTTGGTCTTCATGTGAAATACCTCGGGGTGATTTCTGTTGTTCATTCCCCCTCCCTATATGATTATAACCAGATGGTGAAATATTATTTTTCTTAGGTTAAAGGTACTCAAAGGCAGCAGTTCATACTGACTCAATCTGAGGCTGATGAAGTGGTTTGTATCTTTGGAGACATCTAGATTGAATTATCACAGCACATTATTTTATGTGGTCTCTTGGATCAAATTCCTTGGATAGTATTAAACTGCCTAACAACCAACACACTGCAGGCAAGCTCCGTAGCTGACCTAAATCCCCTTCAAATTACAACCACCGGCATTACCCTTAAAACATATTTTGAAACTTCAGTGGCTTGGACGCAGTTGCTATCTTGAACTAATCTTCTTCAGCCAACAATATAAGCAGAGCAAAAAGGGCAGGTCTTCTGGTTCCTATGCTTTCCCTGTAGTGAAATTGGGTTGCATTCAACTAACATTCATTCAGACTAGCTTCTGCCATTGAAATGAATGGGGAAGGTTGTGAGTGCAAGAGCTCTATAGGCATATGAGGCTTTTATTTATTACTATCAAGTGGTATTTAAATGTTATGAAATAAATAAATAATATAATATAAATGAATGAATATCTGAGTATATGTCAATCTCTGAATGGGAGCATCTGGGAATTAGAAAGTACACAGGGTTCCTCTGGTTAAAGGTAAAGGGACCCCTGACCATTAGGTCCAGTCGTGACTGACTCTGGGGTTGCGGCGCTCATCTCGCTTTATTGGCCAAGGGAGCCGGCGTACAGCTTCCAGGTCAAGCGGCCAGCATGACTAAGCCGCTTCTGGTGAACCAGAGCAGCGCACGGAAACGCCGTTTACCTTCCCGCTGCAGCGGTACCTATTTATCTACTTGCGCTTTGACGTGCTTTCGAATTGCTAGGTTGGCAGGAGCAGGGACCGAGCAATGGGAGCTCACCCCGTCGCAGGGATTCGAACCATCGACCTTCTGATCAGCAAGCCCTAGGCTCTGTGCATTAACCCACAGCGCCACCCGCTACCTCTGGTTAGTAGTTTTGCTTATTTGTTTTCTGTATTTGTCTCAAGGTAGTTCCTAAGGTGTTAAAAACAAGCTATTATACTGTAAACCATAAAATAATGGAAACATTGAGTGATAGCCAACCACCTTTCCTATTCAGAGTAGAAATCAATGGGCTGCATTAAATTCGGTGGATCTGCTCTGAGTATGACTAACATGAGATGTAGCCCATCTAAAACACAACACATCTAGAAATCATTACAGTAACAGATACAACCAATTATCAGGAGGGTCTAAAATAACACAAGTGTGAAAGCAAACAAGAGAAATAGCACATTGAAAGACCAGCTGAAGAAAAGTACTGACATAAATATAAATAAGTTAGGACTGATGATGATATTTTCTTAAAAAGCCCATTTTAAAGTAAAAGAAGGATGGCAAAGACACCCTTGTAAAAGTCAATGTGCAAGGTAGCTAATTTTAAAAGAGAGGCCACACAATTATGAATACAGTTGCCATGACTAGCTCCACGCAACCCAGTGCAGTCCTCTGTGCTTCTGAAGCCTTTGGATCTCATTCCTCACAGCAGCCCCAGCGCTCAAATCTGATCTGCCCTTGGCTTCTGTACCTTTCATGAGGAAACCATGCTGGGTTCCAAATCAACAGATGTCCAAGTGAAAATTTGAATCTGATCTTGCAGACAAGTCTCCAAAACACATGTCACATTTTGAAGTGGCAGATAGATCTCTTAAAATAAAAAAGGAGAAGGGGTGTAGCCCATCACATGTTCAAATGCATTTCCAAGCTAATGACTGGGATGCACAAGAATGTTTGCACATGCCATGCACTTTCCCCCCAATCTTTTCATTGGAGTTGTACAGCAATTTTGTGCCGGTTCCTTATTGCCAGACCACTTTTTGGCACTGGAGGGAGTTTGAAAATTGGCTTGTGGTTTGGCTTTGGGAGCTGCTGCAGCAAAAACAGATATTAAAAAAACCAAAGTGTGCACACCCTATCTGATCTGCCTGTTCAGCTGGCTCCTCTAGAATGTGACTGCTAGGTGTAATCCAATATAAAAGTTATGCATTTTAGAGCCTTGCAGGTAGCTATGGGGCTGGATCACGCAGCCAACAGTTGTCCATTTTATTTAGTTATTTTATTATTCTCAAAACAAGACCTTCCCAAATATAACATTCTGCTATTTTTCAGTCAACAGCTATGTGCTCAACCTTTTCTATTAAAAAGAACAGCATTCAGTGTGCAAAATTCACAGATCTGAGGCCCTCTTCAACTGAATCTATTCGTACATGGCACTCATTACAGGTTTTCGAAGGTTCCCCCCCCTTAAATATCAGAAACAGCTTTGCTTCAATGTGGGGAAATGAGACACTCAACGCTACTAGATTTAATATTCATCTTGTATCCCATTGGCTGTAGTCCTTGTCCGTGATAGATTGTTTTGCCAGAAATGAAATATCATAATGAATTAGTGTTGAAAAAGTGTGAAGTCTTCCTTCTCACCAACAAGACCAAATAGCATGACACAGTACTTGGGACATTTAAAGAAACTAAAGGAAATGAAATTCCTCAATGACTTCTGAACACCAGCCACAAATATTGCATACTCAAATGAAAACAATTTTCTAAGACCAGCTATGGAAAATATTTGGATCCTATTTAGACACTAAAATCGTACATCATAATATGCATATTCATCCATTTTTATTATATTAGTTCATTTTAAGTGTCTTTCCTTAGAGAACTGGCTACATTCTAAGTTACCCATGCAAGAGACATTTATTTGGCTTCAAGAGTACAGATGAGTGAATCTGCCAATAATGGTTTCTTTGCGTTTTCCGTTTTTCCATTTTTAAGTTCAGTTCTCCATATTTCCACATCAGTTTGGTGGTGGTTGTTTTTTGTTTTGTTTTTTGTTTATTAAAAAAAAAACCTTCTTGAAAGTTTATGACCGTTTTAGTGCAAATTTCTCAGACACATTTTGTATACAAGTTCACTTATTATACACATTTTTGCCAAACTATTTCCCCATAAATAATGCATTTCTTATTTTTTCTATAAGCACATATAGTCATACTTTACACTAGCGTATGCATTTCTCTTCACATTGTACTCATTGAACTGCACTGCAAAATTTAGAGATGTGCAAATGTAGAACGATGGTTGTGTTTCGGTTGGCATCTTGTTTTGGGAAGCACGAATTAGATGAACTCACCTTTAAATGAGGACTGAATTGAGTCCTCCCCCGTCCCCAATTTAAGAGGCACTTCATTTGAAAACTTAAAATAGTTTACAAACACTAATTAAAGCAGGGAACACCTTATGGTGTGATGACAGCTATCATAGTTAAAACTGGTGCAACCTGCCTGGAGCCCAAAAACAAATTATATGCATATATCGCTAACATCTGCTTTGATACTAAAAACAATACTGTGCACAACACATTGAGCATTGTTCTTGTCTAAGCTATTTTAAAATGTTTGGAGGTGCCTCAAAGCACTGGCTAAATGAGTTGCTCCCAGCAGTGGCAGATAGCATGGAGGCGTTTGTGCAGCTCAACTGGTCTTCCTCTGGCTGGGTTTCTGCTGCATACTGGCATGGATTGTGTGCTGGTCCCATGGGTTACCCGAAAGGCAAGGTCCAAGTCCGGTCCGTGGTCAGAGGTGCAACGTAAAGGTAGTCCATAATAACTGAAGCTGGGTGCAGGGCAGGGAGTCAGGCAAAGTCGGGAACAGGTAGGCAAGCAGGGAACCAGGGCGGGTCAGGAGCTCAGGCAGGAAAGCAGGACAGGTTTCAAGCAGGAACACTGGCAGGAACTGGTCACCAACGATGTTGCTCCTGCAACTTGGGCAGGGGCTGGCCGGCTTTTATCTGCCCCAAGGCATAGGGCGGCCCCGATCCTCTGGTGACTCGCCTCTCCTGGCTTGGAGGCAAGCACTCAGTTCCCTTCGCCTCTCTGCCCTGAGCCTCTGCAGCTCAGGAGAGGCTGGAGGGTTACCGGACCCAGAGGCAACCTCAGCTTCCCCTGACAGGGCTGGGAGTGGAGCACCTGCAGGCAATGGGTCCTCCATCCCATCAGGAGCCAGAGCAGCCTCAGCAGATTCCTGCACCTGAGGATCCAGCACAGGTGAGGACCCTTCCGACTCAGGCCCTAGCCCCGGCTCTGCTGGTTCTGGAGGCAGGGAATCCTGTGCAGGCTGGGATCCCTTAGGTTCAGCATCTGAGTCTGAATCCCAGGCCATCACAGATTGAGAGGATGGTGTGATGTGGCAGCAAGGACAGCATTAGTTGAGCCAACCCAGAACTCCTGCTGGTGCAATTGTACTGTGTCCTCCTTTCCTCCACCTTGCCCCTTGTTTCTTGGTAGATCAGCCTCAAAGTCCAGTCTGCTATTGGATTACAGTTTTCTTTTCTTTTTCTTTTTTAAAAATTGTTTTAAATTTTATTTTGACAAAGTAATAATCATAAATAAGAATAAAAATCTGAACCCCACCACTGAGACCATTCCATTGTAACTATACAGCCTCCCAACATTTCGACACCTCTTGCGATGGTTTGACCCCTTTCCGTTTTAACAGCACAAATTCTACCAACACCCTCCATATCTCCTCAAAATCATTTCTCCTGCATATTCCGCAGGACAACAGGAAGTCAAAGTAGTCTAACCACAGCTAAAAGGGTCCAATTTTAAAATCTTTCCCACCAGCAGAAAAACATTTTCATGGACTGAGGGCCTAGACCAGGGGTCAGCAACCTTTTTCAGCCGTGGGCCAGTCCACCATCCCTCAGACCATGTGGTGGACCGGACTATATTTTTTTGGGGGGAAGAACGAATTCCTATGCCCCACAAATAACCCAGAGATGCATTTTAAATAAAAGCACACATTCTACTCACGTAAAAACACCAGGCAGGCCCCACAAATAACCCAGAGGTGTATTTTAAATAAAAGGACACATTCAACTCATGTAAAAACACCAGGCAGCCCCCACAAATAACCCAGAAGTGCATTTTAAATAAAAGGACACATTCTACTCATGTAAAAACACCAGGCAGGCCCCAAAAATAACCCAGAGGTGCATTTTAAATAAAAGGACACATTCTACTCATGTAAAAACACGCTGATTCCCGGACCGTCCATGGGCTGGATTGAGAAGGCGATTGGGCCGCATCCGGCGCACGGGCCTTAGGTTGCCTACCCCTGGCTTAGACCATCTAGTTGGATTTGAGGTGGCATGGAGGAAGGCATAAGGCCTGAGAATAATTTTGGTGGAGAGGCAAAGAATGGATCACAGGTGGATGGGTAAAACGAATATCACTGTGGATCTGGAAACACTGCAAGAACTGGAAATCATTTGAAAGCACAGTGTTCCTGGAAAATGTGTATGTGTGTGTGTGTGTGTTTCTTCTGTATATGCAGCTAATTGTCTTTTATAAGCCACTTGGGAGAGCTTAGCCCTGAAAGTCAGCACAAAAGTATGTCCCATAAATAAATAAATTTTCTGACCTTGGTTAGAATTGAACTGACAGTTTTAAGAAGAGATGAGCCCACATTAATGCAATTAATGATCAAAGTTCTGTTTTAAGACTTCCACAATGACTTTATTTGGGAGATTTATACCTTTTCATCAAAAGCAAAAGATCATAGTCTCTGGCAACTGGCTGCCTGCTAATAAATACAAGCCCGTTCTAATATGTTACCCTATTCCTTTGTGGCATTGCAGGAATCTTGATCCAGTTTGGAACCGCACATACAGCCGTCAGCCTTCAACTCAACTGCGCAGTTTTGTACAACGATTTGCAGCATCTTGAGAAGAAGATTCTTCATCACAGAATCTCCCGCAGAGCTTTTAAAGGCAACTTGGCTTAGCTTGACTATTGCGCACTAAGTGTTTTTCATTAATTTTATTACTACCCTGCTAATGAAGACAGATGTCAGATGGCAACCAGTTTATCCAGATAGTATAAGATGTTATTTGACTACCCAATTTATTAGTGATGGTGATTCATTGCCATGACAATGGAGAAAAACAGATGACTTGGAATTTATGATGAGGCAATTCTGCATCTCTCAGCCTTCTAATGAATCACTATTTTCCCACCCTCCCATGACCTAATTTTCAAAATGGTGTACATATATTAAATAATTTGATGAGGATGATGTCTATTAATCTTCTAATTTCCCTCCCAGTTTCTTCTAGGAAAGCATCAGTTGCTGAAGGGAGAATATCAGTTGCAGGTGGGACCTTGAAGTCCAGAAGGACATTTGCGGGGAAGAATTCAATGAGAAGGTTGTCTAAATTTGAATTTACTTTGATGGATTTTTTTAAAAAAGGAAATAGAACTGTGGAAATCGTATATGCACACTAATACTTTCTGTCATTATATGTATAGCTCATGTTTATGTATGTTTAGGTGCAGGTTAATCCTATACATATCTCCCACTCTGTATTTTTCCCCCCATATCATTTTTATTAGTTTTATAGAAATACATTGGTAAAATCCATCACATTATCTTTCATCTTTTAACATTTTGGCTTTTTAAGGCCATGACTTCCCTCAAGCCCTCCACATGATATTCTAACATCTATCACTTATATCTATATTTCTTAAATCAATCATTTGCTCTAAATCATCACATTCAACTTAATCACTATAATTTCATATTTACAACGATATTTCTTCATTAATCTACAAAGCTTCTTGCAATCCTATCAATGTGTTCAATTGAGTGTAATTATCCTTCAAATAGTCTGTAAATTTAGTCCAGTCTTTGATGAATTTCTGGTCCCGCTGTTCTCGGATTCTTCCCGTCATTTTATCCAGTTCCACATACTCCAGTAATTTTACTGTCCACTCTTCCCTTGTCAGTATTTCTTCTTGTTTCCATTTTTGTGCCATTAAAATTCTCATATCTCCCACTCTGTAAGCCCAATACTTTGTTGGGCATAGCAGGGAGGTGTGCCATTTGGGCTCAATTTGAGGAAGAAAAATCCATTGTACTGGCACTGGGTGCTGGCTGTTGTGATCAATAACAGAAGAAAAAGGAGGAGCAGGAACAGGAAAGGGAGGAAGGAAATTGTATCGACCAGAGTTGGAGAAGATAAAGGGGGCGGGAGATTCAGTGCTCTTCTAGTTGTTCTGCCTGTGCAAGCATTTGAGCTTTCCAGATGGACCGATCACCCCGCTGCTTCTCTCATGTGCTGTTCTGGGGTTTTTCTTGGTCTCTCAAGAGCCATTGGGGGAGGTGTAGGGTGCACATGGCAGCAGCGGAGGGATGAAAGCCTTATTTCGCAAGCAGAAATCTTTGCGCAGTGCTTCTACTGGTTGGAATTCCACCCTGTGTTCCTTAAAAAATTGAGATATCCTATTTCTTTGCCAGTGCCTAACTACCCACCCCAGGTTCAGCATACATTGAGTCCAGAAACCTGAATGCAAGCCCCATCTCTTCCAAGGTGGCCTTGAATGTCTTTCTCATCATCTCCCCATCTGTAAAATGGGCATACAGACAGGGCTCCCCCCCCAGCCAGAACTCAGTTCCAGCACCTCTCAGGTGGGCTCCATTGCTATTATAAGAGAACAAGGGAGGCATTCATGGTGAGTTCCAGAACCCATTTTTCTAGAAAAATAGCACTGCATACAGTTATTGTGATGAACAATCCAACAAAGTACAAATAGCCAAATTAAAACAGACAGCGTTTACATTTACACATCATGACAATAACAAAAACACACTGCAAGCCCTTCATTTCTGGTCACAATGATACAATACTAACATACTGCTCCATTTTTTAAAAGACAAAGTTTCTGTTGCATAGATACAGGTCTCTCCGGCTTCTAAAGACCACAATTATTTTTGGCGTTTCTGCAGTGACCTTTTCCCTTTCAGATTAGGTGAACAAATTAAATGCAGCTTTCAAAAAAGGGAGTTTGCCCCATTGATTTGTATAATGGAATCATATTTTCTGCACTATATCCATTCCCCTCTTCATGTAGCCTAACATCTAATTTAGACTCTTGACTGCCTTTCTCTATTGAATTTGAAGAGATGTCTTCATTGAACTGCCCATCCACAATGATACTAAGATCAGAGAAGTTTACAACTAATTCACATCTCATCAGAGTGCAAGAACAGTTTAATGTGCACATTCCAAAGCAAATTACATCACAGGACACAGAACTCCATCTGCCAATATTCTGGCTGGTGCTCTAGTTTTGCTATGTATTTCATAAGGCTGCAGCTGCTTTTCACTAATTTTTATCCTTTACAAATTGATTAATAACACCAGCTATAACGTTTGTCCCATTGGGTACTCCATTATATTGCTGTTTCATACAGCAAAGTGGTCATTTGTTCTGTTCTTGCTCTTTTTTTTGTCCTTATCTCTTCGTTTTAATCCATGACAGAACTTTTAGCTCTTAATTAACCATTTAACAATTTTCCTTAATAGATATTTTTTCGTGCAATATTATCAAGCCTTAGGGGAGTCTAAATAAATTATATTCACCAGCTCTCAGCAACCCACAAGAGAGGGGGGTGGGGATACCCCTTGCACGGTAGCCATGCTGTTTTCTTTCTGATAATATTAACCTTTTCAGGACTTTTTGCATCGTGTAATTAAACCAAGCCCAAATAATAATAATAATAATAATAATAATAATAATAATAATAATAAGTTCAATAAATCCATGCCAATTAAAAACAGCATAAGAGAGAGAACTTGAACAATCTCCCAGGATGCTGAAATTCCAGGAGTAGCCATCTCAGTATTGTAAACATCTTGGAGCAAAGCCTACAACCCCCAGTTTGGGAGGAGATGTGCAGCACAGAGACAGCTCAGCAACTTCTCAGTCAGGTGATCGAGAGCTCTGCTGGTTGGCCAGACACAGGCAGAGTTTTAAAATAGAAGGAAGTATCTGCAATGTGCTCTATGTGAGGTGACCCGGAAACTACCATTAATCCAGAATGCGGCAGTTAGACTGGTGACTGGGAGCGGCTGCCAATACCATATCAAACTGGTCCTGAAAGACCTACATTGGCTCCCAGTAAGTTTCCAAGCACAATTCAAAGTGTTGGTGCTGACCTTTAAAGCCCTAAACGGCCTTGGCCCGATACCTGAAAGAGCGTCTCCACCCCCATCATTCAACCCGGACACTGAGGTCTAGTGCCAAGGGCCTTCTGGTGGTTCCCTCGCTGCGAAAAGTGAAGCTACAGGGAACCAGGCAGAGGGACTTCTCGGTAGTGGCGCCCGCCCTGTGGAACGCCCTCCCACCAGATGTCAAGGAAATAAACAACTATCTGACTTTTAGAAGACAGAAGGCAACCCTGCTTAGGGAAGTTTTTAATGTTTGATGTTTTATCGTGTTTTTAATATTCTGTTGGGAGCCACCCAGAATGGCTGGGGAAACCCAGCCTGATGGGTGGGGTATAAATAAAAAATTGTTGTTGTTGTTGTTGTTGTTATTTAGAAACAACAAATGAGAAAATGGTACCATTGCCAATCCTTGGCCATTCAATACATTATTTCGATGATGTGCATATTACCAGTAGGGAGGGGAGGAGTGACAGTTTTCAGAAGAACTGCATGTGCTGATCACCACCAACCCTAAGGTTGTCTGACAGAGCTGTTATGTTATAACTGTAACCCTGTACATATACTTATGATATGAAAATTAAGTGTGTGTGTGTGTGTGTGTGTGTGTATGTGTGTGTGTGTATATACATATATATACAAAATCCATCTCTGGCTGCCTGATTGAGCTGTTAAGCTATAACAGTAACCCTGTAAATATAGTTATGAAATGAGAACTGGATACACATTTTTTAAAATAATTAATTCCAACATTTAATCAACTGCCTTTATCTCCTTATCAGAAATATGTTGCCTTCATTCTAGAGCCTCTAAAGTGGCCTTTACTCAAAGCAACACTCTATAATCCCTGAGCCATGGCCTTACACTGCACCCCCCCCCCCATTGCACTGAGAACACATAGGATGGCCTTTCCATTGTCACTGATAGCTGCCTGATATTATCCTGGCTCTATTGTCCACATCACTGGTGTTCTGAACGGTCTTGGCACTCCGTATGCAGGGAATCCCCTGCAGCCTGCCTCTATCTGAAAGAAGCACATTTGCCATTCTTTGTTGCTGCAGTTCCTCCTCCAAGGATCTCACTTATCCCTCTCAGGCACATTTGCCACTTCAAATCTCTCCCCCGCTGGGACGCTGGCTTTATATTCTAACAACCTGTTTGCTTGGGCTAGAGAGGGGAGCTGGGTAGAAATGGCTTGCAGAGCACTTTTAAGGTGCTGTAAAAACAACACTAAACGACTAAACGAATTAAAGAACCTTTTAATGAGGGTAAAAGAGGAGAGCGCAAAATATGGTCTGAAGCTCAACATAAAAAAACTAAGATCATGGCCACTGGTCCCATCACCTCCTGGCAAATAGAAGGGGAAGAAATGGAGGCAGTGAGAGATTTCACTTTCTTGGGTTCCATGATCACTGCAGATGGTGACAGCAGTCACAAAATTAAAAGACGCCTGCTTCTTGGGAGAAAAACAATGACAAACCTAGACAGCATCTTAAAAAGCAGAGACATCACCTTGCCAACAAAGGTCCGTATAGTTAAAGCTATGGTTTTCCCAGTACGGAAGTGAGAGCTGGACCATAAAGAAGGCTGATCGCCGAAGAATTGATGCTTTTGAATTATGGTGCTGGAGGAGACTCTTGAGAGTCCCATGGACTGCAAGAAGATCAAACCTATCCATTCTTAAAGAAATCAGCCCTGAGTGCTCACTGGAAGGACAGATCCTGAAGCTGAGGCTCCAATACTTTGGCCACCTCATGAGAAGAGAAGACTCCCTGGAAAAGACCCTGATGTTGGGAAAGATGGAGAGCACAAGGAGAAGGGGACGACAGAGGACAAGATGGTTGGACAGTGTTCTCGAAGCTACCAACATGAGTCTGACCAAACTGCGGGAGGCAGTGGAAGACAGGAGTGCCTGGCGTGCTCTGGTCCATGGGGTCACAAAGAGTCGGACACGACTAAACGACTAAACAACAAAAAAAACAAAACAGAAAACTGCCGTGTGTTTGAAAATGATCTGCATGGAAAGGTTTTTAAATTTCTCCTCCATAGGGCAGTGATGAATGCTGAAATGGCCATAGCTCAGTGGTAGAGCACATGCTCTGCATGCTCTGCAGGGTCTCAGATTTAACCCTTAGCATTTCCCAGTAGGGCTGGGAAAGGCACTTGCCTTGAAGCCCTGTGGAGACCCACTGCACATCATTGTGGTCAGTGCTGAGCTAGAAGGATCGATGATCTGAATTGGCAGAACAAATATTCCTTCTTCAATATTTGCTTTGTAATTACTTCACCCAGCAGAGCCAAACTGCCAAAGCAAAGCAACACTCACCTTATTGAAAATGTACAACAGATGAATCTCTCCATGTATCGGTGAGCCACCATAAATTCATGGAAGATAAAGCTGTCAATGACTATTAGTCACTATGATGGCTATAGTCTACTTCCCAGATCATAGACATAAAAGCCTCTGAATGGCGCTTGCCAGGGAAAAACAGTGGGAGAGGGCTATTGTGCTCAGGCATTGAGTGTGGTATTTCTGTAGGCATCTGGTTGGCCTGGACTAGATTGGTTTGGCCCAATAGAGATATTTTTATGATCTTAATTCCACTGAAAGCGTTAGAAACTATTTCTACTTAATACTCTTAAACCTAGCAGCAATTTGCCCTGGCAGAAGATATGATGGGTAAAGGTAAAGGGACCCCTGACCATTAGGTCCAGTTGTGGACGACTCTGGGGTTGCGGCGCTCATCTTGCTTTACTGGCCGAGGGAGCTGGTGTACAGCTTCCGGGTCATGTGGCCAGCATGACTAAGTCGCTTCTGGCGAAACCAGAGCAACGCACAGAAACGCCATTTACCTTTCCGCCGGAGAGGTACCTATTTATCTACTTGCACTTTGACGTGCTTTTGAACTGCTAGCTGGGCAGGAGCTGGGACCGAGCAATGGGAGCTCACCTAGTCGCAGGGATTCGAACCGCCAACCTTCTGATCGGAAAGCCCTAGGCTCAGTGGTTTAGACCACAGCGCTACCTCCTCTAATCTTTAGGAACATAAAAAGGAACCTGATGGATTGGGTCACAGGTGCATTTACACATTGTGGCCAATCCGATGCATCATACAGAACATGAGTGCCATAGCCATCTCTGGCTTCACATCCCCAGCAATTCTACTCATGAGACACACCATCTCTGATGCCATGTGCTTTCTCACTGGTCTGCACAAACCAGTGCTCTTATCAGATGCTGCTTCTGTGTCATTTAAAACAACAACAAGATTCCTTCTCTTAGAAACAGAGAAGGTGCCACATAACCAGCGAATTTTAGGAAGGTGATAACATAAAATACAGTGGTACCTTGGTTTATGAGCTTAATTTGTTCTGGAAGTCCGTTCTTAAACCGAAACCATTCTTAAACCGAGTCGCGCTTTCCCTAATGAGGCCTCCCGCCGCCAGTGCCCTTCCACCATTCAGATTCCATTCTTAGACCGAGGTAAAGTTCTCAAACCGGGACACTATTTCTGGTTTTGCAGAGTTTGTAAACCGAATTGTTCTTAAACTGGACTGTTCTTAAACCGAGGTACCACTGTAAGATGTCCAGAGTTAGGATATTGCCTAAGCACTAACCTCATTTACTGAGACAGATCTGATTGGCTGGGCAGGGGTGGGGGGAACATGATCACTCCTGGCTAGGGCTGCCAGGATTTCCAAGGCGGAATTGACGTCTGGGGGGAATTTCTGAAAGGCGGCACTTTGTCCTGGATTGTAGGCAAGTCAATCACTGTTTTTCCTTAAAAATGTTGGGGTCTTCCTAAAAAAAGCTCAATAACTTTTGGAGTGTCCTGGTTTTTACTTTTTGAAATATGGCAACCCTCCTTTTACCTCACCTGAAAAATCAGCTACACGAGGTTATGTTTCTTTGTGGGGCAAAACTTTTCACTACGTTCATTCCCACATTTCAGCTTAATGTGACCATACATGGAGCTCCTGTGTACACAGAAATTTATCCATTGCCTTTATTGGAGCAACCGTTCCGTACATATGGCTACTTATTCACATACACTCTCGGTGTGTACATCGGAAGGCTTGCAGTTCTCTGGGTCCAGGCAAACCATCTAATATCTCTGTGTTAGTCACTGAATTCCACTAATTTATTCTCTATTCACAGAAACAGTTGCTTGTACTGATGCTATTGTTGTTGGAGATACCGTACCACCATATAAAAGAAGGTTATGTTATGGATGTTTGTATGTGATGCCAATAAATGGTTTGATGATGATGATGAAAAGAAGGTTGGTTCTGTGGACAGTGAGCTGGATTTATGAATGTGGCAGGCCTGTGTTCAAATCCCAGTTTCTGAATGGCTGACCTTAATAAGCCTCAGTTTCCCAGAAAACATAGAGAAATAATTGGGAGGTATTTCATGTAGCTATTGTTAAAATAAAGCCACAGTGCAAGGCTGTTCATAGGTGACAGTATACAGTTATACATTAACTGTCCACCTTAGCCTGAGAGAGCAGAGGAGTAAGGAGGATCCCAAATGACACAGTTCAATGTGGTGAATTGAGTAGTCTGCCTTGGATGCTCACCTGCATCCCATCAGCTCTGACCATTTGTTGGGTGCTATGTGAGCAGTTCCAGATCCAAGTGTCAGGAAGTGTGTGTGCATCTTCCCGACTGCTGAATGCAGGCAAGCAGCCAGGGTATCTGTCACAGAGCACTTTCATTCATGGGAGCGAACAGAAAATGGAAATGGTATTCTGTATAGAAAGCAATTATGGACGCAATCCATCCATCTTTGGGCACAACTGTAGATGGAAAAGGAACAAATTGTAACTTTCTCTCTCTCCCAACCCATCCTCACATGACCAAATATACACCACTGTGTACTGGCCATCACTTCTCATGACAGCTGGACTAAAACTTGACCTTTATTTTCCTGCAAATAACCTCTCTCCACTCGCTTCATCACAGCCACGTGAAAATAGGGTGAATTTTCTGCTGCTTTCTGGGGATGGGGAGAAATATGTCTGAAACATTCAAGGGGTGTGGGTTACTGCTTACCTTAAAAGGTAAAGGGACCCCTGACCATTAGGTCCAGTCATGACCGACTCTGGGGTTGCGGCACTCATCTCGCTTTATTGGCCGAGAGCCGGCGTACAGCTTCCAGGGCATGTGGCCAGCATGACAAAGCCGCTTCTGGCGAACCAGAGCAGCGCACGGAAACACCGTTTACCTTCCCGCCGGAGTGGTACCTATTTATCTACTTGCACTTTGATGTGCTTTTGAACTGCTGGGTTGGCAGGAGCAGGGACCAAGCAATGGGAGCTCACCCCGTCACAGGGATTCGAACCACCGACCTTCTGATCGGCAAGCCCTAGGCTCTGTGGTTTAACCCACAGCGCCACCCACATCCCACTACTGCTTACCTTACTTAGGTAGTAATGAGGAATGGAGCTCTAAGGTGGCTGTGGGGTTTCCATTTCCCCCTTGCTATAGGAAGAACCACATGCCACTATAAGTGGCACTGGGCTTTTTAAAAAGTTAAACAATGAGGGGGAGGGGATAGAAAAATGTCCAGCCACTCTATAAGATCAGTTGAGGTAAGCAGCAACTTCCATCCCCCAAACTGGAGGTGGGGGGGACTTGTCCTCTCTCAGTGTGTGGTGATGGTTGTGGTTGTGATCCTTACTCCAATGAAGAGTTGAAAAAGACAACTTCCAAATTTGCACTCAACTCTCCTTATAACAGAGGGCACCTGCGTGTGCTTTCCACATACCCTCAGAGTTGTTCCCTTTCCCCCCAGAGCTCTAGACCACAAGTTACTTTTCAGCACTACCGTGAAATGTCAGAATCTTTAAAACAGGGTTTGAAATTTCCAGAACTGCAACATTTGACCCAAACTCCAGTTTTTCTGAATGTTGGCAGGAAGTTCAAAGCGAATGTCTACTGTCTCTTTCCAATAAAAAAGCACAAAGAAGTATAATTTCTGTTTTGATTGATATAACGTGCTGAGTGAAGGCTGCCTGCTACTGTCTGTCTGTCTCTCTTACACACACAGTTACATGCAGGGGGAGGGGGATTAATCCAGCATCAGATTTAACTGGAAACCCTCTCTTGCACAATATTTTCAGATCGTTTGCCAAAGGCACACACAGTCAGCTGGCTGGTCCCTGCTTAATACTCAAATGCCAGGCCCTCTTTGTTCTGCCAGAGTTTCCCCATCTTTATATAGCCTTCTTTTTTACTTCCACTATTACAAACCCATCTTTCCGAAGTTCTTATTTTTGAAAAAGAAACTTTGTACAGGCCAGGGTCTAATCTAGGTTCCTTTAACTACTTCTTTTCCTTTCTCCTATGAAATATTCTTTTGCCATGAACCGCTGGAGTGGTTTTGCTCTGAAGTCTAAGATACAAGGTGTGGCGAGCCAAGTATTTGTGTGGAGCAAAATTAGACTTTTGGATGCATTCGAAAGATCAACCAAAACACTGTTGCAGCAAGAAGAAAATGTTTAGAACAACTAAGCATGGCTTAATCTCAGGGCTGGAGTGGAGGCATTTAGTTTAATGAATTTGATATTGCATTGCCATGCCACACTTTATCTACTTTTAAAATGTGAAAGTTTTATATCGTCTGTCTGAGGGCCAAACTGCAGCTTATGTTAAATGCATCCTTGCACCTTATGTGCAGGTTTTTAAAATGCAAATTGATGCCCCACATTGAGCAAAAGATTTCTGCATTGCAGGAGGTTGGACTAGATGACCCTCGTGGTACCTTCCAATTCTATGATTTAACTCAGGCATCTCCAAACGGTGGCCCTCCAGATGTTTTGGCCTACAACTCCCATGATCCCTAGCTAACAAGACCAGAGGTCAGGGATGATGGGAACTGTAGTCCAAAACATCTGGAGGGCCGAAGTTTGGGGATGCCTGATTTAACTTAATGTCTCATCTGGCTCACCGAGTGTGAAAAGCTTCTCAGCAAGTAGGCCTTAAAAATAAATGTCAAATCCTTTTTGTAGAGATGGTTGAATGAAGTAGGAGCCATAGTTCATACAGTTTAAGTGGTTGGAGGATCTCTGAGCAGCAACAATCTTGGAGCCGCACAGAAAGGAAAAGGCCACTGCTGACTCCTGTTTCATTGGTGATTTCAGATTGCCACTTCAGAAATGGATAAAGAATTTACCTAAAACCTTGGACATTATTTCCCTTGTAAAACAAAGGGATTTTTTGGATGACTTGTCTCTAAGAGAAGCCAATGTATTTTGATTGCTGGATAGCATGATTATTAGATATCTAATCAGCTAATATTTGAAGACCACAAGAGACCACTGTTATGATCAAGATCACCCTGAGGTTGTGGGGTGCTGCTTCACAAAAGTCTTCCTTGTGTGGAAAGCTTTTGAGAAACATCCTCCTGGCAACTCATAGGATTGGAACCACTGCTCAACAGCTGGAGAGCAAAGAATTCAATTCTGCTGGGTTCTTCTTCCTTAGCACATTCACTCTGAGGAACACACTGCTGAAGCAGACCCCTGCCGCTTTCCTGCCAAATGCCCCTGACAACCCTGGATTGCTCCAAGCCAGGCAGACTGATGCTGTGAGTGAATATTGCGCAGCCTTCACAGAAACAAAACACCTATGGAGCACCTGGTTGATTTTTTTTAAAAAAGTTAAAAGTAAGTCTTTTTAGACTTTTTAAAAAGGCCCTTTAAACTTCAACAAGAACATTGCACTGGTCCCAAGTGCTCCAAGGCTTCCTGCAATTTTAAGTCATTCAAAATGTTACAGGATGCTGGCTATGACATGAGACAAATTAACTTGAGCTGGATTTTTTTCTGTATAAGCAGGTTGACTGAGGCAAAGCTATCTATCATCTATCTATCTATCTATCTATCATCTATCTATCTATCTATCTATCTATCTATCTATCTATCATCATCATCTATCTATCATCTATCTATCTATCTATCATCTATCTATCTATCTATCATCTATCTATCATCTATCTCTATCTATTTATCTCTATTTATCTCTATCTATCTATCTATCTATCTGTCATCTATCTATCTATCTATCTATCTATCTATCTATCTATCTATCTATCCATCTATCTATCTATCTATTAAACTTATATCTCACACCCTTCCTCTCAAAGGAAGCAAGGCCTTATATAAAGGTAAAGGGACTGCTGACCATTAGCTCCAGTGGCGGACGACTCTGGGGTTGCGACCCTCATCTCGCTTTATTGGCTGAGGGAGCCGGCGTACAGCTTCCAGGTCATGTAGCCAGCATGACAAAGCCGCTTCTGGCAAACCAGAGCAGCGCATGGAAACGCCGTTTACCTTCCCGCTGCAGTGGTACCTATTTATCTACTTGCACTTTGACGTGCTTTTGAACTGCTAGGTTGGCAGGAGCAGGGACCGAGCAATGGGAGCTCACTCCGTCACGGGGATTCAAACCGCCAACCTTCTGATCGGCAAGCCCTAGGCTCTGTGGTTTATATAGTCCTCACTAAAATCTGAAGCCCTGCAAAACCACAAAAGCAAAACTCTTTTATATTTTCCTTTTCTCCTCACCCTCTCTCTGACTGTGTATGCAAATTATTTCAAGTAGCTGATGGAGTGCCATAATAACACATTTATTAGTCTTTAAGGTGCCCCAAGTCTCTGTTATTTTAACAATAGTGATGTATCATTGAGCAATCATTTTGCACATGCATCTGCTTACCTGCTACAGGGCCTCTTCAGCCTCGATATTGAGTGCAAGGCAAAACTGTTGTAAATTTCACCAGAGGCAGAATGATACCCACACTCTGGAAAGCATTTTCAATAGGTCAAGTGTGGCCTTTCTTCAAGCCTTTTCCCTCTCGCACCTGGTACCCATATTATACTAAGAGAATCAGCTTGAGAAAGTCTTTGTCGTAGGGATAAAGAAAGGGAGAGGAAGTCAAAAGCTCTAGATTTATGCCCCATTAAGTTTCACAAGCAACAGTGAGGTAGAGTAATACAACTTACAGCTAAAACTGATCACTTACAAATCCACTCCAATAGTTCCTGCCATGAATTCAAAAGCCTGATGCTTATCACATAAGCCTCCTCCGGACTGTCAGTATATATTTTGCCAGAGGGATTCAAGTGTATACCGGAGATTTAGGTTTGAGCAGTTATAAAGAGGATTAAAGCACCCTGGTGCAAGAAATCCACTTAACCCTCCCTCCCCCTTATCATTTTGCAGTTAGGAAAGTGGTGGAGAAATCATGTGCATTTGTAGGAAATATTTGGGAGAAGAAAAGGCTCAGGGGTAAACTCTACACAAATCTGGAGTGGAGGCCCTAAGATGCTTTATATGCCTCCTTCTGGCAAGTCCTGCAGCCAAGCTGGTGACAAACATATTGCTCTGCTTTCCTTTGGACCACATCAGGGAGGTCAGGTGGGCTGTCTTCTTGTCTGGGCAGCCCTAGAGCTCTCTTATCATCTCTTACTCAGTCACTCACACCTACACCTATACACCCTGCAATTGTCTATATCACACAAACAGCACAGTTAAGGCAGTAAATCTGTATCTGGTGGCTTACAATACATCGGGGTGTGACATGGTAAGCCTAGTGGGATCAGTCTGTTTCTGGTTCGTATCAGTTTTATATATGTTCATTCATAAGTCCCTTCCAACCCATTTCCACATTTATCTGTGTGGGTTTTTTGGGGTTTTTTTTTTAAGTGCACACAAATCTACTGATTTTCTCATTACTTCAGCACATTTTCCCTCAAAGCAGGCATTCTCAAATGCATTTTCTATTACATTGTGCATTGCCAAATGCATTTATCCCAGTATGCAAATTTTACTATGCATTTTGGTACATCTTTGGAGCCCAGAACTGCAATGCTGACATTCAGAGAGCTGCATGCTGATCCACTCATTAGTCCAGGAGGTGAGAATCAGATCAGTTCACACTGGAATTCATAAAGGTTAAATTCCTCCAGCATCCCTAGGGGCACGTAAGCATCACATGTAACATCTCCTAGTGCCAGTAGCATCTTATCACACCAACCAGAGTTAGCAAGGCACATAGAAGCCTGCTCCACCCTGGCCAGAGCCTCTTTGCCAGCAGGCTTTGCACCCACACATTGTGTCACCGTGTAGGAACAGCTAGGAAAGATGCAGTGCAAGATATTCCCCGCCCCGATAAAACATATTAATGCTGGAAATGAGGGTTTGGGGTTGGGGTTTTTTTGCCTACACTACACAGTTTACTTTGGCCACAGATGACACTGATTGCCAGTGAGTGTTTAATAAGCTAGTAGGTTAGTTTAGTCATGGCAGCCGAGCTGTGCAGGAAATAACAGCTATAAGGAGGAATGTGGGTGAGAAGTGAAGATTTGCCAAGATGGCTGTGGGGCCCATGAGCTAATAGGGCAGGCACACCTAGGGCTGTGGGGCGTGGGAGGCGTAGTGACTCAGGAAGATCTCCTGCCTGTTCTGCTGCTGCTGGGCGGTGATGATTCTAGGCAAGATTGTGCCAATTTTGTGTGAGATCTCACCCAGAATAGATAGGATCTTGTCCGAAATTGGCGCTGGTGGCAGTGCTGGTTCTCCGGCACTGGTGGAGATGGCAAGGGGGGTGGGCCTGCAGGAGTGCTGCTTAGGGGGGCCTCTGTTGCTTGAAGCAGCAGCCTCACTTTGGTTAGTGTCTGTACTGGCTCTGGATCAGGCTGACCCCAAAGTTCATCAAGGGGCAGTTGCATAAACAGGACCTGCCCTAAGTTGCTATAGTGCCAGAAGTTGCAGATCTCTGTTATGTTGAACGTTAATGAAGTTGTGGCCCTGGTTAACTCGATGACAAGTTGTTTGTCTCTTTGTTCAGGGGTGTGGGTGAAAATACCCTCATGTCACTAGAAGTAAACATTAAAAGAAAAAGTAGACCAGGGTGAAATACAAAAAAAATATGAAAACAATTCTCTGTTAGGTAACTCTATTCCACGAGGCCCCAAATATCCCAAACCAGCTGTAAGCAGACTTGTTAAATCGGCTTCTATTACAGGGCAGAAACATCTGTTGGAAACCTGGTGTCACTCATAATTCACAACTTTCATACTATATTCACCAGCACTCACAATCTATTTGTGATTCCCCCCTACCCCCAAATCAAAGGGCCACAATCAATGAATGCCATTTGAGTTGCATGCCTGTCAGAACAGTCATGTCTGAAGGCCGAAAACATGACCATTAACAGACACGTTGTCTAAGCAGCTTAATGTGGTAGACACGAATACAGGGGAAAGTGGAGAAGACGCAGGAATGGACTCCTGGCTAACTAATCCTTGAGTGAGACACAGGGTGAGAGCAGAACAACATGCTTATAGAAGGAGCATATCAACATAAAAGGGGACTTCTTTCCTAACATGAGGTCCACACAGATGAATGGATGCAGACGGGAACAGAATCAGGAATATATGTGAACCAAATTAAGAAGATGGTGCAACAGTTTCCAATCCATAGGTGGGAAGATAATAGAGAACAAAGTTGGCTGTGATCCTATGATTATTATTAATATTATTCTGCAAATGGCTACCAACCTGGATGGCTTTAAAGGCCTCCTGGACTGGTTCCAGGGAATTGTGGGTACTGTGTTGCCATTGTTCTAATCCTCCCCGCGGGTGCTTCTGTATCCAGCTTTGCCCCTGGAGGTCTGGGTAGCATCAGTTACTAGAAATGCCTTTTACCACAATGCCTTGTGACTAGTATGAAAACTGTGACCTTTCCTACACTGGGAGAACTTGCCCACTGTAGCTCATGCACTGATTATTTCAAGGTTGGCTTACTGCGGTGGACTTACCTTCTGCTTGATCTGGAAACTGCAGAATGCTCCAGCATGATTTCTGGCTGACACAAGACCCTCTCAACATCTAACCCCTCTGCCCAGAGAACTGCACTGGTTGCTAATCTGCTACTTGGCCAAGTAACAAGGTGTTACTATTAGCATACTGTATAAAGCCCTTCACAGCTTTGAACCAGTGTTCTTGTAAAATCACCACTCAACTGCTTCACTCTACGGAACTGGCACTGTTACATGTGCCACATAGTACTCATTCTGCACTCTTTTAGTGTTACAACACATGCGTTTTGGAACTCCCTGCCTTTTGGCATCAGGCAAGAAAACCACAATTGCTCTACTTTTTTTTTTTTTTTGGTGCCTGCTATAGAGCGAGATGAGTGCCGCAACCCCAGAGTCGTCCACGACTGGACCTAATGGTCAGGGGTACCTTTAGCTTTTAAAAACACTTTTGTTCAGCCAAGCCTATCCAGACACAGAGAAGATATCTGGTGTTTTAACCTGGTTTTAGCTTATGGATCATAGCCCTTATGCATCAGCAGAGGAGGCAGCACACTCAGAATGCCTCCTCTTTCTCACAAAATGCCATCCTATACTACCGGCAACATAGAATATTTTTTATTTATTTATTATATTTCTATCCAGCCTCCCTATTGGCTTGGAGTGGCTCACCACTGTAATATAAAGCAGCATGGCCTTTATCTAAATAGTTCCATGTGCAGGTGTAAGTGCTTCAGTTGCGTTCGGTCCAAACACAATGGTGCACATCACTTAGAATACACCTGCCCACTAACAACGCAGTTCACATAGGATAAAATCAGGTAAGAATGTTTCATGAATGGCAATGCCTAACAACGCAGTTGAACCATAGGATGCAGAACAAAATGAGTCCACACACCCTGAGTATAGATTCAGGCTAATACAGTCATATATCCATGCTCGGATCAAACTGAAAGCAGCTATTTCAAAAATCCAATTCTCTTTCGCTCTGTTTTCTTAATATTGCACAGGGCTATTAAGCATATATTGGAAAACAGAGATAAGAGAGCGCCGGAGTAATTCATGGACAGCCAAAGAAGTAAATGAAACGAAGTAGAGCACAAAAGTACCTGGTGCCGTTGAGACAAAGTTTCAAACACGGTGAGACATCGTGGAGGGAAACTGTCAGGGCGGTGGTTTTTTTGTTTTGTTTTGTTTCTGTTTTTAAAAAACCTATTTCGATGATGATTCCCAGCAGGTTGCGATACTCTGCTGGTGTTCTCTGCAAATCATCTGGACAGCTGAGACCATGAAATTGATCCAGAGCCCAAAGAGGGTGACCCTCCGGCAAACCTTGGTGCCCTTTCAGGCCATATGTGCAGACCACGTCAAATCCTGCACTTGTTTTGCTACTGTGGAATGACAAAAATGCCCTTGTCAGATGGGTGGACATGAGGTTTTCAGGTGCTGCGGAACACATAAAAGCAAGGCAAGTTGGCTTGCACTTTTGACTGCCCTGAAAAGTCTTTTCTTTTTCAGATTTTTCATTTCATCAAATGCTTTGCGGCATGGGAAAGCAAATGAAAAAGACTGAGTTTTGCCAGGTTTGCATATTTTGGCTTTTTGTTTTGTTTTTACAAAGCACACACACACACCACCACACCAGAGCATTCTGTTAGTAATCTGTAATCTAACCCATAATCCACCTCTTTCTTTCCATCATTCGGGTGTCCAAATTGTTTTGCTAATATAATACAGGTGTCTCTGGGTGCCAACATTAGGTCTTCCAGTGGAAAAGTGGGTGCAAAGTTAAACCACATGTACCACTTAAAAAATAAGTGAGGTGTGATTTAGCAAGTCTTTTGTTTTCCCCCACCCCAACAGTTGGAAGGGAAAGTGTATTGAGTCAGACTCTATTGTGCGGCAGTGTGATCTGCATTAAACCCTTGGCCAGATAGATTCCTTTGTAGAAAACCTGGGGGGCAAAAGGTTATATTGAGCTCATTACTGCAGACAGCTTTTAAATCAAAATGATAATATGGCCATTCCATACGGCAATGTGTTCTGCTAATGTCTCCCAGTCTGTAAGATGTGCTAACAAGCCTAGTTAAGACAAATAACTTCTGTCTTTAAAAATGCTAAATGCACGATCAATTAGTGAAAGCTTCATCAGTCAAGCTGAATATAGGAGCCCTTACTATGAACACATTTGATCAGTCTACATGTTCAGGCTGAACTCTTTTTCAGCAGGCACTATGTATGTGGTGGTTATTACATTCATAGCCAACCTTTCCTCTAAGGAGCTCAAGGTGAGAAACATAGGAACCAACTCCTAGGGGCTGAGTCCTCTCAATAAAATATTTGAGGGGGCTGCCCCCCCCCCAAGTTGATGGGCATTGCCATTCAAATGGTGTTTTTGTGTGCCATGTAGTTTTATTCAAGTTGGCACCCCTGGTAGAAAACATGATACTCCTCTCCCCATTCTTATCCTACAATAACCCTGTGAGGTAAGAGAGAGAGACAGAGACAGACAGACAGACAGACAGACAGACAGACAGACAGACAGACATCTGAGGTCACCCAGTAAACTTCATGGCAAACTGGGATTCAAAATCTGGTCTCCTGCATCCTAACCCAACACTCCAACCACCCTGGTTCTATGTGCAGGTCAGGAGCTAGGACAGTGGCATGGCAGAGGAAGACTACAAGGGGGAACAACACATTAAGTGGTTGGGCTTCGCTTTAACTACAAAAAAAATCCTTTGGCTAAAATACAGCCTCAGCCAGAAATTCTCTTTCAACTTTCATACATAATAAAAGAAAAAGTCATCAGGGATGCAGTCCTCTGCAGATTTCCTTGGGAGTAACCTTCATTTAAATCAGTGGGACTTGCCACCATGTGCATGGATCTGCAATATGAATTCCAGAATATCTTTTGCTAAGACTGACCAACACTCACTCATTCACCACATAAAAAAGCAATTTCATAAAGAAGCAGATAAATAAGATTTAGCAAGGGTTGAATGGTGTGTCACTGCTTTGTTCTGACAGAGGCAACAGATATATTAGTTCTTGGTTCAACTGTGCCTCAAGGTCTCATTCAAAGTGATGCTGGTCACCTAAAGCCCCCTTAAAGAGTCTGAGCCAGTGGGTTTCCTCTCCCCCACCCCATATAGGTTCCTTGCTCACCCTGGTCATCTGGTGAAGTTCTATTCCATGTTCCTCCACTTGAAAGGTTAAAGGTTAAATGTCACTAGACAGAACCTTTTCAAGTATGAGGCCACTAGTAAGCTATATCTGCTTGGTTGTGAAAACACTGAAAGGCAAAGGGGAAAAATTCTGGCTTACAGTATTGCAGTTCTTGTATTGTGGTAAATTCCACCAAGATTGATTATTTAACCACTGTAAAGACATGTAACATTTGTCCCTAATTTGCCATAACTGCTTCGTTTCATGTAGTTATACATATATTTGCTTATGTTTCAAAACAATGAATCACAATTTAATATTGTTCCTAGGAAACCTTGTACTACATAAGTTTATGACAAATGAATTTATGGTTTAAATTATTACAGAACCTCAGGGAACTTTCTTTCACAATCAGTGGCATTTGGGAGAGAAAGAGAGGGAGAGAGAGAGAAAGAGAACAAGAGATAAAGTAATGTGATCTTTATGCAAGAGCAACATGAAAAGCATATATTTCCTGGTTCTGGGCTTCTAACAGCTGAGCTTCCTAGAATCATAGAGTTGGAAGGGACCGTGAGGGTCTAGTCCAGAGGTCCCCAAACTTATTGGCCTACCACCTCCTTTTCAGAAGAAAAAAAATACTTCGTGCCCTCCTGGAAATCTACCTTCTTTAAGCAAAGGGGTGGGGCTGGTGCTACAGTCTGCCTGCCATTGACCAAATAGGCAGGCAAACTCTGATCCACTTCCTGGGTCAGGGTGAAGTCAGAAAGCCCGGGGAAACCCCTCGCCTGCAGCATGACCACCAGATCCAGGTGAGGCGTTGTCGCCATCCTGCAACAGCACCTGACCTGCCAGTAAGCATCATTACACAACAGATGAAGCATATACAAATGGTTTTCCAAAATTTTCTTTTCTTTTCTTTATGATTCCATCTCCCCCTTATTTTTATTCCCCAACTGCACCCAAGGCTACTACCGTTCCCCTAGATTGCTCCAGCACCCCCTAGGGAACACCATCACCTACTTTGGGAAACACTGGTCTATTCCAACCCCCTGCACTGCAGGAATCTTTTGCCCAACGTGGGGCTTCAACCCACAACTCTGAGATTAAGCATCTCATGCCCTTCTGACTGAGCTAGGTGACTGATTACAGCCTGTATTACTGCAGAATAGCCAGTGAAAATAGACTTAAGAAAAGTCTCAACTGGCTTGCTGATAACATTCATACACTCCTTCCCCCTTTCTTAAGAGAGAAATGAGGGGTGCTCACTAACAAGCATGTGGAGCTCTGTGCTCTTCTGCAGCAATTTAGCTGCACCCACATTTGATGCAAAAACTGGATGTCTTCCCTGGGATGTCTTCCCCACCCCACCCCAACCCCACTCCCAATGAATGGGGTTTGGTTTCTGATTAACATTTTTAAATAAACTGGAGTGCATGTTGGAGTCATTCACTTTGAATCCAACAGGGCTGTTCTATGCAGTGGAATGTAGATAGCCTTTTCAAGTGACTTCAAAGAACAATCTCACCCTTAAATTCTCCAGCTACACTTGCCCCCCCTCCCCACAAGACAGAATTAGCTTATTAACTGCTTAGCAGTTCTGAATCAAAGGATCACTACATACCCAGTATCACGTTATAGAGATGTTTATGTAAATCACTGTTGAGATCAGCATGCCAGTCCTGAGTGGGAGTGTGCTTGGACGATGCAATCGCACAAGTGGAATATTTCTATGACAAGCTTGTGTTGGCATTGCAGCAGTTCTATAAAGCCAGCTGCTGCATGTGACTCTGTGATCTTCCCTTTGCCCTCTTTTTTGCCAGCTGGTGTGTTTCATCTGTCGCAATGACACCAACTTTGATACGGCTATGTTGCCATATTGGTGTATTCAACAGATTGCTGGTATACCGGTAGTGCTTTGGCCAAGAGACTATAAAGTAGAGGGATAAGGTAAGTTAGGTTTATTCCTGCTGTTAGAGCTGACTTGTGGGAAAACATCACTTGAAAATGGTTGAGCACTGTACCCTCCCCCACAAATCACTCATCTATCAATTGTCCAATCAAATGCTCCCTAATTTACTGATTGGTCAAGATGTCTGCCGTGGTGCAGTTAGGTAATTTTAGAATCTGAAGGTAAATGTCTTACCGCTCCACTCCCTTTAAATTGGGGTGGGATTCACACTTGGCCCCAAAGATCATTTACCTCAAACCCTGCCCACTGGCCCCACCCCTGACATCAATGCACAACCAGGAGGCTTAAACGGCAGCAAGGGCAAGCAGGCATCCGTGCCGTGGGCCTTGCTGGGGCATGGAGGATGTCCCATGATGTGGTCCTAGAAATATTGCGGTCCTGAGCCATTAAAGTCTTTATAGGTCAAAACCAGAATTGGGCCCAGAAACTAACTGGCAGCCAGTGCAGTCAATTATGTTGTGAATTTCTGTGTATAGCAATTATTGATCTAAATTCATCGTTTGATGGTATAGTAAATGTAAAGGTAAAGGTACCCTGACCGTTAGGTCCAGTCGCGGACGACTCTGGGGTTGCGGCGCTCATCTCGCCCTATAGGCCGAGGGAGCTGGCGTTTGACCGCAGACAGCTTCCGGGTAATGTGGCCAGCATGACTAAGCCGCTTCTGGCGAACCAGAGCAGTGCACGGAAACACCGTTTACCTTCCCGCCGGAGCGGTACCTATTTATCTACTTGCACTTTGACGTGCTTTCAAACTGCTAGGTTGGCAGGAGCAGGGACCGAGCAACAGGAGCTCACCCCGTCGCGGGGATTCGAACCACCGACAGAACCATCGGCAAGCCCTAGGGTCTGTGGTTTAACCCACAGTGCCACCTGCTTCCCTTGTTTGATGCTATATTTGGATGCTTTATTTAACTTGGATCTTTTCTATCGTGGAACACAGATTGTGGAACTCCTTTCCTAGAAAAGCTTCTATTGGCTCCCTCTCTTAGGCTGAGCTGCTGATGTTTCAGATGAGCTGCTAAGGCCCTTTTATTTTAGTATTGGTTAGAGCTCGGTCTCCCTGGACTTACGATGAATTATTTTATCTCGCTTTTGCTTTTAATGTATGGAGATGTTAGCAGTTTGAACAGTTTTTATCTGAACTGCTTTCGGTGGAGGCTGGTGCCCATTGGGATGGATAGAGCAGAATCAGGGAGGTGAACAGCAGGTGGAGCCACAGCCAATAATAGTGGAGCCAGTTCATTCTCATTTTGTCCCCATCCTAATCTCTGCTGGGTTCTCCAAAGGCAACCCTGAGGCTAAGGAGTAGGAAGCTGACAGCTAGTGCCACTCCCTGGCCTGGAAGCAGGTGTAAGGAAGCAGGTGTGCCCTGGCTAAGGGCAAACTCAGCGTGGTGGGACATTACCCCATTTGCCCAAATCAGGCATTGGCAACCTTGGCTCTCCAGATGTTTTGGGACTACAACTCCCATGATCCCTAGCTAACAGGGCCAGTGGTCAGGGATGATGGGAATTGTAGTCCCAAAACATCTGGAGAGCCAAGGTTGCCTATGCCTGGCCCAAATGGAGCAGCTTCTATTCTTATTCTTATTGTAACATGAACTGTGTTTATTCTGTTTTATGTATGTTATGGTTGTTGTTTTTTTGCAAGCTGCTTTGAATTTAATTTATAAAGAAAAGGGAGCTGTACGATTTTAAATGAACACAAACATTTTCACCATGGTGTAATGTATGGGAAATATACAGCTAGCAGCATATTGACATGACTTACTATTTAAGTGAATTATTCGGGTACAGAAATAAACAAGAGATGCTGTACACTTTGACTGCCAACACTGACACAAAACTAATCCAGAAACTGGCTTCTGTTTCAAAAACAAACATCCAGTTTTAGTATCTATCAGCAGTTCTCTGCTTAGTTTCTATAGAGAAAGTGAAGAACTGGAGGGAAATGGCTGCTTTTATGCCGCCAAACTATTGTATCAAGTTCTGCTTTATTAAAATGCTCCTCTGTTTTGCTTTCTGGATCTCCCTTTCAGAAATTTCTCACCGTAGAGGTTTAATCCATGAAGCAGAAAAATACAGACCATCTTAGGGCGAGGGAGCTGAACTCCAAAGTCAAACAGCTGTAGCAGTTTTAGCATATTCCGAAACATATTCATCTGGTTGCGGTATAGGCAATTCAATGTTCTTTGACAATTTAAGTCATTTTCAGTGCAACTATGCATTCCTTTTTCTGGGTCATTTGGGGTGCAGCTAATCAAGGGTTCACTGCAGAGAAAAATAGTCACTAGCAGCCTGATCTGTAAAGTGCTTTGCCAGCGCAAGTCTCTTTGAAGTGAATGAACCTTTCTGACAGCAGAGTGGTAGGGCCCGAGCTTTCAATTTGATGGCAATTGAAGAGAAAGAGGGGGTGTTGGCAGGTTTCTTCACCCCCCAATCACGTCAGACCTTTCAGTTTTGACAACTATCTCCTCAGTACATACCAAACAGAAGCCTAGCTCCAGCCTACGCTGCTGTATGGCATGGGTTGCAAACTGCTGGCCCTCTTTTTAAGTCCAACAAATGGTTAAGCCCTTATGTATGTAGAGTCAAAGGCCGCAGATAAGTTGACAACCTTGCAGGTTGACTCTCTGCCTTCTTGCCAAATCAGGAATTGTTCAGTGGCTCATAAACAACTTTGTAATGCACGCATCAGCTTTAAGTAATTTTAATAATACTAATAACGCTGCCACACAGCTTTGGCCTATGCATCTGCAAGCCTTATGTCTGTGTTAAAAGTGGATGGCAGAATGGCAGATGAGCATGAAAGGAAATAATTATCAGCTATCTGCATAAAATCTGCAACAAATTACCTGTAAAACTCTAACTATCCAAACAGGATGACACTTACTTTTATAGGTTCATGGCTCCCTTTCTTTAAAGTTTGCTAAGGCAAGAGTAAAGTAATTACAGCTCTCTTTTGATTGATTAAACATGACATATATGCTAATATGAAAGCAACTTCTGTCCTTTGTTATCCAAGCTTCTGGCTTAAAGCAATTTTAAAGATAACAGATACAATTTTATCAATGCCATTATTCTTAACTTAGACGCCAAGGAGGTAATTTCTTTCCCCCCCAGCAAAGAAGGTACATTTTGCCCTTTGCTTTTAAAGTTTTGGGTACAGAAGTCAGATGATATTACAACCGCAAATCCCCTAATTCTTGATACTGTTATGTATCTGGAAACATATGTAACAGCAGTGGGTTGATGTTTTCTCCTACCCAGTTCTTTGGACTGCACAAGGGCAACTGGAATGTGTACAGAAAAAACTGGATTCTGGACCAAGGGGTAGGAAGGGAATATCACTTCTAAGCATAATTTCAGCAATGCCTTCCAGAGAAGATCTTTAGCTATGGGCTTCAGAAGGAAGAGATTAGGATTCGCATTAGGTATGGATCACAAAAAGGCTTATGTGCTGGACCTATATGTCACTTCGCTGAAGCTGTGAACTGATCCAGACATCGCTCAGAAAGAACAGGATGCTAGCATTTTGGACTGCACCACTTCCGATTACAGGTGTAGGAAAAGCTCAGCCTTTTTGATTGCTTGAGTCAAAGCTCCATACATGAAGAAAACTAGCAAACAAAAAACAAAAGGTTTAGAGTAACTTCTTCTCTGACGTCACAGCTTGATAAAAGCAAGTAGCATTTCACCTGCAATGCTGTGTGGGTCTACTCAGAAGTAAGCCCTGTGTATTTGAATGGAGCTTACTTCCAGTAGGAAAGCACAGTGAGCTTTTAACATGTTTAAAACGAATTCAGATTTCCTTTTAAAACACTTTTATTTTTAAAAGTGAAATTTATTATATTAGCTTAACCAAAAAAAGAGAGAGCACAATTTAAATCCCAAAAGTCTGATTTGTGTATTTATTTTTAAAGAACCACTGTGGAACAGACTCCCGTAAGAGGTGGTGGACTTGGAGGTTTTTAAACAGAGGTTGGATGGCCATCTGTCATGGATGCTTTAGCTGAGATTCCTGCATTGCAGGGGGTTGGACTAGATGACCCTTGGCGTCCCTTCCAACTCTATGATTCTATGAGGCGGATGTAGACTGCACTTGCCAAGGGAGTTCAAACTCTTTGAATTTCAGACTTTCAGCCTCTTTTTTTCTTTTCTTCTGCTCTTCACTAATATATTGTAAAGTTTGTATCCCATCCATTAAATACCCCTTAACATTTTCAAGTGTCTCAGATATTTTCCAAAATTAATAAATCTTCACTCTCTTTTATTCTCAACATTACCTATCTTTTCATTTAATCTCGATTTCAAATGACTTATTCACTTCAAATCTTTTAAACTCACTCAGTGCTGTAACTTTTAACTCTTTTAACGAGTCTTCTTCTTCTTCTTTATTAATTCCTTAACCTGATCTATCTTAAAATTCTCTTCCAATCTTTTAAATCCACTCAGTATTGCATCTTTTAACCTGCCTAAAAAGCTGGTTGTATATTCTCCGCTGTAGCTGATGTTTCTCTCTTAATATGCCTTCAATAAAAATACTTTAAGAACAGCATCTTTCAGCCTTAAAGCCATTATAAAACTATAACCATAAGTCACTCTTCTTTTAAGGTGTGTGTGCACATTAAGATGCTTAAAACAAAAAGTGCAAAATACAGGCCACTTATGGCACAAAATCATGCATTTTTATTGGATGGTCTTAATTGGTTTTAACACGTCACCTTGGGTCACTCTGTGTGAAAAACACTTGGCAGATATAATAAATAAATAACACATTGTGTTCAAGTTCAGTATTTAACTGAATGCATATCTGGGGCAGTCTCTGAGGCATGTTTGGCTAGTGATTCTGGATTTTGTTGGATGCGTAGGACCATAGCTGATTAAGACTGGTGCATGGTGGAAAATTCTGCCGGTCAGGCAGAACTAGGAAGGCAAGCATACCAGGGAGCAGGCAGAAAACCAGAAAGCACAGATGCTTGGGAAGTGCCCAGGGTGGGCGGAGCTACATTGGAACTGGATACATAGCTTCCTCTGTCTACAGCCCTGATGGGTTTGCTCCACGTTACACCTGACAGGACTCCTTTACCAAGAAGAAATGAACTAACCCACAAGGCAATAATACATGCTGTAGGTGCAATGTGACTGACTGTATGGAAGGTCCTAGTTTATGCCAGCAGGATAGTCTAACTCAGGCATGTCCAACTCCCAAGAGACTGCGATCTACTCCCACTATAAAAAAAAAACTGGCAGTGATCTACCCATTGGATTGACCAAAGTTGTTGAGTTTTTTTGGGGGGAGCCAAAGTTGTTGAGCTATTTTTTGGGAGCTGGGGGGGGGACACAATCAGGATCACACGATCGACAAGGATCAACCAGGGACCGGTAGATCGCGATTGACTGGTTGGACATGCCTGGTCTAACTGATCATCCTGTTTCTTCTGGTCCAGTGCTTTTACACTTCTCACTGCATATATGAAAACTAATAGATTAAGGACCATTTTTGCACAAATAAAAGAAAAGCAACACCTGAGCCTCTCTCACACTGTTTGCTCTACAGGTAAGGAAGGCATGACACCTAATGCTCTCCCCACTGAGATCAGGAGAGCACTGACTGTGTGGTGTTTTCACCATGAGCCTAAGACAGGGGTCAGCAGACATTTTCAGCAGGGGGCTGGTCCACTGTCCCTCAGACCTTGTGGGGGGCCAAAATATCTATCTATCTATCGATCTATTGATCTATCGATCTATTGATCTATCGATCTATCGATCTATCTATCATCTATCTATCTATCTATCTATCTATCTATCTATCTATCTATATGGGGGGGATGAACGCATTCCTATGCCCCACAAATAACCCAGAGATGCATTTTAAATAAAAGCACACAATCTACTTATGTAAAAACAAGCTGATTCCCAGACTATCCGTGGGCCAGATTTAGAAGGCGATTGGGCCGGATCTGGCCCCCAGGCCTTAGGTTGCCTACCCATGGCCTAAGACATATCTATTCACTGTGGCTTTCTCTGATCTTTAATACCATTAATACTGGTCACTGTACTGAGTTTACTGATTGTATTGGTGATGATTATTTTTATTGGATTTGTGATGCTTTTGTGTGAGCTGTTTGGGTATTTCTGTAAATGAAAAGATATACAGACATCTTTTTTTAAAATAGGTAGAAACAGAGAAGATAAGTCAGATGTATGGGTTGTATGCAACTAAGTTTTACTCAGAGTAGACTCATTGAAATCAATAAGCAAAATGAAGGTCAATTCATTTTAGTGGGTTTACTTTGAGCAAAGCTTCATTGACCACCACCCTATTTGTGTAGTTGGACCAATGCAAAGCAGTTTAAACCTTATGCATACAAATATGTTTAGGTTTCAGGACAATCTGAGCAGAAAGAACCATAGCTAGTACCTTGCCGTGACCTTTTCAACCCCTCTAAACAATTCTTCCATTTTATTGTTATTACACTGAGATTTATAGGCTGTAGTCAAGTACTGTCGTCCTTAACTCTTGTGTAAGTGATAGCTATTCAGTTCCGTAAGTTCTTTGTGTTTCTTCTTATAGGGAATTCCCTCCAAGTCTTGAACCAACATTTCATGTCTTTGCTTTAGAATCTCCCAGCTTTACTAAAGATTTAGCCTGGGCTGTTGTGACCAAAATGGAGTATGTCATTCAAGCTCTGACCTTATGGGAGCTGAATAAAGATGTATTGCGACCTCCATGGATCCGTTGAGACAGCCTTCTAAATACTTCTCAAAATAGAAACCTTCTCCTACACTTCTACTATGCAGCCGCATCATAGCTCATGCTTTCTAAATTCTTTTCAGCCAAATTTATCCTGGGAAAAATACCTCTGAGGTTTAGTGTATGCCACTAGACATATATTTGTCACCTTAGTTGTGAACATCTCTGTTTCAGTATGCAATTTACTACTGATGACATTTATTTCCTTATAACATTTGTACTTCAGTCCTGAATCCAGTCCCACTTTTTCTGCTATTATTTCCTCACAAAGGATTTCTAAAATTCCATTTTTTTTTACTCCAACTAATTGATTTATTCAATCAAATGTTAGATATGAAAATGCCTTACTTTTATAAAATATGGATATTTGCCAAAGACCTTCCAATTGTCCGGTAGTGATAGGCTCGCAGCCAATGAGAGAGACAAAGAATCTATTACAAATTATACATATTATCGTTTGACTCTACCATTTGAAAGTTACACTTACCCCTTTAGGAGTAGCAATGCCACCAATTCCTGTGTGTGTCTACAATGCTTAACCATTTCCCAAATTGAACACTATTCCCCACCCCACCAATTATTTCCCTTTAGTCACTGATGAATACATTGAACTTCAGTCTCATCACTAGGCTAATCTGAAGCACATGATTTACCTTTTAAAATCCCCATTAATTATTCCAGAGACCTTCATCATGTTCTCTAGTATGCAACACCTCTGTACTCAAAACAGACCTAGCCTTTCTCATCTTCCCTCGTATATCTCTGATCATTTTTATCATCTGTCCCTGACTGCCCAAACGTTGTTCTGTTGTATCTCACAAATAAGCAGATAAAGACCGAAGACCATATTCCGAGGCTCCGCGTATAAGTGATGCTTTTGTTCTCTGTTCTTGACCTTGTGATCACTTCTGTACACTATAGACAGGCTTCTTCAGAATGTGGCAGAGATGCTAAGTTTGTCTCTCGATTAGACGGCAGGGTGGGTGGTATTGAGGTTGGCATCTGTCTGTCTCTGGAGACTATGGAAGAGAAAAAGAACTGCTGTGGGTCTTTATGTTGATTCGTGATCACGGCTTTTTGGTGCAGAAGTTGCTTTTGCAAGATGTCCATTTCTTATTTCATTGTGAATTGCTTTGTTTTACGCACACTTTTACAGAGAAATTTGATTCTATTTGCATTTAAAGGTGAACCTCTCTATTTTACTGTTTCTGAAAAAAGATGTGAACCAAACCACAACCATTTGGTCAAACTTTGTACTTGTCCAGCTTTTGCAATGCAGTTCTCCAGCTATATAATTTGTATATAAATGCATATACTAAAGTGTGCATATAAATGCATATATTATTGAAAATAACATACAAAAATGCATTATGATTAGGCAAAACTGCTTTGCAAAAATGTGAATATTAGGCAAAGTCTGCATTAAAATGCTGAGAAATGTACGCAAAGACTTTTTAAGAAATTGAAATTGAAATCTTAAGACTGGAGAAATCCAGAACTGAGAGAAACCAAAATGGCATATTTGCCAGCCCTGACCATGGTTATTTCTCCTAAGTGTATTCTTTCCTTTCCCTCCAATTTCACCCCTTTTACAAATGGGGGAGGAGTTACAAATGAATTTTTATAGAATCTCACAATATTTTATTGCATTATTATAATATAAACAACTCTGAATTCTCATCTGCAGTGGTGAGAGACGGAATAGGCAGCATGGTTTCAGGTCTAGATGTTAGAAATAGACTGTGAAGGCCTGGGCTCAAAGGCCCCCTCAGCCAAAAAACTTGCTCTGCAACCTAGGGGTTACCGTAGTCACCATAAATGCAGCTCTGATGTTTTAATCCTCTAATGTTTAATTTATGCTTTAAATTTCTCTTCTTGTATATTTTTTATTTTATAAGCCACTTTAAGGCCCAGATGATGACAATAATATAAAGAAATATAAAGAAATACTGCAAATTATTCATTTCTTTAATATATCTTTATGAAGGAGATGTTGTGCAACTTAACTAAGCCAAAGATCATGTGTTCCTGAAGCTGTGCTGGTTCCCCCATATCCGTCATGCACCACATGTATCAGTTGAGTTAAAATACTGACTCTAATTACTTGGCAGTGAGTAAAAATTGACAGCTGACAAAGTTAAAAGTGAATGGAAAGGAAAGCTTCCATTTTGAAGATTTTGCCTTTCAAAAGCTCTTTTCCAACACAGGTAGGTAGCCGTGTTGGTCTGCCGTAGTCGAAACAAAATACAGTGGTACCTCGGGTTAAGTACCGGTACTTAATTCGTTCTGGAGGTCCGTTCTTAACCTGAAGCGTACTTAACCTCAAGCACCACTTTAGCTAATGGGACCTCCTGCTGCTGCTGCGCCGCCAGAGCACGATTTCTGTTCTTAGCGGAGTTCTTAACCTGAAGCGTACTTAACCTGAAGAGTACTGAACCCGAGGTACCACTGTAAAAAAATTCCTTTCAGTAGCAATTTTTTAATTTTGTTTCTTTTCCAACAGTTCTCATACTACTACTTCCACAGACCCCTTGAAAATTGCCGGCTATCTTGGTGGGCCATCCACACAGGCCAGCTGGCAACATGTGACCATTTTTGAGAGGAGGAAAACATTTTCCCCCAAAATGCATAAAAATCATGAGCCATGGATCAGGCTCCTGAGAAAGGCATTTTAAACAGGTAAATTTTTAGGAGACAATTAGTAAACTGTGTGACTGCTTTGTTATAAGAACCAAGGTCCCCAAAACAGGGCTTAGGTAGCCTGCTGAGGCAAAGTTTCAGATGTAAAGCAAGTGCATATATTCTTGATATTATTATACAACCTGAATGAAGCTTGCAGACTACCAATGGCCCATATAGACCACAATTCGAAAACTTCTGCCTTATTGAAACTTACTTTTCTTTCTTTCTTTCTTTCTTTCTTTCTTTCTTTCTTTCTTTCTTTCTTTCTTTCCACACAGTCTGCAGTTTTGGTAACTTGTTGCTCTTTACCTCCTGCATTCATTAAAGAGAAACCCTTTTGACACCTGAGTGTCTGACAGCACTGTCATCTTTATTACCAGATAAGAGTAATTGTCTCCCTGGCATGCAGGGAAGAGTGATGCAAATAAGTCATTTAACTCCCTTTGCAATGTCTTTATCCTTCTTAATTGTTCCCATTAATCCCTAGCAGCAGAAGCAGATGCACCAATTTTCTCCCAACTTTCCTACACAATCTGTCAAAATCATGCTTAGTATATTGGTGTTGGCAAAATTCAGGTTATTATTTGAGACATATTGTCAGGTTTTCCATGAATAGTTAACGGCAATTTGAGAGAATCACTTTACATTAATAGCTTGCATGTTCAGCGTATTCCTTGAGTACAATTGCCAGGTGCGCACACTACCACAAAAATTATTTTAGCTCTCCTGCTGTATACACTATGATAGACAAAGAATTGGCTTCAGGTACCTGTGAAGCCATGAATCTCTCTGGATGGCCTTGACCACATCAGTCCTTCAATATAGCCAGCCTCACAGGGTTGTTGTCAGGGTGAAGGCAATAAGGAAGGATTGGGTGCAACATTTTTCACACTGAAACATAGCTGTCAACCCTCCCCTTTTTGCGGGAATCTCCCTTATTCCAATGCCGTTTCCCGCTGCTATCCCGGATTGTTGATATCTCTTAAACTTCCCGGATTTCAAAGGAAGCAGCTCCTCTCCCTCCCTGCTGGCCAGGGAGGCTCCTCAGCTGCGTTGCTCGGCTGCCAATAAGGAGTCTGAGACCGACTGGGGGCGGAGCTTGCATGCCTTGTGCAGCCAGACCCTCACGCCCAACCAGACAGACAGCCTGCCTGCAGTCTATGCACTCACTCTTTCGCTCACCCGTTCATGCGCAGCCTCTGGAGCGCAGGGTGGCGAGGCTACTTGGTGCCATTGCACCGCCCTCGCGGCATCCCTTATTTTCAAATCCGAAAGTTTGGGAAAATCCCTTATTTTCAAATCCGAAAGTTGACAGCTATGCACTGAAAGTAGAAACAATAATAGACAATATGTATTTATTTTTGAATAACAGTAACGTTGATGATGATGATAATCATAATAATGGTCTTAGTTCCCTTTCAAAATGCAATACTTTGCCACAGAGGCATGCAACTTTATTTTTACATTTATCATAAAAAATATAAAAATATAAGCTATAAATGTAAGTGACATACTCACAGTTATCATAACAGCAATAAAAACATTCCAGAAGAATAAATCACAGCCTATCAGGTCTGCTCCCCCCCATCCCAGTTAAAAAGAATCTTGAGCAAAAATATTTTTAGTTTATATTTTTATATTTTTTATGGGGAGAAAGTGTTCCATAGTTGTATAATACACACATGAGTGCATTATCTTGCAGTTTTCCTTTGCACATATATGAAAGTGTGCATATATTCCTCCTTCGAAAAAGTAAGTGATTCCAAGTGTGGTGTAGTGGTTAAGAGTGGTAGACTCGTAATCTGGTGAACCGGGTTCGCGTCCCCGCTCCTTCACATGCAGCTGCTGGGTGACCTTGGGCTAGTCACACTTCTCTGAAGTCTCTCAGCCCCACTCACCTCACAGAGTGTTTGTTGTGGGGGAGGAAGGGAAAGGAGAATATTAGCCACTCTGAGACTCATTCGGGTAGTGATAAAGCGGGATATCAAATCCAAACTCTTCTTCGTCTTCCAAGGGTTTCCATACATCCATGGATATCACTCAGTGCCTGCAATATCAAGTGGGAACCTGAACATTTTATTTTATGTCACAAAGTTTATATACCTGTTTGATTGTCAAATAACCCCTACCTGCACACACATACTATACACATCTCCCATCCAGGCAAGCAGGAAGAACGATCACTGTTCAATGTTCCACCTGGGCAAAAGCATTCAAGGAGGATGCAGAGCAAGGCTGATAAGAGATGGGGATGATGGCCTGGGGGAGAAGGAGGTGTGGCCTGCAGAAGAGAGCCTTGTCTGGGGAGGGTCTTGAGCAGAGGCAGATTTAGCGTAGTGCGGCCAGTTCCACAACACTAATGCTGAGTCTAGGGGTGAGTCTGCAGGGTGTCACAACTATGACATTGTGTGGGGGTTCCCAATTGGTGGTCTATGGAGCCCAGGGGGTCTGTGTAACCCACCCAGGGGGTCTGTGGCAGTGGCACCATTCATATAACAAAAGGTATCATAGAATATGAACATTTTCAAGAGTAGGGGGTCCATAGCTTGGCTTTTGAAAAACAGGGCGTCTGCAGTACAGTGGTCCCTCGACTTATGAAGTACTCGACATCCGTATTTTTCGACTTACGAATGAAAAAAAGTGGCCGCACGCCTATGAATTTATCGACATCCGAATGGAAATCGTTGTCGGTTTAGATGCGGTTTCCTTGACTTACGAATTTTAGATGCGGGTTTTTTCGACTTACGAATTTTTCCGAATATTTTTCTCCCAATGCATTCCTATGGGAATTCGACTTATGATTTTTTTCGACCTACGAATGTGATTAAATTTGTAAGTCGAGGGACTACTGTATTTCGCTAATTGGGAACCACTGACATAGTGAATTGAACAGAATGGAGGCTGAGAGGCAAAGTTGTGTGCATGCTGAATTTTGGCTTCGCACCACTGAAATCTGAAAGACCCAAGTCTTTCAAAGTATTGAAAACTGGTCAGAGAGGGCTCGAGGGCTGCAACGAATCCCTGGGTGGGAGGTTCCTCAGCCCTGCTCCAAATGTTCTCAGAGAGTTGGAAGCTAAACAACAAGAAATGAACAAACAAACCCCTTGCTGCTGAAAAGTCTTCAAATTATTGGCATGTAATGTAATTATCTTACAGGCAAATGATCCTTGCAGTCAAACCTTCTGCCTTTGCAACAGAATTCCGGCTCCTTAAAATTGAAAGAAGTAGGGCGGGGGACAAGACAGCACCGCCCCCCTCTTCATGGGACTGGATTTCAAATGAAAAATGAGTCTTTATCTCCGAATGCGTCCAACCAATCTGCAAATTATTTAAATGAAGACAAAGCAGCCCTCTTCCCAACATCTGCAAGCAAAATGCTTAAATTCCAAGTGCAGCTTTTACTGGCATAAGAAAATAATAAGCGGAGTTCAATTTGTGTCAGCACAGCTCAGGAAAATAAGATATCATGTCTTGCTGTCTGCTTGATGTCAGCTTCTCAGATTCAAACCCTAATGCCTCATCTTAGGCTGTCCTTACTGAAGGCTGCCAAACAGCCAGGTTCAGCCAAAGTTCAGGCAGCTACTTCAGAATAGCTTCTCCCCTTCCACCAGCCCCCGCCTCATCATTATGAACCTTCTGCTTTATATTGTACACACTTGATTATATCTATCCTTGAAACTTATATAACTCTATTAGCCTCTTCTCCTATTCTTCTTAATGTGCAGTGCATTCCTTCCTGGGCTTAAGTTGTTTTATAGCTTCCTGCATAAGGCTTTTAAACTGTTGCATACAACGAGCGTTGGGCTTCATGGATAGTTGCATCTGCTCAGAGAGGTGTGAGGAAAGTGGGGGCAAAGTCCTCTTGAACCTGTCTTGGGCACTTTAAGGAGCAGCACGGAATCTGAATGCATGTCAAAACATCAAATGTATTCTCATTTACTATTTTCCTCAAATGTCTTATATGTTGCATATCTCTTCAGCTTCCGTTTCTATCCCTCTTATTTCCTGGCTAAGGAGGCAGGCTGAATGCATACAGCGTAGGTCCATGCCATGCCTATCCATCGCTTCTGTAGGGCCATAGCTCAGTGGCAGAACATCTGCTTTTCATGGAGAGGATCCCAGTTTCAAACCCCGGCATCTCCAGGTAGGACTGGGTGAGACCCCTGCTGCCAGTCAGAGTAGACCAGGTATGGGGAACCTGTGTTGCTGAACTGCAGCTCCTATCAACCCTGGTCATTGGCCATGCTTGCTGGGGCTGATGGGAGTTATGGTTCTGTAGCATCTGGAGGGCCAAAGGTTCCCCACACCTTCTGCAGGTAATATTGAACCAGATGGGCCAATGGTCTGATTTGATATGACAGCTTCCTTTGCTCCTGTATTCACTGTTAGGCATATGATGTTGGGCAGTATGTAACTGTAGGCAGGTCTTCCTGACTGCATGCATATTTCAAGAAGCAACCAATACTCCTTTTGCATTTGCTTAGGGACAAAGTAGAAATTTGCTTGAACTGGAACACAACATTCAGTTGGATTACATGCTTCTCAGAATTTTGCAATACAGTTTTGGATCAAATAATGTGCCCATAATGCATATTTTATGGAAAAAAAGTATATAAAAATGTGCATTTTAGGGGTAAATGCAATTTATTGTAAGAATGTGTATAAAATGCATACATTTAAAGTCTATTTTTTTCATGCATTTTTTAAAAAACAATTTGTCAACAAACAGGATGGAATGGACCTATGATTAAGTGTATGCAAAACTAGCATGGACTAGAAATAAGCAGATGTGTCCATCTTTAATTTTCATACAGATCAACAGAGGAGCCTCACTCCTGCACATTAATCTCTTTGAACAGTTATATCTTGTTCGGAAGGAATGTTCAAAGAAAGGGTAAAAACATCTGAAATCGCTTCTTTCTTCAGAAAGCAGAAAACATGTATGTTTCTTTTTAAAAAAAGGGATTTTTTTAAAAAAAATAAAATAACACAAACAAACAATGCTCTCCAGGGTCGTCATAATCATTATGATTTCCTTATGAAGAAATAAAGTCTCCTCTCAAACAGTTACTATCTTTCCACTGACATTTTTAGAGAGAGTAATGAAACTATTAAACAGATGTTGGCTAGTCATACACTTGGAGTCTGGTAAATGCTCCCCTGGAATGCTTCAAACTCAAAGAACTTAAAACTCCAATATTGTTGAGTGAAAATGTTGATCTCCCTTGGAGGCAACTCATTGACGTGGATTTGCTCGCTCAGGCTGTGAGTGCTTTCAGTTCTTCCATTTTCTTGATGGGGTTTAACTGCCATCATATTGAATTGCTTGCTGTGCAAGAGATGGGACAGGGAGCACTTTCTTCTTCTTTCTGGCATATCCAGCGCAACATCTTCTCTGGATTGAATGTAACCATAGCAAATTCTAAAATATCCAGAAAATCTGAGGTCTGACTAAATGGGCATTCTACTTAAGTGGAGTTATGGAGACTTCCAGCCCATCTCCAATCCAAAATGCTGAGATCAGAGGTAGGCAACCTAAGGCCAGTGGGCCGGATGCGGCCCAATCTCCTTCTCAATCCGGCCCGCGGACAGTCCGGGAATCAGCTTGTTTTTATATGAGTAGAATGTGTCCTTTTATTTAAAATGCATCTCTGGGTTATTTGTGGGGCATAGGAATTCTTTCTTTTTCCCTCCAAAATATAGTCCGGCCCACAACGTGATCTGAGGGACGCTGGACCGGCCCACGGCTGAAAAAGGTTGCTGACCCCTGGCTTAAATGTATTGTCTAACCTCATGATACCAGGAGCGGGGGAAAGAGGCCTGCAGCCTGGTCTTGATTTCTTCCCCTTCTTAATGTATAAGAAACCTGATTATATGCCCTGATGCCATCACACTGTGATTGGAAAGTGCTGGATGAAAGAGCACAGAACTGGTGACACTAAATGGCCAACTTCTAGTTAAAGGTAGATAGCCGTGTTGGTCTGTCATAGTCAAAACAAAATAAAATTAAAAAATTCCTTCCAGTAGCACCTTAGAGACCAACTCCCCACCCTCTCACTATATATCAGGGTCTGGTGACTTCTGTTTCAGTGTATCTGAAGAAGTGTGCATGCACACGAAAGCTCATACCAAGAACAAACTTAGTTGGTCTCTAAGGTGCTACTGGAAGGAATTTTTTTATTTTATTTTGTTTTGGCCAACTTCTAGTTGAAGTTAGTTGGGCCTCTGTAACATGGGGGGGACAACTAACAGGGCTTCCCTGGGTGATCTCAGTGATCAAACAGGGATATGGATTTCAGCAGAGTCAAGATTTCACCTCAAAGGATTTGTTTCTGATGAACTGGTGCTACTCCCTCATAGCGCCTATCACCAAAAAGTTTATTGATGATAAGTTATCAAGAAAAATTCTTTTATTGTTATCACACCAGAGTACAAATTATTTGGAATGCAAATTATCAGTATTGAAATGACCTAGGCCCCAACTACCCCAAAGCCTATCCCAGTCCCTACAGGCCATCTTGGGTGTTAAGCTCCACAAAGGAGACTCTACGGGTTGTTGTTCTGCCACCCCTAGTAGTGTGGGGAATGGCAGCCTGGAAGAGGGCTTTCTGTGTGGCAGGCTCCGAAATGATGGAACCCCTTCCCCACAGATGTCATACCCTCCAACATTTCTCTAGTGAAAATAGGGACAATCTCTTACAGTGATGGCTAACCTTGACACTCCAGATGTTTTGGAACTACAACTCCCATCATCCCTAGCTAACAGGACCAGTGGCCAGGGATGATGGGAGTTGTAGTCCCAAAACATCTGGAGTGTCAAGGTTAGCCATCACTGATCTATTACATACCCTCCAATATTTCTCCAATGAAAATAGAGACGTCCTAAGGAAAAGTGGGATATTCCAGGATCAAAGCAGAAACTGGGATGGCTTCTGTAAATCCGGGACTGTCCCTGGAAAACAGGGACACTTGAAGGGTCCGAGATGTGCATCTTGTACTATTCTTAGTCAGCATCTACAGTATGCTGAAGTCACACCTGTTTTCTCTGGACTTTGACAATTAAAACATTTTTATTGGATTTGTTTCTTTTGTGTAATGTATAGTGCTTTTGTTTAGAAATGTTTTGCTGGGTTTTTATATATATAATCTTATAAACAATTACACTTGCATTGGTATGACTATGTTGTTGTAACTCACCCCAGAACGTTATAGTGAAGAGCGGGAAAGAAATCTTATAAATAAATATATAAAACTGTATCAAGATTGTCACATATAGATTTACTCATACCAGTTCCTCCACCTCAGTTCTTTGCGCTGATTCATTTTTAACTTATCTGGTATCAATTACTAAGACAGATTTGCAATATTCAGTGTCTGTACAGATGAAACACTTTAATACCTTAGATGGCTCTTTCTTGCTGGCAGACAGAATGGCATGATCTGAAAAGGCTGATTTTTTTTCCTTTTTTGAAAAACTCAAAGGCGATCAAGATTAAAATTCCCAAATGTGTATTCTGGATGACTTCCAAACACATTCAGTCTTTATTCATTATTGGATATTGTCTTGATTAAAATTCCTGCTGGTTTGTTCTATGGTTAAGGAGTAATCTTGTATCTTAGCTTTTGGAATGTATCAGTATCATGTGACAGCTATGAAGTCCAAATTAATATAGAGAGATCTCTCCCACTAGCCAGCATGGAAAAAGATTTAGAACGTCCAGATTTCAGTAAAGCAGTTTATAAAAATTTATCTTCAACCAGCCTTATATAACACGAGAACCACTTCAAGCTCTCAGCTGGGAAGAACATAAGGTTTATTAAAGCAAGATATCTTTCAAAACAGTTTTGGATTTAAAATGAAAACCTTTAAGGGCATGAATCAGAGATGAAATTACTTAGCCCTGAAAAGAAAGCAAGGTGAGGGAGAGAGGCACACATACTAAAAGTGCATTTTCATACCCATCTTTAGTTAACTAGTCAGGGCCAAAGTACAGCAGCACACAGATGGAAGCTTCTTTTAAGACTTGGCTGAAAATGCAGAGGCCATGTGGACCATTGGGCAATCAACCTTCTATCTCCATGCATCTGATTTACATGAGGTCGAAGGTGTAAATGCACTATCTGCCAGGAAAGGTTTTTGTTGTTTACATTGTGGCACCTACTCTGAGATTTCCTGCTTAAGTGCTGGCACTGAGGAGGAGGAGAAGCATCCTACTTAAGGAAGCTTATCATGACATATAGGTAAAGATAAAGGACCCCTGACAGTTAAGTCCAGTCGCAGACGACTCTGGGGTTGAGGCGCTCATCTTGCTTTACAGGCTGAGGGAACCAGCATTTGTGCGCAGACAGTTCTTCCGGGTCATGTGGTCAGCATGACTAAGCCACTTCTGACGCAACGGAGCACCAAAACCAGAGCAGCGCACGGAAACGCCGTTTACCTTCGCGCCGCAGCGGTACCTATTTATCTACTTGCACTTTGACGTGCTTTCAAACTGCTAGGTTGGCAAGAGCTGGAACCCAACAATGGGAGCTCACCCCCGTGGGGATTCAAACCGCTTACCTTCTGATTGGCAAGCCCAAGGCTCAGTGGTTTACACCACAGCACCACCCGCGTCCCTATTATCATGACATATGATGTTTAGATATTTTTTCTAAAGAAGTGTGCATGCACATGAAAGCTTATACCCAGAACAAACTTAGTTGGTCTCTAAGGTGCTACTGGACAATTTTTTTATTTTTTATTTTAAATATTTGTTTGTTATCTGTTTATTGTTATTTTAATCACAGACTTCCTTCAGACTACACATCAGGAAGTTAACTTACAAATGCTTTTTAAAAAAAAGCTACATCAACAGTGACAGTAAATTAGTTCAGAAAGGTTGGGAGACTCGGTCCCCACAGGGGCACAGGTACAGAGATCAGCATAGATCAGAGATCAGCGTCTGCCACACACACACACACACACACACACACACCCCTCAGCATGAGCTCACAGCCCATAATGATGCAATGATTACATAGACCAGAATACCATCATGCATTTGCTATAGACTCATCCACTCTTCACCCTCCTTCCCTGGGCATCTGGGGAATATCCCATGAATTATGGTTTTGAGGGACACTGTGACAATATCTGGATGTAACATGAAACCATGGTTTGTTTAGGTTAACTCTGGCTTGTTTGGACATCTGAACCTGCCAGTTAACTATGGTTGGGTTGGGGCCAACAAACCATGACCTCAAGACATGTTTAGGTATCTACTTGTGACTCTTAGCTTGCACTAACTGTGGTTTGTCAATACCATTGAACTTGGACTTCTGGCTTGATTCGAGTTTGTTGCACTTGCCTGCCCCCACCATACACCCTAGAAAGCAAAACTGCTTGTTCCTTTAGTCTGGTGGCCTAGCTCTGCAGCAGTCCTGCAAGGGAGAAAGGGCTACTTTTACTCATATGTAGGACATATGCTAAAAGCACACCTCTTCTCTCAGCAAGCTACATCAACAGCTCTACAGATGGAATTGCATTTTGCCCGAAAAGCTTTCCTCAGCTGCTGGCTTTCAAATGACTGTGTGGTCATTCATTCAAACTTTTGCTGTGGACGGCGCCACTTTCTTCTCCTAACCCTTTGCCATGCCTCTTAATAGCAATTGTTTTGATCTTGTTACTTGGCTGCCAAGATTATTCTTAAATGATGTGCAATTAGACAAGTAGCTAAGTCTTTGTTTCTACATTGCTGCCTTGGGGCCTACAGAGCTATGTAATCCATGTTTCAATTCCTGATTCCCAATTCAAGGCACAGGTGTGGAAATTGTATATTGGGAGCAGTGGTGTTCTCTGCCACCCCAGCTAAGCAGGGAGTCTGAAGGTCAAATCACAGAATCATAGAATTGCAGGGTTGGAAGGAATCCCCGAAGATCATCTAGTCCAACCCCCTGCAATGCAAGAATCTCAACTAGATCATACATGACAGATGACCATCCGACCTCTGCTTAATACCCTCCATAGGATAGATGAGGGTTGCATATAAGGTTGCTGCATTCCAAATTATCAAATATTCTGTATATCTATTTGTAACCTTCAGGTGCTGATTACAGAAAAGTAGAAAGATTGGGCAAGGTAGGAGAGAAATACTATTGTATGAGAGGTGGGAGCTAAGAAGGCAGCAATTTCAGTTCAAGGCTGTGTTCATCACTATCAGCACCAGTGCTTTTTTGCTTTAAAAAAATGTTTAGGGGTACTCTAATTTTCCTATTCATATTGAAATATTGCCCCTCAATGAGGCCAAACTTAGATTCACAAAATGTTTAGTGGTATGTGTATCCCTGCATCCTCCCATAAAAAAGCACTGATTCAGCACTGCTTGCATTCTGATGCAGGTCAATTTCTGCTAAATATTACATTATTTGTCTCACTGCCTGTTAAGTTATGTATGTATGCAATTTACATAATTTATAATTATTTCACTGCAAAGAGAACACTTTTAAGTGCTGTCTTTTCTTGAAATCAATAGATAGAACTTACAAGTGCATAACTTTGATTCAATCATGTCCCAAGTCATGCTTAGAATTTTTATTTTATTTTGCCTTTTGGGTTGTGAGTTCAGGCTAGAGAAATACATCCATGTAGCCAAACAGCTAGGAATATTTGATTTTTGAGATTATTATCATCTAAATGCAAAATTGAAAAAGTCAAGTGTTAAGAAACTACTAAAATTCTCAAGCACATGATAAAGTGATATCAATTTTCCTCACATGCATATATAACTTCTTTCCATCTTTCCCATGTTATATGGTTGAATCTTCCATTTTTAGCACCGTAGGCCAGATATTTAGCACTTAAATTGATGAACATATTTTTAACATTTGAGTAGTGCTAGATCTCCTATTGGACATGACATTAAGCTGCACTCTGAACAATTTGGGCATATATGAGTTAGTCATATGCTTACTTATAATCTCACTGAAATCAACAGGATGAGAAAGTGCTTAGCTTTGGTTTGATCATGCCCTTTGCAAGTGATTTATAAAAGTAACAGCAGGATCCGGACGTTATTTTCTGTGATCTTAAATAATCCAACTAAGGAGACACATATATAACAGGTGTTGGAAGCCACCCAGAGTGATTGGGGTGGGGTATGATGATGATGATGATGATGTCATAGGTGACCAATACTATTCCTCTCTACAGGTGTCTTCCAGGCAAATAATTAAAATTACAATCCTTTCATTTCTGCATTTATCCTTTTTGTGTTAAGTGCATGGAAATGCAGGCACACCATTTCAGTTTTAATAGATCCAAATGAGTAAGCTTAAATGGGACACATTCAGTCTTCCTTTAGTCTCTCATAAGCAGAACTGCAGGCTGATCAGACTAAGGGCCTTTTCACAGTTTCCATTTATGGTGGTATAATTGCTGTTTGGTTTTAAAGAAAAGAAGTTTTAAAGAACAAATTTGTAGCTCATTGTCTGCACCTTGGGTCACATGCTGCTGTTATTAGAGGGTGAGTGTGGGCTTTTCCTTTCCACATTGATGCCAGGTTGTGCCTGATTTTTATTTTTTTTTAAATCAATTGCTTTTATACCCTCATTTTCCTGCAGCCAGTAAATGTCAGAGTTATGAGCATGCACATGGGGTAGCCCCTTTGTGGCGTGCATATATATATGCCTAGTACTCCAGAATTCTAATCTTGGGGAAGTATAACAGATTAGAAGAGTGAGTGCATGTCTACCTAAACTACGGTATGGAGAACCTAGTTATTGTGATGAAATTTTAACTGCAACTAAAGATTACTTTCATGGGCATTCCTTTGACTCAGTACCATTGTCTCTATCGGTCATATATCTCCACTGAACTGAAATTGCAAACTTGTGGCTCACACTGGTCAGAGGGAAGTGGCAAAAAAAACCAGACATCTCCTAAACCACAGCCGCCAACCTCACACCTTATCTGCAGGGAAAAGTGAGGATTCCTGTACACATGCCACACAAACAAAAATATGGAGGATCCATTCCATATCTTTCACCCAAAAAAAATTGCAGTAGAAGAGAAGGCATCTCAAAAAAAGCATGTTATACCAAAATACTAGCTGAATAATGAGAATATCATGTGGCAGCAGGCCAGAAAAATCTGAAAACCCCCCAGCCAATATGCTGCTATAAATGGTAAGTGTGGAAATGCCCCCCCCCCCAGTCTCACATACAATTAATGATGGTCCAGGTGGACCAGTGGTGATCCAGAATGCAAGTCAATAAAGGTAAGATCCTGATGGGACTCAGAGCAGCACTAACTTCTCCCTTTCTTCCTCAAAGGATGCTACGTGCATTATATTAGTACCATATTATGTAAATGATGTCTAATTTTAAGCCTTGTGTATGTGTACCTGTTTAGTGGGAGACCTCAAAATCAACCATTTCCACTACATGAAACTACGAGTTTCCACCATCCTTCTTTCAACCAGATTCTTCTTTTGATAAGGAAGGACCCCTTTCTGAATCTGGTTCTATAATTCTTCATTAGACACTGCTAGTGATAGTCTCTGTGACGTGGAAGAGAACAGAAAATGCTTTCAGATGATCCATATTTTGGAGTCTCTGCAAGTCTGAATTATTTATTTAAAGTATAGACTAAACTCAGAGTATCAGTTACCAAATTTGCTTCTGTACACATGAAATTATGTTGTTGTTTTTTTTGAATAAATCTTTTTGTCATGGTAGTTTTGCAGTTCTTGTTTACAATAAAATTCTTTAAACTAAGAGTTTGCCATTTGTGGAACCTTGCCAAGGGACAGGCCTGCTACACTTTATAGTTGCACAGAGAAAGATAAGCTGGAAAGCTTCCAGATGTTTGTGGACCCTAAGTTTAGTGAAGGAGGTGATTTGGTGGCCGCCATTGGGTACAGACCACAGACTGAAACCTAGTTGGCTTAGGCTCATCTTGGAGCAGTTCTGGGAGTGCTAGATATCGGGCTGTTCAGAATAAACCCTGTTCCAAGACACTGTCCAATGCAGAATCTCAATCTACCGTATGTCCATAAGTAACATCCATAGAAGAATAACAAATTATTGGTTGGTGTGCAACTTGGGCAACACAGTGACCAACCCTCCAACCCTCAGATCAAATTGCACATGACTGATTTTTGATGCCATCTCTCAAATAAATGCACATATTCAAACACTGCTGGATTTATTCCTGACCCAAAATACATGTGGCTAGGGGACGTGTGCACATGTGTCTGACATATTTTGCGCATGAAATTTATGTTGCTCCCATAGCCTTAAGATGGAACACATGTGCTTTGCATATGGTTTGTATAAATGGTATGAAATGCTCCAAAGAGGTTTAAAATAGACTTGGGAGGAAAGTAGCAGACAAATTGCAAGTTTAGGATCACTTAATTGCAACAGTAGCAAACATTGCTAGAAAGTTAGTTCATTACAGCATTGAATTCTTGAGAGATGGAAGTTCTGAAGGCAAATGGGATTTTTATTCTGCTTGACTTTTTAAAACAAAATCTATTTCATTATTCCCTGTATTGATGCTTCCTTTTCCTGAAGAGGTAAGAGAAATTGTGATTATTATCATGCAGCTGATACAGGCTTAGATCCAGACTTAAAGTAGTCCCACTGATTTCAGTGGGTCTGTCCTCCAAGCAGTACTATGTCTGGTCCAATCTACTATTTCAATGGTATTTTTCTACAACTGAAAATCACACTGTCAGCAAAATTAGGAATTGACTTTCCTAGTGCTTTAACTGAACTTGAATAATATGGCATGCAAATCCCCTAAGTTGGTAGAGTACCAGCACCATTGCAAGTTAGTCTTGACACCTTTGGCCATGATCCATTTTTCCCAGCAGGGCTGAACAAAGACTTCCCCATTTCCTCCCACTATCATGAACTAGTCCCAAAGTGTTTTGCTTCCAAACTCTCTATTCAGTTTATGTAAAATCAACTTGAACTATGATTGCCACAGCATAAATCAAATAGTCTCCAAACTGACCATGGGAATTTGAATAGATATTTTGATTTCTACTCATTCACTCCCCATAAAACCATATTGGATGCCATTCAATTTTCACCTGCTTTTACATCCTCACCAACCCCTTGTCCCCTTGCCACAGTCAGTCAGCATTTGATGGTCACTGAATGTCTTCATTGGGCTTTATTGGGAGATTCCCTTCCCTCTTTAGGGTTCTCTTTTATAAAGATATTTTGTACTTCTGCAAACCATGGTGTTTCCTCAAGCCTACTCTTACACTTCCCTCAGGTATGTGGATGGTGTTGTTTTGCCTATATGTGTAAAAACATTCATACTTGAAAATCAGAATGTATGCATAACGAAAAATTAGCATTCTTAAAAAAAATAATTGTAACGCATACAACATCCTTTCTCTTTCACTATATTTTTTTACCCTTGTCCTTTATTGGGAGTGATCCTGTTTGTGATTCCACTTACCTTCCAGCTATGCCTTTCTTTGGGATACTACAAGCAGTAAGGAGATCAAGTAGGGCATTCCACTCCCTCTTTTGTGTTTTTCTTTTTCAGCTGCCACTCAACATTCCCTGCTTACTGAGCATGCTCAGTTCTGATTAAGCTGCTTTGTTGTCTGTGCTATTTGTTTATAAATCTTTATTGTACCCGTGCAAAACTTGGGGTTCTCCCAAGCATGCTGAAATCTCCTTGTTTCTCAGTGGCCTCCCATTTTGGTTCTAATTCTGTTGGCGTTTTCTACTAGAGGGATTACAACTAGCAGAAGCAGGTACTTTCTGGACCTCCTTATCCTGTTCCCTATAATCCTTGCCTTTTATAATTCCCTCCTCTTCCATTCAAGACTGTGGTGGAGAGTTTAAAGCTGATCTGCGCCATACATTTAAAGTAGTGCTAGACCACTTTAAACAGTCATGGCTTCTCCCAAAGAATAACAGTAGTTTATTAAGGGTGCTGAGTGTGGTTAGGAACCCCTATTCCCCTCACAGAGTTACAATTTCCAGAATTCCCTGGGAAGAGAGATTGATTGTTAAACCACTCAGAGTATGGTAGTCAATGAGGGGGGCGGGGCTCTCCAAACAACTCCCTCTCTGTATAGTTGATGCTGCAGCCAAGTGGTGGGGTGTTTAGGCACTCATAATTGCAGCCGCCACCACCCTCAATAAGGGTGGTGGGTGATTTCCCTTGCAGCCCGAGCAGCAGCAGCCTGCAAAAAGCTGTTCCTGGGCTTCACAGAAAAGGATGTGCTGCCATTCTTAACACGCAAAAAACAACAGGCAATTACGGTAGTAATAACCAAATATAAGATACACGAAACCGTGAACGACTCTGAGATATGAATATGAAAATATATTATACCAACAACTAGACTGACAGTAACATCATATAATACATGTACACAGGTATCTCCTTAAAGGCATAGCCTATAGCATACTTTCCAAATAATCAGCTCTTAAAGTGCAAAGTTCCATGTGCAATACTATGTGTTTAGAGTGGTTGTACAAAGTCCCTCAGACGTCCCCGTCTGTCCTCCGACGGGTGGCTCAAATGTTCATCTCTCTGGCAAGGCTAATGAGCTAATTAGGCTAAGGCTAATTTGAGTTTCTTGAGCTGTTTAGCCATGGTTAAATTCTGTTATTCTGTATTTCTTTTGATGAAGTTCATTCCTTGAAGAAACTGTACCGGTGAAACGGGGAGACCTCAAGCTAGCCACCCGTCGGAGGACAGACGAGGACGTCTGAGAGACTTTGTACAACCACTCTAAACACATAGTATTGCACATGGAACTTTGCACTTTAAGAGCTGATTATTGGAACTTTGCACTTTAAGAGCTAATTATTTGGAAAGTATGCTATAGGCTATGCCTTTAAGGAGATACCTGTGTACATGTATTATATGATGTTACTGTCAGTCTAGTTGTTGGTATAATATATTTTCATATTCATATCTCAGAGTCGTTCATGTTTTCGTGTATCTTATATCTGGCCATTCTTAACACAGCAGCCAGTCAGTTCCAGAGTCAAGTGTACGGATAGCTACACCAGTTGGAGTCTTCAACAAGGGCAACCGGTGGCAGGCAGTTCCTGCTTTCAGGACCCGAGAAGCCTCCAGAAGTCGCTTTATCTGCGGCTGTGACTCGTCTTTGGCCCTGCTAGGCACACGAGGAAATAAACTATAGCTTGCTTGCTCGCCCGCTCACTCTTACACCCAAAACTGCACCCCTTCTCAGGGCGTTCAGTTTTTCAAACTGTTTGACTGCAAGTGCAAACATGCATTGGACAAGGCTAATTGAAAGAGACAAATACTGTAGAGCAGTTGGGCATGTAAACAAAGGGGACTCAACAAGCAATATGTATTGAAAAGTACAGGCATGCAATGACGTCTATTTCTCCCCCTGCCTCACAGCCCGGCAGTTGCCTTTTGGGCGTGCTACCGGTACCTCTCTCAACCCATTCTGTGCATCTGAATGGAGAGCTATTTCTGCTGGTGCCATATGCAGAGATCAATCTTCCTCATGTTCCCAAGGAATCACAGGTAATCCAAGAACTTAGCAGAAAATAAGCAGAGGGATACCTTATAAATACTCCTTGCTCCATTCTAATTTAATTAGCCTTCAATTGTTTCAAGAAAATCCACAGAATCTGCATTTACTTAAGGTAAGCCTGCAGTTCTATTTGTAACCTCCCAACTGACAGGGGATCTATGCCTCTTGACTCCAGCCAAACAACATCCCCTTTTATTTAATTCCCCAGATTGCTGAACTTAGTGCTTCATTTTCCTTTAATGCCTGTCCCTGGTCTCCTGCCCCCTCAACTCCTGAGGTAACTCTATCTGGTGCTACGTTCCTAACCAGCCAAATCTTTTATGGATGGCTTAATTATTTTCTTTTCTCAAAAGAAAATCCAATATGATCTTTGATACGTGGGAGAAAATAAAATGAATTGTTTGGAAAGATGCATTTGAAAGTGTGGGGGCAGGGTTCGGGAATAAGAATGTATGTAAGATCTCACGTTGCTGTCAGGCTTTTCTCCCCTCCCTTAGAATTTGTGTACGAGATTAAAAGAAATCCTTAAAACGGCTTTGATAGCTCCATACTTAGGCTGAGGGGAAGCAGATGCATTCTGCCCACAAGAAACAGTTCTAGACGTTCACCCTTGCAGGAAGAAAATGAAAGTTTGAGCAAAACATTTTGATACACTTACAGCATTGATCAAGTCTCTTCTCCTCTCTCTCTCCTTCTCATGGCGTTGGCATTCTTTGATTCAATTTATCTGTGCTAAAGCTTGACTAATATTTGCCAGATGCTTTTTGTAAAAAACAACAACAAAAAACAATAATTTAGCCCCAACCTTGCAGTACTAAAACTGGTAGCATTTTTAATTTTTGTTTGTGTGTCTCAAATGCTTCTTTTTAAAAAGGTTATAGGATAGCTACAGAGTAAAAAACAAGCGAATGGTCTCCTTGGGGATGATTTCATGACTAAGATATTGGGTTGGATTCATCATATGTTTAAAGCCCTATTATACCACTTTAACAGCCATGGGGAATGCTGGGAACTGTAGTTTGTTAAGAGTGCTAGGAATTGTCTCCATGACATACCACTTTCCTGCCTCTTTTCTTTACCCCCATTGCATCTGTTGAAAGCTCTTTGTTGGGCTTGGAAACTCCTGAATGGAGTGCCATGAAGCCTGGAGGTGGAAATCAGAAAAAAAATCAGGTGGAGGCCACTGGTGAGAGGTGATTCCATTTCCCATTGAAGAACGCCCCTCACCCAATGCCATTCCACCTCTTCAGGAGGCTCCTCAACATTCTGGAGAGGGTTTTCAGATCTGGAGGGAATTGCAGTGGGGAGGGAAAATTCAGTTGCACAAGCGACCTTCATTTCATGCAACTCTGGATCCAACCTATTATTTGTTTATTGTTATTACGACATTTTTTTGTGCTACATTTCCTTCAAAGATTCCAGGGTGGTCTACCTGGACCCCCTTCCATTTTACACCCACACAGGGGCGTACCCAGGATCAAAACTAGGGGGGGGGGCAAGCCATGGTCGTTCAGGTTTGCTTTGAATGGACGCTGATCATTTTTGCTTCTAGGGCTGCCTTCTAGGGGGGGGCAGCTGCCCCCTCTGCCCCCCCCCGGGTACGCCCATGCACCCACAACAAGCCTGTGAGGTAGGTTAAGCTGAAAGAGAGCGACTGGCCCAAGGTCACCCAGCACATTTCATGCTAGTCTGTCAATTACTACTATTGCTACTATTGATAAGCTTCAGGTCTATGTCAGTGCCTCAGTCCCCATTCCATACAACCTAGTGAAATCCTGTGTTGCTAGTCCATTTTCCCAGACTTTCAACCTGAAGTCTTTTCTTCTTCTTCTTCTTCATTTGCTGCACTGTTTTTTTAAATCTCCCATGATAAAAGCAACAAAGCGAATATACTGTTTCAGGTCAGTTCTGGCAAATATGAAACTGAAGAAAACGAGGAACATTTTTAGATATATAAAAAAATCTGTTTTGTAAAAGCCAGACTTATGTAATGAAACCAAATGTATAGACTGGAATTTTAAAAGAAATCCTAGCATGAAGATAAAAGGACATGAAAGATAGTAAATGCTGAAATGATACACCACATAATGGTACACTGTCAAGAAAGAAAGATAACATGATAGCTTACAGAGTCATCTTAAAGCCTATAGAGGTACTTGACCCATAGTTTGGAAGGAAACAATCTTTTTGTTTCATCTGGCTCATATTAAAAATAGGAAAAACACAAACCTTTATTTTTTTCCACTCTCACACATATGGTTTAAAATCCATGCAATTTTTAACTGTCTAAAATTCTTTTAAAGCAACCTAAGACAGAAAGAATTATGAAATCACTTTTCCATTTCATTTAATGAAAAACTGCACCACCACTGTTGGTCTATGTGCTATCAATTTTAAAGCGAGCTGGGTTTCAATTGGTCCTGAGTGCAATCCATCATAAAATGGCACCCGATATGGATTAGCCAACTAGCTTACTGCTGATAAAAATGGAAAGTTCTTAGAACAACCATCTATATATAAAAATGCATAGGCTCTCAGCATAATTTCAGTTATCTTCCAACTATACTTTTCTACATTTTTGACTCTGAAGATGTGCAAGCCATTCTAATGCACTCTGAAGGACAATACCCAGGTCCATTTGTTGCTCAAATTCATTTTCTCCCCCATCCAGGGGTGGCCAACATGGTGCCCTCCAGATGTTTTGGATTAGAGCTTTTATCAGCCCCAGCCAGCATCAGGGGAGAGCACCACAGCATTGTTGTCTGTCTGATACAACCCCATCTAATGAATTATAGGATGTCCCCGCTCACATTATCATAGCCACCTGCTAGTTGCTCAGATTCATTTTCTGGTAGCCGGCCCTGAGGAGTGGGGACACAGGATACCAATGCTCCTCTTGTCCCCTTGCTTGCCTTTTCAAACCATGCCTCTCCTTCCTTTTGGCATCACCCCTTTAAAGAAAAAAAAAAAAAAAGCTTGACCACTATGGCAACCTCCATTGTCAAAGAAATGCAATACGACTGGAAGCACATGCCCACCCTGAAACTTTTGCAGGTGCAAATGGTATTGAAAGCAGGATTGTGTCTAACTGCCCTCATATCATCATGAACACAAATCATCACGCACACTCAATAAAAAGGAGATCTGGAGGGGCTGTGGAAGTGGGTTGCTGGGAACATCTCTCCCGTCCTTAGACTCAGCTGACTCCTCTGCATAACTATGGAGGGCCTCCCACCTCCATCCTGCTCCACTGTGCACAAGCATCTCTCTCTCTCCATAGCTGTCAACCCTCCCTTTTTTTGTGGAAAACTCCCTTATTCCAATGCCGTTTCCCGCTGCTATCCCGGATTGTTGATATCCCTTAAATTTCCCGGATTTCAAAGGAAGCAGCTCCTCTCCCTCCCTGCCGGCCAGGGAGGCTCCTCAGCTGCGTTGCTCGGCGGCCAATAAGGAGTCTGAGACCGACTGGGGGCGGAGCTTGCATGCCTTGTGCAGCCAGACCCTCACGCCCAACCAGACAGACAGCCTGCCTGCTGTCTATGCGCTCGCTCTTTCGCTCACCCGTTCGCGCGCAGCCTCTGGAGCGCAGGGTGGCGAGGCTACTTGGTGCCATTGCACCGCCCTCGCGGCATCCCTTATTTTCAAATCCGAAAGTTTGGAAAAATCCCTTATTTTCAAATCCGAAAGTTGACAGCTATGTCTCTCTGTCTCTCTCTCTCTCACACACCCACCCACACCCACCCACACCCACACCCACACACCCACACCCACACCCACACACCCACACCCACACCCCTGTGCACTTCTGTTTATAATGCAATCACTTCAAGTGTCAAGCAGGCTCCTTCAAGTACTGGGACAATACTACTGGATGCACTACTGCATAGAATAAGTGATGGACTTTGGGGTCTCAGATTTCAATGCTTTGCAATGCTAAAATTTGGTCCCCCCACCTCTTGTGCTCCATTCTACCACACCAATCATGCTGCCCTAAAACTTCAGCCACAGGGTTCTCTGCACTCCTAACTAAGAATGGGTGAGCTTACTGCATCAGAAATTGTACTTTGCTCGTCAAGTTCTGCCCCTGATTCTGGACTTCTCCCTGTCACAGTCTCTCCCAGCTGACTAAGCCCTGTTACCTCTTCAGCTTCTGACACCTCCTCTTCCCAGTCTTTCCCCTCTTCTCCTTGTGACTACTCGTCATTGTCCCACTACCACTCCCCAGGATCTGAGCCTTCTTCCCTTGGTGGTTCCCTAGCTGGTTCCTCTGTGCCCAACTAGTCCATGACATCACATATGCAGCAAAGGAGGAAATGTATCACCAAAAAAGAGGACTAGCGAGAACACGGATTTGCATAAAATTTGCAGATGCTAATTTATATGTTGTTATAATAATAATAAGGGACCCAGGTGGCGCTGTGGGTTAAACCACAGAGCCTAGGGCTTGCTGATCAGAAGGTCGGCGGTTCAAATCCCCATGATGGGGTCAGCTCCCGTTGCTCGGTCCCAGCTCCTGCCAACCTAGCAGTTCGAAAGCATGTCAAAGTGCAAGTAGATAAATAGGAACCGCTCCGGCGGGAAGGTAAACGGCGTTTCTGTGCGCTGCTCTGGTTCGCCAGAAGCGGCTCTGTCATGCTGGCCACATGACCCGGAAGCTGTACGCCGGCTCTCGGCCAATAAAGCGAGATGAGCGCCGCAACCCCAGAGTCGGACACGACTGGACCTAATGGTCAGGGGTCCCTTTACCCTTTATAATAATAATAATAATAATAATAATAATAATAATAATAATAATAATAATAGTAATAATAATTTATTTGTACCCCGCCCATCTGGTTGAGTTCCCCCAGCCACTCTGGGCAGCTCCCAATCGAGTGTTAAAAACAGTACAGCATTAAATATTAAAAACTTCCCTAAACAGGGCTGCCTTCAGATGTCTTTTAAAAATTGGAAAGCTGCTTATTTCCTTGACCTCTGATGGAAGGGTGTTCCACAGGGTGGGCGCCACTACCGAGAAGGCCCTCTGTCTGGTTCCTTGTAACCTCACTTCTCACAATGAGGGAACCGTCAGAAGGTCCTCGGCGCTGGATCTCAGTGTTAAGACAATTTAGACATAGTGGGTGAAATGCAACTTTGTGGGGGCAGACATAAGCTTGCATAATGGGATTTCACCTTCTTCTGCCTGCAGCTCTCATGTGTCCTGCAACATCTAGATTATGATGGTGAATGGAGGACTTCGCAGGGGAGGAGAGAAATATGAGACCCTGTTGCCCAAGGGGAAGTCTATTGCACTCATGCACAGACACCATAGGATGTAACCAAAAATTGTGATAATTTTAACAGAAATATACCTCACAGTGGGAGCAAATGACCAGTGTTGCTTGCTATCCATTTGCTATCCATTGGCAATTTCAAGGTTTCTGCCTGCCCTCCTTATGGTTCTCTATCTTTTAACTGAACTTCAGACCAGGCAGCCCTTCCAACAGAGAACTCCTTGAAATGGAGACCTGTCCTCTGGCAGCCTTTCAAATAGAAAATGGTCCTCTGTAAAGTTGGACCCAGGAGCACTCTAATTTACACGTGTGACTCAACCTGCCATCGCTTTCTGAAGCAGGGGAGTCCCAGGTGGGCACTACTGCATGGTTCTGCTGATCTTGTAGTTTGACCCTGGAAGCAGGGATGGGAAAATACTGTCAATTTCTGTGTCTCTCAGCTTCTTATGTTTCGAGTCTTAAGTTTAGTTCTCCACATTTCCACATCAGTTTGTGATTTTTTTAAAAAGAGGTCCTCGTGAAATTTCACCAGCATTTTCACGCAAACTTCTTCTAAGATACACGTTATTTGAGGATTTGCCCTATATATGCAGTTTTGCAAAACTGTTTCCCTAATATAATGCATTTGTGTGTGTTATTTTCACTAATATATGTACAATTTACCCAATTATATGCATTTTTTTTACACAATACGTGGCTGGAGAACTTCATTGCAACATTCATAGAAGTGTGAATTTCAAAGTGTGGCTGGTTCTCAGGTTTGTTTAGGACAGCCTGAATTACCGGTAGGCAGATTTGCCTAAAGTGAGCTGAATCGAATTCAGACCCCATCCCTACCTTGAAGGCACAACTTCCAAGACTAAAAGATAACTGATGTTGGTCATCAGTAGTGATCTCTTGGCTTGTTACGGCTGCTAATGGCATACCAGGGCCTACCTACTCTGTGAAGTTTAGGACACAAGTCAGAAGAACAAAATGAGGAATGAGGACTCACAACAATCACAATCTTGATTTGCAACAAACTGAAGTCAAGCACTGCACTTTTAACATACGCATCTCTATAGCATTAGAGGCTCAATGTAGAACTTTAGAGAGATGCATTTCAGGTTGTAGAAGTTGTCTTTGACTAAGCAACTGGAGATGTAACTGGGAAAGGGCCTCTGGGAAGAGTCCAAAAGCTCTCTCAAGGTGTTGAGAGCCTCTATCTCCCATCACTGACGCCCAGAGATAAGGACACTCAGCACCTCTGAGGAGAGATACAAAGTACTCCACTCCACCCACCAACTACAGCACAATCCACTTAATCAGGACCCAGATGGATGGCCTGCTCTTTAAATGGGCTGCTAGCCAGGGAATAGATTTAGTGCATCCTATTTCAATGGAGAAAGAATGGGTAATTGCTCACTTAATTGTGAAATATGTGTTTGGCTGGCAAGTCTGATGGCTGTGGGTTTATATTCACAATACCTTACAGGTGTGATTCGGTATTTATTTGCATATATTTCTTGCTGCTTGTCTTTTTGTACGCCCCCACTTCTCTTTCTTTCTTTCTTTCTTTCTTTCTTTCTTTCTTTCTTTCTTTCTTTCTTTTTTTCTCTCCCCACTTCAATGCAGCTCTGGATTAAAAAAAAACACAGAAAAAACCACACAGCACATTGTTCATTGTTCAAGCAATTCAGGAAATAAAAGTAATTGTCTCGCAACACAATATATTCCTTGGAGCCTAATCAGAATGAAGAATGTGTTGGCACATTTCTCTTCCCAGCAGGGTCCGCACCAATTAAGAGGATTGCATATAAATCCTTTTAGTAAAGTACAATGGGAGGTAGAAATGCTTATAAAATATGGATTTTCCCCAAAATATCCCTTAAGTAATATCCAATATCAGATTGGAAGACCTTGTCTTCTCTCCTCTTTTATGAGTCATTTTCCTAAGCTGTTGCTCAGCATTATTTTATTCTATTTTTTTACATTTTGAATGCTTAAAAGAATGGTGTGTTTTCTTTTTCCTACATCCAAATGAATAATAATAATAATAATAAAATAATGAACCACAAAAAGATACAGTCCTTCACATGGATACATGCAACTCTACAGCTAGGGGACCAGGCTGCCACTGGATTCCCAACATTACACTTTCATGGGTCCTCTTCTCTGAGTGACAGCAACTGAGATTTTTTTTTTTTTTGTCCATGGGGTATAAGCAGAAGATACAACTATAGCCGAGTCTGTCTTCTTCCTTAGTCCCTCAGGGACTTCAATGTCTGTATCTGGGTTCATTTACAACACTAGCTTGCTTTTAGGTGGCAAGGGGAAGATTTTGTGCATGGCTGACCTACATCTTCAATTAAAACACCAGGAAGCTGGGGAAAGAATGGCAGGAATCAAGGCTTCGTTTCCATGAATCAAGGTGAAAAGAAGCAGACTTCCCTGCCACACCTCAACCCAATACAAACCCATATGCTGCTCCTGAGAAGAGGACACGGAGCAATGGATTCAAACTACAAGAAAGAAGATTCCACCTAAACATTAGAAAGAACTTCCTGACAGTAAGAGCTGTTCGACAGTGGAATTTGCTGCCAAGGAATGTGGTGGAGTCTCCTTCTTCAGAGGTCTTTAAGCAGAGGCTTGACAGCCATCTGTCAAGAATGCTTTGATGGTGTTCCTGCTTGGCAGGGGGTTGGACTGGATGGCCCTTGTGGTCTCTTCCAACTATGATTCTATGATATGTGGTCTAGGGGAGAGCTGGATTTTCAAGGGGCTTGATGTTTCCATCAAAAGTTTGGCTTTCAATAAGACAGAGGGTTGTATTCAACCAAGTTTTCCGATGCAACATAGCAACATAGGTTTGTAGAATTTGAAAGGACCATGAGGCTCATCTATTCCAACCCCCTGCAATGCAGGAATGTGCAGGTGGCCCGAGCAGGGACTGAATCCACACCCTTGGTGTTATCAGCACCACACTCTAACCCACTGAGCTGACTCCAGCCTGGTCAACAGAACTTCCACCACCTTCCATCTTTCCCTTCTGCACTGGATGTTTTTTTGTTTCTTGGATTTCTGTCCCACCTTTTTCTCAATGGGGATGATGATGTTTTGCACTCATCGTTTATGAAAATGAACGGTAAAATATGATGTTTATATTTTAATGTTTTAATGGAGTTGTTTTGTTGCGTGTGTTAATTGCGAATGCTGGCATTTAATGTTGGTCTCATCTTTTCTTAATATACTTGTAAACTGCTTGGAAACCTGTTTTGGCATTAAGCAGAATGGGTTGTATGCCATGTATCGCTAAGGAGAATGTTCTGTCCACACAGTCATTTCTGCTTGCCTGACAGAACAATCTCTCCTCTATCATCTCCCTTCCTGTGCTCTGTTCTGGGGTTTTTCCTGATCCTCTGCAGCAGATTTGGGGAGGGTGTGGGGGCATGCAGGGGGAAAGTCCCATTGTGATAGCAGGAATCCTCAGTTTGGCTTCCACTAGTGGAACATCAGCTGATTGCAACCCCATATAAACAAACAGACCGTGATATAATAATAAAATAGTAAAAACAAAATAAAAAAAATTCCTCCCAGTAGCACCTTAGAGACCAACTAAGTTTGTTCTTGGTATGAGCTTTCGTGTGCATGCACACTTCTTCAGATACACAGAAGAAGTGTATCTGAAGAAGTGTGTATCTGAAGAAGTGTGCATGCACACGAAAGCTCATACCAAGAACAAACTTAGTTGGTCTCTAAGGTGCTACTGGAAGGAAATTTTTTTATTTTGTTTTGACTATGACAGACCAACACGGCTATCTACCTGTAATAAAATAGTAAGTTAAACTCATTGTGCCTTCATGATGAAGACATTTCCACTGATATCTGCTAATGTGTAGCCTAAGCAAAAAAACGGGACACGGGTGGCGCTGTGGGTTAAACCACAGAGCCTAGGGCTTGCCGTTCAGAAGGTCGGCGGTTCGAATCCCCGCGATGGGGTGAGCTCCCGTTGCTCTGTCCCAGCTCCTGCCAACCTAGCAGTTCGAAAGCACGTCAAAGTGCAAGTAGATAAATAGGTACCGCTGCAGCGGGAAGGTAAACGGCGTTTCCGTGTGCTGCTCTGGTTCGCCAGAAGCGGCTTAGTCATGCTGGCCACATGACCTGGAAGCTGTACGCCGGCTCCCTCGGCCAATAATGCGAGATGAGCGCCGCAACCCCAGAGTCAGTCACGACTGGACCTAATGGTCAGGGGTCCCTTTACCTTTACTAAGCAAAAAAACAGAAAGCCAGGAGGTGCAGAATGAAAGGCTTTCAAAGCTGTGTTCATAACAGGCATAAACAAGGAGTGGACTGTGCCCTGTTAGAAATCTCCTGGAAGAAGAAGAAATCCCTCCTCCTCCTCCATCAGCTCCATCCTAATGAAGTAGGAGGAAGTGGGAGAGGAGAAGCAGGAATGGGGTGGCACCAAGCAGAAAACACCCAATGCCTGCTTTTGTTGAAGTGCTTCCATGGAGAGCCATCACTGGATTGACTAACGGAAGTCTAAAAGTCTTGCTTCTGTTATGTAATCATGGTTTTATAGAGTAGCATTAAAGGGGTGGGAGGTTGCAGTCCAAAATATCTGGGGCACTCTTTTGTTTGCCTTTCCTCTGTTGGGATGAAAGCTTGGTTTGTATATTTATTAAGCGAGGAAATCACATTTAATAGCTTTATTTTCATCATGTTTTGAGTTAAGATGCAGCAAATGTTCCTTATGATTCATGCTCAAATTTGAGAAAGGAGTCGCCGGTACTTGTCGGTGATATATAGCATTGATTCTTTGGTGAGTGGATCATTGTTTCTAGCACTAAGCGAGCATATCTTGTTCTTTTCATTTTTTAAAAATAAAAATAAAAAAGCCAATGAAATATTCTCCTGATGACCTCTCCTTTTAGTTGACAAGCGGTAGCCTTCATTAATCTGCTGCACGCGATAAAGTCAACCATTCAGCTGTCTGTCTGTAAACCCGACTCCTTTAATTGACAAAGCCCCTGCCATCAAAGTATTTGGTTTGCTTTTTTATTATCATGCTTAAAGCCTAAATAAAATTCAATCTTCTGCAGCAATATTGAGATATTACATCCAGATGAAGAGTGGGTGTCATAGAAGAACAGGCTGCTAGCAATATTCTCTAGGCATTTTGCCATCAACCTTGGTTAAAGTTGTAAACCTTAGTTTCTTTTAAAACACACACACCCATACACAACTGAAACTAGTTTTTGTGTGCCCTTCTGACATTGAAAAGGACCAGGGGACACTTCACCAAGTTGTTGCTGTTGTTGTTTGCCTTTTTCTCCCTAAATATGGTTATTGGCATAGAAGAGAAAATGTTTATTGCAGTCTTCATTTCCTTATACAGAATTTGTTTTGTCTTCAGTCACTGCAGTGCCTTGTATAATGCATGTCAGAGACTGGGGGATGAGAGAGGAAAATATTCGGGGCGGCACTCAGATCTAGTTCCAGAATACCAAGGAAGTATGTAGTCGAAGGTGGAAACTTCATATTTCTTTCCTGTTAATTTCGTCAAGATGAGAGTGCGCTATCTGGTTGTTGTTTTTTTAAGTGTCAGCAATGTGTGGAAGAGCATTCTATTGTGCAACAGCAAAATGTTTTCCCCGACTGTGCTTAATTATTGAAATAAGAAACATGGGGGGCAGGGGGCGGCTGTATTCAAAACAAGCACTAGTCTTTGCACCCAGCTGACAGCCCAGAGCTCTTCAATGGAAGAAGCTGGAAAGGCATGTCTGTTGCATGAATGTGGTTAGGAAAGAGAAAGAGAAAATACCTTGAAGAGAACAGCGCAAAGTGCTTTGCCCAGATTAAAGAGAGAAAGAGGGAGAGAGTGATGGCTAGCAACTTTTTTTCCTAGGGAAATTCTGTGACATCCTGAACCAATCAAGGAAAACATGAACAGTAGAAATGGCAGTGCGTTGTGCCAGGAAACTAACAGAAAATCCAGCAAGGATGGGCTTGAATGTCTTCATTTTTTGGTGAAAACCACTTAAGCCTTCATAAATGTTGTGGAGTTAAGATTTATGGGACTGCAGTACAAAGTACTCACAGTGCTTAAATCCATATTGAGGGTTCACAACATATGCTAACGTAGCTTTGGATTCATGTCCATAGGCCTGAATGCACTATAGATGTATATAGACAGTCACAACATTCCTGTTGTAGGTTTATGCGGAAAACTCTAGAGTTAGTATATGACAAGATGAACAACCTCCCCACCCCCAGTCCAAGGTCACCCAGTAAGCTTCATGGCTGAGTTGGGTTTTGAACCCTGGTCTTCCCTGTCTAGGTCCAGCACTCTAACCTCTACACCATACTGAATTCTCAGTCCTATGAAGGTCAGCTCAGAATTAAGTTGCACTGAGTTTAATGGGGTTACTCTCAAAAAGTATGCAAAGGATTATTATTTTTAATGGAACTATTGTTCTGGAAAACAAGTGAAAGTATTTCCTTTCTGACTTTAATGTACTATAACCAGTGTATTGATTAGAATGTTGGAGGAGGACCCAGGACCAAATCCCTGCTCATCACTGGATGACCTTGGGCCAGTCACTGCCTCTCAGCCCAGCCCAGCCCAGCCCAACAGGGTTGTAGGAGTAAAGCAGATGTTCTGAATGCAGAAGGTCCTGGGTTCAAATCCCTGTCATATCCAGTTAGAACATGATGGGAAAATCTCTGTGCTCAAGACCTGTGAGCACCAGGGTAGAATATAGACCTTGTTATAAGACAGCTTTTTATTTCCCAATTTAGGGAAATCTTCAAAAAACAACAACAACAACAACCCGATAAAATAAAATTGGGAAAATATTTTACATCTCTTTCTTTTGGTCTGTCTCTGGTTGCCCAAATGATGTGCAAGCTCAGCTGTTTCTGAGCTCTTTCCCAAGTCGTTCTACATTTTTTGTTTCCTACACACTGTGTTCCTTTTGCTATGTAGATGTCTTCATCTTGCCTCTCTGCTCTCCATTTTAGATGTCATTGAACCTGATGATGTTTGTCATGTTTGTCTATAAGTGTCGTGAAAGAGCCTTCCTGCCTTCCAGGGGATGGCTTCTGTCTTCATAATTATCCCCCCCCATCCCACCCTCCTGCATTGTAGGGACAAAGATCTACTGTTGCATGAAACTTGTCATGCCGTCTTTTGCAAGAGCAGCTCGTGCGCCAGCATATTTTCCTTCCACGAGTGGAAAAGAAAGTGGTAAGGGAGGGTGGATTAGAAAGAAAAGATGTAAAAATGTTGCCATAAGAAAGATGGATGAGATTATGGCTTTAATATCCTAAAGCAGCAGGTGTCAATATTGATTCAGAATGGGGGAAAGCTGGCATAATTCATTTGAAGGCAGTAGAGCTACACTCCTCGGTAAAAAAGGGTACGGGATTTCAGCTTTAATATCCAGTTCGCAAAACAGGCAGGATGCCACCTAGCATCATTATTGTTTTCTGAGTTTGCAGAGAATTTTGTTTGCCAACTTGTCAAATGGTGTTCACACAGCAGAAGTTTGCAGTGGCATAATTTAATGGTGCTTTTTGAAGAACATGATTGGTGGGCACAAGTCACTTAGTCACATAAGAAGAACCTGCTTTGCACAGTGGCCAACCAAATGCTTGTGGAAAAAGCACAAGCCTGACCTGACTCTCCCCTCCTGTAGTATCCAGCAACTGGTATTCAGAACCATTATGTCCTCCGGCCATGGAAAAAGAGCATAGCCATCACGGCTAGTAGCCACCAATATCCTTACCATCCATCACTGCCTCCTCTGGGACTGAGTTCCATAGTTTAACTATGCGCTGTGTGAAGAAATACTTTCTTTTACCTATCCTGAATCCATCCAACATTCAGATTCTTTGAACAGCCACCTGTTTTGGGGGTTTTATTCACTTTCTCTATGTCATGCATTTTGGTGACCTTCTATCATGCCACCTCTTGATCATCTTTTCTCTAAAATAAAAAGATCCAAATGAAAAAAAAAAGCATATCTTGTTTTGCATAGAATACACACACTCACAAACGAGAGAAAATATATACATTAAAAAAAACACATTGGAGAGCACTTTAATTCAAAAGCATGGTATGTTTCTGATTTCTGAAACTTTGAAAGCATAGTATGCTTCTGATTTCTGAATCTTTGGATATTCTTCAGATAAATCTGATCTATCCAGCTGGGAAAGGAAGAGATTGTGGCCAGCTCTGCTGAATGTTTTAGATGTTTTTGTTCATGTTACATAAGTAAGCTGTTGTAAGTCAAAATCCCAGATCCCAAGATTTTCCATTGTTAAGACCCAAATCTGAACCCGGTCTACAAACTACTTCCGCATTAACAACCCCCTCTCCTTTTTACCAAGATTAACCTTATTTCTAGATGGATGTTAAATAACATGCAAAACACACACACACAGCTGCAGTGCATCTTGACATACTGGCTGTGGACAAATAAGAACAAGGGACATCAAAACCAGACATCCAATGTATCAAGTGTAATCAATCCTCTGGGGCCAATCGGCTAGCTCCTTCCTCTTCTAACCTCAACCCCACACTAGGCCAAATAGTAAAAGCAGATGTCCTTTTTTAGAAGGTGGGGAGGGAATCGGAATTCCCACACCCATACTATTGTAGCAATATGTGGGGAACGTAGACCTGGGAAACATCCAACACGAGCTGCACAAAGCCCTCCAAGAATAATCCGGAGTGAAGGATTTCACTCAGAGTGAGAAAAGAGGAGCTGTTATAATGTGGAAGAAATTCAAATGCCGTTGGAGAGCAAAGTGATATCTCAAATTGCTGTGATTTATCCAGCACCACTCACCTGACCCCACTCCTTTCAAATACCAAACTGACAAGCCAAGCTGTAATACTTAATAAGAGAAAGCCCTCTCACCTTCCATCCTACCATTTCCCCGTAGAAACCTTCAACCACTTAATCCTCGGTGCTTACGAGTTGTGCCTCTGAAATTTATATTTCAGCAATTGCAGCAATTGTGCTCTATGTGCTGAGATGAAGCACTCCTGGCCCCTCACATTTGCTTACTATTTGGGGCACTTAGGCACTTTCAGATGGGGGCAATCCCTGGCAAATGAGTTGTATTTTCTCTGTGTGCAATTGGCACACGAAGGTTGGCACATTCATAAGTATACAACTTATGCTTTTCATAGTTATAGCATTGTTTTCCACCCACCCCAGTGGGCATCCCTTGATGGAATTCTTTCATGCTGTGTGTTCATCATTCTACCCTCCATTACCTTTTCCCATTCTGGGCAAGTGCACAGATATTTCTGTACCTGTGCACACATGCCCCTTTAGTAATTCTCTCCCTACAGGAAATGCAGAAGAGCAAACATGATCAGCCCCAAGTCACCATATTTTACAATGGGACACATTGGAGGTGTGTCCTTTTCTTTCTTTCTTTTCGAAAGGTGGGCAGCATCCATTTCCATTTGATGGTTTGTTTGTTTTTTTACATATATAAAAAATACAGAAGTTTTGCACAAGACTGATATTTAGCTGTACTGAATTTCTGATAAAAACCTGATGTATCTTCTGTGATTACAGTCTTCAGAGTAATCCCCCACATGTTTAAAGATTAGGTCCTCTGAACTGGGTTGCTGAAATTCCAGAATGCCTTCTGCACACTTGTTTGGGTCACCAGAAACAAAAAAAGGGCTAGGTTGTACTCAGGTGAGGAGCAACTGGGAAGCAGAGCAATAGCCACAGAGGCCACTCACTGAAATGGACCCACCACACACATAAGAGACTTCCCCTAAAACTGGTTTCACACTGGTTTTGGGAGCCAGCATGGTGTAGTGGTTAAGAGCAGTGGACTCATAATCTGGTGAACTGGGTTCGCTTCCCCACTCCTCCACATGCAGCTGCTGGGTGACCTTGGGCTAGTCACCCTTCTCTGAAGTCTCTCAGCCTCACTTACCTCACAGAGTGTTTGTTGTGGGGGAGGAAGGGAAAGGAGAATGTTAGCCGCTTTGAGACGCCTTAAAGGGAGTGAAAGGCGGGATATCAAGTCCAAACTCTTCTTCTTCTTCTAACTGTGAGTGAGGTTATATACCAGGTGACTTTTACTTAACAGATCCTCCACAGTAAGAAGAAATCAGAATTATTATTATTATTATTTAAAAAGTATGGACTGCCATTTTGATCATGTGCATGGCATGAAAGGTTGCTTGCACGAGCAGCACTGATTCCACAGTAAATCTTCACCGTGAAGCATATCCTATCTTTCTTCCATCATGGAACTCAAGATAGCATATTGTGAGGTTCACAGGCTGTCACTTTACCAAGCACTGACTAGACTCTTGGTCTGTGTAGCTTCAAGAAGGTGGCCACATCATGTGCCTTCAAGGACCTTTCTCAAACATAAGGCAAGGAGGCAGCTTTATTTTAACATCTGAGCTTAAGCTCTCTGTGGGTATGCAATGTCATTCTTCTCGATGCATGAGGAAAAGTATGACTCTTGTGGTGGCAGGTACCACCTTTTGGCACACACAGGGTTCATGCAAGCAACCGAGTGTTTGCACATAGGCATGATTCTCATGAGATGTACACACAGAATGCAAACTCTGGTAGAGATGCTCTACTGAATTTATAAATGTTGGGTGCATCCTCCCACCATGATCACAGTCCTTCCACCTCGGCCCCATGAATACAGAGGAACAACATGTTACATCCTCAAAGGGCTTATGTAGTTATGTAGTTGACTTTCCCCCTACCAGTTACTTTCCCCTACAAGCAGGAACACCTTCAGGATGCAATTCCAGCTCTGGATGCCTGAGAAGTAATGGGATACTGTGCATGATGGAAATACCTCTGGATTTTTGGTTCTAGGCTAGCCTGCACTCTTAGGTTCTAAATGCCATTAAGACAAGAATGTTGCAGATTTGGAAAACCAAGGTCATTTCAATGCATGAGTGACAATATCCCTAAAAATTGTTATTCAGACGATTGTTTTAAGTTGCCACGCCTGTGAAATGGAAAGGTGGTGCTGAGTCCAGTTTCTGGTTCAGATGTTCCCTGCTACAAATTGGACATTCAGATCTTTCCTCATTTCTGCTTTGAGTACTATCCAACATTAGCCCCATTAGCTGGAATTGTTTTAATGTATCTTTTATTGTGAATGACTTTGCAATTTTTTTATGAGAAGCTATTTATGAATGCACTCATTAAGTAAGCTACAAACTGGTGGGTTGCGACGGGCCTGCTTTGAATATGAATAGGAGGGAATTGGACCCTTTGTAAACAGAGTGTGGACAAAAACCTTTGTATGTCAGTCACTTCCAAATACCATTGCCACTTTCAAGCTCCTAAGAGTCCTTCCCCTTTGGAAGGCATTTGTTTCTCAGAAGTCTTCACTTCTGTTTCAGTGCTGACACAATTTGCAAGTACAGTATCCAGAATGCAATAATTTGTATCCTGGAGAATGGGTACATGGAAATATTGGGTGATATCCAACTAATGTGTCCTGTCAGTGCAAAGATTTCTGCTTGTGCAACAGAACTCAACTCACACCAAACATAACCTGCTGAACATAATTAAAAATACAAATGGACCATAGCCAAAATTATATAATATAATAATAGGGAAACAACAAATAAGGAGCGACCAAGCGGGTAGTCACCCCACTGTACTAGTTCAAAAAAGTCATTGCAGTCTTAGTGATTCCTGTATATATAGGGAGCCAACAGGTGCAAAGAAGGGTTTGAAGAGCTTTTCAGGTTCCACATGAATCTTCGAACAATCAACAGTGCAACAAAGTTGTTATAATGGCACAAGTTTCAAACAAGGATTCCCGGAATAGTCATCCTGTTTCGCCCATGCGGGCTTCTTCAGTGGTACAGACTTCATACATTGTTCAACAAGATCATAATGGTAATGACTAAAGGTTGTGGAAGCAGAAATCCTTGCATGGACAGGAAAGGTTACTCGGTACTACTTTGGATACCTTGTCTCAGATAGCATTCATTGCTATTGTGATTTTTTGTGTAGAATCAGTTGCTCAAATGTCCGGGCACTTATTGGGTTTTGTCTGTGATATGAACAGTGGCAAGTGATACCTGCCTGAATAATTTTGTGAACCTTAAAAAGAAAAGATTTTTGAGGGTAATTGAATGCAGCACAACTGCTGCAAGGAGGAAATAGTTAATTCGTATAAAAATTAATAAGTAAATAAGTAGACAAACCCTTACTCAGCAAGGTCCTGCCATTTTATTAACTATTTTAAAAACATATACCGGTACCTCTTTGGGTGCTATCTTAATTGGAGCATATAGCTAAGCAAATGGAAAGAAAGAAAGAAAGAAAGAAAGAGGATGGGGGAACAGAAGCAGGAGAAGGAAAGAAGATCGATTGTATGTATGGATGGATGAGATATCAGTTTATGCCATACACACTGAAGAGGATGTCAAGTGGGGGGTGAAGTGGAAGCAAACTTGAACCATTACATACCACATTATCCTTCTTCTCCGTTAGATCTGTTTATCAAGAAAGAAACAACTTGAAACTGAAAAGCTGAACTAAATAAGCAGATGGAAGGTTATATTCACTAGATCTCCTCTGAATCTAGAGTCAAAGCCAGCTCCATTCTCTCCGGATACATTTCTCTGTGCACATACCTGGGAGTCGCTTCCTTCGATCATACCAGTAGTGAAGCTTTTTCTCTTCAACTAAAAATAATAATATTATTTGCAAATTTAACAAAAAGAAAGTGGGTGAAATAGGTAAAGGTAAAGGACCTCTGGACGGTTACTGTAAGTCCAGTCAAAGGCGACTATGGGGGTTGTGGCAGTCATCTTGCTTTCAGGTGGAGGGAGCTGGCGTTTGTCCACAGACAGTTTTCCGGGTCATGTGGCCAGCATGACTAAACCGCTTCTGGTGCAATGGGACACTGGGACAGAAGCCAGAGTGCATGGAAATACCATTTACCTTCCTGCCGCAGTGGAACCTATTTATCTACTTGCCCTGGTGTGTTTTTGAACTGTTAGGTTGGCAGAAGGTGGGACAGAGCAACTGGAGCTCATCCTTTCGCACGGATTCGAACCGTCGACCTTCCGATCGGCAAGCCCACAGCACCACCTGCGTCCCTCTGAGTGAAATAGAAGCATTGTTGGATGACATTGGCAAAAAAAAATGTCCCATCAATCCTAATTTAGTAGATTAATATAAACAGTCCAGATGTCCAAATAGACATCTAAATGAATTTGTCAATTATAATGTATTATGATTATTTTTTGAATTTATATTCCACCCTTCCCCCCAAAGGACCCCAGAGTGGCAATTCAAAAATGAATTGAAATGAAACAGCTAAAACATTTTTAAAACAATGACAATTAAAAACATTCTAAAAGGAGTTTTGATTAAAAATAGTATTTCATCCAGTACTTTCATGGTTGCCAGGAAGAGTATTCTTCTGCCAATAAATGCCTGGGTAAACAGGATTCAAGACAACACAAAACAAAACAAAACAAAGCTCTTCCTGAAAGGTAATAATGATGGAGACAGACACACCTCATGAGGGAGAGGACATTCCACAACCAGGCAATGCCAGCCCACCCATGGGGGCAAGATCTTTCTATCCCCATTCTTCTTGATTTGATCAGGAAGGGGGGCACCATTCTGGGGTGCACCTCAGGTACCAAAATATCTTGGGCCAGTGCTGCAGACTAGGAACCATGCATTCAAACATAGAATGGGAAGTTTGCTCATCAGTTGTTGGAGGATGCTTTTCCAATGCTGCCACATTATTGCTGTCCGAGGGGTTATAGTGCAACAAAAGCAGGACAACCCCAATCATTTGTGAGATTTCACCAGGCAGTTATAGGACATGTCCTGACTAGAAACAAAACAGTATGCTCACCCCAAAACTTTTGCAGGAGTAAATAGTATTGGAAGTGGGATTGTGTATGACCACCCTGATAGCATCATGAGCACATATCATCATGAATGCACATTAAAAAAGGATATCAGCACCTTGAAATTCCTTTGAACATTAAAGGTCTCATCCAGTGCATTCTCCTCTGCAACACAAAAATAATATGTACAAAGCAAACTATGTTGTTAAATCTGGAGAGCAGGACACCCTGATAGAAAAATTTGGACCATTCTGTCCCTGTGATATCTATCTGGTTTTTTTTTTTAATGCTGTTGCCTGTCACAATGGCAGCCAGTAAACCATTCTACACATCAGGCCTGACTTCTCTTGGAAGGGAAGGGAGCTGTTTTCCCCATTCACACATAGTTTCTCTCTTTCTCTCTCTCTGGGGGTATATGACGACATAGCCTTAGTCCTCAGACAAGGAATATTGTACGCTAGCTGGGTTGGGAAAGCCCTCTGCATGCTACAGTGGACATGTTTATGTAGTATAGGTTAAGGAAAAGCAGAGAACTTCATTCCTGTCTGATGCTCAGAATATAAATCTGTCATGACGGCCTTCAGAAGATATTTTGGCTAGGGAGTAATGAAGTGAAGTAAATGCTCGGAGTAAACTGATATGAGACATGACTGGGGAATTAGAAAAGTACAGAGATTAAGAAGGCATTTTAGCCTGAATTTTTCAATGGTGCAAAAATAAAAAAATCCACCCTCTATGTATGGCTTGTTGTAATCCAGCTCCACAAAAATCAGCAAGCATTTTGTCAATTGCCATTCTCTTCAGTGTGCACAATGGGTGGGTTGTGCCAACAGTGAGGGGAGTGGTCTGGCAGGTTCTAACTCCTTTGCCTTCTTTAGCAATTGTCACGCTAAATATTGATTAAGCAAGAATGCTGCCACAGAAGTCACCAATGTGCTTCTCGCCACCTACTTTCTGGATTGGGAACAGAAGGAAATCTAGTGGCAGTTTTTTTATGAATTAAAAAAACAAAAACAAATTAAAACTGTGGGCAGAACCCAACATACAACGTCACATTAACACAATGACCACAGGAAAGGTCAACATTTAAAATAACCTCAGCTTCCTCTATCACGTTTTCCACGTATGCATCTGATGCTTTTCTGAACTAGCTTCCGAGATAAGACACATATAAATATTATAGCCTCTTCACTGCATACTGTCATGATAAAGTAGCTTCAAAAGCCTCTGATGGGGGCAGAATTTGACTGGAGAGGAATATTACGATTACTAACATTGACTCCCCCCCCCACCCTCCCTGCAAGAAGCTCAGGGTGATATGCATGCTGGTCACCTCATTTCAGCCTTGCAGTACTCCTGGGATATAAGTTAAGTGGAGATATGATGGCTGCATGAAGATTGCCCAGCGAACCATTGCACAATACATCCCCTTGGAGTATCTGTAAAGTTTAGGATGGGGCTTGGATAAATCAATGCACTTGATTACCCACACAGACTTAAATGAACACTCAAGTGCAACATTAGTGTTGATTGAGATCACAGCTCTGAGAGTTAATTATATTTATATTCCGGCAACATAGGGTGGTATTCACCTAAATATTTGCATTAATGCAATGATTAGCACCAGCACAACTAGACTTCTCCCTCCCCTTGCACATGCCCCACACATGCTCCACACCCTCCCCAGATCTACTATGGAGGGTTGGGGAAACCCACAGAACAGATTTAGGGTGTGTGCAGGGGGAAGCAAGGGAGAGAGGCACAAGAAGAAATCATTGCCCTGACAGAACATTCGCCTTCATGCTACATTAAATAGAACTCAAGGAGTATATGGAGCTGTAGCACCAAAGTTCTGAACCCAGTACTGTGAACTGCATAAAAGGAGGGGTTCGTGGTTTAGTGGCAGAACATGTCTTCCAAACGTATGGGGGTTCTTCCTTCCCGGAGTGAAAGAGGAAATGCCTCTACCAGAGAGCTAGTGTCACAATCTGTTGATGTAAACCAGGGCTTCACAAACTTGGGTCTCCAGCTGTTTTTGGATTACAACTTCCATCATCCTGAGCTAGCAGGACCAGTGGTCAGGGATGATGGGAATTGTAGTCCAAAACTAGCTGGAGATCCAAGTTTGGAAAACTCTGATCTAAACCAGTACCAACTGATCTAAACCTCTAAACCAGTACCAACTGATATATATATGGTCGATGGGTAGCTCTTTCCCTCATATATATATATTTCCTCATATATATATATATATATATATATATATATATATATATATATATGGAAAAGAGCTACCCATCAACCATAGTTCCGAAAAGTAAATGATAGACCAGTGATTATCTGTGAACAAGCCAAACCAAACAACTACTTTCTTAACATTTTCTTTTCTTATCTTACTCTGCTGTTGATTATCAAAACAAGAGCTAACACGCTGTTGGCCTCCTTTCAAATATCTGGCTACTGTTTGGCATAAATTATTACCAAAGCTACTCCAGCGAACGTATAGTGGGACAAGTGATTGCTTTAAAAGTTCCTTTGTGGTCAAAGTGAAAGGGGACTGGGGGACAAGTGCTGCCCTTCAGAGTTAGAATCAGATAAGTGTGGGAGAGAAAAACACCCACCCAAATCCACAGATGAACAAGCCAGGCACCGTATGTTTAAATGCAGCAGCAGCTCGTCTTTCATGAGAAAAGTCTCTAATCAGCAGCTTTGATTAAAAGGGACTCTGCCAAGATTGAAATTATAGATGTGCACATGAGTAATGATACATTAGGTCAGAGGTTCCCCAACTGGGGCTTGATTGACCTGCTAGAGAAGGGGTGCGATAAGTCTATGGTGTGCAGGGGTGCGGGCAGAATTCCTTAATCGGAGCACACACAGAGAAAAGAAAAAGAAGTAGATCTACTTCCACCGAGAATTAAAGGCCTTTCACTGGATATCCACATGCTTAACTAATCCGCCGCAAATGCAACACCAGGGAGATGCAACGGGGTGAAAGATGGGAAAGGAAGCAAGAAGTGATTTTCCTTCTTCCGATCTTTCTTTCTTTCCCTTCCCTGAAGGCAGAGGTGTGTGAATAAGAGAAAAAGAGCCTGGGTGCTATACAACTAAGTTTTCCTCAGAGTTCAGTTTCCCCACACTGAAATTGAAGGACCTAATTTAGACATGTTCACTGGTTTCAGTGGCTTACTCTGAATAAAAATTGGCTGTGAACACACATTTTATTCTAGAATCCGTGGAGACTTGGGGTTTCCTCCCCTGCCCCCTATGCGGTCCACATGCAATCTAGATCTATTGCAGGGTTTTTTTTTGCCGCTGAGAAACTGGTTTCATTCAAAAAAAAAAAAATTGTTGCAGGCTGATTCTACATCATCCTGCAGTATTCCTATTTGAAAACAGGCATCAGCAGTCCCGGTAATTGGGGGATGTATCCACACCTGCCCAATTACATTATGGATGGGCACACACCAAAATCACAACCACCACTTCCTTGTTCGTTCACCTGGAGCAAAGGAAAACCTAATCCAGGGGAGGATTTTTACATTTGCGTCAAGTAAGCACACCCACCCTTGTGAATGGTAGCCTCTGGATTGAAAGCAGGATGACCATGTGCCTGCAAATTTAGCTGATTCTGCCAAAAGGTTGTAGTCATATTTAGATTCCTCATAAGTGTCAATGGGGAACACAGAACTTCATTTTCAATGGAGCTGTTTAGAACCTAAATAACAAGTAAAAGTAAACAGACTGCAGAGAGACTAAGTATTGGGTTATTCACTGTCTCGTAGACTGTCTTGGAGTCCTGGTCTTTGCCTTTTGAGGCTGGGTGATGTCTGAATAAATGGCTTTCTCACTCTTTTTTCCACATCTTCTCATCATCTGTTTACAATGGATTTTGTTTGGGGAGCTGCACAGTGTGTAGATGGTTTGGGGTGCTTCCCCCCCCTTTGGTACTTTTTGCTGTTGAGTTTCTAGTTGAGAATTCTTGGGAAGATTTTCGGCTTGAGAATGAACAATTTGGCACAATTCTTCAGGCTCTGCCCAGTCTGCAAAATTCAGTTTTTGCATTCTGCAGCTGCTGCCAAACGAAGCACATGTCCTGTTTTCAAGGCTTTGCACAAAACCCACCGCAGGGGTGGGAACTTGTGACCCCCGCCCCCATGACGCTGGACTTCAGTTCCCATCATCTCTGACTATTGGCCATGTTGGCTGTGGCTAATTGGAGCTGGGGTCCAACAACCACTAGAAGGCTTGGTGTGTGTGTGTGTGTTTGTGTGTGTAGTTTCCTCTCCAGCCAGTTTGGCGATTGGAATAAATCAATCACGCATTGGGCTGGGACAAAGGAAAGAGTAAAACAGCAAGGCTGAATAAGACAACTCTCTGAGGAAGAGCTATGTGTGGATACTTGTCTCCCATCAAAGCCTGCAGCTCAGCAGATTTGAAACACACCACAAAAGCAAGGTGTGGTGGAAATGCGACTTTCCCAAGGCAGAGATTCACACAGGAAAGGGGGAAAAATGGGGTACTCTGGGTGAAACATGACAGTCAGAGGCTGTGAGTTGCCTGCTTAACAACAAAGAAGGCAGGATCACACTAACAGAGTTGAACAGGCGGCAAACTCCTGTGAGTTTGTGGCTTCTCCCATAATAATCACATTGTTACTTGCTCTTTTCATGTTGAAGTATGATTACAGATAGCAAAAGTACACCTCCTTGTCCTATGGATCTGCTCACCATATGTATGGTCTGCTCTATAGTGATTCTGCTGGGTTTCCAGATTTAAATAATATTTCACTGCTACTTAATGTGCTCCAGCCCAAACCAGCCAAGGAAATTGAGCTGTAAATCATGGCTATTGACACATTGTGAAGAAAGAAAGAGAGCGATTTTGCAGGGCTGCAAAATAAACAGTATGGTGGTGGTTGTTGTTGTTGTTGTTGTTTTAAAAATTGGAACATTGAATCAAGGTCTTCTTGCTATTAACACGAAAACCCTTCACATTTTTTTTTTAAAAAAAACAGCAGAGATTGCAGCCTCATCTCAACAACTTGTGAGCTCAGAACTCGTATCTATTGTTATTTACTATTATTATTTATTTGATTTATATACCACTCTTTATCAAAAGTTCCCATGGTGGTGGTGATGCCAAGGAGAGTTCAGTTTCACATTCTCTTCCTAAACTGCTTTGCTGGCATGGGAGAAAGAAGTGCCACTAGAAAACAAGCTATGGTTGAGGAAACCTGCTACTCCCCCCTGGAAAGAAAGAAAGAAAGAAAGAAAGAAAGAAAGAAAGAAAGAAAGATTTATACCCCGCCCATCTGGCTGAGTTTCCCCAGCCACTCTGGGCGGCTCCCAATCGTGTGTTAAAAACAATACAGCATTAAATATTAAAAACTTCCCTAAACAGGGCTGCCTTCAGATCGCTTTTAAAAATAGAATAGCTGCTTATTTCCTTGACCTCGCAGCGATGGAACCACCAGAAGGCCCTCGGCACTGGATCTCAGTGTCCGGGCAGAACGATGGGGGTGGAGACGGTCCTTCAGGTATACAGGACCGAGGCCGGTTAGGGCATTAAAGGTCAGCACCAACACTTTGAATTGTGCTCAGAAATGTCCTGGGAGCCAATGCAGATCTCTCAGGACAGGTGTTATATGGTTCCAGCAGCCACTCCCAGTCACCAGTCTAGCTGCCGCATTCTGGATTAATTGCAGTTTCCAGGTCACCTTCAAAGGAGCCCCCACATAGAGCGCATTGCAGTAGTCCAAGCGGGAGATAACTAGAGCATGCACCAGTGCACCACTCTCACAGGTAGGGTCTCAGCCTGCATACCAGATGGAGCTGGTAGACAGCCACCCTGGACACAGAATTAATCCATAAATGCCCTCCTCTCTTGATGAACTTTGTAAGGGGATGCTATTTCAAGGCAGCCTTCAATGTCTTTGTGACATCACCATCCAATACACCGATCCCATTCCTCTTCTCACAGCCATTTGGACAACTGTATTTCTAGCACACCACTTTGTGGACCAAGCGAAGGCTGAGATGGTATGTGGCTGGCACTAGGATGGGAGGAAGTGGGTGATACAATGCTGCCTTTGAACAGAAGTTGCTCTCTAGTCAGCTGCTGTGGATTTGAGTCAAAATACATTTTTAAAAGGACAGAAAGAAGTCAACTAGGGAAAAGAGAGAGCGCCAAGACAGTGGGAGAGATTCCTGCTTTTCCTTGTCTGAGAAGAGGGCTGGGCGTGAATGTTGTAAACTTGACCTTAAAGTTGGGTCTAGTAATGGGCCAGGAGCCTGTGGGGTTGGCAAAGCATTAGATCAGTGGAGGAGGTTGGTAAGCTACAATTCCCATCAACTGCAGTCAACATGGGCCAATGGTCAAGGCTGATCAGACTTATGATCCAACAGCATCTAGAGAGCCAAAGGGTCCCCAGCCCTGCAGCAGTGTGATACTCCTATAGCACTCGGTTTCAATTAGCAATATAGCATCAGTATGGAGAAGTGCCATAGCTCAGTGGTAGTGCATCTGTTTTGCATGTAGAGGCTCCCAGGTTCAACCCTCCAGCATCTGCAGTGGTGGTTGAAATCCTGGAGAACTGCTGTCAAATTGTGTAGTTGAGACTGAGCTGAATGAGCCAATGGTCTGGCTCAATATAAGGCAGCTTCCTATTCACTAACTCCAGTTTCAAAATGGTCTTCAGAAGCTGTCCTGCATAGAATGCATTGCAGTAGTCTGACCAGAGTCTCACACTTATAGGCTACACTTCCCACCCACCCTTTCCCTAAGTTGACAACCATCTCCATAAATCACTGTGCTAATTCCTAAATGATATCAATGAAAGAAGCATCCCTAACTTTGTGTTGAATTATGGCCAAAGTCTAACCCAGCTGTGTTACAGATGTTGTGACTTCAGCAACTACGAATGCCCTAGATTACTTTGGAGTTGACAAGGGGCTGGCCAGTTACAAATTAACAACTCATTATCACTAGTAGCTACTTAGCGCTAATTTAAAGCTTTCAGGATGAATTGCCTGCTTAGTTTTAGACACTTCACGAATGTTCACAGGTCTGAACAGCTGATTAGGGCTAAACAGCTTTTCTCTATCAGTGAAGAGATCACCCTTTTTGAATCCTATTTCTTAGCTCAGTAACATGGATTAGATACACCATTCAGCAGCTTAAGGCATGTTCTTGAGATCACTTAGAGCGGCTTGGTTAACTTGTTAACATAATTTAAATAGCCTTCTGTTGGTACAATTGGAGCAAATAACACCATGACTTGGCTTCCATGCAATCTGTGGAAAATCATACTTCCCCTCAAGTGATTGTTTAAGAAAGTAATCCCAGGTTTTTTAGCCTCTTCCATCCCCCTCTCCTAAAGCTCATCTTATTTAGTACACCAGTCTTCAACCTTTCTATACCTAGCACCTTCTTACATGGAGTTTCCTTCTTAATTTTTGACTATATATGCATGTATTTCTTCAACTTTATCTCCCCAGCCCCTAGAAAATTTATTCTCTCTCTCGAGTACCCCTTCCACCACTCAGATAGATAGATAGATAGATAGATAGATAGATAGATAGATCTGAGTGGTGGAAGGGGTGTCTATCATCTATCTATCATCTATCTATCATCTATCTATCTATCTATCTATCTATCTATCTATCAAATGTATAGGCTGGCATGCAGCTATGTTTTTCCTCAACAAGTACACTTATTGAAATTAATGGACCTCACTTAGTCATGTTCATTAATTTTAATGGGCCTTCTCTGAGTAAAACACAGCTAAATACCACCCATGGTGTCTACGCAACCTAATGGTGTGTATGTGAGAAAAAGAGGGAGAATGCCAGCTGTGTTAAACAAAACATACCGGTAGTTGTGATGAATACTGCTGTTGAATCATATTTAATTTTTTTAATGGTACATTTTAATTATGACTTACGATTATTGTTAAAATTGATTGCATTCAATTTCTATGCTTGTAATTGCTTGGAGTTTGCTTTTGCATGGAATGATATCCAACACCTTCTATACTTGAATAAATTTTCAAGTGTCCATTGAATATTCACCATCACCTGGTATATGTAAACCTTTGCAAATATTGGGTAGCACTATTGCAAGCAAAATGATTGATCCCAGTAAATGCTTACAGGTGCAGTTAGAAACTGTTTTGAGTGCTATCCTCAGCTGATGAGAAACACTAAGTAGGGTAGTCTAAATATTCTGGCTCTTCCTTGTGATTAATATGTGAATGTTTCAAGAAAAGACATACAAAAGGAGAAAAGGAAATACATAAACAGAACAATGAACATAGCAGCAAGTCCATGGACAAGATAGGGCACAAAAGGTCAAAAACTGGACAAGGAAAAGATTAATATTTGCTCCATGTCCTTCTGTTGTCTGAATCACCTGGAGCAGGCAGACCTGGACTTCGTTACAGGTAAATAATTACAGTTGTATCTGCCATAAATATCCCCTTGAAGGGCCTACTGCAAAAAATTGAGATTGTATCTCCAAGCAACTGTCAGATGGCAAGAATAAATTTCAAGGGCTTGAAATACTGATGTGCATTTTCTCTCATAGATATCTCTTGGTCTAGACTTTCAGGCTGCATTTTGACAGAACACATAGGAAGGCTGAGAAATTAGTAGCTCAGGACCCCCAAAAAATTACATAGTGTTGGCACTTGTGGTTTGTGTCTTCTTTACCCATAGGCTTGGCAAAACAGGAAGTCATCGCTCCCGAGGAGAACAGGAATATTAACAGGACATATCCTTTTGCATTTAAAATACTAGAGACAATAAATCTCACACCAAAATGGCAAAAATCTAAGGAGGTCACTGAGTAATGGCAGACATAATATCAGTGCTTTTCAGTGCTATAATAAATCTGACACTGCTCTTTTAACTTGAGTTGCTTCTGTGCAGGCTGCAGATCAAAAGTTTCTCTTTCTCCACTCTGTCCCCAAAAGAAAAGATAAAGTGTGTGTGTGTGTGTGTGTGTGTGTGTGTGTGTGTTGGTGGTGTGTACATACAGATGGGGGAGGAATACATACACCGTGCAATCCACCTGTTTTTCATTTTCTATAGTCATTGGAATTGGCAACAAGAGTCTCTGACTATAAAATTAAATACCTGTCACTTCTGGTATGGATGATCTTCTCATTCTCCTGCACCCTATCTAAAAATGTGTCCAACATATATTATAGCTTTTGAACTTCTGTCTTTCCTTTTCTATGAGGAATTGGGGTACAATTTATGTGAGAGAGAAGGAAGAAAATTTTTTATATAGGCAGATGTATATTACTTGTCTGCATGAAGCTACAAAGACTTAAACTGGATTTCTCTCTCTCTCTCTCTCTCTCTCTCTCTCTCTCTCTCTCCCTCTCTCACCAATGCAAGAGGCCATTTCCTATTTTTCAGACTGTGGTCCAAGTATCAGAAATGTATAAAAAACTGGCCTTGCCTTTACATGACCATATACACACCATACGTTTTAAGCACTATGATACCCACTTTAAACAGTCATTCCTTCCCCCAAATAATTCTGGGAGCTACAGCTTGTTAAGAGAAGAGTTGTGGGGTGGGTCTCTGTTCCCCTTACAGAGTTGCAATTCTCAGAGTGGTTTAATAATAAACCCTTCCTCATAGGAAACTCTGGCAATAGTAGCAGTCTGAGGGAACAGGGGCCTCCTAACTCCTCTCAGCACCCTTAAGAAACAACAACTTTCAGAATTGTTTGGGGGAAACCATGACTGTTTAAAGTGGTATCATAATGTTTTAAATGTATGGTGTGAATGTGACTGTGGCTCTACTCTCAGGAAGTCAAATTCTATCAAGTTTTGCCATCTCGGTGTTCCCACAGTTGTGAGTAGCTAGGATATTTGATGCAAAACCCAAAGAAATATGTAACATTGAATTGTGGAATCTACCCGTCATTTAAACATTTTGAAAACAATGTTATTTTCCTTCATAGAAAAACTTTGGGCATTTTTAAAAAAGCAAAACTTAATTGAAATCTGTAAGAGCTGTCAGAGGCCAGACAAATCGCTATCATGGGGCAGCAGTTGATCATCCCTGATTTAGGTTATAGGTTATTTTTTTTTTAAAAAAAATGGATGCAACGGGCTAGGCAGCAGCACTTCAGATTAATATTTAGGAATTACCGGGGGGGGGGGGACGACAGAATTAGCAACATGATTCTGTGACACCAAGGGGCTATTGGGGTTGAATGGAAATACAATATTTCTCACCCTAGTGGGAAAGACATAAGAGGTGACGTAGACAGTTTTGATGGGCATCTTCAGTGCCCCTGTGCTCCCTTCTTATAGTTCTAGATAGCCCTTCATATATAGAACTACTTCAAAGAAAAGGTTGTCTTCTGACAGCTGTTCAAGTAGAGGACAGTCTTCTGTAAAACAGGACACATGGGAACCTTAGCAATTTCTACAGGGGAAAAAACCATGAAGTGTGAAATGTGATTGGCTTAGCATAGTTTATTCACATTTCATTTTGTGGTTATACCAGGTATGTGTGTACACATATATCTTATACATTTTCTTGTGCATTGGTGTGTGTGTATTTCAAAAAAATTATCTCTGTGTTTTGCTCCTCTCTTCCAGTTTGGTTATCTTATCCCCCCTTTAAAAGAGAGATTCAGAGAGACAAAGATAGTCATATGTGGCACTTAAATAAGTAAAGTTTATTTTATTTTTTAAAACTTATTTTGAATTTTTAAAAACAAAACCCCAAACAGCTTGTACACACACACACACACACGCACACACACACACACACACACGAGAGAGAGAGAGAGAGAGAGAGAGAGATGAATTGTTTATAAATATTTATAAATATTTATATTTATACAATATTTAGTTCTGCATAATCTTTATTGCAAGATTTATAGTTATTGTTTAGCTTTTCAGCATCTGCAGTGGCTTTTATTATATTTGTTCAATTGTGTTCCTGACAAAGATTGTTTGTTGGAATTCACTGGACACAAATTCCACTTTTGAACACCAGTTTGAAGCTTTGACTTCTTTTTATGGGTGGGGGACATTCTGACATTTTGGTGCTTCCTCTTCTTTATTCCTCCCCACATATAACCAGCTCTAGAGAAAGTTCTGGAATTTCCTCCCATCCCAATGATAGAGTGAATGTGTGTGTTTATATTGTAGCATTGCATGTGTTTTGAGTTTTAAATTTGTTTTAATTCCATAACTTTCATGGGGGGGGGGGGGGAGGAAGCATTATTTTAAGATAGCTTTAAGGAATGTATGTCTGTAGATAAATGGATTTCAGTCCTGGTGTGTCTGTGCATGTGGGGAGGTCTCTGTCAGAAACACTATCTGATATGGTCATATTAACACTGACAGGCTTGTAGATGTCAATAGGTTAGCAAGTCATATGTCTCAACTCTGCCTGAGGGTGGCATGTTAGGCCTGTGGACCTACAGTGAGTTACTAAAAAGCCCCATTTAAAGCCACATGTATTATGACAACATAAAGGCACATGACTGTGTTTTTCTGCCTTCAGTTTTGGAGGAAGAAGTCATTCATTTGGTATAATTTTAAGTAAACACAAAGAACTATTTCTGCTTGACAAATAAATGACCTAGAAGCATTTGCATGACTTCAGCTGGAATTATATTCCTGTTAATACTTTATCACAGAATTAACAATAGGTCTGCAACTAATATAGAGGTGAACAATACTTTTCGTATTTTTATAAGCAGCAGGGTCACAAATGCCTTATATATTTCAGACCCTGTTGAGCAGCTTACTATTCATCCTTTGCATGTGAAAAAGAGACTTTACGAGGTAGACTTTAGCAAGTTAATAGAAAATGGCTTCTCACAACACAGCGAAGGTGTTGGCTGACATGGGGTCTGATTGAAAGATAAAGATAATGAGTGGAATCCAGTGACTTCCTTGAGCGCAATGGAATTTCCTCTTACTATCCGCCCGCTACATGCCCCCAAATCTGCTCTGTGGGTCTCCCAAATCTCCAGAGCAGATTTAGGCAGTGCAGGGAGTGCACAAAGTTTTATTAGCAATATTAGCTTGTTAATCCATATATATACCACTTTGTTCTTCCATACACTGATATGCATTAGTGTGAAAGTCCACACCACCATGCCAGTCAGTGATAAATTAGAGTGTATGGAAAAAACCAATGAGTCCATAGTTGGCAGATATCACTTCTATACTGGTCAGTTCCCAGTTTGTGGCATTCCCAGTCTGTGCTGCAGCAGTGATTGTACTCCATCTTGTCTAGTTCCTTAGTCAGTGTAAGCCTAATAAAATGGTATCATAGCCTAACAGCACAACTGGAGTCAGTGTGGTGTAGTGGTTAGCGTGTTGAACTAGGACCCAGAAGACCAGGGTTCAAATCCTCACTTGGCCATGAAGTTCACCGGGTGACCTTGGGCCAGTCACAGCCACTCAGACTAACCTACCTCACAGGGTTGTTGTGAGGATTAAATGAGGAGGGGAAGAACTATGTACACCACCTTGAGATCCTTGGAGAAATACAATCAATCAATCAATTAATCAATAATGCTTGAAGTAGTTAGGAACGTCACTGGGGAAAAGATGGAAGTAATGTGTGTGGAAATGAGCATAGCAGTAGCATTCCCATTGGCACCTGGTTGGCCACTGTGAGAACAGGATGCTGGACTAGATGGGCCTTTGGCCTGATCCAGCAGGGTTCTTCTGATGCTCTTATGTTAACAGCTCTGAAGAATGGGCATTCTTTCCAGGACTGGGGTAATTCAAGGCAATGTAAAGTGAAGCGGGGGAGAAAAAGATAACTGGAACACAATGCAGTCTTCCTTCTATCCACCTCTGGCCACTGCCATTGCCCGGAGAGAAACGCTATAAGAAATTTGAGCTCCCCCCACCCAAACCATACATACATCTATCACCTTCAGTTGCACCCAAAATCCACTGAATAAACTGCTTATGTTACTTATGTTGCAGTGGCCAACCAGATGATTATGGGAAGTCCACAAGCAGGGCATAAGTGAAATAGCACTCTCATGAGGTCCAGCGCCGAGGGCCTTCTGGCAGTTCCCTCACTGTGAGAAGCAAAGTTACAGGGAATCAGGCAGAGGGCCTTCTTGGTAGTGGCTCACGCCCTGTGGAACACCCTCCCATCAGATGTCAAAGGAATAAACAACTATCTGACGTAGAAGACATCTGAAGGCAGCTCTGTTTAGGGAAGTTGTGTTTTTTTTTTTGTTTGTTTTTTTAATGACTGATGTTTTAATGTATTTTTAATCTCCTGTTGGAAGCAGCCTAGAGTGGCTGGGGAAACCCAGCTAGATGGGTGGAGTATAAGTAATAAATTATTATTATTATTATTATTATTATTATTATTATTATTATTATTATTATGCTTGGTGAAATTTACAAACCATAAAAATAGGTTCTGGATTTACAGCCACTATGACCACCTGGCACTGAAATAAAATCATGGAAGTATAAAAGGAATTTTGAGTTGAAAGGTACAGTGAGCTTGACAGTGGTGTTTTTGTGTGTGTGTGTGTGTGCGCGCGCGTGTGTGTGTGCGTGTGTGTGTGTGTGTTTTAATAAGACTTAAATTCATGGCATCTTCGTATTATCTCGTGAGTTTATATTATCTCATACTGAGTAACTGTAACCAAGGAGTCATCTGGGCTTACGACTGCTGCCAAATCTTTTCCAGAGATTTTCTGTGAGCTCACCATATTTAATTCACATTCCCTTACAAAGCTTATACAGCCCCATAAAATAACCTGCTTTCCTGAATTGCCTCTTACTTACGAGATATAATTTTATTCTATTTCACATGATCTCATTATCTCATTTTTGTCACTTGATCTCATTTTTCTTGGGGTTTCGCAAAGGATGTAACAATGAACGATAAGGATGAAATTATCAGCACAAAAAATAGACAATAATTAAATGTCAGTCATCCCTGTGACAGAGCAAATGCAATTCTGTATTGCACTATTTTTGGTGCTGACTAGTGCGATACTCATTAAGGTTTTCTTTTCTTTTTTTATACTCTTAATGCCGTGAGTTTTGCAGTTATTTCAAACAGATGAAATGCATTCCACTTACCCACCCTTCATTCATCTGCAGATCAGTTTCTTTCCACTGGAAGATTAGCTAGAAAACCAGCTAGAATTTCAAATAGGATTGTTTATGCACCGCAGAATAAGTATTAATAGCAAAAAAATGTATTTGCGGTATATGATTGTTTTCTCCTGATGAAAATGAATTGCCACTTTAAAAGAAAGAAAGAAACGCAACCTATTCATTATAGAAGATTTGTCCTGATACCTTGCAATCATGCTCCCACATTATAAATAAATACGTATGCATAGGTCATTAAGTAGTCTACAGCAGTGAGCTTGGTATCTAGTTATCCAACTTTTTGCAAAATACTAGTAGGGTTTTCAATCAATTAAACATTGTATTGATTAACTGTTCTTCTTTATCCAACTGATTTCTCCCCCACCCCCTGCCAAAAAAAAGGAGCTAGATGGGAAAGAAGAGTGAAAACAGAGAATATTCTTACTTTTCCACTCAGTTGGTAGAGCATGAGATTCTTAATCATAGGGTTGTGGGTTCGATCCCCGGGTTGGGCAGAAGATTCCTGCACTGCAAGGGGCTGGAGACTTCTTGTCCCAACTCTACAGTTCTATGATTCTATGATCAACAAATGAAACTGGCAGAAGTTGTGATGTCCACTAGTTTGGATGGCTTTAGAAGACCACTTGACGGAGTAACAGGTAAGTCACTATCATCTACTAATAGCCATGATAGCTAAAACTGGACCATCCATATTCAGAAGTGGTGTCCCTTCTGATGATTGGGTATTGTAGGCAATCAGTAGCAGGTGGTGCCACCACTATACACTATTGTTGTGTACTTCCCTCTGGTGACTGGCTAGACAGACTTGAAGAAAGATATCTGGACTTTCTTTTTTTGTCCGTTCCAGCATGACAATTCTTATATTTTTTCTTTCTTTCTTTTTTGACTTTGTCCCCCCCCCCCCAAAAAAAAAGTTTTCTGTTTATTGGTATGGAGAAGTTACATGCCAAGTCATAAATTCAATTATAGCAGCCAGGTAGCTAATGGAAAACACAACCCGTAGGCTCTATTATATACCTTTCTGAGTTATAGGGTCATCTCTTACTTGTGAAAATATGTCACATATCATGTAACCTTCTCCCTCTCCCTCTCTCTCTCTCTCTCTCTCTCTGCTTGCTACTAGTATATGTATTGAACTCCACGTAAATAATTAGTTAGGAAAGCATCTAGTTTGAAAATAAGAAGGCAACAATATTGCAACACTAAAATAAATGGAGAGTCTGAATCTTTCCCTGGACTTTTCAACCATTTTTCAGTCATCGTCCCCCACCCCCAGTCTTCATTTTATTGTATCTTCCCATCTTAGAGATAAATCATCTACTTAAGGTATTTCTGAAAAATACCATCCATTAAAAATGGACTAAAATCAAACACAATCCAACAAATAAGTGAAATTGCAGTAATCCAGGCAGCATAGCTAACCAGACGGGCAATTATGACAACTAGGTGGCATGCAGTAAGAGGGCAAAGTGATCCAAAGCAGGATTGAGGAGGAGTAGAACTGTGGTTCCACAGCGACATTCCAGACCCTGCAATCTCACAGTGGCCAGGGCAGTAAGTGCGCTCTCTGTATGTGGAGGTGTGCCTCCCTCCATTTTTATCTTTTTGCCATGGCAACTCTAGGATTGGGCCCTTTAGGGGATGTGCTGTACTGTTGTTACTTGAATTTAGTGCTGAGTGTGGGCAGGTGTTTATGACCCCTATAGATTCCTGTGACGGACTACTTGATATATGTGCAAGTTTAATGGGTGTGTTGTATCATCTATGCACTAATAGAACATTCTCTTATATGTCTGCACAGAAACTGCCATATACCATTACATCACTGCAAGTCCTTTTCTTCCGGGATATTTTTATTGATATTATGTTGGCTTAAGCCCCATTAATGTTCCTGTAGATTTCCCAATTAATATGTTATATATATATATATATATATATATATATATATATATATATATATATTGAATTCAACATCGTGCTCCTTGGATTATTCCATCAGTGCAAACACATAAGCTTGCCAGATGGAATCACCAACCTTCCCCCCATGTTCTGCTCTGGGGGTTCATGAGGAAAGGAGATGGGGGGAAGCCCCATGGTGCTAGCAGGAGCCCTTGAGTTGGCATGCAAGGTTAGTTGAACCCAGGCCCAGGTTTTTAAGTCCCTCCTCTAGTATTACTAATTCAAATGCACGAGAGGCCAATTTTTATTTCCTCTGATTGTGGGATCATGTCTGAAGTGAGCAGCCTGCACCTGCTATCCTTTTGACCTGCCTCCTCCCTTGTGATCTCTCCTTTCACAATTCCCCTCAAATGACTGTGATATAGACACAGTAGCAGAAGGCATGGTGGGGTGGTGGGGCTCACCTGGTTTGTTCCGTTGCTGCTTCTTACCAGGAGGAAGAAGGTGAGGGTTGAGGTGGTGGTGAGGTTGGTGCTGTGCAAACACACCAGTCTTCCCACCAGGTTGGCCCTACTAGTGCATTTGCACCGTACCAACCTATGCTACTTCCCCACAACTCAACTCGCAGCGCCTCACAACCACCAGCAAGCATTAGCAAATAAAAATGGCATTTCTTAAGAGAAAATAAATATACAAGAAAAAAGTGCAAGAAATGTGTCAAAACAATGCAAAATGGTAAAAAGCACAAAATAACAATCAATCACACTAGATATATGTTAGGAAAACCACTTATCCCTGTGGCAGAAAACAGAAGGACCATCAATCAAGCCACCCTTCCTCTCTCTTAGGGTGTTCACAAAGTCTCCCTGGCTCACCTGGGGTGACAGGTTCCACTAACAGGCACTCACCCTGGGGCAGAAACCACTTTTCTCTTCCACCTTGGTTAAGCAGCTGGAAGCAAAATACACAGTAACTTCATGTTAAAACAAGCAGCACACAAAAGAGGTGGGATTCTTACAAACCTGGCATATAACACCCACAAGAGCAACAGAAGATGCTCTTACCCTGGAGCATGACACAGCTTCCATTCTCCCTCCAGCAGTGTCCCCAGCAGCAGCTTATAAAGCAGGCATAGGCAACCTCGGCCCTCCAGATGGTTTAGGACTACAATTCCCATCATCCCTGACCACTGGTCCTGTTAGCTAGGGATCATGGGAGTTGTAGTCCCAAAACGCCTGGAGGGCCAAGTTTGCCTATGCCTGTTATACACATCCTGTACAACTCCACATTGTTACATAGGAGCCTTGCTTAAAAGACCACATCAGGTCAGCAAAAGAGCATGCTGCTAAAGCAGTCAAATATTTTTGCCATGGAAACAAGCATTGCATAATTGCAGCCCCCTCCCATTGCTATTTTCTGGGTAAGATCATTAAAACACCAGTCACCCGCCCAGTCACCCACCCACTTAATGGCTTCACAATTTCTGAAAGTTTACATCTCTGGTAATTTAACAGGAAATTAAAATAAACTTGCATGAACTGACCTGCTACAAATTAGTAACATTCCATGCAAATTGCTCTCTGAGACTCCCCACCTTTTCACATAAGGCAAATGACTTGTACTGTTCTTGATGCCTGCCAAAAATTTATTTTGTACATGCAAGCTTACACAGACATGCAATGTGTGTGTGTGTGTGTGTGTGTGTGTGTGTGTGTGTGTGTGTGTATGCATATAAATATAAATATAATTTAAAACTGTTGACTTAAGTGCAATATTTTCTTTCCTCCTCTAAGCCTTTTAGCCAATCAAAAGGAGAGTAGACTCCTGGTTAATTGTCAGGTTTCTGGGACGAACCTTTGACCCTCCCGTGTAAAACATTCTTCTTGTCCAAAATGTACTCACTTGTGCTTTTAACCTCCCTGTGAAACCAACCAATTTAAAACAACGAAACAGAAAACAAAATGGTGGAATAGTTCCATTCCTTCCAGGGACCAAGAACTGACACACAGGTTTAACTGTCTGTACTATAGCTGTGTTGGAACTCCTAGTTTTGCTGATGGAAAAATCTATCAATTTCAGTTCTCTCAGTTTCCCATTTCTCTAATCTTAAATTTGGTTCTCTACATTTCTGCAGCAATTTGCAATTTATTTATTTATTTTAAAATCCTCATGAAAATTCATCAGGACTTTAGTAGGAATTTATCCTAATGAAAACATTTATTGATGAAAATATCATTCCCCAATATAATGCATTTTAGTAGGTTGTTTTCACAAATATATTCATTTTGATGCACAATTTCCCGCAACATGCATATTTGGAAACATGGTTAAGTTGGAAAACCACACTGCAGAATTTGGTCAAATAATGAAGGCTAGATGTCTTTCGGATGGCATATTGTTTTGCAAAGTGTGGACTTGGCAGATTTGCCTTTAAATACAAACTGAATAAATTTTTCCCCTCCCTCCCAACTGCTCTACATGTGGCAGGCTCAACTAGTGGGTTCCATCTAGCCTAGTGGCTCATAAGTTGTGTAGGCCTGAGTTACAACAGTCTCTTTTGGATTTTCAAATCACATTAGTGCATTATTTTGTTCCCACGTGTAAATTTTTATTGCACCACAAAATCTTTCTCTGGCCTTATTTAGTAGTGCTACAAAGAGTCAAAAGCTTTGAAGACTGTCTCAAGTGAACCAAAAGAACAACACTACACTTCGTCTAGTCACTGATCAGGCCTTAAAAGGGGGTTAAGTAACACTGTGGATTTTAAAGAGCAAAAAAGACCAACCAAAAAACCCCATATATTTAACAGTACATCCCCCAGCACAGCATACCTGCTACAGAAGGCTGTCTGCTCTACTTTTCCTTTTATCAATATTGCCAAGAAAGTAAATTTGTCACTGTAGAGCTGAAAATCTCTCCCAGATCTACTTTAATGTTTCACGCTACGTTTGCAAAACAAGAGTAATAAAAATAATGACACCATTATTACTCTTCCCTCTTTGTTTTCAGTTCATCACTTGCATATTTGAATAATGAATTATATTCACATTATCTCTACATTCTTGCTCTTGAGTTCCTCTGCTGGCTGAAAGTAAAGCTATTATCCACTTGTCAGCTCTGAAGAGCCATTCAACATAGCAAGCCAGTGATCCTGACATGCAGATATACTACTATGCAAAATTATCTAGAGTGCAATTTCAAGGTATAGAAGAGAAAATTACCAGCCAATGTGTAAATGAATCTTGGCCAGTTGTGAAATATTAAAAACCTCATCTAGGCTGAAATTCAGGACATTAAAAAGAGAGAGAGAGAACAGAATTAGTTGTGAATTACAAGGAGCTAATTAATATATTTGTATTTTGCTGACTGGCTTGTGCTGCTAGATCACTGCTTTATTCATTGCATCTAGTTCTACAAGGGGCGTGTGAACCTACCATGTTTTGTTAGCACAGCCTTCTTGATATTTTGAATTTATTATTATTATTATTAATTAAATTGGTTAGCAACTTTATCTTGCCCAAGGCAACCCAAATGACTTTATTCACAAGAGGAAATACATTTTAACACCCCTTTCCCTAACCAGCGCCTTGCACACAGCTCTGGTTTTGTCACATGTGTATCCACTTACCTGATATATTAATCCCTCTTGTTAAATGCATTGTCAAGCTATACACACACCTCCTTTGTCAATTGACCCTAGGATGTTAAGGGACCCTAACACTTCCCATGGAGTTAGCTTATCATAACTAGTGGAAGACAGCAGGCTTTCAGTTTCAACATTTGAAAGAGCTGGCTTCTGTCGCTTCTACTGGACCCAGAAATCAAAAGATATTCATAAGTCACCCTTAGGAAAGTGGGAAGGGAAAGACAATCCAATACTATTGCATAACACCATATTAAAACTACTTTACTACCTACTATTATGGTAAGAAATTGGTTAGTGAGACCTACAGAGCAATAGGTCTTCTTCACAACTCTACCCCAACTCTATTCTTGTTTACAAAGGCAACGTTTTAAAATTCAATTGGTTGCAAAAGAACTGAGAAGAACCTATAGTCCTCCAGATGTGGCTGAGCTCCAGTTCCTGCCAGTGCCAACCAGCATGGCCAATGGTCAGGGAGGAGGGACACAGGTTCTCCAACCTCTGCTCTAGGGCTTCCTGTGTTTTCCTTGTGATGGGATTCTAATTTATTTCAGTGCCTCAAGAGTGCAAGGCACCTCTGTACGTAGCTATCAGCAGATCATTAGGAAGTCAACATTCTTTGGCGGCAGTCCCAATGTCTAGTAAGCTGCACTTACTAGAAAGGAAGCCCCATTGAACACTCTTACTTCTTACTTCTGAGCTAACTCTCATAGGATTGCACAGCTTATGCACTGACTATGGAAACTGTTGGTTCCCAAGTAAAGATGTATGCCCATTAACCTGTTGATATATGAAGCAGGCGAGTTGAGCAGGCTTCTGATTCATTCTCAGCCTGTGAATTGCATTTAGATAATCGATAGACCTAATGTGGCACTTTTCTGATTATAATATGTTCGATGTATTTTGAGTATGCCTCCTGATATCAGAATCACTACAGCCTACTTGACCTGGGCTGAGGCAGGGCAGAGTTGGGTGTGTGTGTGCATGTGGACATGCCAGCAGGAGCGCTAGAATGGCTTTACCAATATATCTGTGCACCCCAAACCTTGCCACCAACCATGCCCAGGTAAGCTGCTGTGATGCTGATGTCAGGAGGGTAGCATTGCCCCACCATGCTAGTGCTAGTGTGCATTTTCGTAATTAGGTATTATGTTTGCTAATCAATGCATTTTTAGTTGAAAAATGTGTATTTCTACTTTGGGGGGGTTCTATATTTTGCTGTTTTGTTTTACTTGTATCTGTTTGGATCTCTGAAGACCCTTCTTTGGATCCCCTGGCACAGACTTCTTTTTGTTTTAAACAGATCTCTGCAGCCGTTTATGTCAGCACAAGCCTCTTTCCTGGTATAGGATAGTACCAAGGAATAACATTTGAACTGATCAAAAATAGGAATGTAGAGTTGGAAGGGGTCCAGAGACTTATCTAGTCCAACCCCTGCAATGCAGGACTCTTCACTAAAGCATCTATGGCAGATAGTCATCCAATGTCTGCTTAAAAACCTCCAATGAAGGAGAGTTCATAATCTCCTTAGGAAGTCAATTCCACTGTCGAACAGCTCTTCCTGTCAGAAAGTTCTTCTTGATGTTTGGTTGCAAGTAACTTGAATCCATTGGATCAAGTCCTACCACCTGGAGCAGGAGAACACAAGCTTACTCCATCTTCCATGTGGCATCTTCAAATATATTTGAAGATGGTGACGATATTGCCTCTCGTTCTCTTTTCTAGGGTAAACATACCCAACTCCCTCAACCATTCCTGATAAGGCGTGGCGATAGATGAATTTCTGCCATCGATCTTGCACAGGATGTTGCTGTGTAGCAGAATCAATGTCACTGGAATCAGGAGGATGGAAACAGATCTAACATCTCTTGTTCACAACCAAAGCGCACACTGCTTTTGGGCCCCAAATCAGGGTTTCCCAAATTAGGGTCTCCAGCCATAGGAGCCAACTCTTAGGGGCCGAGGGGTCTTTGCCCCCCCAAAAGTGTTGGGGCTGCCCCCCCCAGTTGATGGGGGTTGTTGATGGGGTAAATGAGAAGCCAGCTGCCAATTCCTATCACCACTGCCACTACCACTGGCAAGGTAATCCTTGATTGGTTCACAGGCAGACACTGCTACCTGTCTGCTTATTTCTGCCCAGGAAAGTTCCTGGTTCATGTGAGATGAAGTGTATGTGACCGATACCATGGTAAGAGTAAAGATGCCTCAGCTGACCAGAAGCAGATGTGTGAGTTGCCTCTATGAGTGTGGCTTGCTGAGGGATCTCCAGACCCCTGTGGGAATGAAAGGGCCAAGTGGTGGAAGGGGAGCCACCTCCTTCCCTCTTCCCCATTGCCACAGATAGTACAAAGTCCCCACTCATTGCTGCATGTATTTGGTTAGGATGCTCTGATTTCATGACATCACAATGCACTATGTGCCTTGATTGGCTGAGGTAACTATGCTGTCCAGTCAATCAAAGCCCTCACTTCATTGTGAAGTCATGAAGTCTTCATGGTCTGGGAATGGTAAATGGAATTGTTCTGTCATTTTGTTTTTCAAAACAAACAAACAAGCCAATAACATAACACTGGAGCAGCCTAAAAGAAAACTAGAATCTTGAAGGCAGAGAGTCAAAAGTGTGCCTGCGAGATGGGATAGTGTTTCTATAGTATAACAAAGTTTTGAATGTCTGATCCCTGTCCATTCCTTATGGTCCATGTGTCCTTTTGATAGGATGCAGTGAAAACAAAACAAAACAGTGCTTCTAGAGACAGAGAAAGACAGTCAGAAGGAATGCTTATGTGCTTCTACTTCATCAAACAGTCTACTTTTCAGCTGTGAGAGGTTGATGCATTTGCTGCTGCATGTGCAGTAGAGGTGTGTCCCCCCCCGAACACAATCATTTTGCAAGGGGTGGGTGGGTGCTTAGACATCACCTCTTTCCCCCAAAGTAGGAGAAAATAACTGGAGCCACTCTGTTTTCTTCATGACACCAATACTTTCCACGGGATAAAAAACTGCTTCTAAGGCATTTCTCTTTCCTACCATGCTGAAATGACAAAAGAGCTGCAGAGAAGCCCCTTAGATAAGAAATCTTTGTAGTTTTCTTGCATGCATGCCAGTGTTTCTTTCATGGGGCAATTAAATTCTTTACCCAAGAAGATCAGTGGCTAGCTGGGCATGTAAGAACATAGCCACGCACATACACATGTGTGAGCCAAATATCTGATAACGCATAAATGTGTATAAATAAACAATAGTGCATCACTCTGCTGCAGATTCCTGGAATGTGTTCCATTTTTTAATTCCAGTTTTAAGGGCTTTGTGTCCTTGAGGATGTTGCTTCAGACAATAGGGTCCAAGGAGAGAAAGTGATGTCCGGCACAGCAACCACATCTAAACATGCACACACATGTATATATTTCCACATCTATCTCAATGTTCTGAGCCACAAATTATTGCAACAAATTAGAAGACAGTCCGCTCTGAATCGGTGCTATTTGAATTGAATTAGTGTCAGCCCTGCTACGCTACACTCCCATTAACCTACAAAATTTATGAAGGAACACCGAGAATTAATCTGCAAATATATACTAATTCACACTGACCTTTTTCCAAGCTGAAGCCCTTTTAGCACTCGCGGTAGGTTTAACATTGCCCTACTGAGTGTTATTACAATGCGCTCAATGGTTGTCCGTAATTACATAATGCAAATGACATTTGCTTTTTTTGTTTGAGCATATTCCCTCAGATGTTTCCTCCTTTTTATCACACTCCTCGCACATCTGTGTCCCTAAAATGGCAGCGCAAACTCCTCCTCTTTCAGTCCCCAAGTTCCCCTTTCTCTCTTGCTGTCTGTCACAGAGAAGCAGAGAGCACTTTAGAATTAGCGCGGCTATGACATATCCTTCTGACACAGGTTATGTTGCCAGCTGGTAGGAACAGGTGTACACTGATTCTTACCATCAAATGGCAACACAGATTTGGCACTCCCCCAACGCACAGGCATGAAAAACCTGTTCTCTTCACAATTTTTTTTTTTGGGGGGGAGGGGATGAGATTGATGGACTTTTCTTTGACAAAACGTCAAGTGACTGTTCAGTCCCCTTTCCTTTGTCACATTGTTTAGGATTTTTCACCGGGACTTCCTGTGCGCCAGGCAAATGATTCATTCCTTTGTCCATGTTCTTGATCAGATTAAACCTTTGGCAGTAACTGCATTAAAGCTGCTGCTTCACAATCCAGCGTTGGAAGGGCTGCATTGATTCCTCAGAAGCCAGCCTGTGCTGCATGCTAAAGAAACTCAGAGGAATGTTTTGCTTCAAAGGGTAAACATGAATCACAAAAGCATGGCACTGGGATCATTTTCCAACTTCTGCAGCAAATCAGCATGTTGAGAGAGAGAGAGAGAGAGAGAGAGAGAGAGAGAGAGAGAGAGTCACATAGGGTTGTTGTGTTTTAGTGACATAATAAATTATCCAGGAGGGAGTTATATATGAGCTTAATGGGAGTAAGTCCCATTGAACACAGTAGGATGTACTTCAGAGTAGATGTGCCTATGATTCATGTGAGATGCTCATGCATTACACTCAACAAGTATAACAATCTGTGTGCCTGTGTACACATCAATAAGTGCAAACTCTTTCATACAGGCATTTGTACACATGAAGAGGCAGCTTGTACCTGTGTTCTATGTCACATGTGAACATGCCTACTGTCAGTGTACTATCAGGATCCTAGACTGATGGAGGAGAGGAAGGGAAACTCCCATCTGTATTATGTGGGGAACTGATTTTGCAGAAGGTTAAGTCTTTTCTGCACAATCATTAAACAAAGTGCCGACGCCCTCTCTTGTGTTATTCACAATGCTGTATTTGGCCCAACCTGCCGCTCTGTCCTCTTCTCCCAGCAACTGCATGTTGCATAAAATTGTTTGCAAAGGAGCCTCAATGCATAAGCAGTTGCACACGTGTGAAGCTTCTGCAAGATGAGGCACTCTGTTGCACAGGTGTTCTGACTTCATGGAGTCCCTACATAGCAGCATACGCTCACAGGTTGGTGTCTTTGTAGAGAATCATGCACTGCACATAGGTGCTGAAGGGAAGGAAATGCTGCAGGGTCCCACTCCCAGTTAAACATAGCATTACCCTTTGCACAAGTAACATGGGAGTGCATGTCATGATTATGTACAAACCTATTCAGCAAGTGCAGCAAGCAATTTTAAAGACTGTATTATGGCACCAATGGCTCCAAGTATTTCCTTTGGGGAAGCCCTTCAAGTCCAGTCAAGCACAGATGACTATCTTTTTTCAGACTATGATATACACATCATATATCCACATGCCTATATAAACCTATGTGTGATATATATATGCATCCAATATTTCAATCATTAGTGAGATTCTACCAAGGCTGTTTTATGCTCTTGTCTCACAAGCATATCCACAGTATACTAAGGACTGCAATCAAGGAGTTTCTTTCATGCTCTTGTTGCATTGTTATGTATGCTCTTTTCCATTGCCTGTATTTGTACCTTTATTTCAAAATAAAATTCCACTGAGGTTGGGTGAGGTAATAGGGTTCTGCTAGTCCAGAGCAAGAAGCCATCTAAATCCACCATCCTGTTTCTTCCAGTAGTGACCAACCTCCCTAGTGTCTAGGGAGCACACAAATAAGACATGAAAGCAATAGCCACCCCTTGCCCTCCCAGTTGTTTGTCTTTAGCAGTTGGTATTCAGAGACACACTGCTTCTGAACATTCATTTTAGCTCCCATTGTTAATAGTTGTTAATATTCTTCTCATCCATTGATTTTTCTGGTCCAGCCTTCCCCAAACTGACGCTCCCTAAATGTTGTTGGACTTCAGCTTCCAGCAACCCCACCCAATGGGAAGGGATGATGCAAGCTGCGATTCCAACAATGCTTGGAGGGCATCAGGTTGGGGAAGGCTTCTCGAGTCCCCCTTTTGAAGCCAACTAACTCAACAACCTTTAAGTACAGCCTGTAACATTAAATGCAATAAAATACCTGATACGTTCTGACTCAGTCATCACTCCCAATGCCCTTTTCTGAGTGATCAGGGTACACAGGGCACAGTCAATAAATAGTTGCACCAGGGCTCTTGCCCAAGACATATTGCTGCCTGTGGTGCTCCACTACATTGCAAGATAACCTAACTGCCAGTTGAGTCTTACTTCAGCACTGTTGATAGAACAGCGTCTTCCACTGCATCTGAGGGCAATAGCTTATGTGGACACACAGGGCAGGCTGAGTGACACCCACAATCCTATCCTTCCATAACCCTCAGCCACTCCCTGCTTCCCAGCATCTACTACCTGTACCTGAGTCTGCTGCCTCAATCTGCCTAATGGTAGTGCCTTTATTATTCAAGAGAATACAGGTGTTACAATGAGTTGTTTTAAAGGAATATCCTTCAGGCTGCCTGACTGCTGCATTTTCTCCACCCTGTGACCTGAAACAGCATTTCCTGTTCTTTGGTGCACAATCAGTGGTTACTAGTCATGACGGCTTTGCAGAAGCTCGGCAGTATGCCTACTGAACCATCAGTTGCTAGAGAGCAGTAACCAAAGAAGGTTGCCTTCATACTTCCCAGAGGCATATGGTTGGCCACTGTGGTATACAATGTTGGATGAGATAGACCATAGGTTTAATCCAGCACAGCTCCTGAATGAGGTTCTTGCTAGAGTGCTTCCTATTGAATAGGTGAGTCCTAGCAGAGCCTGGGTGATGGATGCTTTGTTTAGCAGAGTGGTTGGAGCAACCCAGTTGATTGGATGAGCAGGGCATAATAAATTTGTTGTTGTGGTGGTTCTGATCATGTGGGAAGGGGTGGGGAGCCCTAAGTCTCCTTACCTTTTGCAACAGACTCTATGGCTAAAGTTTTTAGACAGGTACAAGGAGGAGAGCATGGTTTGGCTAAAACTGAAGCATGTAGCTTTTGGAACCACTCCTGTATCACCACCATTGTTTGAGCACCGCAGAGCACGGAATGAAGCAGTGCTGAAACCTGGATGGAATTAATCACCCAGATGATTTACATTGGGAAGTTACCTACTTGAAATCTCATCAATGACATCAGTGACCAGTGGAGGCAGGAGGGGAGATGGGTCATAAAAGGAAATTGCCACCTTGCACACCAGTGCATCTCTCTTTAGTTCCCTGCCTCTTTCCCATCATCTCAATAAATATATCTGTATTTTAAAGGGAAGGTTCCCCAGGCAATTCACGCAGCTGCTGTTCTCTCAGTAAAATGCCTGTGAGATGATTCTCTGAAAATATCATTGGATTCTCACTTCTGTGTATCGTTGTGATATTCCATCACCTTTCCCTAAACCCAATGCCCTCCAAATGTTTTAGACTACAACTCCCATGAGCCCAAAGCAGCAGCACTCACATTGGGTGCAGGTTTTGTGCAGTGCTTTGAATGTTGGAATAGGACTAGGACCTTGGGAGACCTGTGCTCACTGGGTGACTTTAGGCTAGTCACTGCCTCTCATCATAACTGACCTCACAGGGTTGTTGTGAGAATAAAACAGGGATGATGAGAACCTTGCCCACCATCTCAAGCTCCATAAATGCATGAATGATTAAATCAGTGGATGAATTAAAACAATATTTAGTTTAACAGATCTGCTGCTAATCGAAAAGGAATGCTATTTTATTGTTTTTGTGTAGAAAAATGACAATTTTAAAAGATGCAAGGGAGAAGCAGAGATCCCCCAAAATGTTGATTTTAATCAGTTGCTCACTTGCCATTTCAGTTCATGGTACAGCTCAGATTTTGTGCTATATTCCTTTAGCAGAAAGAAGTTGCTTCAATATTATATCACATTGGTGATTTATTTTGTTTTAGTATGAGATACTAACATAAAGGGGTATATGTTTACATAAAAGTGCAACACTGAACGAGGTTACAATAGACAAGCATTTGCATAGAAATGCATATAAGCTTTGTAGCTGTGCTACAAAAACATTTCGTCTCTCCTCCTCCAAATAGTTAATTAGGATGCAAATACTGATTATTTTAAGCTTTACAAAGGAGTTCATTACATAATAGAGTGGCTGTTTCATGCGGCTCATATGATAAAATTCTCACCAGTCTTAAAATGACAGATGTAATATTACCTTTAATAAGTGTCTACCGATGCATGCAAATTGAATTAAATAGTGGGAGTACAAATTTGTCTGATAATTAAGATAAAAATTCATGTCAGCTTAAACCCTGGTGTATATTAGTAACCCTGTATACTTCTTTTGCCACTGTTCTCAACCAATTATTTTAAATGTCGAATTCTTGATTACTGCTAATATGCAGACTTAAGAAATGTTTAAAAATGATCTATGGAAATTATTAAACAAACAATAGGCTACTTTTTAAAAGCATCTTCAATATGAGCAAATTATCACCATAATTTCAAAAGTCATATGGATTTCTAAATTGCTCCCAGTTTCAAATATGATACATTTATATAAGGCTAACACTTTTTAAATAATAGAGTCACAGAGCTAGTTATTCATCCTTTAAGGTTCCATTGGGGTTCTTATCTTAACTTGAGACATTTTTTAAAGTGCTGCTAAAGAACTGTTTTTAGCTTGGAACGTGTCAGGTGTGGCTGCTATTAATAGAAGAGCACATTTCAAGCTGGGTGTACATTCTAGCAAATAAAGGTTTTACATGCACTTTTCAGATTCAGTGGTACCTCGGGTTACAGACGCTTCAGGTTACAGACGCTTCAGGTTACAGACTCCGCTAACCCAGAAATATTACCTCGGGTTAAGAACTTTGCTTCAGGATGAGAACAGAAATCGTGTGGCGGTGGCGCGGCGGCAGCAGTGGGAGGCCTCATTAGCTAAAGTGGTATCTCAGGTTAAGAACAGTTTCAGGTTAAGAACGGACCTCCAGAACGAATTAAGTTCTTAACCCGAGGTACCACTGTACAGGATTGGGGATGCAATCCTATGCCTATTTACCAGGGCATGCACTCTACTGAAACCAGTGATATATGCTTCTGAGTAGACTTGTATAGGATGCACTGTGAATCATTACTTGTAAAAGCAGTTTAACAGTGAATTCCTATGCTAAAGTAAGTCCCATGGGTTCAAATAAGACTTACTCCCAGGTAAGTGAGTATAGGAGAATAGGATAGGTGAGCCTAAGTGCACATCTACCAAGAGGATGTTTGATTTGAAGCATGGTATGATGAAGCCACAGAACTAGAGCCATTGTTCAATCTATGCAAAAATGGATCAGCTGATGAAAATGTCTAACCATGACTCCTTTTTGAAATAAAGTGGCTGACAACAGTGAACTTTGCCATAGACGAAGGGGAGGAACAGAGAGATGTGGACCCACCACACTGCTTGCTGAGCTCACTCTCCCCCCCCCCCATGTACACATCACCAAGAAAGGGGTTGAAAGAGGTTGCAAATCTGCTTTAAAATCACCTATGCTGGTTTAAATGCATTGATGTGAATGTAGAAACTGACTTAAGCATATGCAACCTTTGTCACCATAGGATGTGACCAGGTGACCTGTGTGGCTGCTGTCCAAGGTGCTGCTCACAGTTAATGGGCACCTTCAAGACCCACCTGCTCTTCCTTCTTTTGGTTCTTTATCTTTAAACCAAACTAGTATTGGGCAACCCTGAAACTTCAGGTAGAGGGCTCCTTTGGATAGAGGGCTGCCCTCTGACAGCCTTTGAAAGAATGGCTACCCTATTCTCCCACCTAACGTCTTTGGCAGCACCAAATCACCTCATGCTGTGAGCCATAAGGGAGCCAACACCTGAGCTAAGTCCAGAATCCATTCCCCATCTTTCCCTTTCCTAACACAGGATTGGTCACATCAGGAAGGACATGAATGCTATAGGATATGCATGGCGAATGGCAACTGCTCATGCACTCTGGGTGTGGTTGTGTGTGCAAACAGATGGTGGCAGGGGGTCAAAGTTCCTGGAAGCTGCCATGTGCATTCCTCTGCCTCTCTAAGAAGGCCACTTCAGATCTGAGGTAGAGGTGGCAAAGTGGCCCCTGGTAGTCATCCTTCGATAGCAGCAGGATCCCCTGGTAAGGTTATAGGTAGTAGTAGGCAGCAGGAACAATGTAATTATCTGCAGCAGGGAGCTATACTCCACAGTTCAATTTAATTATCCACAATGCCCTGGTGTAGTGTCTCTCAGGGACATTAGAAATGCCAAGTAGCTGTTAGTGGTGGTGGTGGTGGTGGTGGTAGGCAAGGCTGAATGTGGAGCTGGAGTTGTCCCAGGCTCTCCAGGTTGCTGCAGCTCCAGTGGGACCTCAAGGAAGCAGGCAGTAGGAGTCAAAGTGGTGAGGCAATGCCACAGATACACCCTCCCAACACTGGCATCACTGCAGCTTACTTGGACAGTGCACAGTTAGCCAGCATTGTCCCACTGAACTCACTCATTGTCCCACAGTGGGGCTCACTTCTAAGGCAATGGGTATAGGATTGCATTGGAAATGTGTTTCCTGCCAGGAGTAATACAGTCTTTACTCGGTCCTTCTCTTAAATATAAGCGATGCAGTCAAGATGTCAACAAAGCAGGCCATTGCATGGAAACTGCTGAGTGGAGTCAAGATTGAAAATAACAGGTTGTCTGTCAAACTGACAAAGCTAGTACAGATATTGTCTGTCTTGGCACGGACCGGCCCATTATATCATAAAAACAAAACAAATCACAACACCGAGGCTGTAGCTCTATGCAGGCTTATTTGAGAGTCAGCCCCCATTGAGAACAGTGGGATTTAAGATCTTTAAAAAGAGGCACAGGGTTATATAGAATTATTTATTTGTTGCATTTATATCCCACATCTACTATTTCTTTCTCTTACCCAACCCATAGTCTAAACTTTCTCTTCTCTATTCCTTTTTGGGTTTCTTTACAGCATTTCCAATTCCACCAAAGTCCTTTACGATTGGGTGTGTGTTCCAGCTTGATGTCAGCCCTGTAAACTCGGTCGCAACCATTCCCATTTTATAGATGGGAAACTGAGCCATAATTACTCTATTACAACATGTCTGTGGCAGAGGAGTAGCCCAGTCTCTCAGACAAAGACTGCAAAGGGTTATAAATGACTTGATCAGGATGATGACCTTGCATAACATCACAAAGCTCTTCAGTCCTTCCCACCAACGGAAGGTTAAGTAATACACAATTAAGTTCCACATGCTCAGAATCTCTCAACACAAAGCCCACACAACTAGTAATAAACTTTGGATAACTTCATGCTAGTAGTATTGTCTCCATTTGTTACAACAATGTCTAATTTGGTTTGTGAAGCATACGGCTTATAAAGGACTGCATTGCCTAATATGTGGAATTACAGAGCTGAATTAAGTTTGAAAGCCAAGAATGGCCTAACAGAGAAAGAGCCTATGATTAACCATCACCACCCTTTTCCTGCCACACCTGAACAAGACAGTCATTACATCAGTGTTGGACAAGTGGAAGGCCACAGAGGTGTGTTTTACATCTCAATTTTCACCCTTTCAATGGCATGGTCCTGGCAAGAGACAGACAAATTCTGCATGGCTGTACTTGCTTAAATGTGTCTCAACCTAAAACTTATATAACTGTTCTACCAAGGGAAAAAGAGCAAGACAGAAATTCACAGTACCATATCATAAAGTGAAAGTGTATCACTGCTTGTGAGGTTAGCTAGAGACGGATGAGAGGCCAGATAGTGAGCTGCAAAGTGTGTAGCTTCCACAGTTGTGTATGGCACAATTTCCTTCCTTGTGCTGAACAGCAGGCCGGTACAAATGTGTGTGTTTTATGGTAGTACAGTCATTGTGTGTGTACTGTAGCACCTCAGTTTCTAAGCAGGCAGGAAAATCATTTTTTTGGAAAGAACTATACATATGGAAACCATACTCCGAGTGTCAAACATAGGGAGGGAACAACATTGGAGGAGCCTGTTTGTATGGAACTTTGTGTGCATATTTGATCTCCATGTGCATCCTAGAACTGTAAGGCAGGTCTTAGGCTGTACTTCAAAATACCAAATTGGCTAAAAAATATTGAGAACAGTTTACTCAATCAAACATGTTAAAATGAACACATTAAAGTGCAGCGTGCAAATCCAAGCCTGTAAAAACTCAATAAACTGATGGCATAATACTGAGGCTAATGCCATCAGTTTATTGAGTCTTTACAGGCTTGGATTTGCACGCTGCACCTTAATGTGTTTATTTTAACATGTTTGATTGAGTAAACAGTTCTCAATATTTATTAGCCAATTTGGTGTTTTGGAGTTTTGGTTTTGTTTGATCACAATTATTACAACACCTGATACTTTTTTGTGTACTTCAAAATAGACAACTCTTCAGTGGAAATCTGAGAAAGTTTATTGGGATCATCAGCAGTAAGCAGACGGGTGGCAAATCTACTTCATTCCTGATAATGGATCACATAGCCAGCTGAAACAGGGATAGGAACTCTTTGATTCTCCAGACACTGCTGAACTTTCATAATCCCTAAACTTTGGCTATGTCAGCTGAAGATTTCCCCACCCTGAGTGTAAAATATGCTACACACAGGGGCATGATAACTGCCTTGATGAATCAATCAAAGGACCATTGGGTCTAGCATATTGCTTCCAGCAGCAGCCAGGCAGGTGCCACTGGGCACTCACAAGGATTACATGATGGTGATGGTCCTCCCCTGTTTGTCTCCAGCATCTGAAATTCATGGATGTACTGCTTCTGCTCATGGAGGTTTTGCTCATTGATAGTCTTTTCTCAAACATTCATGGGGAAAGACCTATCTCATTATTTTTGGTTGTGTGGTACTCTCCATGATGTGTATAAGAGTACTTGCTTGCAGCCCCAATCCCAACCAAAATTGTTCAGAAGCCCGTCAGTCCCACTGCATTAAGTTGGTCTTGCTCCCGGATCAGTGCACAAAGGGTTGCTGCCTTAGCCAAAGCAAGTCTCTAGAAAGTGTTAGCCCAACAAAATTCATTGGGTCCTGCAATCAGATTCTATCCACTTGATCCTGTGTATTTTCTGAGTGCTACCATGTTCTTAATGGAATAAAGAGTAAGAGGGCTGGTATGTTAATGTGCACAGCCACTCCTGGCTATAAATGACTATTCAATCTGCATTTCTTCAATGAAGTGCTAGCCACTTCTCAAAATGAGAATACACCGGAGGGGAAATGGCTAACTGTGGTCTTTAATTTGTCAATAATGATTTTAGACCATGACCCTTAATAGGACATTGTCACATTTGCTGTGATTTATGCCTTGTGTGATGACATCAGTACCAATACTGCTGATAAAAGAACACTTATATTGAAGCAAACAGGATGATGAATGGAGTACAAGTCTACTTACTCATCTCATTACTGACTCTTCTGTTCACCACCGAGCTAATGTAGCGAGTCATTGTGTGCCTTGGGAGTATTTTGCAGATTGAATTTAATGGCAGACAGGCAGGATATATACAATTGCACTAGCATTTGAAATGGCAAGATAGCGGGTGTGTGTGTGTGTGTTATGTATAAAAAATGAACATGCATGTTGGGGAAGTGACAAATAAGAACTAACTTCTTCAAGTGAGGTTGCAAACTCAGAAGAAAAAGGGGGGACATATGCCCCTGTTTCCTTCAGACTTTCCACAATTTAAATAAAAAAGCGACTAAAATATACATTGAAATGCTTTGGATTTCAATATTTTAGGATTTCATTCTTCGACCTCATTCCAGTATAACATCACTGAATTGTGTAAAGTAGCTTGTACTCCAATGCCCATCAACTCTAGACCATGGTGTCCAAGACATCTGAAAGGCACCAAGTTGGGGAAGACTGGTGTCAAATATTCTAAATTTGCTGCCAAGGAGTGTGGTGGAGTCTCCTTCTTTGGAGGTCTTTAAGCAGAGGCTTGACAGCCACCTGTCAGGAATGCTTTGATGGTGTTTCCTGCTTGGCAGGGGGTTGGACTGGATGGCCCTTGTGGTCTCTTCCAACTCTATGATTCTATGATTCTATGATTCTATGAAATTTAAGTGAGTGTGCATTCAAGTAACAACCAGCACTTATATAGTTAGCTGTACCGTTTATATAGATGTCCCTTTCATTTATTTATTTTTAAATGGTTTTTATTATTAAGTATCAGGCACAGTACAGAAACATCAAAAATGGAGACATGGAGTTTGTTCTGCACTGAATTAACAAAGTTCAGGAAAATGCACAACCTTTTGTCCTGTTGGGCGCATTGTAACGAATACCATTGCTCTAAGTGATGATTTGTACCTCTCTGTTTTACATGTTTATTTCTGTAAAGTGTCTGTTACTTAATAATAAAAATCATTCATACAGATGTTTCAAGATGTGTTGCTTTGTGTTCTGAACATGCATTGTGTGCCTTGCTGTTCTGTATCTACCTACAGTAGTCAGTCAGTTTCTATGACAATGATATTACTTAATTGCTGTGTTTTAATCTCAGTTGAGTTCATGCACTGCAATGTTAAACATGGGAGGCCGACATAAACAGATTCAAACTGAACCACCTATCAATATTTTTAAGATATATAAAACACATTTCAATATGAGTATAGCTGGGAAATGTCTACTCTGATAGGCAGTGATTACCCAAGATCTGAGACAATAAGGTTTCCCCCCAGTCCTCCTAGATGAGAAGCTTTTAACTGAGGTATGGGGAACCTGTGGCCCTCCAGATGTTGTTGGACTCCAACTCCCATTAGCTGTAGTCAGCATAGCCAGCCATCAACATCTGGTAAACCACAGGTTCTGCATCCCTCTTAACTAGAAAACTGGAGCTTCTGGTTGTCCTGAACCCCCGGCCTACCTGGCAGCAAGTCCCACTGCTGTATATAGTATGTCAAGTCCAAAAGTCAGGAAACACAGTCCAGGATCAGTCCAAATAAACCAAGTCTGAAGTCCAGCAGTCAGCAAACACAGTCTTGAGACAAACCCAAAGCACAGTCCCATAGTGATCTAGGCACATCCAAACCAAGGTCCATCAACATGGGCAGTTAAGCAGACACAGCACCTCAGATCTGCTGCCCTTTTATACTAGGCAGCATCTAGGCTTGATGAGGCATGTGACCCTCATCTGTTCTGAGCCTAATCCAGATGAGGAATCACACCCCTCTTCCCAGAAATAATGAGCCCCACCTGGCCAGCTAGTAAGTTGGGCCGTGTGTCCTAGCTTGCCTCAGCTTCCTAGAGTGTACCTCCCACTGCTCCCTGCTCTCCAGAGCTCGTCTTGTTCATAGAGATGGCAGCCTCTCTGCCTCTGATGAAGGGTCCCGCTCTTCTGCTCCCTGCACACTGACCCCAATCCTTTCACCATCCTCATGCATCATGAACAAAACCCACTCCAAAAAAGTTGGATAAGCAGAACAAAAGTATCCCCGTGTTCTGTATGTATATATACATACTTTTAAAGAGAGATAGGACATGATGTCCTGGAAGATTTTTCCTGTCCATTCACTTTGAATGTGTGGAAGCTGAGCAGGATCTTGGCAGCGCCCTTATGCAGCTCCCATTGATTTCCATTGGCCTTGCATGGGAGACCTTCCAGTAGACAGCACCCAAAGTCATCAACAGATATTAGCCACTCAAAGTAAATAATTTATACATTAACAACATCTCTAATGAGATCCGCTCCTTAAGTATAAATACTGTGGGCCATTAATGGAAAAGTCTGCCAGCATAATAAGAAACGGGAAGGAATTCCCTTGGGAGCTGCAAGTCATGTGGATGTCACCAATAATTCTCCTAGCCTTTGTGAGCTAGTGATTTTGCATGTAGAGAAGGGTGTTAAAAGCAGTTTTATTAGTCGGGTTTTAGTGCTGTGGCCAGCTGCACTCTTTGCTCTATAAAAGGTAATTACTTCCAAATAGTAACAAGCTAATTGATTGCTAATTAAATCAATTGGCACACTAACCGCTGTCAGAGGGTGACAGATTAGCCAGTCACGTGACAGGGCGTTTGTAATGAAAAGTGGACATGGTCTGAGTGTGATTGACACCCTAGATGAAAAGTGATTTGGGATCTCATAGGTGGTCATGAAGGGGGCATGGCAAACATGATTGATTCAATGGTGGCTGTCAGAGAGGAAATGAGAACTGAATGGGATTTCGTGTCTGCCTTGGAAACTCACCACATGATGCTCCACGTTGTTCACATGTAAATAAGCTGGACAGAGGTTTCTCGCAAATGAAGTGTAAGCATGTGAGAGAAATTGGGGTGGGGGTGGGGAGGTGCTAGAGGAAGCAATTAAAGCTAATACACTTAGGAAGAAGTAAAAAAATTTTTTGAGAAGAAACAAATGCCTGCTAAGGAAGAAACAAGAGATCTATCACCTGAGTTTGTATAAACTACTCTAGCTTTATTGGCTTTAGTGGTTCTTGGTCACATGATGCCATCTGCCAATGTGGTTTCCTTGGTTTACCTCAGCTAAGAAACTGCCTTTTTAGGAGTTTTATCCATTTGTTTACTCTTCCCACAAATGACCTTTACATGGAATTCTGACCTTAAAATATGAATATCACTTTTTCTCGCTGATCTTTTCAGTGGCGATATATTCTATCATTTATATTTTAAGTCAAATTCCTCCCTCCTTTAATTTAAGAAGTATTAAGCAGCAAAAAATAGTCTTGGCTAAGTTCCATTGATGGATGCAGCATAGCTTTAGTTAGTCATGACTAAGTTGTTCCATTGGTTTCAATGGGGCTTAGTCAAGACTGATTTTAGCTGGATCTAGAGCAATGGCTTTAATTTAAAAAAACAAACAAACTAGAATGACATGTGAGAGGTTCGGAAAACTTGAGTTTAAATGCTATACATTGTCTCATTATTTCAAAACCACATATTTGCAGCAAAATAATGCAGTCATGAGCCTTGTTTCTAAGATCTCAAACACCCCCTTAATTTTTTTAAAATGGGGGTTTCAGAATTATCTTCTCAGAAAATCAGTGTTCCCTTGGGAAATTAGTGGTAGAATTCTCCAATAACCAACCAAGCTTTTAAACAAAATTACTGTGCTTATATGAGGAGATATTCAGCATATGTTGACATTTAATAGAGTGAGCATTATACATATGGTTTAATAAGGCTCTACTTAAGGCCAGGAGATAAAGGCCAGGATGTATTAGAATTTACTGTAGTGTAAGGGGGAAAATGCCTGATCCTCTATCTATATGATGAAGTATCAATGTATTCATCCATTTAGAACAATGGAAATAACTGTTTTGAGCTACCTTTGCCTACACACTGAGTCCATCCAACCTATTCCAGAACATTTATCACCCATGATACCATATGGCCAGCTTCATACTTTTAAAACAGATTTCATAAGTACATGTTATCTTTGTTTGTTTAGTATACCTATCTCCTTTTTTTCTTTCATCATGGAACGCAAGGAAACTTACACAGAAGTTTCCAGGCGATCTGTCATCCAGATACAGATCTAGCCTGCTTAGCTTTAGCAAGGCAGTCATATCACATCTTCATACCATGTATTGGAACTCCAGGATAGGTGCATTTGTGGTTAGTAGTTATGATAGCCTGAGACTATCTCAATATTCTGATACTTTATATCCCTGATTAACGAAAATAAACAAAAGATATGCCTTGCTTGTGAATTTCTCTGACCCACTAAGGACATATAGAAGTGGGCTGTAGGGAGATTAAGATCTACTGGTAGATTTCTGAGTGATTTGCAGTACTTCACCAAGGGTCTCTTATGTTCTAGTTGCTTAACCATAGCAACAATACAGGGGAAGCCCTTCCTAAATTAGCCTGGTGGACTTTGGGGAAAAACTAGGAATGGATTCCAGTACGAAAGAACAGTGGGCTCAATTCTGGTCCTTGAAAATAAATTCTTGGGATGAGATGTACCCAGAGGTCCTTTCGTTTGCCTCTCTTTCTAGACAGCTATTTTGCACTGCTCATGGACCTGAATCTGAGGATTGCATGTATTGCATTGTATTGCATTCTACACTTTATTTCTGTACAAATGTACATGTCTACATTCTCTGAATAGAGAGCAGTTTATACATTCTGAAATAAATAAAATAAAAATTTATAAAACCAAACATATATATTGGGTTGCTTTTATCCAATGTGATGTGAGTGCAGGGCAGCTCACACAACGACACCTTCACACACCCTATTCTCCACCCACCCCCTGAATCCCTCCCTGAAAGTTGGGGGACCCTCAAGAAAGTCCTGGGGTGCAGCGGAGGGGGCTGCAGTGTCATGCTGCTCTTGCAATGTGTCTTGGCCAGATTTGGGGGAATTTCCCCTTCTGGTGGTGAATGGTCAATTCAGTTCTTTGTTTAATCCTAAAGTAAGGAATAGACAGGCACCCCTAGGGATAAATTCTCATCTTAAGGACACCAGCACTGAGATATCTGACTTCAAAAAGTAATGGGACTTGGAGAAGGACTTCATTGATGGGTTTGGGGCAAATGGGGTTTACACAGGACCAAACACTTCTTGAGATATTCCAGATCCATACCAATTAAATATGGAGTATAATCTATGTCAGGAGCAGCCAACATGCTGGCCTCCAGGATTACAACTCACATCATCCCTAACCAGTGGCCATGCTATATGTGCAGGAGTCCAACAACATCTGGAGGTACATCAACACACTGGGTACCTCTGGACCATACAATGCTGAAGTAGATGGTAGAAGTCGGCTTACTATGCGGGCTACATTTTTTGGAGTGCCTTTCAGGAGTCACAGCAGCCCTTGCCCACGAGGCTTGCCAAATGATGTGCACGCCTTGTGGTGAAAACCAGCCCGCCGTGCAGCGCAATGCCATACAAAAAGCCGTCTGGTGTAAATCAGCCTGTATCGTCATGATAAATAAGTCAACTCAAAATAGCTTTGTTCTGGGTGTGCTGCAAAGAGGGTGACTGGGAGAGAATAGAAAATGTAAATGTTCAGTGTCATAAAAGCAGAAAATAAAAAGGAAGGGGAGTTGAATGGGGAGATATCTTGGGTGCGGGGAAAGATAAAATGGCACCAGCGAATGCCAGGCATAATAGGAGCAGGTGCTGTTGCCCATCCTTCACAATACAACCCACGGCTGTCTTGCTGTGGCTGTCCTGTTCCAGTCGCAGCCCTCCCTAGGGGGCGCATTACCAGAAGTGCCAGAAATATCTGAAATGTGGGCTTAAAAAATAATGATGATAGGGACGAGCGCTTAACTTGAAGCTGCAGCATCATACATAAGCCATTGCATCTGTGACCCAACACTGCTTCCTGATCCAGGTTTCCTGCCATGAAAAGCTAATGCATTTTACCACTTGCCCTCTCTGCCCCATCCCTTTTATTAAATGTACAGCACACGATAAGGACCGGCCAGGATAGGAAGATAACTAGACACAGCATTTGTACTCCAAAGTCTGTCCTTTCATCCAAGAGAGCAGGTTGCAAGCAAATCCGCTAATCCCCAGAAGAAAACACACACGCGTGCAGGAACAAAACAGTTGATTGAGGGAAAAGGTGTTTGGGAAAAGGTTTAAACAGCTGGTGTAGCCTAGGAGGAAGGCACATTACTAAGGAGAAGGGCTGGGGGTTTCATTATTTCTTCGTCTTGTCAGATGCCTTTTCATTCGGTCTCCCCAATCCTACTTGTTACAAGAACCACAGAGCAGAGATTGTGGACCTACACAGCAATTCTGAAAGAACGGATCGAAAAAAATGAAAGGATTTAAGAAGAGGGGAGGGGATTGAATTTTAACTCCATCTAGTAGATTTCTGAAATCCTTGATTTAGAGTCGCATGCTGTCAATCTGAGATGACTGAGCATTTTTTTTTTAAAAAAAACCTATCAAAAAACTATTCTCCCTTAATCTACTCTTTGCAGGTGATAGAGAGTGAATGGGAAGATTCTCCACTCAGTGCTAACTAAATTCTAAGAGTAAGATAAAGGCTGCAGTGAAATCACATACATACCAGGAAAGCACAGTCACCAGTTCCAAAAGGGCAGCCATACTCGCTGGTTGAAATAGGAAGTGCTATAAGGCAGAAGTCTCCAGCATTTACAGACCTGCGGCCCACCTTTAGCCCAAGCAGGCATTTTGGAACCCATATATTTTGTATGGTGGTAAGGAGTTGCTGTTGTGTCCCACCTTAGGTCAGGCTGTGACCCATTAGTGAGTACCGATCCACCAGTTGAAGATCAGTGTGATAGGTCACTTTGCAAACTAATTGGTTTTGTGCAGAACAGGCATTCTTTCGACAATGGCTGGTTTCATCATACAAAATGGTTGCGAGGATCAAGTCTCCTTGAGTAGAATGTGGAACAAATGGAAGACACTGCAACAGGAAGGAAGTTGAAACATTCTCTAGAAACTTGATGGTGATTGCTGAATAATTATTTATTTACCCAAGCATTTGCCCCTGTGATTGCCTAGTTCAGTCCATCCCATCTCCCGTCACCCCAATGGAGGATGTTGTATTTTTCAGGTTTTATTGTATTGTTTTTATGGAAACTGTTAAAAGCCACTCAGGAATTTTTTCAAGCAAGGGTGTTATATAAATGTTTACACAAACAAACAAAATGGGGCATCCCTCTGTAGCCTAAAATGAAATGGCTGTTCTTAGCAGACAATAGCATCTTTCTTTTTTTTACTAATAAAAGAAATGTCACAAATACCACCATTTTGTATTCAATGCAGGGTATTCAACCTGATGCTTACTGAATTAGCTTCGCTTATGCTCCCAAAATAGTGTTACACTTTCAAAATCTTTACCAAATTTCTTCTTCTTCTTCTTCTTCTTCTTCTTCTTCTTCTTCTTCTTCTTCTTCTTCTTCTTCCTCCTCCTCCTCCTCCTCCTCCTCCTCCTCCTCCCTCCCCCTCCCTCCCTCTCATATGCTTTTTAATCTATATTATAGTGATGAACAGCACCAAACTAGAAAACCCAAGTGACTGCTACTTTCTGATATGGCAGAGAACTCAATAATAATTGAAAACCTATAATCTCTGACATTATGGAAGGAATAAGAGATTAGAATCTCAATACATGGATGTTATGAAAATTCTTCCATTGGATGATATTGGATATCCATCGCCATAATGTTTATCATCCTTATCTGATACAGGAGAATGATCAATACTATATTATTATTATTATTATTATTGGCAATCTAGAAAGTTTTCTATCTAAAGAAATCCTGCGTTGCTCTGTGAATATTACTTTTTTAGTAGCTTTGAATAGTGCAGCCATTTTAGAGAAGGCTAAAGATGGATTCATGTGATCCTTAAACCTGGGGCCAAGTGCTCATTTTCTGGATGGGAGGAAGAATATGTTTGTGATTAAACACCTTGTGGCAGAGTGTTGTCAGTTGACTCTGCCACATGTGCAAGTCTGCATTCCGTATTCTCCCTTGCTGAATTCATTTAAGGAATGTTTGAATTGGTGTTCATAGCAGAATGTGGATGGGTGTCCCCCCCATTATTAAATAGTAATTAAGCCTGTTGCATGTTCAAGGATTATGATAATTAGCTCTGTGGCTGAAGTCTTAAGTCCTGTTGTCCTGGAGTAAGCCTCAATGGACCCAGTGGGACTTACTAAATATGCCTAAAGTGTACATTCTAAGAAACTGAACTTCATGGAAAATTTCTCTCACATGGATCATCTTAAAATGCAATTTCTTTTCTTATTAATTCATTGAGAATGGTTAAAAAATGCAGGAGAATTTTTGGGCAGAGCTCTAGTCATGGCTGGTTTAAGTGCTTGCATTTCCTCTCTGTGTGTGCTCCCTCTTAACTACCATTTAAGGGGAGTCCAGTAGTGCGATGTTCCCCACATAATTAAAGCATGTGGTTCCTTCCTACGTGGGGAAAATTCTTTTCTACAAAATGAAGTCACAAAGCACTAGAAGCAAACTTTGCTTTAAAATAGATCTACATCTATCTCTGTGATATGTTTTGGACCCACTTTAGACTATTGCAGTTCTGTCTGTATGAAAACACTGAGTAGAAGAATGCATCCTTTTGACATAGCAAACTATACAGTGTTTCAGTGCATTCATTGTGTGGAGCTGGCCCTACCATTAGACAGAGGGAGGCAGCTGCTTTGGGGTATCATGAAAAAGCAGTGACATGTTAGTTGTTCAGTTCTTTTGCATCAAATTTGTACTGCCAGAGAGGGTGTTTTCTGCCTCAGAGGGCAAAATAACTTGACCAGCCTTACGTACCATCTGCTGCTCTACCTCAGGTAGCAAAATGCCCTGGCCGGGTTGTGTCTCCCAGTAATCACCTCCTTAAGATGTCAGCAGGCAATAGCCCCATTCAGCTATTCACTTCCCCATGCAATTACCATAGTTCAAGAGGTGGCAATCCTGTTGGCCCTACCCTAGCCTTTCCTACACATCCCTGTCACAGTTCCCGTAGCCCCTCCACACATTTGGGGCCTGTAAACCTGCATTGGGGAGCTGTTTTACTCTAGGAGGCTCCCTGAACAACCAAGAACCCTTATCTTCAAGTTCAAAAGGCTCCCTGCTGGAGATGTTCAGCCCCCAACATTGGGGTGGGCGGGTTGCAGGGATGAGGATGTGTTTGAAGAAGGCAGAGTCAATGGACTCATTTCTTCTCTCCTTCTTGCCCGATGGTAATTGAATATGAGTGTATGGGTAGGTGGATGGATGGAGAGAACAACTGGATAGAGCTAATGTCTCTATTGCCAATCAGATGAATGACAGTCGAGCATCAATATCACCATCCCAAAGGATCCTGCATTTATCAGATTTTTTGATGCTACTATGTTTTAACCTTTCCTTGGAGAGACAGATGAATAAGCATTTCCACAGAGCAATGTCCATGCAACGAAACCCAAACTACATAGAAAACAATACTATGCCATTTCTAAATCTCATCCCCTGATCTCCCTTTGAAGAAACTCCAGATTTGAAATGGGATTTTAATGAAATGCCTCATATCCAGTTTTTGCAAGCTTCACACATATGGCTTCATAACACCATCTCCAAGAGATATATGCACTGGAACAGGGAGGAAGAAAGGTGTCAATTTGATTTTTCGAAATGACCTCAGGCAATTGATTATGTGACTTCATAAGCAGACTTGAAGGCTAACCCTTACTAAGTAAGGAAGACCCACGAAGATTAAAAGAGGAGCAGAGAACAGCTCTGGTAGGAAGTGCTGAAAATCTGCTGTCTGTCAAATATGCAAACATGTCCCTGTGCAATTTTGAAAAAGCAAGGGACACCATTCATTGCAGCTCGGTCGTTTCCTACTAAGAGTCAGACAACAGCAGCTTCACTCTCTTCTGTTTCTCAGAGTCCAGTAAGAAACACAAAAATCTTTCCCTATCTCTTTGTCATGTTCTCCCACTCCCCATCAAACACAAGCCTTTGAATGAAATGATAAGATTTAGTATCACACTTGCATAATAATTTAACAAGTGGACCTCGGAGAGCGAGAATAGATGTAGGGGCAGAAATGCTAAAATACTGCTTTGCCAAGGAAATTGATGGGGCTGCTCATGAAAAATTGGTGAAGGAAAATGAAAGGATGAAGCACAAGGAAGAATCCGAGACAATCATTTCCCCCCTCCTTGTCATTCTATAAAAGCTAGAAACATTCTCGACTCAGATAGCTCAAACTCTCGGAGAGCTGTAACTTTCAACTATTATTCAGAGAGCCTGGCCACACTGGAGAAATAGCTCACTCTTCTGACCCAGCCAGCAGGTTGCCTTGGGGTGTGGGGAGCTCAAGATGGTGCTTTGGCTGTTGGATTAGATTTCGGCTAGCTGTAATTTGACAGCAACCACTGAGGGCAGATCTCCTCTTGCACCTGCTCCGTAGCAGCTGGGGGTTGGGAGAAAGCAAGAAGAAGCCATGCAACAAGAGGTTGACCCAAGGCTATGCTGTAGATACTAGGCTGTGGAATCGGATCCCACAAACGGTGCCATTTTGGGGAGACTGGGCATTTCTCCTGAAATATTTACTGGGTGGTGCCTATAGCTTTCACTTTCTATTGTAAAACAAAACAAAACAAAACACATTAATTGGAAACCAAGCATTGTATGAATAGGAGGGAGGGAGGAAGATTCCCCCTTAGCACAGTGGTGTGAAACCTGTGCCCTCCGCACTCCATGTTGTTGGACTCCAACTCCCTTCAGCCCTAGCCAACGTAGGCTGGGCAATGGTGGGAGATGCAGTCCAACAATATTGTAGGGCTACGGGTTCCCCATCCTTGCTTTAGCTGATTATGTGACTAGGGTCTCAGGTAAGATATAGACTTGGCTGCCTATCTTCCCTCCTTAATGTTGATGACCCCAGTCAACAGCCTCTTAACACTGAAGAGTTATCCATTTTGAAGCACCAAATACAGCGAACAACTCTTAGCACCCTTAACAAACTACCACAGCTGTTTTAAGCAGTATGATGCTGCTGTAAATGCAGATATAGTGCAGATGGGGCCTCAAGCACTGTGTGGTTGCTGGATTCCTGCTGCGCTTTGGATCATGGGGGTGGTATGTTTATTTTGTACCTAAGGAACACAAAGAACACGAGGGCACGCGTCTGGCTGAAGCAGAGCACAAAATAGTCTATTTATACAGGACCTAGATCATTATTAAAACAAAACTCCTGCTGGCTTTGTTGTGAATTTTGCAAGAACTAGGATGGTAGGGCTGAATATTAATAGCTGTTCTGCTCAGTGAAAGCCATGTTAACATCCAGAAACGGTTTGTTTAGAATACTGCTCAAGCCTTTTTCTTCTTCTTTATTTGCTCCTTATGCCTATTTGGGGCACCCCCCTACAATTACTGCTGAAAACAAAGAAATAAGCCTTATCGGGACTTGGAGCCCAATATCTTGCACCAGCATAGAGGAGATATTTTGATGATACAGTTTTCATTACTAAAAAATGCTATAGGATAATAAATTAATTCAATGTTGTGCACTTATCTATTAGACACATTACTACAGAAATATAAAAATGTTAATTATTCATTATCATCCCTGTGATTATTTGTTGCCGCTGATAATTACATTGAATGTATTTTATATCAGTAATAACCTTCTGTCTACATTTACGACATATCATATCTGGGGGGCTTGTCAAGCTTTTTCCCCAAAGTCTTTTCTTTATTAAGACACAGACCTCAAGAGTACATAACCTTTATGTTGAAGGCAGATTTTTCCCCCTCCTTCATATAAAGAGCAAATATTATAGATTAATTAATCCAATGTGATTATAATTTAATCACCCTTCCTCAGTGCTCACTGGGGACTCGGCTGTTATTCAGTGGCTCATTCATATTGTTGTGAAGTATAAACGCAGGCATAAAAATATTTGTGCCCTGTTCATTCATGGAACAGCAAACAGAGGTCCGTGGCCCCAATCCCACTTTAGTCACACACAAACTTGGTGTTAAATGTGTGGCCAATCATGCCAAAAGATGGACGGGAATGCAAAGTTGAAAGAATGTTAGACTGAAGCGCAACACAGTGTAGACAGAATCTACCCTCACTTCTATGTTCTACCATTCAAAGCAGTGTAGTGCAGACTCCAGTTTCCCTCATATACAAGATACTCAGGCACATGTGAATTATCTGATTTGTAGCAAAATGAGACATGTGAGCAATCTAAAGCTTTTTTATGTTTATGCAGCATAAAGAATAAGCACCAGTTCTTTTCAAAACCACAATACAGTAATACTTTCAAAACAGTCAAAGGCCTTTTACGGCCTCAGACTTTGGTTTTAATATTCAGGCTGCAATTCTATATGCACTTACTTGGGCGTAAATCCCATTTAACTCAGTGAGAGTAACTTCTTACTAAACATGCATAGGGTTGAGTGAAAGGAAGCTCTGTGCTGAGTTTTCCAGCCTTTGTAGGTAACGTGGGCAAGTCTGAGGAGCAGGGCCTTTTCAGTTGTGGCCCCCCACTCTATTGAATTGGTTCCCTCAGGTAGCTTGGCAGACTCATTTGCTCATTTGTAGTAAAACTGGAAATAAATAACCTTGTTTGTTTTCAGGGTAAGTGTCAGAGAGTTATGACTGCCCTAAGAAATCTCCCTATTGCAGGCATTGAAGTCTTTTCCACCCTTGCCACTCTGCCACCTGTTGTCCTCAATCAGTAATGACATGCCCCGGGAATGGGGGGGAATGAGGTCATAAGAGCAGCTGTCTTGTGTCAAACCAAAGGCCCATCTAGTCCAGCCTTTGGGTCTAAATGCATTGTGGCCAACCAGGTGCACATGAAAACCCCACAAGGCGAACATCAGCCCCAACCCCAATGAGAAGGAAAAGCTTTGGAAAAATACAACCACTGACGGAAGGACTGGTTGAAGGTTAAATTCTCCCCTGTCCATTCCACCTTGCTGGTGTGAGTTCAGTAGGGCTGGCCACACTCCCTCTCCCAACAAGGCGGAACTGCTACACTAGTGTAAACCAGGGTTAACCAATTTGGTGTCCCCAAGATATTTTGGACTGCTATTCCCATCAGCCCTGGCCACCATGGCTAACCTTCAGGGATGGCGGGAACTGTAGTCCACAACATCTGGAGGGCATCATGCTGGCTACCCAGGTATAAACAAAACAAACCTGGAACTAAATGAAACACGGTGGGACAGCCATGTGTATTTCATGCACATATCTGCCCCATTCACATATAGAGAGTGCAGGAAGCTGTTTAAAGCTGTGTACCAGAGAAAGGGGAGGGGAAGGGAGCTTTGCTTCATTTCTCTGCTTGCTGCTTTCTGTGTAAAGGGTAGACCTCCATCTCTGTCTCCATATATGAACAGGACAGAGACATTCATGGCTGCCCCACCACATCAACCCCTTAGTTTGCAATGGGGTTCACTCCAGGCTGGATTGGATCCATTATCTATGTATTACCAAGGCTGTACAGCACAGTTTAAAACCAATAATTGTCTTGGGTGTTGGTAGCACTCTTGTGAAACACAGTGTTCTCAACCTGTACGTACCTGACCAAAAGCTACATGTCCAAACCTATTTTTATAAGGCCAGAATTTGTTACTCACAGATGGAGAATCTCTTTCTCACTCCAGTCTGTCACGGAAAGAGTGTCTGTTCATGTGTGCATGTGCACATTTCTTGGAATTAAAGCATAGCCACTGGATAATTTAAATCTTTAATTTGCAAATATCTGCCAAAATGCTTTCATACTGCTCTCCCTCAGTTTTGTTTTTTTGGAGGAAATGTAAATTTCTGTGCCAGAGACCTTTGGATAAAGTGTAACTTGTGAGTGCAAATGAAATTACTATTTGATCAAAAAAAGAAACATTTGGACTGCTAACTCTTGTGACAACAGTGTTTAATTAAATGAAGTTTAATATTTTAGAGACTATCTTGTTTGAGGAAGCTAAGCTAATGTTTCATTAATACTTTAGGAGGAAGTCAAAGTTACATGAGATTTAAATTGCAAAGTCTGTCTTCTTTCATCGTGAAAGTCTGTGGAATATATCACTTGGGCTCTAAAAATAATTGTAGTTTTAGTATGTCCCTGGCAGAAAACCACACGAATGGAGTTCCATAATGGAGCATTACCCTTAAAAATGATAATATTTTTATTAGTGAAATGTAGTTTTGATCAGGGAGGATTACATGTTCCACCATTGCACCTGCACAGCCCCAACCTTACTGCAAATCTTTCCCCACACTGTCATGGTAAATTGTAGGAGTGGCACCTACCACCTTGCTGCAGTGGCAGAGCTACAGGCTGTCAGCTGCCCCACAGTAGAGGAAAGTGTCAGGAATGTGGCCCCCCAGGACGCAGCGGAAGAGTCAGCCTCAGAAATTGAGCTAAGCGAGCAAGGGGCCGACTCTGCAGATGACAGCTATTTGTCAGAATTTAGAGAGGACAGCCTGGCTCCCCTCCTTCCCAGGGAAGAAGCTGTTAGCTCCCAAGGAGAGGAAGAGTTGGAAGTCTGCCCAAGCGTTGCCAGGCAACTAGCAGATAAGCCAGAGTCTGAGGCTGCGTCTTCTGGAAGTGGGGAGGAGATGGGCCAGCCATTCAGTCCCTGTACTAGGAGATTGGAGAAGCTCAGAGAACAATGGAAGGGAAGGAGAAGAAAGGCGGGATTTTGGCGTTCTTCCTGTTGAGGGAGGGATGATGAGTCAGACTGAGCAACTACTGTTAATGAGAACAGGCAGGAAGGCCACGCTCTGGATGTGTTTTCCCCCTGTAAATAAACTTACATAAAACTGATGGAGAGTCGTTGCTGCTTATCAGGCTGCTTGCCTGCCAGAGATCGTTATAGGAAGGGGGATTAGATGCTGCAGCAGCTCCCCATTTGTGGAATGCTTTCCCCAAGGAGCTTCATCGGTTGCCTTCATTATACATCTTTATGCGCCAAGCGAAAATGTTCCTCTTCAACCTGGCCTTGGGCTGGTTAAAATTCTGTGGCCTTTTAAATATGCTTGTGGGAAGAGAGGTGGTGGCAATTCTTTGGTTTTTGCTTTAACGACTTATTTTGTGCTTATCCTGTGTTTTTGTCTTGTGAACTGCCCAGAGATCTTTGGATGAAGGGTGGTATATAAATTTAATAAATAATAAAATGAAAATGAAAATAGATTGGAGTGGGAGTGGCTGGCAGCTGGGCAGCAGTGGATGCAACAGCAGCAAGCGCTCTGTCAGTGTTGGAACATGTACAGTGTATGCCTCACTCACTTGTACTGTTTTAGTGGGCAGGCTAGAAGGTGCAGAGCTACTACTCTTCAAATCCACTGCGAGAGAAAAAGGGCTGACTCTGGCTAATGGGAGGGCTGTCCCTGAGTCTGTCCACCCAGAAACAAAGGGTCACAGCAAAGAAAGGAGGCAATTTTCTTTCTAACTCAGTGCTGGCACCTCAGGTCTTACCTCATCAGGTGCTATGTGGTTTGGTAGCATTGCTGTGCCGGCGGCTTCTTGGGGAGGCGGGGAATAGCTGTCCTTAGCCCCTAGCAGAAGCACTGAGTATGGACAGTGAGTTACATCTAGGGATGGGAGAACCTGCCAGTTTTGATTTCCCTCAGTTTTTCATTTTTCCATGTTCTCCAACATTCGTTTGCAATTTTTGTCAAAAAATTCTCATCAAACTTCATCTGGGTTTTAGTGAGAATGTCACCTAATGCAGCCATTTTTGTATACAATTTCACCTAACTTGCAAGTTTTCCCCAAAGCTATTCCCCTTAATATAATGCATTTTTGTACAATCTTTTAATTACATATGCACACTTTATGCTGCTATGTGCATTTCTGTACATATTACTTGACTGGAGTACTGCTTTGCAAAATTCAGAGGACTGCAAATTTTGAAGGGGGGCTGTGTTTTGTTTCATGTTTTATTTTGGAAAATGTGAATTAGTTTTAGGCTTGCCTTTCAAAGCAAACTGAATTAAATTTGTCTCTATTCCTTGTTACATGCCCCCTTCCCAATTCCTCCCACATATAAACACACTCCCTGAAATGTTCACGGGACTTCAGCCCCCCTTTTCACTCCTAAAACACACACACACAAACACATAATCAAAACAGTCTGTAGTGTTACATCTAAATGTGGGATTTTGTTGAAAGGTAAGGAACTACCACTTTGGAAAAGCCATACTTTATGAATGTTGAACAGTGGGTGCTTTTAAATTCAGCTTTGAAGAGGGAGTGAGGGTATTCCCAATGTGACTATTGACACACACACGTGGGTTAACAGGTCATCTGAATCCACGCCTCATGAGCTGTGCAGGAAGTCTTTCTAAAATATTTCTTTATTGATCACCAGGCTTATCCAGAGTCGCTTCAGAGAATGAATTTGGGGGAAAGACACTTTTATTACTCACCTTGCTACCCTGTTTTATCCCCAAGTCATTTATGTTCACAGTTGCTGCCCTATATTTAAATAGGCTCATTTGCAGGATAGGTCTCCAAATGCTGGTGCGTGTGTGGGTGGAATATTACAGTTAAAGAGCTTTGCCTGCAGCTATATCCCCGCCCCAAGCTGTGTTCTTGGCAACATTTTGTAAGTGAAATGTGATTAGGCTGAATCAACATCTGGGTTGGAATCCAAAGGAATACTGAGGCAGTAATGTAGATGATGAGAAAAACGACACTACTGAAATGAGCTTTTCTGTCAAGAACAAACCTCTACTAGGCCATTTGGAAAAAGAGTACTGAGGAGTGCAACACTTTTCAGTCCCCAAATATTCTGCCCAAGCCGGCCTTACAGTTAGGTAAAATGAGGGGGCTTCTTCAGGCAACTGATACTGGATGTTACCAAAGGGTTGAAAATAAAAACAAGAACAAAACAAACCAATACCATCCTTTTCCCTCACACCCACCCCACAATTTTTTTGAAAAAAGGATATAGGATGTTAGTTAGCCAAATGCCTGGTTGAAGAGGGCCGTTTTTGCCATTTTCAGCCTATACTGCTAATGTACACAATAAGCTTTCTCCTCCTGCTGCTTTCATTAGACACTTGTGGGATGCTTACAAGGATCAGCATGTTACCCATGACTGTTGTCATGTCTGTTTTGGCCCCATGTGTTTGGTTCAGTGGGTGCTGCTGAAAAGCTAACAATGTACAACCAACCAATGGTAATAAACCTCTTGTAGAAGTAGAGTCTACAGCAAAAGATGGACTTCTCCCATTTAAGGTTTTAACCAGTCAATGTCTTCCTTTCTCAATAATCCAGCAGCATTCTGCACCCATGGAGTGCAGTCACCAGTGGGTTGTTTTTCTTCCTTTTCATCCCCGCTGCCCACCGTTAGTTACTACTTCTGCAAACAGATGTTTCCCCTTTAGGTTTTCCTGGGCGTACCTCTCTTGTGTATGGTGCCATTTTGTACTGGCACTCGAAGGACTGAACTCACTATTTTTGTACAGGAAAAATATTGCTGATATAAGCTCTGATTGCAACCTGAGAACTCCAACATGCTTAAAACCATCAATCTCGGGCTCCAATCCTCATCTTATTTATTTAGGCAATAAATAACTTACTTCCAAGTTAGGTTGCATAGGGTTGTACTGCACACGTCTGAGTGACAAAGCATAATAACATCACGACTATGGTTTGAATAACCAGACAGGAGAGCCTGGAAGCTGGGGTAAGCATATTATTTCCCTTAGCTACCTACTTCAAATTCTTTGGAAAAAATAGTTGCAATATTTCATGATCATTTCATTAAAAAAAAAACTTAGCTGATCTTTTATTTCAGAGGACATTTGACAAATTCAAAGGGAAGAAATCAGTGGGTGCAGATGGCATGCACTGTAGAGTTTGAAGCTCAAATCTAAAATCATTGATCTTTTAACTAAATTATGCAGCAACATAAAATAAGCCCCCTTGCTATAAATAAAGAGGCAACTAATGTAACACTTCTTACGAAAAAGAGGATTTGGAACGCAGGAATGTCAGCCGGAATTCTGCTCCTGGGAAATTACTAAACAGCAGTATTAAAATGTGACAGAAGAGGACAGAGTGGCAGAGAGTCTTAAATGTAAGAAGTGCAGACTGAACTAGTACTTGGTTATCTGGAAATAATTCCCACAGAGTTCAATTCACACTTAAATTCAAAGACATTTGCATGGGATTGTAGCCTTAGGTCCAGAAGCCAGAGAGATTTATTTCTAAATGCATTCACTGTTGTGAGCCGGGCAGAGCGATCCTAACTTGAGGACAGTATCAGGCCTGCAGCTACATCCCAAGCCTTCGCAGTTCATACTAACCAGGATGGAAGGCTGGGTATGTGCGGTTCTGCCATCTTTCTTGTAACACCAGCTGCAAGCTGTTCATAGCTTGAAATGCCCAAGAATTGCGCTCCTGATGGGAGGGGAAATGTGTGGACATTGGATTCAGAGGAGCTACAGCTGTCATCAATGGTGTGTGTGTGTGTGTGTGTGTGTGTGTGTGTGTTTATACCATTATATTCCACGAAGGCCACTACCATGGCTTGCATTACCTCTCCCGAATAATATTAAACATTAAATTGCACTGAATGCAAAACACAGTAAAGCCTGATATCCTCCAGGAAACAACCATGTCTTCTACCCAGGGCCGGGGATTGGATGTGTTTTGCCCCACTGGAAGCCTTCAGGTGGTGGCTGGTTAACATAAAAAGAGCCTGATGAGTCATGTCAATGGCCCATCTCATTCGGCATCCTGCTCCCATAGTGGCCGACCAGATTCCTGTGGGAAGCCGGCAAGCAGGACCCAAGCACAAGAGCCCTCTCCTCTCCTGTGGCTTCCAGCAACTGGTATCCAGAAGCATCACTGCCTCCAACTACGGAAGCAAAGCATAGCCACCAACGCCAGGAGCCACCTATAGCCCTCTCCTCCATGAGTTTGTCCAATCCTCTTTTAAAGAGATGGGTTGGCAAGCCTTCCGATATGTGGCCCTAAAGACAAAACTCTGGCTATGGCTTAAACTTTGTTTTAACCCAGTGGGCATGGCCCCCCTGATACTGAGGGATGGCTTCCAATCATCGTGGGGAAAAGAGACTTTAAACGAAGTGCAGACCTGCGGACTGTCACATCTCTTCCTGGAATCTATGACATTCAGTCAAGCTAAATTTGTGATCTCTCAAAGACTGAGGGACATTGCTAGACAAAAGGACATTGCCTGTGTGAAACCGGGGATGTTTTTGGGGAATCAGATATTCCAGATTTCACCAGCCCCTTATCTGGCAGAAATCCACTACGTGGAATACCGTAGACTCCTCACAGCTGCTAGGTGAAACGTTCTGGATACGGTGGTTTTATGGGGAAGATACAGGGGAGTTCCATATGCTCTGAGATTTTGTCCCTGTGCCCTTGAACGGTTGAGTCAACTGAACATATTCTTTTGACCTGCCCATTTTATGTAGATCTTAGACAAAAACTGATAGCCCCACTCTTATGCCAACTGAACCTATTAGACAGAGAAAGACAGGTTTTGTTTTTGCTGAGCAATTTTACTGGTACCACAACCCTCTTGGTGGCCAAATTTCTTTTTTTGGCCTTTAAACGCCGTAAGGTTAACATTGACAGTATTGACATGGGTCTAAATGTATAATCTACTTCTCATTGTATGTTTTAGTGTAAAGCTTTCCGAGATGTTTAGACGTTTTAAATTTTGTATGGATAATGATTGTGCTCTGACTGACGGTCGAATAAACTGTATTGTATTGTATTGTCCTCTTTTAAAGCCATCCAAGTTGGTGGCCATTACTGCCTCCTGTGGAAATGAGGTCCATAATTTAAATATGCACTGTGTGAAGTGGTACTTTCTTTTATCTGTCCCAGATCTTCCATCCATTAAGATGCTTTATCTCTGGATTCCCTGCGTTGGACTAGAAGGTTGAACTGGATTTGCCTTTGTCTAACCTGCTTAGTTAAATCCTCAGTTGGCCCACCCTACAGGAGTTGCATCACTGGTCTGATGGTAAGGAACAGTGCTCATTTTCCCAAATGCTACGCAGGATATTTACAAGTCTAGAACCATAGTTATTTTAAATCTTAATTAGTGTTTTCAGTCTCTTTAAGCAGTATCATAAAAAATTCCTTGGTGGTGTACAGCTTATAAAAAATGTTTTATACATAAGAATGCAGGCGCCTTTTTAGTTTAAAAAAAATGTAATTGCTCTACAAATGTCATAACCTGTCTGAATGCTAACCGCTCAATAAAAGTTTGTTCTGTCTTCTAAAAAATAGATGCTAATTAATGCTGGATAATAAGAGTTCTGCTGGCTAAGGATGTTGTTAAATTAAAAATGTACTCGCCGTGTCTCATTTAATCCTATTGTTTTGCTTCCCCATCTGTTTGAGATTGATGTCTCTCATGTATGCTTGGGAATGATCTTGACGCTTGGTTGAGAAAGGCTGAGTTTTCAACTAGGTAGGCTGGGTAAAATAGCAACCCTAAACATTTGTGAGGATAGATTATGGGCTGCACCATGGTCCCTATGCAGCTGTTGTGGGGCAGGTCACCTGCAACTTACATATCTCAACACGTTGCTAAACCATGGAATTGGTTCACACAATGCATAGTTAAACTATGGAATCGCTACCCCAAGATGTAGTGACGGGCAACAAATTTCAAAAGAGGATTTGACAATAAGGCTATCAGTGGTTACTAGCCATGATAGTTATGTTCTACCTCCATTGTTAGTGGCAGTAACCTCTGAATACTAGCTGCTGTTGAACTTGGGCTCTGCTTGCAGGCTTCCCAAAGGCAACTGGTTGGCCATTGTGAGCTGGAGATGCTGGAGAAGATGGACCTTTGGCCTGATGCAGAAGGGCTCTCTTTCATTCTTAATCCCTTTAAATGTCTAGTATAGACAAAGCTGAATAGAAGATATATGAGTTGAGGGGGAGAGGAATAACTCCAAAAGTTTAGCAAGTCTCGATTCAATATATATCAGGCAGGCCAGACAAAGCCAACTAATTCTGCACACAGCATGCAATCAATATATTATTATTATTATTATTATTATTATTATTAATTAAATGTGTATACCGCCCCATACCTACAGGTCTCAGGGCAGTTCCCAGATATATGGAAGTCACAGTGGCACTGGCTACCAGTTTCAGATCAGCAAAGGTTTCTGGCACTCTGTCGTTCAACAAGAGCCACAACAAAATGACTTTTTCTATCTAAATTAGGCTGCTGAAATGAAGGAAATGAACCAGGGCAGAAGCAGCCCTTACCTTGCCAATGCCAGAGCTCTAACACCAGCAGGGCTGAAAAGGAGACATGCTGTGGGAACAGCCTTGGAGAAGACATTGATCCAAAGGATCTACAACTTTTCCACTTCCCCACCACACACACATACGAAATAACAGGGAGAAAACTATGCTAGCCCTGGAGTTGGCATAGTGAATTCCCACCCCATTGTTCCCAGTGGGGTGAAAATTGTTAAAGAAGAAGAAGGAAAAAGTGGGAGTAGGGATGGAGGAGCACAAGAGTGAGCACAGGTAAGAAAGAGGCATGGATGAGGTGGTTCTCTCCCTCCACCTCACTTTTTAGGATTGCAGCCTTACTGCCTCTGCTAGGCACAAGCAATAACCTCCATATCCGAATAGGTCATCTTCAATCTGTCACCTCAGGTGTTCTTATCAAGTCTTATCACCCATTGGTGATTCTCAATGGGATCATTTCCCATGTTTTCAGCCATCAGTCACAAACAAAGCCGTCAGGTGATGCACATGAGCCAGGCCTTAAAGCTTTCTAAAACATGAGCAAGAATATGCATAGGCACTGATCAATGGAGATGGGCCCTCCAGTGAACTGAATGAAGCATCTACAACAGCATCAGGCCCACCCTTCCAAAACCAATGACCAAATTAGCCTACAGGCAAGTTGGCTAGGAAGTTGAGAAAATCAGACTTGACTACTGTATACAAGTTGGAAGTCCACTTGTCAGCTGGTAAATCAGTGTCTCCATTTCTCATGTATAAAATTGAATTAACTGATGAGAAAGAGACGGTCATGTTGATAGTTTCCCATTGCTATCTGATAGGTTAGGCTATAAATAATAATAAATTAACTTGTGTAGTTCTATGTAATCTAACTGCTTCAGTGTCAATTACATTAAGATAAGGTCTACCCCTATGAAGAAATCAATGCTGGAGGAGGGCAAGCAAGAGCCCTGGAAATTATGAAGCTTTGGCTTATGAGATCTGTCTCAATATATTTCCATTCTGACTCTTTCCACAATCATTTTCTCACCAAAGCCCCAGTGCAGAGGAAATATCTATTTCATTACAGCTTATCAATGACTTGTTTTTAAAAAGAAAATCACATTATTTGCCCAGCACGAGGGGTCTGGCTGTTTGACCTGAATATATTAAAATATTGTAATGTTTTGTTACATACCCGAAGATTAAAAAAAAAAAAAGGACATTGCTTATTAGCTTTCCCTTCCATGTCTCTTATAAAGGTTTGTTTGACAGAGCATAAGATAGTGGTAAAATCCTAAGGTAAAGGTTAAACTCTGTTTTATTATGTTTACAGGATTTAAAGGGTAAATCAGGAAGTGCTTATTTAACGTTGGAGTGAAAGTGGTGGATTAGTAACCAGACCGAGACTTAAAAGCAGCCTTAATCCTTAAAAATCTCTGAGGGTGAAAGGTCACTCTTAACACCACATCGGGTAAAGAATGAAGCAGACTGAAGCTTCTGTTTCATCATTGCCTGACTAATCCACTGAGGAAATGAGCGGCACTGTTTTTGAGCTGGGCAAACGGGCTGCCAAAACTAAGGAAACGCATGGAGAATGAATGGGAAGTAATTAAAGAAGGTTTATTCTCTCTCTGAAATACTGGGGGTTGGGGCGGTAGGAGGCGTTTTAAGAGAGTGACTTAAAAAAATAAATAAGCTAGCCTCAATGAATATAAAATGAAATATTTTCATTCTTCTTTCATTCAATAAACTAAAGTCCTGTCACGCGTCCAGGCTAGAGGTCAATGCACGTGTTTATTCTTGTGGCAGAAGTGTCCTCAGTCAGTGATGTTCCTATCTAGTTTTCCCCACAGAGAAGCATTTATGGGGAAGAAGTCCTAAGGAAAGCCTAACCAGGTCGGGGGTGTAAATGCCAATGGATAACTGGCTTTATTTGGATCCAAGTGGTTGATCTTTCCCATTGACTCAGAAGCAGAATCGCATCTGGTTCCCAACATCATTGACAGGAGAGCAGCCCAGTGAGCCAACTCATAAGGGTGCTATGGACAACGAGGAGAACCGCTTTCATAAAGAGATCATGATCACATGGCAGGCGTTGATGCCTTATAGACGAACAGAACACTAGTAGGCATTCCAACAGTTCCATGAATCTCAGAGTGGCAGCACCACATATTGGGAAGGGCCCAGCGCATTTGCAGCTGCAGGAAGATTGCTCCTTCATTCCTCTCCTCCAGAAGGAACACTCAGCTCCATCAGCCAGTTTCTTGGGTACCATCGATCAGCAGAATATAAGGACTTTGGAGATATGTATACAGATGTATTTAAAGGCTGGGAGTTTCACACACACCCCTACAACACATGAGAGTGCTCAGATTAAGTAACTTCAATAATTTGTTCCTGCATCCATCTCCCTCCCCTGTTCCTTTTTCCCTTCAGTCCTGTGTCTGTTTGTGAGACCAAAGGCAGATCTGGTCAGATCATTTGATCTTGAAAGTTCACATCCAAGTTTCCATCACAAACATTTATTTATTTATTGAATGAAGCCCTACTGACCTTGATCATAATTAGAACTGGAGCCATATTTTAATTTCCAGTGTATGGTGCAGTTGTGATTTATACATGGTTGAAAAGTGTTTTTTGTTCAAGTAGCTACAGGAGCTGAGCAATTGGGAGGAGGGAGTTAGAGATACCTGTCCCCCCCCCCTCCAATCTGTCCTGGCACTATCCGTGGAACCTTAATTCACACATTCTATGAGCTGTAATTAAGTGAAGGCATTACAGTATATATGGGAATCATGACATTTCCATTTCTGGATAAGTTTCACAGCACATCATACCCTGTTTCTTTTAATATTCCAACCTTCAAGTGGCCCCTGTCTCAGGTTCAGGGTCTGTAAAAAAGGCAGGAGTAAGATGCAAGGAGCTTCAAGAAAACTTGCTTCAGGGAATAAAGCGTAATAAGTTATATATGAAATGTTTTAGAGTCCACTATTTTCTAAATCTTCCCTCACCTTGTGTAGACAAATCTTAACTTTTCCTGCACAATCAATACAAAAAGAAGAAGGCATCCCATATTTCAGCTTCTGGGAACAACCCACCGCCACCACCTTCCAATATGAGCAGTCTTTTCAATATTTATACCAAGCCAGCCATTATTAAATCACTGGTAAAAAAAGGAATAAGAAATCTGCTGTAGTTTCATCATATAAAACGGCACAGACATTCATCTTATAAAATTGCCTCACGGAGACTGATGAACAGCGCTTCTTTGGGGCATATAAGGATCTGAATCTTTTTCCTAGCCTAAGGTGCTGATGACGCATTCGGTTGCTAAGTTATGCAGTTCGGTTTCCCCCCCCCCCCTCACAGAACCTGTGGTTAAGCATTATGCTTAGTATGTGTGGTGATGTTATTGCTTTTTCTGCTTAAAAAACACCCCCCCCAACCCCTGCAGAATGCTTTGGTGAAACAGAAGGACTGTTTTGCTGCACACTTTTCTGATCTTGCAGCTCCTCCGGAGCATTTGCTCTTGCCTTGCTTTCTCGTTTTGATTCCATAGTTTTGATTTTTTTTTTAAAAAAAGAGGTGAACTGAAATGGAATAACTTGGAATATATTTGTGTGCAGCTGTGTTCACCTTACCAGCACCTCACCTGGCATGTAATGCCAGCACTGCTGTCTTCTATAGCCAGATCTTTATTGCCATTGTGATAACTGCACAAGTAGAATAGCCATCACACACCAGCCCCAGCATTTTACAAGGCTGGCTAAAATCAAACCATTTGAATAAGCACTAGCGATTCCAAATGTAGCACCCTCTAGATGTTTTGAACTACAACTCCCATGTGCCTCAGCCAGCATGGCCACTGGTCATAGATGATGAGAGCTGCAGTCCAACAACATCTGGAGGTTAAGGCTGTCCACACCCTTAGCTACAAAAGTGCATCAGCTCTCCATCATTCCAGACACTAGTGATACACACATATAATTTCCTCTCTGTCTTTTTTAACCTATTGTAGCTTTAAGGAGTTCAAGCTCTTCTTCTCGACCTTGTTTTTCTTCTGTAGCCCACATTCCCTTTCCACCCAGGTATTTGGATTTTAGAAGCTTCAGAAGATAGCATACTTCATTTCATTCCATTTTAGTGGGTCCGAAAGGCAAATAGTGGGATTTGATTCCCACCCCCACCCCCTTCTGCTATGTAATTGCTTCTGGGCAGGTGGAATTGGAAGGATCAAACAGAAATACTTTCCTGCCATGGTGGACGGAAAGCACAAGAAATGAGAAACTGTTATTAATTGCAGCAGAAAGTGGCAGAAAGAGAAAGAAATTTTGTATATTTCTTTGAAGGAAAAAGAAATCATTTCTTTTTTTCCCAGAGTCTTTAATTTCGTCTACCTTAAATATATTGTTCATGCAGGTAGAAAACTCTGCTTTCTAAATGTATATTAGACAGAAAATTATATTCAAGAATCTTTATAGTTCCTGAAATATGACATCCTTTTACTCCACCACACCCTAACAGTAAGGGTCATAATTCATTCAGAAAAAATGATAGCTGGCACCTGTCTTAAAGTTGTTCAGTGATTGCATGAGAATTAAAATAAAATTATCTTCTCACCAAAGGAGTTAGCAATTGCTGCAGGCTAAGGCTGAGCGGGAATTAACGATGAATCCTGCATCTGGAGAATCGCTACACTTTTCAGCGAAATTAGTAACTTCCTTGCAAATTAAATTAATTGCACCCGATATAAAATCTTTATTTGGGGGGGGGGGCGACACTACACGCACACACACCCTGTGGAGAATTAAAAATAGATAACAGACTGGCCATTGGAACCTTTCTGCATGTTTCCCCACTGCCATCTTTGGGGTTTTTAATTGTCTAACTCCACCATCAGCAAACAATCATAGGACAAGGCATGACATAACCACCTACTGCACCATCAGTACATCTTAATCCAGGGAATCACACTTCCATGTCAGAAGATACATTGGTGCCAGTTCCTCCTCAGACCAATGGTCCATCAAATATGATGACTTCTGTTGTTGTTTTATGTTGGTCCAGTCTGGGTGCATGAGAAAGCACACAACAGTACAGGTGTCCAACCGAGCACTTCTTTCCACGACGTTTGTTGTATCCAGCCACTTAAAGCATAGGGACACCTTCATCAATACAGCATGGTGCCCATTGTCCATGAATTTGTCCAGTTCTATTTCCAAAACAACTTCCAAAGAAAACCAAAAAGCAAAATAAGAAAATAGCACTTCATTTTTCAGCATTACAGAGTGTGTTTATTTTACAAATTTATAAACTTCACAGTCTGAAGCCACTGAAGGGGTGTTACTACACTATAAAAATATACCCAAAAAAATTAATGCAAGTTCTAAAAACAAAAAGTGTATTTTGTTTCCATTTGCAACTGTAGCTGCCTCTGATGAGTTATCATTTAACTCTTGGGGGGGGATTAGCATCAGACATCATGTGCATGGAAGTTGCCAAATCAATTAACCAACTAGAAGGATTACTGTTAATATCACCAGTTTTCCTATAACTTGATATTGCTGGATAGTTCTGATGAACTGCAAAAGCATTTTTAGTTTGTTTTCTGTTACTACCCTGGAACTTTTCTTTATTGGTGCCACTTTGTTTTGTATGATTCCTTGCAAATGAAGGAAAACAATTTTTCTGCTTGTATATGTTGATAATATAATTTTGGTTACTGAGGACAAACAAGATTGTACAAAAACAAGATTGGGCGCAGGCCTGGCCAGGACATAGGTGTCCTGACTGTGACAAAGGTGACCTGTGTGCTTGCTTGCTTGATTAACAGCTGTTGGGAATGTTTTAAGCAAAATTCACTAGGAAAGGCATAAAGTTGGGTCCGGTTTTCCCAAGGGGGAGTCCGGATTTTTCTCCCTGGGAAGAGCTGGAATTTTAGAGCTTTTCCCCTTGTGCCACAGACAGAGACCACACCAGAGTTATCAAAAGCAAAGCACAGCTTCCCATTTATTGAATCTGTTGCAACAGAGGTTTCCCCCAACGTAACAGGTACGATGCGAAGAAGAACCCAGAACAATGGCGTGCCAGCTCCTATATAGACTTTGAAATTCCCCCCCCACTTGGCTCAAGACCAACCCCCTATACATCATACATACATCACGGCTACATCATAACTTGGGAGGGTCAGAGGAGGTAACTTGAGAATTTTCCACACCTGGTCATCCCTCCTCGACCCCTCCCAAACACACATTTCTGGATAACAAAAGGTTTCCTGACAAGGGAGTCATCCTGCGGCTTATGTAGATCGGCTTGTAGATCGTCTATCTTCTGGGCTTATGCAGATCTGATAGTTTGCTTACAGGGAAGTGATAAGTGTCGGAGATATGCATGCAGAGGGGAGTGGAGAGGGAAATTGATCTTAATCTGGGGTCTCCTGTAGGTCACACATAGGTAAGGAAAAGGTTCTATTTCCTTGAAATGGCTTCCCTGATGTCAAGAGTTGTGGTGGTTGAAGTCCAGGAAGCCAGGGTCCCCTCTCTGTTCGTGGGGTACAGTGTAGGAGGGTAGGGTGACCTCTTATGACAGGAACTTCAAGGTCCCTGCTCTCCCCCTTCTTATGGTCTTTGTACTGGACCTGGAGACCCCAATAGAGAGCATTCCATGTAAAGAAGGAGGGCAAGTGGGCACCCTATCAAATGACAGGGCAGGAGCTACACAGAGCAGGGCCTTTTCACTGGTGGTGCCCTTTGTATGGCTTTCTCTTCCCAGACCTGCTCTCTTTTGGCCTGTATTTTAGAGCTTTATAATTTAGGAAGACTTTGGAAGAACTGGTTGACAAGTCTTATCAGTCGCTGATGTATGAACGGATTTTATTTGCTGCTATTCTGTGCTTCTGGTGCACCAGGGTTTACACCAGTGTAATAGAGTTGGCCAGGATGCCAGAAGGGATACAATTTACCAGCTTTCTCCATTATCTGCACAGCAGGGGGAGTTCAGTCAACAGTGCAAAGGCTGAGCTGAAGCGTTCCCTGCTGGTTACCTGCTTTCAGCAATAGGGGTCGCTGTTTGGTAGTACCCAATTGGTTAGCTGTCAGATTCTAGAGCTCCCTATTGGTGGCTCTTAGGTAATTCCAAAAAATACAAAGTCCATTAATAAAACACAGTGTTCATTCATAAAGCAGTAACATAAATCTCCATTGCTACATATTGGGTGTGTATTTCAGCTGTTGAACGTACAGGTTTATGGCCATGCTGTAGTGTAGTGCTTATGTGACTGTGAATAAAAGGTGGCTGGGCTCATCGTCCCGGGGTTTGTTTGGGGGAGAGGTGACAAAACTGATTTCCAATAAGTGCCCCCCTTTATTTCCATAACAAGTCCTTGAGTCTGTACTCTGAATAGTGACACCACGGACCTAGAAGGTGCAGGGCTTGTCAGTCCAACCCCTGCACAGTCTCATCAGGGCTGACTTTAAGGCAAATGGGCCAAATTGGGCCCCACGGGCCACTCCTAAGGGGTCCCCCGCACCAGGGCAATCGAGATGGATTTTATTTATATCTATAAGATTTTGCAGACTTTGGCTTTGAACTGGGGCCCTACAAAAAGAAACTAAACTTGGGCCCCACTTCTTCAAATTGGGCCCCACTGGCTAGCCCTGAGTCTAATAGCTGCTGGGCCTGAGTTGCCCTGCCCTTGCATGAAGTCTTGGGTTTGCAATTTTGGGAGAGGTGAGGTTGCCTGCTGGGGAGCTGGCAGGCTGGCAAAGCCCCCTAGAATTAGAGACTCTAGGCTTCAGCCTACTTAGCCTATACATAAATCCAGCACTGCCCAAGGGGAAAGTGGTGGGGGAAACAGAAGTGCGGATAAGCCCCAAGTTACACTCAGAGAAGACACACTTAAATTAATGGACCTAAGTTAGCCATGTCTATTCATTTCAATGGGTCTCTGATCTAGAGAAATAGCAAAGAGGCCTTTCCTCCTTCTTTTTTGACTGAAAATATACACCAAAGAAATAAATCAAGACGATCGACAAATTCAGGTGATACGGAGTAAGAGGACTGCCACTGACAATATACTGCCATGTCCATTTTATTTCACTCTGTGCTACTTTTATTTACTTTATTTCATTTTATTCTTTTTCACTGGATTAGACACATCTAGATAATGGATTCTATGTGCTTCTTATCTTGGTTTCTTAATGCCAGCCATTGGTCATAATAATAAAGATTTGATTCAAATCAATTTTAGATGTGGTTTAAGACCAACAATAAAAATGATTTTTTAAAAAATTGTATATAGGGTGCCATTTCATTTGATACTACAATACTTTTTCATCAGCCACCAAAGGTTTCCTGCTCACGCAACCTCTCCTATCCCTGGAGCTAAGCAGTGCACCTTTCTCTCGCCACAAAGGAAATTTAAGGAGATAGGAAGCTGCCTCATATGAGCTTCATGCTATTTGCGCCCATCTTGCTGAGAATTGTCTTCTCTGACAGGCAGCAGCTCTCAAGAGTTTCAAGCAGAGGACTGTCTTATCACCGGCTTTAAGAGGTATTTTGGTGTTATTACAGCCTATTTTAAGCTGCCCTGAGAATCAGTCAGTTGAAAGGGAAGGTATGAAACTTCAAAATAAAGAAATAAAGGGGATTGCCAGCAAACTCGGGACACCCAGCTCAAAACCCATTTTGTCCATGAAGCCTTTTGATTAACTCCTTCATCTACAACCCCAACTGGAAAAAAAACCCAAAGCATGAATATGTAAGTGCTTGCTTGATTCCATTCAACCTCTTTTACTAGAAATCTCTGCAAGGGATGTCAGAGAATTCTCCCACGAATCTGTCCATTTCAGTTTCTCTGTTTCCTATTATTAAGTTCAGTTCTCTACATTTCCACACCAGTTTGTGATTTTTTTTTAAGAAAAAAAGTCTGCATGGAAATCCAGAACCATTTTAATGCGATTTCCCCCCCTGATAAACACATCTTGTTTTGTCTAATGTAAACCACTTATATAACGCTGTTTTCACTAATATCTGAATTTTTATGCTCACTTTACCCTACTATACGCATTTTGGTACACGTTATTTGGCTGGAGAACTGCAGTACAAAATCCAGACAAGTGCGAATTTTGAAGGGTGGATGTGTTTTGGTTCTCATGCTCTTTTGGAAAGTGTGAATTAGGCAGATTTCCCTATGAATGTGAACTAAATCGAGTTTCTCCCTGGTTCCTAATCCCAGGTAAGTGTGCACAACATTGCAAGCTCCACATTTTTCTGTGTGGTCCTCCGGTGTTCTCTCCCCGGCCCCCTTTTGCCTTCAGTGGATTATTGGCAACACTCCACAGAGGTGCTTAAACTGGTGAAGAACAATATTATCCTCATAAAAAGAGGCAAAGCTTGGTTTATAGCAGTGAGTAATCCAATAAAATAGTGAAAGAAAAGCAACAGCCAGGCTCAGCAAAGGAAAGCAATGCTTCAGATTTCTTTCCCCTTAATCACTGGAATGATGCTGTCATAACACAGCACCCCAAACGTGTCATGCTCAGTAGCAGCAGCAGCAGCCATGGCATGCCAACAAAGCGTGGTGTGCATCCTTACAGACATCAGGTCATCCTTAATTAAAGCTGTGTAAACCAATTTTGCACAGCCAGTTTGGCAGGAAGCAAAACTTTCCCCCCCCTCTCTCTCTCTCTCTCGCTGTGTGTGTGTGTGTGTGTGTGTGTGTGTGTGTGTGTGTTGTTGGTGTGTGTGTGTTTATAAAAAGAATAGAACTTGTAGCAAACCATTTAAAAAAAATGAATTTACATTTGGCAAAGGGGAAAGGGTGTATGACATCAGGAAGAAGTGATAATTGTCTAGAAGGCAAGGGTGTTTCATAAGCAGACAAGTACTCAAGGGATCAGATGATCAGCTGGTGTGAACTTGCTGGTATTAAAATGGAAGCTGCATTGATTTACAGCCATATAAATATTTTGGGCTCTTGTTGTAATGCATTTCAGGCTGGAATTCCACTGCCAACAATTTTTCTACCATTTTTTTTTTTTTTTTTTGGTGTCACGCAGCTTGACATGCTTTTCTTGCAAATCTGTGGTTTGTTAATTGATAAAGTATATTGTGTGTACATATAGATGTACGTATCTGTCCATACTGGGATTTTTTTTTTTTTTTTAAAAAAGCAAGTAAATACTCCCTAGACGTCTCACTCATAATGTATGTAAATGAAATTAAGCAGACATAAAATGATGGTACAGTGATCTTTCTTTAAAGTTTTGTCTTTTAGTTATGCTGTATGGATAAACAGCAATGTTTTACAGTTTGATCATTTTTTTGGGGGGGGGAACTTGGATAGGATTAATGCTATTTTGAAATGCCCCCGCCCCCCCCCACACCAAAAAACAGGTTTTCCAACAAATGTGGACTTTTTCTGCAAAGAACAGAGCAATATAATGTTTGGTCCAAAACTGCAATGCTGGACTTCATCCAGAAATCTATGCTTTCATTTTAAGAATCCTGTGTTTGCAAATTAACATTTCCTATAGAAAGAAATACAAAAGCCACGGTTTTCCTTTAGTCATGAATATGTGCAGAGCATTGCCAGAAATAATGCTCTACTCATATTCATGACTAAAGGAGAATCATGGCTTTTGGAGAGTTTTATGACAGGTCCTTTTACGGATCAGTAAGTGGTTAAGAAATGGGAAGCAGACAGTAGAAATAAATGGAGAGCTCCCAACGGAGGGCTGTGGAAAGTGAAGTGCCCCAAGGATTGGCATTGGGACCAGTGTTTTTTAATTTGTTCATTAATGATCTGAGTTCAGGGTGAGCAGTGAAGTAGCCATGTTTTCTGATGGTACTGAATTGTTCAGGGTGGTTTTGAGAAAAGAATTTAGAGAAACTGCGAAAATATCTCCCTCAAATTGGATCAATGCGCAGTAAAATGCCACATGCAGTTCAATGTAAGTGAGTGTCAATGATGTACACTGAGTCATGAAATGTCCTAATTTCACTAACACAATAACAAGGTCTGAGCTGGAAGTGATTATCCAGGAGCAAGACCTCGAGGTCGTAATGGATAGCTCTGTGAAGATGTTGACCCAGTCCATGGCAGCTGTGAAAAGGGCAATTTGCATGTTAGGATAATTAGGAAAAGGATTGAAAATAAAATTACCAGTATCATTCTACTAATCTATGGTGTGACTACATTTGGAATACTGTGTACAGCCACCTCACCTCAGGTAGATACTGTAGAGATGGAAAGGGTTCTGAAGAAGGTAACCAAAACGATCAAAGGGTTGGAACATACAGGGCTCTTTAGTTTAGAACAAAGGTGAGTAATGATAGACATACAAAATTGGGCACAGCATAGAGAAAGTGGATAGAGAGGTTTTCCTCTCTCTCCTTTACTACTAGAACCTGGGTGGATCCATTGTACCAGAATGCTGTGAGGTTCAGGACAGACAAAAGCAAGTACAGTGGTACCTCTGGTTACGTACTTAATTCGTTCCGGAAGTCCGTTCTTAACCTGAAAACGTTCTTAACCTGAAGCATCACTTTAGCTAATGGGACCTCCCACTGCCGCTGCGCCGCCGCTGCCCGATTTCTGTTCTCATCCTGAAGCAAAGTTCTTAATCCAAGGTAATATTTCTGGGTTAGCAGAGTCTGTAACCTGAAGCGTATGTAACCCACTGTACTTTACACAGTACATGACACCTGGAGCAATTCTGAATCAACTGGTCCGTCAGACTTCTCAGCACAGTGGAGGGTAGTGACGGCTACCTGGAACAGCTATTATACTTGTGTTGTATCTGTCCAGCTTCCAGTAGACTGTCTGACTTCCAATGCCCAGGCAAAAGAAGGGAAACTCAACTGAACTGAACTGTAGGTCACAGGCTTGGGTGATGCCCTCGCCGCATATGGCGCTGATGGAAAAGGAAAGAAATACTGCTGTGGCTGATCTGCTGTGTGCTGTTAGGCATAAAGGTAAAGGACCCCTGACATTTAAGTCCAGTCACGAACGACTCTGGGGTTGCGGCACTCATTTCGCTTTACTGGCCGAGGGAGCCGTCGTTTGTCCGCAGACAGTTTTTCTGGGTCATGTGGCCAGCATGACTAAGCCGCTTCTGGCAAACCAGAGCAGCACACGGAAATGCCGTTTACCTTCCTGCCAGATTTATCTATTTATCTACTTGAAATGACATGCTTTCAAACTGCTAGGTTGGCAGGAGCTGGGACTGAACAACGAGAGCTCACCCTGTCGAGGGGATTCGAACCGCCGACCTTCTGATCAGCAAGCCCAAGGCTCAGTGGTTTAGAGCATAGTGCCACCTGCGTCCCTGTTAGGCATAGCGGTAATCAAATACCAGGTTGCTGCAGAGGCAGCATCATTACCACCCCTTTAGTGCAAGTTCTGATTGGGTTGCCACCTGGCAAGCAGAGCCAGCAACACAATGCAGTGGGCAAAAGGAAAGTGCCTTGTTTGTTTATGTGTGGATGGCAAAGCAGGGCAGTGCTGCAGAGCTGGCCTCCCAGAAACAGTGTCACTGCTGCTTGCTCAGACATGGTGAGTGAGTGGGGTATTTTGTGCACCGGCAGGAGCACTGCATAGGCTCTGCTGGTGACTGTCCATGCTGCCTCAAGGTTGTCACTACCATGTTGTACCCCATACTAGCCTCACCAGGTGGGAGAGTGGGAAGAGATGTGCTACAGATATCTAGTTTTCCTCTATCTGAAGCTAATGACAGCTTCAGTGGGATGAAGTGATTCAATTGTGTAAATCAAAGGCACCAATGAATATTGTACCCTCCAGATGTTGCTGGACTACAACTCTCATTAGCCTGAGTTAATATGGGGAATAGTCAAGGCTGCTGGGAGTTGCAGTCCAGCCAAGGGCACAATATTGGCTACCCTGGGTATAAATGATGCAGGGATGACTGGTTAAAAAACTCCACACCCTTAGGCCTGCAGCTCCAGTTGAATCTCATCCCTGTGGGACTTACTTTTGAGTAAGCATGTGTTACTGCACATCCCTCTGCCATTGCCACATCCTCACCTGGTATATATATATATATATATATATATATATATATATATATATATATATATATATATATAAAATCCCCTGATCCAAGCGGTCAAAATAAATTACTTTGGCAGTCTGTCCCATGAACAGCTTTGGGATTCAAACCAGGACGAAGAAGAATACAGCCGCTGCCTATAGAAATTCAAACAAAGAAACTGCAGTTCCCAATTAGTCCTTAGCATAATTACCAATGCTGTTCAAGTTGTAACAGGTACACAGGGAATAGACTGCTCGGTGCTATTATTTTATGCTCCTCTTGCTGCACTTACTTTCACAACAGCGTTCTTTTTCTGTACATCAGGGCTGACATAATCACTGTTTCATTCCAATTTGCTGGTGTCAAGTGGACATGCTTTCATAATTAGGAGGTGTTTCATCAATATTGAATTTCTGTTTTTTTAAAAAAATGTTTTTATTGAAGATTTTCTTGGTTGACAGAAGTACATGCCTTGTTTCTTTTTTTAAAGGTTGTACAGTCTTTCTTACAAATCAGTTACATTTGTTGTGAGACATAAGTGTTGAGTACAGTATAAGGTTGGGGAAGAAGGGGGGAAGAGGAGGGGTAGTGTGGTGAGGCTTATATTTGTATAGTGTACATGTGGGGTTCTGTGTCAGCGTCAACTGGGTAGGTTCTCTTTCTATTTGTTTATTACATTTGCTTGGTAGTGAGAGGTATTGTGGGGCAGGGTGTGGTTAGTTATATGTGGTTGGCTGCAGTGGGATTTGCTTGCATTTGTGAGGGCGGGGCTTGTTGGGTCAGGTAAGCCAGATTGATTCGTATGCTGCTGTCGGCGGATTCTTGTTGTTGTCTTGTTGGGCTGTGTATGTGATAAAGGGGAGCCATACTGGGGTGAAGGCGTCCTCTTCTCTTTGTCCCCATGTCAGTTTTATTTAATTGGTTAAGGCCATTTCCCATACAATTTGATACCATTGGTCCATGTTTACTCCTGACAGGTCTCTCTAGTGTCTGGCTGTGAGACTTCTGAGAGTACGTGGATTATAAGCTCTTTATAATGTGAGCAGTTATTATGATCTTGGAAGATGTTTAGGAGGGCCAGTTCTGGAGTGAGTTCTAATACCTGTATAGTTATTTTGCATATCTCTTGTAGGACTGCTGTCCAGAAAGGTTGGATTTTAGGGCATTCCCACCATATGTGGAGGTATATGCCTGTGATGCAACCTCTCCAACATCTTGGTGGAGTTTCTGGGTGTAATCAGCACCAGTTTCCATGGTGTTAAGTACCACCTGTAGGTGAATTCCAGAGTGAGTTCCCTTCTTTGGGCTGATATGGACTTAAAGGGAGGTTTAGACCACATTCTGATCCATTAGGTGGGGTTAATTTCATAGCCTATGTTGTGCTCCCATTGTTCTTTGATTGCATCAAGGGAGTTTGTAGGATTTTGGAGCATGTAGTTGATGGTGTGTTAGCCAAGGTATTTGCGTGTTCCCTAGTTTGTCTTGAGTTTCTTGTGTTCATATGGGTTTGATGTTTTTTTAGAAGTCTTTTAGACAGTGTAGGCCTTTGGCTTGCCAGGTTTTTATCTGGAGGTTTTGTGCTGCATGTTGGAATAGTGGGTGATAGGCAAGGGGGGTTAGTGGGGATGGGGATAGTTTGCCTACTTTTCCCTTCCTGTGTAAACCTGTTCAGTGTTGTGGGGATTATCTTTAGTTTGTTTTAGAGAAATGGGTATGCTCTTGTGGGGATATTTTTGATAGTGTCTCTCTCCAAGTGGATCCATTGTTTCGTCTCGTCTTCTAAAATATACGGGATTATGTGGCGTAATTGGTCAGCGATGTAATATAATTCTATGTTGGGGATTCGCCATCCTCCTTCTGAGGAAGGGAGTGCAGGTATTTGGGGCTTAATCTTGGCTTTTTGTGTGAGGGTTTGTAGGAAGTTGGAGTCAAATTTCATGTTAGTTAATACTGCTAATAGTATGTGTTCTATCAGATTCAGTAGTTTCCTAATGGGGTCTGTTATGTTGCGACCGCGGCAAAGCCTGCCTGGTCCGGGGCGATTAGTTTGTGTAGGAAGATTTTTAGGTGGTTAGCCAGGATTGGTGTGAATATCTTGTAGTCTTGGCTTATCATGAGATTGGGCGGTATGATTCTATATTTGAGTGGTTTGGGGATAGAGACTATTTTGGAAGAGGTCCAGGTTTGGGGGATGGGGGCCCCTTTTATGCTGTCATTACATAGGCAGGTCATATAAGGCATCAGGGGTTCTTTGAATCTGTTGTAGAATTCTGCTGTATAGCCATCTGGGCCTGGGGCTTTGTGTGGTTTCAGGTTTTTGAGTACCGTCTCTGTTTAACTTAGTGTAGGCATAGTGCCACCTTCTTTGCATTTTCAAAAAGGCCTTAGATTGCAACCTTACTTTACAATAAAGTCCAGTAAAATCAGTGGGACTTACTTTAGATTAAGTGTGCACAGCATCATACTGTTGACGTTCTTCTCTTTAACTTTTAATGGATGCAGCATGTTCAACTGATGGTTTCAGCAAGCACTCTGACACATCTTCAAGAACTTCATGTGGGATAATACCTGATTGAGATGGCTAGCCACATGTAAGTACCACTTGGACTCACTCGTCCCAATGCTTACAGTTATTTGGTCTTGAATTTCATCTCCCAGTATGTTTCCTATTTTCTCCTTGTTGCACAGCCCTGCAGAAATGCTTCAAAGTCTACCACTGACTTAAGTGATCTCAAATAATTTCAGTATGTTGTTTATTTACCTCTGCTTGGAGTGATTAGCTGCATTTTAATTGTATTGTGATTTTAATGGTACGTTATTTTTAAACTTTTGTGCATCCCCTTGAGACAGAGGTGGGCAGTGGTAGATGACATGTATCAGTTAATTAATTTGTGTCATCTGCATAAGTTGCCACATTGCTGATCATCTTATTATTATTGACCAGCAATTTGGCCATCCATGTATCAGGCAGTACATATGGAAGAAGATATTCAGGGCAAAGAGCCTGGAGAAGTAGTGCCTCTGTATGCACTCTTCAAGTGGCAATATATATTGGCTTACAGTAATTCCCTTTAGTCAGTCTTCTATATTGTCATCTTAAGCCTTTTGTATCTGTCTTGCATCCTGGGAGCTGTATGATTCCCCCCCCCCCGCATACAAATATGATCATAGTCAGCCCATTAGACTATCTAGCTCAGTATTGACTACACTGGCTGGCAGCAACACTCCGGGGTTTCAGTCAGGGTTCTTGGCCCACCCAGCTGTACTCAGAGATGCTGAAGACTGAGCCTGGGAGCTTCTACAAGCAAGGCATATGGTTTACCCCTGAGCTACAGCCATTTTGATTTTCTTCAACAGGTTATCTTTTCCATTTCACATTCAATCAAGACCAGGTTACTCACTTTAGAATTTATCCATTCTCCATCACTGGTAATCTTTCACCTTTGGTATATTCAGCTTCTTTATGGGACTTTTTCAATCAGTCAGTGACTGAATTTCTTTGGTTTTAATTTGGGCATTTCCCTCTTCCTCTCGTTTCAAATTATTCTGTATTTTGAGATGGTACACCTTTCGCAGCTTTTGTGTATTATATACGGCACCAAGTTCTGCACATGCTCAAGAGGAAAAAATTGTTATCAATAGTACTGTATCAAGTGTTTTTCACTGTAAGTGCGACTAATTATAATAATTACTCATTGAAGTTACTGCTCAAATTTGGGACAATTTCCAAATGAAAATGCCGTGTTCCATGTCTGCATCAGCTGTTGCTTGGCACTCGCTCTTCTTATTAACATGATATGCAAATTATGTTAATTATACAGTGCTTGCAAAATTAACAGTATCCTTTCAGCCAATTACTGTCCTGGCCCCTGCCTTAGGCTCTCAGTGTTGGCTTGAGGATGACTTGGGTTCAGATGACTCACCAGGTGTCTCCCGTGAACATAGGGGCCTTCAGCACCTTCTTCTGCCCTGCCCTGCCCTGGAGTCATGGCTTTCTCATTACCCTCAGACTCTCATCCATCTTTTCAAGCTCCAGAGCCACACAGGAGCATATGACTGCAGAATCAGCTATGGGCTCTTTAAAGATTGCATACAGCTCAGGGAAGGATATGATACTGGGAAGCCTCCTAGCAGCCTCCCTAAACCTCTAGATCACACTGAGACTTTAGCCAGCAGGGCCTTTTAGGAACTGTCCAAGATCCTGATCTGATCCAATCAGCCTTGGCCTTCACACAAGATGGATGGGAAGAGGCTTTCGCAATCACTACCATTTCCCCTGCAGGCCCCAAGCCCCAGCAGAACGGAATAATTGTATATTTTAATGTGATATTCGGCCCTGATCAGGGTCCTTGAGTACACTCAAATTGGTGTATCCATCTGTCTGCCTAACTGTGCATAGGGCCACCATCAATATGTGCACGAATGCATGGTTGTACTCTATAAATGACACACACAGTTATTTGGATATCTCCAATAGCGAAGCCAGGTAGTCTTTTACTACACAATAATAAGGAAGACCAGAGAGGCTGCTGTTTTTGGCCATTCATCTCCATTAACACATAGTTAACACAGTTCTGCCCTTATTCACCAACCTTTCTGGCTTCTGAGATTTCACCAAGCATTGGCTGTGCACTTAGGGACAAACCATGTAGGTGTGGGTATGTTTATTTTTTAAAAAAGAAAAAGAAACAATAGTGATCACGACCCTGGTGCACATGATTTCCTCTGCATTGTGGTCCAAGTGACAATCGCAATTTGCTCTATTTGTGAAGTATGTATGTACCAACCCCTCATAAAATAGGGAAGTTATCATTGGCACCTTTGGGCAAGGTGTGATTTTTACTGGGATGGTAGCATTGGTGGGTGTTGAACTTCATATCCCTATGTGCCATGATCTTCATAAGGATTAGGCCCCCAGTTGCCTGTATATGTGTGTGTGTGTGTGTGTGTGTGTGTGTGTGTGTGTAAGCTGCTGTAAATACATTCAAACATTTGACCTTCTGTCGAGTTTGGTCTTCAAAGTTTCAAGATTATTATTTATTTATTTATGTATTATTTTTTCCACAGTCACAGGGGCTAGAAACCTGCTTTTCTAAGCCAACATCCTTTGCAAGTTGTGCCCTGGTCCCCATTCCCCATTCGGCACTTTCCCTGCCCTCCCACAGATCTGACCTTAGAGGTTTCCATTTTGCCCAATAGAACGTGGCCTGGTTTGCTTGCAGGGGCCTCCTACACTTGCTCCACCTCAATGCCTGACATCCTCTGCTTCATACCAATGCAATGGAATAAAGTGGTTATATATTGAAAGCCTTACCACATTGCAGGGAGGCCGACATCTGCTGCCTTCTGGTGCCTCGATGTCAGTTTCTAGTTGGAATTCGACATGCAGCTACCATGGGCACCTTTGAAACGTATTGATTTATATTCAAATGTACCCAGCATAGCGAAGCATGTGGCCTGAGCTGACAAGTACCCACACTGAAATGTTAAGGCAAACATCAGAGAAGAACAAATTTATTCCCGGTGACATCTCCTCCACTCTGTTTAATGTTTGAAAAGTCTAGAATTATGAAAAAGTTATATGCTTTCATCATTTTGTACATGATCTCTAGCATAGCATAGCATTTTCTGGTGCTGCAGAGTGGTGGTGGTGGGGTGTAAGTATGATTTCATTTTAATAAATCTCATGTAATGTTTTGATCTCCAATTCTCATGAATCTGATTACTGGGGGGTTTTATTGTAGTTGATTTAACAAATCACTTTAAAAAGACTTCTTTAAAAAAAAAAAAAAAAAAAAACCTTGCTCGCCTCCCGGTGCTACTAGCTGAAAGGAGATCATTATAAAATTGAGGGTGGTAGGTGTCTAGGTGTTAATTCTGCAGACACAAGCCTTGTAAGATGGTACAATGGTTTAAAATGATCAATGGGGTTTCGCAAAATGGTTACGCTTTGTTCTTCTTTGGAAAGAGCTTTATGAAAGGGAGATGACCCTGGTGTGCCTACACTAGCCTCAGCCCTTCCGATGACCCTCTTATGCTGTGCTAATTCAGCCATGGCTCTGAGGAATGGGTAAGCTTACTGGGGCTGAGGTGCCACAAGAATCATTGCATTCTTGCTTGTACCCATAAACATGGCTACTTTCCTGCAGATCCCTTTCACAAGTTGTATCTGTATTTCCAGTGAGCATAAATCAGGAATATGGTTAGCAAGGCATATTGATGTTCTGATGATCACACGGGGCAGTGTTTTACTAACCTGTCCCATCAAAACCAGGATTCCTGCTAGTGCAGTGGGACTTTCCCCTCTCTCCTCCCCTTGCATGTGGCCCTAGAACAGATTTGGAGAGGTGAGAGGGAAGAAGTCCTATTGTGCTAGCAGTAGCCATGGTGCTGATGGGACCCTAACTTAATGCTATCAATATAGTCATAGTGTGTGTTGTGTGGTTCAGTGCCAACAATGCCTTGCTGTAGATCAGGGGTCAGCAAACTTTTTCAGCAGGGGGCTGGTCCACTGTCCCTCAGACCTTGTGGGGGGCCAGACTATATTTCTTTTTGGGGGGGATGAACGAATTCCTGTGCCCCACAAATAACCCAGAGATGCATTTTAAATAACAGCACACATTCTACTCATGTAAAAACACGCTGATTCCCGGACTGTCTGCAGGCCAGATTTAGAAAGCGATTGGCCCGCATCCGGCCCCCTGGCCTTAGTTTGCCTACCCATGCTGTAGATCCAGTGCAGACTCTGGTATAATTGTGCCTGCCAATCAGCTGGATCTCTCAGCTGAGACTGCACAATTGCCACTGCATGGGTACAAAAACCAGAAACTGATTGAACACTAGCACATAGCCTCCTTTCAGCTGCCATATTGATTTAGGAAAGTATAAATAAGTCACAGTGTCAAGAAATGTTGGCGTTCTCAACAGCATTGCAGGAGGAAAGTGTGTTGATCTGCTGTATTGCTGCCTGATATTGCCCTGACATGCAAGACTTAAAGGAAAAGGAAAGGAAAAAAACCCACTAGGTTTTCACTGATGCCTGTTGGGGATGAGCTGTGAGTGTGATTTGATTGATCTTTATGGGCCCAATAAAAATCAGCCCAACTCTTTGTGCAACTGCCAATTCAATGAAAGCAAATATCAGTTGGAAGCAATGCTGATCCCTTAAAAAAAATCTTTTACCAGTTTGAAAGAGATGAATGGATTGCAGGGCACTTCTGCAAGACAGACATTGCACCAGCCGTGCCCTTCACTGCACAGCCCCGCCTAACCTAACATTGGTTGGCTCACCTTAAGTTTCTTGTACTACACACCCTGGAACAATTCAGTTGCTGGAGAAATGAAATATTGTGATCTGTTGTTTAGCAACAGAAGTGGGGAAGAAGAGGTAGGAGACACTATACGGAAAATATGAAATGGCCACAACGTAGCACTGATTAATAATAATGGCTTCCACAAATGTAGTTCATGTCTAAGGGCAGGGCTGGTCCACTCATGGGGCAAGGTAAGGCAGTGGAGGTAGAACACAGCCATTCAGCATTATGAAAAAGTATATCAACTGTTTTTGAGAAGACCTATTCTTCTAGGGACACGGGTGGCGCTGTGGTCTAAACCACTAAGCCTAGGACTTGCTGATCAGAAGGCTGGCGGTTTGAATCCCCATGACGGGGTGAGCACCCATTCTTCGGTCCCAGCTCCTGCCCACCTAGCAGTTTGAAAGCATGTCAAAGTGCAAGTAGATAAATAGGTACCACTGCAGCGGGAAGGTAAACGGCATTTCCGTGAGCTACTCTGGTTCGCCAGAAGCGGCTTTGTCATGCTGGCCACATGACCCGGAAACTGTACACCGGCTCTCGGCCAATAAAGCGAGATGAGCGCCGCAACCCCAGAGTCGGACACGACTGGATCTAATGGTCAGGGGTCCCTTTACCTTTATTCTTCTAGGGATGCGGGTGGCGCTGTGGTCTAAACCACAGAGCCTAGGGCTTGCCGATCAGAAGGTCGGCGGTTCGAATCCCCACGACGGGGTGAACACCCGTTGTTCGGTCCCAGCTCCTGCCCACCTAGCAGTTCGAAAGCACATCAAAGTGCAAGTAGATAAATAGGTACCGCTGCAGCGGGAAGGTAAACGGCGTTTCCGTGAGCTACTCTGGTTTGCCAGAAGTGGCTTAGTCATGCTGGCCACATGACCCAGAAGCTGTATGCCGGCTCCCTCAGCCATTAATGCAAAATGAGCGCCGCAACCCCAGAGTCAGTCACAACTGGACCTAATAGTCAGGGGTCCCTTTACCTTTTATTCTTCTACGGTAGAGGAGAGCTTTCCAAACTGTGTGTCGCGACACCTTATTGTGTTGGCTGCAGCGTGTAAGTGTGTCACGCGAACGCTCTTATAAGGGGTGAGTTTAACCTCTGGTTTGCTAGTAAAACCGAATTACTGTGTTGCGAAATGATGCATGTCTAAAAAGTTTGTCACCAACGTGAAAAGTTTGGAAAGCTCTGCTCTAGACTATTACAATAGAACACATGGGATTTTACAAAGAACACTTTGAGATGTTGTTTTGATTGTTTGAGATATATTCACTTCTTATTTTAAAAAAAATCTTATAAAATTCTTATGTTAAAAAAATCAAAATATTCCTAAGCACCTGATTTTGCAAGAGGACAAAATCATGGTTACTCAAAACATTTTACTCAAAGAAGTCCTCTCTGTATGCCCAATTGAACAGTTGAGAGAAAAAACAGGCAAAGTCCACATTAGAATAGGGTTGGTTTTTTTTGCCAAGTAATAGTCCAAAACATTTGGAGGGGACCAGATTGGCAAAAGCTGGCCTAACAATTGTGCTGACATCTGTGAGGGTCTTCAAATTAAAGCTTTTCTTGAAAGCCAGTCCAAGAATTTGAACTTGCCCTCCTCTATTTTTTGGTAGGGAAGATGTTAAGAAATAAGGCTAGGAAAATCCCCACTGGTTGTGATGTCTACTATAAAACAGCTCCAGGCAGCAACAGTATCTGTCACCCAAATGCTGAGCAGCTTTGCTGCAGTGACAGTGTATTTCTAGATGCTTTTATTTCTATTATTTGGAGAGTGAGATGACCGAGATGAACCCATGAAAACTAATGTGTGGACAATCTTCTTTCATTACCTGGCATCCACTCAGCTCTCTGACATCTAAGAGACACCGGAAACAATTTTCACATCATATTCACTTAGCAGATGAGATGTAAACTGAGCTCCTTGGCGCATGACCTGGAGGTTACACTGTCTGTCGCTGTATAGAGATTTCTAAGGAGCACTTGTGCTGCTGTTGCACAGCTGTTTCGGTTTTGGGTGGTGGTTTTTATTCCGGCTCTTCAGCACAACTGGAAGATACAGTAAGAAATAAAAGTGGCTTTTGCATCTCTGTGATGCAGATTAAGTGGACAAAGGATGCTAACTTCCCTGGCAGACAAAAAACTGTTGTTGTGATTGTGTGGCAAAAAGCAATAGGCATACAGTACAGGGCAAGGTAGGCACACAGGTGGCACTGTGGTCTAAACCACAGAGCCTAGGGCTTGCTGATCAGAAGGTCGGCGGTTCGAATCCCTGCGATGGGGTGAGCTCCCGTTGCTCGGTCCCTGCTCCTGCCAACCTAGCAGTTCGAAAGCACGTCAAAGTGCAAGTAGATAAATAGGAACCGCTCTGGCGGGAAGGTAAACAGCGTTTCCGTGCGCTGCTCTGGTTCGCCAGAAGCGGCTTTGTCATGCTGGCCACATGACCTGGAAGCTGTACGCCGGCTCTCGGCCAATAAATCGAGATGAGCGCCGCAACCCCAGAGTCGGACACGACTGGACCTAATGGTCAGGGGTCCCTTTACCTTTACTCATTTAAACTGAGAGTGTGGCAACACAATTTTGGACAGCCACATGTGGATCGCTTCCTCCCACTTTAAGCACATGGCAGCTGCACCTTTTAAGCTGACACTTTAAGCTGGGACCGAGCAACGGGAGCTCACCCCGTCGCAGGGATTCGAACCGCCGACCTTCTGATCAGCAAGCCCTAGGCTCTGCGGTTTAACCCACAGCGCCACCTGGGTCCCTTAAATGAGTACCACTGATATATTCATCATTAGCAGAAAGTCCCCAGGGTTGCTTGTGGGCGGGGGATGGGAATGAATGCTTTGAAATAAGTTGTTAAAATTGGTTCAGTTTTAAACAATTCAGTCCACCATCTTGATTCAAAGTGGCATTGAATCATATCCAAACACAGGCTCCTTGCAAAATTTGCTCTCAATGTTGTAAGATATATCCAAATGCATAGATAACAGAGGAGGAGACAAGCAATTTTCTAAGCTATATATTAGCTTCTGGCTGTTTGATATGCTTCCCATCAAAAGGATATGCTTCTCATCAAAAGGCCAGTTAGAATCCAAAACCACATGTTACTTATGCAGTCATTGGGATCCTGACAAAAAGTGTGTCCCTGTAGCAACCTCTCCATCACTATAGGCCTCCTGTAACACTTGGAAGTTCTCATTTTGTAGAGCATCACTATCTCATTTTTAGTCTCCTTGCTTCTGCTTCACGTTCCCGGGCAGCTGCCATTGAATCAACATGCTTTTCAGCCCTAGAAGTGAATGCTCATTATTTAAAATGTAAGACTAATTACCTAAGGTTAATCTCATACGACAAATTGGCTGAATTAAGCATTTGATGTTGCATGGATTAATTTGACATGTTACTACCGCTACTATAATTTCATATTTATTTTAGTTTCAAACATCAGGCACCATGAGCTGCACACATGATTGACCAAGCCAGTGAGAAGTGAATGAGCCAGAAAATGCATACAACTCTTTTGCTTGTATCGTGATGCTTTCTGCTCCACAGGAGTTGTGTGTCTTCAGGTTAGAATTACCAAAGATGACAGGAGAGGACCAAAACACGTGCTCTGTGCTCCATCTCTGAGGACCGGATGGATCGACACAAATTTTTACAAAAAGCCTTGCAGGGCCCAGTGAACTTTCAACATGATCTTCTGCTGGAACAACCTCTAGAGTAAGTGTAGTGCTAGCTAAGATGTTTAAGACCTCTTGTTACTATTACTCTGGATTCCTTAATCCAATCGCCTCTTAAAGATCCAGACATATACATTTGATATGAATATATGACTATGAGCCATTGATCAGACAGTCTCTTTCACATCCCGTATGGCATGATGCAGATTTCCAACATATTATTTCAGTAGAAATTATCGCCATTGCCATCTGTGAAGCAAACGTATAAAGCTTCCCCTATAGGGGAATATGATCCATTGCTTTTAAAAGAGTAATGTATGTCCTCTCGGATTATCACTAGTTACGCTTTGCCTTTTGTACAGACACCAAAGACTTATCAGAGTGATTATTTGAATTGCATATCTTCTGCTGCCATTCTCCTGCAAACAAAATATAGGGGAAAGCCTTGTCCTTCCTTTGCAAATTCAGAACCCTGCTGCCTGAGTCTCGCCTTGCAGCAGGCCTCGCCGTCCGGGAGATCAGTGCTCTCCTCACAACAGTGCCTGCAGATGGGGACATTGTGTGCATCTTAGCACCAAGTGCAATGCGAAAAGGAACTCCTCTCTAAAGTTATGCATTTTATGGGGTCTCCATTGCTGGATATCCAGAACTGGAATGCATACCCTCCAACATTTCTCTAATGAAAAAAAGGATGTCCTACTCCAGTGGTGGCTAACCTTGGCACTCCAGATGTTTTGGAACTACAACTCCCATCATCCCTAGCTAACAGGACCAGTGGTCAGGGATTATGGGAGTTGTAGTCCCAAAACATCTGGAGTGCCAAGGTTAGCCACCACTGTCCTACTCCATAATAATAATAATTTTATTATTTATACCCTGCCCATCTGACTGAGCTACCCCAGCCACTCTAGGCAGTATCCAACACAAATAAAAATATTGCAAATTAAAAAAAAAAAAAAACTTCCCCATACAGGGCTTCCTTTAGATGTCTTCTAAAGGTTGTATAGTTATCTCCTTGGCTTAGGGGTCACATAACTCCATATCCTCCAACATTTCTCCAATGAACATAGGGACGTCCTTAGGAAAAGTGGGACATTCCAGGATCTAATCAGAAAGTGGGATGGCTTCTGTAATTCTGGGACTGCCCCTAGAACTAGGGCCTCAACTAGGACTGTCTCAACTAGGGCCAGGGCCTTTTCAATACTGGCCCCAACTTGGTGGAACACTCTGTCACAAGAGACCAGGGCCCTGCGGGATTTGACATATTTCCGCAGGGCCTGCAAGACAGAGCTGTTCCGCCTCGCCTTCGGGTTGGACTCAGTCTGATGTCTCCTCCCCTTATGGTTTTGATTATGGGTGATAAATGAAGCGGCATTTTAAATTATAAATTGTATTTTAACCTGTATTTTAATTAACAGTTTTTCTTTCTTTTATACTTTATTGTAATTTTATTGATGTTAGCCGCCCTGAGCCCGGCTTCGGCTGGGAAGGGCGGGGTATAAATAATTTATTATTATTATTATTATTATTATTATTATTATTATTATTATTAAAAATAGGGACACTTGGAGGGTCTGGAATGGGCTGTCCAGGTTGCCCTGTTCAGTGTCAATTATCATTTTCTTAGAAGCACAGTGGCCAAAGGAATGAAACACTCCCAAACCAGAAAGATATGGCTCACAACATGGTGACTTACAGTCACTATGACTATTCATATTTATAGATCTATTGCAAGAGCATGACAGAGAGAAGAGAATGGATTCAAACCCAGGTGTCTTGAGTCTAAGGGTGGCCACTAGGCAATCACTTTTTCTTCCCCAGCCTATCTGTAGTTCAAAGACTTTGTTCATAAAACTTTACAATATTTTACAATAGAAAAACTCAGAATCTTTCTCAGAACTCTTTCTCAGAATCCAATTGTCCTCCCACCAACTTTTTTTTCTTTATTGAAAGTGATTTTTGAAGATTAGGTAACCCCAGAGTGTCTGGGTACAGAGCTGAGTACACACAGAAAGATGAATGCATACAGCTGGTTCGTTAGAGACAGGAGAGCTAGATTTAAAGGGCTGTGGGGTTTTTTGAACTGTCTTTGTGTTTCTCTTGCTGTCATTGACTCTATACGTTTACCCCAATGCTGTCACTGGCTTTATATATTTTCTCATACACATGACCTTCCTCCTCCCCAGCCATGAGCACTAATTTCATAACAGCAACACATACCCAAAACATTGGGAGCTGTGTCGCTGCTGAAAAGATGCATTTAACAGCCTTCTTAGCGAGTTCATCCAGCAATTTCACAGAGGAAAGCCTGCCTAATAGAATTCCCTGGCCACGTTTTCAAAACACATTCCTTCAGTGGCAGTTTGAAGCATATGTTTTTGATAAATTCTTGCTTCAGAAGCAAAGATTGACAGTAAAACCAAAAGCTTTGATACTTATATAAATCGCTAAGTGGTTGCACTGGAAAGTACATTTCAATTAATATGTCACATTGCATCAAGGGTGGCTTAAGGTTGCTGCTTCCTGGCTCTTTAACAGCAGCATTCAGATTTACCTTAAATCCCTTATATACAATGCAATTAGCTCCTTGGACCCTTCTCTGAATATAGAATTTAAGATCAATCAGGTTAACTAGATTTGCCAGGTGGCAACCTGGAGACTCCCCCACCCCCCGCCCACACTTTGCTTCTCCCACTCCTAGAAAGCACAGGTCTGGGCTGTTTTCCATTTGTCTCACCTCTTTCCCCTGGAAAACCTGCTCTTTACTGTGGAATTGGAGCAAACTTCAATCCATGGAAAACCCGGTTGACATTTGCTCCGATTCAGCAGTAAGGTGGGGCATTTCCTGGGGGGAATTGGTGGGACAAGCTTGTGGACGAGCTCCAAGTTACACCTAGATTCCTGCTCATTACAGACAGTATAGGCCACGTTCTGGCAACTTTAAAGTTCACTCCTGTAGGCAAAGCTTTCCTTTCTTCATTCCTTCCTTCTTGGACATAGCCTTCTTGGACATAGCCTCGGTCCTGTATACCTGAAGGAGCGTCTCCACCCCCACCGTTCAGCCCAGACACTGAGATCCAGCGCCGAGGGCCTTCTGGCGGTTCCCTCACTGCGAGAAGCAAAGCTACAGGGAACCAGGCAGAGGGCCTTCTCGGTAGTGGCGCCCGCCCTGTGGAACGCCCTCCCATCAGAGGTTAAAAGGATCAACAACTACATGACATTTAGAAAACACCTGAAGGCAGCCCTCTTTAGGGAAGCTTTTAATCTGTGATGTGTTAATGTATTTTAATGTTTACTGGAAGCCACCCAGAGTGGCTGGGGAGACCCAGCCAGATGGGCGGGGTACAAATAAATAATAATAATAATAATAATAATAATAATAATTACAAGAGGACAGCTCCCTGTCCTAAGGAGCTTACAGCATAAAACTTGACACAAGGGAAATCATAGTGCCTGGACAGCCAACACAAGGCCCTCGAGATGTTTTGAACTGGACTCTAAGGACTATCAGCCCTAGTTAGCATGGTCAGGAATTGAAGTAGAGTCCAACCGTGTCTGAGCATACCAGGTGGGCCCCTCCTACAAGAGAGGGCAGGGGAAGGCATGGAGGCAGAGGTATAGCCGTTGTTCAGTGGCGGAGCATCTATTTTGCATACAGAAGGTCCCACGTTCAATTCCCAGCACAGGTAAGGATGGGAATGTCCCCTGCCTAAAACCCTGCAGAGCCGCTGCCAATCAGTCTCAAAAATACTGGGCTAGATGGACCGATGGTCTCACTCAGCATAAGGTAGCTGCCTATGTTCCTATGTAAGCAGGGATGCAATGTGCAGTTTTTTCAGGCTTAGTTACAGGCTACATTATAGTAGTGCATATAAACCAAGGGCTTAAGCCAAAGCCTGCTCTGAGGAACATAATAAGAACCCTGCTGGTTCAGGTCAAAGGCCCATCTGGTCCAACACCTTATTCTTACAGTCACCAACTTGAAGCCTATAGGAAGCCTGTAAGCAGGACTTTCCCAGCTGGTGATCCCCAGTATCTAATTTTTAGAGATACACTGCCTCTGACACTTATTGGGTTAGATACAGGAACTTTATTCATTATCTTCCCTGTATTGTTTCCCATGTGTGCAAAAGAAGACTGGGGTGTGCAATTCTGGTCTGAAAACCCATTGGAGGGGAGGGAGACACAGTTTGCCCAGGTTACACTGATTAAAACAAAAACAGAAAACGGCAAATAAGAGTCTGAGTCACAGATTTGCAAGCAAGATGTTTAAGGACTGTTTCCTTCTGTGTGAGCCTGACTGAACATTTCCTTCATCCTTGGAGGTCCTCCCTCTTGGTCCTCACCATGTCTTCCATCTGAGGCAAGGCAGGTGAGGACTGAAAAAAGGACCATTGGTGTTATGTACTGAGTTGAATAGGATCCAAAATGCAGCAGTCTGATTGGTCCTACAACAATAGGATTCAGAATGCAGCAGTCTGATTGGTCCTAGAACAATAGGATTCAGAATGCAGCAGTCTGATTGGTCCTAGAAAAATAGGATCCAGAATGCAGCAGTTTGATTGGTCTGCAGGAGCCACCCAATCCAGCTCCAGGTGGAAGTGAATCCGCAACCTGATTGGCTTACAGGAGTATCCTGGAATTAGCCAATCACGTGGGGCCCATTGTGTAAATAATGTATATAAAGCAGACGTTCTGGGGGAACTCTCATTCCTCGCTACTATGAGCTGAATAAAGAGCATGAAATCCACACTCAACTCCGAGTATATTTCAATTTCGATCATAGTAATGTTTCTATAGAATGACCTGCTGAGAGAGGCTCACCTGCCACCCACATTGTTCTTTTTTGGTGAACGCAGACTGGGGTTCCAGTATGTTTTATCATTGGTTTTAATGCTTTAAAGCTTTGATGGTTTTTAGTAGTTCTTGCTTCAAATTCTATGTTATTGCTCTTGTTGCTGTTTTATCCCCACTTCTCTGAATTTTGCAGTGCAGCTCTCTAGCAAACTGATTTGGAAATGTAAAGAGCTGAATGAGCTGAAAAATGAGAAATTAAGAGATTGACAGGTTCAACCATTCTTAACTACTACTACTACTACTACTACTACTACTACTACTAACAACAACCACAGTAATAAATGCTGTTATTAACATAAAACAATGATAGGGATAACAGTAAAAAGTTTATTTTTTAATATTAAAAAACCCATAGTAGCAAAGAAATAAATATTTATGAAAGTAACTGTTACTAAAAGATGGAACAAAACTAATTTTTTTACTTGGCTAATTTGACCTTAAAAAAAAAAAGACCACCCCACCTCTCAAAGGAACCTTTGAGAAAGCTCTGCATTCCTCGATATTGATTTTGCTAGTTTCTGAGGGAGCTGGTGACTTCAAAGAAGGCAAAGAATGGATGTCCTTGAGCAAGAGGGGAGGAAAGACATGTGTCACCCTATGCTATTGTCACCGGCACACGCAGATGACCCAGCACAGACCTTGACAGACAGGAATCACGGGTTAATATGTTACTGTTGTTGTTTTCACCAGCCTATCTTTCCCAGCAGGTGTCAGTAATGCTAACACTCATGAGACTCCAGATAAAGAAAATTGGATAAACGGCAAATGAAGGTGGCCCAAAGGTCACACAGGAGTTGGAATTAGCTTGCTTGGGGCTTATCCTGTACATGCAATCCTTATTTCCCTACAGTGTTTCAGAGGACAAATATGCATACTTAGGATTCTCAGACTGGCATTATTGGAGCAACTCTTAAGGACCCTTGTGAATCTCTCTCTCCCCCCCTCTCTCTCATGCACCCATCACTTCTAAATTAGATTAACCAAACATATTACTGCCTTCTCCTGACTCGGCCAGTAAATTAGGAAACAGGCATATATGTCAATTTAGATTTCAGTTTGCTGCATTTCCAGATCAGTTTGTGATTTCTTTTTTAAAAAAAGAAAGAAAAGAAAGGTGAACATTTGTCACCATTTTAGTATTTCTTCTGATATCCACATTTCTGAGTGTGAGGGAGGCAGATAATTAAGACAGGAGATAGTATTCAAGTATCATTTGCTACTTCCTCTGAGGAAAGCTTGTGGACAGGAGGGGTATCTGGACTGGGAGGGGGTATCTAGATTGCTATGGCTGGTGCAAGTACTGGCCACCAACTTTTGTCACTGCTGGCAAGGTAGGCATGGTGGGATTCTAATAATGAATACAGTTCTATATTTAGGACTCTGTGGAACCACTTCCAGGAGAGGGTAGAAGCACAATGCCTTCCATAGCACTGAAGGCGCCTAGGATGGAAAGAACTTATCTTGCAAGTCAACAACTATGTAGCCCCGAGAACATTCCCTGGCTCAGCAAGCAAGGCTGAAGGAAACCAATCCAAACAAGCAGGACAAGACTGAACTTCTGATACACTGAAATCTTCTTCTGCATTGACAGTAGCAGCCCCAGGTCAAACAGAACATGGGTGATTTTATCAGGAAAGTAGGTGGCAAATTCATCACAGCAGACAGTAGCACGATTTCTGGCAGAAGGCAGCCTAGACTGACCGAACAATTGATCATCTGAGTGAAACATCTCTCTGCTGGACCACTCTTTGCAGATGCAACTTTCCCCACTGCTGTGTGCATGCATGTGTCTATCATCTGACTGATTCTTGCATGCGCAAATGAGCCACTACTTCCACATCACTTCACCCAGGAATGGAGTCAGTTCACACACTCAACTATGAGTCAAATGTGGGGAGTAATAAAGCAATAAAGAATCAGGCAGTGTGCATGCATGAGTGGCCCAGCCCAATGACCTCTTCTACAATCTATTGGATTCAGCCATTAATTCATAGCTCTTTGTTGCTCTCCCACTTCCTAAGCCTTGGGTACTCCATAAATTAGGGAGCTCTGTGCTGGTGAAGCAGTGGAAGAATAAGCTTGGGAGTTGCTGTGTGAATGTTTAAGGTCAGCCTGATCTCTTACAGACCCCTGCAAGAGATGCCAATCAAAAATCCCAAAGCCTATTGTTTCAGACACAAAATGCATCAACCTTACTAAAGCTAAGTAACTTACTAAAGCTAAGTAACACTTCTGGATACATTACTCTTACCTGAAGCTCAAGTGGCTTTGGCTGGTGTCCCACTTGCAACCCTGTCTGGATAGGATAGCCTAACTTCTCTAGTCTATTCTCCAGTAACCTCTATGTTAGATTACTGCAATGTGTTTGAATATGGTTTGGCACCTACAGCTCATTAATTCAGTGGCCAGTTTTCTCAGTTGAACACGAATCCTGTCCTGACTACCAATAAGTTTCTGGACCCAATTTGAAGTGCTACTTTTGACCTATAAAGCCTTATGTGGGTGAAAACCCCAGTACCTCAAAGACCACTTCTGCTCACATGAACCAACCTGGCACCTGAGACCCTTTTCTGTGTGCTCTCTTGACATGCAAATGGGCCTTCTCAGTTGTGGCACACCCAGGGATGCATGGTGGTGCTGTGTTCTAAACCACTGAGCCTCTAGGGCTTGCCAATCAGAAGGTTGGCTGTTCGATTCTGTGTGACGGGGTGAGCTCCTGTTGCTCGGTCCCAGCTCCTGCCAACCTAGCAGTTCAAAAGCATGCCAGTGCAAGTAGATATATAGGTACCACTGTGTCAGGAAGGTAAATGGCGTTTCTGTGTGCTCTGGCACTCATCCCAGTGTCCCATTGTGCCAGAAGCGATTTAGTCATGCTGGCGACATGACCCGGAAAGCTGTCTATGGACAAATGCCGGCTCCCTCGGCCTGAAGCGAGATGAACGGCACACCCCATAGTTGCCTTTGACTGGACATTACCGTCTAGGGGTCCTTTACCTTTACCTTTACCTACACCCCCAGGGAGACATGCTGAGACCATCACAACCTGTTTTAGGCACCAGGCAACAGCATTCTCATTCATCCAACCCTTTGGATTGCCATTATCAGTTCATCTTTTAGGGGAGGGGAGGGGAGCTGGATTTGTGTTTTACACACACACACACACACACACACACACACACATTACTTGCATAGTTTTGGTTATTTTAGTCTTGTTTTTGGTGTTCATTTTTTGTAAGTCACTTTGAGTCTCTTTCTTTCTTTTTTAACCACTAATAAATATAATATAACATCATTAAGATAAACAATATAATATAATATAAGGTTACCAAAAAAAATTCAATGAATCCAGGGACACTTTTCAACTTCAGTTGAAGGGGATGGATTTTGTCAGGGGAGTGATTCGTAAATCCAGGGACTGTCCCCGGGAAATGGGGACATCTGGTAACCTTAATATAATACAAAGCTAAGCAGGTCTGGAACTGGGCAATCCTTCTATGGAGACAGGCCCACCCCACGCAGACCCTTATATATGTCACCTTGGGTTCCTTAGTGGAAGGCAAGATTTAAATGTACTAAATCACACCAGTGGAGAATCTCTCTAGACAGTTCTGGAATCCATTTGGTTCCATGAGTTTCCTGAGATGGGCCAACTATAAAGAGCAGCTATGTATGTTTTACAATCCCTATGAAGATTTTATTATGGAACTATAGAATAGTAGCATATATTCTTTTTAAAGGCCGACCGCATCTGAACCCCTTGCTTACATTTAGGCACAAAATAAGTGACATAAAATTATAATTTATCTTATTGCTTTCTCACAAAGCTTTTTTTTTTTTTTAAACAAAAAAAATCACTACATGTAGCAAATCCTGTATGGATGTTTCCAAGCACCAGATAAGGAGTGTGTGTGTCTATACATGTATGCACACTTGAAGAAGATGGTTCCTTCAGCATTTTCCCATTGGTATATTAAATAGTGATATATGAGAGCTATGAAAAATGAAAGTTGGCAGAAGCAGTCAAAGCCAAAGAAATCTCCACAGGAGCTTGGCTACCAAGCACAATTTTTCTATAAGTGATGAATGCAAACCAGTGTTCTCTTTGAATGCTCAGCTTTGAAAAATGCATACTTGGGAGTCTTAAAATGCTTCGTGCATGAAATATACCTTTCCCCCTTATTTTATTTTTTAAAAATTATACAACAAGCTTTTAAGCATCTGTTTAAGTTTTCCTTCCCATCATGAAATGTATTAATAGTGTTCATGTCTGTGTAAGAGTCCTGGGATCATTAATAGCAGAAGTGCTGACAAGCAAGAAGAAAATGAAGAAGAGGGATGGAGGGAGAAAAACCATTTTCAAATGCCCTTTCTCCACAGTCAGCCATTTTGGATAGCTAGCAGAGGCAAGAACTACTGTCATAAGTGAAGGACGTCTAACCAGCTTCTATTCTCCCATCCCTTTAGTGTCGTCGTCGTCCCCCCCCCCAAAAAAAAACAAAGATTGGCACAAAGTATAGGAAAAACTATTCAAACATATGATTGTCCTGCTACCATGGATGGACTAATCCATGAAAAGGAGCACTACTAAGTATTCCTGTAGTACAATAGGGGACAGGTGGACACCATGGCTCTGTTCAAAGAATACATGATTCATAAAGTGTGCAGCCAATTGGGATCCTGACACATTCTACCCCCTGACTTTCCCCGCGTTGAGCAGGAAAGTCTGAACTTGGGTTGAATGAGGTTAGACTTTGTTCTGCGCATGCAACAACTTAGTTCCCCAATGTTACTGCATTCTTGCCAAAAGGATGGACACTCATGTGCTATAGTGCAACAAAAAGGGGAGAACCACCAGCACTCTGGAACATAGGTAAAGGTAAAGGGACCCCTGACCATTAGGTCCAGTCATGTCCGACTCTGGGGTTGCGGCGCTCATCTCGCTTTATTGGCCGAGAGCCGGCGTACAGCTTCCGGGTCATGTGGCCAGCATGACTAAGCCGCTTCTGGCGAACCAGAGCAGCGCACGGAAACGCCGTTTACCTTCCCACTGCAGCAGTACCTATTGATCTACTTGCACTTTGACGTGCTTTCGAACTGCTAGGTGGGCAGGAGCTGGGACCAAGCAACGGGAGCTCACCCCGTCGCAGGGATTCGAACCGCCGACCTTATGATCAGCAAGCCCTAGGCTCTGTGGTTTAACCCACAGCGCCACCTGGGTCCCACTCTGGAACATAGGTGGTGTGAAAAATACAGGGTCTCCGCAAGAAGCTATAGGGCATGCACCAATGGCAAACAAGGTAACATGTTGTCCCCAAAACCTCTGCAGGTACAAACAGTATTAAAAGCAGGATTGCGCATTTCTGCCCTGTTACCTTCATGAGTCCAAATCATCATGAATGCACAATCCAATCGCTGTCTCGAGAGGCCCACAGAAAATAGATCTGTTTGCTTGTTTTAATGAACAATAATAGTATGGGGAAATTGTCTTAGAATATAGAAAGTACAAAAGTTGAACCACAAGAAGAATGATCTTATCTGCACAGGTCAAGGGGAGATATTTCAATAAGGTCCCCCCTCCCACCCTTTATTCTTTTCTTCTAATTCAGACGTCTTGGAGAACACTGAGGTGGCTGAAAAAATTCTATCATGAAATGCTATTTTGTCTCACTGAAAAAGAGCATGAGCAAACTGACCCCTTTCATAGGTCAACTGTATTTTTTTTTTTTATTGCACTGGATGTACACTACAGTTTAAGTTTCAGCTTTATAGACTGCTTTGGGATTATCACGGGATGAAAAATCTGTTTCTATAAAAAGGCATTATAACCTTTATGGGATGACTATGAGCATTCTGGCTTTGGGAACTGCTATTTGCAAGTTACAGGACAGAAGGGAAATAACTCTGAAATTACAGGAAATCTGACACCGGAAATTTTAGCTCTAATAAAAAGCCTTAACATCCTATGGTAGATTCCATTCTGCGGACTTTAGGAGGAGAGAAGAGACATGCTAAGCTGCTTTAGATCGTTTGATATATCAATCTAAAAAGATGTAATGCATTCAAGTCGCGTTTCCAGAAGATGATCTAATGTATTCATCTGTCTTGGTACTTTCTATTACAAATTAATAACAGTATCCCACCGTTGATCTCAGATCAGATTCAATATCTGAGATAAAAGAATTAGAGTGAATAGTTTGTGAATGGGTACAGTTTACAGGGATTCTTTCTTTGATCTGAATTTACTTCCCTTTATTACAATGAGCATCTTGCAGGGAAATTGGCACCAATTGGTAAACACTGCAGATATGACTTAGAACTTCATAGAGTGCAGTCAAGGCAGGCTCATCCTTTGAAGACAACTTTTTAACATGCCTCAGGTTAAATTTAATGAGGTGGCACATAGTTAGACAGAAACATCTTATGCATCTTCTCAGTTTTACAGTAAAGAGCTGCAATGTGTGCACGCAGACACACATTAGACCTAATCAGACGTTTGGTCCAACTAGGCAAATATGGTCTTCTCTAACTAGCAGCAGTTGTCCATGATCTCATGGAAAGCTCTTACCCAGTCCTCCTACCTGAGGTACATTTAACTAATGTTGTTGGAAATTAAACATGCAGGCATGCAAACCATGTGCCCTCCTTTGAGCTATGGGTCTATCTCTCGCATAGTGCACACACAGAGATGCACACACACCTACCTCTCAGAAGTTATCAAAATAAGAAAAAGTGAGAGACAATGCCAGAATAGGGCTCCAGGCACTTTCTCCACAGGGATAGGAACTCTCTGGGTGTTCCAGTGACTCCAACTCTCACCAGCTCCAGCCAGCATGCCAGCATCTCATCTAGAAGCCCATAGATGTCCCATTCCCATTTTAGGTTATGACATTCTCTGTCCTTTGCAGAAAAGAGGTCCATAATGCAATGGCTTGTTTTATTCAAAGGACCCTTATTGTGGATCCTCTAATTCCACTCCCGCCCCCTCGTGTGCATCAGTGTGTCATTGATAATTAAGTATCCTCCCACAGCCACCTTCTGCTGAAACCATACATGCCTCCCTAGCCCATCACTCTGAAGAATCTCACTAGCTTCAGCCTAAATGCAGTATCAGTAACTGAAGAATGTTACACTGGACCAAGGTGATGACATGGAATTTCTCTGAACATGGGAGAAAAATGTCCCTGTCTCTTGCCCAAGAATACCCTAGGGTATTAGAAAGAAGCTTTGGATGAAAATGGAAAGAAGTGGACAGCAGAAGGACTGATGGGGAACCCTACAAATAGTAGCAAAAGACAGGTAGGAGTAAGGAGAAGCCAGACAACAAGAAATGTGTAGGAACATACCCTCCCCCCACACACACTTACTGTCCCCTCACACACCTTAGTGACATCAGGGTCCGAGGAAACAGTTTAATGTAGCCCTCTCTTCATTTGTTTCCATGACTGAAGACCATTTTCTTTGTCCAATTGAAGTCAAACATACAACCAGGTTCAGTAATGGGGATGCCTCATATTCCGCCAGCATACAAGTTGGTTGGGTACATCTGGAGCCATTGCTAAAGGCCAGGTGATGAAAGTCCAGGAATAAGATGTAATGTATAAAAACCGTAAGGTGCATATGGGCATACTTGGAGCCTGCAAATAACTCATTCCGAATTGTACAGTGTATTTGATATCCGATGTTTAAGTTTGCTGCACTAAAAGCATTTCACCCAGATTTCCCACCCAGTGTTGAGTGTACAAGATCCCTCCTGGATATCTGACTGCATAAAGGCAGTTACTACATAAACTGGAATTGAGTGGCTACACCTTGCAGCAATTGTTTTTGTTGCTCAAGCAAAAGCCTGCCGAGGATCCACATAGCACTTCCTTTCTATGCTCACAGACATACATGTGCCTTACAAGGGCACAATCAGACAGCCCAGCAGGAAGAAGAAGAAGAAGGAGGAGGAGGAGGAGGAGGAGGAGGAGGAGGAGGAGGAGGAGGAGGAGGAGAAGAAGAAGAAAAGATTTTATTTAGCCAAGCCCTTAGAAGCATACCACATAAAATCAGTTCTTTTGGTTGCTATTATACTTTAAGGGCATAATTGCAGTTTTAACTCTTGTTCATTGTGCAGATTAAGAAGCATAGCACATTGAATGTATGGTTGTGTACTGTATCCCTAGGGGTAGGTGGCTTGACATCTCTCAAGTAGCCATTAGCAGGGAACTACTGTGCGTAATTACAGAATGATGGAGCCATTGGCAGCAGTCGCCATACTACTCAATAAGATAAACAACTTGGCATGCTAAACGAGTTTACATGATCATGGATATTGTGCAGAGATCCCATAAGAACTCCTTCTACTTAAAAATGAGCAGAGCATGATCCATGGGAATGCCTCTGTTATTACCCATCAATATAGAGATTAGGAATGCGTTCATAAACAGAAGCAACCATGGAAGCACTGCATGGATTTCTCACTTTCTGGTATCCCTTTCCTATAAAAACAAAACAAATAAACGATGGCATAAACTTCCCCTAGTATTAGGAGGGGGTAAATTTTCTATCATAGAGTCGTGGAATCACAGAGTTGGCAGGGACCCAAAGGGTCATCTAGTCCTAATCCCTGCAATGCAATGCAGTCCCATAAATTCATGTCCATGCACAATAACTATAGAAAGGGTATATGTTCAGGGAAGTTTTTAATCTGTGATGTGTTAATGTATTTTAATGTTTGCTGGAAGCCGCCCAGAGTGGCTGGGGATACCCAGCCAGATGGGCGGGGTACAAATAATAAATTATTATTATTATTATTATTATTATTATTATTATTATTAATCTTTCTAAGAATCTCAGGGCCATTCTACACATGCCATTAAGCATTAGAGATAGACAAACCTAGTCAAAATGTGTTGTTGTTTTTAAGTGGAATAAATTATTCCAAATAAGGACAAATGCATGATTTACACCAATCAGAGAATTTACATGTCTTTGTAATGAATTTTGATAGCCTAGGTGAAAAAGCTTGGCTATCATCCGGGTGCTACCATTCCCTGTTCATTCAGAGGTGAAAATGCCTAATAAACCAAGGACCCAGATGTCTTCCCCCACCAGGCCACCTGCCTAGCCTATCCATGACATGCACTAAATATCAAATTAAACAGCACTATGGTATCCTTAGAATATACTAAAAAAGAAAAAGAAAAAGAAACGACCTCAGCTTAACACTGTAATAGATTCTGACTTGTTTTTATAACATCTCTCCCAAGGGACTATAGATTGAATCCACAATGAATGAAAATCATTGTATCTAGACACATCCTTATATCTAGACACATCTGCAGTAAGGCACATCTGTAACCGAGCAAGACATAAAAACATTTAACTGGCGAGTGGTGGGAGATATAAAGTATAACCAGGTTAAGGTACCAATTTGGATCAGAGAGATACAGATAAAGTTTTGATGTGTGACACAGCTGCATGGCAAGTGTGTGCGTATGTGTGCTTGCAATTTCTATTTTTTTTCCAAAAGGGAGGGAGTTTCTTTCTTTTCTTTAAAAAAAAGCTATTTTGTATAATGTATTCTGATTTTGCTAGTCATAAGGAAGGGCAAGGATGGCAAATGTTATCCACAAGCATCAGGAAACAGTAACAGAATTATACGCTGTATGTAATGAATGGCAGAAGACATCTCTTGCCTACCTAGACTAATTTATCAGACTTGTATTGAGAGGCAGTAACTGCAGCAGTGGGGCAGTTGCAAGCTATAAAAATAATCGGCTCGGCAGATCCCCCAAACGCTGCCCAGACGTTGCTGCGTAAGCGCTCCTAATAAGTCACAATTGTCATTACTGTGCTTAAGGGTAATGTGCTATAGTTAGCTGCTTAACCTTAGTCTATTTTTTATCTGCACAGTTGACAATAGTTTGTACTCATTAGGGGGATCTGCTTGTTTGGTAACATAATCTCTCTCTTTGTTAACATGAAAGAGAGAGGAAGACCTTGAAGTAGGAGGAGAAGAAAATGAAATGTCCCCAGGTCTCCTATTTTCTATCAAGAGCTGGGGGGAAGAGAGAGGTCTGGATAAATGATTGAGAAGCTTAGATTTTATAGGCTAGGTCCGTATGAAATATCTATCCTGTTTCCATATGCTCCTTGCATAATCAGAAACATGAACAAAAAAACTTAGAAATCTCTTCCTTTCCTCCATACCCCAAAAAAGTTCTCTGGTCATTCATTAAGCTCTTAGCTTCATCTGTTTCTTCTTGACCCCAGAAGCAAGTAAAAAAACTAGCTTTTCTGGTTTCATTCAAGGTTTTGTATACGGTATCTTGAGAACAATTTTTGGGAAATGTGTTGACCTTTCCCTCAGCCCTAAGGAGCCATATTTGTCTATGAAGAGCTTATAAATAAACTTAAGTACTTCTGTTATTTTTTTAAAGCCCTAAATGGCTTCGGTCCTGTATACCTGAAGGAGCGTCTCCACCCCCATCGGTCAGCTCGGACACTGAGGTCCAGTGCCGAGGGCCTTCTGGCGGTTCCCTCGCTGCGTGAAGCCAAGTTACAGGGAACCAGGCAGAGGGCCTTTTCGGTAGTGGTGCCCGCCCTGTGGAACGCCCTCCCTTCAGATGTCAAAGAAAACAACAACTACCAGACCTTTAGAAGACATCTGAAGGCAGCCCTGTTTAGGGAGGCTTTTAATGTTTTATAGATTATTGTATTTTAATGCTCTGTTGAAAGCCGCCCAGAGTGGCTGGGGAAACCCAGCCAGATGGGTGGGGTATAAATAATAAATTATTATTATTATTATTATTATTATTATTATTATTATTATTATTATTACAAAATATTTGTGGTGGGTTGTTGTTGTGGTGGTGTTTTTTTAAAAAATGAGATTGAAACTAGAGGAGGGTGTGTTGTATTCTCAAATGTGACTCGTTTTTAGAAATTTCCAGAGTGCCATGCCACCCTGAAGTAGCGGTAAGTTGTGCAGTGAAGGTAGGGTAGTACTGGTCACCTGCCTTCTAAACACTGAGCGTCACTGCTGGTTCCTGAGAAAGGGGGGAGCAGCAGGAAGCCCAGTGTGGTGCAGTGGCAGAGTCAATCCAATGCTCCTGTGGTGCATCACACTAAAATCCCCTCTCAGGAACCAGCAGTTGCACCTACTATTCAGCACTGAAAGTGGGATTTCCACCTCAGTGCCATCATGAAAGCCTAATAGAAATGAAGTCTGGAGGGGACCAAAGCCCATCTGTCCAGCAATTTGGTGTCGAAGGCAAAGAAAAGTTCACAGTCTTATGAATCAGGGAAAGAGAAATGGACCATGGCATGGTCATTATGATGTTTTGAAAGGTGTTTTACCCACACCAGAGATACTGAGTTTAAATCTGTGGACCATCATTCCAAAGAAACATGCAGAGGACTGGGATGTTAGCTGCATGTGACAATACCTGTCCACCTGTTCAGCCCCAGGTTGTTTTCTCTGACTACACATAACTGTATGAGTTTTCAAAAGAGGTCAATTTCTTTAAAATGAGATACTCCGGGCCTTGAGCAAGGTCTGTTATTTAAGGCAGCAGAATGGTTCTCGGGTGCTCTTCGGAAGGCTTCAGCAATCAGAAGCTTAAAATAGTATTTTCCCCAAAATGTTTGTTCCAAAGCTGAATGCGCCAAACCCTTCTTTAATTCTGTTCTACGCTCATACTTGTCAAGTATTTCCCCTCAGGCTCTTATTGTATCCCTCTCCATCCATTCTGTTTTATTTTCATCAGGTCATGTCTATTCCGCTTGCCTATGACTTTAAGACAGGGGTCAGCAACCTTTTCCAGCCGTGGGCCGGTCCACCATCCCTCAGACCATGTGGTGGGCCGGACTATATTTTGGAAAAAAATTAACAAATTACTATGCCCCACAAATAACCCAGAGATGCATTTTAAATAAAAGAAAACATTCTACTCATGTAAAAACACGTTGATTCCCGGACCGTCCGTGGGCCGGATTGAGAAGGCAATTGGGCCGCATCCGGCCCCCGGGACTTAGGTTGCCTACCCCTGCTTTAAGAGCTCCAATTGCTCTGTTGGCCCATTCAGTAACTAATGTGGCTTACACATTATACTATGTAACTATCTTATCTCTTTAACAATTCTGAAGCTCTGAAAGAGAATGCAATTGTGGCTTCTCCTGCCTGCCACCTTGCAAAGGAGAATTCTGTGTCTATCAGCAGGAAGGAAGGAAGGATTCATGGTGATGGGAAAGGAGGAACAGAAGAAGTCATGGCTGCATCATTCTCCTTCAGAGCTGGGGAGCTATTAAAGGTCACCCCCCAGGATTGGGACCTAGCAACCTTCTGCTAAACAATTTTCTCCCTGCTGAGTGTTCATATTTACCTTTCATTCTCTGAAAGGAGCACCACTTCAAGAGAGTAAGCAGACTATGAATGGAAATAATAGAATGATAATAAAAAGCAATGACCATCAATTCAACCCACTTCAAAAGGAGCTGAGATACATCCACAGAGGATAAGGCTGTCAATGACTACTCATCACACATCTGGCTATTCTACCTCCACTTTCAGAGACAGTATGCCTCCAAAAATCAGTTGCTGCGAATCTTATGAGTGGAAGAGTGTTACTGAACTCATAACTTGCTTGTGGATTTTCTACAGGCGTCTGACTGGCTACTATGAGAACAAAACTACTGGACTAGTTAGGCCTTTGGTGTGATCCAGCAGATCTCTTCTTCTGTTCTTGTAGGCTGCAGAAGCAAGGAGCAAATATCGTGAATCCCATTTGCACCTTTTTATTAGGTCTTGACTGCCATCTTAAGGGCAAAGGGGAATAAAAACAATGAAAAACAATGTGCATTGATTTCTAGACGTTTTGTTGTTTAGGGCTGTTATTGGGACTTTGGCATGCTGTGCAAATGGAATGTGGAGTCATACATGAGACTGGAAAAAACCCCACAATGTGACAAGCACCACCTTGGGAACATGGAGGGGCTACTCCTTTTCATAATGGTTCCATATAAGAGCCTGGATGCCTTGATGAATCAGAAATGGACATGTGTTTCCATATGAATGAAAAGGGGGCTGGGAAGGAGACACAGGCACAGCCTCCCCAAATGAAACTGGGACAAAATAAAAACAGATGGTCTGGCAGCTCATATAGTTTGTCTTTAGCTCAACACAACCTGCACAAATGTGCCATACCTTAATATCTTGAGGTCCTAGGATGTGAGACATGTCCCCAGCTTCAGTTCCTGGCATCTCCAGTTAGAAAAAGGATCATGTCACAGATTATACAACAGGCCTCTGCATGAGATTCTAGAGCATTGTTACCTACCTAAGTAAGTGCTAGATGACTAAATAGTTTGACTTGGGAAGATGCACATTCTTACATTGAAGGCTCCAGATCTCCTGCACTGGTGTCCTCCATGTTGCTCTCTGTTTCAATTTCGATTCAGTGCTTATCTTTTCAGCACGAGGGTTGCATTCCCTTTGGGGGTGAGGGAGGCTCATGCCAATGGTAGGCATGGCCAGAGACAAAGTTGGATGGAGCATCAAATGTAATGTTTACCTTTGTACAGTAGGCTAGTTTCTACACACACTCACACAACCCCTCTCCTTCTTCCATATGGACAAGCAAGAGGCATTATCAGAGTTCAAAGATGCAGTCCCACCAGGCAAAAACACTCACGGAAGGAGAGCCAGTGAAAGGTGTGGCCTGATGAGAGGGGGGTGGCTATGGAGGACATGTTGCCTGGAAATAATCCTGAGGGACACAAAGAGAAGCCTGAAGGCCTGCACTGAGCCCCCATGTCTAAGGTTTCTCACCCTTGCCCTATTGTAAACTTAAGTTTGAAGAATTTGGTTGAAAATAGGAAAGCGACATTCCTGATCGGGTAGCTACTAGCACGCTTACACACAACCAAGAGCATTTCTACATTTGGTAAAAGTCGTGGGTGGCTGAAAAATAAAATTCAGTAGGCCCCATCCCCAAACAAGCCAGTTCTTCACAGTTCATCCCATTACGTTCAGTGAGACTCTTTTGTGACTAATAATTGCTGCATTGTCCCGAATGAAAATAATGCCATAATGAATCAGTTCTTGGTCCTAAAATTGGATATACACATCTAGGGCATAGCCTTGGGTCTTCTTTGTCGCATGGGTGAGACGAGACAAAAATGATATGATCCCAGTTCAGCCTTGGAGATGGCAGCCTGCTATTATTTCCCCAGCACTTGCAATCCCTGGGCTGGAAGGAGAAGGCTCAGGCTACTGTTCACCTGCTTTCTGAAATCCAAGTTCCTCCTTCCCTCCCTCCCCTTCCCTCCAGTAATTGAAAATGAAGCTGTAGTGCATGAGCATGTCACAGTGGCTCCTCAGAAAATTAAAAAAGATAAGGCTCTGCTACATTTTTGAGAAAGGATAAGATACTAGGCACATTTTGATATTCAGTGCCTGAATAATAATAATAATAAAAATATTTTCTGAATAGAAAGAGTTAGTTTTAGGAATTACATTCTGTGCAGTGATGCGTGCTTAAGCAATCATTATGTGTTTTTTTTAAAGAGAGAGAGTTCTTCAAAGCCACAATCTACCAAGAACTTCTCCTGCACCAGCTCCATTGAAATGAAGAGTTGGCAGAGTAAAGAAGCCTGAGTTCTGCTGCAGCATCAACAGTCAGTACACCAATTTCTATCTTCCACCAGCAGTTCTTCATGGTTACACTTGCTCTGTTCAGCATCTGTGTGCAATGGCAATCATGTGACAGAGAGCAAGGACGCACTGTCAATCTCCACCCCTCCCTTCTCCTTTTTTTCCCATCCATAAGCTGGAAGTCAAATTTCGGGGGGGGGGGGGGGAGAGAATATCCTGTAGGCTGCCTGCCCATGCAGTTGAGTGCCATGATTATGCAGCATTCTAAATTGTGTATGCAGAAGTCTCCCTGCCTCAGAATGTGACCTTCCATAAGAAGAGCCTGCTGGATCAAGGCAATGCCCCATCTAATCCAGCATCCTGTTCTCAGAGGAAACCCACAAGCAGGACCTGAGTGCCTCTTGAACTCAAGGAGGTCTCCAGCTCACAAAGGTCTGGAAACAAGGAGAAGGGACTGTGCAAGAGTGGAGGCAGGACTTGGCAGAGCACTCTCCCCACCCCCACACTCTTCCGAACATAATTTGCTATAGTGTGTAGACACTGAAACACCAGATCTATTGTCCATACACCTGGGCAAGAATGACCTGTGTTCCTGCAAGGGCATTGACTTGAAGCCAGCCACCAAAAGACATCTCACCTGCCTAGTGAAGGAGCACTCTTTTATGCCCATTGTCTGGTCATCATGGCTGCGGCACCGTCAGTGGAGGGGTCCTTGAAACCTCTGCAACATGGACATAAGTCAATGGCAAGTTAGCAAAGTTATGGCATGCTTTGTGATTTCCTGGGGTGGCCATGAAATCCACCACCCCCTTATCAGGTATGAAAGTTCAGACCTTTTTCGCCCATATGGCATGCACATGTCTGAAATGGGCTACAGTATCTGCTTGGCCCATTGCCTTGGTCTCTTTGGTTGCAGAGATAAGTGGGGCTGTGGGATTTTAGTCATTTCACAGCTTTCTCTTGTGATCGAAATGGCATTGGGCAGGAGTTATGAGTAGCATCTCCGCCAGAAAGAGAGAAATAGACAGACAGTTCAACATAATGCATTCCCCTCTCCCGGGCAGCTGCTTTAGATATATACTGAAGGTCTTGAGCATGGGTGGCCTGGTGTACTAGAAAGCCACTGTTGGAGGAGATAGTAAGATGCAGAAAATGACTGTATCAGATGCATGTAATCTGTAAATTCCACATTCCAGCTATAAACTCAACAGACGTGGGTGGCAGACATGAAGGCAGACAGCTCAGTGCAGCTTCCGCTGGCCACCTTGAGGCAGTAGGGGCTCAGTGCTTACCAAGGAGGAGGGAGGTTTCAAGAGCCCTCTGTGCTGTTCTGATGAGGAAAGCCCTGTTGACCTTACCTGCCTTAGGCTCTTCAAAGAAACAGATGAGACACATAAGTGAAAAAAGATACAGTGAAGGTGACATGTTCCTGTACCTTATTAATTCATAGTGCCAAACTATGTCAATGGATAGCCATGCAGCCCCCATAGTTGTGGGGCAGGAGAGCGGGAAGAGATAGGCAGTTTATTCAGGAGACAAGCCTGCAGTTTGTCTTTATTTCCATATCTGGAAAACAGAGATAATAATATTGATCTCAAGGGACAACGGCGAAAATTAGATACTTTCAGAACACAAGCCATTTCTGTGAGTGCTTAATCCAGGATTACCCTTTGTTTATACGAAACTGTCCGGGTTGTATGCAGATTGGTTCAACCTATGCAAATTGGAGAGGAAGTGAGGGGACATGAGGTCCCTTGAGGTCACACCAGAAAAACATTGTCATTGCAGTCCAGCAGAGTTGCAGGATTATCAGCCAGTAATCAGATTCGGAAGCCAGCAACCAGATTGGCCAAGGAGTCTCCTTGCATTCTAATGAGCATTTGATTAATAGCTGTCCCCTACATAACATCATCAATCATCACCGATTAAAGCAAAAGTGGAAGTGGGACCCCTGCTTCCTGAGAAAACAGAACGCTTCTTGAGTTTGGATCTTTAGATACGGTGGAAGGTGCAGAGAGTAGAGACGAGCAGAGTTGGTATTAAAGGACATTAAGAATTCACTTCCACTGCTCTGATTGGTAATTAAGTGACTCATCTAGTGGCCGACAGTCCTGTATGCTTCCCCAGGCAGTTGTTAGTTCTTCGAAAACCACTCCTGACAAAATGAGGTTTGCCCTTGGTACACAGATAATGAGAGTGTGCTTGACAGGTGTGGCGCGATTAGAAAATTTCTACACGAGGCTCATTCCGCTAGCCACTCTACAGTAAACAGACTCATTAGAACTTGCTGGTCCCTAGAGGCAAAGCATGTTTGACATTATTAATTGGCTTTTCTGTATAAGGAGTCAAATAGATGAAAAGGTTTATCAAGCTGAAATAATTAATTTTGCCTGAATTCGCTGACAGTTCAGTTCTCCTGCAAAAGACCATTTTAAGAGGCTTTCTCCCCCACCTCTCTTTATTCTCTCGAATTTCAAAGTTCAAAAGGCATAATAGTGGTAAAAGTGGAGCTTTTTAGTAAATTATAATTAAAGGGAATTTAATTAACTTAGAAAGAGGGAGAAAAGAAAGGGAGCTTTCCCTATCTGAGCCCATACAGAGGTCTAGATGGTAAAACATATCATGGCTTAATAATGCATTAATTTTAATCTAATCGAAGTATAATAAAAGAGGTAATTATGTTTAAAAATGATCATGCTGCAATATTGGTATAGTTAAAACACTTAATATGTAAGTAACAGAGCTTTTAGTTAGCCAAAGTTGTAATTGTTGCCCGTAGATTTTACTTAGTTAATGAAGGATCTCACATTCCGAAGATTAATTGAATAAATAATTGTAATAACCCGTGGTGAAACTGATTATCAAGCTTCAGTTCCATGGTTAAGGGGTTGGAGGTCGGGGGAATCCAAGTCTTCCTCCCCACCCACCACTCTCTCCCCACCCAAACAAGTTTGTTTCTTTTGAAAAGAACAGAGCATGTCAGATACAAGCACCATTTTGGAAATGGTGGCTGACTCTTTCTTAAGGTGAAAGTAGCTCTCTGCAGCAGCACAAGAAGTACATTTCAGATATTCACAGCTTGCTTATATGATGCCAACACCTCCTTACAGCCCTTGCCATTTTCTAGTTTTACAGGAGGAGGAAGGAATGTAGGTGACAGACCACATCAGACCCTCCATTCATAAAGTGGGCTTCCACCAAGGTCTGTGGCCATAGACACGAGAACTCCATCCACACCACACGTTTGGCTTGGCAACTGTGTTTGGGTGGTTCTTCCCAGGGAGTCAGATTCCACCCCAAGATCTCCAGTTGCTGATCTGTTTCAATTGCCTCATGTTCTTTTCTATGGATGCTTTCCCTGAGGTAACAAGGTCACCTTCCACCAGTTCTGCACTATGCAACAGCTTTCAAGGCAATCATGTCAGGCAATCAATGCTGGTAGGAGGGTTCACTTCAGATTTTGGGAGCAGCAATGAACACCTCCACTATACCTAACAACAGGATATTTTTGGTCACAGGTACATAGGAAGCTGCCTTATGCTGAGTCCTTGGGTCCATGTAGATCAGTATTGTCTACCCGGATGCCAGGGGTGGATTAAGTGCATGCAAACTGGGCACTGAGCCAAGGGGTGCCAGTTAGCGAGGTGCTGGGCTTTGGGAAGGAGGCATGAGGCTCTGCAGGGTCCTAGAGTCCTTCTGTCTCCTTCCCAAAACCTTGTTAGCACTTTCCCAGCTTGGGGAAAGAGATGGGAGGGCTCTAGGATCGTGTCAGAGCTTTCACGCCCCCTTCCCAAAGCCAGGCACCTCCTTATGTGCCTTCAGGAAGAGAGCATGAGGGAAGGGGGTGGGGGATTTTGGCCTCACAAAGGGTGCCATAGTACCCAAGCATACCCTCCAACATTTATCCAATGAAAATAGGGACATCCTATTCTGTTGTTGTTGTTGTTGTTCTTGTTGTTTTACTATTTATACCCCTGAGGCTGGTTTGCCCCAGCCCCTCTGGGCAGCTTACAATATATTGTTGTTGTTGTTTAGTCATTTAGTCATGTCCGACTCTTCGTGACCCCATGGACCAGAGCACGCCAGGCACTCCTGTCTTCCACTGCCTCCCGCAGTTTGGTCAGACTCATGTTGGTAGCTTCGAGAACACTGTCCAACCACCTCGTCCTCTGTTGTCCCCTTCTCCTTGTGCCCTCCATCTTTCCCAGCATCAGGGTATTTTCCAGGGAGTCTTCTCTTCTCATGAGGTGGCCAAAGTATTGGAGCCTCAGCTTCAGGATCTGTCCTTCCAGTGAGCACTCAGGGCTGATTTCCTTCAGAATGGATAGGTTTGATCTTCTTGCAGTCCATGGGACTCTCAAGAGTCTCCTCCAGCACCATAATTCAAAAGCATCAATTCTTCGGCGATCAGCCTTCTTTATGGTTACAACATATATAAAAACATAATAAAACATTAAACATTGAAAAAGCTTCCCTATACAGGGCTGCCTTCAGATGGCTTGGGGTGGTGGTGGTCATATAACTCCATACCCTCTAACATTTCTCGGATGAAAATAGGGAAGTCCTAAGGAAAGGCAGGACATTCCGGGATCAAATCAGAAATCAGAACGGCTTCTGAAAATCTGGGACAGCCCCTGTAAAATAGGGACACCTGGAGGGTCTTCCCAATCCGCCACCGCCGACGCAATAGCTTGGCAGGGTTTCAGACAGGGTTCTCAGCCCTACTTGGAAATGCTGAGGATTGAACCTGGGGCCTCCTGTAGGCTAAACCAACACTCTACCACTGAGCTATGGCCCCTTTCCCTATTAAAGTGACTTGTTTTGTTTGCTTCTTAAAAAGAACAACAGAGTTTACAGCCTTGAAATTTCAGTCAGTTCTGACTGCAATGCCAGAAGTCGCTTGTTTCCTTCAGACAGAGAGAGAGAGAGAGAGAGAGGGAAAAAGCTTGGAAGTAGATTCTTTAAAGCCTTATCATTTTTATATATCCTTTGCTGCACTTGCTTGGCCTTCTTGCATTTGAGATTTAGAAGATGGCGATTTTGCCAGTTTGCTCTGTGTGTGTGCGTGTGTGCGTGTGCATGAGTGTATATGCATGTGCATGTGTGACAGTTCTTTGAACCAAAACAGTGCAACAGTTCCCTAGTTAATGGGCTGGTGAAGCAGCTGTAGATCGGGTTTTATTTTAACTGTGATTCCATTTTATCTCAGAGCACCGGCTCAAACAACTTGAAACGATGCCTTAGCAGTAGGAGAGCTTTATACCTTTAAGCATGGAAGTCACTCATTAAATATACTTATTAAGCATGGGAGCATTCGGCAAACGGCCTCCCCATTCCGACATCACATGTACTTTGTAGCTAAGATCCTTTGTGTGCCTGCCTGGATTCTGACAATGAGGACAGCCTGCTTGAAAGGCAGGGATGCAAGCCGGGTCCCCAGGACTCCACAAGCAAATGGATAAGAAAACCAGAACGTGGAATTTTAGAAACATCGCACTTATTTCCAGCAGTGGCGGCAACATTTATGCAAAATTCGACATTTAGATCCCTGTGCTGTCATGCCTTAAAGTACAGACATGTGCACACTGCCAGAGGAGCAATAAGAAACTATGGGGATTAGCAGGCTGAGTGGGTTGGAAGGGGAGAACATTAAAACGGAGTGCTTCTCCCAATATCAGCCATCCCAGGCCCTACAATTTGCAAAGGGGACCCTGTGGGTGGTGCCATCACTGGCAGATGACTGGAGGAACTTTAAACCATTCCTGTTTGTTCAGGCATTTCTTGGCCAGAGGATACTATTCCTGGCAAACATGAAATATAAAAGGTCATATGATTATTTTCTAAGTGATTTTAGGTGCTCTTCATTTTTTTTAAAAAAAAAAAGTTTTAGCTATTTTTAATTGTTTTAAAATGGCTTAAAATGTTTCTATTTCATTTCATTTCTATTTACCCTTTAGCATTTGCGGCCCTGGGTTCCTTTGTAAAGATGGGTAAAATGGATAGACAGATAGATGGAAAATATTACTTTCAGCCTTCTGACCTTAATGGCATTACTTTCTCCTATTTTGTATTTGTAATGTGCTGTCCTCATGGGCTACTTGTTTAAGAACAAAAGACATTGAGTTTGATCTAACTGAAGTTCCATCCTTTCCATGGGAAACAGATAATAAGCACATGCATAACCATCTGCCAGTAGAAAGGTAAAAAAGACTGTAGCAATCTAGTGCAAGGGTGCAATGCACCAAGCCATGAAAATAAAATACCTCTTGGAAATTGTTAAGGATACGAATCCTTAAGGATTTGTAAATAAAATAAATAACTACAGTGGTCCCTCGACTTCAAATGACCCGACTTCCGTATTTTTCGAGTTACGAGTGAAAAAAGTGGCCGCACGCTTACGAATTTTTTCGACCTCTGAATGGAAATCGTTGCCATTTTAGATGCGGTTTCCTCGACTTACAAAGTTTAGATGCGGTTTTTTTCGACTTACGAATTTTTTTGGATATTTTTCTCCCAATGCATTCCTATGGGGACTCGACTTACGATTTTTTCGACCTACGAATGTCCATTTGGAACGGATTAAATTCATAAGTCGAGGGACCACTGTAATGGCATTCTCGAGACCTTCCCTTTCCCAATAAAACAATACAGTTGCACAGAAGTTATAAGGGTCAACAATACCCTGCAATCAAAATTCCAAAATCTACACAAATAGTAAGTAGGATTTAACTGACCCCAGAGAGGTTTTTTTAAGGTTAAAAGAATCTGCCTTTAGGTATCCTTAGGTAAAGGTAAAGGTACCCCTGACCATTAGGGGACCATTAGCGGATGACTCTGGGGTTGAGCGCTCATCTCGCTCTATAGGCCGAGGGAGCCAGCTTTTGTCCACAGACAGCTTTCAGGGTCATGTGGCCAGCATGACTAAGCCGCTTCTGGCGAACCAGAGCAGCTCATGGAAATGCTGTTTACCTTCCCGCCAGAGCGGTACCTATTTATCTACTTGCACTTTGACGTGCTTTCGAACTGCTAGGTTGACAGGAGCTGGGACCGAACAACGGGAGCTCACCCCGTCGTGAAGATTCGAACCGCCGACCTTCTCATCAGCAAGCCCTAGGCTCTGTGGTTAAGACCACAGCGTCACCCGCATCCCAGCATAATCCTTACCTCATGATTATCACATTGTTATAGTCGTGCAACTGTTGTGAAACCAATGCACAAGTATGACAATGAGATCATCATTAGCTGTGATGTTCTAAAAGCAACACAACCATAGCACATTCTACCTGAGCAGCAGGTACACAATCACCCCATTTCACAGCATGGTTATGTGGCGCAAATGGTTGCTGCAATTTTTTATTACTGGACTGATCACAGAGGTGATGTCACCTTTTCTTGCTGTCAGCATTAGAAGACCATACCGGTTCTCTTCATGTCAGAGGCAAGATGGCTACATCTCTATACGCAACCCAGGGTTCACTCAACTCCAGACCTAGGTGCTCATCTTCAGGTCCTGGGGAAAAGTGGTTATCTAAAGGTCCTTGGCTGAGTTATGGCATTAAATGTAGCCTCCTCCTAGCCAAACATCTGCAGATGCAATTAGGCTCCTAGTGACCCCCCAAATGGCAGGATTTGTGCAAAAAAAATAAAATAGCTATGATGCAGGGAGGTAGTTCTGCTGGGTCACAAGGAAGGTTCTTAAATGGAAATACTATTGATCTCTAATATCATTTGTGGTTGCATTAAGAGAAGTGAGTGGTTTATCTATTTATGAAAATAGACAAAATTTTGTTTTTATCCATTTTCTATGCTATTTCCTCACATGTACTGAAATAAGCAGGATCTGGATTAAGCATGACTAGTAAGAAAGAACTTTAAACAATACTTTGTGGAGTCACTTTGACTGCCCCCTAGCACCTTATATGTATATGGCTTCTTTCTCAGTCATTCTAATAAGGGTAGATTTGACATAAAAATTTCTTTTTTTCACTAAGGGTAAGGTGGATGGTCCTGAGATGCCACATGACAATTCACCTCTCATCGTGGTTGAGTGACGTGGTTGAGCAGAGAGTTTTGGAAGACTGACACAAAATGTATTGTGATGGTTTTCCCCTGTGCTACTAGGACCTCAACAGTCGATGAAGGGTTAAATCTCTCCATTTGAAATCAATAAGCCTTAATTTTGTCTGCTATTATGTGTAAACAACCACAGGTTAAATTTCCTTGACACTTGGGTTGGTATTTATATAGGGAGACTCCATATATATATATATATATATATATATATATATATATATATATGACTCCCTCTGTATTTGGTCAGCCCTGCTACAAATGATGCTCACAACCCAAATCCAGTATCAGAAATACCAGCATCATTTCATTCCTGGTTTCACTAAATCTAATGGGCTAGGTGCAAGGTTTTCCTCACCATGAGTGCTGCTGAATCTATAGCACATATTGGAGATAGATATGTATAGTGTTTGGGGCTTTCTAGTTCAGACAAAAGTGGAGGCATGCTGGTGTTGTATAAAATCCCACACAATGTGGAGAAAGTGCCTGTCATAATGCTAGGACTCAGCTGGACGTAGGAAGATTCAGGACTAACAAAAGCACATCACAAAGCAAGTAGTCAAACTATGGGATTCACTGACACGAGATGTAGTAAAAGCAACCAGCCCAGACGGCTCTAAAAGGGGAACCAATGCATGGAGAATAAGGTTATTGATGGCTACATAGTACAGTGGTACCTCGGTTTATGAACTTAATCCTTTCCGGAAGTCCGTTCTTAAACCGAAACTGTTCTTAAACCGAGGCGCTCTTTCCCTAATGAGGCCTCCCGCCACCGGTGCCCTTCCACCGTTCGGATTCCGTTCTTAGACCGAGGTAAAGTTCTCAAACCGAGACACTACTTCCGGTTTTGTGGAGTTCTTAAACCAAATAGTTTGTAAACAGGGCTGTTCTTAAACCCAATACCCGCTGTACAAACCTTCAGTCTCGGTGGCAGTAACAGTTGCTGGGGAATCAAATGCTTGTGGGTTTCTCATGGGCATCTGGTCGGCCACTGTGAGAACAGAATGCTTGGCTAGAGAGGTCTTTGGTCTGATTTGGCAGGGCTCTTCTTGGGTCCTTAGAATAAGGGAGGGTCACTTTTGCAAAATGAGCAGAAGTGGCAATGTTTCTATATTTTTTCTGGATGATTAAATATTAGTTCTGCTGAGCCATCATATTGGCATTTTTTATTTTTTATTTTTGTTAAGGCTTTCTGAGGAAACTGTAAATGTTTACTGCGCAATCATTTCTCTCTTGGTTTTCACTTGGCAGTGTGTGCATTTCTGAAGCTAAGTTTCCCCCCCCCTTTTTTTTTTTTGCCTTCTTCTTCCTCTGCACTGGGTAGCTCTCCTTGTTTTCAGCAATTGTGCCTGAACGCTCTAGCCATCCTTGAGGGATTCTGATTCATTGTGGTCAGTAGAAAGCTATCCTGGGGGACAGCACATCTGCCCAGGACCTCCCTTTCATTCATTAACCCCTCCAGGGGCTCTGACTAATTAGATCAGGCTGCTCATTTTAAGCTGATAATTGATTTAAATAGATTGCTCATTTCAAATAGAATAAAAAACCTGCTAAACATTTGGTGCTGGTCTTTTCTCTCCCTCCCCCACCCCCTTCTCTTTATATGCAACTTTCAATTGCTTGTGCAGTGTAGCATAAAATGTAGTGGTCTCCCCTTTCTAAGAAGGTCATAAAATTAATTACAATAAGAGGCAAGTGGGGGGGGGAGGGAGAGACTATTTGTTAAGGTTTGGGGATTTAAGTTATGATGTTAATAGCTAGTAAATGGCTGGAATGAAGCTAGACCTTTCCTCTCACCCAAATCCCAAACTAGGGGTGCCTGAGAGTACTGGGATAGATTGGTATAACTGGCCACCAGCTACTGAAATCAGTTGGATAAGGATTTAACAGTGCTATTTGCAATGCAACCCTACACCTGCTGATGTGGGAATGTATATGATTGAACGCATTGGGACTTACTTCCTAGAAAGCATGTGGGGGATCACTGTTAGTTCCATTCATTTCTATAAGGCTTACACCCGAAAGATAGGCTACTATTTACTGACATAAACTGGGCTAAGGATTAGAGAGCCTTAGGCACATAGATGTTTCCCATTTTAGATGTTCCTCTAAGCAGCATGGGTCCACTTTGCCCACACTACTTTGGCAGCATATTTAGGGAGCGTCTCCACCCCCATCGTTCAGCCCGGACACTGGGTCTAGCTCTGAGGGCCTTCTGGCAGTTCCCTCACTGCGAGAAGTGAGGTTACAGCGAACCAGGCAGAGGGCCTTCTTGGTAGTGGCGCCCACCGTGTGGAATGCCCTCCCATCAGATGTGAAGGAAATAAACTTGGTTACCCCAGCCAAAGTTGTGCCAACTCACTATTCTAATCTGAATAAATTGGGTATTATGCTATGTACTGCTGTTCTTTGGTTATATACACACATAAGTAGGCTTGACAGACACATTTCAAAATTTACCATTACAAACCATCTTGCTCTTCACTCACATGCCGCCTTTGCTTTTTAAATTATACTTATCACCTTCAAGCATCAGTTTTTTGGGTCCCAACAAGCAAAAAGGGAGTCTTTGGACAATGGTGAGTGATTTCAGGTACCCACATTTTCAAATGAAGATGGCGAGACCGCTGAGAAACAGACCAGAAACACATCTGTCTGTGGATAGCTGAGGGGCCGTAATCTGCCATAATCTTCCTGTCCTGCTGTATCAAAGAGGCCTAAGGTATATGGCTCTCCACTGATCATCACTGTTACAGCATAGTTATCAAACACGTTGGTACTTATTCAGAGGGGAATTTATTTGTTGTGTAAGAAATTAGAAGACATGTTTTACCAATCAAGCATCAACTCTCCACATTATAGGGCCAGAACTGGGTTTTGAAGACATGGCTAGTTTGACCTTTATAATAAATACAACTGACAGGGCAGTTTCATAGCCACACACAGTGCAATGGGTATGCTGATAGCACTTAGGCCATATCTGAAAACATTTATTCAGCTTTTATGAACCCACTCCAGGAAGCACAAAGCAAAAAAAGTTATTAGGCTCAGTGGCCCCACAGGATGACTATGAAACCTGACAAGGTTGCAGCTTGGATTGAAAGTTTCAAGCACCAGCCATTGCTAAGAAACCATAAAAGGAAGAACATTCATGGCACGTTCAAATATGTTTCCCCATTTCGTGTTATGAACTGATGCAAAACCGATGAAGGTAATTTGAAGCAAGGCTGTCAGAAGAGATTATTTCGCGTGTTCTGAAGCCAATAGTATCAACAATATTTTGAAGAAGAAGAAAGATTATTGTTTTCCTTGTTTGTATCGCCATGAGGTTGTGTCACTCGCTTCTTGAATGGCTTTCCCGACAATGTCGTGTGAACAATATGTTGGGAAGTTCTCTTGCACAAGCAAAAGCTTGTGTGAACAACAAGCCCCCTGCTCTGCTCCCGTTCCTACCAAAGAGCTGGCAAAGTCCTGGTTGGTTGTGTCCTCTCTCTGTTTTGGTGGCAACAAAGCTCTCCCTTCCATTATAAATCACATTCTTTCTGCTTCTCCTAACAAATTAAAACCAGAGATTCCGGCTTCTCACTTCATTGGGGGGGGGGGGGTTCAAGGACTCTGTGGCTTGAAAAACTATTCAAGAGCACTTGCTAGTGGCTATAGCCCAGAATAGCATCTCTTACATTGCTAGAAGTCAGACGCTTCCCAAGAGCCAGGTTTTGTTGTTGTTTTTAATGTGGTGTACCCAGCAAGATGACAACAGCCAGAAAGCATCCATTTTTTGTTAATTCTGCATCCAGCCACCAGATAATTTTCTCCCTTAATGGTGAATGTTGCATAGGACTAAATAGTTTTTGGAGGCAACCGGTTGTGAAAATGCATTGAAAACAATTCTCCTTGAATCCTCATTTACAGAGATACAGAAAGCAAATTTAACTGGATGTTTCTTTAGTACAACTTGATTACCTGAATTTCTCAATTCTCTTATAAAGCTCTGACTAGGAAGGGTGGGAGGAAGAGAGATTCACAAAATGCTATATTTCCTTTCCTTTCCCTTTCTGATTCAGAAGTTTAGTCTGACTTTTCCTTCTATATTGTTATTTTTTTCCTATTTTAAAAAATAGAGCTAGGTATGAGAAATAATAAACATTTTAGCACCATCTCAATAATAATAATAATAATAATAATTAATAATAATAATAAGAGTGATGGCGAAATCCACTGGGAAGTGTAGGATCACGCTTGCTTTGATACAACAACATCTAACCTCCCCACAAACAAATCTGAGAGAATGCCAACTTTATCTCATCTCCCTGCAAAAATAAAAAATAAAAATAAAACATCAGGATGATAATGTTGGATAGGGCTTCAGGATTATTGTTGGCATCCGTCTGCCATGAGAAACACAATGGAGTGTGCCTCCAGGGGTGAAGTCAAACTGCTGTGTTAGCATCACCAAAGTAACCTCTGTGGGGCACAAGCCTGGGCTGTGTGTATCAAAGTCTTGGGCTGCCCAGATGACAATACCACCACCCCCTCTCAGCACTTCCGGTCTGTAGATGGAGCCGTGAACACTGGCTCTCCCCTCTGGTCTCTGCTAATTAGCTTCTGGACAACTATATTATCGGAGTGTGTGAGCGAAAAACTTTGCTAATTGGGTAAATACATTATTTGCTTCTTTATTTTACCCTAATCTTGAAGGTGGTTAATTACAAATACCAGAAATAAGGGATGAGGGGGAGCTACTTCAAGCTACACAATCAAGGGCCGAGCCTAAAAGGTCAGTGAGGGAGGCTGGAACCGGTCAGAATCCCAGTGCCTTAAATGAAATTTTAGCAGTTCTTAAGCCAATGCAGAAGGATCTGACTGAGATAAAAAAATGATTGGTTATATATCCATCGAAGCTGACTGGCACAGGACTTCTGCTTGCATAATGGAACCCTGTCTCTCCTCTGCTCACATTCCCCATGTGCTCCCCCCCCCCAATCTGTTCCTATGGGTCATGGTAACCCCAGAACAGAATTGGGGGTATGCAGTGGAAGGAGAGGGAATGGAAGTTCCATAGCCCATGTGAAATATTATTCATGCATTTGTTCCCAGTATTCCCTAAAGCGGATTCTCCTTCATGGAGAGCACGTGTTGCAGTGGGGGCTAACAAGTCACCCCACTGTTGCTGGGCGGGTTAGGATAGATGACCATGGGCTTCCGGTCGGCGCGCCGGAGGGAGAAGGTCGGGGGAAATGTCGCTCTTGACATTCCCCGACCCGACCGGCTCAAAGGGGAGTTTGCGACGGCGACGCAACCCCCAAAACTCCCGGGAGGGTTGTCCCGGGACCTAAGATCCGGCAGAAGCTCGGAACGTTGCCCCAACTCCCCGGTAGACCCCAGTAGGGGCCGCCGTGAGCGACGCGGGGCGACGGAGCTCATCGGATCGCCATTGCCCGTCGGGTGGAAGCCGCGAGTCCTTCCCCCCTGAGCGCGCCGATTCCTCCAAAACAAAACAAGATCGGACGACTTAAATGTGAGTAATTAAGAAAGAATTTCAAGAATTTGGACTGATCTGGAACAGCATTGGGATGTAATTACGGAGGTCCGTCCCTTGCTACTGTGGCACTAAATCAGGAACTTTATTACCGATGCGGTTGAACTGTAATGGAATTTGGTTATACAACAGAGATTGGATCCTTTTGATACCCCTGATCGGGGGGGCACCTAACTAACACTCTTGATAAGTAGAGGATCTGAATCGGACCTGTTGGACTCTATTGCGGGAATTTGGACTTTGAACTTGGACTTGGTTCGGTCTGGAATATTGCAAAGCTATGTCTATGAAAATGGAGGATGATTTTGAAAATGGAGGCTGGAAGAGGGTCCTTGAAAAAATCTGGGAACTGAGAAAGGAATTCCAAGCGGAGACTGTAAGAATGAGAGGAGAAGTAATCAACACTGATGTCATGCCAGCTGCACAAAGGATGGAAGGGGGAGAAATCCCCCCCAAGGTCAAAGGCAAGCCTCGCCACAGGAAAATTTCTTCTCGGCGCAAGATATTTAGACTGAAGAAGAGGAACAAGAAAACAACATCGGCAAAGGACTATTTTTTTCGACGCAAGAAGACACCAATAAAGAAGAAGAATTGGTTTAAGAAGTGGGAGCAGGAACAGCTGAGAAGTCAAAGAGAAGGTGAAGTCCAAGTGCAAGCAAGCACTTGGACTTGGACTGGGGAAAGGCGAGGGGAGGGTTGAACAGTGTAGGTGGGTAACCCCGGATTGATTAAATGTGTGGATTTTGAACATTTCTATCGGACATGGTCTTGAGTTATGATTATGTTAGGATCTTTCGAAGTTGGGAGCCTGAAGATTCAGGGGAGTCAGAAGGAAATTTGTAAAAGATTTGGGAGGATGACGCTGAGGTTGGAATTAACAGATGATATGAAAAAAGAATGTAATGCTACTTTACTAGAGTTAGAACTATGTTTTGTTACAAAGTTAAAGATATGCTTAATGTAACTATGTACCTGAACTGGAGATATATTTTGTTTAATGCAGCCACTGGGGAGGTGCGGAGGAAGTCACTATGACTAAGTTTTGTAACTAAGAATGGTTTACCCGGTAACAGGGTTAGGCCGAAGTCAGATAATGATTGCTTTAAGGTCAGGGGAAATAATGAATGGGTTTACCTCTGTGAGAGGGAGGGTAAGATTAAATAACTCCCCAAGGTGAGAGGTGGGGAGTGATGAATCCTGACCGAAATGTAACGTTGAATATTTATAAAATTATAAAATCAATAAAAATTATTTAAAAAAAAAAAAAAAAAAAAAAGGATAGATGACCCTGGCAGGTGATTGGGCCCTGCGGGTTGCTGGGGAGAATGTTATGTAGCAATTTTTGATGGACAGCTCAGAGGTTATATATTCCCAGTGCAGGCAGCACACGGCCCTCTTTGCTGCGTGCATCGGATCACCCGCCCTCCCTCCCTTTATTTAGGCTTGTGCGTTGACTTTGCTATGCCTGTCATGGGGTCGTCTGCTTTTGGGGCAGGGGCCTGGTAGGAATTTTTCCATCTGGCTGATTGGCGTTGCCATTTGGTTTTCGCCTACTGCGTAGCAATTAGTCACAACTTGTAAGGTTGCAGTTAGGCATTGGTTATGAATTTGGTTGGTGGAGGGGATGTGGTTGACTGTGCCTGCCCCTCCAATGCTGCTGCGCGGGGAATTCCGTTAAAGGAATCCAGGGGCTCATCATGCTTTTGTCCGGATCCCCCGGTCGGGGGCCAGGGCCACGCAAGAGCCCCTGGGAACATTTGGGGAGAGGCGAGGGCCCGGGCCCCTGACCCCCATTCTCTCCCCCAAGGTGTTTTCCCTTTACTGACTTCCGCTAACCGGACGGATGTCAGTCTGCCCCCAGGAGGGGGCAGCTAGTTGGAACCAATGCCTAAGCAACCACTCACATTTTGTATTTTAATAAAAGTTGTGGCCAAAATCATGCCAAAAACCTTAAACTTAAATTACTGTGTGTAATGTGAATTATTTAGGGGGGTGGCTTGGGGACCTTGACACGCAACAACCTAAACTCAGAATAACAACAATTAAATCATTGTTTACAATACATTATTACAATCTGTGAAACAGTACAACAGCAATGGAACCAATTAAACCCTAACATTGCTGTTAATGAAAAGCCCACCGGTTTTAATCATGCACCTGAATTTCAGTTTGTCAGGGAAAGATCTCCAGTGAGGGGGCTCCACAGTCAGAAAAGGCCCTCCTGCAAATCAGCCTGCCAAACTTTGAAGGCAGAGGAATCAGCCTCTGAGGATGATCTTAATGAATGAGCAGGCACCCTTTTGATCCTGTGGTGATAAGCCAATTATATTTCTTAAAACGTATTCAAGAAGAGATTTGTGCTTGATTAGGTCAGCTCAGACAGATGACTCTGGGGTAGTAGGCATTGCAGGGTTTGAACTACAATAGCAAAGACATCCGCCAAAATCCAAAACGAGATTGAGGGCTTATAAGGCAGGGATGGGGAACCTGTGGCTCTCTGGATGTTGTTGGACTACAACTCCCGTAATCCATTACCCAGGCTGGCTGGGACTGATGGGAGATGGATTTCAACAACATCTGTTTTCCCGTCCCATTGCTTCCTGAAGATAAGGGGACGCATACTAGGGGACGCATGATTCATAAAAAACAGTAGCAGACAGTGCGGTGGGGCTGCACTGCTTACCTGGCCTCCCTCCATTGAAGTCATTGGTGCCTACCAGGATGGAGAGGACAGGCAAGGCAGCAGTGAGCTTGAAGTGGTGCAAACATGCTGATGGAGCCACTTCAGGGCTCCTGCCCATGAGTTTGCACTGTGCTGACCTCATCACCACCTTGCTTCCCCTCTCCATCCTAGTATGCTGCAGTGACTCAATTGGAGGGAAGTCAAGCTAGCAGTGCAGCCTCACCACACTTTCTGCTACTGCATAAAAAGGTTCATTCAAAGGGCTGCTCTTGGGTAGCTTATAGGCTTCATAGTAACCAGTGTCATAGATAATCCAAAGAACAAATGGCATGCCTCCTGGAACATTGATCTCCTAAATGGTGCTCTGGTTAGTGATGCAGACCTAGTGGGCTTCAGAGTTGCCTGGAGATTTGAATCCAGGTCTCATCTGACCACCTCACCCCACTAGCTCTTTCATACAAAGAAGCCTATAATATTTTTTCTGATAGTTCGCTGCTTATGAATATATTTTTAATTATGCTTTATGCTGCTTATTTATTTGTTTTGTTATTAGGACAGCTTATAATAAAGAAAAAACAAAAGCGTGTTTTAATGACAATTAGTCACAAACAAATTTATTGGGGGAAGGGATAATTTTAATCTAAATAGCCAGGCACATTCTTTTATCTTTGCAAGCTGCTAGCAGGCAAAATTCTTGCTTCACTATTTGGATTTTTTAAAACATAATTCATACTTTTAATGAGAATCACCATCCTTTTCCTATACATCCGAGTGATTTCACCACTCCATGAAGTCAATAAGTGGCTGGAATGAGCAAATGTGACTTTTCAGAGGCACAACTCTGAAAAGCCCAAGGCGGAGAGGACAAAATCCTGAACTGTGCATTAAGCTGTGCATTAAGACTAGGTGTTACTGCAATAACAGCCACTTTCCATATAGAAAGTTGTGTGTTGTTGTTAGATTTGTGAGTTACTTTTTACACAAAGGTATGCAGGCTATTTACAAAGTATTTTAAAAACATTAACACATTATAATACTGAAATGTTCATCCAAAAACATATGCAATTCATAGCCCCACCCCTAACAGCTGCAGGAGTGGGCCCACCTACCAACAATATGCAGACCCCAGCACCAATGCCACACACTCTCAGAGATAATAATAATAATAATAATAATAATAATAATAATAATAATAATAATAATTTATTATTTGTACCCCGCCCATCTGGCTGGGTCTCCCCAGCCACTCTGGGCGGCTTCCAGCAAATATTAAAATACATTAACATGTTACAGATTAAAAACTTCCCTAAATAATAATGTATTTGAAATATTATCTCAAATATTATTTGTCTTATACAGAAGACCTCTTTACACTGGCCATTGAAAGTTAATGATATTTTTTGTGGGACTCCCCTCTTTTGCTGAATTTATACTGTTCTGTTCCATCTGCAACGGTTTGATAATACTTTTTATTAGTTTTCAATTACAACCCAATAATGGCCTCATTATAACAATCCCAATTTGTAATACAATTATGGTTTTACTGCTATTTGTAACTGTAACTGTATTGTCTGTTTTTATAACTGTAGGTTGCATTGTTGGAACCCACCCTAGGACTTCATGGTGAAGGAGATCTATGCAGTCTACTAAATAAGAGTGACTGACTAGATTCAGCTACCTGTTGAATCATATGCCATATAGCTGATCTTCCATGTATCATAGAATCAATTTCTGACCATCGCCTAGAATGAAAAAAAGAAGAGTTTGATTTCTGTTTCTTACATAGTTCTTCCGCTAGTTTTGTCTGCTTGGAAAGTCTCAATTGGAGACAACTCTGCTGTGATCAAAGGCACAAGGATGGCAATTTATCTTCATGCAAAGGGTCAAACATGACAAAAATGGTTGATAACAAAGGGTCTGATTTATCTTCATTAGTAGTAGTCAGTGATTCGTTGTGCTTCTGTTTTCATTCATGATTTTCAAAAGCTCATTATGATTATGCTGCAGTCATGGGGAAGTTAATCTAACAGGATTCCAATGCTGCAAAGGGAAGGAAGGAACCATAAAATATAAGTCAATGTGAACTAATTGCTACTGTTATTGTCTCAAGCCACAAAAATGTAAAACCACCAGCTCCAGGGATTCCAAATAGATTGAACAATATTTTTTTAAAAGAAATCCTTCACTTGTTTTATGCCAGAATAATGAGTGTAAGTGCCCCCAGGACAATCTTGAAAGGAGCTAATGAATCTTAAGAGTTGATTTCCTTTTTTTTTTTTTAAATCTGACAACATTTTAGCTGTAAAAGTGCCCCAATTCAAGCACTCAGGCAGGATATCTTACATAATCTACCTGTTCAGTGCATTGCTCAGCTGAAAGTGGCTGTTTAGTCTTCTGAACTGTCAGGTATATTTTTTTCTGATTTTAAAAAAACCCAAACGCATTCCCCTCAGACACAAGGCATGACATACACAGTGGTACCTTGGTTCTCAAATGCCTTGGTACTCAAAGACCTTCGTTCCCAAATGCCGAAAACCCAGAAGTAAGTGTCCCGGTTTTCGAACGTTTTTCGGAAGCTGAACGTCCAATGCGGCTGTTGGCTATTGTTTCCAGAGCGCCTGCACCAATCAGAAGCTGTGCCTTGGTTTTTGAACATTTTGGAAGTCAAACAGACTAAGTTTAGCACTTTTGTTTTTGCGATTTATTTTGCACTTTTGTTTTTGCGATTTATTTTGCACTTTTGTTTTTGAGGCTTTTTTGGTCAATTTGTTTTGGTGACTGTGTGCAACTCAGTTCAGCTACTGATTGATTGATTGTGTGACTGCAGAAATGGATAAAAGCCCCCCATCCAGACAATGACTATCACCAGTGCAGGTAAGGAAAAAGAAATATTTTAATTTTGATCATCTGCAATACTGTCTTATTTATTTTATACATTGATTATTGCTTTCATTTTATGGATCAATTGTCTCGTTAGATAGTAAAATTCATGTTAAATTTCTGTTTTAGGGGTTGTTTTTAAAAGTCTGGAACGGATTAATCCATTTTGCATTACTTTCTATGGGAAAGCGTGCCTTGGTTTTGGAACACATTGGTTTTGCAACGGGCTTCTGGAATGGATTAAGTTTGAGAACCAAGGTACCACTGTAAAGCAATCTCAGAGGTAAAGTTATCCAGCATCTGGAACCAAGCTCGATAAGGATGTATATATAATCATTTCTCTGTCTTGCCTAATGCTTTAACAGCATGTGGTACATAAAGGAGAAACTCTCCAATGGCCTTTCAAATGAAGATTGTTCATAATAATAATAATAATAATAATAATAATAATAATAATAATAGTAAAGCTTGAAACATCTTCCCAAGTTCAAGCCACTACTCATATTCCTCCTCTTTCAAAAATATCAGCTCTATGCAGCTTCTACCCCTACTGTCTTTCCCCCTTTTTAAGACACCGTCTTATAATTTTTTTTCCTCAAAAAAACACAGGGTGGCTTATTTTCGGGGGATGTCTTATTTTTATTACGTCAGTATGGTACGGTACAGCCTCCCCCTGTGCGCTGAGCAGGCGGGGCAGAACTCCGCAAGAGGCGCGTTTCGCCCCCCCCCCCGTGCCTCTCACTGGTTCGCTGGCTCCCTGCGCATGCAGGAGGGGCTGAGGAGGTGACGGGAACAATGGTGCCATCATGCCTTACTTTTGGGGTACGTCTTCCTTCTCACAAAGGTAAAAAAAAACTGCCATGGCTTACTTTATGACTACATATTAAAAAAGGGGAAACAGGGTACTAAGCATCTAGCAGGGTATCATGCAATGGTGTCAGATCAAGTCAGCTTGCCCTATGTCAGGTCAGGGTCAACAAAATCATTGCTGTATTTCATCATAGACCAAAGCTGTTCGTACACTGTGATAGCTGCCACAGCTCAGGACAATTCCTTTTGACACCTAGCAAAGCTGGACACGACCTTCTTCTCAGAAGAACTGAGAAAGCTGGTGACCCTGTCAAAGCCCTGGTGTTGCTTGCAGAATGGCAAGTTGAGACAGGTGGTCCTGCGGAGGAGCCTCACTTGCTCCCTGGTGTTCTGAGGAGTTACAGGGCAAGAAGTGGTCACTTTGGGAAGAAATAAATAAAACCCCTCTGAAAAAATAGGATGTTCTACTTTTCTATCTCAAAACTCTGGACTTGAGGTCTGCCTTGAAACAGAATCCAACATGTCAATGGCAGAGCAAGTCAAGGCACAGATGGAATGGCACGTTGGGCTGTGGGAATTCCCCTTTCATGAACTCAAAGCAGGTTTAAATCAGGGGAGAGCAGATTTGCCACCATTGCATAGCCTTCTGGCCAGAAATATACATCTGAAAATGGGACAAACTATGCATGTGTGAGATTGCACTTGAAATCATTTTTATGTCTTATTATTATTGATGTTTTGTGGGAAGAAATTCATAAATGAAATGTACAAAGAAATAAATTCCGTCTTCACATAGTGTGGATGACTGGTGGGCAGCCAAGATCATATAAAAGTCTCTATTGAGCTTAATCTTTACACACACACAAACACAAACACAGCCCTCTATATGCTTCATCCACAGACACACACAATTCGCCCCATGAACCTACTAGGATAACTTACCCTTAGGGGGGAAAGTCCCTGGGAAATGTTAATATATTAACTATAACAAACTGGATGGAAAATTGTTCAGTGAAAAGCCTGCTATAGGTTTTGCAAGATACATTATTGTATTCCAGGATGCTCTTGTATTGCAAAGAAAGATTTCTTCCTTCTCTTCCCTCACTCTTGCCATTTTTTAATAAATAACTCCCCCCCCCACTTCAGCAATAAATTTTCTTGTCTCCATATTTTTATTTTTTTAAAAAAAATACAGTGCGTGATGTGGGGAAGTACTCTCTGAAAATAATACAAAAAGAAGCCAAACATCCTGAGAAAAGTTGCTTTGTCTGAGCCACCCCAGGCTATTCTAATCCATCATAATGTGTTGACTGTTTGATTCTGCTATATACAGCGGGAGAAGAGCTCTGCCAATGTGGAATGTGCAGAATGCATCTGCAGGAAGTACAAGCCATTCTGACAAGACAATTATAGGCTTTTTCTCTCTCTTATTGGCTTCATGTTGGGTCCTCCATCGAGCCACCCCTACAGCCTACCTGTTCCTACCAATCGGGTTTGGTGTGTATAACTGTTGAATTCATCATGGGCTCTTAATGGTGGCTTTTTTTGTCCATGGGAGGGGAAAAAAGTCAAATGTGTCTACTTCAATCTGTGTTCCACCCTGTCCAAGATGCTCAAAGTGAGTAACCTATGCACACCAGAGTTCTGGCATGGGCAGACCTACCCACTTTTCTGAACGAAGGGGTGAGGAGATGGGCCCATTTGGAGAAGAGGGCACACAAAAGTCATATTTGCCATGGGCCCTTCAAAACTGGAGCTGACACAATTGACTGTAGAGCTTTTACCCCTGCTAAAGGATGCTGGAACAACGTGACAATGGTTTGTGGTTGTTTTTTCTTTTAAAAATGTAGATGCATTCTATTGGATAGATCTAGCTGAAGGAGCAAAAAAGGTATATATGTGTGTGTATTCATCTGAGGATCACAGGGAAGTTTACAGTATATATAAAAACAAAAATACATAACAGAGTAACAAACAAAAACAATACCCCCACAGTTTTAAAGGCCATAGATTGTTTAACTAGTCAAAGGTTAGGGAGAAGAGGAATGTTTTTGCCTGGCGCCTAAAGATATGTAAAGAAGGTGCCAGGTGAGCCTCTCTGGGGAGAGCATGCCACAAGAGGGGAGCCAATGCAGAAAAGGCCCATTCTCATGTTGACACCCTCTGGACCTCTCGTGGAGAAGCCACATGAAGAAGGGCCTCAGATTATGACTGCAGGGTCTGGGTCATTTCATATGGGGATCTTGGAATGCATTTGATTGTAAATGCCTATTAGGTTTGAAAGAGGCACCAGGCAGCAGTAATAATAATAATAATAATAATAATAATAATAATAATAATAATACAATCATTTATATCCCTCCCATCTGCCTGGGTTTCTCCAGCCACTCTGGGCGGCTTACAGCATATATAAAAACACAAGAAAACATCAAACATTAAAAAAAAACACAGGATATCCTATATAGGCAACAAACAAACCAATAAATCAATAGAAACCAATAATAACAACAATAATAAACAGTTTACAGTTATACCCAAATTAAAATCACCGCCAACCCCAACTAAACATTTAACAAACCCCAACCTGACAAAAATAAAACAGAGGAACCAAAACCAAAAGCAAGGCTTCACTGTGTCACCCCCACCATTGCCCCCCAGCCATTTAGATTGAACCTACACACACAATATGCATGCAGTACATTACAAAATGGCAGTGCAGAGGAAATCGTGGCAGTGGTGGCATTAGGCTATGTACCGGGGATGGCTCTTTGACTGGGGCCTGTGAAACCAACTCTCCGGGTATCAAATATGAGCACAAATATGATCACCTATTCTCAGCAGTCTTGTAAGATAAGAGCTATGCTACTGAGGTTCAGTAGAACCTTTATGAGGATGGGTTATGATTCCATTCTATCATTTCTTCTTCTTCTTCTTCTTCTTCTTCTTCTTCTTCTTCTTCTTCTTCTTCTCATTATTGCATTTGCATCCATATATAACTTTTCCTGTCTTCTCTTTCCTTTAGAGTGTTAACCAGTCAAACTTTTATTCTCTTGCTAGAAGCATTGGAAAGGAGGACACTAACTCCTTCTATCCCACCAAATTCGGAAGGCGGGAAGAGGTAGCCTGCCACATGTCCTCCTTTGCCTTTTTCATAAGGAGGGGGTGAAAATGAAATGAACAAAAAATTCCTACTAAGTCTGCCTTTTACAAATTGGAGTGTTCTCATCTGCATATCACAGAATCAGGTGCTGATCTAGTTGAGCCAATGCACTTCCCAGACTGTGAGCCCATGAGCTGACAGAGACACTTGCGGCACAGATGTCCTGTGCAGGTTTAAATGAGCACCATTAAACAAGCAGGAGATCAGGGGAGCATACTAACCAAATTTCACCTTGGTGCCTAATGAAGAAGAGCTGTCCCAGGTATCCAAGATACATGTAGCTTTTCTTTTTAATGAAAGATGCTTTCCAAGTTCACTATGCTTCCTCCCAAAGGTTGACTAAGAGACAAACTGAACGCAATGCTAAACAGCTATGACCAGGTCCTGTAGTGCAGGGTTGCCATAATTTGAAGAGCAAAAAGAGAGGACGCTATGACGACTCATTTTAAATACCCCTACTATATGTAGGTTATAGAAGCATGTGATACATTGCTGAGGGGGGCAGGAGAGAAGAGAAGAGAAGAGGAAAGCAAATCTTCAACCACCAGTTATGTTTGTGTCTCAACCAGAAAGTATAGCCAGAGACATTTTGGCAAATTTTAAAAAAATCTATCCGGACAGAAATTTTACCCCTGGAAAAAGAGGGCTACATGTAGTCTCCAGTCTGGACTGTAAGCCACAACCTGAGATGACTGAGGAACTAGGTTACCAATTCCCCCCCCCCAAAGAATCCGGGGACACTTTAAAAAAAAAAAGTCTCCTCTGTCGCACGGTCTCCTCTGTCGCACGGCCTACCTCTGCGTCCCGGCCTGCTCTCTTGGAGCGCTAGCCGCTGTGGAGTAGGCTCAGGTCAGGCCTGGGCTCGGCCACATGTCCTTGCCCTCCTGGTGCTCTCCTACCTCTCTTCCTCAGTGGCGCAGCAAGGTCAGGGCTCCCCTCTTTTTTCTCCTTCCTCTTTCTCTCTCTTCCTTCTCCTTCTCCTTCTCCTCTCCTCCTTCTCCCTGCATTGGCTCCGGGGGGTTTCCTGGCCCCGGAGTGCCGCTGGGCAGTCGGCCGGGTGGCTGGGCGCTCTCACTTCCAGCTTGATTTGGGTCGTGGGGGGTTCAGTTGATGCGTCGGGCATCCCTGGTTTCCCCTTGGCAGTGGCGGCACCAGCGGCAGTCTCAGCAGCCCAGAACCAACCTGATAGCGCAGTTGGCTCTGGCTGGCTTCAGGAGCTGCTCGCTGCCGTGGCGCCTGCCATTTTGCCTCGCCGGAAATCCCCATATGATGTGTCTTGTGCCGTTGAACCAATCACACAACATTCATTCCCTGCTAATAAATCTATAACATTTAAAATATAAATCCAGGGACATTAAATGAAATCCGGGGACATTCCGGGGACGGATTTTGTCCAGGGACAGATTTGTAAATCCGGGGACTATCCCTGGGAAATGGGGACATCTGGTAACCATAAACTAGGAGCCAGAAGCTGCAGGACAAGCCAGGACCCTGGACCAAAGGACAATTAGAAATGAAGGGAGATGGGATCAAGGTGCAAAACAGGGCCAAAGAACTACCAAGGATACAAGGATATTGTCAAGGACTGGGCAGAGGAGGAATTGTGGAGACCACCTCCCCATCCTGACCTTTCCAGGGAGGAGGAAGAGAAAGACAGTATAAATTTACAACAGGGGTTTGGGGGAAGTAGCAGCTCAGAGGCAGATGAGGGGAAAAGCTGGGAAATCATGGGAAAGCTGGGACAACACCCAGCTGACACATTGTCACTAGAAAGCATACCCGGCCCACCATCTCTAAGAACCCGGTGAGCCTTAAAAGCAGGAGAGCAAAGAGCTCAAAGACAGAGGGCACTTAGCAGCACCCATAGAGGAGACGGTGAGAATGACGAACGAAGAAGTGGGAGAGACAGAGGGGTGGAGATTAACTCGGGACAACACCACTATCCAAGAGGGTGGGTTCTATATAATCACAATAATAATTTATTATTTATACCCCACCCATCTGGCTGGGTTTCCCCAGCCACTCTGGGGGGCTTTCAACTGAATATTAAAAACAATACAGCATCAAACATTAAAAACTTCCCTAAACAGGGCCGCCTTCAGTTGTCTTTTACGTGATCTGGCTCCCAGCCCTCCAACTCTATTAAGCAGAAGAAACACTTTGCCAGGTCAGGTTCATTTGCTCCTGGACAGTGGATCAAGCCAGCCCTGGCCATACTTTCAGGAGTACACTTGCAGTTCTCTTTAAAAGGCCAGCATGCAAAGCTTCTCAAGCGATTCTCATAATAATGCATGCCTCTATATTCAAGCAGGCACTTGGAGTTTGAGTTGACTTTGTTCAGCACAGTCTCCATTTCTGTGACTCCTTAGCAGCCTATAGCCTCTCTCTGTAAAGATCGAAATAAAGAAGGACGGTAAGAAACTTTTCATTGTGTTTATACGTTCCTGGGCAACCAGCCGGGAGCCACTGACAGCATCCTGACAGGTTTACTAGAGCTCTGGAAGACCAAATTGCTCGAGCAAGGTTCAGCTGAAACAAGAAACCTTATTTTATACTATTTCCTGCCCAGAAGGATCCAGTTGACAGGCTGGGTGGATAGAATCAGTCCAGGGCCTAAAACTATGCCACTGGGAAGGTTGGGGTTGTTCACCATAGAAGGCGGCACCTCCTGACACATAGGGGAAGAGCTCTTGCATGGTTGAGGAGCACATGATTTCCAGGCAAAAGGTCCCAGGAACAACCCCTGGTGTCTCCAGGTCATGCTCAGAAAGTCTCCTAGCTGGAGAACCACTCAGGGATGCCAACAGGATTTTCTGGACCTGCCATCTTTTGACAAGAACTTCTGCTGATGTGCTTATATTAACTTAGCCTAGCTTACTCCACAGGGCTATTGCAGATATAACAGCAGCAGGTGCCTACTAACCACAATCTCCACAATCCATGGCAGTAGGCTTCTGAATTCTAGTTGCTGGAGACCTCAATAGGGGAGAAGGCTATTGTGCTCAGGTCCTGCTTGTGGGCTTCTCATAGGAATGTGCACTGCCTGAACCCTCTTTCAGTGGAGCTACTGCCTGTCAGTGGGGACAATTCTGAGCTGGATGGACCAATAATGGCAGCTTCCTGTGTCCCTATAGGGGACTATGGGAGCTTGCCTTGTGAGGTTACTATCTGCTGGGGGATTTTCACCAGGGCCACAAGATGAGGGGGAGCAGTTATCCCCCTACAAAAATGCAAGTGGGGGAGGAGCTATTAACATTTAAAAGAAAAAAACACAGCACTTCTGTTGACATATTTTGTGTCACATTTAGTCTGGCCCTTAATCGCCCACCAAGATTATGCCTAATGTCTAATGCTTTACATTTTTTTATGTGCTGTAAGCCGCCCAGAGTGGCTGGGGACACCCAGCCAGATGGGCAGGGTATAAAGAATAAAATTATTGTTATTATTATCTACAGTAATAAAGTGCAAGTGTCTCTGCATCCAGTCCCTGTGTCCGTCCCTGTGTCCTACTGCGCATGTGCCCCACGGACACAGGGATTGGAGCGCAGAGACTTCGGGCAGCCGGGCGAAACTGCACATGTGCCCCACGGGCACAGGGATTGGAGCGCAGAGACTTCGGGCGGGCGGGCTGTTGAAGCGGCGGGTGCGCACTCGCGTGGACTTACTTCTAAGCAGCAGCGGCCGTTACAAGTGGCGGCTGAGTTGGCCTGCCGGGGCCTGTGCCGCCGCCGCGATGCGCCTCCTGCGCTGCCTGCTGAAGGGCTATTCGGCGCTGGCTGGGGCGCCCAAGTACATCGAGCACTTCAGCAAGTTCTCGCCGTCCCTGCTTTCCATGATGTTCTAGCGCCCGTTAATTTAACGGGCTTACAGTCTACTAGTAATTAATAATTATGGAAAGCTCACCCAAACAGTCAGTCTCAGATTCCATCTTGAAAAAATATTACTGTTGCCATTCAGTCTTATATAATAAACTCAAACCACCCTGTTTCCTCACTCCAGGGAGTTCATAAATGTTTAAGGGATCTCTTCGCTGTGTTCTCGTTAGTACATCATATTTCCATAAATATTTGTAAGGCAGAAAGGACACGAAAACCATCTTGTCAAGCCTGCTCAGCTGAAGCCCCAAGCGAAAGCATATATTTTAGAAACCCAGCTGGCCTGTTTAATTAATGGAGTAGCCATTACTTTTCTGAGCAGTTCCTTCCACTTTTTGAACAGCCTTCCATTTTTTGCCCTTAGTGATATTAATTCTTACTGAATTTATATGTGGGAAGTATACAGCTTTAGTTTCCAATTGCCTGTTAAATCCAAGAAAAGAATCTTATGCCCATAGCAAATCCATATTTGTTGCTGTAAGTGCCTACTTGCCATAATTAGATCAATAAGTGATGCAAACAGGCAAAATTAAAATATTGCAGCTTGCCTAAAAAACATCCAAGTTGGAGCCGAAATGTTTGAACCAAGACCTTCCAGGTTATATAGCTCATGCTCATGGCCATGACACCGGTGCTTTTTTTTCTGGGGGTACACAAGGATAAAGGTAAAAGGTACAGACCTTAAGGACCCCTGGACAGTTAAGTCCAGTCAAAGGTGACTATGGGGTTGCAGCGCTCATCTCGCCTTCAGGCCGAGGGAGCCGGCATTTGTCCACAGACAGCTTTCTGGATCATGTGGCCAGCATGACTAAACCGCTTCTGGTGCAATGACAGAGGCCAGAGCGCTCAGAAAAGCCGTTTACCTTCCTGCCTCTATTTATCTACTTGCACTTCGACCTGTTTTCGAACTGCTAGGTTGGCAGGAGCTGGGACAGAGCAACAGGAGCTCACCCCGTCGTGGGGATTCGAACCACCGACCTTCTGAATGGCAAGCCCAAGAGGCTCAGTGGTTTAGACCACAGCGCCACCCGTATCCCACACATGTATAGGACATGCACAGACACAGGAACAGGAGCACACCCACCCCACAGCTGATCTGTTGAAGTGCGGATATCATCCTCTCCCCAATCATCAAATGATTAATCTGAAGACCAGGGAGGGGGTAATTTGCAACCTCGGTGCACAGGGCTGGACAGCAAGGTTTAAACCCCTCTACCACTGTCTACCTTACTTTGATTTCACTTCTTTCCTTTCTGATGCCACTGTCAAAATCAGCAGGGCCTTAGCAGGGCAGAGAAAGGTGCTTGGGAAACCCTGCCAGGCTCCCAATCCAAGGGTCAGCCATCCCAGATACAATAGGATACCAAAAATATTAAGGCATTGTATTGTTGCCAATATTTTTTTAAAAAAACAAACAGACAGTCACACTGAACTTCCACATGTAAAAAGAAAAAAGCCTGTCAGAGACAAACGAGAAAGGGAGAGACACACTTTTAAAAAAAAAAAAAAAAAAGCTGAAATGAAGTTACAATTATTTCATGGGGAGCAAAGCAAGCACAGCTTTGCAGAGACAAAATAACTGGGATAGCATAGTTTAATATTCAATCTTTTGAAAGATCACATCGCCTCTTGAAGTGCAGCCCGAAAAGCTTCTCCCAACAGGGAGGCACACAGCAACAAAATAAATTGGGGGGCTCTTTTCCCCCACTTGCACTGTAGCATGAGCTCTGAAAGCTTTTACACACAAATGAGTGTAATATTCACAGATAGTGTGCTGCAGTGGCAATTGCGGAGCCACAAATTAGAAACTGTATTCTTGCTGTGAGAAAGACACCACTTAGAAATGCTATTGATCAAGCAGTATATAAATGGCTATAATAAATAAAATATTGGTTAGTAGTAAATAAAACCCAGAACATATAAAATGTGCTGTTTTGTCCAAATGCAAAAAAATAATAATAATAATACATGTGAGTAAGCAACTATGTTACATTGTGCTACTTACTGAATGCAAAATGAGCTTGGCCAGGTTTCGAAGTATGCTTGCTTTCCAGAACAAGAAGCAAAGTGTGTGGGGGGGGGGAGAGAATCCCCAGATGAAACAAATGCCATTGTTCTGAAGATAATCATTTCCCTTTCTCTTCCCATGCAGTCAGGTGAGATCATATTCTTAGAGGCTATTCAGAGAAGTACTGAGCTATGACCATAATTAAGCAAGACATTAAGGAGATGTGCAGTACCCAAGTAGCAGGCTTTCCCCTCCCCAATAGTCGCGTGCATATGTGGTACAGTGGTTAGGATGTTGGACTGGGACCTGGGAGACTTGGGTTCAAATTCCCACTTGGCCATGAAGCTCACTGGCTGGCAGCCATTGTTTTGAGGATAAAATTGGAAGCAGGAGAATAGTGTATGCAACCATGGCAGAAAGGTGAGATATAAACGTAATAACAATATTTTTTTAATTGATTAGTCAAAGAGTTGCAAACATAAATGTACAGGAGGCACGAAGAGGGGCTAGTTCAGGGGGTTTGTTTGATTTCCTGAAGGAGCACACAGGCAAGTTTACCTTTATTGCAAACTGAATTTAACTTCTCCCCATCCCTAGATTGAAGGAGCATCTTTGGGGTATCAGCGCTGATCAGGGCCTGAGTTGTCATTCATGTATGAACACCTGGCACCATCTTCAAGGTGCTGCCTTCCTCCTGCTGGAGATCTAGTTTTCTATGCCCTGTATGAAAGCACTTCAAAGGACAAAAGGAGGAGTCTGAGACTGGCCCTGCCTATTGAGCTTGATGGATTTGGATCCGAAGATGTGGTTCTTTTTCACACAGCAACCTGTTGCAGTAGAACTCCTGCCTGGCAGGGGGTTGGACTGGATGGCCCTTGTGGTCTCTTCCAACTCTATGATTCTATGATTCTATTCTATGATTCTATGATCTCCACGAAAACCCTGCCAATTCGCCCAGCTTCTGTTGCTGAACTGGAGTGATTTATGGATAATATGCATTAACTTTATGCAATTGAATCCTGCTTTTTTATTATTTGACTGCTTTTAATATTCTAATAACTCTTCTGGAATAAATTGCACACTTTTAAAATTGTTAATATGACTTTTGATGTACTTTCTATCTGAAGTGGCAAAAAGTGTGTTTCAGTGGGAAGTCACACACTTCAGAGTTCAAAACGTGATCTCCTTCTGATGGCTATTCATATAAAAAAAGGATATAGATGACTGTTACAACATGTAAATATGTACAATGAGCTCCATTGCTGACTTTGTTTATACTTTGCTACCACAACCCTGTGAGATCATTGGGTGACATGCAATGCTATGCAATGCAATGCTAGCCCTACTCAAAGCAGACCCATTGAACTTAATGAAAAATGATCCATTGATTTCAACAGCTCTACTCTGAGCAAAATATAGTTGAATACCACCCATTATTTCCATTTTATAGATTTGAATTGAGGCTGTGTGTACACCATTTTCAAAGTTTCCAATCAATATCATCCTACGCTAGCCAGGGCTGGTCTAAACCATTTTGCTGCCTGAGGTGAAGGGCAAAATGGAGCTTCCCAGATGGCTGGATCTTACTTTGACATCTTCTGGGAGCTGGGTATGTTTAGCCTGGAGAAGAGAAGGTTAAGGGGTGATATGATAGCCATGTTCAAATATATAAAAGGATGTCATATAGAGGAGGGAGAAAGGTTGTTTTCTGCTGCTCCAGAGAAGCGGACACGGAGCAATGGATTCAAACTACAAGAAAGAAGATTCCACCTAAACATTAGGAAGAACTTCCTGACAGTAAGAGCTGTTAGGCAGTGGAATTTGCTGCCAAGGAGTGTGGTGGAGTCTCCTTCTTTGGAGGTCTTTAAGCAGAGGCTTGACAGCCACCTGTCAGGAATGCTTTGATGGTGTTCCTGCTTGGCAGGGGGTTGGACTGGATGACCCTTGTGGTCTCTTCCAATTCTATGATTCTATGATTCTGCCACACCTGAGGACAGCAAGCTATCCTAGGGGAACACAGGACAAACAAGCAATGTACTACGCATACTCTGGCCTCCAAAGCCTCACCTCCACTGCCACCCCCACAGCATTTGCCGCCTGAGGCAGCCAACTCATTCTACCTAATAGTGGGGATGGCACTGGGATTTCTGCTTAGAGCTCTCCAGTGCAAGAGCTGCAGGACCACACATCGGTTTTCATAAATTAGCGCCTAGCAGATGGCATAAAAATCCACTCTGAAACTGGCATATTGCCGTTTCAGTTGAATTTGCACTACTACCAGTTCACTGACTTGGAAATACCAGTAGCCCCACCCCCACCCCTGACCCTGCCCCCTCCAAGACTTTGTGACTTCCACATTTTATCAAAGCTAGTGCTGGTTCCATACCACGTTTGAGCTCCGAAACAATGTCACTATCTTTAAATCGTTAAGAGCCTGCCCTTCTTGGCTATGGAAACAGACTGCTGACAAACTGCAGGAATTAGGCCGAATGTCCCATAGAAATCTGCACTGGAACTGGGGGAAGAACGGGATAAGTAAGGAACCACAGCCTGCATGATTCCCACTTGCAATTCTGGAATAGCACGCCGAGCTGCTGTTAGGCAACAGCAGCTGCTTTCATATGGTAATCTTCATGGAAGGCAACATTGTTTCTGGGTGAAGAACTAGCCAAGACCAAGTTCACTGAACCCAGCATACCATTCAATCAAACACTTGGGGGGGAAACAATGAGTGACACAAAAGATACTTTTATTTCGCCTCGGCAACCGAAAAGATGCCAATAGACCGTGTGTGTGTGTGTGTGTGTGTGTGTGTGTGTGTGTGTGTGTTGGGGGAGTGGGTGGAATTAACTGTTTGAAGCGGGTTTCTAATGCAGAAAAGCAGTGCATTGGGGCAGAGCTTTCTTCCAAGGTTCCTGAATGCATAATACATTTTTTGTAAATGAAATAATGACGATAGGGTGTACTGGCACACAAGGTGGCAACAAAAATATAAAGTGTGTGATGGGTCTAATTAGAGAAACTGAAAGTGGCACTCTGCAAAGTTTCCTGTTCTCCCCTTTCCTCTTTTCAAAGGGATAGGAATCAAATGAAAGTTCCCAGGTTTCTCAACAGCAGGTGTGAAGCCATACTTTTATTGCTATAGTGTCACTTACAAAATAGCAGAATCTTTATTAACGCCTCGCCTTACAACTTCCCATTGCTTTCACATGCCCGTCGACTTCTCCTACCGTCTCCACATATTTTTGGTCCACTTTTCTTCTCATTTTAAACTAAAGGCAACAAAGGCTATTCTGTTTTCATGGAAATTGCCCAGTGGCAACCATTTTTAGCTTCGCTTGCCTGAGAATGATCTTCGCATGAGCCAGAATGTTTTCAGGGGCAGCAGTTTGCTAATTAATGGCCAGTTAAATCCAATCTCATCCAAAGCACATGTAAATTTAAATGCCAGGGCTCTCTTATACAGCCATGGGAGAAGCTGCCTGCAGTCCAGCTGTGTGAAAATATGGAAAATATTTAACAACGTGTGAAAGTCTGGAAAATATTTGCCGCTTAAGTAGAGAAATTTTTTTTGTAAATTTTCAAGACAGAGCTTGGCATTTTGGGAGAGAATGTTCAGAAGTCCCATATGTTCCCTATTTCCCAGACTACTCCCACAGTGACACTTTTGGGTTAAACAAAGGGAAACAAGCGAGAATGAATGCTTGTACTCATCATTTTTGTAGTTCAGAGGGTGTTTTCTTCGCTTGGATACAGAGTATAAGTTTCAGTTATTTCCTTCTTTCTCACATTACTTGCCCATCCTTTCTCCAAGCATCTCAGGGTGGTTTATGTGTGTTTCTTCCCTGTACATCCCAGTACTGTGAAGTCAGTTAAATCATTGGCCTTCAACTGGTGGACATCAGGTCACACTCTTGTCCAAGGTAGGCGACAAAAGCAGCACTACCACCATGCAAACATAGGGTTAAAAATCAAGAAATTGGTCCCCAAATGCAGACCCGGTTTCAAGGTTTGAAGAGGTTCAAGACTACCAGGTTCAACGGAAAGATTATGGATTATCTAGAACAGCAATGGGACACTTGTGGCCCTCCAGATTACTGTTCAACTTCCAGGGCCTAGATTGTTGCACTAGTGGAAGTCACCACAGTAAGTCCCACTAGCGCACCCTCTCTTCCCTGCATGATCCCTGTGCCATCCTCAGATCTGCTTGGGAGGGTTGGAAAGACTCCCAGAACAGGGCAGGGGAAGAGGAGAAAGGAGATCAGTCCATCTGCCAACCAAAAATGCTTACACTGAAAGAATGATCACCTTAGAACAACATTGAATTCTACTCCCAGCTCCCATCAGCCCAATCCAGCATGGCCAATGATCAGGGAGTAATAGAATGGAAGGTAATGGAAGGTAATAGTAATCACCTTCCATACACATGTCTCAAGGTGTGATGAGAGTTGTGGTCCAACAACATCTGGAAAAGGACATGTTCTCCCACTCTGGCCTAGAGGTCACTCATGGAGCTCATGGCTAAGCAAGAATTTGAAAGTGGGTATCCGCATCCAAGACTTGACACAACAGTGTGTGCTATCATTCCTCACCCATATGCTTTTTACCTATCACAGAAATAATTATCTCATCAATATTTTTCCCATGCCTTTATTATCAAGGAACTTCCTGAGTTGGGCAATAAAAAGAAACCCAAGACTCTTCAAGACCTAACACTCTCGTTGGAATTACTGAACCATTTGCACACGGTCATATCTTCCACCATGCTGACAGGATTCAAATCTGGTGTGTAACTGTAGTAGGGATATTCTAGATTTTCCACAGGATCTAATATGAAATATTACCATTTTTGAAATGTGAGTAGTAGCCAGTCCTCCCACATTCCCAACACAACCATGACCATAGGCTGGGTGGGGCCGATGCAAATAGGAGTCCAACAACCTCTGGAAGATGACAGGACCCCTAGATATAAAGCAGCTGTTGACTTAAATGGATGCTAAGGCACTCGTAACTTAAATATAAACATGAAACAACACCAAGGTAAAGTGGAGCAGATTTTATGGGGCCAAAATAAAATATTTTCCCCCAAATTTTGTATTATATAAAGACTACATAATGCATAGTGTTTCACATAGTTATTAGTGGCGAGTTGAATTCCTGCTCCAAAAATGGTTGTATGTTGCAAAAGGAACGAGAAATACAGTCATCAAAGTACAACAATTTAACAAACTTATCCTAGTAATATTTAATAAGACCTACTGAGTTCAATTGGCCTTATTGCCTGCCATGTACGCTTAGCCTGGCTGTTTCGAACGATGTTTTCATCATTAGTGTGCAAACTGAAGAGAAAAAGCAGCACAATTATGAATAACATCATATATTCAAGGAAAGACGCAAAACTAGCTCTCTGGTTCTGCTACATAATTGATGTATATTTATAATTGAACCTAAACTGAGGTTTTCTTTTCCACCCCCAGGCAGCGCATAAAAACAGTTCTCTTTTTTTTGTTATACATTATGAATGTAAAGTCTTGTTCAAATCCGCAAATATATCCTATGGTACATATTTGTAGCATAAACATCCCAGCGAGTGTGTTTTATAATTATCCCCTTGTGAACTTCCCCATCTATAAGCAGCATTGTATATAGATATTCATGACCACATACTGACAATGACAAGGGACTATTGCTGGGAATATTTGCAACTTTTCCACCTTGGTGTTCATGAAAATACCTAGACAAATCTTCTAAGCAGTTGTTATTTTCTACATTAAAAAATGGAAGCAATCAGCTTCCATGAGTGCCAATTACATATGCCATCATCTGAGCCACTATACTGGTATAAGTGATGGTCAGGAGGACCAGATATTCAACCTTCATAGCTGGTAGAATGCTGCAGCTTATGGCATCTCTAGGGACAAGGATATGGCCTTGCGTCCTATTTTACAGAGGACCAACCTATCAGCTGATCGTCCTCCAGTTTACAGACTGGGAGAACAGGGATCATGAAATTGCCCATCAGTAGTTAGGAACTGGATAGAAGACTTAGCAAGCACCCAAATCACCTGGTCACAAACTTGCCTACTATGGTGAGAGGTGTTCTATTTCTATTTAAGTTATAGTAATTATTTGTAAATGAGCATAATCAAATGTTATGCAAATCTGCGTGATCTTGGTGATGCATAGGTGGCCACCCAATTGCCCAAGATTCCAAAAAGAGAGAGGCAATGTTGCAGATGGCTCTACCTATAGCAAGTGCTCCGATAGCGAAGGGTGAATTGTCAGGGCAAATATTTATCTGGCAGCTTCTCACAACCGATCTGTAGAGATGAGCTGCTCTTCTTACCAATTGCTGAAATGCCCTGCTTTCTTCCAGACTCAGGTAAGGCCATGTGTTCATATAGCAGCAAAAAGATATCAAGTCGAGTGAACTCAAAGACAATGGAGGATGAGTTCCTGTAGTTCTTGACTTTCTCCATATGCCTGTTGGTGTTCAGGATTCAAGGTGCTGCTGCAATCTTCAGGCTTCAAATGGAGTCCTTCTTGCCACCCTTGTTGTCTCTGTGAGATAATGTAAAGCAAGAGGGATCAGAGAAAGTCCATTTTGCATCCGGCAGAGTGCCCTGATGTCATCAACAAAACCACATGCCAATTGGATGAAATTGCAGGGTGGGCAAAATGAAGGGGTGGGGAGTTGCAATAATAACAAAAAGAATAAAAATAAAACTGGTGCAAATAATCAAACCTATATAGAGGTATACTAGTATGAAGTACTAATGGTGGTGAAATTTGTATGTCCAGACTGTGAATTTTATCAGCTCTTTAACACTCACCTCAGAAACAAAGGCTGGCGTTACAGTATCAATATTTCTTCTGTAATGTTGCATGCTACTCAGATCTCTAAGCACTGCAAGATTCCTGGTCTTCGATGAGCTTGCCCGGGGTTCATGTTTCCTTAAGAAATGAGGCATAGCAGAGACTCTGGTGTCTTTATTATAGATGGCTTGTTTATACAAATACACAACCTGAGCCTATGATGGAGGGGTTCACAACATTAACACCCCCAAAGGGGCGTGTTCCTCCCATAGCCACAGCCTTGGACTCAAGCAAAAATCAAACATTGCTCTCTCTCTCTCTCTCTCTCTCTCTCTCTCTCTCTCTCTCTCTAGCTTGCTGCTTTCTCCTCTAGCTCACTTCACTGCAAACTCAACTTTTTCTTCTAACTGACCATGAGCTGGGGAAAGGGCCCCACCCCTTTGCCATCCCACACAGAGCCGCTTTCCTTTGTTCTGTTAATGGCCCATCACCCAGGCTATCACCTCATCAGGAACCTGGCCTGGCTTATATTTTAACACTTGCCGGATCCAGGAGTTAGAAGGGTCTCAGCATCCGGCCTACTTGGATTCCAATCTCAGAGAGAGAAGGTATTCAGTCTGCCTTTTCATCTGCTTCCCACTCACATGCCTCTTTCTCAACCCCACTTGCTTCTCCCTCCCATTTCACTTGCCTTTCTTGCTGCCCTCTGGTAAGGGCAAGGGACCAGACAAGCATGACAGGAACTAGGAACCGTAGTAGTCTCCCAGATATCAAAGATGGGAGGAGAAATACTTTCCCCCTCCATTTTCCTGCTGCGTCACAAGAGGAACTATGAAGGCAAATAAGTAAGAGAGTAGGAGGGAGGGGAAAGTAAGGGAAGGAAGCCTATGGATGTGTTGGATGAGTGGGAAAGGGGAAGGCCAGGGGAGAATTGGACCCTATTGTGTGTCCAGTGACACACAAGGTATCTGCTTTGCATCCTCAGAGAGAGACCTCTGCCTTAAACCCTAGATAACTTGCTTCCAGTCAGTGAGGACTATACTGAGCTAGGTGTCCCATGGCCTCCTATGAAACACTCTGCAGAATTCCTGCACATCAGACTTGATGGTATTTGGAGTACATCGGGGGTGGGGAACCTGTGGCCTTCCATATGTAGATACACAACTCTCATCACCCCTGACCATTGGCTCAGAGCTGATAGGAGCTGAAGTCCAGCAACATCTAGAATGTCACAGGTCTTTCAACCTGTGTTGAAAGAGTTATGTGGGCCCAGTGTTCTGACTTAGTTTTACATCTTAGTCTTACATTCCTGACATCTACCTATATCTTGCAGTGAGTAAGCACCACTGTTTTGTATTAACGCCCCCCTCCCACTCCATCTAGTGTGGAGCCAGTGTGGTGTAGTGGTTAGAGTGCTGAACTACGACCTCAGAGACCAGTTTTCTAGTCCCCACTCAGCCATAAAACTCACCAGGTGTGACCTTGAGCCGGTCACTATCTCTCAGCCTATAACCTATCTCACGGGGTCGTTGCAAAGATAAAAGAGGGAGAGGGGAAACCATTTACACCATCTTGAACTCCTTGGAAAACATGCAGGATAAAAAAAAGCCATAATGGATAAATAAATAATTATCAGTCTGCAAAAGCATTCTGATAACAGACAAACAAAAAGGTGGCAAGGATGGCAAAACAGAGGGCATGAAGCAAGACCATTGCCAGAGGATTTTTAAGATGCAGTAGTTATGTGAAAGGCATAGAAATTTTTTCATTTCCTGTGTTATAGGGGTGCAAATATCAGTATGAAAAACCTGGCAGGAAGATTTAAGATAGAAGAAGGAGATCCCCTCCCCCTTCATGCTGCCCATCTTTTTTTTTCTTTTTTTGGTACATTGATAAGTATTTGTTCATTTCCTGACAACAAAAAAATAGAAATCTCTTCAGAAATTAAATACCCTGGCTTGTTGAAGCACTTTTGTGACGTTCTGTGGTAGACTGGCTCCCTTTCATTGGAAATCCACAGCCAGAATAATAATCACAGCATCAGTTATTATACTTGTATCAGTTCTGCGAGGCAAGCGGGTAATACAGCGTAAGGCCGAATTCTCTGACTTTTGTGTCACTTATTTTCTCTGTGGGCCAGATTTGCATTTTAATGGAAGTAGTTTATAGACTTCTTTGCTGCCTTCATAGTGCCACAAGTGGCATCATTAAGTGAGTTAAGCCGGATTAATGCTGATAGTGAAGTCAGATAATACAATAACAGAGGGCTTCATTTCCATTTGGATTAGGTGAAGAGAGCAAGGCTGTCTGGTGCTGGGCGATAATTTGTAAGCGCGATATGTTGTACTTGAGAGGATAAGATTAAATTTAGTGGGTTTAACTGTCATCCCAGTAAGTCAATTACTTCATCTTTTCAGGCTTTGAATTTCTTTTATAAATAAAATAAATGGAATATTGAGCTGCCTCCGCGGCCATTTCAAGCTTCCACGGAAAAGAATTACACATGCTGGGGCCTCTCCCCTCCCCCACCTCTCCCCTCTCTCCCAAGAATGAAAATAAAATACCAAAAAAAGAGAGGCTGCAATTTCTGATTCAGCTCCATAAACAAAATATAAACTCCATTCAGGTGCCAGCATAGCAGCAGCTTAGAAATAATGTCCATCTCTCATAGCACAAGCATGACAGATTCCATTGTGACTTTAGTTTATCCATAATAGGAAATATTTATGTTGTGCCTGCTCCTTTTCTAAGGGTATCTGCTCAGGTGCAGAAGGTTTACAGTAAAATGCTGGTCCTTGCAATCATTTAACCCTTTTACATTCTGATAGCTGCCAAATACTGCAAGCCTCTACTTTTGGGGGGCATTTTATATGAGAGCTTCTAGTGGATTTTGAAAACATTGAATAATAATAATAAATAGTAAACCATCATATAATTTGATCTATATGTTCCACCCTCACAGGAGAAATTCCTATGTGGCCAATTCCTGGGGCATGAAAAATTCAACGTCATGGTATTCACACACACAAAATATAGACAGACAAGCACCAATATCTTCATTTCACATTCCAAGCCCCCGGTGGAAAGCAGGCAAGCAAGGGCTATCAACGAAGGGAATGCTGCTTACTTTGGAACGGAAACATCCCTAATTTTGAGATTCTCCCATAATGCCATTCAGGAATATCCTCTCCCTCAAGCTGCAGGGCATTTTGTGAGGGAAATAGCTGTGTAATTCTTGGCAATATACCAAGTGGCAAATTCCAGAAGTGCTGCATCCCTTTACAGCCACACCTCCTTCACACCCACACACCCTTATTAGACTATACAATAATATTATCATTATACAATAATAATTAGGGATGCATTGCAGTGATCAACACAGATCTCCATATGTTACCTTTCAACTAGATCTACTATTTTCTGTGCACAAACATGGGCAACAGGTTTGGAGTGTTCCAGTATCTTCTTTTGAAGTGACATAAACAGTGGGGAAAAATTGGGAAAGGAGTACGACAAGGCTGTATATTGTCTCCCTGCTTATTTAACTTATATGCAGAATTCATCATGCGAAAGGCTGGACTGGATGAAGCCCAAACCGGAATTAAGATTGCCGGAAGAAATATCAACAACCTCACATATGCTGATGATACAACCTTGATGGCAGAAAGTGAGGAGGAATTAAAGAACCTTTTAATGAGGGTGAAAGAGGAGAGCGCAAAATATGGTCTGAAGCTCAACATCAAAAAAACTAAGATCATGGCCACTGGTCCCATCACCTCCTGGCAAATAGAAGGGGAAGAAATGGAGGCAGTGAGAGATTTCACTTTCTTGGGTTCCATGATCACTGCAGATGGTGACAGCAGTCACGAAATTAAAAGACGCCTGCTTCTTGGGAGAAAAGCAATGACAAACCTAGATAGCATCTTAAAAAGCAGAGACATCACCTTGCCGACAAAGGTCCGTATAGTTAAAGCTATGGTTTTCCCAGTAGTGATGTATGGAAGTGAGAGCTGGACCATAAAGAAGGCTGATCGCCGAAGAATTGATGCTTTTGAATTATGGTGCTGGAGGAGACTCTTGAGAGTCCCATGGACTGCAAGAAGATCAAACCTATCCATTCTTAAAGAAATCAGCCCTGAGTGCTCACTAGAAGGACAGATCCTGAAGTTGAGGCTCCAGTACTTTGGCCACCTCATGAGAAGAGAAGACTCCCTAGAAAAGACCCTGATGTTGGGAAAGATTGAGGGCACAAGGAGAAGGGGACGACAGAAGATGAGATGGTTGGACAGTGTTCTCGAAGCTACTAACGTGAGTTTGGCCAAACTGCGAGAGGCAGTGAAGGATAGGCGTGCCTGGCGTGCTCTGGTCCATGGGGTCACGAAGAGTCGGACACGACTGAACGACTGAACAACAACAAAACAGTGTTTTCCGTGAAGTTCCATTGTACATAACAGAACAGGCGCAAGGGCAGCCCCACACAGACTGCATTCCAGTAATCCAGCCTTGAAGTTATCAACATCTGAACTACTGTGGTCAAGCTTTCCCTGTCCAGAAATGGTGATAGCTGTATTTTAGCTGGTAAAATGTGCTTCTTGCCACTGTGGGTACCTGGGTTTCCAGTGACAAAGTTGGATCCAGAAACACCCCCAGATGTCTTCTGTTTGAAATGTACATAAATATCATTAAAGTTGGTTATTTCACACCCAAAGAATAAGAGCATGTTTGAGCCACTCTTGCACCGGCTGTGCATATATGCAAATGATACTCATGGACCTAGGACCCTCGTACCTACGGGACCGCCTCTCCTGGTATGCCCCACGGAGGACCTTAAGGTCCATAAATAGCAACACTCTAGAGGTCCCGGGCCCTAAGGAAGTTAGATTAGCCCAGGGGCGTAGCAAGGGGGCGGGGGGCGGGCCGCCCCGGGTACCACCCAGCAGGGGGTGACAAAATCCGCTAAAAAATAAAAAAAAAATTTTTAAATTGTTTTTTAAAAAAATTTTTTTAAGGCTATTTTCGGCACTGCCGGGGTGGTGCCGCAGGGGCGGCCAGCGAGGAGCGGTTTCACCCCCCTTCACTGGCCACCCCTGCGGCTCCACCCCGGCAGCACAGCGCCGAAAATAGCCTCCTCCCCGTCGCTGGCTGGCTTGCGGCGCCGCGGCATGCAGGAGAGGGGCGGGCCAGCAGCCAGGGGGGTGTCACCCTCGTGGCTCTGGTCCGCCCCTCTCCTGCATGCCGGGGCTCCGAGCCTGCGCCCAGGGAGCCCAGCTAGCGGCGAAAAAAACCGCTGAAAGGGGGCGAAAAAGGAAAACAAAGCAGGCGCTTTCAAGCGCCTGCTTTGTCTTCCTTTCCCCCGTTCAGCGGCTTTTTCCGCCGCTGGCTGGGCTCCCTGGGCGGAGCGCCGGCATGCAGGAGAGGGGCGGACCAGAGCCACGAGGGGGTGACACCCCCCTGGCTGCTGGCCCGCCCCTCTCCTGCATGCCGCTGCCCGCCCGGCACCCCCTTGGAGCAGCGGCGCTCATGCCGGCGCTGCAAGGGGGTGCCGGCAGTGGCTTCAGGAGTCCCCAAGCCGCTGCCGGCCAGGCACCCCCTTGGAGCGGCGGCACGAGCAGCTGCCGCACCAACAGGTGCCGAGCAGCGGCTTCGGGAGAGTCCCAAAGCCGCCGCCCGGCATCCCCGGGGGCGGGGCATCGCGCTTTGCGCATGCGTCATGACGTCATGACGCACGTACACGCCACGATGCCCTGCCCCCGGGGGGTGCCTCTTGGCTTCCAACCCCGGGTAGCCGAGAGGCACGGAACGCCCCTGGATTAGCCTCAACCAGAGCCAGGGCCTTCTCAACACTGGCTCCGACCTGGTGGAACGCCCTGTCTCATGAGACCAGGGCCCTGCAGGATCTGATTTCTTTCCGCAGGGCCTGTAAGACAGAGCTGTTCCACTTGGCCTTTGGCTTGGATTCAATTTGATCCCCTCCCCCCTCTTTCCTTTTTTCCTCCTGAGATGGAACTCCTATTTGGGGACTTCCCTGGCATTTTTCTGGCCCATGTAGGACCAGTCTGGATAGTCAGCCTTGGTGAAGAGTTGACGGTTTCTTCCCCAAATAGTTTTGATTTGAGTTCTACTGAAATGAGGCTGCATTTTAATGTTGTTTTTAATCTTGTTTTTAAGTTGTATTTTAATCAATTGTTTTTATACTTGGTGTTAGCCGCCCTGAGCCCGGTCTTGGCTGGGGAGGGCGGGGTATAAATATAATTTATTACTATTATTATTATTATTATTATTATTATTATGTGAGACCATCAAAGAACTATTTGGAAATCAAATATAAATTATAGCAAGCATAGATGCTGCATTCCATTCACAGTGTGGCACATACAATATCTGGTTCAAGTATTGCAGAGGGAGTGACCAATCCACAAGCTCAATCAGAATTGTCAGAAATTGAACCAGCTTCCTCTAGAGATGCATACCACAGCTCCAGCTCTGAACTTTCACAAACTCAGAAGAAACCAGACTTCAGTTATTGGTTATCCTGTCTTTGGTGAGGAACTATTACCATGAAGCATTTTCAAAGACATTTTGTCTCGCTGTAAATAATACAGCATGTGGTAGAATATGATTCAGAACAACCAGATAACAAGAAGACTGGAATCTGTCCTCTATACTAGAACTCTGGGGTTGCTAATATTTTAAAATTAAAGTTGGTCTCAATGCCCTTAGTGTTGTCCATTCACAACTCAGTTATTCCTGTCCATCATAATGCATCTTGCCCTAGTTTTGCCCCTCCCATTCAACCAACCTGCCAGGAAACAAGATGTCAGCTAAGATTACGAGAGCCAGTGTAACTGTATGGCACAGCGATCAGCATTTTGGACTATGTTCTGAGGGACCCAACTTCAAAATCTCATTCAGGTTCACTGTCTCTCAGCCTAACCTATCTCACAGGGATGTGATAATAAAATTGGGAGGAGAAGGGCCATGTGTGCTGCCCTAAACACCTTGCCGGAAAGTTAGGATACAAATGTTGTAAATAAATAAAATATAAAACTAATGAAGCCTACACTCCTATGCACCTTTACCTGTGAGTAAGGACTATTGAACACGGTTGGACTTGCTTCTGAATAAACATGGATAGGATTGGACTGCACATCATTCTATAACTAGATAATATACAGTACAAAATAACTACCATGCTAGGAAATTTACATGACTGTGACATCGAAGTTTCACCAATACACACAGGCAATTGGGACCTGGAAACCAGCAGTGAATCTGCCCTCTTTACAGAACTGTGTAATGTGAAACAAAACAGAAAAGTATTAAATTGTCCTGTTTCTTTCTTAGCTTTAGAAATTCTTTCTGGCATAAAGGATAAAAGGCTGTGGTCAAACTCAGTACTGGCACCACCACTGCCACAACCACAGATTCACAGTCACTCCATAAGACCTGAGTCAAATGTTATGTTACACCTCCATGGGCAAAAGATGGTTTATGGTTGCAAATAGCCTGCTTAAAGCTTTCAGAGCTTTTGACATTTACATTTTATGATCTCTCATTCATTGCAAATATTTATACGCTAATAATAATTATTATTATTTAAATGCTGATATACACGTCTTCTGAATCAAACCTACTAAACCTGAGTACTATTATCAGTACTGGGGAAGAACTATGTATGCCATCTTGAGCAGAATTCTGGGGCTTACTCTGTTTCTTACTCTGAGTCTTTCATCTCATCCTCTAAAGAAGGGGAATCTCCTTGAGACAATGATATGGATAACTCAATAATATTAACTATCCCCACAAACATATTTTTTTCAAAATCCATGAAGTCAGAAAAATAGTGTCAACTACTTGGACCAGCTGGTTTTGAATGGCCTAAGAAACATTTCAGTTGCTATCAATTTATTGTAAAGAGAGAGCAACATGGCTGGACAGGTGGGAGGAAAATAGCTAGGTGGTTTCAGTAACTGAGACCATTTACTAGGAACAGGTAACAGAGGTTCTGGTGCTATCACCGGTGATCTCTGTTTCAGTAGTACTACTGCCCCTGTATTCTGTTTTCAATATTGGGTTTCAGGTGATGAAAGAAATTGTTGGGAGCGGGGCCTTAATGAAGCGTAGAAGCCCCACTCTTTGACTTCCCCCTCCCAATTTCATTTTATTTCATAATTTTTAATAGCTGTTGTTGTTGTTTAGTCGTTTAGTCGTGTCCGACTCTTCATGACCCCATGGACCAGAGCATGCCAGGCACTCCTGTCTTCCACTGCCTCCCGCAGTTTGGTCAGACTCATGTTGGTAGCTTCGAGAACACTGTCCAACCACCTCGTCCTCTGTCGTCCCCTTCTCCTAGTGCTTGATTGTTAAAAAGCAAACCTCAGAGCGGTTTACAAAAAAGAGTGCAACAATACAATTACAGTTAATAAAAGCTATTTTAAACATTCAAACAATAATATGAATCAGTGGTTAACTAAACACAGATTAAAACACATGTAAACACTGTACATATCTGTGTAGGTTTAGTCTAGACAAGAAAGCTTTTAGCAGGCACCGAAAAGAGTACAGTGAAGACACCTGCCTGATGTCAATATGCAAGGAGTATAGGCACTGCCACACTTTTAGCCAAAACATGCCCACCCCTACCCCCACCCCGGAACCTTCTAAACATTAGTTATGGAAGCTGTTACAAAAGTTAAGGTCTTCTCTGCCCCATCTCTTACAACTGAAACATTGAGCACTATTAGTTAATTGCCTGCATCAACATTCATTGTTATTTATTTGTTTTCTTCCATTTCTTCCATCATGGAACTCAAGGTTGTTCATATGTGGTTCCCGGGCGGTCTCCTATCCTGGTGCCATGCAGCCCCAGGCCTTTGTAGCAGCAGCAGCAATGTGGTAGAGTAGTGTGCCTTCACACTATACCCTTTCTACAGATGCCTCTAAGGAAATTGTATGAATTGCTAACTTAAAGCACCTTTAAGTAATGGTTTGTCGCAGAAGGGTAGCCCAAAATGCTATGTTCCAGGAGTCAACATTTGAGTACGGGGGGGGGGGAGCAACTCTTCAATGCCATGTGACTGTTACATAAACCCCTTCTTCTTTTTAGTACAGGAGACAAAAGTAATTTACTTGCCATGTTTATCATATATGGAGTCATTGAAATAATGAGCACCATAAAATTAAATTTACCATTGTCTCTATTGGTGTGAAGGTTACATTCATAAGCTTTGTTTATTTTAATAGGTTTGTTGTACAGTTGCAGACATATGCTATTATGGTGCAATGGATATGCTTTGGATATTTTTGTAATTGTGGGTAGTATAAAAGTCATTTTCTGTTAGATTGCACAAATCCATTACATTATGAGAAAGATACATTATAGTAATAGGATTAATGTGCAACTCATAAACATGATCAGTAATATTCTTTGTGATAAATTATCTCATTTTAATCACTTGGAATGTGGAGAGATTTAAGGAGAGTCCCAGCTTTGATTTGCATAATTGTGTTACAGACAGACAAATTGCATTATATTCTTCATTAACAATAGATGGCTTGTATAACTATTGTATTTTTGAAGGTACTGCTTTTATGTTCATCCTGCAATTTGTCATTTGTTGACATTGCTGTGTAGTACACTTTGGAGAGAATGGAAACTAAAAGATTACTTGATTTTAGCTGAGTTCAGTAATATCTTTGCATTCAATTGTGGAGCAGTAAGCTATTGTTTGTTTTAACAAATTATAATCCAACAGCTCGAAATAATTTAAAATAAAATATTGTCCCATTTGTAGTACATTGCCTTCTTATGGCTTTTCCTGGGAAAGTGTCAGAATTCATAAATGAGTCTCAAATATAAAAACACACAATAAAATTAAATTCTAAACATCGGGGGGGGGAGTCATTTAGCTAATTCCAAGTTCCCTCTTTCTTTATCTCACCCTCCCCACCCACGATCACACTACCATGAAATTCTCTGAGAAATTCCAAAGACATTGAAGAGGGGGTGATCACACACCCCTTCAAAACATTTTTGTGGCTCTTTTGGGCTCTTGTTAAAATCCTAAATCTGCTGTCCAATGCATAATGTATGCAGAAGCATTTCCATTGAAAGCAAAGGGGCTTACTGCCACAAAACTATTAAAAACCCAAAAGACCATCCATGGGCTCTGACAAACCCACAGTATTCCATGTGAGCAGGACTTGTGCTATTCCCATCACTGTTCGGAAATGCTGTGCACATGTAGAATGTTCCCAGACACTGAAGAGAGCAAAAGCTTCTCCATATTACATCAGTATTCCTGCATGTGCCCCAAATGTAACAGGATCATGGTGAATATGTTTTGGGCTGGAATGTGACAATCCTACCTTTAAGAAAATGAACCCTTGAAAGAAAGAGGTCCCTTTTAAGGAATGGGGAACAACTACAAGGAAAACTACTCATAGGTTGGTTTCCACATCAAACTGGGAATGCCTTTAGGTTCCCCCCCCCAAACACAACATTTTCAAACTCACCCCCCCTCCCCAAACCCATCTCTACATGGCCATGAAGAGTGGATTCAAATTGAATAAATTCATTCACTTCCGATTTGGCTCGCCATGGCGGAGGTTGCTCATTACATTGGAGCCATTTCACACAGGATATTTTGAGGATGAGATGGGAGTAATCATCCCCCCCCCGGGGGAGGGGGCAGCTTCACCCGCAGATCGCCCAACACCTGCTCCCAATACGGAAGGAATGAGGGGGCAGGGGGCGCTGGGTGGAAAGCACCGTGCGTCTCTTTGACAACTCTCCAAAGTCGCCACCATGAGTGAACGAATTCCTGTTTTTTAAGATGAAAATTTGGACTTAATTAACGGGCATGTTCTGAGTGAGGGTAGATAAACTACTCTGCTAATTGATTCAGCCACTGAGGAGCCAAAGGATTCGAGTGGAAGAGGGATTATCATCACAATGGAACTGGTGTGTTGGAACGGAAGGGGGGTGAGCCTTCTTTGCTTCTTCTTGATATACTTCGTATATGCTATATTACTTGGCAAATCTCCCTGGAAGGACTGACCACCGATTTATTATGTACGCAAGTGGGATTGGAGAGTATTGTAATATTTAAGACTCATTTTGACCTAATTATTAACTGTGTGGAAAAGATTTAAGAATCTGAAATTAATTTTAATGGATTGTTAAGAACGGAAGATGGAATTGAGGCTTCCAAAGAGTTTTGGACATACGCTTGGTACAATTTGCAGAAAGCCATATTTCCTCCATTTTGGGACATGTCACAGTTGATAATTACAGATGTGAAGAAGTGAAAGCGAAAGACATGGAAGAAAATAAACACCTACACAGAAACATATTGTTTGGTTTAACTCGCTTGCTAGATGAACTCAGAGGCTGTTAAAAATGAACGAAGGATTAACATCGGATTGATTTATGGGAATCACCTGGACTAATTAAGAGAAGCAGCACAAATGTGAGATGATTGCCATCCCCCGACCTCAGAGCATGGGAAGTCCAACCAAAGATTTATAAATTGGCATAATATTTGGACTGTTTGATTATTTTATAATTTGAAGTGTTTTTAATGTGGCCTTTATTGGATTGTTAAATTGGAAAACTCAATAAATATTATTTTAAAAAAACAAATTGAATAAATTCAACCAAGTTTCAATGAGGGTTGATAATATTTATGCACCATCAGGGTGATCTTCTGAATCACATTGTTTCACTTGTTTTCTTTTGTTTTTTAAAGTTATTTTGTGGTTGCCTCTAGAGGAGAACAAACTGAAAAAATGGATATTGAATTGGAGCTTTTGAGCTGTTTCTATTGGATGAAGAATATGTATTATGAGCTTCTCTTTGGGGAACTGAGAGAGCAATCCTAACTCTCAGTTAGGCTTAATGGAGTGGTGGAACTGCTGTTGCATCTGAAGTCTGCTGCTCATGCTGGCAAGGACAGAAAGGTAGTCAGTAAAGCTGCCAATTTTTGCTGTGTCTGCTCCAAGTTGGTTCAAGAGAAAGAGAGAGACCTGGACTGGATCTGTCACAAGAAGCAGGACCAGCAGATCCTTGACTCAGCTGGCTTTGTTGTCTCCCCAGAAATACCTTATTTGAGGGAGTTGCAGTGGCTACCATCAGTGGGGATACTCACACACCACCACCAGCAGAACCCAGCAGAGGAATACCTCCATCTTATCCAAGCCCCCTCCAGCATAACAGATTGCTCTGCCCCTTGCTTTCATTTCTAGTGTTTATAAACTGATTATGCACAATTTGCAAGATCCACTCATCTGTTGAGTCCATGGAATGGGAATTTATGAAATAGCTAGGCATTCCACCAGATTCCCTTGAAACAGAATAGTGTGATAAGAACAGTAACTGATAAAAAATATACTTAAACATACTTGGGCTAAATTGGAAGTGCAACATCTTTCCCACTGGTGCTTGTAAAGACGCCACAGTCAATACTAAGTTACTAACTTGCCATTGCAATTTATGTTTCTCTTCATCTTACAAATTGACAAGAAGATTGCTATGAAGGCTGCCCCTCTAGAAAGAAAAGCATATGCATTCAATAAAGAAAAGTCTCTCCCTTATTTTATTGGAATGTCCCACTGCGGAACCTTGACTAAAAGTTATGTTTGTGTGTGTTCTGAAATACGAGTACAACTGAATGAAAGTATTATGTGGAAATGGGGACAATGTGCACAAATCAAGGAAGCGAGGAAAATTTTTTGTTTTTTAATACAGTGAGCATCAAGACACAGTTAATTTCCTCATATAAAATTATTAATGGGTAACATAATATTATGTTATGGCGCTGTGGGTTAAATCACAGAGCCTAGGGCTTCCTGATCAGAAGGTTGGCGGTTCGAATCCCCACAACAGGGTGAGCTCCCGTTGCTCAGTCCCAGCTCCTGCCAACCTAGCAGTTCAAAATCACGTCAAAGTGCATGTAGATAAATAGGAACCACTCCTGTGGGAAGGTAAACGGCGTTTCCGTGCGCTGCTCTGGTTCACCAGAAGCGGCTTTGTCATGCTGGCCACATGACCCGGAAGCTGTACGCTGGCTCCCTCAGCCAGTAACGCGAGATGAGCGCTGCAACCCCAGAGTCGGACACGACTGGACCTGATGGTCAGGGGTCCCTTTACCTTTTTAACATAATATTATTCAATATAAAAACTTGGATCCATAACTGGGCATCTTCTCTGGGAGACTGGCCACATGCATACCACTGCTTCTCAGCCTGTATAAGTGGCCCAAAGGTTTAACCTTCCCTGACTTGGAAGAACCAGTTGGGACCACAGAATGAATGAAGAATCAGTGACCTTTCAAAGGGGTGGTTGGACGTTCCCAAACTTGCCCTAGGAGTAGGCAAGGGACAAGTTTCAACATCTAGGAGTTGTCTATCAGCTGCCATCAAACACATTACAAAAGGACCGCTTTCTCCCCCTTTGTAGGTCCCAATAGCAGTACAAGCAATGACCATTTTAGGCACATCCAATTGACACGCGACCATGCACATGTGCATTGCACTGACCCCAGAATTGTCCAGGAAAGGGGGTGGAGTGGGGCAGAACAGGGCAGAGCACTCCGCCGACACAGGGATCAGGAATAGTCACGCAAAATGGTCTTTGCCCACACACACAAAATCAATTATAATGCTTCTGCACTGATCACCACCCCAGACAGTAAACAGAAACATTGTCTTTTCAGTTGTAGCACCCTGTTTATGAAGCATCCTTTCTCAAATCTAAACCCTTTCCTTTCCTTTTAAAACTTTTTTAGTTCTTAGCTGTGTCCTCTGCTTTTATTATTTTCTGGATCGCAGTTGATTTTCTTGATTGTATTGTTTTCATGTAAACCATGCTGAGGACCTTGCCAACTGAAGAGTAGGATAAAATATCTAAAATAAATTTAATTACCGGCGTAAATCGGGAAAGAATGGCATTCCTTCAGCTTGGTTTGCCATGTCAGTCCCCCTTTCAAAAATGGCCACACATGAAATCAAAATGTCAGGGAATATTTTGGCGCATTCATCATAGATCACCATCTGTAGATTAATCCATCGTCTACAGATCAGCAACAATGTATGAGGACATAACACAGAGACCTCAATCTGCTCTCTTATTGTGAGGGCTGCCACAAATAATATGATGAAGGTGGGTCAAAGTTCAAGATGATGGGCATGTTGCAATTCACATTTCAATTTCAATTCACATTTATGTGTTCTCCTTTGATGCGTTCTTTTCTTTTTTTTCTCACGCAGGGGGCCAGAAGAGAACAACTATCACTGCTGGTTTGCATCTCCAGCTTACAGGAATTTGAATATGCTGTATGTTGACCCCAAAGTATGGGAATAACTAGCACAGATCCTTCATTATCTTTTTTATCTCTATGTAACATTCATTACTTTTAAAATACACAATATTTTCCAAGATACATACCCACATCACATTGTGGCTGTAATTTTAAATTTAACTGGCATGTTAAATGTTGGTCTAAAGAAGTCCCTCTAAAATAATATCTATCACAGTAACCACAACTTTAGGGCATAAAATATTTCAGGCCCAGCCAAAATTACAATAGTAAACATGAGAAGTAAAAGCAAACACATGTGACTCTCTCTCTCTCTCTCTCTCTCTGCCTTCAAAAAATTAAAAAGGTCCCAGAATTGTGCCATCTAGCGATGAGAGTCTTGTCTATGCTTGCACAATCAATCACAGTCCTTAGCATTACTGGGCAAAATTAACTTAAATGTCTACTTTTCTAGATTCAGGAAATGGCCGGACAGGCTGGTAACACATAAGCTCATATCTGGTGGTGTGACAATGACAGTGATAGGTTTGCTTCATCTATCGGAAAAAGAGACAGGTCCCCCAAAAGCTTTGATTTTAACAGAAACAGGAATGAAAGGTCAAGGGATTACAGTAAAAGGGATAGGAATTCTTGCTCACTTTCTCTCAAGTCATAGGATGGTTGTTGCATGAAACTGGATCTATCTTGTGGGTTTTCCCAAAGCCTGATGGAAACAGACTCGCTACATGAAAGTGAGTGGACTCTTAGACCCAAAACAAAAACATGACCTTGTAAAAGAAAATATTCCAATGCCGATTATTATTTATGATGATTGTAATGATATAATCACTGCTGCTATTGCTCCAACAACGGCCATGACTATCACCACTGCCACTGCTTTCTGGACGCAATCATGAGACCAGGATGGGTCCTAAAACACACATTTCCTAAAAGTAAAGGTAAAGGTAAAGATGGTCAGCAAAGGGTCAGAAATTGCATATGTACTAGACCAGTGTAATCCTTCCACTACCATCTTTTCATTGGAACTGTGATAGGAAGACAGAGATACAGGACATTTGGTGATGGCTGCTCCCATAGGAATGGTGTATAACTAGCTCCCGCCCCTAGGCCCCAAATTTGAAAAATGTATTGTGGGTGACAGTGACACATTCCTGCAAAATTCTAGTCTCGGAAAGCCAAAAAGAATATATCAATATGTATTATAGCTCAATGGATCAACACAGTAAATGTCCTGTGTTTGGAACTCCAGCTTGGAACTGGACAGGAATAGATTCCACAAAGCATGCTTAGTGAGCTGTATATAATTTGCCATGTCACAATTTGGCAAGAGCAATGCTTCTGTTTCACAAAGCAAGCCAGTCAAACACCCATGTTGTATTCTTCCACTTTCATACCGGTATTTGGGTAGAAGTGTTCATTTTGCCATTGGTATGTTCTGTCCTGTGCCCAAACCTACCAATATTTGGTTCCACGTTCTGTTTGGGGAGGGCGTTCAGAAGAGTTACATATACCTCAAAATAAAATACTTCGTTTTGGTTCCCACACGTGCCCACAACACCCTTCCTCAATTTCCCCTCATGTTTTCTTGTGACTCAGTGAAGGAGGCACATGCTGCCGCGTTGCCCTTATTGCAAGCAAAACCTCTTTGGGAAATTAATAAGATTAAGTTACACCTCAGTGCGAAATCAGTGCACATAAATTAATGAAAATTTATTGCCCACTCTGGTGAAGAAAGTTGCTCATTGTACTAGTGAGCTCATCCAAAAAATATTTCTGTACAGCTGCAAAGCTTTATTGAGCAAGTATTGCAAATGTCCATTTTTAGATGCTGGGGGAGATTGGGTCAAACACTGTATGGATGATAAAATGTTGCCCGCTGGTGGGTAACTCTCACCCCAGTACCCAAAATACAATTATTTTTTAGGGTGTCAATTGCTAATACTCATAATGGCCTAATGGATAAAAGGAAATATATTTCTGAATGACAGCTGCTTGAGAACAACCGTGGGAGAGAGCTACTACTCATGGGAGGAATTCAACATGGCACTATTATGATTGTTCCATCAGCATATGCTTTCCCACTTGCTTGACAGAACAAGCTCCCCTCTTCTCCCCTTGTGTGCTGTTCCTGGGGTTCTTCTGACACCCCCCCCCACGAGCTTATTTGGGAGGGGCGCATGGAACATGTGGGGAGAAAGAAGAAGAGGAGGAGTTTGGATTTGATATCCCTCTTTATCACTACCCGAAGGAGTCTCAAAGCGGCTAACATTCTCATTTCCCTTCCTCCCCCACAACAAACACTCTGTGAGGTGAGTGGGGCTGAGAGACTTCAGAGAAGTGTGACTAGCCCAAGGTCACCCAGCAGCTGCATGTGGAGGAGCGGGGACGCGAACCCTGTTCCTCAGATTACGAGTCTACCGCTCTTAATCACTACACCACACTGGCTCTCAGGGAAAAGGGAAGCCCCATAGTGAAGCCTAACTGCACTAGCTCCCCCTAGCACAACTGTTTAACTGAATCTTGGTCCTGGTGTCCTGCTCGTGGGAGACAGGGTGTTGGACTAGATAAGGTTTTTGGTCTCTTCTCTGTATGTTCTTACTTAGGAGATAAATAGGCATAAGCATGGGCATATGTTTGATGGTAATTTGTTCATGCAGAATGTGCTCTCTTCCTACACACACCCAGAATAAACATATTAAATCCAGACAACAGTACCTGCACACCAAATAGCTTCAGACAAACGTAAGGAAGAGAGCCAAAATGCTACTGGTCCCTACTCCTTCAGAGGAAGGCAAGGAGCAGCAACTGAGTGGTATGGTGCTTGCTTTGCTTGCAAAAGGTCCCTGGTTCTATCTCAAATGTAGGGCTGGGGGAAAGGCTCCTGTCTGGAACTCTGGAGACTCACTGACTGACAGTATTGACATTACAGCTCTGACTCAGTAAAAGTCTTAAGGCAGGGATCTGAGATATTTAACCTGGGTGAATTATTTGGTGATCCCAACTCTGGGTCAGCCTAGGGTGTGATCAAAACCTACCATGAGGTTCACACTTCCTGGTGTGTGTGTGTGTGTGTGTGTGTGTGTGTGTGTGTGTGACTGACTGACTGACTGACTGACAAAAAGCATGTACTGCAGTAAACAGGCACAAGCTTTTGCACAACTGTAATTTGGTTTGCTTGGATGACTGGGATTATTGCAGACAATGGGGTTTCTTTGGGTAGGGGTTTGATAAATTGAACTAGAAAACCTGTAGCTTCTTCTCACTCTGATTCTCACCCCTTGTTTGTTATTGGATCACATCTCTCTTTGTATGATAAATATACACCAAGGTTGCCAGGGCATCCATTCGCTCTAATTTACATCAGAAAAAAAGCTGAATCTGCCTGTTGTCTGACTCTCTCACTATACCATCTATGGTTCCCACCAATGCCACTTTCTTCGCAAACATTAACATTAGGAGGGTGTATGTGGGTGATGGCACACAAATTCAGCATTTATGAAGGAAACAAACTATAATATCCTCCTGCCATATTGGGAGAAGGAAACATGCAATGATTACTCATCAGAAAATGGAGAGAAAATTAAACATGACTATTACAATGGTCTGAACACACTCCTAGAGCACATAACACCGTCTTGAAAGACCTACATTGGCTCCCAGTATGTTTCCAAGCACAATTCAAAGTGATGGTGCTGACCTTTAAAACCCTAAATGGCCTCGGCCCAGTATACCTGAAGGAACGTCTCCACTCGCATCGTTCTGCCTGGACACTGAGGTCCAGCTCCGAGGGCCTTCTGGCAGTTCCCTCACTGTGAGAAGTGAAGTTACAGGGAACCAGGCAGAGGGCCTTCTCGGTAGTGGCGCCTGCCCTGTGGAACGCCCTCCCATTAGATGTCAAAGAAATAAACAACTATCTGACATTTAGAATACATCTGAAGACAGCCATGTTGAGGGAAGTTTTTAATGACTGATATTTTAATGTATTTTTAATCTTTTGTTGGAAGCCGCCCAGAGTGGCTGGGGAAACCCAGCCAGATGGGCAGAGTATAAATATATTATTATTATTATTATTATTATTATTATTATTATTATTATTATTATTATTATTATTACCTACATGTTTGAAACAGCAGTCACAGCTCAAACACTATAGACTGGGGTAGGGAAGCTTTGGCCCCCCAGATGTTGCTGAACTACAACTCCCATCAGCCCCAGCAAGCATGGTCCTTGGCAAGTGATGATGGGAGTTGTAGTTCTGCAAGAACAGGAAGGCCAAAGGTTCCTCCACACCTGGCCTATAGATCATGAGCATGGAACGTTTTTTCTGTCAAAAGCTTCTTCTCTCAAGGGAAATCTATTTAGGGGTGTGTGATAGTGGGGCAGGGTGGGATCAGAGCCACACGTGGGTGGCATGGCCAGAGGTGAGAGTGGGTGAAGAACCCATTTTCTTTCTTTCTGCCACCTCTGTTTCCTCCATTCTCCCTCTTTGCTACCAACATGGGTTAGGCTGCGAAATTAGACCACGGGCATTCCAGTCACATGATATTACTTTAAAGTTAACACACAGTACTTTTCAACTGAGGCAGTCCACCTATTTTATATCTTCAGCATCAAATCAGAGAGTGATCAGTCACTGAATGATGTGATAATGAGCAACATGCATATGCAATGTGTGAATGAAGTTTAATGGACTGGGTGGAGAGTGTTTCCAAACTCTAGCATGATATCACATATTCTTAATTTATTCTCATTAATCTTTGTTAGGAGTAAGCTAAAATGGCTAAATATTCCAATTTTCACCAAACATGCATTTCAGCACTGACAGCCTAATCAAACCATTTCAGGATCAATCAGCAGTAACAACAGGATGCTTTTTCTAGTATCCTGTAGCATTCAAGCTCCTATAAAAGTACCATAAATGTACCATAAAGAAATGAATGCAATCGTTTATTTACTTATGGCAATGTCTGCAACAGTTGCAGGGTAGCTAGAGGAAATTAACGTTCCATAAACCACATTTTCCCCGTGTTTTTTTTAACTTTGTAAAAGTATATCCTACAATGCTATGGTGATTAGGGATGGGGAAGGATTAGTTTCCATTCATATTTAAATGTGGACTTGCCTAATTTTCACTTTCTAAAACAATATGCAAACTGAACCACAACCACCCTTTGAAATTCACAATTCTCTGAATTTTGCAATGCCATTCTCCAGCCAAGTATGTGTACAAAATGCATATACTAGGGTAAAGCATGCATAAGAAGACACAAGTGAAGCTAACATACAAAACCGCCAAACATTATATTAAGGGAAGTTGCTTTGCAAAAATGTATACATTAGGAAATATTGCATGCAAAATTGTGTATATTTAGGAGAAATTCACAGTAAAACGCTGATGAATTTTCATGAGAACGATAGATAGATGATAGATAGATGATAGATAGATAGATAGATATAGATAGATAGATAGATAGATGATAGATAGATAGATAGATAGATAGATAGATAGATAGATAGATGATAGATAGATAGATTATAGATATACCGGTAGATGATAGATAGATAGATAGATAGATAGATAGATAGATAGATAGATAGATGATAGATAGATTATAGATATACCGGTAGATAGATAGATAGATAGATGATAGATAGATAGATAGATAGATAGATAGATAGATAGATAGATATAGATAGATAGATAGATAGATAGATAGATAGATAGATAGATAGATATAGATGATAGATAGATAGATAGATGATATAGATAGATAGATAGATAGATAGATAGATAGATAGATAGATAGATGATAGATAGATAATATACAGAGGAGAGAGAGAATTGAAAACTGATGTGGAAATGTGGAGAACTGAACTTATGATTGGAAAAAGGATAAACTGCGAGAAACTGAAACACACCATTCCTAATGGTGACATATTATTAAGTCTTGCAAAAATATTTCCATCAATGAGCGGAGAGTCCCTGATTCAAGTAAGCTGGGATTCAGTGCCCCTTTCTGCATGATGAAATTCATGGGCCATGTAACCTATATTCAAAGCATCTCTGGCTATCTTGACAACATTTCCTCCCATCATAAGAATATCTGAATAGCAGTCACTAAGGATCTGAAGAGCAGTCGCTAAAGTGGTGCAGTTGCACTCAGATCCTGCTTGTGAGTTTCCTATAGTCATCCAGTCAAACAGTCCAGCTAGGCATTAGTCAAAAACTGGCCAAGCTCAATGGAACGAAGTTTTAATTTCTCTAGAAACTGAGTGTTAGGGCTCAGAGCATTTTTCATTAAAACAAAGTGAGAGAAATGACATCAATAATTCTGACTTTGCTTGTGGCATCTTAGGATCTAATAACAGTTGGAGATGAAACTTAAGTGTGCAGAAGAAGTTAGCTTGTTCTCGGCCTAAACAAAATGAAAGGTGTTAAGCTTCAAATAACCCTGTTATTACTCTTTTGTGTGTTTACATGTGCCACTTGTCCTGAACTGTCTTTGGGGAAATTCTTCTTATACCTACAGCTCTCTTTTCCTAAGAACTCTACTTTCCACACTAGGGCCACATTCCCTCATGGGCAGCCTCCCAGGGGCCACTTGCAAAAGGTGGAGTGTGAGAGACAAAAATGGACAGAGCAACAGAGAAGACTCTCCCCTTTGTACAGTAGACCACATTCTTACCTACAGAAATCAGAGGTTTCTACTCATGCACATCTCTCCATTCACACAAGCAAAAGGCATCACCAAGAGCACAATTCAGCCATGCAAAAGCACTTGAGGAAAGTGCAGAGCGGGGCCTCTGAGTGAGAGGTTCATGGCCTGCGAAAATCCTGGGGGTCAGATAGAGAAGACCAGTTCCTCCAAGTGTCCCTATTGACCAGGGACAGTCCTGGATTTAGAGGAGCCATCCCGGTTTCTGATTTGATCCCGGAACGTCCTGTTTTTCTTTAGGATGTCCCTATTTTTATCAGAGAAATGTTGGCGGGAACGGAGTTAGGCGATTCCTGAGCCAAGTAGATAAGTAGCCATCCAATCTTTAAAAGACATCTGAAGGCAGCTCTGTATAGGGAAGTTTTTAAATGTTTAATGTTTTATTATGTTTTTAATACAGTTTTAAATGTTTAATGTTTAAAGTTTTAAAGTTTTAAATGTTTAATGTTTTATTATGTTTTTAATACAGTGGGACCTCGACTTATGAGTGACCCGACTTATGTGTTTTTCGACTTCCGAATGACTTCCAGAAGAAAAAAAATGGCCGCCGCAACCAAATTTTTTGACTTCCAAAAGGAAGTCGCGGCCGCTTTGAATAGGATTTTTTCGACTTACGAATTTTTGAATAGGATTTTTTCGACTTACGAATTTTTTTCGCTCAATGCATTCCTATGGGGATTCGACTTACGAGTGTTTTCGACTACCGAAGATCGCATCGGAACGCATTATCTTCGTAAGTTGAGGTCCCACTGTATGTTGGAAGCCTCTCAGAGTGGCTGGGGAAACCTAGTCAGATGGGTGGGGTATATATAATAAAATTAGCATCATCATCATCATGGAATAGGATGTCCCTATTTTCATCAGAGAAATGTGGAAGCCCAGAGAGCCACATGTGGCCCCTGGGCCTGCTGTACTCTTTGGAAGAAAATGTATTCTCTGGCTTGTAATGGGGGTGGGGGCACATAAACCTGCTATTAAGGGTTTCCTGTGTTTATTACAGAGCTCTGATTAAAGCTTTTTTCCAGATTTTATTCTGCCTCTTGAAGAAAAGCACCAGCTTAAAGCACTTATGGCACCCAATTCCCTAATAAACAATCGAGACAGAACCTGCAGCTTTCCCTTTGACTTCCTGTCGCTAAACTCCCGCTACTTGGAAACTGAGAAGCATTATATTCCACTGAAGGGATAACTTTCTTTATTCATACTTTAAATACTGTAACTTTCTTTGTAACTCACATGGGAGTAATCTTTAGATATAGATAATTTGAGGTATTTATACTCAGGCTTTCAGGAGTCAGACACACATAGGATTTGTGCCTTAACTTTAATGATCAAAAATTAGATTATCCTTAGGCTTTTAAGCAATAGCCTTATTTCAAATAACTGTAAAGTCTTTTTGAAGGTCAATATGTTCGTTTTCCTCTAGCTATACAGTTTCGATAGCAAACCAGGCATGAAGACTGCTAAGCCTTTGGAATTGTCTATTGGTTCTTGGAATTATAGATTTTTAACCCATAGATATATGTGTATCACCCACAAAATGGCAGATCAGTTAACAAAAAGGAGAAGTACAACATATAATTGCCTAGGTTTGAACTGGCAATTTAAAACTGAAGCATTGTGATATGCTGCTGGCAAAGAAAACGGAAGAGTCTGCCAGTCAAAACGCTAGTTTTCTATGAGAAGATTTTGCTATGAAAATACCTTGAGAGAACCTGAAGATACAGTATAAATAAATAAATAAGCAATGTTATTCTTTCCTCCTTCCTCCAAAATCAATAGGGATAAGGAAAACTGACAACTGATACTTAAACCACTTAATAAAGTGGACAAATTCCAAGCATTATGTGGTATCATGCTAATATTTTTATTTGTAATTACAACAGATATTTTGCCTGTTTTGCTGTGTGCGATTAGAGGAGGCTCATTTAATTTGACGCCAGTAGCAGGCCCAAGCAAACTTCCAAAAAAAGAAAGTTTGTCAACAATATGTGGATAGATCCTTTTTGTTTTCCAATGTATTTCTTATCAATTAAAATTCAGTGTAGCACAAGCAAATTTTTAATCTGAAAGTGTGGCCCAGAGAAAAAAGTTGGAGAACCACTGTGTTGGGCAGAGTTGGAGAAGTGGGTGCTTAATCCAAGTGCCCCTTACATAACTCCCACCAGCCGCCCAGAGTGGCTGGGGAGACCCGGCCAGATGGGCGGGGTACAAATAAATAAGTGGGTGCCATGATCTCTGCAGCACGTTGTTGTCTGGCTTGTGTTTGCCTGTGTATATGTGTGTGCATTTCTTTTACCTGTACTTTGTTTGTTATGTATTGCTGATCAGCTGACTAAGACCTCCTGATTTATTCATTGACTCTATGTGTGTGCATGTGCACATATACCTTGCATCATTAGTATTACCCGGAAATGGAATTTGTGATCCCAGTTCAGGAGCATCAAGTCTTGTAAAAGGCGAGGCAGAGAAGAGTCAAGGTGTGTGAGCTAAAAGTTGGAAGCAGGCTGGGCAGCTGGCAGAGCTATGCCTGATCTCTTGTGAAATCCAAGGCTGCGGCAATGGGATAAGCAAGATCTTCTTGAGGTGTTAATGCTGTGAGGCCGTCCATCATACACTCATATTGTGTGTGTGTGTGTGTGTGTGTGTGTGTGTGTGTGTGTGTGTGTGTGTAGTAAACCATATATTCTAACCACAGTCTCCACTGCCCCTCATTCCAAGGAAACCAGGAACCCCTGGAATCCTGCACCGCTCAGAGATTAGGGTGACATGCAACAATATATATCAGTACGTATGTATTCCTAAGATTCTCAACAGGTTTTTCAAAAGAATAATTAGAATCCTAAATTAACTTATTCATTTTTATCACCTGATGAGCATAATTAGCAAACAGTGCATAATGACAGCAAATAATTGTTCCTTTTCCCACTCATTAGAGAAGCTTAACGACTATATTCCCATGCATAGGCTAAAGCTACATTGTATTTACTAGGTATACCGTATTTTTCCGTCTATAAGACGCCCCCATGTATAAGACGCCCCCTATTTTGGGGGACTCAGATTTAAGAAAATGGGGGGAGGTGGCCCAGAGTATAAGAAGCCCCCTAATTTTTGACATTATTTTTAGGGGGGGAACCTAGTCTTATACATGGAAAAATATGGTACTTACCTGGAATATGGTGTGTCTGTCAACATCATAACAAAATGACAAAATGTTTAAGCAGGGTGCATAATGGTTCTAAAAGCAGACAGCTTTTGAGCTGCTTCCCCCCCCCCCCACGCCCCTCTGTCACTGCAAAGACTTCTAGAGAGATTCCTGGATTGCAGGCTGTGCGGCAGCATCTTGAGAAAAGAAATTCATGTAAAGAAATGTCATCATCATTGCCTCTCCTCACTACTTTGTCTAATCATCACTACTGCCTTCCTAGAGCACATTTATGATGTGCTTCTTTCCACTATGAATATACATGTGTGCCCTAAAGCAACTGTATGATAAGCATGATAATAGGGTTGCATTCGAGAATTGCAAAAAGCCAACAATGGCAACATCATAATACCTTACTGCCCACTCTCAAGATCCGGGCATGCTCATGCATCAATGGGGCTCTTGCCACTCCTCTGTAAGCAAAAGTGCTATGTTTATTCATTTCACCAAATGAAGCCACAGGTCCATGCATACTAAAGAATGTTTATGTGGTCCTATGAACCAATGAGGTGCCTTCAGCTGAGCCAGATCATTTACTCGTATCTGAGACTCCCAGATCGTGGTCTTTCCCACTTCTGCTATCTTAGAGCCTTTTAACTGGAGATGCCAGACATTAGGCCTGAAAAGTAGGAGGAACAGATGTAAATTTTACATTAGTACAATCTAGTTTCTACACACAGTCTATCTTCCATCCAGACAAGCAAGAGACACAATTGGAGTTGAAGGACATATACCAGCCAGCAAAAACTGTGTAAGGAAGAGTCAGAGAGTGGTGTGGCTTGGAGAGAGGGTGTGTAGCCTGTGGAGGGTTCTGGGGGCCACAAAGAGGAGCTTGGAAGGCCACATTGGACATTAACCCATCCCTGCTATTGGAAGTTCGCTTGCTGGGAAACTTAAAAGTCCCATTTGTCTGTACATAAAATATAAGCACTTGTATGGCAGTGCCTATGCACAATGTGCTCTACAGCTGCTATATACATAGCCATTATAGGCAGGAGAACTCAGAGCGTCCACATCCATGAGAGGTGGGTTGGGCAATCGATCTCCTCTTTCTCACAGCTCCAAAACTGGCCTACCTTCCCTATGAGGGGCAAAGAAAGTAAGCAGTATGCTAGTGAGATGAAATGAACACTAGTTAGAACGATTAGCCACCCTCAGCAGTGTTTCTCAGCAGTGAAGTGTCACAACCCAAAGAAGATCACTGACACTTATATCCTGCCTTTCTTCCATCATTGAACTCAAGCGGGCGTCCCTGAGGCTCCCAATCCATTTCCTATCCAGGCACTGACACAAGAAGACCTAGACCTGCTCAGCTACAGCAAGGCCACTGCAAGATGTGCCTTCAGACAGTGACTTGGAAGTTTCCCTTCTTTCAACGGAGAGATTAAATAGTACAAGCTGAAAATACTGCATTCATACCCCAGTATCAACAGTCAATTTTATAAATTAGCAATATTTCCTCCTTTGAACTTTGAAGTTTAAGATCATCATGGTTTATATAGTGCTGCGTGCCATTGTCTGCACAGTTTTGATTTCAAATTGTATTGGCAAAGATGGGTCGTCTGGAGTCATAGTGATGTCTGGTGATTGGCAGGTGGGTGGTCCCATCCACTTTGGTCCATGGGGGATGCCTTAGATAGAGATGTTGCCATCAGATGGACCACTGATGGGAGCAAATGGACATAGGTGGGGAATGGGTTGGGTGGATGAAGCAATTCAGAGACAATATAGAAACTGAGATGGTAGAGGAAAAGCAGTGTGCAGAGTAAGGGGATGGGCTGGGTGCCAAGAAGATATGTCCAGTGTCATTTGGGAACGGGATTGCAAAACAACTTGTAAGTAAGAAAGGAAGGCAATCTCAAAAACTCTGAGAAGCTTTGTACTACACAGGAAATCTCAGGCCTATCAAAATATATACTGATATTCTGAAAGTTGTAAAATATGCTGGCATTTATTCAAGACATCACAGCATTTGCATTATTTTAATCATTTTTCCCATTGAAGGAAAAAATGCTGCATGTATAATTAAATGATTGCATTGTATTGTACAAATAACCATGTAATGATATCATTAGAAATTCTTGGTTTTTTCATGGTAAGACCAAACTTAATTGCCATGTAATCTGAAGAAAGCAAGCAAGGTTGTGATTATTCTATAATCCAATTTAATTACAGGGTAACAGATTGGTTAGTTGTTCCTGGTACAAAATACACATTCAGGAAAGAGGAGTCAGTAGAGAAAAGATTAATTTACCTTTGGAGAAATGTATTTAATTTTTTTTTAATGGTTGGATGACACTCATATTTTGAGGGGAGCAGGCAAATCCAATGTGACGGATTCTCAGTTGAGGGAATAAGGTATGTTATCTACAATAACCAATAAAGTTGCATAAATTCTCCTAGGTCAGTAATTCCCAAACAGTGTGCTATATAGTACATTACTGCATCACAAGACAAGTGATAGTATGTCCCCCAGAAGTAATTAAGTAATTAAGTAAAGGATAGGGGTTTCTCAAGATTTGAGAGGGCTTGTGGCATAGTGTTGGCCCACCTCTTTTGTGAATGCCACCCAACTCCCTCTACAAGGGGGGGACTTATCGTAGGATATAGTTCTGATTTGACATTTTGCACTCAACACTCAGTATGGAATAAGAAAGAATTTTCAACCCATTATAAACAAATTGTTGTTTCTCCTTTGCATTTAGTGAAATGAGGACTCCATCTTAAATATTACTGTCTGATGAAAATTTAGTTCAATGCTGATTTCTCCATTTTAAAGCACAAATTGTATATCTCTCACTTCAGTGACAAGGGATAAGTGGTTTTGGTTCATTCAGATATAAGATTCAACAGCATTCAGACAGGGGCATAATATTTCTTTCTTTCCTAAATATATCTAATCTCTCACTCAGCTATCAAGTCTTACATCAGGGACCGACTATTTTACAGCGTAGTTTCCTTTAACAAGGGCAAAACTGTTTCTATCAATGCCAATAGAAAAAGTAAGTGTTTAAGAGTAATCAGCATCACAGATGGGCAGAAGCATGAAACTGTATTTTATGCAATTTTAGGTGATTATGTGTTATATTCACTATCCTCTAAATGTTGCCATGTGTTAGTGGTATTTTTAGGAAGCCTGTGCATGCCAGGAAAAAGCAAGGGGAAGGAAACATCATCTGGGGTGCTGATCTCAGCAGAAAAGATGTATTAGTGTAAGGTTATTAAAACACCTAGTCTTTAGCCTCTTAATACATAAATCCAGTTCGCACAATGCTTTAAGTGTGATGCGAAGGAAGATCATCCCTACTTTGAGTGTACTGTTCCACGTTTCAAGCCTCCTGAGATCAGAATTTCCTCTGCAATGCTAAAGTAGAGCCATTGCACACAGATGTGAAGGTTTCACCCATTTGATTATTAGTGGTCAAAATTAGGAATTAGGAATTGTGCAGATCAGGCCTGCACACAATGGAACCTCCATGGCACACCCTGATTGAGTGTTATGGCTGATGTGTAGGTGCCAGACAGGCTGAGCTAGCAGGCTGGGTTTAGTGAGCAGGATCCTTCTCTCTTACCACTACTGGGCTGCATTCAGACAGCGCTGCATTCCATTTCCCCAGCATTTCCTTACTTGATAATTTCCGTGTTTTATCCAATCTTTTCAGATGATGTAAAAGTCACTTCTAGAAATCTAGCATAATCGAGTAGCAGATCCGTGCTCATTTCTGTGTTAATTGCTTTCGGTGGGGAGGAGGGGAAATTCAGACCCAAGTTTCTTTTGTACTTTTGGCTTCCTCTGGCTTAGGTAACACTTCCAAGCTGCACATGCAGATGCCAAGAGACTGCAGTTTCTCTCCTGCAATCTTCTATAGCCAGATCCCACTTGCTTTCTGAAAGGGCCTTTATTTTCCGGCAGACCTTTATGTTTATCAGTTCAATTCATACTAACACGTTTTGCCTTAAGGAAATATTTCAGAAGCACATAGTTAAAACATGTCACAAGAACAATACTAATTAAACCAAATTATGGCAGCGGTGCTAGTTGTATTTAATAGCTCTATGGTATCTCAACTATTCCAGAAGTGGTGAGTGGGAAAGCATTCAGGATTTCAAAGTTCTGGCATTTCCTTTCTTAAACATAGGGAAGGAGGGAATGGAACATAATTGCAAGATGTAAATTTCTTTTCTGATACAAATATCGGGCGACTAGTGGCAAAGCTATCACTTTGCGCACAATAAGGGATTTCTAATGAATCTATTCAATCTGATCTTCATAATCATGGTTATCTCTAAAGTAGAAAATTAATTGGATGAAGTTAAATATCCCCTTTACATGTCAACAAAATTGGTTTTTCTAGGGATTAAAGGATTAATGTGGTGTTAAGTCCCTAAAGAGGTTAAAACACTTTATTATTCATTACAAAGCTCATAGATTGGGCTGTTATTATGTCACCACTCTTCATTATGTTAAAAATGAGGGCAAGATCAACATTAACATTTTTAAAGCAATAGGTATAGCTAAAATCCTTGGGTTAATTTTTTAACTTTATGAGTTTTAAATATATATATACTGTATATATAAAGAACACATCTAATAGATAATACGTCATAACCTTAGCTTCAGTTTGTCTGTTTTATATCTTGTTGTAATAGGGTTATGTATTGTGCTACTATACTTTTTATGCAAAGCCTCTTGCTTTGGTTTTTGCAAATGGATGGAATTCCCTGATCCAATTTCTCTCCCCTTTCCCGACATCAGAAAATTAGTTTTTTAAAAAGGTCCTTATGTACTCTGATAAACCTTTCCTCATTACATGCACTTGGACTGTTTTGTTGATTCTATTAATTGCTTTTAAGATATTAGCTGCTATTGATGTATCTGGCACAGAGGTAAAGCCTTGCTGAGAATGGACCTATTAGTCCTGTATCACATTTGTTAGGATGGGTGTGGGGAAGCTTTGTACCTCCGTAGGTCACTGAACTGCAACTCCCATCGTCCCTGGCTATTGACCATACTTGCTGGGGCTGATGGGAGTTGTAGTTCAGAAGCATCTGGAGGGCTCCCCACACCAGCATAAGAAGAGTCCTCTGAACCAAAACAAAGGTCCACCTTGACCAGCACCATGTTCTAATCTCTGCTTCTCTGTTGCGCTTCTACAGACCATTATGCATCACCATAGAAGACACAGCTTTGTTTGTTGTTTTAAAAGTACGTAGGTATAGATGGGAATAGAGAAACACTTGCTATCATTTAAACTGAAGTACAAAAATCTCACCATGCTGGGGAGGACTGTGACCAGGTGACGTGTGCCTGATGAATCTGCTGTCAATCTGCTGTTGGCGTGATCCTGCTTTCCCTTCTTGTGGTTAAATATAAAGAACTACAGCGGCACCTTGGTTTTTGAGCGTCTCAGAAGCCAAACATTTTGGTTTTTGAACGCCGAAAACCCGGAAGTAAATGCTTGCATTTTCCAATGCACCTCGGAAGCCGAACGGCTTCTGCTGTGTGTTTTTCAGTTTTCTCAATTGAACTTTCAGCCAGCCCTTTGTGTCTTGGTTTTTGAATGTTTCGGAAGTCGAACAGTCTTCCAGAACAGATTGCGTTTGAGGACCGAGGTGCCACTGTATAAGGAAAGGTAAACTTTGGGCTTGGATGCCCCATGGATCTCCCTATTGTGACTCGGATCCTGGCCACAGTTAGCAAGTGGCTCCAAGATTGTTGCCCATAAAGGAAATGCAAATCACCATCTATCTGATCAAGGTTTCCCCACCCTGGACTACGGGTGGGGGGGGGGAAACCAGTTTAATAACCATGTTCCCACTATCTGGGGGAGATCTGGTGGGGATAATATTTAATTTGCGGACATGCAAACATTTTAAAAACACTTGTACAACTATAAAAATGAAAGAATAAATCTTCTCTTTTGACCTGTTTTCTGAATTTCTAATCCCACAATTCAGGCTGAGGAGCAGATGCTAGAGCAAATGTGTTGGAAAAGAAGAAGCAGGTGAGTTGCGGAGTCCATTCTTCAGTTTTCTTGTTCATGAGAGCTCTTGCGAAATATATAGCCCAGTACAAATCTAGAAGGATATGTGATACGGTATCTCTTACTTACTTCTTCCTGGCTTTACAGCCTATAAATTTAATTATGTGCAATTTTGGGGGATTGCAAAAGAAGAATGGAGCTTTCCCATCTAATGTATGCAGAATCAGTGTCCAGCCACCTGGACATTCGCCAGTGGATAAGGTTACACCCTCTGGTATGCAGCAGGGTGTTTGGAGAAGAGGGAATGTGTGTGAACCTGCACAATGAGACAGGGAATGCAAATGACTGAAATATGGGGATTGAGTTATTAAGTGGCATGAATTCAGCAACAGTGTGCATAGGAAACCTGGGAAGGGGAGAGAGATTTGTGCCCTGCAGAGTTTTAAATTGCATCATTGGCATTTGCCCAACAAATAACAGCGTACGTCACTGGCTTTACCAGCATCCTGGGATGATCTTTATGAAAATACAACCATGCCCTACTTGCTCCTCATGCTCCTTGCAACCTAAAGCTCGCTCCATGGCAGTATCACAAATCCAAATCTGTCCTGAATTGCTCCAGAAATGTGGAGTGTGTCAGACATAAAAGTGAACATAATACTGGGCCAGATCAACCTGTCTGCATAACTCTCGCATAATTATTGAGGGGTTCAGAGCAGCATACTCTGTGTACCCTTCCGCAAACATTCCATGGAAAATTTCTGAATGTCCTTAGTTCCTTAATATGCTCCAATAATGATATTGAGTTACATGGTATCCGGACTTCAGGAATTACACGATGTACTTACTTTGCCCTTATTTTTTGCCCTATGTTGTAAAGACTTGACCAAGTCCTCCTTCACACTCAATGTCTGTAACATTCCCCCACTAAGACATACACTTGCTAGAATTATAAGTGATCTAAACAGCCCTACCCTGAACTCCCCTGTGGTGAAACTCTTCCCTTAGTTTTGCTCTTTGCACTGATGTCAAGGAGAGCACTGTCTCTAAGGGTCATAACGCCACTCATGGGGCATCCTCCTTCATCCTTGGCTGGTTGGTGCTTATTTCACACCAAAGGGAAAACCATGGCTTCTTCTGCCTCCAAGAGTCAGGCTCTTTAAGATATCCCATACATATTTTCACATGCACCTAGCCTTAGATAGAAGTCCCTTGACGTTTCCAATGTACCACCCAAAAAGTATGCCAAATATTTTCAAGATCTACTCTTGGCTCCCTGCAGATAGCCATTCAAAATGGAAGTCTGGTCCCCGGATTTCTTCTCCACAAGAGCATCCTGAGCTACAATCCCATGGACAGTTAGCTGGAGCAAGTCCCACTGAGCAGTGTAAATCAGCACAGAATGCAGTTGCACTCTCTTGATAATTTGGGGGTATGCCATCTATCACTTTCCCTGAGTGCTCAAGAGTTACCAGTTGCTAGGAGTGCCTTTTACCAGCTTCAGCTGATATACCAGCTGTAGTCTTTCCAAGAGAAGGTAGATTTGGCTTCAGCCACTAAGGCTTCAGTTACCTCCAGAGTGGATTATTGTAATGTACTCCAGGTAAGGTTGACTATTTTAAAAAGAAAAATCAGTCCAGAAGCTTCAATCAGCCTAAAATGTGGTTAATAGACTTTTGTCTGCCATTTGCAGGTCATAATGTTTAACTGCAATATGACATCAGCTTTGTTTGCTTCCTGTTTGCCTCTGGGCTCAATTCAAAAGGTTGATTCTAGTCTTTAAATCCCTAACTGACATAGAAATGGGTGCCTGGTGGACCCCATTCCCATATATTCCTACCTTGGGAACGGAGATCTACTGCAGTTTTCATTCAATGTCATCTTGGGAGATTCAGCAACTGAGTGTGAGAGATGTGGCCTTTTATTTGGAACTGCTACAGCTCTGGGATGCCCCAACACACTCACACAACTGAAATCCATCCAGCTCCCTCTTTGCTCCTATCAGAATTTGAAGACATTTTTGCTTTGATGGACTTTTCATTTTATGGGCGCCAGATTTAATAAATCAGTTACTAATTTATCCTTGCTGTTCTTTTCAAGTATTTGTTGTGTTCTGTTATTGTTTTTTAAAAAAATTGTTTGTTATATTTGTAACTTTTAACGATTGATTGTTTTGGTTTTTCTAAATCACATTGTATGTCATGCAGGGTACATTTAGCAGAAGATGGATATATATAACGTCATTGTCATTGGGTTGCACAATTTAACAAAGGGGGGAGGAAAAATAAAATGATTATAATTTAAATTTTAAAACTGAAAGAAAGAAATATAAATAATATATTATTAATAATACTCATTGTGGTCTAAGAATCAGTTCTAGGTGGGCACAATCCATAACATTTATGAAGTTCCTTTGGCAGGAGTCCTTTGTCAATTTCTCCCACATCCTTGCACATTTCTCTCCATTGAAATGAATAAACAGGCACAAGATACTTTTTAACAGCTCCCAGGGGACATGCACATGTGGACAAGGATGATGTGTGTACACTTCCACAGCTTTGATGTCTGCAGAATCAAGGTAGTTTTCAAAGGCCAACTTTTAGCCCAAGACACAATTATAATCAAACTCCCCCTACCCATAGCTGTCAACCCTCCCTTTTTTTGCGGGAAACTCCCTTATTCCAATGCCATTTCCCGCTGCTATCCCGGATTGTTGATATCCCTTAAATTTCCCGGATTTCAAAGGAAGCAGCTCCTCTCCCTCCCTGCCGGCCAGGGAGGCTCCTCAGCTGCGTTGCTCGGCTGCCAATAAGGAGTCTGAGACCGACTGGGGGCAGAGCTTGCATGCCTTGTGGAGCCAGACCCTCACGCCCAACCAGCCAGCCAGCCTGCCTGCCGTCTACGCACTCACTCTTTCACTCACCCATTCGCGCGCAGCCTCTGGAGCGCAGGGTGGCGAGGCTACTTGGTGCCATTGCACCGCCCTCGCGGCATCCCTTATTTTCAAATTCAAAAGTTTGAAAAAAATCCCTTATTTTCAAATCTGAAAGTTGACAGCTATGCCCCTACCCAAGGCTCTCGCAAATTTCAAAGGAAGGCCCTTGTCGTGGAAATGTTGATGGATCTGAACTTTGGCAAGACAAGTGGTATTGCTATAATATTTGATATGGAAAGTGGGTGGCGGGGAGTGGATGTGTGAGGAACCTGAAAACCAGCCAAGCCTATTACCAAACATTTCTTCACAAGTTCTTTGCAACTGACAATAAATCTAAAGTGGGAACTTTATAATTAAGTGACTTTCCCTTCAGATTCCTGCTCAAGAAGGGCTGTTAATAATTATGAATGTGTTTTATAAAGATGGTAATAATAGTCCTTAATCTGGTTTTAAAGCCTCTGGGTCAGACGAAACCCTGATGCAATAAAGAAGTTATTCCAAGACTGCTTGGACACCCTGCTGATACTATAAAATAAGTGACGACTCAGCTCATCATCTTCAATATAGTCTTACGAAATGCAGGTCACTAACATGGGTGAGGATGACAAGACAAAGCCTCTCATTGTAAATCCTCAGGACGAAGAGGGTTTTGGGGGTGATCTATTCTGAAAAATGCGTACATTTTGCCTGACACCTAACCTTACTTAATTCCTCCCAGATACTCATACTTCTGAACCCCCAGCTGAAATTTGACATGGCCACAGGCAACACATATTCACATGTAAGCACGTCATGTAGCTGGTGTTCAGTTTAAAGGGCATTTACCCTTAGTGCTCCCACCCTTATATACATGCGGAATTTGTACCCATCAATTTGCGACCCTGGTGAATGTTGAGTTGGCATGCACACTTTGCCTTGTAAATGTGACAGTATCCGACAAGCACTTTGCCAAGGGATTCAACTCATTCATAAGAGTGTTAGTGGGTCAGATAACTCCCAGGGGATTTATGTCGCTGACTTCACCTACAGAGTTATGGAGGGTCTTTGATTTTATGCAGTTTTCTCTCATGACCCTCCCCACAAATTTAGGGCAATTAATGGTACTTTTTTGAAAGGCATAGTTGCATGCAGAGTTCCACACTGGAAAGATATCATGATCAAGATGGAGCCTCAACTTCCTTGCAACCATCGTTAAGTTTGCAACGTCATTCATGTTTGTTCCTTGTTCATATTTGTATCCCCACCTATTCCTCTTACGGTCAATATTTTAGCCTCATCTCAACCATGTGAGTTTGTCTAGGGTGGCTTCCCCAAGGCCAACCAGTCATAGATGAGCAGGGATTTGAACCTAGATCTCCTTGCCCAGCCTTTCAGCCATCATACCACACTGATAGTACCCTAGCATACGCCTTATATCAAAAATTATTCAGTCGTATTGTCTTGAGAACTGTTTGTTCATGTAATTATGTAAGAGTTTTTATTTCACTGTTCTAAAAATAATAATAATCTCACCTCTGCATATCACTCAAAGCAGCCTACAATAGAAAGCTCACAATTTCACAATAAAACCCCAATAGCAAGACAAAATACAGCTACGTGTACAATGCAACACACTAAAATTCAATCAAAGAGAGATAAGGTGACCCAGGTAACACAATCCTTTTAGGTAAAAAAACTTCACTATTTCTCAGCAAGGCAAAATCTCGCCAAAATAAAATGGGGAGAAAGTTCTTCATGGGACAAGGTGGTTGCAGCCACTGAGAAGGCCATCACTCTCATTATAGTCTAACAAATCTGCACCATAGATGAAAAAAAGAGAAGGGCTTCTCCCCTACATCTTAGGTAATGGGCTGGCTGGCCAAGAAGAAGGTGATACCTTTGGTATATTGAACCCAAACAATTTAGGACAGGGGTAGAGAACCTGTGGCCTACAAGCTGCTGTTGAACTCCATCTCCCACCAGTCCTAGCTAACATGTCCTATGACCAGGGATTGTGGGAGTTGGAGTCCGACAACATCTGGAGGTCCACAGGTTTCCCACCCCTGATTTACAGCTTGTTTCATCTATCAGCAAAGGAAACCATATGTTTAAAGGCCCAATTATTTTGGTGTTGGGATGGACAAGAAATATATTGCTTTTTTCAGAAAGCCTATTATAGTCGTCTCACATTTCTCTTATAGCTGCATTTTAATTTTAGAATCCCAAATTAAATCATAACTTTAAAGCTTTGCATTGCCACCTTTCAAACATTCCCACTCACAGGCCTGAAATATAAAACGGATGCTGAAATTCTGGTCATATTTAACTCATTCTTTACAAAGGAAATGTTCTTCTCCAGCTAGGAATGGCTCAGACAAAAGAAGTTTCAGCCAGCAGAAAAAGAAAACACACAAAGATTATGAGAATGTGTTTGCAACTACAAATAATAAAAAACAGCACCAAAACCACATAAAGAATGCCTTTACCAACGTTCTAAAAGTCCACAAGTCCCTATCAGGAGAGTTCATTTCATTTTTCACATTTTGGAAGTTCCATAATGACATGTTTATCTGTAATGGCGTCCAGGCAGGAGGCAATAAGAAAGTACATCATGGGATAGGATGGATGAGAAACAATGACCTCTTTGGGTGGAGAAAGTGTGAAAATACCAAGAGGACACTATCCAATGTTTTGGTATCCTTGCCAGTGCTGGATCTCGTGAGCCTTCATGACTCATTCGGGCTCCACCTAGGCATTGGTAGTGTAACAGGTTTTTTTTTAAAGGGTTTGTATATACAACTCCCTAACAGAGCTCTAAAAGCAGACACGTAGGGTTTCTCCTAGACCAAGACAAGAGAGATGGGTGGGAGGCTGAGAACCGGGCTGTACTTAAGGAGATGGTACATAGTTAATTCATTGTTCCTGGACATAACTCACTATCCAAATCTTTGTTTTTTTAAATAAGCCAACCAACAAAGTTACAGGGAACCAGGCAGAGGGCCTTCTCAGTAGTGGCGCCCGCCCTGTGGAAGGCCCTCCCACCAGATGTCAAAGGAAAAAACAACTACCAGACTTTTAGGAGACATCAGAAGGCAGCCCTGTTTAGGGAAGCTTTTAATATCTGAAGGACTATTGTATTTTAATATTTTGTTGGAAGCCACCCAGAGTGGCTAGGGAAACCCAGCCAGATGGGCGGGGTGTAAATAATAAATTATTATTATTATTATTATTATTATTATTATTATTATTATTATTATTATTACTACTACTACTACTACTACTACTACTACTACTATATCAGCAAACTATAATCAGCCATAATAGCACAATAGTCCCATATAGGTATCATTCATTCACAACCTGCTTTCCCCATCACTTTCCTAATTGTAAAAATTCTGGTTTGTTCTTTTTAAGTGAATTTCTTGCATTAGTGCAACAGGGTGTTTAACTCCAGTTAATTGTGCAAACCTAATTTTCTGGTGTGCAGTTGAATTACTCTTGCATAATAGTGATAGTCTGGAGGCACCCATAAAGTATTTTTGTGTAGCATGCATTAAGGACAGGGAAGAAATTTGTCTGAGTTCACATTTAAAGGCAAATCTACTCAATTGGCACTTCTTGAGACCACACACAGTCCTCCTTCAAGAGTCACACTTCTCTGAATTTTGCAGTGCAGTTTTACAGTCGCCATGTGTACAAAAATGCACATACTAAGGTAAAAGCTTGCATAAAAATGCAATATTAGTAAGAATGGCATACCCAAAAAAATGCATTAGGGAATATATAAATATCATGGAAAATATGATTTGCAAAAATCCGCATTAAAAGTGTGTATATAAGGAGAAACTTTCACTAAAATGCTGGCGAATTTTCAAGACAGCAAGTTGATATGGAAATGTGGAGAACTTATTTTAAGACTGGATAAATGAGTAACTCTGAGAGAAACTGAAACAGTCCTATTCTTCCATCCCTAGTCTACATGCAGCCTTGCAATAGTACAGCTCGATCCTAAGAACAAGAGTTCAGTGGGATTAACTCTCTGGTAAGGAAGCTGGGGATTGTGCCAGCCTTAAATCAGGAAACAATAAAGTTGGTAACTTGTGTGCTAATGATCCCGCACAGGTTTGTGCTCTAGGCATTTGAAGCAGCTGCGCCGAGTTGGAAAGTCAATGGATTTTTTTTTTTTTTGCCACTAACTCCGGTATGAGCAGAATCGAGCCTCTGTTGGATTGTGAATTCAAAGGGGAGTATATATATCAAGGCATTTTCGGTGGTGTTCATAGTTGGACTCCAAAGGCATTAATGAATTACATCTCATGCCAAGGTCGAGGGAGGGCAATTCTCATCTCCAGGGTACCAAATGGGAAGCAGAGGCCCAAGGAGATTAAAATCTGAGCGTTCAGAAAGTATTTGTGTTTCAGCACACCATCTTTTCTCCAGCTCAGCTTCCTCCTTTGCAGAAACACAGGCCAGATTTCTGACATTTCAGAAGTATTACATGATATTGTTCCCAGGACTGCTGAAGTTAAACCTTGAATGCATGTTTTATTAATAGCTCCCAAACCAAACATTTTCAGCAGAGCCTGGAATGCTCTAAAATAATTCTTTAAACAGAAGCTACTGAGTAATAAAACAAACTACCAATGTAGCCTTTAATGTGCACAGATGTTCAAATATTTTTTTCCTCATTGCCTGTATATAAATACGCAATCTGCCAAACCCAGGATCTCGCTATAATGTTAAGCTTTCCTTCGATTTTGCTCAGGGTGAAAGTGTCTGTCTATATCACAGCTAACAGTCATGCACAGCCTAAGTTATCTACAGAACCGGTTATTTATAGCTAGTGCAAAGCCAATAGTACAATTGTAATCAAAAGCCCTTGTGTGCTCTAACTTCCACAGGGATGTCTGCACCGCAGAACCCAGTTCCCTAACCAGAAGGTAAAAAGGACTAGGCAAGGGAAATGAGATTTAGCATCTAAGAGATGTTCTGCCGACACAAAGGAGAGTATGCAGGCAGAGGGGTGGTCATTACAACTGAATAATGTAGTTACCATTTCTCCCATTCCTCTTGACCAGGGTCTTCCACAGGTTTTCTAGACTGCAACTCCCAGCATCCCTGGCCATTTGGTGATCCTAGTTAGAGCTGATGGGAGTTTGGATCCAACAACATCTAGACCCTAGGGGCAGTGTTCAGCTTTTGAGTCCCATCAGTGCAAGGAGTTCTAATTGCACAACAGCACTGCCCCACCCCATCTCCTCACATGCATCCTGTGTCCTCCAGAAGGTTGGCAAACCCTGAGAACAGTTTTAGGCAGGGTGCAGAGACAGGAGAGGGGGGGAGCATTCTGCCAAGCAACCCATAAGAAGGATGGGAATGGCATTTGTATGCAATTGTGTGTGCGGATGTGACTGTCTGTGTTAAGGATGTTTGATTGTGTGGTGGTCTGACTCTACCCACTACTGGTATGGGCTCCTGACAGCTTTCCACTAGGACAATGCAGCCCACAGCCCCAAAAGGTTTTCTACTCATGCTCTAATGCTTCATTTTCAGAATGGGTTTTCTGCACCCCTTTCCTGGGTTTTGCAAATCATTTCAGCTATACCCTTTTGCCATCAGGATACAATTTTCATCATTGGTGTAGTGAAGTATGAAAGTTACTCTCAACAAAAGCACATGCAAGAACCCAGCCTTGTTATAGATCTTCCTCTCATGTGACCTTTCTCCCCAAAGACATACAATCAATGGAAGGATTTGCACAAGGTTATAGAACTCTGCCTCCCATATCCTTCCTAATTAAGACAGGAGCTCAATGGAATCATTTGCTCAGTCGTTAAATGGGGTTGCCATAAATTGGGGGGGGGATCCCATTCAAATGCTTCCCCCAGCCCAGCCCATGAAATATTTCACAATAATGGGTTTTTTTGGGGGGAACCCCTAACAAATAAAGGATGGAGATGACAACAACAAAACAACATGCAGGTGGGAAGTAAGCTCAGCCAGCACTCAAGTACAGTCATTTTGTTCTTCTTCTTCATCATCACATATTCTGCTCATGGCTGTGCATTGAAGGAAGTGGGTGGGTTCTATAATAGCTGATATTCTGCTGTGGTCATTCAAGAGCCATAGAGCCTCTTCCTCTTACTTAATTTATGATTATTTGATTTGATTATTTGATTTCTATACCGCTTGATATATTAAAAATATCTCTAAGCAGTGTACAAAAAACTCAAGCAACAACAGACAACTTAAACAAAATATTGCAAAAGTACATACTTACATATAAAAATGTTACATTAATACAGAGTTACTAACGTATATAAAAAAAGCAGTATCAATACATTTTCCTTCTGGCACACCCTCCTTTTCAGGGTGTGGGCAGAGGAGGAATGGTGGAGACCGCCTCCCCAGCCTGACCCTTCCAGGGAGGAGGAAGAGGAAGACAGTCTAGATTCACAACTGTGGTTTGCGGGAGGTCGCAGCTCAGAGGCAGGTGAGGGGGAAAGTTGGGAAATAATGGGAGAGGAGGAGGAGGAGGAGGCAGAACCGGAGCAGCAGCTGACTGACATGTTGTCACTAGAAAGGATACCAGGCCCACCATCTCCCAGAACCTGGCGAGCCTTAAAAGTAGGAGAGCAAAGAGCTCAAAGACAGAGGGCACTTCTGGGCAGCAGCAGTAGAGGAGATGATGACGACAAATGAGGAAATGGGAGAGAAGGGGTGTGTGGAGATTCACTCAGGACAATGCCATTATCCAAGAGGCTGGGTTGTATAGCCTCTCTTTGTAAAGTTTGAAATAAAAAAGGACTGAATGAAACTTTTCCTTGTCTTTATACTTTCCTGGGCAACCAGCTGGGAGCCGCTGACAGCACTCTGACACAGGAATTGCCCCGGACACCAAAAAAAATGATGCAATGCCCCTGGCACCCAGCACCCATGTTTTTATTTCTGCCCTAGCAATTTGATGATGGGTGATGAGTAGATTTTTTTTTCTCCCTCTGCTATTGAATATTGTCCTTATATCTTTTGGAATGTTGTGAACTTTCTGTTTATTTATTGTAAGCTACCTCAAAAGTGCAGAGGGACAGGGTTAAAATATTTCATATAAATAAATAAAAAGCACACACCACACCTCAGTCCTATCCTTCATTGTCATCCCAGTCTCTTAAATCCATCTGCCTTTCACGAATCTAATTTCTTAGGGTTTGGCAGTCACATTATTTCAGCAAGAGTGGAGATCTCTTAAGATATATTATACAAAGTGAGCTTTTCCTCATCCATTTTCTGAACTTGCTCATATACCTTGTCTGCATCCATTTATTCACACAGTTTACTTGTTTCAAGAGAGTATGGGATTGTGGTCACTTGGTTTATTCAGTCATTTGTGTGCAGAATCATTAATAATTCTAGCAGTTCTCACCATTATTTGTTGTCCAGTTAATTTCCAAACCTCACTTAAACAGCAGCAGCAAAAATTTGTTAGAATGATGGGATGAGCTTGCATGGCATACATCTCGGTACTTCCCAAATGCTTGAAGTATCCACCTTGAAATACCCTTGATAATTTAAGATAAAGTGAAAAGTCATCATCTTTATATGTCTTGGTAAAGGTAAAGGGACCCCTGATCATTAGGTCCAGACGTGACCGACTCTGGGGTTGCGGCGCTCTTCTCGCATTATTGGCCAAGGGAGCCAGCGTACAGCTTCCAGGTCATGTGGCCAGCATGACAAAGCCGCTTCTGGCGAACCAGAGCAGCGCACGGAAACGCCGTTTACCTTCCCGCTGCAGCGGTACCTATTTATCTACTTGCACTTTGACGTGCTTTCGAACTGCTAGGTGGGCAGGAGCAGGGACCGAGCAACAGGAGCTCACCCAGTCGCGGGGATTCGAACCGTCGACCTTCTGATCGGCAAGCCCTAGGCTCTGTGGTTTAACCCACAGCACCACCCGTGTCTTATTTCTATAAATATACTTATTTCTATACATATGTTTTATTACTATACAAAAAGGTGGAAATGTTCTCCATTTAATTAGGGAAGTCATTGCAACATACACTGCACTACCTCTATTTCCCATTCTTAGCGAAACATAATACTGTGCTTAGATTTGAAACTGAGATCCTGCACGATTCCATAGAACTTTTCATTCTTCTAGCAGGAATGGAGAGACCCTGGACCTGCAAAGTTTGCAGCAGTTCTTCAGATGATAACTCTGATGTCTCCTGTAGAGCTTGCGATGAAGAGCACTGGTATTTCCAGTTACTTAAATATCCATAGTTCAACATTGTCTTAATAAAGGACTGACAAAAATATTGCAAAGTAATGTGAAAGGATCAGGCTCTACATAATACTTCACCAGGCTATAGGTTGCACAAAATTCTGGGATGAAGAAGCTGACACAAAAGGTGTGCTTGCTTAGGGGCCAAATAAAACAAGTCAGATTCTGTTCAGTATGGTTTAATTTTATTCAGTTGACATTAGATAGTTGAAGTTGAGGCTCCACTACTTTGGCCACCTCATGAGAAGAGAAGACTCCCTAGAAAAGACCCTGATGTTGGGAAAGATGGAGGGCACAAGGAGAAGGGGACGGCAGAGGATGAGATGGTTGGACAGTGTTCTCGAAGCTACTAACATGAGTTTGGCCAAACTGCGAGAGGCAGTGAAGGATAGGCGTGCCTGGCGTGCTATGGTCAATGGGGTCACGAAGAGTCGGACACGACTGAACGACTGAACAACAAGGAGGAGTTTCAAAAAGTTCTTCACGCAGCACGTAAACTACGGATCTCTCTCGAAGGAGGAGATAGTGATGGCCACCAACTTGGATGGATTTAAAAGAGGATTAGACAAATCCACAGAGAACAATGCTAACAATTACCAGCCATGATGGCTACCGGTATGTTCTACGTCCACTGTCAGAGGCATTATGCCTCTGAACTCCAGTTCGGAGGAATCACCTCTGCTGGGAATGGCGGTTGTGCAGAATGCTGTTGCTCTCTCAACCTGCTTTCAGGCTTGCCACAGGCATCTGGTTGGCCACTGTGAGAATAGGATGCTGGACTAGCTGGGCCATTGGCCTGATCCAGCTCGTCTTAAGCTCTTATGTTACCTGCTCCATATGCGCTCTTGTGGAACTGATAGTAGAGCCAGTTCATTATTCCAGATGGTGTGTTGGAAAATGAGGCATAAATGTCATATGCGGTGAATATGTGGAGATAAATTCATAAATAATGTTTGGCTTGGCTTTGCATCTTAAAACCCATTGCTTTGCTTTCTACGGCTCTATTTTGTACATCCGTATTTTTTGAAGATTTAATTTAAAATATGTTTTTATTCTCTCTTTTTTAAACAAAACAAAAAGATGCAATGGCTGATTCCTGTCTTTGAAAACTTCAAGCTAGATTGATTGTTAATCTAACTTTCCAGTATGCAACTTAATCCTGCTTGCAAAACAGTGGCAGTCCGTAGGCATCCTGAGACTTAACCTCCGTAAACAAGCCTAGGATGGCACGGCAAAGATGGCACACTCTTCTCTCTTTCTCTTTCCTATCTTTTTTTCTTTCCCATCATCCCCTGGAAGTTAGGGATGGAGAGAAATTCATGTCAGTTTTCCTTTAAAGGCAAACCTATCTAACTCACACTTCCTGAAAAAATACAGTAACTGAAATACAACCCTATTTATATTAGGGAAACTTGATTTGCCAAAATGTGCACATTGGGCAAAATTGCATACCAAAAAAATGGAGAAATTTTCACTAAAATGCTGGTGAATTTTCATAAGGACTAAATAATAATAATCACAAACTCATATGAAAATGTGGAGAACTGAATTTAAGATTGGAAAACTGAGACAAGTCCAAATTGACAGATTTTCTCATCCCTACTGGAAGACAGAATAGGATTGTCAAGTGTCCCACACTAGAGGGCATGACCTTAATTCAAACCCCCATTACTGCTGAATGGGATAATTAGCTTTTCACTCCTTACAAGCTCCCTGAGCTGGGTCCCCAGTTGCCAGAAACACGGAGACACATTTAAGAACCATGACATTCAACTCAGTAAGAATTCCAACAGTAAAATGCTATTGCTTCTTTGAAATACTAATCTGCTAACCTAACCAAACCAAACCAAACCAAACCAAACCAAACTCTCTTTCTCTCTCTGGCACTTTTTTCATGAAGATCAAAAAATAACCAAAGCACCATGAGGAGGAAAGAACTGGGCAAGAGAAAGGAGGAAGACTTCTAATGTCATATTTTCTTTCTTTCTATAAAATCTGAAGACCAGACCCTCCAGTCAGGAAGTTAGCAAGGATCCGTCATGCAAGTGATAGCTTTGCTCTTTGTTCATCTTGTGATGAGATGCACCTTTGGGAAGTGGGTTTGTGGGGGTTTTTGGTGGGGGTGGACAACTGGATTTTTTGCCCCTAATGCAGGATTTGTCAGGAAAATTCCATCCTTCAGTTCAACTGATAAATAGCAGCAACATATTTCCATTACATGCCATATAACTGGCATGTTTATTTATAACCAACTGGATTCATATTCGCTTAGGACTTAGATCTCCTCTTCATATCTCCATTGAACCTGGTGTTTCATTGTTCTGCAAACCGTATGGAAAAACTGGAACAGCAGGCTGCCCTTGTCCTTGCTGATGCATGGCTGCAATTCTGTACATTTCCCAGCTATTAACTCTGGTGCTTAAAAGCTTGCACTGGCTGGCCATGTTACCAGGTGAAGTTCAAGGTGCTTGTATTAATTTACAAGGCCCTTAACAACTTGAGTCCAGGAAAGCATAAAGACTGCCTGATTCCTTTCATCCCTGCTCCATCACTGAGATCTTTGGGGGAGTCTCCATTAGTGGTCCCACATGGCTCAGATGCATGGCTCATAGTCACCAGAAGCCGTGCATTCAGTATTGCAGACCCATTTATGTGGAACTCCCTGCCAGTTGTGATCAGGGAGGGGCCTCCTCCCTGCTGAACTTCAGGCACGTGACAAAAACCACTGTATCCCGGCAGGCATTTTAATGAAAGTTTCTGTTTTTATTATTATTATTAATTTAATCCACTGTATGCTTTTTGTAATTTTTACGTACACCAATTGGAAACTTGGGTGAGTCTATTGAATCCAAATTATAAGAAATAAAGGAAGCATTAAAAATCAACATCCACATTTAATGAGAACATGCTGCGAACTACTTGAATGAATCTCGTGGGCACTTGTGTTCCTCAGATCATAGTTTGGAAGCGCCCATCCTAGGGCACCTTTTCACATGGGGCTGAATAGAAGACTATAATAAGTGCATGTGGGCAGGACCGGTGCTGGCAATTTTGGCGCCCTAGGCGAGGGGGCGGGCCACGTGACGTCATTGTGTATGACGCACGTTGCGGAGCGGTGCCCCGCCCCCTGCCCGGCCGGGTGCCCCCGCCGCCGCGGTTTGCTTGCTCCAACGCTGGTTAGTGCGGCGGCAGGCGGCGGCGGGGGACAGGCTGGCCAGCGCCCCCTCCATTTGGGCGCCCTCGCCGCCGCGGTTTTCGCCCCAACCTGCTTGCTCTGCCGCTGGTTGGGGCGGCGGTGGGGGGCGGCAGGGGGCGGGGGGCAGGCTGGCCAGTGCCCCCTCCATTTTGGCGCCCTAGGCAATTGCCTAGTTCGCCTAAATGGACGCGCCGGCCCTGCATGTGGTTAGTCCCTCTGCCTCCCATGCAACACCCAGGCTGAGGGTGGCAGTGCAACATGCCGATAGCAGCTGTGAGGACTGCTCTCTCTCTCTCTCTCTCTCTCTCTCTCTCCCCACCTTCTCTGTCTATCTAACCCACATGGTTTCACTCGCCAGCCCTATACAGATAGAAGTATTTTGTAAGTCAAAAGCTGGTGATCCTAGTGGTCATTGAGTATAGCTGGCAGACCCTTCTTGCACTGCAGGAAAGCAATAATATGAAAGTATGTTAATTCAATGCAAATTAGCAGCTACAAGACAACAGAGCTAACAGACCACACATTATATGCCATTCACACCAGCTGCACACTGTTGATGGTTAACTGGGGGGAATGGGACTAAAGGGAGAGAAAGGAAAGCAAGTATTACACACACACACCAGTTCTAGTCGGAATAGATTTGATCCCTAAAGTGAATAATGTTTTTGCAAATGGTGCTTAAGCTTATGCTGTGCTAGACCTATTTTTAAAAAGTATAAAGACAGTAGGAAAAAACTGATTTTAAGGGAAACAACCAAGTCTGCTTCACATTTTGCAGTGGTCAGGCAGCAAGAAAGGCAAACAAAAATCAGATTAGGGAGGGCAAATAAATTTAAGTGACCTCAACAGGTTGAAGTGATGTTGTGGTGGCAACAGTATCACATCAGTAGCCAGTTCTAGACCTGACCCTCCAAGTGTCCCTATTTTCCAGGGACATCCCTGATTTAGAGAAGCCATCCTGGTTTCTGATTTGATCCAGGAATGTCCTGCTTTTCCTTAGACCAAAACACCAACATGGCTTGCAAATATAAAGAACTATTTTAGTTACCGGTAATTAAACACACTAAAGTGCAAAGTGCATGTCAGAGCCTGGAGATACTTATAGACAAACAGTCAACTAATGGCACAACTCTGTCAATAATGTATATAATAATAACAACGTCATAGCGCAATGCAAACACGCAAATTTTCTTGCAGATAGTTCTGTATTAGAATCGCAAAGTCATGTAAATGAAAGTATGTTAATTCAATGCAGGGGATCCTGCTTTCAGTACAAAGAGTCAACCTGGTGATGAAAGAGTGAAGTAACAGTACAGACAAGTTTAACTCTGAGCATGTGCAAAATTAATTTCACTCACAAGCCTTCCATCACACAACTGGGGGGGGGGGGCAAGACAGAAATGGTCCTTCTCTGTCCCATCCCTTTCCCCCAGTACAACGTTTCGTTGGTCCCCATTATTTTGTCCTAAAAGTTCACTGTGATGCTATCTAAGAACCAGAATCTGCTAACATATTTCATGGTCCATGCAGACCCTCTCAAAAAAAATTATCCTGTATGATTTGATTTCCCATTTATACCACTTTTCATTCAAATGAATTCCAAAGTGGCTTACAAACAATAAACAATAATAACATGATAGAGCATAGTAGAGCAGCACAAATACAGTGAAGCAATTACCATCTATAAAACACTGTTAACAAAGCAATAATTAAAAAATAAGCTAAACCTCACAATTAAGGCAAAAGTCATATTATATGATAATCAATACAGCATTTATAATCTATAAAACAAAATTAACAGCATTTAACAAAATAGCAATCAAAAGACAAACTAAGCACTGTTAAATTCATATACACACTCCCATGATTCATAATCTTTCACCCCACCCAGCTCATTAAAATACACATACAGTGGTACCTCGGGTTAAGAACTTAATTCATTCTGGAGGTCCGTTCTTAACCTGAAACTGTTCTTAACCTGAGGTACCACTTTAGCTAATGGGGCCTCCCGCTGCCGCCACACGATTTCTGTTCTCATCCTGAGGTAAAGTTCTTAGCCCGAGGTACTATTTCTGGGTTAGCGGAGTCTGTAACCTGAAGCATCTGTAACCTGAAGCGTCTGTAACCCAAGGTACCACTGTACACATAATGACCATGACAGCAACTCCCTTCTGAAGGTTCCTCAGGCTAGAGGTTGGCCAGCACAGGTGAAACCATCAATCCCCTGATGGCAAACAGAGTCTCTCTTCTCTCACAGTTCTTCCTCGGAAAACAGCTCCCTTATGAAGGCTCTTAGGGCTGAAGGGTGGGGCAAGGCAGGTGGAAAAAACCATTGACTAATGGCTAACCCAGTCTCTCTCCCCTCAGGAAATGGTGGTGGGGCATTTAAATGAATTTATCCCAGGACAGCAGATTCTCCAACGGTTTTCTCAGGGGTGAGGCTCACCTTAGCTGTGACAGTAGCACTGGTTGTTTCCCCCCACCTTGGTTTTTCACTCTTAAATCACAAGTGGAAACAACTACTGTGTGGGCTGCATGGCTACCATTTTCATCTTCTACAATTCATCAGATCTAGCAACATTCCAGGACATCGTAAGGAAGAAACGATGAAGAAAATTCTGAGAAAATTCTGCAAAAGCGGCATTCTTTTTCCAAGGGGGAAGAAAGAAAATTCTCAAAGAATCTTCTGATAAATTTCATCTGAGCTTTAGATGTAATAAAGCTAATCATATAAAGAAGATAGTCAGATCTGGCCCTTGAAAGCATACAGGTTCTTGCAAGAAACAAATGATCAAAGACCTAAGGCTGACACTGTTCTTTGAACTATAATTTATACGTGCCAGAAAGATCATATATAGAGAAATTCTTGGTTCCTGCTCCATGACTGTGGGATTACTTTTCCATGATGATATGCCAAGACCTGAGCTTGTGGCTCATTCAAAAGAATTGTCAGTTCTGTTTTGGCCTGGCTTTTTAATGACAGGGACTACATCATTTAATAGGTGGGCTGTCATTAGGCAGGGGGGTTGTCATGTGTAGATATTCTTTACTTATTTTAAATACCTGGGTGGTGCAACTCCATGCACACTGTAAAACAAGGTGAGGTAGAAATTTTAAGTTAAAACAAATAATTAAATAAGGAATTATTGTGGAGCCTGATCCTATGCTGTCAGGTAAGCCATCCTATCCAAGTATTTAATTAAGAATATTTATATCACACCTCCTCCTACAATGAGGGTGACTTCCAGTCATACGTAAAACCACAACCAAAACCAAAATAGGGGGGGAATTGGGGGGAAATCACTAAAAAAAATGTTTAGTGATTAAGCACGCAGCTCAACTGATGCCAGCTCTAAAATCCTTTTCTGAGTAAGAAACTTTTGCCGCCCTTTCTATAGCCACTGAATATGTGCTTCAGGAAACTTCCCCCAAGAGGCCAATGGGACATATTACTCTGTTTAGTATCAGCATGTTAAAGGGTTTCGGCAGCCTTGCCTACAGCTTTTAAAAACAATGATCTTAAATGGCTTCTATATTTCGCAATAAGTTCATTTTGTTTGTAGCTCTTTTACTTAGTGCCATACATTTCCTTCTCCTTTATTCTTCTTAATGAGCTCTACTTTATTTATGTACGTCGGAAATTTGCCAAATCCGTGTTCTCAAGTTCAACCCGAAACAAAACATTCCTTCCCCTCTTCTCCTCCCCCCACCTACAAATTCATAAAACACCACTCTCCCCCTTTCCCTTTATTATGTTAAAAAAAAATGTTTTGTGTGGAAATTATCAGGCCGTTTTGCATGAGTCGCTTGGCTAGGATCGAGGCAGTGTGTGCCGCCGCTGCCAGATTTCAGAAAGATGAGTAAACTTCTGAATCTGATAGCGTGTGCAGCAGAATACCAAAAAGGGGGCCTCTTTGTTCTCCATAAACAGAGTATTTACTTTGATCTGGTCAAATGAATTAATGAAAGGAAATGACACACATTCAAATTTTGTGTGTGTTCAGGCGCATGAGACGGAAATGAGTTTAATTTATCGTAGTTGGGTGTTTGGTTTGGGGCGTTTTGTCCTTTTCCAAACGGGAGGCAGGGGAGAGGCATCTCCCTCCCTTCTCCCTAAAATATGGCCTCATGCGCCATAAAGCAGATCTTTTCTCCGGTTAAAAGCCACCTCATAACACTGTATATAGCCATGTATATGCAAGCAGTTCAGAGTTATTACAAATCTCAGATAGGGAACTATTCACTTGATCTTTGCCTCAATCCTATTAGGACCCCCCTGGAGTTCTGAATGGATACCAGACTGTCACAGCACTGTTGCTGTGACTACCTAGTCTTTATAGAACAAGAGCAAGAAGTGATAGTGATTGACAGACCTTCCTTGCCCTACTATGTAACACAAAGGGGAACAAAATGAAGAGGAAGTGGGGCTCTTATTATAGGTTTGATGCTTCTTAACCTTACAGAACCTTACACCCGGTAAATGTCACCATCTGAACGCAAAGCTTCCAAAGGCTAGAGTAATGTTTTGGTGTCAACTGGGGGGGTGGGGGTGACGGCGAAGGAAGGAATCACCCAAGCCAGAAACCGATTATTAGCATTTACTTAGAACTGATTGGAATGCAGAAATGCTGACTTGTATATGACTGAGCAAGAGTGAGAAAAAGACCTTAAGGTTTTAAAAAAAACAACCCACCTATTTTGCCTCACACACGAGGACTCCTGCTGAAGTTAGGAGCGCTGATCTTTGGGTAAGATGAGCAGGGTTTGGCCCCTGGTGTAAATGAATGAGAGGCTAGCAAAGAGGGGAATTGTATGCGGCCCTATTTGCCCTGCATGAGAAAGGGAAGGAATTTGATAAATCCCACCATATGGTGCCATACTGTATCTTGATGGCTATAAATAATAGCCTTTCTGTTTCAGATTTGCTTTTGTTTTTCTTGGTAGCAGTGACAGATTTCTAGCAGTGGTGGTTACGAGAAGCAGAAAATGTAGTTTGTTGGCTTTCCTCTCTGTTTTTGGTGCAACATCTAAAGACACGCGGGCTGAAGTAAATAGGATGGGGAACTTTGTATTCTCTGAGCAGTAAGAATTTGGAAATCTAGATGAGAGAGAGAGAGAGAGAGAGAGAGAGAGAGAGAGAGAGGTCAGTAGTTTTGTCATTGTTTGAATTAATTTGAATTAATCTTGCTTGCGAAAGATTGAGAGAAAATGGTTTTAGGATACTGAATTACTGATCTCAAAATATGCAACAAATTTTATGCGGCATTATCGTAAATGCTGGTTTGATGCGATGAAAGACTCCAAACCATGGGAGACAGCTATTTTTTTGCATCAGCTTAGAAGATGGGTCAAATTTTGCTTCTTTTTCACTTTAATGTTTATTTTGTGTTGTACAGAGGGGCAGAAGCTTCACAACTCCTCTTAAAAATAAACTTTCAAGTTGAAATTCTTATGCAGTCATTTACTTACTTTCCAGCACTGAGTTTCAAAAATGTTTGATCAAATATTCATACAGAATCCAATATGCCAGGGTGTTGGTGTGAGGAATATTCTGGGTGTTACCTCAAAAAAAAAAAAGTTAAAAAAAGTTACAGTAAGAAATAGTTGCTATGTAATGACAGTATCTAAAGGGAATCTTTAAGGTAAAAAAATGGTATAAGACAGTGAGATCTTACTACACTTGTAGGAGATCAGCAGTTGATTTAAGAGGTGTTAGGAGTGCTTACAAAAGATTTAAGTTATAACTTTTTAGACAAATGGCTTTTTGAAATAAGAATTAAAGAAGTTTTTCGTTACTGCAGTTTTCGTCTTTTGCAATTCTCGGCCAAAAGTCAGAATAATAGGCTAAATACACATCCAGAATGATGCATATTAGTAATACATTAATAACTTGAAAGAAATGTGCTTCTTTTCACCAAGTGAATGCCCTCCCGCTGTAAGCGCAATTTCAGAAATGTAATAGAACTGTCTCCACAACTATTTAGATAACTTACGTAAGATTTTTGCGTTTAACTTCCTCTTTCTGCTCTCTGCTTTCACTGCCCCTCCTCAAGTACATTATGAAATAAAATACCCAATGCATGTTATTCAACAACCAAAAATGAACCAGGTGGTTCTTAACCATAATATATTTTAATAGGCTATCTCTCCATCCTTTCCATATCATTCTTTATAAACTTAATATAATGTGATGCTTTTATGAGCTTAGAAACAAAAGAGATTATGTACTCTCTTCAGATCCTGTTACAATTGTCTTACAATAAAAGACAAACCATAGGAGAAAAGTATTCATGAAATGTTTAAGACAAGCTGTGTTGGATAAAAGAAGAAAAACAAAAACAGAGCCTGATAAAATGTACTGTTAGTATTAACTATTTGACAAATTGTTATAGAACGTTCTTTCCTCAGCAATGAAAGGCACACAGACCTTGCAACCTTATTAAAACCACAAGCCAGAAATTTAAAGTACTAATTGTTCATTAACATTTCATTCATATTTACTGCAGTTTATAAACTTTTTGGCAATGGAGGCATTGTCTTTAATCAGTGTGTATTGGACTCCAGATGTATCTCCCTCATCATTAAATATAAAAAGATAAAATAAGCCCTTTGTGAACAAGTTTTCAAAGAGAACAAAAATGCTTAAGAGGGTTTTTGTTTGTTTCCTTTGAAAACAATTCAAGGTAATTTGGGGTAATTCTACAATACTTCTTGCTAGAACTGATGAACTTAGTTTAGATAAAATTTAAATAACAAGGAAACTTTTTATTTCCCCCAAAAATAAGTAGGTTTCTTATACTTGAAAGCTCTGTATTTCTTTGTCAGATTTTTGGTAGGAATATATATACTGTATGTGTATGAATTTACAAAATGGTTTCTTCTTATTTCAAACAATTCGCAGGAACTATTATAATTACTTGATCACAAATTTAAAATATATGGTTCTTTCCGTTTTGTCCTCGTTTGCCTCATACCTTTTATTTTGGACATTTTACTTTTCTATTGTGTGCCATTTCAGTTTCCCAGGGTATATAGTTAGCAGAAGTTTCCCTATTCTGACTGTGTACATCTTTTTAAAGCATTTGTTTCAAAGAACAAAAGTATTGATATAATGTAGTAAAAAAAAAAAACTAAGTTAGTTAATATTCCATCAGTTCAGTGCTAATAATAAACCTCTTCCTGTCTTCAAAACATAATAATAAGATAATAGCTCTTTAAAAAAATTGTTATTACACTTCGGAATTCTTCTCTTGCATTAAAGCAACATCATTAAAACTGTGACATTTCCACTCCGTTTAGCTATCTTATCTCTCACTGTTTGTTCTCAGGGAATTTGCTCTGTTTTGTGGGGTTATGGAAACTATTAAGGTTAAAACTTGCCATGTCTAGTGTCTGCCACCACCACCCACCCCAGCTCACTTTTCAGGCCTAGAGAAGCTTATTGGAAAGCAGAAAGCAAGCAGGTTCTACTTTTGAAATGAGCAGTGAGTTTGCACCACCTTCTGGCACAATGAGATACTACTACAGCTGATTTTTCAACATGGAGCTGTGTTGTTACGGTCTTAAGTAAAAAACAGTAAGATATTTTTTTTTAAAAGATGTAAGGCCGATGTTATACTCCCAGTATGTTTCTGAATGTCAGTTGCTGGAAAAAACAAATGGGGAGTGTTGCTCTCAGGTCCTGCTTCCAGGCTTCATAGGCATTCAGTTAACCACGGTGAGAACAGGATGCTGGACTAAATGGTCCATAGGTCTGAGCCAGCAGGACTCCCCTTATAGTCTTTTCTTCTCCTAGGTAAAAAGGTAAAGGGACCCCTGACCATTAGGTCCAGTCGCGGACGACTCTGGGGTTGCGGCGCTCATCTCGCTTTATTGGCCGAGAGCCGGCGTACAGCTTCCGGGTCATGTGGCCAGCATGACTAAGCCGCTTCTGGCGAACAGAGCAGCGCACGGAAACGCCGTTTACCTTCCCGCCAGAGCGGTACCTATTTATCTACTTGCACTTTGACGTGCTTTCGAACTGCTGCGTTGGCAGGAGCAGGGACCGAGCAACGGAACTCACCCCGTTGCGGGGATTTGAACCGCCGACCTTCTGATCGGCAAGCCCTAGGCTCTGTGGTTTAACCCACAGCACCACCCGCGTCTCTTTTCTTCTCCTAGATGTCATGCCTATTGGAAAAAACAGCCCCAAAAAATTATCTGCCATATTTGAAGGCAGTGAAATTGGGAGCACCCTTTTGCCAAATATTCCCTGAAGGGAGAATAAATTCTCCAGATTTGGGAAGTGGGCATGAGTTATATTTGCAACAATAATCAAAGTGACTTACAACAATAAGGTGCAGCTTAGAACTGCATGCTAGTTTTCCGCTTGTGTGGAGGGTTGCCCCCCCCCCCAGTGTAGGCAGCAGTTAAAGACAGCATCCTCTCCCTGAAATTTGAAGTCATATAATCCGTTCTACAGCTTCCCGAAACCTCTTCCACGACCTCATGTGTAGAAGACGCCTCCATTGAAACAGAGCTGAATGCATTGGCTTTCCTCTTTTCCCTTGCCTCCATTTTCCTATGCCCTTTTCTTGCCCCCTCTCAGCTGAATTTTGAAGTGTAAGCTTCCTAGGGCAGATCTGGGGAACCTCAGGCCTCGGAGCCAGATGCAACCTTCCAGGTGCTTCTATCTGACCCTTGGGACTCTCCCCAGGACACACCCCTTACTGGCCCTCCTTTGCATCCTACTTAAGTGTTTTCACTGGAATGTGCCGTTGAGGTCTGTTACTGCTTCTTGCTTGCCTTGATGGAACATGAGCAAGGGTGTGTGTGTGTGTGTGTGTGTGTGTGTGTGTGTGTGTGTAAACCAACCTACTTCAGAAAGGGAAAATTCCCATCTGCCTCTCTGTCCATGTTTGCCTATGCCTCGCCCATCAATGGCATGTGGCCCCTTCAGCCTAAAAAAGATTCCCCATCCCTGCTCTGGGAAAAAGGCCTGTCCCCTTGTTACTTTGCAGAATTAAAACACCATGCACATTGATGGTGCTAAATATATATAAACAGTATTTTTCCATTCATATCTAGCAACCTGTAGCATTATTCAGCTCTGGTTTGTCAGGGTGTGTTTTTTTTAAGTTCAGCTCTTAACTTACCGGTAGGTTCCCATGCAACATTACTAGCAATGAACACAAACAGAATAAACTTTGCAAGAGCGGAATTGCCGGTTCAAAATAGAGTTCAGCTCCACTCCAGGCTCATTCCCAGAAGTTAGGGAACCAAAAGCAAAAAAGTTTTTTAGAAGCATACTAGAATTTGCAAATGTAGGTAATCAGAAGATCTTACATTGAACCTTAAAACGTGGCAGTGAGATGTTATTGTTTTGTTTGGGCTTTAACACACTTTGAGGAGGCAACTCTGATTGAACGTTGGTATCTAAATGCCTCGCCTGATTTTATTCACCACGAGTCAGGGAGAAGAGGGCCATTTCACGGGAGACTGCCACCATGTGGCAGTGGCAGACCTTGGAGTCTCAAATTTCAGTGGTGCCGCTCTTTTCAGGAAACAGGTGCTACTGGAAGGAATTTTTTTATTTTGTTTTCAGGAAACAGATACCCTTTCTGTCACAGTTGCCACACGACTCCACTGTTCGCCGGCTGGTAGGGAATAAAATTCATGTGTACAAGATTAACTACATTTAGAACTCTCTGTACCTGTCTGTTCCAAGGTGTGGGGAGCTGGCTTTGGTTGCTCAGTGGTGTAAGAAATGCACTTTGCACATGGTCAGACCTACTATTACTGTTTTGCAAGCTTCAGAAACTGACCATCGCTCTACAAACAGGTACCGCCCTTGGGCCTGATCCAGAAACTCCAGCTGGTGCACAATACTATAGCGAGACTGTTGGTGGGGACAGACTTCCATCAGCACTTAATTCTGGTGCTTAAAGGCTTGCACTGGCTGCCCATATGCTACCTGGCCCGATTCAAGGTTCTTGTATGTACTGTACAAGACCCTAAACAGCTTGGGTCCAGGATGCCTTAAGGACCACCTGATACCTTATAGCCCTGCCCAATCCCTGAGATCTTTGCGAGAGTTGTTGTTAATGAACTGGCAGTCATTTAAAGTTTTTATGATGCTACTAGTAAATTAAGCCCGTTAAAATAACGGGCGCGAGAAGATATGTGGCGAGGCTGGTGTGCGGGCGGCAGCGCTTCCAGTAAAGGCGGCGGCGGGAGCGGCGCTTTGCGCCGCTTCCCCCCCCTCTCCGGCCCCGACGCCGCCCCCCACCCAACAGAAACCTCAGGGCGGCCAGGCTGCAGTCCTCAGCGGCGGCGCCCGGAGGAGGAGGTGGAGGAGGCTCCGTGCACGACGGCGGCGCTGCCCCAAGTGACACCGCGCGTGCGCCACCACTGACTTCCGGCCTGCGTCCCTGTTGGGGGGGGACAGTAGAGCTGTCCAATCCCTGCGTCCGTGTCTGACATGCGCAGTAGCGCACTTCCGTGACACACAGAAAGTGGACGCAGGGACACAGCAAGATTATTATATAGGATGGTTAATCTTAACTGATTAATTTAAGCTGTACCCTTCGGTACCTATCCTGTATCTCTACCAAACATGGTATAGAAACTGTCATATTAAGCAGTATATTTAAACAAACAACGCTTAAGCCAATTCCCAGTGAAGCTTAGCACAAATGAAGGCCTGATCAGGGGCATCTTTTAATGTTATTCTTAACTGTAAATATTGACAATGACAATAACAGCAACACAATAATAACATGAGCAATAAAAGCACTATTTCAGTTCCAGAATGCCAAGTAGCCTTCCTTTCATTCTGCAAAAAAGCATCTAGCTTCCACACCCTCTCTTTCTCAAATTGTAATTTGAAAATTCAGGACAAGGTGCTCTTGTATGAATTCATAAAGCAAAGGCGGGAGGGGGAGGGGAAACAGAGCGGGGACACAGTGTTGCCTCAAATTAACTTTTGATTTGAGTTATTGAGCCTGAAGTGCTTTCAGTGGTGTTATCAGGACAGAAGTCCACTCACCAGAGTGAGCAGGAGCAGCCCAAAACACAGGAGGCCTGGCTCACCATGTTTTGAAGTATAACATTAATTATTATTATTATTATAGTTCTTATTAATTCAATTTATATTGATTTCTATAATACACAGCAACATCTAAAGAGCACCCCCATGACAAGTACAGAATCTAAAAATACATAACTGATGACTTTTCATGATCAGGAATGTCATTTCAGGTTTCTGCAAAGTGAGGACAAAAAGATATCCATAAGGGTCAAGAGTTAGAATAAGACCCTGTGTAGTATGGTGGCAAAAGCTTTAGATAATATTTTCAAGTTATCGGTCCCTTTTCTTTTTCTTTTGCCATGACGTTCACTGCATGACCTTCAGCCAATGCTTTACCTCAGCCTGTCCTTTCGAGGTTGTTGTGAGGGCAATAAGTGGCCATTGACAATTTAGAATGCCATGTTCAAGAATGCCCATGCAAGTTACTTTGAGGATTAAAAAAAGGATCATTTCCACTTCTTTGGAGTTTTTGAAGGGTCAGATTCACATGTGAATTTAAAAATTTCTCATTGCTTCCCACAGGATTAAACTTCAGAAAGGAAGTGCACTTGTTGTGGCAACTCTTATCTTTTCGCAGTATTTCACAATTACTAGCTTGTCCCTCCAGACTTTGTGTTTTGTTGTGGGTTTATTCTGCAACATGTTCTTGACACAATCACAGTGAATTAGTGGTGGAATTAATCTGCTTTAGGTTGTTATGTGATGCTTCCCCAGTGCTACCATGTTTGTTTGGTTTTTTCTGTCCGGAGGGGCAGTAACCCAGCAAAAGCAGGACTAAAGCAAACCAGAACTTCTGTGGTATAGAAAGTTACAGGATTTCAGGAGGAAGTTAGAGGATATGCACTGACTGGAAGTGAAGCAGTGTGATTACCCCCAAAACCTTTGCAGGTGCAAACATAATAATAATAATAATAATAATAATAATAATAATAATAATAATAATAATACTGTTCCTATTTAATCAGGCTTTTGGTTGGTTGATATCCTATGCCCTTTTAAAATGTGTTGGGGGAGTTTTTGGGTTGTTTTTGTTTTGATTATGTATTTTGTGGGTTTATATTCTGATTTCATCCTGTGAACTGCCCTGAGACCTGCGGGTATAGGGTGGTATAATAAATAACAACAATAATTTTAAGGGGTACTCACAGGAACTCAGTTCCGGCACCTCTCAGGTAGGTGCCATTGCCAGTCTAAGAGAATGAGGGAAGTGTTCATGGTGAATTCTGGTACCTCTTTTTCTAGAAAAATAGTACTGTTGAGGACATAGCATTATGAATGCCCAATCAAAAGGAATTCAGGTGGGGCTCAGAGATATAGTTGTTCTTGAATAATAAGCACTTATTGCCCTAGTGGTACATTTAGTCACGATTCTGCCCTGCTATGTGAAAGAAAAGCAACTTGATGAACTGAGAGGAGGCATAAGGAGCAGTATACATTAGTATTCGAAAGGATGGCAGGACCAGATCTTTGGTTTTTGTATGGAAGTAGAATACTTTTCATTTCCCCTTTGGGGAAGAAAATGAAATGAAACTACAAACATTTTCAGTGTTATGGTGGTTCAAATCCAGCTCTCCTGGCTCACACATGCAAAGAAGCTCCTGAATTGGATGCATGCGTGAGTAGGAATGGTTCCAGCAGTCCTGATAGGGATTGTTCTCCAGCAGAAGAGAGAACAAATCTTGGGGTGGTTCATAATCTATTTGGCTTTGTTCAGCTAACGCTTTAAAACAAAAACAAGAAACTGCAGCTGGAAGACCCAGGAAACAAATGCTTCTCTTTCTGAGGTTCATAAAACACTCATTACCCACAATTAATCATAATGACACATTGTATTCAGGGCTTTAGCTGGGATCTGGCTAGCAGTGCAAAGACTTGGCTCTCTGTAGCTTGCAATTCTTCACACATTATGTTTCTAAGGATGCAAAACTGATTTATCAATACACCACCCCCTGTCTTTATGCTCTGTTTTTGATAGTGTTTGTTTTTCCACTGGGCAACTAACGCTGCGTTCCGTACTGGGATGGCCATTAGTACTACAGCACCTTTGCTAAAAACAGAATTATACACTAAAAGCCTAGGTGCCATTATAAGTGTTAAAGTACAGCTGCTATACATGCTTATTCAGACTAAATCCCAGCGACTTCTATGGGAATTACTCCCAGGTGAGTGGTTATAGTATTGTAGTCTTAATTACTTGATGAGAGAGAGGCTAAAAGCAGTTGTTGCTTTATGCTTTTGGTATAGCTCCATGGCTTAAGGGCCACAGTAGGTGACGTGATTGCATTTACCATGTGGCCTCGGTCCAGTATACCTGAAGGAGCGTCTCCACCCCCATCGTTCTGCCTGGACACTGAGGTCCAGTGCCAAGGGTCTTCTGATGGTTCCCTTGTTGTGAGAAGCCAAGTTACAGGGAACCAGGCAGAGGGCCTTCTCGGTAGTGGTACCCGCCCTGTGGAACGCCCTCCCACTAGATGTCAAAGAGAACAACAACTACAAGACTTTTAGAAGACATCTGAAGGCAGCCCTGTTTAGAGAAGCTTTTAATGTTTAATAGACTATTGCATTTTAATATTCTGTTGGAAACTGCCCAGAGTGGCTGGCGAAACCCAGCCAGATTGGCGGGGTATAAATAATAAATTATTATTACTATTATTTAAAGAAATAGCAACTGAGGCTGACAGGCACATAGAAAGTTGCTTATTATGTAAGTAACAGGGACTTGACCTGAGATTTCTACATACAAAATATGGACTCTCTCACTGAGCTGCAGTCCTTCCACAATTCCTGTTGGATTGGAACTGCAGCATGCGGGAAATTGGTTTAAACATTTTCTTTTTTCTTTTTTCCCTTTCCCAATGTCAGTCTCTCAACCACAATAAACTCAGGGCCTGAAACATTACAAATAAATAATGATTGAGCAATTCATTACACAAAATACATACCTTCCAACACAACCTGGCCCAAATCCGGGACGCCATCTTCCAGGTCCGAAATCCTGCACAAGTCACATAACCCATGCAAGATTGCAGACCTGGAAAAAATGCTTTTGTCCAGGACGTGATCTTGGCCCAAAATCACCCTAAAATGGCTGCTGTACGTGGGGGAAAGAAATGGGATATCCTTGTTTTTTATGGGGCAGTTGACGGGTATGAAAACATTCTGAAATACCTAACGAAACCAAGCTGACATATTTGAATTTTACCATTGGCTTCATTGGAACTGAATGAAGTCACATGATTCATAATACCCAGTCACTCGATGGCAGGAGCTCAGCATACCTAAGAAGCTGAAACCACCCTGTTCTTCAGCACAACCTCTAGGAACGACAGAAAGATAGGAAGCTGCCTTATACTGAGTCAGACCATTGGTCCATGATCAATCTCAGTATCGTTTACACTAGCAAATAGTGGCTCTCCAAGCTTTCAGGAAAGAGTCTACCGGGAGATGCCAGGGATTGAACAGGCTCTTGGGCATGTCAGGCAGGTGCCCTACCAGTGAGCTGTCACCTTACTCTAAAGTAGAAGATCTTCACACAAAGAGGTGTTCTCATGATTTTGGACTTATGCTCCCCTGGAGTCTCAATGAACACCAACCCATTGCAACTTCCGGAAATTGTTTGTGGTATTGCTGGTGTTTGGAAATCAAGGGTTAGGAAGGATAATAACCCTGTTACCTACCCTGAACCCTAAGGGAAAGATCCCTTACATGTCCAATTAAATAAATGAATTTGCAGCCATCCCACAATGAAAGCCATTTTTTATAGTATTATTTCTAGTTGGAACATGTGAAATCTCATAAACATTGCAATTTTCATAAATCTTATTCCTTCAGCCTGCAGTAAGGACCTCTTCCACTGTGGCTGGCTTCATATTGCTTGCATAGGCACATACACAGATCAGTGGGGGTAAGTTATAATCACACAGAGTTATGGTAGGATTATGGTTAGACGCAAGTGAATGCAATTCTAAAGCTGCTTCATCCAGATTAGTCCCACTATAGTAGCTGGAGCTACTCTAGAACTAATTGTTTACACTAATCCCATGCTAAAAGGGAAATGGCTATGCTTTAGCATTTAAGCATACCCAGTGAGAACCAAGTTTCTTAAAATCCATGCGTTAATAAAACCATATTGCTTTCTACCTACCCAGCCATATTAAACATTATATTGTGTCAACATTGTTAGCCTTCTATTTTTAGGTATGCATAGGAAAAGAGGATGTGTTGTATCTCCCTAAGTATTTCTGCTCAGTGTACTTGAGATGTTGTTGTTGGACCTTGCAGAGAGCTATTCCTAAAGCTGAAATAATTTCCCCCTATATATGTTGTGACACAAGGAAATAATAAAATCCAAACAAAACAACCACCATACTAATAGCTGAAATACTGAATTACATAAGCAACTATCTGAAGGTAGCCCTGTTTAGGGAAGTTTTTTTAATGTTTAATGCTGTATTATGTTTTTAATATTCAGTTGGGAGCCACCCAGAGTGGCTGGGGAAATCCAGCCAGATGGGTGGAGTTTAAATAAATTATTATTCATTCATTCATTCATCCCTCCCTTCTTGAATACTGTTAATAAGAGAGAATTTTGACTTTGGCTCCTATCTAATTCATATTTTCCAAAACAGGATGGGAACCAAAATGCTGAAATCCTTCAAAATTCACACTTCTCTGAATTTTGCAATACAGTACTCCCACTAAATAATGCGGAAGTGCATTACGTTAGGGAAAAACCCCTTTCAAAATCCATTTTCCTGATTTAAACAAATTCCTGTGCAGAAAAATTCACAGGGATCATATTGTAGCTGCAGGTTTTTTCCCCATCAAGGCAAATAACACCTTTAGGAGAGGTGGGGGCAATTTTAATTAGAAAAAAGTGTGTGAGGAAAGGATTGACTTTGCATCCCAGTTCTGCAGTCCTCTCACAGTTTCAATCCCATACACCCTACTGCAGCTGCTATTAATTTTATATTCTTGTCACAGATCTTTCACATCCAACTGCAACCTCAAGAACGGTCTCTAGCAAGTGTTGTCAACATGGTACCCTCCTGATGCTCTTGACTACATTTCCCATGAGTCCCAGTATTCCACAGACAGAGGTAATGTGCATAGACATGCTGCCCTCCTCTACAGACATCCATAGTTAACAGGTGGGTGCTGGGGCAGAGAAAGCCATACAACCTCAACAACGTGGTCAGCAGTGCTTTGCCTATGGCCCTTCAACAGTGTGAAGCCCTTTCCCGTGCCATAATGTGGTGTTATCCAGATGTTTGGGGCTATAGCTCTCGGCATTCCTGACCATTGGCCATGATGGCTGGAGCTAACGGGAGTTCTAGTCCATCTGGAAGGCAGCGGGTTAGGTAAGGCTGAATTATATGCATAAAGGTTGGGATTAATTTTCACCATTTTCATTATAACCAATTTCTCTATGCCTGGGTTCAAATGGCTGATGTATAAAGGACAAACATGAACATTTGTTATTTGAATTTACTGCATGTTAACAAACCCCCATCCCCAAAACCAGAAACGTTAAAGTAAGATGTGCAAACTAAAGCTAAAACCCATGTAATTAATATTTGGTCTGGGAGACTAATGGATAATGATTTGTATACTTTCATATCATGTTTTTATTGAACCTTACATGTGCTGTTCAGTTAATGCATGATTTATGGGATGTTTATCACCTGATGCTGTAGCACAGAATTAAGAAATTGTATTGTACAGCTACTCGCTCTTGGGCATTTAAACTCTGAAGTTAAAGGACATTGGGTGTTTTTTTTTAGAAACTAAATACCCTTTTATCAGTCTACCACTTTGAAGCACAAGCCATATATGCAGAGGACCGACATATCTTTTATCAAAACTATATCTGCAAATATATGTAATTTATACCGGCATCCCATCTTACACTGCAAACCAATAAAGCAAGCCTATAGCTATATTTGGTTGTTAGTGTCACAGCTCTCTCTGTACTGTACCATGTGATCCCAATAAAAACAAACAAGCACCATTTTACCCAACCAAAGTGGCTGCCCTGGTATATAAGAGGAACATTAGCAGCTCTCTTCCTTTGCATGGGTTTGACCAGGCGTGGGCAAACTCGACCCTCCAGATGTTTTGGGACTACAATTCCCATCATCCCTGACCACTGGTCCTGTTAGCTAGGGATCATGGGAGTTGTAGTCCCAAAACATCTGGAGGGCCGAGTTTGCCTATGCCTGGGTTTGACTCTAAGTAAAACAGTGCTTTGCTGTGTCCAGGTTTTATGTCAAATAATAACGTCCTTGCAGAAGAGAAATCGAATTGATCGCTGAATTCATTACAGGCTCTTCCTAAATTGTGCTGGGTTTGCCCCAGGAAGCCTATCCTATGACTTCCGGGTGTTCTTTATTCCATCTCCTATCAGCCTGGTCAGCTTTGACAGCAATGTGTAGCAATGTGTAGCCATCTGAAAGGCTACCTCTGATATATACTGTCCACCCAGCACCACATAACTTCTAATCATGAGCTGTCCCTTTCCATAAATTAACTACATTTAAAATTAAAAATTAAAAAAATAGGTTGGTGTGGATCCTCCAGAGCAGCTGCTGCCACATCCATGAGACGTTTCTCTGAGATGTTTCGCTGGCTTTCTTTGTTTCCACAATCGACACCATGTGTGCTGATGCAGGCACTAAGGCACGGTTCTGGAAAATCTGTGTTATATTGTAGCACGTGATATCGTTATCACTGCCCTGGGAACTTTTGTTGAATGATAGTTTAATTAGCTGCGGCGGCTATTATCATCAATAGCATCAGTGAACATAATTCAGATGGGTCCTTGTAGCCAGTGCTATAAGACATGCTAATAGAAACCCAGATGAACACTGAATGTGCATTTCACATTGATGGACAAGCTAATCCCGACAATAGAGATCAATTAAACAAATTGAAACATAGGAGGCCGTTTTGGGTTCGGTTTGAGTCTAGAACCATGGCTTGCCCCCAGCAGATTTTACTGCTGATGTAAAGGACAATATGATGCCCCCCAGGAGTCACCAGGGGAGAGGTCACCACCGCATACCTGGTATCCCGGTCTACTGGGCCGGGGTAGGGGGAGGCGTTAACATTGGTGCAGTTGTGCAGTGGGAAGCCAATCCAATTTAGGTGGTGCAAGGAAGGCCTTGTGAGACACACAGCTCCATTCTCTAGCGTGTCAGTGTCACTCTCCAGAATCTTCCACCTGAAGTGGCTGCTTCACTGTGGTCAATGATAGGGCTGCTGCTGCCGCAAAGAAGCAGGCACAGCTGCAAATTTATTTGGCACGGCCTGCAAACTCTTCCATTTTGGAAGCTCTTTCCATTTTGGAAGTTCTCTCAGTACAATCCCTCTCAATTCCACCGAGGGTTTGTACACATGATTCAGCTATAGTCCAGTTACTGTGCTGCTGCTCTTGCAATTATTGCAGGGGTGGGGTGAGGGATGTCAGGCATTTTTCAATCACTGCTGATCTGAAAACATGCTGGCCATTTTGTTAGTAATTTTGCTTTGGGTGCACAAAGCTTTTGTGCCGTTCCTGTCAAATAGTAAATCCCCAAAGATTCTAGTAAAATACTCAGCTGGAATTCACACTGGTGCTAAACCTACTTTACAAGCAGTTTTTCTATATAGGAAAGCTTTCTAATTAAATTATGGGATTTCCCCCCCCCATATGTGTGTGTGTGTGTGTGTGTGTGTGTGTGTGTGTACACACACACACACACACACACACAGTCTCTTTTCACCTTAAAGAGCCACTTAAAACATAGGACAATTTTATAACAAATTGCATGCATTTTAGCTGCTTAACAGCTCTCAGCATAGTCTTTAAATCCAAAGGGAGACTTTCGGGGGAACAGAAGGGAGCTCAGCAAACATTGTTCATTGAAAGAAATGAGAGAGATAAATTATATAACCATTTCTCTTCTGTTCTTTCAGTGAAGAGTGTGGTTGCCTGACTGTTAAGTGGGGCAGTGAGATGGGAACCAATTTCACCAATCCTGAAAGCTGTGCAATGGCTGCATGTAACCTACCAGGACCAATTCAAAATGTTGCTACTAATGGTTTAGGTAAGAAGTACTTATCGGGACGCGGGTGGCGCTGTGGGTTAAACCACAGAGCCTAGGGCTTGTCAATCAGAAGGTTGGCGGTTCGAATCCCCGCGACGGGGTGAGCTCCTGTTGTTCAGTCCTTGCTCCTGCCCACCTAGCAGTTCGAAAGCACGTCAAAGTGCAAGTAGATAAATAGGTACCACTCCGGCGGGAAGGTAAACGGCGTTTCTGTGCGCTGCTCTGGTTCGCCGGAAGCGGCTTAGTCATGCTGGCCACATGACCTGGAAGCTGTACGCCGGCTCCCTCAGCCAATAAAGCGAGATGAGCGCCGCAACCCCAGAGTCATCCGCGACTGGATCTAATGGTCAGGTATCCCTTTACCTTAAGAAGTACTTAGCTGAGTGTCGCCCTTAATCACTACAGATCCATGCTTTAAAGTCAACAAGGGAGACCCTGTTTGTGGGCCCAGCACCAGCGATGATTTGTGGGATGGTTGCCCAAGACAGGGGCTTCTTGTTGGTGATACCTCAGATGTGTATCTCTCTTCGGAAGTGTGGTTGTTCCCCATTTCGATGGTCTTCACATGGCAATTAAAAACATATCTGTTCACCTGGTTATTTGGGATGGGTTTTCTGGGATCCAGCAGTTAAGATGACAGACTGCTATATTATTTTTGTTTAGGTTTGATCATGGTTATTTTTTCTTTCTAAAATAATGTTTCTCATATGATTGTTTTATGAAGTGTGTTTTGCTGTTGTTGTGGACAGAGGACAGGGAAGAGTACGCAAAGAGCCTATTGAGAGCCTATTGAGAGCCAGTGTAGTGTAGTGGTAAAGAGCGGTAGACTCATAATCTGGTGAACCGGGTTCGCGTCTCCACTCCTCCACATGCAGCTGCTGGGTGATCTTGGGTTAGTCACACTTCTTGGAAGTCTCTCAGCCCCACTCACCTCACAGAGTGTTTGTTGTGGGGGAGGAAGGGAAAGGAGAATGTTAGCCACTTTGAGACTCCTTTGGGTAGTGATAAAGCGGGATATCAAATCCAAACTCTTCTTCTTCTTCTTCTTCTTCTTCTTCTTCTTCTTCTTCTTCTTCTTCTTCTTCTATTGTACAGAGGTAAAATTTGCATTCATTGCTCCGCCCACATTTGGCTCTGGCCTCACCTCACCCACCATGGGCAGGTGGCCTTTAGAAGATTGCCCAGAAGGCAAAGCAGCTATCAGACTGAAAAGGGTTCTTCATTCCTGCTCTAGCCTGTCTTGTAGTTGCTTGATATCATATTCTCTACTGATCTCCATAAACAGCTGCAGCAATACAGAACAGATCATCACACAACACTGGGAAAGTCTTATGTCGACACATTCCGAGTATAATAGCAGCCATAAGAACAAAGGACTTTTGGCAGGCATGCATATTGATGCCAATTTGATACCAGGAAAGAGGTGTCATATCCGCATTCACACTGTAGCTAGAAGCAGGGAAAGTGTGCAAAACAATCTAACCGCAGCCCTTTTCCAATCCTTAGAAATATGTGCCACAGGTATCTCTCATAATCAGTAGGTTTCATGGTATTAAAGCAATGCCCTGGGCTGATGGTGATGTGTGCTATGCTTCAATAGCTCATAAAGCCTGCTCTAGTCAAAGGGAGAGGATTTCTTAAGAATTGCCCATATTGTAAACGCTTGTCAGTGGCAACATTTCACTCCACTGATTTACACTGTGTGTAGTAGAACTACAAACTGATCTGAATCAAATCGGCAGAAGACACACACTGAATTCAGTGGAAAATAATGAAGATTCATAATACAAGCGAATGGATAGCTTCGCTGCATTGTTTTGTGTGTGAGAGAGGCATTTCTAGATTTCATGTGCGCAGGTAAAGATGCAAAGATATGGCAAAAGGTTAAGATTTAAGATTAATCTCATCACTCCCTTTGGAAACTGACCTGCAAAGCAATGTTTCCCGAATATAAATGAGACAGTGTGTCCCTCTGCCCCACTCTGAGGTCCCCCAGACCCAACTTGTCTTTTCCCAGTGCTCTACCCCTTTCACATGTTAGTTGGCATGTTCCTGATATATTACATGAGAGTTGTGCTATTATGTTGGCGCTTTTCTAGGACCAAATCAGAGGAAACGTGAAAGGGAGAAGTGGGTGGTCTTGCCCATCTAGACACAACCTAAGCCAGGTGCCATCACTACATCTTGACGCAACAAACATTTGCAAAATACATTGCATAAATATGAACTTCCCTTTGCCTTATTCTGAACAATACTTGCCCATTTGAACATCCCAAAACAAAGGCTTTCAGGAATACCTAACAATCACAGGATAGGAGGACGTGTCCTTTGAGAGCCAGTGTAGTGTAGTGGTTAAGAGCGGTAGACTCGTAATCTGGTGAACCGGGTTCGCTTCTCCGCTCCTCCACATGCAGCTGCTGGGTGACCTTGGGCTAGTCACACTTCTTTGAAGTCTCTCAGCCCCACTCACCTCACAGTTTGTTGTGGGGGAGGAAGGGAAAGGAGAATGTTAGCTGCTTTGAGACTCCTTTGGGTAGTGAACTCTTCTTCTTTGATGCTTCTTTAAACTAATTAAAGAACAGGAAGCAGAGAGTAGGAATAAATGGATAGTTCTTAAAATGCAGGGAAGTAAGGAGCGGGACCTTTTCAGGGATCTCCATTTGTACTAGTCCTGCTTAACTTATAAATTATCTGTAATCAATGGGGAGCAGTGAACTAGTCAAGTCTGCAAAAAAACCAAATTATTCACAGTGAAGAAAACTCAAGCAGACTGTGAGCAACTCCAGAAAGAGTTTAATGCTGTGCAAGTGTAAAATTATTCATTCACAATAGGCATATATATATATATATATATATATATATATATATATATATATATACACACACGCACCATAATATGCACTGCTGAGATGTGAACTTGCTATGGCTACCCCAGAAAGAGATCTTGGGGTCATGGGAATAGCTCAATAAAAACATCAACTCTTTGTGGAGCAGCGATGAAGCAGGCAAAGTCTATGTTAAGGATTACAAAAGGACTGAAAATAAAACTGACAGTATCATAATGCAGTATATAAATCTATGGTGTGGCATCACTTAGAATTATGTTTATAGTTCCGGTCACTCCATCTCGAGAAGGATATTGCCTACCTAGAAAGGTGTGAAGAGGGCAACCCAAATGGTCAAGGGGGTGACACAAAATCCCAATGAAAAAATGGGCATTTGCTGCTTTTTAATTTAGAAAGAAAGGAAGACTATTAAAGGAAGACATAATAGAGGTTTATAGAGGAATGGATGGTGTGGCGGTAGTTAGTAAGGAATTATTTATTATTTTCCCATCTCTCCAATAGCACTTGAGGTCACCAGTTGAGATTGATGGGAAGTATTGTTCAGAATAAGACAAAGGGAAGTTCTTATTTTTGCAATGTATATTGCAAATGTTTGTTGCGTCAAGATGTGGTGATGGCACCTGGCTTAGGTTGCGTCTAGATGGGAATTGATGCTTCTTGTGCATGCAATATTTATTTATTTATTTATTTATTTATTTATTTATTTATTTATTTATTTATTTATTTATTTTTGCAGTATCATGGAGGATAGGGCTATCAATGGCTACTAGCCATGTTGGCTGTGCTCAGCCTCTACTGTCAAAGGCAGTATGCCTTTGAACACCAGTTGCTGAGAACTCAGGTCCTGCTTGCAGGTTTACCATAAGAAACTTTTTGGCCACTATGACAATGGTATGCTGCAATAGGTGGGCCTTTGCTGTGATCCAGGAAGGTTATTCTTACCTTCACACAGCGCCTTCATCAAAATGCCAGCCCATGGTCTTTTTTTACATTTAATTTGGATTTTTATCACAGTTATGCCATCCATAGGGCACTTCCAGGCTGTTAGGATTTTGTGGGTTCACTAAAAACAAAACAAAAACCCCCGCTTCTTTTTCCTTTTTTGGGGGGGGATCAATTTTTATTGGTTTTACAATTTCAAATTCAACAATTATTTTCCATCAGGAAAAAAAGAAAGGAAGAATGAGAAATACAAAATATCCAACATGGAATATAAGAACTAAAACAAAAAACATCTTTTCGGAGGTTCTCTCTAACCTCCTGACTTTCCTCCATTTCCTTTCCTGGTTCATTGAATATATATATTTTCTGCATAATTATACTTAAACCTCTTTTTTCTTATCCTTGTTATTTTATCTTAATTACCTACATACCGTACCACCAGTTTTTATTGTTTCAGTCCACATTTCCTTCCACAAACTTTATCTTATTTTAACTGCTTGCAAGTGTTTAGTCAAAGCCTGCCAATGTTTCCACTTGTTTACAATATTTTTGTAGATATACAATAAATGCCTCCCATTCTGTTTTAAATTTCTCCGTGTCATTGTCTCTGAGCTTTTCTGTAAGTTTTGCCAATTCTGCATAGTCTGTCATTTTCAATTGCCATTCTTCTTTGGGGAGCATTTCTTTTTCCTAGGCATAACTGCGTTGAAAGGAAAGTGACTTGGCACGGGGATGGGGGTGGGGGGGACACCAACTTAGCCATTTTTGCTTTTAACTTTTTTATCACCAATTAGGCAGGCAACGTTTTGTGAATGGCAAAGAGCACCTAGGGGGTTAGTTCCCTTTCTGGAACTCCCCCCTCCAATTGAATTCCACCCATTTCGTTGGCTGGGATAGGGAACTAATCGTATTAGTACTGTATTGTATATCTAAATGAAACAAGGCCATCTTATAATTCCATACACATGTCAGAGTGCTTATCTTTTTATAACTTCTTTTAAACTTGATCTTGGGAGGCTCAGGATGCATCCAGATTATCACACTTGTTGCTTTTCACTGTCTCAGTACCCACCTGAATACAGTGGTACCTCTGGTTATGTACTTAATTCGTTCTGGAGGTCCGTTCTTAACCTGAAAACGTTCTTAACCTGAAGCACCACTTTAGCTAATGGGGCCTCCCGCTGCCGCTGCGCCGCCATTGCCCGATTTCTGTTCTCATCCTGAAGCAAAGTTCTTAACCCGAGGTAATATTTCTGGGTTAGCAGAGTCTGAAACCTGAAGCATCTGTAACCTGAAGCGTCTGTAACCCGAAGCGTCTGTAACCCAAGGTACTACTGTATATACACCTACACAAATTTAGGGTACGTAAGGAATCATTCACACACACACACACACACACACACACACACACACACCCCTGTACACATACCAATGAGTTTGATTATGTGTATGTCAAAGAATCCCCGCGACGGGGTGAGCTCCCGTTGCTCGGCCAACCTAGCAGTTTGAAGGCACGTCAAAGTGCAAGTAGAAAAATAGGTACCGGCTCCGGTGGGAAGGTAAACGGCATTTCCGTGTGCTGCTCTGGTTTTGCCAGAAGTGGCTCAGTCATGCTGGCCACATGACCCGGAAGCTGTCTGCAGACAAACGCCGGCTCCCTTGGCCTATAGAATGAGATGAGCGCCACAATCCCAGAGTCGTTTGCGACGGGACTTAATGGTCAGGGGTCCTTTACCTTTACCTTTTATGTCAAAGAAAGGGTAGGGATCCTGAGTCCAGAATCTTCCAGAACCAGGGAATCTCTGAGTTGCCAACTTCTGTGAAACAGTAACAATACCAGTGTTGGAGGGTGAGTCTAGCTCACCACACACTGCTGCATTCACACACACCCAGCTACTACGTAGTTACTAAAAAGAAAACAGAAAACCCTGCATCATGTTAATTGCACTCATGCTATTAATGTCACATATAGTTTAGCACTGAACCTGGAAATTTTTCAGGAAAAAATTACATGTTAAAACGAAAGCAAGCCCCTTAATGTGAATGGCAGACCACCAGTAGCATGTCAACAGCAGAATTCGATGAAGCACAGCAACCTGTAAAGTCAGGGCCTAAGAAACAGGAATGAATGACAACTTTCCATGCATTGCTTGCTTATACAATAAGACATGAGCCCCATGTTGGGCAAAAGGTTCCTGCATTGCAGGGGGTTGGACTAGATGACCCTTGCGCTCCCTCCCAACTCTACAATTCTATTATTCTATGTTGCCCTAATGAAGGATGCTTCCAGAATGTCACTGTTTTCGGGTAAGATTCAGTCACATGATGCTGGCAAGTTCAGGTTGCCTGGTTATAGTTGATTGGGAGTTCTTGTTCAACAAACATGCTCCTCCCAAACAAACAAACAAACAAACAAACCACCCCACAAAAAGAAGACTTGTTGCTTCAAGGAAAGTGTTGGGGAAATGTGCTGGAAAGTGTGGGATAAAACTTGTTTGGTGTCACATCATATTAACTCCCCACTAGCAAATGAGATTGAATGCTCAATAAACAGCCAGGGTTGTCTAAGCTCCCTGCAAACTTTGTGCAAGCAAAGCTTTGGCCATTACAGAACACAGCAGGCCACCTCATTGCAGGGATTGGGGTATCAGGTTCCGAGAGCATTCAGATACCAAGAGGTTTATCCCCCTTTCCTTTCTGATCCTGCCATCCACCCTCCTCCTCGCTTCTTGCAATTGACCAGGGTTCCACATCTGCCACACAGCCAGCAGAGAAGCGGGGTTGGCGACAGAGCTAAGGAGGGTGTGTTGGCGAGAGAAACCATGGTGGGCTTTGAATGTTGGCTTGCTAAACACTCAAGCATCTGTCCTGTCTCCTACAAAGAGTGTTCACACATTACATTCAGTGTGTGTTCAATGCACAATGTACAATGTGTGTTCCTCTGCACAAAATGGTGGAGCTATAGACTTGTACATTTATTTGCATGCAGTTCAACAAGTGTACAGTTTGTGTACCTGTGCGCACAACCAACAGCTGAGCTCTACAAAATCAACAAGCGTATCTTCTTTGACACAAGCACATGTGTAGAGTCAGCTTGTACCTGTCTCCATTGCATCGTGTGGACAGATTTGCAGTGCTGCAGACCCAAGTGTGTTCGCACACGTGCATGTGCTGTGTGTGTCTGCATGGTGGCAAAGATGAACAATTAATACTAACAATAACATCTCAGCCACGTCAATGATCCCCGATGCTGATGTAGTTATGCAGCACGCCAAACCATTTAAGCACTAAATAAATGCACACGCACACCCAAAAACCCATCGGTTTGAAATGAAAGTGAATCAGACTTGCAGAGAAAGAAGCCAAATATTTGTGAAATGATTTAAACAAAACCCAAAACAAGAAGTAAATCCAGGGAATTACCTGCTTCCCCACACCCCTCTCTCCCTCCAGTATGATGTACTGTGTAGTTTACGAGGGAAGAAAAGTAAAGATCGATTCCTGGCAATATCTGATGTACTTCTGTGTAATAAACTGTCCCACAATTATATGAACAAGGTGGTGGAGAGAGTGGTGAGGGATTTTTGTGTGTGCGTGTGCATGTGTCTCCAAATAAACTGAATTTGTATCATCCTGTCAGGCCTGGTTCAATATTATGATACCGGAGTGTCTCTAGTGTTTATCCCTACAGGACAGTGAACTTATTTTCTTATCAAACCCTAAGGCAGGCATCGACATGGCGAAGACATTTGCCTTTGTTTTTCTCCTTCAGCCCAGCAAGCTCCTTAGTATGCGAGGCCAGTGATTTTCCCTCCCAGGGTTCCTCCTCCCTCTATTTTCTTTACAAGGATGGTGGTGGTGTATCACACAAGGGAGAGAAGTTGCAGCTCACTCCTCCTTCTCTCTCTCTCTCTCTCTCTCTCTCTCTCTCTCTCTCTCTCACACACACACACACACACACACACACCCCTCCTCTCCCTTGCAAATACAAATGAGCGAAATGTCTCATGCCTGTTCCAAAAGATGGCATTTTTATTACTGCACTGGATTAACCTGCAGAAGCGCACACAAGGCTGAATCTGTCTTGGTGAGAATCTGACTCCCCATCTTCCCCCCCCCTTCCCCTCCAGCCCTCCAGGCCTTGCCTAGCTAGCTATGCATTTATGCAACCCAGAGAACACAGGTTGATTGGAAAGGTCTCTCTCCTTGATAACAACAATTCAATGTGCCTTGACATTTTAATAGCCTGCCGACGTAGTGAACACAATCGAGCTGAGCAGTGAAGCAAAAATCATTAGATAAGCAAGATAATCTAAACGAAAAATCAGCCTTGACCAGATTCCCATTTCTAGGGGCACCTTGCTGACTGCATGGCTAGGTGGCATTATGGTTATTTATACAGCACTTTAACCATGCAAAGTGCTCTACAATCTTTCATCTTTACCTGCCTCTTCAGGGAAGATGCACTTTGTATTATTCTCCCTGTTATACAGACTGAGAGCTGAGTCCCACTCTGCCATTTTAAGCTGTGCTTTATCCAGGGTTGAGGCCCGGGATCTCTTTCCAAAGTCTAGGTTCCATCACGAAAATGTGAAGTGATCCTAGAAATCATCTCTGAGCATATGAAGAATATATTTTCCTCACTCCCATAATAGCAGCCGTATTCAGTCAGCACTCTGGGAGCACAGGAAAGTGAAGGACCTGCCAAAGAGCCACCTAGCACGCAAAAAGTAACAGATTAAAATCCTACTTAAAATGAGAATCTCAGGTAGCAAAACCAAGAACCACCAAAACCTGTGATCATGAAAAGTCACTGCCAGGAAGCGTGAGCCAATGTCTGACCTTGATACTGGGGGAGAACTGTGGCTCAGTGGTGCAACATCTGTTTTCCATGCAGAGAGTTCTAGGTTCAGTTCCTGGCATCTGCAGAGAGGCCTCTGCTTGATACCCTGGGCAGTGGCTGCCAGTCAGTGTAGGCACTCCTGAACTAGATCAGGACTCGGTATGAGGACCCATGGCCCTGTCGCTATCCCGTGTCATTATAGGAAAGGAAAAGAACAAACACGGATACGCTAATCGGATCACATGGCCTTTCGTTACCTTCGCCTTGAATGTAAGAATATTCATTGAGACTTTTCCTGGGATGCCTTAAGAGGCCAGCGATCATCATATTCTTCCCAGGGGAGAGGAGGGGCAGCAAAGAAATGTCAGAGCTTTATTAAAAGAACGCAAACACACACACACACACACACACACACACACACACACACACACACACTTGAATGTACACACCCAGAGACACGCACACCAATCATAGACCTATGTCAATTTCTTAGTCTTCTCCGTTCCCCCCCACACACACCTACCTCCCCACCTTTTCCATAGGAGTGAGATGCTGACTTTGCAGCCTATTCACTTTATGAATACGACCCTCAGAGGGAAGAAACCCTCTCGCAAGCCCAGAACTATGTTATCATCGTTATTAAGGAACTTAAAAAGGAGCGAGGAAGAGAAGACACCGCTGGAATTGCAGGCTGATTGTGATTGATGTGTTCCTATTAGCTCCTCAGTGTTATCTCTCTGGATGGCAAGAACAGCCACTGGCTTGTAACACAACAGATTACCTGCGTTTCCAGCCCTAGACGGATGTTTAAATAAAATATAGTCCCTTTTAGCGAGAAGCTCATTTTCTCACCGAGGCTCCCAGCCTATTTCATGTCAGCTCTGATTCGCTGTGGCTCTCCTCAGTAAACATGTCTTATCATTAATAATTCTTTACAAGCACAATTTCAGGGAGGCTCTTGGTGTGTGTGTGTGTGTGTGTGTGTGTGTGTGTGTGTGTGTGTGTGGACTGTGCATCTGTTGGTCTCTCCGCCTCATCTTGATATCAGTTTGGGAGCCCAAGGTGCTTCTCTTTCAGAATTTCACCTGCCTTGCCAAAAATGATTGATTACCCCTCGCAGACTGGGTGTCCAGCTATACCCAACAAATGACTTTGGCCCCTAACAGCAGGCCTTGGCCAGATAGAAATCAATATTTCACCATTAAAATCTATCAAAGAAGAGTTAAGGCACCATCTGTCCCTGCCGCCTTTCCATGGTGTGTGAACATTAAATCCGACACTTGTAGTACATGAGTAATCAATATATAGTAGTTCACAGATCATTTGTGGTCCCCTTTTAGCAGTGATGGATGCTTGGAATAGTAGTGATTCATTTTGTCACACCATTAAACAAGATTCTGTCCAGTTCCTTCCTGATTTCATTTAGAGGATCATTCTTCACAGTTCATATGAGAGGAACGGTTTTACCAATCTGCCTCTATTTCAATAAGTCACTTTATAGAGATTTTGTGTCCTGCAGACTGTAAAAATTCTGGAGAGATAGTACAAACATACCTCTAAAACTATTCACTGCATGACATATGCATAAAGTGTGAAAAACTGAATGTAAATATGTTTACCTCTTTATCTACAAATATTGGTTTTAACTCTCCCTGCGCCGAGAGAGGCTGAAGGAATGTGCAGTCAAGAACTAGAGGCAGAATCTGAAGCCGGGAATGGCAAAATGATCAAAATAATGATTAAAATAATTGTCAGCTCAATTACACAGATTTATGGGTAGCTTTTCCTTAAGCACTAAAAGCGGAGGATAGCATTTGTGTCTGTTTCTCTTGGCATTTTGTGCGCTTATAATTACTGTCTGTTTTCATGGAATATCTTGTACTGGCAAGCATACAAATGCCATTTATTTCTGCATGGAGTTGCATTTTGGGCCCTCCCCATCCATAGGGCTCAAGACAGGTTAATTTATAGAAGTAAACAGAATATGGATTTGAAAATCAGTTGAAACAAAATGGATGTTAACATTTCGCCCAATTATGAGCGTAGTCCTTGGCTAGGAAACACCAGGCAACATTTTGCAAATCCTGTTTTTAATGCTGCAGAGGGAGCGTGCGAGACTAGGACTGACATCTTGTAGCCAAGGCTAAGCTTTAATTCATAAAACCGCACTTTAGGCCAGTTCAAACATAAATAATTGCCGTGGAATGGTCCTTCCATTCAGACCATCTGAACCTCGTGTGGGAAGGCGTTTCTTTGAAAGAAAATCACAGCCACATGTGACTGTACCACACACTGTGGTCTCATCCATACTTCTGCTTGTCTGGGAAACTTTCCCCTGGGGAAACCTGATATTTACCACTGAATGGGAATGAACACCAGTTGGGTTTTCCACAAATTGATGTTTAATTGCTCTGATTCTGTCCTAAAAAAAAATTGGGTTTTTCTAGTTAAAGTAGCTGGGCACATGAAAAACCACTTGGACTCATACTTTCAAGGCACAGGACAAGTCGAATGCGGGCAAGCCAGTGTGGTGTAGTGGTTAAGAGCAGTAGACTCTTAATCTGGTGAACCGGGTTCGCGTCTCCGCTCCTCCACATGCAGCTGCTGGGGGACCTTGGGCTAGTCACACTTCTCTGAAGTCTCTCAGCCCCACTCACCTCACAGAGTGTTTGTTGTGGGGGAGGAAGGGGAAGGAGAATGTTAGCCGCTTTGAGACTCCTTCGGGTAGTGATAAAGCGGGATATCAAATCCAAACTCCTCCTCCTCCTCCTCCTCCTCCTCCTCCTCCTCCTCCTCCTCCTCCTCCTCCTCCTCTTCTTCTTCTTCTTCTTCTTCTTCTTCTTCTGTTAGTGTTCAGGAGACCAACACTGGAAAGAGAGCCCCAATCACATTGAGCTCTATATGGGAGATTTTCCAAGTTACTTCAGCAAACAGGACATTTACTTGCAGATTGCCAGCCTCAAACTACAGTAATGACTGCAGGGCAGTGTCATTAATTCAGTGAGGACACTTAGAAGCAAGTCATTTGAGGACAGCCGCTGAAGACTTTGCTAGACGTGCATCCATAACAAGATTTTACAAGGGCAAGACAAATCCCAGCCTTAGGAAAGGTTCCATTGCCTCTTTCTCATTTATTTCAACAGAAGGGTCTATATCTGCACATGCAAAGTCACAGATGTGTAAATGGGCTTCCTCCATGGAAATGAATGGGTTCCAGTACACGAGTCTACTCTGCCTAGCTGAATGGCAGAGAGCGTTGCAACAATATGTATGTTCACATGAGCTCTAAGGGCACCTAAATAGAATTCCAATAATCATCTGCTTACCTAGCCATTGTGGTGCAGTGGAAAATAATTTCCATCCAGGCCACAAATGAAAGGGATTTTAATCTATATGTTCTGCATTTAGAAGCTGAAGAAACTCTCTTCCATATATCATGACGCAAGTCACCATCTTGGTTCTTTCCGTGACTATATCCACACTGTGATTAAATTAGGAACATTATAGACTTCTGGAATCTCATGGCCAGCCTCCAGGGAACTTGATCCAATCCTGCATCCTTGCAGTCCGCTTCTGCCACACCCTGAGTGCTTTCAGACATGTTACTTTCTTTTGCTGACATCCTCGGTACATGATATTAGTTGCCTACCTTTATCTGGAAAATGGTAACATCCCTCTTACCACAATGATGACAAGAGCTGCCCCTGCTGGATTTCTGCCTGCCATGCAGCTGTTAAATCTTCCGTCGGCAGGGCAGAAATCTTATTATATGGCCATCAAGCCTTTATAAAGCTGTTCCTGCTTAATGCGTTAACACCATTACTATTCTTATTGAAGCACCATCAATGTACCAGAGACAAGCACATTCTCTGCAGTGCTGGTGACTATGCATGTTAAATAGGAGCTGTGTTTAGAACTGTTTCACTCTGCTGTTTCGATGAGCCATAATTACAAAAAAAAAAACCCTAAACTAAACTAAACTATTTATGTATGCCTCCTACTAAATGGCACACAGGAGCCATTTCACGACACCGAATTTCTCCAAATGCATGCAGGAAGAATAGCCATAACCAGGCAATAAATGTGGTGAGCGTCAGGGCAAGTCCTGCCATTAGGCAGAGGGAGACAGCTGACTCAGGTAGCTAATTGGAAGTGTCACGAAACCTGCTATTGTTATTACTAGGAGTGTAATTTCTCTGATGGAGAGGAGCAGCAGAAGGAATGCACTTGTGCGATATTCTTCCTCAGAAGCCAAAAATAATCTGGCCAGCTTTGGCCTAAGGAGACAAAGTAAGGTAAAGGGACCCCTGACCATTAGGTCCAGTCGTGGACGACTCTGGGGTTGCGACGCTCATCTCGCTTTATTGGCCGAGAGCCGGCGTACAGCTTCCAGGTCATGTGGCCAGCATGACAAAGCCGCTTCTGGCGAACCAGAGCAGCGCACGGAAACGCCGTTTACCTTCCCGCCAGAGCGGTTCCTATTTATCTACTTGCACTTTGACGTGCTTTCGAACTGCTAGGTGGGCAGGAACAGGGACAGAGCAACGGGAGCTCACCCCGTCGCAGGGATTCGAACCGCCGACCTTCTGATCAGCAAGCCCTAGGCTCTGTGGTTTAACCCACAGCACCACCTGGGAGACGAAGCAGGGGCGCAATTTTCTGCTCAGGCAGCAAAAAAGGCTGGCCCTCGTGAGCACCCAGCAGTCCTCTCCACAGTTACTGCTGCTGGAGATACGACCATATTCATGGAGATTGTTGCTGGTTCACCACAGATGCTACCCAGCCCACACTAACCTATGCAGTTGCATACAGAAATGCACATTCACCTTCAGCGGTGTGAAATGGCTCCTCATCGGCAAAGTATATCGCATCAGTAACTCTCCCAAAGAGTTGGTGGAGCTCTTGCTTGGGGCATCATCACCGTCTCCATATTGAATTTGACCCAACCATTTCCCATAGACATTTCATCTGAAGCACCCCAGTTGTTTAATGGGGTGGGTGCTACATCTGCATATGAGTTCCTTCTGTTTCAAAGGATTGTGTTACGTTATGTTATATTTAGCCTGTGGCTTGCTTGATTTCCACACTGAGTTCTTGTCAGCATTTCAGTTGTATCTGTCAGGACACATCCCAAGTGCTTCCAGTTGCATTATCCACTTTCTTTATACTCATCCTCTCCTCTTCTTCAAATCATCTGGTACTATTACTTCTTGATGGGATCATATAGGTCATTTTTCATTCATTCAGCTTAAGTCCTGCTCTCCCCATTCCTTCATGCAGTTGGCGAAACATGTGTTTGATATCTCTTTCTTATTTGCCAAGAAGGGAAAATAGCTTGACATGAGTGTTTAACAAATATATTGCCAGGAAATGGGGTTTGTGGAATATGCCTTTGATCATCCACACAACTCATAATAGCTGCTCCCGAATCATCCAAGATGGCCTATATCTCATTAATGAATTTCTGCTTTAAAAGAAATTCATACCAGTGGGCCACTTTTTGTGAAGTATTTTTTTTACAAATCTGAAAATTATGGCAGAGGTGGGGAACCTCAGGCCAGTAGGCTGAATGTGGCCTTCGTTGCCTTTCCATATGGCTCTTGGGACTTTCCCCAAGCCACACCTCCTCCCCAAGCCACACCTCTCACAAGCCCTTCTTTGCACCCTCCTTGAGTGTCATTGGCTGAAATGTGCCCTTAGACTTTGAGTGCCCTTGAGCTTCTTGCTTGCATGTATGAAGGGCACATGCAGTTGGTATATAGCTGAGAACTACATCATAGTAGAGAAATGTTCAAATGTGCCAGCAACAAGACCAATTCTTCTTTGTACTTTATGTCAAAATGAAGATATTTCCAGCAGCTCCAGAATACTCCCCACCCCCACGAATTTTCCATTTGCAGCATTCTGTTCTGAAAAATCTATTTGGTATCCAGTAAGTGCTTCATAACTTTTGTTTTTTGTTGTTTTTGTTTTTGTTTTTGTTTTTGTTTTTGTTTTTGTTTTTGTTTTTGTTTTTGTTTTTGTTTTTGTTTTTGTTTTTGTTTTTGTTTTTGTTTTTGTTTTTTAATGTAGGTCAGACATAGGGCCAAACTAAATGATGAACATGTATGTTCATTCATTTGTTGTGGTTAGGTAATTGCAGCACCAGGGAGAGAGGGCTGAGCAGTGTCAGGACCACTGAGGAAGAGTTTAACACGCTTTCTTGGCGCCATTTAAGAAAACAGCAGCCCAACACCCTCAAACTCTCCCTGTGGTCCCAATGCTGCTCAAGGTCCCCCAGAGGTACTAGTTATATTTTTAAAATATATGGGCCCATAGCCTGAGATATCATGCAGTCAGACGGCAAGGCTAAGGAGAACACCCTACAGACATGCTGTTAAACATAAGAACAGTGCAGGGATCCCAGGAGTGTGAGAGCGTAAGTTCATCTGAACCTATACAAACATGGGCTCCCCTTTTCAAATGTTGCACCCAGGGCATCAAGGGCAGGCATATTCTGCAGGGGACACAAGTGTCCGGGTGCAACTATCTCCAGAGATATATGCTCTAGTATACCAAGGCAGTCAACGATGATAAGAATGTCAGGCAGAGGTGAAAAAGTCCCAATTGCTTGGCTTATAACATGTACAATTGTATGTCTCTTAAGAATAAGTAGCTTCTAAGTGTGTTGGGAATAGGGCCAGCCCTACCATTAGGCAATCGCTTCAGGTGGCAGATGCTAGTGGGGAGGGCAGCAGTGGCAGCCTGCCCGCCATTCCTTCTGACCCCCCTGGCTATTCTCCTCTGTTGGATATCAGAGCTGTGTTTGCCACAGGCTCATCTTACACCCCTGAAACTATTTGGCTACCCTGAGCTGTGCTGGAAGAACCATCATTGCTAGTGTGGAAATCAGCTGCTGGGCTGGGGCTGGGCCCAGTATACCTGAAGGAGTATCTCCACCCCCATCATTCAGCCTGGACACTGAGGTCTAGCTCTGAGCACTGGCGGAGGAAGAGGAGTGCGGGGGGAGTGCACCACCCCCGGCAGTGCGATCCCAGTGGGATGCCATCGCAGCTGCCCCCCCCGCCCGCATTGGGCGCCACGCCCCCGGGACGTGCGCCAGCCCTGCCCCAGCCTGCTCTCCGCCCCCTGGTGCCAGAGCATGAAGCTCTGCCACTGGCTCTGAGGGCCTTCTGGTGGTTTCCTCCCTGCGAGAAGTGAAACTACAGGGCCTTCTCAGTAGTGGCGCCCGCCCTGTGGAATGCCATCCCATCAGATGTCGAGGAAATAAACAACTATCTGACTTTTAGAAGACATCTGAAGGCAGCCCTGTTTAGGGAAGTTTTTAATGTTTGAAGTTTTATCGTGTTTTTAATATTGTGTTGGGAGCTGCCCAGAGTGGCTGGGGATACCCAGCCAGATGGGCGGGGTATAAATAATAAATTATTATTATTATTATTATTATTATTATTATTATTATTATTATTATTATTACTTTGTGTCAGGCGACATAATGTCCTTGGCCAGCTCTGATTGGTCATAATTCAATGTCCTTTCCCCCTGCCCAATCCTCTCAATCCTGCCCAATAAAACTCTGGCTGGATCAGAACAAAGGCTCATTTTGTCCACCCCACCCCCAGTAGCTAGCCAGATACTTCTGGAAAACTTACAAGCAGGGTGTGAAAGCAACACACCTCCCCTATTTGTCCCCACCATCAGGTATTCACAGGTATTCACTAAGCATAGAGACTTTGTCATAGCTCTTAGCAGAAAGAATCAGCAAGGGGAGAGGGGAATTTCTGACAAATATAAGATGCTGCCATTTACTGAATCAGATCCTTGACCCATCTGGCTCTGTGTTAGCTACAAAGCTGTGATCTAAGGACCACCAATGGTCCATGAACTTCACTTAGGTGGCCTGCAGCACGTCTGTGGATTTGTGATGAAGACAGGGGATGGCATGTCCGTCACATGAAATATTCAAAATGGTTTTAATTGTATTTATTGATTGCTTCTTTTATTACTTATACTGCATTTTATTGTATGACAATGGTATTACAAATGGCAATGCAACGGAAGACGTGAGAAATAAAATGGGCGATAAAATGCAATTAAAAATCATACAGCTCCTAGCACAGCATATTGCAATGGCTACAACAGGCAGAAAAATAATTTGGTGGTCCACCAAGACCCTTAGCAATTTACAAGGGGTGTTGGGGGACAGTTTGGGAGCCACATGTTTGTCCTGACTACTGGTGGCTCTCCAGTGTTTCAGGCTCAAGGTCTTTCTCAGCCGTATCTGGAGAAATTGGGGGCCAAATCTGAGGCCATCTGCATATAGAGGAGCGGCTCTGCCACTGGGCTCTGTCCCTTCCCCAATTCTAGGAGGGGAGCACAGCCTTTCACTTGGTTCTTCTGTTTGCTGAGAACTGTCCTCCTGCAAGCTTAAAAACCATAGGTCTAGGCTTCCTATTGGAAAATATTATGTGGCAACAACATAAAAGCCCTCTCCCTCCTCCTCCTCCTTCTTCATAGCTTGGCAAGGAGTGCCATATTCAGGCACTCATGTGCATACTAAGAACAAATACCTGCAATGGGTTTTTTTTGGCTACTGAACAGTGTAGCCTGCAACTCCCTTGCTGTAAATCTTCCTCTAACTACAAAAGCCTGCTGGTGGTGCTGGTTGGAGAGGTTGCAAGGTAACAAGACTAATCAGGACTTCACTGTGAAGGCAAATACATCCAATTAACAGCTATTAAAGAAGAATTTTATGGCACCATGCACAGTGAAGGCCATTATATCTAGTGGAAATTAATCTTAATTATTTGTACCCGTGTACATACATGCAGAGGGAAGCAACACACATTAATCTACATTAAATGTAATACATCGCTGGTGTATTATCTATTCAGAGTCGGAATTGACTGCTGGGCCCTGCATATGTATCGACGGTGCTAAGCCACGTAATTGAAGTGCAGCATGTTCCAAAGACACAATTTGTTCCGTGCGTAATAAATCAACGCTTAGAATCTTTTACATAATTAAAAACAAAAGCTCCTCCAAAATACAACGGTATAGGCAAATCTCTTTTCAGAAAGCTGAGAGGAGAAACAGATGTTATAGAGGTTCATGATACACTTTTAAGGAGGCCCTGAGCACATATAAATCTGTGTTTCTCGGAGGTTTTTAATAGCAGCAATTAGTAAGCCCAAAACATTGTGGTTCTATATACCATGTGGCTGATATTGCTCAATCATGATAGCCAGGATTATAGGATTATCTGCTTGGCAGTTTCCAGGGGGTTAGTTATGTTGTCTGCAAACTGAGAGGCTGTGTCACACACACACACACACACACACACACACACACACACAAATAAAAAATGAATGAGGTGTTTGTTGCTTTAGATTCTCACCTAATGATCAGACACATGCACAAACAGATGTTCAGGATTCAGAAGCCTGGGCAAATAGGATGCAATAAACTCCAGCTGTTTTGGTCTTCTGTTGCAATGTTCAAGGACATTCTTCTTACCAGGAAGTAGGCTTAGTGTTTACAGAGAACAAAAGACAAAATCAATTTTCATTGATTATTTCTTTGGAGGATAGTCTCCGATGCTACCAGTCCTCTCCTCCCCCTCCGCACCTCACACACAACATTGAAGATCATATTATATACCTAATCCCTAAAGTGCCAAACTGGTGAAAATGTCCTTTGTTGCAATAGAGCTTTCACAAGCAAATGCTATGTAACAGGGACATAAGAAGAATCCTGACAAATCAGACCAAAGGTCTATCCAGTTGTGCATTCTGATTCCTAAAGTGGCCAATCAGAGGAGCATACAATCAGGGTGCGACAGACAACAACCTTTCATAGGACTACTGCCTCTAGACTTGGTTTCCTTTAGCTATTGTGGCTATTAGCCATTGATAGACCCATCCTCCATCAATTCGTCTAATTGTTTTTGAAAACCAATCTAAGATAGAGGCTATCACCACACTTTGGGGCAGCGAGTACCATCAGTTAATTAATGAATCTCAGCGGTCTAGAGGGGGGGAAATGGCAGCAGAGCGGAGGATACATCAGTAGGCTTTTGGCAGTGATGCATGCAGACACCTCATCCTCTGCGCCATTGTTTTGCATGGGTCTCACTCTGGGCTAGGCGGCTGCATCCTTCAAGGGTGCAGTCCCACTTTCTGGGTAGGCACAAGTGTCTTAAAAGTCCCTAGTAAACACATGAAGGAGGAGTGGAATCCTGCCTGCTGGCCATGACACCAGCAGGTCGTGCTGGTATTTTTGTGCACGCATATGGTAGCTCCATGTGACAGGGACTCCTGATTGGATAAAGTTCTTGGTTCATGTCAAGAGTGAAGAATCCTTGCAGGAAGTGAAGTATAACTGTACAAAAATATAATTATTTGAACTTTTTCATAAGTGAAATCTACTCGGAGTCGAGTGTGGATTTCATGCTCTTTATTCAGCTCATAGTAGCGAGGAATGAAAGTTCCCCCAGAATGTCTGCTTTATATACATTATTTACACAATGGGCCCCACGTGATTGGCTAATTCCAGGATATTCCTGTAGGCCAATCAGGTTGCGGATTCACTTCCCCCTGGAGCTGGATTGGGTGGCTCCTGCGGACCAATCAGACTGCTGCATTCTGAATCCTATTGTTCTAGGACCATTCAGACTGCTGCATTCTGAATCCTATTGTTCTAGGACCAATCAGACTGCTGCATTCTGAATCCTATTGTTCTAGGACCAATCAGACTGCTGCATTTTGGATCCTATTCAACTCAGTACATAACAATAAGTATATAGAGTATAGGCTTGCCTGTGCAGAAATGAGTAAGAAAGCAAGATCCTTTACTTGCACTGAAGAAATAAATAGGTCTGTGTGGGCAAAGAGAAGCAAACCTCAGCCAGATTCAGCTGAAAATATCTCAATCCAGTTAGAGTAGTTTCGACAGAAATATCACTGCAGGAAGCTTTGTTGTACTTCAAGAGTTCCTTCTAGCTTTCTTTGCTTTCTTTGGTTCTTCTGTTTATTTTTTTTTTTTAACACTTCAGTTTTCCTTTTTAATTGCAAAATCAATTGATGGCGATGATGCTTAGCACTTATTTACATAGTGTTTTTGGGTGTTCAGTGTGCTTTCTTTGTGTGCATTATCTGTAATCCTTATGACAGTATTGTTATCCTTCTTTTGAAGATGAGGGCAGGGGGCAAAGGTTAAGAGAGAGAGTTTTTACGCACCTAAGCCCACATGGTTGATTTTTAAAATCCTCCTGGGCAGACATTTTAAGCCTGAAAAAGAGGGTGTGTCCGGGAAAATCCAGGCGTATGGCAACCCTAGGCAATCATAAACCTCTGTGCCAAATATTACTTTAGAGCAGCCTTCCCAAACCTGATGCTCTCCATCATCCCTGACCAATTGGGGAAGACTGCTTTACAACACTGTGGGCTGTATTCATCAAGCATAAAGATTCAGTGCTTGCTTCCTATTTTTTAAAATAGAACTGGAGACATCAAAGACAGCCAGGTGGTGTTTCCTTACTCCTTTGTTACTTTGGGTATTGTAGGCCAGTTGCAAATAGGTAGAATTCAGGTGTGTGTGTGTGTGTGTGTGTGTGTGTGTGTGTGTGTGTGTGTGCTTAATAGAACTACAAGATGCACCAACTGGAGTCAGGTGCAAAATAGTGGCTCAGATGGGAAGAAGCATACAAAGAACGAAGAAACGGGGTGCCTCTGAACACATACAAATCCTTGGAATTTATGTCCATACTAAAGGCGTTCTCACAAGGCCTTGCACATAAAAATCCGAGGATTCTTGCTTCAGCAACTTAAGTTACAAATGGGGTGGACTTTTTAGTTGTTGCTGGTCATCCAGAGATCTGCCGATGGATGAGCTCTGGTTTGAGAAAGCAACACGGACTATCCTGCTACTCAGGAATGCTTCAAACTGCTTCCTTAAAATAATGGTGAAGCCAGATTGAAGGTGTGCAGAGTTGTATTGCAGGATTCCTACTGAAGAAGAGAACTTGCAATGTGGGAGAACAGGTATTCTGCCCATAAAAAGTGAAGGCTCCATATCAACCTTCACCCTTCACTCAAGCTGCTCTGCTACAGCTATCGTTTTTGGAAGCAGCTGCTGCTACTACATTTCCCCGTGAGGCTCCCCTTATTTAATCCAAGTTGAAAAGTAACTGAGCAAAGCCAATTGCATTGCGATCTGGAGGTTTCCACAATGGTCTCTGGCAACCACCAAATGCAGTTGTAGCAGGTACATGAGAAATCGGGGACACTTGATAGGCAAGCCTGGCGTTTCGGAGCACAGAAAAGCAATAGCTTGCACCAATTTCATAGGAAAGGGCAGGGCTGGCGAATTAAGGAAGAGAGGCAGCATAATTTCACCAGGCTCAAATGATCAGCATATGTCAGCTGCCCATACCTGATTGCAGTCATGTAGTGATGTAGAAACCTAATTCCATAAACCATTTTATGGTGATATTTGTTCTGCTACAAATCAATTGAAGCCTCGTTATGGGTACAGACTGTCCATTGGGGCAAATGGTGCACTACCCCACCAACTTCAGCCTGCCCTTAGCCAGCCAAGGCCTGCTTCCTTACATACAGCCCGTCCAGGGAGTGGCACTGGCTGTCAGTCTTCTCCTCCGTAGTCTCAGGGTTGCTGTTGGAAAGCTCAACAGGTAAAATGTAGGCTGGATGAGTTTACTGTTAGGTGGATTTGTAGTTGGAGTCTTTGAGTCTTTCCCCAAAATGTCTGCTATATATACATTATTTACACAATGGGCCCCACGTGATTGGCTAATTCTGGGCTACTCCTGTAGGCCAATCAGGTTGCGGATTCACTTCATCCAGGAGCCTGATTGGCTGCTCTTGCAGGCCAATCAGGTCGCTGATTCACTTCCACCTGGAGCTGGATTGGGTGGCCCCTGCGGACCAATCAGACTGCTGCATTTTGGATCCTATTGTTCTAGGATTCAGCTCAGTACATAACACTACTGTTCAGGGAGTGGGGAGGGTAAAGAAGGTTTAAGTTTGTGAGCCCATCACCACCACCTCAACCTGGCTCTCGTTGTTTCCCTACTGGTTGTTTGCAGGACGCTTCAGGGTTTAAAGATCTAATTCTCCACTACAACTCTGCAATTTGGGCTCGACACAAGAGACCTCTGGATATTGGTTGTGTGCCAGTTGTGCTGCTCCCTCCCCAAATTATGCTTTAAATAAATGTTTGCAACAAACAAAGCCCAAACTCTATCTCACACACACACTATATCTCAATGTTATTTTCTTTAAATATGTAGATCATCATTCTTTCTGTCGTAAACTATTTTGCCATTTTGACTGAAGTTCGTGGAAATTTGGCAAGACAAAGAGAATTTATTGGCCATAAATACACTTGGATTTTCTAAGCTTTCAGGCTGCACAAACCCCACTTTTACAAACTCCAGAAACTTGTCACTGCAAGCCAATCACCAAACCACTAAAGTTACTGACACAGAGTGTTAAAAGTCTCTGTAATTCATTACATTCCACAGAGCCACCGAAAGCTGGTCAGAAAGCTCTAAAGTGCTGATAGCCAAAGTTAAAGCCTTTCATAATTCATTTTATTACACCGGCGGTGTGTATTAGTGAAGCCATTTTTCATTTTAAAGTCATGTAAAACCTTGAGAACTTCCCAAAACTCTAAAAAGATCTCCGCGAGAGGAAGCTTATGTAGAGAAGCAGGAGGAGTGAATCTTGCGGAGACATGTATATAGAAACATCAATCTGCAGCGACAGAAAAGGCCTTTCCCCATTCTTATTCCTGTTGAGCAGTGGCTGACAGCTGCATTGGATGTTAGGCCAATCTTGGGCACTGCACACTTTCCCCCACATCCCTCTCGCTTGATAGCCACTGCCAGCATATTCATAAAAACTATGTGACTTGCTCTTCGCTGGATGCCTTCCCTTGGCAGGCAAAGAGAAGCTGCAGGAAAAATGTAGGTGGCAAAGCCTGTGGGTTTCTGGCTGTTTCCTATCCATCCATCTTTCAGTCGGGGAACATAAAGGCGCCATGCAGCCAGCACAAAGTTGTAAATGGATTGAGGGCCCACAGGCCAAATATAGCTCATTGGCAGGGCACATGCTTTGGATGCAGAATGTCCCAGGTTCAATCCTGGGCACCTTCTATTGAAAAGCCAGGTAGCAGGTGATGCCTGAGCCTGGAGAGCTGCTGCCAGTCAGAGGAGACCAGTGATTTTACTCAACATGTGTCAGCGTCATTTGCTTGTAGATACATACTTCTTTCTGGTGGGCTTTAGGAGACACTTCTTAACAGTAGGAGGAGTTCAGCCATGGAAGCAGTCAACTGGGGAATAGCTCACTCTTCCTCCAACCAATGGCTGGACATCTATTGAGGATGCTCTAGTCCTGGATGTCAGGTATTGGCTAGAGGGGCTACAAGACCCCTGCCAACTCTATGATTCTCTGTATATAAGACATAGCCAACATGGTGCCCTTCAGATGTTGCTCAACTCCAGCTCCCACCATCCCTGGGCATTGGTCATGGTGGTTGAGGATTATGGAAACTGGGAGTCCAACAACATCCAGGGAACACCACATTGGTGATCCTTTCTCTATATTCAACAGGTCCACTGGTACCTATTTTCCTGCCATGGTTATAAAACAATTTGTTTGCTTTAGATGCAGACGTTCTAAATAAAGTGGTCACCACTTGCTATTGATGCTGTGTCAAAGTTTTTCCTGCATGTCCCCTGCCCCCACGGCATCCTGCACCAATTAATGAGAAAATAAATTGCATTCAGAAATGATCAAAGGGAAGGGGAAAGTTCGTTCAAATTCTTATGAATGGAGTGCTGTTGTTTTTTCTTTTCTTGAGCATGCTTACTTTCAGGATGACTAAAGGGCTATTTGTGAGACTCCTTCCTTTCCTATTGCAAATCATCTCTCCGGTGGTCTGCACTCTGCAACCTGTCCTTGGGCTTTTCTAAGAGCACAGGAAGGTGGAGAGGTTGCTTACAATATGCAATTGACTACTTCCCCTTCCCCAGCGGTCAGTTTGCATCGGTTTTCTGTTGCATTGAAATGAAAGGAGTAGGGATAACGTAATGACAACATAACTTATGTAATTTACATATTTATGTAATGTAATTTATGTAATTACACCACAGTGGACAGTGAGACAAACAATGTTTTTGGTGGAAGATGAACTGCAGTGCAATGGAAACAGTGTTACATGTGATGAATACAAGTCAGAATGGAAAATGATGTCTTCTTGTATCCCTACCTGTAATGCCCCAAAGCAAGATAAAACTTCTCCCCTGTACTAGGTACAATTCCCCCCCCCAATAATTTGTATTGATTTTCATGTAAATAAAAGAACAACATATAACTACAGTAACTTGTCCAGTGGTACATTAAGTTTCATATGCAGTACACAGTACACAAGCAATATGTTTATTTATGCATTATCAGTTCAAGTATCCTCTCCACAGAGATTCTTGTGTTGTGGGTGGAATAAAAGTATCTTCTGTCTCATTTATAAAGTACAATTTTAAATTGTTCTCTGTGCACCACTTGGTTATTTTTCAATTAAGTGGTTTATAAATTATTCTAGATAAATAAATACATTTCAGTGCTTTTGTTCATCTCCTGTGTGCTGCTCCACAAACATATTGTCTCCTTGCTAACTTATTTACAAAAGCTGGTCAAATGTCTCAGCCTAAGTGTTTTTTCCAGGAAGAACATTCCATTTGAATCATATGGTGAGCTACCATATTTAATCAATCAGGATGATTGACAAGAACAATAGCTAGATCTCCCAGCAGTTGCTTCTACTCTTTCATTCTTATTCCAGTTTCATTGCTCAATGAAATCCATATGGGGTGTGTTGGTGTGGGCGTTTAAAGAGACTGTTATGTGCTTCCAGTGTAATGTAATAACACTTCAACTGAAACACACACCCTCAAACTACAATGGAGACGCCAAAGTGTGGGAAAAGTTGGTTTTAGGAGGAGAAATCATTCAGGGCGTGCAACAAATAATAAAGTTTTATGGAATATGTAGGTACAAGATAGCCTGTGGTGCAAAATAAGAATGCTTGAGGATTAGCACTGGAAGGTGGGGCTGGAATCGCTGTGCAGGGAAACGGGTCAGTTGTGAATGCTTCAGGAAGTCAGAAATAGCTCAATTATACAGCACCAGACTTTGCATGAATAAGGTCTCGGGTTCATTCCCTGGAATTTCCAGATCAATAAATTCAGATAAGGGTGCCCAAAGCAAAGAAGCTGCCTGACACCTTGGAGAGCGCCTACTAGTTAGGGGAAGATCATTGAGACAGGTGGTCTCGGTAGCATGCGGCTCCTACAAAAGATATAATGCCCTCTTCAAACTGGTGGAGGTGGAGAGTTTGCAGGTGTATTCTACAACATGTCATTGACCCAATAATAGTGCATCAGTGGTGGAGAAAGCATCATTGTGCTTTATTAGTTTGGTTCAGGAAGTTCCACATAGGAAACACTGGAATGCAATGGTCTGGCAACAGTATCATCTGGGTTCTCCCTAAAAGGTAAGTGAACACAGGGCATCAATTCCAGGCTAAACAGTTAGTTCAAAGGCAACTTGAAACAGAGAGGCAAATTAACATGGCTGCCCAACACACTGCCATGTTTTGCTGCATAATGGTGGTTGGCTCTTCATAGGATGGTCACATTCATAAGACAAAACAATGGGTCTTATTTCAGCTGGTCTGCATGATACACATATTAAAAAGACATTGGCTACAATGCTCCCCTCAGCTTTCTCTCATGCATGAACACCGTGTTCAGACATTTACATGACTAGTGCAATGGAAGGATTTTATGTATGAAAAAGCTTTTGGGGTGCCCACTGTCTAGCCCAGCCATTTTATATGCATTCCTGAAGCTGAGGGAGACCTCAGTGCTTCATAGAAAAGGACCTGCCTTTAAGAACTTGCTGTAAAAGCACAGATACAGTTGAAAGAGACTTTACACATCCTCATTCAGCATGCTGGAACCACTAGGCCTCAAACAGTCTCTGCCAAATGGAAGTCTGGCAAGAGGATTTCATAACTTTTCTAACGTTTGTTCAATTGCTCAACAGTAGCTAGAAAAAAGGCTCAGTTACCTCAAACTATCCTGTTTCTCCACTTTGTCTCTCCCAGTCCACCCTGTTTAAATAATACAGATTAGAGAAGCACAAACTGCCTGCAATATAACCTTCCGTTGTTCTCCAGTGTGCCTTTCCTATGCTTGGCACTTAATGCTGTGTGCAGGGTGCTGTCAGATGGCATTGAGAAGATTGCAGATTCCCTTTCTGAATCGCCAGCTGAATTTCTGCATTTTAGATTGCTGTTAAAGACAACCGAATTGCAAAATAAAAAGGCCCCTGCTTCTTCCACTTCTTACGGTTGCCACTTCCTGAGAAGGCTTCTTTACCTTTGAGGGTAAAGAATAGCAATTTTAAGAACCTAAGAAGAGCCTTGCAGGATCAGACCAAAGGCCTATCTAGTCCAGCATTCTGTTTTCCACAGTGGCCAACCTGATACCACTGGGAAATCCAGCAATTGCCCTCCTCTGCTGTAGCTTCCCACTGACTGCTATTTGGATGTTGGAGGCAATATGCTCTCTAGTAGCTATTGTTCTAGGAAAGGGTGTTGGTTTGGAGGATGCCTGTGGGTCCCAAACATGCCTGTGGTTTTCTGTCTACAAGAAGGAACTGCTGAGCTGGTCAAACCAGTTTCTTAGTTAAGCCAATGCGCCCAGCTGGCCCAGCTAAGCTCCCCGATCTGTATCATTCGACTGAGTGATGATGCTATCCAGAAGGGTGTGGGCATTTCTTTATTTCTGCAGCTACTGTAGCCGGTAACTATGATGGCTGTACTGCTTCTGAATGCCAGTTGTTGGAAACTACCAGAGGGGAGAGTGCCCTTGTGCTCAGGTCCTGCTTGCAGGTTTCCCACATAAATTTGGTTGGCACTGTGAGAGCAGGATGCTGGACTAGATGGGCCACTGGCAGTGGTGTAAGCGTGGGTTGCCAGTGCCCGGGGCCATGCAGAGGGGGGGGGAGGGAAACATACAAAGTACACATCCACATTCAACAGCCTTATGGCATCTGCATTACCCAGGAGATCAGAACCAACAGAGATAATAATAATATAATAATAATAATAATAATAATAATAATAATAATAATAATAATAATAATTTATTATTTATTATTTATACCCCGCCCATCTGGGGAAAGAAGAGTCATTCCGTTGTCTGGAGAGGTCACTTCCTGGTTCTCATGGAAAAGCTGTTTTCAACAGAGTTTCCAGCGAAAGAAGCACACGGCTGTATTAAAGCGGCACCAGGTGTCAGAATTTTGTACCCCCTAACAATTTTGCACAGCCACCCCTGTGCCCCCCAAGATACACCACTGGTCACTGGCCTGAGCCAGTAGGGCTCTTCTTATGTGACTTCATGGGAGCACACTGTTTCCCACGCACCGTTCCTCACCTGGAAAAACAGAGCTAATGATCACCTTTAAAAGGATTGGGGTTATTATTTACGCACAATGGCTGGAGTCCTAAGAATGAAATAAGTATCTTTGAAATCTGTGAAATCCTTGAAATTTAATAAAATATAAAATTATTATATATCCCACCTTTCTTCAATCTTTCTTCAATTGTAGAACTCAAGGCAGTGTACTGGGGGCTCCAGTCGACCTTCCGTTCAGACCCAGAGCCATTCAGACACAGCAGCTTTCACCAACCTGGTGCCCTCCTGGACTACAATTCCCACAGTCAATGGGCAGGGCTGATAGGAGATGTACGATACTCTGAAATATGAAGTATCCCTGCCTGGGGAAGGCTAAGCTACATCATATGCCTTCAGGCCATTCTGGGGCCATGATTGGTCTCTTGGGCTACAATACTTGGGAGTAAGACCCATTGAACTCAGTGGAGCGTACTTCTGAGTAGACATGCAGAGGACTGACCTGCCAAGTTGTCATTGAAGACCAATCAACTTGATGAGCTGAAAACTCGGAAAAGAGAAGTACCACAGTCTAGAGGTGCTAATAGCATTTGCAATGGGGAACAGCACAAAGGCTTGTGGGTATAGTCGGGGGGGGGGGACACCAGCACTGTTTAAGATGAAAACAGTTATCTCAAGATGCCACATTTATCCCATGGGAGGCTGCAAGAGACAACACAGATGGGATGGGATGCCTGGGGTGGGTGGGGAGAGGGTATTCAAAAAACAGAAGCAGCAGGGGAAACAGTGAGTCTGAACACACAGTGTTGGCCAAGAGTTTCTGGAAGTCTTGCAAGCCTCCTCAGCAACCCTATTGCTGTGGCGTTGCATCTGCTGTTTTCTTTGCCCTGGGCAGCTCTGAGGATTTGGCTACTATCACTATATGAGACTTTAATAAGACAGTTTTTCTCCTGCGACTTGAGCTGATCTTTGTTCCCGCAGCCTCCTGGCGATTTTCACAGATGATAGATGATGCTGTAAACGGAGTGTGCAGAAAAGAGCAACCTTCCTGTTGCAGACAAATTACTTTCTCGCCTCCATAGGCTGCATGCTTGTTATTTTTTCCTCTCCCCACCCTCCAACCTCCCTTTGCAATCTGTATCGGGGGTGAAACGTTACATAATAAGTGATTAAAGATCAATGATGACTAAGAAGGTAAGTGATCAAATATTTCACCGGATAGACACGTCCACATCATTTATCTCACTTTTCTCGGGGAAGAATTCATTCCAAATTCCTCAGCTATTAGTCGAAGGCAAATGCAATCTCAGATTCAATTAGCGATTTCCCCTCCACCTTAGGAGCTCCTCCGGGCTCAGTTTAAGCAAAGATTTGCAAAGCATCGGCTCTAGAACCTACTTGCAATGCTAAGACGCTTTCGAAACATTGGAACCGGGTACCTGAAAGAACACCATATGCAAAAGGGGGTTTCCCCCCGAATAGCCAGAGTGAATCTTCACCCATCTGGTATTATGGGACAGAAATTAAGAATCAGACTACAAGAAATGTTCTATTTTTCTTTTAGATTGCATTTTGTTGATTGAAGAAATAGCTGGACTCAGTCAAAACACCGAGGTACTGGGGAAACATCTAAGTTGTCTTCATAACCTTCAGAATCAGTAGTTTAGCTAGGGCTGGACCTCCAGGCTGAAGTCTACCCCCCACCCTAAATGCCCACACAGAGAATGGCAGGTGATCGTTAATAAAAGTCTCCCTTAGGCAACCAAAGCTAAGGAAGACTTCACAAGTGTGCCAGGGCAACTGATGCCAGTCGCCAGCATTCCCCCCCCCCTTTTCTTTCTTCTTCTTTTTAATTTTACAGTTGGGGAGGGCAGCAAGGTATGTACATGCTCACTTGGTTATTTTTACGTAAAAATTTACTATCCTTTTGCCTTGATTTTCAAGTATGCCTATTTACACATTACAAACTTAAAACACAGCTCACTTGTGTTTTTTTCAAAGCAGATCAAAGCTGGTTGGTGGGGGATACATCAAAATGCAGTATTCCCTAAGAAACAACTGGACAAATAATGCCGTGTGTATACCACTTCCCAAACCAGCAGTGGGCATGAACTGGATACAAAGCAAACGGGATGCAAAGCAAGCAGGAGTGTGCACACAGTCTGGAGGTGTCTAACACCAGGGCAGCAGAAGCAAAACCCATTTTATTCCTCTAGTCATGATGGTACACTGATTTATGGTGGTGTTATGATATGCAACTGCAGGCACTCAGAGTTTTCCTTTCTTCTTTCTTTCTTTCTTTCTTTCTTTCTTTCTTTCTTTCTACTCTTTTTTGTTTGTGTTTTGCTTTAGCATCAGGAATGTAGACACAGTTGTAAAGTATGGAATGACCTGGATGGAAAGGCAGGGTGGAAGGGAACAGAAGGGATATGCTAATGGCTGCATACACACCATACATTTAAAGGACACTTAATGCACATTATTTCTCCCAAAGAATTCTGGGAGAACTGCAGTTTATCCCTCACAGATCTACTAGTCCCAGCGCCCTTAACAAATTACAGTCCCCAGGATTCTTTGGGGGAAATAATGTGCTTTAAATATATGGTGTATATGCAGCCAATTAGTTTTTCACAACTGAAGTTGTGAACCTGATGTTTACTGCTGAATTGGAACAAATGTCAATCCATCGAAAAACCAATTGTTGTTGTTCCAAATGCAATTGTTCCCAGGGAAATCTGAAGACGAGAAAAACCTTGTGCATCCATCCCTAGAAACAGGGCAAACAGAAGTGTGGATGAGCCCTTAATTAAGACCAGGGTTTAAAATTATCTAGCAGCTGCACCACTGTTTAGAATATTTTTAATGCCTGGGTCTTGGGTCTTGAAAAGCTTGCTCCTTTTTGCAGATACCTATGGGTATCTGTTGGGGTGTGCATCAGATTCAGGCAAATCTTGAAAACCGAGATGAAGTGGTGCCTTGAAGGAATATGGTGGGTTTTGGTGGGTTGCTGCTGTTTCACAAAGATCAGCAACACAATTGCATTGGAAATTACCACAAAACCATGTTCTACCTTGTGCTCAAATTCCACTGCTCCAATCACAGCCATTCACTTATTCAACCAAGGTGGTTTAATAAACCATAAATTGATATTGTAAAACCCAGATCAGTAAACATTACTATAAAAGCAGCACTGAAAGAGAAGAATGAACAAACCGTTTATAAATACTTAAAATCTTGACCAGATAAACATGTTGCAGTTGCCTATCTAAGAACCATCAGAGGTGGAGCAAGTCAAACTTTCCTTGGGAGAGTGTTCTACCACTGGGATGCCACCATTGAAAATGCTCTGTCTTGTACCACTGCTAACTGTGACTCCCTTGGGAACACAAAATCAGCAGGCCCTTGTGTAACAACCAAAGCTGACATATTGTTCGATCAATTCAGTTACCTTCCAGAGCATGCAAGGTGGCTTCTTTGCCTATCGAATAGCCTCAACTGAGCCTCCACCCATCTGGGACGAAGGCACAGAGATTTAGGGTCACCGTGAAATAATTTGTTTTGTTTTTATCAGTCAGCAGCTTTCATAGCAAAATATGAAGCAAATAAAGGAAATATGGGGGTGATCTTTGTGCTCCTTGCACCATGAAGAAAGCCAAGTTTTGGAAAGGTGGAAGAATGAGCTCTTGTGCTTTCTGTAGTGGTGTGTGTGTGTGTGTGTGTGTGTGAAAATTCAAAAAGGTTCCGCTTCTCTTTGCAGCCCTGCAACGCGACAAGCTGAACCATCAAAGATGGTTGGCAGAAACCTCCTTGCTAAGGATTTCCATTGCTGGGAAGCCCGCTTCTCTTCTAGCTCGCTTTTGAAATATAATCATTAATCAAAAGCTCCCTTAGGCAACCAAAGCTAAGGAAGACTTCACAAGTTATTTCCAAGCATGAGCAGGTATTTCACAACATTATACAAAAGTGCCCGAGTGGAAGGTGACTGCACTTTCCCTCAGACTTGCAGGATGTTACAACACCCAGTAGGATGTCTGCCTCACAGTCTACAGTCTTGGTTAAGATCACGCTCCAGGTAGCTGTATGTACTGATGAAGGAGAAGACCTCTCTCTCAACCGTCTCAGAAGGACCTTTGTTTTTAAGCTGGTGCACATAGGGGTTTTGCATAAGGGTCACCTTCCTACATTTGCTCCCCTTTCTGAGGCCTCACGGCCTCGGTCCTGTATACCTGAAGGAGTGTCTCCACCCCCATCATCCAGCACGGACACTGAGATCCAGCACCGAGGGCCTTCTGGCAGTTCCCTCACTGCAAGAAGTGATGTTACAGGGAACCAGGCAGTGGGCCTTCTCAGTAGTGGCGCCTGCCCTGTGGAACGCCCTCCCGGCAGATGTCAAGGCAATAAGCAACTATTTTACTTTTAAAAGACAACTGAAGGTGGCCCTGTTTAGGGAAGTTTTTAATGTTTAATGCTGTATTGTTTTTAATATTCATTTGAAAGACGCCCAGAGTGGCTGGGGAAACCCAACCAGATGGGCGGGGTATAAATAATAAATAATAATAATAATAATAATAATAATAATAATTATTATTATTATTATTATTATTACCACAACAACTCACAGGGAGCCATTTTGGGTTTTGCCAGGTATATGTGTATCTGGAGTGGGGACCTTGTGGCTCTCCAGACGTTGCTGAACTGTAATGTCCACCATCCCTGACCATTGTCTATGTTGGTTGATGGCCAGAAAGTCTACAATCTCCACACTCTCAACCAGAGTTTCCCAAAGTGGTCCATATCGATCCTCTGTGGTTGATGGGACGATGAAGTGGGTGGTGAATAAAGACCTGGGGATCCAAAGGGAGTCCAGAAGAGCTTGGTGGGGAAGGAAGTTTACAAGTGCAAACAATTTAACTAGGAACTATGAGCACCAGAAGTAAAGGTCATGGGCATGTACAGAATGCGCCCCCCCTTCCCAATAAGAAACCTCTGTATGGTATTGTTATTATTTTCACTATTTTTGCTTCCTTGTTTTTTTTTTTTTTTTTTACGATTCCTATTAATGCTGATTGGTGATTAAAACATGGTTATATAGTGATATTTATTGACTTTCATTTGCAGTCCTAAGAAATTGGGCTGGTGTCAAAGACAGCTTTGCAAGCTCATCCAGGGGTCAGTGAACTCAGAAGTTTGGAAAACCCTGCTCAAAACATTTATTCAGCTTACTAGATTTCACTGGTGCTGTAGTTCTCTAATGCTTATGGATGGCAGCAAGATGGCATTGGGACCTTACGCTTTTGCAGGGCTTAAAGGATCCTCACGCACCCTGACAGATCTGCAAATGCTGCATTGAGTCTTCCCTAGATCACAGCTGATTTTAGCTGCTTAAAGGAGCTATCAGTGTGCCATATTTCGGCTCTGGTGTGAATACCTTGCAGGCGTAATGCAACAGTATCAGCCCAGCACCGTGTTAAAAACTGCTTCTGGCTACATGTCAGCAGTAAAATGAAATAAAAAGCTACACCAACAAGCAGTAGCATGTGCTTCCCAGATGCCTCAAATATTTGGATATCGCCTAGGCCCTAGAAGGATTGCAACAGCTCCAATCACTGCTCTAAAATTTGGTCGGGAGGAAAAGAAAAGAAAAGATGAAGTACATGCTGTTCTAAAAACATCACTAGCAAACACTCCCAGATATCTTTCCCCCTGAAATATGTTCCCCTAAAGGCCTTTGCATATGAAAAATTAATAATGCTTTCATGTTATTATAAAGCACCTGAAGTTTCATTATTATATCTGACAGAACAGCAGGTGTTAACAGCTGGAAAGAACGAGAGTGTGGGGAGCTGAAAGGAACCAGATGTGGCACTCGCTTGGGTTTTGATATGTAGTTGAATAGGCCTTCAACTAATGCGCTCAATTTTGAAAGATCTCCTACCAGCTTTTGTTGGTTCCCTAATGCAGGGCATCAAATTGTATCCTTCCCCGCTAACTCTTTTTTTATTGTACTTCCGCTTGTAAAAAGCACATTTGTTAATCTCTCGGGGAAACAGCATTTCTCAGATAGCAAACTCAGGGGGCCATTGGAAAGCAATTCCAGCCTGTAGCTTCCTCAAGGAATGTCTACATACAGAAGCGTACAGCATGAGACTGGGTACCAACTGCATTTGCCCTTGCTTGGAAATGACGACAGCCAGGTCACATCCACCACCTCCTACACTTAGTAAAGGTAAAGGGGCCCCTGACCATTAGGTCCAGTCGTGACTGACTCTGGGGTTGCGGTGCTCATCTTGCTTTACTGGCCGAGGGAGCCGGCGTATAGCTTCCGGGTCATGTGGCCAGCATGACTAAGCCGCTTCTGGCAAACCAGAGCAGCGCACGGAAACGCCGTTTACCTTCCCGCCGGAGTGGTACCTATTTATCTACTTGCACTTTGACGTGCTTTCGAACTGCTAGGTTGACAGGAGCAGGGACCAAGCAACGGGAGCTCACCCCGTCGCGGGGATTCGAACCGCCGACCTTCTGATCGACAAGCCCTAGGCTCTGTAGTTTAACCCACAGCGCCACTTTAACAACCATACCTCCCCCCTCAAAGAATCCCGGGAACAAACTACAGTTCCCAGGATTTTAGAGGAAGGCATGAGACTGTTGAGAGTTGGATAAGAGTGTTTTAAACACATAAACTGCCCCATGAGCCTCGGGTGAAGGGTGTATATAAATCTGATTGATTGATTGATTGATTGATATATTTTTTTGGCCTTTTTCTTGCTGGTTTATTTTTTTGTATAATTTTTATTAAGTTTTCGTATTTTACACTTTAGAATATTCATTTGAACAACCTTAAAATACTGACTTCCCTTCTTCTCCTTCATGGTTCAATTTGCCTGCCATAGATCCCTGCATATTTTACGTCAACTACTAAGCCATTCAGTATTCCATTTTTACATCCATCAAAACTTATTCACACTGTTGAATTTATCTTAATGCTGCCAGTGTTTTCAAATGTACACAATTTTCACCCATATATTCATTAAACATTTTCCAATCTTCTTTAAACATGTATTATTCTTGTTCTCTTATTCTATAAATTAAGTTTGAGAGCTGCGCATAGTCCGTCAGATTAAGTTGCCATTCTTCACTCATTTTCCATTTTTGGGCTAACATAACACAGGCCACAGTAGTAGCATACATAAATAGCCTTTTTTTACACCTGGGAATTTCCATCTGAATTAATTAATCAAGTAAGCATACGGAATGGATATGAAGACAGTCCAGGAGAGCAGGAGAAATGGTTATGACTTATGGGAGAAGCAAAACCCCATTTGGGCCAAATTCAACCAAGGGGTTCCCCCAGTGGAACCCACATAGTAGATTTTCACTACCACAATGGGGCTCTCCCCGCACCCTCGTGCTTACCCCATGCTGATGGAATTGGGCTGTGCTCTGGGGTGGGGTGGGGTAGGGGTGTCAGAAGAGTCCCCAGACCAGTGCACAAGGGGGCGGGGGGAGGGGAGATTGTTCCATAGGGCAAGCAGAAATGTTTGCGCTGATGCAACATTTGGAAAAGCATAACTCCCATTGAGTTGCATTTCTCTCGTTGGGACATGTAGCATCCCAAGCCCACTTGAAGGTATATCTTGGATTAACATTGATATCTACCGATTTAGTCAGTTGTTGCAAAAAAACAACCCAAAAACCCAAACCTTAGCAATCTTAGCAACAGCTTCCCTGTTTATCTATTCTCTCTCTCTCTCTCTCTCTCTCTCTGAAATATTTTTCATGTGGTTTTACAAATATACAATTATAATCATACCACAACACACATCCATAATTAAAAGATTCCTCTGAATCTCTGCACTTGGGTTCTGTTGTCAAACCTTTTCTACTGCATCTTTTTCAGTAATCCATGTTTTTTATAACTCCATTATCTCCATAGTACTCGTTACATTACAAGTGTTATCCTGCTAATGTTTTCATCTGCTTACACTGGTCTCCAAGATAAATTATTTTAAAAATTTCCTCATTCCTTGTTGAAGTTTCGGTCTTCTTGGTTCCTGAGCTTTCTGGTCAATTGTGCCATTTGGGCATGGTCCAACAGTTCAATTTGCCATTCTTCTCTGGTAGGGACTTTTATCTTCTTTCCATCTCTTGTTTATCTATTCTCATGGTGCAGTTGTGCCTCTGCTTTGCACCACAGGACAACCCTGCTTATTTTGCCCTAAGCCTAACCCTTTCCTATGATATGTAGCCCTGCCTGGTCTCCGCATGTTTGCCCCAGGAGGGGGGCGAGAAACCTCCAGCAAAATGGCTGGACCTCGGGACCTAAGGCTGTACCTGCCTTAGGTACAACTCATACCATCTGCACAAGCAGAAGAAAGCACGGCACCACAGCACCACATTGCACACAATTTCAGCCGGCCCTGTATTGCAAGAAGCTCCTTTGTGGCCACACCCAGTGAGAGAGAGAGAGAGAGAGAGAGAGAGAGAGAGAGAGAGAGAGATGGTCCATCGCCCCCCTCCTCTCTCCACCCCCTCCCCAAGCTCTGAATGGAAGTAGGTGGATCTGGCTCATTGACTTCCCTTTCTCCAGAAAGCAAATGAAGAAGGCAGCAGATGGTTTCTTTGCAATAATTCCACATATGAGTAAATTGTGGGTGTTTTGCTTTCCACGTTTCTCGTTCTGTACAAAATTCATATATGGCGGTAAGACTGTGTGTGTATGAACCGGAACCAGAACTGATGGCGAGTGAATTTGGGTATGATATGACAGGGGCCATGTTGTAAGATAACAGATCCTTTTTTGCAGAAGAAAGCGGCGAAACACAATAAGCACAGTTCCTGCTATTCAATTAATTTCCATGAGAAAGTCCTGTTCATAAAGGGAAGAAATTCTCCAGGACAGATGGCGCTTGGTCTCAATATCGCTGCTCAGAGCAGGGTAATCTTTGATACAGCGGCAATAAAACGGCTCCTTCGCTGTAAACAGAGTAACTGCGATTCTTATTTACAAAATCAATCAAGGCTTATTAAGGTTCAAAGCAGCCCTTAACCCCCAGCGTCTTAAAAAATGGCAGCCATTTCCCTGATAATTCAGCTGCCAATTATCTACTGCAATTTGTGCAGGTCCCTGTCTAACTACATTACATTTTGCAAAACGTTGCTATGGGGCCCTTGCTAACCCCAGAAAGAAGCTGCAGAAGTCTACCATCTCATGGATCCTTTGTCTTCCATGCCTTTAATTTCATTTTTTTTAATCGTTGCCAACTTCTTAATTGACTCGGTTCCTAACCTGCACCTCGAGCAGCAACTGTGCCTGCAGAAATCAAACAGGTGAAGCGTTTCCAATGGTTGGTTCTCCGGTATCAGACTACTTATAGCTTTGCAACTTTCCAACCTGCCAGCGGCAACTTCTGTTCCAGCACAAACTGCACCTGGCCAAGGGGGGAGGTTGTTTTTTTTAATCAGGATCACAGCGTAGGGAGGAAGGTTGCGATGCTTCCTCTCTGGCACCAAAGCCCCAGTCCTGAAAGGTAGTCTCCCACCCACTCAATTTCTTCTTAAAGGACATGAAATGCAAGCATACATTTCTCATATCATCTTGCTTGGCCCTGAATATATTAGTTGCAAATCAAAAGTTTTCTTTTCTTTCTTTCCCCCCCAGATATTGCAAAGTCTAGAAAGTTATTGCACTCCCACGACGAAGTAAAACTGCTTATTTTCCCAAATAGAATTTAGAATAATAAATAACAATATAATAAATAAATAATACAAGGAAGAAGAATAAATAAATAATAATAATAATAAACACCTTCTTTGTTTTAATTGTACTGGAACAAAGGAAAAAAATCTTGTGTCAATCCTGGAATTTTCTTCCTGAATGTACGAGCTGAAAATGTACATACAAGCTTGTTTTCAAGTGAGCATTACCTACATGGCAGAAGCCACTATTTAATAGTAGCTGAGATAGCGAGAGTTACTGGGCTTGGCATTGTGACAAAAATGGCCTTGAAAAGAAACCTCTTCTTTAAAGTTTGTCAAATAGGGAACCAAACCTGCATGATTTCCATTCACTTGGATGTAGTAGAACTTTTGGAGGTTGTTTATTATTTTCTGAATGTATTAGTCGCTTTTCCTGCAAATAGTAGTTCAATGTGATTTACAAACATACATTAAAACTGAGATAAAACTAAAACAAAGTAAAAGCCAAACTTACTTTTGCACTTGCCTTTCTTTCGAGTTGGCCAAGAGATGTTTGTGAATTTCCTTTAACCTTATTCTACAGATCATTTCGCCAGTGGACCAGGAAGTATTGGCAGCCAAGGAAATGGCGGAGTGCTGAGGAACATTTACAAGAAAGAAACACACACTCCTAACTACTGTATAAGGTAAACTCAATACCTCACATTGACTGAAATTCCAAAGAATTTCTGAAATGCCCAGGAAATTGAGGCAGAAAAAATTGACATTTTTTTTTCAGAGGAATAAAACTTTTGAGAAATTGGAGGATAGATTTTGGAACACTAGAGGAGAGGATCAGCAAGAGAGAGGGATGCTTAATTCTTTCACACATAATTTATCTACACAACACCCCATCTCAATCAACCTGCTTTCCCAGTCAAGGAGAAAAAGAAATGAGCAGTGCTAAAGCAGGAAAGGGTCTGCCTCTAACCTCAACCTTTGACTTTTAATGAGGATAAAAAGTTAAGATGAATTATGCAATTGTGCAATTTGGTCTACACACCTATATGGTTCCAGAATGTGAACAACAAGCTATGACCTGTAATTAGCATCTTTGTAATTTTATGCTGTGTTGGAATGTTTTAATTTCTTACTCTCTGTGCCTTTGGGTAAAAAGGCACCAGAGTCAATTAGCTGACCGGCCAACTCACTTTGTGCTTATTTATGTACTTGATCTGTTCATCTTCTCATCCGTTTCAGACATTTGTAGAAGTACAGCCTTAAAGGAAACTGTCCTTAGGATTTTTTTTCCCCTATAGCAGCGTGAGAAACACCACAGAAAGTGCCTCTAAGTAACACAAAAGAAATATTTCTTTGCCCAAAGATACTTGCCCGTTCCTGGTATCCCGAGAGGGTTTTGTCTTCCTTCGCCATAATTTATTGCACACTGTCTCAGACTCTGCAGAAGTTTCATGAGGAAAACTTTTTACCATGAACAGCTACTACCCCTGAGAATACACTGACTTTATGGCAGCATTAGGTATCCCTGTCACCAGGATATACTGCCGAGAAGAATACATTTTAAAGATGGCAATATGCCATTCACTATCTATTTAATTCTTTTGGATTCTTAAATGGACCTATTCCCATGACCCCATTCTACCATAGTCCCCTTTCTAGCTATGGTACTTCGAGGGAGTCAAAGGCTAAGGACATTTTTTTTACAGGTAAGGTTAGGAACATTATTTTAGTGAAGCACATGTCACCCAAGGTTTTTCATGTAGGAGACAGTGGTAGAGACGTGTGCTTTAAAAAACTATATATAAGCTACAGTCTTCATCCAAACCACCTTATGTGAAAATGCTAGATTTAAGCAGGACTTGTGAGAAGAGTCAAAAATCTTTGGCTGTTGACTGAAATCACATCCAACTTGCCTGCTTCGACAAAAGCCAGTGCTCAGGGAGAATTCACTTCTAGTGAGATATTGTGCAAACATCCATCCATAGGGAAATGTCATAGGACAACAGATGCCACACTCTCCAGTCCCATACTTACATCGCATATGGAATCACATATGTTGCTAACAACTTGGTACCACTACATAAAAAAATGTTCAGTACAAACCAGAGAGAACAAACTTCCTCCAGGTTTAAGAGAGGACAAAAAATGTTAAGTTTGTGCAATTCAACCTGACCCAGATCCTTTTATCTAGCTACTTTGCTAGCACAGTAATTGCTCAGAACCTTTAAAAAATGAAAAACAATTGCAGTGGTTGCCATACCAAATGTGACGTCTCAGCACATTTCCAACAAAGCTGTTTTAAACTACACGAAGAACTTCATGGATAGTTGCTGAAGAAAGACAACCCTGGTATAGCATAATGGCTGAAAGTGGGACCTGTGGTCCCATAAGTCTCTAGTTCAGGGGCTGCTAACTCGTAGCCCTACAGATGTCGCTGGGACTCCAGCTCCCATCAGCCTCAACCAGCACGGATAATGGTCAGGGAAGATGGGAGTTATAGTACAGGCACACCAAACTAGAACTGTTGTCGATTCAAGGTTGCCTCAGCCATGACTTCATGAGCCAACCTTCCTCCTCAAGGCTTCACCCTCACATTTGAATTGCAACATGGGAGTGACAATACTGACCTGTCTGAAAGGACTGTGTTGCTATTCCATATATAACTTATTTGAAGCCCTTCAACGCTACAATAAACAAAATAACTGGACATTAAATTATCTCATAACAAACTAATTACAACTCTGTTAGTCAGGATTTGGAAGAGGAAAGTAATTTTATTAGATGAAATTGTCCCGATACTCTTCATTCTTCCCTTTTCAATGTACCTTTTTTTTTTTTAGTTTTGTTCTTCACTTAATTCTCTCACCTCCACTGCCCTCACCATAGTTGGAAGGGTTTGGATCTTAAAAGGGCCAATCGTGCTGCAATCATCTTGACTCATGGCAATTTCTGATTTATGTGTATTAACGGGCTTGTTTCCTTGTAGCATTTCCACAGGTGCTCCATAACCATTAAACCGCTCCAACAGCCAGCATTCTAATTTGATCTTTGAAACAGGATAATTATCAATTATTGCTTCTTGAAAAATGAAAAAGAAACCGGTTCAACAAGGCTGTAATTATATTTAATACATGTTTTGCTTTTAACAGCAATTTGAAGTAAACATCGTCAACCTTTACAATTCACAACTAGTGAAGAGTTTATAGTGCTTATAAAGTTGTATCTAAAATATATCTTAGTCATCCTCTACAGAACGTTTTGAAGACAGTCTAATATTATAATTACACATTATACAGTAGCTGCTTCTTCCCACCACTGTAATTAAGGCATTCCCATTACAAACCTCTCCTCCCAAAATTCTAGTACTGGCTAGTAGGTACATAAAAATCAACACGTTTTGTTAAACGAAAAGCTACTCATCAACAGAAAAGCAGTAGTCCACAAGAATGACTTTGGAGTGACTTTGCATCATTGGCTTAAAGACATGGAAGAGTCGCTCAACTTATTCCAAGTGGCATTTTCAAACTGACCATGTGTTATCTATCACTGACTGACAAACAGTGCAAGGCATGGGATACAAGGATGCCTGGTGAGTACTTATGATATACAAAAGGTTTCATCCTCCATGTTCACGTTAATATACAAAGGATGAGATAAATATATGAAGATGTATGTAAGATTTAACACCACACTTGAACTTCTTCAGCAAGGTGGATTAAACCCCCCCTTTTTTTTCTCGTTACAGCTGGGTGCAAAGAATACGTGACACAAAAGCAAGCAAGATTTGTAAGTGGCAAATCTGTTAAGTCCTCCAAAGTTTGCAGAGTCTGTTACAGAATACAGTGGTATTCATAACATTCAATTAACATAGCCATGAACAGCCATCTTTTTTAGCTATGACATGCCATATTGTGAACTGAGGTACCACACAATTGCTCTTCGTGCCTTCATAATTCTTTTCACATTTCGTGTCAACTAGATTTAAAAACAACAACTGTGGGAAACGAGAGACCTGCTGTACTCCCAAGGCCATCTACTCCCAACAAGTTGCCCTAGACTATACATGTGAAACAGAAGGTGATCTCCTTTATAACTACTAGCTCTCTGCTGATATGCTCCAAGCCCACCTGTATATAAGAAGGCCCTGGAGAATACAAGAATGACTAGAAACTTCTAAGTAAGAGATCTCTTGTACAGTTCACATAAAAAGCTCCACATATCTTACTGGTCTGTTGCCTAATTTAGTCACTCTATTGTTTTCCAAGGGCCAAATTGCCAGATTTAAGCCTTCAAAATATATTCATGCCACAATTTTAACGAACACTTTAAACAGTTGGGTTGATCCATAAATATTAATCAGCGGGATCACAGATGCAGTTGCAAGCTATGCCGGAATACTTAGCTCTCTGTTGACTTAATTTTAAAGTATCTCCACAATCCCAAGTGACATTTGTACCATTCAAAGAAATGCTTCAAAATTAAATCATATAAATATACACAAAGTGTTTGCATTTCAGTGTGGGGAAGGGCATATAAGGAGATACACTAAGGCGTAAGTGCTTTCTCCACAACTTTAGGTCTGTATGAAGACACTGGAAACATTTCAGTGCTGCAGTGGGAAGCTACAACACCAAGTGGGAAGTCTGAGCTACTGATATTTTGCATATTATTTGCTTTTGCGCTTTTCCTTTTCTTTTCTTTAAGTCTTGCTGATTGCACATTTCCCTTCCGACATCTTTTTGTCCCAAGCTTTCATTGCATATTCTTCATATATTAGCATGCAAGCCTTAAAAATGCTGCTTAGTTTGTCTGTTCCACAAATTTGTTTTATGAACACAACAATACACATTATTAAAGAAAAACAAAACATTTTGTCTAAACACATCGGTTCTTTGGACCAAGCCCTTTCGAGTCACTCTAACACATTTTCTATTTAAAAAAAAACACTTTACAGAATATTTCTTTTAAAACGAAAATGTTCTTTAAAATAATATAAGCAGCTCTCTATAGCTAAATGAACGATGACGATAGAAGTAATGAAACTGGTCAAGTTTAGAACAGATTCAACTTATGCTTTTTACTTAGAATCAACAACTTTAGGGCTTCATTACAAGTAAGGCATTTTTCCTTTCTGCCTCAATGGACACCTCTAATAAGAGTGTGTCAAGGTCACATCATACTCTGGCCTCCTTCAAATCTGTTTAACCAAGCACAATCTAATGCAGGGATGGGAAACCTCTGGCCTGCCAGATGTTGTTGGACTACAAATTCCATCATCCCTGACCACTGCCTACGCTAGCTGGGGCTGATGGAAGCTGGAGTCCAACAACACCTGAAGGGTAAGGGGCTCCCAATCCCTGAACTATTGGGATCCTTTCACGTTTGCTGTAGCATACGACAATTATCCACTCATCCATTCTTTTCAATGGGGCCTGCATAGAAGTTCACAGCAGATTGTGTCTTCTAGCATCAGAATGCATGCGAGAATCCAAGCTTAAGCATATGGTGCAAGAGTGAAACTTCCAACAAGTAAACAGAGGCTGATCTCACTGAATTTAAAGAAGTTCAGGTTTTCCTATTTCCACAGCAGATCTATCGTCCACAGATGACTTATTTTCAGGTGGTCTCAGTAGCATCACTCCATCTGAGCCACGTCTGCACTCGCAGCAGTGTGACTGCTGGTGTTGCATGAAGAGTCCTTCAACAGAATGCACCTATTTACAGAGGAGCATGGCAGGCACAGACATCATGACTGCGGCAGAAGCCTCACCTGTACGCATGCAGAATGGTCCAGGTTGGTTTTACATCCAATGTACAATCAACCCATGACACGGAACAAGTTGGTTGTGTGTAACTGTACCTGACGTACAACTAACCTGTTGATTTTTGGGGTGGGGTGGGGTAGGGACAAGTGAAGTCACAGCCTTGAATTATATTTCTGATCTACTGTCCTTAATGCCTTTTCAGGCCACCTTTACATCACTCTGGCCTGAATAATAAAATAGCAACACTCTAATAACATTTAATCCCCCAAGTTGTCCAGGGAAAGGTAAAAAAAGAGGAATGCAATAGAGAGAGAGAGAGAGAGAGAGAGAGAGAGAGAGAGTTTGGTTTGGCACAGGAACATTATGCAAATAAGAGGATGGTATATGGCAAGACTAGCTTACTTTATAAAGTAAAGGCTCCTATCTAAAAAAACCAACACCTTGTCCAGCATGTTGCATTCCAGCAGAATTTCACACTGATCAGATACCAAGATGCCGGGATTTTCAAGTGAATTACAGATGTAGCAATCACAGATTGCAGTAAAAAGTGTCTTTTGCAGGTGGAACAGGCCAAGGGGGGACAGCGAGTGAGAGCAGAAGAAGACACAAGAGAGGGCGACGACTGTTTTGAAACACTATAATCAAGTACTCCTTGGTGCCAGTTCTTCCAGGTCTGTCATTCATCCTCCTTGAGAAAGGCATGTTTTGCTCTTTTTCAGTCTTGATGAGACTTTTCTGCAATAACTTTGCATTCGTACTACAAAATAAAAACACATAAATTAAGTGGTAAGTGTCTCCAAGAATGACATGCACACAATAAAGGATACACTGTAAAAATCGAGAACAAGAGATGCAAATGAATGGAGCTCAGCATGGTAAATTTTCTGGGAGCCCAGCTTTCCACCTTATTCCTACAATCTGCAGGCTGAATCCAACGTTGTGTTGAGCGGACTTCCACTCACGCAGCAGGACTTCATGATCTTGTCATGTGCTCTGCAGCTTTCCCAACCCCCTACCAAACTTCTCTAGGTCTCCCAGCCATCCAGAGCAGGTTTCGAGGGCATGTTGTGGGGTAAGTTTACAGGGGTAGCTGAGAAGATGAAGTCCCATTATGCAAGTGGGAGTTCTGCTCATGCACAGACAGCATCAGGTACATCCTGGGGTTTTTCCTACAAGGCACTGTGAACTGAATAGCAACTGTAGTTAAGTGGTGAATATGGCAGGGTTGGAAAGCACAGGTACTGCTATATGTTGAGCTTCCTGAACAGCAGTACAGTTATCTGGTTGTGGGCTGCAAAGGATGGCTCACACATCTAAAGGTAGACAAAATTATTCACAAGTATGCTGCAGATAATCCCAGCACTGACAAGACTAACTTACCATTGCTAGCTGCCTGCCAATATTCCCCATAGTTATTCCACCAGCAAAAAATATACAGGGTAACCAGGAACGCACATAAAGGAAGTCAGGAGATGTGTATCTAGGGAGAGATAAAGAGTCATGGTTAGGCCCGAAACAATGCACAAAGAAACAGGAAACCTCTGACACTCTGACGCTGTTGCCTGGGCTCAAGACTGCACCGGTACAAGTAACAGCTTGTGCTAATGTAGCCGACACAGTCCCGTTTCTGAAAAATGAGGCACAGCCTGCTCACTGTGCATTGAAGCTTTGCAAAAAGACCCATAAGCAGCACTGTGCTGCAGTGGCCAGGACACCAGCCCTTGCCCAGCAGAGCTGATGGCAGATCTTCCATTGGAATCAGCACGGCACCTTAAGTCCAGCCCGCAATGTCAGAATAGGACACTGGAAGTCAAGCAAAAGCTTGCAGCCAGGCCCCTCCGCTTGTCCCCTGACCCCATGCTGCACCTCCATGTGACAACAGGCTTCCTTCCCTAGCTCCAAGTTTGAGGTTGGAAAGGTAGCAATAGGGTTGTTGTTTTGGCCCTAGGCGCTTTGGCTAAGCTGCTCATTGGCAATGCAGCTGCCAAATCACCCCTAAGTTTTTCCCTTGACCTTGTAAGCTGGGAAGAGGACAGGCATCTGCTGCAGGGTTGGGAACACAAGTGTGGGGTCCTGCTGCTTGAACACCTCTCCCCTTCTATTTCTTCTTTTTAAACAGAGCAGGCAGGTGTAGAAGCACACAGTCCCAAAGGCGAAAGGACAGGCCCCTGCAAATCCTCAGGTGCAATCTTGCACACCTCTGAGTCGCGCTCATTCTGATGGGATTAATGCACGTTGGGCAAGGAGTCGTAATAGTTTTTAGTATTTCATCAACATCAACCCGATACCTCCTCTAATATCCTAGCATTACAATCGCCATACTGAACAGAAAACACTTACTGATAAACTCCATTGTAGACGAGAAGCTGAGTCACCAATGTGGCAAGAAATGCAATTCCTATTCCCAGGCCGAAGCCACTTCGAGATCGATCGAAGGTCCACCACAGCCCAATTGAAAGTGCAGCAAGTGTGAGGGACAACTGGATGTTGTTGGCAAAATCCACTTTCTGCGAGCATCGTTAAGGAACAGTTTCGGAAGATCAGCGGAACACGGACTAATTGTTTTGGGGTTTTGCCTCAAAGGGATTGCCAGTAAACATCACACAACTCTGATTTTCCTGACACTGAACAGCTTTCCGAAAATCAGATCTAACTGGAACATCCCTAGCTGTCCATTCACAGCACTCTTAGGACTAGACCAAAGGCATGATGTTTCAAATGCTTGTTTAGTAGGTATGCAATTACTCATGCGTGGGTGTTGGCTTGCAAAAGTGCCTTCCTTGGAATAGCCACCTTGCTAAAAGTTTACATGCACCCTGTCATTAGTGTGAACTCTTGTGTCACGAGAATGTTATTTCTTAATACTTTATTGCTTCTCGCTGCTGTTTTATGGCCACACTGGATTTTTTATTGTGTTTATTAAGTTATTTTAAACATGTAGCTTGAAACTGTTGTAAATCACCCTGAGTTAACAATGGAAGGGCAACTAATAAATTCACTGCCATGTCGGGGAGTGCACCAGGCATGCAATCCCGGTGAAGTGAGCAGGGCAGCTGTTGTTTAGCTTTTGGCCTCCTAGAAAAAAAGTTTGGATGCGGCTGCCAACTTCATTACCATAGAGAAGGATACAGCACTGGCATGATTTATACCAACAAAGACTGCTACACACCGCATCACACTGGACCATTCCCTCTTAAATTTGTGTGGCTCTCCCAGGTGTCGATCCATGCAGGGGTACAATAACCCAATCACAGCTGTAAATAACAACGACAAAAAGCGAAAGGAACAATTATGACTTCTGCCAAATTTGCCATTCGCTGATGCTCTCTAAATTGGCTGATATCATACTGGTAACCATTCATTACATTACTAGTTAATTTTATGAAACAATGTGTTTTTTTACAAATGGAAAACTTTCCGCAGATGAATACGCTAGCGAAAAAATTTCCGCCACTGCCCGTGCCTTCAGCTTTGTTGAATGCCCTCCAGATGCTTTGGACTAGAACTTCCATTAGCCCAGGCAATGTGGGAAACCAATGTGCTGGTTTTGACCGATAAAGCAGCCCACTCTCAAGGATCACCTGTCCCCACATGAACATCACCTGAGGCCCTTCTCCATGTGCACCCACTGAGAGAGGTGCAGAGGGTGGAAGCATGAAAGCAAGCCTTTCGACTGATCGCATCCTGCTTATGAAACAGTCTCCCCCAGGAGGCATGCCTGGCACCACCGCTATGTATTTTCAGGCACCAGGCAAAAACTTCTCTTTGAACCCAGGCTTTAGCCCCTTAATTTGGAGGGTTTCAGCTATCTGTGGCCTCTTTTAGTGGGGTGGGGAGTTTGAGATCTATATATGGATGTGTTTTTAGGTTCTCATTCTGTTTGGGTTCCTAATACAGTGGTACCTCGGGTTACGAACTTAATTTGTTCCGGACGTCTGTTCTTAACCCGAAACCGTTCTTAACCTGAGGTGCGCTTTCGCTAATGGGGCCTCCCGCTGCTGCCGGCGCACGATTTCCGTTCTCATCCTGGGGCAAAGTTCACAACCCGAGGTAACTACTACTGGGTTAGTGGAGTTTGTAACCCGAAGCGTTTGTAACCTGAAGTGTTTGTAACCCAAGGTACCACTGTATCCGGTTTTAATGTTTGTACCATTTTTGCAAGTTGCTTCGAGTCACCTTTGTGGAAATAGTGGCTAATAAAAGCAAACAACAACAACAACAACAGTGTGGGATGCCGGGAGCTGTACTCTAAACCTCCAGACCAGGCTGGAGAATGATGGCAAAAGACAATCAAGCCAAACAAATGCTTGTGTCTAGAATTGCCAATCTAGGTGTAAAATAAAAATGAAGCAAATAGTGCAGTAACATACTCAAGGATTTCAGATGGGGGGGGGGAGGAACGATGACAGGCAGGCAGTTTAGAGATAAAACGAGTCTCTAACTGTGACCAAAATATTCCAAGCGCACCCCCCGCCCGCCCCCCGAGAAAAGAAAACCAACACATTCAGACAATTTACACAGACAATTCCTTTCAAATCTGAATCCTCTGTGAAATCTGTGGTGTATTAACTCCTTGAAAAGGTACAAAAGGAAAGTAATTAGATAATGCAAGATACGTGGCCTTGAAGATTATCTTCAGCAGCAACAACAAAAATCTGTTTCCTAGACAATAGATCGGTTTATTGACCTGTATCAGAATCTGACAAGCAGCACCCCAGGAAAATATTGGCATATTATGGGAGGTTTACTTACAATAGAACCTTCCCCTAGTGCTGCCCCCTGACTCCACTGCCACGAGGTTTCCGCTGATAAAAAGATCTTATGCAGCAACTGAATTCATTAAAGTATTGGCTGAATCAGTGGTAGGGAGACTGGAAAGATATGTACCCTGCCCTGCCACAGAAATCTAGATGCCACTGTACTACAGCAGCCTTATCCAACCTGGGGTCCTCCAGATGTTTTGGGCTAAAACTCTCATCAGCCCCCACCAGCAGGCTGGCTTACAGAAATTCCGCTCAATCAAAAGAATTCAGCACACCATGCTACTTACTTAAGACAAGCATTGCCTTGCAAAATTTAAGAACATTTCTACTATATATCAGATTTTTAAAATAAATAAATTTGGACCACCAAATGGAAATGGAAATCAGATTATTGTTTTTTAAATGAAGTTGGATCACTGAATGGAAACTGACTGCCCATGACTGCTTTTTCTTTCCTAAACTGCAGCCATGGGAGGGGAGGTGCAATCCGGACTGGGACTGTAGCGGAAGCAAAGTGTTGGCGTCCCCTCCCACCAGCCCTGGTCCAGATTAGCTAGGCCTCCCTCTCTGCCTAGGGCCAGTCATGTGGTTGATGCAGGGCCGGATTTAGGTTTGATGAGGCCCTAAGCTACTGAAGGCAATGCGGCCCTTTATATGTCCAGCTGTCCTTTGTCAACAACAAATTGTCACTGTTTTTTGTGTTGAATATATGCTATATGGTAATTTATGGACCTAATAGGTATCTAAAGCCATTTGCACATGTTACCATGCAACCAGTCCATGCAGAATGTAGGCACCCTATATATAGAAATGAGCAAACCAGTGATATTTGAGGAAGCAGGCTAGCAGGCAGGGCCCATTACTTACATCATAGGAGCCTACACAACACAAAACACTGTTGCTGTATGTAGTCGAAACAAAATAAAAAAATTCCTTCCAGTAGCACCTTATAGACCAACTAAGTTTGCACACTAAAGCTCATACCAAGAACAAACTTAGTTGGTCTATAAGGTGCTACTGGAAGGAAAAAAATTATTTTGTTTCGACTACGGCAGACCAACACGGCTACCTACCTGTAGCTGTATGTAGGTTTTATTTTATTATTTATCCAGTGGTTTTTTCCTTTATTTTTTTTTGGGGGGGGGGGGCTATAGCTTGTTTAGCTTATATGTAAATCCGGCACTGGGATGCCATGCCCAGATTGGCCCATGAGAAGCAATGACGAATGGAGAATGCCTGGCACTCTTTCCTCTGCCAGAATCTAAGACATCCCAGCAAGCTAATCCCTACTAGCAGCAAGCGGGGGAGCTGTAACTGGGTAGCACAGTTGCATGAATCCAATATCTGCATATCCTCCAATGTGCACGTGTGAGTTCTCAGCACATCAGGTTCCTATGTGGAAAGTCAGGGCTACATGATGTACCTCCCACATCCGTGACTCTCTGTCCTCCTCATTCTCCATGGCTGAGCAGTGGAGACAGGGATGTGCATAGATACAAAAGGTGCACCTAGACCTAATGTTCCTCTTAACAACCCTTGCCCGGTTCATGTCCACAGGTGTCTTCAGACAGAATCAAGACCATGATGTTTTCCCTAATAAGGTTTCTCTCCGGCCGCATTTGTTTCAACATACCTGATGCTGTTCCACAGCAAAGCGGTACCCACCAAGCCGAAGAGAAGACGCTGGTGATCACATCCGGTGGAAACAAGGTGACGTTTCTTTGAATTTGTAGCAAGTTTAATACTAGAGCAAGAAAGACACCAATTAAAAACAGGACTATCCCGCGGATCATCAAGTTCAGGTTGTGGCTGGTCACCGAGGAAATGTACGGACCGCACTTCTTTGGGATGGATGGCTGCGTATCATCGTCATCTGCCATGGCCGCCTGTACTTACAGCAAAATGCAACACATATGTTGGGAGAGAAGGGAGGATGACCAAGAAGCTTGGAGCAATACTATTTTTCTTAATTCAGGGTGTACTCCAAATCCTGTGCAAAACAAGACAAACAAACAAACAATATAATTATGGAACGCACACATATATAATCTTTGAAGAAGGCTGCAGCAGCATGGCATTAACTCACGAGGACTTCTACTAGCCAAATTCTGCAGCTTTCAATCCTTGTGCACCTTTGGAGAGCTACTGTTGGGACGATTTTAATAAGTCCCAATACATCTAAATCATTGGGACAGATCAATGAGCCCACATGTCCTGTATAAAGCACACATTATGTCACACCCGAAGAAACATCACGCTGCTGGCAGGCCACAGTAACTCCGTGCTGGATGGAGGGCGACGTGTTGGCAAACCACGTTCCCCTGAGGAGACGAAGAGGCTATCGCAGCCCAGAAGGAAACAATGAGGTGTGACAAAATGTGCAAACATTAGGTACAATTCAGGGGTGAGCACGAGGAAGGTACGTGAGAGGAGCATGGAGAGCAAGCACACACCAAATGGTGGGGTCGTGGGTGAGGCATGAGGTAGTTTCCTATACCATATTTGGGGTGGAAAAGTTTGAAAAGTTTGTCCTCTGTTGGGACCCTATTATGCTAATAGGGTAATGTTTATTCATGTTTGTGAAACTCAATAAAAGGAGGATGCTAAGAGAGATCGCGGTCGCCTCCCCGCTAAACTTCATCCTGTCTTAGGCTCTCGTTCTTTCATCATTCCCGCAAGCTACTGTACAGGGAATAAGTGGCCGGTGGATTCAACCCATTCCAAAGATGCTTCTGAGCAGAAAACAAGCACAGCCGCTCTTGGTGCGTGTCTCAGCCGCCCACTAAAATACAGAGGCATCAGGTTCTGTAATGAATGCACACTAATGTGTGTGAGCAAGAAAGGCTTGAGAGCATGCTAAAAAAAATTAAGTTGCTGATATAAAGATAAATGTAGCATCACCTTAAAACACGCATAAGGAGGTGCTTTTCTATATGAAAAAATTAACACCCAGATATTCAGCTTAATTGGCAAGAATTCCCAGCTTTCATTTATTTTAGTACAATAAAATTCTGCTACTCATTTGTGAATAAAAGCTTTAAATCCTGGGGTGGTATGCATCCAGGTTTTATTCAGAGTAGACCTATTGACACCCATGGACCTAACTTACCCATGCTCATTTATTTCAATGGGTCTACTCTATGGGTCTACACCCATAACTGCCATCTGCCTAGAAAGTTGCAGAAAACAAAATGGAAATAAAATGATTTTTACTAAACTTTCTGGTTCATCGTCACTGCTTCAGGAATTATTTAATATTGACAAAACTGATACTAGGACTTTTGGTCTCTATTGCTGAAAGATTCAAGGCCCGTCTCCCCAAAAGATGAGAAATGAACACGGAATGTCATAGGCAGCCATCATGGGGTAATGGTGAATCACAGAAGTAGCATAGCCTGTTTCCTTTTGTTTACTTTTAGCCAAAGCCTAAAAGTTTACTACAAACATAAACATACAAAGTAGATGTGGCAACCTCCCAAAGAGGTGCTTCCACAAATTGCTGTGATAAGAAGTTATTAGAGATTGCATAATAAACTCCACAACCTAGCTTTAAGTTGAACTTATCAGGAATAGAATCAGAGTAGCTGCACAGATAGTATAATGGCTAGGGTGTCGCTTTGATGGGGAAAGAAGACGCAGCAGTGTGGCTCCTTAGAAGTCAATGGAATTGTGTGCCTGACAATCGAACGATGACAGCTTCAGTAATTGACTTGGTTAGATCAATATGCAAACAAAAGAATGGAAACACACCCAAGCATTATTAGGTAGTACTGGAGGTAGGAAGAAAGTATTGGTAGGCAGGGCCTGAATAGCTCAGTTGGTTAAAGCATGGTGCTGATAACGCCAAGGTTGTAAGTTCGATCCCCGTATGGGATAGCTGCATGTTCCTGCATTGCAGGGGGTTGGACTAGGTGATCGTCAGGGTCCATTCCAACTCTGAAATTCTATGGTTCTATGATTTCTAGAAGAGGTGCTTTTCATAGAATTGTAGAGTTGGAAGGGGGCCTTGAGGGCCATCTAGTCCAACCCCTGCAATGCAGGAATCTTTCACCCAAACGTGAGGCTCAAGCCCCTTTCCCTGAGATTAGGAAACTAGGAATCTCAGGCTCTACCAACTGAGCCATTTCTGCTGTGTGCCTCTCCTCTCCCCACAAAAACATCATTGGGTAAAGGAGCTTTGAAAGGTGTCCTCAATTTCTGAAACAGGTTTTGTTAAGACACACAGTGCTACGGTCAGGTGAGATCAAGGGGTGCTTGCGCAACAGTTCTTCGCACACTTAACCCCGTGCCAGAAGAACAGAACATGCAGACTAAGGTACGCTTTGAAATCAGAAACCTGGCTGGGCAAACTTGCGTAACTCCAAAGCTGGTGCCCTATGTGGTAGAACAGAAAAAGGGAGCCTTTCAGACAGAGAAAAGCTGTCTTCCCAGATCAGACTAAAGAGATATCAATTCTAACATCCTATTTCCAACAGGGGCCAGCTACCGGTAGGTGCTGAAAAGCAGGACAGGGAATGAAACAGTCAACCCAACCCTTTGGTGCTTAGTATTATTATGTTGTTATTGCTTGTTTCATCTATGAGTGACTTCCCACGAGGCATCCCAAAATGATTCACAGTATAATAAAAACATATATAAAATAGCGACATAGATAAAAACAAATGAACACATATATTGTAAAACAGCAGCAGCACGTACAAGTTTTAAATCTGATACAGAGGTAAAGATCTCTATTTTGAAGGCTTGCTGAAACAGGAATGACTTTAGCACTTACTGAATGACAACAGAGGAGTTGCCTCTCTGATATGTAGCAGACATAGATATGTTCCAAAGGAGAGGTGCTACCACCCTAATTCTGGCCCGATTCTGGAATGAACCTCTTTGATAAGGTGGTACCTGCAGGATTCCCTCTTTGGAAGGGCACAGTGATCAGTTGGTTACGTAGGGGATGAATCAATGTTTTATTTTTTTAAATTTCTTTTTATTGAATTTTTATCACATACACCACCACCTACCACACAAAAAATACATACTAACAAACAACAGACAAAAATACATACCAACAAATAAACAAACCAAATTTCTTACATAATCAAGATTACTTTTCTAACAGTTCCATTCACTACAAAAACAAATAATAATAATAATAATAAATATGTATATATGTGTGTATATTCTCAATATATATCATTATATTTCTGATAGAGGGGATGAATCAATGTTTTAGTTATCCTTGTTTAGATAGCATTGTTCAGAAAACAGAACTCGCTGTGTAGGTGGTGGCTTTAGCTCCATGTTTGCTGCATGTATAGGCAAACCTCTCAAGTTTTTGCAGTGTTTCTAAGCTTAACTCCATTCAATAGTTTGCTTTGCTCGGAAAACCAGAAGTCACACACAGAAGCTTCAGCCGAGCCACACAATCAACTCTTACTCTGAACTCATAACCTAAGCCTTCAAAAAGCATTTCTTCTTGTGCCCTTTTCTATATTTTGCCCCCAATGTCTTAGCCATCTGCCTTCCCTCAAGGCTTTTCATCCAACTGACCACAAACTCTTCAAAATCCAAAATATTACCACCAAAAGCTGGACCGCTGAAAGCATGGGTGCTGTGTTAACAACTGATGCATTCTTTCAGAACCTGCACACTAGATGTGGGCAAAGATCCACCACCACCTATTGCTTCCCACCTGCGTATCTGGTGCAAAGGGATCCCAAAGCATTCCATATAAGCTGTACAGAACCTTGCTAGACTACCTTTGTGGAAGTGGGCTGAAGAGTGATTGCGACTTCCTTTTTCCATTTTTTACTATGCTCAGTTGGCAATTTGTTGGGTGCAGACGTGCAGGCCAGCAGCAGTACTCCACACCTGCAGGCAGTTCTGTGTGCTCCGAGAATCTGCTGAATAAGAGGTGGCGTAGGAGAAACAAGCAGTCTCTTGCTGCTACATCTCCTCCACTTGCTTATGAATAAGCGCTATCAAAAGATGCAAACGATTGCCAGCTTCAGAATGTGCAAAACAACGCTTCTGGGGGAGGGTTTCCCCCTCCCTTTAACGTTCCAGGTGACTAAGCTGTCAGTCAAAATACTTGTTATACATGAATGTGACACTGGATCCATGTAGAACAAGATATTTGATTGACAGGTTGGAAAAAGAGGTGTCTGAAAAAAGGAATTCTGCCAGTCTGATCCAGAGGGTGTGTAGGGAGAGCTGGTGAGGAGTGTGGAATTTTCTTGAGTACTTGATGTAGAAGGCATAGGAGTATGCCTTAGTTATGTGATCATATGGGTGGTTGTTTTTGTTTTGTTTTGAAGGCTGATTTCCCCACTCCCAACTCTGCAATTTATGCAGCCTAAGCTTTCCTTTGGTCCAGAATGACCTTGTCATAACATTCTTTGCTCTGGTGACCATCAGGTCTCACTTTTAGTTAATTGCCATCTCTGTGCAGACTTCCTATAGTAGCTCCCGATCACTTGCAGTTCTCTTCACAGTTCAACAGTCAGGCTGCCTACTGATCTAAGCAACCACAGGTACATTACAGTGTTTTGCTACAAAGCAGGAAATAGAGTTTTCAGACTCTACTATTGGGTTTTGGAAGGTCCTCTAGTGTCTGAAACCTGTGTACATTCAAGACTGCATCCAGAACCTTGTTCTGGGTTTGTAGTCAGACATCAAGCACAGTTCTTCAGACCATGTGTCAATGACATAAATCAGTGGGCAATGCCTTGGTCTGATGGCACTGTCCCCAATATAGGTAGAAAAATACCACAAAACAGCTATAAAATACAAGGTTTTTTAAAAAGATCCAAGGGCAGCTACAACATCAGCCCTAAAAAAATTTTGTTAACGCCAAATCAGTTAAAACCAATTCAAATATATTTGCAAGGCAGCTTGCAGGCTAGAGGCCTGTTTAAATAAAAATGTATTTTGTCTGCTCCTCCTCTACTGAAAGCTAAGCCAAGTGTTCATTCCTCACCAACAATTTTTTGTAAATCCCCTAAAGCAGACATGACAAGGCCGTCAGTCATTTTTCAGTTCTTTTAATATAAAACGGAACGGTCTTCCATTTGACGGGGGATAGGGGACACAAAGAATGCTCCAACTACCGCACAATTGCGCTCATTTCGCACGCTAGCAAGGTTATGCTTAAAATTCTACAAGGCAGGGTCAAGCAGTATGTGGACCGAGAACTCCCAGAAGTGCAAGCTGGATTTCAAAGGGGCAGAAGAATCAGAGACCATATTGCAAACATGCGCTGGATTATGGAGAAAGCTAGAGAGTTCCAGAAAGACATCTACTTCTGCTTCATTGACTACGCAAAAGCATTTGACTGTGTCAATGTGAATTCTGCCACAGACACCAGGACAAATAAGGCTGCCTTATTTTCCCCTGCAGGAGGGACCCAGGTGGTGCACATTGTTTGTGGTTGCCATGCCAGGAAGCACCATGCAATGTGTTTTCCTGGTGAGGCTTGCTACGGCCTTTGGGCAGGAGCCTAGTGACTATCATGTTCTCAGTGTACATTCAGGGGCACTGCAAGCAGATTTAGTGGATCCCATTTATACTGCCATTGACCACACAATAGCAGATTCAAAACAAATGCACAGATTGACCTGTATGGACAGCTATCTGTAGGTAACCACTTCAATGAAATTGCCATTACCATGCTTCTACAACCTCTCAAGAAACTTGGTGATGGTGCAACTCAGCTCGGTGAGTTCAAGAGAGGACACATAGCCATGTGGTAGCTTACCTCACGTGGTTCCATCTACCTTCACCTAGTAAGGCATGGTTGGAACGTAAGAGCCATAGTGATGGACAAATAGAAATTGCCTATAACTGCAGACCAACCCAGAGACAGGAACAATCTACATACACGCAGGAAGGACTTGAAGATATTTCTACTGCTGCTGGTGATGCAGATTGACCTTGCTTTTAATCTCTCAAGTTAATAATAATAAAAAAACCTGAACAAACTCTCCCCACCTCACTTTATTCTTAGATGGAATTGATAAGAGCTTGATATAAACCTTGTACATAAATATACATTTTCAAAATCCTTGAAGAAATGACACTAGAATAAGTGTGTGTGTTTGGGGGGGGGGTTAAGATACCTTTTCAAAAAGCAGAAAATTTGTTGCATCAAAAAACCAGAAAACAAAGAAAGCGCCTGAATACTAAAACCCACACTACATCCACTCCCTGTTATGCCTTCTGTGACGTAGTCAGTGACCTGATGAAGTGCCTGTCCTAAAGGGATGACCTCTACTGCAGGACATTCTGGTGGACATTGTGTTGTGGTTAGTTGGGAGCACTGAGCTAGGACCAGGTTCAAACCTCCTCTCAGACATGGACTTCACTGGGTGGGGATGGGATGAAATTTGGGCAGGCGGGGGAAGATTGGCAAAATGACATAATTTTACCACCGCACAGGTGGGATATAAATACAAACAGCACGCAAGAAGAAACCTTCATTCCTGGCTTCGCTGTAGATAAGCTACCGGTACTTCCTGAACTGGATGGTCTTTGAACCAGCCAATTTGGGCTATCCCAATTTCAGGTTTAGCTGGTTAGAGGAAGAGGTGGTGGGGTGGGGGTGGGCAGGGCAGGATTTAGGTTTGATGAGGCCCTAAGCTACTGAAGGTAATGGGGCCCTTTACATGTCCAGCTGTCCTTTGTCAACAACAAATTGTCGCTGTTTTTTGTGTTGAATATATGCTATAGGGTAATTTATGGACCTAATAGGTCCATACACAACACAAAACACTGTATGTAGGTTTCATTTTATTTGATTTTGTCTTATATTTTGGAAATGTACGTCCAGGTTTTTTCCCTTTAATTTTTTTTTGGGGGGGGGGGCAAGAGAGTGGGGACCTAAGCTATAGCTTGTTTAGCTTATACGTAAATCCGGCACTGGGTGTGGGTGTCTGGAAAGACAACAGGTTCCCTGCGCCTTGTCTTGGCTATCGACCTGGCGATTCAGCTGCGATCCCTGGCTTGCAGGGGGTTGGACTAGATGACCCTTGGGAGGTCCCCTCCCTAACCCTGGGGGGGGTCCCCTCCCAACCCTACAACTCTCTACGAAAACATGTGTCGTTCTCTCCGGCTTGACAGAAGGGCAAGGAGCAGCAAGCACCCTTTGCAAAAGTAGCGCCGTCTAGACTGGTGGTGGTGGCGGCGGCGGTATGACAATCACCCCTAAGGCTGACCGTCCGTCTGTCTGTCTGTCTGTCTGTCTCCCTCTGACTGACAGGCGTCAGGAGCCACTCAACTCCGTCACCATAAACCAGGAGAGGCAGGAGGGGCGTGGGGAAGGCTCTACAGCTGCCTATTAGGTATAGATATACATAGACATATAGATATATGGGAGCTCCCCCCGCCCCCGCTGCTGCATCCCGTCCGAAGCGCCCTCCCCGCTCGCCGGCTGCAGCCCCGCGGCCGAGTCCCGCTCCCTCTCCGCCCGCCCCGCCGAGTTCTCTACTCACTCTGCCTCCGCCATCTTCTCCCTCCCCTGCCTGCCTGCCTGCTAGTCTCCGCCTCCCGCGTCTCCTCTAACGAGGCAGCGGGCTCGCCTTGCAGACGACGACGACGACACCTGACTCGGGGCAAAGCCGCTTCCGCCGAGCCGCGGAGGCTGCAGGGAAGTCCGGGGCCCGAGAGGCGGGGTGCCTGGGTGCTGCCGGCTGCCTCCCAGACCGACGACGAGAAGGGGGGGGACGGGACGCCTCACAATATGCAAAAATTGAACTTTGTGCGCTTCCTAATAAATTTGGGTTTCGGGTTGGTTTGCTTACTTGAGCGGTGAGAGAAAAGAAATTCGAGTCAACTCTTCCATTAATAATAATAATAATAATAATAATAATAATAATTATTATTATTATTATTATTATTATTATTATTAGACAGATATGCTTCAAAGTAGGAAAGACTGGTTGTGTCTGCGTTTGGGTCCTGTCGCATTTTCTAAACCATGCCTACACTGCGAATTTAAATTGCTGCGCAGGTTAATTAGATTATATATAACTGGTCGTCCGTTTTCAAATTTAATGTTTGCTATTCTGTGTATATTTTTACCTGGATTTGGATGCAACAGAATTCGCTCCTTTGCCCATCGTGGTCGATCGTTGGACCATTAATTGTTTGCTAAAAGTAAAAGTTAGCAATGCTATTTATATTTAAAACTGAATGGTTGTTATTGCACCCAAAGCTAACAGCAGTGCTGTAGCCAGCTCCCCCCACCCGCCCCCCAGCAGACCCCCTGAGAGAAGTATAGTAGCTTTTCCTTCATCACATGAGCATCTTCACAAGCCGAACTCCTAAGGGCCCTGCCTGGAAAAATGAAATAAAATAGCAAGCCTAAAATGTTTACAATAGAATAAAAATAAAAGTTAAGTTATATAATGTCCCACAAAACTGCATTGTGCTGTATTTTTCAATTCATCAGAATAATAAAGAGCAACTACCAATTGGATAATTGTTATTCATTACTTATGCAGCTCTTTACACATGGAAATAAACTTTACAGTATTATCCCACCCCAAGGACAACTGTTCAGTATTCCCCCTTTTACAACAAAAACTAGGGCTGTAGGTTTAATTGATTGACAAATTAAATCCATTTAAAGAAATCTGCCATGCAAAAACAATTACTAGTGGATGCCTACAATAGTGAAGATTGAGTATTTATGGTTCTGGCTAATCCTGTATTTCATTTGACCTGTCTGTAGATTTATTGCAGGATAAGAGAATTCCTTTCCTAAGGTGGAGTGACCTTTTCTGGTGAAGATAAGCTTTCTTGCATCTCACTCCTGCCGGAGGCTAGAGACACTCACACATGCAATAAGTACACCTCAGAATCTTAATTCAAGAGATGTGTGCCTTTTCCAGGTACTGCTACTATTTGATTGCTTAACTGAGTGGAGTTACAGTGGAACAATTGTCTCGGAGCCCATTCACGGCGCTTCCCAGATGTGATCTTACACAATTCCATAAATTTGTGTATGAAGGAAGCGTGTATCAAGGATGGGACACTGTATGGATTGCACCAAGAAGAAGCATGTGAATTCTGCCACAGACACCAGGACAAATAAGGCTGCCTTATTTTCCCCTGCAGGAGGGACCCAGGTGGCGCTGTGGGTTAAACCACAGAGCCTAGGGCTTGCTGATCAGAAGGTCGGCAGTTCGAATCCCTGCGATGGGGTGATCTCCCGTTGCTCGGTCCCTGCTCTTGCCAACCTAGCAGTTCGAAAGCACATCAAAGTGCAAGTAGATAAATAGGTACCGCTCTGGCGGGAAGGTAAACGGCGTTTCCATGCGCTGCTCTGGTTCGCCAGAAGCAGCTTTGTCATGCTGGCCACATGACCTGGAAGCTGTACGCCGGCTCTCGGCCAATAAAGCGAGATAAGCGCCGCAACCCCAGAGTTGGACACGACTGGACCTAATGGTCAGGGGTCCCTTTACCTTTATTTTCCCCTGCATGAAACTCTTTGCTGCATAACATGCAGAAACCAACAGGTGCAACATATTCTAGATTGTGATGGAATGCTGGAAAACACTCCTGGGGAGTTTTGCCTGTGTTGCATCTATTCAAGTAAAATGGATGACAGCCTTACAAGTGTGAACAGCTTTTGTGAGAGTGTGGCTGGAGTAGATTTGGCACAGTTGGGTGTCATTCATCAGAGGGGCAGTCCGTTGGCTGATACAACAGATCTAAGGGTCAGGAGATCAAACAGCCAAGTTTAGTACTAAAAGAACGAAACATTCGGCATGGTAGCAGGTTCAAGGAACCCAGTCGAACCCAGAAGATAGCAATAGAGCTTGCAGCAGCAGTCAGGCATCAAAACAGTAGGGTGGTGATAGTAACCACCATCATAGGCTTGTAGATTGCTGTAGTGACACGCCCACTGTGGCAGGATGCAAGTATTTTAACACTTCAGTGCTAACTGCTTACCTAATGGCTTTATAGCCCTCAATTCTTCTGTAAACTAGGGGCTTCAGGCTCCGCGGCATACAGGGGCAGGTCGTCATGAAGCAAGACACACTTGCAAAGGTGACCTAGCCATAGCTAACTGAATTTTGAGCAGGCCATTTTATCTGTCAATGACAAAATAATAAATTTATATTTTCTGCCAGATTTTTAGACTGCCCTTCCACTATACATAGTGACCTCATGGCAATTTCCAACATAAAACAGATCCTACTTAACATAAAAGAGCAGCAGTGCAGAAAACCCCCCAAAACGTTAAACCACATTTACTAATTTCCTCCAAAGGCTTGCAAGAACAAAGTTTTCCTGGTTACGCAACAGACTTTGGTAAAGGTGCACTTGAGGCCCTTTTAAGTAGTCTATGTGAAATAACAGAATATAGCGGTAGTGTTTGGGGTAAGGGAGCTGAGTTTGAGTGTGGGCACAGAAAATAGCAATGTGTTGATTTTGGGGGAAGGGTGACATTTCCAGTGAAACAGCATAGCACATTGACACAGAATAAGAACAAGATAGTCTCTTTACACAGGCCACAGAATGAATAAATAAATGAAGGCAATAGTGGATTTGTTCCTGGGAAATAAACAGGTTTCTGGGTAAAGTAAACAAGATAACAAAAAGTTATGGCAAGATGAGTGCCATACTGTATACTGTATTTGCAGGGACAGAGTTGTTCTGCCTTAAGCTCAACGTGGGATTGCTGTAGCAAGGTTTCTACCTTTCTGCAGGATTATCCTTGTTAGCAGAGTGTTGCCTAAAAGACAAGGTCTCAAAGCTATCCCCACACCCTTGAGTTTTCAATGCCTCAAGAGTTCTGCTTCTAAGGGCGTTAGTGTGGTAGTATCTGATTGCATTTGGGGGCCTCCTGCATACTCCTCCTCAACAACTTGTTTAAAAGCAGCTCTTGTAAACATTCAGCCTTTTAATTGCTGCCAAAACTTAAAGGAAACTATAAGAACCAGAATAGCTGTCCCATTGCGTATGCAAAAGGGTCGTAATCAAAGCTGGTGATGTCCAGTGTGTGGGAACATGGTTGTACATAAAGGGAGAGAGCACACGGCTAACTGTTCCAGCAACTCGGCAAGAGTGCAGCCTACAAGAGATAAGTCATATAAAATTGGTTTTTCAACGAGGCTGACATGTTAGAGAGTAAAGATAAAGAAACAGCTGTAGCATCAAATCATCAGCTCACATCGCCAGCTATAGAGGCAGAATACACAATTTGAGTTGCATTGACTTATTTTATCATTTATGAAAGAATACCGGATAGTCAGTTGGAAAGACTAGAGTTCTTTGTTTATCTGTAGGCCAAGGCATTAGTCATGCACAGCTCACCCTTTTCTGATCATGCAACCTGTGTTTAATTTCATATTTGGAATCCTCTCAAATCCACACCCATTATTTTTATTTGTTAGTTTGTCTTGCTACTTACATCCTGCCCTAGATAGATAGATAGATAGATATCAGGAAGCATAGGCAGGTTATTCGCACAGGTTTAGCTGATGAATAAACAGGGCCAGCCAAAGATATTTTTTGGCATCTGAGGCAAACCACAACAGTGCTACCCTTCCCCATCAGGGAAAAAAGGGTGAGTAATGATCTACATTGGGAACTAGTGGGGAATAAAGATATACATTGGGATCTACTGCCTGTGGTTCCTGCCGTCTGAGGCAGCTTGCCTCACGGGTGGGATGGCCATGTGAATAAACATGCACCTGGCTTGGCCCATACCTCCCTAATCACAAAGAAATGTGTTAATGGGGCCCTCAGAGGTTCAGGGACAGGGTGGCCCAGGAGAGGGCATTCTTTGTGGTAGCCCTAAATTGTGGAATTCACTGCCCACAGTCGTGTTTCTTGTGTTTTTAATATTTTGTTGGGAGCCATTGACAGTGCTTGGGGCAACCCAGTCAGATGTGTGACATATAAATAATAAAATTATTATTATTATTATTATTATTATTATTATTATTATTATTCCTTCATTTACAGCTTTCCCTCTGTGCTCAAGATGCACCTCTTTACCCTGGCCTTTCATAGTTGAGAGATATGTTTTTAGGAGACATGTGACTGCAATTTGTTTTAAACTGTTCTCAATACTGCATTTTGTATTGCTATAGCCTGCCCTGCAACTTTCTGGTGAAGAGTAAGTAGCTAACAACAACAACAGCAACAACTTGTTAACCAACGTAGATGTACATGCGTCTAACACTGCATGGGATCAGGCTGCCTACCTCCTGTAATCAAAACTTAAAAATAAATACCAGCAAATGGAGCAAAGAAACAAATGGATGCTTGAGTCTGCCATTCTAGGTTGAGCTGTGTCACAGCTGCACAATTTAATTTTTAATTAACCACTCTGGCTATCTGAACCAAAGAAGGTGAAACGATCTGGGGGGGGGGGGGGACACCAAGCTGAACATCCTGGGTGGTGCTCTTGCCCAATTCCCATTCACTGAAATCCAAGTTGCACAGGAGAACTTCCAGCAGACGACGCCTTTTGTTTTGTTAAATAAATATCCACTTTGACAAATAGAAGTAATTGGGCACCTTTGGCCATCAAGAAAAAGATTTATTGGGCCGAGGGGATACTAGCACCGTCATCGAGAATATTCCGTTAAGAATGAAACGTGCACGTTTAATAAGCTTAAAGAGCTTATTCAATTCAAAGCCACGAAAGCCACTGTTATCTAAAACCCTTACCAGGTTTCGGCTTGGGAGCAGTCACTGAAAAAGCACAAATTAATAAATGGAGATAAATGTAGGGTTATAGGCAAATGTCATGTCATAGATTTACCTACCAACAAGACACTGGCAAGGTTTAGGTCAGGGGTTAATGAAAGACATCCAAAGGTCATTTGGTGATTATATGAGAGCATGGGTTTAATAGGGTGCCGAGACGACAGACACTGACAGAAGATTTATACCAGAGGTGATGACACTACTACGGATACTGCTGATAAAAAGAGCCCCAATATTGGACTGAACAGAATGATGAATAGCACCCCCGTCTATTCACACTTCTCATTATAAGCTCTTTCACTCTTGGTGGCACTTAGCTGCATTTATTTACTGTGCTTTGAAGGTGCAGGGCAATAGCCCAGTATATCTAATGTGTTTAAATGGAGACTTGCCATAAAAAAAAAATGAAACAAGAGATAAGATTAGGCCATTGAATAATTGCACAGCTTTCCTGCAGAGATTATATTCACTAGCGCTAACATTATTTTTTTCCCCTTCCTAATGTTCTGAGTTGTGAGGAGAGCTCAAGTGAATTAATTTTCTAAGGCAGAAGGTCAAAGGAAAATAAACTGATAAGCATTATGCCTGCTATAGAATATGACTTTACAATATTCCCTCACCCTCAATTGTCAGATAGCGGCTACGAGATAATACGCTAAAAGTATATAAGCATATTTTTCACTGCGCCATATGTGCAGTTTGGCTTGTCCTTGGATGCTGTTTTTCTTTGTGTGCCTTGGCAAAGGGGAAGATCAAAGAAGTCAGTGCAAAATGTCAAATAATGAAAATAATGATAAAAAAAACAACTTTGTGAACTGATCTGGGCCTTTCGTGTGTGTGTGTGTGTGTGTGTGTGTGTGTGTGTGTCCAAATAAGACCTGATGAATAACACACGGTGTCCCAAGAAACTCCTTTTCAAGTAGTTATGTATTTATCAAACTGCTGGAGTGTGTCGTCTGTGAATAAGACCTATCAGCTTTCCAGGAAAAGGAACACTAGGAAGAGTCATAAGTACTGCAAATGACCAGCCTTACAAAAAGATTACTTATTTAGCAATTTGGATTTCTATCCTACCGGCTCAGGGCAGGTAACACTGCACTACAACCGAAACTCAGTAAAGCTGATATATTAAAACTCTAAATATTTTTTTACAGAATTCAAATTATCCTAAACTAGCTTAACCCCAATCCTCAAAAGGCTGGGAGTCCTTCAAGATACATAGGCTTGCCCTTTGATAAGTGTGTATGGCAGTAAGAGTATCTCACTGTTGTGAAAAGGCAAAAATAAGTTATACAGTGGTACCTTGGGTTAAGTACGCTTCAGGTTAAGTACGCTTCAGGTTAAGAACTCCGCTAAGAACAGAAACCGTGCTCTGGCGGCGCAGCGGCAGCAGGAGGTCCCATTAGCTAAAGTGGTGCTTCAGGTTAAGTATGCTTCAGGTTAAGAACGGACCTCCGGAACGAATTAAGTACTTAACCCGAGGTACCACTGTATTTCAGGCTGAAGACAAGACAATAAGTATCCCCACCAGAAAGCTGGAATAGAATCTTAAGGTGGCAACGTTTCTTCCACTGTCCTCTCTGGTGAACAGGTTTTGCAAGTTTCTAATAGAGCTTCAAAACCCTGCACAACCTATTCGACAAGAGGTAGGGGTGGGATAAAGAAATTAATAAACCGAGCACAGCATGGACAATGTGCTATCATCTTCAACTAAAAAAAGAAAGTACTTCTTGCAGTGCACAGTTAAAATTTGGGATATTTTGCCACAGGAGTAGTGATGGCTGGTGGTCACCAAGCATGGATGACTTTAAAACAGATAAATTCATGGAGGAGAAGGCTGTCAATGGCTACGAGTCAGGACGGCTATGAACTGCATTCAGTATCAGAGGCAGTATGCCTCCGAATGCCTGGAGATCATGAGAGGAAGAATGGAAGGAACACAACCGGACAAGGTGCTGTTGTGCTCATGCCCTGCATGCCGGCCTTCCCTGGGCATCAGGTTGGCCACTGTGAGCACAGGATGGTAGACTAGATGGGCCTTTGGTGAGATCCAGCAGAGCTCTTCCTATGTTCTTATGTTAAAACTACTGTGCTTTTTCAGTGCTTTTGCGAAGTTGCAAACCAATTGGAATGAATGCTCTCCACATAGCCAACATTGTCTAACTTCCGTGCCAAAAAATAAATAAAAATCAGTATGAATGGTCAATATGCAGGTTGTCTGGAGACATTCCTAATTTATCATTCCTAGGAGGCAGTGGCATCACTCTTTATAGCTATGGTCTAAGAGACAGAGTTGGGAAACAAAAACAAAACGGCCAGGGGTGCTTTAGTTGTGATTCGTATATTGCAATGGTTGGGAATAGACGTCCATCGGGCACCATTCCAACTGTACAAATCTGTGATTCTATGAGACCTGGGATTTGGTCGTTGTTAAGATGTATCAGAGCGAGAACCAGGAACCTCCAAATTCAAAAAACCAAATACTCTGTTAAAGGTAAAGGTACCCCTGACCTTTAGGTCCAGTCGTGGACTCTGAGGTTGCGGCGCTCATCTCGCTCTATAGGCCAAGAGAGCCGGTGTTTGTCCGCAGACAGCTTCCGGGTCATGTGGCCAGCATGACTAAGCTGCTTCTGGCGAACCAGAGCAGCGCATGGAAACGCCGTTTACCTTCCCACCGGAGCGGTACCTATTTATCTACTTGCACTTTGACGTGCTTTAGAACTGCTAGGTGGGCAGGAGCTGGGACTGAACAACGGGAGCTCACCCCGTCGCGGGGATTCGAACCACCGACCTTCCGATCGGCAAGCCCTAGGCTCAGTGGTTTAGACCACAGCGCCACCTGCATCCCTAAATACTCTGTTACCCTATGTTAAAAGCCATTGGGGCTAGAGGTCTTGGGTGTTATCTGGGCTGTAAAGTGTTTGCTGTGTTCTAAAGTGGACTTCCCAATGGCCTCCCCTGATGTGGAAGAAATAGAAAGAACACCAGCTTGCTTGCCAGTTCATATCGTGGCTTTGGCTACAGGTGCATTGCCAGCTTAAAATGCAGTTACGTCGTCCTTTTTCTTAATTCAGATCAACGCAGGTTAGGAGGAAATGCGTCCAGAGCCAGTGAGAGTCAGTGCAGTGCTTAGAGTGCTGGACCTGGGGCATCAGGGTTCAAATCCCCACTCAGCCTAACCTACCTCACAGAGTTGCTGTGGGGATGAACTGAGGAAGGGCAGAACCATGTTTGCCACTTTGAGCTCCTTGGGGGGGGGGGAGGGAAGAAGTGGAATAAAAATGCAATAAACAGATAATAAATAAAACACAGCATTTCCTACAGAACAGATAGCAGGATAGATATGAATTGTGACTACCATCGCATGCACAAACCCCAACCGGCAGTGGTATCGTGCTGGATGCAGAGTAAGTGTCTGCACGTACACTGCCTTTGTTTGGATAATAATAGTATTATTGTGTGTAAGCCCCGGCTCTTGACTCCTGGTTTGTGATTCTTGGCTTCTGACTCCTGGCTCCCATTCACCACCCAGCACCGCTGGTAATTAAGGTTGTCAGCTGATTAACACTTTAGCTTTCAGCCAATTAAATAGCTTGTTAACCGACTAATATAGATGTTGCAATATATCAATAAAGGTGATATTTTGAGTATATTTCAATTAAGAGTTCTCTTGACCCAAGCCACACACTAGAACGAATGATTCCCGGGCAAATCATTTCGTGCACACCGCCTGAATCATGCTACTGCACCTAAAGGATGCGGTTAGAGCTGATTTGAAAATTCTCACTGTGAAACTTGCAATTAATGATTTAGTAGGTGGGTATGTGCATGTTTTGACCAGCTTGGAAGTGATTCTCTCTTTTCCCTCTTCATTCTATCCATGGGTTGGATTTGAATCGCTTATTGGCAAGCAGGTAGGTGATCAGGCATAAAATGCAGTCTTACGCTAAGACTGGCGCTTGCAGTGCAAAGTTGTCGACTAGCAGTTGTGAGCATGCCAGACATTTAAAGTACATTCCTCCCCTCCCAAGAAGCTACAGTTCCCAGCACTCTTAACAAACTACAGTTCTCAGGATTCTTTGGCAGCGATGCTTTCAATCAGGGCCGGATTTAGGTTTGATGAGGCCCTAAGCTACTGAAGGTAATGGGGCCCTTTATATGTCCAGCTGTCCTTTGTCAACAACAAATTGTCGCTGTTTTTTGTGTTGAATATATGCTATATGATAATTTATGGACCTAATAGGTCTCTAAAGCCATTTGCACATAACAAAATATGTATTTTATCAAAGTAATTGTTGAACTGAAATACAATTAAGAAGAAGTACCCTATATACTCGAGTATAAGCCTAGTTTTTCAGCACATTTTTTGTGCTGAAAAAGCCGCCCTCGGCTTATGCTCGAGTGAGGCAGGCAGTGGCTCCTATGGAGCTTTCCCAGGTTTTTTGTGGTAAAATTGGGTGCCTCGGCTTATATTCGGGTCGGCTTATACTCGAGTATATAGGTATATAAATAGTGAAATAATTATTAAGCTACATCACAGGAGCCTACAGAACACAAAACACTGTTGCTGTATGTAGGTTTTATTTTATTTGTTTTTTATCTTATATTTTGGAAATGTACATCCAGGGTTTTTTTTTCCTTTAAATTTTTTTGGGGCCCCCAAGAGAGTGGGGCCCTAAGCTATAGCTTGTTTAGCTTATACATAAATCTGTCACTGCTTTCGATGTATGATATGAATGCAGCCAAAGTCTCAAGCAGCGGTTTTCTCCATGACTTGCAACTTGATGCCAGAGATTGAACCTGGGGTGTTCTGGGTGCATAGCATTTGCACTACCTCTGAGCTATGCCCGCTTTCAAATATGTGTCTCTGCACATGCTCAAAAAATACCTTGTTGTTAGTTGAATTAAGCCTTAGCACTGAGATTGGTCTCCGAAACTAAATTGTGGCTCAAGGAAAGCTCTGAGTCATACTGACCTAACTGACTGGCGTTTTCAAGCTGACTGCTAATATGACTGGGGATATATATGTAGAGCCTGATATGATTTTGGAAACATCCGATTGAATTCGATAAAAGCAAAATGTTGCCTTTCATTGCATAAAATGGCCAGGGGCAGGGTTTTGTGAGATGCTCACCACACTGCATGCCAAGAACACTGCACCAAAATTTCAGCTTTTCTAAGGGAGGCGTTTCCAGCTACAGTAGGGAGAGCTGGATAATTTATAGGTTAACATTTTCTTTTTATGCGAATAGCATTTTTTCTCATTTATAGTTAATTAGGTTAAGCATGCATGGGGAGCGAGGGAGGAAAGGCTTTCAGATAGGATCTAAATGATTAGTAATTTGAATAAAGTAAAAGAAACCTCGAAAAGATGTAGCTCTTGCATATATTAAATATGTGCTGTAACTAGCATGGGCATCAGATAGGAATTTTAAAAGACTCCATGTTAATTACAATGCTCACATAAGATACATGGCACATTTTTTATTTTATTTTGCTCATTCATTGTTATTTGTTAAACGCTAGGAATAATTAGACTCCGCTCGAACAGGGGAGGTTATTTCTCTATATGTCTTTGGGTGATACCTTTCGCATATATTTCCAGTCCCAAGAATGTTATTGATATGCACAAGATATCTTCACACGGTAGGGTGTTGGGGGCAGGGTGGGATCACGTTGAGATTTTAAATGGGTTTTTCACCCAGATCCACCCTGGATGGGGCCAGCTTGGGGCTGGTTTCATATGTTTGCTAAGTAATCTATAGAGGGATGCATTTGGACTGCGTACACACATTTTATTCTAGAATCAATGGAGACTGAAGCACTTGATTTTTCTAAGTAGTCCACTCACAACCTACTGGTAGATCTATTGCATATTTTTTTGCCCCTGAAAATGGCTTCTTGTTTGGTGCTATTTTTCTAGAAAAAGAGGTGCTGGGATTCACAATGAACTCCTCCCTACTTCTCTTATAATGGCAATGGAGCCCACCTGAGAGGTGCTGAAACTGAGTTCCGGTGAGTTCCAGCTGAAAAAAAAGCCCTGGCCGTGTTAGATATATTTCACCAGCTCTATCTGAGGCATTGTGCCACTGAATACCAGTTGTGCAGAGTTACTGTTATGCTCAGGTCCTGCTTGCGTGCTTCCTGCAGCCATTTGGTTGGCCACTGTGAGAACAGGATGCTGGACTAGGTGGGCCATTGGCCTGATCCTGCAGGCTCTTCCTATATTGATTCTGCCTTACCTCACAGTGTGTCCATTTGAAAATTGATGTAGAAGTTCCTGGCAATGGGGAGTGAATGCATTGGGGAGCATAAACCGAGATCGCAAAACCACTTCCTTGTTCAATCACCTCGGGCATCTGCAGAGAGGAAAAGACGTAGATAATCTAAATGAGGGGAGGGTATTCCAGCATGGATCAAAGAACAACAGCCACTCTTGGGGACAGCAGGACCTAGAACAGGGGTCTGCAAGCTTTTTTTAGCAGGGGGCCAGTCCACTGTCCCTCAGACTTTGGGGGGGGGGGCTGGACTATATTTTGGAAGGGGGGGAGAACGAATTCCTATGCCCCACAAATAACCCAGAGATGCATTTTAAATAAAAGCACACATTCTACTCAGGTAAAAACACGCTGATTCCTGGACCGTCCACAGGCCGGATTGAGAAGGCGATTGGGCCGGATCTGACCCCCAGGCCTTAGTTTGCCTACCCATGATCTAGAATCAATTCTAGACTGAAAGCAGCATATTGAGGAGGAGCATGGAGGGGAAAAAATCATTTTTGTACAATCTTCACAATCTTCTGACATCACCAAAGATTACTCTACTCCTCACCTTCTTTTCGCAGTCCACATGTTTCTGCACCTTACATTACCCACTCCCCCTGCTCTGCACCCCAACATTGTTAAACCTCATTTTTCTCTATCCCTCCTCCATCTTCCTGCAGTCCATCTATCCTCCTCCCCAACCCGATTCCTCCCCAGGTTTGCCAGTAGCAACACACAAGGCTTTCACCCTCCATGCAGTTCACACTGCAAGGGAACTTCAGACCCAGACTCAAAATTCAGGTGTGCATCCATGTCTGCAGTGCAAGAGATTAAAGAGGCTGCACATCTGCATTTTGAACCATTGTTCTCTGAATTTCTCTTTGGACCAGTAAGGCCAAAACGCACTGCATCTATTAGCCTTTGTTCCTTGCCTACCCCACTGGGTTTTTATTTTTTGGCTTTTGCTTCCAGTCACCCTGTAAAAGTACCAGCACCCATTAAGCACCTAGCACTTTTGCTTTCAGGCAGCTTTTGAAAGTGTATCTTTTTAAGGCAGCTTTCTCTTGCAAAGGGTGACTCAGCCCTTTTATACTATGCTCTGTGGAGTTTTTGCAATTTTATGCTTTTAAGATCTGCTTTTTAAATTGCTGTGTGCACTTTTGTTTTTTTGCTGCTTATGTTGTCTTTCTGATGTACATCGGTTTATAAAACCTTGCCTTAAAAATAGAACTATTTTAAAAGGGGGCAAAGGGAGGTGTCATCTGCAAGTGAGTGCCAGCGTCTAAACATGTAAGAAGGAAAGACTTCTTTCTTTCTTTCTTTCTTTCTTTCTTTCTTTCTTTCTTTCTTTCTTTCTTCCTTCCTTCCTTCCTTCCTTCCTTCCTTCCTTCCTTCCTATTTATTTATTTATTTATTTATTAGTTGCATGGGCAGTTGAGAAAAGTAGATACTGTATTATTCAGCAATTTGCAAGCAGCTTGCAGACACCAATGGGGCAGGGTCATTGCCTATCTCCTCCCCCCGCTGCCCCCCCCTTTCTTCCCTTCCCTCCTTCCTTTGGGCAGGTGGTCTAGTGGAACAGCAGCTGATCTCTCTTCTCTCCCCACCTCCCGCAATCTTTTTTTTCAAATTTAATTTTAATTGAATGCACTGCTAGGGATGCCTTAAATTGACTCTTTTGGTTTAAATTTCCTAGGGGAGCTTGCCCCAAGATCTCTATCCTAGTGATAACTTATTCTGGCCAATGCATTCAGTCCACATTTATTGTATAGCTTTCTCTCCCCCCCCCCCCCTCTCCCCACTCGGCACCTTCTATGAACATTGCAGTTGTTGATGCCTGCGAAATTACTCGAGTGTGAAGTGTTTCAGTGTCTGTCACTTTCCTCATTAGGCTAGCAGGGCGGTCGGAGGGGGGGAGGGGGAGGAAAAGAAAGAGAAAGAGAAGGAAATATACCTATGACCCTGCCTTCATATGCTCATTAAAGCTGAGCAGTGCTGTGGGCCTACTGCCTCTTTTAAAATATGTCTGCATTAAAAAAAAATATGTTTATTTACCGGAAGGTGCAGAACGGCTCCTGTGTCGCAAAGGCAGCCTCTGCTTATTGCATCCCAAAATAATGTTTGTTTGCATTGCCTGACTCACGTCATTATCTCTGGCAGAGTAGCTTTGCAGGAGGATAACAGGGACACTGGCAGAAGTGCAGCCCCTTTTCTTAGTCTAAGCTGATCCAAACTTAGATATTGGCAGTAACAAGTTGCTGGAGGTGGACATTAGCCTGATGGGGGCTGCTAGGGTGGCCAACGGACTAAAACACAATGGCAAAGTTATGGGAATTGAGATCTGAGCCTTTGTGTGAGAATTAAGCTCTACCCTTCAAAACTCTGTGCCAGCCAAGCAACAGTGCTGATCCTTGAGAAGCAAAGGGTGGGGTGGGGGGTTCCCCACTGGTGCTGTGAGCTAACTAACCACCCTTTTGTGGGATGTATAACACTGGTGCAGTCAATCACAACATTCCTAGAATGTACACAAGGGGTCTCAGTCCTCCAGTTAGAGTTTCCTGTACCTGGACTGAGACCACTTCCTCTGTGTGACCAGAGGTGGGAGTGGCTTTACCTGTAATTACTCAAAGTCACAGGTGAACAGCCATTCCACTCTCTTCCTCATCGGATCTTCGAGCATGCAACATCTCAAGAGAAGATGCACTCTTGGCTTCCAGCCAAGAGGGCCCAGATGGAGCCTCCTCCCTTAAGGAGAGTCTCCACGTGTACATATTTAATCTAAGCTAGCCTGTCTTTCTGAGACTTGTAGAACCTTGGAAATGTCTGTGAGTAAACCTTTTTACTTTTAAAGAGCTATGTGTCGTGTATTTACTTTTAAGGGGGAACCAGGGGATAAATGCCAGGAATCTGCCTTGTTATAGAAGTTCAAATGAACTTAATCGCCACGTTTTGCTGCGTTTAATTGGGGATGAGAATCTCTGCTAGTTTGGAGCTTGTTAACACAAGCTGGGATAGGAAATATTAAACAATATTCCCTCATCCATATTCCCACTCATCTCCCACACCTTTGACTCTAAGTAACTTCTATGGAGAGGAGAGGGGGCTTCCTTTGTGAGGAAATAATACAACACCTGTGACCTGCTGTTCCTTCTTAGTGTACTGTTGTGTTTTATGAGCTGTGTCTGAAGTGAAGAGCACATGGCGTCAACTTTGGGAAGATCATAGCTTTATCTTGACAGTTCCTGAATCATGAATTGCCATTAAAAGAGATTGCTGTTGTCGAACTGACACCTCCTTACAGGAAGTTGATAACCAGGTCTTCCTGGCAAACACAGAGTACTCAGCACACTGCTTTCCTCTCTATACACAAATGACTGTACCTCAACTGATCCATAGGTTAAGATATTGAAATTTGCCGATGACACAACAGTTATTGGGCTTATCCGGGAGGATGATGAATCTGTGTATAGGCGGGAAGTAGACCATCTAGTTTCATGGTGCACCAGAAATAATTTGGTGCTAAATGCCCAAAAGACAGTGGAAATGGTAATTGATTTTAGAAGGCACTCTTCCGTCCTGCTGCCACTTTCCATCCTTGGTAACATGGTTGTAGTAGTAGAGTCCTTTAAGTTCCTGGGCTCTATAATTTCTCAAAACTTAAATTGGTCAGGCAACATCTATAGTATTATTAAAAAGGTCCACCAGAGGTTGTATTTCCTGCGTCAGCTAAGGAAATTTAAATTGCCCCAGGAAGTGTTAATCCAATTTTACAGAGGCATCATTGAAACTGTTCTCTGTAATTCTATTACTGCTTGGTACGGCACAGTCTCCAAGATGGACAAGAAAAGGCTCCAACGAGCAGTAAGAATTGCAGAAAGGGTAATTGGTGCTAGCTTGCCTTCAATAGAGACACTCTGTGCTTCCCGAGTTAGGAAGAGAGCAGAGGGAATTGTCGCAGATCCTTTGCATCCCGGTCATCATCTGTTTGACTTACTTCCATCTGGACGTCGCTATAGGACTTTATACACAAAAACGGCCAGGCACAGGAACAGTTTTTTCCCTTGTGCCATTAAATTGTTAAATTCGTAGTTGTGTAGCAGAAGGGGAGGCCAGTTATGGGTGGGGTTTCTTTGCTGTGTCATTGTATTGTGAGTGGAACAGTGTTTGTATAAGGTATGTTTACATTGCAATGTAGCCAAAGCAAAATTCCAAGTATGTTGGAAAATGTACTTGGCCAATAAATTATTCCTATTCCTATTCCTATTCCTGATCTTTTTTGGAACTATGGGGTTTTTTCCAGGTCATGTATAAAATAGGAGCTTGTACCAGGGTCACAGATAGCTCATGAGGAGTATATTTTATATTAAACTTATGCTATCTGCAGATGGCATGATCCATAGAAATAAACCATGTAAAAAGTTCAGATTAGCACCCATTGTTACAAATGTCAATGGTCATCTGTATTTAGCCATAGAAGTCTACAAGCACAATGGTGCTTTATTCCATTCTCTGTGTCACACACCCAGGGCTAAGGATGCCCTGTGGTCCCTGGAGATTTATGAGCATATACACACTCAGTGGCGGATTTAAGGCAGTGAGGACAGGTCCTCCTCACAGGGTGCCAAGCTGAGGTGGTGCAAAATAGTAACAATTAAAAAGTTTAAATTTAAAACCTATAATTACATGGGTACCTACTGAGAAGATCCATTGAAAAGTTTAAATTTAAAACCTATATTTACATGGTACCTACTGAGAAGATCCATTGAAAAGGCAACTGTGACAAAATGAATTATTGTCAAAATGGGAATTATTTAGGGGAGGCACCAAATTTTGTCCTCGCTCAGGGCGCCATATTACCCAAGTCTGCCTGGCACACCAACCATACAGCCATCTGAAAATCTCAGAGTGCATGTTTTGCATTCAATCCCTGGCTACTCTGATTTAAAATGGATCTTAGGTAGCAGGACTGGAAAAGTCCTCTGCCAGAAACCTGGGAGGCCTGCTGCCCATCAAAGGTGATGTTCCTAGCCTGGACAGGCCAATGGTCTGACTCAATAAAAGGCAGCTTCATGTGTTCATGGTACTTTCCAGAACAATGAGTCACCACACCACACAGCTTACAAAGAGCATTAATCCACAACGAGGATTGCTCTGCATACAGGTGTGTGTGTGTGTGTGTGTGTGTGTGTACAAAAGAGCAAGACTGTGAGTGTATAGGTGTGCAATGCACATGAAAATGTGGTTTTACTTTTTTAATGCACTTCTTTTTTTATGTGCCTCCCTTTCCTAATTTTTATTCAAGAGAAGCGGGGAGGAGGAGTAACAGAGATTGCATAAGGCAGGCACTGAATCTTCATGAAAATGTGCAGGGCAATTTTTAGTTGCCACATCTGACTTGCAGTGTTTATGATCCATTTTTGTTCTGCCACATAAACGTTCCCTCATTAGCATTTGTGTGCAGAGCGCTGGAGATAGAACGTGGCTGATTAGGTTCGAAGCAGATGTGTTTCCCCTAGAGAGGAGAGGATGATAAATCTTATGGCTCTTTCTGTTATTTAAAGTTGATATTAGATCCAAAATTAAATTGGAGAATCAAATACTTGACTTGTTCTGCATACACTCTGTCTAATCCTTTCTACATATGATTCTTCTAATTATCTGCATTTACACATTCAAAGGCAATTAGCCCTGAAATTGCTAGAAGGGCAGAGAAAGAAGTGCCTTTCTCTAAGAAGTGCGAAGAACCTGCTCTCTCTCAGCTGAAGCTGGAATTTAATAAACTGAAGTCTAATGCACAGCAAAATGGTGCATAAGAATGTCGCTGGGTGCATGAGTAGACCTCTATGCATCTGGGTGTCTTGGCAACATAAAACAAATGCTTCAATAATGTGTATTGCCAGGAGATCACAACGTGAGCCCTGTTTCTCTGAGATCTTGCTAGAGTATGGTGCACAGGTAACAGCCAGCATGCAGACTTTCTCATGGTGACACCTCTGCATGTATAAGAACACAGGACGAGCCCTGCTGGATGAGGCCAGAGGCCCATCTAGTCTAGCATCCTGTTCTGACAGTGGCCAACCAGATGCCTATGGAAAGCAGGATCTGAGCACAACATCATTCTCCCCACTTGTGACTCCCATCAACCAGTGGAGGTAGGTAAGTGGAGGTAGAACATAGCCAGCCATGGCTAGTGGCCATTGATAGTCCTATCCTCCATGCATTTGTTCAATCCTCTTTCTGAGCCATCCAAATTGGTGCCCATCATTGCATGTTGTGGGGCCAAGATATGAGCAGAGGAGCACGATGGGTATCAGGAGATTTTCTCAGCAACACTGCCAACTTCCAGTCAAAGACTTAAACAAATGACTTGCTGCTCAGAGTCAGCTACCATGGGGAGCACATGGTAGGTGTGTCAATGAAAATGCTACACATAGACATTGGCTGTCATACCTGGAAGCGGGCAGTGCTGGTGGGCAACGATTGCAGATGACTCTGAAAACTGACAGGCAATGGCCGATGAATGAAATCTCTATCACTTAACCAAACCCTGCCTGAATTCATTGTCCTTCAGAAGTCAAAAGGCTATGAACTACAAAACTGGAGTCAGGGTTGAAACGTCAGTGTCTAGGCTGGCCATTGAGTTTCAAGGTTTGTTTTGTTAGTCTAAATAAAATCCAGCCTAGTCTGCTGTGGGCCTTGAAACATTGTCTATTGTTTCAACATTTGTCAGGAACCTTCTGTCGTTAGAAGCCCAACCTTTTAACATCCAAAACCGAAGTTCCAGAATGGCGATCTGGAACTCTAAGAGAATGGTTCCTAAATGAAAAGAATGGGTTTACAGCATAGTGACATTACTGACGAAAAATACTGTATTCCCTCCCTTTATTATCAATCCACAGTAAGTGGCGATATGTCTGGGTTACTGAAAGGCTCCCTAGAGGTAGAGCAATCTTCTTGTTTGAGTGTCTCAAAGAGATCAGTCCCTGATTATAACAGTGGCTCTTTTTTTCAGCATGAGCTTGCCCGCTTCCAGAGTACTATGGGTTTTTCTGGTTATTCTACGGATCATTTCTCTGCAATCTAGAATTTTCCATCAAACATTCTGTTGACACTTCTGTCCTTCCATTGTGAAGAAAGACCCTTGTTTTGGTGAATCCCTCCACTTTAGTAGTGCATATCCAAATAAACCTATTATAGTCAAAGCTCACTTTATTGGCTTCTCAAAGAGTTACAAACAGGAATGCAATGTTAGAAAACCTACACAGAATTGTATCTTATGTTGAAAACTTTCAATAAAACTATTTTTTTTAAAAGAAAGAAAGAAAAAAGAAAACCTGTGCAGAATTCAGTGAGGTGTGACTTCTATATGGATAAGGAATCCAATTTTTGGAAGCTGTGTAAGTAGTCAACAATAACAAGCAACAAACTGACAAATGTATGTTTATGGTAATACTAACAGCAAATCAGATTTGTAGGTCTTTGACATTGCAATTCATTTTTGATGTCACATCTGGACCATTCCAAGAATTTCCTGGTATGTCTGTTTCTTCTAATATATTCATTTTTCTTTTTGAAACAGAAAATAGGCTTGGTAGCATATGAAACCCAAGCAGTGCCTTCCACAATTATGAAAGCAAATAATATTAACAGCAAAGCATAAAGACATTCTCTAAAACATGTCTTGAACCAGGGTCCAACTAATGTGTATATAACCTGCTTTATAGAACCATAGCTTTAGTAGACTAAGTGCTTAATTGTTATTGATTGGCTCTGCCCACTGTTCCAATATCCATCATTATTGAAATCATCTCCATTCCCCTCATTAAGTATGCATCTGTTTCCATGGGAATGGATTTCTAAATAAGAAGTGCCATTTAAATCTTATTGGCTTCCCTGGTTGTACAGGCACTCTGCGGTATGGTTGCCCAATCTGTCATTGTTAATCAACTCTCATCTCTTAACACTGGCTGGAGTTATCAATGAGGTGAGGATTAATATTCTGGGCGAAACAGATGATAAATCATTTGTACATAATTAGTGTACAGCAAGGTTACAGCTGACATGAATTTTTATCTTAATTATGATAGAAATTTGTTCCATTAATTTAATTTAGTTTGCATGAGTGGTTCAACACCTAACAAAGTTAATCTTACACCTGTCATTACAACAGTAAGGGAAGTCTCATTCTCAAGCTGTGGGCATCGAAAACTCCGCCATAGAGGCATGACGATCGTTTGGATTTGAAAACAGACCATTATCTTCAGAAAACACAGAATCGCCTCTTCTTCTAAGGCCGTCTCACGGGATTTGTGGCAAGAAAAGCAATATTTAAATATGGTCTGTATAAAGAGTGCTCCCTTTCTCCCTCCCACCCCTCACCACTATTGTGAAATGTGAGGGGCAGGGGTCACACACAGTCCTGTATTTCTCTCTGTTTAGTTCTGTACCCCATCTAAAAAAATATATTTGCCAGCATGGCATGATTTTTTTTAAAATCTTAAAATGCATTTCATCTGAAGGACATTTGACATGGAATGATGGATACACTCCTATTTGTATTTAGGACAGTGAATGAAGAAAGGCATGCTGCTAAGTTCCCAAGCCCCCTTTCTGTATGGGAAAGAATAATTCATAACTTGATCGTCTCCACAAATGGTAATTATTCAACCATTCCCAAAGGGTTTGGCATACCAAATGAACCTAAATCCTGTACTAATTATCCAAGCAATTATGAAGCCGGATAAATCATATGTGATGGATAGATAAGGTGGCACTGTTTGGCTTGTAAGATGGGGAGTTATTTATTGATTTTCCTAATAATTAACCAAGACTATGCATGAACTATTTGTGGCACATCTTGTAAAACTGTTTACCTTTATAGATTTGTTGATTGGGGTTATTTCTCCTTGGCACGGTTGTATGTGTGTGTTTGTGTGTTTTAAGAAATCTAATCTAGTAGCCTTCCTTATACCTAATGAATTGAAACTGGACTTGGGAGAAAATAAATTGAGAAAGTGTGTTCTCCTCTAGCAAAAAGTAAAAAAGAAAGAAAGAAAGAAACGTATTTGCAATACTCAGGCTGTTTCACATTTGATAGTACAGAAATAATCCTGGAGAAAGTAGCTTTAATTGAATCAGTAACTCAGATTAATGTTTTGTGATATTAGTTCACAATTATTACTCCCCGATAGGGTCAAGAAGTATATAGTTGGCTATTCACAAAGAAATGACTGATTTAAAAACAAAGACCTCTAATGGAATTCAATAGTGCTTTTTCAGTCATTCCGCTTGGCATCTCTATTACCTGAAATGATTCACAGTCCATTATGGGAGCCTCCATGCTAATAGAATGTCTATCTTCTGTAATACAGACACATCAGGGCACTAACGGAGAACCTGTCACAATGAATTTCATCTAGATTTCACTTCATCTCTTCATGGACTGTAAAATTTGCTCTTGTACAATGCCTAAATTTACTGTGGGTAATTGAGAGAGATCTATAGATGCAGTCGCACTCGGCAGGGAAGGGGGGAAAGCCTTCCTCCCCCTCCCCATTTTTTTTCCTTTGCAAATACCTGGGTGGAATCGCCTTAATTTTCAGTTAGCTGGAGGAAACAATTCTGTGCTATTCTTTGTGCTCGTGGTGGCACTGTAAGAAGAGCTCTGATTCTACCCTCCAATATTTTCAGTGGCAGGAAAGTTGAAAATAGCTTGCACTCCGAGGAAAGGTATAAACTGGAAAAGAGGCCAGCAAAAGTCAATGAGACTTTGGTTTCATTATCTCAACAGAGCCTGGTGGGTCATGCCATGTGCCATGTGCCTGGCCTTGGCATTTACCTTTAGGTTAGCCTGGGATTTCATATACTGTACAGGCTCTTGGGTCCTGGCTTATTCCTTCAATGGCCCTGGGGCAGCCTGTTTTGGGGTTTGTTAACCATTTGTGTTACAGAATCAAGGCTAAATAAAATGTTCTCCATTAACATTTGCCGACATAAAAAGGAAAGCAGCGTTCAGTAGATGGCTCCTGGTCACTACTCCCAAATTGCATATGGCACTTTTTTTCAGCCGTTCCTTCTCCTTTGCTTATTTTATTTCTTTCCACTGGAAGCTAAACAGAATTACCAGCTGCCCTTTGCAATCCCAGATGTCAGTATCTGTTAGCCAATTAGAACGGTGCTATATTCTATAGCTTCCCTTCCTCTCCCCTCCCTCCAAGCCACAAACTGAATAATAGCATCATGCTTCACTGGCAGCCAAGTGATCTCAGCCTTTACATTAGGAGAAAATCAGAATGGTATGACTGCAGTTCATTACTGAAATAGGTAACTGATGAACTGAAAAGACAAAGGGCATTGTTAAATGAAATGTCATTATTAGAGCTATTCATGTTTAACAAATGTACTGTGAGTTAATTCGGTAGTGTTTTCTATAAAGTTCTCAGCTGAATGTTCACTTTTCTTTTCTTTTCTTTTTTTTAACTTTCCTCCCATGCCCAATATTTATTTTTAAGCATTTATTTGAGGAAGCCACACCATCAGTTCAAAGGCTTAAGGCCACAATTCCCAGCAGCAGAACTATGGTGCAGGGTGTGCACTGTGAAGGCCTGTGTTGCAAAGTGCTGGAAAACATGCCAATTAACTCCAGAACCACCCCATTAGCTTTGCTGCTGCAAATGTGACGTAAGTGATTTCAGAATTAAAGGCCAACAAAAGCAGTTTGGCAGCTTACGCATCATCCCTTCCCTTAAAAGGAGAAGTACATCACCAACACCAAAACAAGATTTGCATAAAATGTGCATATGCTAACTTAGATGGATGAATGCAAATATAGAAAGCATGACTACACCTGAAATCAAAATGTAGGGCGGGATTCAGTGAATGCATCCTATAAGTGGAAACGAGATGGAAGTGTGATGTTGAATTCCTCCCATGGGATGTATCTCATCTCGGCAGAGAAGTTACCAGGAGACAGGTGGACCCAACAGGGCAGAACTTTGTGCCAGGGCCCCACGCAGAAAGTGCAGGGTGCCCAAAACAGGACAGGATTTACTTACCATGCTTTGAAGAAAGCATAGTAACTATAACAAATATCATCGTCTAAAGATAGTGTCAAAAGTTCTCTAACAACGTCTGGTTGTTCCTGCCTTTGTCTATTTCAACCTTTTAAAGATATAGGCACAGATCTTCTAAATGATTTATTTTACAAATCCATTCATTTTACAAGCTGACAAACCACTTCACAAGATAAAAATGAGATAAGAGACCAGTAGTAGTAATAATAATAATAATAATAATAATAATAATAATAATAATTCTTAAAACCAACAAAACCATTTATATAGGTGTACAATTAATATTCCACAAAGGCCTGGGTCACACATCAGGGAAAGCCTTCTTGGAACCAAAAACATCTTTAGCAGGTGCCTAAACATCCCAATACAATGCTAGCTTATTCCACTAGCTAGGCCTTGGGGACTGGTATGGTGAAAGCCAAGGTTTGTACATTTCAGTTTCCCCTATTTAGCAAAGCTTGTCTTTATGTTGGGGAAAACTCTGTTGCCTGTTGGGGAGATGATTAGAGTCAAGGATACACTTTTAAAACATTGTCATTGCACGTCTAGGTGCATTGAAGTTCTCCAGGATTCAGCCCCTTTTTTCTGGGTCTCTAGAAAATAAATCTCTGTGTAAGGATTGGGGACATCGCTTGACTCTCGCGCACAGGCATGGAAATGCACAAACCAAATCCTAGTGTCCCATTCTGTTTACAGCTGTTCATATCTAACTACATAGAAGGGAGTTAAAGGTAGATAGCCGTGTTGGTCTGTCATAGTCAAAACAAAATAAAATAAAAAAATTCCTTCCAGTAGCACCTTAGAGACCAACTAAGTTTGTTCTTGGTATGAGCTTTCGTGTGCATGCACACTTATTCAGATACACAGATACATAGAAGGGAAATACTGCAAGATATATTTGACTTGAAGTGAGAGCTAGACCATAAAGAAGGCTGATCACCGAAGAATTGATGCTTTTGAATTATGGTGCTGGAGGAGACTCTTGAGAGTCCCATGGACTGCAAGAAGATCAAACCTATCCATTCTGAATGAAATCAGCCCTGAGTGCTCACTGGAAGGACAGATCCTGAAGCTGAGGCTCCAATACTTTGGCCACCTCATGAGAAGAGAAGACTCCCTGGAAAAGACCCTGATGCTGGGAAGGATGGAGGGCACAAGGAGAAGGGGACGACAGAGGACAAGATGGTTGGACAGTGTTCTCGAAGCTACCAACATGAGTCTGACCAAACTGTGGGAGGCAGTGGAAGACAGGAGTGCCTGGCATGCTCTGGTCCATGGGGTCATGAAGAGTCGGGCATGACTAAACGACTAAACAACAATCACACATTCTTCAGGTTTGGTTGGCAGGGCGTTGAACTGTGAACTGTTATGATCCCATTGGCAATGCTTCTTTCTTCAGAAGCCAGTGCTACTGCACAGTAAATGAACAGGAACAAAGGAAGTCCCTTATATCAAATCAGACCATTGCTCCACCTTAGCTCAGCATTGTCTGCACTGATTGGTAACAGTGCTCCAGGTTTCACAGAAGAGTCTTTCCCAGCTCTACTCTTCTTTAAGTGAAACTATTGCTACAGGCCTTCCCCTACAACATCTAATTGGTGAAGAATATTCCCTTCCACATCAGTTGGTTAGAGCGTGGTGCTGATCATGCCAAGGCTGCAGGTTCAATCCTTGTTTGGGACAGCTGCATATTCCTGCATTGCAGGGAGTTGTATTAGCTAATCCTCAGAGTCCCTTCTAACTCTACAATTCTATGATTCTATGTGTTGTTAGGGGATGAAAGAGTGTGTTCAAGCAGTGGTCTTTGGTGTGAGAAGAGGCCTTTCATTGTACAGAATGATGTCCCTATTTGTGTCAGAGAAGTAATGGATTTGGGCAGGGGGGGTCAAAAGTATTTTATCATGTGTGCTTTTAAAGATATTAGATTCACTGGACTTTTAAGGAAGTAGATACCTGAATAATAAGTTGCTTAAATGCTTTAGAAACAATGGTGGTAGTGGTGTTTTGTTTTGTTTGTTTTTAAAAATCCCTCCCTCTCCATGAATAAGGACTACAATCCTAGGCTGCAATCCTATATACACTTACCTGGGAGTAATCCCTACTGAACACAGTGCAATTTGAACATAGCAAAAACAGATGGGCTTGAGTATAAGAATATCATAGAATCATAGAATCATAGAGTTGGAAGAGACCACAAGGGCCATCCAGTCCAACCCCCTGCCAAGCAGGAAACACCATCAAAGCATTCCTGACAGGTGGCTGTCAAGCTTCTGCTTAAAGACCTCCAAAGAAGGAGACTCCACCACACTCCTTGGCAGCAAATTCCACTGTCGAACAGCTCTTACTGTCAGGAAGTTCTTTCTAATGTTTAGGTGGAATCTTCTTTCTTGTAGTTTGAATCCATTGCTCCGTGTCCTCTTCTCAGGAGCAGCAGAAAACAACCTTTCTCCCTCTTCTATATGACATCCTTTTATATATTTGAACATGGCTATCATATCACCCCTTAACCTTCTCTTCTCCAGGCTAAACATACCCAGCTCCCTAAGCCGTTCCTCATAAGGCATCGTTTCCAGGCCTTTGACCATTTTGGTTGCCCTCCTCTGGACACGTTCCAGCTTGTCAATATCCTTCTTGAACTGTGGTGCCCAGAACTGGACACAGTATTCCAGGTGAGGTCTGACCAGAGCGGAATACAGTGGTACTATTACTTCCCTTGATCTAGATGCTATACTCCTATTGATGCAGCCCAGAATTGCATTGGCTTTTTTAGCTGCTGCATCACACTGTTGACTCATGTCAAGTTTGTGGTCTACCAAGACTCCTAGATCCTTTTCACATGTACTGCTCTCAAGCCAGGTATCACCCATCCTGTATTTGTGCCTTTCATTTTTTTGCCCAAGTGTAGTACTTTACATTTCTCCCTGTTAAAATACATCCTGTTTGCCTTGGCCCAGTTCTCTAATCTGTTAAGGTCATTTTGAAGTGTGATCCTGTCCTCTGGGGTATTAGCCACCCCTCCCAATTTGGTGTCATCTGCAAACTTGATCAGGATGCCCTCAAGCCCATCATCCAAGTCATTGATAAAGATGTTGAATAAGACTGGTTATATATAATATATATAAAACATGTGGGTCATAAGAGAATCCAAATGATAAGATCTGAGTTGGTGAGGTGAGGACTATGTAAAGCATGGTTATACTAAAAAAAACTGGTAACATGTTTGGAGATTTGCATAAAGCTACCGGTATGTTGTTGTTCTTGCTGCTGCTGCTGTTCCTGTTGTCCTTGTTCTTCTTGTTTGTCAGATTTCACACCCTGCATTTTAAACTTCTCTGTGTGGTGGCAAGATTGGTGGTCTGTGTTGCTAAAACAACAATTTGTGGACTTTTGATTCTGCCCCTTAACCCACCCACACAGCATCCCAAGAAATGGTCTCAGGTTTTGACAACCAGAGAGAGTTAGTAAAGCTTTTCAGCTACATTTATGGATTGAATCCAGCTACACATTCTTTGACCTGTACTTGAGATTTATTGGCAGATACATAAGTCACAGTAAATAACCTAAGCAGCAATTCATGCTCAATGATTTGGGTTTTCATTTTGCTTTTTTTGGTGGGTGGGTGGGGACATGGGCTGACTGACAGATTGCAATAATCTACTCAAGATCTGGCAGCCAGGGTCTTAGAAGGTTTTGCAGAAGCTCTGCTATGCTGGCAGAACTTAGGATACACTGCTGGCGCAAAAGATGTGCCAGACGAACCCTCCAGATATGCCGGTGGAATATTCCACCAGTGAAGCCGTTCCACCAGCAAAGGGTGGAGTCATGAGCAGCAAAAGGGAGCTATGTCTATCTTCTACCCATTCTGTCCATGGCTACACTTTCATCAATGGCACAAGTTTTGTCTAAGGTGTATTGCTCTATTACCTGTGCCCTTGTGCAAGCTCCATGACAGACAGGTGTGTACCTATGGCCGTATGGTACCTGCTACTTGTTGCCTCACACATGCACCTTTCCCTTTCAGGATATTCTCCATCATGGGTGCTGATCAAGAGAGACTAAAGCCCAGTGTTGAGAGCCAGTGTGGTGTAGTGGTTAAGAGTGGTAGACTCGTAATCTGGTGAACCGGGTTCGCGTCTCCACTCCTCCACATGCAGCTTCTGTGTGATCTTGGGCTAGTCACACTTCTCTGAAGTCTCTCAGCCCCACTCACCTCACAGAGTGTTTGTTGTGGGGGAGGAAGGGAAAGGAGAATGTTAGCCGCTTTGAGACTCCTTCGGGTAGTGATAAAGCGGGATATCAAATCCAAACACTTCTTCTTCTTCCTTCTCGGGCATTATAGCTGTGAAGGGGAACCTTGAGAAGATGAGGGCTGCAAGGTTGTGTCTTAGACCCACAAATCCTTTGTGTCCCCGTGTTACTTACTATTTTGCCATTTATATACCACTTAACGCCATAGGCTTAAAGTGGAGTTCTAATGTAACAGTTACTCATTTGGAGCTGTCCGTGGTCCAACAACCTTCAACTTGGCTTGCCTCTTTCTCCCGGGGATCCAGCACTCCCTCAGCAGAGCACAACACTGATGGCGTGGGAGCACTTGGGCTTTGTTGTGTGTGTTGTATGCAGGAGATGTGTTGCCATCATTGTGAATTCATTGGCATGTGAAACAGTCCCTAATCGGTTGATACCAATGGTGTTTCCATGGACATTTTTATGCCTTGTTTGCATTTCCTTGCTGTGGGCTTCCTGCCTTTTCTTCCTGGCTGAGCATGCATTGGACGTAGTGGCTGTTCTGCCTGTATATCAGCAACAGATGTACTACCCCATGGCCTCTCTAGGAACACCTTACTTTGCATACTGCAGCCCGGTTGCTTTGATCCTTGGGAGAGACACACTTAATAGTGCTGTAGGCTCTGGAGGTTCATCTTGCGACCACTAAGACCAGGGCCTTTAGTGTGGTGGCAGCTTCCCATTAAAATGCAATCCCATTGAATACCAGGCAACCATGTACACCCTTGGCATTTAGAGACCTGCTTAGAAGTCATCTGTTCACCTGGGCTTTTTCTGAGAGGCGATATGGCTATTTCACTGTATTCAGCTGATCTGCTGATTTGGTTTGCATTTTGTACTTGTTGCATTAATGTAATTTTATCGTTGGTTTTATGCTGTTCAACACCAATATGCCGTATTTTCCTGTCTATAAGACGCCCCCATGTATAAGACGCCCCCTATTTTGGGGGACTCAGATTTAAGAAAATGGGGGAGATGTATCCGTGTATAAGATGCCCCCTAATTTTTGACATTATTTTTTAGGGGGAAAAACCTAGTCTTATACATGGAAAGATACGGTATTTAATTTTTGATGTTGGCAGTGTGTAAATTTTTGCAAATAAATAAATAAAGTGAGTGTAAAGTTTGTTCCTTTCGTAAGTGACCAAAGCTGCACGCCTGCTATAAATATGTGCAGCAGTGTGTCATGCACATTTTTTAAAAAAAAAAAACAAAGTAAGGAAGGATTACAATATAACTGGAAGGTTAAAAGCATATTCCAAGTATGATCCCTATAGAGTAGGCAGAGAGCTGAAAAGATAAGATGTAGTCAGTCATGCTGTGATATGGATAATGAAATCATGAAGCAATCCTAGATGACTGCAAGAGTCAAGTGCCTACCACTACTACCGGTACTGAACAACATCCATACATTTGGGAGAGACATTTGGGAGAGGCATCCTCTGCACAATAAGGTGGTGTGGTGTGTGTGTGTGTGTGTATCCTCACTAAGTTTTTTAAGGAGCTGTTCAAAGGGCTGTTGAACTCCTTGACATTCATCTCCCCCACCTTAATCTTAATGGGCTTAGGGATATGCTCTGAGTGTTGCTTCTCTGGGATATCTGGTAAGTATCTCTGGTACAACCTTGCATCATTGCTTAAATGCATTATGGATGGGTAAGGAAAAAGGAGGTCATTTCTTCTTGAGGATCATATACCAGCCACATTGTAATCAGGGCTTCGAATGTGAAAGACTAGCAGCCTGATCTGAAATAGTAAATCCTATGTTCCTAATGGATCTGTTTTATGATCCCTCTATTTAATGTGGACATGGCATTGAAATGAAACAGGCTCCCAAATCAATATTTAAAATTGAATTCAAAGGGAAAATAAAGCTTAACTTTCTGTTTTTATTTTCTCCTCATGGAGGGATTTTTTAAATGGTGACAAATATCTACCGTAGTCGAGTATGCCAACTTTTCTTCAAACAGGGGGAAGTTTAAGTGGGGAAACTTAAAGAGAAGCAAGAAAGGGGAAATAACTTTCTTTGAATCTTCAGAATTTATTTTGCTTGCAACATTGAATTTGCAGATCTAAATTAATAGCACTTTACTGGTTTTGGGTGCCTTTTGATTACCCATTTTGGCTAATGGAAAACAAGGCACCTTCAAGCGCTTATTTTGTTATGCTTCCTATGGCAAAATGAAAACACATGTAAATGAAGTGCACAATAACTGGAAACAAAACATCGTTTCACACATTTTTTTTTTAATTCAATGGATTGCTGAATGTATGCATGGGTGTTTAGCAAAATGGTAGGGAGGCGGGGCTGGAAATTCTGCGGTGAAGAAACCTCCAATTCCCAAACTTGTGCCAAATAAGGAGGATGGATTTTCCCATTCGGTTTGATTCCGTTCAGCTTCTGATTTCCACTAAGGAAGGCCAAAAGGAACACACCAGTTTCAGGATAGGTGTAACTTTTCACCTTTCCTGGGGGCATGTTAGGGGATGAAGGGGCTTTATATGTAGTGGGTACAAGGATGTGTGAGGCGGTCTCATCCACACAACGCTGGCCGATCTTCCAGGACGTTCGGACAGTTTTAATATAGAATGGCTTCTTTCAGATGTTAACTCTAATGTGACAGCTAAGGTAGCTAAATTCTGCGCTAGAGCCATAAAAAATCGGTCCGTTTTAATTAGCAGTATCCATATAACTTCAGGATAGAGCTAAAGAAGAATCAGTGCCACTATTTGCTGTAGCCCATCCTCTAAAGTTGTTGTTGTTGTTCAGTCGTTCAGTCGTGTCCGACTCTTCGTGACCCCATGGACCAGAGCACGCCAGGCACGCCTATCCTTCACTGCCTCTCGCAGTTTGGCCAAACTCATGTTAGTAGCTTTGAGAATACTGTCCAACCATCTCATCCTCTGCCATCCCCTTCTCCTTGTGCCCTCCATCTTTCCCAACATCAGGGTCTTTTCTAGGGAGTCTTCTCTTCTCATGAGGTGGCCAAAGTACTGGAGCCTCAACTTCAGGATCTGTCCTTCTAGTGAGCACTCAGGGCTGATTTCTTTAAGGATGGATTGGTTTGATCTTCTTGCAGTCCATGGGACTCTCAAGAGTCTCCTCCAGCACCATAATTCAAAAGCATCAATTCTTCAATCCTCTAAAGTAGTGATATCCTTTTATCTAATAATTTCATATAATGGTTAAAGTTTATATTTCTAGTATATATTTTAGATTGTTTTTTGGATTGTTTTTATGTATATCTGTGTGTGCTGGACGAGGACCGTAACAATAAATCTGAAATCTGAATCTATGTAGTGGGTCCATGGCTTCCCCTCACCCACCCAAGAGCATCCTCTGAAACAACCTCTTTTGAGGCCATGGGGGCCTCCATCTCCAGAGAGGTCTGCAATATCCTAAGACCCTGGGAGCCACCTTCCCGGGGAGCGTAGAATTGCCCTCTTAATGTTAAGGGATATTTTATTGTAACTGTGGCTCTGTACATACTCCTCTTTACTCTGCATCCAGTGCACTCCCATTGCTGGTTTATGAAGCCCTGTACACATGGTGTCAGCCACAATCCATATCTAGCCTGAAGCTCCTTGAGAAAGACTCCATTTTTGTGTGTTTTCTCCCAAACTGGCTTCAAACCACATCCAGCCGTACTGATGTGTACAGCAATATGCAAATACAATTTGAAATAGAGCAGGGGTGGGGTGTCATTGCTTCACTTTAAGCCGGTGCAATAATTGGGGAATTCTGGGATAACATCTATAACGAATTTAAGAAACTATTTAAACTCACCTTAAAAAACAAAAACAAAAAACAGAGATCTTTCTTTTTAGGCATTTTACCATTAGAAATTTAAAAAGACATAAGACCACTGTTCATGTATGCCATCACAGCAGCAAGAATCCTTGTGGCGAGGAAGTGGAAAAACAAAACAATACAGACAGTTACAGACTGGCAGATACTCATGTTAGAAGAGTTACAATTAGCAAAACTGACGGGAAGAGTTAGAGTATTGAACCAGAAAATATTTGGAGAATGGAGAATATTTAAGGAATACTGTATATAAGATCATATTGTACTAATCATACCACATTAGCAGAACTTGAGTGATACTTGTAAATAAAAACACACAACAAATACTGTTTTGGGAGTAGACAGGAACAATATTAAAGAATATAAAACTGTGCAAAACAAATAATGACAGTATAAACAGTATAATTATTTAAGTGTTAATTAGGAAGGTTACGCTTTTTTATGTACATAAATCTGGTTTTTTGTACTTTTTTCTTTTCTTTTTTCTTAATTCTTTTTTCTTTAATTTTCTTTTTGTAGTATGAGATTGTAAATTCTTTGTATATGTGTGTAATTTAAATTAATAAAGATTATTCTAAAAAAAAAGAAAAGAATATTAAATCAATCAACAATCATCAAATACAGTGGTACCTCTGGTTACGAACTTAATTCGCTCCGGAGGTCCGTTCTTAACCTGAAACCATTCTTAACCTGAGGTACCACTTTAGCTGATGGGGCCTCCCGCTGCCACTGCGCCGCTGGCACGCGATTTCTGTTCTCATCCTGAGGTAAAGTTCTTAACCCAAGGTACTACTTCCGGGTTAGCGGAGTCTGTAACCCAAAGTGTTTGTAACCTGAGGTGTTTGTAACCTGAGGTACCACTGTACATGTGTTCTTTTGGTGTCATCTGAAAATACGTTGAGACTGGAAAACTGTTGGCTATTAATATTAAGGGTTTAATAAGCGGCCTTGTACTGTCCGATAATTGCTCCATCTAGATAAGTATGGTCTACAGTGACTGGTAGTGGCTCTTCAGGCTGAAGTCTCTTCGTTCTCCTTGAATATACCAGGGATTGAGCCTGGAACTTCCATGTGCAAAGCAGATGGTCTACCACTGAGCTATGGCTCCAAAACATCCACTCCCAATGGTACATATGTGCAAAATGCTTAATTCCATGTTTCCACAGTCCTGTGCTGCTGACCTGTGCAGGGTGAGGATTCTAGAGACGTAGCTAGCTTCCAGCTCTAAGTGAAGGACCTCAGCGTAGGATGAGAGAGACTTAGCCTTTTCTAAGAAGACTCGTGTTTTCCAGTTGCATGCTATAGTCACGAAGTGCTGCAAATTCCCATGTGGGACATGTGGTTGGAGTTGTTCTCCAGAAGTTCTGACCAAGCTGAGGCTGAGAGAAGGAAATTTATGCTACGCATGTGTAAAAGGCAGAATTTATTAGGTTTGTGTGCATCACATAGAATCATTGCGACCAGATGCGGTGAAGGTCTTAGATGGCTTCCAAAAAAGGGTCAGATAAATTCATGGAGGTTGGGATAACTAAGGGTTCACCCACCCTTCTGATTTCCCCACTGCTTTCCCCTGGGGAGATCCAATCTTTACTGCTGCATTGGAGCAAATGTCAATTGAGCTTTCTCTGAATTAACATTTGCTCTGATTTAGAGCTGAAGATGCTTTCTAAACCCAGATCCATGCCTAGAAATCCCAGTATGAGTAGAAAAACCACTTGGGTCTGTGCTTTTTAGGCATGAGACAGAGTGGAAGTGTGGGTGAACCCTTAAAATGGAACCTCTATGCTCAGAGAAAATGTAACCTGGATTACTAGATGCTGAGGGGGACAACAATTTCCATTATGTCCTATTTGTGAACTTGAACCTCTATGAAAAAAGAAGTTCCTATTTGTGAACTTCTTTTCTATTACGTCCTATTTGTGAACTTGAACTTCTATGAAAAAAGAAGTTCCTATTTGTGAACTTCTTTTCTATTACGTCCTATTTGTGAACTTGAACTTCTATGAAAAGACGGTTGGGCCATATGTCTACCTAGTCCAGCAAGACATTTCTTAGGTGCTCATTATGAAACATATGTGTGTGTGTGAGAGAGAGAGGGGGGGGAGAGAGAGAGAGAGAGGGATGGGGGAGAGAAACGCATATGAAGGCCCGTCATTTCCAAAAATTCTCTGGACCTCCAAGTCCTAAACATTTAGCATGAATCATTTAGTCACGCCATGATGCAAAAACAAAAATAAGCAAGATTTTTTGTTACTCACAGGACATGTTTAGGAAGGGTAAACACACATCAGCATCAACAGAAATGTAGAGTCTTGATCAAGGGAAATAATAGTACCACTCTGTTCTGTCTTGGTCAGACCAATACTGTGACCAGTTCTGGGCGCCACAATTTAAGAAAGATATTGACATGCTGAAACAGAGGAGGGCAACCAAGATGATCAAAGGTCTGGAAACCTTATGAGGAACAGTCGAGGGAACTGGGTAGGTTTAGCCTGGAAGAGAGGAGATGGAGAGGAGATATGATAGCCATCTTCAAATATCTGAAGGGCTGTCACATGGAAGATGGAGCAAGCTTGTTCTCTCTTGGTCTGGAGCGTAGGGCTCAAACCAATGGATTCAAGTTACAGGAAAGGAGATGCCAACTAAATTTCAGGAATAGCTTTCAGGTGGTAACAGCTGTTCGACAGTGGGACGGACTCCCTCGGAGGTTGGTGGACTCTCCTTTCGTGGAGGTTTGTAAGCAGGGGTTGGATGGCCATCTGTCATGGATGCTTTAGCTGAGATTCCTGCATTGCAAGGGGTGGGACTAGAGGACCCTTCCAACTCTAGAGTTCTGTGATTCTGTCTCAAGCAGCAGAAAGTATGTGTTACCAAGAACAACAATAACAAACATGTAAAAATTATTTCCCAATGCCAAATGTGCAATTATTTAGACACTGTGTTTTATTTTATTTTCTTTCAAATGCATGCACAATTGTTATTAATATTTACCAAGAATGGATTTCTGTTTTCAAGATGTCCTCAGCCCAAACACAGTTGCTTTTTTAAAAGGCTCCTTCATTTGCTTAACTCCAGCGCCATCTGTTGTTAACTCGGGGAAAATAATGGCCAAATCCAAAGGGAAGCCACCCCAGTAGATAATGAAATATTAATTTTAACTTTCTGTTGTGAACATAAACTGTGGCACAGAAAACCATGTTTCTCGGGGGTGGAGGTGAAGGAACTCCCTTAAGTGGGAAGACATCTGCTTTGCATGCAGAACATCCCAGGTTCAATCCCTGGCATCTTCAGGCCCCTGTCTGAAACTCTGGATGGATACTGCCAGTCAGTATAGAGAATACTGAACTAGATAGAAAAATCCTCAGACTTGGCTGAGGGCGGCTTCCTATGTTCCTAAAGTGAATGGAGTTGTCACCTTTATTAAGCAGTGCTGCTCTTGTGTTTTTAACAGCAGACTGACCCACAAATATTTGGCAGGTGAAGTGTTTCACCATTTTGATTTGTGTGTGCCAGGCTACAGTGAAAAAATCACAAGAACATAATAAAATCCTGCTGGATCTAGCCAATGGCCCACCTAATCCAGCCCCCTGTTGCCTGTGGGAAGCCTGCAAATGGAATCCAAGCCCAAGAGCCCTCTCCCCTCCTGGGGTTTTCAGCAACTAGTATTCAGAGAAGCATTGCTGCCTCTGACCATGGAAGCAGAACATAGCTGTGATGGCTAGCAGCTACTGATAGCCTTATCCTTCGTGAGACAGGGTCAGAGTCCGTAAGCAAAAATGCCAACCCTTAAAAAAAAAAAAAACTTCAGGAAACCGTCATGAAATGTTCATGCCACTCACCATCATGTGAGCAATGACAGCTGATCCATTAAGGCACTTCTGCACCAACCTTGGTTTCCAGTGCGGTGTAGTGGTTAAGAGCATTAGAATCATAATCTGGGGAACCAGGTTCGCGTCTCCTCTCCTCCACATGCAGCTGCTAGGTGACCTTGGGCTAGTCACACTTCTTTGAAGTCTCTCAGCCCCACTCACCTCACAGAGTGTTTGCTGTGGGGGAGGAAGGGAAAGGAGAATGTTAGCCGCTTTGAGACTCCTTCGGGTAGTGATAAAGCGGGATATCAAATCCAAACTCTTCTTCTTCTTCCAGCTAGCTTCCACCTGCCTGCCTTTTTACCAGTCCAGAGGGTGGTACAGCCTGTCAATTCTTCCTCCTTAGGCTCAGTGTTGCTCTTTAAGAACTCATCAGGGTGCAGGATGGGGACAAAATTGGGGAAAGTGGCTGTCATTCTCTGGCTCCATCTATGCTTTCTGCTCTGCCAGTCCCAAAGGGCTCTGGCCGCCATTCGCCTCTTCACTGCCCCCCTCCAAATCTAAAATTTACTTGCCAGTACAAAACACATTCTGAAGCTTGGCAACCAGCTGACAGTTCTACATGGGGTGCTGCAAAGATTCCACCCCTCAAAGAATTCTGGGCACTGTGGTTAATTAAAGGTTGCTGAGAATTCTAACTCTATGAAGGGTAAACTACAGTGCCCAGAATTCTTTGAGAGAGAAAAATTGCTTTGAATGTGCTTTAAAGGTGTAGCGTACACTACACAGCCAAAGTTTATGTGTGTTTTTCTATGAAACTGAGAAACAAAATGGTATCTGTATATGCAATTGAGAAATAATGTAACTTCAATGGCAGCAAGATACAGGTAATTTGAAAATAATTTGAGTCCACACCAATTTGCCATTAATTATAATAATAATAATAGTAATAATAATAGTTTTATTATTTATACCCTGCCCATCTGCCTGGGTTTCCCTAGCCACTCTGGGCAGCTTACAGTACATATAAAAACATAGGAAAACGTCAAACTTTAAAAGTTTGCGTCACTTGCATTTGGGTATCTATCTGTGAAGGCACCCAGATATTCTTCCTGCAGTCAAAATAGCTGATGCTGCTGTTACCCAAGATTACAGTACCTGAGGTTGCAACCCTCAAAGGGAAATCCATGTGTGAACAAGTCTTACATTTGTTATGTGTGTTGTTTCGCTTGCCTGTTTTCCTTTGAAATGTCAGGTATCAACTGTTGCCAGGTGCAAGAGATGTTAGGTGGATCTGGCAGAACAGTTCCTGCTACCTGCTTGGCTTACTAACAAGTAATTATTATTACCAAAGAGAACACAAGTCAGCATCATTGCAGAAGAGTGGGAGATATTTTATCATGCCTCTTCCATACACCAACAAGGAAACTGCTATCGTGCTGCTGATTTTCAAATCAGAATTACAGGTGCTGCTGATAGAGAGCGCTGAGCCATGAAGCTGCAAGAACATGGCTCGATTCTCAGATACCGCGCTGAGTTCTGCTTCTGGTGTCGTTAGAAATAATCTTACAAAATGAGCAAATGTGAATATGGAGCATAACTATGGGAAGCAGAAATGATATTCAGCTGCTTTCAGATAAGGTTTTCAAAGCTGTTGGCACCCTAGTAGAAATTTCTGTACTGATAAAACTAAGCAACATTCTGATTGGGTTTGATTCCTTTCCCCACTTTCCTTTTGCATAGGAAAAATATTGGGTCTAAAAACCCTTGCAACACTCCCAACCTAACAGTGCAATCTTTTACATATTTACTCAAAAATAAATCCCAATGTGGTCAATGGGTCCAGAGAAGAGTGTGTAGGATTGCAACCCAAATTAAGGACTCAGCTACATTAGTAAAAATAAAATGTTATAAATGTGTTATAACACTGTGACGCCAGATGGTGTTGTAGAGCTGAAATCAGAACTCTGTGAAATTTTCCATTGTGAGCTTTAAAGCAGTTTTCCCCCAGAGCATTTCCAGAGCTTTTTTTTTTCAGCTGTGTAGATGCAGCCTAATAATCTGATACTAATTCTGGGAATAAAAAACATCCATCTTTCTTTCTTTCTTTCTTTCTTTCTTTCTTTCTTTCTTTCTTTCTTTCCTCTCCTTCTTTCCTCTTTTTTCTTTCCCAGTTTTATAATGTATGTAAGAACTTGCACTCAATATGACAATGCAGGTTTACTAACACCTGAAGCTCATTACCTCTCTTGTTGAAATCACCACCAGCATGGTTAGAATGTGGGAAAGAGTACATATTGCCCCCCCCACTTCTTTCAATATGGATGAAATGAAGGGTCTAATCTTCACCAGAGATCTTGACTAAGGATCCAGGCAATGAATCCCATTCTGCATGAATTAATGCAAGGTGTGATTTTGTGTACGTGGCCATGACCCATACACCATTTGCATCATAGGTTATGCAGTGACTTAAACAGCAACAACAAGGTCGTTTCTGCACACACAAACACAACTGTGTTTCAAATTGCATTTTTACATTGCTATACACACCATGGGGGGAATATTTAGGGAAGTTTTTAATGACTGATGCTTTTAATGTATTTTTAATCTTTTGTTGGAAGCCACCCAGAGTGGCTGGGAAACCCAGCCAGATGGGTGGGATATAAATAATAAATTTATTATTATTATTATTATTATTATTATTATTATTATTATTACTACTACTACTACCTGATTTGTTTCCCAGCACCTGCAATCTTCCCAACTTCTATTCAAAGAAGCTGTAACCTGCACAAATACAATGGATGTCTTACATGTACACAGGTTTTTTAAGTGAGATGGAAGCTGGTTTGAATGGGACTGCATCACAGGATGTTTTCAGATTTGGTTTATCTGTAAATGAATTAAGAGAAGAGTCCTCTGAAACCTAAGGAAAATGATGTTCCATTGAAATCAGTGGGACTCAGAACAGAGTCGCAAATGCAAGCTTGCCATACAATGGCTCGCCACTGGATTAATCCACAGCATACATTGATTTGCAGTGGACATATGAACTGCCTCAAGTTAAGTGTGTTCTTCCAAGTGGTCTGCCTCTTTGGCAGCATAGTCTGTTGTAGAGAAAAGAGAAACTAAAGCTCCGTCCTCCCCTGAAGATGTATCTGAAGAAGTGTGCATACACACGAAAGCTCAGACCAAGAACAAACTTAGTTGGTCTCTAAGGTGCTACTGGAAGGAATTTTTTTATTTTTTATTTTGTTTTGACTATGACAGACCAACACGGCTACCAACCTGTAAATGGATCCAGATATTCTGAAGAGATGAAAGATGATGAGTGACTCCTGCCTCATCCAGCACTATACCTTAGAGCACAAGGCAGGATGTGGTAAGGGCACCATCAAACCTGGCTTTTTGACCCTGAAAAGAACAACACTGCTCCCTCAAAGTGCTCCATGGATACCAAAACTGTGCACACATTGCCATTTAGTCTGGCTCAAATGCACTCTCACCACTGGTGTTTAAAGCCAAAATTACAGGTGACGTTAGTCGCAATCTTCTTGTTTCTTGAGAAATTCTGATGTTTTATGCAGTGCTTTTTTGCTTTAAAAATGTTTAGGGGGACTCTCATTTTGACTCAAGAAAATCACCATTTTATAGTTCAAATTAGGAAAAAATAAATACAGTAAATGGACAAAAGTACGATTCACAAAATGTTTAGGGGTATGCGTACTCCTGCGTACCCCCCCCCAAAAAAGCACTGGTTTTATGTGTTCTCCCTGCTGCGCCTCCACCCATTAAAATGCTAATTAGCGGACTAATTGCTTATTATTTGAGAATCATCAATGTTGTTTGTTATTTAGTGTGTTGGTTTATTTTTTCATGTTAGGTTTTCATGTTATTGATATTAAGCCCCCTTTCCCCCCTCACCATATGGTAGTGTGTGTGTGTGTGTGTGTGTGTGTGTGTGTGTGTGTGTGTGTGTGTGTGTGTGTTGCTGTAAGTGGCTTGGAGACCTTTGGGTGACAAGCGACCAACAAATTTAATAAACAAATTCCTTCAAACGTTATACACATCTCAGCTTCACCGTGGCTTAACGTTTTCAAATGCAGTGCACGGAAGCATTTATGCCGCAATGCTTCTTGCTCAAATCAGGGGCGCCTCGCTCTGCAGTGACACCCGCAGAGCGCCATGCAGACGATCGCTTCCCTGGAACGCTGAGCGGAGCTCCTCGGAGACCGGCCCCGCTCGGATGAACCGCGACGCCGCCCGCTCCGCGTCTTCCGTTCCAGGCAAGTCACATGAGTGGTCTGTGCTCACTCTTCCCCCCCCCCGTTTTTTTTTTACAAAATGGAACGGTCCGCGTTATGCTGCGTGCCGTAGTGCGGATGAGGGGCGGAGCCGGGCTGCTGGCGGAACAAACCAATGAGCGGGAAAGGGGAGAGGGCAACTTTGCGGAAGGAGAAACGCGTTTTGTAGCCTTTGCGCGCGGCGGGATATTAGCGAGCGGGGAGCCGAGAACCTGGCATGGGCGCCGTCAGAGGGCAGGAGCACGAGCCTCCTCAGGAGGTAAGGCTGAACCCAGGGCGCCTGAAGCGGCGGGGCTGCGTTTACCTCTCGCAGGGCAGAGGCTGGCCTTTCCCTTGCGGGGGGTGGCGCTTCCCTGCCCCGCTTTTGTCTCAACGGGGCGGAGAGCGGTCTATGGGGTGCCGTTCCCCATAGCGCTCTTTGGGGTGCGGGCTTTCCGGGCAGCGCTTGCTTTGCAAGGCGAGGCTGCAAGTCCTGTTGCCTTGCAAGAAAGGCGCCCCGGGCCAGTGTCACACTCTGCACATGCTCAAGGCGCTCATCATTGCTATTGCCTCAGATGTCTTCCAGGGCGGGTGCTTAGTTCAGTAAGCCCGCAACTTACGCGAGGGATCACGCCTAAAGTCAAAATAGCATATGGTCAAAATCGCATATGGGTTCAGTAGAGCAGTGTTTTTCAACCTCCTCGGGGCAACGGCACACCTGCCCCACGAAAAAAATCTCGCGGCACACCACCACCACATGCACCCCGCCCCCCCCCGCCCCGGGGGGCGGGGTGTCCGCGCGCCCTGGCGGGAGGGAGGGGAAGGACCCAGGCGGGCGAAAACGGAGCGGGAGATCGGCGGGCCAGGCGCCCGCCCCCCTCCCGCGCCCAGCCCCCCGGCAGCACCTCCACCCGGCCCCGAGCGAGCCCGGTGGCACCGGCACCTCCCGCCCGTCCCCGACCGCGACGGCAGAGGCAGCGGGCGAAGCGCCCGGCAGCCCCGGCGAAGGCGGTGGTCGGCGAGCGGGAAGCGGAGCCGAGGCGACGCCAGCCCGGACCGACCCGGAAGCGGAAGCGGCCCAGGGCGGCACAGCAGCCGGTGTCTTCCCGCGGCACAGGAGCCGGTGTCTTGCGGCACACTCCTGTGCCGCGGCACACCGGTTGGGAAACGCTGCAGTAGAGGGTGGGATTACCAAAGTAAATTTTCCCCTAACGCCCCGCCCCCTTTGTGCCCTTTTTATTCATTTATATATATATTTTTACCACATGCATAAAGCGGAATGCCGTGGTTCCCAATGTGGGGCACATGTCCCCACGGGGGGGGGGGAATTCGATTTTTAAGGGGGGCAATTCGAGAATGAGTTACTAACAGTGAATTTTTTTGCATTTCTTATGGTTCTAGGGGGCTCATTTACAGTATATAAATATATATATACAGTATATAAATATATATACATATTATATGTATATATAAATATATATACACGGCAGTCAGCTGGTGACAATGGAGATGTTATCTAAACAGAAAAGTTTATCTAAACAGAAAATACATTGGGCGCATTCAGGGGAGTAGCGCTCCATGGGGTGGGGGCAATCAGGATTTTGGAGATGCTTAGGTGGGGCATGGCCAAAAAAAGGTTGGGAACCAGTGGCAGAATTCGAGCAAGTTAAATGCATGTAAGTTTGCGGGCTTACTGTATTGACAGGTGAGTCCAGACTGAAATAAAGCTCTCCTTCCAAACTCCCATTGTGTACCCGGAGGATAGGAGGCTGCTTGGAGTTGCATATTCTCTGTTCCAGACAATATTTCCCTGAGTGTCATGTCTTGCGCTTGAAATACCCTGTGGATCCTTTGGAGATGGGAGTGGGGGAATGAAATAACACGTTTCCTTTGCTGTTCAGAAATCAGTACAGTGGTACCTCGGGTTAAGTACTTAATTCGTTCCGGAGGTCCGTTCTTAACCTGAAGCGTACTTAACCTGAAGCACCACTTTAGCTAATGGGCCTCCCGCTGCCGCTGCGCCGCCAGAGCACGATTTCTGTTCTTAGCGGAGTTCTTAACCCGAAGCGTACTTAACCCGAGGTACCACTGTAATGGTAAATGTTTGTCACAGAGAACTGGATAGCTGTGTTTATTTTCTCTTAGCATTTTCTATAGAGCAGTTATATGTCGTACTGTGAACAGACAGTCCACAATATTGCACCACATCTAGAAGGCAAAAGTTGTTATTATAACAAATTTATTCGTACCCTGATGGGACTCAAGGCAGCTTACATACAAAATGAGAACTGATAAAAAAAATAGAAAAACATTAATTAAAAACAGTAAATGATTGTTAGAAGTACAGTTCTGCTTTGTGTCTAGCAGAGCAATCCTATGCATGGTTTCTGAGAAATAAGGCCCACTGTGTTCAGTAGTACTTGGTCCCAGGACTGTAGTTGCTTGTCACCCTTTTGAAGAACATCTCACAGGTTCTGGGTGATGCGGGGAGTGGCGGCAGAGAGAGGGACACTTTCTCTAGCAGTTTACTCCCATAATGTGCTTTAGTACCAACATACACATATGTGGAGCTGCATGTCTACCAACATACACATTTTTTAAAAAACTGTCAAAATACAGCTCTGTATTGTAATACAGGGGGAGTCACTGTGGAGCTAGCTCTACAGATTTTCTTCCTCTTCTAAGACTACAGTTCCCATCATCCTTGACCATTGACTGTGCTGGCTGGGACTGATGGGACTCGTCATTCAACAGCATCTGGAGGTTGTTATGATGTATAACTGATCTTGGGGGTGGGGGAATAGCATGGCTTTGTGACCTCTGCAAGCATCCAGCTTGTACGCAAGTATAGACCAGTGTGCATGAACATGGAACATCAGCATCGGTCTGAAGTGGATATGATGTTTACTACATGCATTTTTTTCTCTACTGCTACTACTACTAATAATAATAATATTTATATGCCACCAATCTGACTTTGTTGCCCCAGCCACTCTGAGTGCCTCCCAACAGAAAATTAAAAACACAATAAAACTTCCATAAATTGCACATAATTTTGTGTTTTAAGATGGTATTTCCCTCTCTCTCCAAATGACATGGCTGTTTTATCAGCCAAATACATCTGATCTTCATTAGTGCATGGGCAACAACTTTGGTGCAAACTTTACATTTCTTAGAGCTGGTGATCTAGCAGAAGCTAGTGCAAGGACTCCTATTAGTTCAGTGGAACTTTCCCTCAAGCGCCAAGATTCAAGACTATGAAAAAATACCAAATAGCTCAAGAGATATAAAACATTGTAAACATCAGTAACACCACACTTCCATGGTGGTATTAGAAATGTAAGGGTTGGGCTAAGCTGTTGTTTTAGAATACTTTATTGAAGAATTTGGGAACTTGGTTGTATTGTCTTTATAAGTGACAAATGTGCTTGTCTTCCTTGAGTTGAGGAACATTGGTTACTTCATTATTCTTGTGTCTGACAGAATCAGAAATCTCAGCATATGCTACTGGAGGAAAAACCTGTGCAATAGTTGAACAGTTCTCATATGTCGGACTTCCACCATGGGATGGAACCGGCTATAAAAGTATTAAAGCTGTTCTACAATGTAGTCAACAGTGTGTCTACTAAAAGGAAATATTTTGCAAGAAATTTGTAGTGTGTACACTTAGAAGAACATGTTTTTTTTTAAAAAAAAAAATATAGAATCAGTTTATTATCTCTTCTAGGTTGAAACCCGTGAAGATGAAGAGCAAAGTATTAAGCTGAGTGAAATCTTAGAGCTGCTGGTGGCCGCTGGATACTTCAGGGCAAGAATTAAAGGGCTGTCCCCCTTTGACAAGGTGAGAGTGTAACAAATTATGCACAAGGCATGCTTTAATTGGTTAAAAAAAATATCAGCAAGGGCTAATTTGTACAGATGAGTACAAATGTTATCCAGATAGCTGTGAATTAAGAGTGCAATTTTTAAAGTTTTTTAAAAAATGAATCTCGTTTTATATATATCTCAATGCAATTTGCAAAGATACCATGTTGTTTAGTCGTGTCCGACTTTTCGTGACCCCATGGACCAGAGCACGCAAGGCACTCCTGTCTTCCACTGCCTCCCACAGTTTGGTCAGACTCATGTTGGTAGCTTCGAGAACACTGTCCAACCATCTTGTCCTCTGTCGTCCCCTTCTCCTTGTGCCCTCCATCTTTCCCAACATCAGGGTCTTTTCCAGGGAGTCTTCTCTTCTCATGAGGTGGCCAGAGTATTGGAGCCTCAGCTTCAGGATCTGTCCTTCCAGTGAGCACTCAGGGCTGATTTCCTTCAGAATGGATAGGTTTGATCTTCTTGCAGTCCATGGGACTCTCAAGAGTCTCCTCCAGCACCATAATTCAAAAGCATCAATTCTTCGGTGATCAGCCTTCTTTATGGTCCAGCTCTCACTTCCGTACATTACTACTGGGAAAACCATAGCTTTAACTATACGGACCTTTGTCGGCAAGGTGATGTCTCTGCTTTTTAAGATGCTCTCTAGGTTTGTCATTGCTTTTCTCCCAATGTGCAATCAGCAATCAGCATTGTTGCTTGCCAGAGGGAACAAACCTCCCTCTCCTCCAGATGTTTACTGTTTTGGGGACCATCCCAAGCTGATTTTGTGGGGTTCTGTGGGTGATGGAGGGGAATGCCCAGTGTGAGTGGAAGCCCTTATAAACTGCCCAAGAGCACTGCCAGGAACTGGTATTCAGAAGCAGTACTACCTGACTGTGGAGGCAGAGCATAGCCATTGTGAAAATGTGACATTGGGGGGCTGTCTTTTGTGTTTCATTTTTAAATAAATGCACAAGATGCTTCTGTGTAACTTCTGCGTTCTTCCACCAAACATCTGCAAGGGATAAAACGAGTGTGCTTGCCTTGTTCTAGGTGGTAGGCGGCATGACGTGGTGCATCACAACATGCAGTTTCGACATTGATGTGGACTTACTGTTTCAGGAAAACTCTACCATTGGCCAAAAAATGTAAGTGGGAGCTTGCCAGAAAGGGATCTTTCTGTTGTGATTTTCTCCCCAGTCGAGTGGCAACCGCTACTGACTGGAATCATGTGGCTTTTACTTCTCGCACAGATGCGTGAGAAAGTTGCTTTGTTTATGTTCTGTATGTATTCTGAGCCTGTGCGCTCATTTACTTTCACTTTTACAGCTTGTCCTGAAGCTAGACGGACGGGCGAAATGGCAGTAGAGAACTCTCTGCACAAATACCGTATATACTCGAGTATAAGCCGACCCGAATATAAGCCGAGGCACCCAATTTTACCACAAAAAACCTGGGGAAGCTTCATAGGAGCCACTGCCTACCTCACTCGAGTATAAGCCGAGGGCGGCTTTTTCAGCACAAAAAATGTGCTGAAAAACTAGACTTATACTCAAGTATATAGGGTACTTTAAATAAATAGATTAGCTAAAAAGCCAAGTGCGTGTTGTTTTCTATCTGGGAACAATCGCATATAAACTGGCACTCCGGACTCCTGTAGCCGGAGATGTGCCAAACTGATGTGCACTGGCTTTTGGGGCAGTCTCGCAACTGACCCCAGGTCGGGTATATCATAACACTTTCTCTCCAGTTGTGCGATGTGTTCAGTACCAATCATATTTGTAATTGAAGCTTGCGTAAGTGATCACCTGAGCCTTAAGAATGTTCTCTTCAAATTATTATTATTATTTATTGAATTTCTATACTGCCCTTCATCACAGGGTGGTTTACAATATAAAAACACAAAACTTGTGTACCATTATAACTAACAGTAAACTGCAATTTAAAAGGCCATCGTTTGAGAGGAATGTTTTTGCCTGGTGCCTAAAGATATGTAATCAAGGAGCCAGCCGAAGCTCCCTGGGGAGAGCATTCCACAAACGGAGCCACTGCAGAAAAGGCCCATTCTCATGTTGTTACTCTCCTGACATCTCACGAAGGAGGCACACGAAGAAGGGCCTCAGAGGATGCTTGCAGGGTCTGAATTGGTTCATATGGGGAGAGATGCTCCTTCAAATCTGTTGTGCTCTCTATTTTTTGGTCTTAACTGCCCTGAAGCTCCTGCAGCCAATCGGAAGCCCTGTCGAACGTTCGGCTTCCAAAAATAGTTTGCAAACCTGAACAGTCAGTTCTGGGCTTGTGGTGTTTGGGAGCCAAAACGTTCGGGAACTAAGCTGTTCCAAGGTATGACTGTAGAGTGTTTCTATTAACACATGAATGTCTTAAACTGTTGTTATTTTACCATGCGCTATCTTGGAAATCTCAGAACTGATTAGATTTGTGTCCCATTGGCGCGCTGGATCGAATTCACACTTGCTTCATTCTAGAATAAGGTAATCACAGACCATTCCCTGGACTGAAACTGAAAATATTTTATGAAGTAAAGATTGATTGTTTGATAAGAAGCTTTTAACAACAGGTTTAAAAAAGACAACAACCTTGATTTTTCCCCCTCAGTATTTGTTTTTAATAAGAGTTTGCAAGCTTGTCTAAAGATGTAAAAAAAATTAAAAAAATGCCTCCAGACCGACAGATCAGCATTTATCAGGACAGTTCTAAATTGCTTTGTGTATTCACTTTTTAAAATCTAATATTTGATTCCAGCCACTAGAGGGCAGTTTCAGGCTAGTTAAGGCTTTGCTTCCACCCAGTTTCACCTTAAGCTCTGTCATCCTTCACCTTCTTTCCAGTGCCTTGACTGAGAAAATTGTATCCGTCTTGCCGAGAATGAAATGCCCTCATCGCTTGGAGCCTCATCAAATACAGGGATTGGATTTCATCCACATATTTCCTGTTGTGCAGGTAGGTGCTCCTTGAAAAGTTGCTCCCCCTCACACCTCCATATAGTAGGCCTGCTGATGAAAAACCATATTGTAACCCTCTTTCTCTCTCCCCCAAAACTGTTAATAGCCACTGGGGAATGGTTTTGATCAGGAAACAACCAAGTAGAATATGTGTTCCTAATCATAAACAAATGGTTCCATTAATGCGGGTAGGAGACCCTTTAGCTGCTGTGGGGCTCAAAACTCCCTTCAACCCTAGCTAGTGTAACCATTGGTCAGGAATGATGGGAGTTGTAGTCTAGCAGCATCTAGGTGGCTACCCATTCCCCATCCCTGAACCATTGATTCATCCCGTTTGTAGCCTTGCAGCATTTACTGTAACCAAAAAGTGTATGGAAAGAGATACTGCATCGCTGTTGCTTGCAGAGATTGTATTGGAAGTATAGTTCTGTCTCTGATTAGATCCTGAACAAGGAGCAAGTCAGAGGCATCTTCTAAACCTAGTGTTTAGCTTGGGATCTCAATGTCTTATGTAATTGTTTCTATACATTTTTCTGTGAAATAAAAATTATTTAACACATTTCCAAATTTAAGTCAATTTAACACATTTCCAAATTTAAGTCAATTATTAGCAAGACTCGGAGTGTTCAAATGGTTTGCTATTGCCCATGTAAATGGGAAGTAGCTGTAATAAGTGTAACCCTTTGTTTATAGAGTGTTGATTTTCCTTATTTTTCATTCCCTTTTTGATATCAAAGTCTGTCGTGAGTATATATCCATCCAAGGCGTTGCTTTAATGCCGATGGTTTCCCTTTTTCTTTTCTCCCAGTGGCTCGTGAAACGAGCAATAGAAACCCGTGAAGAAATGGGAGATTACATCCGCTCATATTCTATATCTCAGTTTCAGAAGACACACAGTCTGCCAGAGGTAAATGTTTGGCTGCGTCTTTTGTAATTCAGAACTAGAAGTGATTCTTTTAACCGTCTCTAAAGCGGATAGGATTGATGCAAACCTGCACCAGCTGATTTGGCTCATAGGTTTTAGGACATAAGCGGATAGATCACACGTTATGAGCTGGCATTGGAGCAGAAAATATGAGTACAGTAATTCAGTCCAACTCCTTAAGTATTAAATGCCCAGTTGCGCATCAAAAAGGTAGATGAATTTGCAGTGCATCCAACTGCATTCATTGGATGCTTTGGGAAGCTGTTCTTGAAGGCACTTTAAAGCTGTGCTCCTATCCGGTACTGAGTGACACAAGTCACTTTTTTCTTGTAAGGTCGTTTTCACAAAATTGTACAGTGGTACCTCGGGTTAAGTACGCTTCGGGTTAAGAACTCCGCTAAGAACAGAAATCGTGCTCTGGCGGTGCAGCGGCAGCAGGAGGTCCCATTAGCTAAAGTGGTGCTTCAGGTTAAGTACGCTTCAGGTTAAGAACGGACCTCCGGAACGAATTAAGTACTTAACCCGAGGTACCACTGTATTTGAATGTGTTTGTGCAGTGGCAACACAAACCTACACTGTGCAAACACCAAAACATTTCCCATTCTTAAAAATACGTTGCCCACCTATTCTTAGTGCAGAATGAGCCATTCCTTGAGAAGGAAAGTCCAGGTGTATTGTTTCTCTGTGATTAAAAGATGATTGGCAGTTGATAATGCTATACCTTAACATGACAGCTGCCCACTGGAATAAAGTAGTTCAGAATTTTTTTAAGGCTGTGTTTTGGGGGTTTTCACTCACGTTGTCGAAAGCTCAACTTATGATTGTTGCGTCTCCCTGAGTCTTTTGGTGCCTTTCATTATTTGTGCAGCTGCAAGCTATCTTTCTCTGCCTCATTTGTCAATAAATGGAAAGTGATGGTAAAGGTGTCAGTGCTGGAAGATACTCTGAATCTTTCTATCTGATGGGCCAAGTTCCTGCTAATATTTTACTATTAACACCATATGTCTAAGATGTAAATTGCATTGTGGAGCTTAGTCCTAGGTAAAGTAGGTAGGATGGCAGCTTCAGGGTGGTTTATGTAGCCTGAGGCTATTCCTGGTTTCCACCTTTAAAAGTTGCTGTAAAGGTGCAGCGTACCTATTTCCAGCTCTGATTGGTTCTTCAGCCACAGCCATTCCTGGATTGCAGTAATCTGACCACAGTAATCCATGCTTTAGTAATTTCCCAATTAGACTTTTGTAATATGCTCTACATGGGGCTGTCCTTGAAGACAGTTCAGAGATTATAGCGGGTGCAAAATGTGGCAACTGGGTATTGAATGCCACAGAAGTATCTGCACTGATTATTTGCTACCATGTCCAATTCAAAGTGCTGTCCATGGAGGCGCAGGTCAATTCTGTGTCCAGGGCAGATCCATCTGGTACGCAGTCTGAGGCCCTATCGGCCCACAGACTGTCTCACCAGAGTAGTGCATGCCCTGGCTATCTCCCACTTGGACTACTGCAGTGCGTTCTACGTGGGGTTACCTTTGAAGGTGACTTGAAAACTACAACTAACCCAGAATGCGTCAGCTAGACTGGTGACTGGGAGTGGCTGCCGGGACCATACAACACGGTCCTAAAGGATCACTGGTTCCCAGTACGTTTCCGAACACAATTCAAAGTGTTGGTGTTTAGGGATTTAAACAGCCTCGGCCCAGTATACATGAAGGAGCTTCTCCACTGGCGAGGTCCTCCCCCAAGGGTCTTCTGCTGGTTCCCTCACTGCGAGAAGCGGTTACAGGGAACCAGGCAGAGGGCCTTCACAGTAGTGGTGCCCTCCCTGTGGAACGTCCTCCCTTCAGATGTCAAGGAGATAAAGAATTACACAACTTTTAGAAGACATCTGAAGGCAGCCCTGTATCGGGAGGTTTTTAATGCTTGATGTTTTTGTTATGTTTTTAGATGTGCTGTAAGCCGCCCAGAGTGGCTGGGGAAACCCAGCCAGATGGACAGGGTATAAATAAAATAATATTGATGGTGATGATAATGTAAATATGTAAACAAATTAATACCCAGCTACTTGAAGGTGTGTGCCTCCTGATATATTCCCCCCGTTCTTTGAAGTCGGCCAGGTAAGCTGTTCCTGTTGTATGGTCATCAAACAAGGCCTTCAGCTCCCAAACTTGGAATAGGGCTTTGTCAGTGGTAGCCTCTTAGCTGTGTAACATGAGATTAGGCTGGAACCTACATTTGTCAGTTTTCTTCACCAGCTTAAAACATATATCTAAAAAAATCTATTGGGCCTTCTGAAGTGTGTACATGGCCCTTGATTACTTGTATTCTGCTGAAGGATTGGTTGTATTTTTTGGTACATTTTAACATCACAGCTTTGGACAAGTTGACACAACAACGGGCCAATCTTTGTTGACACTGTTGAGGTTAAATCTGTACTGTATGTTGGTATTTAAAGCTATCTAAATTGCTTTGCAGGATGATGACTTCATGCAAAGAAAAGAAAAGTCTGTCAAAGCAGTTAGTGAAATCTCTGTAAGTGTGACATTCAGCAGTGTGGGTTTTCAGAAAATTTACAAATAAATAATAATTGGATTTAGCGTTGTTTTGATTATGTATATCTTTTGACTTTAATTTACTCCCCCTTCTCTTTTAAAGATGCATAGACCATATGTATATCTGCATACCTGCTTCCTGGGGATAGTAACTTTTCTTCAAGTGAATTGCAGCTTCAAAAGTGCTCAGTTTTATCCATTGTGGTATCCATTCATTACATTCCTGATTAGTTTTTATAAAAGAATGCATTTTTAGAAATTGATCCCCCCTGGGGTTCATGGCGGTGGGGAGAGGGCTAGAAAATGTTTCATCCCAAATCATTAAAGGTGGGATAAAGGGACCCCTGACCGTTAGGTCCAGTCGCAGACGACTCTGGGGTTGCGGCGCTCATCTCGCTTTACTGGCCGAGGGAGCCGGCGTACAGCTTCCGGGTCATGTGGCCAGCGTGACTAAGCCGCTTCTGGTGAAACCAGAGCAGCGCACAGAAATGCCGTTTACCTTCCTGCCAGAGCAATACCTATTGATCTACTTGCACTTTGACGTGCTTTTGAACTGCTAGGTTAGCAGGAGCAGGGACCAAGCAACAGGAGCTCACCCCATCACAGGGATTCGAACCGCCGACCTTCAGATCGGCAAGCCCTAGGATCTGTGGTTTAGACCACAGCGCCACCCGCGTCCCACCCACATCATTGGTAACACACTAAATGAGAATTTTCTGGTCAAGTTGTGGAATGCCAACAACAATCACAGCACTTTTGTATATACGGCAGTCAAATGACTCTTTCTGCTAGGTTAGATATTAGTTAGATGCTGTATTTGAGTCGGGTGCAAGTTGAGTCAGAAACACAAGATTTTAAAGCTGCATTCCTGGACACATTAACTAGAGGATAAGCCCCATTGAATATATGTATATTTTTGTATAAATACGTGTGTTTATGTAAAAAAAACCTGCCGAAATAATCAGGAGCACCATTAAACATTGCAACTCTACCGCATAAGAAAATGTGTACAGTGTTGTGCAATAAATCAGCTCCTTTCCTACCTGCAGAGGGGTTTACCGTGACAGGGTTTTATTTCTCTGTTCCTATAGATTGCATTGCTCCATTATAATACCATAATAATTTTAGTTTGAGTTGGCATGTGGCTCTTGGAGGCTTGATAGATTGATATCCCATTGTGCTCATCTTTTGAATACCAGCTCTGTGTATTCCTTCCCTTGTCTCTCTATGTCCGGTGCAATGTCGCTTTTTTTTAAAACGCCACACAAAACGGAACGTTGCGCTGCTGTGAATTCGGAAACGCGGGAGTTTGAATGGATTCCGCTGCATCTCAACTGATGTGCTATAGTTGAAAAAGATTTCCCACTTGCAAAACTGCCAACATTGATCAAAACATTTTTAAAAGAAAAAAGGAAGGAGGGTAAAAAGCTCTTGACATATCTTCCTCCGGCAGAGTCAACAGAGTAGAGAAGCCAAGTCGTGGAAACAATGATCTCGTTTGTCACTGTATCTCAGGGAGAGTAAACTGCCTTTGTCATTGTGTCTGGAAGAAAGTGTGGAATGTCATCTGAAGGCACTGCTTTTTCCGCGAGTTCTTCTTAACAAAGAGTGTCTGCCATTGATGCTTCTTTCCTTTTAACTGTAGCCGTGTACAAGAACTACTTGGCTGTGTTGAAGCATTGCTTTTTAAAAAGGGAAAAAAAGGAAAAAAATCCTTGAACTTAGTTCAGCAACTTTTTTTTCTTGCACATTCTTAACACCACCCCAATTATGTTAAATCGATTTTCCTTTCCTATGTGACTGGCTAAAGTAGCCATAATGAAGAGAGTAGTAATTAAGCATAATTATTCAATAAGAGGCTAGAAGTGGAATGCATGAACACTTAACTGCAGTGACTCGGAATTAATCATATCTTTAATTATGCATGGTAATTTTTTTCCTTACTTTGTTTAAGATGTTTTGCAGATATGTCTGAGATCATGTTGAATTAATGTGTATGTTCTGGAGTAGCCATGTTTGTTTGTTTTTTAAAAAAAAATAAAAGCCAGAAAAGTGCAAAAGGGAGGGGGAGGGGTGAGCCTAGGTCAATGAGCAGCCAGTGAAGGGATACTAGGTTATGATTGACTGTGTTGTGTTGTGTTGTGTTGTGTTGTGTTGTGTTGTGTTGTGTTGTGTTGTGTTGTATTATGGAGCCACAAAAGCCCAGAGAAGGTCCAGGTAGGAGGTTTCTATGGAGAAAGAATGTTGACATTGGATCTCTTACTGACCATTTGTAGTTCGACACATGTTTATGCTCATTTTGTTGTCTTTCAGGAAGTTTACAAGCCACAAAGGAAATACCAGCGACGAGCAGGAACAGAAAAGTTAGTCGACGAGGAATCTAAAGTTCATGCTACGCTTCTGGAATATGGCAGGTATATTCATTTTGTTAAAGAGCTAAGCAGTTTTTAATCTGTGTTCCAGGGAACCCAGAATTTCTTCGGGGCATCTAAAGGATTCCAATAATGCCAGACAAAAGATCTGAAAGACAGCATGCTGTGGCCCTCTCTTCCCTGTAGGCAGATGCAGGAGAACCTGAAATGTCTACTAAGGGCCAACTGAGAAGGGATTTTAATAGAGTAGCTTTGCTGTTGCTGCTGTTTCTTTCCCCCCAAAATTATCAGGCCAGGGGACCCATTCCGGAACTGTGCAATGAGGGGTAAGGGAGCTTTTAACCTTTTTTCAGCCATTCTCACTAGCTGCAGTTTGCACCACCAGCAAAGGCCCCATATGTTTAGATGAAGCCTTCATTGGTCATGGAGTTGCAGGGGCCCCAATCCAGATCGGGGAAGCAAATGGCTAAAGCCCTCCGTGCTCCATGCTAGGTTCATGATGGGGGTGGGAGATGGTAATCACATATGCCGTCTTGAGCTTGGAAGAAAGGCAGGATGGTAATGCAATTAATAATGCATTCTGCTCAATTTCTTGGGGGGAAATGTTGCTCCACAACACATTTAAGTGTCAAAAGACGCTGGGTTAGTGACAGCAGATTTCCATAGCTACTCTCCTGTAATAATCTAAGTGTGTACAGAGCACAAAAGCAATGTGTTGCTTGCCACAAATAACTGGTGAAATGGTTATAATATAAAATGTATTGACATGTTGGTTCACTAGCTTTTCCACTGCAGTTTTTCAGTCATACAGGTTGTTTGCACACTACAATATGCCCAAGTGTGCTTGAAACTGTGGCCTAAGTGTGTCTTCTCCCTATGGCAAGCCAGATCACTTTTTCAACCTCTTCATCTTTTTGTTTTCCTATCCCTCCTCTTTAGTATCACTGGTTATTTCTTGTGAGTATTTTCCCTCCTGTGTACGTGTGGTGTGGCTCCCCCCCCCCTTCAATTGGCTCTTGGCACTTGAATTTGCATCTTTCACGTTAACACGTCTTCCACATTTGGTATTTAACAGCATTGTTAAATTAATGTTCACGGGGACTGTCTTTCTTTTCTCAGCGCAAAAGTCACAGTTTTCTCTAGGGGCTAAGGGGTGAGAGAGAAAGAGTGCATAGGGAAAAATCCCAACTTCCACTCTTTTCACATACTACCCACTCCCTGGGAAAATATGTTCCCAGCTGTTGCCTCCCTGATCTGCTGCTCCGTTGACGCCGATATGTAAATATTTTAAAGGCCTCCTTTATCACGTGAACTCAGCTGATCTCAGATGGCAGTGATTAAACACAGCAGTATCGTGGAGCCTAGAGTGATTTTACGTGGCTTTGTTAGTTACAACAAATATAGCAGCCATTGGTAGACAGTCTACAGAACATAAGGCTAATCCCCCTTCAAAGCCATCAAAGTTGGTAGCCACAGTTTAATCACCATGCTCACTTTTGCCACATTGTGCATGGTGTTCAAACCCTCATATCAGTTCCTGCCCTGCCCCTTACTTAGCTTTTTTTCCTGATCTAAAAAGTTCCAAAGTTGTGAACTTTTCTCACGGGAGAGAAAATTGCTCCAGCCAGCCCCTTTTCCTGCAGCTTTCCTTTTTGCTGGGAATGGCTGTTCAGGTTTTCAGACTGGGTCCCCTGCACCAGATCAACCTGGAGATGACCAGGACTGAACCTTATTGCATGCACACAGCGTGCCTTCCTCAGTATCCTCTGCTTTATAGGTGGTGTAGCAGCATATTAAAACCTGGTTGCCTGAGTGCAGCGGAACTACTCCCTAGTGGGAAAGTGAAATACAGCTGCAGCAGAAGGAGATGTTTAAACTAGAACTTCAGTGGAAAGGGCATATACGGAGAAAGCAAATAAAGCTAGGGAGGGCTGGCAGATTAATGCCTTGAGGGGCAAAAGTGAAATGTTCTTGGAATTAAAACAGGCTTTCATTAGCAATTCAGCAACAAGCCTCGGAGCACCACTGTCATCAACGATAAGGCAACCCCCTCCTTCCCCCCTTTCAGCCCCCTTGGAACCTGCTGTACTGCAGAGGTTTAGAATGCACTGGGAAGACTTTGATGATGAATTGCACTGTTGCAATAGAAAAAAAGGTTTACTTGTTAATGGCATATAAATTACAAAATGTACGCTCAAAATAAAATGGTGAATATCACTAACCCCAAACTGCTGCTGCGGCTGCTGTTGTTTTTCTAAAAAGCACTGAGAGCTGGTCTTGGCATGTTTGCAAAAGCACATCCTCTGCAATGAAAGTGAATCCAGCTGCATATTCTGATTTGTTTCCCCCTCCCTTTTTACTTTTTCCAGGAGGTATGGATTCAGCAGACAAGGGAAAATTGAGAAGGTAAGCTTGTTTCTTCATCTGGAATCCAGCTGAAAAAATATGTGTGTTGGACAAAATACTAGACACCAAAGCAGGTGTGTGTGTGTGTGTGTGTGTGTGTGTGTGTGTGTGTGTGTGTGATGCAGCAATTGATTATTATTTTTAATAATATTGTGGACCACTTGTTTGCTTATTCTTTCTAGGCCACCCAATCTTGCTGTGTTGTGGTCACCTCATAGGAATTGAAATAAAGTTATTTTGCACCCTGATCCTGCTGTATTCAACACATTGTGGGGAAACATTGCTAGAATTGTTCATGATCCTTTTCACTGTGGGTTAAATTCAGAGCCAGTTTGACTTTTGTCACTGCCTGTTCCAGACAAAGGGGCTCAACATTCTTTATTTTTGTCTAGTTTTTATTTTTAGTGTTTGTAATTAGTCCTGCATGCAAGGATCCCAGGGTGGCACACATTAAACATTAAAACTATTGCTAACAATAAATAAAACTAAAACAAAAGCAACTCGGCATAATGCAGTTTAGTAGTTCACAGGCAACAGAAAACAAACAAACAAAACCCCTCTGTTATTGTTATTTTCTTGGGAACTGCTAGCAAGCATGATGTAGCCCAGTGGTTCCCTGCAAAGCAGTTTCAGATTGGCAGACTTTCAGCACACGCTGTTGGAAAGAAATGTTTCCTAACATTTCAAGCTACACTCTGGTTGGCGGGGGATGTGAGTTAAATTAGTATTAGAGAATGAAGAGCACTTCACCCAAGAAAGTTGCCAATGAAGTTAATTAAGCCAATGGAGCTTATTTTCCACTTGCAGAAAATGTACATGCATTGCAATGTTGTAGAAGGCCCCGAAGTTCCATGCAGCAAGAGTGCCGTTCCTAAAGCTGCATCTCACTCCCTTTGTTGACTTCTACAAAATATGGCCGCAACTCTTCATCATATCTTATTGACCTTGCATGCTTTTAGCCTAAGACTGTCAAATGCTTTTCGTTAAAATTTAGCCACTGTGAGGGAGAGAAGGAGGTTAAGAGGTCCTGTTCAGGATACCGTTTACACTGTGTGCTTCTTCTGGGCTTCATCCGATGCTATGCAAGAGGAGTTCTGCTCATGTGGCAATCCTTTCTCCATCCTCTCAGCTCCTGCACATGCCCAAAATCTGCTCTCAAAGTCCTCCAGCCCCCTGGAGCAGATTTTGAGGGTGCTGGAGGGGCTGCAGGGGAGAGGAGGTGGGAAGTTAAATTGCACAAGCAGAAGTCTGCTGCATGAACAGAGCAGCAGTGTTGGATAAATGCCTGTGTGTGAATTATTACTGTAGTGTGTTTTTAATGTGTTCGTGAAAGGCTCTCTGGAGCCTTTCCTTAATATATTCTGAATAATAATAATAATAATAATAATAATAATAATAATAATTTATTATTTATACCCCGCCCATCTGGCTGGGTCTCCCCAGCCACTCTGGGCGGCTTCCAAAAGAACATTAAAATACAGTAATCTATTAAACATTAAAAGCCTCCCTAAACAGGGCTGCCTTCAGATGTCTTCTAAAGGTCTGATAGTTGTTGTTCTCTTTGACATCTGAAGGGAGGGCGTTCCACAGGGCGGGCGCCACTACCGAGAAGGCCCTCTGCCTGGTTCCCTGTAACTTGGCTTCTCGTGGTGAGGGAACCGCCAGAAGGCCCTCGGCACTGGACCTCAGTGTCCGGGCTGAACGATGGGGGTGGAGACGCTCCTTCAGGTATACTGGACCAAAGCCATTTAGGGCTTTAAAGGTCAGCACCAACACTTTGAATTGTGCTCGGAAACGTACTGGGAGCCAATGTAGGTCTTTCAAGACCGGTGTTATGTGGTCTCGGCAGCCGCTCCCAGTCACCAGTCTAGCTGCCGCATACGTATGAAAGCATACGTTGTTCATTTCCTTTTTTTTTTTTTTTTTTTTATTTCCCCCCCTCCCTGCCTTGTTATTTTGTAGATGCACCTTTTCCTCTTAATGTTAGACAACATCCTTTTGTTCAATAGGTTGAAGACAAGAAAATGGTGCTGCCTGCTGGGCTTCCATCATCTGGGAAGGCTGATGCCTACACTGAAGATGACCTCCAAGCTGCAGAAGAGGTGGAATTCACTGATAATTTGTGACAAGGCTCAGTTCAGGGTTACTACTTCCTACTACACGAAATGAAACGAAGCTGGTAGTGTTGAGGTTTCTCCCACTTCCCTTTTCGTATCTGTAGATTTTGCATTCTCAGAACCAATATGCACTCTTATTTGTAATTGAGTTTGGTGCAGATACATAGTGCTACAAAATGCATGTGGTAGAGCTTTAGTGGTGCACTTGCCTTTCAGTGGATAGCTTTATTTTATGTATTGCATTTGTGTCCCGCTGTCCTCTAAACCAGTGGTCCTCAACCCCCGGTCCACGGCCCGGTACCGGTCCGTGGATCAAAAGGTACCGGGTCGCCCAAGGAACATTAAATTATTTCAATTTTATTTACTGTGGTGTTAAAATGTTAAATCACTTTATATTCATTTTTGGGTGTAACTGTATTTTATTTTGAAGGCATGTTTAAATACAATTAAATTAAAATTATGACATCAAAACAATCTAAAATATAAACAATCAATGTCCCCCCCTCAGCGGGCCACGGTAAAATTATCAAACGTTGACTGGTCCGCGATGATAAAAAGGTTGGGGAGCACTGCTCTAAACGTCTTATGGTGCCTTAAAATGGGTTTAACCCTGCATCGAATACGGAAACTCAACCATTCAAATGTGTGAGTGCTATTGACAGCTGGTGCACCACATGTATATAAACTTGGGTACTGTATATGCACCTGTTTTCAAATAAAGTAAAGTGTGACTGTTCCAAGAAGGATGATGCTGTGAGGGCCTAAAGAAAATTATGTTTTCTTTTGCTTTGTGTTTGCCCAAAGTAGAGGAGCAGAGACTTCAGATTATTACACCGCATTTTGTGTTACGTTTGTTTATGAATAAACGAGTGAGCAAAAAGAGAGGGCTGTGTGTATATCCATTTCCATTTTCTTCAGTAGAGGTAATGTACTAAGGAGCCATGTTTGCAGCAGCTCCCCAGCATCACAGTGTTGAGAAGGAACTTTGTGTGAAAAGGGGAGGGAAAGTGTGTGTATTTATCTGTGTGTCATCATTAAACCTATATCTTAACCACTAAGACTTATTTACAGTTGTAGTCAAGTTTTGCATAGTTTTGCATTGGATTTTAGAAAATGGAAATCCTATGCAAATTTAAGCAGGCTGTTTTTGTTTTCTTTTGCTAACCTCCAAGCCTTGTCACATTTTTTTTCTATAAAGAAAAGTTAAAGCATGTGCTACATGTTTAGAAACAACTGTTCTGATCTCAGCACTTTTATTTTTTATCAGCTTCGTATTAAAACATTGATGACTGAGATGGCAGCAATGGGAACAGAAGAGGTAAGTAGTTCTGTTTGTTAGTCATAGTTTTTTTGTTAAAAAAATATTATTTCAACCACTACTCTGGTATTATTAACAGGGTAGCACAGGCCAAAAAAAATTCTTTCCAGATATCACTCCTACTTGATTTCTGATACCTGAAAGTTCCCTTCTTCATGGGGCTATGAATTGAAACTGGAGCGAACTGCAATTCAGTAGAGAAAGAAAGGAAACGATGCATATTTCTCATTGCCTAGTTGTACTCTGTACCTATCAAGCAAACTCTGCAGTATATACACCTAAAGTTACTCACATCCCTGTTCTTTCCTCCTGCACCTGCAGATTGACTTGAAAGCTATCACAACCCATGAAATAGGGTTAAATGGAGTCAGGCTGCCTGGGGCATTACATTGCAGTGTAAATTGACACAAGGAAAAGACTACTAAGCTTGAAAGGTGGTCTTTTTCAAAAGGTGTTCAGCCTTTGTTGGTTGTGTCCTTGCCTACAAAAAGCATAAGGAGAGTTATCTCTGCTTAGTAAGCAAAGATATGGACAAGGCCTTTGACAACTCACAGCCTTTTCACTCCTTGCTTTGTGAAAAGAAGAAACAAACCAGGAAACTCCCAAAACTTCCAGTTCCCTATTTTGTCCAAACCACAAAACTATGGTTTAACGGCTTCTGAACAAACCAGGCTGTTAAGACATAACTTAATATCTTTGCTGAAGACTTTCTGATTCGTTTGCACACCAGCAGTAAGAGGAAAGTACTTCTTGCACATCTTTTCTGTCTCCCAAGACTGCGAAACCTTTGAAGAGCCTTCTCATTTGGCTAGGTTCTAATGGAGTCCATTATCCTGTACACATTTTTTTCTGCTCCCCTACCCCACAGCACACATACCTGAGCAAAGCAAAGGTCTTCGTTCACAGTAATGCTTATCACTTCTATGCACGCATGCAAACTTTCTGCTGCTGCTACCTACATTCATTGACCAGCAGATGTCACTCAAATTCTCTTCCCACCTGGCTCATGTGCACGGTGCCTCATCTACATACACAGCCCTTTCTTACATTCTTGGGATATGAGTCCAAAATGCCTCTTATCTCTCAAATATACTTTAAGCTTGCTAGCTGGTGCCCACTCTTCCAAGTATCTCCCCACTTCCCCGGCCAAGCTCTGCTGGCTTATTCTCCATCCAAGCCTTGCTGTTTTCATGGAGGACAGTGGCACTTCTTCATGGAAACAGACATTGCATTTACATCAATTCAAACTGTCCTGCTTTTTCAAAAAGCTGTCTCATGTGTGCCTTCATAAGACATGTGTTCTGCTTTCAGGGCAGACTGACCGCAAGCACTGTAGGGCAGATAGTTGGACTTCAGTCTGATGAGATCAAGCAGATAGTATCTGAATATGCTGAAAAGGTAGGTGATTTTTTTAAAACTGTTTTAAGAAAACTATACCTGAGCCTATTAAGTCTATTGAGTCTATTGAGTCTATTAAGTCTTCAAATTTCGAAGCTTCAGCTCCTGTTTAAAAATATATATTCTTTACAACAATATCTACAATAGTTGGTGTGCCAATGCTTATTTGTGAAGGCATACAAATCTGTACTCTTGTCAATAAAAATCAGTTAGATTCCCGTGCCTCTGTGCCTTCTAAACAAGTAGCCTAAAGTCGCATGTGACTAGTTTCTCCCACGTCCTTGTGAGCCATGAAACAGTTTGTGAGGTTTTACGGCTGTGATCTATGGAGCTATTTGATGTCGTACTATGTTGATCATTCAGTCAGGCCAGATGGAGCAATTCTCCCTCTCCTTCCCCCCGCCAGGGAGCTGTTTTGGGGGTCCTCCTGACACACACACACCCAGGCCAGTTGTGAGGGAGCAGAGGAGGATAAACCCCATTGCTCAAGTGGAGGACCATGCCTGGGCTTCCACTGATGGGGTGCATTATTTGAATTTCACCCATAGTTGTTGGAGTCAAGCTGTGTTTTGTTTGCAAGAAGACAAACCAGTGTGGTGTAGTGGTTAAGAGTGGTAGACTCATAATCTGGTGAACCGGGTTCGCGTCTCTGCTCCTCCACATGCAGCTACTGGGTGACCTTGGGCTAGTCACACTTCTCTGAAGTCTCTCAGCCCCACTCACCTCACCGAGTGTTTGTTGTGGGGGAGGAAGGGAAAGGAGATGGTTAGCCGCTTTGGGACTCCTTCGGGTAGTGATAAAGCGGGATATCAAATCCAAACTCCTCCTCCTCCTCCTCTTCTTCTCCCATCCTTATTTCTTCCTCTTTATCTATTTCCTCAACCCATTCCTCTTACCTTTCTGCTAGTTACAGCTTTTTTGAAAATCTGGCTTGGCTATTTTGGGCTTTTATAATAGATTTCCTGTCAGTGCACAATGAAGATTGCTTAAAGCAATGTTGTGTGTTTGTGTGCCCTTGAGTTTAGTGGTTACTATAGAGCAGTCACTTAATTACGTCTTAAATTCAGGAAGGTCAGTCTTTCCTGGTTGTACTTGAATCTAAAGATGTGAGTGATGTGTTTGGGAGGAAAAGGAGGAAAGATACACATAGTCTTGCATGAATTGAGAGGGAATTATGCAGTTGCAGTGTTTATGCTTAGAATCTGGAATCTGAGCCTGAATCGAGAGGCTCATAGGGGGAAGAATATAGTTTTTAACTTTGGTAGCAGCTTTAAAATGTTCAAAGTGCTTTTCATTTCTCACCTTGGCTATTTCCCCCAATTTAATATACCGACTGCTTGGGGACTCCTTATGGGATTCTTTTTGACAGTATATATCAGTTAATAAGTTAACAGTGTTGACTTTAACAATGTTATGGGAATGGAAAGAGTTCCATGCATATGTTGTTGAACAGTTGTGAGAGCAAATAAGGGCAGGGGGTCAAGTGCCTTGCACATAAAGTACCTTACAAATTGCAGAATCACCTGCTCCCGCAAAAATTAAATAGTCATTTTTTCCATTTTGGAAATAAATTTCCACCCTGAGATCTCCAGCTGAAGGGTGGTATATAAGTTTAAAAAATAAAATTAAAATGCTTGAAAAGCTTATTTTTCTGAAATAGAGATACCTTCGTTTCTATTTTCTGGCACCTCATTGATCCGTTACTTTTTCTCTTCAGTCGACAAATGAATGGCAAGTTTAAAAGAACTTAGGTGGGCGTTCGTAGCAACTGCTGAATGTTTTAATTAACAGATTTAAAAACAAAAGCTACAATTTTGCCAAGTGAATTCCTGGGTTTTGCCATCCATCTGTGAATGCAGTTTTGTAGTATGCAAGAGAATTTTCAACTAAATGTTTATGATCTGAAGATAACAGAATGTGTCGGCTCTCACTTAAAACTGCTACACGTCTAGTGTGGTTTTGAAAATAAATTACTGTAGTAGAAACCTTTTGGACTTCAATTTCAAGCAAGAGCCAAGAAGCTTCAGTTGTGTTATAACATATGTCTTCCATAGCCCTACTTGCTATACCTCATGTTTCAGTTCGTAAATAGCACAAATAGATGATATTGTTCAAAACTTTGTTTTAACAGGTCAGATGTTATATCCTTCTTTCAACAGAATGTTTTTTATGAGTACAAAGGGAAAATAAATCACGGAGCAGTGGCTTGCAGCAAAAACTGCAAAAAAGTTGTTGTTATTTTTAAATGGATAACTGTTGTATTTTATTGACTGGACTTAACCATCCAGGGGTCCTTTACCTTTACCTTTTACCTTACCAGACTGCTCTGGACTCCTGTGCATCTGACAAAGTGCTGAGGGGGTGTTCCATTCATTGTGTCCTCTCCCCCACCCCATCTTTTTCTAGCAATCAGGACTTTCTGCAGAGGAGCGTCCAGAGAGACTTGGAGCTGCCCAGCAGCACAGAAGGAAAGTGGCATCTTTAAACAAACAGATCTTACAGAAAACCAAACAGCTGGATGAAGTATGTGTTGTTGTTGTTGTTGTTCCCTCAAAATGAGAGTTTGTAAACCACTTTGCCACTCTGCACTTATGGAAAAGATTATAACTTCAACATCCATTTAGGAGAATTATAATATGAGTAACCTGGGTCTTAATAAGCATTGGTTAAGTGGATTTATGCACCCCCTTTTTTTGCACATAAGTTGTAGGGTTTGTAGGACGCAGGTGGCACTGTGGTCTAAACCACTGAGCCTAGGGCTTGCTGATCAGAAGGTTGGCGGTTCGAATCCCCACGTTGCTCGGTCCCTGCTCCTACCAACCTAGCAGTTCGAAAGCATGTCAAAGTGCAAGTAGATAAATAGGTACCGCTCTGACGGGAAGGTAAATGGCGTTTCCGTGTGCTGCTCTGGTTTGCCAGAAGCGGCTTAGTCATGCTGGCCACATGACCCGGAAGCTGTCTGCCAGCTCCCTCGGCCAGTAAAGTGAGATGAGTGCCCAGCCCTAGAGTCGTCTGCGACTGGACTTAACAATCAGGGGTTTGTACATAAGTTTGCACACTTTCCTTGATTGCCTCTACGGAAGCAACAGGTGCTTACTGGCTGCCAGCAATTCCACGTTAAAGCTGTGAGCTGTGTTTATGTACAGGCAAAGGCAGCATTTAAATTCTCCACTGTCTGAATATCAAATGTTGAGGTTAGACAGGCCCCTTCCCTGTTGAACTCCCTGTGCTTACTAGGGATTCTTTATTCCAGCAGGTTTTTTAATTGAATAGAGATATTATAGTTTCAACTCATTTTAGACTTACTGTATTGTACTGGATCTCCTGCACACTGCTCAGAGACAACTGTGATTAAGTGTACTATAAATTGCTGAAATAAATAAATAAAAAACAGTTGGCATTTAAAGTTGCCCAGAATTGCATAGTTAACAGAATCTTTCAAAGGAGTTGTGATTCTTTTTCTTTTTCTTTTCCAAATGCTGGAAGGTCCTCAAACCATAGAATCAAAAGAGTTGGAAGGGGGACCCTCAGGATCCTCTAGTCCAACCCCTTGCAATGCAGGAATATGCAGCTGCCCCATGTGGGGATTGAACCTGAGACTTTGGTGGCACCATGCTCTTACCAACTGAGCTACCCAGTCCTTAGCTCCTGTAAACATTACATTGGTGCTCACTTGGCTGCTGCTAAAATTATTGTTTTGCCTGTCAAAATCTTTACAGATTCGCTGATTTAATTGCCTTCTGTTCCGTTCTATCTGCCATTCCTTCCCACCCCCATTTGTACTTTAAGGAAGCCAGATGGATTACAATTTCCTAGAATCAACCTGGTTTTTCTAATATACGTGTTCTCCTGAGTTACATTTCCTGATGCTTTTCCAATATTTGTACATCATGTCAGTGAATTTTATTTAAAGATTAACTGCAGTGCAGTGTCAGCTACGATCCAGTAAAAGCTCCCACCAGAGAAGGGTGGGGGATGATTTTCACTTGGTTTCCACCAACTGTCCTAAGTGCCACCTTCCATATTGTTGGCGAGAGGCTCCTGAAGCCCAGAATAGTTTTTGGAGGGCACAGGCCTGTTGCAGGAAGTGAAAGCCAGCAAAAAAAGGCCTCTCTCATGCACAAATTTCCTCCAGTGGAGTATTCTGTAAATTAGAGTTCCTCCCACAGTATAATTCATCTGTCGTTGTTCTTCTAAATCCAGATGTTTTGATCCAAAGAAAAGGGTATCCTGGAACTGCTACATTCCGTTCTTGTTCAGCTGATAACTGTAAGCTGTCCAGAGAACTTTGTTGATATATACATAAATACATGGGTGTAAACTTTATCTCTCACACATTACTTGCTTCTAAAACCTTCCAGACTCTCAGAGTGGAAATTTACTTTAGGTTTAGACCTCAGGAGAATCAGTGCCTTTGTTTTTTTCTTTCTGTCCTTGGATAAGCAGGACAGAAAGAAAAAGGAAGCTATAGGAGACACTCTGCAATAATATACTGCAAGAGAAAATGGTTAAAAATGGTTAAAATTATTGCCCTGGTCACGCTTAATGCTGAAACAGGAAACATTTCACCCATCTTGGAAGCACTGACCCCTGACACCTTGTGGACACCAGCCCTGCCTTACTTCTTCCAAATTTTCCTGTGTGAGTGGGGGAAGTCTGAAGGGAGCTTCTACCCATGTTTGCTTGAAACCTCCATGTGATCAGAAACTCTTACAAAGCACTGCACTGTAGAGAAGAAAGGAGGACAGGAATAAATTTGCCAGTGCAGGGACAAGCGAAGAACCTCAAAGGTGCACAAAATTAAGATTGATTCAGCCCAACATGTTTAGGTTTAAAGAATTTGCCTGGGGCATTGTAAAACAAATGTTATCCACCTGCTGCATTGCTAATTGATTCCTCGGGACATAAAACATGAATCTGGGAAGTGGGCGTGAAATGTTTTTGGTAAAGAGGTTGTAAAATATTGTCCTTTTTATTATGAATAGCTACAGTTCACCACGTAGTGTATATGGTTTGCATAGACCTATTTCTCAGATGGGGTGTATCATAAGCAAAAGCCTTGTTTCTGAGGTTTTTGACTGCTACTTTGATAAATTTTCTTTACAATCCAGCCTGAGCAATGCTTCTGTAGAAATTAGAGGAACCATTAAGTATAATTCCAGCATGTTTCTTGATGTGTATGTGTGTATATGCATGCCATTGTTAGGAAATGTTGTTGCCTTTGATTAAAATACCAGATTGGTGAACACTTAACTTGACATTCCCCCCGTGTTCTTCTTTTGAAAACAGTTGCAGGCAAAATGTGCTGACCTGCAAGCAGGATGTAGTGAAGCTAAGAAGAAATTGAATGAGGTAAGCTCGTTCTTCCCCTTGCTCTTCTACTTAGACTGGTCTCTGTCAACTCTGTGTTGGTCAGATGCAAAAGAGGACAAGGCCTCTGCACCTTTAATTGTTGTGTAAAAGACAATTTCGGGATGTAACACAAGCTACATCTGCTGAAATTTATTCTTCTACTCCTTTAATAGTTGCATAGGAGCCCTGTCACCTTCTTCATCTGACCACCTGGACCGAAATGAACTGGGATAATTGTAACAATGTGCTCCCGCACCTATGCAAATAAGAGCAAGAGGCAGCCCGGAACACCACAGTTTCCATTGTTGCTTGTTAGGGAAGGTTCTGCTACATTAGTAAAAGCTGCCTTCTGCCGGTTATCCAAATCTGTCCCAGACAAGCGTAATGCCATATTGACTTTCGTCTTGTAATGATACTGCAGCAAGAAATAGGAAAGACGAAAGAAACTTGTGCACAAGTTGTAACAGTGTTTTATCTCTTGCAAAAAAAAAAAAAATGCTGTACAAATGCTGTACAAGTTGGTATGAGATAGGACCCATGCAGTATCCTGGTAGGCAACTCTGTGCAATCCAGTACTCACCTCTGTAGGCAGCTGGAGGAGACAGCACTGGTACAGCAGAACTGTACAGAGTCTAGGCTCACATCTCAACACTAATGCCAAGGGTTGCATCCAATTGTGACGGTCCAGGCCCCTGTGCTAGCTCCTGTGAGCTACTCCTGGTGCCTTTTTGAGAAAAACTGGTCATGCTATATGAGAAAAAAACAGGTAGAGCTTGCCAGAGTTTTAAATAGACCACTATCAATCTTAGAGGGCTTTGCTTAAAAGCTTTGTTTTTGGGTTAAATTGGTTTTTATTACATTTTCACACCATGTGTTATTAATTCCAATCCTTCAGGTTAAGAATCACAGTGAAAAGTTGGACAAGGAGCTGGCAGCCTTAGAAACAGTGGAATCCCAAGCAGATTCAAAGTATGTGTCTAGTTGCTCTCCATCCTTCCCTATCCCCTTTGCATTGAATTGTGTTAATTCAGCAGTAGTCCCCATTGGTGGTGGTGGTGGTGGTGGGGTTTTTGTATCTACTCCAGCCTGTAGTTTATATTGTGGGTGTGTGCATGCACATGGATTCTAGTCCAAATGTTTCCTTTCATGGCAGAATGTTATTTACACTGGAAACTCTATCAGCCTTCCTCAGCTTGGTGACCCTGTATGGTTTTGGCTACAACTCTAATCAGCCCAAGCCAACAAGACTGATAGTCAGTGCTGGTTGAAGTCTCACGTTAATTCTTGACATGGTACAGTCACTGCAAAATGAAGGTTAAACATCATTTTCAAATTAAGACATGCATTGATTTTCAAGGATTAGGGGCTGGGAATAACATCTGGCATTTCTTGAGTGTTCAAAAACACCCAGCATCAAAAAAGGTTATTTTAAAGATTACTCTTTGCTCACTGAGCCTTAAAATAACCCTATTAAGGAAAGTCAGCGTATTTTCTTACAGATGGGAGACTTAGCAGCACAGTCCTATGCAGGTGTACTTGGAAGTAAGCCTCATTAGGTTCAATAGGCCTTACTCCCAGCAAAGTACTGGAAGGGAGAGGAGGAAGTAGCAATGCTTGCACCGACAGAACGATCTCCTTAGTGCAACTCTGAAATCCACCTGTGTGTTTTATGGTTTTAATGTACTGGCTTTTATGTAGATTCTGTAGTGACCTGGAATTTTTCATTATGAAGAGCAGTATAAAAATGTTTCTGCCTTTTAAATCAGTGGGTCTTAAGTAATCTTTTAAGTTTGATTGAATCCTGTCCATTGTATCCTTCCATGAAAATGGTATATATTCAAACTGGAAGACCCTAAGATTTGCCGGTCTCTCTTTCTTCCTTCAAAAGTAACCCATGAGAAACAGGTGCACTCTATTGGATAATGGAGGCATCCAAACTGTGAGCAGCAATTCAGGAGAACGTTTCTTCTGTGAGATTCTACCTTTCTGTTTTATTCAGCTCTGTTGCTGCCCTAAACTGCTTCTTTTAAGATATTTTGTTCTCCCCACTCCCCAGTGCTTCATTTTTCTTAGAATAAATGTCTCTAAATGCTCAAGAATAAATAATGTGTTGCTGTTGTTTTAATTTAGTGTATTGCAGAAGCTTCGGGCACTGGTGGCAATGAATGAGAACCTCAAAAGCCAAGAGCAGGAATTTAGAGCACATTGCAGAGTAAGTTTTTTAGATGCTTCATTCCGAGTCAGTGCCTGCACACAATTCCTTTTCAGGATCCAGATTGAGGATCCATCATCCAGATGTACTCCTGTGCTTCTTTGTATATGCATCAGAATACATGTATGGACCATGTTTACTAATTCTTGTTGCTTAGGAATGCTTTTGCAATGCAGTAACTGGAAAAACTACTTCCATGTGGTTAGGGGCTCCGTGTCAACACGGGGACCAGAGGTGTAGCTGGGGGGGGGACACACTAAACACCCAGGACTGGTGCTAGGGATTTTGGCGCCCTAGGCGAGGGGGCAGGCCACGTGACGTCATTGCGCATGACGTACGGTGCCCCGCTCCCTGCCCGGCCAGGCACCCCGCGCCGCCGCGGTTTTCGCCGCTGGTTGGGGCGGGGGGGCAGGCTGGCCAGCGCCCCCTCCATTTTGGCGCCCTAGGCAACTGCCTAGTTCGCCTTAATGGACGCGCTGGCCCTGTAAACACCACATCACGGGAGGGGGGCCTGGCCTGCAGTGCACCTGAGCCACATGTCTCTCCTGGGAGTGCTGCAGTGGCTCAGATGCCTGCAGGCTCCCTGCTTCCTAAAACGGCCGCGTGGGGCTGGCATCCGCCGCCTCTCCCTGAGGCTCAGCCGCCCTACAGCTTGAGGCCTCAGCTCACCCCGCCCCCAGGCGCAGGTCATGCCCCGGACGTCTAGCTAAGCCGCTGTTGGGTACCTTGTAGTAAAGCAGTATATAATCTTTTTTTTTAAAAAAAAAATGCCATTTGCCTTGGTCACATGGCTGGTTCCCATTCCACAGTGTCCAGGTGGACGTGTGCAGTGGGAACCTATGAACAGTGCAGTGTTTTAACACTGGCATCTGTTAAGATTGCCGTGTGGGGCCCCCACCACCTAGGTGCCAAGGTAATGTATGAATTGGACTTAAACCATAAGCAGTGGTTGTTGCGATGTACCTTGAAAAAATGATCAATATCAGGAGTTATAAAATGTGTAAATTGTATGAGAAAGGAGGAAAGAAATGGAATGGGGCAAGAATACAAATTGCATTTTAAACCCCTCTAACTTAATATTTTGGGGTGGCTATTTTCATTATGGGATGCAATGTGCCCAGTGTTGCTTCTGCAAATGCCCTTTCGAAATGGTTAGGGACAGTAGGGCTTGTGCAAGATGCTGTAGTCATGGTGGTGCTTGCATTTTGATTTTTTTAAAAAACTCGAACTTATTCCCGTGCCCTTCTGACTTGGGTTCATTTGCATAAGAGTCAGACTGTGTGGTTTCCCTCTTCTCCCCCCCACCCCCCCACCCCTGACAATAGAGTGTGCTACTTTACATAATGAAGAACATTCGCCTCCTCTGGAGCCCTAAGCACAGAATGCCTATACGTTTTGGGGCTATTTCTGATGCATAGTTTACGAAAAGAAAACACAGAAGTCTATGGCTTCGTTTCCATAAAGAGCACACATTGATTGCTAATGAAAAGAAACAATTATTATTTTCTCGCTGTTCTAGGAAGAGATGGCACGCCTCCAGCAAAACATTGAAAGTTTGAAAACAGAAGCAGCTGAAAATGGAGAAGAGAAGGTAAACAGAAAATATTTAAGCATTCTTACTGAGCAGTCCTTTGAAATCTTCTTCCCGTATATATATATATTTTAAGAATTTTAAAATGCTTGCGGTCCCTTTGCTCCATTTAGAAGTGTTTGCCCTCATTTGGAATGCTGCCTGAATTTTTTGTATTGCCAGTCTGCTACTTAAAGGCGCTAACGTGTGTATGTGTGTGTGTCTTTTGATGTGATTCACTTTCTCTGGTTACTTAAAATGAACACTTCATTTCACTTCAACAAAACTTTATATATTTGAACTCATGTCTTTCTTATCGAAGGCAATTTCTCATACACAAGAATTGGGACTTGGAACACTGGAACACAGTCAGTTCCCAAAAGTGTGTGTATTTTTTGGAGTGGGATAGTTTGTTCCTTTAAGTACACTGAATAGCAAAGCTGATTCTGTTTGCCTGTGTATTTTAATAAAAGAAACATCAGGACACATGGTGGACATTTAACAATGTGGCATGCAGGTGTTTTCCATTAGAAGACCTCTAAATTGTTGCCCAATTTAAAAGTACATGAGGCTTGAGTTTGGACTCCACCCTCAAGAAGATTGCTTAATTCAGATGATTCTTGAAACCTTGCAGTCCATCCTCTCTTCCAGAAAACTTCTCTTTTGTTTTGCACCAACCATAGTTGGTTGTAATGTCCAAATCAAACTGCAGAGTGCTTGCACTCCAAGAAAAAACCCACTTCAGACCTTGGCTTCTAATTTCTGGTTTGGAGGACAAGCCTTAACCATAGTCTGCCGATTTGGATGCTATGGCAAACCGGGGTTAGTGTTAAACAGGAAAAAGCAAGCCATCTGTAAACCTGCAGCTCACTGCTGAATGTCCAAATAATGAACAAAAAGATACTTTGACCTTTCCTGGAGCAAATCAGAACTCCAGGATAGCTTACCCAGGATTTTATTCTCCACAAGGAGGACTATGTTGAATAGTCTTCTGATACTCTGACTGGTATGCTTCCCCAAACCCCCATCCTTCCACCTGCTAGTGTGTGTTTTTAACAGCTGTACAACAAGCAGAGTCTAAACAGATTCAACTTTACCCAGGATGAACTCGTGGTGGGGAATGTTTTTCTGCTTCTCTGGGCAGCTTGTTTTTAGGTGAATGAATGAATGAATGATTATATTTATATACGCTACATATGTAGTTGCACAAGTTAACATGTTGGGTTGGATCCAGTAAAATGTGGCAGAACATAGCTTTCTTGGGCCCCCTTCCCCTCGGCATGTTTTTAACTTTGGTGCGGAACCAGTATAAACCCTGGGCCCGGTATGAATAAGTGACCCTTTGTCATAATAGTTTCGACTGAATTTGGTCAGCATGAAATCAGTTTTGTTTTATGTCTCAAATGTTAGGAACCCGCGAAAATTATAGACCAGCAGTACAAAACCGAGAGAGAGAAGCTGCAGAAGATCAGACTGCTTCTGGTGAGTTTCCCAAACCGTAAGTCTCGCTGGGTTGGCAGATGTATTTGTTAAATGTGTTCCTGTCCTGTGCAATGTAAATATCTGGTTCACATGAGACTCCCAGATTCTTCTGTAATGAATGTTTTAAAAGTTGGAAATACCAGTTTGGGGGTAGTTATTTGGGAAACGTCACCTTTTGCAGTGGAGCCGAGAGGGCAGGGGGTCCGCGTGGCAGCAATTGATTCCGTTATCAGGTTGTTTCTAAATGTCAGTTTGTTTTTTAGAAACCTAGTCACAGGGGGTTTTTTTGTTTTTGTTTTGTATATTGTTTTCAACTCCCCACAGGCCCGACGAAACAGAGAAATAGCCATTTTACAACGCAAGATTGATGAGGTTCCCAGCAGAGCTGAGTTAACACAGTACCAGAAAAGATTTATTGAACTTTACGGGCAGGGTACGTATATCAGGCAGAAATGCATTCCTCACAGCTAAGCACTATAAACCTATGGAGCATGGCAACCACTTCTTGTTTAATGTTGTTGTATCACTGGCTGTTTGACATTCACATCGTATGCCTTCGCAGACAAGCAGGGCTTTCCAAAACATGGATTTAAAAATTCCCTCAGGGCCAAAGATTTGGCGCTTTGGGGGTAGGTTCTTGAATGTTCGTAGCTGGTTCTGCCACTTAGTTCCACAGTCTGTATATTAAGACACTGTTCCTTATGTCACTAGGCAGGAAAAACAACAACAGCAAAAACCAAACCACTACATGCAGTGTACATCAGGGCTGCCCTCCCCACTAATACACCAGTTAATATGTGTGATGTGCAGCATTCATATTTGTTTCCAATCCCTGCTGTTCTTCCACTTCAGAAACAATGGGGGGGGCCTGTCCACGCACACAAATAGGTGCACACTCGTACATGCGCATGCAGTGCAAGGTGAGGAAGCCTTCTCCAGGCCCACGACCCCAGTGCACTTGTAACACGGTTGCTGCAAACTAGTCTTCATCTGCCTGTGTTAGTGGCTGACTACTTCAGTGGAAACCCCTTCAGCAGCAATAGCTCCTCTGCTCATGGAGCACTGGCTAGGGGTTTAAGTAAGCCTAAGGGAGGAGGAGAAGGAGGAGGAGTTTGGATTTGATATCCCGCTTTATCACTACCCCAAGGTAGTGCCCACCTAGCAGTTCGAACGCACGTCCAAGTGCAAGTAGATAAATAGGTACTGCTCCGGCGGGAAGGTAAACAGCGTTTCCGTGTGCTGCTGTGGTTCGCCAGAAGCGGCTTAGTCATGCTGGCCACATGACCTGGAAGCTGTAAGCCGGCTCCCTTGGCCAATAAAGCGAGATGAGCGCCGCAACCCCAGAGTCGTTCGCGACTGGACTTAACTGTCAGGGGTACCTTTACCTTTTTAAGGAATCTCAAAGCAGCTAACAATCTCATTTCCCTTCCTCCCCCACAACAAACACTCTGTGAGGTGAGTGAGGCAGAAAAGTGTGACTAGCCCAAGGTCACCCAGCAGCTGCATGTGGAGGAGCGGAGACACAAACCCAGTTCACCAGATTACAAGTCCATCAACAAAAGCCTGCTTGTTTCCCAAATGCTCGTCCTCTGGTGAAATTCTTTGTTCTTGGAGAAATGGGGTGGGGTGTCCAAAAAACGAGGGGGGAAAGACAAAGGTGACAGAAGAAGAAGAAAATCAGAAGTACTGCATTCCATAGGAACCTGTCGTTTTCTGGTACCCAGAGGTAAACTCCTCCTATTGTTCTTGGCCCTCATTTTCTGTCTGCCTAGTTGTTCACTTAGTTTTTTCCACATATCTCCCTAAATGGAACTCTCTACTCTGGATCCTCTATGTATGCCTGGCTGTCTGCCATTTCCAGAGATCGTGGGGAAGCTGTTCCTTGACACTAGATGAAATCTGCAGGGCAGGACATGAGGCATCTCTTTGGCAGGGATAGGTTAAGTTTAGGGGGCTGCACTGCTAAGCAAGCCCAAATGACCATTTGACACTTTGACTCAGACTGTAGATAATTCAAGGACTTGAATTTCTTACTCCCAGAGGTAGGCAACTCCTCGCCATATGGAACATGTTGTAATTGTTGTATCCCACCCAACTCCCCCCAAAATTGCTCAAACCATGGTGGGGAGGGGTTTTTAATTGTCTCTGTAAAAACAAATGTCTAGTTCTTACAGTTACAGTGATATCAAATTTGTGCTCGTCAAAATTAGCAATGTGATCTTTTATATTGAACAAGTGGTTTCCATGACTACTTATTATACTTATGAATTTTTCCCGGAATAGGGTACTCATCTGCAATGTCATTTCTCATTGGCTTTTCTCCAAAACATCTGTTGGGAGGGGTGTGTGTGTGTGCACATACATGCATGCGCACTGAAGCTTTATCAGCAGCCAAAGCAAAATAATATATGGGTTTTACCGCTCTGCCTCTTCAGGCTATTCAGTACCATTAATGGCTATAAAGAGTGTTCTGTGTCAGAAAGTACATTACCTCTCCTTAGACCGGAACCATCGTTGTATCACTGTCCCAGCCACACTTAATGTAGTGAATTGATGATTTAGGAGAATTCTACCTTTTGCCTGCCTGATCTATGCTAAATGAGCATTGCAAATCATTTAGAATAACCCTTTTTGCTTTACAAGCTGAAATACTGTCACTCCCAATAAATTTATGTGAGCTACAATTCACAGAATGTTGGTTTTATGTTAAGATATATTGCCAGCCTTTTATAGGTTGGCTGAGTACTTGGGAGTGTGTTCTTTCCCTCCTTGGATTTCTATGACAATGTTAAAAAGTTAAAAAGAATGTTTGCAAAATTGTATTTCCAGGTTTTGGCTGGGATCCAGAGGAGGCTCATGGAGGAGTCCTAAAGCGCTTCCCTGCCCTTGGAAGATGTTTGAGACAGTTTTTTGTTTTTGTTTTTCATGAAATGCCAGCTCAAAAGGTCCCCTGGGTTTTGGGGGTGGTTTTATGGTGTGCAGGGAGGGGTGTGAGAAAGATACTGTGCATAAATGGAAGTCTTCTTATCCTTCTGTTAGCTTTCAGGCCTTTTCATTTCTTCCTACAGAGCTAATAGAGATTCTGCTCCTTAATAGGTGGAGAACCAGCCTTACATAGGACAGCAGGTTCACCTTTTAACCTTTAACGTTGTGTACACCTTTAATGTTGTGCGCCATTAAGATGTACACCTTTTCTAAACTTATTTAAGTTAAAAATTATCATGAAAGCCAGCTTTCTCAGTTTTGAGTGCAGATGACACTGGGACTTCTTCTCCAGAAGCTTGTGTTTAGGAGTGCAGCCTAAGGTTGCAACTTTATACTCACTTAACCAGAGTAAGTCTTCCTGGACTCTGTTGTACTTACTTAAGAAGGCATGTCTGGGATTACACTATAAGAATCTTCCCTTTGTTTGCAGTTTCGGCAACACACAAAGAAACGAAGCAGTTCTTTACCCTCTACAACACACTGGACGATAAGAAGGTGTATTTAGAAAAAGAGGTAAGCTGCTGATCAGATGTTCTAGCTGACCACAAAGCAGTTATTTTTGCAATAAGGGGAACTATGGTGAATATATTTGGGTTCCTGTTGGGGTTTTTTGTCTGTTTTGTAAAAGGGTTTTCCTTAAGGCAGGAGTGGATGGGGAACCCATGGCACTCCTTGATGTTGCTGGACTACAGGTCCCATCTCCCCTGACCATTAGCCATGATGGCTGGGGCTGATGGGAACTGGAGTCCAACATCTGGAGGGCAGCAGGTTCTTCCCCCACTCCTGCCTTATTGACATCACTTCACAGGATTATTATTATTTTTCAGAATTGCACAATGCTTTTGTGTGCCGTATAGTGTTAATTAGTTCTAATGTAACTCAGCGTGGGTAGAATGTCTCCTCTGTCTCCTCCACATAGGAGTTCTTGCCAGAAAGTTAAATGGCAAGGTGTAATTATATTACTCTCACCCTGCACTGATGAGAGCGAAACCAGACATAAATTCAGGGATGCCTCTTAATGAGAGGCATTATTTCTATAACCGATGTGCAGTTAAAATATTCATTATCTCTTCCTTTCCTTGACATGATTATGACAGCGCTGAGAATATAGTTATTTTAAAAGTCGTCTTTTAAAATGCTAAGCGTTAAATTGATAAATACTGCCTGACTGTGTATCAAGAGCTCAGTGGTATTGAGCATGTGCTCTGCATGCAGAAGATCACAGAATGCAGAAGCTCATCACCAGGTAGGGCTGAGAGAAAACCCTGCCTACAGAACTAGAGAGCCCCCTGCCAGTTGGTGACCATGCTGAGCTGGATAGACCAATTGTCTGACTGTAATAGTCGTGACTCTAAGGCAGCTTCCTCTGTTCCCAATGGTGAATTGAGATGTCATGGAATTGCGGGCCAGCTAAATTCTGCTTAATTGTCTTATTGACACCTGATTACACAAAATGTGGTCTTCAAATGCTAAAGCAAACATGGAGAAAAACAAGTGACTTGGAAGAATGTGTGTGCTTTTGTGTGAATGCATGGAAAAGGAAGCCATGTTCCTGTAACCTACTTACATTTTTTTTTGGTTGTGGTGTACATAAATCTTGTCAAATAGGTAAATAAAAAAAAACCCAGGTTGACTCCTGAATGGGATTCTTCTAGCTAAAGTGGATTTCCCCATCTCCTGCTTCAGCCCTCCAAGAGGGCCAGCAGATCCTCATTAATGGTATGATATGTACTGAGGAGACTTGGTGTGTGAGGGGAATGTCTGAAGCCTTACCCTCATGTAAGAAGCTCTCTGAATTCAGTGGGGATGGAGGTCACAGAGATTGATTATAGGGGGCTGGTCTGAAGTGAATGGATTAAATCAAACTTGATTCTAATGCGGGCCTCCTCAGGTAATCGTGTCAGAATGCAATTGCTTCAAGGCTACATTATGAACCTTCCTTCAAACTGACTTGAGACAATTGGTCCATCTATCCTGATTTTGATTCTTCTGACAGGCAGCAGTTCTCCAGGGTTTTGCTTTGAATAAAGTGAAGCATGTGATTGATTGCCCTGTTGAATTTGGCAGTGTGTTGTCTCGTGCCAAGTGTTCTTTAAAAAATGGTGGGGTGGAGGAGGAGACCCATGGTTTCTTTGAAGACCTGCTGTGGTTTGCATTGTTATGCCGTTTAAATAGGAAACCGATTGTGTTCTTTCCAGCAGCTAATGCAGGGCAAGAAAAAGGCTAGTGGAGCAAAAAAATGTGCAATAGCACTCTGTGAGGCAAGGGGAATTTTTGTCTACAGTTTAGTCCAGGGTTGTCACCCTTTTTCGAATAGCGGATTCCATGGGGTGTGTGGCAAAACACAAAATCAAGAGTACAGTCATTGCTGCCCAGATTTCACTGGGGTTCTGTAACTCTGTGGTTGTATATCCCTTTGTACATGGTACTTCTCATTGTACATGAGATTGTTTTGCATATTTCCTACAAAATGTTTTGATAAATAGGATAGCAGCAGTCCAATATTTATCTGAACACATGCTAGCTGTGAGGAGCACAAAATGTTGAATATATGCTCCTGAAAAGATAAAAGTTAATAGATACACAATTTCTTAAGATATGTATAACTTGCTTACAATCTTAGTGTCATCCATTTTTGGGGTGTCATGCTTAGAACTGATTCAATTAATGCCTGCCTGTTTTTTTTCAGTCTGCAGTCATCTAAATTTCCTACCAACACATGTTTGTGTGTAATGCTCTGAATACCCTCACACTGTTGTATTTCAAGTACTGTTCTTAGGGTAACATATTACTGGTTCATTACGTGCATGTTCATTACTTCATGTCTGAAAGTATATGTGAATACAATAAGAAATTCGTGGTAACCCAGTGAGGCCTCAGATACAATGTTTCACGCACATTAAACTGCAAATCAAGTAATTTGGTACAGCAAAGTCTGTATGATCATGAATTAGCCAAGCCGTATCATTTTCTGAACCAGCCCTATTGCTTAAAAGGCATTTGCTTTTTTACATGGAAAACTTTGCAATAAAAATGCATCCTTGTGTTTGTCTTTTCCCAGGTTAACTTGTTGAATTCAATTCATGACAACTTCCAGCAGTAAGTAGTCCTTTCTGTTCTGTGGGTACAGCCCTCACTAACACAGCTTGGCCATTGATTTAAGCCCTTGATTTAAAGAAACAGTCACATGTCTTTCCAAAAGTTTCAATGGTCTATACTCTTAAGGAAAAAAATTAAAGTCATGTATCCCATTCAAGAAATTATGCATGTCACTTTATGCTCCTCAATGGTTCATGTAATACTTGTTTCAGTGCCTTTTCTTGGAAACTATGACCATATGCTGGCTCTTGTTTTTCAAGAGGAAATGTAGAAAACAGTCCTACATTATTATTTCTTTTGTCAAAGGCACACTTTAATAGACTTGCCCTAAGAATTCTTTTGAAATCAGTGGGACTTGAATAAGCATCACTGGGATCCAAAGAGGCCACGTTTGTCTTTTCTGTCAACTGCAAGCAAAGTTTGACTTCCATGGTTTACCATTTAGGCTGCAGACATATTGCGTGGACTCTCACTCTTTCCACAAGTGACCTTGGCACCCATTCTCCTTTGTCTAATGCCCTCATGCCATGTGTACCCCATTCTCTTTTCAGAGCCATGGCTTCTTCTGGTGCTCGAGACCAGTTTCTGCGGCAAATGGAACAAATCGTAGAAGGAATTAAACAGAATCGAATGAAGGTTGGTTTATTATTTTCACATAAGTTTGGGTGGTGTTTCTTCTTAGACCTCAATATAACCTTTAGGATTTGTGCAATGAAATACAAACCTACATAACATCTGGAATATGCTTTCATTCCTGCGCTGCTACATTACTCTCATTATTACCGTGTGAGCATACTGCAACATTCTAGTAACTGAAATAGAACACAGAGGTTGAAGATGCATCTCTGTACCAAGCACAATGGAAATGATCTGGATTCATAGACTTGGTCCTGAAAGCAAATGCCTTGGAACATAATCAAGTGTGCGTTGTGTTCCTCCATCATGCAGCCTTCACCTGTTAAAACACATGCACAGTTCTTATCCCAGATCACATACCTGCCAAAATTCCCTTGCATTATTCTTCAAATTACCCCCTTTTCTTTCATTCACAGAGATCCTTCCTTCAAATAAATGGCCATACTCAGTTTTTAGATTTAATGATTTGTAACTAAGATGTGCTGAATAGAATAAGGGATAACCTAAGGTGCAGGAAAGCCACTTATTTAGAGTAGGCAGTACTACTGTACTTGATAATTGGCTTGACTCTGGCAAAGGCAGTTCATTATTTATCTGAGCACAGAACATCTCTGACTAAAGATAAAACTTGGATTTAAATTAGTCAAGCTTATAAAGTTTCTCTAGTGGATGGCATAGTAAAAGAAAAAATAAATTCAAGGAAAGTTTTATCTTCTTGCTATCTCTGCATTGAAAGAGCCCCCTGTAGATGTTCTCCTGTGGAAAATGCTGGGAAATGTTTTTTTTTTTTTTAAAAAAAAAAAAGAAAACCCCAACAAGCTTCTTTGCTACAGCCACTCTCACTCAACAAAGTAGAAGGTGTTTCCTTCTTGCTTGCCATTTTTTAAACTCATCCCATTGGGGTGAGAAAAGCACTTCTAGCACAAAGCACCAGTGTGGGCCATATACAGTGGGCTGTCCAGTAGGGAATCTGGCTCAAGTCAGTACACCTGTTGAAACCACAATGCAGGTATCCTTGAACGAAATAGTATAGGAAAGAAACATCCCATGAGCAGAAAGGCAAAAATTCACTTGGTCTTGATTTTCATTTATGAATGCAGACCATGAAGGTGGGGCCTCATGAGTTACCTTACTTTTGAGATTTTAAGCAAAGGGGTGTTGGAAAACCTTCACCACAAGAAACTGACTTGTGGCACTGAAGGTTTCATAGTGGTTTCACTTTTTAATCCTTTGCTATATTTCTGCTCTTTCCTTAAGGGACACGGGTGGCCCTGTGGGTTAAACCACAGAGCCTAGGGCTTGCCGATCAGAAGGTCGGCGGTTCGAATCCCTGCGGCGGGGTGAGCTCCCATTACTCGGTCCCTGCTCCTGCCAACCTAGCAGTTCAAAAGCACGTCAAAGTGCAAGTAGATAAATAGGTACCACTCTGGCGGTAAGGTTAACAGCATTTCCGTGCGCTGCTCTGGTTCGCCAGAAGCAGCTTAGTCATGCTGGCCACATGACCTGGAAGCTGTACACCAGCTCTCGGCCAATAATGCGAGATGAGCACCGCAACCCCAGAGTCGGTCATGACTGGACCTAATGGTCAGGGGTCCCTTTACCTTTATATTTTTGCTCTTTCCTAGTTGTACACTACCAAATGTTTCTATTGTTGGAACAAGTGCAGATGCAGGGAGCACTTGTTGTTTTTTAAGAGGGGGGGGAAATGCTGGAGGATTTTGTTTTTGGTCTTGCACGTTGCAAGGTACCATAATACTTTCCCCTCATTACCAAAAGATGGAAAAGAAGAAGCAAGAGAACAAAATGAGAAGGGACCAGCTAAATGATGAATATCTGGAGTTACTGGAGAAACAAAGACTCTACTTCAAAACGGTCAAAGAATTTAAAGAGGTAAATGGGACAGTGGTGGTTGGGGGGGCGGAGAGAGAGAACACACATGCATACACACTTTGATTCAGCACTACCTTGTGATGCTACAGTGTCCCATCCCCCGACCCCCAATCATCTAGCGCTGTAAGTTTGTGGGCAGAATGCAGATTAGCTGTTCACAACCTGGTACCCTGCAGATGTTTGGTGCTACAACTCACATAATCTCTGTTAGCCATAGGGCTGAAGAGTTAGTCCTAAACACAGAGGGCATGAGGTTCAGAAAGGCTGGTGTGAATGATTCTAGGTAATATAGTTGGTAGCAGAAGGCTAAGAACAATCAGATGCATTAGTCTGGTTTTTTCAGATATTCTTATTTTCCAGCATAATTCATCCGGACTAATCCCATCCAGCCCCTTTTCACTTTAACAGTAAATTCCACCTGCCTTGCCTTCCGTATTACCTGCAGCATGTGTTAAAAGACAGACAGCTGATTTGGACTGTAATCCTGTATCCTTAGTTGGAAATAAGACCCATTGAATTTAATTACCTTTGCTTCTTTGTAGCCATGCAGGTTTGCATCATCATTTAACTGGCATGTCGTTTAATATTTTAAATCTTCCATCTCTTTGTTTATCAACAGGAATGCCGCAAAAATGAAATGCTTTTATCCAAGCTGAAAGACAAGTGTTCTTGAAGAACTTCAGACAGCAATTCATTTATATGATTGAATTCATTTTCATTCTGATCCAGCCCAATGACTAGATGTATTCCTTTTTGAGATTTAATGCAGTATAGCAGTTCAGAAATATTACCTTATTTGATTACTTTATATGTGTGTGCATATATAAAAAGACAAAGTGACACTGTTTTGTAAATGATTTACCTTGGCACTAGTTAACATTTCATGTGCACTAGAAAACATATATTATGTGTTAAACAATAAATATGTATAAATCAAAAGCTCCAAATTTGTTTGGCTGACTAACTTGCTTTCTAAGCTTTCTCCTATTCATGATAAAAAAAACTTCTTCACTAACAGGAATGAGTGCAGATATTGATGTTTTGCCCATTTCTCTGACAAGCTACGACATTGGCATCTGAAATTCTGCACAGAGCATAGAAACCTTCTGCACAAATGACAGAATTTGATAGCTCTTTTAGAATGTTCTAAATCCTGAGTTCACTCTAGAAACAACATGTGTGCTAGCTGAAGACTGAAAGGGGTCCCAGACTGCAGAGGTAAATGGGCTGAAAAAAGTGCAAATGCCTTGACTGAATCCAAGCGCCCCCGTTTCAGAAGTTGGCAGTAGGGCTCCTTTTGCAATGGAGTGGTGGTGTATGTGGGGTACCAAACAATACAAGCAGGGGAATATATATATCTTTGTATTCTTCATACAATAGGGACACACCTGCCTGCAGTCCCCTATACTGCATAACATGCCTTTTTGAAGGGTTGTCTGACCAACAAGCAGCTTAATATGTGTGGGTATTGAGGGTCTGCAGCAGGTAATTGTGGGGGGACTTGATATAGGCATAGTTTTCAAACCAAGCTGATGCAGATGTTTCCTCCTGTACCAGTAAATTGATTTAAAACAAACAAAACTAAAACCTCCCAGTCTCTGCTCATGGAGAGACTAGGATCTTGAGGTAGCCTGGAACCTCTAAGCAATAGTTTAAAGCTTGAGAATTCGGTCTGCATTGATGTAACCAACGTACATATTGCACGCTGCAGTTGTTTTTTTAAAATATATTTGACAAGTTATTTTATACTGACCAAGCTATCAGACTCATTTTAACGAGCCTGATGCCAACTTTGCATTGATCTTAAAACTGAGGTAATAGCTGAACATGCAGCTGAGTAAAAGAGCTTTACCACATTTATCCCAGCATAGTAAAACATATGTGTGACGCTGCAAGAAAAGATTGCACTTATTTTTCATTAAATACGCATTAGCATTTTTCTGGAAGAAAATAAAACCCAAGAGTTTGCCAAAGTATGGTGGTAACAGCTAAATGACTCTGAAGGAAACCAGTTGATGCAATATGTTTTCCACTCTTTGCAGAACAATACGCTGTCCTCCCCAGGTATCATTCAATGTTCAGAGTCATGATTTTCCCCATAAAATTGATTTAGCACTATGGTAACAGGGCTAAGACAAAAAATACATGCTGGCTACATGTAGGCAAATCCAGTCCAGTTAATAGGGTCATTTGCAGCTACTAAAGGAAATTTTCCACATACCTATATTTCCCCAAAACAACTGATTTGAATGGAAGGCTCTGGACTTGCTAGCTGGGAATTTAGTTTCAATGCTCCCCTGCTGTAGTTAGTCTTCAGAAAATTGCTTCTATCCTCTACTTAACCCAACACTTCCTTGTGCCATTTCACATGATTGTTTTTGCTCAGTTTTGCTGTGATTAAAGTTTTAAAAGTTCAGCCACCCAAGTTCAATGATTCTTGTATCTTAGCAGTCACTGATCTTTATTCTGATTCATATCTGAAGAATTACCGGTACTAAAGCAAACAAATATTGTTAGGGATTTTATTTGTTGCTGACCCTTTACTTACCTCCAGGCTCTGTGTATTGTAGGGCCTTGTAACTCTTGGAATTCTTGTTTTTGGTGCCTTACTACACCCGCCATAAATGTTTCATAGTAAATGTTATTGGTGACAATAAAACTGGCCGCTGGCAAATGAGCAGAACAACTTTTAAAATACGGGCTAACCTTTACAAGGCAACACAGGACAGCTTGTTGCACAGGCTTGTGATCGAAGTGGGGGTTCTTAAAACTATTTGCTGCCTTTCATATAGGGAGCTGCAGCCAACTGGTAGGAGGACTTTTGCAGTGGTTAGAGATTTCTTCTCTAGAAAGCTGGGCTGTACTGTAATGGAGGGTGTGTAATGGGCTGCTATGTTTCTGATATATCACCCGTTCTTATTGCTTAATTCCCACAGTCAAGCGAAATATGCAAACGGAATTACCTAGCAAACAAAATTTGCGCAAATGAGCTTAGTACAATCCAATAGGTCTGACAGCCATGCCCCCCCCACACACACCATTGCTCTTTTTACCTCTGCCTCACAAAAAGGTTCTTGAATGCATTGTTGTAGTTTTTGTTAAAAGCTGTATAAATCAGAGGATTGAAGAAGGAGTTGGAGTAACCAAGCCAGAGGAAGATGCTTTTCCAGACGGGTGCTATGGTGCAGGAGCAGAGGGGGCTTATTAGTTCTGTGACAAAGAAGGGAATCCAGCAAAGTACAAACACACCAATTAAAATGCCAACCATCATAGCCGCTTTCTTCTCTTTCTGTTCTCTCCATGTTTCTCCATCTGTCTGGAAAGTGACAGTCGCATGACGAGCTGTAAACACCATCTGCGGCTGATGAGAAGCTTCTTTCACCTTGACATAAAAGCAAACAGGAATTATTACCAAGACAGTTTTGTTTAAGTAAAGGATTTCTACACACACACACACACACCCCTTCACTGCTTTTCAAATGACAGACCAGCTGTGTCCAAGCCCAAACTCTAGACTTCAAGCACTATATATGTATGTTTATATATACATCTATAGTTTATTGCAAGATTTCTGCTGGGGTGGAGGGAGGCAAGAAAAATGCATATCGGGACAGAACTACGCTGCCCCGTTTTTCACTCCAGCAACATACAGCACAAACTCTACTGCTGCACAACCTCAAATAAGTCAGAATCCAAAGGGTGGTGAGGTCTTGTGCATGGATTTCTGCCTTTCAAGCCATTCTGCCCTAAACCTATTCCCCTTGCTCTCAAGCAGTGCAAAGTAACATCTGACGCAGCACAAGAAAAGCAAAACTGGCAATGTCTCCAGGTGAACATCTGCACAGAAATGGGCTTTTTTTTTATCCTAGTCATACTGTTTGGCACTTTCGTTATAGTGATCCAACATTTGGCTAGATGTGGGAGCCAAAGGAAAACTGGCCCTCTCTCCTCTAGCCTATAGAAATGTATCCCCCTGTCCAAAGCACACACCCACCCACACCCCACAGGGTACTACAGCAGCAACAATAACTAATGGAATAAAACACAGCAATGAACAAAATGGGTTCTATCCAGTTCTTCCACTGCTAGATGTCTTTGAACTGACCTTCATCACGAGAGCCCAGGGTGGTTTGATCTAGCAGAGGCTAACGTCAACAGGAGAAACAGATTGTTTTTTTAAAATCAATTAACCCTTCCCTGTAGACCCCCCCCTCCAAAAAAAAAAGAAGAGAGAATACACCAGTCTGCCTCAAAACGTTGCACCCTCTGACATGAATCATACACACAACACTGGAATGACCCCATCTGTTTGCTATCTTAATGGCTAATATTGCTGGAAGTATCTGAAGAAGTGTGCATGCACACGGAAGCTCATACCAAGAACAAACTTAGTTGGTCTCTAAGGTGCTACTGGAAGGAACTTTTTTATTTTTTATTTTGTTTTGACTATGGCAGACCAACACAGCTACCTACCTATTGCTGGAAAATGTTACTGGAAAACTAAAACCACCAGCAGCACTGCAGGACTTGCCTGGCACTGGTTGATGATGACTAGCAAACAGTATTGAGGAGAAGCTCTGGTGCTGAACCCAGCTCCAATTAAGGGCTTCCGGGTGACATCCAATGATTTCCACCTGCTTGTGCAACAGAAATCCACTCATGCAGTGGGACTTCTGGTCTCTCTCCCACTTCAGCCCTGCCAAATCAGCTCGAGATGCTCCCATGTAGGGGTAGCAGCAGGGTAGTAAGGAGAAGGTTTTGTTGGATCTTACTCTTTGTATGAGGCTTTACTGACAAACAACAGAGACCCAACATGAGGTACAGCTCTTTTTGGGACTGCTCTGGCCTAAAGAATGCTCTGTCTATTTGTCCTGAGCTTTATTCAGTAATCCAACTCCAAAGGAATGGACAAAACATAATTGTTATCACTGAAGTGAGAAATTAATAGGCATTTAATGTTGCTTTGCCTAACTCAGGGTTCCATCTGTAAGGGCCTGACTGTTTTGAACCTCTTTAGTATGAGAGGAGGGTAGCAGCCCCAGAAAGGCTAAATGTGAGCAAAAAGTCACCTATCAGTCATCAGGGTGGATAGTGCAGTCTTTCCCTACAGGTGAGAGACATGACTCTGGAATGTAACAACACAGGAGAGCATAGAGGCCTCTTTGAAACCTGCAAGTGCATCACCTATGCTAGGAAATAGAAGGGCATTTATTTGCCTATTCCTCCTCCTCCTTTGCATTGATATTCTCAACCAATAAATCAATGACTGCATATCTTTCACCTGGATCTATATTAGTAGCCTAAGCAAATGCTTCTCTGTACGGGGGGGAACTTAAATTGCTATAGTAACAGAAATAGGTAAGTGGGGCTCGGAGTATACCTGCCAGTTTCACTTCAGACTTTACTGCCTCCAGGACATGCAGTAAATATAGTCTGCCTCACTGATTTGTTCTCCTTCCTGCTGCTTCAGGTGTTTCCTGTCATCCTGGACCCTTTTCTGCAGCCTCCTCTCCTTTGTATTTGCTTCTACCTGCATCAAAAGTCCTGGCAACCAGAACTGAGAACTGTGGTCTACTTTGATCCTAACATAAAAGGCTTGGCCCTGCAGATGATTAATTGCCAGGAATGTTAACAAATCATATCCTTACCTGTAGTGATCCCATTGATGGCAGTGGGACTACATTAAAACAAAATATACTGTCCATTTTATGTCCTAATTCTGTTGCATGTGCAAGTCCCACTGAATTTAAGGGGGCCTTCCCCCCCCCCATTCCTCCAAGCAGATATAGGGTTGAAGCCACAGTTACAAACAAACAAAAAACTGAATCGATTTTCTGTGTGCAAAGATTAGCGGCACCTCCAGACAACCTGATTATTGAGCATTCATCATGATTTGCTTGCACAAATCAGGAGATTAGATTATATCCTGTCTTTAATGAGCATTCATTCTGATTTGTTTCCTGCAATGAGCATTTGTCCTGCATTCCTGATTTGCTGGCAGGCTTTTTATACATCACCCCATTAATCAATTGTTCATTAACAATTTTCATTGTGTTTCCCTGTCACTTTCCTAACAGTAGAAAGTCTGGGGATTATTATTTTTTAAGTGGATTTGTTGCACTAGGGCAATAGAACTCCTTAATCCATTTAAAATGTGGAAGCCTAAAGTTCCTATGTGTGGTTGAGCCACTCCTGTGAAATAGCGATAGCTTGCAGGTACCCGAAGTCTTGTTAACTCTGCACAACACCTCTTCCTTTCCCAAAAAGATAACATTGACTCAATGTTTCTTATGTCTTGTCCATTCCTTCTATGTTTTATTTCCATATTGAAACAAGGACACAGTGAATAAAGAACTCAAACAAACATATTTGCAAAAATGTGCAGAATGTCGATAACCTACAGTATTTCTGTCTGGAATGTGACTAATCAATCTCCTTCGTAGATCATATCATACCGGTAATACCAGGAAAATGAAGCACCCAACTTTGCAGTCCTTGCCCAGGACTGATTACACTGGAAGAGAATGCAGTGGCTATCACTCTGCTCACTTGAAGCATCAGTAGCACTAGTAGCTGGCATTGTTAGTTACAGTATAATTAAAACGGCTCCACTGTAAAGCCAAGCATAAAAAAAACGGTTTCAAGACAATGGTGTGCACACGATGAAATAAAAAGACAGGCTTAAAATAAAGAAATTCATTTTGGGTTGGGACTGTATATAAGGACCTTTTGCCTATCAAGAAAGGAAACTGGACTGGGGGTAGTGGAGCGCTTTCCTAATCAAGGATGCTAAGAGACTTATGCTGTAATCCTATCCACATTTACATAGAAGAAAGGACCATTTAATTCAGCTGGGGTTACTTTGACATAAACATGAGTAGGAACCTGCTGTTGCTTGCAACAACTAGGTAGATCTGTATGTGCATTCCCCAAAATGTAACAGTTACATTCAGGTGCCAATTCACACATTCAGATAAATTGAAAGTTGCAAAACACGCAACAACTTTACCATGATAATACACTAATCTAATAAAGGCAACACCATTATCTTTGCTGCACCTTCCCCTCCCACGTGGTGACACGATGAAGATCTAAGGGCCCTTGGGGTTTACGATCCACAATTCCCTCCGCCCTTGCTTAATACAATAACAATAAATTATTTTTCAAGTGCTATTAAGTACTTGCCTTAAGAAATGAAGATTTTTGTCCCACACATCAAGTTGCAGCTTACCAAGACATTGGTAACGTGGTGCAATGCTATGCATGTTTACTCAGAAGTAAGTCCCACTACTTTTCAATGGGGCTTAATCCCAAGGACTGCACCCTCAAATGTTCAGTATGTGTGTGCGCACACATTCTCTTGTGTCTGTGTATCTTATTTCCAGACACAGTATTATACAAATTTCATTTTTAATATCACAAAAATATTGTATTTATCAAAGTTCTTTCTCTGCCTACAAAAAAAAAGCAAATGATTGCAAACTTGAAAATTATGGAGTCAATAACATAGGAAATGCAATTTTAAAAAATGTCAGAAGGTTAAGCTTTTGTGGACTACAGCCACGTTATCACATGAATATTCTGGGCTACCTATGTGGTAGTGGAACTGTAATGCAGAAAAGTGCAATGAGAGTTTAGTAATTAACAGCAGGAGTTTCCCAAAACTGTACTTGATAACAACTGCATCGTTGTACCAGTAAGCCAATAAAACAAACAAACAAACAAACAGAATCTGATAAAAATCCTATCAGTTTTACAGTCATCGTCCCCCGGAAAGAAACAATTCCATCTTCTTGTCCCCACAAACTACCATGTGTATACTGTAGCTGTAACTCAAGATAACACTTCATGCATCTTATGAAGTGGACTATAGTTACCAAAAGCTTCATGCAATGACACATTTGTTAGTCTTTAACTTGCTACAAGTCTCATTGTTCTTTTTGCTGCAACCAACTAACACGGCTAAGCCCTCCCCCTTGGAAATTGCTGCCATGGATTTTGGACACACTTGAACGAATTAAAGCTGGAATCTGTCACAATCATTCACATCAAGCCGTGCAAGGAAGCTATAGGGAAATCAACTGGGATCATTTATGAACTGAAATGACAGGCACTGAAGATCAAGCCCAGACAATGTAAACTTCAATGGTATGGAGACTGTGACCAGCATGAGAAATGGTAGTACATATTAATATGGATAGGCTCAGTCAGTAGAACATGAGATTCTTAATCCCAGAGCCGTGGGTTCAAGCCTCACATTGGGTGAAAGATCTCTGCATTGCAAGGGGTTGGTCTGCACCCTTGCAACTCTATGATTCTATCAACAGCAATTCCTTATGAAAGTTAAACAGAACCTCCTTATTCAGAGGCAGTGTGTGCCTTTGAATACCGGGCGCTTAGGGCATGCAGTGAAATAGCCGTGCACCAAGTGAGCTCCCTTTGGAGGTATTCTAGAAGCACCTGGCTGGCTAGGAAAGAGGATGCTGGACTAAACAGGCCTGACCACCCACTCCCCTCTCTTATCTCCTTTACGCAACATGCAAAGTTCATTCCTATATATTCTACCTCCTCCGCAATTCATATTTACTTTCTGCACGAGTGGCTATGAGTTAAGAAATGCACGCAGGTGGATTAGGTTATGTAGCTGCTGGTGCATAGGTGGACAGACAAATGATGACTCTAAGAGAAAGACTTCATTTCCAAACTCTTTGCCACAAGCAAGCATGTGTGACAGAATAATTCAATACATAGTTAAACCATTCTGTAATACACCAAAACAGTGCAGAGAGCTGGGGGAGATGTGTGCATGCCAGCGATATTGATACAGTGGTACCTCGGTTTAAGAACAGCCCTGTTTACGAACTATTCGGTTTACGAACTCCGCAAAACCGGAAGTAGTGTCCCAGTTTGCGAACTTTACCTTGGTCTAAGAACGGAATCTGAACGGTGGAAGGGTACCGGTGGTGGGAGGCCTCATTAGGGAAAGCGCGCCTCGGTTTAAGAACAGTTTCAGTTTAAGAACGAACTTCCGGAACGGATTAAGTTCGTAAACCAAGGTACCACTGTAATTCCCTTCCTACCAAAGAATGAGTCCCAAGATGTTTATAATAAAAAGCACCCCCTCAAAACAATAAAAGGGGAGACAGCCACTATTAAAGACTCTTGAGCATAATCCTAAACTCATAAATTTATTCTTACTGCCTTCAATGGCACTGTGAGTATGTTTAGGATTGCAGATGAAGACTACAGAAGACTCAATTTAATTGAACATGGTGTGGGCTTCCTTCTGTGTAAACATGTACATAATTGGGCTGCATGTGTATAAATAAAAATATTAGCTCTTTTCCACTTTGGTTGTGCCAAAGGATAAAACAGTGGAAACCATTTATTATCTGCCTCATCTTAAAGCATTGTAAAACCTTAGAAGCACTGCACAGCAAATATTTGTATTTACAATGGTTTCTTTCTTCACACAATGAGCATCAGCTTTTGAGGCTGCACCAAAACAAAAAAGCAACGCATAAGACGAAAACAGATTTCAAACCAGCTGTGTAATTTTGCACCTCCCCATTCATCCTGCCGCACTGGCTGTCTAATGCCTGTATGGCTAATGGCTGTCTAATGCTTTCCGTCTCAGAGGTGCCACTCCACTCTCATCTTCCAGCTATTCCTAGCTGAACCTTTCTGTCCTGATGTTCACTTTTGCTGTTTCTAATACCGTACATCCAGAAGTCCCTACAGCTGTTGTAGAAACTCTTCCCAATGTTAGAGCTAACCCCAGAGCATAAATAACACCGAGTAACTTTCTCCGGACCCCACACACCTGGGATTAGAGGTAGACACTCTCCGCAGCAGAGAGCAGAACTTCCAAGCAGGCTTGGAAAACCTACACTTCACACTTAAGAAGCTAAGCAAAAGCTCTGGATAAACGCACTCCCTCCCCTTTTCACTATGCCCCCCCTGAATTTCCAGCTGCATCCAGCTGCAAATTTCCAGCTTGCATCTTTCTGCTTGCAAGTTTCAAAACTTGATTCCGAAAGAGAGAGAGAGAGAGAGAGAGAGAGAGAGAGAGAGAGAGAAAGAAAGAAAGAAAGAAAGAAAGAAGCTTTCATTCAAGGCCGCGTAGAAATTTCAGGCTGCTTGAAGCAACTTTTCCGAAGGGCGACTGAATGCCTCTCCTTCACAGCCTCTGTTGCTTTTGAAAAGATCTGAAATTCCGGAGCTATAAAACCAAAGTCTGAACTGCGCTGGTTCGAAATAACCCTGCCTTGCAGCAACTGCTGTCTACACCTGCTCAACCGGCCAAGTTCAACAACCAAACCTTGAATTGTTTGCATACCTGCTGGTGAAACGCAGATTTAGATTCCGGTTTGTTAAACTTCTCCGACCCACCGTTCGCCCTATTGCTCAACCACCCCAAGAACCGGGCCTTCTGTGTATGCTGCGCGCGACTCCCTGCTCCCCCACAGGAACTTTAGAGTTGGAGGGTCATCTAGCCCACCCCCTGACAAATCCGAGGGTGGAGTTGCGGGAGAGCCGGATTCCGACGAAGCCTCGCATATCGCGTTCCCCCACCCGTTGTGCGCGCGAACCCCTCCCAAAAGTTGGGAGGGAGGGACCCCCACGGGTCATCTAGCCCAACCCCTGACAGATCAGAGAGTGGCGTTGCGGGGGAGCCGGATTCCAACGCAGCCTCACATGTCACGTCGCACCGGCACCCCCGTCCTCCCTGCACACACCAATCCCCCCCCCCGCGGTGCTTTACCTGGCCCGTTTCTGGGAGGGGCCCGACGGCGTTCCTGCCTCCGACGCGGAACTTGGCCGTCTTGTAGATCTTCCAGTAGACGAAGAGCACGACGCCCAGGGGCAGGTAGAAGGCGCCTCCCGTGGAGAAGACGGCGTAGGCGGGCTCGGGGCTGACCTGGCAGCGCTGCTGCTCGGCGCTGTACGAGCTGCCTCCCCAGCCGAGCAGCAGCGGCAGCAGCGCGATGAGCGCGCCCAGCGCCCACGCCACGCCGATGAGGGCGCCCGAGGCCCGGCGGCGCGCGCGCGGGGTGTAGCGCAGGTGCCTCGACACGGACCAGTAGCGGTCGAGGGCGATGGCGGCCACGCTCCAGATGCTGGCCGTGCAGCAGAGCACGTCGCAGCAGACCCACGCGTGGCACAGCGCCCGGCCCAGGCGCCAGCGCCGCCCGCCCCACAGCTCCTTGGCCAGGCTCAGAGGCATCACCAGCGCCGCCACCAGCGCGTCCGCCGCCGCCGTGGACGCCACCAGGTTGTGCGGCGCGCGGTGGAAAGCCCTCACGCGCGCGATGGTGGCCAGCACCAGCAGGTTCCACACCAGCGTGGCCAGAGTCAGCAGCGCCAGCAGGCTCAGCACCAGCAGGCGGAAGAGGGACAGGGGCTCGCCGTCGCCTCCTGCGCTGGGAGACGACGGGGGGGACGAGGTGCGGTTGGCTCCTCCGGCGCTTGAGGAGCCGTTCAGCGGCATGGCCGGCTTGGCGGGAAGAGGAGCCGCTCGCCGGCGCCGGGGCGCGCATAGAGCTGAGGGAAAAGCGAGCGGGCGGAGGAGAGGCTGGTGCAATCAACGCACCTCGCTCCTCCGAAGTGCTTGGGAAACTCCCGCCGGCGGGCAGGTGGCCGGCAGCCTAGCCGCGCAAAGCGCAGCAGCTGCTGCTCGCTCCGCCCCCTTCGGAAAGGCCGCTCCCGCCGCCGCCGCCACGTGCTGCTGTTGCTGCTGCTGCCGCCGCCGCGCGCGCCTTGCTTTCCCTACCCTGGGGGTGCGTAGGAGCGGGCGAAAAGAGCAGCCTCCAACCTGACTGCACACTGCCTCCAGGAGAGCTCTCCAAGGTCCCCGGCAAAAGGTTGTTTCCCCAGCTGCAGGGGGTCGAACCTGCGACTCAAAGCACATCCGTAAACAGCCACCTCTCCACTATTTTATCTGACGGGCCTTTCATACAGCAGTAACGTAAAGCACCTGACCTGGCCCCAGTCCTAATCAGTGTGATAGGCAGGAAGAAATTCAACTGGTGCAGCCTTTTAGTGCTAATAATAATAATAATAATAATTTATTATTTATACCCTGCCAGGGCCGGATTTAGGTTTGATAAGGCCCTAAACTACTGAAGGTAATGGGGCCCTTTGTCAACAACAAATTGTCGCTCTGTTTTGTGTTGAATAAACCGGTATGCTATATGGACCTAATAGGTACCTAAAGTCATTTGCACATGCAGAATGTAGGCACCCTATATATAAGGTAAAGGGACCCCTGACCATTAGGTCCAGTCGTGACCGACTCTGGGGTTGCGGCGCTCATCTCGCATTATTGGCCGAGGGAGCCGGCGTACAGCTTCCAGGTCATGACTAAGCCGCTTATGGCGAACCAGAGCAGCACATGGAAACACCGTTTACCTTCCCGCTGGAACGATGCCTATTTATCTACTTACACTTTGACGTGCTTTCGAACTGGATTTGAACCGCCGACCTTCTGATTGGCAAGCCCTAGGCTCTGTGGTTTAACCCACAGGGCCACCTGCGTCCCTATATATAGAAATGAGCAAATCAGTGATATTTTAGGGAGCAGGCTAGCAGGCGGGGCCCATTAGTTACATCATAGGAGCCTACACAACACAAAACACTTGCTGTGTGTAGGTTCTATTTTATTTACTTTTTAGGTTATATTTTGGAAATGTACATTGGTTTTTTTCCTTTAAATTTTTTTGGGGCCCCCAAAAGAGCAGGGCCGGAAGCTACAGCTTGTTTAGCTTATATGTAAATCCGGCACTGTACCCTGCCCATCTGGCTGGGTTTCCCCATCCACTCTGGGCGGCTCCCAACAGAATATTAAAAACAAGATAAAACATCAAACATTAAAATTTCCCTAAACAGGGCTGCGTTCAGATGCGACGGAGACATCCAAGACCAAGAGGATGGTTTCCCTATTAGTTTAATCCTTCCTTTCTTCCATGGGCGTAGCCAAGCCAGGGCGGGGGCGGGGGGGGGGGAGAGGACAGGGGACCAAATTTTAAATCCATAAAAAATACTAAACTAACTGAGGTTCTGCCCCCAACATAGAGCCTGCCCCGCCCCCTACATAAATCCTGCCTATACCTATGCTTCCTTCCTTCCTAGATGGGCAGGGTATAAATAAAATTTTAATTTTAATTATTTTCCAATGAAATTTGAAAGGTGACAGGTTGTTTTTTTAAACAACTGTCCTGTACTTCTGCATACCTCATGTTCACCTGAGAGTGCTGATCCCTCCATCTTGTTTTTCAGTGGCCCTGTTTTGACTCCAACTTGGTTGGCATTCAACCACCAGAGTTGGTTATTAGAGAGACACATAACAACAACAAAGGCAAGAACAGTTTTAATAGGGCTGACTTTTAAGACAGGAACAACAGCACTAGTTGTAGTGAGTGGGATGAAGTAATTGCATCTGTGGAAGAGTCACCTCTCCCTCAGTCTCCCAGTTGGTTTTCTGCGCGAGAGGCCATCTCACAGGACACTGTTGTCATTTTCTTCTCGATAAGAACTGTTTAATGTCCTTTGAGAAAGTTGCCTTTATCGTCATAGATAATCATGCTGCAGTTGCTATGGCAACCGGCTTCAGCACCTCAAGAGCAAGGCTGTAATTTTGAGGAAGAGAAGACAGATCTAGATGAGGTCCAGATTTTCATAAATTATAAGTAATGGAAAAGCAAATTGGCCCACGTAATGGAAATGGAAGGAGGGGGAAATACAGAGAGGTGGGTCTTACTTCTTCCACAAAGCAATTAAGAAAAATAAGGGAGGAAATAAGTTGTTCACATTGCATTTGTGATTACCATTATGCAAAATGTTACCTCTTATTAGGCACAGGAGAATTACAGTTTGAATTCGCTTTTTCTCTGCGGTGGCTGCAGCAATAATCTGCGGAACAGCCTCACTTCAATTTCCGGTCTGTCCAAAGGAGCCTGGTGCCTTGGCAGCTGATACAATCGACTTTTTCATTACTGTTTATCATTTCTTTTGTTGAAAGGTGGGAAGTGTTAAGAATGATCAGCGAAGGCAAAAGAGCAGGAGCATCCCTTCTGTGGAACCCATGTTTCTCTAGATAATGGGGAGAGGTATGACAACGATAGCATCAGTTCATGAGAAAAATATTTATGAAAAATGGGTACCTTCATTTAAAAAAACCCCTCCTTTTGTGAGTTGGTGTGTGTGAAAATGTAGTGCTAGGGCAAAGAAGGTAACATAGATACAAAATGCATATAACATGTTGGAAAGGCTGAGAACCGACTCATGAGATGTTCCCCCATTTATTGAGATGCTGAGAAAGGTACTGAAGCAATATTAAAATAAGGAATCATTGGTCTGAGATATTATTTGCCACATAGTTTGAAAACGTATGGGATTGCTCTTCTTTCCTCACTGAAATGAGTTGCCACTTTTCAGAACCCAACCTGCAAAGCTTTGTGGGGGAAATACTTCATCAAATCATGATAAAATCATGCAGTTCATCAACCAAGTCAATATTTTTCACTGGGGTTTTTATCTTTGCCTTCTTAATCTCCAATTTCTGCCCTCTGAAGGTCATTACGCTGACCTTCATGCACTAGAACAAGATCAGCAAATCTGTTGAAGATACCGCTTCACAGCATCCCATTTTAATATTGTTTTCTCTATTTCATTTTTGCTATATAGGTTTGTGGTTTCCCCCCCTAAATTAAAAAGTGGCCATGCGCCACTATGGAAACATTTGTTGGGAAGCAGTTTATAAATCTTCTAACAAATAACAAATAAGGGGGGGATAAGAGATGAGGTTACTGGTTTGTGGGTCTCATTTGTTCTTTTTTATTATGCATTTTGTTTTCGTTTATTTATCCAGTATTTCTATGTTGTGAACCGCCTCAAGATCTACAAATGAAGGGCGACATACAAAATGAACGAACGAATGAACATTTCCTACTTGTCACTTGTTTATTTTCCAGTTCAGCTACTGTATGGAAGAATGAGAAATGAATTAAATCTGTGATGGGGAACCTGTGGCCTTTCAGGTGCTGTTGGATTACAACTCCCATCATGCATCAGCGTTGGCCATGTTGGCTGGGGCTGATGAGAGACCTGGGGTGACCCACAAAGCTCACTGGGTTGGACCTCACAGTGTAGCCTACCTCATGGAATTTTTGTGAGGATTAAATGAAGAGGGGCCGAACCATGTACACCAGGCTTCCTCAACCTCGGCCCTCCAGATGTTTTTGGCCTACAACTCCCATGATCCCTAGCTAGCAGGACCAGTGGTCAGGGATGATGGGATTTGTAGTCTCAAAACATCTGGAGGGCCGAGGTTGAGGAAGCCTGATGTACACCATCCAGAGCTCCTTGGTAGGAAATGTTTATAAATGTAATAAATATATTTTGTTTTTATTCATGTCCTGCCTTTCTTCCCCCATGGTGCCCAAAATGTCACACATGTGGTTCCTTGCAATGACTAGCTCAGCTTCAGCAAGGTGGTAGCTTCAAGGGCCTACACACTATGCCTTTAAAATATGTTTGAAACACCACCACCCCACTCAAACGTTCTGGGTACTTCAGTTTGATAAAGGCTGCTGGGTACTGTAACTCTGAGGGGTAAACTACAGTGCCCAGAATTCTGTGGGGGGGTGGAATGTGCTTTAAAGGTATAGTGTATATACAACCAGAAAACTACCCTTCAAGGCTTTTATAGGTAGTGTAAAACTTTTCAGCATGTTGAGAGAATGAGAATATAAGTTTGGGGGAGGGCGGAATAGCTTTCTTCCTGAGCTAAGGCTTTCTCTTGGTGCCCATTCACTTAAGTGGAACTTGGCATAGTTTAAGGATAGGATTAAGCAGCCCATTTACTACTGTTGAGGCAAGGGTTTGTTAGAAAATCCCCCCAGGGAATTTTCTTTAAGAAGCCATCAGTGCACAACAGGCTACTCTCATCAAACTGATGACTCTGCAGAGCTCAGTTTGCTTCTAATCAGAGAAAGTTTTGCTAACGCTATCGTTCTGGAGAAAAAGCACATTCAAGCTTATCAGCCGTGTAACATATATATCAGGAGTGTACCGGTACATACCCAACTCCTCAGCATTATAGATGGGTTTGGGGGGATGCAAGATGAGACTAATGTGACAAGCACTATTTAAATGTTGTTAGCCCCTTAAGCATGAGCTTGAAGAGCAGAGGATCCCTTTGCCAATTGCAACCTCAGGCTTTGGGGGCCAAATGTATCTCCCTCCAGGCTTACCGGTATTTGGCCCTTGGAATTCTCCCCAGGCCACAGGCTCCTGCAGGCCATGAACCCTCACCAGCCTAACTTCATGACCTCAGGCACTTTTGCCTGCTTGAAAGGTGTCCTAGAACTGTGATACTGACTCCTGCTTCCCTGGATGGAGGGTAGAGAGAAGTATGTGACTGTGTAGAAACTAGCCTACCATGTTATTATTATTATTATTATTATTAGTTAATTGGATGAGACACTGCAACATTAGAGAGACACAGTACTTAAGAGTAACGACCAAATATTCCTGCCCAAAGAAGATTGCGATCTAATTTTAGATCTAGTGTGGCTCCTATTTAGTACTTTTTACAGTATCAGTACAGTATCACTTGAGGAATGGGGACTTTGAAGAGGCAAAGAGGTCTGTTGTCAACCTGGTCCCTACAGCTCACTAGTGGGCGTTTCAGGATTCTAAGTGGGCGGTAGGGGGTTCTATGGCACAAGCTGAATCCTCCTTCCATCAAGCACTGGTGGGCGGTAAGGGAATTTTACCATCAAGAAAGATGCATTAGTGGGCGGTAGGTATAAAAAGGTTGACTACCCCTGTATAACGACACGGGTGGCGCTGTGGTCTAAACCACAGAGCCTAGGGCTTGCCGATCAGAAGGTTGGCGGTTCGAATCCCAGCGACGGGGTGAGCTCCTGTTGCTTGGTCCCAGCTCCTGCCCACCTAGCAGTTTGAAAGGACGCAGTGCAAGTAAATAAATAGGTACCGCTCCGGCGGGAAGGTAAACGGTGTTTCCGTGCGCTGCTCTGGTTCGCCAGAAGCGACTTAGTCATGCTGGCCACATGACCCAGAAGCTGTACGCCGGCTCCCTCAGCCAATAAAGCAAGATGAGCACCACAACCCCAGAGTCATCTGTGTCTGGACCTAATGGTCAGGGGTCCCTTTACCTTTACCCCTGTATTAGCCAATAGGAAGTATCTTACTTGTACAACATGCAAAGTGTTTCCTTGTGTTCCAGCCTTGAAACAGTGTCCCAAGCACCTTCTGCACAGCAGAGTTCTTAGCCGAAATTGCCTTTGACGGCTGTGCTGATTCTCAAAGCACAGCTTTCCAGAGCATCTCAACATGTAGTCAGCTCCTCAGCCTCAAGTCAGGATCTCTCTTGCCCACTGTCAGAACCTGCATGGGCTGCATATTCCTCAAGACTGTTTGAGGTAGTAGGCACACAATTCTGCTTCATGAAAACCTCAGATTTCTTTTAAATCAAAAAGCAACAGAAAGCCACCAGCTCTTACGGCTAAAAAAAAAAAAAATTCTACTTAGGCAACAGCTGCTGAAATCCGAGAAAGGTGGCTCAATAAAGCTATCGGTGGGTTTGAGCTTTTGCCTCTCCAAATATTAACAAGCCTATAATGCATTTGTGCCAATTTGCACACTGTAGAACGTCACAGAATTCAGTTTAATGAAGAATTACAACCGGCACAGAGCACATATGTGTATTAGAGGTGTGTAACTGACCAGCACATGCCGCAGTATATGGTTATAGAAACTATTGCAACACATTTCATTCAAAATGACAGAAATGTAATCAAATCAGTAGGAAGAATAATGGTGACTCCTGCCGTTTTGCCACTATGGTTATGAGTCCAGTGACTGAAGCATGAGGAGGCGACAGAGGGAAACACTGGGAGAAACCCCAGCACAATGGGTGGAGGGAGGAGAGGGGAGACTTTTCTGTTGGACAAGCAGAAATGCTTTCGCTGACCAAACCATCTCCTTAGCACTACATTGAATATCACCAGAAATCTCTCTCCTGTTGCCAGTGCCTCTGCAAAATGCAATCAGATAACCTAGACAGCATGATGAAGGGCCTGCTGAACTTGGCCGCTTCCACTAAGGTATTGATATCTTGTATTCCACTGTGAAAACAGAGCCAGTTCTTACACTCTTTGAGTCAGCTCCGTTTCACGTCACAACTATCTTCTCAAGTAAATGGCTCACTCTCCCACGTGACATGAGAGGGAAGTATTTCTTTGTGAGTCGTTGCAAACAGAAATTTCAAGATGTAACTTTTCTAACTGGAGGCATGAGGGAACCCCAAGAATTCTTCATAAGATAACTGATAAGATAAAAATAGAACTGTGCTTAACAAGTGGGTGTGCAGCTACAAAAATAGCAGCGAAGAGAATAGGGAACAGGCTCCGATAACCAAGTGGAACAACCAAGTGGAACAGGGGGAAAGGGACAGCATGACATTTCAAACCAAATTTGTCATGAAGGTTTGTATTCCTTTAGTGGTGCAGCAGTAAAAACTGCTAGCACATTTGAAAAGCTAAGCAGGGTCTGATACGGTTTCAAATTGGATGGGGACCCAAGTATTGAGATTCCTGCATTGCAAGGGATTGGGCTAGATGACCCTCGGGGTCCCTTCCAACTTCACAATTCTATGATTCAATAGAATTCCCCAACTCTACAATTCTAATAACATGCCTCTTTTTTCACATGAAAGCGTGCAAGTAGAATATAAGGACGAATTTCACATTACAGAATATGCTGAAAACTGCACTAACCCAACAAGAGAGTGGTAGATTTTTTTTCAAATTCTTGTTTGTTTGGATGCACCCGTGAGGAGTACATTTCAATAGGGTTTTTTGGTGGGGAGGGGTTAAAAAATGTTTCAGATGGTGCAAGCCATCTACATAATCAAACCTCCCAATATGGTAACTTAGCTCATTTGGAAAAGTGAAGTATCAATCTGTGTGTCATGCTAATCTGCAATGGCCTTAAAGCCCCACCCCTCCCCCAGTTATTATTGTGAAACCATAAAGAGGCATAGAGTATCCAACTTGATAAACTCTGGCTGCATGGTCAATAAATCTCCCATCTGTATCACTTTATCTCGAATGATTTTGAAAGTAATTGCTATTCTATGTCTGCACAAAGCAGCACGGGACTATAGCATTCCTATAAGATGTGCCTGCATCATGCCTGGCTTATTCATCCCTATTATGGGAAGCTTCAGCAAAGCAACTGTGTTTTCTTTTATGGGTCTATAGTGGGGTTGTTTTTAAAATCTCCCCAAAGCCATTTTGATAACCTCCCTTTAACCGGCTTACAAAGTCCAATTTCCTCGTCAAGGTTCTCCGAGTGGGAGGCAATTGCTCAAGAAATACTGTATTAGTGCCCAAACCATCAGTCACCTTTATGAGACAAGCCTTGAGTGTGCGATGGCCGAGGTCTATTAAATACCCCTAAGATTGATTATGGGGAAAGTGCACAGGAAACCTTACATTTCCAGTCCATTTTTATAGTATTTTACAGCTTCCTGTGATACTACTCATGAGAGCCAGAGCTCAACAGACTAAGCTGTTATCCTATTTGCAAGCTACTGTATACATTAAGTGGGATTCAAAGAGCTGCTTAAGACTTACAATTGCCCAGTGGACCCTTTCCTTTTCTTCTTCAAACAACTGAATCGCAACCCAAACCCTCAATGTAAGGGTTTCCAACTCTTCTCCATTTCAAAAGCAGCTTGCCATGCAGCACGAGGAAAGAAGCCGTTCAATAAAAGGAAGCCAAAAGCCCCCTGGGACTCATTTTCAGAGTTTTGTAAATCGTCCCATAAGTAAAAGCAGAGGTGAAGTCAAATGCATCTGCACAATCAAGTGAGAGGCATCTGTGAATCTAATGAATTTCTGGCGTCAAGACTTCCAAATAGGAGACTACAGGAAGACACTTTTACAGTAGTTCAGCCTTGCAAATTAAGCCCTCGAGTATTTCTAGCCCATTTGTTTGAGGCAGGAGAGGTGGCAAGAGGGGGAACACCCTAACTCTGCTGAACTGCTCTGCTAGTTTGCCTGGAGATACTCCCAAGTTTTCTTACCTGGAACAAGCTCTCTGAGCAGCCATACATCCTCTGTTGCTATTCCAGCCATCTCCCACACAGGTAGCTATGGTTGTATTAGACCTCTAGCAACTGAGCATCCCTCAGAAGACTCAGCGGTCTTCTGAGTTTTGACAAAATTCAAAAATAGCATCATAAGCCAACTGGCTCCAGGAGGGCAGGTATCAACTAAGCTGTGTGACTGGAACGAGATTCGCTTACTCAGCAGGACTCTCCCCCCACCCCAACTTAAATCTGGGTTGGGGGAGCCACCAGAATAGGTTTGAGGGCACGGGGGGGGGGGGGAGACGGTGGAAGTCTTGTTGCATGACCAGACCTTGTTCCTCCACTTGGTGCTTTGTTGAATTCCATCCCAAGGGTGGAAATCAACATAACTCTACAGCAAATGTCCTCTCAGTCCGAGGATTTCTCCTTGCACAATGGAATGTTCACCCCAACTCCAGATCAGGGGTTCCCACAACCCTCCGGAGCATTTGGGTGAACCTTCAAAACTGACATCCCAGTTGTGAGTCTGTGGTTAAGACAACTCCCACTTGCTTGTTCCAACACAACATATATTAAAGTAAAGGTAAAGGGACCCCTGACTGTTAGGTCCAGTCGCGGACGACTCTAGGGTTGCAGCGCTCATCTCGCTCTATAGGCCGAGGGAGCCGGCGTTTGTCCGCAGACAGCTTCTGGGTAATGTGGCCAGCATGACTAAGCCGCTTCTGGCGAACCAGAGAAGCGCACGGAAATGCAGTTTACCTTCCCACCGGAGCGGTACCTATTTATCTACTTGCACTTCGAGGTGCTTTTGAACTGCTATGTTGGCAGGAGCAGGGACCGAGCAACGGGAGCTCACCCCGTCACGGGGATTCGAACCACCGACCTCCTGATCGGCAAGCCCTAGGCTCTGTGGTTTAACCCACAGCGCCACCCGCGTCCCCACAACATATATTACTATATAAGCAACTCATCAGTAGGAAACCTGGCTTCCAATGTTACTGCAAACACAACCACTTGGATTCACAAGTACCTTGCTGCTTTCTGATGTTTCTCTCCTGCTGCCATGTGAAAAAGGCAGTTCATGCAGTTAAAATGCACAAGTTGGATGCCCTAATGGAACACGGCTGCAGGGCCCGAAGTCTATTGCAAAAGGGACAAAAAGGAAAGAATCTGCTTTGGTGGCAGAACCAACAGCCTGAGAAGTGCGCTATGTGCCCAGAACTCTAAAGGTGTTTATTCATGTGGCATGATGATACATAATTTTGTTTGACCTTTTGAGTTCTAACCATTTAAACTCAATTCAAAAATTCATACAGAGCGCAATACCCCTAAACTTCTTCAAAGCTTTCAATTCAAGGTAAGGTATCACTTTATATACGTCTTGGATAAAGGCTCTCTCTTCTTCAAACATCCTTTATACTTCCAAAAGTTACAAAAAAGCTTTTGAAGCTTTGGAGGAAAAAGGAATTGCCACTTGGGGTGGGGGGAATAAATAATCACCTACAATTTCTAAGTATGGCCCCAGTGGGCTGTCAAATCTCTAAAGAGCTTCTGAACAGCCATGTAGCATAGCAAGCAGACAACCTACGTTTACTTTGTAAGAAAACACAAGGAAGAGTCTCTGAGTACAAAAACTTAAGAGTACATAAAAAAGAATTGTATTAATCACCTCTTGCAAAATCAGTGTACATACAGCCTAAAAATTCCGAGAGATGCCAAATCACTTGGGAGTCCATGGAAGAAAATAGAGCACACTTTCAAAAGTGCCACATAGTATCACTGTGGAGAGAGACTTGCGCTCCAGTCCATTGTAGCCATAGTGTTAGCTCCTGGAGGATCCCAAAGGGTCAGCCAAGGCATATATCAAGAATACTAATATCCTGCACTGCAGAGGGGAACAGGGGACACAGGAAGAGGCATTCTATTTTCCCAGGTAAGAGAACTGCAGCCAATTCATGTGAGCTTAGGCTGGAAGAAGTGGGGAAAGCGAAAAAGGAATCTTCCATGCATAGGTACAATGATCACAGAGGACTGGACTGTGCCCTAAGCGTGTGTGCTTTAAAGTCTACACCAAATTCTATACTGAATGCACCTTGCTTTGCAGAGAACAGAGTAATTAAGTTAAGGATCACTTTCAAAAGCCATTTCTGTGAACATGGAACGAGCATCTCAGCGGGAAAACTGCCTGCGATCTGATTGTTTCTTGTTAATGTGCTTGAAGATTTTGGTTTTCTGGACGTTCTTTGATTTCTGATAGCCAAACCCTCCACCGCCACCTCTCTTTTGCAATCTGTTCCCGTGGCTGCTGTTTACATCTGAGAAAATGGTGTCAAGGAATGCAAGTTCATAAATATATAATTAGCTTAAGCTATTAAAATTCTAAGGATGGCACCAAGGTCTTTTTTGGGGGAGAGGGGGGTGGAATCATAGCATTAGCAGTACATTTTCAAAACTAGGTTGCAAGTGTGTCAAGGGAGAAGAAAACACCTGTAGAAATTTACCTAGTGATTGCCATCGCTCAGAGTTTTCCAATTAAGTTTTTCTACAGAGAGCAAAGCTAGCCCTCTATTAGATACCATTATTATGTCAAGCTCCTGACTGAAGCAGTGGTGTTCCAAAGGATAGAACTAGTCCATTTAAACACAAAGTCAATGGGCATTTTAGGATGCAAAGAAGATGGAATGAAAGAACAAAAGCAGACCATAATCATTTGCTCTGGCAGGCCCTCCTTAGAGTAGTGCCATCGCTACACACTGAAAGTAAAAGCAGGTGCCTCAAGCTCATGCCCTCCACCTTCTTTTACACATGAAAATGTCATGTTTAAAACCTACACCTGCAGTTCTGAATTTCCAAAATTGCCATTGAACCTGATCTACTACCAGCCCACAAACTGGTTTACTGACAAGCGAACAGTTGACCCCAACACATCTGAATCTTAGAAAGGGGAATAATTCAATACTTTTCAACAAAAGGATACTAAGGTCCACAAATGGTGGGACTTTGAAGCCAAAGGAGAGCGCAACCTTGAGCAGATCCAGGTTGTTGACGTTGTAGATCTGTTTCAGAGAATGGGAATCATAAGATCTTATATAGGCTTTATAAGCTTCTTGGGCAGATTTGTGAAGAAAGTAGTTCTTCTCGATCAATTTTTCCAGCTGAAAATTACAAAGGCAGAAGGAACATTCAATTATACAGTCACCTAATAAATGAGGAAATGGAACATGTTGCAGGTAACTGACACTGACATTTATCATCTGGAAGAATAGAGCAATACAGTTGGAATAGCATACGCATTTATCAAAGTGTAATTTTCAAAGTTAACAATGCAAGCTCATTATCAAGGAATACTGTTCTTTTTTACAAAAATATGTGGCTATAGAATTTGAAAGTTATGTATAAATTTCCTTCGTAGAACAAAGAGTGAAAACTCTACATTCTACAGCGGGACTTTTTACCAGTTCTCTGAAAAATATATATCCTGGTCTCCACCTTACCTACTACCTAAAATATACACAGCATGTTGCCACTTCCAGGTTTTTAAAAAATATATAATGCCATAGAGGAAGGGCTTCTAAAATCGTCAACCTCTCTGATGGCAATGTCTTGCAGTCAGCTCAGTTTATACTCACATGCTGTCATTTTATCCTTTGGAGTGAAATTCTTGTGGGAGGAAGTCGAAAATGACATCAGGGCCTGTTCCAGCTACGGCCCATTCCTCCGCCTGCCCTGAGTCCCTTAGGCCATATATTTTCACCTGCCCTGTGGGAACTGTTATTATTTTACTCTTTCTATTACAAATCCTTCCATGAGGACGTATAAATATTCTGAAAGGCTACAAATAAACACTAATAAGAAAGACCATAAGGGTACCACTCAGGTGCCTCAACATACGTAAGACACACTGCTTTATAAGTAGGTTGCTATGGTTACTTTAAATGTAGGATTAAAATTCATCCAAATTTAGTTTCACTTGCACCTCACAATAGCTTCAAAATTTGTGCACTGTGTGTTCTTCTATTATTATTATTATTTATTCATTAGATTACCTTTTGTATTTATTTATTTTTAGTTACCTAGATATGTGGGGTACAAATTCTTCCAAAGAAATAGGTGAAGCAAGCTTAAGAATGCAAGTGGCAGAAACTCTTTTATTTTTATTTTACCTGAGATTGGATGTCAGAAATTTTGGACCAAGAAAATTCAAATTCATTTAATGGTACCTAAAAGAATAATTAAGAAAATTGTTACGTTATATGCGGAAGATACTGAAAAGGCAGGTGCTGCTCAAACATCAGTTCTTAACAGAGAGAACTGTCACTAAAAACAAATAGCAGCTGCCTAGAACATATGGAGGCTCACCCCAAATCCCATTCTTCTGCACTTGCTAAATTAGTGTAAATAAAGCAGGGTTTTTTTTTGGGTGATGACAGAAATCCAGAGAGCGATTTCAACACAAGAATGTTTCGAAGAGGAATGGAAGTTCATACACAGCATGAGCAGCTGTTTTGTAATCACATTCTGAAACACCCTCATAACCAAAGACATTTCACATTTCTATACCCAACAGGGGACAATTACTCTGATGCATTCCTGTGCAAATGCGTCATGGAAGTTTCCGTATTTGCATAATTCCTGCAAAAGATGTGATCGTGAGTCATTTTATGGTGGCAAAACAAGCTTATATGAACACCCCGCCGGCTACCACCAATATATGCGGCAGCACTGCCCTGCCATCTTCACGGTGGTATTGCCGCCATCAAAGCCCTCGCCATTCTATGCAAAACATACAAAACAAACAATTTTTCTGACAACTTATGACCGTCCTTGGCATCATGGGAATTAGAAGCCGATTCTGTTTGCTCTGATACTGGTGGATATGCGATGGGACCAAGAGCCAGGATATCAAAGCAGTGCATCCATAGCTTGTGTTAAATTTTCTCTACTCCCTTAAACTCCACATGCATATGATGGAAAGCTTCTTCTAAATTATGCAGTTTCATTACAGCAGTCGCTCTGCAATTCTACTAAGGTTATTTAGTTAAACACTCTTTAGGCAATTAAGGCAGGTAGAAATTATTTGATTAATCATTAAAGCTCAGCTGCAGTGCTCCACACTGACTTACCCTGGCTTGCTTTAGGTAACGCAAGAAACCCAGTTCTTCTGGACGTAAAATCAGCAGAGCATGTCCTCTTCCGTTTATACCCCGGGCAGTCCTACCAACACGGTGAATGTATTCCTTTTTAAAAAGAAACATTTTTTTTTTTTTACAGTAAACAGAGGCACAGCAAAGGGCGCTCATACATAAACAGATCCGCAGCTAAACTTACATAAAGGTCTCCTATTCCCCAAATGAAATTCTTACTTACTTCAGTTATGGATTTAGCTTTGACAAAATAAATTAGTAAAAAAAGAGAAAAACAGGGATGCTTTGGAAAAGTATACACAATGGGAAAAATAAAGAAACTTCTTTTTTTTTGGGGGGGGGGGAGAGTTTGGCAACTTGACTCTCCTTGGTTGGAACCAACGCAGCTGCAGCCAAGACTGCAAGTCAGCATCTTCTGACAGCTGCTAATGTCCCAACACCCTGGACCCACCACTGGCCATGATCTTTATTTCTTGCTGCTCCTCATTACTGTCACCATTTGCATGCTCAGCCAGCCAGCAGCGCATTAACCAGCTCTTTCCTTCTGCGCTCCCAATGGCTCACCAAAATGCCACTCTGGAGCCAGCTATGATTCCAATACTCTCGCCTTATTCAGGCATTCCATGCCCACCATTATAGAACTGCCTGTGTGAGGACAGGAACATGCTAGCTAGATCTGCTCCCACACTGGCCATGCCCATGTTACTGGCCTCCACATACTGGAGGGCAAACACCTGCAGCATCGATCTTGCTCCAATCCTGAAAGCTACATGCATGTTTCAGGAAACTGATCATGCAGCAACAAGCAATTTAACTGGAAGGCAGCATGAAAGTCTGGCCCCACTCTTCCTGGGATGCTGCTGTTTCTGCGCTGATACAAGCCACCCCACATGCCAATAACTATTGGTACTAGTGTTGTGAGGGACGCGGGTGGCGCTGTGATCTAAACCACAGAGTATAGGGCTTGCCGATCATAAGGTCGGAGGTTCGAATCCCCGCGACGGGGTGAGCTCCCGTTGCTCGGTCCCAGCTCCTGCCAACCTAGCAGTTCGAAAGCACGTCAAAGGGCAAGTAGATAAATAGGTACCGCTCCGGCGGCAAGGTAAACAGGGTTTCCATGCGCTGTTCTGGTTCGCCAGAAGCGGCTTAGTCATGCTGGCCACATGACCCTGAAACTGTCTGCGGACAAACGCCAGTTCCCTCGGCCTATAGAGCAAGATGAGCGCCGCAACCCCAGAGTCGTTCGCGACTGGACCTAATGGTCAGGGGTCCCTTTACCTTTACTATTGTGACTTTTGCTACTTAAATAGGTCTTTGGTTCAGCATAGGGATTTGATGATGGAGGGAAGAAAAAGAACAGCTAAGTAGACACAGAGGAGTGAGGAGCTCTGCCATATGCAGAATGGTGCTCTCTGCTCACTATATACCAGATTTTCCAGCTCCTTTATTTATTTATTTTTAAAAAGTTTCCTTAGAAGAGTAATCTTGTGCAAAAGATTTCCCCCCAAAAGGAAAAAAAAGATAAAACATTCTGAAGGGTCTCAGAAAACAGTCTAAACCTACAGGATACAGCAACCCTGCAGAAGCAAAACGAAATTGGGTATAATCACTGTATGGGACAGAAACGTATGCATGCCATCTTGCGCTCCTTGGAGGAAATGTAATGGATAAAATTTAAATGTTAAACTGTGAAGTCAAGCTTAGCAGGGATTTTACTGATGTATTTATGGATGTTTTATTTTTATTCTTACATGCCGTATGCCACCTTGCTATATTATAAGTGCGTGTTATAAATATGCATAAATAAATATATTAAGATTTGCGGTCTCATTTAGTTTCAGGAACACTAGGGAATTTCTTAGGTGGGTTAAATCCACAGCGCCTCTGAAAACACACATCTTCCAGGAAATCGTATTACCTTTGGATCGTCTGGTGGGTCATACTGAACGATCCAGTCAACCTCTGGAATGTCCAGTCCTCGAGCAGCTACATCTGTGCACAAGAGTATTCCAGAATCTGCATTGCAGAACTGGAAAAATGTGGTTGTGCGCTTCGTTTGCTTTTGCTTGCCCTAGAAGAAAGTGAGATGTTCAAGATGAGGTTCATCAGCAACTATGGGATTCTTTGAAGAGAGCCTGAAAGCCAACACATCCCTATAACGTCACACTGCATCACACTGCACCGATAGTAGCCTGGCTACAAATATATCAGAATTATGTCAAAAATTATACTGCCAAACAAACCCCAAATCCGTTACAAAGCCATAACTAGGTGTGAACAAGTGTCAGAACCACCACTGTGTGGGAAGTAATGCATGGCCAAATAAATAGTGACTGTTAATTCTTAGAAGAATCCTGTAAAGAAAGGCCTGCATTACTATCCCCATATTGCAGCCAGTATGCTAAGGCTCTGCAGTCTGCATAAAACCACTTCAGCAAATCCATGCCTAAGGCAAGATTTAGATCAGAGAATTGCTGGCTGTCACGTTTATACTTTTAGCCACCACATAAAATCAGAAGAAATGTCCAGCATGGAAAAAGGCAGCAATCACTGCTTTTTATGAGAAAATGCAAAAAGAGCAGCCTATAGGAAGACTGTGAGAGAGACCTGAGTGCAACAGTACTTTCCTCACTTGCGATTCCCAGAAACTGGCATTCAGAGACTCACTCCAACATGGGAGGCAGAGCATAGCCATCAAGAGTAGCAGTTCAAGACTGATTTATGTTGCATATCACACTTTCTACTTCACTGGGAAAATAACTCAAAAAGTATTGAACTATAAAAATCTCCAGATAGATGGTTAGAGACGTTGTCCAATAACTCATGGTTAGGTCTGCATTCTCCTCTCCCTGACCCCACAGAAATCTATGGTACACATTTTTTGGTGAATCTGCTTTGGGGTGTAAAGAAAACCAGCAGCAGCTCATACAATAAAACACCATTCACCAACCTAGTGCCCTCCAAATGTTTTAGACTACGATTCCCATTAGCCTCAGCCATCACTTTACTACATTAATGCAGACACACTTAAAATGGTTAACTGTCAGCTAACAACATTCTAACAAACAACTTCAACCTTGCTGACAAAACCGAGTTCTTCAGATAAGCATTTTAAAGGCAGGTTTAAGAGAAAGGTTCCACTGATGACATTTAAAGGTTAATTTATGACTCCCATTGCTGAAATCTTGCTGAGATGCTGACATTCTTGTTATGCACTCTCAGGCTTCATAAAAGGCCACCTGCAATTTACAATAACTTCAAAGCTACATGCATTATTCAAGCTTGAAAGTCGGCCCAAAACACCCAGCTGTAGCTGCAAAAGGGGTCTCATGATGGCATAGAGCAAGGTAAATTTCTTGCCAAAAGGGTGGGCTATTGAAATTATTAACAGTGTGCCCTAGAAGTCCCATAAGTCTGAGATCAGCTGTCAGTTAAAGATGGCACTTAGCTGGCCAAAAATACAATTTGTAAATGTACTGCTTGAACATTGTCAAAATGCTTATAACATTGACCGCTAAGCTACTGGTTTGCTTAAAACATGGTTCATTTAACTGAACACTAGCACCTTCCTTTAGTTGAGTAGGGAAACAAACTATGGAGCAGCTGGCTTAGCGTTGCTTAAACCAGCCCTCTTGGTTTGTTTCTCTCAAAGAAACCATGAATGAGCAGGGAAGCCAAGGACGAACCTTGGCATTACGTAGATTGTGGAAGTACTCAAGTGGCATATATCAGCATGCATCTCATGGATAGTTAAACAAATAATACTTCACAGCTTATCATTACATCTGAACGCAGCCAGTGAAAAGCACGCAATAACTCACAAGTGACGGATTACTGCTAGATTCTGGTTTATCAGATTATCAGCTTTATGTATATTAACCCAAAATAAATCATGAGCGATCAAAACAGTCATGGATAAACTCTGCTACTTTCAAAGTAAACTGTCATTCCCAAAACATATACTTACGTGAATGGCCAGGACCGGGAGATCAATGTAGTTAAGAAGTTCATAATGGTACTTCACAGACATACACGAAGAGAAGAACACCATCAGCTTTTTCTTCCGATTCTTCTTGAGGAAAGTGAAAAGCAGGAGGAACCTCTTTTCTGAAGGGCACACTACATAACCCTAAAAAATGATGGGGAAAATGGTTTTATGTACATATAGCCTTCTATAGTGCTATTTCTAGCAACTTCCAAACGGAAGCGTTCAAAACCACACTGTGCCGAAATGCACCCAAAGAATCGTGTTCTGATAACCCCTTTCCTAATCCCTTACTTGTGAAAAACAAGATTTTGGCCAGAAGTGAAGGTGTGTGGTTGAATCCCATCGACTAAAGGAAAAGGGATCAAAAAGGGGTTTTAAAAACAAACAAACCCGAAAAGGCACCACTGGCAGAATGGATTCCCCTTCCTCCTGCAATTCCTCCCTGCCCGGTGTGATGGCAAAATCTGCTCCAGAGGGTTGGATAACCCTCTGCAGAAGACTGGGGGCTGCAGGAAGAAAGGCATCCCATCATAGAAAACAGCTAGGTTTCCTTACAGTTCCATCCTATGTACATTTCCCAGCAATCCACCTAAATTCAGTGGAATTTTCCAGTGAACATGTTCAAAAATTATGGCCTTAGAAAATGTCAGACTACCTGAATAAAGCCTTCAGTGAAATGTGGGTTTTACTTTTAAGCCCCTTAAATTCTATTTTCCTTACAAACAAGGACTATAAAGAGAATCTGCAGGAGTACAATTAAAGTTTACCCCACTAATGTTCATATACCCCTGCAGTTTTTATAAGAATGACTTTTAAAGGCTAGTCACCGCCAACTTTGTCATCCTTTTGGTGCCAGGCAAAGATGTTTTTGTTTTCCCGATTGCTTGTGCAGCATCAATGATACAATATTGTATTGCTATATCGGTCTTTAATGTTAATGTGCTTTTATCTTTATTGCAAATTGTTTTGAGACTTTAGTAGGCGGCAATATACAAATTTAATAAACCTGAGCCCAATCTAAATCTAGTATAAGACCATTCCAAGTGAGATAGTAGACAATTAATATCTTCAGGCAGCAGCATGGAGTCCATGCTATTTCAAAGCCGCACTTAGCTGTAATTATGCCACTGCAGGTGCATATGAATCAGGTTTGATGGAAGATACATGACTATTCAAAAAAAGAAGTGATCAGCTGTAAGCCAACATTAGAAAAGTTATGTACGCTGGCCGTACCTGAACTTGGATGCTAATCTCAGTGTCTGGGTTTGCACGTATCACTTATTTATTAAGTTCCTAGGGTAGGCTACAGCAATATAATATACAATTATATATGCTACAGTACAATTAAAAAAACACAAGCAAAACCATTATAACCAGAGCAGAAGAATACAAATTCAGCAAGCACTGGGTCCCACAAAACAAAAGGTATTAACTGTCCAAAGTCCAGAGTGAAGTGACAGCTACAGCATATGGTGAAAGCTATACAATGAAGATGCTAGCTAGATCAGGCATAGGCAAACTCGGCCCTCCAGATGTTTTGGGACTACAATTCCCATCATCCCTCACCACTGGTCCTGTTAGCTAGGGATGATGGGAGTTGTAGTCCCAAAACATTGGGAGGGCAGAGTTTGCCTATGCCTGTGCTAGATGCATGTCTGTGGAACTATATGTGGTCAACAATAAAAGCTTATGAATCAACAACATGCCATGGTTTAAAAGTGTGGTTTGGTCATGATGAATAAACCCTGGTTAAGACCTGGTTGGGACAATTGAATTAAACCATAACTTAAGAGTTACATGAGAACCAGGACAATATGAAAAACAAAGGACACCTGGAGAAAGGGAAATCTGATAAAAGTAGAGAAATGAGTGTCCAGGACAGCAGTAAAAATGAAACAAACTCTGCTAAGAAGCTAATGTGTCTTTCTACTACTACTTCCATCATCATCATCATGATCATCATCATCACTTGATAGTTACCTGTTCAAGCCCATCTACAGTTGCTGTCTCTTTATTGTCATCAACCCCAACATACAATGGCTCTTTTTTTAAAGAAATCTTGGCCAGGTCTTCAACTTTACGGGTTTGTGTAGCAGAGAACAGCATGGTCTGCCTACGCTCTGGGAGGGAGAAAAATAGGAAGCAACTTCAACTGAATGGATTACACCAACAGACCTTGAATGAAATAAAACACACTAATGCTATGAGAAACACACTTGCTCTTTGTATAACCTGGATATTTCTAAAATTAGCAGGTCACAGTTTCATAGCAGTCCAGTTTTGAAGTAGAAGCACACCAAAAACTGTGTTTTTTTATTAGCACGTGCTGATGCAGATTGGCTGCAATCCTTAACATGCCTACTTGGGAGTAAGATCCACTGAACACAGTGGAAGTAATTTCTAAGTAAATATGCATGGGATTACACTGCAAATGTTACTATTTAGCCCACTGTAAGGAAGGCACATCCATTTAAAATTCTGTACAGTGCTTAAAATGAAAACGCAAGAGGCACTGAAGAAGTGCGCAAGAACTGCAAAAAATAAAAATAAAAATGAAATGTTTTGAGACCGCCGCACTCCCCGCTATCTCAAGAAAGAAAGAATGAGGACAATTTGAATGTTTGGCTTACTTGGTAGGAGCTTAATGATCTGTTTCATTTCTTCCTCAAATCCCACTTCTAAAATTCTATCTGCCTCATCGATCACCAGGCACTGCAGGTTCTTGAACATAAACCCTGGAGTATTCTGCAAGGCATTTAAACAGTGTCACCAGCTATCACAAGGCACACAAAATAAGTCCTGAGCTACGCACTCCTCTTCCTACCTGCATATGGTCCAGAAGCCTGCCTGGAGTTGCCACAATGATGTTAATGCCATTTGCAAGTCTCTGTGCCTCGGCAGATCTATTACTGCCTCCCATTATCAGGCCGTAAGTGTGGACGTGATGAGTCATCAATTCTTTGAGGACACCATACGTCTGCATGGCAAGTTCCCGAGTAGGCGAAAGAATGAGGACGCCCGTTCCTGGAAGGGGGCAGAGGGAAGGATGCAGAAAGGAGACCATAATGGCAAACAATTATCCCCAAATTTATCTTCAGACTTTCAAGTGAGAAGGCAACGCAGAAAATCTTACCATTCCTGGGCATGAATTTTAACTTGTAGATGAGTTCTATGGCTGGAATGAGAAATGCCAGAGTTTTGCCACTGCCGGTTTTTGCGGCTGCTAGAATATCTCTGCAGATAGAATAAATACAAAGAACTGAATTTAGGAGCAGGAAAGCTGAAACAATTTAAAATCAAATAAGAATAGCTTTAAAGGTAAACATTATAAATAAGCCCAGAGTTTGTGTTTATGCGTGCCTAGGCAAAAGTAAGTCCCACTGAGCTTATTTCTAGGTATAGGATTGCAACCTAAACTACGTATTACCTGAGACACAGAAAATCCTTTTACAAAATACGTAAGTGGGACTACTTTCAGCTGTCACTATTTTAATTTTCCACCACAACCTTAACTGATTTTAATGTGGCATGCCTTAATACAATGCTCACAACCCAGCAATGAGATAAAAAGAAATGCAGCCTGATCCTATAAGCAATTATTCAAATTAAGTCCCATGGGGTGATAGCCAATTGTGATGCCCTATTTGCATATCAGACTGTTCCTTGTGCAAACAGGCCCTGCTCTTCCTCTCCTTTTCCTTGCAGCCCCTGCATGACTAAAAAAATCTGTTCCAGATGGTGTGTTGGGGAGTCAGGCTAAATATTACCCCAGTATTCACTGGGCTCTTATCCGGCTAGTATGCACAAGATGGCAACCCCAGTAACAGCATTGGGGGGGGGGGAGGACAGGAGAAATCATTTTGTGTCTATCTGAGAGCTATCTCCTTAGTTACTTTGCATTCATAGGAACATACAAAGAGCCCTGTCGGATCATCAGGCCAATGGGCCATCTAGTCCAGCATTCTGTTCTCAGTGGCCAACCAGATGTCTCAGGGAAACCCCCAAGCAGAATCTGAGCACACGATCACTCTCCCCTCCTGTGATCTCCAGCAACTGGTGCTCAGAAGCATTGCTGCGTCCAGTTGTGGAGGCAGAACACAGCTATCGTGGCTAGTTGCCATTGATACGACTATCAAAGAAAAAAGAAAAAAGAGCCCATACAAAACACACCTGCCTTCCACAAGTCATTTCCTACCTGCCTTCCACGAGTGGTTTAATACTTTTATGTTGAATTTCTGTCATGTGCGTAAAGCCCATGTCAGCTATTCCTTTCAACGTGTTCTCACTGACAAGGCCATTAAGGGAAGCAAACGACGTATCCTCAAAAGCACCTGAAGGCAGAAATGATCTTGGTCAGTTTCCATTGACAACATGCCAAAATAAATAGCAACAAACCCTTATTAAAGTAGAACAAAGCTGGTCTTTCAGTATCAAATTTCGTTTCTGCACACCACGGAAAATTCTGATGACAGCTAACTTATCCAGCTGCTTTATCCTAAGCATTCCCAGCCTGAGTACACACAACTTTCTCTGGAATCATCTGACCACCAAATAAGCTTAGTGTATTGCTGAGATGGTTTAATTTTTCCACATATGAAAGCCACATTGCAGCAATGCCTGAAGGAGCTACACGTCTGCGAGTCCCATACACAGCCTACTGCAGGGGTCAGTAAACTTTTTCAGCAGGGGGCCGGTTCACTGTCACTCAGACCTTGTGGGGGGGCAGGACTATTTTTTTTTGGGGGGGGGTGATCAAATTCCTATGCCCCACAAAGAACCCAGAGATGCATTTGAAATAACACGCTGATTCCCGGACCATCCGCAGGCCAGATTTAGAATGTGATTGGGCCGAATCCATGCCATTTGCCTACTCATGGCCTACTGCATGTGTAGCATTTGCTTGCCAATATCTCTTGGCTTGAGTTGTGCAGATTGACATGGGAAAGTTTCACATGTCTGGGCAATTTAAGGCTACAATGCTACGTACAATCATACACAGCCTGGGAACTGGCACCGTAAAGGAACATTCCTCCTGCCCACCCCACCTTCCACTCTAACCAATGTGAATGCTGGAGCGGCAGACATAGCGTGGGCTGCACTGCTTCATCAAGCCTGGCTACTGCTGACCAGGGGTTAGTGCTGCAGCTGGGTACCAAAGCAAGGATAACTTGATCTCCAAGAACAGAAATCAAAATCCAGAGCCCTGGAGCCCAGGCCAATAAATCTCACTGAGTTCGATAAAATTTACTCCCAAGGGTCAGTCCACAGACAATAAGTGAAACTACCAACTGACTTAACATTCGCTTTAAAAAAGAGAAAACCCAGTACCGTCTGAACATTTTGATAGACAAAATCTCACTAAACAAGAAACAGAACAAAGAAGTGGGGTGTGTGGGGAGCTTGCCTGTTAGTCCTAGAGGCAAAGCAGGTTCATCAGCATCTTCAGACACTTCTTTCTCATCCAAACTTTCACTACTTTCTTCTTTGGGCTCCCCATTTAAGGTGTCTTCTTCCTCAGTGCATTCTTCCTCCATTTTTGCTTTCTTAGTTTCTGTGTATACACAATCACATCAATTAATCAATTAAACACCGGACATGTCTGCAGCAAGAATCTATATTGCAGTCAGTGTAGTTGGTACATTCATTGTAAGGACCAGGGGGAGAATTCCACATTGTAGATCTCTGGTTTTAGCATTTAAACTGTGGACAAAAATGTACTTATGCAACATATAAACCACCACCAAAGTTTCTGCATCTAAGCTGCAAGAGGAGGAAAAAGCTGGTTCTGCACTATGTGGAGTAGTCACCTAGAAAGCAGAAGATAATGAAGAAAACAGAGAATTCAGAATTGTGTTGCTCAACCAGATGAAAAGCCAGTTTATCTACTGCTCTTCCAATATGGGCTAACTAAAAAGTCCCAGAGAGTAACAAGACAGCACTGTGGTATTATCCACTGGCCACATTCACACATCATGGGGAACCAGCTTTAGCCTATGAGGCCTCCCCATTTGGATTGTGAGGCTGTTTTGGGGAAGCCATGCCCATCTTGCCCTACACATGACATCAGCTGCAGACCAGGTAAGGCTCTGCCTTCAAAGGAAGAATCAGATCTTAAAGTGAGCTTGATTGTTGTTTTGCTGGGGCAAGGTGGATTCCCAACTGCCCATCAGCTGATGAGTGTGTGCCTTGCTCTAGGAGGTGGAAAAGGTTTCTATTCAACAGAAGCTGCTTCTCCCTCCCAGTGCTGCTCTTTGAAGAGGCTTCTCATTTGCAAGGCACTTGCGCTACTTCCTTAAACTTTGAAACCAGACAAGGTAAACTTTGAAACTGCACAAGGCAGCTTACAAAGCACAGGACTGGCAATCCCCCTGGCACTGTGGTTCCCAAGCACCTAATAGGCAACTGTTGGGCACCTGAGTACCCCATACAAGGCATTTTTACAATTGGATAAAAGTAAGAGATATAATACCATTTTCTGTACCAGCCACAATTTTTCTTTTCTTCTTTTTCTTCTTCTTCTTTAACTCAGGCTGTGTGTTTCCAGCTTCACCATTGTTTGGTGTTACTTTAGTCTGTTCCACATTCTCTGTTTTTTGTTCTTCAGCTGCTGCTTCTGAGATGCTGGAAAAGTCTTCCGCGATGCCCTCAACTGTTACTCCTAATGAGACAAACAATAATAAATCAAAGCAATGTCTGATAACATTTAAGAAACAACAACTTCACACGTGAATTTTAAGGGCCAGATCACATTCATAGCTCTTCTAGTTAATTACTACTGGTGCATACACTCTCTCTATTGGACCCAATGGACAACCTCTTCTTGCTCACAATAAGTAGGTGTGCACATGTTTTAGAAAGGATATAGTAGAGCTGGAAAAGATTCAGAGAAGACCAACCAAATATGATCAAGGGGATGGAATGACTCCTTTACAAGGATTGCAGCACTTGTGCCTTTTTAGTTTAGAGAAAAGGTGAATAAGTGACATGACATGAGTTTATAAAATTACACATGGCATTGAGGAAGTGCATAGAGTTTCTCTCCCTTTCTCACAACACTATAACTCTTAGAACTTGGTGAAGGGTTACAGCTCAGTGATAGAGTAATTATCTGCCTTGAAAGCAGAAGGCCCTGCGTTCAATCCCCAATATCATTTCCAGGTAGGGTTGATAGAGACTCTAGCCTGAAACCCCAGACAGCTGCTGTCAATCAGTGTAGACAATGCTGAGCAAGCTGGACCAATGGTCTGGCTCGATATAAGGCAGTCTTCCTATGTTCTTATGCAGGGGTCAGAAACCTTTTTCAGCTGTGGGCCGGTCCACCATCCCTCAGACCATGTGGTGGGCCGAACTATATTTTGGGAAAAAATATGAACGAATTCCTATGCCCCACAAATAACCCAGAGATGCATTTTAAATAAAAGGACACATTCTACTCATGTAAAAACACCAGACAGGCCCCACAAATAACCCAGAGATGCATTTTAAATAAAAGGACACATTCTACTCATGTAAAAGCACACTGATTCCTGGACCATCTGCGGCCCAGATTTAGAAGGCGATTGGGCCACATCCGGCCCCTGGGCCTTAGGTTGCCTACTCCTGTTCTTATGACCGGAAACTGAATGTTGCAAGATTTAGGGTAGGCAAAAGAAAGCACTTCCTCATGCGGTGCAGTCAAAACTATGGAACTCGCCCCCACAGGAGGCAGCGGCGGCCACCAACCCATATGTCTTTAAAAGAGGATTAGACAAATTCCTGGAGAAATCTGCTTCTCCCTCCGTTGGCCATGATGGCTATGCTCTGCCTCCATGGTCAGAGGCACTCAAACTTCTGAATACCAGTTGTCCAAAACCACAGGAGAGCCCTCTTGTGTTGGAATCTTGCTAACTCACAGCCCCCTTGAGAAAAGGATGCTGAATTTACCTGGGCCATTGGCCTGATCCAGCGGGCTATTCTTACGTTCATAAACCACAGACTGTTGTCCCCTGTGCCTTATGCCACGTATCATCTTTTGGCGCCAGGCAAATACATTCCTCTTCCCCAGGCCTTTGGCTAATTCAATAATCTATTACCCTTTTAAACTGTGTGTGTGTAGGGGGGGAGGTTGTTGTTGTTGCTCGTTACGATGTTATGTATTTTTTTTTTTTTGCCTCTTTATACTGCCACCCGCCCTGTGACCCCCGGATGAAGAGCAGCGTAGAAATCCAATAAACCAACGAACAAATGAAACAAAAAAAGACTGTGCCTGGCCTCCCCTCCTTCCCTCTAGCTTCCCTTCGCGGCGCCCGTGTCCCTGTCCCCCCCACCGGACGCCGTCTTACCGAATGGCCCGGGGCCCATCGCGCCATCCGCCGCTTGCCGGGCCAAGTTGCGCTGGCGAATCTTGAGGTTGCGCTTGTGGAGCTTCTTGCGCAGGAGCCGCATCGGCAGGTTCCCGGTATTGGCCGCCATGGCTGCGGAGACCGAACGCCACCGCCGACCCCACGTGCGCAGAGGGAAAAGGAGGCCGGAAAAAGGAAGCAGCAGCCGGAAGCAGCAGCGGCGGAGGCGGCGGCCGGCGCACGAGAGCTTCCGGTGCCCATTCGCTCCCCTCCTTCCGCCCAAAAGGGGCCTGTTGCAGCGGACTCTAGAGGCTCGGAGGAAGAAGCGCAGGCAGCTGGGAGGTGAAAGCGCGCAGGATTCTCCCCGCTTCTCCTCCTCCTCCGAGCTCCGTCTTTCAATGGCAGTTGAGCCAAACGGGCTGGGCGGTCGCCTGACGCGACTCTCACCAGAGAGCAGAGCCACATTCTGCACCTGTCCGCTCAAGTCACTGGTGCTACAGACACACTTACCTGGGAGCAAACCTCGTTGGACTCAACGGGACTGACTTCTGAGCAGACAGACACGCGCATTGGACTGCTTTTGCAGAGCCAAGACGGCATTGCCGGTTTCCTTAGCGATGCTAAGATGCCCTGTGCCATCCCCGACTGATGCTGCTGCTGCTGCTGCTGCTGCTGCCGCCAATGGTCATTTTGCATGCAATTTGAGCTCCAATCGAACGGCGCTTTTTGCATTTCGTTGCCCTTTAACCTTAACCTTTCTATTCTCTATGCCCCCGTAAGCGTAGATCACACTCAATGCATCTAATGAAGTGGGTTTTAACCCACAAAAAACTATGCCAAATAATAAATATTAGCAAGACTGCCTCGTTTTTGCCACGGCAGATGAACCCAGATACCCCTCTGCAAGTTGTCAGTTATCTTCAAGCCCCAGCTATGTGGCAACACAGGCACCAGTATGCACATACGAAAGCACCAGAGAGGTATGTAAACTGGTTCAAGGACAACATTTTTCAAAGTTCAGACATATACTGGCTGGAGGCACTTTTATGGACAAAGTTAATGCAGGCTAATGAATCATTTATGTTTATTATATGAACATTCCCCCCCCCCCAAAAGCAAAGGGAACTTTGTGGTTTTTAGGACCAAACGAAAGTATCACAGAATAGTGAAACAAAATATTTCCCCCCCTTTCCAGTAGCACCTTCCAGTAGAGGGGAAGGGACCCCGTCATCAAGTCCAAACCCCTGCAGCTCAGGAATCACAGCTAAAGAATCCCTGACCTCAGGGTCAAAGAAACATACCATGGTAGATTCCGATTTTGAAAGTGTAAATTGCAGCTGCTATCCAGATCGGTCCTTAGGCAAAACTTGCAAGGTGGTGGTTTTTGTTTTGGTAGGTGGAAAACAGAAATAAAGAGAAACTAGACTGCATTCCTCTTCAGCTTGGTATCAGGCTGTAACTGCATGGCATGAGTGAAATGGCATAATGTGCCCGTAGCCAGGAAGAGATTATTGTCCAGGCCAATCATGCAGAAATTGCTGTCTGTTTAGTTAAGGAATGAGGCTTCAAAAGCACCAGGCAGTGACAGATCACAGAATGTGGTATGAACTGTGTCTCTTTAAGAAGTATTTCCAGATTTGAAAGCAAAACTCGTTAGATAGTGATTTATGAATCTCCAAAACAGAGGAAATGCATCACAATAAAAAAGAGGCCAAAAATTTCCATAAAAAGTGCATATGTACATTTGCAGTTTATGAATATAGAATCAAATTTAGAAATAACTACTGTAATGTAAGTAGAAGTAGAGTACGGTATATCACACCACAGTTGTCTAGGGACTAAGCATTGATAGGCAACTTCAGGGCTCCTGCTCTCCCTTCTTAGGTTTTCCCCCCTTCCTTTTTCCTTATTAAAAAAAACCCCATTATTCTCTTTAAACCAGTCTTTCAAACAGAGGGCTGCCCTCTAAAGCTCATAGATACATGGAAATAGCAGAGTGGAAGTTGGAAGAGAACAGCACAGAGGGATTCTGGGCAGCATGAGGATAGTGAGAGAGGTGAGTCACTTAGAAAAGTGGACCACAAAATATAGGCATGCATGCTGTGGATATGAGAAACGTATCTTTATTCTAGCAAATATGGGCAAATGGTGCGGGCAAGGACATTGCAGACTCGGAGGTGGATTTAGGGGAGCGCGACTGGTTTGCCCGCACTGGCCAAGAGGGCACTGCAGGCCGGTGTGCTGAAACAATGACGAACAGCCAAAGGCAAGAGAGGCGGGGGCACTGAATTTTGGTATAGCGCAGGGCGTTGCTGAAATTTTAGAGCCTCAAGTCTGCCACTGGCAGACACTAGAGTTACCTAAATACTGACCCAGTTGTTTGGCTGCTATCAAGTGATGTCATGGGTTTGATTCAACTCAATGTTATTGAGAGATGTGAGCTGGCAGTGGTGAACGTGCATTTCAGGTAATGTCTTGCTTTGGCCTTGAGTATCCGTAGAAGATTGTGTGGAAAACTGCCTGTAGCTGCAAAACATTCACTAATCATGGCACTGTGGTAGAGGTGTCTCACTGCAGTGTTTTTGATAGAGGGCCGATCTGTTTCACTGTCGGTCCCTGGTGGTAGACAGACCTCCTTTTCAGCTTTGAATCGGATTATCAATTTAGGAGTTCTGGCTGCCTTCCTGGGATGAGAGTTGAGCAGCTACTTTTCACTTGGTCAAGTAACTGAATTTTCCAGCTGCTCTTTCAGCAGTTGGCACTGAGTGACCTTTTGTTCTAATGTCACTTCTTTTAGTTCCCATCAGTCCTATCAAGCCGATATGTTCCATATACTTTTTTGGACAGTAGGTGGTGCAAACAGAACAGTTATTCTGTAATACTTTCACTGTCACTAGCCAACAGCCGTGATGTGTTCTTAGAAATCGGAATAATTTATTGCTACCTTTTATATCTTACTACTTCTTGATGCAGAAAGACGGTGGTTTTAATGTACAGGAATGAAAAAAACAGGTTCTTTTTAATGAAACCCAAATACATGTTTATTTTTCTTCCCACGCATTCCGATTTCTGTTTGGGAAAGTGTAAATGACTAATGAAAAATATATTAATGCTTTAAAAACTGTTTTAAACTTGCATCAAGTCCTTGGAGTTTATAGATCGCATAAGAAAAACATAACAAATGTTTTCTCTTGGCAGGAGGGGAGACTTCATAAAAGTTTGGGACGACTGGAATGAGTAAGGCTTGTTAGGTGACAACTTTGTAAGAGTAACCTTGGGAATGCATTTCAAGTTGTCACTGAAGGTAAGAAGCCGCTAATTGGAGGTGCAAATCCTTCATGCAGGCTTCATTCTATCTGGCTTAGAGAGACATTTCAAGCACCACTTGTCACAATTTGTGATTCTAAATCTTGACAGTTTCCTGAAGCATCCTTTCCCAAAGGAACACAGGAGGATGTCAACGAATTTAACCTTGCCTGCCTTGCAGCAGTGACTCTCTTCTATTTGGAGGGCTTGGGAAGCCCATTCAGTAAACCTTGTCGGCTTGAAGAAATTGACCCTTCTGTAATGTCTAACCCTCCAGACCACTTATTAAAACACATGCAGAAAACCCCCAACAACTACACTATGTCTTTATATTTTTCTAAACAGAGATAGACAATGCTAAATCCAGGTTGAGGGAGTGCAGCTGGCTTAAGATTTCAGTCCAACTCTAAGGCCAATTTCAGTTTTCGTCCAGAAAAAGGTGAACCCCACCGCAGAAGGACCACCTAACTTTTGTGACTATATTGTTGTGTTGCTTTCATTGCTGTTGAACAAGCTCGTGTGAATAGTTTGCTGCAAGAATTTAGCACAGTAGCATCAAGCTTATAAAGAGATCATTTTTTTGCTTCTGCCTTACTGCAGAGGTAGCCAATGGGATGCCTTCAAGATGCTGTTAGATTCCAGCTCCCACAAGCATGGCCAGAGATTGCTGATGATCATAGTTATAGTCCAGCAACATGCGGAGGGAGTAGCAGTGGGGTGGGGTGGCAGCACTCACCTGACCTCCAGTCGCTTGCATCACTGCAGCATATTGGGACGGAGAATTGGAAGGTGCAAGGCTGGTGCAGTGCAGATGCCAATCTGGCACTCCTGCTTGTGCAACACACCAGTCTTTGCCGCCATCTTGCTGCTCCCCATCGCAGGTGACTGGAGGTCAGGTGAGGGCTTCTGCCCCACCCTGTGGTCCACGAGGGCACCATATTGGCTATCCCTGCCTTAATGCAGCATCTTTTGACTGAGTGCTAGTGCCAGGTATCCCTTGGACCAAACTAAGCCCCTAAGTGGTACCATCCAGCCCCTTCTAGCTGCCATCTCTAGAGGCAAGTGCAGGGTGATGGACAGTGTCTGCAGCCATTCACTTCGGAAGCAGGCTGCTTTTGGGCGGGGCCTGAAGCCTCCAGTTTCTTTTTCAAAGTGGCCCTCCAGCAAAGCTGCAAGACAAGCTACTAGAAAGTTTCAGAGATTTCCTCAGAATGTCCTCTCAATAGCACCATCAGCGCACATTCCCTGCAGAGAAGCTTCCCCTGTGGCTGTCAACACATCGAGAATTTCTGCGGAAACTTGCCAACGGCCAAGGATGATGATATTTTGGAAGATCTTATCTAAGTTGACACATGTCAGTGATTTCTGTTAGATGGTGAATTTCATCCCCTTGGTATTTCTTCAGCCTGTTTTGTTAATTTGTCAGCTTGCCAGTGCCTCAAGATTCAAGTGTGTTAAAAACAGGATAACACCAACAAGTATTTAAGGCTATTTATATGCTGCTTAATCAACAAAAACTTCTAAGCAGTTTATAAAGCAATATAAAATATATGTAAGAAACTATCAATAAAATCAAACTTTTAAAACAAACACACACGGGGGGGGGGGGGGGAGGGAGGGAGGGAGAGAGAGAGAGAGAGAGATGGACCATAGGAGGAGGGGAGAGAATAATACATAACTTAAAAGTCTCAAAATGATCTGAAGACCTGGAACATTTCCGTACCATTTGGGGGGAATTTCTTCTTACTTAAGTAGTAGTGAGTTCTTTGCCTGTACCAATATGTGAAATCTGAACCTTATGATTTATAAAAATGGTTCTCCTCTTGATCTCGCTCAGTGGGCAACAGTTTTTCTTTGATGTACATCCCCTAATTGTGTTTGTTATGCCCTTTTAATTTCTGTTATTATATAATTAATAATATAATATAATATAATATAATATAATATAATATAATATAATATAATAAAACCAGCAGTTTTAAAACAAATACACACAATAAAATTACATGTCTGGGCAGACTTGCCTAAACAGAAAAGTTTCTAGCAGATGTCTAACACAATGCATTGAACGCCTGCCTAATGGGAATTCCAGAGAGCAGATGCTGCAACATTTTAAGATTGATTTCTTGCAAGTGCAGAATGAACATTATGTGGCACTTGTAAAAGTCCCAGTTCTGCACGTCAAAGTGGTCAAGTGGGCAACTACCGTATGGGGTAAGGTGATCCTTCAGGTGTGCGGGTCTACTTAGTTAACTGCACATGATAAACTTGGGGAATGAATATGTTGAAGTCAAGACAGGCGCATGGTATACTTCTGTGGAAAGCTTACTTACATTTCTGTTCTAAATGTTTTCCCAATGCAGTTGTCATACTGGCTCACTACAAACCGTCAGTTGCTGATTGGCCACCCCTGAAATGTGTAGCTACTTTTTATATTCCTGGCCTCTCCAGCACAAATGCCTTCCCCTCTCCTGTTTACCTGAATTTATGATTTAGTGTTGCATGTAAATTCTAATTCCATGTTAACAGGTTAATAATTCATAATCAGGATTTGTTTCAAATTCTGGTTATGGGAGCAACCCTGGTTGTCAGGGAGAGAATAAACATACCAAAATTTGGCCCCTTCAGACCACCAGGAGAAAGTGCCAGTGTCTGCAGGGATAGAACTTTATCTGACTTTGCTTCCATGACCTGATTTTTCTAGCTTATTGGAAGTGTGCCAGTTAATAATCTAATCAAGAGCAATTTATCAAATCAGAACTGATGAGTTTGAATTCCAATGTTTATCCCTTACAGAAATCTTTCCGGAGATATTTTCTCTTCTATAACTGGATAGAATAATGAATCTTGGAAATTATACTTGCTGATAAGGTAGAAAGGTTGCTACTAAACTCTATTTAAAGATATTGTTTGAAATTCAGATTTAAGGTTTCCAGACACCCAATGTTTGAATACACATTTGCTTTTGCAATTCCACGATTATTTACAGTGATGTTCAGGGACGCCCATACCTTATTTACATGGCTAATGCAGACATATAAACTGTTCGAAATGGAGGAATACACAAGACAGAGAACATTTTTTTGGTTTTCCTATGAGAATTCTAGAATCAAGTGTACTTACTCTTAAGCCCTTTCATATAAGCCTTTTTCAGTCATTCATTTCAAGTAGAATGAATGCACAGGGAATCACCTGCAACCAAGTACATTGATTAGAACATCTATAGCAGTGGTGGCGAACCTTGGCACTCCAGATGTTTTGGAACTACAACTCCCATCATCCCTAGCTAACAGGACCAGTGGTCAGGGATGATGGGAGTTGTAGTCCCAAAACATCTGGAGTGCCAAGGTTCGCCACCACTGATCTATAGGAAACCCCATCTGTGCAGCTGTATACAGGGAGCGCTCTCTACACACACAAAACTGGAAATATTTGTTAAGTATAATTCTTTAATTGACACTGAAATGGATAATACCTGAATGTGTTTAACATGGGGATTTTTCCATGGGCTATATTAAGCTGTCTAAGCACCTATATGGGTTGATTATTAACTATAGTTGTTCTCTGCTAGGTCTGACTTGGTGTTCAACCTTAGATCAGGTGATTAAGGTATTGAATTGCAAGCACTCCATTTTGAAGGGAGTTGCCTTTGGTGGAGCTCACTCCAGGAGCCTCAGGCAGGAATGGGGAAGAGACAGAGTTTTTATCTCAATCCTTTTTGAAGTTATTTCTAAGATGCTGAGTGTGTGCTGGACATGCACATGATCTTATGGAACTGTTTGGATTTACTGTTATGAAACTTTTTAGATTTACTGTTTTTTGTACTGTTTTGAAGAAAGTTCTGCAAGTCAAATTTTTAAGCAAACTTAATGGGTCTGGGCAATGTTTCACGCAAAAAGGAATAAGTTTTTATGCATCCAATTGCTTCATGCTGCACAATTTTAATACCGTATTGGCCTGAATATAAGCCTCACTTTCCCCCCAAATTCCAACCATGAAAAGTGAAAGTGCGGCTTATATTCGTGACCTTACGGTATGCAGCCAGGAGCATGGGGCAAACAGCGCCAGGTGTCCCCCGTCCTCTCCCCCAAGGCTCGGAAAGGCGAGGGCAAGGAAGGGGAAAGGCCACTGGCAATGCAACGTGGCTCCCCCCCCCCAGTATGCACCCAGGAGCAGCGAGGAATGGAGCAGCTTATATTAGGGTATTTTTTCTTTTCTCTCTCTCCCCCCCTCCAATTTTAAAGGTGTGGCTTATATTCTGGTGTGGCGTATAGTCGGGCCAATATGGTATCTGCAATAATCCTACCATGAGATGGCTGTAAAAGGAGCCTGGCCCTACAAGGCAGATAAATCCTACAAAGTCATCGTACAAAGAATGAATGACTGAAAAGGGGTTGTGTAAAAGGGAGTAGTGAGGGCGAACCTATGTCAGCCTGAGAGCTGCATTCCATTCTCGACAATTGTTGGGGTGAAGGGGTGGGCACATGCCAGCAGTGGGCAGGGGCAGAAGCAATGAATGCTAATCTTGTCTTCGTACAGTAGGTTTGTTTCTACACACACACACACACACACACACACCCACACACACACACACTATCCTCCATCCAGGGAAGCAAGAAGCATTGTCAGAATTCAAGGGCATATTCCAGCCTGGCAGAAATACATAAGGAGGGTGCAAAGCAGGTGTGCTGGTCCCATGGGTTACCCAAAAGGCGAGGTCCAAGTCCGGTCCGTGGTCAGAGGTACAACGTAAAGGCAGTCCGTAGTCACTGAAGCTGGGTGCAGGGCAGGGAGTCAGGCAACGTCGGGAACAGGTAGGCAAGCAGGAAACCAGGGCGGGTCAGGAGCTCAGGCAGAAAAGCAGGACAGGTTTCAGGCAGGAACACCGTCAGGAACTGGTCAGCGACGATGTTGCTCCTGCAACTTGGGGCTGGGGCTGGCCGGCTTTTATCTGCCCCGAGGCAGAGGGCGGCCCCGATCCTCTGGTGACTCACCTCTCCTAGCTTGGAGGCGAGCACTCCTCCTGCGGGAACTCAGTTCCCTTCACCTCTCTGCCCTGAGCCTCTGCAGCTCAGGAGAGGCTGGAGGGTTACCGAACCCAGAGGCAACCTCAGCTTCCCCTGACGGGGCTGGGAGTGGAGCACCTGCAGGCAATGGGTCCTCCATCCCATCAGGAGCCAGAGCAGTCTCGTCAGATGCCTGCACCTGAGGATCCAGCACAGGTGAGGACCCTTCAGACTCAGGCCCTACCCCCAGCTCTGCTGGTTCTGGAGGCGGGGAATCCTGTGCAGGCTGGGATCCCTCAGGTTCAGCATCTGAGTCTGAATCCTAGGCCATCACACCAGGGCTGGTAAGGGATATGGCCTGGGGATGAGGGGTGTGGCTTGGGAGTGAAGTTGCCTGGGCCTTGTTCTGAGCACCAGATAGAGAGGCCTTCATTCACTCCTAGGGCCTGAGGTTCCCCATCACTGGCTAAAGTATGAGTGCACCTCATTCTAGTTATGAAAATCAATAGACATTCTAACCTGCTGCGCCCCAGTATGCATATGCAAAGGATTGTGGCTTCACAATGGAGCTTCATTTCCTTTGACTGAACAGCAGCTTCCTTACACTTCTGGGGAGTTTAAACAGCAGCTCAGAATGTAACAAGAGATAAGAGTTAATCAGAGCCCCAGCCACTGCCTTAAGGATTCTGCCCTTAATTTCTTCGGATCAGATTTCAGATTCTGTGTTGCAACAGCCAGTGGGTTTTATGCATGCTTCTTTTGCAGGCTCTTAAAATTACTAGGATATGCAGTATAGGATATTGAGGTCTATTATATGAATACACACACACACTCATCGGGTAATAAATGCTATGAATTATAATCATTAGGAAATTAGGTTACCCATTTATTCTGAATGATAAACATCTCCAGTGACAGCTCTGGCTGGCATTATGGTGGGGGAAGCCCTCTGTGTTGATAACTGCTATCATTCTTAGGGCATGCACATGCCAGATTTATTTAAAACGTTGGACTCATTCATTGCAGCCAAGGGGCCTATAGTACACATACTTAGCACACTTTCAGCTCAATACTGAAATATCAGATGGAGATCAAGGGCAAGCCCTGTGCGCTTCCTGCTCCATTCATCACTTTTGCATTCTGCCTTCCTAATAATCTGTGTTGCCAGTGCATATCATTATATTTAATTCTATCCAGTTTTGGGAGTGGGGAGGGGAAGAACTGACCTATTTCACACCTCATTTTGGTACTGGACAAAGTCAGGGCACATCAGCAGAGGCCATTTTTGAGTCATGTGTATGCCTTTGAAGGCTGCCCCCAAGACTGCATTTGGGCACCTGAGGAGAACCACAGGGAAGAAGGGGTGAGTGAAGACCTACATCAGGAATCAAATCAACCTTACCTGACAATGGGAATCAAATTTGTATACCACCTTTCTACATTACCACTAGGTGGTTCACAAGGGGAAAAAAACCCCCAACAAGATCACACATCTTATAGCAATCCAATCCAAATAAATCATAATAAAGATTTAACTTAAGCAACTTATATAACGCAATATTCAACAGGACTTTAGAATATAATAGTTGTGATGCCACTGTATTTCCCACCACCTAGCTGTGCCCCATATTGTCGCACCCAAACAGGTATAAAACATATGTAATCTGAACTGGAGGGCTGCCGTAGATGTGTGCTTATATTTCATCTGTATGCACAGTCTTCCACCAGATGATTGTACAGGACAATAGCTTTCCCATTTTTTGTGGCAAAAGCTAGCACCCATGGGCTGGAACTTGTGATTTCATTGCACCATGTATACTGAGAGCAGTTTTTAACCAAATTCAAAATTGGTAGTACTGAAAAAACCAACACCAACAAATGTATGCATAATATGTGGAGCTTTAAAAATAAAAAGGAAGGCAACTTGCTGGAGCGTTATGGGTGGGATTGAGACAGATGACAAAATCAGCATTTGATTGCTTATAAGTCTTTGATTGCTTGCAAGTATATTTCCCTGGGATCATAAGTTTCTCCCCCATTACAAAGGTAGGAAAGCTGTTTCTCACCCCACGGGGGGAAAATGTGCAGGGACTTTTTACGGTATGCTGTTTTTAAGCAGTGTTCATATGCTACCCTGACAAAGATTTCAGGGCAGCTCATAACAAGAGCTGCATGCAAACTTTAGTCTCATAGAACTTGATAGGGTCTGACTTGTTTCAGCTAACATAGAGACTGGTCTCCTCCTGCAATTAAAAAACATTGGATTGTGTTGTATTACAGAGAGCGTGCACATGAGTGCACATATTGCAGGTTTATGGGATGTCACAGAACATGGGCAAGGAAAGGGAAAGTTACATGGGGACAAATGTGTTTCTGCTGTTCCTTTTAGTAGTTATGAACAGTGGGTGAAGCATTTTATGAAGAAGTGTTGCGCTAACAACTGTAGCGCTGATAAACTGGAGTTCCTGCTACACAGTAATTGACCCAGAGAGCCTACAAGCATGGGGGTAGCCTCCTCTGCAGAACTCACAACCGAAGCCACCAGGCATCCTGTCTTCCCTTGAGTTGGGGACCTGGTGAGGTTGTTGGGCCTTGAAGAGCAGGCACCAAGTGAGGCGAGTCCAGAAATCCCATTTGAGCAGTGGCAAAAGACCACTGAGTAGCACCTTGGAGAGCACCCTCTAGCTAGGCGTGCTAAGAACTCTCCAAGAGTGAGCTATTGTCTCAGCAACCTTCACAGGCCTTATGAAGACTGATTGACCCAATAGTTCCTTTTAGTTCTGGCCGCCAAGGAGCTGTTGTTTAAAAGGGCATTACCCTATTTTGTAACCACTGACCTGAGGCCCGAGGGTGGCAAGGGCTGCCAAGTGTGTGTATGTATATAAAATTCCCAGACACTTTGAAGTCATGATAAAAGCCACTGAAGGGGCCTGCTTCCATTCCCACTGCCCTCCTCTTCTTTATACAAATAGACACAGTTACAGGAAGAGTGCAACTTAATAGCCTTCATTAAGCATTACATCAAACTCTAAATATGCTGGTCTATGCCTGCAATCCCACTCAAGAGCTCCACTGCAAGGAATTAAGCATAGTCCTTATTTTACTTGCTTCGGGAAGGCAGTTCCTTTCCTGGTAGTTCAACTGTTTTCTGGGACAGGTAGGAAGAAGGGGAAAAACCTCATCCAGCTCCCTTCCATGACTTTTCCATGCTTCCTGGTAAACAGACATTGAAGTAAAAGGGTCCACTGATTTAGATTTGTTTCCCTGTCTGTGCTTACTTTTTCCAGGGATTCAGAGTGGTACCTTTCTTCCCGCATTGACTGTTACTCACTGGACACCCAGGTGTCTTCTCCAGGAGTTTCCGCTCCATCTTTGGCTTGAGAGGAGCTCCAGCCTGCTATTCTGGTATGACCCCTTTGTCTTCCACCAGAGCTCCTTTTATAGAGAACTCTATTTCCAAGGTCATTCCTTGCAGCTGGATCTAACTACAGCTGTGGCCCCCACCCCAACCCTCACCCCATGGATTGAGGCTCTGATTCTGATCAAAGTAGGCAGGAAATGCTTAGTCAAAACTCTCCACTATGACCTGTCCATCTTGGGTGGCCCTGCATGGCATAGCTCATAGCTTCTCTGAGTTATTCAAGCCCTTTTGCCACGACAAGGCAGTGAGCCATGAAGGAGAGGATACAATTTAGAGTAGGTAAATATGTGGAAAGAAAAGATTAAGCATCCGGCCCCTAACAGCATGTTCCTAGTGTTCAAAGTAGTGAGTGGGGCTAGGGTGTTGGGTTTTTTGTTGTTTTTTTTGGATTAAAAAAACTTTAAACCACATCAAACCATGCTTTATCCAGGCTCTATCTGGTTTAGCTTTGATTCTCTCAGCAAACTCATCCCAAATTCTTTCTCTGGTCCCTGCAACTTAATGGGTGTCAACTTCCAAAGCCTGGGTCCAGAAAGGAACAGGAAGGCTATTTTTGTCAACCCCCCCCCCCCCGAGCTCATCTAAGCAGAACCACAGCGATAGTGTAGATCAATTCAAAATAATCAAGAGAACCAAGGCTCATGACACCATATAATAACAGTGAACATTGTGTTGGCAGCAGGGCATGAGTCTTTCATAATTTAGCTGTTTAGTTAATGTTTCTGCCCTTTCTGTTAAGCTCCCTCTGTTCTCTAAATTAATTTTTGACTCTTATGTTGGGTAATGTTGCTGCTCAGTCACTTATGTTACTCTCACCTAACCGTGTCTTCAGTTTGTCAAAACCGTACAGAGCAGAGCTATGACTATAATAACATTGCTCTTAAACTTAACCTATGTAGTACAACAATAATAAATCTGCCTATGTACTTTCAGCAGTGCACTGCTTTATTATCAATGGCATTTCCCTGTAAAAGTTCAAAGCAAGCTTAACTTTCAAGATCAAACACATTCATTAACTGAAGCGGCGCTTCTTTCTGACAGAAAGGTGCTTTAATGACAAAACCAGAAGATGGCACTGTTTTTTAATAGATGAGAGCAATATATATAATATTATTTTTTTATAAAAAAAATCAGGATGCAGAGACAGGCAGGTCTGGGAATACAACCTGAAGCTTTAACTTGTTCAGTAATTCTTGTTCTGGTGGGTAACTCTACAGAATTTGAAGGGATAACAGGCTTGAGAAAAGATGTGCAAGACAGAGTACAAAGCTAGCCAGCCAGAAATTAAATCATACAAATACTATGTCGGAAGGAAGCTCATGAACTGTCTAGTTCAGTTCAGTAGGAAAGGACACTTCTATTATGTATTACACACTGCCACAACGATTTTCCTGTATGTATGTGTGTGTACACACACACACACACACACACACACACCCCATAATAATAAATATATCCAGCTTCTCTGATTTGGAAGGGTGGGGTGTTTGTTGCACAGGCAGCTTCCTGAGAAGCAAGCAAGTGGAGCCACTCATGTGGGCTGCATGGCCAACTTTGATTCCATAGCTGCAGATGTTAGTCATGTGGGGAACCTGTCCAACTGAAAGAGCTGAAACAGAAGATGCAGCCCCTAAACTCAGAACCATCTGGACAGTCCCCTTAAAACAGTAATTTTCAATGGCTTCAGAACTTTTATGAAAGTACAGGTTTCTGAGGAGCCATGAATCTTATCAGAGGTTAGTCCATGAGAAGAAGAAAAATCAGTAATGAGGGACAACTTCCCATGAACTACAAATGGACTATCACAATGTTCTCCCACAATGTGCGGTCTGAGGAGAGCATTGAATCTGTTCTGGAGTTCCCCCCTCAGCATAGCTGTCAACCCTCCCTTTTTTTGGTGGGAAACTCCCTTATTCCAATGCCGTTTCCCGCTGCTATCCCGGATTGTTGATATCCCTTAAATTTCCCGGATTTCAAAGGAAGCAGCTCCTCTCCCTCCCTGCCGGCCAGGGAGGCTCCTCAGCTGCGTTGCTTGGCTGCCAATAAGGAGTCTGAGACCGACTGGGGGCGGAGCTTGCATGCCTTGTGCAGCCAGACCCTCACGCCCAACCAGACAGACAGCCTGCCTGCCGTCTATGCGCTCGCTCTTTCGCTCACCCATTCGTGCGCAGCCTCTGGAGCGCAGGGTGGCGAGGCTACTTGGCGCCATTGCACCACCCTCGTGGCATCCCTTATTTTCAAATCTGAAAGTTTGAAAAAAACCCTTATTTTCAAATCCGAAAGTTGACAGCTATGCCCCTCAGTAGCTGTCGCATCATGGGTGAGGCCCTGACCAGCACCCCACGCCTGTCAAACTTCAAGCAGTCCTTTTGACTCCATTAATCCTCTCCTGACCACCTAGCCTTAAAACTCCATTCTTGTGTTATATGGACAAATGCGGATGCAAGGGAGAAAGGGAGGAGGAGGAGAATGGTGGAGGTGAAATTGTAACAGCTTCAGTGTGCGCACGTGCAGTTGCACTTGCTTAATAGGTTTTAATAGGAACAAAGGAGAAGGGAACAAAAAAATATATTGAAGGGAGATAGGGAGAGAGAGCAGAGCATATGGTGCAGAGGTTTATCACATCGTTCTCCCAAAAGGGAGATCTTCCCAGCAGGACCAGGTCACCCATGAGGCAAGGTGAGGGGAATACCTCAGGTGGCAGAATTCACAGGGGCAGCAATTCTGACCTCCAAGGAATGGTTGCAGCACACTCCTTGGAAGCTAGATCTACCATCTCCTTGGCAGCACCCTCCTATGCCTATACAGCGGCCCCTTGGCGAATAGGAGGTGCTCCTGGTCTCCTCACACCCTTGTTGCTGATGTAGATCTTCACTCACCCCTTCTTCCCTGGCGGAGGGGAGGCACCATTTTGTGGTTTGTCTCAGGTGCCAAAATATACTGGGCTGGCTCTTCTCTCCAGTGTGGCTAGAAGGCTTGGACTAAAGACATGGGGACACCTTACTTCACATGCTGTAAGAATCAAGCTCCCCACACCTGTGATTATTGAAGGGGGAAAAGCAAGGTAAGTAGCTGCAGGCCGTGTGAACCTCTAGTTTGACCCCAAGAACGTTGGATCAGTCTTTGGTTGTGCATATCTGTCAATAGTGGCTGGGGCAGAAACACTCAGTTCAAGCTGTCAGCCCGATGATCATCTGCAGAGGTGAGTTAAACAGACTGGAAGAGCCCGGACAGGGCAGCTCTGCTGAAGAAGGGAGATATGCTGAATGAGCCAGAGGCTAAAAGCATGGAGAATAGCACATTTGGACGGAGTTTCAAGCATGAAGGGAGTTAGGACAGAGAAGGAGTAGCAGGTAAAGAAAAGAGCAACGAAGCCATGGACAAGCCTTCCTGTAGCAACCTAGGATGTAGTAATTCTGGGGCTAGCCACCACAGTTGCAAGTCAATGAGGAGAAGGGTTACCTTAAGGAAAGCAAAGGAAATACAGCGGTACCTCGGGTTAAGAACTTAATTCGTTCCAGAGGTCCGTTCTTAACCTGAAACTTGTGATGACCTGGGAGTCAGACTCAGACGCTGAACCTGAGGGATCCCAGCCTGCACAGGATTCACTGCCTCCAGAACCAGCAGAGCCAGGGCTGGGGCCTGAGTCTCAAGGGGACTCACCTGTGCTGGATCCTCAGGTGCAGGCATCGGCTGAGGTTGATCTGGCTTCTAATGGGATGGAGGACTTATTGCCTGCAGGTGCTCCACTCCCCACCCAGTCAGGGGAAGCTGAGGTTGCCTCTGGGTCCGGTAACCCTCCAGCTTCTCCTGAGCTGCAAAGGCTAAGGGCAGAGAGGCGAAGGGAACTAAGTTCCCGCAGGAGGAGTGCTCGCCTCCAAGCCAGGAGAGGCGAGGCACCTGAGGATCGGAGCCGCCCTTTGCCTCGGGGCAGATAAAAGCCAGCCAGTCCCAGACCCAAGTTGCAGGAGCAACATCGGTGCTGCCTAGTTCCTGTTCCTGGTTCCTGCGTTCCTGACCTCAGCTTGGTTACTTCGGCTTCCTGACCTCGGCTTCCTGACCTCGGCTTCCTGACCTCGGCTTCCCGACCTCAGCTTTGTTACTTCGGCTTCCTGACCTCGGCTTCCTGACTTCGGCTTCGTGACTTCTGGCTTGGACTGACCTTGGACTGGACTAGACCTCGCCTATTGGATATCCCTTGGGACCAGCACAGTTTGCTCCTGCCACACCCGCACTCCCCCTTCGTTGGGGTGCGTTCGGGAGGAACCTGTCGTCATGACTGACCAGGCGGCTGCGCTGGTGGCATTGGCCCAGGAGAACCAGGTCTTGACCCACACAGTGCAGCAGCTAAGCAATGCGGTTACGGCGCTTCAGCAGCGTTTGGACGCCTTACCGGCTCCTGGTGCCGGCGCCCCAGCTCCAGGCAAGTACCCAGTGGCCCTGCCAGAAAAGTTCGATGGGTCCCCGGGCAGCTTTCCCATGTTTCTCGCCCAGGCCAAACTGTATATTCAGGGGCGAGCCCGGGATTTCCCCGACGACCGCACCAAGGTGCACTTCCTGATCAGCTTGCTGAAGGACCAGGCGGCCAAGTGGGCGTTGCCGCTGCTCCGGCAAGACTCCCCCTTGCTGACAGACTATACGGGGTTTTGCAACCATTTTGAAACCGCGTTCGCCAACCCTCAGAAGGCGAGTCAAGCCAATCGGGCAATTCGGCGGTTGAAACAGGGCAAGTCCACAGTGGCCGCCTATGCCACGGAATTTCGGCTGTTGGCGCAGGACTTGACCTGGAACGATTCCGCACTTCGGGACCAGTATCTCGAGGGGCTTTCGGACGAGATACTGGACCAGCTGGCCACCTTGGATCGCCCTGCCACGCTGGAGGCCCTCATCCAACGGAGTCTACAGATAGACGATCGGTTGGAGGACCGGCGCCAGGCCCGGGCCCGCCAGCACTCTGGGCTCCCGACTCCAGTGCTCCCCAGCAGTTCCACGGCCAGAGCCGAGTCACTGGAGGAGCCGATGCAGCTCGGGGCAGCACGGCCTCGCCTCTCCCCTTCGGAGAAGACACGACGTCGGGAGGGAAACCTGTGTCTCCACTGCGGGGGGAGTGGACACTACGCCCGAACCTGCCCCGAGAAACGCCAGCCGCAGGGAAACTGCCAACCCCAGTAGCCAATGGCCCAGGCTATCTGGGGTCCCAAGCATCGCATGATGGGCCCTCACCAGTGGAATTGCAACACCTCATGATCCCAGTGCGTCTATACCCCCCAGGCGGGCCCTGGATTCTCACCCACGCTCTGGTGGATTCAGGGGCAACCCGCTCCTATATGGACTCTGCCTTCGCCGCTCAGCATCGGGTGCCGCTCCAGAACAAGCCAGAACCGGTGCAGGTGGAGGCAATCGACGGACGGCTCTTGCGGTCAGGCGCCGTTACTCGGGAGACCCAGCCCTTGGTCCTGTGCCACCAGCAGCACCGGGAGGTGCGTACCCTGGACATTGCCACCATGCCCCGGTTTCCCCTGGTGCTGGGGATGGACTGGCTGGAGTCTCACAATGTTCAGATCGATTGGGTCAATCGAACTGTACGCTTCCCAGACTCGGGTTCGATTGCTCAGTCCGAGATGCTTTCGGCCGCCTCCATGGGGGAGGCTGCGTCAACGCTCCCCGCCGTGTACCGGGACTACGTAGACGTGTTCGAGGAACAGGGGGCAGACCGGCTGCCTCCTCATCGGTCTTTTGACTGCGGCATAGACCTCCAGCCTGGGGCGCCTCTGCCTGTGAGTCGCCTATACTCTCTTTCGGAGCCAGAGCGTGAAGCCTTACAGGACTTCCTTCACAAGAACCTGGAGCGGGGGTTCATTAGGCCCTCTACCTCTCCCACCGCCGCTCCAGTACTCTTCGTTAAGAAGAAGTGTGGGGAGCTTCGCCTCTGCCATGATTACCGAGCCCTGAATAAGATCACCATCCCAGACCGGTATCCCTTGCCCCTAATTGCAGAGTTGCTGGAGCGGGTGCAAGGGGCGCAGATGTTCACCAAACTGGACCTCCGGGGGGCTTACAACTTGATTCGGATCCGTGCCGGGGATGAGTGGAAGACCGCATTCGGGACCCGTTATGGGCAGTTCGAGTACCTGGTCATGCCGTTCGGACTATGCAACGCGCCCGCCGTGTTCCAACGGTACATCAACCACGTGTTCCAGGACTTGCTCGACAAGTATGTGGTGGTGTACCTCGATGACATTCTGATTTATTCCCGTGACCCAGCTCGCCACGAGAGTCATGTCCGGACCGTGTTGCAGCGCTTGCGGGAGCACCGCCTGTACGCTAAGCTCAGCAAGTGCGAGTTCCACCAGCGGTCAGTGGACTTCCTCGGACACCGACTCTCCCCTGACGGTGTACAGATGGACCCCGGGAAGGTGTCTGCGGTTCGAGAGTGGGCGGCGCCGCGGAACCGCAAGGACCTACAGCGGTTTTTGGGGTTCGCCAACTATTACCGGACATTCATTGCGGACTATGCTCATCGCACCACCCCGTTGACCCGACTGCTGCGCCCCAAGACGCCCTTCGCCTGGGATGAGGAGGCTGAGGTGGCATTCCAGGGATTGAAAGCCTGTTTCCAGAAGGCGCCAATTTTGCAGCATCCTGATCCCTCTCGTCCCTTCGTGGTGGAGACTGACGCCTCCAGTACGGCTCTCGGTGCCGTCTTGTCCCAGCAACACGGACCAGATGCGCCACTGTTACCCTGCGCCTACTACTCCCGGCAGCTCCTTCCGGCGGAGCGTAACTATACCGTGTGGGAGCGGGAACTACTGGCCATCAAGGTGGCCTTTGAGGTCTGGCGCCATCATCTTGAGGGGGCACGACACCCGGTGGAAGTGAGAACCGACCACCGGAATCTGGAGTACCTCCAGACCACTCGCAGGCTAAACCAGCGGCAGATCCGGTGGGCACTGTTCTTCTCCCGGTTCCAGTTCCGGATCCGCTACATCCCCAGCTCCCAAAACCAGAAGGCGGATGCACTGTCCCGGAAACCGGAGGACATTGCAGAGACGGTGCAGCAGGCGGCCCCAACAACGATCATCCCACCAGCAGCTTTCCTGGCTGTTCATGAGACTGAGTCGCTGCTGGACCGAGTGCGGAAGCAGCAACGGGTCGACGCGTGGGCTCAGGAACGGATTCAGGAATTGGCCAGTGGATCATGTCCTCGATACCCAGAACTGGTTGTGCACCAGGGTTTGCTGATGCACCGTGGTCGGTTGTACATCCCACCAGGGCCTTTGCGGGCCGAGGTACTCCAAATGTCACACGACGCCCCGGCAGCTGGCCACTTCGGGAGGTATCGGACCACCCACCTGGTCAGCCGGGAGTTCTGGTGGCCCCGCTTGAAGGCCGACGTGGCACGGTACATTGGGGGGTGCGAGGTCTGCCGGCGAGCCAAGGGATCGACTGGGAGACCTGCGGGACTGCTACAGCCACTGCCAGTTCCCCCTCGTCCATGGCACACGGTCTCATTGGATTTCGTGGTAGACCTACCCCCATCCCGTCAGTGTACCTGCCTCCTGGTATTCACAGACCACTTCACTAAAATGGTGCACTGCGCCCCGTGCCCGTCTGTACCCTCAGCCAAGGAGACGGCGCAACTGTACCTACAAAACGTCTTCCGCTTACATGGCCTATCGGAACGTTTGATCTCCGATCGTGGTGCCCAGTTCACCTCCCGGTTCTGGCGCGCTCTACATCAGGCTCTCGGGACGGAGGTCTGCCTATCTTCGGCCTACCATCCACAGACGGATGGACAGACCGAACGGGCAAACGCGGTGTTGGAACAGTACCTCCGGTGCTACTGCAGCTTCCACCAGGACGATTGGGTCGACCACCTGGCGTTGGCCGAGTTCGCATATAACAACGCAGTGCACGCTTCCACCCAACAGACCCCGTTCCAGGCAAGCTATGGGTACCACCCGCGGTTGTTTCCAAGCGTACTGCCGGCATCCGCAGTTCCCGCAGTGACAGACTGGCTACAAGAGCTCCAGTCACAGCAGCAGCTTCTGACGGAGCAACTGAGCCAGGCCAAGGACGCGTATAAGGCCCAGGCCGACCGTCACCGGCAGGAGGGGCCGGAACTCCATGTCGGAGACCTGGTATGGCTCTCCACCCGCCACCTGCACCCCTCTCGGCCTTCGCGGAAGCTGGATGCCCGCTTCACCGGCCCATTTCCGATCATGGACCGTGTCTCACCTGTGGCATTCCGTCTCCGGTTACCCGCGACCCTGAAGGTCCACCCGGTATTCCACCGGTCCCTACTCAGTCCGGTCGCCCCGCCAGACGAGTTCCACCCAGACCATCCACGACCGCAGCCAGTTTTGGTTCAGGGGGAGCCTGAGTATGAGGTGGAGCACGTTCTTGACTCCCGATACCGCAGGGGGAAGCTCCAATACCTCATTGACTGGAAGGGGTATGGGCCCGAGGATCGGTCGTGGGAACCAGCGGAGAACGTCCACGCGCCTGTCTGCCTCCGTGCTTTCCATGCGACTTACCCCAGCAAGCCTGGTCCGGCCCCTCGGTTGAGGGGGGGGCCTGGGAGGGGGGATGGTGTGATGACCTGGGAGTCAGACTCAGACGCTGAACCTGAGGGATCCCAGCCTGCACAGGATTCACTGCCTCCAGAACCAGCAGAGCCAGGGCTGGGGCCTGAGTCTCAAGGGGACTCACCTGTGCTGGATCCTCAGGTGCAGGCATCGGCTGAGGTTGATCTGGCTTCTAATGGGATGGAGGACTTATTGCCTGCAGGTGCTCCACTCCCCACCCAGTCAGGGGAAGCTGAGGTTGCCTCTGGGTCCGGTAACCCTCCAGCTTCTCCTGAGCTGCAAAGGCTAAGGGCAGAGAGGCGAAGGGAACTAAGTTCCCGCAGGAGGAGTGCTCGCCTCCAAGCCAGGAGAGGCGAGGCACCTGAGGATCGGAGCCGCCCTTTGCCTCGGGGCAGATAAAAGCCAGCCAGTCCCAGACCCAAGTTGCAGGAGCAACATCGGTGCTGCCTAGTTCCTGTTCCTGGTTCCTGCGTTCCTGACCTCAGCTTGGTTACTTCGGCTTCCTGACCTCGGCTTCCTGACCTCGGCTTCCTGACCTCGGCTTCCTGACCTCGGCTTCCTGACCTCAGCTTTGTTACTTCGGCTTCCTGACCTCGGCTTCCTGACTTCGGCTTCGTGACTTCTGGCTTGGACTGACCTTGGACTGGACTAGACCTCGCCTATTGGATATCCCTTGGGACCAGCACAAAACTGTTCTTAACCTGAGGTACCACTTTAGCTAATGGGGCCTCCCGCCACCACTGCGTCACCTCCGCGCGATTTCTGTTCTCATCCTGAAGCTAAGTTCTTAACCTGAGGTACTATTTCTGGGTTAGCGGAGTCTGTAACCTGAATCTTCTGTAACCTGAAGCGTCTGTAACGCAAGATACCACTGTACAGGGATTAATGGGGTTACAAACTGCTTTACAAAACCCACCAGATTTCAGAAGGTCTCTGAACTCAATCAAATGAAGACCTCGCCAAGGTCTTCTTAAGGAAAGAGAAACCCGGAACTTTGAAGACCCCTTGGATCCATAGTGAGACTGTGGAAGCTCTCACAATGTCTCTGAACATGCTATTGATAGATATGAAATTTGAGGAGCAGGTTTTGCAGATACACTTCATGCAACATATACAATAATAATAGGTGGAAAATTACTATCGAAGACACATCCTTTGTAGTGTACTACAGCAAAAGAAATGGCATGTCAACTGTACTAGAACTCCGAAGAACAAATACATTGGTATAAAGTGACAGGATTGGGTCCCCCTTGTGCTAACATAATGGTTTCTCTCAGTGCAAAGAAATGAAAAGTTATAATGGTAATAACAATTCAAAGAATCCACTGCTTCAATTTCCATTCATTGGCAAAGCTCTCATTATACACATTTATACCCCACCTTTCCTTCAAAAAGTTCAGGATTGCATACATAGCTTCTTCTGTTTTATTCTTACAACAACTCTGTGAAGTATGTTAACTAGGTTAATCTAAGATCACAGAGGCTGCTTTATAGGTAAGCGAAGACTTGAACCCAACTATGTACATTTGAACATACTAACCACTACACTGGATGTTGCAGTGGGTTAAACAAACCACATTCCTATACAAATCAGGGCTTTCTTAATATTTAAATCCATTTCTGAAAGGAACCTTCCAGATATCTATACATAATATGCCATGAGCATATCTCCTGAGGGAGATTTTCCTAGCATTAAGTAGCAGCAAGCCTTCAGGAAAAGCATTCAGTATATATGTATATGTGTGTGTGTGTGTGTGTGTGTGTGTGTGTGTGTGTGTGAAAATCTGGTTCCTTTTTTTAAAAAAAGCCAGGGGTAGGCTATTCCCACTTGAACTTTGTTGAGAGAAAACCAGTGTGGGATTTGAACCCAGGTTTCCTGTTCCAGTGCATTAAGCAGAAGTCCTGATATCCACAGCAACGGTGTGCCCAGTACCCATACAATTCTTCATAAATGTGCATTAACCAGAAGGGTGATGTAAAAGATTGCTGGTAATTATTACATAATTTCTTGATGGAATTCACTTTTTGGGTGGTTCGGGGAAGGCAACAGACATGTTATACTTTCCTCCAGGACTCACTGAGTCTTTGAGACCTTAATAACAGCAAGCTAGAAATGGAGGCAGCTGATATGCCCTGGAAAACCTCAAGACATTAAATAAAACAAAATTAAGTGAGATCCAAACCTGCACACATCTTCTCAACGGCAACAGAATAAATATTTTATAGCACGCCAGGAGGCAGAAAGTCCAAAAGAACCTAGCATTTCAATTGGTGAGATGACAACTTATTAAAGGAAAATAATAATCCTGAGCTTGGAATATTGTGAGTCAAGAGAAATAAATCCATGACAGAGATTGCAAGGATGAAGGAAGTTATTTCAGACGTGTCGCGTTATGGATGAAATTGAGGCATATGACGTTTCTCATTGCAAGTGCCCTAAGATAACCTGATCAACCTGGTCCATCTAATTTGTGGAGATGTTGCACAATTTCAGTGTCCGCTGATTCAGCAAGAGCATCTCAGTTCATGAATTTAAAGCGAGCAGGGACTATTCTGTGCCTGGGGTTTGGTTTCCAGGTGTATCACAGCCTTTCTCAAACCCTCACAGAGAGCCTAAGCAGAAGGTTTAGTACTAAAGCCTGAGGCATATGCATACCTAAAATCCAAAATAAGCACCCAGGAGAAGTTTCACTTGTGTCAAGATTACAGTGTTTTACCCTGCCAGGCTAAGACTTACCGTATTTATTTGCTCAGGCTGTGGTCTGCTTGGGGATTTTAGCTGTTGTTGTTTTAATTTTTTCTTGTTATATGAACGGATTACGTTTTGTTTTTATTATATGTTGTTGTAGATTGCCATGAGATCCGTCTGGATGAAGAGTGGTTCAGAAACTTTAAGATTAAATAAACCAATAAGCAATACTAAATCCGTAACAAAAAGGGGTCACCAGCCCTTTTGGGCCAGTGGGCACATTTGGATTTTTGAGAAAGTGCCATAGGCATCAGTCACAAAATGTCTGCTATGCGGATGTGGCTTTGCACAAAATGGCTGCCACATCTAAAAGAGCAGAAAAAAAGATACAGGATCACAACGGGAACAGACATGCCCATTCCTCAAAGCAGGTCCCCCATCAAGAGACACACCTACATCCACCACTACTGTGCTTGCTCACAGACAAAAGTTATTTGCATCTCTCCTCTTTTCAGAGCCCTCACATTCAGTGAAATGTGGTCATGTTTAAGGGGCTGTGTACAATGTAGAAGTCAAGCAAGCACAACCAAGAACTGGGAAGAAAGAGCAGACTGTCCCCTATGTATTGTGGATTACTGAGACCCTTTTCAGGCACTATAAAAGGTAGTGGTGAGTACTTTGGTGCCTGTGGGTGCTGCATTGGTGACCCCTGTCTATGAGCATTTAACAGATGGACAATGAGCATTTTGGACAAGCAAATGACTCAGGGCCTCGAAGTTAATTTGCGAGATCTGAATCGGATACCTCCAAAAATGTTTGATTTTTTTTTTAATTAAAAAAGCATTGCTTACCTCTGTTAGATAACGAAACTCTCTTTCTCAACCTATTGTTTCTCATCTGCAGCCAATGAGAGTAATTCCAGGCCACTCTTAGCTGTAATTATGTACCATTGATTTCTGTGGGATTTAAGCACATTGAACTGTATGGTGGATTGAACCAAGAGTGATTGTTCCCTTATTAACACTAAAGCCAAACTATACTTGAGATTCATGCATATTTCAGAGGTGCTCATTTATTAACAAGAAACAGGACAGTTAGCTGGGGTGATGTGAAAGATGGAGATTTGACTGAATTAGTGAAATGAAAAGCACCTTCTGAGTATGGTATTTTAGGAAATGAATGTGACAAGAAGCCAACCTTTTTCCCTAAAAAAAATACAGAGCAGGTCCACTTATGTGCAAGGAACTTGTGCAATTTAAAGAATTTTGCCCCAAAAGTTATGGAGGAAGAATAATTACTTCTAAGTCAATTTCCTGTTCATTTATTCAGCCTGGATTTTTTCTCCCCCAAGTCCATTTTCAGATCGGCATGCAGAAGTATATGCACATCCCTCGTTATCACTAATGGGAACTTCAAAGCAGCATATAATTTTACTGGGCTATTTTGTCTAACTTGTATTACACCTGTCAATCCGATTTCCTCCTGCTATTTCATTAATATTTAAATGCTAATATTTAAAGGTCAAGCTTAGCTTGCAGTAATATTTAAAATACCATTCTTTCCTGGTTTCTAGAAAGACCATGTGGGAAAATATTCATCAGGAGATATATATGTGTAACATGAAGCGAGGAAATGAAATCAGTGCTGCATTTTATGTATTCCCCTCCTCTACTTCCTCACAACGTCTTCATCTCTGCCAACTATGCACTCTCCTTCAGATCAGATCAGCCTTCCCTCTCCTCCCCCCCAATCCATTTAGAATGCGTATTTGGCATTTAAGCAGCTAATTCCAACCAAGAAACCTTGGCTCTTGGCATTTGTGTCCTTTGCCACCTTTTCTGATGTTTCCTTTGGTTTTCCATATGGCAAGTCCATATTTACCAAAATGCTTATGACATATTATTCAGTTGGTTTATGACATTTCCGAATTGCTCCTCCTACCAGAGGAGCCCAGGGCAATGTACATGCACATTAGAATATAAAAACAAAAGACACATTCCACAAAATGGAATGATGAGCAAAATAGCTGTAAAACCAGAACCATTAATACACCCCCCCACCCCCACACAAATATGCAGTCTTCACTAAAGAGGCAATATATTTAAACAGCCTACCCTGAGTTTGTAAAAGCTGACTTAAACCAAAATATCTTCAACCGATGTCTAAATATATATTCCAAATTACGATGCCACCCATGAGGAAGAGTGAAGCAGCTGCAGAATTCCATGGGGCGAGATCTTGCCCCACCTTTCTTTGCGTAGGAATTACTGCAGAGACTTCCAGCCTGGCCCTTCTGTTCTCAGGATCTGCATTGGAATCTGGCTATATATCTCAAGGCATTATATATTCAGGACCAATAAAGCAGGGGTAGGCAACCTAAGACCCGTGGGCCCAATCGCCTGCGGACGGTCCGGGAATTAGTGTGTTTTTACATGAGTAGAATGTGTCCTTTTATTTAAAATGCATCTCTGGGTTATTTAAGGGGTATAGGAATTCGTTCATTCCCCCCCCCCAAAAAAAATATTGTCTGGCCCACCACATGGTCTGAGGGACGGTGGACTGACCCACGGCTGAATAAGGTTGCTGACCCCTGCATTAAAGTCATACCTTAAGAGACCACTGCTTCTGTTCAATATTTCACACTCACTCCAGAGGTCGGAGAAACCTGTGGACCTCCATATATTATTGGACGGCAACTCCATCACTCCTGATCAATTCACTTCACGGCATGGACCTCATTGGTTTTGGTTATTTTGGTTGAATTATTCTGATTGCAGGAGGTACGCTTTAGGAGGCTAAGACAGGCAAGGACCCACAGCCCAGGTGGGGCTCGCTAGCTTGGGGAGGAGATGTGTGATTCCTCAGCTGGAGTAGGCTCAGGACGGATCACAGATGCTGCAATGAACATGCAAGATATTAAAGGAAAACCGTCCTGGCTGGTGTCATGGCCAGGCTTCAAAGCCTCAGAGCTCTGCAGGAAAGACTCGTAGCTCGGCGTTAGAGCACGTGTTTTTGCATACAGAAAATCCCAGGTTCAATCCCTGGCATTTCCAGGGCTGCCAGAAAGTGCAGACAATATGGAGCCGGAAGTGCCAACAGCATGACTCAGCATAAGACAGCTTCCTATGTTCCACCTACAAAGCCCTGTGTCATTGCTGATGCGGGTTGATTTCAGATATGCAGGGAAAGGATAAGGCTTCACCTGCCACCATTGTGATCTCCATTGACTGACAGATGGGCAGCCCCCACCTACCTGTCAAACTGGCCCATGGGCTTAGGTGACTTAAGGATCTGGCCTACCAGCTAGAAAGGATTCCCCTACTCATGAGGTATCAGGTATCAGGTATCAAAACATTCACATTGCATAAATAAGCTTCCCTGAAGATTCGCTGAAGCGCCACCCTAAGCATACTTCGAAAGTGGTAGAAGACTTTCCCCTGTGTTGTCAGATGGAGATGAGTAATTTGCAGTTTATTCACTTTCGTTTACGTTATTTATAGCAAAATGTGTTACCTGCCCCAAGCCTCCAAGGGAGGGCCAGATATAAACTCAATTAACTAAATACATTTCCTGGCATCTCCAGTCACTTGTGGCTTTTGATCTGCGATATTTAGATTTTGAACAGTGATTACAAGTTGTTTTAGCCTTGAGTCTCCATTCAGTGGAAATGTATTCACAACTACGACGTCGTACATGTCTGCTCAATGTGTAGCCCTTACTAAATTCTGTTGTCAGACTCAAAAAAGGAGACTCTAAAAGGCTCATAATTTTGAACGCTGGAGATGATGATCAACGACACAGCTGTTTATTCTAAATGTAATCTCATTTCTGCAAATCTAAAGGAAGGGTTGATGGCAAATCATGACTAATTTTCTTGCTCTTTCCATTTCTCCTCACTTAATATTGTTAATTAAATTAGGTTCTCCCTTCCAGCTGTTTATAAGACAACAACCAGATGCCTGCCTTCATTCCACAAATGGTAAAAGTTTCAACTAGAAAGGGAATGAAAATGTGGGGAGAGGAAAAGAAAGAAACACATTTGGACGTGTCTTCTTTTATAGTCAAATTATATACAGTATTGCAGTATATAAATGCCTGATATTGTATCATTCCTGGCATAGCATAAGAAAACAAAATATTTCATGGAATAAGTGATTGTTCTTAAGTGCAGCAGTTTCTTTGAATAACAGTAGTAATAATAAAAATAAAACATTCACATTTTCTGCTGCCATAGAAACCATTTTGGGAAACTAGCAGATTGGAAATAGAGACATGGGCCTCTGGCTTTACATTTATATTACATTTCCGTTCCCTTTTTAAATATGACAAATGATCCCTTGTTTCTGTTTGATTCACAGTTTATTGATCACATTTCTAGATTTAGGTTTGTGGTGTTTTAAGAAATGCTTTCGGATTTAAGAGACAAGATTTGCACTGAATCAAGAAGTAGTGTGTATACTGAGCAGCTGCTCCCATACACAGTTTAGGGCAGGTCACAGGTGATTAAAATGGATGAGATGATTAAAATAGATGAGAAGTGATCACTTATTAAAAGGTGCTTTCTTAATACGGGCCATATTTCGCATTATTATGGTGAGCTACCATAGCCAATGAGCCCCTGTCACAAATAATGTCCATTGCACCAACTGCCTGCAATAAATCACTGTCACCATGTTAGTTCCGACTCTACTGAGGCAACCATCCAACACTCCAGAGAGGACCATCTGCAGAACTCATTGAGTTGATCTTCTACTGCATCTCCATCCAAGTTTGACGCTTCTTCACCAGGATGGAGATTCAGTAGAGCCAACATCTTTCGTGCATCTTGCAAAAAAGCAGAATGATCTACTGTTGTGTTTCCTGGACAGCAAGCAGTTAACACCATCGTTCTGATTCTGGGAACTCTGCCAAGGTATCCAGGCAACTATCACTTGTCTGAGAGAAGGCGAAGTTGGTTTCACTTTTGCCTTCCCGAGTAGTGTATGCTGTAGTGTGTATCGTAGCTATGGAGCTTGACTCCTCAGGTTTTCTTTTGTTTGTGAGTCAATAAATATGTAGTTTAGAATACAACTGTCTGGACCTCAGTTATTCCAGACACAGTGAAGCAGACCTAAAATTGCCAACACAAGGCGCTGCGCGATTCTGCTGAGTGAGAGAGAGAGCCGGCACAACGGAAGCGTGGCTGGACACCATTGCGGAGCCAGGGCTCGTTAAGACGATTTATGGCTGCTCCGGGCAGCAGTCCAAAGAAGAAGAGAGACTCCACTATGGCTACACTCTCACATTTATCACAGGTTATGGAAGCGCCATTAAGAGATAGCACGGCTTTGTTGGCAAAGCGTCCTGAAGTGATTTATGGCCAGGACGGGAGGTCTGTGTGTCTGCTGCAGCCGGCAGCATGAAAGCCCAGCTGGAGGACTGCTTTGTGCAAGCTTTGAGGCATAAAGCAGGGAAACCTCGCTGGTGAAGAGGAGCCGTTTCCTGGAGCTGGGAGCTGAGAGGCAAGTGCTGAGTTTGCAGCCACGTGAGTTACCTCAAGCCCCAGGGGGGAGATGGCAGAATCCCATGAGAACTTTACACCGCCCTTCCCCAGGCTAAATGGGAGGAATTGGGCTGACTGGTCGCGAAAGATGAAGGTCCTCTTAACTGCTAAAGATCTGTGGACTTGTACTGAGGCCCCACCAGTGCAAGACCCTGCTGCTGCAGCAGCTAGGGCCAAGAAGAAAGATGAGAGAGCTACTGCTCACTTAGTCATGGGCATTGAGGAAGAGCAGATGGTGCACATAGACGCTGCCACCAACGCCCACGAGATTTGGGGGGCTCTCCAACGTGTGTTCCAGAGAGATACAGCGGGTGCACGCATTCACACCACCAGGCAGCTGTTTGAGCAACGTTTGCAACCTGGAGGCTGTGTGCGTGAGCACACCAACAAGATGTTGGCAATCTTCAACCGTTTGAGACAGCTGCAGGTTCCATTTACGGAGGAACAGAAAGTTTACATTTTGCTTAGTTCGTTAGACCCCAGTTTTGAGACGCTTTCTCTCACTCTGGAAGCCTTGCCAGCAGCACAACTGAGCATTGATTATGTATCGGGGAGGCTGCAGGATGAACAGGATAGGAGAGAAAGAGAGAAAGGAAAAGCTGTTAAGGGGGGTTGCTCTTTGCCCAGGAGTGGGGGTGCAGAGGCTGCTGAGAGCTCTGTTAAAGCTCTTGCAGTGAAGAAATGTTTTGGCTGTGGGTCAGATAAGCATCTAATCCGGGACTGCAGCCAAGAAAACTTCAAAGCTGGTTTCCATGGCAACCGCCAGAGGAAAGGGAGACCACGTCGTGGAAGGAAAGCATCGTCCAGAGAAGGCAGAGAAGATAAAGCAGCTGCATACGCTTTCGTTGGAAAGACTGTTGCCAGCCCCAAGCTGCGTTGGATTGTGGACAGTGGTGCCAGTAGGCATCTAGCGCCACCTGGCAGTCAGTTGCGGAACTGCAGGTCAATCCAAGATGCTACCACAGTCACTTTGGCAGATGCAACCACTAAATCTGTCACCAAAGCTGGTGTTTTTTATATGCCTTGTCTGAATGATGACATTGATGTGTTTGTTTTAGATGGCATGAAGTATGGCTTACTTTCTGTTTCAGCTTTAGACCTTGCAGGTTACATGGTCAGTTTTGGTAACCAGGTATGCACCATCTCCAAAGGTGGAAAGCAGTTGGTCCAGGTGAGAGGCCATGATGGGGTGTACATACTGGAAACTGACAACAGCGCCGCAGCGAGGGCGCAGGGTGCTGAAACAGGTAAAAACAGTTTTGAGACGGCACACGCGCATTGTGCCAACAAACCCACCCACGATCAATGTTTACACTTGTGGCATCGCAGGTTTTCGCACGCCAATTGGGGGTACGTGCGCAAGCAGGTAGAGTGCACTGAGGGTTGTAAAATGAAGGAGTGCACTAAATTCCTAGACTGCCGAGCTTGCAAGAGATCGAAGGTACATTCTTGCAGTTACCCAAGGTCAGACAGGGTGGCCAACCAGGCGTTTGAGCTGATTCACGCCGATCTGTGTGGACCAATGCAGGTTCCCAGCATAGGCCATGCCCGCTTTGTACTATGTCTGATTGACGATTATTCTCGCGCCGGCTGGATTTTCCCGCTCAGGGACAAGGGGCAAGCGGCGAAAGAGATTAAGGAATGGGTGGAGGCAGTAGAGGTGGAATTTGGCACCAAAGTGAAATCTTTTCAGACCGACCGAGGCACTGAGTTTACTTGTGCAAAGTTGCAGGATTTCTTTCGTGCCAAAGGCATTAAGCATAGAAAAACCTCTCCTTACGCTCCCCAGGAGAACGGGGTTGCAGAGCGCAGGAACAGAACCCTGCAGGAGGCAGTTGATGCTATTTTGTTTGATTCGGGTCTGCCAAAATTCTTCTGGGCCGAAGCGTGGAAAACTGTATGTCACACTTTGAACAGGACATACAACTCTGTGGTAGGGACCACGCCCTATTTTCTTCTCTACGGAAAGAAGCCCAAGGTGCACTACTTCCGTACCTTCGGGGCAGAGGCCTGGGTCCTGATACCCCGGCAGTTACGTAGGAAGGGCAGCCCGAGGTCACAGAAACTTATTTTCTGCGGCTATGACACAGGGTCGAAAGCCTGGAGATTTGCTCATCCGAGTGGAAATCGTTCTCGGGTGGTGATCAGCCGCAGCGCAGAGTTTTGTGAGCAAGATGGCTGGAAGAGGATTCATGGCAATCCTGAAGTGCTCACAGACTTATTCAGCGGTCTTGACTACCAGGATCAGTCAGGCACATCCACTGGTGGTGCTGATGGTGGTCAACCTGCTGGTGTTTCGGGCCACGATCCCGAACACGACCAGGGTGCAGTGCCAGAGGGGGCAATCCCTAAAACTCAGGTGAAGTCTGAACCCAGCAGTGCACCCACGTCTCCAAGGGAGACAAGAGCTAGGAGACAGAAGCGCAGTAGGTCTCCACGCTCACCTTCAGGCAAGTTCAGTCCAGGAGGGCACAGCAAGCGCAGCAAATCGCTTGGCGGTTCTCCAGATGCCAGGGACTCACAGACTGAGTCCGGCACGTCTGGGTCAGAGGGGGAGTCTCCAGTGGTGCCATGGCGTTCCAAGCGCACCACGAAAGGCAAACCTCCTGACAGGTTCAAAGCCACCACGGTTTGGGCCCATGTTGCTCTGTGCGAACCGGAGAGCTTCGCTGAGGTGCGGAAGTTACCTCAAGCAGAGTCCAGCAAGTGGCAACAAGCGATGGAGAAAGAGCTTAGCGCCATGAAATCGCTTGGAGTGTTCACACTTACAACTCTGCCAGCTGACCAGCAAGCTGTGAGTTGTCGCTGGGTCTATAGGTTGAAACCCACTGCAAGTGGAGAGCCACAATACAAAGCGAGATTGGTGGCCAGAGGGTTCAGCCAGAGACCAGGAGTGCATTACTCCCAAGTTTATGCACCCACATCCCGCAGTGAGACCATGAGGTTACTGCTAGCGGTAGCAGCACAGAGAGGTGCTGAGGTTGCACATTTCGACATCGACGTCGCCTACCTGAACTCACCGCTGCAGGAGGAAATTTACATGCTACCTCCTCCAGGGTTTGAAGGCGATAGTCCAAATTTGGTTTGGAGACTACACCGTTCCATTTATGGCTTGAAACAATCAGCCAGAAACTGGAATATTTGTCTCAACCAGGCTCTGGAGAAGCTAGGCTTCAGGAAGAGTCGTGCAGACAGTTGTTTGTACCTAAAGGGTTCAGGTCAGCAACAAGAACTGGCGTTAATTTTTGTCGACGACATTGTCCTTGTTGCTAGTACAAACAAACAGGTGCAGGAGTTTGCAAGTAAGCTGAGGCAGCACTTCAAACTCAAGGAGTTGGGTCCTGTGAGCATGTATCTAGGGGTTCACATTCACAGAGACCAAGATGGCAGTTTTGTACTTAACCAGAGCTCAAAGATTGATCAGTTGCTCAAGAAATTCAACATGGCAGACTGTAAGGGTGTAAGGACACCAATGGAGACATGCTTTGTTAAAGACAATCAGTCTGATGAAAAGAAAGAGTTTGAGCACAAGGAGGTGTATCAATCTGCTCTGGGCAGCCTGCTCTATTTGTCTCAATGGAGTAGACCCGATATTGCATTTGCAGTCAATCTGCTGAGTCGAGAAGCAGCCAAGCCCAGTGTGATGGCCTGGAACGGGATTAAGAGAGTTCTTAAGTATCTGCAAGAAACCAGAGAGTTTAGCCTCACACTGACAGCCCAGGGCAATGAACAGCTTCAATGTTGGGCTGACGCTGATTGGGCTAGCGACTCAGACAGAAAATCAATATCTGGGATGGTCATAATGTTTGGAGATTCTGTAATTGGCTGGAGGTCCAAAAAGCAAAGTCTGATTGCACTATCATCGACTGAGGCAGAATTCAGTGCTCTGTCAGAACTGTGTCGTGAGCTTGAATTCTACAAGTGCCTAGTCGAGGATGTGTGTGAGAAGTGTTACCTGCCCATCACCATATGGGAGGATAACCAACCATGCCTGAAATTGGCAGAATCCGGTCAATTCAATGCACGAACGAAACATTTGGATATTCGGTTCAAAAATGTGCATGAGAGTGTTAGGACAAATGTGGTCAGGCTGAAATATTGTCCTAGTGAAAAGAATCTCGCAGACGGTTTCACCAAACCCCTAAGTTTCCAGAAACATGAAGGTTTCTGTGAGGGATTGAACATGGGTTGAGATGTATATATGTATACCCAGAATTGCGAACGAGAGGGGGTGTTGTGTTTCCTGGACAGCAAGCAGTTAACACCATCGTTCTGATTCTGGGAACTCTGCCAAGGTATCCAGGCAACTATCACTTGTCTGAGAGAAGGCGAAGTTGGTTTCACTTTTGCCTTCCCGAGTAGTGTATGCTGTAGTGTGTATCGTAGCTATGGAGCTTGACTCCTCAGGTTTTCTTTTGTTTGTGAGTCAATAAATATGTAGTTTAGAATACAACTGTCTGGACCTCAGTTATTCCAGACACAGTGAAGCAGACCTAAAATTGCCAACACAAGGCGCTGCGCGATTCTGCTGAGTGAGAGAGAGAGCCGGCACAACGGAAGCGTGGCTGGACACCATTGCGGAGCCAGGGCTCGTTAAGACGATTTATGGCTGCTCCGGGCAGCAGTCCAAAGAAGAAGAGAGACTCCACTATGGCTACACTCTCACATTTATCACATCTACCATCAATTCCTCTATGGGAAGGCTTCTAGGAGAGAGGGGAGCAGGTGAAGACCCCTTCAGGGCCTGTTCCAGCAGAACGATCTCCTCCTCCACACCCACCCCTGCATTGGATGTGTTGATATTTTAACATATATTAAATCTGTTAATATCCTTTATTGTATTATTATTATTATTATTATTATTATTATTATTATTATTATTATTAAAATGCAATTTATTACCTCCTGGAGGCCAGATGCCCAATATTTTGTGGGGTATGGGTGTGTTGAACAGGACACTGTAGTGGAATGCAGCAACTGCAAGTTCATTAAAAAGTCATATTTTCAAGGAATCTCCTTGACCTTAAAACACCTTTGTGAAATGTCAAACATTGTCTTCCTCAACCTTGAAGAGAAGTGTAAAACACACACATACCCAAGTGACTTTCCCAAGGTCACACAAAGAACTGGAAAGCAGAGTTGAAGCCCAAGTCTCTCCTGCTAGCTGCTTCAAAGCGGTGCTGAAAATTTCAATTTAAAAGTGCAGCAAAGTCAGCTCTGGTAATTTTAGTGCTTTCTCCGCTTTATCTAATGGAATCCAAGTATGCTATTTCCCATTGTGAACCTGCTTGAACTTTTTGTCTTTATTGATAACTCTGAAGCATGCAACTATAATAGAAACCCTTCTGCCAGCTTGTAATATTTGCAGGGACTCTAAAATTACATCTCAAAACATTTGGCCCCCAAATGCACGTCACTGGTGCATCTGTTCTTTGATGTAATAGGAGATTGCACATTGCAGCCCAGAACTTCTATGACCTTCTTAGTCTTGAAATATTAATGACTTTCTGGGCAGATAAGAACAGACAATTGGAATTGGAATACAGAGGAAGGGCAACCCTTTTCGGCTCACTGCAGCTGCCATTTTCTTGCAATGGCAGACTTTCCCACTGCTTTCCTGTGCAAAATTGATGCTGGTATATAATGCAGAATCATGGACTAAAATAAAAACCAACCCCTGATTCCAAAGCTCTGGGAGAGGCAGGAAAAACACAACTCTTGGTAAAGAGTTTATCATAACGTTAGACACTCCTTGTCTAATGTTCCCAGTACGTGCTCCCAGTACGTTTCCGAGCACAATTCAAAGTGTTGGTGCTGACCTTTAAAGCCCTAAACGGCCTCAGTCATGCATACCTGAAGGAGTCTCCACCCCCACTGTTCAGCCCGGACACTGAGATCCAGCGCTGAGGGCTTTCTGGCGGTTCCCTCACTGCGAGAAGCAAAGCTACAGGGAACCAGGCAGAGGGCCTTCTCGGTAGTGGCGCCCGCCCTGTGGAACGCCCTCCCATCAGAGGTTAAAGGGATCAACAACTACACAACATTTAGAAAATACCTGAAGACAGCCCTGTTTAGGGAAGTTTTTAATCTGTGATGTGTTAATGTATTTTAATGTCTGCTGGAAGCCGCCCAGAGTGGCTGGGGAGTAATTATTATTACTTGTGACATATTCAGGCACAGTGAATTAACTCTCCCCTTCCCTTAAGTGCAGCACAGCTTCCAACCTTCCTTTTCCTTCTCCTCCCTTGGCCTAGGGCAGGGATGGGGATCCTGGGACTCTCCAGACCTTGTTGGACTGCAACTCCCATCAATTGTGGGAATGCTGACGGTGTTGACTAGTGCTGATGATGGCTGGAATCCAGTAACATCTGGTTCCCCATTTCTGGTTTAAGGGGCTCTTTGCCAGAGAGCTGTATATAAGCCACTTAAGTGGAACAGTCTCTCTCAGCAGGTTGTGGACATGCCTTCCCTGGAGGTTTTAAAGCAGAGGTTGAATGGCCATCCATTATGGATGCTTTAGCTGAGATTCCTGCATTGCAGGGGGTTGCACTAGATCAGTGGTGGCCAAACTCCCATCATCCCTAGCTAACAGGACCAGTGGCCAGGGATGATGGGAATTGTAGTCCCAAAACAGCTGGAGGGTCAAGTTTGGCCACCACTGCACTTGGGGCTCCTTCCAACTCTATGATTCTAAGTTACAAACTTAGAATTCCATCCTTCAACAATGTTGGCCAATAGGTTAGCCAACTATTCCCCACTGGTTTCTTTGATCAGTCATGATGGACAAAGGTCTAAATTTTTGTGCTGGTGTTCTCAAGTACTGAGGGATGTGCCTATGATCCTTGAACTACTTTTACCAGTAGGAGATCTGTTCCAGGAAATGAGCTTCTGCAAATGCTTCTAGCAGCCTGTAAGCTCAAAGGGGAAAGAATATACGAGCCTAGCAAATTCCCTGCATGCATATTAATAATATTTTTAATTTGTTTTTAAGAAAACAAGAGCAATATTATTGCTAAGAATTTTTCCTCCACCCATACAATGCAGGGGTTATTGCCGAGCTCCTGCCTTTGATTTTGTACTTTTCTTCAGCTTGTGTACCAACCAATTCTTGTTAAATATTTATGGACAAGATTAAAGACTTTATAAAACTTTGCAGCTGGCAGCCGTCCTCGCCTAAAGGATAACACACTGAGTTTTCATTTTAATTGGATAACTATGTGACCGAAATATACAAACCCCAAGGGATATGCAGACATTAAAATATGTAATGCAGTTCATTTTTAAAAAACTGAAAAAGGGATCCTTTTACATTTCATCCTTTCCTTTCCTTTCCCTTTGGTAGCTGTTACAAATGCAGACGGATTATTTCACCTTTGCGCATTTGTGGTTCTCTGCTGCCGTTAAATTTCTGAAGAGGCATTTCATTTATGTTGCACAGGGAAAGAATTAACTATAACTTCATTTCCCTCCATTCAACCCTCTGCCACCATTCTTTCTCTCGATTTCATTGACATTATTAGAAACAGTCACTTCAAGTCAGTCTCTTCTTAAGGCGGACTCTGCCATCACTGAGCCAGGGTGCAACGCTGTGGAGTACCTAAGCAAGCTCTCTTAGAGGTTTTTAACACACAATCTTCACCCCAGTTGCTCCACCATTATCTATGGCAGCTGTGGGGAACCTTTGGCCTGCCAAATGTTGCTGAACTTCAACTCCCATCATCTCTGGCCATTAAGCATGCTTGCTAGGGCTGATGGGAGTTGTTCCTCTTCTTTGGCAATCACTCATAGCCAAGTAAGATTGTCTTCCATAAACACGGTTTTAACAGTAAATGACTGTGGAGGCCAATTCTGGATCCACACGTCCTTCCACAGTGGGGACATAGGTTTCTGGGAGGGAGTTGATCATGGTGAGGGTTTGCCAAGCGTGCCTTCCTCTTAGCGCATTTCTCCCTTTCGTCCTGAGTTCGAGAGTCCTCAGAACCCATGACACCTTTGGTAAAGGCTGTTCTCCAATGGGAGCGCTCGCAGGCCAGTGTTTGCGTGACCAGGCGGAGGCCCCTCCCTCCGGCGCCAGGGACCACCAGAATGAATAATGGCACATGACAACGTGTTATGGAATTAAAATTTGGCCACAACTTTATGAAACTTTCAAATGTAGGAAGACCTTGGCTTAGGCATTGCGCGTGTATTCCTCCCAGCCCCCCAGCTGGGGGGAACTGGGGCTCCTCAGGGTGAATGGGATATGGGAGGCAGCCCATCCCATATCCCCGCAATGGTCAGTTTATGGCCGCAGCAATCAGTTTATGGCTAGCGACACCCATATATACAACCCCTTTAAGAGGGGGACCCTGGAATCGTCGCTGCACGGGGGGGAGTCACCGGGGGGAGTCACCACTTCACGCCCCCTTCCATTTTAGGGAAGAAAAGACTAAAGGATTCCGCCCAAGGCCTTAAACCGCCAAAGCTGTGACGAATTGCTATGGGGAAGACAAAACCTGCCAATGCAGGGAAATTTCTTCCTGGCACTTCAACAGCAACCAGTCAAAAGACAGTAGCAGCGCCTGCTAAACAGGAAGAAAAAGGTTAACCTGAACATTAAACTAAGGGACAGTTGGGTGGGTGAAGCTCCAGAGCCGACTGCCTGGCTGCTGCCACCTCCAGCAGTGCTAAATGACTAACTGAGGTTTGGTGGGAACCTCCAAAGAATAGCACTGAGAGGCAGGCCAGCCCAATCAGCCCGTAGGTCCCCAGGGGCCATGTGCGATCCCGCAAAGGGCGCCCACAGTGTAAGGTGTGAGCGCTCATTCCCAATGGTTGTGTATCTCTTGAGGAAAAATACACTTCAACTGGTTTGATCTATATCACTGCCTGTCTTTTAGCTCCAGTTGGTGGAGCACAAGGCTCTTAATTTCAATGTTGTAGGTTCAAGCCCCCCAATTGGGAAAAAGATTCCTGCATTGCAGAGCATTGGACTAGATGACCCTTGTGGTACTTTTCCAACTCTGCAAACCTATGATACTATTTACCTAAGTTGGGGTAGCCAATGGAGTTTACTCCAGATGTTGTTGAACTATGACTCCATTATTCTCTGACTATGCACCACACTATGCAACACAACCTTTTTTTTTTTTTGGTGGCCGGGTGACGACAACACCGTGATTATTATTATTATTATTATTATTATTAATTAATTTACTTACTTACTTACTTACTTACTTACTTACTTACTTACTAGATTTATATACCACCCTTCACCCAAAGATCTCAGGGCAGTTCACGAGATAAAAACGCAAGATAACAGCGCAAATATATAGTTAAAACAGAAACAGCAAAACAATAACCTCCCTCCCACAAACCCATTTAAAAGGGTATAGGATGCTAAGAAGTCCAAGGCCTGCTTTCAACAGCAGTGAAGTGGCTATGCTATGAATAGGCTAGACCATTTTATAACCAAAGAAATGTACCACTGCTAGGCTGCCTCCAGTCACTGTAGTTTGTGGTCTTACATCTGCTTAAAACCCTCCTAGGTCACATCATATGTGAAGGTGGATGAGGCAAGAGGGATCAGAAGGGGCAAGGATTATTGATTCAGGTAGAAGAAAGCGTATTTTGTTGTCCCAGGATACTTAAGATTAACTGTCGCCCTAATTCAGGGTCCTAAAAAAAAAAAAAAAAAAAAGACGCCTCCTTTGAAGGTCTGCAATATGCTATTTAGAATTAATGGAGTAATTGCGTAAATGCTAGGCGATCAATTAATATATTTAATGGCTGAGCATAAAGGTTGCCATCATGCTTTATATATTGTAGAGGAGGCATCATAATAGACCTGAAGAATTATCCGTCAGGGGTAATTTAATAAGGGTTGCTTAGGGAAGAGACTGAAATGTGGCTACTTTTCTGTTCCATTAATTAGGCTGCAGTGGGTGGCTTTACAAGAGATTTCCGCACACAGATTTACACAGCCGTTGGGAATAAGTCATCGGGGAAGAGCAGGAGAGAAGCGAACAGTGAAGAACTCTGTTCTTAGCAGCTGACATCCCGCTCTTTGCATTACATTGGCTGCCTGTGGTTCACTACAGAACACACACACACACACACACACACACACACACACACACACACACACAACCAGGTGCTGCCACCCTTGTTTCTTCCATTTACCAACCCCTCCTAGCCCTTTACCCACTAGGGGCTGCTGTCCTTGCTCACTCTGCTCATGAACCCTGTCTATTCCTTTGCCAACCGTCCTCCCCACCACCTGACAAATTCCCTACAAGGAGGTCTCAGCCACCTCCTTGCCAACCCCCCCAATTAGCCCCTCCCCCAAATAGTTCATCCAAAGTCCCTCCCCTCACAGCTCACCCAACACTTTTTAAAGGAGAGGGGAGGCACAGCTACCGGTAGTTGCTGTGTGAAGAACCTCCCTACCCCATTAAACATGGATGCAGCAAGGCTTAACCGGGAGAGTGCAGGGTGGGGATGTGGAAATGTCATGTGGAAATGCGAAGAGCTGCTTTGGCCCTATATGCACATTTCGACAAAGCAATTTCCCACAATGCCATGCATTTTTAATGTTATTTTCACCTATATATGCGTTTTTGTGCACAGTTTGCCCTAGCAGTATGCTCAGTTGGTTAGAGCGTGGTGCTGATAACACCGAGGTTGCAGGTTCGGTCCGCATGTGGGACGGCTGCATCTTCCTGCATTGCAAGGAGTTGGACTAGATCAGGGGTCAGCAAACATCAGGGGGCCAGTCCACTGTCCCTCAGACCTTGTGGGGGGCCAGACTATATTTTGAAGAAAAAAATGAACGAATTCCTATGCCCCACAAATAACCCAGAGATGCATTTTAAATAAAAGGACACATTCTACTCATGTAAAAGCATGCTGATTCCCAGTCCGTCCGCGGGCCGGATTGAGAAGGCGATTGGGCCGGATCCAGCCTTAGTTTGCCTACCCATGGTCGATCCTCAGGATCCCTTCCAGCTCTACAGTTCTATGATTCTATGCATTTCCGTACATGCTGTTTGGTTGGGGATCTGCACTGCAAAAATAGACAATAAGTATGCATTTCAAAGGATGGCTGTGTTGAGTGCTTGCCCTAGCTGAAAACTGAGAGGAAGCGGTATGGAACACAGCAATTCTTTCCGTGTTTTTTCCTTTCTTTTGTCATTCATATTTTGGCACAGGCATTCAACCCTGCCTCCTTGTCCTCACTTCATTGAGAATCTGGAGGTGTGAGTGAAACCCAGCACCTGCTCTCCCCCCCACTAAGCCTGCCCCTGCTTCAGGCTTGAATTAACTGCAGCAGTGACAATGCTGTCTGATGCGCCTTGCCAAGCCTTTGCCACTAAGAGTCCTCTGGGGGTTTAAGCAGCCTTGACAAAAACCTTGCCAGAAAGTGATTACTTTCCTCTTCTGGCCCTCCTGCATCTCCTTGCCCTGAAATTCCAGCAGGTCTCAGCCACTAAACATTCGGATAGGAGGGAGGGAGAAGAGGAACAGCACACACACACACACACACAAAAAGCAATTAGAGGGAAATATAGTGTGTTCTCTCAGGTCATTGCAACCTTCTTTATCTCGAGCCTTTGAATCCGAGGCTTAGAAGTGAACCTGGCTCCTCGAGAGTCTGCATGCAGAGTGGCTCTGAAATGCGGGCTTTAAGCAAGTGGGGAAAGAAATAGTTATAGGAAAGCAGCGATTATAAAAGAATCTCCTGAGGCATTAGTTTTATCATCAGCTGCCTTGAAAACCAAACGCAGAATGGAACAACTAGCCGCTCAGAGAGGGACTTGCAACGGTTTAAATGATATTGTATGGATTTTAAATCAACGCTTCCTCTTTTGGGTAGTTAGGATTCATGGCCGGAGGGGGAACTGTGTTGCCGTCACCTGCAGCTTGCGAAAAAACAAGGCTCTATCATTATTGAATATTTTGCTCTTTTAAGCATGCGGGAGCCCAGAGTCCTTTGCAAATGAGCATAGCCTTTGTCACGAAAAGGTCACAAAAGAAGAACCCAGACAAATAATTTGATTCCCTGGTGTGGCTGCTGAGTTTGCAGCACAACGGAATCCTTTCGGAAGAGAAGGGGCAGCGGTGTAGCTAGCCACACGGGTGCCCGGGGTGGCGTGCGCACCCTGCAGCCGGGGGCAGAGCGAGCCACCCATGGAGGCGGGGCGAGCCAAGGCAGGGCACCCTGCGTGGAGCCTCTCCACAGCCTCCTCCTCAACTGTAGGGTGGCTGAGGCAATGGGCAGACTCAAGCCCACGGAGCTTGCAGGCAGTCCACCCGCCTCCTCCTCAGGAGAGATGCATGGCTCAGGTACGCTGACAGGTACCCAACCGTGACACTGGCCATGTCTGGCTTTCATATGATGCTGGGTCAAGCAAACAATCAAGACATAGGATAATTGAGTGGAATATTAGGATACAGGAACTGGCAAAGGATGCAAGTGAAGGTGCCCATTGTGCAAGACATGGACAGCTGCTAGCCCTATGAAATTGCTGCTGCTGCTGCTGCTAGTTTGGACTCTGAGAGTTAAAGTGGTACATCCCATAAGGTCTCTATGCTTTGATTTCAGACAAATGGTCTAGACTCTAGAGCATCAGTCTTCGACTAAATCACTCTAATAACACAAACACCATTTGCTTTTCTAATTAGGATACTACTACTACTATTATTAGAAGAGAGTGTAAGAGAAAATGAGAGAAACAGTAAGAGACACATCCATTCAAAAGTATTGTATTCATCCATATTTATGTCATATTTAAATTTCATAAATTCAACAAGTGGTTTCCATTTATCATTACAAAAATCTGTTCTATGTATGTTAGAGTTCTAAAGTTATAAGGAAGGGCAGAATAGAAATTTTGAAAGAAAGAAAGAAGAATTGACCCTCATAATGACTGGATTATGACACATAGACTGCAATTCTATACACACACTGATCTGGAAGTGAGACCCATTGAACTCAATGGGGCAGGTTTAAGAGCTACACGTCTCCTTGATGAGAACCAAGCTATTGATACACTCCCAGTTTTGACTTATTGCCTGCATTTGTGCCTTTGCCTTTAAGTATTTGTACATCTACTTCCTACCAGTTGGAATTACTGTGGTGATCCTCTCACCACCTGTGCCACCTGCAGTCCCTCATCCTGCTAGAAGAGAGGAACTACCATTTCCTTTAGCCTTGGCATCAAGTCCAATCCATCGTCTTTATTTCAGTGATAAGGACACTAATAATCATGGAAATCGTTTGCTTGTTTGTATTAAATGTGCTCGATGTTCCAGTTCCCAAAGTAGCATTAAAATAGAATTTCAGGTTTATTTTTAATCCTGCAATTTTCTAAATTGTTGAGGTTTTCTTTCCCTAATGTTGTTTCCCCTCTCAACTGGATAAACTTCAACCATTTTCTAATTACTGAGTAGTATATTGGAATATGTTGCCATCTGTTCGGCAAAACACCAAGAGCTTAAAATTTCCACAGCATGAAATTTAGGGGCAATTCACAGGGTCAGCTTAATTGAGAGGACTGACTGTTTTCCACATGGCAAATCACAGATCATGTACTGACTTCTTTGCATGAAGCTATTATCATGAAATCTGCTAAAAGGATTGATCATCTGATGGCTTCGGCGTGCCTTCCCATGTGAGTTGAAATGATTATTTTATTATTTATTAAATTTGTATACTGCCCTTCATCCAAAGATCCCAGGGTGATTCACAACAGAAAAATACAAACTGAGAATACAAAATACATAATTAACAACAAACCAATAATCTGCCTCCCACAAACACATTCAAAAATTCATAGAATGTTAATCAGATAATAATAATAATAATAATAATAATAATAATAATAATAATAATAATTTATTTTTACCCCGCCCATCTGGCCGAGTTTCCTCAGCCACTCTGGGCGGTTTCCAGGCAAATGTTAAAACAATACAGCATTAAATATTAAAAACTTCCCTAAACAGGGCTGCCTTCAGATGGCTTTTAAAAATAGGATAGCTGCTTATTTCCTTGACATCTGCTGGAAGGGCGTTCCACAGGGAGGGCGCCACTACCGAGAAGGCCCTCTGTCTGGTTTTTGCCTGGCGCCTAAAGCTATGTAATGAAGGCACCAGGCAAGCCTCTCTGATAAGAAATTATATTTGATATTGCAGATTGTTACAGGTTGTTCACATAAACCAGAACTGTGCTCCTGGGAAGGATTTGAAAGGGGCATCCCTGAAAGATTGGTACCACCAAGTAGGGCACCTAGAATTAGTAGAGAAATGGGCACAGAAGCGTAGGTTTTTAAAATGTCTTTCGAAATCGAACAAATTCATTGTACCATCTAGTAGTTTTATCAACACAAAAGGAAATAATAGAAGCGCCCCCTCCATCACATTATACAAGTAATTCCAAAGGTCCTGTTTCCTTTTCCTGTTTTTTTAATCCCATATGGTTTTATCTTCACTTTCTTTTTATCGGATTTCTTGTGTCACCCATTTACACCACTGCTGCTTGTCTTCTGAGCTGTATAGATTCCTGTTTCCTTTTTAAAAAAAGATTACTGTTTTTTTTCTTTTTGTAGAGTTGTTTGTTTTCTCTGTTTTTAATGTGTATTTCTGGTATCTGTTTGGATATACAAAGTAAAGTGAAAATCAATAAAGACTAAATGTGTTTTCCCCCTTTAAAAATGAGAAAAGATAATGACACACAAGATTCCATGAAAGACATATTTTCCATGGGTACCAATCTTCCCCTACAATGTGTGAGTTCAGGCGGTTGGATGTGTTTTCAAGAGATGCAGTATTGGTTTTTTAAAAATGAGGGCCCAGTAGGGTTGCCAGATGCAGAAGAAGACAGGCCAGCTGTGCAGGAAAGAAAAATTTTGCATGACAAACTACACCTGCTGAAATCCTTTCTTCTATATGATTATTGAATTCCCAGAGAGGTGGGTGCACTATTCTGTTCTAACAAAACCTGCAATGCGTATACGAAACCTTATAGACAAACACATTTATTTTGGCATAAGCTTTCATGGACTACTGTCTTCTTCAAGTTTTATACCGAGTTACAAATATCTGTGTGTGTATGTGCGGATGCGCATGTGCACACACACATGTGTGCGCACACATACACAGAGGTAGAGAGATATTGTAAACAGTGAGGTTGGACAGATAAGTGGACCAGTACTGACAGTGAAAATAATGCTGCCGTTATAATCACCATTCACAAAACCCCTGACTTCCTGGAATTGGTAGGTCAAGTAACAAACGTAGTGTTGATAAAATTCCTTTGTCCCAATTCAGATTACGGTGGTACCTTGGTTCTCAAATGCCTTGGTTCTCAAACACCTTAGTTCTCAAACGCCGAAAACCTGGAAGTGTTCTGGTTTTCAAACGGTTTTTTGGAAGCTGAACGTCCAATGCGGCTGTTGGCTATTGTTTCTGGGGCACCTGCACCAATCAGAAGCTGTGCCTTCGTTTTCGAACATTTCGGAGGTCAAACGGACTTCCGTAACGGATTAAGTTTGGTGCTTTTGTTTTTGCTATTTATTTTGCGTTTTTGTTTTTGAGTCTTTTTCGGTTAATTTGTTTTTGTGACTGTGTGGAACCCAGTTCAGCTACTGATTGACTGATTGTGTGACTGTGGAAATGGATAACAGCCCCCCATCCAAACAATGACTATCAGTGCAGGTAAGAAAAAATAATAATTTTATTTTTTATAATCTACAATACTGTCTTACCGGTATTTATTTTATAGTACAGTACATTAATTATTGCTTTCATTTTATGGATCAATGGTCTCATTAGATAGTAAAATTCATGTTAAATTGCTGTTTTAGGGTTGTTTTTAAAAGTCTGGAACGGATTAATCTATTTTGCATCACTTTCTATGGGAAAGCGTGCCTTGGTTTTGGAACACTTTGGTTTCGGAATGCACTTCCAGAACTAATTAAATTTGAGAACCAAGGTACCACTGTACAAATTATAACCCTGAACCTCTTGATGAACTGTAACTCCATGATTTCATACTGCAGTCTTCCTCAGAAGTTCCTTGTTCCAGTATGGCCACTTTACTGTCAGTTATAGAGTATTCTGGAAGGCCAAAATGTTCTCCCATTGGTTGAGATTGCCATTTCTGATGTCAGATTTGTGTCCTTTTGAGTAGAGACTGGCCTGGTTGTCCTACGTAGAATGCAGAAGGGCACTATTGGCATATGAGAGCATACATCCCATTAGAAAATGTTCCGGTGAAAGAACGCCCGGGGATGGATTCAAGTACTCAGTTCCATTAGTGGAAACCAATTCAAGGAATCCTGGCAGTGCAACATGGTTTCTACTTCTCTCCTTCCCCCACGGCTCTGATGTTGTAGATGAGATTATCGGACCTTGTAACGGTTTTTCCAGAGTAGACATAGAAGCAGAGATGGCATCACTAATCACAGAGTGTTGTACTCTTTTACATCTAGTTAACCTAGAGTCAACAGCCCTGGCCACTGTCCTGCAATACCGGTAACTCTCTAGAGCAGTGGTTCCCAATTGGTGGTCCGTGGACCCCACCCACCCGGGGGCCTGTGGCACCATTCACATAACAAAAACTACCAAGGAGGTATCCAAATTTTCAAACGTAGGGAGTTCATGGCTTCGCTTTTGAAAAACAGGGGGTCTGCAGTACTTAGCTAATTAGGAACCACTGCTCTAGAGCATAAATGAATTGTTTCTAGAGCACAGATATTCCTCAGCAGACAAGATAGAGTCCCTCAATGCGGAAAGTCCGAATGAGCCTGCTGAAGCTTAACATCTGGAAAACTATAAGTCACAGGCAGCCAATGTTGTGCCCAACAAATTTTGTGTTACCTCAATTCCCACTATCCCTGGTCATTTCTGGTCAACCGTGTATACTGTGAGAATTAGCTCTTGGTCCTGTCTCTATGCTAAAGACTTGAGTCCTTCTTGAGGCCTGACTCCTTCCATTTAACGGCTTAGAAATATTGTCCTCTGTGTTAATTATCTGAGCATTGCCCCTTTTAGTACAACCTGGCTTCCAGATTCACCCAACCCTTTTCTTTCCTTGTGAATCAGTCACAGCTCAGTAGCAGAGCATCTGCTTTGCATGCAGAAAATTCCAGGTTCCATCTCTAGCATGTCCAGATTGGGTTGGGTTGGGAATGTCCACTGTCTGAAACACCTTATAGAGAAAAGAAAATGGAGAGAGAGAGAGAGAGAGAGAGAGAGAGAGAGAGAATGAATCCCTACAGCCTATCGCCTATTCCTGGAAATGATGCAGATTTGAGAGTGGGGGAAATGTGAACAGAACTTACTTAGAAGTAAAACTCAATGTTCCCCATGGGCTCACTCCCAGATAAGTGTGTATAGGGTTGCAGCCCAGGGCTAAATTATTCTAAGTTGTGGTGGGTTGTGATTTGAATCAAGGCAAATGTTGACAAAGCTTTGATGTCTTGCACTTGAATAAAATCCATTGATTGGATTGGAAAGAGGTTAGCTGCGTTATGGAAGGAGGAATATCAAATGCTTTGAAGTCTGAAATACCCCCAGCATGAATTAACATTTTATGGCAAAATGTCAATAATTAAGAATGTGCAGTTTGATCAACTGCTATTTTCAGGCAGTCTTTTGAATGAGACAGCCTTTTCCCTTCAAATGTCTAAATCTAACTGTGTACTTGTGCCAGAAAATGTGACTGTGTGGAATTACATCAGCACAATTAAGACTGGAGGGTGGCACTGGCTGTCTTGAAGAGTTCTTGATTCTTTATTAAGCTAAATAAGAACTTGATTGAGCTGGGAGGTTCCACAGGAATGCATTATCTAGCACCAGTTTCACTCTTAGGGAAGCCATCTTACGTTTAAAACACAGATGTGGACCATACAGATTTACAGAGGTTGTTGGACTCTGACTCCCATCAGCCTCAGCCAGCTTGACCAAGGTGTTACTGGAGGGCCTGATTTAAAGCACCTTAAAAGTTCTCCATAAATCACTGATAAGAGAATGTTTACTAATTGCTTATATATTTTGCTCTTGCTCACATGTTCTTTTAGTTTGGAAACTACTCAGCTTTGCTCTATTCTACAGTAATTTCCCAAATATATGGGGTTTTTTTGGGGGGGGAGGGGGGTTAGGCTGAATTCTTGGATCCCCCTTTTAATTCCAGGATCCAGTATGGATCCAGTTGCGGGAATAGGCAGGCCAGCCTAGTAATCGCCTGGGTGATGAGCCATTAAGAAAGCCAAATGGGAGGTGCTCCTCCCTCAAGTCAGAGTTAGTCTGGAAGCTAAAGGAGAGTTTTGAAGTATTAGAGTTCAGTTTAGGATTGGAGTTCCTCATGATGTGAACTAGGGAAAAAAGGTTGCAGTCTGCTAAAGGCGGCAGTCTGTAAAATGCAGCAAGTGCAAGAGAGGGTCAGAGCCGTGGCTGGGGTCAGTTTGAATCTAAGGTTGCAGCTATGGGAGAAGCAAGACCTTCTTGGAATATTAATGCTATGAAGCCCCCCACTGTAGGCTCAGGTTGCATATATGTGTAAATAAACCATATGTAATAAAGATACATGCCTCAATGCTATGCCTCATTTTCAAAAGGAAACACAGACCCTGGGTAAACATGCTGGGAACCCCTGGAATCTCGCACCATTTGGAGACTGAGGTGACGTGCAACAATAGATAATAGTTATTTTGTCCTTACTCTCCCTTTCCCCACTTTCCATATGCTTAAAGATTCATATTCTGTTTCATTTTTCTCTACCCTAAATATGCTTATTTCCTTCAAACGTTGTTGTTATCGCATGCAGCTGGAATACCAAGCCCCTAGCCCTAACAAAGAAGTATGATATTATACTGAATGTTGTATCATCTTTGGTTTCCTAATTTTACAAATGCATCAGCCACCTTCTAAGACCGAGTTCTGAGATTTGATCGTATAGCTCAAGTTCTTACCTCTTTTACTTGTGGTCTTGAGGTCTGTGTGTCGAGATGGTGGCCTGCGAGTAAGGATGTGTAATAGCATGGGTTAGAACCAGAAAAGAATGAATGGCATGGGAGAGCAAAACAGATAACCGGAGGTGTAATCTGACAAAAGGGAAGGAGTGTCAAAGTGTTTTCAAATTCAATGTAGCATGCTGGAAAAGATGAGCTCGTTAAGCATGCAATCTAGAAAATTTGAAATAAGAAAGGAGAACGTCTGAGAATTGCTACATTATGTACACAGATACTGCTAATCGATACTGAAAATAAAGCATTGGGTATAATTTGTATTAAATGGAACATGAATAAAAAGACACTTAAGGAGTAATTAAAGAGCAAAAGTAACGAAATGAAGTTGTAACAAATGCAGGAAGCATGAAGAAAGGAGACAGAATGAAAGAAACGTCTCTACCACTCGACTTATGAAGAAATGTGTTTGATTGATTGCTGGACTTTGGAAACAGCGAACCACCACAGCAAGCTCCTCTGTGAGTCTGCATTTTTAACAGTGGTGTCTTCAGGTTTTGATGGGCTGCTTGATGACATCTGGTGGACTAATTTCTTCTCTGTTAGGATCATGGGTGTGCTAGGTGCAGCTGCATTTGAGGGTTGGAGGATTTATACGAATGGAGAAGAGAACCTGTCAGCAGGGAACTCCTGCCTGTGCAAAAAACAAACAAACAAAAACAGAAACAAAACAAACTGGAATGGGGAAATTTGATTCAAGGTTATAGGAAGGCTGTGTATATTCTACTGCTGCTACTGCTACTACTGTGTATATTCTACTACTGTATTTGAGTTTTTAAGGTGCATAGTGGTATATAAATAAATGCTACCTAATCCCATGCTGCCTTCTAAGGCAGAGGTGAGTTCTCAGCTGGATGTGGCTGAAGTTAGACTGAAGAGAAGAAAGAAGCTTTGATGGTGATGCTGGTGGGAATAGGAAGCTGCCCTTGTGCTTTGGCTCTAGGATGGGCTGGAAAAGCCACACAAGGAACAGAAGTAGCTGGTAACAGCACCTAGCATCACCTGTCAGTTGCCAGGGCCTCAGTCCCCCTCCCTGCAGGCCCAACTATTGACGCAGCCATGGCTCTCTCCTTTATTATTATTTTTCTGGCCCACCACTTGTAGGAGTCCAGGTGATCCAGGTGGCTGGATCTAGGATTGTGCTGAAGCATTATGGGGGAGCGGGGGGAGGTCAGCTAGAGAGCTCTCTTTAACTTGCACTACTTGGGACTGTTGCCACCACAGCCAAAGAAGCCTGCCAGGGTTGAAGGACAGCAGCATGAAAAATGACTCCAGGTGTCTGGTGCTGGTATAGTGCATGTGTGTGCCTTCTGCAGTTCAGGAATGCACACTCATTGGTAACGCTGTTTGAAAATGATGGGTGGTAAGTAACATGCGTAAAGCCTATTAATTTCAATGGGTCTGCTCTGAGTAAAACTTAGTTGAATGCCATGCTATGGCTTCCCCAAACAGCATTATGGACCCCCACCCGCACTCCATTAAGAACAAAATTCAGTAGAACTCTAAAGCATTGGTTTTCTAAAGGTAATATCTGATTGTTATTGAGACTATACAGAGCAATATCCCCTTTATATGGCACTTCCACAGCAGCAAAGAGAAAGCAGCTGGGAGTTTAGAATCATATGAATCACATAAAAGGTAACGGTAAAGGGACCCCTGACCATTAGGTCCAGTCGTGTCCGACTCTGGGGTTGCGGCGCTCATCTCGCTTTATTGGCCGAGAGCCGGCGTACAGCTTCCGGGTCATGTGGCCAGCATGACAAAGCCGCTTCTGGCGAACCAGAGCAGCGCATGGAAACGCTTCTGATCAGCAAGCCCTAGGCTCTGTGGTTTAACCCACAGCGCCACCTGGGTCCCTGATGAATCACATATACACCTTTTTATGCCAATAAGGTGGGCTTTCTTTCTTTCCATGACCAGACCGCGACAGGCCCAGCCCCCAGGGATCGTAAGGAAGTCATAAAGACTCTGACAATGTGTTATGGAATTAAAATTAGGCCACAACTTTATTAAAGTTCCGAATGTAGGAAGACCTTGGCTTTGGCCTTGGGCATGTATCCCTCCCAGCCCCCTAGCCAGGGGAACTGGGGCACATCAGGGTAAATGGGATATGGGGGTGCACTGCAAGACGCATATGTACGTAGGCAGCCCACCCCATAGCCCCGCACGCAGGGTAGTTCACTGACAACCTTTCAGTGTATGGTCAGTGACACCCATTATATAACCCCTTTTAAGAGGGGACCCTGGAATCACCGCCGCAGGGGAGTGACTTCACACCCACCCACACCCACACCCACACCCACACACCATTATAGGGAAGAAAAGACTAAAGGATTCCACCCAAGGCCATAAACCGCGAAAGTTGTGACGAATTGCTACGGGGAAGACAAAACCTGCCAATGCAGGGAAATTTCTTCCTGGTCCTTCAACAGCAACCAGTCAAAAGACTGTAGCAGCGCCCGCTAAACAGGAAGGAAAAGTTAACCTGCAAACAAAACATTAAACTAAGGGAGGGTAGGGAGGGTGAATCTCCAGAGCTGACTGCCTGGCTACTGTCAGCTCCACCCCCTATATAAATGGGACTGGCCCCACCTCCCAGCAGTGAAACTTGACTAACCTCCAAATAATAACACTGAGAGGCAGGCCAGTCCCTGTTTGCCAGGAAGTTCCCTGGGAACTGTAGCACCGTGTGTGATCCCGCAAAGGGCACCCACAATGTAAAGTGTGAGTGCTCTTTCTCTTTCTTTCTTACATTGGTATAATAATGACAGGGCAGCCAGGGAGCCCTTTGGCAATAGGAAGGCTAATTACTTGCCTTGAGGAAAAGAGAATGTGTCATTTGGTGGTTCTGTGACCTCTAAGTTCACTAGATCACTGTAATAAATAATATCCAATGGAACTACCATGCTGTTTTGAGTCAATATGTGATGGGAATGAACAGTGTAGAATGTGTGCTGCTACTGAAATGAATGCGTTTGGGGAAAAAAGCCAGGGTTTAGTAGCGTACAATTTTTTTTTTAAAAAAAAAACATTAAAAAAATAGCATTCAAATAAGAAAAAATGAAGTGTGTCAATATTTATGTGGAATATATCCAAACAGTGCCACATTTAGGATCTGGATCCTAGTAGTTAATTACAAAAAATGTCAACAAGTGAGCAACAACATCTATCAGATTTTTAGTTTAAGTATTTTAACTTCTGCTTTTGTCAGTATCACAGCTGGATGTCAAACCAAGTGCCGGAAGCCAAGGTTGTTGACAGTTCTATGAGCACTGCTGAGGATGGAGCATATTCTCTTCAAGATTATGGATGAGTGCATGCAAGGTTTTGAAAAGAATCAGATGCATAGCAAAGGCCATGGAGTATTCTGTTGTTATTATAGCCCTGAGTTGAGAGATATAACCATATTATGCCACTATAATGGGAAATTGGTGTGTGCTTGTAGGTTCTACAGCTCATAGTTAGCAAATGGTTCAACAGACTGATCTGTAGGAAATGGAAGTTTGAGTATGGTCCATGCTGAATTTAGAGACTTCGGGCCGAATGCTAAATGTCTTTAGGTAGGCAGAATCCAAAACCTTGGTTATGCAAGGCACAATAGTCCACCTCTCCCCACTCTACTCCCACCTTCAACATTCCAGTCCAGAAATCTTGCCTCTTTGGACAAGCTCAACCAAGGGAGCATGGTGATGTGACAATTGGATTCAGAATGATGTAATAGGTGGTTTTAATTCAGCTCACACAAGTAATGTACGTAGGTGTAGTCTGGCAGAAGGCAATGTAAGAAGGCTTGGCTTGCTGGTACTGGTATGCTAAAAATTGGGTAAGGGATGACTCTAATGGTTAAGTCTAGTTAGGAGATGTTGGATGGATGCCTACCACCATAGGGCCATGGTGCTCTTTGTTCATCTCTTCTGTGCTGTCATGGAGAACAGAGTGTCTTGAAGGGGAAAATGTTAGAATCCATGGCACAACCAATGGATATAGAGAAGGTGCTTTTTAAATTTGTGCACTCCCTTGGGACAATTTTAATTGTTGGAGATATGTCAAATTTTAAGGGTCAAACACATGTCAGAATTCCCTGTTAAGGTCCCAAGAATCCTCAGAGCCTCAGACGATTTCTGAAATTCACAGAGATCCTGGTGGGACTCTTACCACTAGGATGTGGAACCCCATGTCATCAGTGGACCCCTCTGTTTAGCTTATTTTTCTCTACCCACACTCCTTGCTATTCTCTCTAGCTCAGTGTTTCTCAACCTCCTCGGGGCAACGGCACACCTGCCCCATGGAAAAAATCTCACGGCACACCACCACCACATGCACCCCGACCCCCCCGCCCCGGGGGGCGGGGTGTCCGCGCGCCCTGGCGGGAGGGAGGGGAAGGACCCAGGCGGGCGAAAACGGAGCGGGAGATCGGCGACCGCGGCGGGCCAGGCGCCCGCCCCCCCTCCGCCTCCCGCGCCCAGCCCCCCGGCAGCACCTCCACCCGGCCCCGAGCGAGCCCGGTGGCACCGGCACCTCCCGCCCGTCCCCGACCGCGACCGGGGCGGCAGAGGCAGCAGGCGAAGCGCCCGGCAGCCCCGGCGAAGGCGGCGGTCGGCGAGCAGGAAGCGGAGCCGAGGCGACGCCAGCCCGGACCGACCCGGAAGCGGAAGCGGCCCAGGGCGGCACAGCAGCCGGTGTCTTCCCGCGGCACAGCAGCCGGTGTCTTGCGGCACACTACTGTGCCGCGGCACACCGGTTGAAGAACGCTGCTCTAGCTGGTGGTTCCCATCCGCCACCCTCCTCTCTTTTCTTTCTGCCTTACCACTGGGTTTACCAATCCAGAATTAGTTTCTTACTTTTCCTTCCTTTCTTACTGGCTTCCCTTGTCACCTCTCTTCTTTCTCTGCCACCTTCTCTCCCCTAGAGTCTCAATTGCACAGTCTCAACTGTAAATGTTTTCTCCTTTGGTCTCTTTGTGTGCCTGTGCAGCCTCTTCATAAAATGTTCTGGGACCTCTCCAGGACCCACCAGAGTCTTGCCTTTTCTGCAACTGCTGCGATTTGCATTTGCAACACTCCCCTGCTGTTCCTGTCTCATTGCATCATTCTCTGCTTGTCGGTGTTTTTGTCTGAGCAAGCTGGGAGAAGAATGACATGGGAGGCAGCAGCCCCGTTTGCATCCTCCCAACAATGCGTCTTGGATGGCAGGAATTGTCGTTTCAGTAACTGTATCGTCCTCATGTTACTGCCATATTTGCTTAAATGTTCTGAAGCTCAGAGCAAACAATCAGATCACTGCAGTTAAATTATTCTACTTCTTTTGAGAATTGTCCTGGGGATAAGAAAAATCTCTAAATTAGCTCTCTGGAAAGCAGAAGATCTGATGCATCTGTTTGTTGCTTTTGTATGTGTGTGCATGTGGGACATCTCTGCAGGCATCTTGGACTGTGTTGGATGAAGGGTAGTGTGAAAATCCAATAGCAATAAAATTAAGTGCTGAACAGGGAGCATAGGGAAGTTTCTAACGGGAAGATGTAACGGGAATATGAATGGTCATATGTCCCCTAATAACTATCCTGGTGGGGACCTGAGCATACTACTGACTCTTCTATTAACCAACCATGTGAGTGCTGGGATGCTTTTAGAGCAGGGGTGTCTAACCTGTGGACCTTCAGGTGTTGCTATCATCCCTGGCCATTGGTCATGATGGAAGTTGCAGTTCAGCACCACCTGGAGGTGGACAGCACCCCTGTTCTAGACAGCTGATTTCCTGCAGATTGTAACACTGAGCAGAAAATAGTGGAGGAAAGAATTCAAATAAAATATCCCAGTTGTTACAGGGGGTTTAGTGCTACCATGTCTGTTTAGATTAGCAGCTTCTCCACCCACACAGTTCCTGCCCAGCCCATTTAGACTCAGGGCCATCGTGAGGAATAGATGTGCCAGTGGCACAGATTTAGGACGTCTGTCACCCACAAAAGAGCTATTGTTGTATCTCAGAGCAATTCTCTGGAAACAGCCAGAGGAACAATTTCCCTCGATTTCACCATCTGTAAAATTGGCATGAATTTTATTTACTTCAAAAAAAAGTTTGGACATTTACAGATGAAAAGCACTAGGTGGCAGTGCATTTGTTTCTTAGGGTTGATGGAACTCTTAGAAGAATGTCAGAGCCCAGGACTAAGAGACTGGTCAGAATGATTATATTTCACTAGAACTTGAGGATATGTGGTGGTGTCTGAATGCACGAGCCAGAAGCGTGATCATTGTCTTTGTCATGTACTGACTGAATGCAGAGGAGTAGTGGAAGAAGCTAAAGAGGTGACAGGGCTTAGTGAGCAGGAAGACACTGGGGCAGAGAGCAGTTCAGAATCAGGGGCAGAAACGAAGGCTGGAGAGGAGGGAGGCCAAGAGGCAGAATTGAGACAGGCTGCTGAAGAAGGGTCTCCCCCTCCTGCTGTGACCAGTCCCCCTCTACTCTGGTCTCCCAGGACAGGAAGAGGTATGAAGAGGGGGGAGCAGAGACAGATGTATCCCTAGAGTCTCAGGTTCCTCATGAAGGATCTGGGGGAGGAGGAGGCTTCGACAACTGTGGGTAGGTGGGGACCTTCAGTCCTCACAACTGCCTCATTGGCTCAAGATCTAAGAGGAAGAGTTGCTGTACTCACTAGGCCTGACCTCAGTGTGTGTGTGTGTGTGTGTGTGTGTGTGTGTGTAGTACAATGCCTCCTTCCCCAGCCCAACTCCCAGCTGTATGTTTAATTAGGTTTTTATTTTTGAAAAAGTATCCCAAGTAAACAGAAACCCTGCCCGCACACTACTTCAGAAGTGGATCTAGGGTGGGGTGAGTGGTTCCCAGGTCAGACCAGGGCTGGTCACCCTGATCCGGGATCCCTGGGTTGAGGCCGTGGGGCAGATGGAGGGGACTGTGCACAGCCCTAATTGCTACATTATCTCCAGTATTGTTATTTCTTTCTTTCTTCTAAAAAATTTATATACCACTTGATTGAAAAACAACCACCACCACCTCAAATGTGCTTCTGGATAGCAGTTTCTGGGGAACATGAGTGAAGAAAGTGCAGCTGCCCATAGGTCCTGCTTGTGGGCTTTCCATAGGCATCTCTTTGGCCACTGAGAGGACAATGCTGGACTAGACGGTCTAATTCGACAGGTCTCACCTTACATTCTTATAGCAAACGACAAAGCTAACCTTGCCACATACTTCAATGATCCTTTGCTGATGGTATTTTCTTGCCATACATTTGGTGGACTTAGCAGATTATGGATTTGCGGTAGTCAGGGGCCAAACTCAGGCAAATGAAAGCCAATGAAGGACATCATCTGCACAGCTGGATATTATCTATACATGCACCACAGATAGATGTTGCTGAACTGGAAAGAAAACAGTTAAAAGTGGCTGGGCAAATGGATTCCCAGGTACCCAACAACTAACCCTAGCCAGACATAACCAGATTGCTGCTCTGGGCTGAGGGCTGGCATATGGAAATTCTATGCTCTTCCTTTATTTGCCATTATTAGTTACGTTTTCTTATTCCAAACCTTCTCATTCAAAGGAAAACACTCTCTGGCCTGTTTTGTGGGTGTTTTTGTTTTTCCTAAATCACTGGCATAAATCCCTAATTAAAACATGTGATTTATGATCACAGATGAGTAGTAAATATCAGGAACACAACACCTTGTTTGCTTCTGGCTTCAGATTTGTAATGCAAAAATACCTTGTCAAGATTTCTTTCCTCTCTCTTGTCAATCAGCTGGATTTAATTCCCTCGGAATGATAATTATACATTTTTTTAAAAAAAAGGATATAGATAGATAGCTTATTGGCAAGCATTCTGCATAAACAGGAAACTTGATTAGACTGAGACCTCTTCTGTACTTTCTTTTCTAATAGTACAGTTATAAGAACTTGGCTACATAATTATTTTCTAATCAGAAGGATACCAAGAAGTTCTGAGCCAGAAGTTGCTGCCTTAATAACTTGGAGCACATTGTGCAATAGGCACACACTGATTATGCAGCAGATCCTATCTCTGACCTCTGCGATTGAGCAGGTCTTGTGAACAGAACCTCTGCACATGCAAACTGTAATACAGTGGTACCTCAGGTTAAGAACGCTTCAGGTTAAGAACTCCGCTAAGAACAGAAATCATGCTCTGGCGGCGCAGCGGCAGCAGGAGGTCCCATTAGCTAAAGTGGTGCTTCAGGTTAAGTACGCTTCAGGTTAAGAACGGACCTCCGGAACGAATTAAGTACTTAACCCAAGGTACCACTGTATAGCTAACAACAACAATACATTTGTACAGCTTTTAAGGTCTCTAAACAGTTCATACATAAGAGAAAGTTGTGCTGCTGATTACCAATGACATCACAGACACTAACCAATAGGTGCCCATAACATATGTATGACTACATTTCACAGAATGCAATAGAGCATTCTGGTGATGAGAGGAAAGGGAAATGCTAGCACATTTTCCAGCAACATAATATTGCATGCCTGGAGTTCTTAGAAAAATGGAAGTGTGAGACACAATTGTGAAAAGGAATTTAGAATAACCTCAACAGAAGAAAACTGAAACTATGCAAGTGGGGCAACCCTTTTAATAGATTCAACCTCAAGGAAAAGCTTATATATTGTGTAAGTCAGGGGTGGCTAATCCTCTGTTTGGAGGTCTGGTGTCTTCCTCCTTGTGTCACAAGACCCAACCAAATTTGGTGATGCTTGCAAAATGGTGTGTGTAGATAGATGATAGATAGATAGATGATAGATAGATAGATAGATAGATAGATAGATAGATAGATAGATGATATAGATAGATAGATAGATAGATAGATAGATAGATAGATAGATAGATAGATGATAGATAGATGATAGATAGATAGATAGATAGATAGATAGATAGATAGATAGATAGATAGATATAGATAGATAGATAGATAGATATAGATAGATAATAGAAGAAGAGTTTGGATTTGATATCCCGCTTTATCACTACCCTAAGGAGTCTCAAAGCGACTAACATTCTCCTTTCCCTTCCTCCCCCAAAACAAACACTCTGTGAGGTGAGTGGGGCTGAGAGACTTCAGAGAAGTGTGACTAGCCCAGGTCACCCAGCAGCTGCATGTGGAGGAGCAGAGACGCGAACCCGGTTCACCAGATTACGTGACTACCACTCTTAACCACTATACCACACTGGCAGACACCCACCCACCCACTCACACACTTCTAGGGGTGCATGGAGAGGTTTAAATCTAACATCCTGATGGGCAGGCACACTAACTCTAGGTGGCCAAATTGTTTTTGACCCACTCAATATTTTTTGGAAGGGGGCTGGCCCCCTCAATGCCTTTTCTCATGGCACAGAGGTAACTGGGCAGAAGATAAAAGGGTTGCTTAGCATTTGTAATGTGAAGGAGGAAGATGCAGGAAGTTACCATGGAAGTGGTCTGTATACAATGGGGGGTTGCAGAAAAGGGGAGAAGTAGTCATGATGAATGTAAAAGCGGGTGCAATGTGAGGCTGTTGAATGGAAGAGAGAAGTGGCATCAAGAATAGGGTTGGGAAGTTGAAATGAGTGCTTAGTGGTTGTGTCGGGTGGGAAGAGAAAGCTCTAGGAAGTTAATATGAGGGCATGGTAGGGGGCTGGTGAGTGCTGTGAGCAAAGGTGCACCCCCTAGACATATATTTATCTATATTTATCTTTTTATCTCTCACTGCTGTTTTGGTTGCTGTGACTTGGTGATTGCTTTGGTTTTAGTATGCTGTTATATTATTTAATTGGCTTGTATGTCTGTTGTTTTGCATTTAGACTAATGTAAAACCACGCATCGTTTTCTCAGAAGTAAGTCCCATTATATCAGCGCAGCCTTCCCCCTAGTAAGCATGTTTAGGACTGCAGCCTTAATTTATATTCAGTCTAGATTTCCTAGCAAGCATAGCATTAGCTGAGCACAACAATGCTCACAACAATGGCTCTTTGAAGCTGGAGCAAAACGAGAAAAATGCTTAAGTTAACAGTGATTATGTTTCCCAAGCAATTATAAGATACAGAACATTGTGCTCAAGATTTCTTCGAAGCTTCTGCTAACAGACAGGACAGAGGTTTTAACTGAAAACTAGGATCTTAATTATTAACACACCTATCTAACTTCCACCAGGCAGATATTCAATTAACCTCCCTTTGGGATCTTCCGACACATCAGATCAATGGAAAGACTTCCCCTGACCTTAGCAGGAGAGAGGAGGCTTCTGTTCTTAATTTGAATCAATGGGAACTTTTTTTCTTTTTCTTTTTTTAACGAAAGCCTTTTACTGTAAATAGGAATCATCAGGAGATTCTCAGTCAGGGACACCTTCCTTATTGTCACTGTTAAGAGCCACTAGATCTAGTGTGGCTGCAAAGAGAGTCAAGACCAGGCATAGGGAAACTCGGCCCTCCAGATGCTTTGGGACTACAACTCCCATCAACCCTGACCACTGGTCCTGCTAGCTAGGGATGATGTGAGTTGTAGTCCCAAAACATCTGGAGGGCCGAGTTTGCCTATGCCTGGTCAAGACCTTTCAGCTGCAAAGACAGACAGTCCACAGCTGCATAGAAGAGGGAACCCTGCAAGGAGCTGCTTCTACTCTTGCTGAATTTTATCTTCCGTAGTTTCCCAAGAGAGATAAGGAGCCATGTACGGCTTATCTGGCTGAATAAACATTTTCTGGAGAGTCTTCCAAATGCTCAGTTCCTTAATACAGTAGTCTTCTTCACTGATGTGATTGGCAGCTGGACTCGCTCGAGTGTTGCTTTGTGCTTGTGCACAATTGGTGTGTGGATTCTGCATGGAGGATCTGCATTGGCCTGGTAGGTAGCGAGCCATCCATGTCTCATAAGCATGTGAAACAGCAGCATATTTTCAATTCACAGAGAAGAAGAAGAGTTTGCATTTGATATCCCGCTTTAGCACTACCCGAAGGAGTCTCAAAGTGGCTAACATTCTCCTTTCCCTTCCTCCCCCACAACAAACACTTTGTGAGGTGAGTGGGGCTGAGAGACTTCAGAGAAGTGTGACTAGCCCAAGGTCACCCAGTAGCTGCATGTGGAGGAGCGGAGATGTGAACCTGGTTCCCCAGATTACAAGTCTACTGCTCTTAACCACTACACCACACTGGCTCTGTTTCCTTAAATTCACTTCTTTACCCTGACACTGAATTTGGTCCTCAGGGGGTTGGCACTGCATCTTCTACTTCAGTAGAGATCAGTTCATGCAAGGATCCAGTTGTGTGATTTTTGGCCCTGTGAAGATTCATAGCCTGGTCTGTCTACCTGGTCTGTCTGATACTGACAAGCTGGAACATGTCCAGAGGAGGGCAACCAAAATGGTCAAAGGCCTGGAAATGATGCCTTATGAGGAACGGCTTAGGGAGCTGGGTATGTTTAGCCTGGAGAAGAGAAGGTTAAGGGGTGATATGATAGCCATGTTCAAATATATAAAAGGATGTCATATAGAGGAGGGAGAAAGGTTGTTTTCTGCTGCTCCAGAGAAGCGGACACGGAGCAATGGATTCAAACTACAAGAAAGAAGATTCCACCTAAACATTGGGAAGAATTTCCTGACAGTAAGAGCTGTCCGACAGTGGAATTTGCTGCCAAGGAGTGTGGTGGAGTCTCCTTCTTTGGAGGTCTTTAAGCAGAGGCTTGACAGCCACCTGTCAGGAATGCTTTGATGGTGTTTCCTGCTTGGCAGGGGGTTGGACTGGATGGCCCTTGTGGTCTCTTCCAACTCTATGATTCTATGATTCTACCCAGCTGCTCAAAGACCTGATCCACCATGTGAGTTCCCTCCCTCATTGCCTCTTTGCTGAGATGCCATCCTACAAACATTCACCCCTCCCAGGCTGGGCTAGTGTGCATTGTCCTTAACTGGGAAACCCCGGTTGGTGCTGACTTTATTAGAGAGTCTCATCACCCTACGAGACTCAAAGTATGTAGCAACATTTGCTCTGAAACACTGGAGAATGAAGTGACTACTGAGACTATTGAATCTGGCCACCTGCAATTTAAGCAATAAAACATCCAAGTAAAATGATTTGGATAGGTAAACTAGAAATGGGCTTAGAAGGATTTTTAAAAAAATAATCAGAGCAATGAGCTGTCTAACTACATGTTATTTCCTTTTAGACATCGCCCAGATAGCATTAAGGAGGGAAAAGATGGTTAGTGCTTGCCTAGGTATAGTCAAAGGAACTAAACACAGTGTCCTTCATTATATGACAATTTTGGTAGCGTTCCAAAAGGAAATGTTCTTTAGCGGAGCTCTCAGACATCATGGAGTCAAATGCAACACAATAACATTGATGGCTCAGTTAGCAGATCTTAAACTTAGTGCCATCTGATAAAGTCAATAAAGTGAGGTGATTTGAGTTTAGCTGAAGGAAACTACAGTAAATGACTGTGCTGAAAGGCAGAAAAGCTTTACGGAGGGAAGAAAATGGGACTGTAGATCTGCTTTTGCTGTACAAACAATAACTAAATGCAGTTGCTGGGTGAAGCTATCCATCTATTTAGTTGATTTTTTTTCTCCAGCATTCGAAATTACTTACAGATTTTCTGCTGTGGGGAAAGAATAGTAAAGAAACCGTATTCCATACAAAATGGAAGAACGAGAAAAAGCTATTGGGCTTAATTTATCCCTGATTCAATACCTTCCAACCGCTTTTGGAAATCAACCACAAATGTACTCCGCTGGCACAGCTTCAGTATTTTTCTAAATCAGACCTTCTACCTAAGTAAATTTTGAAGATTACTTTTCTTTAGCATAGGGCTGGTAAGGCCAAGGTCATGGGTTCAGGCCAGCTACATATTCCTGCATTACATTACTAGATGACCCTCCGGTTCCTTTCCAAGTCTACAATTCTTTCCATTCAGTCAATTAGCCAGCTGAGCTGCTGCACCTCTGCAAAACATGCAGCACAGGGCCACCTTGACCAGCTAACTTGATCAGCCTTATGTGAAGGACCAGATCACCTGCTGGATTCTGAAGGTAGCAGAGGTTTTGCCACACTGGAATGAGTTATCTAGGAATGCTGCCTAAGTCAGATAAACACCTGGTTGCTATGATCAGCAAATGATGAATATATCCTTGGCACAAGAACATTCAGGCACACGAGGACCCTTGATAGCACTGGCTCCAGATTTCCATATGTTACATCGCAAGGTCAAAAGGTGGGTAAATGTTGACAATCTCAGATGAATTTTGTGAGCATCCAAAAACTGCAAAATACATTGGTGAACATGGACAGCCACCTAAATATAATGGTGTCAGCTCAACATTCATATCTGTATGCCAAAGCAAGAAGGAATGTTTATACATTTTTGGACATACTCCAAAGTTGACATTCACTGTAATATCTTACCATAGATGCACAGAAAAGCGGTACTTGCAACAGAACTAAAAGGTCGAGAATGCAGCTTCAATAAAAGTTCTATATCGCTTGATGTTTACAGACATAAATAAGTTTACTTACAAGAAATTTTTCATTAGAGCATTTTTAAAAGGAAAAAAACCCCTTTTATAATACAGTGGTACCTCGGGTTACAGATGCTTCAGGTTACAGACGCTTCAGGTTACAGACTCCGCTAACCCAGAAATAGTACCTCGGGTTAAGAACTTTACCTCAGGATGAGAATGGAAATCGTGTGGCGGCAGCGGGAGGCCCCATTAGCTAAAGTGGTACCTCAGGTTAAGAACAGTTTCAGGTTAAGAACGGACCTCCAGAACGAATTAAGTTCTTAACCCGAGGTACCACTGTAAAACCACTTAACAAAGAATACATATATTTCCTTTTATAAATGAGGTAGCTGTGTGCATGTTTTTATATTTTAAAGCTCTTCAAAATGAACTTTTTTTTTATTAGCACCAACCTAAAATGTTGCAAAATAGTGTGAAAGCTTTCAAGTTCTCCAGCTTGTGAACTGTATTGCTGCACTTTGGTTGGCCCTAATAAAGACATTAACTAACTGAGCGTTTCTGAGGCTTTCCCACCTTTATGGACCAACATGGTTGCCTTTGTTTTTGTTTTATGAATGCCATTCATGTTTTCTAGTGTGTAAGCAAGGGATAGGTACCTCACTGTGAAAACTACGGTATGTCATGCCTCTCCTGAACTAGTGCTTGTGGACCCTGGCCTAAAGCTTCTAGTAAACTAATCAATAATACTCCTGTGAAATTAATTCAGAGTAAATGCCAGGGCTTAGCCTTTAGAAATGTGAGGTGATAAAGAACGGGGTGCTTCTGAGTTTCTGTACGGTGCTTTTCCTTCACTGTCAAGTAATTCCAGACAGACTCTGAACCCTTGGGAACAGGATACATTGTTTCCCCATCTGGAGACGACTTTTCTAATTGTAGAAACTAAGAAAATGTAAAACCAGCAAGGTTTAGGCTCTCTATTTGTAAACTTGTAACTGTTCATTGTTGTTTTATATTCTTCGAAGAAGAAGAAGAAGAAGAAGAAGAAGAAGAAGAAAAAGAAGAAGAAGAAGAAGAAGAAACAGCTAAGAAGATCCAGTGTCCAGGTTAGAGATCCCTTTCATTATAGTAAACCGTGCCAGTTAAATCTCTAGTGCCAGTACTGTATGATGTATTCCAGGTGAAAGCAGCACACATAATCTACTGAGCAATACTTTCTCTGGCGATATCCAATACTGGGAATTTTACAGGTAGGTAGCCGTGTTGGTATCTGAAGAAGTGTGCATGCACACGAAAGCTCATACCAATAACAAACTTAGTTGGTCTCTAAGGTGCTACTGGTGCTAATTTTTTTTTTTGGGGGGGGGAATTTTACGTTAAGAATGTCTCACTAGGATTTGTGTTTTTTTGTCTTCCAAAGGCTATACTCGGGCAACATAATGAGGTTTCAATTTTGTCTAACTGTCCTTCAGTTTATCATCTTCGAAGTTAATGGCAGAAAATAGCTACAACTCCAGCTGATGCCTTGGTTCCTGCTGAATGAAACCAGCCCTGTCTGTGACTTCCTATACCAGCTCGGGTTATGTGATGGTAGACTTGGTAATGCGGTCACAGCTTGATAAACCACTAATTTGTTTCAGATGAGAGGTAGCAGTAATACAAAATCAGAATCAATTATCTGGGAAAGGAAAGATTTACATCCCAGAGTTATTTGGATTGGGTAACTCAGGAGATAGATAATATGTTTCAAAATGAGCAATTTTCTACACTGTTGTGCTTGATATAAAGTGCTGGACTGGCACATTTTTGTAGTATCAGTGCTGGCACCCAATAAGCAACTTGAGATTACAATCTTAAATTTGTTTTATCCTCATTAAAGTGTTTGGCACTGGAAAGGATGCATGCTTCGTCTTTTCTGTTCTCATTACCATTTCAAACTTGTCCCTGGCCATATTACTTTTGTTTCAACTACAATTTCATTCTACTTTCATTAAAAAAAAAGGAAAAGAAGAGAGAAAGAGGCTAACATCTGAATCAGTCCCTTGTTTTCATTTTTTTTAACAAAACACCTGCCCTCCGCAGAAAATACCACTAAGCATCCATTCGTTCTTTCTTGACAATGCTGTTTATAAAAATGATTTCATACAATCTCTCACAATATCTTTGTTGAAATGGCCATTGTGCTAAACATCTTTCTAAACACTGAAGGGGGAAGGGAGCCGATAACTTAGTTCTACCCTTCACCCCCAGACAAGTTCCTCCATTATTTTATTGTTTGTTGGAAAAATGATCTCCAAATTCCACCTTAAGTTTCACATGCAACAACCCATTTCATTGCCCACAACCCATGTCAATAGGTCACAATGGCATTGTGGATGCCTTGCCTCGCTTCCAGATGGAATGTTTTTGTGACCTGGCATCCGAGGCTGCCCAGCTACCAGATCTCTTCCTGGAAGAACTTTGGGAAATTGGGCAAGAGCAGTGACAGAGGGAGTAGTACAGGTACTTGCACCCACCACACTGTGGGCCTATACAAGAGCATGGTCATCTTTTGAAGGCTTTAGAGCCACACATTGTTGCTCTCATAGGCACTCCACTGATGAATCTGATGTTCTAAAACAGTGTTTCCCAACCAGTGTGCCTCCAGATGTTTTGGGACTACAACTCCCATCATCCCTCGCTAGCAATACCAGTGGTCAGGGATGATGGGAATTGTAGTCCCAAAACATCTGGAGGCACACTGGTTGGGAAACACTGTTCTAAAATACCTGGTTTTCCTCAAGAGGAAAGGCTTGACCATTAAGACCATGAGCCTCCACAAGGCGGCTGTCTCCTACTTTAGCGAACGCTTTCAGTTGCCAGAACCCTGTAATACTTTCCATATGAAAAAGCTAATTGTGGGATGGCGCCGCCACAGGCACCCAGCAAGTGCCAGACACCAGAAAAGCCTATTACTCTCGAAACCCTGCGGCTGATTTGGGACAAGTGACTCAGTGTATGTTGGTCCTCCTTGGAGGTAAAGTTATTCCAAACTGCTTATTCAATGGCATTTTTGGGGGGCGCTGGGTATCAGCGAGTACACTGGGGGTGTGGCATCATCGCTCCATGCAGGTCTGTGGTTTAAGGATCTAAAGTTCCATGAAGGCCTCTTGGAACTTAGTATATGTTCTTCCAAAACTGATCAATTACGCAGGGGCACTGTCCTGACTCTGGCCCCCTCCCCACACAGTGGCCGTTGCCCCATCTGCGATCTAAAAAAAGCAATTAATTAAGGATTTCTGGAATTCCCACAAGGAACCCTGGCATGAGAGAGGGGCCAGTTCCTGGCAGAGGATGTGGGAGGAGTGAGTGTTTCATGTCTTTTAGTGCATGGGTCCACTGGATATATGGGAATATGCAGAGCACAGGACTCCAATACTAAATATTTCCTTTTTATTTTGCAATATTGAGTTGGGTTAGAGACTTGGCAGGGTGCCTCCATAGACAAATTATTGCAGAAAGCATTTCCTGGGAGTAGATTTGAAAAACACTGATCTAAGGGATCAGTTTGCAATGCATTTGACCCCTCCACTCAATCACAGTGATGTTCAAAGCGAGACTTATCATCTTGGTTGTCTTATTGGAATCCTCTGAGTTTCAAAGGTTTGTGTAGTTTACTTAACTCCTTCAAGCAGGACTCAGATGTGCTTTGGGCTTATATAGATAGAAATTTCATCTACCACAAGCAAAAAAGAAAAAGAAGTGTGATACTTTCAGAAAGTTTGTAGCTACCAGGTCTCCTGCTGGTTATTGATGCAGAGGGATTACAGAGTATTGGTTTATAGACAGTGGAATCAGTAAATTTAATAAGTCTCTCCTGTAGTTAATCAAAGTAATTAACACAAGGGTGCAGAGGGGAGCAGGAAGCAGTGCAGTTTGGCTGTAGGAAAGCTGGCTGGAAGAGAACTCATCAGCGCATGATAAACTACTTAATCATTAGCAGAACTTCAAAGCCATAAGTATTTATTTACATTTATTTTCCGGCTGCTTCAAGCTACATCACATAATATAAATGTGCTTCCCTAGGGACAGGGATGAACATGTGTTATCATTTGGGACTGTGGTGGGCTTCTACATGAGAACCTCCCAGCCATGGAAGTGTCTTCTCGCTTGTAAACTTGACAATGAAATGGATCAGTTCAGCTAAATGCAGGCTGAATGGAAAGGGGCTAACTTTGAGCTCACATACATGGCCTAACTACCCCGGGTGAAATTGGTTGTCTGCACCATTCTTTGAAGAGTTAGAAAAAATTTCACCACACATACTGTGCTATTTACCAAAGGGAAATCTTGTAAAAGGTATGGCTGGAGAGTTGGAGGAAAGTGTGGTCTAAAAGAAATGACCACTGTTCAGAATATGTGGAAAAATCTGAAGACACCTTTAAGGAAAAGTCCGCAAACCTTAGGGGAATTTAGTTGGATTTGGGCTGCCTCTCCTTAAAGACCTTAAGGTGTTTAAGCTCCTACACATCACAATTCCAGTGAACAGACAAACCTTGGACTTTGGGCCCATCATTTCCCCATTGCTCCAAGGTAGTGGTGAAGCTGGAATGAAGCACCATTGCCTAAATATCTCATATGTTAAGGGCATGGCCATTAACAGCGGTAGTTTTTGACTTTTTGTAGCTTGAGTAAACATGAAACTACTTAGCTTGTTAAATGGAAAGTAGTCTTTTAAAAAGTGGATATACTCTCAGGTTGGATCCTTCTGTTTGCAGGGGGAATTGAGAACTAATAGAAGCTCCCTGCTGGAGGTAGGTGACGGTACAGCAGTTTTAGTCCATTTCCACTTTTCTCTGCAACTGCCAGGGCTACCTCCCATGCATTTCTGGAGGATCTCCCAGAAGCAAATCCCAGGGCAAAGTAGAAACTGGTGAAAATCACCACCTCACCCATCTGGGTATACCCCGTATGGTTTTTCTGGAGTTACACAGCACTGGTAGAGCATTCTATAAAATGTTATATATATATATATATATATATATATATATATATATATATATATATATATATATATCAGTTCCATATTTTATGTTGATGTTACATTACTTGACATCATTTGATAACTGACAGGGTTGTGTATAGTATTAAGTACCTGACAGCATTTGCTAGGTGATATGCAGTAGGTTTCACTATTTGACAACTGAAGTGATAGCATTTGGTGCTAATAGGTGACATGCTGTAGTGTCAGTATCTGGCATCTAATATGTCATTGTGTGGTGTAAAAATGTCTTTTTGTATCCATCTAACATGAAACACAAATTGAACAGTTATATATGGAATGCTGAGATCAAATTTTGATTCTGAGTTCCAAGGCCCCTGACTGAATTCAAAATCCAAATCTTGAGTTATGATTTTTAATAGTTTAAACAACAACAACAACCACCAGATGTTCCCATTTTATATACAGTGGTACTTTGGTTCTTAAACTTAATCCATTCCGGGAGTCCGTTTGAATCCCGAAATCCCTTGGTTCGAAAACCAAGGAGCGGCTTCCAATTTGCTGCAGGAGCTTCCTGCACTCAAGCGGAAGCTGCATTGGACATTCGGCTTCCGAAAAACGTTCGCAAACCGGAACACTTACTTCCAGGTTTGCGGCATTCGGAAGCCGATTTGTTTGACAACTAAGCCGTTTGAGAACCAAGGTACCACTGTATTTTGCTTCATCATTTTAATAATATTATTAGGTATGTCATGCTACTTATACTATAAGTGAATGAAGGCATTATAATTGGGAGGATTATACTTGTCATATTTTACTTTTAAAGGTAAAGGTAAAGGGACCCCTGACTGTTTGGTCCAGTTGTGGACGACTCTGGGGTTGCGCGCTCATCTCACTCTATAGGCCAAGGGAGCCGGCGTTTGTCCGCAGACAGCTTCCGGGTCATGTGGCCAGCATGACTAAGCCGCTTCTGGCAAAACAGAGCAGCACACGGAAACACCGTTTACCTTCCCGCCAGAGCAGTTCCTATTTATCTACTTGCACTTTGATGTGCTTTCGAACTGCTAGGTTGGCAGGAGCTGGGACTGAGCAACGGGAGCTCACCCCGTCGCAGGGATTTGAACCGCCGACCTTCTGATCGGCAAGCCCTAGGCTCTGTGGTTTAGACCACAGCGCCACCCACATTTCACTTTTAAACACTTCTAAAATGGGACGGAGAATTTGAGACTTGTTTGAGCCCACTTAATGAACCCTTGGTTGGGCTTCAGACATTGATCTCCTGTGCTCAAATCCAATACTTCACTACTCAGGTTCTAAAAACAGCACAGTTAAGAAGAGTTCAATCTCAAGCACCCAGTACATTTGATAGACCCTAATGCTCAGGGCCTGCGAATTTACACACAGGAGCACTCACTTTCATGTACACAACATGTATTTTTTTCCTTTCTGCAAAAATCTACAGTAGAGGTGGCACATTTGGCTTTTCTTAGTTTAAAAACTTTCTTTCTAGAAAGCAATATTCATTATTGAAGTGTATCATCATTTATTGAAGCCAGCAGGGAGACATATTTTGAAGACAAACTATGCAGGTTGTAGTATTATTTACGTAAGATGCAGGGTTGAGCTCCACACTGGGAATGAACAACTTCAGAAGCCTTCCAAATGATTGAGCTATATAACAGAATTTCCATCTCTTTGTAACTACTAGAGATATGGCACATCTTCTTAAAAGTAATAATAACCAAGTTGATAACGGAACATCTTAACTTTTGACAAAATGGGTTAGGAACCCCGGAGTGCTAGCTCTTTAACAGAAGCATGGAACTGAATTTCAGGAGCTTTTCCTCCACTAGAGTTGAGTATGTAGGATTGCAGTGCACTTTTGTGAGAAGAGTTTTCAAACTCAAGGAAACAAGCAAAAGCATATTAGCAGAAACCGTTTTTTGTTAGACTTCTCCACTTGGCCTATCTCCCATTCTTCAAGCAACAAAGGAATAGCTTCTTATTAGAATTTCACAGCACCATTCCACTGGTTGTTGGAATAAATCAAACACAGACTTAAAAGAAAGCCGTATAAAATGTGTACCAGGTCTCCTGTATCATAGTCCTAATTGGGATTTGCCAAGCTTTCTGCTGCACCTCCTACAATAAGCTTGATTCTTCAGGAGTGAGAAGGAGAGGAAGGGGAGTTTAGGAGGACTCAATTTTAGTGTCACCCAGAGCTCATGTAATTTAAGAGGCAAGAAAGATGTCTTTATAATGTATTGTTATATTTCACATAGAAGATCCATGCAAATAGATGGAACATTAATCCTAGGCACTAAAGAAGCAGCCAGGGACCAACTGTATCACTTTCTTTTTTTATATATATAAAAAGGATTTGGCATAATGCGTTTCAAAAAAAGCAAAGAAAAAAGAGGTATCTTAAGACAAACTATGAAGGTGCTGCTTTGCTGTGTTTGTGTCTTTCTTGTCCACACTCAAAGAAATGAATTGATAAAGAAATAATGAGAGAGAAACTAAAATGCACTAAATATTTACAGTATTTATCCAGCCCAACGTGTTTCTATCACAATCTGTTTCAACAAAAATAAAACTCTTATGTTACCTGCGGCTCCAGGTAACACTTCATGTATCTGATGAAGTGGACTATAGTTCACTATATTTGCTATAATAAATATGTCAGTCTTTCAGATGCTACAAGAATCTTCACTATAAATCAGTGCAACACAACTATTCTTTTTTATGGATGTGCATTGACCACAAGATTCAGCTTCTGGGTCCAAAGCCAATTTTGCTTCAGAAAAACGAGGCATTGTGCCTCCTCCATTCACCATTATGCCTATAATTCCTCGTCCACTTTGACAGAACTGGATGAAATTAGCACTGGCAGCAGCATATGGATGAGTGAAAACAAAGAGCAGTGAGCAGTTGTGTGCCGGAATCCAAGGCTGTGGCTATGGGAGAAGCAAGACTATCTTGAGGTGTTAATGCTGTGAACCCCTCCATCATAGACTCAGACTGTATATATGTGTAAATAGACCATATATGACAAAGACACCTCAGTTTCCGCACTGTGCGTCATTCCAAAGGAAACACGAACCCTGGGTAAGTACCTGGAACCCCTCGAATCTCGTACTGCTCAGAGATTGTGGTGGTACGCAACGATACGTAGGAAAATATTTGCTTTCTGCTTTGTGTCTACAGCTGGAGGCAGTAATGCTTCTGAATATTAGTCGCTGGAAACCATGGGGGGGGGGGTTTAGTGCTCTGGGTTTTGGATCTTGCTTGTAGGTTTCCCACAGGCACCTGGTTGGCCACTGGGAGAAGAGGATGCCATTAGATGAGCCACCGGCTTGATCCAGCAGGCTCTTCTTATGCTGTTATAAAACACTCAGAGAGTCCTTTGCAAAGCACCATGCCATACTCAAGGTCTCTCTTTCTCTCTCGCCAATTCACTTCCTACTTTCAGAATTCTTAGGATAATTTGGATTTTCTAATGAATAAAAAGTAAAGGATGGACAATGCAGGTATACACTCTTGTTCTCACGATTTACTATCCAACTGTAATTGGAGAAGCCTCTTCTCCCCATCCAACCTCATAATTAGGCCTGGTAGTACATTGGAAGCTGTGAATAACTAATTCCCTTTTGTAGCCCACTGAAAAACATACCTCGAGGTAATGCTCTTTACTAATTACATACTGTGCTGACCATGTGAGTTGCTGACTATCCTGTGGCAGAATTGTAGAATTCCTACTGCTTTCCTATTTAATTGGAATGGGAAATGGAGAGTCTTATACCCTTTGTATTGTAGAATCATGAAAAGTTTCCCATAGGCTGTGTAGTAATTCTAGATGAATGACAGGGCCGTTTAAATTGGTTTGATGGCTTGTTGCTTTGCTTTTGTAAAACAATTTAATGAGTGCCAAGACTGTGTTCTCTGCGAGCTGATGGTGTCAGTGAGCCATATGATCATTTTTATTTTTAAAAAATATTTATTATTTATACAATGCCATCAGTGTGCTTGACATTTCCCAAGGTCCAAGAGGATAGGTCCCTGCCTCAGAGAGTTACAAACTAAAATTCAATATTGGGTAAACAGCAAAGGAAAGGAAATGAAGGCTTGGGTAACCAGGGCAGCAATATATGTGGTTGTTTCAGTTGCATATGCTTAGGCTTAGTTACAGTCACCCATATTTATCCTTTCATGCGTGACTTTCCGGAAGCAAGATGGGTAGGAATTGTCAGCAGAAGGAAGCTTCGCTGATGAACTGCCATCTTGAATATGCATATAGAAAACAGAATATGCGGCACCCAGGTGGCGCTGTGGGTTAAACCACAGAGTCTAGGGCTTGCTGATCAGAAGGTTGGCAGTTCGAATCCCTGCGACAGGGTGAGCTCCCGTTGCTCGGTCCCAGCTCCTGCCCACCTAGCAGTTCGAAAGCACGTCAAAGTGCAAGTAGATAAATAGGTACCGCTCTGGTGGGAAGGTAAACGGCGTTTCCGTGCGCTGCTCTGGTTCGCCAGAAGCAGCTTTGTCATGCTGGCCACATGACCCGGAAGGTGTCTGCGGACAAACGCTGACTCCCTCGGCCTATAGAGCGAGATGAGCGTGCAACCCCAGAGTCAGACATGACTGGACCTGATGGTCAGGGGTCCCTTTACCTTTTACCTTTTAAGATTGCATACCATGGAAGTTAATTTACTGGATTTCTGTAGAAGTCACATTCATGCAATAGGAAAAAAGGAATAAATATTGCATTTCATTCAAGCATATAGATTTGTAATCAGGTTATTTCCCCATGAATATTCCCCTGCAAGCCTTTAATCATGGAGGAATGCTTGTGTTGAATTAGTTCTCTGTGTTTTGCATCTCCTCTTACACACTTCCTTATTTGGCCATGCAAATGCACAGACACCTTACTCATGTGGTCATGACCTACAGATCGTCTTGTGTAGGTCTTGTGTAGCCGCCCAGAGTGGCTGGGGAAACCCAGCCAGATGGCTGGGGTGTAAATAAGTTGTTGTTGTTGTTGTTGTTGTTGTTGTTATAGTGTTGCATCACCAAGGATCTCTCTTGGTGGACAGATGATGAATGCTGCTGGCGGCTCAGAGTGCGTTGACGTTTCATCTAGCTCAGCATTACCTACACTGAGTGACAGCTCCTAGCTCAAAACACAATGACAGCAGCTCTTCCTTGACAGTAGGGAAAAGAACTTTATTCAGGCTAATGAATACAGGCTTAGCAGCAAGCACAGGATTCAAAAGTGCACGAGTAAGGCAAGAGACAGATTCATAGAATCGTGGAATTGTAAGCACCTACAGGTAGACAGCAAGCCAAGCTGGTTTGCAGGTCACTTGGTTACAGTTTTCCTCACTGTGGTGAGATGCTTTGTACTTTCTTTTAAATTATAGTACTTAATTCTAAATTTGCAAATCTGTGGCCTATTTTATACTCATCTCCACTTTTGGGGCAATGCACACAGGGACACCCAGATTGAGTGACAATCAGATTGTCAGATACTTTCCCAGAGACCATGCCTGGGCCTTTAAAAGCTACAAGGCATCAAACTGTAGGCACTGTTCTCCACTGCCATGCCTCTACAGAATGAATGGTGTGAGACGGATGGGTGTCTCCTCGGAAGTAAGCATCCACAAAACGCAGTCTGCTAAACTAATCACTTTATTTCATAACATTGATAATCCAGACCTTGCGATTATGCATCCGACCCCTCGGAGTCAGATCCTTCTAGTACGGATTTGCGGCTCCGCCCCCAGCATAGGAGCTTCGGAAAGCCTAGTCTCCGCCTCTCCTTTTTCCGCTTCCGCGCCCTTGACCTGGGCAGCCCTACGGCTCCCCCTTCCCTTTCGCTTTCACCTTCCCCGCTTGTGGTGTCTGATGCTCCGGTAGGCTCTCTAAGCCTCAACTCCTCCTCGGTCTCCATATTCTGATCCCTTCCCATTGGCTGTGCTAGCGCTCTGGTGGAGCTTTCCTCCCATTGCTGCACTACCTGCTCTGGCGTCAGCAGGGGCTGTGCCTGTTCCTGATCCCAGACCCTCAATAACTCTTCGGGCGTCAGCGGAGCCCTATCTAGGTCAGCTGTCTCCTCTGGCACCGCTTCGGAAACCGGCCAGCCCCTGACATCCATCCCCCCTTCCAAGCCCCCCTTCCCCTCCTGAAAAGGCACACCTGGTTGGGGCAGATTGGTTTCGGAGTCCCTTGCTAGATCTCCCAGCTCCCCCCAAGACTCGTCTGCTGTGTCAGGGGAGGAAGGGAAACCTAAGAATATTGTGGTGTCGCCACTGGACGATGAGGCAAATATGTCTTCCCAATCCTCCCTTGCCATGGGTGGAGAAAGGGGTTCTGCACTCTCGGTCCCTTCTCCTACCATTGGGTACCCTTCACTCCCCCCTGATGGTGGGAAACCCCAGAAGTCCCCTTCCTCCGAGTCTGTGGGCTGAAACACGTCTCTTAGTTGCCAACGGTATGGTTTGGGCTTGTGCGGGAATAGTTCGTGAAATTCCCACACCAGATGCTCCTTGGTGACTTCCTCTGCCGGGATCCATGCATTTTCCGACGCTGGCTCCCCCTCCCACGCTACCAAATACTGCAGTTCATCCCCTTGCCACCTGGAGTCCAAAATCTCGGTGGCCTCGTTGAAGAGTTCCGGTTCCACCATCGGTAACCCCTGCGACCCCTGCTGGTAGCCCTGTTGGTACCTGTGAGGTTCCCTGTACTTGGACAGGAGAGACCTGTGGAACACCGGGTGAATCCTCATGTCGTCCGTCAGTCGCAGTTTGAAAGCCACGGGGTTGATCTGCTCCACTACCTCAAAAGGCCCCAGTCTACGTTGCTGCAGCTTCTTGCACCTGCCGCGAATGGGCAGCCCTTGTGTGGACAACCATACCATATCTCCCACCTGGATGTCCTCCCCCTCCCTGCGGTGCCGGTCCGCTGCCGTCTTGTAGGCTGCTTTAGCCCGCTCCAAATTGTCACTGAGCAATTGGTGCAATGCTTCCAACTCCTCAGCGAAATTCTGTGCAGCGGGCACGTCTCCATCCCCCTGTTCCCCCTCCCTTCCCGGAAAGGCCCTGGGGTGGCTGCCGTAGATCGCCTGGAACGGGGACATGCCTGCCGAGGAGTGTTGAGCATTGTTGTACGAAAACTCTGCAAGGGCGAGTTTGTCACTCCAGTCGCTGTGTTGCTGGGAAGCATAACAGCGCAGATACTGCTGCAGTATGGAATTAACACGCTCCGATTGACCGTTAGTTTGAGGATGGCGTGCTGAAGATAGACACACCTGCACCTTCAAGATCTGCATGAGCTTGCGCCAGAAACGGGAGGTAAATTGGGCGCCGCGATCCGAAATTACTCTCACTGGCATACCATGCAGCTTGAACACGTGCTGCATAAACAACCGGGCCGTCTCCTCCGCCGACACCACTTTGGGGCAGGCAATGAAGTGAGCCATCTTGGTCAGGAGATCCACTACGACTAGTACAGCCGTGTTGCCCTTGGACTTGGGGAGATCCGTGACAAAGTCCAGCGAAACCGCTTCCCAGGGCTTGCTTGGGGTGGGAAGCGGTTCCAGTAGTCCTGCTGGTACCCTTCTCTCCCCCTTGGCCCTTTGGCAGACCTCGCACCCCCTGACGTAGTCCTTAACGTCCTGCCTGACCTTTGGCCACCAGAATTCTCTAGTGACCAGTATCATGGTTTTGAATTGCCCAAAGTGCCCTGCTGTGGGGTTGTCATGAAGCTGTCTGAGAATTTTGGCCCTTATATCCTCCCCTGGCACATACAGTGCCCCCTTGTACACCAGTAGCCCCTCCTTTTCCTCAAACCCTCCTGCCCTGGGATTCCCCTCCTTGAGTTCCCTCAGTTTGTTCTGGGCAAAGGCGTCCGCCTGTGTGAGGCGCACCAGTTCTTCCCTACCACCCAATGTCGCCCCACACCGCCACTGTTCAGGCTTGAAGATGGCCCTTGCCACCGGAGGTCCTTCATCTTCCATGTATTCTGGCTTCCTGGATAGGGCGTCCGCCCTGCTGTTCAGCTCGCCAGGAACATACTGGATGTGGAAATTGAATTCCGCAAAAAACTCTGCCCATCGCATTTGGCGCTGGTTGAGCACTCTAGCCGTGCGCCAGTACTCCAGGTTCTTGTGATCAGTGTGAACCTGGATTTGGTGTTGCGCCCCCACCAAGAAGTGGCGCCAGTGTTTGAATGCTGCGACCACTGCCAACAGTTCTTTGTCCCAAATGGCGTAATTGGCCTCAGACCGGCTCAGCTTCCTGGAATAGAACGCACAGGGCCGCCATTCCTTTGCTGGATCTTGCTGCAGTAGTATCGCTCCTATGGCTCGATCTGATGCATCTGTCTCTATTCTGATGGGCTTGCTGGGGTTCACATGCAGCAACTGCTCCTCTGAGGCGAAGACTTTCTTGAGTGTTTCAAAGGCCTGTTGCGCCTTGTCCGTCCACTTAAACTTCTTCTTGCCTCTCAAGCAGTCCGTAATTGGTGCTGTCATGTCTGCGAACGCCCTTACGAACTTGCGATAAAAATTTGCGAAGCCGACGAAGCGCTGCACGTCCTTCTTGGTCTTGGGGCTTTTCCATTGCAGGATCGCCTCCACCTTATTGGTATCCATGGCTATTCCTGTATCTGAGAGTCGGTAGCCTAGGAAGTCCACCTCCGTGGTGTGGAACCGGCACTTCTCCAGCTTGACCGCTAATTGGTGTTCCTGGAGTCTCTGCAGTACTTCCTTTACGTGGTGCACGTGCTCCTCTGGGTTCTGAGAGTACACCAGCACGTCATCTAAATAGACCACTGCCTGTTTGTACAGCAGGGGTCCCAACACGTGATGCATGAACGCTTGGAAGCATTGACTACCTCCCTGGAGGCCGAAGGGCATCACGAGGAACTCATAAGCACCCAGGGGTGTGAACATGGTTGTTTTCCACTCATCGCCTTCTCTGATCCTGATTAGGTTGTACGCACCCCTCAGGTCCAGCTTGGTGAAGATCCTGCCCTTGCGTACCGCCACCAGCAGGTCGTCGATCTTCGGCATGGGGTAGGAGACAGGGAGGGTCAGGGAGTTGAGGATCCGATAGTCACAAATCAATCTCCGTTGGGGGGTGTCCTTTTTGTCCACCCAGAACACTGGGCTGCCCCCTACAGCCTTGCTTTCCCTGATGAACCCTCTGGCCAGGTTCTTGTCAATGAAGTCCTTCAGATCTGCCATCTCCTGCTCCGACATTGAATAAAGCTTGCCCGGTGGCAGCTGAGCTCCTGGCACCAGGTCGATTCGGCAGTCGTAGGGGCGGTGGGGGGGTAGCTTGTCTGCTTCCCTTTCGTTAAACACCTGTTGAAACTCCGCATATTGCGCAGGGAGGGTGACTTCCCCTGCTTGCATCACGGCAGCCTTTGCCTGCTCCTTGGGATTGAGCTGCTGCAAGCAATTCTCCATGCAATACGCAGAACCAAACACTAGAGAGCGCTGATGCCAGCTCACTACTGGGTCATGTCTGTCCAGCCACCCCATCCCCAGTATTAAGGGGGGGCCTGCTAACGTGGTGACGTGGAAAGCAATAACTTCAGAGTGCCTTCCCATCCCCATCCGCATAGGTGGAGCGCTTTGCGTGACCGCCCCTCCTTTTAATTCCCTCCCATCAATGGTGGTGACTTGCAAGGGGACAGGCAAAGGCAGGAGGTGAAGCTGGTGCTGCCGTGCAAAGTCTATATCCAGGAAATCAGCCGATGCTCCCGAATCTACCAAGGCGGGAACTTGCATGGTGAAGCCATTGGGTAGCTCCAGTGTGACTTCCATCACGATGCCTGGCTTGGGAGGGTTGGGGAGGGTGTGCTCGGGCGGGCTGGGGGGGGGCGTCTCTGGTGCGTTGCTGGGGGGACCTTTTACTGCTCCTGAGCCGGGCTGGCCGTCCCCGTGACTTGCCAGCCGGCATTCCCGTTTCCCTGCCTCGGCGTCTGCTCCTCCCCTTCTCCTGTTACAGCCCCCGTCATGCCTTGCCACACCTTTTTCTTATTACACTCTTTTGCGAGGTGTCCTATTTGGTGACACACATAGCATTTTCTGGGCGCCTTCCCGCCTTGCGTGTCACTCCCCTTGGCAACCGTTGCGTTTGAAATAGGGCGCGCGCGCGCTCCTCCCAATTCCATGGGCGTTTCTTCCGGGTGGTGCGTCTGCGCGCCAGCCGGTCTCTCTGTTGGTGTGGGAATGCGGAAGTTGAACCACCTTCCCGCCTTCCCCTCCTTCCTGCTTTTGTCTCTGAGTTCCAGTCTAATGCCGATTGCCATCGCTGCTTCGGTGAGGCTTTTCATGTCATTGTAGGTACCCCCCCTCGCCAAAGAGTCTTTTACTTCATCGGCCAGACCTAACTTAAAGAGCGCTATCATTTGAGGCGTATTGATTTCCCATCCCAGACGATGGGTTAACGACAAAAACTTTGCCTGGTACTCGCGCACCGTCATATTCCCTTGCCTCAAAAGCAAAAGTTCCTGCGCTTCCAATTCCTGTTCCGAACTGCTCGTATAAACAGCGTCCATCGCTTTAAAGAACTCCTTTACTCTCTGAAGCGCTGGGTCCTTGGCCATAATCAGTGGCCTCACCCAATCTCGAGCATGTGATTCAAAATGCGAAATTACAAATCCGACCTGCTCTTCCTCATTTTTAAATGAGTCTTTTTGTAGTTCCAGGGCATATAGCATGTCCGTTCTAAAACCTATGTACTGTTCTGGTTTGCCCTGAAACCTGCTTGTTAGCATGGTGATTCGCCTGCCCGCCTGCGCACTCCTGCCCTGCTCAGCGTGGATCCTTGCCTCCTCCAACCTGGCTTGACTAATTCGGTACAGTACCTCTAGCTCACGAGCTCTATCTTCCCAGGTAGGGGCACCTCCACCGCCGGCTCCTTGGGCAGCTAACGCTGCGGCTTCTTCCGCGCTGCTCATGCTGGTTGTGCTTTACTTCTGAGGAGGTGACGAAGACTAGAAGGATGCTGTGAGACGGATGGGTGTCTCCTCGGAAGTAAGCATCCACAAAACGCAGTCTGCTAAACTAATCACTTTATTTCATAACATTGATAATCCAGACCTTGCGATTATGCATCCGACCCCTCGGAGTCAGATCCTTCTAGTACGGATTTGCGGCTCCGCCCCCAGCATAGGAGCTTCGGAAAGCCTAGTCTCCGCCTCTCCTTTTTCCGCTTCCGCGCCCTTGACCTGGGCAGCCCTACGGCTCCCCCTTCCCTTTCGCTTTCACCTTCCCCGCTTGTGGTGTCTGATGCTCCGGTAGGCTCTCTAAGCCTCAACTCCTCCTCGGTCTCCATATTCTGATCCCTTCCCATTGGCTGTGCTAGCGCTCTGGTGGAGCTTTCCTCCCATTGCTGCACTACCTGCTCTGGCGTCAGCAGGGGCTGTGCCTGTTCCTGATCCCAGACCCTCAATAACTCTTCGGGCGTCAGCGGAGCCCTATCTAGGTCAGCTGTCTCCTCTGGCACCGCTTCGGAAACCGGCCAGCCCCTGACAAATGGCTAAGTTCCATTTGCTGTAGCCCTGCAGCAAGTAGGGAAGGGAATGTGTGCGTGATGAGACCAATGGGAAAATGCACTGGGAACTTCAACAATTTCATTATCTCTTGCGACACCAGAGCATTTTCAGGTATAAGTGCCATCTCTCGGTGAGGACCTGGTAGCAACTCTACAGAAATAAATTAACTTACTACAAATCTGTACCAGATAAATTTCATTTCTTATTTTACCTGTATTGGAGTACTTTCTCCCTCCCTCCCTCTCTCAAAACTGTTTCTTTTTTTTAACTATTAAGTATTTCAGGTTTCTGAACAAAAGTGAGCTTTACTCTGTTTATGAGCACAACTAATTATAAAACGAATGACACTTTAAGTGCTGCAATTATCCCATCACAAAGGAAGAAATTTAGCATTGTTTCACATTGTTTCACAATTTTTTACTGTTGTTTTTATTTTTCCCTACTAGCCATTTATTTTCTTTTTTATTATATCTGTTTCTTTTCTTCTTAAAAAAAACGTTATAAAAGGTTTTGATCTACTGAGAAATACATTGGAATATTTGTGATTCTGGTAACAACGGAGTTGGAGATGAACAAATTGTATGCCTTTAGGGGAAACTAGACAATAGAGTCAAGCTTGCATCTGCTCCTTCAATCCTGCAGTTCAGAACTGGAATGGAGCCTTAGGGATACAGAATGGATCAGAGTAATATAAAATACTTGGAATGCAACAAACATGAATACTGTGCCCCATGTTTCTCTAACTACTGTTAGCATGTAATTAAGTTTAAATTAAAAAAAATGTAAGTGACTCATGTGTCAAACAGTCTCCTGTATGTTATGTTTTGTCTGATTTGTTTTCATCATTATTTCAACAGCAAAACTCTAATTTCTATATCAGGTTTTGAATCCCTAACCCCTTGTCCCTTCCCAAATGTGACATTCTGGCTTCAAGGAATTAGAGCAAGTTCTGTGTGTTTTGGGGGCGATGTGAGGAAAAGGAGTGTGTCTGCTCCTCTCAGAGCTGAGACAGGTAGTAGTCGTGTTTGTCACACAAACCCTGAAACTAACACATGGAAGATTGCATGAAATGGTTGTCACAGATGGAGTTCTCTCTTGGAGAGACCTTTCTTATCAAGTGAGTGAATTACTTGTCAGGATGGCTTATCAGGTGACAAGTTCATAGCTCCTCGTCAATCACACCCTCAGTCTGTCCTTGTGCTCACAGAATTGTCTTTCCCTTCCCTTCCACTTAAATAATCAAAAACTCTTCCTCAGGAGAAATACAACTGACTTTTGTAGGACTCTCTTTTTTTCAGTGCAGGTGATTTGGGAATTATAGAATTATAAAGGACTGCTTTAGATCTTACTGTTCCTCAGGGGCATCATTATCGATGCGCTACGTGCAAATGACTCTCCATGGTATGCACGTCTTAAAAGAAAAGCAGAAAAAGATCAGGTCTTCATAGACTGGAAAGAGATGCAAGTCTGAGCCAAGGTAAACAATCTTCCATCGGCTTTGGATAGTCCACCATTTAGACAAAGAATTATTTGCAGGCTTACAAAAAAAAAGGGATACAACCATAAAAACACAGAGCTAAAATCTAAGACACACAGTGGCAAAATGCAATAAAATACTCAATCACAGCACTGAGCAGCATCTGTTGTGAATCTGAAAAATGCTTTAATACTCAGGGGAAGTCTGAGTAAACTAATAAAGTTTGGCACTATAATGAAACCTCATTTCTGTGATGTCACAAGATGGCAATCCACTTCCCAGCAGGGCCTCCTCCAATGATCATAGGGGTCAACTGAGTCTATATAGGGGAAAGTGGTCCAGTAGATAGCCTCGTCCCAAGCCGTTTTGAGCTGTATATGACAATAATACGACCTGGTTGCTCTGAGAGAGAATGCTTTCTAAAGAGGATCTCTCAAGCTACCGGTAGCTTCTTTTCTCCATTCACAGTGGTCTACAGACTGGCACAGATTAAGGAAGTCAATAATTATATTCCAGTTGTGACAAGTGACTGTGATGTGGAGAGCCAACCTCCAGGGCTGCAATTGTTAACAGTTGTTTGCTTTACATCATGAATAAATAGCCAAAGACAAAAACAACAAGAACCATCCTTTGGTCAGAAACTGTTCTCAGTTGGGTACCTAGTTTAAACCAGAGAACTGAAAAGAAAACAGAGACCTGTTGGCGTGACTTTTCGCATCCCTCCAACAACAGTAGATTACTCCCTGCAGCACATTAACATTAATTCTTTTGTATTAATATTTATGCTCTAATATCTTTTGCCGGTTTTAAAGTTGTTTGCAGAGCAATAAAAGGAACCCAGTAGAAGGCAGTTTGCAGTATGAAATAATAATGAAAAACAATTAATTCTGCTGCTTAAAGGTTTTGTTGCAATTCAATGATTGAGTTGAAACCAAAAGTTTAATGATTTGTACCTATTACGGTACGCCAAGAGATTCAATGAGGTTCAAAGTCCCATTAGCTAAGACATGATGTAAGTTCATTGTCCTAGACACTATAGCAACTCATTCTGAAGGTTTTTTTTTAAATTACATTTGAAAGTTTTTGAAGGTAAAGAGCTTGAGAGTGTTATGATATGCATGCAGTTAAGTGCAATCATGGCAAAATGCTACATTCCTGCCATACTTAGCACTGCCTGTTTCAAGGTTGCTCCACACACATTGCTGAAGTGATGCAAGAGCACAACAGAGTTATTAATAGTTTTGCAACAGTTTTCTTTGCTATTGACATTGCAGTTAAGGTGGTTCACCCCGCTCTTTGCTGTTGCCCCTTTTCTGGTCTGTTTCCAAGGGCTGAACATTTTGTTTCTCCCATTGGATCTTAGCTATTGTGCATTCTTCCTGATTGGAACTGGCAACAAGAAGCTATTTAAGCACAGCTCCATCTGCCAGAGTCAGGTCCTACAGGTATGGTGTCATGTTTGATTTTTACATGGTGATTTGCTAGGTAGTCAGTAAGGGCTTTACAGATGATCAGAATTCAGATAGTCCTCTTTGCATGAAGCCCTTTGTCAGGACAAATATTCTACCCATTTCCTGTGTGTGTGGGGGTGGTGGTGGTCCTAATTCTGCCTTTATGAATGAGGAAACCTCCATGCCCCTTGAAATTAATGCCTGAGATGGTACATTGTATAATGACATTTCTCTCTCTCAAGTTTGTTTATTTAAATGTATGCCCTTCCCTTCAGTCAGGGTAATCAGGGTGGTTTTGCAATAAACCACAATGAAATGAGTAACATATAAATATAAACCAAAACCCACAAATGTATTAAAGTAGCATAAAAATAATATACATGCCAGAATTGTCAGGGCTAGGTTGTGGGTACATTCTGGAGAGAGTCATGAAACAGGATCAAAGGGCAACTGTTACCCAAGAGAAAGCAGAAGATGGGGTTTGAGAATAAGCCAGAAGGACTGAAGGACAACCCAGAGGTTTTTGTTATTATTTATTAGTTTATTTCTAACCTGTCATTTCTCTAAAGATCACAGTTAGAGCCAGAGAACTAGACCAGAAACACAAGGCATGGTGCTCAAGCAAGGCTGAGCTGCAACAAGAAGACCTCCCTGCCCAGAAGGATCCAGTGGCCAGCCTGGGTGTGCGAAGCCAGTTCAGGCCTAGGCCCCATCTGCACTGTACATTTAAAACACTTATACTGCTTTAAACAGTCATGGATTCCCCCCAACTGCTCTAGGGGCACTGCTGCATGAGATGGCCTTTTTGTGGTGGTTGTGAAATGCCCTCCTCTCCAAGGTGAATCTGGCTCCATCATTCTGGCAGCCAAATTAATGGCTTCATCTTGTCTGGATTCCATATTCTGCCCACTAACACCTCAAAGCAATGGTCCAGCTCTTTGGCTGCCTCATCTGATTCCATCTCCTACCCACACTCATGCTAAATTGTGAGAGCTGATCCTGAACAGGACCATCCCCTGCAGTTGTAGCATTTGTGAGAATGCTGCAACCATGTAGGTGAAACTGTCCAACCCAATCAGTATGTGCTTAGCTGCTTCTTATTGAAACCAAGAAAACTTAGAAGTGCCTAACGTCAATTGGATCATAACTGATTGTTTGACCAGCCAACCAACCAACCACTTTAACACCAGTGTATTGTCCTAGTTTTGGGATTTCGTCTTCAGTACCTTTAACTTTTATCCAACGAAGTGGAGCAGGTTTTAGGTTCTTCACTGTGTCGCCATTTAAAACAAATAAGCGGGAAAGGGTGCTTTCATTCCACAGTGACGCACTGAAGAGGTTGAGTTGTGTGAGAGAGGGAAAGATGGGAATGAAGCTGACAGTGTTTCATAAGAACCAGTTAACAGAAGCCAGTGCACAATGTAATATATAATCTTCCTACCACATATTCATCTTGTCAGAAGCTGACACGAAGCCATCATTCTGAAGCCGCTGCTTGTGTCTGCTCATACATTACATCTGCGTGTTATTAAGCTAGTCTTTTCCATCGGGAAAAAATTACATCAATTCATTTCTGTCCCATACCTTTCACCTCTAAAATCGTTCAATAGCCAAACTAATAAAAGAACTTTTCTTGGGCAAAATGAGAGACATTACACTTTTTTAAATTGCCTAGAGATTTCTCATTGCCGTGGGGCTATCCCCCCACCTTGCATTAATAGAAAACTGTGGAAAGCTCAGGTGGAATGACTCCCTTCCCTCTTCCTTCCCTTCCCTTCCCTTCCCTTTCATCTCCCCTCCCCTCCCTCCCCTCCAGTTTATTTCATTTCTCTCATACCTCTGATAACATAGAAGAGGCAGCTCCTATCCCTTGTATGCATTTGGAATAGAATAGAAACCACTAATAATGAAATTACATTCCCTGTGCAGAACTGCATTGCACAATCCTGTTACATCAAGGAACACAGTGGCCATTTAATAGGTTTTTAAATGGTCACCAGCTTTGGTATGCTATGAGGATTTGGCCAGCTAATCTATGGGGATTTCCTTTTATCATATTGATGTCTCCCTAGAAAAGACACAGGGTGCTTCCACACTAGGCATACGGTGTGGGATTTCCATGCTTCATTCACGTACTTTTAAAGGGGCATCCATCCACATGATGCAACATCCAATCATTGTTCGTCTCTATTTCCCTCTGTGCTTCTTCTTTCTTTCTCTGACCACAGTGCTGAATAGAAATACAGTCTTTGCAAGTCTAGATCCTTTTAGTGCTACTTTTCTATCTTTTTAAAAAGGGCACGATTTTGAAATGGAAAGGGGGCACAATGGGAGAATGAGCCTAGCATATCTTCAGCACACATTCATTATAAAATTTCTGACTCTGGGCAATGGGGAATGAAGATGATCTGTGGACCTCCCCTCCACACCCATAGCAGGATCCAACGCTGCCCTCCCAGACATTTTCATGCCGCTATAAATAGTTGATGTCACCTTAAAGACTTACATTTATTGTTGACCACACTGTCATATGGATAAAGAGTTGTTTTCAGTTGGCAGATTATATATCCATGGCTACGGATTATCTATTTTACACCTTAATCATGAGGAGGGGGGACTACTACTGACTCCACTCATTGGATACCTCTGTATTGACTTGGATGTTTGAAAGGGGAACCCTACAGAGAATCATACAATTGTAGAGTTGGAAGGGACCCTGAGGATCATCTGGTCCAACCCCCTACAATACAGGAATATGCCGCTGTCTCATACAGGGATTGAACTTTCAACCTTGGCATTCTCAGCACCATGCTTCAACCAACTGAGCTATCCAGGCTGAAACATGGGAGTAGCTTCTCAATTATAGGCTTCCACATTCCTTGTAATTACATGGATTCCCACCCAGTGATTGATGCATGCGGGGAGAGGGGGAGGATTGTCTGTGAAATTGATGTGAGGCCAAAGGACTGTGAAAAGCAGTGTATCTGTACCATTAGTATGAAAAGCACCAAAGGTAGTTGATCAAAGAATCTTGGATTACATTCTTTGGGGCAGCAGTGGGAAGGCAACTGCTGGATGGCAACTCACTGATGCCATGATCCACACCCATGTAGACAATCTTGGGGATTAGCCAAAGGTCTGTTTCTACCATCTGAATGATCATCTATTGGGAAAAAACGGCCAATTCATACCGTTTTTTACTACAAAGGTCAAATCAATTTAGCTCTGGAATGTACAAACACATTTTATTTTAAGAAAAGGATATGTGAAAGTAGCAGTTAGAACAGCCTTTTGCAAGTCTTCCCACAGCCTTGTGACAAATTTCTCAGCAGGAATAATGTGTTCCGAAAGACATTTGAAAACATTTCATGGGCCTAAGGTTGCTTCATTAACATTCCAGCAGTAAGAGCTACAATTGAGCTAGTGTGTTTGCTTTATGAAATGTAATGTAGCTGGAGTGTTGCAAAATTAGGCACATCTATTTGCTTTCCATGGAGAGATCATGTTCTGAAATAAGGGATAATCCTTAAAATAAAGAGCTGTGTAGTAACCCTTCCAAAGCATCTAACCAAATGATGGCTCTGATATGAAATTGCAGCATAAAATCAGCTATATTTCAAATGTCAGAATCTATAAACTGCAGTTATGGATGGATGCAATACCATTTTAGACAGTTTCTTAAGGCTGCAATCTTACATATCCTTACTTGGGAGTAAGTTACATTGAATTCAGCAGGACTTCTTTTTAGGTAGACTTGCATAGGCTTGCACTGCATATGCTAGAATGAGGGAAATATACAATATACCTGAGTTTTGATGAGGATGAAATTCCTTCATCCTACTTGATAATGCCAGATAGAATGAAAGACATCTATGAAACCGATGATAAAAGCACAAAGAACTTTTCTTTTTAATACAGAAGGAACACATAAAAATCTTCAGTGCAAGATGAAAAAATCACTTAACAAAATCTTATGTGACTTTCTCTATTCCAGATGGAGACCTAAAGTTCAAAAGTCTGTACCATTCTATTCCTGCAGTGTGATTTTTGTCAGAAAAAAAGATGATTCTCTGCTGCATATCTATTTGATAAATGAGATTTTTCTTTTAATACAGGATAAATCAAGTTAATTCATACCTGCCTAAGAAAGCTATTAAGAAACGTATCGAAATGTAATGACAGGTTTCCCATAAAGCATTTGATTACACCAATTTTAACTAGAACTTTCAAAAATGTTGGAAGGCTTGGCAGTGATTACTTTCCAGGGGAGTTACTGACTTTTAAAATCAAGAAGCCACAGAGCCCAACCTGCTGTTCAAAGGCAGACCATCCATGGGACCCATACAGAGCACTGTGGGTCCCAAGAATGTCCCTGACTGAAAAGCTCTAGCATTATTTAATAGACTTCTATTAAATAGCCTGAGGACGACATTCCCTTCTGGGCAACTTTTGGGGGGCAGTGATATGCCGGTGGGCAGAGCCATAAATATAAGTTTTACATTTGCACAGTTAACTAGTTTCTAGAAACACACACACACACACACACACACACACACACACACATGGCTGCAACTTCACTCATTGGCTAATAGCACTGGATGGAGAGAAAGGACTCATTTCTCACAAAGCAATTGGCTCAAATGTTGCCTGCACATTTTGCTTTGTAGCTCTAATTCTTTGTATTGGTATCTTTGTGTTTCTGGGCCCCTAGCTGGTTCTGGGCCTGCTACAGCAGCAACCCTTTTACCTTCCTCTTGGTGGGTCTGGCCCAATGTGCTTCTTGGGGGAGGTTTGGAACCAGCCACAGAAAAGGCTCTGTCCCTGGTGCTGGCTAATCTTACCACTACTAGTGGGTAAGGAAGCAAGGCTCAGAGCCTCAGGCTTGTGCATGCGTTATGGAGGCAATGTCAGCTTTCTCCAGGTAAGGCCATAAATGGTGCACCATCTAAAGATGGTAAAAAGCATTACTCGGACAAAGTCCCTACCAGAGAGGAATGGCAAACTAAGCTGTTGGAGTATGCTGAAACGGCAAGGAAATAAGAAGACCAAAACTTTAATAAAGAATGGGGGAAATTTATAATTTATCTGGGAGACAACTGTAAGCAGATGAAAACATTAGCAGAATTGAAATAACACTTGTAATGTAGCAAATATTGTGGACAAAATGAAGAGACATAAAATATGGATTACTGAACAATATGCAGTTGAAAAGGTTGACAATAGGACCTATGGGAGGGGAAAGGGGAAAGTCCAGAGATTCAGAGAAATCTTTAAATGTGGGTATGTATTTTGTGTTGTTATAACCCTATACTTGTAAAATCAAAAAAAAATTATTTTCAGAAAAAAAGAAAAAGCACTACTCAAGCCAATAAACAGAGCTTACACTGGAATAAAAAACACACTTCAGGGTTGCTAGTCCAAGGGTAAAAAATAATTCTGGACCATGAATTTGGAAGGAATTCAGAGCCAACAAAACTCACCCAGATTTTATTGTACACTGCTTAGATATGCCAGTTTAAAGTAGTATATGTTAATTAAACCCTAATCATAACTGGATGTTGACTGGAGAGCCTTAAGCAGCCATTTCCCCAAAGATAATATTTAGAAAATAATACATCCATGCCATCTAGGTAAGACTTAGATGTTGGTGTGTGTGTGTGTGCGTGTGTGTGCGTTTGTTTTAAAGCCCTGCTCAGAGCGTCAGCGTTACCATGAAAGAGTGCTGGGTTTTTTTGAGACAGGATGCAACAATTAATGGCACTTGGCAAACTAATTTGGTTTAAAAGGCAACCACCCAAATTTAAAAAGAGCTACAAAGCTGGAGGGCAAAACAAAGCCCGACCACTTCTTATTCTTCCTAATAGTTCCTTCTGGAAGGGTGGGCTCTGGGCTTTGATGTAGTGCTGCACATTTCCACTTCCATCGGATAGAGACATCTTTTCCAATCAAATCCTTCACTTAGCAATTCTTCCTCTCCGGCAGTCTATTTGATTAAAAGGCTGCAAAACTTGGCATACATTGTAAAATATTCAGAAGGCCGAGGGAATCCATAAGCAACCATAAAAGCACAATTAGGTAGATCTAAGGCTAGTACCACGCAATATGTTACCCCAGTGTTTGTGGGTGCAAGGCACTGTTGAAAAGTCTGACAACATCCCAATTATAAATTATGTCTTCAGGGTAAAATAGAGCCATTTTTACTTCACTAGGAGCTATAGCATGACATCTGAGTTAGTCTAGAATAAATAGATGGCTGAATTCCTTATACCTCCTGAATTCCTTATACAGCAGCAGTCTACAAAAGAAAGAGTGTGGTAAGACTGCTTATTGAAAGGATAAAAAAATAAAAGTTTATTACTCATGGAAAACAAGCCAAGGTTTTATATGTGGCCAAGATGGAGCCAAGAAGTTAACACCATTACATGTTAACTCATGCTGATACCAACAGAACTTGCTGCAGAAGTCTCAAAGGAAGTGATCTACTGACAGGAGTGAGCCAGCAGTAAATCATACTGAGCAAGTTGGAGTTAACTCTTTATTAGCAAAACCAGGATCTTCACAGGAGTATCAGGCCTAGGGATCAAAGCAACTCATCTCTAGCAGGTCTTGCCCTCATGAAACATTTGCTGAGTCAGTGGGAAGAACAGAGAATTGGGGTTTGTGTGCAACAAACAGCACATCAAGCAGAAGCGGTGCAAGAAGGAGGGTCGAAACATACTCCAAATTTGGAAGCTCCTAGGTCTGAAGGTGACCTATTGTGTAGCAGCCTTAGCAGTGAAATGGTTAATTCAAAACTGATGACCCCGATCAGTAACCATGTTCAAGAAATTTGGACTCCTTTTCCGTATAATGATTCACTGATCTAATATGTCTATTGTGTCAGCTGGCTGGACTGAAAGTTGAAAATGAAGCATGTTATTCCTCTAATTGAACATTACTTCAAGGCCATGATAATAAAGCCTGGACGTAATGCACTTGTACATCCCCATTACGCTCTGTGTTGTTTCTTGTAGTGTGCCATTCAAATGCATTAAAATGTTCATGGGGATCATTCCCGGCAATATTTTTCATACCTTTATCCCTGACCTCCTGGAGTAGATAAATGTTCTTACATCAATATTCCTATCTGAAAGCAACCTGTACGGTGTGTCCAAGGTGGGTTTTAAAATAGAATGTATTATTTTATTAACACCCCAGTACTAAATGCATTCTGCAAAGGAAGCAAATGCATAATATTAAAAAGAATTTGCTTCATATATATCACTAACAGGCACGCAGGTAGGCATAGCTAAGATCTATCAGACGTCACTGGGAGACAAAGGGACAAATTCTGGGAAGGTTTAGAGGGCTTTTAATAGTTGAAGAGTAAGGCAATACTTTGGGGTGTCATAGGATGTGGGGATAGAAGAAAATAATTTGGCAAGTTCTAATGCAGGGTAAGATCTAATGCAGCATTTGCAGATGTTTGGCAGCAGGATTTCCTTTCCTCCCCCCGTCACTATCTGTGTGTCACCCAAATCTGACAGGGCAGGAGTTGTGGGAGTTGTGGGACTCTTGACAGCAGATTTGGGGTGTGAGGAGATGCTAGAGGGGAAGAAGGAGAACCTGAGGTCCTATGGCAGATATACAAGTGAATTTCCATTGCAGAAGCAGGAGCATGTAACCATCAACTCCCTACCTTGCTGCGTCCTTTCTAAATGATGAGCCCTCAAGTTGTAAGAAATAACATTGTATTTTGTCTTTTTTATTATCCTGTAAATCACTTGGGGGTACCTTTTGGTTTTGTGAAACAATATATATATATGAGATAGTTAGCTCCAGCAGAAGGCTTCTTTTCCAAGCCTCATTGTAGTATGAGGAGTGTGTGTGTGTGTGTGTGTGTGTAGGAAAGTTTGCTCTGTGAGGGGTTGTTAATTCTTCCCTGCTGAGTTGCAAGCTCCCTGAAAATGCCCCCTGCGCTGCAAACATGTTTGGGAAAAGTATTCCAACAAAAGACTTTTTCCAAGCCTAATTGTAGCAGGGGAGGGAAGTGATGAGGAGGGGATGCTATGGGCCACATGGGAAGGCCCCAGGGGCCACATCTGACTCATGGGCTGGTTGTTCCTAACACCTTCCTTATACAGTCATATTTCATTTTATTCCATTTCTACTGCTCTAGGTTGCAGAATCACCCAAATCACCTAGCATAGATTCACTATTCTTCTCTGCATTTCTAGCGCTTTGCAATGCTGACGTGATGCTATTCATAAATGTTTTCAACATGTTTTTATTCTATCCCCAAGGTCATTAATGAAAGTATTGAACAAAATTGGTCTCACGTCTGACTTCTGAGGCCTATTCTCTGCATTTCAAAAGACCCATTGCTTCTTCTCTTTTAATAGTTCCTTGAAGAAAGAAGAAGAAGAAAATCACAATATCACAGACCTGGAGGGCAGAAAGAAGAAAATCTGAAGCTTGTCTTCTAGACCTACAGCTTCTCTCTCTCTCTCTCTCTCTCTCTCTCTCTCTCTCTCTCTCTCTCACACACACACACACACACACACACACAGAGCTACTTTTTCTGATACGCAGATTTGTCTCTATATTAGAATTTTTTAAAATAAAAATTATATATATATAAAAAGAAGGAGAGAGATGACAGGCAGTGCCTTGCTGTAAGCAGCAAGGTAGGCAGATGAGGACTGGCTGGGAGCAGACTGTTGTTGGCAGGGCAGTGTCCCATTCACCCAAATGGACTGCTGCCCACTGCAAGTAAGACAGTGCATGTGTGCATGCCTTATATCTGTGCTCAATGGGGTTACGAATTTGGCTCTTGTGGGTGATACAAAACCTGAAGTGGTAGAAATCAAATTCCGTGGTCTGGATCTACTGTAATTCTCTGATGCTATATTTGAGGTTTCTCCACTGGTGGAGAACAGCAGCAGGTGAGATCTGTTGCCTTCATGCCCTGCTAATGGGTAGGTCACTATGGGAAGCAAGATGGATGGGTATGAGCCTCCATTATGTTCTCACAGTTCTTCTAGGAAGTGCAAAATCAGGTCATATGTGGAATAGCATTCTTCCCTTGTGATCCCCTGATATTTGGAGACACAGTGCCTCTGATATCGGGGGAGGGGGTCCTAATGATAAAAACATTGGGGATCTCTCACAGCTTTCTGCAGCAAGCACTAATACCTACCTATGCCACTAGGATATATGTATAGTATCTTTGTTGTTGTTGCCCTCCATGGTCTCTGGCATTGCAGTGGTCTTATGGAAAACTAGAATACATTAGCTCATCTGTTACAGCTGTTTTGGGGGAGGTGTTCTACCTTAGAGATGAAAGTTAACTCTCAACTATTTTCTGGCTCCGCAATGAAACAATTCTACATGTTAAGGAGATGGCACTGTCAGCTTTCATGTCAAACACATTTTCCTAGGAATACATTACTGTTTGACAGGCCAAAAGAATGTCGCTGATTCTGACAGACATTTTTATTTTCAAAAGGATAGTCTGACACCGACAATGTGCATTTCAGTTAGGCCTAATAGGAGAGTGGTGTGTGATGTGAACATATACTGATTACAAAAAGTTGTGTCGATAAAAACACACAAAATTGCCCAATTTCACCCAATCTTCTCTCCTGTATCTGTAATATGAAGTATCAAAACACAACAGTATCTCTTGGTGGGGAAATTAGATATCATATTTGAAAGCAGGCATAATTCTTTAGCTGCCTTGAGGGTGCAGAGGAAGGGGGGAAAGTTTGACACTGGCAAATAGGTGTTTATGCGTTATTGAGCAGACAACATTTTCTCCTGTCATATTGCACGGGAAGATTACAGCCGCCTTTTAGTCAGTGGGGCTGGAAGATGAAGAGACATGATGATTCCATTCTTACTGCAAGGATCAAGCTGATAATGTCCAGCAGGAAGAGTATCTCCCATAAATCAGTGCCATTAATTTTTCAGTGCTACAAACCTCAAGCTGATAGCTGATAAGGGAATGCTGTGATTTCCGCATTGCATATGCTTCCTATCGCCATATGGAAATATTAGGACATATAGGTGCCCTGATAGCTCACTAAGGAAACTGCTGTGATTTGACTTCAGAAAATTGTTTTCAAAGTTTTCCAAAGGGGCAGAATGCCCAATAAATGCCAGCTCCCACAATGTTACAATGTTTTGCCCTTTTTAAAAGAATGAACGAAATGGAAAAAGTTCTTGCAGGAGGGGCGTTCAGAGCAGAGCAATGGCAAGAGAAACAATGTGGAACCTTTTTCATTGCCTAATTTTTCATTCTTCTTCTGTTCCCCCAACCCAAACTGCTTTTCTTCCCAAATTATTGTTTGCAAACTTGTGCTTGGAATACCACGGAGGGTGGGGGAAGTAATGGAGGGCTGTTAGAAATATGTAAAGTCTCCCTCCCCACAAAAAATACCATTTGGGCTTGTTGATTTAAATTCAGCTAATTTGAGTTAGGGATTCAAAATGTGCTCAGAGATGCCAGGCTCACCAACCATAAGGCTGATGGGCTGATGGAGAATGATACTACTGCTGGTCCTCCTTGGTGGGCTGTTAAGGTACATGTGGAATGAGAGAAAAGAACAGCATGAATGGACACAGGCTGTGATCGTACATGGACAAACCTCTAGTTATCCAAGTTGTTTAAGAGAAAAGCCCATTCTGTAGTATCCAGTTCAGGAGATTTCAAAGAAGGAATAATCACTGTGGGAAAATATGTGGTCATTACAGTTTTCGTTTTGGACTACACTTCTCACCATCCCTGACTATTGGCCATGTTGCCTGGGGGTGACAGGAGATAGAGTCCAACAACATCTAGAGATGCACCAGGTTGGGGAAATCTGCTTTAAAGCAGAGATTTAGAATTGTGCTATCCTTTAAAAGAAAGAAAGAAAGAAAGAAAGAAAGAAAGAAAGAAAGAAAGAAGAAAAAGTGGGTGTAGTTGAAAACGGAGTGACTCCAGTTCCTAACAATCAAGTTGAGAAATCTTGCTTTGGGACATCTCACTTCATCTCATTAAAGCTGTGAATTCATAAAACCACAAGTTCTGCAGAAGTTTCTGTTTGCCCATCAGTATTTAAATTTACATAAAAATCTGTTTGAGGTTCTCTTGTTCATTATTTATCTCACAACATAACATTTCCCAGAACTCCCACAAAACCTCAGTTGCCTTGACCTTGATCAGAAATTTCTTCTCTTTAGTCATATTTCATTGGCCTTGTTAAGAGTGTGGCTTATGGTTGCTTTTTCATTATTAAATGCATAGCAAAATATGTTAAAAGGCTGGCTTCCTCCACCCACTGTCCCTGCAAAGCAAAATACTGTCTTCTTCTTCTTCTTTTGAGATGCTGTGTGAAGGAATGGAAAAGCTGTGTTACTTCCCTTTCTTTTGCATTTTCATGCACAGCATTTTATCAGTCACTTCACAAGTTTATAAATATAAATTGAACCAAGCAAGGTTAAACCATTTTCTCTGGGTAAGGCCAAGGCTTTCTCAATCAAAGCTGTGCTGAGGCAGATTTCCATCTTGTATGAGTGCCCTTTTGCTGCCGTACATCCCTTATCAATTTTCTGAAACTGACAAAGTCTGAATCTGCTTTTTATTAGAAAAATACAAGTCATTTCTGATTGCTAATATCCTGTTGATTTCAAATTATTTGGACACAGTGCTGGGTTAAAGCTCATTGGATTCTTATGTCACCCTAGCTTGGGTCCTGAGTTCAGGATGTCCTGACTCACAGAAGGGTGTGTTTGTGTGCAGAAACAATTTTTGATGACTCTCTTTCCCCATTCTGGTGCCCCTCCTGATAGAGATGGGCAAATCTGTCAATTTCAGTTTCTCTGAGTTGCTTGTTTTTTCAGCCTTTTAAGTTCAGTTCCCTGCATTTCCACATCAATTTGTGATTCTTAAAGTATTCATGAAAATTATTGAGCATTTTAGTCTCCTAATATGTTGAACAGGGAGTGAAACAGCAATAAATCACATCGAATAAGTGAAATTAACTCTTTATTAGGATGAACAGAATCTGCTCAGGAGTGCCAGGCCTAATGAGCACAGCAACTCTTGTTCGGTAAGTCTTGCCCCTATGAGGCAGTTGTGGAGACTAAAGGTCTTCCCCCAGGTACCTAAGTCGCCTCCTCTCCTGGGTTTTCCCCAAGCAATCTGAGATTGCATCGGTGTGCCTGCCTTTGCTCCTCCTGCTTCATGCCTCTCCTGGTCCTGGGAGAGCAGGAGACATGGGGAAGTTTGTTGCAGCAGGAGGAGAGCCCCATGCTTCTTCACCAGCCTAACTCATCTCTACCTCTTGGCCCCCCTCCTCTCCTGCTTCAGCTTCTGATTCTGGACTTCCCTCTGCCATAGACTTTCCCTGCTCATTAAGCGTTGTTGCCTATTCAGCTTTTGACACCTCCTTCTCCCAAATGTGTGCATGCAACCCTCCCCCTTTTTATGCATACTTTCTGCACACTTACATTACCCATAGGTGCCAAAGAGGCTTACGTGTGCATAATCGTGTGCAAGATTGTCACATATAATTGTAGCCATAGACATCTTAACTTTGACTGTACTACAGACAGCATCAAGTTAATTTATAGTATGGCCATATAGCTTTCTCACCCTTAATGAATTAGGGATTTGGTATCATCCTGACATAAGACTGCCATAAATTAGGGGATTCAGCTGACTGTGATGGCTGTTTTTGTGTTCTATTCCTATCAGAAGGCAATTATATTTTGTGCAGACGTTATCTCCCCTGTTTAATGGGGCATGTAAAATATGTCTTACAGTTTGTCCTTTATTAATACTGTATATAAGAGAGCAGTCTAAGTGGGATGTCTTGCATATTAGTGTGCTGAGGAACAGTATAAACTGAGTTTAACTTTTCTAGGTCAAAGAGCATGAAATAAGTACAGTGTTTATTATTATTATATTATTATTATTATCATTGTTATTGTTATTGTTGTTATTATTACTATAATTACTATTATTCCTATTATTTGCATGTCCAGTAACAAATTCTGTTTGTACCATTTCAGGTGATGATTTGGGTGAAGTCAGTGGAAAAAACTGGTCAATCCCCCTGGGACAAACCAGGGACCACTCCCTCCCCAGATCTTGTACCAAATTAGTCTGGGGTGGGATTAACATTTTTTTAAAAATCAATTAAACATATGGTCAGGAGAGGATGGGTGCCTTCTTCCCCCCCCACTCCCTACTGAGAACAGAGGGATCAGTTCTGTGGGGTGCTCTTTTGCAAGTGTTTCCCATGCAGGGAAAGATCGATTCCTCCACTGATGGAGTCATCAAACCGACTTCAGGAATGGGCTTCAGGCAGGAAGCAGAGTCAGGCAGTGAGCTCCTACCTCTTCCTGGGAAGACACAATTAGCAATTAAGGTAGGCCCCAGCCTTTCTGGGACACCACAGTCTCCTCTGTACCTCATCCTGAGGAATCTGAACCCTGAGAAAGTGCCTGGGACCCCTGGAATCTTGCACCTCTCAGAGATTGGGGTGGTGTGAAACAATAGGAAAGTAACATATACCATCAGATTATTAGTTCATTACTACCACATTAGTGCTACTCAAAGGGTTGGTCCATGAGCCACCAGCTGCCAGTCCACAGAAACTCCACTATAGCCCAAGCTGGGTGGGCTGCTTCTTGTGCCTGGCACACTGCTAGGACAAAAATGGCTGTTCCATCAGATCAGAAAATTTGAGAAGCACTGGTCTATACCTAGGGATTGTATCTGGGAACTTTTGCGGGCAGAACAGGTGCCCCACCACTGAGCATATTTCTTTCTAGACAAATCAACAGGACTTAAAGGAGTCCAACTAACAGAGATTTTAAAAACTTCCTGCTGCTTTGCACTTTTCCCCCTTTGAAAGCTTTTATACAATATAAAGTTTCCAGGATTGATGATTCATTGGAAACCCGATAATTTTAAAAAAGGCACATTTTCTTCCACTGAGAAATCCCTCTTTAGAAATAGTGTTTTCTTTGAGAAAAACATCGAGGGATTGAGCCCTCTAAGCACTGCTGCTGTTGGGCCAGTTGAAATGAAGGAAGCGTGTGCCTCAGCAGTGTTTGTTGGATGTTGCCATTTTTGGACAAAATTTTAATGGGCTTTGTGATCACTTAGTTTTGGCTCTAGAGGTAACAACAGTGTAACTCTGGGTCTTTCTTTAGATGTCACACATTACAGCTTTTTCATAGGCATTTCCCATGTGCTGCAAACACCACATCTTTGTCATAAGCCAAGCTAGATATTAATTAAATGCCATTCAAATGACAAAGCTTGTCTAGTCAGGAGCCGCAAACAGCCTTGTGTTCATTGCCTATGGAGAAAGCAGTAGCGATCAATCATTTTATATGTCATACCGACGGTAATTGTTGAAAGGGGAAAGGTCTGTTTAAAGAACCATTGAAAAAAGAGTTAGCAATAATGTTTTATCCTTTAAGCCTGTGTCCAGAAGGATTTGTAAAACCAAACCAATTCACCTTTAATGATTCCAGTAGAAGGCTTTGTGGTCCAGTGTTGTTTCCTGAACTGTATATTGACCCACAGAACCATATAGCTTTTCTTCCTCACTTTGAAGGTCACTGGGGTGGGCTGGGGGAAACCACCCTACTCTTAGAGAGAAATATAGCAATGGGAATTCATCCTTCACATCTCTGCTGTCTCAGCAAGTAGGAGAGCAATCCTTAACCCACAATGGGGTTTACTTCTCCTTGACCTCCTTTACTTCTAAGAGGACAGGTATAGGATTCTTCTGGGCAGGGATTTGAAGGATAGTTTCCCCTCCCCCCAGTCACCTGACAGTGTGGCTGTGTTGTGAGCAAACTTCGGAACTTGGTGGCTCAAAGATGACTCTTAGCAGGATCAGAGCCTACCAATAACAAAAGCTACCAGATATATGAAGGGTTGATGGCAAAGCACAAGTATGTCTGTGCCACAAATCCTCTGAGGAAGGACCTGGTCACATTGAATAACAAGACAAAAATGAAGTGGTGATGCAGGTTTGAGGAACCTCAAGACCAGGGGCCACATGTCCCCCCTGCACAGCCTCTTTGTTCTTCCCTTGGAACTTTCCCCACACCACACCTTTCACTGGGCCTGCTTCGCAACCTGAGTGCTTTTGCCTGGCTGGAAGACAGAGAAGGGTGCCTGAATGTGTGTAGAAATGAGTCTACTGTACACAGACGGAACATTCGGCCCACTTTTGGCTCTGGCTTTGCTCAGCACTGGAATGTGGCCCTGGAAGGCTGCCTCATTCTGAAAATGGTTTTCCACCCCTGGTGGTAATCTACCAAAGTGTTCATTTAGTTCCAGACTGCAGAAATTTAAAAAGTTAAAAGATTACCTGAAAGAAATTATTTGGAGACCTGGAAATTAAGAGTTAAGGCCTACATGAACCAGAGCAAAATAGAATTTTGCCTAGAGTCCCTCCCCAGGCAGAAGAAGCCTTGTCCTCTTAGTCCTGCATTGATCTTGAAGCAACAGAATTCAATATAAAGCACCAAGTGTCAGGAGAGATGAAAACAGTGGAAAGAACAAAGGGAGGCCTAATGGGATTGCTCAATGAAAGCGCCGTCCAAACCGAATATCTGACATCTAGAAAAGTTTGTATTTTGGGGGTGTATATACTTGCCACATTAAATGTAATTCATGCCTATAAGCACCTTGTTTTCAAAGCTCACAAAATAAGAAACATTTTGAATCCAGATTTAAAAAACAAACAAACCATTCTAATCAGACCAATCAAAAGTTCGGCACAAGCTTTGAGGTGATTATTCAGCTGCGCTCTCATTTGAATAGCATTCGCCTTATTATGAGATTGACTTCCACCTGCCAAAGTTAATGGTATAATTGAGAATTGGGCCAACTTACTTGAGTGGTTGCTTGATGATGTCCATAATGAATGCCATTTTGCATGAATGAATTGCCCCAAAGCAGCTTAGCTACCCATGATAGCACATACAGATCTTTAATCTATTAATTATTTTTAAACACCTGGTGCATATATTGGCTGCAGTGTGTGTCAAGAGTGAATGTTCCAAACAATGAAGACTGCAAGGTAGTTGGTAAAAGAAATTCTGAAAATACCCACTTTTCCAGTCCCAAATATGCTTGGTTGAATTTCCTTTGGTGCATCTGGCAGATGCAGTTGAATTCATCAGAGTTTTTTGTTTAAATGTATTCATTTTGACCAATCAAGTGAATACTCTGCCAAAGTGTCAGTGGGTATAATAGACTAATGGGAAATTATCTTCTCTGCATGGCTGCAAGATCATTTTAAAGACAAAACCCCAAAATGTGCAACACCCCTTCTATCCTCGAAACCAGCTAAACACCCTCCGTATGAAGCTCTTTCAGCCTCTTGAAGCTTCTAATCTACTATTGGAACCTCTCCCTTTGTTATTCTTTGTATAGTCTTGGAACACAGGGATGGATTGAATTCACCGAACAAACAATTTAGAGTGCTTAAAAATGGGAATGAACTGCTGGGACGGAATAGCATGCACTTCTCCAAGAAACAATCAGAAATGTGTTTTCTTTTTTACACTGTCAACCATTAAGACAAAAGGAGTGGGATGGGATGTGGAGGGGGAAAAGATGGCATACAGCCTTTCAATTACCCAGAAGTTGGCAGAAATTGCTTCCAAATCAATTGCTTAATCCCTTTTAACACAATCATTCTTCCGACTTACCTTCTGTGAGCTCTGACATCTCAAATTTCAAACCCGTGAATAAAAAGGAAGGACCAGAAGGTTAAATAACAATGAACCTGTAGGCTTTACAGTGATTCCAGCTAATTTTCAGCCTGGTGGGATTCTGATGACACTCCACATTCATCCACCAGCCTGATCCTGGGTGACATCTACCAGTATGTGACATCTACAAACTAGTCCAATCAATATGAGGTCATGGTAGTCTTAACCTCTTTTATGGATGGGTGAACCCTGCTGCTTTCCAAGTCAAGGTGGGCCACATCCTTCTGAGATTTCAGAGATCTCCCTGAAAAATCCCAAACTCATGCTTGGAATGTGTGTGTGTGTGTGTGTGTGTGTGTGTGTGTGTGTGTATTGAAAGTATTGATTAAAGATCTTGTTGTTGTTGTTTTAAAAGAAACCTAAAAAGGTAAAGATAAAGGACCCCTGACTGTTATGTCCAGTCGCGGACAACTCTGGGGTTGCGGCGCTCATCTCGCTTTACTGGCTGAGGGAGCCGGCGTACAGCTTCCGGGTCATGTGGCCAGCATGACTAAGCCGCTTCTGGTGAAACCAGAGCAGCGCATGGAAACGCTGTTTACCTTCCTGCCGGAGCGGTACCTATTTATCTACTTGCAGTTTTTGGCATGCTTTTGAACTGCTAGGTTGGCAGGAAAAGAAACCTAGTCCATTCTTAATGCTTTTTTAATTGGCCCACCACTGTTTCCACCTTTCCTTGCAGCTGTTTTCTCTTCTCCACAACATTCCAAAGGGGGTTGAGGAGGGTCAGTTGGAGGGGCAGGGGAGTGAGAACTTCTGGGGTTGGCGACAGCAGAAATATAGCCATCCATGGGGCAGCTGCAGGGCAGAAGAGAGACAAACACACAGAGACACCCATCCGCTCGTCACATGATCCCATCTTGGGGTGGGGGGCGAGTGTGTGCATGGGCAGAAGGAGTCTCACTCCCAGAAGTGACTGCTTCAGTACTAAACATGCTGCAGCATTCTATCGGTGCAGTGCTGGCACTCGCCCTCCTTCTGGTAGACTGGGGGCTGGGGGGGACCAAAAAAGGGGGGTCAATGAGGGTCACTTGGAGGGAAGTGAGAACTTGGGGGGCAGCAGAAGCACAGACGCCAAAGGGACGGCATACTCTCCAACATTCCTCAGATGAAAATGCCCCTTTCTGAGGAACGTTTGAGGGTATACCATTGCAAAGCTTGGTTGTCATAAGATGTCTTGTATCCTCAAGGTGTCAAGCCCCTTCACATTTACCACAATTACCATGGCAACTCTAGCCACCTACCTTTCTTCTAAACACCTTGCTTGGTGCAAATGCAAAAGAAAGGAATACTTGGAGTCACACAAATGTAGGCATTGACAGTCGGAAGAAAGGGGAGCTGTTAAATGTTTGCCTCATGTGACTTCTTCCTGGATAATTGCTATTTGTTTATCATTGAAAGCAAGAAATCAATAATGCCAAGGTTTTGTTTTGTTTTGTTGCTGTTGTTGTTTTGGCTTGGGCCAAGAGGAATGGTGGATTGCCAGGAAAGCAAATTACCTTTCCCCTAGTTTTTCCTCTCTTTGTTCAAGCCTGCATTTGTCCTGGATTCTCTTTCCTTTCGCAGCCACAATTATTCCCCTATCTCCTCATCGTCCCATCTTGTGGCCTTCCAAATATTTGGAACAGATAAAATAACTGTTTCTCGTTTATCTCTGTAGTGTTTAAATGACATACCATTTCCCAATCTGTTTCTCCTTTCGTAATGATCTGACAGTTTGACGCAGGAAGGCTTTCCACTTTCTGTTGTCTTTGGCTGCTTGATTCTCTGCATGCAAATATTATTTGTAAGCCATCCCCTGCTCCTCTCCAAAGATGTGTTGGGCTTCTCTCTCAGTGATAAGGCATAGGAATGATGAAGGGCCTTCGACTCTTTGACATACAACTTATGTTTATGAAAAACAAATTATAGACGAAAAAGTGGCTATTCTGGGCCACAGAAATATCCCTTTCAAGAGATGGGAATGTGGAATATCACATATAGTGCTTTGAACAACAAAACCAGCAGTTATCATATGTGCCAGTGATTAAGAAAAACAACAACAAGCATATAAACTTCAGATTTACAATATGGGATGATTATTTTGCCATGGGTACTGTGCACTGAAACACAAGTTGTGGAAAACCCTATATCAGAAAACATCTTTTCTGTCACGATGCTTACATTTATTCTCAACTGGGTCCTTTTAGATTGCATTTTACAGCCTGTGCCAAAGAGCAATATTGGTCAAGACTTATTGCACACAGATGAACTATGAACAGAGTGCTGGAAGGGGGCACTTGAAGCTACTGTAAAAAATATGTCACATTCTGTTCTATTAAAATACCCATAGCCTATGAGTTTATTGGTCTTCACTTTCATTACACTACCTTCTGTTCTGCTTTCAGGCAGAACTGTTTCAGGCAGTGCTTTGGCACTTCGGGGTTACACCAAAAGGCAGGTGCGTCATAAATATACCTGGGCCTGTTTTCCACATACCTTCAAACAGATTGAAATGGAAGTGCCTGAATATCTAAGGTTACTGTCACCATCACCAAGCTGGTTCCAAATTGGGGGTGGGGGAAGAACACTGTTTTGTGATGCTTAGACTCAGCAAACCAGTGATGAAAACTGATTTCCTGGGATGCTGTGTTCAATCAAGTTTCAAAAGGCAGGGGAAATATTAAGGGTAAGGTTACTTCTCCTAGCAGGGAAGCAGTTCTATTAATGTGCTTTGCCTGTCCATATATAGTTCCCAAAATTTATTATAACCAGTTGCCCCATACTGAAAAACACATATAACCGTATTATTCCGAACTCTTGAATGTTCATATATATTGTGAAGAATTCAGACTGTAAAGAATACCAGTATGACTATCTCACATTTTTTCAAAGTATTAGTATGTTCTTTGAATCGAAACAGAATGTTACAGCCTCCTAATTATCACCGTTAGTTTGTGCGTGCTGCATTATAGCATTCTACCACAATGTTAGCTAAGAATGTCACTTCATGGGTTCACAGCATATTAATGTGTGCTGGAAAGATTGCAGATCTGGCAGAACTGTGAACATATTCAAACCAACCTGAGTGCCTAAGAATTGATTTTTCACATTGGTATGACAGACTCTCCAAGTGTCCCAATTTTCCAAGGACATCCCTGATTTAGAGAAGCTGTCCTGGTTTCTGATTTGATCACAGAATGTCCCACTTTTCCTTAGGATGTCCCTATTTTCATTCGAGAAATGTTGAAGGGTATGGAGTTATCCAACCCCTGAGCCATCTGAAGGCAATCCTGTATAGGGAAGAGTTTTTTTTTTTTATAAAATGTGTAATGTTTTATTATGTTTTGAATATGTTGGAAGCTGCCCAGAGTGGCTTGGGCAACCCAGTAAGATGTGTGGGGTATAAATAGTAAAATTATCATTCTGGAATGGGACTTCCCTATTTTCATCAGAGAAATGTTGGAGGGTATGGTATGACCTTGCCTTTATTTGTTGTGCAAATGGCTACTTGTCATCTCTGCCTCACCATTGCTGAATGCTGTTATGTTGATGTGATTCAAAGAAACCATCTTGGCTTTTTTACTTGGTTGAATTTTTCTTTTCATTGGTGGCATTTGTCTCTTCTGACACTATTCCCAGAAATTCCCCATGTATCTCCACTAAGTACATCAACCCCATACATCACCTCAGCTTGAAACGAGTGTTTCTTTTCTTCAGGTATTGAATGGCAAGGTCATGTTATCGGATTGCATACGGAAGAGTCATGTCAGAATAGAAAGCAATGGCTGTAAAATACCAAAGTCTTATATCAATTTTCTTACCCTGCACTTGTTTATGGACTTGCCACCCTTTCTTTATTTTTTATTTTTTTAAATACAGCATTTCAGGTTACTCTCTGCAGACAGTAATGGAAGCAGCATTTTTAATATATTTCAAAGAACATCATCAATATTTACATTGTGGGTGAATCTGTGTCTGAGACATTAGGATTCACAGGAGCATTATGCTAATGGAGAACGAGCCTTTTAAATTAAATATCCACCGCAATCTCATTTGCTGTTTGAAATGTGTGAAGAAATAAACAATTGCCTAAAACATCTTCCTGGTTTTCCTCCACAAGTCCACCACCAATTATTAGCAGGGCTTAATCCCGATTCAAACTTCTGAAGAGGCTCACCCCCACCCCAAAGCAAGTTCCTATGGAAGGGAAATCATATAACTGTGTAAGCTGGCTGGGTGGACAGATGCCCAAATGTACAGCCAGCCCATTTTCTTCCCAACAAGTCTTCCAGTATCTACCATTCCAACTACAATAGTTTGATCCAATATAAAAAGCTGGCTGTTCTTTATCTCCACAGCAGTTTGCTGCATATTTTGTGGTTTTAAATCTCTGCTGGGGTTCTGTCACCAAAGACGACTTGCTCTAAACCTGGATCTTGGCATCAAGGAATTGATTTATACCTATTCGTCCTTGAACCAAAACCCGAAAAGCCAACAGCTTCCACAATCCAATTCTCGGTCACGCTGTCAGGGGTTGGTGGCAGGTGGGCTCTACTACCCCTGGGAAGACTGCAGGTTCATCATCCCTGCTTCAGCTTTTTGGTTTTGAGGAGTTGCAGTGATTGCAGCTCCTTGATCTGGATGTGATTTAGGGTACAGAGTCAGTGGCTACTTAAAATAGCTGTGCATGTTGACTGATTTCCTATAGACAACTATCTATGTATAGCAACCATGAATGCTATTAAGGTTTTCCCCCAGATAAAATCTTTATTTGCGTCAGCCACTAACCATAGCAAAGGAATCAAATGCAAGCAAATACAGATATAGCTAGATGGTTGACTATACAAAATGCGTTTTGAAAGTTTTTACAACTATACAGATAAAAGAATTAATAACTGACCTTGACCACAAGTAAAACATATGAACGAGTGGGCTTTCTTTACTAGGCATTAAATGGGTTGTCAGATGGTAGATCTACAGTGGTACCTCGGGTTACATACGCTTCAGGTTACAGGCTCTGCTAACCCAGGAATATTACCTCGGGTTAAGAACTTTGCTTCAGGATGAGAACAGAAATTGGGCAGCGGAGGCACAGCGGCAGGGGGAGGCCCCAATAGCTAAAGTGGTGCTTCAGGTTAAGAACGTTTTCAGATTAAGAACGGAGCTCCAGAACGAATTAAGTACGTAACCAGAGGTACCACTGTAATTCTAATTGCCCCAGTTAAAATTTCTGCCCTGTTTGCTGTCACCTGGTAATCTTGGTCTGCAAGAAGGAAGGACACTGTCGCAGTGGATGAATGACCTGGTATGGATGATAGAAGAGGTACCACTCCAGCGGGAAGGTAAACAGCATTTCCGTGCACTGCTATGGTTTCGGTGTTCCGTTATGCCAGAAGTGGCTTAGTCATGCTGGCCACATGACCCGGAAAAACTGTCTGCGGAGCGGACAAACGCTGGCTCCCTTGGCTTGTATAGTGAGATGAGCACCGCAACCCCAGAGTCGTTAGCGACTGGACTTAACTGTCAGGGGTCCTTTACCTTTCCCTTTATGCCACAGATGACACAATATTAATGTTGATCAATATTGTTTATTTTCTAATTAACTTCCAGCCCTCTTTTAATAGATGGGATTCTTAAGAGAAGTCAACGAAATGTATACCCGGCTGGTGAACATAATGTGTGTAGCAGCTAAAAGCCATTTAAGTTGTTCTTTTAAAATATGTATTGGAGGTGTGTGTGCCAGAGCTGGTGGTGCATGTAGGATTAAGTGGCAGAAGGAGAGGAGATCAGAGATTTCTGAAGATGGAATCCTGACATATCCAGTAGAGACAAAACAGAAGGAGAAAGTGGCATTTCTGCTGATATTGCCAGTTGCAGATGGCTGTGAGTCACTGACGGCGATTATGGTAGCAAATGACTGGTTTATCTAGATGATATGATAGAGGATGCAGAATTTCTGGGTAATTAGGACTGCTGTGACTGAGAGAAGAACACAGATTGAGACAGGAGACGGGTCCTGCATTTCAATAGGACGTGAGCAGACAGCCTGGAAGTTAACAGCGAACATATAAAATGTTTTGTTTTGTTTTAAATCTCTTTGGTAAATTATAGGAAGCTTTTAGCTGGTAGGTAGATGGCATCTGCAGTTTTTGAAGAATGCGTAATAGAAAGTTTGGAAGTGAGGAAAAGCACGTTGTGATTGGATTTTCTCTTCTAATCTGTCACTAACACCTAACCCGTTGCAGTTCTTGCACAGGTAAATTTCCAATGGAAAGCAACACTCTTTGCTCAAATGATATGAGGATTCAACAGAAGCTATTTCACCACCACCCCAGCATAAAATATGCCAAGTTGAGATGGAAGTGAAAATTGCAGACTGCTATGAGAAAGGATGGCACCTGGACTGATTTAAATCTATGCATATCCTATGTAGCTGTATTTAGTTATGAATAACATATTCCCTACTTTTCTTTGAAATCATTCATCCACTTGCGGGGGGGGGGGAGTTTGGAGAAAAAAATGCATTTTATAAAAGACATTGGAAAATGCACTAAAGCCTAGGATTGCAACTATTTTCCAGAAAAAAACTTTGTTAGGGCAGGCAACCAACACTTGCTCTGGAAAAGCCAGTTTCTAGGTTCCGTTCCTAAGCCACCAGATTTTGCCAGTTCTCACCAATTACTTGCCAGATAAAATTCTAGCTGTGTCCTGATTTGCCAGATTCTATTCAGCCTCCACTTTTGATCACCAAACTCTATCATGCTCCACATATATCATTCCATTCTCTCCTTAATGTGCTTCCTTTTCTCCATAAGGGAAAGCAAGGTAGTGCTTTTAGGTTTCCCAGGGGAGTTTGTATCCATGTGCTGATCAGACCTAGACCTGTTTAGCTTTGGAAAGGTTCTGCAAGATGCACATTTAGGGTGGAGTTCTATGTAACGTAATTACAAACATTCCATCAACACATGCATTTCTACTTGCCCAACAGAAAAACCTCCCCCCTCCTCCTCCCATTCCCTGTTCTGGGAGTTCCCGAACAGATTTTTTTTTGTGGGGTAGGGGCATGGCGACAGGAGGGGGGCAAGTTAGTGTGACTCATTGTATTGGCTTCCACTAGTATAACACCTTAGTGCAGGGGTGTCAAACTCCGGCCCTCCAGATGTTTTGGGACTACAATTCCCATCATCCCTGACCACTGGTCCTGTTAGCTAGGGCTGATGGGAATTGTAGTTCCAAAACTGGCCCTTAGAGTCTAGGGATAAACACATGTTCTCTTTTTCAACTGGCCCTGTGGCTCCAGTACACCCTGTTTATCACATAACAATGATCTGGTTCACATGACACAGTAAGCCAAACAATGGGAAACTGGTGAAGAAAGGAAAATGCTAAGTAATGCACGTCAGTTGTGTTCTGCTGGTGGGAAATGCCACTGTTTTGTGATACATGGTTTTCGTTGCTATAGATATTTGCAGGGTCAGATCCTTTCACTGAGATACTGTATGCTGCTTTATTATCTCATTCATTTTGACAGCTTCTCCCTGCCCTGATTATATGCTGAACACAGTCCTCCATTCTGCTTGAATGGGTTTTATGGCATTTCTCTGTTTAACCTCTTATTTTCACATTAGACATGTATACAACCGCTTATTTGGGATGACACCAATCAGTTCTTTTCCCTTTCGGGAACTTCAGTGTTGTTGTTTCATGCTTTGTGTCGCTCCTGCACCGCCACAGCCCATAATATGTATTCTACCTTTGTAACAGCTCAATTATCTTTTCACCCTACATGGTTTCCTTTTCTAGATCTGTTCTCCTTACACATTTACTACTAACCTTTGAAAAAAATGAGTGGTGGCCTGCAGAACAATACACAGTATTATTGTTGTTGTTTTGTTTCATTATTGCTTGTAATAACCAAAGTGAATAACCCCCAGCATCCCACAGTCTCCATTTTCTTCCCTTTCCTAAGCTTGTCTCTGTTTGGTTACATAACAGCATGAGAACAGCCTTCTGGACCAGGCCAATGACCCATCTCATCCAGCATCCCATTTTCACAGTGGCCAACCAGATGTCCATGGGAAGCCCAAAAACAGAATCTGAGCTCAGCAGCACCCTCTCTCATCCAGCAGTTTCCAGCAACTAGATCAGGGGTCAGCAAACATTCTCAGCAGGGGGCTGGTCCACTGTCCCACAGACCTTGTGGGGGCCTGGACTATAATTTGAAGGAAAAAAAATGAATGAATTCCTATGCCCCACAAATAACCCAGAGATGCATTTTCAATAAAAGGACATATTCTACTCACGCTGATTCCCAGAACGTCCACGGGCCGGATTTAGAAGGTGATTGGGCCAGCCCTGGCACCTGGGCCTTAGTTTGCCTACCCATGAACTAGATGCATCACTGCCGCCGACTGTGGAGGTAGAACCTACCTATCATGGTTAGTAGCCATCAATAGTATCCTCCATGAAGCTGTCTAATCCCCTTTTAAAGCCACCCAAGTTGGACCACTTTTTGTAAGTTTTTATTTTGTCTATTAGGTCTAGAAGTTCACCTCTCACCACCACCATCTGCCTCAGATATCTCCTCTCCTGCAAAAGTTAGTTCAGGCACTGTCATCTGCCCTATACTGCATCTTCCATTGGGAAGGCAGATCCAAAAAAATCACCCAGCTTCTCTGAAATCTTCTTCTCCTTTAGCCCACCTTTGATTCCTCTGTCATCCAAGGGTCCAGCTGAATTCCCCAGTCTCCTGCTACTAGTGTATTTTAAGAACTTGTTATTGTTGGTTCTTATGCTTTAACAATGTAAACCTTACATTCCTTTTTAGCATACTGTCTACTCGCATTTCTTTTGCCAAAGTTTGTGGTCCTTTTTGTTCCCCTCATTTGGACAAGGCTTGGGATGGGAAGTGAATGATTCTGTATTTGGCTTTTGTGCCTTGCAGCTACTTAAGTGTATGAATGAGCACAAACAAGTTCACATACCTGTTAAAAATGTGTTTCAGACTTTCAGTGGAGTTTGGGTCATTTTTAGTTGTTGCTTATGAACTCTCCTCTGGATCTAATGGTTAGGTATTAATATCAAACCATTTTACATTAGAAGTAAGGACTCTATATTACCTTTGATCACTGCCTGCCCTGCTGGGTTGAACTTCACTAAACTCTTGACTGACTTTTCTCTTTCCATCAGAGCTGAAAACACTTGGGAATTGGTATAGAGTACTGTTTCCAATGTCCTCCTCATGTGTTTTGTATAATGAGTGTCTTTGCTTGACATTGAAAATATTTTATTTTAGCTCTTGATACCTGAGAACTGATATTTTGCAGGATTTGGTAAAAGATAAGCAATGGTATTTAATTAGCGTTTAACAATGTTAATAGATATTTGCTAGGGCTGTACACTGGATTTGACTGAAGTCCGAATCCCAAACTTAATCAGATTGATTCAGGGGAATCTGGAATTAGGCTGAATCAGGTGAGGCAGCCCCAATCATCCTGATTTAGGCCGCCAGGACTGACTTGGGGGTGAAGCATCAAGCAAGAAGTCTGCAGAAGTCTGCTAAGCTTGTGCATTCCCCACAGATAACACCCCGCGGAAGCAGACCTCAGCTGGATTGAACCTCCACTCACCAGGGTTTGCACACAAAACTCGCTGTAGTAAGCTTGGGATACACATGATTATCCTAGAATCTCTATTCAGTTCTGAACACGCTACTTGCCACTATCCTTTTTTAAGAGCAGGAAAGCAAATGCCCAGTCGGCTTCGCAAATTCCCTGTTCAGTTTGAATAACTCAAGACAACTCCCCTTCTTTAGAGAACTCTCCTTTTTATTTCTAGGTTGTTCCTCCCATTAGGAAACACAACCTTTAAGTGTTCTCTCTGCACGGAGGGTTCAAGGAGAAAGCATGTTGCTTGTATTGGGAACCACACTGGGTTGGGCTCAAAGAAATGTAGAAAGGCTTGCCTACATCTGGTTCCCCATAATAGCCAGGTGATTTCATTTTGTCCATCTTCAGCATGAACTGCAATAAAATAAAGCCAATAAATAAAACCAAGGACTCAGCTATACAGCTGCAAATAAAACGTTTTAAGTGTGTTGTAAAGTGCAGTCTACAAATGTGACACTAAATGGCGATGGTGAGCTATGGCAAATTCAATATATTTTTCAAAACGTTTTTTTTTAAAAAGAGTTTTCACAGCGTTTATGTATCTATAGCAGTGCACAGTATAGGGTAACAGAAAACATAGCCATAAGACCAGATGAATGTTGACTTTCAGATCTTTAGCCGAAACCTGGAGAAAATGTACATGCCAGTTAATATAGAAGGCAATGCAACAGTGGAGAATCTGTCTTGCTTGATCTTGGTTTCCTGTGTGAGCTCTTTGTGAGAGAGGAAGAAAAATTATTCTAGTAATAGACTATTTTTTGAACTTTTGTACTATTTATAAATGGAAAATCACTTCACAGAAAAACCAATTTAAATGATAATCTGGAATAAAATGTGTAATTTCAAGGCTAAGACCACCATATAAACAAGTGGCACTTCTGGCTGAAGACAGACTTTATATAAGCTCAGAGTGGCATGCGGGTGGTTTAGAGAGGTATTGCTATCTATGTTATCATTCCCCACCTTGGAGAAAACTGATTTTTATCCTTTTATAGCACTTACACACACACACACACACACACACACACACACACACACACACACAGTGTATATGATTGGGAAGCCACCTCCAGATCTGCTAATATATGTATAGCATTTGTATCCCTGCTTTTGCCAAAAAGGTCAAGGTGACATAATGGTTTCTCCTTCTCATTTTGCGCCCACAGCACCAGCCCTGTAAGTAAGGTTAGGCAGAGAGGTCCATGGCATAGGTCACCTAGTGAGTTACATGGTTGGCTATGGATTCGAATCTGCATCTCCCTAGTGCTAGTCTGATTCCACTACACACTTCTCTCACACATCCATTCACAGTGAAATATCCTGGACCACAACATGCTGCTTTCCTCTCACTGTTGTCCTTACTGGATCGACACATAGCAACATCACCGTATGAAGAAGGTGGGAAAAGCCTGGCACATCTGAAAGAGCAGATTACCCCATTCTCTACACACACCCTTCCGCTGCTAAGCCTTTAAATCCGAAAGCAGTCTGTGCAACTGTGCATCCACCCCAGCAACTCATGTGGTCAAGTCTTTTCCTATTAGACATATCACATAGTTTCTGTAACTATAAGAGCCTAAGGGCTCAGTTCTGTAACTCGGAAGTTCTATCGCTGTTGATAAACTTCATTTGGAAGAAGGCTTTCTTTCTCTCAGTAACACTACTGTTTGCTGATCGTTCTTATTAGGGGAGACGGCATGACAACCTTAAGGTTCTTCAATATGCTTTTGTGCGTTTCTTCTGAGAAGGCTGCCCTCTGACTTTTCTGAGTTCTCTCTCAGTCTCTGTATTTAGAGTTCAAAGGCATTCGGGGGGGGGGAACCAACATTTTCTTTCTTTTGGTAGTGGTGATTTTTTTTTATTCTTGCTTTGCTGTTTAAATCCCCTGTGGCCCATTACAAGAACAATAGAATTCCTCATCCTATCGCTGTCTGCTCCTTGTGAGTAAGTCTTTGAAGTTTCCTTTGAAGCATCCACAAGGAGCCGGCAGGTGGGTGGCTGACTATGAATAACAATCAGCACAGAAAAGGTTGCGATCCAGAAGACAGTTAAGCCATAACTTCAAGGATGATGTTGATTTGTGGAGCAGTTATTCCAACTGCAACCATTTAGTTATTCCAACAGTTATTCCAACTGCAACCATTTAGAAGATTGCTCCTTAACTGTGCTTTTTGACTGAAGTGGAAATAATCCTCTTCTGTTTGTGCACATGTAACTATGTACACCGATATGAATATTTTCTGCATCTGATGTACTAACAGGGGAAAGGGGTACTTTTTATAATACCCTAAGTACTACTAGCCCACCTAGCAGTTTGAAAGCACGTCAAAGTGCAAGTAGATAAATAGGTACCGCTCCAGCGGAAAGGTAAACGGTGTTTCCGTGCGTTGCTCTGGCCACATGACCTGGAAGCTGTCTGCGGACAAATGCTGGCTCCCTCGGCCTATAGAGCGAGATGAGCGCCGCAACCCCAGAGTTGTCCGCGACTGGACCTAACGGTTAGGGGTACCTTTACCTTTACTACTAAGAACATGGGAATCTGCCTTATACTGACTCTCAGACCCCCTGGTCCATCTAGCTCACTATTGAATGGAATGGTTTGGGACAGTGAAGAGGAGATTATCTCTGTGGAGATCAATAAAACATTGCATGCTTTCCATCCTTGAAGCTCTTGCTTCATTCAGGCTAAAGGTTGAGGGCCCTCTGCCACATAGATCACAGAAGATGGATTCCATTTGTTTCCTTCTTTCAAGTTAGTATTGTGGCTTCCACTGCCCCCCTCCCACCTCCAAGTGTCATTTTCAGCAGGTTATTGTGCCCCTAAGCCTCAGCTCTCTCATAAGTCAGAAATGAACAACGTGACCAAATTTGATGCATTGCTGTAGGCAAGTATGGCTATTTCCTTCATCTTTGTTTTTGATGACTACATAATATTTGACAGACTAGTTAGGAAGTACAAAGAATTCCTCTTGGTTACACATTTAAAACGAGGGAAAGATGCAAGTGCTTCTTTCTACATCCCGGAATGTAGCAATTAATGGGAGATTCTTGAAGGTGCTTGTTCTTCCATGTTGGTGTGCCTCCAGCTGAGTGTACCTCTGTTTATTGTTCTTAGTCCCCCATATCTATATGCTGCACCATGAAGATAATAGACCAGAACTTCATAGGATTGGTCCACTTTGCCCTCCAGCAAAGCAGTAGGAAGCTCATACCCTCTTTTTCTTTCATCATGTCTGGCCTGAATTTAAGAGTTTGGTCTCCAGCATAGATCACAAGTCCAGTGATGACCTATTGATGGACAAATACAATGCTCAGGTTAGCAAATAATGTATGACTTTAAAAAAAAAATCAAACCAGCTTGCAAACACAATTCTATCTACAGATTCTCTCTCCTCTCTCTCTGTCCCCCCTCCAATCTATAGATCTATTGCATACTATTTTCTAGATGTCAGTGACCATGGGCTGTTTTAATTTTTCTTTGTACCTGTGATGATATTGCCCCAAGAAGCTGTTCTTGAAACACTACAGCAACAATCATTATATCAACAGAAGACAGGTCGATATGTGACAGGAGATGGAGAAACCATAGGGCATTGACAATCAGCATTAGGCAAGTACAGTGCCAATTTCAGGTGGGGGACAGCCTTTATTTTGTCTTGTCTCAGCAAGGCCCTGCTAATTTTTGCACCAAGCTGGATGAAATATAAATAACATTTTTCTCGTCATTAGAAAGAAACCTTGCTGAGAAGTATTGTATTTCAGCATCTTTCTGAGCAAAGAATTGTGAATAATTTAGTTGTTAGACTCCGGGGGTCTCCCTCTCTTTCGAACTGGCCTTCTGTCTAGATGTATGCTGCACTATTCAAAAGTAGTTGAAAATAGCTGGAGAATAGGACTTGCTGCTGCTTATCAGTGATGGACTTCATTAGTTTTTAAGAAACAACCACGGAAATAAAATTCTTACTCTGTTCCTATAACCTCTATGCTATGTCCCAACCAAAAAAGCATGACATTGCACTGGAGAAAATTGTTTAGTGAAACGGTAATGGCCATAATTAAGAACTTATATTATATGGGCTACTGCAGACAAAACAGATGAGGCACACTTCCATAGCTGAAATGGAGAAAACCTGTGGGCTGCTTGATTTTGTCCATTTGCCCTCATATAGACTGCAGATGCTGGTAAGGGCTCATCCATACTGTTGTTTAATGTGGATACTAAGCTTCCTATATTTCCATTTATTATCTGTGGTCCATATGATGATCTCCTCAATGTGGACTTTCTCATACTCTCCTTTTTTGGAGTATCATTGGTAAGAGGAAATCCAGACTGAGGGAGGGGAAAGTGTGGGAAGGCCAAGGATCCTCTTACCAAGGATACTCCAAATGGAGGGGAATGCCATATAGACAACGAAGAATTAATGGAGGTACAGGAAGCTTACTATCCACATTAAATGACAGTATGGATGAGCTCTTAGTCTCTGCAAGCTGGAGCTTTTCTGTTGACTTCCACATCGGATGATGATCTCACACAGAGCTCCATAGATGATTCAAAAATCAGTTCAGCTCTACATTTGATATGTTATGTGACATTCAGAGCCTTGGGAGTCTGTGGCTTCAGGAAGACGATTTGCACAAAAGATTAGAGAGAGTGTACTGCACTTTGTTGCATTAGCTGGCATGGTAGGGTTTAGCCCCATCAAACCTGGAGTAATATGTAGAGAGACAAAAGGAAACTTTCAGTGGCTAGGGCAGTGATGGCTAACCTTGACACTCCAGATGTTTTGGAACTACAACTCCCATCATCCCTAGCTAACAGGATCAGTGGTCAGGGATGATGGGAGTTATAGTCCCAAAACATCTGGAGTGTCAAGGTTAGCCATCACTGGGCTAGGGGAAGCTAAGGAGGAAGAGGATGGTCTACAGTATGTGATCCAAGCTTTCTAGTGGGCATTTAATATAGCACTTTTGCAGAGGTGTAGGAAGGTCAGGTGGTACCCGGTGCGGAAAATTTCTTGTCACCCCCCCCATTGATTTTTTTTTTTGCCTGCAAAAATGGTTTTACGTTATTTCATATTTTATTACAAAGGAATAATAATAAGTAAAAATAAACTTTTATTTATATCCCGCCCTCCCCGGCCGAAGTTGGGCTCAGGGTGGCTAACATCAGATACACAACATTGATATAAAATCAAACAATAATTAAATTACCTCCTAAAACATGTCAAAATCAAATTAAAGTCTAATTAGATGGCTTTCCACAGGGTTAGGGTTGGGAACAGTAAGTGCCCCACTGAATTGAAATTTTAGCCTTCACGACACAGGAAAACAGCCAAGTAAACAGCTGTTTTTGTGGAGGAGGGTCAAGATATTAACTGATATGCATGAAATTTCATATATAGCTATATAATCCCTAGTGTAGTAAGATAAGACCTTTGGAGCAGGCATTTTCATAAAAAAGTTTTTTATGAACCACCCTAGTAGGGCAGTAATTGTTCCTTGATCATTTGTCACCCCCTCCATGATGGAACCTGGGGCGACCCGCCCCCACGCCTTCCACTTTCTATGCCCCTGCCCTTTTGTGTGACTACTGCTGTAGAATGAATTTAGGGGACTGCTGTCTTGAAAGTGCACTCAAACCATATGTATCTCCATGTGTGTGGAAAGGTAATGTTCCATAGAGATGACTAGTCTTTGGGTTGATGTGCAAGTTTCCTATGTGTAGGGAGGTTTTGATGAGGAGGAAGTTTGACTGCTTCCCCATATATGTGCTCTGGGATACTACAGATGCATAAGTAGCCTTTATGCACATTTGAATTACTTCTTAGGCCTTTTGATATTAACTGTATCCACCCCTCAGTTCTACGAGAATAAAACCATCTTTCCCCTTCACAGCCTCTGTGTGCCACATGAGTCATTCGTTATATCTTAACTAGAATACGTAACCTTGACCTGAATTGGAATTTGAACTTTAAAAATTCTATGGCAGTCTAACAAAGAATGCAATTATCTAAATCGTTGTAGAACTGAATAACACATTATGGTGACCTTACCTGTATGGGCAGATCCAGTGTTGGCAAGGGAAAAAGAAAGCCTATTCTTATTGTAAAAGTATAAGGAATAAAATAAAATAAAAAACCCCACAAGAAGCTGCAAAATAGCCTGTGAAGTCTGACACTAAATGGTACTTGCTTCATTTCTTCCTACATCAAAATCTGGGAAGTTTATTCTCTCATTTAATCAAAGAAGAAATAATCAGGAAGTTTTCCCTTGTGCAATCATCACTGAGAACCCAGCAGACTCCAATAGGCCCCCTTCTGGTAACTAGGTGCTTCTTTGAATAAGAGTAATGCCTGGGTGTGCAACTTTTGGAAGAAGCAGACGTTCCCAGAGGTAATCAACAATACACTGTATGCACTACATGGATGACAATACTGTAACCTTTTTTCTTTTTTGAAAACGGTGAGAGCTAAAACAAATTAACTCACAACTGTAATTCTCTGCAGTTTTTCAAATATGTTATGGTTCATGTGGGAGCACTGAAAGTGTGATTTAGGACAGTGCTCAGAACCCACCATTAGGCCCCAGCTTGATACAGGTGGGCTGCAGGAGCAGAACTACCACCATATAAATGTATGCTAAAATAAAATTACAAAATGGGTCCTCAAATACATGTTTGGTTTAAAAGTGGGTCTGAAAAAGTTGAAGGCTCCTGATTTAGCCACATACTCAATGCTCCCCTAACATTGTGAATTACAGAGAGAGAGAGAAAAGAAGCCATGAGGGATAAGCTATGTCAGTAGAATGCTAATATGGGTGATACAAATCAGTCTCAAATCTAGCAGAACTCCACATTGCTGCAATCAAAACTACATGGTATAACTCAGGGTTAGCCAATGTGGTGCCCTGCAGATATATTGGTTTACAAGCAGGACCGGTGCCAGGGTTTTTGGCGCCCTAGGCGAGGGGGCGGGGCACCGTACGTCATGCGTAATGACGTACGGTGCCCCGCCCCCTGCCCGCCGGGCGCCCCGCCGCGATTTTCGTCGCTGGTTGGGGCGGCACCGGGCGGTGGTAGGGGGCGAGGGGCAGGCTGGCTAGCGCCCCCGCCATTTTGGTGCCACCGCCATGGTTTTCGCCCCAACCTGCTCGCTCCGCTGCTGGTTGGGGCGGCGGCGGGGGGCGGCAGGCAGGCTGGCTGGCGCCCCCTCCATTTTGGCGCTCTAGGCAACCGCCTAGTTGGCCTAAATGGAAGCGCCGGCCCTGTTTACAAGACCCCTAAATCCCGACCACTGGGCATGTTGGCTGGGACCAATTGGAGTTGTAGCCCACAACTTCTGGAGGAATTCTGTTGGCTGTTTCAGCAGAAAAACAGGCGTAATCAGAGTTGAAGGACTCATTTTGGTCAGGCCAAACCACACAGGGTGCAGAGCAGGCCGAGTGAGGGGTGTGGCCTAGGAAGAGTTCCAAGTGTAAGATAGAGAGGGCCCCATGTGCCCCCCCACCAAGCTTGAGGTTCCCCCTCCTAATTTGCATATCTCTGATTTCCCAAGTGAATGAACAAGGAATTCAAGCACAATTACCTAAGTGCTTGAATATAGTATAAGCTTGAGTATAACATGTGCCTTAGGTTAATAAATATTTCTGGACAGGCGTTCTCCAATTGTGTTCTTGGGGCACTGTTTTAATTCTGTTGAAACCAAAATGTACTGGTCATTTTGTATCTGTTATGGCTTCTTTCATACCTCAGCGCCAATTTTTTTAAGACCCCACCTGGTTCTTCATCCACTTGTGCTTTATTGCTGCCCTCCGTTTTCCTGCTCTCCCCAATTCCCAATACAAAATACACACAATATAGCCTGATTCTAAAGAACTGAATACCTTACAGATGATTACTGCTCTGCCTACTGGAGTAATTAAACATACAGTAGTTGTGCATTCTCCAGATTCATGGCTCCTGTGTCACTGTTAAATAGTGACTGCATCAATGTTTTGCTTGAAATAATTTGGCTAAAATAAATGTGATTGTCATATTGGGTTACACTGAATCATTTGATGGACAGGAAATGTTTGCTGTTTCCCCTCAATAGGGTACTTCCAATATGTTGACTTGACGTAGTCCTTTCAATAGTTTAGAGCATTGCAATAATCATAATCATAATCGTAATAACCCTCCATTTCTATATTCTCTTGACAAGGACATGGACTATTTTCATTTGAAGTCACAAAAGTATTTATTGCACCTTTGCTACCTTTTTATGTGTCAGATCTATAACAACAGGAGAGCTGCTGTCGTCTGGTGAACTTCTAGATTTCTTTTTTGAATCATTTATTCAAAGTTCTGTGAATTTATTTGATATAGTTCGTGTTCTCTTGGACCAGTAAAATGTGGGCAAACAGAGAGTAGTGGTGCCTAAACTTTTATGTAGCCTGAAGGTCACATTTCTCTGCCCTCCAAGGGCCACCCCACTCTCTGACATACATACACACAGAACCCACATGGAAATTCTTCCCGGTCATTAAAAGATTAATCAAAAAACACCTTTTTTTTTGCTAAGCACAGGATGGATTGGTGAGGTGGTCCTTGAGGTATTACAGCCCGGAGCCATTAAAGGCTTTGTAGGTCAAAACCAGCCCTTTGAATTGGGCCTGGGTTGGATCAAGACACATCAAAGAAGCATTTCAGTTTAAAGCATTGTAAATTTAAACAGGGAAAACAGGTAGAGAAAAACGGAACTCCACATCACCATCTGGTGGCACAATGTTATCTCGCACATACAACGCATATAAATCGCTTTTTCTTTTCCAGTCTAGCCGAGTCCCTGGAAACACATTGTCAGCCACTGCAGTCGGGTTATATGCTCAAACCATCTTGCCCTGGTGAGCAACCTGTCTGCCGAATTCTGAACTGTCTTCAGAGGCAGCCCTATGCATAATGCATTGCAGTAGTCTATCCCAACAACGACAGAAGCAAGAGGCATCCTAAGATCTAGGTCAGCAGGGCCGCAGCTTGAGGGACAAGTCACAGTGCTGGTAGCAAAACATTTTTCCAGCAGCTCTTCCAACCTCATATTGAGGCTTTGAACCCAGAGCTGTCAGAACCTCACCCTGGGTCTAGCTGCAGAGAATGCCCATCTTGAGAAGCGCTCCACTCCTGAGAAACCCTTTACTTACAGTCCTCCTGTGACTGTCTTGGCCTACCTCTTGAGGCACCACTGTGCTCTAGGGTTGTTCTGCCTCTGCTTTAGACACCTAGATCCATTTCTCTGGAGAGGGATCCCTACCAGTGTCCACAGAAGTTTCCAGCTCCTCCTTGGCTGTTGTTCTAGGTTGTTCCCGAGTTTCTTGGGACTCCAGATCCTTCTCTGCTGGATCTTCCTCAGAAGAGGAGGTATCCCATGGAGGGTATGACATCAGCGCCATTAACAATATCTAGTCAAATGTGAACAGGAGATGTAGGTCAGAAGAGAAAGCAGGTCAAGTTGACGACAGCACCCCTCTGCTGTTTGTCTCCAGCACCTGCAAATTATGGAAATGCTGCTCTAGAATTTCTTTGGGGAAAAGAAAGAGGTTAGAAATCTGTGTGGGTGTACTATTTCCTCTGCTCACCAGCAAAATAAAGGAGGCTGCAAGGAATATTTTCATTCTTGCATTACTGATATACAAATTGCTCAGCCCATATTATTTGGTCCATTTACTTTCTCTCCAGGTATAAATTGCTGTTGGACATGGCCACAAAGAGAAAAGAAAGGCATGTCTGGGAAATACAGGCATAAATATATTGCAGAATTGACATATCTTTGCACAACAAAGTAAGGTAATACAGCCATATTCCTCAGGCAGTAATACAGCCATATTCCTGAGGCAAGCTCAAGAAGAGACTCACAAGCACCAAAAATTGTGATTTTTAGTAAAAAAGGATGGTAACCAAGAGTTCTGGGACCCCATTTAGCAGATTGTACTTTACAGTTCAGGAGATCTGAGATGGAAGTAACTTTCCCAGTAATTAAAAGCACAACCCATTTGTCTCCGCTCCTCTCTTGAGAGGGAGAAACAGGAATGTGTCCATTTGCTGAACTTGGGAGTGGGCGAACACGTCCGACATTCTTTGGATGTTGCTGCTGGTATAGAAAAGCTATCTTGTAGTTTTTAATCCAGCTGGCTTTCACATTCAAACACCTTCAAGGAGGTAGATGTAGGCTTTCACATTTGCTCTGTCTCTGATCATGTTCTATTTTAAAGTGATTTAGAAATGCCATTTGCACAGTCTCTTCTGATTTAGAACTAGCAGAGCCGCATACAATGGCTCAAAGAAGCACATTTTGAAGAGTTTGGAGGCCACGTTCTGAGCAATGAGCAAGTGCCCTCTTTATTTATTTTAAATTCACTTTACGGCACCAGCAAATGAAAGCAATTCTGGCTTGACAATTAAAGTTGAAGAATTTTTCCTCAGCACAGGAGGGGGGGAAACCCTACCTTTTATTTGTTTCGACTCCTTTCCATTGTTCACACCAATCCTTCCTTTTTCTCCCTCCGCCCAGCCAGCAGAGGCAAGTCAATGTAAGCATGGTTGGCAGGCAGAAATGATTATGGGATAATTTGTGTTTGCCAGACCAAACAAAATCAATCACTATAGTTTAGGGAGCAACAGTATTAAAAGGCTGCAAGATGACATTCCTGGACTTCTTGCAAAATAGGTTTTTCAGCACAGATGTAGGAGTAGGCCTCGTGATACCCTTAGGTGTAGTTTGCAATTTTCAAATTTACACAGTTACATGGAGAAACTTGTCTTGGGCTGTTTCTGGTATACAGAATAAAATTGGCATTATCTGCGTTAACATGGAGTCTTCCCGTTGCTCTGGGCTACATCCACAAATCCATATATTATATTGTTCTAAATAGATAGAATAACACTTACTGGACATTTATTTGGGGACAAGTACTATATCCCAATAATAAAACGTGAATCAGAACAAAGCTGATGGAAACGAGTTTTATTTGCTTTCTAAATTCATATTTGCTCCACAGAAGAGCATTTTAACCAGCCAGGGCTGGTACAGCAGGTATGGCTACGATTGCTCCTGGACAGAGATAGTCTGACCACTGTGATCCATACATTGGTAACCTCAAGACTCGATTATTGCAATGCACTCTATGGGTGGCTATTCCTGGGCTCCAGCTGATGCAAGATCCTGCAGCTGCTAGACTGTTGGTGGGGACAGGAACATAACTCCAGTGCTTCAAAGCTTGCACTGTCTGCCTACATTTTACTGGGTCAAGTTCAAGGTTCTTGTATTAATTTACAAGACCCCAAACAACTTAGGCCCAGGATGCCTGATAGACCACCCAATTCTTTACAGAGGTCTTTGGGGAGTCACTATCAGTTTAGATGCATGGTTTGTACCATGTGTTCAGCAACTATGTGGAATTCTCTTCCTGCTGAGATCAGACAGGCTCCCTCCCTGCTAAACCTCCGGAACACACTGAAGTCCCTTTTAAATTATGATTTCAGCAGGCATTTTGAGTGAACTCTGTGTTGAGTTCTACATCACACTTAGGTGAGTGTTCTGTCAGGGCCAGCATTTTAGCTTTCCAGGTGGAACAATCCCCCTCTCTTCCTCATACATTGTTCCATGGATTCTCCTGACACCCCACAGGGACCACAGGGGCACGGCGGGGAAGGAGAGAGAGGAAGGCCCCATTGTGCAAGGAGAAGTCCTTGATCAGGGCTTCTACTGATGGGACTCAGTAGTCACATCCCGTCCTCAGTTTTATAGTTTTAAACTGATTTTTACCTTTACTGTATTTGTTGACTTCACTGAACACTACCTTAGACACTATTGTAATTAAGCAGTATCTAAATAGTCCAAAAATAAATAGGTAAGCAAGTCCTCTCCCTCCCACCTCATTGAGAAATTCAGGTAGAGACAGTGGCATAGGAAGGGTGGGGCAATGGGGGCGCTGAGCCCCGGGTTCCAGCCTGGGGGGGGGCGACACTCTGCGCCACCCCCCACGAGTGCGACTCCCAAGCCGCTGCCCGGCAGCCCTTCCATGTGGCAGCTGCTAGTGCGGAACTTGTAAGGCTGCAGTGTGCAGCGCTGTAGCCTTACGAGTTGCCGGGCGCCAGCAGCCACCGCACGGAAGGGCTGCCAGGCAGCATGTCCGCAGCAGCCTGGGGGGACTGCGCTCCGTAGCGCATGCATCGTGATGTCACGGTGCATGCGCTACGGAGCGACACCCTGCCCCCGGGGGTGCCGCTTGGCTTGCCGCTCCCGGCAGCCAAGCGGCTCGGTATGCCACTGGGTAGAGAACAAAATTAACCCTATTCCTATCCCTCCTCCAATTTCCAGTCAAAAGGATCAGGTAACAGGTTTCATATCAAGACCACACCCTGGCGAGCTGCTGCGTCTACTGATCAAAATATACACTAGTATAAGGGGGAATCGTACACCTGTGTGGCTATGTGTGCATATTTTGATGCCACAGCTAAGGAAGCAAGACTACACAACTTGTGACCTGCAAATGCTGTCCACCAGCCATGCACAATGAGCCACAGGGAACTCATTAAATCGCCTAGTTTTGCTCTGCAAAGCTCAGAGGGCTGTCAAGCCCCTCGAAACAAGGATACATGACTTGTGGAAAGCCTGTGACTTGGTGGGTCACACAAGTCATGCTGGCCTATCCCTCAGAGGAAGGGATGCAAACTATATTGTTCCTCTCTAAATCAAGCTGTATGGGCAAAGGAAACCATTTCCAAATCACTTCACCTGAAATCATGGTGATTGACAGATAGGTGGCCCTGCTCACCTGTCAAAGTAGTGCATGGGGGTTGGATCCAGTTCCCCAACCGTGTTCTAAATAAAGAATGGGATGGTATTGGATCATGGCTCCTAATCTAATGCAGCGCCAAGCACAGTAGTGATACCCATGTTGCTCTAGTCTGCACCACAGTGGAGACGGAGCTATTCACTTGCTCCTTGCCACATGTATGGTGAACACCTACCTGGGCAGATCTCATGGGCTGGTTGCATATCAATGCACAGCTGTTGAAACCAGCTCATGGATGCAGACTACATTAAGAGTGTAGAGGTGAAAATAGGCTGCAGGTTGGGGAAAACCATTAGATGCCTTTGTTACTTGTGGAGCAATAACTATGCAAAAGGGGGCAATTCTTTTCTTTTCTTTTTTTAAGAGAAGAACCCAGACACTTTAGATTGAGCGTTAGCAAAGCCACTGTGGCACAGATTAATTAGGCTGTAGAAGTGAAATGAATGTGTAGTGTTAGCCCCTTTCAGCTGCCAAATCACTTAAAGAATTTAAAATATAAATGGAACAAAGCAGAAGAAAATGTGCAGTAGATAATAAATCTTTCATTGACACAGAGAGATAGATTGGCTAGCATCCCCCATCTCTAATTTCAGTGATTCAGTGATGCAGTGATGAGGTGATAATTTTTCTCAGTGTGGGCCCCAGACAACAGTCTGCACAATGAAAAGCCTTTAAAAATTAACCCTGGCACCACTGAGAACTAGCACTCATCCAATAATTGAAATTGGGCTTGAGACAGATTGGTCTGCTAGTAGATATTGAATGAGTTTTGCACAAGGTTTTTTTTTTGCCTATGAATCACTGCACCAACAACAAAATCCATATGCATGGAGCGGAATGCCTACTGCAACAGCCCCATGAACTAAACCCAGACATTACGTTGCTGGAATAAAGGTTGGCCAGCATTATTGTTTCGGCCACAACCATAACTGCCAATTGCACAATATAGGGATGCCATATAAAGGTATACAGCCAACCACAAACACCTCCTCTCCGTTGCAAACCACCCCAAATTCTGGGCGGTGCAAGATTTCAGAGGTACCCAAGGTTTGGTTTCCTTGAAATAAGAGACAGTAGAGTCTGTGGTGACTTTATGATGTATGGTTTCTATACACATCTATACAACCTGAGCCTATGATGGAAGGGCTCACAGCATTAGCATCCCAAGAAGGTCATGCCATGGCCACAGCCTTTGATCCCAGCAGAAATCAGGCATGGCTCTGGCTCTCAGCTGCCCAGCCTGCATCTAGCTTCTACCTCACACACCTCAACTCTGGCCTTTGTCTAACTACCAACGAATTGAGGGAGAGGCCCCCACCTCCTGCCTGCAGAGCTGTGCTAGTGCTGTGGCTTAATAACTTTGCAACTTGTGGTTTGCTGTTTTCATATCGCACCCTTGATGCAATAATTCAAATGCGAGGTGGATTTCATTTTGTCACAGGAAGAACAACAACACAGGACTGAAATGTCTTTTTGATCCAATTCTGAGGTTAGCAAATGATAAGAATAACAAAAAAATAAAATAAAAACACCCTCCAAACTAAGATAGGAATTCCACAGTAACAAACAATGTTGTCATTGTGTTGAAACACATTAAGCAACTAGGCTGCAAGATATGGTTTCTCTCGTAATGATAATGTGCAGGGCAATTGTGTCCCATTTTACATGATAATGTGCCATTATAAACCCTAACAATATTCGGCACTGTATGAAAATGAATGGCAGGAATAATGATGCATTCTGAATTTCTCCTAAACGGGTTTGAAATGTCTCCATTCAAATCCGGCAGAATGGATTCGATTTGCATAGAAATTTCACCTGAGTTTAAATGCAGTTTTCATTATGGAACACAACCACCAGGCACCTTTATCAAAACTAGTTCATTTCCCACAGGGTCATCCCAAAAGCAACCATGATAATATCTATTTCGCAGTGACATCTGCAGCTGCAGTGGCACCTGCCTCCCTCAGCATGTTTGATTTTTATCCATTCAAGGATATTACCTCAAATAAAAGAATTAGCAGCTCAAGCGTGTATCTCTTATACAGTCATTTATGAGGGGATTGATAACTTTCGAGGATCAAAACTATACAAGTCGCAATTCCATTCCAATTCCATTGGAAGAGACCGAGCTCTGTTTCTCATTTATTTTGTCCCTGATCGAGGCTGTCACAACACAGGATACTGAAAAACAACAATGGCGCAGAATGACGCAGCGGGAATATTCAGCTAGAAACTTTTGCTACCAATGTATAGGACCCCGTACGCTATATTTCCAGAGTGGTTTTAAGCCATAGGACCTACCCAATTTTCATCTGCTAACCTTGCCCTCCAAAATTTGGTACCCACCAAGGTAAATATAAGCTGGGTGCTCTGCAATCCTTTCAGCCTTCCTCCCCCCTTTTTTAGTTTTTTAGTGTTTGAGATGTTGTATTGCCAGTGCTGGCCGCAAAGCTAGGTTTGCTAAAGCCCTGAGATCCACCATACTGCTTAGCTACATATGGAATAATGGGTCAAATGAAGAGATGCTCAAATGTGCCAGTTTTGATCCGTATTTTCCACGAGAGATTCAAGCACATACCAGAAATTTAGGTTTGTGCAATGAAATCTCAAGCACCCTGTGGCCCTTATCACAACAAATTTACTTAATCTGCTCCCCGCTGACTTTTTACAGTTAGGAAAGTGACCAGGAAATTCATTGAAATATGTGGGATGATTAACTGGGTGTGCATTCAGATTTGGGGAACATTATGTTAGTCACGTGGGTGGTGCTGTGGGTTAAACCACAGAGCCTAGGGCTTGCCGATCAGAAGGTCAGCGGTTCGAATCCCTGCGACGGGATGAGCTCCCGTTGCTTGGTCCCTGCTCCTGCCAACCTAGCAGTTCGAAACCACGTCAAAGTGCAAGTAGATAAATAGGTACCGCTGCAGCAGGAAGGTAAACGGCATTTCCGTGCGCTGCTCTGGTTCGCCAGAAGCGGCTTAGTCATGCTGGCCAACATGACCTGGAAGCTGTACGCCGGCTCCCTCGGCCAATAAAGCGAGATGAGTGCCGCAACCCCAGAGTCGGTCACAACTGGACCTAATGGTCCTTTACCTTTTTATGTTAGTCATAGGTGCCAGCTGTACAGTGCTGAGGTGTGTTCAGCGCCCCCCCCCCAAGTTTGTTGGGACAGAGCTGAGCTCCCACAATCTTGAGAGGGCAGAGGGAGCCGAGCGTGGAGCTCGGAATGCAAGTTGATTCACCAGTAGAATGGGAAAAAGAAACATGAAGGGTACATTTTTAAAAATAGCTGGAATATTTTCAGTTTTGTAACCTGTTATGTCTAGTCGGGGGGGATATTTATTTATGAATATGTATAGACCATTTACTATTTATGAAAATGTAAAAATGGTGTATAAACTTGCTAAAACACACAATATGCCTGTCGGGGATCGTGCTGAGGAGAGCTGCACTGAGGAGGAATGGTGGGAGTCTCTCCCCCCCTACTCCTGATCAGGATCCAGGATCTTCCCAGAAGCAGTGGGACAGTATAGATTTGGAACAGTGGTTCACAGAGGGACATAGTTCGGAAGACAGAAGTTGGGAAGAACTGGGTGGTGAACAGCTAGGAGAAGAAGAAGACTCTCTCTCGCTGGAAAGCGTACATCCGCCCAGCCCAAGGTCAGGACGAGCAGATAAGGTGACAGCACAGAAAGCAAAGTGGTTGCGAGATCAGGTTGCAAGACACAGAAGTGATAGGGAAGTGGGTGGAACCCTTAATTGGGAGCACCTTCATCCAAGGAATGGCTGCTTTGTTCTCTCGAGGTGCTCATTAAAATCTCTAAATTAAAATCTCCTTTCACTTTGTTCTGCTTATCTACTGCCAAAGGGGGGGGGGAGAGAAGTCCCTGAAGCCTGACAATACCAGATATAACAACATAAAATGCAATATTAGATATCCGCTTCAATCAAACAACAACAACAACAGTATACATGACTGACAATTGCTTCTCTGGCAAGGCTCATTGGAATAAAATGTCTTCAGTGTGCAGTGGAAATTGAACATTGTTGGTGGATGTCTAATATCAGGAGCCTAAAACACTTCTCCTAATATATGTACAAAACCATTTATTTTATGCCCGCTTTCTATAAGCCTTTCTTCACAACAGTTGTAGAAAAAGGAAAGCATTTTCCCCCCAGGCTGGGATATACTTGACATCCCAGGACGTTGTAATGACCCAAGATATAAGATACTGCAGTCATCTGAATTCAAGGAAAATAAAACCACAATACCTACAAATTTGTATTTAGACACCTGAAATTCTGTTTGCATATTCAGCTTAATCTGTCACATAGAGCTTTAGGCACAGTTATCAGTGACTTTTGAGACATCTTCAAATATACTCATTTTCTCTTCAACATTTTGTCTCTTTGCAGTGACAAAAAGATATAATTTCCATATGCCTGGTGCTAGGAGGGCAAACTCTAGATGACAAGTTTTCCTTGTTAATGTAACCTTGAAAATGAAATGGTAACCTTGTTTTATTTTACAGAGCATTCCAGTTTTGTGTATAGTATGTGCTCAAGGATTTAGAAAGCTTAAATCTAGCTAGGTTTCTGCAAATAAATTACCACCCTGCAAAGATTCCTAGCTGTCTTGGTCATTTTGCTTCTTTGCTAAGCCCCAAAGAAATTATCCCTCCCCTCGCAGCTTCTCTCACTTGGTAAGGATAACAAACAAGGGCAGCAACTGGATTACAGGTTCCTTACCATTTAATGCAGCTGTTTTGTTCCCGGAATAATGTTCTGGGAAGGTCTATAATAGTGTCATGAGTTTACAGGTACCAGACTCCACTAAATTCCAGGATCTAGTAAGTGCTAGAATTTAATCAAGCCTCCCAAATCCCTGTATTCAGCAAGGGTTAAAAGATAAGCCAGGCAAGTTTCCTGGTGAGGTAATCACCTGGGAGATGAGCCATTAAGAAAAGAAAGGAAGTCCCTAGAGAGCTCTTGTCAATTGTCCTCCTGCTGCGGTGTGTCCCACTTGGCAGGTGCCATGCAGACCCTTGATGCTGGACCTGGTCCTGCCATCTGCTTGGCACCTTGCCATGGTCTCAGTCTAAGAATTGCCTGTACAAAAATGTGTCCAACCAAGAAGAAGAGAAGAAGAGTTTGGATTTGATATCCCGCTTTATCACTACCCTAAGGAGTCTCAAAGCGACTAACATTCTCCTCCCCCCCCACAACAAACACTCTGTGAGGTGAGTGGGGCTGAGAGACTTCAGAGAAGTGTGACTAGCCCAAGGTCACCCAGCAGCTGCATGTGGAGGAGCGGAGACGCGAACCCAGTTCGCCAGATTACGAGTCTACCGCTCTTAACCACTACACCACACTGGCTCTCGTTTTATGATCTGACAGGGGCTTGGCAAGCCCCACAGGTGCATTTGGGTTGATGGGTCACAAGTTGTGCAGGCCTTGATCAAGGGGAGAAGACAAAACTTGTGCTTCTCTGAGTTATGCCAGAGATTCATGAAAATGTAGTTAGGGCACCACTTAAAAGTGAAATGAAAGGGTGGCGCATCTAAAATATCACAAGCCTTAAAGGTTCTGGAATGGGACATATATTCTGTGTCTGTGAAGTAAGAAATCCTAGGGTGGCGAAGGGGAGAGAGGAGGAGGAGGTAAGGTTGAGATCCTTCTGTTTCCTTATGTGGGATTCATTATGTATGTCTCCGTATCCTTCTGCTGTAGTGGGGTACATCTTACCTGTTTTAATTCATCAGTCCCTTAAGTCTGGAGGGACGATAAAAGCCATGCTTCTGAAATTATCATTATTCTTTCACTTGGATCTAGCACTTTTCAAGAAAATTAATTCCATATGGTTATGCTGATATTTCCTTAATAAATTGGGAAAGAAACCTGTGCACAGCATTAATGAATCACATAAAATCTCTTGTGCAGTGCTACTTCCAGATAATTCTCCCCCTAAAAAGGCATATGAATATAAACATGCCCTTGGTAATGGGTACAGAGATAATTATTCTAACTTTGCCTTGCTTCATAATAAAAGCCTTCAAGGTACGCTAATTGGATGTTAAGTTGGGAATAGTTAAAGTCAGGGATCCCCAGGTATCACACTTGATATAAGCATACATAATAGAATCATTATATTTCTGTTTATACTCAATGATTTTATTTAGAATACAAGACCAGCTTTAACCCCCCTGAAGTCTTGCTGTTGACTCAAGTAGCTTTCATTACAAGCTTATTAAAAGGCAAGTAGTCAATGGGTATTCCACACTCATTTAAACCCATTCCAAACCTATTTAAAGGTCACAACCAGTGGAGAAATGACTGCTGCTCTGTGGAGAGCCAAGGCATCTGCAGCAAAGACATCTCAGCATCCTCACACAGCTCCCGTTCCTAGAGTTCTTTGAGGGAAGCCATGACACTTGCATTTGCTTCAACCTAAATCATACTTGAAGTGAAAATACACACTTGGGTACGTGTGGGCCACATAAAAAATTGAAAGGTTTCTGTGCTCTCCCCCACCCTCATTTTAAAAAAACAAATCTGTCTGTAACCTGTAATATAGCACTTTAGGGGGTCCATGGCTACTGCCATGATGGAGGCATGGATGTCCTACACCCCTCATTTGCTGTCGGGAGAGGGTTGACAGTGCGGCTCCTTCCCATACACCTGTCAGAGGATCCAACCCCCCATGGTAGGTTGCTAGAAATGGATAAGACAAAGAAAGTTCTTACCAATGCTTTTTATTCAATATTCACCATTATTGGAGTAATGGTGTTGCTCTGAGTGAAATCCCACCCCCTCCATCTCTCCCACTTCCTCATGAGTCATCGCTATGGGTGCCGAAAAGTGCCTTTTGCCTTTGAGCTCTTTGCTCTCCTACTTTCAAGGAAGGGGGTCTGGAATGCTTTCTAAAGACGCTGAGTCCATCAGCTGTCTCTCTCCCGGTACTTCTTCTTCTTTCTGCTCCTCTCCCATTATTTCCTACCTTTCCCCCTCGTCTGCCTCTGAGCAGTAACGCCCCTCAACCCCTGTTGTAATTCTGAACTGTCTCCTTCTTCTCTGGAAGGGTCAGGCTGGGGAGGCGGTCTCCACCATTCCCCCTCTGCCCAGTCCCTGACAACACCCTATTGGCAAGATTGGCTGCTAATCAAAATGGGTTTCTTTGGTTCTAACAGTTTCAATAGAGTTTTCCCCTCATCCAGAAAGGCTCTGCGTTATAAAATATTCCCGTCTTTGGTTTCGCCTGCTCTCCTGTAGATTTTAGAAAGAAAATGTAGGATAAAGCTGTCAGTGGCTATTAGCCACTATGGCTATGTACTGCCTCCAATTTGGGAGGCTGTCTGCCTCTGAATAGCAATTTCTGACATTCACAGGTGGGGACAGCGGTCTTGTGCTCAGGACCTGCCCTCAGATTCCCCACAGACATCTGGTCGGCCCCCGTGAGAACAGGATGCTGGACTAGATGGGCTGATCCAGCAGGGCTCTTCTTCTGTTGTTAAGACACTTTCTAAATTTGTCTTCTTCATTTTAGGCAAGGAGTTTATTATTCCCAGAACAATCTTGACAGAGGTGGCCTTTAATATTTCACCACCGCCGCCATCAATAACCTTCTGCACAACCAAGTGATTTGCTTGCCAGCAGAAGGCCAATAATTGCTTCAGATGACTGCAAAGTGGTGATGCCAGAGTGGTGCCCCGCACTAGCTGCCCCCTTCTCCCCAACCCTGCCTCAGGCTCCCCGGGAGAGTAAATTGATGTTTTCTTCTTCGGAGAAACCAGCGGCTTCAGCTAGAACAGAGAGGAGAGGGCAGAGACTGCTCAAGTATGTGGGAGGATGAAAGGCCATTTGAACATATTTCATTTGCTTCGCAGAAGGGAGCAGGAAGAGCAGATGGGCAGCAGAGACAGCCTGTAGCAGCCACTCAGCAAGAACCGCAGAAAGGCAGACTGGGAAAACAGAGATGGGGGAGAGAGAGGAGGGCAGGGCTGTGACTTAAGACTGAATCTCTTTTTATATAATTAAAAGGGGGTCGCTTCTTTCCTTTTCCTGTCCTTGTGTGTCCTTTATTTAGAATGCAGTAGCTCAAAGCCCTTTGATAGCCCTGAGGAATGTCTATGGTTTGGTTTGTACAGTGCTTGCTTGTCTGTTCTCACAGTGGAACCAGGGAACTTCCTTTGTCTGGGTTTCCTTTTGTTTTGGTATTAAAAGTTGAGCCCCAGAAGGTTGAGGACCCAACAAAGTCTATCCCCATGGGGAGCCCATAGGTGCCCCACAGAGGTGGTTGCCATCCCAGGCTCCTGCTTCCATGACCTGCCCATTCCATGCTCTGAATTCAGAGGGAGCCTTCGACAGTTACTTTCTTTCTCCTCAAAAGTTTGATTTCGACACGACTGTGTTTATTTCAGCGAAAGGGGGAACAAAAAGTATCTTGCAGGTTTAAAAAAGGGAACAAATAACATGGTGATAATTTGGGCTGTTTCTGAGTATTTGAAACTAGCTATAGAAGTCTTCCATCCATTCATTTCTCCCATTGTTTAATCTCTCATTGGCAAATCTAACAGTGATGTAGATTCTTGGGTAGAAATTATACTGCCTTGAGCATGTACTCCAGACAGGTAATTATTAACAAACTTGACACAAATGATTATGCTTCTTTTCTAAACTAAGAACTATTTATCAGCACCTTCCACTATAGAACATCTAGTACGGTAGTTTCCTCTAATGGTAGTTTTCTTCTTGTGCAGCCTGCTGTTTCTGTTTTCAGCAGGAACTCACCAGAACTCAGTTCCGGCACCTCTCAGGTGGTTGCCATTGGCATTCTATGAGAGTGAGGGAGGCGTTCACGGTGAGTTCTGGCACCTCTTTTTCTAGAAAAATAGCGTTGGAAATACTATTATTGACATTATTACTTTATTCAGCTAAGCCAGAAAGTCTGGCTCTAATAAAATCTCTTTGCTGTCATTGGTTGATTGATTAGTTAATTAATTTCTATACCACTTATATATTAAAAATATAAGCGGTGTACAAAATATTCAAGCAACAACAGACAACTTAAAACAAAATATTACAAAAATGCAGAAGTGTTACATTAATACTAAGTTACTAATATATATAAATCAATATCAATTCATTTTCCTTCTGACACTCCCATCTCAGCCTCACCCAGTGTCCAAACAAACTTTCAGCTCACCCACAAAAGTCTCATAACAAGAAGATTTCCTGGAAAAAGCGGACACCACCCCAGTCTCTCACTCTAGACCTGCTTTTTATGGGCAGGCGCAAGGTGGATGGGACTTCCTCAGGCTGGGTGGTCCTTCCTTAGGTTGCCCACAGCTGTGTCTCCACATCCCAGTTCCAGGTACAGCAGGTTTGTTGAGTTTCCCAGTGGGTACAAATGATGGGAAAAGGCTCACCTTCCACTCACAGCTCTTTCTTCACCCTCTGTCCTTTCCTCCTTCTCCTTCTCCTCCTCCTCCTCCTCCAGCTGTACACCTTTAAGTTTAAGACTTGGTTTTAATTTGCAAAATTATCTTTTGTTTTCACAAGAGGTTTTAAAAACAGTATAAAGAACAGCAATGCTTTCCCCCCACCTTGGAATGGTTTAATGATAGGTATGTTGATCCAGGAGAACAAGTGTGTATGCACATTCCACTATGCATGCATGAGCACTGAGCTAGAGGAAGTCAATCCTCTCTCTCTCTCTCTCTCTCTCTCTCTCTCTCTCTCTCTCTCTCTTTCTTATGTGTGTAGGTTTACCTGCATAACTTTGCCAAGTGCATACAAACTGATCCTTCCCCCCCTCCATATTGTGTGATTTGCTTGGTATCATGTGATTTGCTTGGTATCATGTGGAAAGTGTTCTTGAAGCTACTAACATGAGTTTGACCAAACTGCGGGAGGCAATGGAAGACAGGAGTGCCTGGCGTGCTCTGGTCCATGGGGTCACGAAGTGTCGCACACGACAAAACAACTAAACAACAACAACTTCAGTGCTGGAGAGAGCAAATGCATAGCTTTCAAAACCAAGGTGGGAATTGGAAAAGGAAGGGAAATAACTATGAAATGGGAGATGTTTGTAATGTTGCCTCAAGGACCTCTTCCCACCAACACACCTGACCAGCCCACAGCAGGTGTGTCCCACAGCATGCTAGTCATGGCATAGGTTGAATAAATTTGGCACATGCAACTATTGTGTTCATCCAGGTGTTGCTCCTATCTGCAAATTCTACCCTGTACAATCAATGCACACGACCCAGTGAAGAGCAACTGGATGAACATAAGGGAGGTGAAGCCCAGAAAGGAGAAGGAACATTCATCAGCAAATGACAGGAATAACTTTGCTCAGAGGAAATATATTTATTTGGCTTTTACATACAGCTAAGGGCTCTACTGACAGAGGATCTGCTTTGTGTGTTTTGAGGAGTGGACAATGGCCCCAGCACATATATATAAGATAATATGACAAACCTGGCTTTAACATATGCCTTTTCTTCTATGGAGTGAAGGATCTTCAGACAGATAAGTGCATAGATTGGCCCTCTGTAATAACAGTTAATTATTTGTGCTATTCTCTACCTCCACTCTCACCTTCAAATTTTCTGGGAAAGCTTGGGGAAAACTCCATGTGCAAAGTAGAATTAGAAGTATGGACCATTCCTTGAAATTATGGTAGAGCAGCCTCTGCTTGCCTGGGGAAATGGGTATACATTATAGTCTAGCTAGATGGTGGACTGCAGCCAGAGATGGAAATGCTTACTAGCCTTAAGAGGCATGACCTGTATCAACATGAGAGCATCAGAGAAAGGAGCCTTCAGAGGGAGGATGAAGGCAAAAGCTCACCTGGAAGAAAAGGCTATACAGAAAGTCAAGGTTCATCTTTTGGGTTGAATACTGAAACTTCAGACACTGAGGCAAACTGCCCTTTTCTGGCAGCCACAGACACCAGGGAGAACTTGAAAAGTTAAGCATTTGAGTTAGCAGGTTCCTAGTGGACTAAGGAATATACTGAGCCTGATGATGAAGGACATTGCAGAGTTATACCTTGGATGTGACTTAAGCGACTGAAATGCTAATAGAGCTATAGTTTTTTATTTGTATTATAAGAAACCTATTTTTGATATGGAAATAATGTTAATGTGGAAATGATCTTTGAGTTTGGAACATAATGGAAAAGCTCTTTGACATTGATATCAGGGTCTGCTTAGTAATGCCCATCTGCTTTGTAATTCTGGTTCAGTATTTGGCTCTATGTCTGAATGTTATTTATGCAGCTTGCTACTCACTTAAAAACAGTAACATCAACTCAAAGGATAGAAATGATTATTAATGATTTTGGGGTTTGGCACATTTATATACATCTAGGATTTGCATAAGGAAAAGAGAGAGGGAAATCAAACATATATAATCTCCTAGTTATTTAGACAAATAATTCTGTGCATGTTTTGAATTGGAGTCCTGGTGACTTTTCCCCCTCTTGGTGAAGGTGATGCATCTGCCAAGAGCAGTCCTACTCACATCTGAAATGCAAAATGTTAGCAGTGTGCTGGGTATTTAATTCATGGTGCATAGTAATGTTTACAAGCCAAGTTCCCTTGGGATGCTTTATAGTGTGGGACAATGCAGGGAAGCATATTGCTTTTTTTTTCATTAGCTTCTGTTTCTGTGTATAAATTCTGTGTTCACTACATGCCCACAGGACAACATCTTCATTAAAAATAAAAGTCCTTGATAAACAAGACCTTACCCTGCTATGGTTTGCATTAATGAACACAACAGAAACACAGAAGAATTCATATCCTGCAGCTGATTAATCTGTGAAATGTACTTAAATTTTCATGTGAATGAGGCCAACAATTTTCGTTGCTTTTATCTCTGGGTCTAGCAAACCAGCTAGGAAAGGTATGCAAATCAGTGTCAGAATCATCAAACTGATACATGTGAACTCTGCAGGATATACCCCCAATGAGCATTTGTGTTGACACATATTCAGCAGCAAATGGAGATTGTCATAACAGGGTCACCTGAAGAACTGTCCCATGTTCTACTATAGCCATCAGATACCATCTTCTTTCTCTCCTCCCACCCACACCATTGTTCCAAATGATGCAAACACTGCACACTGTAGACCAGGGGTGTGCAGCATTTTTGAGACCAATGCAATCAGCTGCTATTAGCCCACCTGGAAACTGCAGTGAAAGAGGATCAGGAATCATTCTAGGGTGCACTAACTAGCCCTCATTGACAGTGGACAAAAGTACCTGAGGGCACTTGGGGAAGCCAAATAAAGGGAAGGGAACGCTTAAACTGTAAAAAGAAAGAAAGAAAGAAAGTGGGGGCATCATCCCCCCCCTTGTTGCCAATTTACTGCTGATTTTTTTGGGATCCCTGTGGACCTACATTACCATATTTGGCCCACTGGCTTCAAGCTAGCCACCCCTGCCCGAGACCCATTTTGCTTGCTATTCGATGCCCATTTTGGAATCTGCAGCACTAGATATTTAATTTCTTATCTCAGGAAAAAAGTGCACTTTCTCCCATCATCAGTTGATCCATGGTTATTTGGTTAGTCATTGGCAAGGATAGTCACTCTCCTGAAGGGCTCTTTGCTTTGAAATGAGCATTGTTACATTTGGGTCTCTTATATCTCTTGGAGTTCCATGTTTCTTGAGAACCCTCATTGAATAGCATGTTAGGTGTCCCAGTGGAAAGTCTGGAGCGACACAGAACTTGGTAAGGCTTCTGAGGATAAACTTACGACAACTTTAATGTGTAATTTATTACCAGCTGAGATAAAAAAAAAAAGCCACAACAATGTACTCTTTTAGATACATCCTCAAGACACTGTATTTACCCAGGCTTTTTCTGGCTGATATTTTTAATTATTGTCTGCTGATCATCATTTGTTGTTGTACTGCTATTTTATACCTATTTTGGCTTTTTGTACACCACTCTGATATTTTAAAATGTGAGTGGTTGGTTAAAAAACAACAAAATTTGAATAAATAAATAAATAAAATTTTGAAGGAAGAATGGAAAAGGATCCCACAGCTCAAAACATTCAGCATGATATTAAAAAAAGACGATGAAGAAGACAAAGAGTCAACTGATGCTCATCAGGGAAGCTGCTGGTTACTGAAAAGCGAAGGTGTGAGTTGCTGGAGTCAGTGTGGTGCAGGTGTGGTGGCGGAACCCATCGGATTTATTTAGCTTATTTCATAAAATTTATATACCACTTGGTTTTTTAAAAAAACAAAACCTCAGAGCATTTTAGGAAAAGGATAAAACATCAGTAAAAACAACTATTTAAAATAATTTCAACCAACAATAAGCTGAAAACAGATTAAATCACAAGCCAACATTTTACATATTTGGGTAGACTTGCCTAAACACAAGTGTTAATAATAATAATAATAATAATAATAATAATAATAATAGGATGCTTGCCTGATGTCAACAGGCAGGGAGTTCTAAAGTGTGGGTGCCGACACAGTGGAAAATCAGTTGTTGTTGTTGTTGTTGTTGTTGTTGTTGTTGTTGTTGTTGTTGTTGTACAAATGCTCCTGCCACCATGCTGCACCACACTGAGCTCCCCATGCTTCCACCCTATCCTCTCCTTGGTAAACGGCAGCAATGCTTGGTGTTGGAAAGTCAGATGAGCAACACTGCCCTGCCTCTGCTGCCTCACCAACCACTACAGGCACTACCTTCCCCTTCATTTCCCATTAAGCATCAAAAAAAGGAAGGCCTATGTAAAATCATTGCCTGGTTACTAGTACACATGTTTTTTTAACATTAAGAAACAGGAATAAGAAATTAAAAACAGTAAGGATCATAAAGGATGGCATTTGAATGCTACTTTAACAAAGTGCTTTTAGTTCAACAAGAGGGCAAGGTTAGGGAGCACTTGAGACCTTACAAATAGAATCTTTCAACAGTTCTCGCCTCTAATGTTTAACTAGAGTCTGCTGAACTCACTTGGAATATTGTTGCATTAATACTAATAGGCTAATATAAATTGTCCTTGCATTCTTTCAAAATTCACAAAAAACAAACGTCTCACCATTATCTGTGCATCTTTTAGGCTGCATTTTTGGTGCGTTTGATTATTCAAATAAGTTGTTTGTTTCTTCCCAGAATGCACTTAGCCACAGAATGGGTAGTTTAATTTCATTGTATGGGATGTCATTCTTACATCTCCTTGTTGTTGTTGTTACTGGTAGATAGAACTGTTAAGAATGGAAGCTATTTTTATATTTAAGCAAGCAAACACATTGTCATCAAAGAAGAGTAAGGCAGCACAGGAATTTTCCTTTGCCTCTGGTTTCTTCAGTAGCATATAAATCAGGCATCCCCAAACTTCGGCCCTCCAGATGTTTTGGACTACAATTCCCATCATCCCTGACAACTGGTCCTGTTAGCTAGGGATCATGGGAGTTGTAGGGCAAAACATCTGGAGGGCCGCAGTTTGGGGATGCCTGATATAAATGAAAACACAGGAAGTGATATTTCTGAGAAAAGAGATGGTGTGTTTCAGTAGCAGTTGGTGGGGTGGGGTGGTGCCACCTAGCAGACCACTGGTCAGTTGTGTTACTGCTGTTTACCAGGAGGTAGAAGGGATGGGGCAAGGCAGCAGTTACAGTAGGTCAGCATAGTGTAAATGCACCAGTAGAGCCAGTCATGAGCTCCTGCTGCTGCATTTGCTTCCTGCCAACCTTATCACCACCTTGCCAACCTCTGCCTTGGTAAGTAATGGCAGCATGACTGACCAGAGGTCAGGTGAGTGGCAGCATCCCACCATGTCCTCTGCTGGTGTGTTTCCTCCATACAGAATGCACGCCATTTGTATCAGCTGCATCATTAGGACTGCAGAAGAATCAGATTTAGTAGTGCTGGGTTCTGGGACTCTGGCACACTAAATGAGTGCTCCTGAGACCTTAAACTCCCTCTGCAAATGAGCTTATGACAAAACTAGTAAAGTGTTCAGCCTGAACCTGGCTTAAATTTTCTGCCTATCCAAGGTGTCATTATGAGCACCACTCTCTGCCTCCTTTCCCCATTTGTGAAGTGGATATTTGTCTATTACACAAGCTCGTTCTAACTATACGCAACATGACAGCTGTAGAACTTAGTTTGTTTCACATGCCCTGTCATCTTTATTATTGGACCTGACGCATGAGGATGGAAGGTGCTTTTATTGGAGGAGGGGGATCTCTCACCATGAAATGCACATATTGGCATGGGGGAGGGGGCTGTAAAATTGGGTGCAAGTGTTTGCTCATTCAAAACAAGGACAGGAAACACTGCCTGATTGGTAATGCAGCATTGTTAGGAAGCCTACTCAGACTGATGGCACGCTTGCTGTCCTCACCTTGATTTGGCATCACAACAACATCATAATATCTTACACCTGACACAGTGCCCGATGCAACACTATGATCCCTAAAGAGGAAGTCTCTGTTTTTTGTTTGGTGACTAGGGAAGGAAGCAGCTGAAAACAGGAGGAAAGCACCATTCAGAAAGAGCATGTGTGTTGTATTGTGAACCTTCTTTTGCTTACCTTTGCACAGGCAAAAACTCAGCACAGCCTAGTTATTACGCTTAATCCAGGCACCCTAATTGCTCATCCTTTTAGGTGCTCGTGATATTGATACAGCATTCTCTAAGATATAATTTCAGTGGTGTCTCTCTGTGTCAAATGTGACAAGCTTGATCAACCCACACCTGCTGAGTTCCTTTCATTCCAAAAGAATAGGCTTTCTACAGTACCTTTTCGCTTCAGCCTTATTATCTAATGCAGATCCACATGCCTCTTCATCTGAACAGTTCAATTTCTTTTCCTTTCAGTGTTGACTGAACTTCCATGCATGCAACAGGGAAGCTTTTATGGAATATATCCAGGAACGAAAGGAAAAGAATTGCCTCTGGCATTAGGCAGCAGGGCAACATAGGCAGGGCGGTGTTGCTCACCTGGCATCCGAAAACTGAGCACCGCTGCTGGTTACAGAGAGGCGTTTGACATGGGTGCAGTAGAGAGCCAATCCAACAGTCCTGTTGCTGCAGCCACACTGCACTGAGCTTCTTGCCCCTTCTCCATCTGGCAGCAATGGTTGGCACTGGGAAACCAGGTGAGCAATGCCACCCTACCTTGTCTGCCCTGCTGGCCGCTGCTGGTTGCCCCCATGCAGACCTCTGTATACACATCAAAGCCCATGTGTTCAGGGCAGCCCAAGGTATTTTGATGCTTAAGGCAGAACAGGCATGATGCTTCTTCTCCAAGACAAAGTGCATAGTATATTGACACCTGATGCATAAAATCCAAGTAAAAATACAATAATTAAAAATTCTAACACTAACAATTTGCTGCCCTTTGATAGCATCCAAAACCAGTGCCTGACATGATTACAACCTTAGTCAACCACCTCAGGTGACCACCATACTCTGACTGATTGCAATTGATCTGACCTGCGAGATTGAAACTATAGGCTTTATATATATATATATATATATATATATATATATATATATATATATATATATATACATTTTTGTCTCATAGTAATAATAAGAATAAGAATAATTTTATTATTTACACCCCACCCATCTGGCTGGGTTTCCCCAGCCACTCTGTATGTCTAGGTTTGTAAGAGCTTGTTTATATTTCTTATGTGTTCATGATTCAAAATTCTAGGCATAGAATAGATTGTACAGAGATGTATCCATTGGGTATTGCATATGTTCCTTGGGAATAATGCATGAAGCCAACCATTTGTATGATTCACACATGAATCAGCAGGCTGAGAAGGTCAAATTGAAAAAAAAAATCCATTTGCCAAATCAATTCAGGACATCAATAAGTTTAATTACAGAACCAAATCACTGAGGCTTACTGTATGGCGAGTATGTTGAAAACTTAAGATAAACATTTTAAAATTAGGTTATTTCATTTTCTTTAAAATATGAAGGTTGTGCTTGGGGTTCCTTCATGGATTTCGGGGGGGGGGCATGGAGGGGAGAGGATTTCCTTAATAACCAGATGGACAAAATAGGATTGTTAAATTATCACTCAACTGAAGCTTTCCTTGCTACTGTGATAATATTTTCTTCCAGCAATAAAACTTTTGAATGGTGATTAAGGAAAGAGGGTGTGCATGTTTCTGTCAATCATTTTAGTCCCTCTGTCCTGATTTTATTCTCAGAAGTCTCAGGTCGGATTCAATTCCATTCTGGTGCGCAGTTAAACAGTGGTAGTCAATGCAGTTCCCTTCCAAGGTTGTTAGACTACAACTCCCATCACCCCTGACCATTGGCAATGTTGGCCAGGGTTGACTGGAGTTGTTGTTCAATATTATCTGAAAGGCACCATGTGGGATATGCCTTGCCTTAGAGCTCAACTCAATTCATGTCCACCCAGAAGTTCTGTGAGATGTCTTCCCTGGTGTGGACCTGCAGCCTAAGGCTGAAAACAAGGGAGCTTACTTCCAAGCAAACATACACAGGATCATTCTGTTAATTCCTAGCTTGAGCGCTACAGAATACACATCATTAATCCAGAGCATGAAGATGTTCTGCAGATAAGGGATATATCTGCTACTGCTGTATTACTTTGGTCATTTGAAATATATTTAAAGTGTTTTTGTATTTATTGTGTATAGATTTACCAGCTAGATATTTTGTCTAGCAACAAAATCCATCAGCTCTTCAGCATGTCATTAAATCATATATAAGCTGTTTTGGGACTACAACTCCCATCACCCCAGATCACTGGCCCTACTAGCTATAGATGATGGGAGTTGTAGCCTAAAACCAACAGGAGACCCAAGTTTGGGAAACACTGTACTATAGGATTCTACCTACAAGGTACCATAAGGAGAGATTATCCTACCCTCGGGATGGAGGAAATTCTGGGGTGGAGCAACCATTACACTCATGACCCTGCTGACTTGCTGCTGTCAGAGCAGGAGGTAGGGGACAGAATTTTGCACTCTCCCATTCTGCCCACATGTAATTCCTAGCAACTGCTATTCAGAGGCATACTACCTCTGACATTAAAGCAAGAAAACAGCTACCATGGGAAGTAGCCATTGACGGCCTTATCCTCAATTAATTTGTCTAATCCTCTTTTAAAGCCATGCAAATTGGTGGCCATCATGATGTCTTATGGGAGTGAATCTCACAGTTTAACATGTGCAAGTGTGAAGAAGTATCCCCCTTTGGACAGTCCTGCATCTTTCCACATTCAACTTCATTGGCTGTCCCCAAGTTCTATTGCTATGAGAGATGGAGAAAAAAAAATTTTCTAACCACTTTCTCCATCCATCATTTATACACGTCTATCATGTCTCCACTTGATCATGACAGTGGTTGCAATTCTTTCTTCTTCTTCTTTTGCTAGACTTTTATACAACTTTACAAGTTGTTGTGACAAACCACTGGTGTACGAGATCTCAGAGCTACCCATTTCAATTACAACTACATAGGATGTATATTTCAGATCTCATCTTCATTCATCCTGAAGACATCTTTGCTTTTAATAAACTCAATCAGGAGCAAGTTTTTTTTTTTAAAAAAGAAGAAATCAGTTTGCTTCTGCAGCTACAAGCTGAAGTAATGTAGCATTTCATACATAAATGAAAATTCACTTCATTTGAGAAACTGTTTGATTGATGCTGCTAGCATTAAATGAAATAGGCTGAGTTCCTTAAGATGAAGCTTGACTGATAGAGAGGTGTTATTGGTTATAAGGCATTTCATCATCATTGAGCATCTGATGGCTGTAAATTGGATATGGAAACAATATTGGCCAAGGATTATTCAAAACAAGCACTTAATCAGTGGTTGGGAGAAGAAAGGAAAGGTGGTTAATTTCACTAGTGACTAATGCTGTGAGATCTGCTGCATCATAAATTATGGTTTCTGCAGTTTCTCTCTTTATATCTGTAGAGGAAATTCTCTCCTTATATCTATTGTAAGGTGAGGTATACTTCGTAAACAATTCAGGTATGTTAAAGCAAGGACAATTTGAGGACTACAGAAAATAGCAAAGATAAATTAATTTAAAAATGAATGTGAAATCTACCAAGTGATACACCCTGAATTCACAGGATCATTTGCTGATAAGTTGTGCACCATGATCTGAGCCAGGGGTCAGCAAGGTTTACCTCTCCTGGGCTGGTTCACTCCAGTGGAGATAACTCCTTGGGCCGGATCTTACGTGCACTTGAGCGCACACACCTGCGATTTCCAGCATCTGCGTCTGCGCAGACGCGATTCCCGGCACCACGGAAGCAAGTCCCCATGCTGTGCTGTGCCAATTTAGCGCAGCGCACGGGGACTCGCCAAGTGGGCGGCTCGGTTCGGGGGCAGCTTGTGGGCCAGTTAAACGATCCCCATGAGCCGCTTGTGGCCCATGGGCTTTAGGTTGCTGACCCCTGATCTGAGCAGTCAACTTTTATTGTATCATGTCTAAGTGGTTGGGTGTTATGGGAAATATATCTCACCCAACAATTCTAGATGTGTCACAAATGTGCAGCAGTGTCCAAGTCTTCCTTATGCCTGGCAGCTATTTGGGGACAGATGAGACTCTTTCAATTGCCCCTGTTTTTACACAGCAGCTTGAAGCAGGGGATAACAGGATGGGGCACTGGGAGCAGGTAGGCCTGACTATATCTTGATGAGTAGGCGTCATTCTAATTGAGAATGAGGCCTCTTTAAAAATGAATTAATTTGAGTATACCAAGCAGACCATGTCTAAATTCACCAGTTTAAAATTATCCATTCTCAGCTCAAGATTAAGAGGGTGGGGAACACAGCCATCACTAATAGCTTATCCACACTTTGTCTTGTTCTGCTGCTTTCCCCCCAGGGAAAACTGCTCTCCAACACCCATTTAGAGCAAACAGCAATTTGGGTTTTCCCTTGGAAAGGAGTGAGGCAAGGGGGAAACCACTCAGACTCGCGCCTAGAAAGTGTGGGTCCAGTGGAAAACTGCTCAGACCTGTGCTTTCTAGACACTGGGGGGAAATGGAAGTGGGGACGAGCCCTAATACTGAACTAATTCAACAGTACTATCAAAAAGCAAGGAAACACCGTCCATAGCATCCATATTTTAGTACTGAAACGCATGCCTAGCCCAGACACTTGATTTAGCTGGACCTTGTAAAATGTCGACACCTATAATTTCATTAGGCGAATGGTATGAAATATGCTGGCTCCAGCTGAAGTCTTGCCAAAGATTTATAATAACAATAATAATAAAGCTAAACTGTATCATTTGTCTGGAAATGTTTTCAGTAATCATGACACTTATTTTCCCAACCTGCTGAATTAACTTATATTCATATTGAGCAGGAAATCATGTTAACTGAAAGGCAAGACCAATAACTTTAAAATACAATTATTTCAGTGACAAGAGAAGGCCAATTATTTAATAATTGCTTCATATGCAAGGGGCCTGTTGGAATGGGGAGTTGTTTTGTTAGACCTACTATCTCAGGTTATATTAACTTTTTGGATATAAAAACTTGCCACTAAACAAAATTGAGAAAATATGGTTCATAAACACAGGCAAGGCTGTGGGCACAATTGAGTTGTTCATTCAATTAAGAATGTGTTTATCTATCCAACTGAAATGAATGAGATTAAAAGTGGCATAGTTGGAACTGTGATGATCTCCCTTTGATTTACTGCTGCTGCTGCAAAATTCACCAGTGGATTTCATTTTGACTAAATTTCTGAGCATTTGCCTTGAATTTTTGCACCTTGAATGCTGCTCTTCCCATAGTTCAGCTCCTGCAGTTTGCTCTACTGAGCCTTGGCTTTTTAAATGAGTTTTATCCAACACTGTGTGAGTGGCATCGTGGTTGTGTGACAAGACTTTTCCTTCCTCTTCTTTCTTTGCATGCTCCTATAATCTGTGCCCTGAGACCTCTGGGTATAGGGCGGTGTATAAATTCAATCAATCAATCAATCAATCAATAATAGTCTCTTCAAAATGCAGGTTTTGATATTCTTAAAGAATCAGAAGACAGAGTGCTTAATCTACCTATAAAATCCATATATATGGCAGCTGGGCTTCATTTGCTTCACTGTATTTCTCTATTTTGGATATCCTGGTAGTCATGATAGTCCCCATATGTTTGTTGTTTCAGCTTATATTGATGATTAAGATGATATCTCACCTAACTTATCTCTGCTGCTCTAAAATGTGAAATGCTTATTGTGATTCCTGTATTTGGCTTTTATTTGTCATAGTTTTAGGGTGTTGTAAACTGCTTAGACCATTTCTTTGAAATAAAACATGGTACATAACATTTTTAAATGCAAATAACTACATTTTAGCTGGCAGATTTTGGAAGTATAAAGCCACTAGATAATACCTCAAAGTACAAAACCATTTCTAAATTAGGCAATATATTATACAGTTGGCTGCTTTTCAGGTTAAGCTATCTGCCCCTCCAAAATTTTACAGTGGCACTTTCATTTTTTTTATAATATTTTTTTTTATTTTAAAACACAAAAATAAACCAACAAACAATCAAACATTAAAACACATACACATAAACTATACTAAAACTAAAACACTACACTACACTACACATTTATCATATATTCTTATCATATCTCCTTAACATTTCCTCCTGACTTCCTCCATTCTGTCCCTCTGTGTCGATTCTCCTTATCTATTGTCTACCAGCAATTTCTTAATATTTCTATCTTCTCATTTCTATTGCATTTTATCTTATTTTAATTACATTCTTTAAATCTAAAATAACTTCCAGGTTCTTTTTCAACAACCTTATATTTCCTAATAACTATATATATATATAAAAAAACTTAAATTCAATAATACTTGACACTTATTTCTACAATTTATCTACCATACTATTTACTATATCATTCTTTATAAACTTTCAACCCTGGTGTACTCTGAAAAGGATATTCTGGTTTAGGTAGTATAGAAGAGTGAACTGTCACTGGAAAACAATTGCCTGCTCTCTGGGCTCTGTCCAGGGTCCTGAAAGACCTATTTTCAACTGCTATTTTTTCATACAATTTTGATCTTCAACAGAACCCAACACACCTTTTTGTTTGTCTTCTCCCTCTGCCCCAGTCCATGTGCTGAATGGGTCCTTCTCTTCAGAACCAGATATCTACATTATTATTATTATTATTATTATTATTCATTCAGTTTCGTTTCATTTCTGTATCTTCATATTTTTTCATGGGAAAAAATATGGTTTACAACCTGGATTAAAACATCAAATAAAACAATCCAGAATAAAATATTACTAAAGAAAGTATATTTTACTAAAATTTTGTCTTATAGGTTTCAAAATAAAACATTACAAATTAGGTGAACTACAGAATGCACACTTAACAACAAGTTTAACAAAGCACAAGTTGACAAAAAATATGTTAAACATGTCGAAAGAAAACATTACTAGAGCAAGTCAAATATAAAATGCACATTTAAAACAGCATAATTAACAAGATAATAAAATATCAGCATAAGCATAGAATATATCTGCTACTGTTGCTGCCAGTCCTGCCAATGGTGGTTCATGACTGGCAAAGGTGGTGGAAGCTCAGGCTTGATGACCTGGGTCTGCACTAAGGGGCAAGATTGTCTCTAGTCATCTCAGCTTTTGTAGCTGGAGTTGGTCAGGGCCTCACCCTCCCAGATGAGGTGGGAAAAGGCCTGCAAGGCAGGGAGCAGGCCTTCCAGGACTCCCAGCCAAGGTGGCCTGCTTCATTAACATTCAAGCCCCAGCTCCACAGTTCCACATCATGGGTTACCAGCTCTCATTCAGCTGTGGCTGTGTTTTTCAAGGACACCTAAGTGCTCCATGGAAAGGGTAGAAAATTCAGCACAGGCACATGTGTAATTCTAGCCACAGAAAATCTTAATTAATTAATCCACAAGAGATTGGTGTGCAGTGCAATACTGCCAGGTGTGAAGCAGTGGATTTTATCAAAGTGTCAACGTTTTACATTCCTTTAAAAACACACAACATTTTCAGGGTTTTTTAAAATAGGAATTTGAAAGCCATTAAAGTTTAATAATTAACCTTTAGATACTGATGTTTCATTTTTAATTTATGTGACTAAATGTTTCCCATGGGGCCCAATTAAACCTAGGAGGGCACAATCACCCTTAGATAGCTCCGAAAACAAGTTCCAACAGCAATCAAACATTTAAAAACCCATAATGAATTGTCAATAAGATGCAATTACAAAAAGGTGAAAGGTTTGCATTGTTTATTCTGACTGCTTTCCTCAAATTTAGGCTCTTCTTTTCATGGTGTAGACCTGTCATTCTTAGGTATTCGTTTGTGGAATGACTCGAAAATCAAAATAGAGGGGATCAGCTGTTGAGGCTGCATGAATGACAAACAAGGTTTATCAGTTCCACTGAGATTTGAATGCACATCTGCACAGAAGCGTTCCGTACTTTACAAATGAGCCAGAAATTTGAACACAAGAATTCTTTCTGGAATCCTATCTACTACAGTACACTGTCTGTTTCTAACAATGGCTAATCATATGAGTGCTGGAGGAGCACAGAGCTGCAAGTGTGCAGCTATATTCTCATCAGAACCATGAACTCATTGGGTAGCCTTGGACTTTCAGTCCTTGTCTCCCATCTGTAACATAGAAGAAATTATGGAGGAAGGATAAAAGGCAGTTCCTGCCAGACTCAACGTGGCCCACTTTTGGGCTGTCTGGATGTAAATAGAGGTGGAACGGAAGTAAAGTACTGTATTGATGGTAAGTTGCACGCCACATTAGAGGGGGCTGCTGGGAACAGAATTGTTTAAAGTGCTACAGGGCAAGGAAGAAGGAGAACCAAACAACCCAGGAAGTGGTAGACAAGCAGAATGAGAAGCTAATGAAGTCAGCCAGTCCTAAAACCCAAAGAGTACACTAGGTAGAAAGCTTGAGGGAGAAGCAAGACAACACAAGGAAAGTCTGGGCTGAAACCCCAGCAGCAATACTCCACAAAGACCTTCTAATGAGAAGAGTCCCAAATGCCTAGGAGACATAGGGTCCTACCAAACATACTCTAAGGCAAGCATGGCCAAACTTGGCCTTCCAGATGTTTTGGGACTACAATTCCCATCATCCCTGACCACTGGTCCTGTTAGCTAGGGATGATGGGAGTTGTAGTCCCAAAACATCTGGAGGGCCAAGTTTGGCCATGCCTGCTCTAAGGTAAGGGGCCATTCTGAAGTTTTGAGGGCTCTCATTCCAAGGCAAAACGTGACACTGGCTTACCGTGGCGGTAGCAAACACTATTGAGACGATACATTCAATACCTTCAATAGACCACCATGCACCGCTGGTGATCTATGTTCAATGTACTTGGTGACAAGTTTCACAGGTGTACTCATGAGTGCGCTGATTTCAGTGACTAGATTCTCTAAATGAACACATCTGGTCCTTGGGAAAAAACCCTGTGAATAATATCTTGAAAGGCAATTATCAAAGAAGTACATATGAAAACACTTCGTTGCAAGGTCAGGTATTTTCTTCTGAGCTTGTGGTCTCTCAACAGTGGGGCTGTGAATTTATATCACAGAGAAGAGGTTTGAGGGGCAGGTGCATGTATAACAGCTGTGCCTATAATGACAAACCCCGAGCAAATCTCTGAGCTCTTTGTAGAATAGAATTTCAAGCACTGTTTCCTGCGGTAAAACAAAGTTCAGCACATCCTAGCCTCTCTTTTTCATATTTTAAGCCTTCTGCTCTTGTGGCACTATTGATTCCCAAACCTTGCTGCATCACTTGCTTAATGAGAGCTTGTGTACAGCCGTGCTATTGGTATCATGAACTTCCCCCTGATTTTTCCCAGTCTATTTTTTAAATGCTGACCCACAAACTTTCTGCATAGCCAAGCAACTGTCTTTGTTGAAAGCATAGCATATGGTGTGCTTAAGACAAGGTGCCAAATGCCCTAAGAGTAATTAGATCCATGAAACCAAACAGTCTGTGAGATTGCAAATGAACATGCATACTAGGTAAGCTGTCATGGACAAGAATGGCCAGTTTGAGTGTACATCATGTGGGTACCACAACTTGGATCTGCCACAGAAATTGATGTCTGGGGGCTGATTCACATGCCATCCTCTAATGAGGGCCATTCCTTCCCTTCGCCTTTCATGGAATTCTGCAGGAGGAAGCAAAGTGCCTTCTACCACCATGCAAGACAGCAAGTGGAGACTTTCCTGGGAGAGTTACGGAGCACAGAGAAACAGAAACCAGTACTAGAGCTTAGTCCTGCAGCATAAGAACAGCCCTGCTGGATCAGGCCAACGGTTCCATCTGATCCAGCATCCTGGACTGGATCAATGTCAGTGACTAGATTCAAAATGAGCACATCTGCTCCTTGATGGCAGAAAAGCTGAATTAATCCTTTGCCTCTATCTTCAAAATGAAAGATGTAGGGCAGATCCCAGTGCCTGGTATAAATCTTGCAGGAAGGGAAATATGCTTCAGATCATTTAAATTCCAGTAAAAAGCAACAGGCACTTATTTTAAAAATGCAAGCTGAAATCTTTACTTCCCCCTGAATGTTTTTATGGCTTGTAAATAAAGGGGAAGAGGTGGCATATCTGAAAAGGAGTTTCTGACAGTTCCACTGGGAAGAAAACTTTTATTTTATTTTATTTTTCTCAAAAACAATAATTAGGAACATAGAAAGATGCCCTGTACCAAGTCAGACCATTGGCCAGCCTTGCCTTGCTCAGTTGTGCCTATACTAAATGACTGCAGCTCTGTGGGGTTTCAGGCAAGAGCTCTCCCAGCCCTTCCTGGAGATGCTGGGTACCAAAACTGGGACATTCTCTGTGCAAGGCAGATGTTTCCAATGCAACAATCACATCATCCAGGTAATGACATGTGGACATGTGGATTTCAGGTTCTGGAAGTACTGCCACTCTTTCTTACCTCCACTGTAGAAGTGCTCCTGCTCCTGGAGAAAGCAGGCCGGTGAACAAAGGTTGAGGTAATGTCCTCCTTAAGAATGGAGGGGGAAGCAAGGGGCAGGCAGAGAAATGGGCAGAGCATCTTCCAGGTGTGCACCATGGAGTTGTGATTTATATATATATATATTTAATAGTAAAAAATTAAAGGGACCCCTGACCATTAGGTCCACTCGTGACCGACTCTGGGGTTGTGGTGCTCATCTCGCATTATTGGCCGAGGGAGCCGGCGTAAAGCTTCCGGGTCATGTGGCCAGCATGACAAAGCCGCTTCTGGCGAACCAGAGCAGTGCACGGAAACGCCGTTTACCTTCCCACTTTGACGTGCTTTCGAACTGCTAGGTGGGCAGGAGCAGGGACCAAGCAACAGGAGCTCACCCCATCGCGGGGATTCGAACCACCAACCTTCTGATCGGCAAGCCCTAGACTCTGTGGTTTAACCCACAGCGCCACCCGCGTGGGTGGGTTTAATAGTATTAAAATCCAAATCCAAAAACAGCTTTGGATTTGTTTAACCAGAAGATTGCAACCGTATTAACAACCCAATCCTGTGGATGCCCTACTGTCTTTAATGGGGCTTGCTCCCCAGCAAGGGCAAAGGACTGCAGCATCAGTAGGGCTTCAGATATTTCAATGGATTATGGGAAAGACCTTTGAGCTATTTATACACTACAAAGAGATTAACATAGTGCACTTTATTTGCTAAAATATGGAAGTCAAGTAAACATGATAAATTAGATGCAGATTGATTTTAGGACATTGGGGAAATTTTCAGTTCAGCAGCTATTGGAGAACCCACATGGTGGGAAGGTGCGTGTGGTTGAGGTATTCAAGGACAACATCTCTCCCTGGCTTCCTTTAATGGAGCGAAAAATGCTAGACTAGCCATTGCTCAGTGGTAGAGCATCCAATTTGCAAGGCACCAGAAAACTGGGGGAAATGACATCCCGGAAAGCCCTTTCCAGTTAATGTAGGTCAGGGATAGGCAATGTGGTCCCTTTCAGGTGTCACAGACTCCAACATTGTGTGCTCCCCAAGGAGCTGAGTCTTCAGTTACATAGTACGGTCCGTAAACACCACAACAAAACTGATCAGGAGTGGGGCTGGGAAATAGGAAGACAGTAAAGAAAAACCAAAATGTCACAATCTGGTAACTATGTTGTCTGAATTCTCCATGAAATGTGTGTGAACCAGTATAGGGTAGGGTAGAAGTACAGTGGTGCCTCAGGTTAAGAACTTAATTCGTTCCGGAGGTCCGTTCTTAGCCTGAAACTGTTTTTAACCTGAGGTACCACTTTAGCTAATGGGGCCTCCCGCTGCCGCGCGATTTCTGTTCTCATCCTGAAGCAAAGTTCTTAACCCGAGGTACTATTTCTGGGTTAGCGGTGTCTGTAACCTGAAGCGTCTGTAACCCGAAGCGTCTGTAACCCGAGGTACCACTGTATCTACACACAGACACACACACACACACACACATTTTCAACCTATGAAGTGAAATGGAAGAATCAAACATGCCTCTTCCCCACTTGAAAACTGCTTTCCACAACAGGCCATGCATTAAGTAAGGTCATGTAGCCATGGCATTCAGCTATGATTCATTTGCACTGTGCACTATCACGAAACTTATTTGGAGAGCAATTAGCTCTCCCTATTTCTTTTTATTCATATTTTATTTTTGAAATTGAAAAGAGCTCTGAATTCTTTTTTTTATAAGAACAAATGAGATAAGTATTTGGATGGAAATGTTTTCCCACTTGAGGATGATTGATAGAGAATAAAAAGCAGAAATTAACTTCTCTGGCACCTTAAAACTTCTAGGGAGACCTTTGTACCAGAAAACTATATAAATGCAGCATGCGTAAAAATCAATGTCAAATGCTTTTTTCCTTTTTCGGTAAAAGTTCCAGAATACTTTTCATGTCTAATATGTAATATCCATATCAATACCAGAGAAAACTAAAATTAATAAGAAATATAGCTTCTTTGGAGCACTTAATGGAATCTTTTAAATGTAAAATCTATTTTCATTTGTAACTGCTGGTCAGAATGGGTAAGGGTATAGGAGTCTGGATGAGAGTCATATGCTCAGCAACGAGAGTGAAGGCATAATCGTAGCCATTTCTATGACTGTTTAGGCAATCAGCCAAATCTGCAAAGTGCTGCTTTTTATCATGCCTACAGGATTTCCAGGAAGTCCAAAAGCTGCAGGTTTTAAGAAAGCACAGAATTCACTTTGCAAACTGCTCATTCCAAATGTACACTGATATGGTAGCATGGTTGGCTTCTGATAGCTCCCTCATTGCCTTCTCTCATACAGCAAAACTCAATGTGCAGGGAGGGAGGGAGGTACGAAGAGCCATTTCTCCCCAGAACATTAAATAGATTATAAATATTTTGAGACCAAAAATAAATATTATGAGACCAAATGCTACCTAGCAATCAAAATGGATTATATGAACCCATCATATATGAACCCATCATAGATTTCCTATGAATGCACAAAATCTATAATGAACTCATATAATCAATGTTGTTATGAAATCACTGGCTAGTTTTCAATAAATTGCCAGTGTCTCTGGGCCCACACTCAGCTGAGGAATTTGTTTTTCACACCAAAACTGGGCTTGCAGTCCTTTCACACACACACACACACACACACACACACACACACACACACTGCAAGATTTCTCTATTTCAGAAGCCTACTTTAGAAGCACAGCACTTTTTTTTTTGTTCCCATTATTAGTCATTTGGGAATCAGAAACCCTTGTCAACCTACTACAAATTATTGAGAGGTCTATTGATAGGTTCTGATCTTGGTTTTGTTTGAAGGAAGGCCACCACTGTGGCTCAGTGGAAGATCACATGATTAGCATGCCAAAGGTCCAAGATTCAATCTGTGGCATCTCCAGGTAGGACTGAGAGAGAACCCATCTGGAATCTTGCCAGTCAGTATAGATAATATTGAGCTTGGGAGGTCAATGGTCTAACTCTGTCACCTCACCACCCTAGTTACCACCCCACCCATATTGGGGGGGGGGTACTTGATTTTTACAACCACTCAGCTTTAGGTTGTAGGGCTGTAGGTGCATATTAAAGCACTTGCTTTGCATGCAGAAGATGCCAAGTTCATCCCCAGCATCTGCAAGCAGGGCTGAGAACGTTTCCTCTCTGAAACCATGGACAACTGCCACTGATCAATATGGACAATATTGAGCTCAATGGAACAATGGTTTTGCATGCTATTAGGCAGATCCTGGGGGACACGGGTGGCACTGTGGTCTAAACCACAGAGCCTAGGGCTTGCCGATCAAAAGGTCAGCGGCAGGGGCGGAGGAAGTGGGGGCGATGGGAGCGCCCTGCCCCCATTGGCGCGATCCCAAGGGTTCCATCGCAGCTGCCCCCCTGCGGGTGGCGTGCCATGCCCCCAATGTGCATGCCCCACCCCTTTGGCCAGCACGTCCTGCCCTCGGGACACGTGCAAGCCCTGCTCCCACCTCCTCCCCGCCCCTGGTGCTGGAGAATGAAGCTCTGCCACTGGTTGGCGGTTCGAATCCCCGCGACAGGGTGAGCTCCCATTGCTCGGTCCCAGCTCCTGCCCACCTAGCAGTTCGAAAGCATGTCAAAGTGCAAGTAGCTAAATAGGTACTGCTCCGGCGGGAAGGTAAACGGCGTTTCCGTGCGCTGTTCTGGTTTCGCCAGAAGTGGCTTAGTCATGATGGCCACATGATCCAGAAAAAACTGTCTGCGGACAAACGTTGGCTCCCTCAGCCAGTAAAGTGAGATGAGCGCTGCAACCCCAGAGTCGTCCGCGACTGGACTTAATGGTCAGAGATCCTATTACTTTTACCTTTAGGCAGCTCCTGTGTCCCTAAATCATTCCTGACTTTCTCTCCCTGCTATATCATTTTATCCTAACTCATTTGTCCTGCACCAAACTAATGGTCCTGCATCCAGGACAGCCCTCGTACAAACTGAGCCTGAAGATTTGGACTGATTAGGTGGACATATGTCTCCTTGTTTATTCTTCCAGGAAGAGCTAGCTGCATTTATGATTTTAAGCGTCTGCAGTTCTGCTACCTTTCCATTATGATTTATTGAGTAAGTTTGAAGTCCATACAGCATATTGAGCACAATTCCTTTGCCGCCTGCAGACATGTGTAAGCCTCCCCCCCCCCCGCAGCATGTTCTTGTGCTACCATTTAGTGGCATCAACCTGCAAACCACCATCTGGTCAGATTTTCCTGTATTCTTTCTGGCAGGCTACCTGAGATTAAAATATTGATGAACATGAAAGAAAACTCAGCTGTACAGTGCATGTGTGTGTTTCTGCTGTGTCTTCTAATTAACAGCAGAGTTGAGCAACTTCCCTTTTCAAATGAAGGAAGTTTGCAAACATTAGTTTTTGGACATTATACAACATTACCATACATCTGTCACTGTTCTGAAATAGAGAATTCTGGACTTTTATATGGACTTTCTTAGCTTGTCGTGCTAAACACCCATCAGGATGTCAAGCATACGAGCACATGGCAGCCTGTCCATACATAAGTGTCAAGAAACAGATACACTAGTGTAAGGCAATAAAAGTAGTGCTCCCCCAGCAATACAGTGGTACCTCAGGTTACAAACACTTCGGGTTACAAACACTTTGGGTTACAGACTCCGGTAACCCGGAAATAGTACCTCGGGTTAAGAACTTTACCTCAGGATGAGAATAGAAATCGCGCGCCGGCAGGACGGCGGCAGTGGGAAGCCCCATTAGCTAAAGTGGTACCTCAGGTTAAGAATGGTTTCAGGTTAAGAACGGACCTCCGGAACGAATTAAGTTCGTAACCAGAGGTACCACTGTATATGGTGGCCCACCAGTGTTTTTAAAAGCCTCCTGTTTTTGCAGTGTTAGGAAAGAACAAAAACTAACCTATGATGGGCCACCATTAGAGGGATGAATTTGACCAGTGTGCATGTCTGTTTCAAGTTGTGCAAGGCAATTCTAGCAATTGGTATATCTGTCACGTCTATCTGCTTTTCTTGTGACCTATGGACAGGTCTTTCAGCCTCAGGGGTCATCTAGGGCTCATGGATGTCCCCATGGAGCTGATGCCTGAATTATTATGTTGAACGTTACATGAAGATTCCAGAGAGCAGAATTGACTCAAATGTGCTGCTGCTTTCTCTGTGATGAGCAAATCACTCCTCAAGTTATCTTGACTTCTGGGAGGTTGCTTCCACAAAATAGATGACAGAAACAGAGATCTATCACTCCTTGTCATTTTTGCCTTGTTTTGATCTTCTCAATTTATGCTGCTGATACTCAGCCCTTTTTCTTTGTAACTTCTGCATTGGGAAAGGATCTGCAGCCACACATTAAGGCATGCACTCTCTCTTTTGCATGTGAGTCAGTCATACCTCGGCCATCACTGAGATGCAGGGAAGATCTTTTTCAGCAGTTCATGCAAGAGAAGGAAGAGGGAGCCATTTAGAGCCCAATCTATTCATGGATTTAAAGGTAACCAGGAGTTCTGTGTGGTGTGCCTAGAAATGCATGGGAAGCCATTTCAACTTTTGTAAAATGTATCTATAACTTTAAATATTTCTCGATTAATCCTTTGATGTTGTTGTTTTAAAACTCAGTTATCCCAGTAAATGTGCACGCTATGAAACTGTGTGCAAATTTAGCTTGACACAGGTTTGTTTTGCTTCTTCCAGAAACTTTGTATGGCAACTATCAGGGCACTACAGTGTTCAAAGACTTTTGGTTTCATTTGTAAACCTAAAATAATAGGAATGTTGGTGGAATATACACTAGGAGTGCATCTGTACTTCTTTTTTGCGTGGGCTTACTAAGCTGGTGATGGTGTGTTGAAGGGCAGTGACCATACTGAGCATAATTGGAGTGATAAAATCTTGGAAAGGTGGCTTCCAGGGAGATGCCTGCCTGCCCTTGGCCGCTTCATAATAAATGGATTTCCTTGGCCTAAGGACTCCCTGCTTCTAATACCTTGATTTCATCTGTCCTACCTTCATTCACTGTGATATCCAAAGTCTCTTTGAAAGCTGCTTCCTTGACCTTGTGGAACTTTACCAAATCATGTGCTGTTTCATTCCTCTTTGTCTACAGAGATACCTTCTATCAAAAGATCTTCAAGCTCTGTGGCTGCACGGCTTCCTGAATCTATGAACGCTTTGGTTTTGATGTGTCTTTGATATGTACCCTGTGATTTCTGTTGCTTTCATGTCAAAACACGCCTCATAATTATTTGGCTGCTTCATGTTCCCATGAACCTTCTCTGATATGTACTAAGCTCCCTCAACTCGCTAACCTTCCATTATCTTTCTAATCCCTCAGGCTAGTCCTTATTCATCTGGCTTCATACTTCCTTCTTTCTTCCTCGTTCCTTTTGCCATTCTGACATTTATCCTCAGCCTTCTGAGTCTGAACTTGCCAGTCTTTGTAATTTAAAACTTAGCCTCAATATTTCATTAAGCAGCATGGTTGATGCTGAGAACTACTTTGGTTTAGTAGTTAGGGTGTCAGAGTAGGGCCTTCAAACCCCAATTCAACCATGAAGGTCAGAGGGTTATTTTGGGGGCAGTCACTGTCTCTCAACCTAACCTGCCTCACAGATTTGTCATGAGGATAAAACGGAGAGGGGGAAATCACGTGACCACCTTAAACTCCTTGGAGGAAAGGTGATACATTGATGTAATAATGAATCAATAAAAAGGAAATGAAATCATACCGCAGTTTCCAGTAACACTTTCATCAGAAACGTAGTAAGTTTATCATATAGGAAGACAGAGAATTGGGGGGGGGGGAGGAATCAAGCAGAGGCTGGATATGGTTTTCTTTTTCTTTGATAGGGTCCCTACTTCAAACCAGAAGTATTGCTTGTTTGTAAGATTTTCTAACTAAAAGTTAAAGATTGAAGATATTTTGTTAAAGCTCCATCTATTGTACAAGTTGAACCTATGCAGTCAGAAGTAAGCACCATTGACTTCAAGAGGGCTTACTCCCAGGTCACTATGCATAAGAGGTTTGTGTGTGTGTGTGTGTGTGTGTGTGTGTGTACACACATCTGACTGCATTTTTGGACTCTTCTTGGGAGCATGTAATGATGGACTGCTGCACCTCACAATATATCACTACAACTGTTTGATCATGTTGCCATCCTTCTAGAAAGGGTGTAGAGCAGAAGACTTTCCTGGACAGTTCCCTTGCGCTAGATTCCACACATATAAAAGCTTCTAAGCCTAGCTACCCATCTATTTTAAACACCATTCCCCTATTAATGGGAATGACCCTACATCATTACACTCAGGCTGCAATTCTGGGTCCAGCCATACGAGATATCAGTCATTATATGATTTATGTATCTTTCAAGTATGCTTCATGTTTTGTACAGAATAGTGTTTTCCATTTGTGGCGCTCAATGCAATTGTGGAGAGGCAGACTGTAAACAGCAATATTTAATTCCTCTCACACCATTGCATTATGTCCAGTGAATGCAACTGACCACTTTCCTTGATGTAAAATCCTTTTGTAGCTTCCATACAGAAAGCAACTAGATGAACAGGAGATGAGCTGTTGCATCTGCAGAGGGTTTTTCTTTCTTTTTCCCCCTTATTTGTTTAATTTACTGCCTGGCTCTTGGTCTTTTCAACTATTTCAGTCAGCACATTCGTAGCTAATAGGAATAGATCTTTTACAGCACTTTAGCAAAATGGAACACTGGTACATTATGAGTGAAAATCTATATTGTCGTTTGTCATTTTTTGTTATTACTATTTCATAATAATTAAGCAATAAATAAAACAAGGCATGCTGACAAGCCAGAGAAAGTGGAATGGAATTGAATGGCACTGGGAAAGTAGTTGACAAGGTGATTTTAAAAACACCAAATACTATACAACAAAGCTTCATGTTGCATTTTTAAAAGGCTGCTATTAACAAGAAATGCTGAGAATTTCTTCTCATTTTCTACTTCTATATACCTTCAAAAGGATAACAAAGAAAAATGCCCAGTGTACTTCTCTTGGAACAACCTCTAAAGCAGGCATCGGCAACCTCCGGCACATGGGCTGGATCCGGCCCACGGAGGCCGTTTAACCGGCCAACGAGCCGCCCGCTCGGCAAGTCCCCTGTACGCTGCGCTAAACCGGCACAGCGCGGAGCGGGGACTCGCCAAGTGGTGCCGGAAATGGAGTCTGTGCATGTCCACGATGCCAGAAACAGTGTCTGCGCATGCCCAGATGCCGAAAATCGCTTCTGTGCAGACGCAATTTCCGGCGTAGCAGTCTAAGGATTTGCATGTGTGAAGCTGTTGTATGCCAATACCAACACTTTGGATGATGATGATGATGGTGATGATGATAATAATAATATTTTATTTATACCCCACCCAGTTTATTTAAAAACTGGGCTCAGGGCGGCTAACAGCAAATATAAAACATTGATTAAAATGTGACTTAAAAACAGCATAAAATACAACATAAAATGCAGCATCAATATCAATAAAATTCAAAAATGCAGGGGTCATTTTTTTGGGGGGGGGACACCCAGTCAGTAGACATCAAATGATCACCAGGGCTAACTGGCCAAGTTGGTCCTACTAAGGCCAGCAAGGAGGCCAGGGAAGACTTTAAATGTGGGGTCCCAGAAAGGGTTTCTTCATAGAAGAGGAAAGGGGAAAGGGAATAGAAAGGGGAAAGGATCAGGCTAATTCAAGTTGAAGGCCAGGTGGAATAGCTCTGTCTTACAGGCCCTGCGGAAGGAGATCAAGTCCTGCAGGGCCCTAGTCTTGTGGGACAGAGCATTCCACCAGGTCGGAGCCCTGACCCTGGTGGAGGATAGTCTGGCTTCCTTAGGGCCCGGGACCTTTAAGCTGTTATTATTCATGGACCTTAGGGTCCTCTGCGGGACATACCAGGAGAGGCAGTCCCGTAAGTATGAGGGTCCTAGGCCGCATAGGGCTTTAAAGGTCATTGTGTTCCCATGCATATCTAGATTAACAGGCTCAAAGTAGTGAGCCTTGGTTAACAACTTGTCTGCTGCATTCTGAATCCCTTGTAGTTTCACACATTTTTCAAAGACAGCCTCATGTGAAGTGCATTATAGTAATCTAATTAGGAATTTACTAAAGAGTTAGCATTACAATAAGCATAGTGACATCTTCTTTGCCTGGGATAGAGCACCGCTGGTGCAGCAATTGAAGCTGATGACAAGTCCCCTGGGCCAGAGACACCACCCAGGAACCTGGTGGTACAGAGTCTGGATCACCCCAAGCTAGAAAGCTGATCTTTTAGAGGGAGCGATGGCCCATCAAAAAATAGGACAAGCAACTCTTCCATGTTTAACTGAGGCACCCAACACGAATTCTGGAAGATTGATTCACAGCAGACCTTGATAGCAAGGAAAGGAACTGTCAGGATAGTGATAGATGATGTATAAGTACTGAATCGATTGGGGATGCAAGACCAGCATAGGCATGACCTCCTGGGTACAAGTTCTATCGGGGCTTTTTGTGTGTGTGTCGCCATCATTGCATAAGTTAAAGGAGAGTGCTGCATTTAGCATAATCAAAGGCAAGAATATGGTGGATCTTGCTGGCATCAGGGAAAAGGAATGGCCCGATGAGGCTTCAACGTCTACTGACAGTCCCTTTGTGAAACTAGGGGTGTGCATCATCTCTGTATGCAACCCAAATAATTGGGGTCATTTGGGGTAGTTTCTCGCATTACTGAGTTTGAACACACTGTTAACAAGGTGTGTTGAGGGGAATGTGGGAGAGCCCAATCATCATATTAGCTCTGTTGCCTAAGTTTTTTCATAAAGTTAAATGCAAGGTCATTAATTCCCCTTCTTTTATTTCTGAGATGCAAAACCAAGCTGACTGGCAAGTGTCCAATGCTTCAGAGGGGATGGGGTATATAGGAGAAGTGAGGGGATGGAGAGGTGAAGGAATCTTTTGTTTTTGTGTTTTGAATATTATATTTTTATTCAGTCACAGTGAATTATTGTCTCATTGCACTCCAATTACAGTGATTTGGGGGAGGGATATTAAAGTGCACAGTCTTTCTGCAGGGCATTAGCAGGTATAATATGTTAGACTATTGGAGTGGTCAGCCTTTGTCTCAATTGTTATTTTTCTTAACAAGCAATTACAACAACCTATCTCTTTTCCTGTCCCCTCCCTCTTCCTCTCTTGCTCCCTTCTCATTTTTTGAGGGCACTTCCAGGAAGAGTGTGTGAGGAAAAAATAAATTTTCCATTTTTTTTAAAAAAGGGGGAGGTTAAATCACAACAACACAATAACCCCTATGATTATTTTTCTGTGTCAGGTTTCTTACCAAGGGACATCCTTCTCATGTCCCCAGATTTCACTCCCAGCTTTTAAAAAAAAACCCAGGGGAGGAAATGTGATTCCTTCTCCTCAAAAAATATGGCCAAGTCTGCTCTTTTGGGGTAAAGGCTGCACCTATCTATCTGAAATTTGGCAGGCTTTTCCTATCAGAAATGGTGATCATGCCTGTAATTTGCATCCAATTCTGGCAAAAAATAAAAAGTTTGAGACATTTTCTTCAAAGGTTAAGGGTTCATTGAATGAAAACCTATGAATGGAGCTGCCTGAAATTTGGCATGCTTCATCCACTTTGTAGTGGTTCCTTTTTCTGCAAATTTCATCTATGTACAGGAAAAGTGGGAAGTTATGACTATTTTTAGATTGCTCAATGGAGACAAAATAGAGCTTCGGAATGAGCAGCAGATCAGTTTTGAACCTGAATGTTGAATTGAACCTCAAACATATTGAGCTGTTTCCAAACTTTATAAGTAAGTATACAGGACAAATCCTGTGGTTGCTGCACAACCTCATGTGGAACTTTCCCCCTGATTCCCCTTGCCCCCCCTATATTGATGGTTACCAACATAAATGGCTTAAAAAAAGAAACCTGGACAAATTAATGGAATGCAAGGCTTTCTATGGTTATTGGTCATAAATGCAGCTTCTAGGATCAGAAATAATATCACTAAGGAGCAACAATGGGAGAGGGCTATTGCCCTCATATCCTGCTTGCGGGTTTTCCAGAGTTATCTGGTTGGCTAGCAAGGAAAACATTATGCTTACTAGATGGGCCTTTGATCTGATCCATTAAGACTCTTCTAATGTTCAAAGTTTTACCTGTCCATCTAAAACGCATCTACCATGTGTTTTAATTTGAACAAAAGTCCCTGATCCAGTTAGGGGCATAAGTGTGCATACCTACACCAGCCCTGGTGTCCTCAGGGTGTTTTGGACCACAACTCCCATCAGCCCTATTCTGACTGAGGATGATGTAGTCAAAAAACCCACCAAGAGGGCATCAGCTTGGTGACCTAAGTAGTTTCAAAGTAGCACACAAATAAATGATATGTGTGCGGTTCCTGGCATCCAGTCTGACAATCTGCCAAAGCAGAAAGCAGGGGTGGGTACCAGTACCTGCACTGGTACCCACCCCTCCAAACTTGGGAGGCATTGCTGATAATTTGATTGCAGATATGCATGCAACAACCCAGGTTTTTGCATGCATTGGCATTGGGCTTCTGTTCCACAGAGTCAAATAGACTGAAACCTTGGGTTCTGGGTGAGATTTTCATTATTTGCTTGTCTACATATATCAGCTCTGATTATTTCATTTTTCAAAAATAAAAAATAGTGCAGCATGTATTTTATTGCTGACCTCTTGCCATCACGTTGACTTTCATTGTTGTGTTCTCTTTTAAAACTCATACAAGGCACCTTACAACCTTGTTGCCCTTTTGCCAATAAACTTCTTAGCTATTACAACTGCCTAGGAACTTGCAAGATAGCAGAACCCTGATAAACAGCAGGGTCAAACAGTTCCGTTTTAGTTCTCATGAAAAGAGCCTTGACATTGTTGATTCCTGTGTTTAACTGCAATTTAAAATGGCATACATACAAACCATGAAATGGCAGTAAAACAGCAGACAGAAACAGCACCGGGTTCTACCAGCAGTGCAGCACTGCCAAATGTCTAAAGCAATAATTAAAAAAGAGAGATTACAGAGAGATTTTGACCATCTCTTGAAGTGATGTCTACCAAACCTGGGATTTGTCTTCACAGGCACCAGGAGGCACCATGGTATCCATGGTATCCAACATGGGTGCCAAGTTGGGGATGTTAGATGTTGTTTTAGGTCTACTCTTAGGCCTGCATCCCTAATCTATTGTATGCAGATGCTGTCCACCAGAGGTAGCCATTGAGGTGCCTCCAGATACTGTTGGACTACAACTCCTGTCAGCTCTGGTCAATAAGGCCAATGTTCCAGAATGATTGCCCTGCTATAGTATAGACCATCTCCATACATGAGGGTTGAGGAAGGAGAGCTGCTAGATCAAAGGTCTAAATTCCAAAGACTTGTACATGGTGAAAGGCCATAACTTAGTGGCCCAACGTCTGCTTTGTATGCAGAAGGTCCCAGGCTCTGGCAGCTCCAGGTGAGTGTGGGCATGTCCTCTGTCTGGAACCTTGGAGAGTCACTGCCAGACAACACTGATCTAGATGGACCTATGGTCTGACTCAGTATAAAGCAGCTTCCTATGCTCCTTCCTCCACCTCCTTGCATATTTAAGCACTGAAGAGAAGCACAATTAGGGATGCATAATTTCTTAGAAATGCTCATCCATGTGTACAGCAAATACGTCCAGCCAGAAGTCAGGGATTCAGCTTTACCTTGGGGAAAGCACCCTTTGATCTGGCAAATTAAGGGCAAGCGCTGCTTCAGTGGGGCAACATGAGCAGGGCTTGCAAGGTTATGGTATAATAGAACCACGTTATCATCATGGGCAAATGCTCTAGTGACATTGCTTTAATTGTTTCCATTTTAAAAAAGATGGAACTGGAATACAGGTCACTAAGGCCAAATGGCTTTCTCAGACCCTAATTATCCTTCATAGCACTTTCAGTTTTCAGAGGAAGCATGAATAATATTTCCAAAAAAGAACTTATTAGGATAAAGTAGGATGGATTTTTCTGCAACAGACTCACGCACCAACTCTTCAAGAAGATACCCCTGTGGAAGGTGTTGGATCTCCATCTTCTCTAGCCGCTCCTTGCTTATTGAAGCTTATGCCACAATAAATGTGCCAAGCGACTCTTCATTCTAGGTTGGTGTCTCATTTCACTCTCATACTTCCTAGGGTTCTTTCCAAACTCCAGGACCCTTTACTTATTGCTTTGCCTTCTTCTTTTTAAGTGTATTCTTAAAACAAGTTCATATACAGTGCATGTCTGCTGCTATATAAATTTCTGTTATCAATGCATATGCTTTCTCCTTATTCTGGATGAGTGGCACTGTATGACAAATGGATTTGAGAAAGATGAGCATTTAGTTTCTAACCACTTTGGTGACGTCTTATTTAGCTGGCAGTCAAGGGCTGTAACCAATCTTTAGGCTGCTGGATTCCAATGCGTGCGCACACTCCACCTCACTGTTTCATTATCCAACCAGAGAACCAGACAAGGCTCTCCTTTTCATTTTTTGCCCTTTAGATTCAGGCAGGTAGCCGTGATGGTCAGACGCAGTCGAAATAAAGAATTAAAAAATAGTCCAGTAGCACCTTAGAGACCAACTAAGTTAGTCCTGGGTATAAGCTTTCGTGTGCATGCACACTTTTTTATTTCGACTGCGTCGGACTAACACAGCTGCCTACCTGAATCTAGAATCAGGTATCTGAAGAAGTGTGCATGCACATGAAAGCTTATACCCAGGACTAACTTAGTTGGTCTCTAAGGTGCTACTAGACTATATATATATATATTTGCCCTGTTCTTGATGCATAGTCTTTCTCTCCCCCATCTTCCTCTCTCCCCAGGCTCCCCTGTCCAGCTCATCTTATTTCCCTGCTTTCATGTCTGTCCCTTCCTTTCCCCCACTTCCCAGGTCTCTCCATTGTGCACCTTTCTTCCTCCCTCCTGCTTGTGGTGAGGCTTCACACAAGCACAGCACAGCGTAAGTTTGCATAGATATATATTCCGAGGAGATATAAGCTTGAAATGGGCTGCATTGGTATTTCATTAATGGTGCAATCCCTGTGTATACATTCAATTGCAATGCACTCAGAAGGACACCCAGAAGGTGGCCCCACTAATTATATATGCAAGCCTGAGAAAAACCCTTTTCCTTTTTGACTCCAGTGTGAATTTTATAACGTGCCTGCTTCATTTTAATATCCCAATACATTGTGTTATGAAGCTTAGAATTGTATTTTGACAATTCCTAGGTCACCCCCGTGCTGTGCATTTTCTCTTTCACTGGAATAAAATGAATTATAAGCCCCATTTTCTATTCTTCTCCAACTCTTTGTATTTTACTGCACACCTTCTGAGAATCTTTTTTTTTTTTTTAAGTATTAGGAATGACTATGTTCTTGTTAAGAAAACAAAACCAAATTCTGGGCATGTTTATTCCTAACAATGTGTCCAGTAAACCTTTGAATACAAGGATAATGCAAAAGCTTTCTTTTGGCATGTTTTTCCCCCCCCTCCTTCTGTGTGGTAGGCCATGAATTATGTTTGTGGTGAAATGTTATTTTTATTACTTTCATCCACCAGCTTTGCTTTAACTCTCTGCTGTCTTTCTGGATTGTATTGTGCTATTCTGTACCGCCGTTGCATTGTTAATAGCGTTAGTAGAAACGCCGCTGCTATCCAGAGCTGTATGAATGCACCACCCACACATATGAAGCAGAATTTTTATTACAGTTGCTCATAGGTGTTTTGTAAAAGAGCTTTTGATCCTGACATAGGGACTCCCTGCATGACTGATGTTGTGGCTATTGTCATGAATGAAATGCAAGATAGGAGAAGGAAGCCACAGAGACCAAGGCTGCATGCACACAATATATTTAAAGCATATTCCCCTGCTCTCCAATCATTGTATTTTCCTCTCACGGTGCCACCCCTCCCCAGACACCTTTCCCCCAGTCAGAGTTTCATGCTCTGCATAACAAATACAGGGCTGGTACTTGGGTTGCTGGTTTGTGGGGTGTGTGGGAGAGATACTGGGGGCAGAGGTTCTGTGTACAGGGGAGAGGGTTAAGCACCCCCCCCCCTTTTTCCCTATTGCTACTCTGCTAGAAATTGTACCCCCACTTCCCTAATTTGCAAAGGAGAAACAGTAGCCAATACTGTAGAGATAAGGTTAAGACGGATTGTTTTGTGTTTAGCATTCATCTTTGCCTGCCAAACCAGCAAAAGTTAAAGCTAAAGCTCTCAGGCCTGGTTCAGTTTCTTTCCCCTTTAATGTCTGAGGAGTGCTGCTGATGCTGAACTCTCTTTAAGAGGTGACTTCATATTCTAAGGCAGTGGCATAGCGTGGGTTGCCAATGTGCAGGGCCACTTGGAGGGAAATGGACAGAGTACATGTTGAGCTGCCTAACGGCGTCTACATCGCCCAATATATTGCAGCCATAGAGATAAGAAAAGAAGAGACATTAAGGTGCTGAAATTTTGTGCCCCTAACAATTTTGTGCCCCTGTGGCCCCCTCCATGTTACACCACTGTTCTAAGGCAGAACCTGTGTTCCTCCAGATATTGATGGACTCCGACTCTCACCAACGCCAACCTGCATGGCCAATATCCCCATCCCTGTCCTGATGTGAACTCCGTGAAACACCTAGATTCTTGCCAATATTACTAAGCAATATTCCCTGCGCTCATTCACAGGCACTCCATAACTAATCCTAAATGTGCAATGGTGGAGTGCACTGGTGGAGCTTGTTGATACAAATGATAGCAACGTGACTTGAAAAGGAATGGCAGGCAAGGGCACTTCTTGTGAAATATGTTCGTTTTGCTTTCAGGCCTCTCCACATTTTGAAGGACTTGGAAATTCTGTCAGAAACCTGAAAGATTAGAAAGTCCAAAACAGGGGGGAGTATTTATTTAGACAGGAGCTTTCTCCATTGAGAAGGCAAGACGGCTTTGGAGCTGTGTAATGAACACCAGCACAAAATACCTTCTTTTCCATTTGTCATTTAACACTCCAGTGGGCTCCAGCTTTTGGGATTCAAGTACTGTGCGGTGATATCCAGGTACCGTCATGGCACTTTATTAGTTCTAGTGTAATCTTTTTATGCTGTTGGTAGGTTTATCCAGCTGGTAAAATGCTGTGGCTTTGAAGTGAGTTCTGCTGTTTAGCATTTAATATTCTCCTCTTTTGCTCTGCAATTAGCTTCCCTAATGCAATTTAATCTATCTGAAACATTTCTCGAAAATCATGGCGGTAAACACGAACTAAGCTAAATCTCTTGAACTTTTCCTTAACGCTAATTTCAAATGCCAGCAGGGCACCAACTGCTGCGAAAATTAATGAATGAGCAACACCAGACTGTCTTTCATTTTCATTTGAATGATTTTTGCACTCGGAGAGCATTTGCAAGCAACCAAATGATGCTAACGATGCTGAAGCGACAACCGTTTAGCTCCTGGCCAGGCTGTTATAGGAGGCAGACCTTTCCTTCTTTTCTCTGCATTGGAATGCATTGATCCCTTCAGAAGGACATGTTGTTTTGATTTATTCACAAATACAGCAATACCCAGTATAGCCTATAGTTTGTTGGCCACATCCCATTTTGAATGTGGCAGAGAAATTCCAGAAGTCCTACAAGAGAGGCAGAAGATATAAGGGTACAGAGCAGCCTTTATCAATATTAGGTCTCTAGATGTTATTGGACTACAACTCCCATCATTCCTGACCATGGTCTTGCTAGCTAGGGATGATAGGGGGTTGTAGTCCAACAACATCTAGGGGCCCAAAGTTGAGAAAGGCTGATATAGAGTACCTTTCTGCAGAGCCCCTTGAATTTCTTACTCGTCTTGATTCAAGGATGGAAACCCAGTGCTTTTTTTCTTAAAAAAATGTTTAGGGCTACTCTCTTTTTCCTACTCATATTGAAATACTCCCCCTCAATGAGGCCAGACTTAGATTCACAAAATGTTTAGGAGAATGCATACCTCTGCGTCCCCCCCCGAAAAAAAGCACTGGGTGAACCTGTGGCCCTCCAGATGTTGTTGGACTACAATGGTCAGGCATGATAGGGGTTGTAGTAGAGCAATGTCTGATTCCCTACAACAGAGATTAGCCCTGGATCATGGATGTCTGAAGCAAAAGCCAACCGTGTTTGTGATGATGTGTGGCAAAGAGGCAGGAAGGAAGACCACTGTACTAGCTGCAGAAGAATCTATTATTCCCTGGGAAGAACAAATTGGAGATCCAAGTCCTAGCACTGAGCTAGGACAAACCAAATGTCTGAAGGAGAGCTCCCACTCTCTCCTAGGCAAATACACATGTGGGATCAGAACTTGGCTGATGTGGTTCCCAAAGCATTTGTCCTAAGCCACAACATCTAGCCCAAAGGAAGTAGTTGCCACTTATGAGGTGTGTGTTCCCCACCTCCTTGAGCTAAGCTAGGATAGTGAAAGAAAGAATTCAGGGCCTGGAGTGTGGGCATTAATACACTGGGGCCGTGTCCAGTAAATGTGCTGTTGTCTGGTCCGGTTTGGGCAGAAAGGGATAATGCTGTTTGGGGACTGTACTAAATTGCAGGTAAAATATATTTCTTCATACAAATTTTAGTGCTAAGTCCAACTAAAAACCAAACTTTAAAACAATTGAATCAAAGGGACTCCCCCATCCCACTATGCAGGGAACTTGATGCTGAGGTAATCTTAATTCAGCAAGTGTACTTTTTTGTTCTGCCATTGGGAGTCTCTGATAACAAGCATGTGTGAGAGAGGCAGAAATCAGAGACTGTGACCATTAAAATAAGTTTCATTTTCAACTAACTGATCAAATCAGCTCTTTTGCTGGGAACTAGCTTAAATAATGGTATGGCTAAATAATAAATAATTCCATCTCCCCCACCCCGGCCTTTTCTTGTATGCGCAGACACACACACTCTACATTGCAGCAGTTGTCTGGAAAAGAAGAACAAAATGGGAGGAAAAGACTAATTGCATTTGCACTTGGGGGAAATGCCTCTGCAGTGTTTCCTGAAGTCACATACCAAATGGGAACACTGAGTAATGCTAAATGAAAGCAAGCAAGATGAGGCTGGAGCACATTATTGAAATTATGAGGATTTGCACATTTCCCCTCCTGTCTGCACTTAATATCTAATGGACTTAAACAGCAGCGGTAGGCTTGTGATGATGAGATGTGAGCGGCCGATCCCACTTAATGGATATAAATTAACAGAAAGTTCAAGTGCATCTTTAAAAGATGGAACATAAAGCAGCTTGTAAGCTGCCATCATGTGCAAATGACTTGAATGGGCATCACACCATCTCTGTGGTAGAAAAAAGGGCAGCTATCCCCACTTCCTGCGACATGCTGGGGCTGGGCAGTTAACTTTCACTTTCTCCTCTCCCTTTCACTCTCGGTATTCTCCAAGGGCAGGCAAGGTCCTCAGTTGTGTCATTTTTCATCACTCTCCTAGATAAATGGTGACTTCCTTATTCTCAGTTTGTTGTCAGACGCAAAAGCTGTTAGGGGGGGCATAATTTATGAGGATGATTTATACATCTAAACACCTGTCAAACTAAACTTTAAACAAAATAAAGTTTTCAAGCCTACATTGGCACAAACAGCATATCTAATGGCGCAATGTCATGTTTCCTCGAATGACATCGCTTCTGTCAGTTTGTAAGAATCCTTCAAGTAAGAATCACCATGGCCAGCTCTAAGTCGCAAGGGCACTTTTCTCCTTCCGGATGTTGTCTCCATCATTCTCTCAGGTGGGTGCCATAGGTGGGTGGGTAGTAATCCACCACCAAGGGTCACTGCTGCACATAGCATGCACATGAAATGTGCACAATACCAGACAGATAGTTAGCTGGTGCTTTCAGCTTTGATGGAGTCCAAGCATCTTTCCTTGCCTGGTGCCTGAACTTTATCAAAGATGAAGGCACCAGCTAACTATCCATCTGGTATGGTGCACATTTCATGTACATGTTGTGTGCAGCATACTTGCATGTTAACGAACATAGACACGAGAACACACATCTTATGTTCAATTCAATTAAGAAGTTAATGGCATAAAGGTATGCTGATGGATCTCAAAAATGGGAATAAATGCTGCTCATTCATCTCTTATGGAGATGGAAGTTATCACTTTACTGCCCACTGCATTTTTTAGTATTTTATTTTTACTGAAGTTTGGTTCCATCTGCTTCAGCTCACAATTCTGCAAAATATACAGTTCAGTATTAACCTTAGAATACTGACTACAGAAGAGGAAGGAGCAGGATCTGATAATCTGAATGTTCAACTTGTGAGCACTGTGTTAACCATCCAGAAAGGGGAGGATAATGCAATAAACATTGGCAATGTTTTTCTTTTGCTTGGACAAAAGGATAATCAATATTCACATAATAGATGCATATTTCCTATACAGATATCTATTTATCTAATGGTTTTGTGCATGTACACACACACACACACACACACACACACACACACACACGACCTAAAAACACACACACTATGTATAATGTTTTGTCCCCTGGACTGTTGGCTTAGAATTTCCAGAAATGATGCATTTTCTATATTGCATTACCCACAATTACCAGCCAGAGGCAAATGTTAAGTATCACCTCAGAAAGACATTCTCATCTCATTATTAATACAGAAAGCTTTATTCAACCACGATATTAAATCCCACCTTTCAGAAAATTGCAAATTGTTAGGAGCAATCTGCATACATTTGAACTTCTGTACTTTGACAGCTGATTCTTTCTCCACTCAAAGCTGTGCTCAAAATTTTTAATAATACAAAAACCTATGCTTAATCTATTCAAACATTATAAAAAAAAATCTCTTGAAATGAAAGCACTGTTGAACAGGTTTTGGGATGGGAAAGGTAGATGTTCTTACAGATCCTTTAAAAAAATCATGAATATTTTAAGTGATATTTTTGATTAATTTAAAATCATATTTCCTGAGCAGCTGACTCAAAGTCAAGCAAAGATTAAATTTCAATCGGACACTAGTATTTAGATGATAGTCTTTTTCTGTTTGAAATCTATTTCACAATGCACAGAGAAGCAATTAACAACGGAGTTCTTCCTCTTGGTTAAGGGATGTGAACATTTGAATACGTGGTAGGCAAACAAGACATTTTAATTGGTATTAGCACACAATCATGGTTATGGCTCTGTCAACATTTCCTTTATTAACCTTGATGTCCAAATGCTTATGACTAGAATGCTGAAAATCCATGTCCGGCTGAATCTCGAGCTGTTACTTTTGGATTCATCAAACTGTTTCTACTGCAGATGTTTGCTTATTTATTTAAATTCTCCACCCCAAAGGTTCAGTGTTGGAGCAGGAATGCATCATGTGGCACACACACACACACACCCCGCCCCTGAATAAACAGAGCAGTAGAAATGAAGACAGTACCAAAAATAAAATAATTAAAAGATGGATGACACAAGGAGAAGGGGGCGACAGAGGACAAGATGGTTGGACAGTGTTCTCGAGGCTACCAACATGAGTCTGACCAAACTGCGGGAGGCAGTGGAGGACAGGAGTGCCTGGCGTTCTCTGGTCCATGGGGTCACAAAGAGTCGGACACGACTAAACGACTAAACAACAATAACATAATAATAATAATAATTTATTATTTATACCCCGCCCATCTGGCTGGGTTTCCCCAGCCACTCTTGGTGGCTTCCAACAGAGCATTAAAATACAATAATCTATAAAACATTAAAAGCCTCCCTAAACAGGGCTGCCTTCAGATGTCTTCTAAAGGTCTGGTAGTTGTTGTTTTCTTTGACATCTGAAGGGAGGTCGTTCCACAGGGCGGGCGCCACTACCGAGAAGGCCCTCTGCCTGGTTCCCTGTAACTTGGCTTCACGCAGCGAGGGAACCGCCAGAAGGCCCTCGGCACTGGACCTCAGTGTCCGGGCTGACCGATGGGGGTGGAGACGCTCCTTCAGGTATACAGGACCGAAGCCATTTAGGGCTTTAAAGCTGGCAGGAAATAAAGTTTTCAGCACAGACAATGAAATCAGAGTCAAATATGCAAATAATGCAAGTTGTGGCCCAGTGATAAATAAGGTACTGAAAAGTTCAGTTGAGTTTGTTTGTTTGTTTGTTTGTTTATCAGTATTGTTTATACCACCTACCAATCATATTCCTAGGGCAGTATACAAAAAGAATAAAACAATTAAAATGCAAACACAATAAATAAAGGATGGTAGCCAACTATACTCAGAGTAGACCCATAGAAGAGCCCACTGATTCTATTGGGTGTGCGTTGATTATGACTAAGGTAAGCTATATCACCCAAAATGAACTAGAATCCACAAAGTTAAAATGTGAATGAGTTAAAAATGTGGATATTTTAGCTGCATTATACTTGTGCAAAGCATTCCAGTGAGGGCAGGGAGGGACAATCTGCCAGAAGGAGAGGGATCCTCCAATCTGAACTAGGAATGCCAATTAGGACCCCCTCTATCAATGGCAATGAATTTGTTTTATTGAATAAATTATCCATCTGAAGCACACTTGTATTCATGCCCTTGTTATGTAGATATGTTTGTGTATACATTTATGAAATGTCCACCCCATTACCAATGGAACCCAGGACAGCCAATGAAGCAAACAACAGAATCGTTTGTTATTCCATAGTATAAGCCTGAGCTGTAAATGTAGCGTTTGAAAGAAACAGAGAGATCATGCAGATGATCCTATGTAAAGCTAAGTGCATGAAAATTTATTTTAAATCAAGGTGACCCATATGCGCATAACATCATGTACAAAATCACCAAAGACATTATACTGGAAAACACACTTTGGATGCAAATACCAATCAGTTACTTCTATTTCTTGATTCATTGGGGTGCAATCTCCTATCCATACTATCACAAGACTCCAATGAATCTCAACAACAACAAAATAAACATATCAATAGATGTTCTGTCTATTTACTTCATCGTATAAATCCATAACACCCAAGCTCAAGGACTGTTGCTGTTTTATCTACAGTGAATAATGCATGAACACCACTGGATGTATTCTACACATTAAAGAACCCAGAATCTGTTGTTAGAGTCATCTATATTCACAAAAAACATTACAGTTGCTCTGAATACTGAGTTGCTCAAAGAAACAGCAATCCCAAGGACATTCTCAGGCCCCCAATGGCAGTGGGACAGCTATCAGTATGGTTTGCAGGACAGCACTTTGGGGAGCAAAATGCAGTCGGGGCGGCGGGATAAATTTCCTGTGGAAAACTAATGCAAGGACGTGATTCGGGTTGGGCATGTTGGGGCTCTTCAACGGTTCTTTCTCCAAGATAACAGTAGACAGGTTAAGCATGTTTCTTCAAACATGTGGCTAACATCATGTGCAGTTGGGCCTTGAGACATGATACGTTTCAGTCTGTGTGGCTTCCCACTGCTGCCTCCTCTTCTGCAACCCCACACTGCCACCTCTTCCACTGAAGCCTCCTGACTCGTTCGCAGTCTACCCCCATGCTGAAGGCAGCAGAGGAATAAAAGGAGGCTGCAAAGGAGATCTGCCATTGGAGATGACTACCTCACATTGTTGGAAAGGCACTCAGTCCTGGGACGGCAAACACCAAGACTCCTGAGAGTCTTCCTGGTGGCCTTCTCTGGCTGGCATGTCCCTTCAGTCCAGAGTGCCTTCAATCTGCAACCCTTATGAAAAGAGCACACAAGTCTTCTAACATAACGCAGCAAGACGAAGGAGACATCCGTAGATCTAAACTACGTTTATTTACAGTCTATATACAGAGACTCCATTTCCATGTCTGTGCTCTCCAAGCTCTGGCAGAAACAAGTAAGAAACTGCGACACAGCAGAAGTGAAACCAAACTTACAAAAACAAGACTTAGGCGGAAGAGATAAGACAGCCTTCCATTCCCACACTCTCTCTCAGACACTCATGTGATTTACACTAACCACAATAGTCCTGCTGAAGCAGCAGAGGATATATAAAACTCTAACACACCTCACCTCATGGGTAAAGTGACTCTGTTTCCCGTCTATGTTGTTGATCCGGCCCTGCTATGCTTAAGTTGCCACTGAATCCTATAAGACCCACGACAACAATCAAGGACAAACATTAGTATGACAGCAGTGGAGAAGTCCAGCCTTTCTGCTGTCTTTGAGGAAGACAAAGAAGCTGTCTGCCAGTGTGAGGCTTGGCAATCTCTTCACCAGGCCCTCTGCCAAACTTTGGCCATTTGGCCACCAGTGCTGTCCCAGTTACTTGCAGTGCCTGAGAGCGATGTCACCACCACCCCTTGACTCCCTGTCAACCCATTCCTGCTCTTCCTCTCCCTTCACTTATTTTTGTTGCTGCTGTTGTTAAATTGCCACCTGCAATGGTGGCGGCAGCACGGGCAGTTTATCCAGCAACCAGGTTGGATTTGCTGCAGTGGCTGGAAAGACTTCTAAAGCTCAGAGGCTACCAGGCAAAGCAGAGAGGTGAAGGCTGCTGCGTATGGAACCTCTCAAGGAAAGCAGTGCCCACATGCCACCACCTGGAGCTGGCAATGCCAGATTGGGCTAGTGAGGGGCCCTTCTGAGTGCCGTTGCCCAACCTGGACAACCAAGGGTGCTTGGCCTGCTCTTAATTATGCTGTTTCATAGTTTCACAGCTAGCCCTGTCACGTATCATAGCAAGCAAGTGGGGATTCTCTTCAGATTCTGCCTCCAGCCACAGAATACTTGGAGTGGCTATTCCTCAACATTAGCATAGCGTAATGTTTCAGTCTTACCATAATCACCTTCCACAATGCTGCTGCATTAGTATTTAATGAGGTCAGAATTAGAGGGAGAGAAAAGGAAATTTCACCTTTCCTGTAAATTGGATTTCTGTTAATTGGATTGCAAGCCAGGTCCTGGTTTCTTCTGTCTGCTATTGTATTCTGGCCCTTTCCGATTGTGCTCTACTGCTGCCCAGATTTATTTGGATTTCTTGCCTATATGCTGTAGTGTCTAACTATTAGTGACTGCACTGTGACATAGCCACATGATGATGTCAAACAACCAGGCAGCTTACCTACCTGCTAATTTTTTCAAGACTTCAAGTAAGTGATATTATAATTAGAGGGAAATCTCTACCCTACAAGTGACAGTAAAAAAATGCCGCTTTCTCTGAGTTGGGATTTTTGTTATCTATCTATCTATCTATCTATCTATCTATCTATCTATCTATCTATCTATCTCTATCTATCTATCTATCATCTATCTATCTATCTATCTATCATCTATCTACCTACCTACCTACCTACCTACCTACCTATCTATCATCTATCTATCATCTATCTATCCTTCCTTCCTTCCTAATAAATAATAATAATAATAATAATAATAATAATAATAATAATAATTTATTATTTATACCCCGCCCTTCTGGCTGGGTTTCCCCAGCCACTCTGGGCGGCTTCCAACAAAAGATTAAAAATACATTAAAACATCAGTCATTAAAAACTTCCTTCTTCCTTCCTCAACTGAGAGCAGCATTACAACAGAGATGGGGAACCTGCAGCCCACCAGATATTACTGGACCAACTCCTATCAGCCCTGCCCATTGAGCCATGTTGGCTGGGCTGATAGAAATTATAGTCCAATCATATCTGGAGCAGCAGCGTAGCAAGCCCAGATTGTACCCGGTGCGGAATTTTTTTTGGCACCCCGTATGGACTGCGCATGTGCGGCATACCGCGCATGCACACTCCGTACGGAATGCCACACATTCACAGTCCGTCCCTGCTGCTGCTTGCGCGCCGCAACCTTACAAGCCGCTGAGCGAGGCTTTTTACCGGGTGGCGGGGCTCGGCTTGGGAGTCGCCGGGGGGGGCACCAAGTGTCACCCCCTCCAGGGTGGCACCCGGGGTGAAACGCCCCCAACACAACCCCTTGCTCTGCCCCTGATCTGGAGAGCCCCACACTTTAACTAAAACATTTAAAAGAGTCATCTTAACTAATTATACTAATATGGGCAAATGGGCGTTATCATTTCCAACTTGTTGCACATTCTGAACACCAACCAGGTGGACCGTTTGGTGTCTGATATGACGGACTATATTCTTCATACATCCATGTGTTTTGTTTCTGACACCCATGCCTAAAAGCACCATGACAGGTTTAGAACCAAGCCAGAAGAAATGTGGGAAGTCAGTGAGGAAGATTTCCCATCATTTTTCCTTTTGCTAATTATAGTACAGTACTTGCAGGCTCATGAGGCAGCTTTGAAAAGTGGTACTCTGGGAGAGGGTACCATTTCCCTCATCCAAATTTCCCCTCCCCAAAAGTTGTTATTGATTTATCTTCATTTTAGAATCATCATCTGCTACATTTTCCCAGGTAGGTGTTAAAAGTGCAGGCGGGGAGGGGAAGCTGACAGCTCTAGGCTGACCTTACTCTAAAGGGGAAAGAGGCTCTTGCACTCTATGGGTGATGCCGTGATATAATTTAGAGGAAAATCACAGCTGCTTAATGATCCATATTTCTCTGCTCTTTAAAGAATAAGCTCTTTTTCCTTTTGGAATAGGATTGTGGATCATGCTTGTGTCAATATTCTAGCCTAATTTCCCCAGTTCAATTATACCATGTGATGCAAGTTTTTCACTATCAAACTTTCTTGTCCAGGAAGACTTCTAAAGTTCGGGATATTCTGTGGATAACACAGCCTATTACTTTTGAGTGACTGTAACAATTCAAGTAATTTTCAATATGGAGTCATGCAGTGTAACCTAATATACAATTAACATCTGTCGGGTAGTTTAGTCCTTTGGCACACCTCCAACTTCTGCTAAGAATCTTAGCATGAAATAAGCCAAACCAATTTGTCCGGGCTCTTCAATCAGGTGATGGCAGCTTGCAAGGCATTAAAACAATTACATGTATTTATGCAAGAGACATTACCTACAGCCAGCAAAATGAGCATTTTATGACATGGCAAAATATTATAATTTACAGAAAATAAATAGATCAGATTCAAAAGCCAATTGTGGGCAACTCTGGATAATGCAGACATTATTTTGAAATGTATAAGGTATTTTCTTTTATGAGTGCTAAAACACACAATGCATTTGATGTCATAAAGAGGATTGATTTGAAAATGACTACCTACTGAATGGTTTTGTGTTACGAAATCCTAGGCAGATTGGATGGTGAGCACCAGAGAATCCAAGCAGGAGAAATCAGGAAAACACTTGGACCCAAATGTGAGTCCCTCAATTCTCCCAGTGTCCAGATTAACCCATTACTTTCTTCAGCCACAAGGCTTGCAAAACTTACAACTGGTGGTCTAAGGTGTTGAGCAGCCTTGGTCACAGTCTGTTGTAACTGTGGTCTGCCAAGATCCAGTCCTCATGAGCCAGGTGGAAGAGACCTATCTGCCAGGCAGGGGGCAGGTCTGGAGATTCGCAGCCGCTGGTCTCGGGCCAGAACAAGGTGGACTCTGAAGCATAGGGAGCAGTGGGAGGTACACTCTAGGAAGCTAAAACAGGCCTGCAACACACACACACATACACATAGCTGCTGTTTTGTGCAAATCTGATGGATTGAGAAATATGTGTGTTTGTATGTAGTGTGGTTACATGTAAACAGATACCAGTGTGCATGCCCATAATGACCTCAGTCTGTGTCCTGGCCAGGGTTGTGTCCTGGGCATAGGACATTGCAGGGTGCAGGCTTCTACTGGGCATGGGGGCAGAACCTCAGATCATTGACTACTTTCAATGATTTTCAATTATATTTGTGGATCCCACTTCTGCCCCCTGGCTACGCCCATGGGCACAGGAGATGAGGAGGAAAGGGGGAGGATATGAAGTGACAGGTAGCCTTTCATATGAACAACTCCAATTCCTTCCTGGAGTGAGGCATCATTTATTTTTCATTTTTGGACTGCTATTTTGTGCAAGCATGGTAGATCACACAAAGTGTATGTGCACATGTAAACAAATACCGTACCCATGGATCTCAGGTTTCCTGGCTTGGAGCAACACGCACACACACACACACACACAGAGAGAGAGAGAGACAGACAGACAGACAGACAGACAGACAGATGCTGTTTTGTGCAAATCTGATGGATTGAGAAACTTGTATTTTTTTTACAATAAAAAACACCAACTAAAGGTGATTGCTAACATGTAAACAGGTACATGCCAATCATGACCTCAGGCCAGGCCAGTCCACCCATGTAGTGGCTTGAAGTATCTAGCTCAAGCATCAGAAGCTCCTGAGGCAGCACCCTCATGGGCTCCTCCTGCCACACTCCCACCTCTGCCAGAGAAGTGGTGCAAGTATCGGTGCTGCTTTCCTGCGAGATCTTGCGAGATCTCATCAAAGTCTTGCAATATGTCAAGGAGAGCATAGGATCTCATGAGATTTGGGTGAGATCTTGCAAGCTCTTTCAAGGAATCTCTCAGGTGCCAATGCCAGCACTGCAGTGTTGGTACAGCTGGTACAGTAACGGCAGGTGGCACAGTGGTGGTGAGTGTCCCATGGGTGGTGATGGTGTGGTGGTTTGGCAGAGCAGGGTGGCACTTCTTGTTTGCCTCAAGTGGCAAAATGGGATGTACCACCCCTGAGGTCAGGATTCCAGAACTTACAGCTGTCACCTCTGATGGAAGGCAGGCAAGGACCTACAAGGCAGTTGGGGCTCAATAGCTTGGCGAGGAGGTGTGTGATTCATCAGCTGGAGTAGGCTCAGGACAGGTGAGGGTCACATGCCTCACCAAGTCCATAAGATATAACAGGAAAGCCGTTCTAGCCAGGCCTATGCACCAAACTATGGTGTCAGTTTGGGGGAGGGATCCAGAATTTTGGGGTCACACGTTAATGAAGTTCCACAACCACATTATTGCTGCCAACACCTTTATTTAAGATACATTTATAGTGCTTTGAACACTATAAAGTGTTATATGAGTGATAATAATAATAAACTAGACATGAAGTTAATGTGCAAAAATCATTAACTTTGACTGTTCGTTATGTAAAAAGCAGTCATGGGAAATCCTAAGAAATCTCTGTATAGTCACCGTCCTTACTCAAATCACTCCTCAAAGTTGCAGTTTGCATTTAAAGGGGAACCTCTATTGATAGCAAGGAGAATGTAAAATGGAATGCAGCTTCATATAAGATTCTGCCTCTCTCATCTGTAGCAGGGAGGGAAAGTATTAAATTTCCCCTCTCCATTGCTTCCCCATCCCCCCGCCCAGAGACTGATCAGGTTTTCTCCATTACTGTTGTTTACCCAACAAGAGAAGGCTAAAAACATGTAAACAGGAACAGCTATACTTTATGGTAAATGTTATAGTTCTTCCCAGTAAACCCAGTAACTGGATTTTTCCAGGGTGTGTGTGTGTGTGTGTGTGTGTGTGTGTGTGTGTGTGCCTTTTGCCTGTACTTGAGTCATTCTCTTTCCATGCAGGCAAAATAATTAGGATAGCAAGATCAACGGTTGTGACATTTTTTTATTTGCACTACCAACTGTGCGATATCAGAAAGTAATCTCTTATTACAGTTCAGATATTTGAGTGGAAGAAATTATTGATAGCTCTAATGTAGCTTTGCTTTTATTATTCTGTTCATGTTTTGACATGTGGTGAACATATCTTCCTCTCCTTTCATTCTCACCCCCTCCCTGCCTGTTTCTCTTTTGTCATTAAGGTGCTAGATTCTCTGTGGGATGCAGGGTGTATAGTCTGACTTGGAAAGCCAATTTCTGGAAGTATGGGCTGAAAACTTTGTTAAGAGTTTCCCAGTGTGAGTTTCCTGAGCAAACCTTTCCGGGTGAGACGAAGTCAAGGTAGCAAAGGGAAATTCCTCTTGGGCTGCAGCCGGATCTACAAGGAGTGGATAAAACACTAAAATGTAATACAGTCGTACCTTGGAAGTCGAATGGAATCCGTTTCGGAAGTCTGTTCGACTTCCAAAACGTTCAGATAACCAAAGCACAGCTTCTATTGGCTCACTTCTGGGTTTGTGGCATTTGGGAGCCAAAACGTCTGCGTACCAAGGTGGAGCCAAGGTACGACTGTACTAGAGCTGATATCCACACCAAAATATTTGGGTTGTGTATCCAACAAAGTCACCTTATTCACACATTGACTTCTGCTTGTGTAGTATTACTTCCTCTCTCTCTCTCTCTCTCTCTCTCTCTCTCTCTCTCTCTCTCTCTCTCTCTCTCTTTCTCTCTCTCTCTCCTCCCTGGGTGCTCTCTGTTTTGTGTTTCCTCCTATCCTTCTTGAGCAGATTTGAGGGAGTACACATGGGGAGAGGAGAGGGAATGGAGGTTCCTTTGTACAAGCAGAATTAAATACATAATTAAATCTGACTTGGCTTTTCTGAACTTCTGATAACTCCATGCATTTCCATGACTATATTACCTTGGACTTTCTGCATTCAAGAGAAAAAAATGAAATGTTGTTCTTTTATTTGTATGTATCAGGGAACCAGAGGACTAGAAGAGGAACAGACAGTTGGAGGCCAAGGGAAAAATAAATTCAAAGCTGCAATGTTGACTTACCTATTGGGTGACCTTTCTGAAGCCATCATTGTGGGCACCACGAGCCCTGATTTTGAAGTGCAGTTCACATTTTCTATGAGAATAAAAGAGAATGCAAAACAAAAAGGGGGGAAAGGAAAGTTTGTGTCACATTCAATTTGTTGCTTAGCAATACTGTAAGGTTATGCTATTGTTGAAAGGGGTCAGTACTATTATATGAAAGAGCACAACTGCGAATTTTGAAGAAAGATCCTGTGTTCTCTGTGGGATAGCACATACATTAATATGTTTTGTACATATCTTGGTATATAGCACCATGACTAGTTATTCAAACCAGGTCCCAGTCATGTCTTCCCTTATCTTTTGGATATGTTTAGGTCAGGAATGAGAAACAAACAATGACACCTGGATGAAAAGAATGAACACTACAGCGATTTCTTCAATGAGAACTGCTCATTAAGCAAGTAATCACAGGGATGTGGGTAACCAAATTCAACAATGGCAACAATGGACACTGTTATGTACTGAGTTGAATAGGATCCAAAATGCAGCAGTCTGATTGGTCCTAGAACAATAGGATTCAGAATGCAGCAGTCTGAATGGTCCTAGAACAATAGGATTCAGAATGCAGCAGTCTGAATGGTCCTAGAACAATAGGATTCAGAATGCAGCAGTCTGATTGGTCCGCAGGAGCCACCCAATCCAGCTCCAGGGGGAAGTGAATCCGCAACCTGATTGGCCTACAGGAATATCCTGGAATTAGCCAATTACGTGGGGCCCATTGTGTAAATAATGTATATAAAGCAGACATTCTGGAGGAACTTTCATTCCTCGCTACTATGAGCTGAATAAAGAGCATGAAATCCACACTCGACTCCGAGTATATTTCAGACACCATGAACTTGGCTGTTGTGGGGACTTTTTAGCCGACCCTTCAAGCATTTTCCTAATACAAAAATTCCCAATATGATCCAGCTTTGATTGAAAAGTCAAACCAGCCAATTTCCTGCAACAGATCCCTTTGTGAAGCCTGATTCCCCAAACACTACAGAGAACTGAATAATCAGAACATATTATTCAGTTCTCTGTAGTTTTTAGGGAACACTACAGCCAAATCTGTAGCGTTGACTGTTGGTACAAGTCAAACATCAGACAACTTCACCCTTTTCTGAAAAAAATGGAATTCCAAAACTGCACAAGTAGTACATGTACTGGGAGCCAGGGGAAACATCTATGGCTCACTGTGTTTGATTTTCCATGGTGCCACGGCCATGCAAACACACCATCTGGCTTAGCCTTTGCCTCTTGAGCTAAAATTTTAAAGTGCTTCACCTGGAAATGAGAAAAGAAACCTGGATTCTTATCATTGAGCTGAGGTACATGGTAGGCAATGAAAAGAATGTTTTGATTAAGGAACTGGTGCACAAAAGCCTAGAATTTCTTCAGAACCACATCAGTGGAAACCCTGCATAATGGCTTCCACGTGTGTAATGGGGCTTCCCCCCCTCTGCTCCCTCTATGTACACCCTGTACCCCTGAAATTGGTTCTGGAGTGGGAGAACCCCCAGAGCAGGAGGTGTGCAGAGGGAGGCGTGTGTTGATCATTGCATCTGGCAAGCTGATATGCTTGTGCAGATGGAATGTTGAATTTCATCCTTGGTGTTTTGAATGACAACTAATTCATAACCTATACATTTCCTTGGCTATCATACCAAAATATTATCTGCAAAAACATCAGCCCAGATGTGAACTGCAAGTATTAGTGATTTTTTTAAAATAAATAAATAAATAAGAACATCAAGTTCCTGGTAACTCCATTAGCTTTCCTGGTGTCATACCACTGCTTAGCAAACCAGGAACCCTGGAAATAGACACCTGCATCCAGCACCAGCACCAGCATTTGAATGAGTCTGCAGCTCAACGTCAAGAAAAATAATACTCTCTGCGAAAAGGAAGTGGAATTGCACAAGTCTAAAAGAATGTAGACAAATAAGATCCCAAGTAAATGATGTTGGGCATGCCAAAGATGCATCCCAAAAGTTTGTTTTTTTTAAAGAAGCTGTGCCTGAGGCAACAACCTTGTAGGCTAAATTCAAATGAAAAACTAAAACCTGCACCTCTGTCAATGATATTTTATCAGATATAGCGCATGGCAACCTAATCCTTAAACCAGACAACTTTGAATAAGGCAAGCAGGAGTGCTGAACCTGTGATTCCAATTTGACACCCAGGAACTTTAAGACAGAGAAAGGTCCTCAGATTTTTTCCCCCAGAGGACAGAGAAAATCCAAACTCCTCTGCCAATTTACCCAGTGGATTCATAAGATCTAAATACTTACCTGACTTCATCTTAACCAGCAAAGAGAAAAGTTTCAAATAGAGAAGTCTTCAGAAGAAAACCTGAATACAGTCGTACCTTGGAAGTCGAACTGAATCCATTCCAGAAGTCCATTCAACTTCCAAAATGTTCGGAAACCAAAGTGCGGCTTCTGATTGCCTGCAGGAAGCTCCTGCAGCCAATCGGAAGCTGCGGAAGCCCTGTCGGACATTTGGCTTCCAAAAATAGTTCGCAAACTGGAACAGTCACTTCCGGGTTTGCGATGTTTGGGAGCCAAAACGTTCAAGAACTAAGCTGTTCGAAAACCAAGGTACGACTGTAGACTGAAATAATCAGGATGAATAGGAAGAAGACATAAAGCATATTTAATGTCACACTTGCCCAGAAGCACATTCTGACCACAGTGAGGCACCATGTGTGCAACCGTTTCAACAGAAGCAAAGGTGACACAGCAGGGTAAGACAAGTGATGAATGAGTTGAAATTTCACAGGAGATGTTCTGGAACAACTCCAAACAGAGATATCTTAAGATATCCTAAAGAAAGAACAATGAAAGGACCAGAAAACCGATCCTCCCATCTGTCTTGCTAGTTTTGAATGGACAACTTCTTGAATCTCAGACTTCAAATTCCAAGACATTATATGAACCCTGGGCTCTTCATAAGGAATCCAAAAACCCACGAGAAAAGACCTGAACTAAATAGATTGTTGCCAGTGTACTAAGATACGTTTCCCAAGACACAAATAAGCTTATCAACCCTACCTGCTCCTGTGGAATATTCCAGGCCAGGGAAGGGTTCAAGACAGCTCTCCTTCTAAAGTTTTCATTAATAACTGAGCCACATGGAAACTGGGGCCACATCCACACCATATATTTAAAGTAGTATAATGCCGCTTTAAACAGTCATGGCTTCCCCCAAAGAATACTGGGAACTGTAGTTTGTTGAGGGTGCTGGAGCTTTTAGGAGAATCCCCTATTCCCCTCAGAGAGCTACGGTTCCCAAAGTGGATTAACAATCAATTCCTCTTCTCAGAGAATGCTGAAAATTGTAGTTCTCAGCATTCTTGACAAACCACAGTTCCCAGGATTCTTTGAGGGAAACCACGACTGTTAAAGAAGTATATTATTAATAAAAGTGTAAGGTGTGGATGTGTGACCCAGGTATTTAGAATCCCCCACTCACTGTGAATAATATCTGCTACTTCACCAATGCTGGGTCCCTCATCAGCTGTAAAATTACATCTGTATAAATGGTGTAACAAACTGAACAACCATTTACCCCAGTTTCTACTTTCCCGCTTATCTGTTCTTTTTCTCGGGATTCAGTAGAGTGCTTTTCTTTAGACTCAGGCTCAGAAAATAGCAGAGAGAGAAAGATAACTATTCCTATAATATTTTATTTTTAGTTGCTGCGAGCAAGTAATCACCTAAAAGGCCAGTTTCCTCATATGGCTACTCCCCCCTGTCCCATACACAAATGTTATAGACCTGACATGGAGCCTGGCTCCTTGGATTTAAAGGCAAAGAATAATGAGGCCCCAATAATGAGGGAGACGAACAGGGAATTGGTCTTCCCCTTGCCAAGCTGGTCATGGAATACATAGGCCTTTGACATCTGCACATGAGTAGCAGAAAGATATTCAAACCTGACTTTATTAGGCATACTTTTGAGTAGGCAAAGTAGATGCCAAAACAAGGAGGGTCATTCTGTGGCCAATTAAATGATGTGTGTAACCCTTGTGTGTGTAACCCTGTGGCAAAATGGTGGCAATATGATATATGAACACGTGATTGTTCCAGGTACCTGTGGAGTGCTAGTTCGTGCTCCTCTGCCATATGATCACTTCCTTGCCACGCAAATTGTTGCCATTTATCAGTCACATGCAGCCTGGAATCACCTCCGTGGAGACCCTTTGTTTGTCTAATGGCATCGTTTCGGGCAGAGAAATGAACACTTGCACATCTAAAATGTAGAGTATGAACCAAACAAAAAAAATGCAAAGGATCTGCCATTTAATGCAAGCAATTTTCAAAATAGGTTCCTTTCTATTCTCGGTCATCAGAAGAGAAAGAAGATGGGGAAATGAAATTTGCAGCGAACGTGTATAATTTAAACTGCCCAGCTGTCTAATTTTCAGCATGTTTGACTAGTTCATTGCTTACACTGCAGCAACACTGTGCATAGAAAAAAGTTATCCAACCATTTATGAACTGTCAGTCAAAAGCTCAAAAAGACTAAGCTTTTGGGGATATGCAGTTCCCAAGCCTTCTGCCTTTTTGCCTCTAACTACAGCAATAGAGGACAGCATCTGGTTGCTCTGATTCCTTTCAAAGTCATACCAAATATGGCTTAGGTAAATTTGATGGGATATTTTGGCCCTTAGGATATAAAATGTGTTCACTGTCTCTTGCGTGGATTTGTATTTAATCCATCTGTTCAAAATGTCTCGTATTTCAGGAGTTTATATGTTGGCACTTGATCAAAGAAACTCCCATGAAAGACACACACACATCCCGGCTGCCCATTCAAAGCTCTCTAAAACATGTAATGTTTTCCCCAAAATGGCAGCCGCAAATATGAGGGATCCATTGCCTATACCTCACAGTGACTTGAGTTGACAGCAGATGAGCAAGATGCTTTGATTTCAGGCAATTATATTTGCATGTGGTGTGAAGCCAATTTGACTAACTGTATAGAGAAAAGAAGTATAATTTGTAAACAGGATCTGAGAATGTACAGTGAACTTTTTGTTCTAAGTCATAGCCGCTATTTATTCCCAGCATCTTCTTCCAGTTCCACAAGAGAAGGCAGCCCATTGCTGCCACCATCCCATGCTGCATGGCCCCGGTAAAGGAAAAGGTGAATTAACATGTTCATGTTTGCCATCTTCCCAGCAAAGTGAGACAATAAGGAACTTCAAAATGCCAAGGCAAAGTGGGAAAATGTGCTCCATAAATCGAGTTATTACCTGGCGTGATCATGTTGTCTAAAGTGTAGAAACCTAGAAAAAAATATATGTTACATGTATCACTTAGGTGATCTCAGTCAGGTCACTGCCTCAAATCCATGATTTTTGTCTTTAAAATAGAAATGCAAGTGATCTGTCCTACTAGGTTTATTGAGAGGAAGGATGAGATAATTATGAGAACTTCTTCAGTATGCTAAAATATCTCATCCTTCTCTACTGTAGAGATTGCCAGTCTGTTGGCCCTCCAGGTGGAAATGCCAAAATCTGTCAGTTTGGGGTTATCTTGATTTGTCTCATCTTTTCCAGTCTTAAGTTCAGTTATCCTCATTTTCACTATTTTTTTTTAAGTCCATATGAGAAATCAAAACATTTTTGTGTGCATTTCACTTAATATACACAATTTAGCATAGTATACATACATTATGCAATATAAGGTATTTCTGTACGTTATTTTCACCAATACAATATTTCTGTGTGAACAATTTTTTCTAATACTTGCTTTTTAATGCATTTTTGTTGCTGGAGATCTGTACTACAAAATCTAGAGAAGCTCAATTTCAAAAGATCATGATCTGTGTATTGTTCCAGGAAGTAGGTAGGTTCACATTAGAATGTGAGCTGGATGAATTTCCCCCATCCCTATTTTCAGATATCCAGCATCTGGAGGGCTACATGGTCTCCATCTTTGCTTAGGGTGTCGGTTCCTGACCTCAGTGAGTGCTGATGCATTCATAGTATTGTTCCAGCAGTGAATTTTACAGTGTTCCTTGTACTAACTTACATCTGAATAACTCATCAAGTATGGTGTGGAAATCAGTAGGCATACCATGAGGAAGTAGGGCATTTGCCCATTGAAAATACCCCATGCTTGCTGAACGGAGTGTGGAAGCTGTTTGTTTTCTCTTTTCCAATTGAAGAAAGCTAGTGTACTTTTGCAAACCATTTTGACCAGTCCTGTACTAGCTCACCTTCTCAGGCAAACACCACTTCCTACATCACTCCCCTAGGGAGTCTGCAATTGTGTGACGCAATTATGTGATGAACATAATATGAGGTGGGCACAGGGCGAGATGTTTTAAAACAATAAGTAAAAGGTAAAGGGACCCCTGACCATTAGGTCCAGTTGCAGACGACTCTGGGGTTGCGGTGCTCATCTTGCTTTATTGGCCAAGGGAGCTGGTGTACAGCTTCCGCGTCATGTGGCCGGCATGACTAAGCTGCTTCTGGCAAACCAGAGCAGCGCACAGAAACGTTGTTTACCTTCGTGCCGGAGCGGTACCTACAGTATTTATCTACTTGCACTTTGACGTGCTTTCGAACTGCTAGGTGGGCAGGAGCAGGGACTGAGCAACGGGAGCTCACCCCGTCGCAGGGATTTGAACCACCAACCTTCTGATCAGCAAGCCCTAGGCTCTGTGGTTTAGACCACAGTGCCACCCGCGTCCATTTAAAACAATAAAGAAATGGGCAAATTGTTTGCTGCTCTTGTTCATGGCCTAGTTACTGAAATCAATGTGTCTGCAAATGTAACTTGCCTCATAAATCATTAGGTCACAAACCTTAACAATGTCAATGTGCTGTCATTATCCTGTTCAATTACATTACTAACCAAGGTAATATTTAACAGCGCTTTTTTCTCAGAAGAATGTTTTAATGTATTGATGGGGAAGGCTAATAGATGTGGCAGTCAACTCCGTTAAAGCAGCATGAAAGCGTAGAATAGAGGGGCTGCAAGTACAGAGAGAAGAATAAAAGACAAAGGGGTGCACAGTCAATTGAAAGCTGTCATACTGAAATACTGCAATCTTGTAATGAGAAGCACATGTAATTATTACAGAGCGGGGATAGGAAGCTGGCCTTTGTTCCAGGTCCTTCAAACAGAATGGAATTAGTTGACTTGGGCAACTCATTCGTACACCCAGCTCTGCCAGGAAAGCAGCTCCACGTGGTGAGCCTGGCCAGTGGGATAATGTCTTATCTTCACCAAGAACTGTAATTTCATCACAATTGCTTTCTAAAAAGTCCACTTCAAACCACAAAGCAGCAACAATTAAGTCACTAAGTTATGGAAGCAAATGGCTTATACCGGCTTGGATCTGGAACACCTGTGAGTGCAACTGCACTTGTGGGGTGTGCCTCCTGGAAGAGGGATGGTGATTTTTCACTGATTCCTCTTATTCCAACTCTGTAAAGCTCATCTGAAGGACTGAGAGACCTTCCCACTAATGTACAAGCAAACCATTTTTATTTTTTTTACAACTGTGGTGTTGTTAGTGCAGGCAGAGCTTTTGAATGTTTTCAACCAAACAGTGTGTGGGGGGGGACATCTGGTTAAATGGTGTGTACACATATTGCATTCAACAAGTGTCCAAGGGAGGCTGGTCCAAGACATTTTGCTGCCTGAGGCAAACCAGAAAAAGACATCCTTTGGGAATTATAGTTCGTTAAGGGTGCTTAACAACAATCCTGGTAATTGTAGTTTGTTAAGGGTGCTTAAGAGAACAATCACCTTGCTGCCCCATTTTCTTTAGTGAACCTCAAAAAATAATAATAATGGAATGGTGTTAGCTAGAGGCAATACAATCCAAAAGAAATTGTGCGTTAGAATTGCTTTCTCCCATTTTTCTTTTCTTTTCTTCTTACTATTCTAAAGATTTATATTTCTATTCTTACAACATATCATCAGTATTATGAATACCTTTATTTTCTGTGTGCTTGTATAAAATTGAATACCACCCTGCCTTTTTTCCAGCACTGAATAGAAAACAGTGTTGTACCCTATTGCTGCCACAGTTGTATTTCATGGTTGTTCAATTGACAGTGCCTTTTTGAGATACGATTGCACGCCTCTCCTTTTTTCTGTTTTCTGTTTTGCCAAATGCATTGATTGTCATAGCTATGCCATATTTTCTGCTTCCTAATGGATTCCTGTTCACTCTTCCCATGTCTAAATCAATGTGTGTGTGTGTGTGTGTGTGTGTGTGTTTTATGCTGGAGGAATTAATCAGTGGTGATGACTTTAAAACTTCGCACCTATGACAGTTTTCGCATTCTCGATCCTGAAAACAATTGGTACATCAATTCCCTTTGGGGTGTACTTTATCTTCTTCTCAGATTGGAAATTATTGCCTCCATCCTTCCACCACTTATTATGGAACAGACTCACAGACATCAATGAGCCTATTTTAACATGATTTTGCCTCAGATACGCTCTAATCTCTATTGTCCCCCACCCCCGGCCAAAGTGTAATCCATTTAATGCCAAAAGAAAATCCTTTTTTGAAGAAATTTTGATGTTGGCCCCTATCCAGAACCCTGCAGGTCTTCTGTGCACACAGTACTCTGCAAATTGGGGAATGTCCCACTTATGCCATTGTGATTGTACACAAACAGCATTCACGCCTGACACTGAAAAAATAATGAAGCGTGTCTGAATAGCAGTCATTTCTACAAAATGTATCTTTACTTTAGATGTGTTTATGTGAAGATTATTTGTCTGATTCTTGCAAAATGTGGCTCTTTACTGTTTTCACTAGTGCAACCATGCACACTTTGTGTTGTGCCATTGCACAGATAGCCTGTGTGTTTCTAGGCCCAGTTACAGGTTTTAATCTGGAAAATTCTACAAGGCACAGGACCACTTTTTGGTATATCTGTTCATGTGCCACTTACGACCAGGAAATAAACCCTGCTCTGTGAGATGCATCCTAAAACCTTTACATGGTAACTTGGGTATCTTTGATCAACCATGCTCGTTGGAAGAGTGTGATGGGAAATGAAATTAAACTAAAGACAATATTCTATTCATTAAGCCTCCCCCCATCATTAAATTGTATTTTTGTTTTCTTACTATGAGTGCCTTTCAAGGTATCAGTCAATACTTCTGTAAACAGAAACATTCACCTTTGTGTTTAATGGGGGTGGAGGCCTGGCCAAGGCGAAGGCCTTTTATATACCTGCTGGGATTGACAAGGCATCTGACACTCACCTGAATCTCATAACTCTCCTGATAGATGATTTGGTCTGCAGCCACAGTGTGGAAATAAAGGATGGGACTGTCCACCAGATACCAGGCACTCTACTATTCAAATTAGCCCCAAGTGTTTTTTGTTACAATCCCCTTCTCAATTAAGTAATCAATTTTAATCTAGAATTTAAATTCTCAAAACTCTCTTATTTGTTAATTTGAGTAAGTAAGCTACTGCTCTCACTTCATTACAAACAGTATTTCTACCTGGAACACACTTGAGCAAACCTGCAAATCTTGGAATCTGGATTATACAATGAACTGGAGATGGCACAAGGTAACCCAGAAAAAGTTTGCAAAGTTTCCCTATTAGCAGTCACACTGAAGGCACATTTTTCAAAACATCTGAATCTCCAAATCTCTTTGGAGGTTTCCGCTTCAGGGTGGGGTGGTTTAGAAAGATCCTGTTTTGTCAAGCCCTGGATGTGTCCAACGCAGGCTTGCTTCACTTCTTGCTTCAGCATTGTCCAAATCTTTTGAACACATGTCTATTATCTAACTCCCACAAGTTTCACCTGGATAAAACAGGATTCTGCATAACTTGGTGAAGAGCAGCGATCGACGAATCTTCCACATTGAAGCATAACAGAGTGAAAACAAGAGTGTGAACAAATACAGCACATTATGCCAACCTAGGGAACAGACAATCACAGCAGCAAAGCCCAGAAACACAAGCTTTCTTAAGTGAGTTTCAAACACAACTACATCTATTGTATCCTAGAAAACTTTTGACAAAAGAATGTTAACTGCTGCTTAACTCAGAATATATGTATATATAATTGTGTCATGACTTCCTTTGAGATTTTCTATGTTTTCTCATGCTTGTATATGCACATCAAATAATATATTTTTATTCCATACATTATCATCATCATCATTAATGCTTGAGTTTCTTTTTCAGGGCCCTTTTGCAACCTGTATCATTGTGCGTGTCCTTTGTTAAAGCAACTTTTCAGTGAAGGTGGGGTTGTAAATGGATAGGAATAGGAATCCTTTTGACCTTCCACAGTTCTTGTCATCTTCAATCAGCATTTATTTTTTATAGCTTGTGTATTATTTCACACCTTTGCTTAACAAAGTTGAAATGCAACACAGTTGCCCAGGAAAAACTATACAGAGTGGATAAAAGGAACTCACTGGGCATCAGCAAGTTAATATTTTTTTTTCTTTCTTGGTCTTGGGTATCGCTGCATTTACTTATGGATGTGGGAGTTGAAAAAATCAACAAAGGCACTAGCCAGAAAACTCAATGCATCTGAAAATAAATGATGGTGTAAAATCTTGGCTATTAAATGAAATGGCTTCATATTGATCAAGACTTATATAGAAAGGGATCTTTTCTTTCACCATAATATTTCTTCCGTGCACTCAGTGTATAACTGCTGATTATCTACTCCTAATGCACTGAAGAACCTGCCCACAAATAACTGACTTAGTATTATTATTTTTTATAAGTTTTTCTTCCATTACCCTTTTTCTTGTCCAGACTTTCATAATACCTGTGTTCTGATTTCAGTCCCTGTTGCACACTAGCTTGAAAATGCTTCTGGGATACAATCCTGTACACACAATGGCCGCACTTACAAACATGGATTTCATAGTACTTGGAAGTTTAGATACATTACCAATCAGGTTTGGAGACTAAAAATTGATTTTCTATCCATTTCCAATTAGTCATTGGATCTCCATTTTATTATTGTTGTTGCTATTATTGTTATTAGTTTATTTGACTTTTTGTGTTGGTTTGTTTTTCTTTCTTCCATACAACAATTTTCCCTACTTTTTATGATTTTATGTATGGGCTGCTGTTGTTTAAAACTGTTTTTATATTTATATTTGTTTTTATATGCAATCCTTTCAACTATTTTTATACATGTAACTGTTTTATATATGCTATTATATTGTAAACCACTTCAATATAAAGATTCCCCCCCCTGCCAATTTTTCCTTCTCCCTTCCCCTTAATATAACAATTACACGAGCACCTAAAGCATGGGTAGGCAAACTATGGCCCAGGGGCCAGATCCGGCCTAATCGCCTTCTAAATCTGGCCTGCGGACGGTCCGGGAATCAGCATGCTTTTACATGAGTAGAATGTGTCCTTTTAATTAAAATGCATCTCTGGGTTATTTGTGGTGCCTGCCTGGTGTTTTTACATGAGTAGAATGTGTGCTTTTATTTAAAATGCATCTCTGGGTTATTTGGGGGGCATAGGAATTCGTCCATTATTATTATTTTTCAAAATATAGTCCAGCCCCCCACAAGGTCTGAGGGACAGTGGACCGGCCCCCTGCTGAAAAGGTTTGCTGACCCCTGACCTAAAGTGACCTGCCGGCTTCTTAAAAAGACAATTCAAAGCAAGTTCATTTGTATAACTTCTTATCACAGATTTTAAACAACCTAATTCAGAATCAGGGCTGCATCCAATGTGGCCATACTCAGGTTCAAAGATAGGCAGATACAGACAGTGAGCAGATGGATATCCAGGATGGTCAGATAGTATATTGGGCTTTTGGTGTACCCAAACAAACAAGAGATGGGAGGTGAGAACAGATCACCTTACACGGTTATGCTGTCAATGTTCCAGTGTGCTGATTGCATGTTCTTTGGCAGATTTGATTCCCGGAGGGGCAATGAGGGTGGATACCCATATAGCCTGCCATGGCCTAGTTTGTCCACAGTGACTTGTGTTTATTTCAGAGCTTCAATTACATCTTCACAGAGACACTGATTGCTATATTGGTTTGCAGAGCTCTCAACTCTAATGAAACATCCCCTTTATAAAAATGAGTATTTGGAATTTCGTTCATGCAACAGTCACTGAATACATCTTCACAAAATTTCTCATTATCTATTTGTGCATATGTGTGTGTGTGTGTTTAATAATAGGAATACAAGCTGTAATTTAGTTTGGCATTGTATTGAATAATTCTAAGGCATGCCAAGCCAGTCACATTTCTGAGATGTAGAACAAAAAACCTTAACATGGAGTCAAGAATTTGGCACCACATTTTTGTGCAAAATGACTATTTAGAATATATTGTAAGATGTTGAATCAAGGGCTTAGTCTTTTCTTCTTCTTTTGCATATTGGTAAAGGGAGAGAAATTTGCATGGTATGTTAGAGTACACTTCACTGGTGACTGACATTTTGGGAGTTGTTTGTTTCCTTGGCAGGCTGCTTATATCATTGTGTATATTCCAACCATCCTCTGTTCAAATATTTATTTATGAATCTTTCTTGCCTTGCAAATCACCTTGATTTGCATATAACAAAAGTAACCCCAAATGGGAAACAAAACTCAAATGACAATAAAGATTAGAGCACAAGCTTAGTTGATGGTGAAATGTGTTCCTGACACTTAAGCACTCACCTACATGCAGAACTGAATTAAGCAAACTTGAAAGGCCCAAATAGGGGTACCCAATGTGGCACTCTTCCGGTGCAGTTGGCGACAGCACCCATCAACCTTGTCAATTGACTCTGCTGGCTGCGGTTGATTGGAGCTTTCCAGAGGCCAATCTTACATTGGCTACATCTAATGCAATCCATCAGGCCCCTGCATGGGTAGTACATAGAACATCTATATAGTCGTACCTTGGATCACGAATGTTTTGACTCCCAAACAAATCATCTCCCGGACGATGGAAACCCGAAAGTGAGTGTTCCAGTTTGAATGTTCTTTTGGAAGCCAAATGTCCAACGGGGCTTCCACGGCTTCCGGTTGGCTGCAGGAGCTTCCTGCAGCCAATGAGAAGCCACGCTTTGGTTTCTGAACGTTTTGGAAGTCGAACGGACTTCCGGAATGGATTCCGTTCGACTTCCAAGGTATGACTGTATATGGAAGGAATAGAATAGATGGAGGGAGGGTCATGTTTGTATCCACCAACCAGGGCATCAGTACAGTGTCATATCATCAGCATAGGCTTTGAGCTCAGAGCTTCTTCACACATGAACGTATTTCTTTATAGAGGGGTGTGTGTGGGTGTGTGTGTGTGTGTGTGAGAGAGAGAGAGAGAGAGAGAGAGAGAGAGATTTCATTTGTAAAAAACATGCACCATCATAAGTCTAATTTTTAATGTAAAGATTATGTAGATATTTACTATGCATATAAGCTGGAAGCCATCGTGCACAACCCCGCTTGTTTTTCTGGTAAGAGAGGCAATCATGCCATTCTTGCACATTAAAGTGTACACAAATTTACACAATCACAAATACTGGTAGCAAATCTACATGGCTGCTAGGACAAACACTAGGAATGCAGGGTCAAAGCATAGCACAAATAATAATGCTCAGGGGCAGCCCATCCTGTTTTGCCACCTGAGGCAAAATGGCAAGGGATAGTCCCTCACCCTCCCGAAGCCTCGCTTACCAGTGTCATGTGGCTATAGGAGCTTCCAATGAGAGATTGGGGAGTTTTCACGAGATCTCACAAGAATTCTGTGAGATATCACCAGATGCTGCCACTACAGCTGCACCACGCTGCTGGTGGTGGCAGAGATGGATGGGGGCACCTTCAAGGGTGGAGTGCTGCAAACAAGGATTGATAACAACGTCAAGATGCAATTGTGGTTGGTCTTTTTGCAGTACATGGCAGACATTTTTAGAAATCTTTGGTGAATTTTTTAAGCTGCTACTGAAAAGGTAGCAACCTGGTTTGTGGTAGGGTTATTGTAGCATGCCATCAGATCACAAAGAATATCAGTCAGGGTCCAGCCAGCTCTTGCTCTCAAAAGGTCTCCCCAAAAAATAAGCACTGATATACAACAGACACTGTATCTTCCACCTCCCCAGTACCACAAACTCATGTCAACTGGGCATAGGGAATCCTGTTATACTTTCACTCCAAATAGGCTGAAGGCATTGTTTCAAAATGAAGGGAAGTAAATGCTCTTCTAAGGGTAACAGAATTTTACACATTTTCTCCTCATGCATGTGTTCAAGGGTGGAAGAATCAGTATGCTTCCAGTCCATGCCACATTTGCACGTGCTTATTCAAAATTCCATTCTGTTGTATTTCACTATTTCACATTACACTATTTTTAAAAATAAAAAGCTGCACCAAAGTTTGCACTCACATTTTAAAATATGGATTTTAATATGTATTTTCTAATAAAAGAAAGCAGTTTAAAAAGAAGGAAGGAAGGCCATTTTAATTGTATTTTGATACTCTTTGTGAGTTGAGAACTGTGTAGAAACATTTGTGTTATGTATGCAGGCATTGTGGGCTGAAGCCAGGCTGTATGCATGCAATGCAATGCAATGCAGGCCTAGGCCTTAAGGCCTCCTGGAGCTCAGGAGATTCATCTGCATAACAAAAGAGGATTATAAAATCCTACAATGACATTGTTAGTAGCTGTCAGGCAGCCAATCTCTGCTGAAATAGGGCCAGTATTGTGATTTCCTAATTGCAGCATTAAGACGACCTATAACAGGCAAGGTATGTGTTTTGCCTGGGCCGGCTTCAGGTATATATATACCTTAAGTGACCTTGTTTGTCAGACTTGTTCCTGTTGTTACAATAAATTATTTTGAGCTGAAATCTGGTCTTGGGTCATGCCTGAACCCACCTACACTTCAGTTTGGAAAACATGAAAGCCAATGGATAACTATGTTCCAGTCTGCACACACTGAAGGCCGTTGGTTCATGTTGGAATTTCCAAGGCATCCCTATCATCCAATTCCTGCTGTCGAATTCACAAAATATTGACTACCACAAGCACGGGGCCATCAGTCCTCTCATGTAAATAGGAGGAGAGCTTTACCTCAAGACAGTGGGAATGACTAAGGGTTATTCAGCTGAGTCTTGTCAGCAGAAGCCCTGTGCAAAGAATAAAAAACTGGCTCAGGGGAGGGATTGGTAGACTGCCCCCCCCGAATGGCATGTGGGAACAGGAGATTGTTCCATCTGGCAAGATGAGATGCTTACCCTGACAGAACTATCACCTTAGTGTTTCTCCACTGTTCCACCATTGAATTCCTCCCTAAAGCCCAATCTGCACCATACAACATACCATTTTAAAAGGTTATGGCTTCCCCCAAAGAATTCTGGGAGTTGCAGCTTGTTAAGGGTGCTAAGAGTTTTTAAGGTAAAGGTAAAGGGACCCCTGACCCTTAGTTCCAGTCGTGACTGACTCTGGGGTTGCAGCGCTCATCTCGCTTTATTGGCCGAGGGAGCCGGTGTACAGCTTCCAGGTCATGTGGCCAGCATGACTAAGCCGCTTCTGGCGAACCAGAGCAGCGCACGGAAACGCCGTTTACCTTCCCGCTGCAGCGGTACCTATTTATCTAATTGCACTTTGACGTGCTTTCGAACTGCTGGGTTGGCAGGAGCAGGGACCGAGCAACGGGAGCTCACCCCATCGCAGGGATTCGAACCGCCGACCTTCTGATCGGCAAGCCCTAGGCACCCGCGTTCCAGTTTTTAGGAGACCCCTATTCCCTTCAGAGAGCTACAATTCTCATAACTTCCAAGATAACTCTGATAATTGCATCTCTGGGAGGGGAATATATGGTTGAGAGTCTTGCACCAGGATTGGTGAATTACAAGTTGTGATGGACTGGTCTAGGTCATGGCCTCCAGCTAGTCTGTATTACTTTGCAGATGATGGCACATGAAATACAAACAGCACAAAACACGGTTCGTCCACCAATAACAGTATGGCTTAATTATTGTTTTCTCTCTCTCTCTCTCTCTCTCTCTCTCTCTCTCTCTCTCTCCATGTCTCTACAAATCTATGTACAATTCATTTCCATCTTCCTTTCTTTTTGAGGAGTTTTAAATATCATGGAGTGGGGTGTGGTTTTTTTGTTGGTTTGTAGAACTGAACGAACTGTCACCACTGGCACAGGATAAATAATTCATACATGTAAAATTAATGATTAGCTTGAAAATGGTTATAAAATATTTAATTTGATTGAAATAGCTAGGCTGGTGTGTTATGCATTTCAGATATGAAGGTTTCAATCAAACAATAAGACAGTTCCATCTTTCATGCTGTTCACACACACTGTTCTCTAGTCCTCTTCTTTAATAAACAATTTCAGAACCTAAATTTGATCATTACATGAAGATTGTCATGGCTGATTATATCATTTTGGAAAACTGATTGCAAGACTAGTTGCTTTCTCTCTCTCCCTATTATTCCATATTCAAGAGGTCTTAAAGGAAGACATGTGGCTTTAGAAGCAATATTTAAAACACAATGGCCAATTTACTAATGCAGGAGGCACTTGCCAGCATCCCATCCAAATTCCATTTTTTGAAAAATTGCTGGATATTTCACGTGATGTTAAAAAAAAGAATAGCCCTGATTCAAATAAGCATGGGAAAACCTGTGGTTTATACTTGAGACAAAGCCTCCTGCTCCCACAATACATCCAGGACTTCCCTGGTCTTTTGTCAGGAAGGAATGTCTGGCTAAATGGCTGAGCAAGTCTAAAATGGCAATTTTAAAAATGGTGAGCAAAAGCAGTAGGAACCAGAGCAGAGCTCCATACCCTCCAACACACTTATACATCATATACACAAATACATCTGTTGCCTAGAGCCAGGGGCGCCATCTTGTCCTCAGGATTGTGGGTGCCAGCCACCACAACGCAGACATATGATGTCATATGCACATGCTGGTGACTCCTTCCCCCTCCTATGTGTAGCCAGCAAGGCACACTTTTATGTGGGGAGGGGCTTGGAGGCAGAGATGGAAGACATCGGGAGAGGGAGACATCATCCTTTTTCCGTGCTCCTCCCAATGGAAACATGCAGATAATGACAGTTATACCCCTGCTTTAAGTCGTTTACATACTGTCTTCCCTTGTAGAGCGGTACCTCGGTTTTCAAACATAATCTGTTCCGGAAGACCATTCGACTTCCAAAACGTTTGAAAACCGAGACGCAAAGGGTGGTCTGTAAATTCAATAGAGAAAATTGGGGGGGGGGGACTCAGTGGAAGCCGTTCGACTTCTGAGGCGCGTTAAAAAATGGAAGCATTTACTTCCAGGTTTTCGGCGTTCGAAAACCAAAACGTTTGACTTCCTAGATGTTCGAAAACCAAGGTACCACTGTATATTATTTCCCACAAAGCTCAAGGACTAAGCTCTTTAGCGACGAAACATCTGATTACCAGAACGACGTCCGAGCACTGAACCACTGGTATATCAGAAGTGAGCTCTTTATTTACTGCGTTTGCAATTGCTTAAGATAAAACAAATCTGTGGAAAAAAACTACTTTTGCCATTTTTATGGACATTTATTGTTTGTTTACAGATAGTTGCCTTTTTGATATTATCTTGTGTCGATCTCAATAGTCATTGTATCGCCACCCTGTTCATTGTTTTATTGTTGAACTACAGCTCCTATCATCACTGACCATTGGCCATGCAGGCTGGGGTTGATGGGAGTTGTCATCCAATAATGTTTGGTGGGCCACAGGTTCCCCACCGCTGCTCTACAGAATATAAGAGGATACATCCCTGCTTTGCAGTGCTCACGGTCTAAAATTCAATATGTTGTTGATTCAGCTGCACATACGTAGGCTTAGTTACAGCTGGGCATGAGAACTAGAAGATGCATGTAAACATCATCGCACAGAAGAGCGACTGTGTTTCCGCTTTACTATATAGTCAGATCTTCATTCAACCCAAGTTTACTTCACTGCTGAGCAACCCACATTTCTGGCAGTTCTGTGGTAGCATGACAACCCCGTGGTTGTTTGGGCACATGTTATACTTTGTATGCATCTGTTCTACCTTCTTTCTCAACCAGTCAACTGGCTGTTGTGAACTGACTCGGTGTTCTGGAGAAATAGCAAGTGATTGTGGGAGACTACTAATACATCCAGGGCTGACACTGCAGTATAATTAAACACTATGTTTGACAAGAAGAGTGTACAGTCTGACACTTTAAAAATAGTCTGTGTTAAATGTAAATTTATAGCTCTTTACGCATGCTTATTCTCATCTAGCTGAGTAAATGTATTCCACTTCTCCTGAATTTCTGCCGATTAACAGATAAAAAGGCACTCTTTATAAGCCTCTACTGTTTCATGATTTTGAGGGCACAAAATCAACACAAAAAGAATTCCTTAATCCGCCATTGCCCAAGGAAGTTTTATCCAAACTCACTTGTGTGTTTTTTGCAATTGACTGTGAAGTATGAGAAACAAGTGGGTTAAGATATAACTTCCTTGAGTAGTAGTGGATTAATAAATTCTTTTGTGCTAATATTTTATTAATTCCATTCTTTCCCCCCTTTAGTTTAATGGAACAGGAGAATAACACTTATATGTTATTTTTAATGCCATACCCGCCAGCCATTTTTGGATTTCTTTGGGTGTGAATGCTGTTCTTTCTGATGTTTACCTGCTTACTCAATCTGTTGCCTGCTCCACTTCTCTCACATGAGCTGAACCATCAATTTGTGTCATGTACCCAGCACATGATAGGGAAATTCATTGTGTCAATCAACAGACAGTCAAAGAACTTTATCAGTTTCTGAGAAATTGTGGTACGGTTGCCTAGAAATCACAAAATTTCCCCAAAGTAGGTGGATCTTAAATTTTTTGGCGTATCAGCTGAAAATCAATGAAGTCAAATTTGGAGTGCAATTTGAGAGATAGCAAATCTTGTCTTATGACCCACCCCATTTCCCCATCATTTGAGACAGCACCTTGAACACCCTCTGTAAAGTGGCTATTACATCTTGAAAACACAAAAAAGAAGAGCATAGACACAGAGGGATAAATTATCCACTGAGAGTCACCTGTGGTGGTGGATCTATAAAGAGTGAACCCAATATGTGAATGCTTAAGAGTTTGCCCATTTCTGGATGGCTCACTTTTGAAGGACTTTTGATCTGACCAAGGAGTGTTTTATTTTTATACCCTATTTCAACATGGATATCCAACACATCTAATATACGGATATGTGACAGAAAGTTGCAATTTTATATTTATCCTTGACTGATGCTTCCTTATACAATAATGACTCCTCAGTCAACTCACAGGCATAAGAGAAATTACCGGCACAGGCATGAATGTCATTGCTCACATTTCTGAAAAGGGTTCTACGTGAACATATCACAGAAGAGTGGTAATAGCCATAATCACAAAGCATTCCCCATCTCAACAAGTTTAAATGGACGAAGCACCATGAGCTGAGGATATTAAAGTCATTTGGTTTGTCCTCTACATTCTTTCAAGAATGCAAAGCTGGCTTAGAGTGGGAGGAAAGAGAGCTGACACATGAATCAGCTCACTTGAACACCACAAAAAGAAACAACTTCCCTGCTCTTCCCACCAGATTTATTTTTCCATTAAAGTGTCTACAGATGCTTCCTTCTGAATAGGCAGTGCGTAAACATCTCTCAAATAATGTGCCTGCCCTTGTACGATTCCTAGAACAGGCAGCCCATATATTTGACTAAATTAAAAGTAGTGCTTCTGACACCAGGCATTTTCGCAACCAGTATGAAGAATACGTTTCGGATGAATTTCTAACATTACCTCAACAGCATAGGATCCATAACAGCACCAAGGGAATGTGAGATGCTGTGGACCATTTGGGACAAACTCCTGCTTTCTAATCTTATGCATCAGGGCAGCAGCGGAAGTTGAAGAGCTTGTATTGGGTCAGCTTTGAGACAAATGAAATTGCAAAAGGAATGACAGGAAACTGTGGTCACCAGGTTGGGGAGTACAGAGGGCAAAGAAAGAAAACAATAAATGAAATTACTTGATCAATCTATTTTTAACTTCAGGTGACCGTCCAGGGTGGCACATTTTTTTTGTCATCTGTTCTGCACATACTTCATGAGCTTCTGCTTGTAGCATGTTTGCAGTACCAGTTGCGTTGATGTCGCCTAGTGCGGTCACACCATCAAGAGCACCAGATGGGATCTGCTCAACTCTCACTGACCTTACTGCCACCTTGACCCTCCCTGTCTCCCTCTCAAAAAGCAGAAATGCCACTGTTGCCAGGAAGCTAGTGTTGCAGCTCCACCCCACTGGGTGAGCTGTTTCTGCTTTTGTGGCATGTCATGGTCCTCCAAGCTATATTTCTGGTTCTTCTCCCTAGGTTCCAGACATGCCCCTGGGCCCATCCAGGTTCTCTTACACAGGAGTATCTCTGATTTTAAAATGTGAGGTAAAACGAGTTTGGATTAGTCTGTAAAGAATGATCTCAAAAGTCACAAATTAGTCCGGAGAAGCCTCTTGCTTAGTATCTAACTAGGGGCTAATATGGATATCTGAAAATACACAGAGACGAGGAGGAAATAAATATTATCTTCTGATGAAATGAGAGTTGCCCTCTGTGTAAAAGTGCCTTCATTACTATCAGGAATACATTTTCTTGTCTCATTATTTTGCTTCAGTATGGAGAGAAACAGAAAGTGTGTGGCTATTTTAGGGGTTTGATTGCTTCATCAAGATATATCTCATGAGGGTTGACCTTTGGTATTATTATTTTGTCTGGTGAACGAAACAAGACAGTATCATTATCAGAAAATACTCTTTTTTTCTGGTAAGTGAAAATAGAGCCCATGGAGGGAAGGGAAAGGCACTGTTGAGTCTCACATTATCTGCTTTAAAGAAATTGTTGTTTACAAAATAGCGCTACATGAATGTTCCAGGCATTCAAAGATTTCTGCTTGTGCAACAGAACCATTATTCCTTTCTCCTATCCATGCATTCCCTCAATCTGTTGTTGGCATTCCCCCAACCATTTGGAGCAATTGGGGCAAGGGCATACAGGAGGAAGAGAGGGTGAAAGTTCCACTGCAGAGGTATAAATCCAGGAGGCTCAGGAAAAAGGGGGAAGTGGATGGGAGGTTCCAGTTACATATCAAACCTGCTATGCTGTGTAGTTGAAGCAAATGAAGAGACCGTCTCTGCTCATCCCACAATGATCCCAGACCCTGGAGGAGGCATGTAGGACTTTTCATATGCATAAAAGTGGGTATTGATTAATATATTTTTAATCTTTTGTTGGAAGCCGCCCAGAGTGGCTAGGGAAACCCAGCCAGATGGGTGGGGTATAAATAATAAATTGTTGTTGTTGTTGTTCTGTATACCTGAAGGAGCGTCTCCACCCCCACCGTTCAGCCCGGACACTGAGATCCAGCGCCGAGGGCCTTCTGGCGCTTCCCTCACTGCGAGAAGCAAAGCTACAGGGAACCAGGCAGAAGGCCTTCTCGGTAGTGGCGTCCACCCTGTGGAACGCCCTCCCAGCAGAGGTTAAAGTGATAAACAACTATCCTACATACAGAAAATACCTGAAGGCAGCCCTGTTTAGGGAAGTTTTTAACTTGTGATTTTGATGTATTTTAATATTTGTTGGAAGCCGCCCAGAGTGGCTGGGGAGACCCGGCCAGATGGGCGGGGTACAAATAAAAAATTAATATTATATTATTATTGTTGTTGTTGTTACTTGAATGCTTGCTGTCTTTGTGATAAATGGCTCTTTTGATCACCTAGTTAAAGGACACGTAAAATCTGTATTTTATGGGAAAGCACATTGAACAGTATTGAAAAATACAGTTTTTTTGGAGGGAAAGGCATACAGCAATGTATACAATAATACATATAATTTCAAAATGAATGTTTAATGCACTCTTTTAAAAAATCCACACAAAACAGGAGGCATGAACCTATGACTGAGTGCCAGCAACAATTAAATTGGGTGGAATTAGGAAGATTTGTCCATCGCTACAGTGGAATGGGAATCAATAGGAAAACACTGAGCTTCTCATTGGAAATATATAAACGAGCTCAGCACCACCAATAGAACTTTAAGTATGTATCGTCTTTGATCTGCATGAACTTCTGAGTAAGTGGTGAGTTTCTCCATTCCAGGTCCTTGTTTATACTTTCTGGCAGTTAAATTTGGCATGGATTAAAATTCTATTTCTTCCCCAGGCTGGGTGTACATAATGCTCATGAAACTGAGACGAATTACAGTGGCTCAGCTTAGGTGCTGTTTTGACAGGGACCACATGCCAATTTAAATCACTTCTGAATTGTGAGCACTATTCCAAATGAAGGAGATGGTGCCAATTCTGCTGAACTGTTTAGAGTGTTCAGGGTATTTGGATGATGAAACTAATAAGCCTTCCAGGGTGGTTACTGCCACCAAATGTGAATTCAATAGCTCCATGCATACAGCTTATTATGATGCTGTAAATTAGAATGGATAGAAATGAAACAAAAACTAGGCCCCCAATGTTTATCAGCTGAATGTCAGTATCGTCCAGGTGCCTAGCTGTCTCCATCAATCTCTTCCATGAGTATCTAAAGTAGAATACACCGAGGTGATCATTTCTTCTGGAGTGACTTCATTTGTTGAACATTTGTTTACAAATTAAGGTTGCAGAGGTTGTATGAAATGGAAGCTTTTATTGCAGCCGACAGACAGCTCCTAAGGGCCAACTTACCCCTGACATCATTCACACAATTAGTATCTGAGTTACTGTTTCTGTCAGGGGTAGAATCTGAATTGAGATTGTGGTGTGGGTTTAGGAAGCATCTTTTACTCTGACCGTGATCCAGATCGGCTGCTGTTTGCATCCTGAACAAGCCTGATGGCAATGGGAGTTTTCCTTAGCAGCTGTGGGTGTGCTCAGACTGGATCAGCACCATGGCAAGGTCAACGGTATAAAGGCCTCTCCCCATTGGCCAAAGGAACAAGAACCACCAACTGCTATTTAAGGAAGAACCAGCAAGGCAAGATCAGCCTGGCCTCAGCTGGCTGTATACTGTACAGTCACCTCATTGTTCTGACCATGAAAAACTGGTCTTCCTCATCTGGCTTTCCCACCCATTTTCCTTTTCCTGTGTCTTGTCTTTTTGGCAGCCATCTCTCTCTCTCTCTCTCTCTCTCTCTCTCTCTCTCTCTCTCTCTCTCTCTTCATGTGAGCCACTATTGGGGTGTGGGGCAATTCTCTTCTGAAAATCAGGATAAAAAATACAGTAAATTAAACACATTTACTCTGGTGTTTAGATCACAACTGGTCAGTTCTTTTGGAAACAGCAGCATGGTAAAAGGGGCAATTTAACTAGATTAGCAATTGCTTCATAATATAACCACAAAAACCTACTCCCATGCCTCACATAGCCAATGAAGTGTATATCTGTTTAGGTGCACAATATTCTATTATTATGTCTAATGCAATATTTGGCAAATCTACATCTTGATATTGATGAAGTTGTCATTAGTATCCCTCTAAAGAACTGTGACAGATGAGATAATATTGTCCAGACCAATTAAATAGAAACTGTAAAGAGGAAACTGGTGTTTGTGGGGAAGACAGTCCTAACACGGGACAATGAGGTTACCCCTTTCAAGTCTAACCCAGTGGTTCTGACATGAGGGAGCACTTCCCACCTTGGTTTATTCTGCCTATGCCCCCTTAGAAGTCTGAAACTCAAGTTAATTACAGGACCACTTGTAAGACACTAAGAAGTATTCAGATTACTGCATGGGGCTGCTGCTACGGACCTAAGAAAAGGCACTTTTGAAACTGTCATTTTGACTGCTGGAGGTGGAGGCTTGGCAAGAGCTTCTTGAAATGCTCTTTGCATGTTAGAGTTTTGTAACTTGCATTTAATCTAGCACTATGGTTACTCCGCCACCATTGCCTCTGCTGCCTCTTAGTTTACTACTGTTCTTCATGGACACTGCGAACCTGAATGTGTGTGGGTTTCATGAGGAAATGGTCAGTGGAAAACTGCCTACCAGTAGGGAAGGGAGTGAGCTAAGAATTCTGTGATCAACTGAAGTGTCTTTCAGCCTGGAAAACAATTTTTAAGTGTTGGTTCAAATGGACCTGCTTATAAAGTGTTGTTTTGGGGGGGGGGTTAAAAAAGAAACTCTGGATAGGAACAATACCTTCTAAAAAAAGGAAAACAATCTGAGGGCCTTTCGTAGAGGGAGAGGGAAAGAGACGGCTTTAATGACAGAGAAATCACTGTGGAAATTTCATTCATCAGCAGCATCACCACCAGCAGCTTAAATGAAGTAGTTAATAACATCCTCCCCTCTCTCATTCTGAGTCATCTTTCCTCTTTCACATACAAAAATTGAGCTGTTGACTTCCTCAATCTTTTTCTTCCCGGACAACCCCTGCTTCTCCATCAATACATCATTGAGGCATCTCATTTGTATGATGCATAGCAATAATCCATAACTGAAATGCAATTACTCTGATGATAAACCACAAAGTGATGAGGGCCAGCTGCCGGGGCTGTCTTTTGTGAGTCTTACTAACAGTTACACTATTATTTAAAAGTGATTATTCGTGCGGGGTGCTCATGGTGTGTGTGTGTGTGTGTGTGTGTGTGTGTGTGTGTGTGTGTGTGTGTAAGGGATAACTACTGGCTTGGAAAGGCTTCCGACTAGGAAATGCCTTTCCTCCAACTCAGCCAAGCACATTTATTCTTGGTTCACAAACAGAGCATTTAACTGAAGCAAGCAATTGCTTCCCTTCCATGCTGAGGGTTAACCGATCTTTTTCTTTGTTACAAAGCACTCACAGGAACACATGACGTGCATCATATCAGGTCAGGCAACTTCCCCCTCTATCTCAGCATTGTCTATTCTCACTGGCAGCTTTTTTGCCAGGGTCTAAGGCGGAGGCGGCTGGTGTGGTGGGGCACAGCCCAAATCCCTATTGTTATGGTCAGTGACCAGCATTAAAGAAGCAAAATATGAAGCACATAGAAGACACTATAAAGTAGCATAGAGTTTGTTTGTTTGTTTTTTTGTTTGTTTTTTTGTTTGTTTGTTAAAGCATCAACATTCTAAAAGTTATGGTTGATTCCTGAACTCCAAAGAGAAGAATTGCAAAATATCTGGGATCATCTCCTGATGGGTTTTGCTTGCTGCAACATGGGGAGTGCTAGATGCATTTTTATCTGGGGGTGTGGGTGTGGGGAAGCTGCCCTCCTAATTCCAGTGTCACTACAGTTTACCTGCACTGTAACAGAGTGAGGCAATGTAGCAGTTACACAATTATAATGCCCCCCCCTCCTAAACAGGCACAAAAGAGAACTTTGAAAGGCTGCAAACAGTGCCTGGCATACCACTTCTGTGACATAAGTGGCTCTTCTTCTTCTTCTTCTTCTTCTTCTTCTTCTTCTTCTTCTTCTTCTGTGATCACTCGTAGCCGAGTAAGATTGTCTACCATAAACACAGTTTTAATATACCATGCGTATTTCATCACCCTCTTATACAGTGGTACCTCGCGTTAAGAACTTAATTCGTTCCGGAGGTCCATTCTTAACCTGAAACTGTTCTTAACCTGAGGTACCACATTAGTTAATGGGGCTCCTGCTGCCGCCGCCACGCAATTTCTGTTCTCATCCTGAAGCAAAGTTCTTAACCCGAGGTACTATTTCTGGGTTAGCGGAGTCTGTAACCTGAAGCGTCTGTAACCTGAGGTACCACTGTAATTGGTTAAAGTGGTTAAAGATAACACCAAGGTTGCAGGTTTGATCCCTGTAAGGGGTAGCTGCATATTCCTGGATTTCAGGGGGTTAGACTAGATGATCCTCAGAGTCCCTTCCAACTCTATGATTCTATGATAAGAGTATGAATAGATTCCACCACTCCTTTAAGCTACCTGGTCTCCCATCTGTTCTCTTTCTTGTTTGCTTTTCAACACCGTAAACCTTCAACAGCTTGTGTTGTGCCTAGCTTGTCTGATTTTTGTCAGAGTTGACCCAGAAGTCACCTTGCACATATGCTAAACAAAAGAGAATAAAAGCCACAACTGCATCCCAGACATGGGAGCCCTCTGAATGTTATCTCACATTTCAGAAGCTTCATTGGCTTCAGCACTTGGAAGTACTTTGCATCCCTGACTGCTTTAGAGGCTCATTTTTAAGTGCTTTTCCTCCCCAAGCTTGTTCTTCATTCCATGCTTACCTGGAGGATGCAGGTTGACTTTGAGAAGCAGACCACCCAGGTGAACTATAATACAGTAGTAGCAAAACAGCAGGTGACTGCAAAATTATAATATAATATAATATAATATAATATAATATAATATAATATAATATAATTAATATAATATAATATAATATACAATGATGCCAGCTAATGAATTCTGTCTTTAGTTTCCTTATGGAGTCCTAATATTCTGCCCCAATCAAGATGTTATAGTACCCTGAGAAAGCAATAAGCAAGCAAGCAAGCAAGCAAGCAAGTAAATATGCCCAGAGGTTGTTCACTTTTGGCCACAATCCAAGGCAGATTTACTTTCTGGAGCCAATTGAAACCAATGAACTTTGTATACACCCCCTCCCTGCCACTTTCTTCCTTGGCTGAATTCTGGACCCAACCCCCTGTTAGTACTGAGACAGCTAAAGAGGGTTAATAGGACTGCCTTGTTGAGCTATGAAATTAATCTGTGGACATATGTTGATGGTTGCCTGTGGCCAGAATTCATTATAAATATCACCCGAGTTAGGGCTGCCATACATGACCAGGATTTCAAAGACGGAATTGACGTCCAGGGGGAATTTCCGAAAACCAGTCAGAAAAAAATGTGGGGTGTCCTGGTTTATCCTTCTTGAAATATGGCAACCCTACCTGTGGTTTTTCATACCTGGTTTTCTCTTCCTGATTTGATGAGTTAATAGCAGACCTTTATAACAGAACACATTTTATGAATAACAGGCAATTCAGAGCCTATTGTATTTGTAAGGGCATAAACATTAAGGGTAAATGTTAGACTTATTTAATGACTGCCCATAAAGACTATATAAAACAACACTCGACTTACATTGTGGCTTTCAGCTGTTCCAGATTTCCTATGTTTGAGGGCAGGAAATGGACTGATTGTCATCACTGAAGAATTATGCTGGAATGGAAATTCTCAAGGTTGTTTGCCATCCATCATTTTAATGTTAGTGTTATCATTCCTTCTGGCCTGACTGAATTTGTATTGTAATCTCAAAAAAAGCAATCACATTAAATGAAAGACATTTATGTCTAAATCCCCCAAACAACTTTGGATTATAGTTATTTACTGTACACATGAAATTAGAAACACACTAACAGTGTTACAAAATGACAATCAAGGATGTGACACAAAGGTGCATGTCATGGCAGTGATAAAAACAAGTTAATTGCCATTTCTTTTGAACCAGGGGCTGATCATACTCTAATTACTATTATAATAAGAATACTCCCCCCACTTTGATAAATGCCCTGTCAAATACCTCTGTCATTAAAAGCTCATATTAAAACCAAGAAGCTAGAATATATGACAGGTTATGAAAAGAAATGCCAGAAGGCCTAAGATCTGAAATCCTTAAGGAAGTTCATATTTTTATTACATTGTGGGTGATTGATATAATCAGTTTAATACTATTGTCACTCTATGGAGATATGCACCACCTGTTAGTTTAATGGGTCTTGGGTTTGCTCCCAAACAAAAAAAGTGCAGGGCTACAGTCTTTGAATATGTACGAAAGTTCATGTGAATATACATATACCGGTAAATGAGACACTGTTATCATACACTACCGGTAAGTAGAAAGTAAGAACAACATTGATTTACATTCTTTTAAAAAGAGGTGTCCCAAGACTCTAACTTGCCTGAAAGTCTCTTTTTGAGGCTCGTGCCTCTAATCTTAAACTTTAGGAGTGCTGCTTTGGTTTTTGAGAGGGCCTTTCCTGTGGTGGCACCCTGACTTTGCAAAGCCTTCCCCAAGGAAGAATGCCTGGCACTAGCATTACAAGCTTTTTTGCATCAGGTGAAGACCTTTCTGTTTGTAATTTTAGATTGTGGATGGGTTTTCTATTCTTCCACGTAAGGAGAGCAGATTAAACAGGCAAGACACAAGGCTAGGACCAATTTAGAGCTAGGATTTATTAATTACTGTATAATTTGTGATCTGCATAGGTGCAGTGGTAGGCTCTCAAATTTCAGCAGTGCCCTGTGCGATGCTAAAATTTGACACACACACCCCACCTCTCATGCTCCATCTACAGCATTGTTTTGGTGCTGCCTGCAGACTGACAACCAGTGCGGCCACACCTGTCGCGACACCCTAAAACTGCCTCCGATAGATGAAACCAATGTGTGGGAAATATTCCAAAATAGTTATGAGGCACCTAAGTCTGTCAAAATTGGGCGAGCCTATCCTTCTGAGAGGAAAAGTGGCTTTAATTCCACCTCTCCTGCTGTCCTACAAGTCTTCAGGTGATGAGGAAGGCCTTCTTGGTGTCACCTTGGTGCCCCAGAACTTTAAATGAGTGATGCAGATTATTTGAAAAAGTGGGTCCCAGGGCCCTGTGGGGGAGTCTCCAGAAACTCTGTTTGCCTGAAAAGTGCCTCAAGGTGCTTGCTATCTGTGCGAACCTGTTTCCTTTCCCACACACAATTGACCAATTCAATTGACTTATTTGACTTGGCTCTCACCCTGACCTACAGAATGGAATACACACGCAAAGAAAATCTTCTAATGGCTAATCACTGGTAAAGATTTCTAACATTTACAGATATGAGAGTACACCAGTGTTGTGCAAATCAGTGTCCTCTTTTTCAGTCTCTCTCTGGTGATGTGTAACTGGCCCTCCTAGTGGGGGACCCTTGAAGTTTCTCTTGCCCAGAGCCCCTTAAATTTGATCTTCTTCTCCGGAGCTCAGATTTGCTGTAGAAAAAGCTCAGAATAAATTCTTCAGTCACTGATGCCCCATCTCACAAAAAGAGATCCAGTTTGGCATTCCTCGGTGCTGGTTACAGTCATGCTTGAAGTCATTTTCTGTGAGAATTGGCTAGTTAGTCTTTTCTGACACTTTGTCAGCCAGTCGTTCAAGTTGAACGACATGAGGGATTAAGAGGGGCGTACAAGAATCCAGTGAAGATCCTCTGGAAGACTTTTGTAATATCGCTAACTTGTGCACAATCGTATGGGCAGATAAACATTTCTGTTCACTGCATCTCTAACTTCAAATAGATTATATACCATAAGTCCTAAAACTCCAGCATTCCAATCTTTACAGCAATAGTCCATTATCTCTAAAGTGGTGTATGCATCAGAACCTGGTCAAAAATTCAATAGGCCCTTTAGTTACCATCCAGGGACAGTTATATAACAAATGTAGCAAATAAATCCCCAAAACAAAATAGCCCTGTCAGTTTCACCTTTCGGGGGTGATAGATTATCTCTCTAACCTATACTTATACAACTTCTGAGTCTTATGTGTTTTCCGGTAATTTTGGTTTACATCTAACCACTTCCTTTTAAAATATAGGTTTGCCATGTTAACCTTTAAGCTAACAGCTGTTCAAATTTAAGGTAAACTTTACAAAATGAAGGACACTTGATGGTGAAGACAGTTCTCAGCTTATCAGCGAGTTAATCAAGACAATCAACATAAGCTTTGTAAGAGACAAACAGCAAACCAGAGCCCCTCACAAGAAATATAATAAAAATATTATTTATATGCCACCCATATGACTGGGTTGCCCCAGCAACTCTAGCCAGCTTCCAAGAAAATATTAAAAACACAATTAAAGCATGTTACCAAGTTATCAATAAGCTTTGCAATAGGTTTACTGAAAATAAGCTTTGCTCTGGCTTTGAGCTTGCAAAGGTGCTTTCTAGGTAGTGCTAGAGAAAAAGAGATCCACGTGTGCCTCACAAAACCTTGTCATCTGTCCATTCATCCATCCATCCATCCCTCTCCATGCCTTCCAAGAAACTTCTATTGCTTTGAGCATGAAAAGGAAAGACTAAATATGGAAGGTTCATTAAGACTAAATATGGAAGGTTCATTAAGACCAGAGCTGGCCCTATCATTAGGCAGAGTGAGGTAACTGCCTCAGGCTACAGAAGCAGCTGTGGGTGGGAAGCAGCTGCAAGATGGAGGACAAAGCTGTGTGTGTACCGCACAACCTGCCCTGTGCCCCCTGAGCTGCCCTCTGATACAATAGTTCAGTTGACTTCTGAATAGGGAATGAAGGGAGATCTCTATCTTGCCCTTTGCCTCAGTCACCAAAATGTCTTGGGCTAGCGCTGACAAAGACACCCCCACTCCAAATTCCCTCTAACGTTCCATTTTCTCCATGTGGCTGCTGATCCTCAGTTGCAAGTAGATCATCCCCAATGTTATTCTAAGCGTAACTTTTAAAAAGAGAAAGTTTAAGGAAGAATATCGAATCTGAACACGGTCCGCTCCACAGGTACTGAGAATTCATGAGGCAGTGAATGCCTGAGTCACAGGGTAGGTTTTCACTGCATCTTTTTACAGAGGATTTTTTATATATTCGATTTTGAAATGTGTAAGTGTCCTTCTGTCAGTATATCAGGATTGCAAATATATAACCTGGAACCATATAGATCCTTTGAAAAGCCTTGCTACCTCCAGAAGCTTAAAGGCTTCCAAATATCAAAGACCAGGCTTAATCTTTTCTGTAAGCCTTTGTGCAGTTGCTTTAAGGTACTCCCTCCCCCCTGCCAAAGACCTGAAAGTATAAAAGTGAAGTCACATAAATACATCTTTCAGATGAACTGGAAAGTGATGTATGGGGGGAATAGTGCTGTCAAGAAAAATAAAATAAAAAAGCAAGCCATATGAAGCCTCCAAACTCCAGCTAGCTACATTAAGAGTTTGAATTGAAGTGGACAACCCATTTCCCCCCAAAATACATTTTGCCCATAAGTTTGTGTTGCAGTCTTAAGGCTGAAACAGATATCAAGAAGAAAATTCTTGACTTGATCTTCTCACTTTTAAATTTATACTTTAAAGCACTGGTGATCCAATTTCGAACAGAGTCATGGCTCCAGGTGTGCATTAAAAAAAACAAAAAACCCACTGCATTGTTATTCCCAATGTAAATCACCCACTGTTAGCACCACTATGGAAAAAAGAGGCTTCACTTAGGTGCCTGTGTCCCACTGCCCCCCCCCCCGCTCCCTGCCCCACAGCAGCTTCAAGTAATAATTGGATTTAGAAAATAGTGTGGGTGGAGAAGGTTAAATCCACTGAGAGACATCTGTGGCTCAGAGGCAGAGCACTTGCTTTGCATGCAAAATGTCTCAGGGCTGATCCCTGGCATTCCAGTTAGGGCTGCATAAAAACTCCTGTCTGAAACCCTGCAGGCTCATTGCCAGTAAATCAGTGTAGGCCGGTGTAGTTAACATGGTGCCCTCCAGTCTTTTGCAATTAGTTTATTTTGCACAAGTCTCTATTCCATTTTGTTGCCAGTAGATGTAGAAATATATGGAGGTGGTATCCAAATAACTAATCCCATCAGTGCAAGGAGTTACACTTGTACACTGGAGCTTTCCCCATCTCCTACCCCTGGGCACCCCGTAAATATTTTATGGGAGTTCTCCCAACCCTCCCGAGTGAATTTGGGACACATGCAGGTATAAGGGGACAGGAAGTTCCATTGCACATGGAACTAAGGAGAGTCCTCCCCTCCCTTTAGTAACTTCACAGACAAGAATTAACAAGCAGATTATATTTTATTCAGTTATCTGGTTGCAAGCAAAAAGCCACATCTCTCCACAAGGAGAGCTGTTGACTTCTCTAAATCCTTCCCCTTCCGTCCCCAGCAACATTCTGGGTGCCAACGGGAAGTTCCTCATCCTCTCTGCATTCGTTGTTTCTAATACGGATGGACCTCCTAGTTCTTGGGGAAGGAGGGTCCCCCACACTCTCTAATGACGTCTTTGCTGGCTGCTCCCTCCTTTCTGTTTCTCTTTCCATTATCTTGTAACTAGGCAACTCCTGTGGAAGCTGCTCAGTGTCTGTGTCTCTCTCTGCTCCTGAAACCGCTGGAAATAGGAGAGGGTGAATCTTCTCCCTCCTCTTCTTCTTCAGAGAGAAGCTGATCTGCCTGAGAATGCATTCCCCAATCCTCAGATTCAGACCATTCCCTGACAGGTGACAGTCATCTATAGAAAGAGTCCATGCCTTTATGGAAGTTGAACAGGTTGGTGAAAGGCAGTTCCCATCTTCCCTGAACACTAGCCACGTTGATGAAGCTGATGGGATTTGTACACTGGATGTGTAGTGAATACTGACCTAGATAGACTAATGGTCTGACTTAGCTTTAAGCAGCTTCCTAGGTTCTTGAGATCCAGCCTAATGCTACTGGTCCAATCAAAACTGAGTTTCCAATGGCTTGTGTATCCCGCCCCACCCCCCATAAAGAAGAATGGATAGTTTCAATGATGAATATCTTCTGTTGCATCTGTTCTGTCCCATAATATTTTGAATGTAACTGCACAATTCTATACATATATAGAAGAAACTCCCATTGGTTTTCAATAAGGTTTACTTCCAGAGAACTGTGAACAGGACTGTAGCCTAAATGTAAATCACACATTGAATAACTTTAAATACCATTGTATTCTTCGGTCAGATTATACTTGCTGTATTAAATTGCAGAAACATTTAAGAAATCATCTAGAGTCATCTGAAGGCCCCCTCAGCTCACTTTGGGTAAATCTGGAAAGTGTGACCATGAGACAGGATCAGATATAGATCATCGGTAAATTCTGACAATTTCTGGATTTCCTATAAATGTAGGATACTTATCTGGAATCTTACAGTGTGGCTGATCTATAATATGCAAGTGCCTCTGCATATAATTAAGTATCACTTTCTCACACATTAAAACATCAAACTAGCTTATCAGCTCATACAGAAAAACAGATGGGTATCATGTAATCAAGAATCATCCAAAGTAAGATAAATACTGGCATATTTAATCATCTCCAATCAGGATTTCTCAAGAAGAAAAATGCCCTTCTGAGAAAGGATCAGGGTTCTAGAAAGTGAATATTTGCTATTTGGATAAAAGACTATTCACGTAAGAAGGCAAGTACTACACCTTGCAATTATCTTTTCATATTTGACTTTGAATAAGAATTTTCAATTCACTATCCAGCTTTTGCCTTCTGCTTAATCCTGAAATTAAACCTCTATTTATGGCATCAGCACCTGTTGCCATGGAAATGAATGTGATGATCCAACATTATGGATTCACCAGAGACGACGGTAGGAGGGTAAGAGGGCTGGGAAAGAGTAAACATTGGTTCATTTGACTTTCTCTCAGGATTAGCAAAGGAGGAAAAAGTAATGGGGAAGAGAAACAAAAGAACGGCTTTACCAAATGGCTTACATTCTAATTGCGAAATTTGAATGGTGTTTGCTCTTCTTGTATGGAGCAACTTGCATTTAAGATGGGAACAGCAAAGCAAAGTGAAGGTCATGGCATCTCACAGTGTGGTGTGACCACCAGTGAATTTTAGGACCTCTGATTTTTCAGATGAAACAAAGTGTGTAGCCCAGGAAACTTTGTAGAAACTTCCAGGAATCAAACTTTCTAAAATGTAGGTCAGGTATCTGCCTTCCTCTCAACCTCAAGAGATGAGGGTGGAAATTGTTGCTGATCTGATCTCTTTCACGTTCCTAACCTTGGTCAATTTTGGTGGTGATCTCTGGTTTTTTTCAAAAAAGAAAAAGGAGAGAGAAAGCTCTTTTTTGCAAAATACAGTGTTGGCTTGATTTAATATTACAGCTTTGCAAAAGCTTTGTTCCAGGACTGTACCATTTTGGCCTTGGGTGGTAATCAACTAAGTTTTACTCAGAACAGACACATTAATGTGACTAAATTAGGCCCATTCATTTTAACTAGTCCACTCTGAGTAAAACTTAGTTAAAATATAGGTTGGTATTCTACAGGAGCTTCTTATGAGTAAAAAGTTGATGCTAAATGAGTAAGAGTTTTAAATGGCTTACATTTTGATAAAGGAGATATTTCAAGAGAAATGCGTGGTTTGACTTTCATGTGTAAACCAGTAGATAGGGGCTTGATGTTGGTCCATGCTCCTTGGATATCACTATTAGTCTCAAATCTAATATCACTATTAGTCTCAAATCTGAGAGATGCCTGGCCCATTGGAAGGGGCAAGCTGCTCTTCCTCGAAAATTCCCACCCCTTTGCCATGTTTCTTGAGCTGGGAACCTTTTTGCTTCTATTTTCTGGGTGTCCCTACAAAATGAGATCGCTACCAAATGGGGAAAAACCCTTCTTGGAGGTGGCATCCAATCTGTACAATGCTGTCCCTTCGGAGCTTCTCTTGGTGCCTGTGTTGGTCATTCCTTTGGTCCCCAACCCTTTAAACACTATTATATGTAAGCAAGAGTACGTCCAGTTCTAAAAACTTTAGTCTGTGACAACATATCACTTTTGGGGGGGTGTATATAATAAACCTCCCCAGTGAATCTTTTTTTAATAAAAAAAGCAAGAAAAAAATTAATTAAACTGGAAACTACTGGTGAGTTAAATCCAGAGAGAACAAAACAGTACCAACCATTAGCAGAACTGCTCAACACTGAAGAGACCATACAGGGTAGGGATGAGGTATCTAGATGGCTCTAGATGCTGCTGGACTCCAACTCCCATCATCCCTGATTATTGACCATATGGGCTGAGACTGATGGGACTTAGAGTCCAACAATATCTGGAGAACCTCAGGTTAGCTACCCCGGATAAAGGGCATCTGTGAGGTCCCCCTGCCCCAAGTCCAACCTTGGTCAACCCTTTAAATACTTACATGTTCCTAGATGGCGCTGGGTTATTATTTACAAATGAGGGAGAAAGGAGCAGATTAGATGGTTCTACATTTTTAGTTACAGGTAGTTAGGGTAGTCATGGCCTATTTTAACCAGGCTTCCTCTAGAATTCCAGATAGCTCTGCTGTAAGTGGGTTCAGGCTGACTCAGGCTACACCTCTCTGACTGAGTTAAGTACTTGAAATTGAGTATTTATTTGTTACCTAACACTGAATGCTAAACAAGAAGTCTGGTTTTTACAAATAGTTTGTTGTCGCTGTGGAAACTCTGTTTGAATGGTTGCTGACATACCAGCATCATGGGGGACAATAGTTCAGTTGTGAAGTACATGCTTTGCATGCAGAAAAATCCTAGATTCAATACTTCATGTCTCCTGTTAAAACAGGTAGCAGGTGGGGTGAAAGCCATTTGCCTGAGAACCTAGAGTACTGCCACTTCTCAGAATTGACAATAAATACTGAGCTAGATGGAACAATGGACTTGTATCAGTCTAAACTGGGCTATTGTAATATGTTGTGCGGGAATGTCTTCTGTGTATGATGAGAGATGCTGCACTTTCTCTTCCTGATTTTGGACTAATGTAGATGGGAGAAAAGCAGCACCTTGTGGCTTGTAGATCTATATTGAACCAGGACCCTTGTTTCCTGGGACTTTCTAAGACCTCCTTGACATATGGAACACCATTGTGAAAAATTCTACTGAGTCTAAAGTTCTCTGGATTGGCCAGGTTTGGTATTTAACAATAGTCATTAGCCTTCTCTGACCTTTCTTGGTTAGCAGAACAGTATTAGGCTTGCACATTAGTTTGGGGACAAATGAAGCCATTGAATTGAATGGGGATACTTCTGATCAATTTTTATATATCTGAAACAAGTGTGGTAACTTACAGGCATGAATGGGTTCCTTGTTCATTGCTCTTATCCATACCTATCCAGACTAGGTAGGGTGGAGGTGAAGACTTTTCTCCAGCAGAAATGGAGGACTAGTCGGTCAGTGGCTGCCTCATGGTGCCTCCTACCACCCCCCACCCCAAAAATGCCCTACACATTGTATTGTTCTGGAATCTTTTGGGGCCAGGGGAGCCGCCAGCTCATACATACATCCTCACCAGAATAGTAGCTGCATGGCAAATATATAAAAAAACTCAGTAGAAGAAAAAGAAATACATGAAAACTGGTGTAAGTAACAGGAGCATATGGAATGAATGTATGCATCATGAAACAAATGTGGTTTTGAGGAATGAATGGTGAAGGGGAAAAGATGTTTAATAACTAATAATAATAATGATGATGGTAATAATAATAATAGAATTATGGGTGGGGGAGGAAACCTCATTTCTTACACATCCCAAACTCTGCTTGCTGCACTTTAGGATTTTATTTCTTGCTCCCCAGTTTGGCGAGTTTTCTCAATTGTCTTCAGTTGCCCTACTCCACATCCAGCAATTTATTATTAATAATAATAATAATAATAATAATAATAATAATAATAATAATAATAATTTATTATTTATACCCCACCCATCTGGCTGGGTTTCCCCAGCCACTCTGGGCGGCTTCCAACAAAACATTAAAATACAATAATTAATCAGATATTAAAAGCTTCCCTAAACAGGGCTGCCTTCGAGTTGGATAGCTGTTAATTTCTTTGATATCTGATGGGAGGGCATTCCACAGGGCAGGCACCACTACCGAGAAGGCCCTCTGCCTCATTCCCTGTAACTTTGCTTCTCGCAGTGAGGGAACCGCCACTCTGGTGAGACAGTCTGCAGGCAGGGTTTCAGCCTGCATACCAGGTGAGCTGGTAGACAGCTGCCCGGGACACAGCATTGACCTTGGACTCCATGGACAGCTGTGAGTCCAAAATGACTCCCAGGCTGCACACCTGCTCCTTCAGGGGCACAGTTGCCCCATTCAGAACCTCCCCCCCCCCGGCATAGCACACATTCTGCCTCACCCTCTGGTAGATAATCCACAAATCATCTATTCTAAGCAACAGGATACAGATGTCTACTTCCTTTGATACACTGCCTAATCTATTGGGGTTAAATAATAGATCACATATCTGTTCAATTAAAGCACTGCCTGTAGCCTGGTAAGCTGACTGATAGCTAGATCTGTTATATTCTCTCTCTTTAAAGTATATGCACACACAAGTCTCATCAAACCGAATGATCTGTCATCTGTCCAGGAGACTTATCAGAGTAAAAAGTCAGTTACTTGAGGTGCACTTAAAACATTAACAATGTTTCAATTGCTTAGGAAAGCAAAGAGAATGACCACCATCTTTCTCTGTCTATAAATTTAAAAAAAGCATCCTATGATATATTACACTGTTAATTTTTGAGGCAACCTTTTGCAGCACTCAGGCAAAAGTGTTCACGGCAGGCATGAACACTGAGACAGAAACATGGGAGGCAGCCCTCTGGGGATATACATGTTTAGGAGACTTTTGCACAGCATTAGACGTACAATCAAGCAAGACATGCAATCAGTAGAATGACATGTTGCCATTCAGAACGAAGATGTCCAGATATCCTCCCTATAACATTTCCCCCGTATGTATTGCATTTCCCCAGGAGTTTAAGTCTAAAGGTTTCCCTATTGTTCATAAGTAGGATTTACTGTGTGCTTAGTGATGAAGATGACGTTCGACAGGTTTCTGAGCATTCAGATATGGAATTATTCACTGGGGCTTTTATGTTGTAAACCACCCTGTGATGTTTGGGTGAAAGGTAGCACAATTAATTAATTAATTAATTTTTAAAATAATTTTGCATTTGTTCAGTCCAGCAAGAACTGCATAATAAATTCTACAGGATGAGTTGAAGGGTGAAACCAGTAAGGTCCGTCCCCCCCAATCTTCCTGGAAAGGAATAGGCAAGGTGAAGCCTACAGGGCCTCATGAGCTTTCCACCATTGCCTACCACCACCATCACCCCTGGGTCCAGATGGCAGGATGGGGAATGGCAGGACTAGGGATCAAATGCAACTCTCCAGGTCCCTCTCTGCACTGGCGGAGGAAGAGGAGTGCGGGGGGAGCCCACTGCCTCTTTGTCTCTCTCTGGCCCTTGGGCCTCCTTTGGCCAGACCACACCCCTCACCTGCCCCACTTCACACAGTTCTTTTGCCTGCATTGAACTCTTGTTTGCCTGGCTGGAGAGACCTATGTGTAGAAACCTCTGGCTTTTGCGTAGCTGAACTATACCTACTGTGCAAAGGATGCACAGACAAAGCAAGTATAAAAAGCAGCAGTGATCCAGCCATTTTACAATGCAAACAATCGTACGAATAACAGCTGCACAAACACAAAGAGCAAGCAGCATTCACAATGAAGAGATTAAGCAGCAAGGGAATCAACAGTTTAGATGTCAAGGTAATCTTAGTTGAAATTCCTACAGGGTCCCAGAAATTTCAATTTCAACAGCTGCAAGGACCCCTGCCCTCTTTTTCACCTGGCCACCTAATGAAGGAACTTAGCTAGCTGCAGATGTCATTACCAACTTGTATCTAGCTATCAATATCATAAAAAACAGGTATGACTCCATGTTTAACCTAGAAAGTCTAATGATGGAAGGAGGAGAAAGGGCAGAACCACGGTGATTGCTTCTGAACATTTCCATCTTTGCAATGGCTTAGCAAGCTTATCTTCCACAACCATAGTTAAGTTGCGATTGATTATACATCAGCTGGGGTGACACTAGGAATAATATATATCAATGGGAAAGTCTTCCGATGATATGGAGTGATTGCTGCCTAATGTATGCTGCAATTACTCAAAGGCAGACAGCTTTGAAAAATGATCCCTCAAGCCACATACATGGGAAGGTCACACAGAGCAATTATTTTGCTTTAGCATAACCTTTCACTGGAATGTGATTACCTGCCAGTATAATATATATTGCTGCAAGCAGGTAGGTGCTTATGAATCCTATGGTGGAACCAATGGCAGCATGAAAGCAGAATGTCCCAGATATCCAAAAAGAAAAAGAGGGTGTGAGTGATGTAGGTGACTCAAACAGAGCTTGCTTTCTTGTAGTTGCATCAGATTATCAGTCTCCTCTCAAGAATTTAGCTCTTGCCCATAGAGGTGCTTGTGACTCTAACAGGTATTGCCTTATTGTATATGCATGAAGCCATATGAGGAGTCCTTCTGAATCAGGCCAAAGGACCATATAGTCCAGTATCATTTTTTCAAAGTGGCCAAACAGATGCCTATGAGATGCCCACATGTAGGACATGAACGCATTTTTGAGAAATCAAGCTTCTCCAAACTAATGCCATTTTTTTTTTGCCATCTTCAACAAAATACGCAATTTTATTCACACCTAATACCGGTATAATGCATTTCTGTACACATTGTTGGGTTGGCGAACTTCACTGCAAAATTCACAGAAGTGTGAATTTCAAAGGATAGCTGTTTTTTAGGTTCATGTATTGATTCAAGAAGTGTGAATTAGGTAGTTTCTCATTAGAATGCAAACAAAACTGAATTTCTTCCCCATCCATAGGTCCAGGTAAAGGGGTCCTTACCCTGTAGTGCCCCCTGTTCTGGACAGGGCATGGCTCATTTGGGCTAGTTCTCCACACTGTTTATTCCCTGTATAAATGTTTGCTTAAATAAAATGTGGCCCAAGCTCAACCCATTTTACATGCCATGCCTCTTATATTCTTATTCTGGTCACCAAACTAAGTAATAAAATCATGACAGACACACTTTACAAGTGTGATTTTTCTGAATCTCTCCATAATTTCCTCATCTCCTGATTAATTTTCCCTATCGTTTACTTTGCTTTTTATGCTGAGCACATGCTGAAGCTCTCTTTCTATTTCAGTAAGGAAATATAATAAAAGGATTGGGATCTATGATTCATGCTTCGAACCTAGTTCTTAGTGTGCAACGGAAAACCAAACCAGGGGATTATTTGGCTCTATTTAATGCATCATTTTGCTCATCTTGACCTACGAACATGCCTTGAGATTGTAGATTTCTTCATATTACACTGCAGCTTTCTGGGAATTTGTTGCATACTATAGGAATGAGGGTCTGTGTTTCAGGATTTATGCCAGTGGCTTTTGCTCCTTGCAAATTATTTATATTACAAAAGCAACCCACCTCACCTCTTTGCCAGCTACAACTGCAAGTGAGTATGTAACTTACAACTCAGCATATAATAAATCAAAGAAGTGAGACTCAACAGAAACCTGTATTAACAGAACCTAGCACTGCAGGCAACAGATAAATAATACACATTCTTAGGGAATTGGGATTAAAGACTGGGTCCTTCACATTCAGAAATGTAGGACTTTATTGCCCGAGTAAAGAAATGGTAACATATCCACTGCTTGTACCAACTTATCATCTCTATGGACCAACAACTGGAGGGCAACATCACACACTTGTGCACACCACATCAGAACATTACAATGCACTGCTCTGAATTGTATTGACCATGCCTTCTGTGCCTAAATGTTTGCACAGCAGTGAAAAATCCCCAAGTCCTGGCTCTCGCATGCACTAAGCTTGGAACTTAGATCAAAACTGGGTAGCCATGGCATAGATCTCAGCGGATTCCTCAGCCCCTGCACATACACACATTTACTTGTTTCAAAGACACATAGTAAGGAAGCTGGAAGAAATATTCTTAGGATAGTTTTGCTCAGTTTGGAACTCTAATTGGCTGCCTATAGAAAAGAGCCTTTCCCTTGCACTGAGTAGATAAAGAGTACTGGGACAAGTCTTGAGAATTGCTGGCCATGCAAAAGCATTAAAACCCTGTAAGGCTCACATTTACTGTTTAGTGGTAGGTCAAACTTCAACACTAGCTAAAGTGGAGTAGCTGTTGGACAAGACATTGAGTATCTGTATAGTATGAGTGCAATGCGTAGATTTCTATTGTGGAGTTAACCATATGTTATTGTCCATCACTTCATTACATTTCTGGATAAAGCAGAATCAGAATGAATCTGAATCCATTCTCACAATAAAAAGCAAGTTGTAGCCTTGAATAGAATTTATGTATTCATGGTGCTAAAGTTCCAAGCCTACATACAAATTATTATGGTGCTTTATGATGATGCATGGTGCTTTATAGTGTACGAGTGAACTAACTGGTCCCTGCCCCCAAGGACTTTACAATTTAAAGTTTGACACAGGAAACCATGGATGAAGACAAGAGAAGTGGAGGCAATTGCAAGAATGTGCGATTGCTTCAGTAACAGATGCTTCAGTTTGGTAACAGTTTCAGTTTTGGTTTCAGTTTCAGTAACAGATGCTTCAGTTTTTTCTGGGGGGGACCCAGGGGTACGCATACCCATAAACATTTTGTGAATCTAACGGGAGAAGAAACTAAAACTACTTTTCTGAGTACCTTTCAGAAAAGAAGTTTCCATCATCTCTTATGCCTCTTTTAAACACAATCAGGAACATCCCAATTTCAACAAGTGAGTGTGAACGTGGCTTCTCTCAGATAAATTTAATACTGACACCAACAAGAGCTTCATTGCATTTAAACCCTGTAGCCATCTTAATGTTTATAAAATTGGTAGGGCCTCCTTTGAGTTTGTTGTAGCCTTCAGTGTAAATTCGTGGTTTTTGAAAGGACAACATCTGGCGACGGACACCAACAGCAAGCAGAGGAATCGGGAAGATGTTAGTGCACAAAACCTCATGCCAATGTGCAAGTTACTGTGAGCTGTCAGCTGTGTAATATGAGGTAATGCATCTTGTCTATTTACTGTATTTATTTTCCCCGATTTGAACTATAAAATGGTGATTTTCTTGAGTCAAAATGAGAGTACCCCTAAACATTTATTATTTTATTTTTTAGAAAAAAGCACTGATTACAGTTGTAGAAATGATATGAGTATGTTTATTCGCAATGGGCTGAAGCATTCTGTCCATACCTTTTGGCCATTTCAGAGTGTCTGGAGGCTGGGCACAAGTCTGCCCAGTGATGATAGAGTACACGCACACACGCCAAAGGCCCTGTTGAATAATACTACTTTCTGACAGGCTTCTCATTGCCACTCTGCTCCTGCTCTTTGTAACTCTACCGGTGCTTGGAGCAGGTGGGAAACTTTTTTTGTGTCTAAAAAGAAATAATGGCAATGGAATCCTTTACCGCCTTGTATTGTAATGGTGAGCCCCAGATACTGCCCCCAATAAATATGTTAGAATCTCCTATGTGAAAGTGGCCCAAAATCCAGTGGGGCTGTGGCAGGTGGCCCATTGCAGCTATTCGTTTAATAACATTGTGCAAATCTTACATGACTAAATAAATTGGGATTAACACTCATCAAATCTCTGTTCGAGGCAGAACAGCGCCCCCCTTCAAAAATGTTTTCTTATTCTGTCCCACAAGTAAGAAACTACTGAAAAAGTGGTGTGTGGGGGAGAGAGAGAGAGAGAGAGAGAGGGAGAGAGGGGGAGAGAGAGAGAGAGAGCAGGCTGGTTGGGAAGGTCATTGAATGTCAGAAGAAAACTTGACACAAAACTTGTGATTTTTTTTTTTCAGAAGTAGAAAGAATCTCAGGTGGAGTGCCTACATAAAGAGACATTGATTTCTTCTTCTGCGGATAGTCGCATGTGGGTTTTAACAAAGCAATCTCTGAAAAGCAGAGAATGAGCTGATAATATGCAGTGCAAACTGGTGATGGAGAAAAAGGAGTAGGAGGGAAATATGCATTGAGTGGGGCACACAGAAGCTGGCAAATGAAGGTCAGGGTGCAGCCTTAACAACAGGACAAGCCCATGAGTGATTAAACAGGCTGCTCAAAAGACATTATGTTTCTATAGGAAACAGATGGAATAAAGTGGGAAAAGAGATAGAGTGGAATGCCTGAATTTTAGGTTTGCTTTTTTGTTCTTTAGAGGGATGAGCTTTCATGTTGAATCCTTTTCTTTTTTTAAAAAAAAATTAAATTGACAAAGCAGATGACAATCTTTTATAAGATAAACAACTTCCTTTTATTTTTCTCACCAAACATCTTGTCAGTGTGCAGAGCAGATCTCCACCCTTCAGTGAATCACAGATGTCTAGCACACCAGACATTGGCACTGATTCATTTAGATTAACTTTGCCAAGACATCTGCCAATTTATGCCGCCTATCACAGCAAACCCTATTTGATATATTGTATAACCTCAGTTCCTTATGAAAACCTTGGCTTGATTTATGAGTGATTGGTATCCTGCAGGATAAGGGTTGTGTGACAAGAATTAGAATGACTCGTGACATTTAAAGAAGATTTCTTGATGAGAGGGCAAACCGTCTAAACATTTTTTTCCTTTTTGGCCCACTGTGAAGCATCTGCTACAACACCATACTAGGATGTTTCAAACAGAATCGTGCCGCTGGGCCATTTGGAAAACAGCAACATTTCAATGAAAGCCATAGGGGGTGTGGAGGTATTGGATATTATTAAAACGTTCAGATAAAAGGAAAACCATTCATATGGGGCAATATGATTCATAGAACCAATAAAATCAAGATGAACCTGAAGGCCATCTTTATTTATTTATTTATGAATAAAAATATTTAAAGATATATCACAGCGGTTTACAAGAGAAAAACATAAAAATGGGGGGGGGGAATAGAAAGGGAAAAACAAGTGAAAAACAAAAAGAAATTAAAAACAAACATCAATAGAACATTGCATCAACTATTTGCATTGTGGCAAAATTCTCTTGTAAGAACTAGGGAGGGGATGTTCCCTAAAACCGAAGGCACTTTAGTGCTGAACTGATTGGGGGGGGCGCCTCTCTAATACATAGTGACACACACACACACACACACACACACACACACACACACACCATCATCATCATCATCATCCTGGGTGCTTCACTGTTCAGTGGGAGGCCTTTTGTTGTTGTTGTTGTTGTTGCATTTCCACAAAGAGGTCAAGAAAATGTAGCTTAGAGGCACATAGTAATGAACATAGTAGCTTCTGCATATGCTATGGGCTGTTTTGCTTAGGTTTAAGCAGGTGGTGCTGTGATCTAAACCACAGAGCCTAGGGCTTGCCAATCAGAAGGTCGGTGGTTCGAATCCCCACGACGGAGTGAGCTCCCGTTGCTCGGTCCCTGCTCCTGCCCACCTACCGTAGCAGTTCGAAACCATGTCAAAGTGCAAGTAGATAAATAGGTACTGCTCTGGCAGGAAGGTAAACAGCTCTGGTTCGCCAGAAGTGGCTTAGTCATGCTGGCCACATGACCCAGAAGCTGTCTGCGGACAAACGCCAGCTCCTTTGGCCTATAGAGCGAGATGAGCGCCACAGCCCCCGAGTTGTCCATGACTGGACTTAATGGTCAGGGGTACCTTTACCGTTACACTTCCTAGACCTTAATCAGGCAAGTGCAGTGTTGCAGAACCTCTTCCTCAATGCATGGGGGACATCACTTGGCGTGCCCCTTGTTACTTAGAGCTTGAAAAGTCCTCCTTGCTTACTTCTTTTTGTGTATAGCCTAACAGACTTCAGTTACAAAGCATTCTCTGAAAACACATAAACTTTGAAAAACATTGTGACAATTATTATTATAGCTTATATCAATAAAATTCCCTAAGTGACTTGTAAAATAAAAAAGTTATGCAGTAATCATGCATTAATTAAAATCAGTAAACAAACAAACAAACAAACCCAACAGCATAAAACTTTCCCAAGTGGACACAGAATATACTTTACAGCATTCTGAGCTGCAGAACAATTTTTGTTGGAGAGAAATAATGGCCAGTTTGTGTTGCATCTGAGCATTGAGAGCCGATAAACTTGTATTCAGTTCAGGTACGATGACTTTCAGCAACATCACTATTCAGCAGACAGTTCTATAATCTCACTTCTGCTGCAGAGAAGGTCCTATCTCAGGTGGTAACCAACCGCGCTTCAAGATAGTGGGAACAAGGAAAAGAATTTCTAGATATTTTCTAAATATATGGCTCACATGGGTCATATGGGAGGTTCATGCTCATCAAAAGTCAAATAATTCCACACACATCCCACCTCAGTGCTTGACACAATGAATTTTGCCTGTTATGGATAAAGTCAGAATGCATAAATACTACTTTGGGGAGAAAAATAAAATTGTTAGGTGATAATATTTTTTTAAACCATATACCAACTATTTGGCATTTGACAATGGGTCAACGTAAATGGACTCTCTGCACCCTTACTTCCTGCCAAGAGATTGATGTTGATTCACTGTATATTTCCATGGCCCTCTTTGATAAATGGATAGAAGTTACGACAACTCTTGCAACATACAAATGGATTGCTTTTAGATGCAGATTTTGTATGGATAAATATAATGATATTTTGAATATATTTATGGAAATTATAATGACTTGTTAATAATTTTACACTTGTTGGAATAATTGTATTACTTATATATATATCATATTGTATTACAATTTCATGTTTTTCTTTTTCTTTTTTTCATTTTCCTTCACTTCATTTCCTCACTGAAAATTTTCAATAAAATATAAACAGAAAAAAGAGACACATTGTCTGAAACTTGTTATTCCAGAGCATCTCAAATAGAATCTTGTCATTCTGGAAACTGATTTGGTTGTCTCCCATTACTTTCTCTTCGGTAGTATGTTAATTTAGAGTATTATAATATTCAAAACTCTATTAAACCTTTCTGAGACTGATGGAGCATTATTTTTTCTCCAATCTGTTGCTATACAGATCTTGCCAGCAGCAAAAAGATCAACCACCACATTGACATCTGTAAGTGAATTATTTAAGTAACCCAAAAGGAAAACGTCTGATGGTAGCAAATATTTTGTCATTTCCCTAACAAGGTTCCATATTGTCTGGAATATTGGACATTTCCAAAATATATGTTTAAAATCTGCTACTGTTAATGATAAATCTAGCTCAATTCTACGTGGTGTTAGATACTATTGGTACTGGATTTTTTTTATTTTTATTTTTTGGGTGGCGAGAACACACCTTTCTTTTACATCTTTTAATAGCAAATTTAGAGGTATTTTAATTTCTCCTATACTGTGCACTCTACATATCAGCAACAAAAGACAGTAAAAGACAGAACTAGTCCCTGTCTTGCACATTTGTTAGCATTGTTTGTTGATTCTCAATAGGATTATGATGGTGATAACATCTGTATACTCACCACCCAGTCAAGTTCTCTGGGTGGTGCGTATTGACAATAAAATACAATTCACAATAAAAGGTAAAACCAAGAAATCACTTATGCCAAAAAAAAGCCCAACGCAAACAAGCAAACACTTAAAATCAATATAGAACCCAGCAGCTAAAATAATGTAAACAATTCCAACCCAGCATCAAACCCAGCATGGGAGCAGGAGGACTTGGTGTAAAAAATGGAGCTACCTGCTGTGATTAAAAAGCCTGGGTGCAGAAGTGGATATGGCTGGTGGGCTGGATTCAGACATCCCCCAACCCTCAAGAGCCAGTTGGACAGGTGGGTGGAGCTGTTCACCTGTCAATCACTCGTGAAGGCAGGTGAAGACTCCCCTCGCCCTGCCACATGGTTTGATTTCAAATTGTGCTGGCAAAGGAAGCATCTCCCTTTCTACTTTCTTTTCCCATGCCGTCTGAAATCAAAAGGTGCTGTCCAAGGAAACAGCAATTCTCAATGAGAATTTACAGCAAACTGCACTGCAGAGTTTCTAACTGGAAACTAACCTCATTGGGCATGTGGGGTGGAGGCTCTTCACTGCTGTGTTAGAACTGTAAATGAAAGACTTCTAGATAGTTGCACCCCACCAATATATTGGAAACATTTGTAAAATGCTATCATTAAGTATTGGTATAGTGATTGATTATTTATTTATTTATTTATTTATTACCTTATCAGAGAAAGCTCCTTTGTATAGAGAGGTTGACAAAGTTTATTTTATCAAATTTATTAATGAAGAATCAAAAGTTCCAATGACCCCAGCGGGATATGCCAGCATATGGAACAGGCCATAGTTGACCCATGTCCCCAGTACTCCTGGAATTACCAGCCATTCTCAGCTAACTCTGTGAACAGCAGGAGAAGAATTAGAACAAATAGAATGGAGTCTGAATCTGGGGGCATTTTTAATTTTTTGTTTGTTTGTTTTGCTTTTTTCTTCTTTCTCCCTCTCTTTGTTCTCCTTTTACAGGTAGGTAGTCGTGTTGGTCTGTCATAGTCAAAACAAAATAAAAAATAAAAAAATTCCTTCCAGTAGCACCTTAGAGACCAACTAAGTTTGTTCTTGGTATGAGCTTTCGTGTGCATGCACACTTCTTCAGATACCTTCTTTTGTTCTTATTTTGTTCTGTTCTTCTTTTGTTTTGTTCTTCTTTTGTTCTCCTGTGTTTGATTATTCCAGATGCTTTAACGAGATGCAAGCTTTTTTTCCTTCCTTTATAATCTCAATAATGATTTCTTGCACAATTTAGTAAACTCAATGTACTCCCAATTCCTTGAAATTCACTCCTGCAACTTATTTACTCTTCCCCACCCTTCTAGAGAAGGATAGATGAGGTAATTTTTCTGAACTCTCAGACTGACTTGGGAAAATGAGCTGCAATATTGCTCCCACCACCACCATCAGAAGAACTTGGTTAATTTCCGAGAGTCTGACGTGCTCCTTGTTACAATTTTGGGCACAAGTTTATGCAAATCTTAGGTGTACACACACAGAAAAAGGCAATGTGGGAAGAAGCTCTAAGATACCAACAGAACTAATCTGGGTTTAATCCATGTACTTCAGTCTAACCAGGCTGTGGACTGGGCTGAATGTCACTTTGATACCTTTTTTTATGGAACTAAATGTAAGATGGATAGAGTTGACTGCACTTTTAACAGCTTGTGCTTGCAAAGGTTACTCTGAGTCAGCTGGCAGGAATGGATACCAATTAGAAAGTCGTCTCCATGATAGACTATTTGTTTTTAACATCAGCTAGCAAATATGACCATCACTCTTGGGGCACCTGTCATGCCTGTCAGAAGGAAAGATTAACATCTGAATGATTTGAAGTGTTGTAAGACTCATGCAGGAATACACCCGCCTATTAAAATTTAGAATATACACTAAAAACCAGTTCCAAGAACAAGTTGATGTGTACATATTGCTAAATCTTTTTTTTTTTTTTTTTAGAAATAGAAATACTGTTGCATGATATTTACTGTTTGGATATTTAATAATCAGACTCGCCAAGTTATTTGAGTTCAATATTAATTATAGAAAATATCAATTATGAAAATGATGGATTCAAAATTGAGGTTTTATTACACAGAGTTAGATGTGACTTGGTACCTATATTGTTTGAATTACATCATAGGTTCATAGTTTCCGTATTTTTTTTCTTTTCTTTTAAATGCCTATTGTGAAGTTACTTGTGATCCTTAAAATCTGTGATCAGAATTACATGAGAAAAACCATAGAATTATCCAGTGCTTTTTTTTTCTGGGGGGAGGCAGGGGGACGCATACCCCTAAACATTTTGTGAATCTAAGTTTGGCCTCATTGAGGGGCAGTATTTCAATATAAGAAGGAAAATGAGAGTACCCCTAACATATATATTTTTTTAAGAAAAAAAGCACTGGAATTATCTAATCTACTTGCTTTTGATTGGATTCCAATAATATTAAGTACCTAATAATAATATTCAGCTATTTATTAGCCAAATGACCTCTTTCCTATGAGCACATGCTCTTCTATCCATCTCTTCCTTGATAAAATACTGTATACGCAAGGCCAACTGGACATATGAATCTGGTATCTAATTATTATTATTTATTAAATTTGTATACCGCCCTATACCTGCAGGTCTCTAGTTAGCATTGATGGTATCTGCTTGCATGCAATGAGTTGTGATGCCATATGATTGCTGTTGCTCTTTATACTTCTATCCTGCCTTCCCTCCAGTTTACCCATGATCCCCAGATTGTCTCCCATCCAAACGCTGCTCAGGCCAGACCTCCTTGGTCTCAGCAGTAGAACTGATCACATCTCACACCTCTGTTCCTTCTCTTTCGCTAGGGCAAAAATGGGCACATTCCTTCCTAAACATTTACCTAACGATGCAGCAAGTTCTAAAAAGAAATGGTTAGCCTTCATTATTTTGGAATGAGATACATAATGGATGATTCGCCCAGCATATGTGCTGTACCTTAATGAGAATAGTATCTTAATTTAATCTTTGGACCACATCATCATTATTTTATTAGAATCCTTCTCTGTTAACTAATTGCCTGGCATGTCAGTTTCGGCATGTTTTTTCTTTCTTTCTTTTTTGAAATGTTGAGCAGAGTATTCTACAAGAAGGGGTCAGCAAGATCCTGATAAAAATGAAAATGAAGCAGCACATGGTATGGTTCAAAATAAGGTGCTCTGAAAGCGCCTCCCTTTGGCACCCCCTCCTTGTGTTTCATTTGGTAGTGTCCAGTCGCTTTCAGAATTCTAATCAGGCTGATTAATATCCTGGCAGCTTTCATAGTGCGATAGCTATTCGCATGGTAGAGGCTGGCAAGGAGTGGTCCACCTTTTTGTAATTTAAAAGATAAAGACAAGTTCAGATTATAGCCTGTGCCATCAGTCCCTTTCCCTAAGATTAAAGCCGACCAATAATGGAATGCATTTATTTTGTAAACGATCTTCAACCATCCGCAGATCTTGTATTTCACTAAAGGCAATATACATCCAGAAAATGGAGCCTCTCACGGGAATCGTGCCTTATTTGTTTACAATTAGTTTTAAAAGTAAAAGAAAGTGGTCCAGCAAGCAAGCATACAAAGAAGCAAACACTGGGTTCCATTTATACATGTATTTTTATTGCATTCTCCTCCTTTTAATTAAAAGAATAACAACAACAACCAAGGGGTGCTTTCTGCAATTCAAATGTTAATACCGAGAAAAGATGTGTCTGTTTGTGATATAGATTTTTTTTTTACCATCAACAGCCTATTTAGTATTAGGTGACAATAAAATACCTAATTCTCCTTTATGAAAATATGGTTTTAAAACAAATAAACATTTTAATGATTGTGAGCTGTTGCCCAGAGCAGTCTGAATGAAACTGAGGGACTAACTTTGATGCATTGATTTCAGGGGGTCTACTCTAAGTAGAACTTAGTGGCATCCAGCACTGTAAATTTAAGTGTGAGATTGGATTTACATAAGTTAGTATCAACTATGGTTCCAAAGCTCAGTGGAGTTCAGCTCATTCTGGAAGGAGGTGAGCGAGAAGCGTCTCTTTATTCAGGTGTATTGGGCTGCCTTTCATAAACGAAAGGAGTCCTTCACGCCACAGTCAGACTGGATCCAACCCTGCTTAACTTTGTCATCATTACTATTGGCATTTTTAATTAAAGTGTTCGATAAATTTGTCAATGTACTTTAGAATTATTTCATTTTTCAAAAAACAACAACCTTGGGATACTAAGCTCTCAGTGGTCAAAATCCACAAGCTGAGATGAATAATGGTACCAGAAAAGGGAAGGAGATCATCATATCATTCCAAGGGAGGAAGGTATTCCCCCAACACATTATAAAGGGAAAGAGGACACTGAACACAAGCCACACCCCCACTCCTACTCCCTGGGCAAGTCATGGACTCCCATCTCTATTTCCTTCTACAAATTGACACTAAGGGATTCCATTCAAATGACAAGGAGGCTGCCTTTAACGCCCACCTATAATCCTTCACTGGAGAAGAGGCAAATTGTTCCTTCTAGGGTCTTTATTAATAAGTGATATTTTATATTATTTTTTAAAAAACAAAACAAAACTCTAGCATAGAAACATCTCATATACACATTTGTAAGATTAAAGGTAAAGGGACCCCTGACCATTAGGTCCAGTCACGGACGACTCCGTGGTTGCGGCACTCATCTCGCTTTATTGGCCGAGGGAGCCGGCGTACAGCTTCCGGGTCATATGGCCAGCATGACTAAGCCGCTTCTGGCGAACCAGAGCAGTGCACGGAAACGCCGTTTACCTTCCCACCGGAGCGGTAACTATTTATCTACTTGCACTTTGATGTGCTTTCGAACTGCTGGGTTGGTAGGAGCAGGGACCGAACAACGGGAGCTCACCCCGTCGCAGGGATTCGATCCGCCAACCTTCTGATCGGCAAGCCCTAGGCTCTGTGCCACCCACAGCGCCACTCACATCCCATTTGTAAGATTACCATGTTGTAAATGTTTGGAGCACATAGTAGCATCATGAATTAATTGGACTCTTGTATATGCATACATGAGACACAGCACTCTTCAGTGGCCGGCCTTCGAGGATCATAGCCTGAACGTGTGTGATCCCTGCTGAATAGGGTAACATTGGAGTAGATCTTGCCTTCACTCATCTTGTCATTCATGAAGAATGCACACCTGCTCAGGTTTTGTAAGTTAAACAACCTTTGCTGTTTTGTCAGTGTGTGCTTTCAAGAGTTGCAATAGCACTGCGCATTTAAATGTTAGCACTGTTCAACATGCTGACAGTTCAATTTCTACTTGTCTTCACTCCTCTGTCTCCTTGTCTTTCCTCTGCTCAATATAGTAGCTTAACACACTTCCAGGTTGCCGTTTCAGTTATCACATGTAATTATTTTCTTAGTTCTGTTGTATTTAGTTGAAGTCTAAAGTTCATGGAACAGCAGCCAAATATTTAAAGCCTCGGCAGGAGAACATGAGTTGAAAACAGAACTGGAACTAGCAATTTCTGTGCCCTGGGCAGACTACAGCTTTAGCATCCCAGAGTGGCTATTTTTTAAAATATTTTTTGGAGGATTAGGAAACTGTCTTGATTGACCAATGGTCTGCCTCTGTATAAAGCACTTTCCTATATTCCTGCATGGGTCTTAAATGTTCCCAGATTCCTAACAACCAATAAGCACCTTGAATTGTAATCAGAAATAGAGAGGAACTTCCAGTAGAGCTTTTCAGCAAGTTACCACTTGAAAGCCAAACTGGTGTCTTTCAAACCATCTGAAGTTTGCAGGAGGTCCTCAAGGACAGCCCATGTAGAACACATTGCATTAGTCAAGCCTGCTACCTCTGACCAACACCAGCCTGAGCTGGCAAAGAGTGCTTTGCGTCCAGAGTAAGGTACTCCAAAACAGCACTCAAAACTGTGAGCCCCATTCTTAAGAAAGTGTGCAATCCCATCCAGAACTGTAAATATCCTACCACCTCGGTCAGATGGACCATTCAGCCAGACACATTTCCACACTGTCTGGATTAAGCATCAGTATAGTATCCCTCATTTGGTACGCTGATGATTCTGTTGAGGTTGGATAGTACTGCTTCAGGGGGCATAGGCTGGAGGCTATATGGCAGTAATAGAAGGGGCTGAAGCCAGTTGTGGGTGGGATCAGAGTCCAAAATGGGAAGGGCCACTCACCCACCTACTCTCTCTCTCTCTCTCTCTCTCTCTCTCTCTCTCTTCCTCCTCCTATCTTTCTAAAAACTGGGGGCTTGCTGCTCTTGAGGGGATTACTATATCAAGCTGAAACTACAGTGGTACCTTGATTTTTCAAAGAAACAGCTTTTAATCATAGCTACTTAAAATGATTGAAATTGCACTGAAAAGGTGGCAAGAAAAATAAAGAGCATAATTTTGTCAAAAGATGAATCCCACCGAGGCTCTTCATACTCCAAATGGCTTAAGCAGCAAACAGCAGAGCTGTGTTTTCAGTTAATGAAATGGGTAAATCACAATGGCAAAGGCAAAAAGAAAACCAGGAAGGAATGGTACAATCATTTTCCTGTTAAAAGCAGACCAGAATTGTAGAGTCTTAGAACACTGCAATTACTGTAGTGAGATTTGGCCTGTGTGCATTAGCACAATTTTTTTTTGGCCAATATATAAGTGAAAAATGAGGTAGGAAATTATTTATTTATTTACACGTTTTTCCTGATTTTCACAAAACAAGAACCGGGAAAGATGCAAAAGTATATTTGGTTCTGTATTAACCAATCATGGCCCAATCTTGTGAGGTGGAGTATGTTAATTTCATTCATCATTTGTAAACTACAGCAAGAATCTAAGATTTAGGACAGTGGTAGCCTACATGGTGCCCTTAATATGTTGTTCAACTCCGGCTCCCATCTAAGTCACAGTGGTAGTGTCACTTGCAACCATCAGAAGCAGTTAGAAAACGGATGCAGTAAGTAGAAAGAGGGGCTCCTAAATGCTCCTAAAGTGTCCTCACCAGACTCTGAAAAAGAGACTGTGGAAGCGTGACGTGCGGAAAGGAAATGTGCAAAGTGTGAAGAGGAAAAGGAGAGAATAGCATGTACAATAGGGAAATGAATGAGTAGATGTCAGAGGTGACCTTTAACCATAAGGACTAGAAGCTTGAGAGTTATTGAAAAGTGGCAGGGACCTGATGCAGAGTTGGAAGGAAAGGGGGAAATGGCTTAGCAGCTCAGGAGCATTGAGATGAGTCAACTTGATGCAGTAACAAAATGAAAGCTAATCAAGTAACATCTGGAATCCACAGGCAGGCATACAAAGTAACGTCTCATAAAAAGCAGAGCAAAAGTCCTCTGATATTCTTGGTATACAATACATGCTGACTTCTGCAAACAGGCTGTCAGAACCAGATGGAGTGGAAGGTCTGTTAATATTATGGAACAGTGATGGATGCCCACAAGGGCCTTTGCTTACAGTATGTTGCATTCGGTAGCTGTGGCACTGATTTTATAATGCATAACAAACTTTCTCAACATATTGTTCATAAGCGGCCCTGTCTGGATTAAGCTATAAGCAGCTATCAGGGAAGAGCCAAGCATTGTGTCTTGGGGAGTCAGAGCTGGGGAGAGGCTCAAGACCTACAGTAAGAGTGTTGTGATACCCTCATCTTTATATAGCTTTGCCCTGTGTGAAATTCTGTTGACATTTTTAAAAGACAAATTCTTTAAATGCCGACAGTCCATACATAGGCAAGGTCTTTCTGTACCCCTCCTAGGAGTATCTAGAAGCTTCTAAATGGGAACCAAAGTTATTCCAGGGAGAAGAGCGAGTGGAGACTGCAAGGAGAGTAGAAAAATCCACTGAGTTTTCCTGAAGGAGGCATGGAAGGGCCTAGCTACATATGAATGACCTGGCTGTGAAGTTGTATGCCTGCAGGCTCCGTGTTGGCATATAGACTTGAGGCTATTCATACACTGGAAAGCTCTCCACACGGATTTCCACAAAAGTGGTAGAACTACCTCATGGACATGGGCCCCAATGCAAGTTTTTATCTTTGCTGTTTGGTTTCCAAGACTACTTTGCATACCGTATGTAGTACCTGTAATTTCATTCCGCATTAATGGCAGAGCTGGACCATGCTGCACTTCAGTAAATGTCTGTGTTTAGGCACTCCAGACAATGACAGATATCCTCCCATCGATCTGCGAGCGAAGCATCCGCTGTGTCATGAGGGCTGCTGTGATGTCATCTCTAATAATAGATCCTATCTAGGAAAACTAAAGAGCAACTTGGCGATTAATGCTCCTGGCACTGTCAAGATTGATCACACTTCAAGAGACGGGTGCTTCTAAGAAAGAAACAGCGGTGACTTTCATGGACAGTCATAGTGGAGTGACAAATTCCTCCTCTAGTTTCTAGAAGTTTGGTGCTGCTCTTAACACTTGGTTCAGCGCTTTGAAGCATGCAAATCACGCCCACACATCTGCTTTGTAATATATTTACCCCAAAGCTCTTGGAATCTTTCTCAATAAAGTTTGCAAAAATAGAAAAAGAAAAGGAAAAATCCTAACAGGCTATCTTTCCTTGCCAGCTTTTCCCCAAGCAACTCAGAAGCGAAGGTAAAATGCAAGAGTGCTAGATGGTGCTAGTTTATGGGCCTGAAGAACACAACTGCCATCTCATTGTATACTCTATTTACTCAGACATACACACAGCACTCAGGTGAACCAACTGCATTTTCCGATTAATATAGCGGTGACAGAGAATGTAATTTCCCCAGCGAAACACTTCTTGGAGTATGCCGGATATGTGAATAGGGGCCACAGCTCATCAGGCACACAGTGCATTATACTTGGACAACGTAATTTAATTCCCAATCTGTTCCTAACAAAGTAAAGAAGCGAGTAGGCAGACATTATAAATTAGAGCTCAAGGCAAACCCAGTGTCATTATTATAGCTATATTACAGAGTCATTTATCAAAATGGATTAAATATTAATGAAGTTTTAATTGCTATTGCAGAGTAACACAGGAGCTGTAGCCAACGCAGGCACAAAAACTGCAGGTTGCTTCTCTGCCAAAATTTGACTGGATTGTTTTGGTTATGTGTGGGAGTTTTAAGCTTCTGTGGTGCATTCCAGAATTAAGAAGAATTCCCTTGAATCCACTGAAAGTCAAAGCTCTTAGAAGACTTTAATATAATATTACACAGCCATTACACACACACACACACACACACACACACACACACACACACATATATATATATATATATATATATATATATATTCATGCAAATTGATGGTGCATCACTCTTAGAGCTAGTTCATGCAGTCAGTTGTCTCAGGGATGGGGTATGTATTTTTATTTGTTTGACTTCACTGTTGCTCTTATAACAAAAGATTAAGATCAAAAAGTGGAAACCACATCCTTAAATTAACACTCTGAGAAAATTGGCTCCCTGTTGAAGTCAGTTTTGTTAGTTCCAGGTATCCGTCCAGCAACATCTGCAATTAGCTCCAGGCAACAACATTAGAGGGAGTCTTGGCTTGTTATGAGTGGCAAGAAACACACTTCAAAGTGGGCTGCTTTCTCTCATGCTTAGCTGAGCTGTTGATTGAACTTTTACAGCAGCTCTGTCCAGCAGTGATAGCACATAGCCAGCAAATTGTACCCAAACGTTTCCAAAGTTGGGAAGCCTTGAGACTGCCAAACTTTATGAGCATCAGCAAAATTGGTCCCAATACTGGGAAATCAGTGAAGCAAGGGAAAGAAAAGAATAACCATGATGTGACAGATATATCACATTCACACATCTTGCTATAAATATGGAACCCTCCAGATTTTGTTGGACTGAAACTCTTATTGGCCCCAACCAGCATGGCCAACAGCTGGGGATGATGGGAATTATAGTCCAAAAGATATGGAATGCACCACAATGGCTATGCCTCTTATAATAATATTACATCAAGCTATTCCTCATAGGCAGGATGGTGCAGAATTTACCATCATTATGCCTGCAGAACACCAGCCCATCCAGCTGTTTAGGATTCTGAAAGTTGTTAGGAGGCCCCAATTCCCCACCCAGACCTCCTGTAGTAGTGCCAATTCTGCTCAATGGAGCAGTTGAGTGGGCACATGTGGGGTAAGGCGATCTTGTAGGTAAATTGGTCCCAAATTGTTAAGGACTTTATATACTAAAAGTAGCACCTTGAACTTTGCCCATCAGCAAATCAGCAACCACTGCAGATCTTTGAGCACAGGTGTTATATGCTGACAAGGCCTCTCTCCTGTCAGCAATTGAATTGCAGCATTCTGCACTCATTGCAGCTTCTGGACCAAGCTTGGAGGAAGACCCACATAGAGTGTGTTGTAGTAATCCAGTCTTGAAGTAACCAATGCATAAACTACTGCAGCAAGGCTTTCCTGGTCCAGAAATGGCCACAGCTGTCAAACCAGTTGCAGTTGGTGAAAGGCACTTCTATCCCCTGAGGCTACCTGAGCCTCCAGTGACAGAGTTGGATCCAGAAGCACCCTCAAGCTTTACCTGCTCCTTCAGGGAGAGTGCAACCCCACCCAGGGTGGACACAGGACCTCCTTATTCACCCACAGTGCCTCCATCTTGCCAGGATTCAAGCTCAACTTGTCATGATACTGCTATAAATGTACAGTGCAGATGGGGCCTTAATAAAGATGTCGCTCACATTGCATTTCCTTTCATTCTGGTGGTGTGGGGGCAATCGTGTGATCTGGACAATTAGCTGGCGCTACGCTGCTTAAGGAGGGACCCAGGTGGCGCTGTGGGTTAAACCACAGAGCCTAGGGCTTGCTGATCAGAAGGTCAGCGGTTCAAATCCCTGCGACGGGATGAGCTCCTGTTGCTCGGTCCCAGCTCCTGCCCACCTAGCAGTTCGAAAGCATGTCAAAGTGCAAGTAGATAAATAGGAACCGCTCTGGCGGGAAGGTAAACGGCGTTTCCGTGCGCTGCTCTGGTTCGCCAGAAGCGGCTTTGTCATGCTGGCCACATGACCCGGAAGCTGTACGCCGGCTCTCGGCCAATAAAGCGAGATGAGCGCCGCAACCCCAGAGTCGGACACGACTGGACCTAATGGTCAGGGGTCCCTTTACCTTTACTTACGCTGCTTAAACAATGAATTTGAAGACCGCTGTAATGTTCCCCCCTTTTTTTTTTTGCTCTGGTTTTTTACTCTCTTAACCTATGGCTTCTTTAAATATGTTCTACCATGAAATCACATTACAATATACTTTATGGTTTGCATTTAAATATGAATAGCTTCTTTGTATACCCGGGTATGTGGGTGGGTGTGTATGCACCTCACTTATATCTTATCCTCCTTAATTGAGTCTTATCAGCACCACAAGTGGTGCAATGGGAAAACTACATGGCCATCCAAAATTACCTGCTGCCTCTTCTTTAATCAGCAGGAGGATTTATAGAAAGGTGATTAAGACCCAGATGCTTCATACGGCCAACCTGCCTAGTTTATATTCTTGATTCTTTATCTCAAACATCTGAGAGTAAGATAGAGGGAATTAAAAAGTTAAATGGAGAAATAAATGGTAAGAACCAAGAAAAATGATTAAACCTAAGAAGTACATATTCTACGTTCTGGAATTCATGCAACTATTAAATGATAATTTAAAGATTTTTTTTAAAAGGGACTTCAGGACAGAACAGAGGATGTGTTTTATTGCACAAATACTCCTCAGCTCCTTGCTTTAATTGGCAAGACAGGATCCTAAAAGAAGCCACAGACCATTTTTTCCCCAATTAATATTTTCCTCATTCATCTCTTGCCTCTGTTCTTTTGTCACCAAAGCCATCTATCAAATTTCAGTTGACGTCAGCGATGCAAGTCAGTGCCCTTGGTTTCAGCGTTCGCTCTTCATTTCTGACCTTTGAACCCCATTGCAGACAATGCTTCTTTATTACTGCCACACGTAGTTTCTGCAGAATGTTTTGGGGAATAAAACTAAGAGAGGAAAACCAAACTAAAGGTAGCACATTCAAACAAAAATCTATTGACCGTTGTTCCTTCTCCCTTCCTGAATCACTCTGGGGTGTGTTCTTCTTTTCAAAAAATGACCCCCTCCCCCAACAAAGACAATAAAAGTTACAAAGCTTGTCATAAAGAGTAAAAGGCACACAGGTTGCTGTTCTTGATTTAATAATTGATTTAGCATTTCAAAACTTAGTATTAGACTCTAGAGAGGCAAAGTTGTTTTGTTTTTTAAATTTATAAATTCCAACTCCATTCATTGCCCAAGGCATGTTTCTGTACCTCAGCTTGGTTCAGCTTCTGTATTCAGAAATTCAGTTTAATAATTCACTTAGTTTAACTTGTAAGTTCTTTTAAAAAAAGATGACACTAAGGTAAACAGCACAATATGAAAAGTCTTACAATGCTACTCACATTAGTATACATATTCTTTTGAAGATTTTGGGCATCATCAAAGTATTCACAGAACTAAGTTACTTTTAATAAATCATGCCTTTGAAACATATTTTTTTTAAAAAAAGAAAACCAGTCTTACAATATTGACAAACTATGGGTGACATCTATTGGTGGCAGTACACAAATGGAATAGACTTCCACTTGTGCCTTAGCACTTACTCTGTTTTTTCTCCCACCTGCAAATCCTTCAAGAGCCAGTGTGGTGTAGTGGTTAAGAGCGGTAGACTCGTAATCTGGTGAACTGGGTTCGTGTCTCCGCTCCTCCACATGCAGCTGCTGGGTGACCTTGGGCTAGTCACACTTCTTTGAAGTCTCTCAGCCTCACTCACCTCACAGAGTGTGTGTTGTGGGGGAGGAAGGGAAAGGAGGATGTTAGCCGCTTTGAGATTCCTTAGGGTAGTGATAAAGTGGGATATCAAATCCAAACTCTTCTTCTTTTTCTTCTTCTTCAAATATGGGGGACCCCATGAAGCAGATTTGAGATGTATGCAGGAGCTGTGGGGAGAAGTGGAATGGGGAAATCATGCTGCTCAACTAGAAGTGTTTGTTGAAAACTAGATTTCACCTTTTTAAAAAAAAAAAAAAAAAAAGTTCTATTAGTAGATGTACCTAAAGGAAACACTCGTTAGGCTGGGTTGTTAACTATTGTTTCCTCTTACTGGAAGATGATGTAAAGTGGTATGGGATTTATAAAGCCTTTCTGCCATTGCTTGTTGGAACATCTGCTTCTCCCGCAAATGGTGAGCAGCTTGTCTAGTTGTTTAATCACATACCTGGCTAATTGATCACACTAATCACCAACAGATGGAATTCATGGAATCACAGAACTGTAGAGTTGGAAGGGACCCCCAAGGGTCATCTAGTCCAACCCCTGCAATGCATGAATCTCAGCTAAACCATGCATGACAGGTATTTGACATAAACTTTTTCAATCTGCTGTTGAAAAAGGGAACAGTGGATCTCTTACACAATGAACCACTGGCACAAGAACTATTGAAATCTCTCGGCTAAAGATATTGTTGTTATTTTCCATATGGACAGACTTCCACTGTTATTGAAGACCGTTCAAAAGTATATTTCAAGAGACTTGGAACTAATAAGGTAACTGGCTGAGCTAGTCAGCTTGGATGAAGAATGACCAGACTGAAGACATTATTTTTCTGGAAACCTAACATTTGGCAAGCTTTCTCCTACCATTTTTTAGTATGGCATTTTAAGGTGTTTTTGGTTTGTTTGTTTTTTGTACTGCTTCAAAGATTATTTACTTGGATTCAACTAACCCAGCACGCAGGGCAGACTTTGGTAATCTTTCAAAATATGGTGCCCTGCTTGAAGCCAAAATTTGGTGTCCCCAAATGGATTTTCCCAATTATGGATCTTTTCAATTTTGTGGCTCCTGGGCTTGGAGTCCTGTGCTGGGGAACCACCTGCCCCACCCTAAATCCAGCGCTGCAGTACAGAAGCCAACTTAAAGACTCCTGCTAGTGCAACAGGACTTCTCTTTTTGTGTGCGCATGTGCCTCCCCCAAATCCTCTCAGATGGGTCAGAAGAACATCTGGAAGAGCACAGAGGGAAAGAAAAGAAGATCACTCCATCTGGCAAGCACAAACGCTTCCATTGATGAAATGATCAGAAGAGTGTGGTGATGATGCAGCTCCCACCCATCCAACACAAGCATGGACCCCATTCATTCACCATCCATTTGTTCTCTCTTCCATTCATTGGCTTGCATTCAAGGTAGCTCTAAGGTGAATGTTCAATTAACACAAGGATTTCTCTTTGTGTGATGGAGCGTTCTCCCTTCTCGTCCCCGCTTTGCATCCCCTAAAACCGCTCCCTTCTCTTTGTCCAGCAGGAGTAGGATTGTGGCAGTGACAGCAAGGGCGCTGGGGACTGTAGATGGAGACTGAAAGTCTCATGCAGCCCAAAGGCTGTGGTTTGCCCAGCTCTGCTAAAGAAGTCTTAGTGGGCGGGGTGGTGGTGGTGGTAATGAACGAGAGAACTGCTGTACATTCATCTGCCATGTTGGATATATACAGGGGGGCGGGGGGAATAGGTATACATTCTCCATCATACACTTTCTTGCTGTTTGTTGCTAAGAGTAAACAGCAAGCCTGTCAGTGTAGAAGAGAATCTGTTCAGGAATGACACAATAGATAATTTGGTGCACTTTATAAAGAACTCTGCTATAAAATGGATAGCTATAGGAGGGAAATTTTGATGGCTAATAATGGAAAGGTCAGGGTCGAAACTACCTTCTCTAATGCATAGCTTTAAGTTGTGGTGGAGCAATAGGTTATCATGGACATTTGTAATAGTTTCAGTCTGGAAATTGCTGATAGTTTGGGGGCAGACTATTGCCATTTGGGTCTTTCCATGATCTATTAACTCATCTTTGTAGTGAGACTATAAAAATTATTCTTCCCTAGAAATCATGTAGTCAGGCTATCAGTCTTGTGTTTGTTATTTTCTTTCTATCACAGCTCGTGATTTGTTTGACAATGTTTCTGTGGCCAGCCTTTGGGGAAATGGTTTTAGGTAAACAGATTTGCAAAATCTTTTCTTTTCTGTTCTGTGTCATCCCAATAAATCACACAGAATCTCTGCCCTTCATCAATAAAGGGTTGCAGGGTGAGGGAATGTTAATCCCCTTTATGTTCCTGTATACTTTAAAACAACCTACATGGATTATCATGAAATTTTACCACCCATGAGATTCGACTGTACTGCAGTGGCATGTTCATAACTGCCTTTAAAACACATGACAATAATGTGATGGTTCACAACCTTGAAGCTTTTATATATACCGATGTTATACATGTTGGCATTTTTATTTTATTAAATGTTGCAGCCTTGCTGCCCAATGATAGTCACTGTGGGGCCTCCTCTTCAGTGATAATCATGTGTGGGGCATCCTTTCTTTCTAGAACTATGTGACTCCCATAATCCTTAGCACAAAACAATGTTTTGTGTGTCAATTGCTGTTGATGGAAGTCTTCAGCACCTATTACTCATTCCTTAAGGTGATTTTTTTCCCTTGAGGAAGAGGGGCCAGGAAAGGAGGACAGTGATAGAACTGGGTTACAAGTCCAAGACAAGTGGTCACCTGTTTGTTTTTGTGGACATGCATGTCTGTCCCTCCATTTGTTCTGCCACAATGTAAAAAGAACAGTTTTGGCTACCTCTTGAGAAGGGAGCACAATGCTGAGGCAGCAGAGGGGGTGGTGGTCACGGTAGGGTATTTGGATTAGCTGTGAGGCAGAATTATGGTGAAGGAAGACTTACTCAAACTAACCCCTCAGGCAGATCTGGGAAGGCAGCAACCTGAGGCCCTGGTGGCGTAGCAGACACCAACTGTTCAATGCCATTTATCCTAAATGGGGGCCAGCAATGATGATCCCACCTTAGAGGCAGGGTGGTATAGTACAAACAGGATTGTCAGACAGAAACATCCTTCCAAACTTTCCCCTAATGATAGCGAGTACACTGAGAGACGGCTAGGGGATGGATGATAACACCCTGTTTCAGATCCAAGTTTGTGGTGCTGATTATAATCTATAACCCTGCTTTTCGTCTTCATTCAAAGTGAAGGAGCAATCAATCTTCCTACCCCCAAACAAGTGATTGGTGCTCTCAAGGCACTGCAGAAAGTGCAAACTGGCCGGGAATTGTACACTCAGTTTCAGTGCGGTACGGTGGATCTTGCAAGCACACCAATCCGGGAACAGGATGCTGCTTTTACTCTACATCCATGAACACATGCAGCAAAGCTACCTGTGCACCATATGCCAGTCTTGGATGGCCATAGTTATAATGCAAATTTGTAGAATTCTATAGCTTATGTTGCACTTGCTTGTTATTAAAGCAGAGGCACTGTATGTGGGTCACATACATAAGAAAAGAGAGATACTGAGGTTGCTAAAGACTTCTTTAGGGAAATCAGCACTGTATACCTATAGTCTTTTTTCTCCTTCCTTTGAAATGAAAAGTACATATGTGCTTTAATCCAATGACCTGATATGCAAATGACTAGATAACTTTAAAGAAATTCCTTAGAGAAATGTTATGTTTGTACCATGTATATATTTTTTTCCTTTAAAAAAGGAGAAATAATAGTTGCAATATGCCAGACCTCCTGTTCATACTGGAATAAATGTGCTTCAGAAATGCTAAATAATTAAGTGACACTTCATATTGTATTTATCTTTTCAAAATATGTTTCACAGCTCCTTTTAGGGTTAGAATTTTATTTTTAACATTTGAATTGTTTTGATGCAGCTGCAGCATTTTAATAACTCTTCATGGTATCTCCAGGGTAATTTCAGGTTCTGCACAGACTACTTTTGTTGTTTGAAATGAGGGATGTTTACACAAGACTTTAAAAAGTTTTAAAGCTTTACCATAGCTGCTTGTGAGCGAAACAAATGTTTACTTTTTTTAAAAAAAACATTAAGGATTTATGATGCTTTTATTTGAAGCATACAATGTGATCTTATTCACTGATTTCTTGCCTCCGACCTAGAATAAGGAGTGCAATTCAGTGTAAAAAAATTGCAACTTACACTGCCCATTAAAGGATGCAGCCTACAGCCCATTAACTCAATGACAAATGGTTTGGCACTGGACACTATCACAATCACAAATGTGGATAAACTCAAAATGTTTCCATTGCAAACTGTTGTTGAATACATCAACAATTGTCACTGGATGTATTCTATTAAAGTCCACTGCAATGCCCTATTTTTGAAATATGATAGCTTGAATAGAATGGCTAGAACCACTCTACAAACTACAAACAGGCTACCACTCTACAAATTGTGTCCTCCCCCTCCCCCGAAGCAGGAGGGTACAGTTCTGCAGGGTGCTCCTTCACAAACAGCTTCTCTGCCAGCAAGTGAGCAGATGCAGAGGCAGTAATCCTACAGGGTGTGGCTGTATCAGGCAGGAAGCAGAGTCAGGTAGCCTCAGGCTCCGACCTTCTCCTGAGAAACACAGTTCCAGATCACTCTGGATCATCCAACCCAACCATCAGCAATCCGTAGCTGTCTCAATCCACCTCAACAAAGGCCAGAATAAAATAATTTTTCATCTTACAAATTTTCCACAATAAAAGTAACTATACATTGATCTTTGACTTCCCTCCCCCCCTTCCATGTTTTCCTCCAAGTATCCATTTTTACTGCATATTCTAGTCAATCCTTAACCTCTCTATCTCATTTTTAACAAAACTTATACTGCTGAATTTACTCTAAACATGCTAACGTTTTAACCTCTTTACAGTGATTCTTCATATATTCTACAAACATTTTCCAATCTCCATTGAGTACTCTTTCCTCTTGTTCTTTGATTCTGCTGGTTAAATTCGCCGGTTCTGCAGAACTGGTGTGTATGCAAATTGGCCAAATTTGGCTCAGGCGTTGGCTGAATCTAGGGCACAACCCTATTAGTATCAGGCTTTAAGTAACTAAGTTGGCCTCTAGGGTGATGCTCATCTTTTAGTAGGGTGGGTAGAACTTGCCCCCATCATTGTGTTATTAGATGGGCCTTTTGGGTATTTTGTATGATATGCAGTTTTAAATTGTCTGGTTTTTGTTATCGTGTGTTTATATTTTATCCTGTGAAGTTGCTTTGAGACTTTTTTTAAACTAAGAAGTGACAACAACAACAACAACAACAACGGCTCCTTGGGACTGTAGTTTAACAAGGCTGTTGACAAGGTCTAGCCTAGTAAGAATCAATACATAGACACACACACATGTTGGGCCCAAGTTGTTTAAGGCTTGGTGAATTGACACCAAAATCTTCAACCTAGCCCAGTAGCAAATGGGCAACCAGTGCACCTTTCTCAGCAGCAGAGTAACATGTTGCCAGCAGTCTGCTTTTGCTGCATTCTGCACCAATTGAATCTTCCAGGCCAGATACAAGGGCAGAACCACATAACGTGTGTTACAGTAATCAAGTCTTGCTGATTCACGGACCAATGTAGCCAGACTATCACAGCCCAAGAACAATCACAGCTGGCCTACCAGCTGAAGCTGATAAAAAAACACTCAAGGCCACAGAGGTCACTTGGGAGAGAGATAGGTCAGTTATAGCTTCTATAATTTCAGAGCGTAAACTTCTTATATTGGTCCCTCAAATTAAGTACACAAGGAGGTGTTCCATTTTAATTTATTCAGTCCACTATGGTGTCACAATACTTTGCGGGATGGATTCAGTTAACCCAGTGCACTAGTGGAAGCCAGTGCAAGGGCTCTTGCTCATGCAAAGGGGCTTTCCCCTCCTCTTCTTCCCCCATTTGGATTGGAGGGGGTCTGGTCAGGAGTAACCCCAGAACAGTGCACAGCAGGAGAGGGGAGAGTGTTCCATCAGACATAGCATTTCTGCTTGCCTGATGGAGCAATCATATTAGCATGATGTTCAGTTCCACCCTTGGTGACCTTTTAATACAAGAGATAATTAAAAACAAACAGCAAAATATGAATTGTTAGACTGTATTCTTTTTGAGCACCTGGATTACTGTATCTGAACAACATCACTTAGAAATTAATGTTATCAGTTCAGCTTTGGCCATTTAAAGGTGTTCAGCACTAAACAATTGATAAAATTGTAGCACTAAAAGAAGTGCTATAGCAAAAGCACCCCATATAAATAGACATTAACATAAGAAATAAATGCTAATAATTCTACAAATATATGTTTTTTGAAGGGGAAATGGCCAAAAGGAACATGAATTAATTTTCACAGTATAGTTCTTTTGGAAACATCATTTTGCAGCTAGCAAAATAACTTGAGAAGAGCCATTTGCTGTCAAAAAACCAAAACAAAACAGTTAACTTCAAGGATTGCCTAGGGATCCCATACTAGCAAATAAAATTAAAAAATAATGGGAAAGTGTTTCTGTTTTTCTTCTCTGGCTTTATCATTCTGAGCTTTCAGAATTGTGTGTGCTTATTATTTCAGTAAATAGCCAAACACATCAACACTCACATAGTAGAATCTTGAGGGATTAACACCCCCTTTTTTGGTTTCCATTTCATGCATCATTTAAGCTCGGAAGATAGACGCATCCTTAACACAAGGTTAAGAAGTTTCCCCAGTGTTGGGCCTGTTTGAAGGTTTTTCCAAGAGAAAGACAGGCCTGTGTTGTCATTCCCTGTTTTAAGTCTGTCATTCCTACGGCACTATATGAGAATAAAATAAAAGCAAAGCTACAAAACAAGTACAACTTTTAACATCCCAGATCACACTTCTCCTCTTCATGTTATGTGTCTCGGGGAGTTTTGCCTGTCTGTGTGCTTCAGTGCTCTGCTTCAGAAATGTCTGACATTCTAAGAAAGAAAATGCCCGAAGCCAGAACCTTCAGAACCTCCTGAGCAGCTCCGTATTGTAAACCATGTACTCCCACCCACGCTGTACCAGCCCTGGTTGAAATAGAAAGAGGTTAGGTCCCATAACTGCTGTACTATACAGGGCCACACCTGTTTGCTTCCTCAATACATTCTCTTCACATTTGTATAGACTGCCACTTATGTGCTAGACTTGGAAGGCACTTCTGTTCACAGGAGGGGACTTGGGCTCTTAGGAGCGGGTCTTTCCATGAGGGGAAGGGACACAGCTCAGTCAAGGTCATCTGGTTTATGTGCAGATTGTCCTATTTTCAATCCCTGACAATCTACTGGTAGGGCTGCATGAGACCCATGACAGAAAGCCTGGAAACACTGCTGCCAATCTGTGCAGACACTGCCGAGCTAGATGGGCCAATGACATGACAGTAAGGATCCTCCCATGAGCACAATTCTCTTTCTGTGAATGGCAGGAGTATGGATCCAAAGCTACATCTTGGTCTAAAGAGCGAGGGACCACTTTTCATTCCAAAATTACAAAAGCATGTGTTAATAGAACACAGGGCTGTCTTAAGCATATGTGGCACCGGGGTGTAAAGATCTGCCTGGCGCCCCCTCCAGATTGCCCAGTCCCAGGCGCGCAGGAGGGCGGAGCCGGCCAGCCACCTCAGCGTCTCGCTGGTTTGGTTGCCCTCAAATTCGCGGCGCAGCAGAAGAGCCTGCCGCGGCACTCCAACCGATGGGTGGGCTCTTCCCCAGACTCAACTCTCAGGCCCCAGACTCTCGGCCTGGCGCCCCTGAGACCCTGAGGTGCCCCGCACCCCTAGCGCCTATGGGCAAGACGGCCCTGATAGAACGCTATCCCATGTCAAACAGAAACCAGAAAGTCACAGGTTGGCATCTTAACTACATTACTGACACAGAACAAGCCACAAAAGCATCCTACTTCTTCAATGAAACAAAGGAGCAAACACTATCTAAATCAGTGTTTCTCAACCAGTGTGCCTCCAGATGTTTTGGGACTACAATTCCCATCATCCCTGACCACTGGTATTGCTAGCGAGGGATGATGGGAGTTGTAGTCCCAAAACATCTGGAGGCACACTGGTTGAGAAACACTGATCTAAATGACCATAAGGTTCAGTGCCAGCTTCAGGTTGTGGGAAGCGCTCTGAGGATGCCCTCAGGTGGTCTCCTCTCCTCCTCCACGCAGTCACCCACTTGCTTTCACTGTGACCTCAGTCCCCACTACTATCCAAAATAGGGCATATGAGTGTGCAGCCAGTGGAAGCTGCTCTTCGTTTTCATCACTTCTACAGCATACTAACACTTGTAGGATGGAGTGGGCAAGCAGGAGACAATGGCAAGAGGAGCAGCAATGAGGCCAATGAGCTCTGGTGGTCTGAGGAGCCTGGAGGCCCTAATCAGGCCAACAGGCTGGCACATTTCACTGCTATTTTCATTTCAGTGAAAATTCCAGAACACATCAGAGATTCACCGATCTGAGCCAATGTTCCCAGACAAACAGACAGTGGCCCAGGAGTGGTCTAAAGACGAATATCACCCCATGAAGCAGTTGGGTTTTCATCATTTGATCAACAAACCACTGAAAAGTCACCTAGCAGCAGTATCAGGCTGCAGAGCTCAGGAAGAGAAGAGCAACAGGGCTAATTGCTCATCTTTACCTAGAGACCAGCTGCCCTCAGCCTCCTGCAACTGCAGCAACCATTCTGTCAAAATACCTGAACGGTTTCCAGTTTGTCATTATAAGAACTTTAAGAACTGGTACCCTGGCTTGCTTTCTGCTCCCTCCCCATTCCTTTTTCTTTCAGCCCAAGGGAAGGGATTGCTTTTATCGCTGATTTTCATGAGCAGCTCTGAGAGCCCTATCAGCTGAAGGGCAGGTTAAAAGGGCTTTAAACAAACAAGCACCTGGACCTTCTGCTTCTCAGAATTCCACCTGCATATTATGTTAATGGAACCTTATTATTTTTGAATGCATCACATTTCCTTTTGTCCAGTTAACCACGTTGAGGATTAGTATTGGATAGCCTTGATGAATATGCAAAACTGTTCAGATAAATCAGGTTTTTCTACATATACTTTAGGAAATTTGGCATATTGAGAAACTAGTGCTTTTCTTAAAAAATAAAGAATAAAACCCCATAAAGTAAAAATTATTAAGCTAATAATCTATTCAGCATTTTGACAGGCACATTAATCAGAGTAGTTAGGCAATCCTTTTCCAACCCAAAAAGACATTTTAGGCTGTTATTCTACACCATAAAATCCTACTGACTCTTAATTTACTTTTATCAAGAAGAATGTTTGAATTCTTCTGGTTGCTTGTATTATTTTGATCTCAGGGGCAGGAAACCTGCCTAAACCTAACAAATCTGTGTTAGATTATATAAGTGCTGAAATGTCAAACAAAATGAAATGCATCACAAAAGCAATGCTTTAGTTATGGAGTGACAATCCGGAAAATCAATTATTCATTGAACCACATCCTCACACTTTTTTGTTGGTGCAAGTCCCTCACAAGTGAATACAGCTTACAATTAGCTTTAAGGGCTACGAATTGTATATTTGAGTGTATATTTCTTTGTCCACCCTTGTGAGTATTGTGTACACCACCCTCTCCTTCCCCATCCCCAGCTTGCTCCTGTGTGACCCACTCCCAGCTGCACCCCGTGGCAGGATCCTCTGCCTCCCCTTCCTCCTTCCTGAAGTCCTGCCAGTTCATGACAACTGGTTGTCTGAGCAAGTAGAATCCATATTTTGTTGATTTGAATGCTCCAGCAAATCATACTTTGCCTCAAAATAGGAAAGGAGGGAAGGGCAATATCTCAGTGGTGAATCTTCTACAGGTTCAATACCATGTTCAATCCCTGACATCCCAAATTAGAATTGAGAATGTACCCTGTCTAAAATCCTGGAAAGGCACCATAAATCAGCATAGATCAGGCTTCCTCAAACTCGACCCTCCAGATGTTTTCGGCCTACAACTCCCATGATTCGTAGCTAAGTGGGACCAGTGGTCAGGGATGATGGGAATTATAGTCTCAAAACATCTGGAGGGCCGAGGTTGAGGAAGCCTGGCATAGATAATACTGAGCTAGGTGTATGGATGATTTGCTGCAGTGTAAGGCAGCTTCCTGAATGCTCACTGGAAGGACAGATCCTGAAGCTGAGGCTCCAATACTTTGGCCACCTCATGAGAAGAGAAGACTCCCTGGAAAAGACCCTGATGTTGGGAAAGATGGAGGGCACAAGGAGAAGGGGACGACAGAGATGAGATGGTTGGACAGTGTTCTCGAAGCTACCAACATGAGTCTGACCAAACTGCGAGAGGCAGTGAAGGATAGGCGTGCCTGGCGTGCTCTGGTCCATGGGGTCACAAAGAGTTGGACACAACTAAACGACTAAACAACAACAACAAAGGCAGCTTCCTATATTTCTATGTAGGAATCGGTGTATGCAAGGAAAAAAGGAAAGAGGAAGGAAGGGGAGGGGGAGAAAATAGACACAAGATAACCTCTAAATGTTTTAAGTCATTCCTTATAGAGAAGGTGCTTCATGCCTTTATTCGTTTCTGTTGCCCCTTTCCATAACCAAAATGGAGATAACTTCAGGTTAAGGGAAAAAGATATATGTACCCAGTCACTTACGTCAACGATTTTTATTTTATTTTACCACAAGTACACAGATAGGTATGTTGATATGTAAGCTTATACCTGTTCTCTCTTGGTTTATCTCATGTTTCCGCAGCTGTTTGTTTGCATCCTCAGTTACAATATGAAAGCTGAGCTTTCTGTAGCTATAACAGTTCCTCTTAAAAGTGATTTACAGCATCCAGTCAAAGAGACTTTGGTGCAAGAACATTTCAAAGTAATCAAGCTGGCATATTTTATAGCCAGAGGTCTTGACATTTGCAAACAGCCAAATGTGTCCAGTATATTAATGACCAAATACGTGTAAATTAGCTCTCCAAGTTTTGATGTCCTATGTTTTCCTTATGAATTCAAAATATGATTCAAGATTAAATATGCAGCAGAAGCAAGTGCACTGCATTATTTTGCCCATATAAAATACTAACAAAACCTTACCCAAAATTTCTAGACCATCTGATGTTTTATGGCAGTATGTGACTCTCACTCAAAAGACACTTATGCTAGGTCTGCTGTCCAAAACAATTTGGTCTGTTTGGGTCTTACTCAATGTGTGCATAGGTATCTTGTAATCCAGCAGGCATCCGTAGGCTGTTCCCTCACAACCTAGCCCTAAATGCAAGTCACAGAACATTGGTTTGAAATGATTTAATTCCAAATAAAGCGTACAGATTACGGGAGCAAATGACACATGACTAAATATAATAGTCTCCTTTCCTTCTCTACCCTTGACATCCGTGTAAAATAACTCACTGTTATGCTTTTTTAATGCACATGTTTTGGAATAAATAACATGTACCTTAAAACATGAAATTGGATAAAGAAATTCCTGTGTTCATTTTCCTTCATTCCTTTCCTTGCCTGTTTATAAACAGGCATTCCCATCTATTGTAACCAAGTTCTCCTTGGTAATTTAAACAGCTCCAAGCTTACTGTCTTATCATTATTATAAGTATCATATTATTTCCAGAACATCCTCAGATGATTATAGAGCAGTATGCATTAATACATAAAAGTGAATACCATACATTTTACATCATAAAACATGCTAAGCAACAGACATCACAATGAATTCTGAATAGCCCATATGACATCAAGCTCTTTCCAAAGCTGGAGAAAGTGACAAAATGATAATGCCAAGGGAACCATTTGTATGTCCAATAGAGAGGGGTTTCATTTATTGAGATGCCATGATGGCGAATGTCCTGCTGCATCCCACTGTGTACCAGGCAACACCTGTCACTGCCACCACAAACAGGGTCCCCCCAGCTAATCTTAAAGGCTGCAATGGGACTTACTGGGAAAGGTGATCTATCAAGTGTCTTGCTCCTGACCATCTGGGGTTTTATTCACTACTCCCTTAAATGGAATTTCAAGACATAATAGATTCAGTTCTTCTGATACCTGCAATGATGTTTGTCTAGAAATAAATTCCCACCTGACCTGCGCTGTGAGTGCTGAGGTGGTTGAAGGTGCCAAGGCAGCATAACTTCCTATTCTATCATATTGCCTTTGGGGTATGTCACTGTCTTCCTATGTCACTGAAGGGCTGGCAACTGCTAAGAAAGCATTCTCAGAAGAATTACTGCTGAGGACTGTTCTTATGAAATGTGCTCTTCTTGCCTGCGTACAGAATTTAGAACACATTATGATGGTACAGTGTAAAGTGTTTCATTTAGGATCTTGAGTTTGACTGCATATCCTTATTCCCTGCTCTTTCTCTTCCTCAGGTTCTTTTGTTCTTTCCACAGTTCTTATCTACATTTCTCACATTGCATGCTTCTTTGAGAAGGGACCTGTTGGTCTTCTCCTTTGTCAAGCACAAAACATGTGTTTGTATGCTGAAGGGATGAAAAAACAAGTTTCTCAAACTTTAGTGCTTAAGAACTAACTAGCTGAAGTCCTGTTTAAACTTTTGGGGCTATATCCCATTGAGCTTGCTCCCAAGCAAACATGGCTTGACTGGGGCTGCATAGCAGTTCTATAGTGACTAAGACAATATTCCTGAAGATTTAGCATCACGTGTTACTTACGGACTTAAACATTGTCATGCTTAAAGATCTGTGGGTACCAACTGCATCTGCAGCAGCTAGACAGGAACCTCTCCACTAAGGGACAATGCTATGCATTTCTTTTTACTAATGATGGTTGAGCTCACCCCAGTCTATGAGTGATTGGGTTGGATTGCTTTGAAGTGCCCTCCCTAGCAAAACCTTTACTGGAAGGCAAACCCTACAAGGGACCCTCTTGCCCAAAGAGTCCTCTGTAAGTATGGAGCTATTGCTCCCTGGACCAGTTTTTCTGGGGTTAGCCCTTCACAGCAGCATTCCAGACAATGCAACGGAGAATTTCACCTTTGCTTTGCCTGGGGCAATGTTTGCAGACATCTGGGGGTGAAGAAAGCGGCTTGTAGTTCTTTAGAATTACAAGTAATGCACAGCCCTAAAACCATTCCTTCCATGTACATTCAACAGATGATAAATGACCACATATACAATGAAAAACCTGAAACAGGATTGGCACATATCAAGAAGTCCAAATAAGAACTCCAAATAAGCTAATGTGTTTGCCTATAGAACACTACAGAGATGCTGTGGTCTGAAATTGAGGCATGCATGAGGTTCCTCAGGAAAAGTAATATTTTAGACTAAAGACGAGTGATATGAAATGAGGGATATCTGATAAACAAAATGAAACAAGGACTGAGCAAAAAGAAAACAACATTTTACCTTTTTTCCTACTACAGAAAAACAAGCTGAACGGTTTAATCTTCGAAGTATAAAATTATACTCTGTTTCTCACAGAATTGGGGGGGGGGGAATGGAACCATTTGGCACTGTCAGAAAGATTCACATGCATTTGCACTGCTCTCTTCTGTGAAAATAGTCCTGTTTGGCAAGTAACGTGCTGCCTCCCAGGCAAATGCTTTTCAGCTATGCCCAAAGTGACATCTGACTCAAAACAGACCTTTAATGATAGCAGTGAGAAGTTCTTCTTCACTGCAAATGTTCGGACTGGCAAACTAAGTCAGGAGTTATTTTATCCTGATTATTCTTACCCCATTTCTTTTAAGAGAGTGTTCTATAGAAAGTTTCTACTTACAGTGAAGCGCTTATTCTTTCCAATCAGGCCAAGAAAAATGTCAAAGGTTCAGAGGCTCAGGACCAGCTTTTTGTATTCTGGCACTACTTTTTGAATAGAGGAAGGTGCTTCAAACAAAAAGAAAACCCTTGGCTGAAAAAGAAAAGAGATTAAATAAAAATAGGGGTCAGGTGGAAGCAAACGTACCGCAAGAGAGCAGACCTAGAACTTTTATAAAACATTCCCCAGGCACCTCTGTTGGTCTGAATCCCCACCGGTCAGAATCCGATTGCTGAGAATCATAAAATAGAAACAGGAATTCAGGAACTATGCTGTCATACCCAATCATTCAACAATCATACTCTCCTTGCACCCATAGCAGCATTCCATCCACTCAACTCTCGCTTCAGTAAAACACTCAAGCATTTATCAACCAATAATCATGTGGAGGTAGATGTGTCCACTGAATAAGAACAATCCAACAACAGGCGAAAAGCCAAAAAAACTGACACTCATTTCCACCCCATCTCTCATCTGAAGTGATACAAACAAAGACCCTCTTCCGCATCACTCACCTGTAGAGAATTGTCCTTCCCTGCCAACAGACTCTGACTCTGTGGGGAGTTGGATACAGCCACCAGCATACCTGATGCTCAGTACCTTCCAATCAAGCAATCAATTTCCCTTGAAGAACAATAATTCCCCAAGAACATCAAGAGTGGACAGCTCCTTGAATCTACACACCATTTGGTTGGGCATCTTGTCATTAAGATGCCAATCACAGCGATAACTTCTTCCATGCAGCTCTTTGTGAACTTCTGCTGACTTTATGAATATTGCCCTACATGTATTGGAGGACTTGTGTGAAGAATCCATTATGCAGAAACTGTTTATGGCTACTTGTATGTCATGGAGGTCTTGTGCCGATTCTCCAAAAAGCTATCAACGTCTGCTAGCCATGATGGCTGAGTACCAATTTCAGCGTCTGAGGCAGTATACCTCTGAACGCTAGCTGCTGGGAATCACAAGTGGCTAGAGTGGTGTTGATTTTGTGTCCCATGGACATCTGCCTGGTCAATGTGAGAAGAGGATACTGGACTAGATGGGTCTTTTGGGGAGGAGGGGTGTATACACACACACACACACACACACACACACACACACACTTATGCATACATTATGATGCTAGCTAATCTATAGTTAGCTGATCTATACTTCACTAATCAAGAAAGGTGCTTTTAGTGTTGTGACCAACATTGTCAAGGAAGGAATTCAATGTTGCTCTAAGGCAGCTGTCCCTTCAGGACAACCACTTTGGCTTGCCATATGGAGTGATTCCCCCTCTCCACATCCCATGTGCTGTTCTAGGACTTCTCCTTACCACCCTCCCTAAAAAAAAAATCAGGGGGTATAGGGAAGCCCCAGTACTCCCCCCCCAGGAGTTACTCAAGGGTACACAGTGCCAGCACCTCTTTCTGTTGTTGCTGTGGCACTTACTGTAACAACTTCATGGTGAGTACTGGCACCTATTTTTCTAGAAAAAAGCACTGGGAAGTCCCATTGCATAAGCAGAAGTCCTTGTTCTGGGCTTCCACCAATGGGACTCATTAGTGGAGTCCCATGCTAGCACGTTTTCCTATGGAGAAACATTTGAATCCTGATCAGATTATGAGCATCCATGCATATGTCTAGAAGATTTTCATTATTCTACAAAGAATTCATTGGGGGGTAGGAAAGGTGACAGCTACATCTTACACTTATTTATACCACTTTAACAGCCATAGCTTCCCTGAAAGAAAACTGTAGTTTGTTAAGAGTAATGGAAGTTGTTACAAGACCCACCCCACACATAGCTACAATTCTTAGCACCCTTAACAAACTACAATTCCTAGGATACTCTAGTGGACACCATGGCTGTTTAAGCGCTTTAAATGTTTGGTGTGGAATTGACCAAAAAGACTTGGAGGGTGCATGATATTTTCTTTTTTAATCAGGTACCTCAGATACTCAAGCAATGAGGCTACAGCGAAGCCCCAAGGCCAACCTTAAAGTGAGTCATTATTTTATAGGAGCTTTATAATGTCCCACTTACATTTAAGAGTTGATAAAAACTTTTGTGAACCCTTTAACCATTTTGGAAGTATCACTGAGTTTCTTAAGCTCTTCTTGCCAGTTCTGAAACTCACACATTGATTTTCTTAAGATTGTCCTCAAATAAAGCACAGAAAATAGGTCCATGTCTGAAATTCAGGTTCCTGCCAGACACAGTTCTTATGATATATTGCAACAATACATCAGAGAAAAGGAGCCCTGTTGATCTATTGCCGCGCTACAGTGCACCCATAGAGAAGAAGGAGCAAGCAGAAACTCCAGCTTTGAAAAACTGACCCTGCTTTTCAAAAGTTGTCTGCTGCTGGCAAAGGACTTTTACTCACCCTTCCTTCCAAACTTCTCATTTAAACCATGCCAGACAGCAAAACTGAACATTCCAAAGTACAGCCTTTGCAGGTAAATTTTTTTTAACTGCAGGTTTGTTTTTGTTTTCTGCTACTTGGAGAGCATCCAGAAGTTCTTCCTAAGTGCTGTAAAACCAATCCCTTAGTTGCAAAGTGTATGAGGTTGGTATAAATCCATTTAATGGACACACTCTCAATCTGAAAATAGGACAAATACTTAAGAAATGGTGGAGGGCGAATATAACCGAGAAGAACATGCTATCATAAAAGAGCATGCAGAAGGAGAAAATGGAGCTCTTTGGTTGGATATTTTGCTTGAAATCGGAAAGAACAACCTTTTACGATTTCGTTTCCCTGAAAATCCTTCCTGTTTCAAAGCAGCATCTTAGAGATTAAATTTAATTAACTTTGTTTCAGTTGAAACAAAAGATGACCCAGACTTTGTAATTAGCAGTTCATGTCCTGCATTAGTGAATTATCTCCCCTCCATCCCAGTTTCTTTCTTTCTTTCTTTCTTTCTTTCTTTCTTTCTTTCTTTTTCTTTCTTTCTTTCTTTCATCTATCTATCTATCTATCTATCTATCTATCTATCTATCTACCATCTATCTATCTATCTATCTATCTATCTATCTACCATCTATCTATCATCTATCTATCTATCATCTATCTATCTATCTATACATCTATCTATCTATCATATTTATCTATCTATCTATCATCTATCATCTATCATCTATCTATCTATCAATCTATCTGGCATTTGGAGTCCAAAGATAACCTGAACTTCAGGTGTGTGACCTATAAATGTAATTGCACCATTGCTTCCTGGGTCATCTTACTTTTCCTTCCTTCTTAACATTTTCTTTGATTTAAGCACGCAGTGAAGATGGCTCATTTAGTACATCTGCCTTGGCTTCCTAGTAAATCCTCCATATGGCCCCTAATTCATATTTTTGAGAATCTTTCGCAGTTCATAAAGCACATGCTCCTTCTTCTTCTCTTTAGCTAGACATAAAAGGGTAAAGAAAGACTGCAATAATTCCTTGAAATATAAAGTTAAACAAATAGATAGCAGCTAGGAATAAATGTTGTGACTTACTTGCAGCAGGTTCTTCTCATTTCTCTTTTGAAGTTCATGCTACAGCCTCCCTTCCAAGGTCTCCCCTGCTGAGAGAATATGAAATGCCTGACATGTTGATGAAAAGACAGGGAAAGGGACTATAACTTTGACTCTCATTTACTTCAGTGCACAAAGTTTCATTTGAGTTAGGGAAAAGGTATTTCTACTGAAATAGGGCATCTTTGAAAACTGTTTTTGTTTAAGGAAGCACATTTTTTTCAGAAACATAAAGGGGTTTATACTACTTTCATGTTGCCTTTAAACTCCTTGGGTCTTGACTGTATATAGTAATATACTATGGGCCCTTCAAGATGGGTCCCTAAGTTGATTTTATCTGTCCTCTTCATAAGAGATCATTTGTCCTCACTTGCCTTACCTTGGTTACATTTTCCCTTTCTTGACCTAACATGTCATGTTGTGACATGGACTTTCCTTCCTTGTCCAGGCTTTGCCTCCTCAATCTGACCTTCCCTACTGTAACTTAAACTGTGTTTACTTTGACCAGATTTTACCTGCCTTGATGTGATTAGACACTACTGATTCTCTTCAAACTAGATAGCTAACAAGTGTAACCATAGCAACAGTGATGGACCTTGGCATAACAAATTTCTGTGGCGCCCTGTGTGACGCTAAAATCCAGTGGCCCCCTTGCCTCTTGCCTTTCATTGGACATAACAGTAGTGGCATCCACTGTGGCACCCCAAAAGCTTCACAACCAGTGCGACTGCACCGGTCATGGTCCCCTAGAGGTGCATCTGATAGCAAATGCATCTTCCTCCCACACCACTGGGGAGACAATTGGTACAACCATAGTGATATATGATAGTGCCTTGAAAATGACCATATACACACTGTGGGACCCGACGAAGAACATAGGAAAATGTGCATGTAGTGTACTCCCTCTTTCTTCCATCTTACCGGTATATGACAATGAACATATAATATATTCATTATTGTCACACTGTAGGTTTTTCTCTGAATGTTGACATGGCCTGTCCAAATATGTGACTTCCAGTATTTCAAATGCAAGAATGATTTGAAAAATTAAAGGCAATAACATGGGAGAAGCCAGCTTGTGGTGATGTATGGGGCAACTGTGCCCCTGAAGGACGAGGTGCACTGCCTGGAAGTCATTTTGGACTCACAGCTGTCCATGGAGGCACAGGTTAATTCTGTGTCCAGGGCAGTTTCTGATTGGGGGGATGGCATGGGTTGTGTTGCAGGGGTCACTGGGCGCGTGTATGTTATCTTTTTGCTATTTTTGTATTTTCTGGTTTCTCTCCCCCCCCACCCCAGGGTTGAGGACACTTTGAATTTGGTGACAATTCTGACAGCATAGCAGTGGTGTATTTAGTAGAGCTCTTCACAACTAAAGAGACATTTAATGATACCATAAAACCAACAGACTTTAATTTTAACATCTGTTAGCTATGCGTCCATGCCAGTAACTATGTTTGGAAGTATTTGCCAGATATTTATTCAACAAGCTGCCTTGTACTACCAAATAATTGATTTGGTAGACGCAAATTGATTTTAAATGTTTCTCAAATCTGATTACAAAATGAAAGTTAAAGAGGTTGTTATATAGTTAGATCATCCTTCAACATTCACCCTCCATGTCTTGGTTAAGTAGAATTTAGAGCAAGTGTGTTTTAGCCTGTGCTCACTTTTGCATATAAATATAAAGGGCATTTCCTGATCTGTCAAGCAGTTCTTGAGAGTCCATATGGGAACTGCCATTAAATTACTGGAGGTTCTACAAAGTATCAAGCCATACTGTTGTTCAATTTGCACTTATCTCAATAGTGCCTCACATGTCTCTTTTGTTTCTTCAATTTGGGTGATGTCCAACCAAGTCATATGCAACAGACTAACTGAAATGAAAGCTGATTAATGTTGGCTATTACCAATAGTCTGTTTACTTGATGTACTTACAGACTAGAAGAGATGAACCTCCAGACCATGGACCTATTTAGATTCAACACATATCCCAAACAGTCAGGGAGACCACTTTCTCCACTCCCATGTCCCCTGCACCTGACATCATATGTGATGAGACAGGTAAGGACACTGATCCAGAGAAACAAGTTGGAAACAAGTGAGCTCATTGTTCCTTTGAAAGTGGGGATCACTGACAGTGCCAGTCAGTGCCATGAAGTTCTAGAGTAAATTGGATTCTACAGTGTTTCAGGGATTGGTTGTTTCAGGCTCTCAATGACAAAATTACTGTAGGGAAGCCTGACCCATGAAATAAAACATTTACTGAGTAAAAAGGAATTCCTGCCCTCAAACCGAGTGCCACATTTTAAAGGTGCTTTAAAAGTAAAAGCCATATACCATGCTTAGGAACAGAAGGAGGCCTTTTAAGCAGACCGACCTATTACCAGTTTTGATGTATGATTCCTGCCACTATAATTTATGTACCAAGTAGGGAAGCCTGGCAATGAGTATTCCTCCTATTGCATTATTTCAGGCCCTTATGAGTTCCTTTGATTAAGCTGGGAACCGTCAGTCAGAAATGGTTATGTGAGATGTACTTCGCTATTTATTGATTCATATATTGCATTTCTCTAATTCCATACAATAAATCCTACTGGCGTTATTTACTGAATGTTTGCTGAGTCCCATCAGCGAGCTTGATGTACTCCTGTGCAGAAACATGTGTAAAACATTACATCTCAATTATTCTGTAAATTTACCAAATGCACATTATGTGTCCTTTAAGAGAAGGAGGATACTGAACAGAACTGAAACAAATATTCACCAATAAAAGCATGGGGAACCTGTGGCCCTCAATACATTGGCAGGCAACACAGCATGGCCAGGGTTGATGAGAGCTGGAGTCTAGCAAAATATGGAGGGCCACAAGTTGCCAATTCTTACACTGATATTTGATATGAATTCTTGGGTCCTCCTTTCAAGCCATTCTTCTGTTTTCATGGCCCACCATAAGGTATTTTATTGTAAATGAGCATTTGGTAAACACATAGCAATATCTAGTATTTGGTTTTGGTATATGCAAATAAGAAGGATTTTTTATTGACCGGGGTCTTTTACATGCTGTCTTATCACATGTTGAAATTTTCATAGGTCTGGTATTAGTTATAAAACCTATTTTAAATTAAAATGACATCATCACTTCTTTTGGTTCTCTTTGGTTATTTTTAATTTCCTGTGAGGTATTCCTGAGAACCATTTGGGGTTGAACTGTATGTATAAACAAAGTATCTGATACATTCTAAACTATGCTTCATGGATCACAGAAACATTGACATTATTGATCCTTGAACCATCAGCTCATGTTTGATACTCATTGGTAGGGCATTTTGACCCAGTAGGATAGAAAAGATTATATAGCCCCCAGAATGCTTAAAAAGTATACTCATGCATGCAGGTGCACATGCATGTGTGTACATGAGTATACTTTTTAAGCATTCTGGGGATCTGTATAATGTTTCTCTCCTACTGCTGGGTAGGTGGGTGCATGAGCTGCTTTAGAATGCTGTAGCCCTGTGTGCATAGACAGGCCACATGAATAAGACCCACCCCATAGTTCTCTCTCATCCAGTTAGCAGTCTGCCCAGAGCAAGGATGTCCATTGTATGACAAAGCTTCACCTGACCATATGATTGAATTAAGTCCACTGATATGTCCTATAGTGTAGGGTCATACCAGGGGGAATTGGTTCCCATGCCAATGGGCATGTCTGTAAGGGGGGCAGTGGTTCACATAGATGGTAGCCCACACACCCATTCCATGTGCAGAAACCAACTGGCAGCTGGATCTTACTTCAACACTAGGGAAAGGACATCCTCCTCCACTACACCCAAGGGCACCAAGTTACTTTATGGCAGTGGTAACAAATGTTGTGTCCTCAAGATGTTGCTGGAAGTTATCTCCCTATCATGCCCAGGCAGCACAGCTCAGGGATGATGGGAGTTGTTTGCTCCCCCTGCCCACTTTTCCTCGTCACCACTGCAATGTTGGTGGCAGTATGATAGGAGCAATGGTGGCTCATATACAGAATGTATGGGTCAAAGATACAATAATCAGCCACTAAGTAAAACCAACCAACCAACCAACCCTGAACTCCCCACTCAAGAGAACATATTGTCATCCCAGACCTATCAGCTGGTAGAAACAAAGAAGATATATAAAAAAAAAAAGGAAAGGAAAGGGGGGTGGAAGACAACTTGGATTTCCCAATCCAAGCATCGCAGTGGTGCTATCTATCCATCTATCTACGGTATATCTATCATCTATCTATCTATCATCTATCTATCTATCATCTATCTATCTATCTGTCTATCTATCTATCTATCTATCTATCATCTATCTATCATCTATCTATCTATCTATCTATCTATCTATCATCTATCTATCTATCGTCTGTCTATCTATCTATCTATCTAAAATCAGAAATGGCCTTCCCCCACACCAAAAAAACTCTACAGAGAGAATGGAAGCCATCAGTGTGTTTCATATATCAAAGGGAAAGAAATAATATGCCAAATGGAAAGAATGCATGCTTTCTAAAAACTACATCGCCCACAACTATAGTGAATAGCATTCATCAGATATACTGCAAGCTTCCATGGCACTACTAATAAACAAAGGAGAGATGAAGAATTCTAAAACCCTTTTCAACAGTCTTTTGGAATTATTCATGAACAAAAGCATTTTCAGGGAGAAAACATTAACAAGCTTTTTAAAGGTAGTTTTATTCAAGTAACCTGCCATGCAGATGTAGCCTACATACACAAGAGAGTTATCAGCAGACCTGGGATGTCTACAGGAGTATAACAAATCGGGGGGGGGGTGAGGGGGCTAATGAGAATCTCCCTATATAGTCCAGTAAGGACTAATGAGCACAGAATGCTGACTGACTGAAAAGAAGAAAACAGACAGGAGGGTGGGGCTCAAAAGGGAAGATGGCAACACATAGAAGAGATACATGGGTATAAAAGAGTAGACTGAACCATCAAATTGTCCCTGTAGCTTTTCAGTGGGAACCAGGAAACAGCCTATTTTTAATTACTGATCCCAGAAAATGGAATTAAAATTCCCCACTAAAATCAGTGGAGAAATCAAAGACTCTCTACTCCCCCTGACAAAAAAGGGAGTCCAAAATAGCCATCAAAGGTAGCCAAACTGAGCATGCTTCTTGGGCATGGACCTGATAGGAGCAAGTGGCAGTGAGCCCTGAATTTTTTGTATGTACCATTACTAATCTCAGCTCTCTGGGGTGCTAGTTGGTAAAACATCATCACCTACACATTAGATGGAGAAATATTTTCATAGGAAGCACAATTGTAGAAATGGAAAATACCTTTATGACCACCATCCTCACCACACGGAAACACACATACACCACCAATGAAGCAGTTCTCTCCAAAACAGCCCAATGAGGACTGAACCACCCTGCTTGGTGTTTGGGAAGGAAAGCCAGTGGGATGGGAAACAGAATGGAGCATCTGTAACCCTGAATGTCCATACCATTATCTAGAAAATGACAGACCATCATTCAGCCACATAAAAGTTCTTTGGCTATCCTGGCTACCATGCGGATGGTATCTGGCATTTTGTCTAAAAGAAGCAAGATGGATTTATGAAGTCCTTTTATTCTTCCTTGCAATCTTGCAAATAAATACTCAACACATTTTCAACAATCGTGTTCAGAATTCTCTGAAGATGGCTGGTAGTTACCTTGTGATCATTAAATTCTTTTAAAATTTTAATCTTTTCTTCACAGCTTCAAGAAACAGTAGATAACTCCTACAGTAGGTTAGTAAATATTTACCATACAGATGAAAGGAAGGTTTTTTTAGATACTGTATGCCTTTTTAGTTATTCCATCTGGGTTTGGTTTTTTAGGGTTGAGGTTTTGTTTTATTTTTGTTTTGTATTCTCACTTACTTTCTATGTTACGCAGTTCTTTTTAAGGAATGCAAAAATAACAGGAGAGATGAGAAAAACTAGTCGTTAGGAAAAGCAGTATCAGTTAAAAACAGAACAGCAAGGTAGAAGCAGAAAGAAAAAATTAATACAACTATTTATCATAGACTTTAAGTTTTCAACAGGAAAACTTGCAGCCTGATCCTATTTTACTTAGAAGCAAGACCCAACCAAGTTAAATCTGGCTGACTCTCAAGGGGTGGTGCCGCTTTGCAGGCAAACCTGGGCTGTTTTATTTCACCATACAACAGCAGAAAAAGAAGACAACCACAGGTTTGATCTGAAGTTCACCCATTTTATCCTCACAACCACTTGGATAAGGAGTCACCCAGTGAGCTACATGGCTGACCAGGCATTTGAAACCAAGGTGGAATCTACACACATATAAAAAACGCTGTGAAAAATGTTGCTTAAAAAAAAAACTGTTTTGGAAAATACATTGAATTTTGCATAACTCACTGTCGCCGTCTAGTGTCACATGTGTATATTGCACTTTACAACACATTTTAAACATATTATTTGCAGCTGTGTAGCTGAGTCCCAAGTCTCTATGGTAGCAGTCAAGCATTCTAATGACCACACCACCTGGCTAATATGTGGAAGTATGCTGTTACAGCCATGACCACCTTCCTGCTCTCCACAGGCAGGAAGCTTATGCTTCCTAGCTTAAATGGCTGCATGGGAGGTGTTTACCTCATGATCTCATTATCTGGGCTTTGACTGAAGTATGAGCATTCAGGAAGGCTGATAAGTGCGGACCACTGGTTAGATTATTAGTAAAATGAAGAAAGAACATTCACAAACATCCCCTCAGAGTAAGATAAGTGTGGCAATCTAGTAATGAGAATTTCTCCAACATTCTCTTCCCTTTGATTACAGTGGTACCTCGGGTTACAGATGCTTCAGGTTACAGACTCTGCTAACCCAGAAATAGTACCTCGGGTTAAGAACTTTGCTTCAGGATGAGAACAGAAATTGCGCAGCGGTGGAAGCAGAGGCCCCATTAGCTAAAGTGGAACCTCAGGTTAAGAACAGTTTCAGGTTAAGAACGGACCTCCAGAACAAATTAAGTTCTTAACCCAAGGTACCACTGTATTTAACTTTCTTTCCTCATTAATTGATGGGAAATTGGGGGGGGGCTGGATTTCTTTTTTAGTACAGCACTAATATCAGCTGATGGCTGGTCTCTGATCTCTGATGTGGCTGAATTTGGTGCTGACTGGAAGTTTGTGGTCCATTGGGTAGATAGGTCCTACTTGAAGGTTCTGGAAACTGCATGGTCTCTAGTTCTTAAGTTCCTCTTGAAAATCGTCTGCTTGTACTTCCATATCCCAGTTCAAATGTCAGGACTCACAGATATTACACACATGTTTGAGATGACCTGCAGAGCACAGGTCCCCTGCAGGTCAGTTCTGTAGGGGGTGACAATACAGTCCAAGTATGGCAAAAGTGGTTTCCTGCATTCCCCAGGGGGGGGGGACCCTCCTATGCCTATAATGACATGAAAACAAAACAGAGGAAATGAGATCAAAGATCACCATGCAGGTAAACAGTACTGACTTGCATTGCCCTTAGGGTGATCTTGGAGTACAAGAACACACGTAGGCAGAATGAACTCAGAAAGCTAGAGAGAAAATGGAGCACTGCAAAGGGTCAGAGAACTTTGCTACTTAAAAAAAAAAACAAAGAAAAAAACTACCTACTTTAAAAAAAAAAAAAGATTGATCATGGAAGAATATTCTCACTTTCCACCTCAATATTCTATTCACCCCCCCACCCCAGTGGTTGAAATACTGGCCCAGTACTGGATTAAATACTCTAACTTCAAATCCCTGCTTGTTTTGACTCTTAGACTGTGATAACTGAGCACATTTAAGGCTAATTCCTGTTGGAACCAAATTATGTAAAAGTAAAAATTATGTGTGTTATCAGAAAGTGGCCCACAACTGACAGTAAAAAGAAATGGTTAATTATCCCAAGGTGCTGTTTAGAGACGGGGGGTAAATACGATATCAGTTCTCTACTAGAACATCACACAGTCCTACTACTGGGAAGCAAGATAAGTATGTGATCACTCAAAAAGGTTTAGTAGTGCAATAACCATACATTTGCACTACAGCCCTGGGGATGATATAAAAATTCAAGGAAGAATATTCAGCTTCTTATAGAAATGATGTTAGCATATAAAACCATGCTCGATTTGAATGACTTTTTCTCAGGTACTAAAATAAATTAAAGGAGCTGGCTTGAACCAATGGCTTATGCTTCACACTTTATTGGATTGGAAACCTACAATTCATTCCTGCAAACGTGAATAGCGGATGGCTTATTTGAGCATCATTGCTCCTGTGGTGGTGCACATGGGAAGCAATTGCCAAGCAATCCTTCTTCTTTGATGTACATAGGGTTCCATGTGGCATCTTGCTGGATCAAGCCAATGGCCCATCTAGTTCAGCATCCTGTTCTCACAGTGGCCATCCAGGTGTCTGTGGGAAACCCTCAGATGGGACACAAGCACAAGAGCACTCTCCCCTCCTGCAGTTTCCAGCAACTGGCATTCAGATGCTATTGCCTTTGAACCTGGCTGTAGAGTATAGCCATTGTTGCTAGAATTTGTCTAATCCTCCTTAAAGCCATCCAAGTTGGTGGCCATCACTGTGTCCTGTATGAAGGAGTCCCATTAGTTTAACTATACACTTATAGGGAACTATTACAGAGAGGGAACCCAGACTGAAACCTATGGAAGACTTAAGGAGCCAGAAAGCACATCAGGAGTGCCTGGTTCAACTTGTGCAACTCATACAAATCCCATCAAGACACTCTGCCTCAATTTAGAAATTGAGATTTGTCTAAATCCAATGCACCCCAGTAGTAATTATGCCCCCAGTGAGGTAGGACACATTGTGCAGCCTTGCAGTCAGATTCTCATTTATACAATCCTTCACACCAAAATAGGTGAATGTATCCAAACTGCATAAACCATAAACCCAAGAATGTTCTCAGGGATTGTGCCCTTTACCATAATACCTGGAAAAACCCCTTGTATACAGCAAAATGCTTTATATTTCATGAATTGTAAGGGTTGTATATCTCAACAGCATTTATAAAATCAATGCAACGTAATTTCATAAGAGGGAAAGACAAGTGAAAAATACTGCCATATAAATCAAAACTATGAGAAATAAACATGTCACAGACATCCTGGATTGAAGGACAACTAGAATTAAAAACAAAATAATGGCTGAACACAAACCACAAAGTATTATACTCATGGGGCAACTTAAGCAGGTAGGCATCTGTTAGATGCCAAATGCAGTAGCACAAATTTACAGAGGACAATGTTGTGGTCCAGAAGGCACTCAAGAAGTCAACCAAGCAAAATCTACATACTATTTGTGGGTGATGAAATTGAGTGGATGGTGGGGTGGGAGAGGCATTTTTAGAATATTATTTGAAAAACAATTTGATTCACATAAATATAGGGAAGCTGAAGTCCAACAATATCTGGAGGACCAGGTTCTTGAGACTCTACCTGTAGTTCCCAAGGGCTTCGAGGTTGAGGGGGGGGGGGACGTAATCACAAATTTTGGATGGAAAAATTACAAGCAGCTCCGTTCAATCACACTTCAATTGCTTTCCCAAGCTAGTCATAAATGGTTTCTCCATCTTCTTTTTGTGGGAATCCCCTGAAGTGTGCCAAACACAGCCTAAACACCTGAACCAGAAACACTGTTTAAAACCCTATAAAATAGCCAAATCTACGCTCAAGATTTTTCTTTTGGTTGTAATTTACAATAAATAACACTTTAAAACTTTTGGCTTCTTAAAACAAACATCTCACCTGGTGTTCAATATCTTGTAGTTAACATATAAAGCTTCTTGGCGATCACTCGTAGCTGAGTAAGATTGTCTTCCATAAACACGGTTTTAACAATGAGTCTGTAAGTGACTGTGGAGGCCAATTCTGGATCCACACGTCCTACCATAGTGGGGCATAGGTTTCCAGGGGCAGTTGATCAAGGTGTGGATTTGCCAAGCGTGCCTTCCTCTTAGCATGTTCCCCCTTGTATTCTGACTTTGACTGTCTTCAAAGTCCATGACACCTTTGGTAAAGGCTGTTTTCCAACTGGAGCGCTCGCAGGCCAGTGTTTCCCAGTTGTCAGTGTTTATACTACATTTTTTTAGATTTCCCTTGAGACAGTCTTTAATCCTCTTTTGTTGACCACCAGCATTACGCTTTCCATTTTTAAGTTCGGAATAGAGTAGTTGCTTTGGAAGACGATAATCAGGCATCCGCACATGACCAGTCCACGAAGTTGATGTTGAAGAATCATTGCTTCAACACTGGTGATCTTTGCTTCTTCCAATACACTGATATTAGTTTGCCTGTCTTCCCAAGTGATGTGTAAAATTTTTCGGAGACACTGTTGATGAAATCTTTCAAGGAGTTGGAGATGGTGTTTATAAGTGGTCCATGTTTCACAAGCATATAGTAAGGTTGGTAGTACAATAGCTTTGTAAACAAGCCTTTTGGTTTCCCTGCAAATGTCCTGGTCCTCAAACACTCTGCACTTCAATCGGGAGAAAGCCGCACTCGCAGAGCTCAGGAGATGCTGGATTTCGGCATCAATGATGGCCCTTGTGGAAAGATAAGTTACACCATTGAGTTGGATTTGTGGCGCTGCAGAGGGGTTATTTTACTTGTTGGTGCAGCACTTCGGTTTTTTTGGATGTTGAGTGATAGGCCAAGCTTTTCGTAAGCTTCTGCGAAGATATTTAGGATGGTTTGGAGGTCATCCTCTGAGCGTGCGCACACTACGTTGTCATCAGCATACTGTTCAATACCTTGTAGTTAACATATAAAGCTTGTACAGCATAGAACCAGGTTATCTAGCAGATCACCTTCAATATATGCCAGGGCCATCACAGAGATAATCAGAGGGGAATTCTTCTGACCATGCCATGACTAGGGCTGGGCGATATCTCGTTTTCAACATTGTGAGAGATCAGCAGCTAAATATCGTGAAATGCGATGCAGATATCATGATGTTTGGAATGTATCTCAACTGCTTTCTCCTTCCCACCTTAGGGGAGGAAGAAGCAGTCAAAATACATAGCCCAACCCTACAGCTGAGCAAGCCCCCATACCGCTCTGGCTCATGTGAGCTGGAGGGGCATGGAGGCTTCCTTAAACGGCTGACCTGGGAGGCGGGATGCTTGCTTAAACTATGTTGTCGCTCTTCACCCTGGACCCAACCCTTTTAGCACAAGCATTCTTGAGAACTGGGGGAATGGTTCCACCTCCTCCTCTGATAGCTTTAGCTGGTCACAATCTGGAAGGTCCTACAAGGATCCTTAGCACCAGCTTCAGGGGACACTGCTGCTCCTCAAGGTCCTCAATCTGTGGAGTGTCTGCTTCATCGTCCAAGGACTCTGTTTCTGGTATCAAGTCCGGGCTAGGAGTGACATATATTTATGTTGCACAGCCATGGATAGAGGGCATTGGGTGTGTGTATTAAATATAAGATTTAACATTTCTAATGTCAGCTAAACAGTGAATGCTATATTAACAGGAAACAAAGATTGTCAGAGGACAGGGACAGATCCTAGGCGTTAATGGCACATCTTAACAATGTCATCATTTTTCAAAGCTTTGCTTAAAGAAGAAATAATCCTTTCATAACACAGAAATAGATTATAAAAAGATTGATCTATGTCTTTTGATGAATACCAAACCAAACGAGGTGACACTACATATTTATCAAACCTTATCAGCCAACAAGAAAATATATCTGGCAGCTCAACTGTTTCAACTTCTAAGATAATATCTCCATGTCGAAAAATACCATATGTCTCTCAATGCCATTTGTATACAAGACTACAGCCACTGGGTGCAACCTGTCCTGATGGGAAGCAATAGCACAGCTCCCACTGAGTTTCTAGATTTAGGATTTCACAATGGATGAATTGGGGCTTATTATTTAATAATACATAGCACAGAAGCTTTTCTTTTGATTTTGACAGTCTTGATAAAGCCTAGGGCATCCTTGCTTTATGAATTTGCCATCACTCACAATTATAGAGAAAATATTTAATGCAGGCAAGTTAAATACAGTAGTACCTTGGTTTAAGAACAGCTTAGTTTATGAACAACTTGGATTAAGAATGCTGCAAACCCGGAAGTAGGTGTTTTGGTTTGTGAACTTTGCCTTGGAAGCAGAACATGTTCCATTGTTCCATGTTGGAAGCAGAACATGTTCCATGTTGAGTGTGTTCCATTTGTAAATTGAGTCCCCTGCTGCTATGGGAAAGCACGCCTTGATTTAAGAACGCTTTGGTTTAAGAACGGACTTCCGGAACGGATTAAGTTTGTAAACCAAGGTTCCACTGTATATTGTCGCAGTGTCGCACACTACCCCAATCTTGTAATGATGCAAGATTCTAGGTGTTCCAGGCGCTTAATTGTTCTATTTTTTTTCTAAATAAGAAAACAATTTTACATATGATACATATAATATACATATTTTTGTATCGATTTGCATGTAATTAGACAATACACAAGCAACTCAGACCTAAGCAGATGCTCGATACAAGAATTAGTCCAATGTGGCAAATCTTGATCTGAGTCAGAACTGCCAAATTCCATATATATAAAACCATTTAAAGTGGATTCCTCCTCCATCTCTGTGTGCAATTTTTATTTTTTCTCCAAGACCATATCAAATACCCAGAATTATTTCCCCTTTTCCCCCATCACTTTTCAACAATAAAAAGTGAAAGATTCTTTTGATCAGAAAGTGCTCCATTTCCCAAATTATTGCAATCTGAAAAGCAGAATCTTCATTTATTATTTTATTATTAATAAAGAGCTTAATGCCTAAGCCCACTTGTCTCTTTTTTAATGTTTCGTTTCAGCCTAGCTACTATTAAAAAAAGAAGAAGAAGATAATACCTTTGCATCTTGCATCTACCATTTTGGGATCTGGGATCTTAGAAAATCAGACGAGCCATTGAATGTATCAGCTACAAATAAAGGAAGCCAAACTCTGGTGGAAATGTCCATATTTACATCAGAATCAATAGGACAGTTGGCTGTTTTACACTGCCAGCAGGATGATATAATTGCTAAAATGTCAAAGTCAAGTATACAATGGTGACATATCTGGTGTTGTACATCTAATGAAGCACACTTTTATAGACAATTCCTTTGTCATCCCACAAAGGCACTGATAAAAACACATTTTAAACTTGCTGTACTATTAGCGACCTCTCCTAATCCTACTAAAGTCATTGGCAAAATTATCTTTGACAATGACCAGATCTAAGTCTTCTATGAAAAGAACTCATTCATTCTTTGAGGATTGCTTAGATGCACGTGAATTAACTTTCCTTATACTGTTTGAGAAGAAACAGGAAAATGGTGCGACATACGTGTCAGGGACTGGCCCGAGCCAGGAGGGGTGGCGGAAGGGACAGAGGCATCAGGCGGTCACCCATGGACGCCGGAGGAGGTGTTGCGAGCATGGGAGCAGGAAGAGGGAGCACCTAGGTTGTCGCCAGAGACAGGGAAGGAGGTGTGGAGAAGTGGCAGTGAAGGGGTGTCGCCGCCTATGCTGACGGAGGAAGAGCGGGTGGCGAGGGAGCCTATAGGAGGGGAGGAGGACATGGAGACTGAGGTAGAGCAAGGGGTCGAGGATCTTGTGAGAGCCTCAACAACAACCTCCAGGGAGGATGAAAGTGAAAGGGAAGAGGGCAGCGCCGGGGCTAGTAGGGTCAAGAAACAGAAAAGGAGGAGTGAAAGGAGGCGTTGGAGTTTCAAGAGGCTTTTATGCTGGGGGGAAAAGCGGAAGCCCTTACTTGGAGAATCTGATTCATCGGAGGAGGAGGATGAACTGTAATGCTTGTCAGTGAAATAAACTTGTACATCAGTTAAATGAACTGCTGAGTTGCTTACTCTTGAGGAGGACACATATCCCCCTCACAATACGTTTTGTTGTTGTTGCTGTTGCTGTTGTTGTTGTTGTTACAAGGATTTGATGTGTTTCCTTTCCGTTATCATTCATTTGAGTTGCAATCCAATTTTTCTCAGGTCTATTTCTCATGGTTTTTTTGCCGTTTAAGGACATAAAAGGTGACATACCTTGCAATCTGGCATTGTTGATGATTGCTTTGCCAATTATCATAACCACTAATTGTATTTAGCTTTTTAAAAGGAAACTAATGCCAAAATGCCCTTGCTGCATATGCATCAAATCACACAATTAGTGTTCTTGTTTGTTTGTTCAAAAATATATACATCACCTTAAAATATAAAGATTTAAATAAAAATACAATTATATCATGTATACCACCCTTAAATAAGACTATCTCACTGTATGCCCTGACCTTAAATATTAAAATTATCACATTGAATATCCTACCTTTAAATATGAATATAGTACAGACTGGTGGTGGTTCAGTAACTGGAGGAGTTAATAAGTTCCATTGTCATGGGTGGATCACTTCCTGGTGATGTTTGGACTGGAGGCAATATCTTCCTCCTGTAGGGGTGGGGGACCCCTGAAGATGGCCTGACCCCAGAGACCAGTGAAACCAGATGGATTCCTGAATCTTCTGGGGGTGCTTACAGTTGACACAGTTGGTACTCCTGGTCTCACTACAGAATGTTTAAACAGAGAGTGTGCCCTCTCTGTGTGCCCTCTCCAGCATTGTGGATCCTGGAGTGTCCTTGGGTTTATAGAGTGCAAATACTCGTTCTGGATTGGTGGATCCATCTCTGGCATCTCTCTCCACCTTCCAGCAGATGTGGATCAACAGAAATTACAGTTCAAGGATATAGAAAAAGTCAGCTAAAGATAGTCCCCCTTGGGACTGTTAGTAAGTTTTCTTTGGCTGACCTTAACATAAACTGAGGAGACATAGTTTGTCAGGCCATCTGAAAATAACCAGGAGCCCAAACTTTATACAGTGTTATAGATTAACTCAATTCCTTGAATTGCGCCAAGATACAATCTCAATAGGCACTACAGCTGAACAATAAGGGAGAAAAACAACACCCAGCTATAATTATCTTATGCCTCTTCAATCTTCCCACTTATAAGGAAAGAAATCCAACCATTTAGTGCTGAAAAAGGAATCACTTCTTTTAGAAGACTTCATAGTCTTCAAACAAGCAAAGGTCTAACTGTTCTGGGTTGCCTCCCACAGAGAAGTGTACAAACTTCGTCTACCTGTTTGCCAATGATGAACAATTTTTTGCCAAATGATTGAACAAGAAACACTGCTTTGGCAGTTCACACTAGGGTTGTTGTTTTTTGGGGGGGAGAGGGGTTCATTCCGAAGCATGCTAATGATGCAGCAGTAATGCATACCGGTAAGTGGTGAACCATCCAGGTGGAATCCTTGTCAAACAGCTCTTGCTGGCAGAAAATTCTTCCTGATGTTTAGTCAGAATCTCCTTTCTTGTAAATTGAATCCATTGATTCAGGTCCTAGCCTCCAGAGCAGAAGAAAACAAGCTTTCCTGGTATCAATGTCAAGCTCACAGTAAGTAGTTGCGTGGCGAAGTCCCTCCCCCCAACGTGAAATGAAAACACAGGACACGATAAATAAGGTTAATGGGCATTGTCAGGCCAGCTGGGCGATGCAGGGGCAAGAGGGCTAGCCCCAGCCCGCGCCTGTTTAAATGCAGCGGGGCACGCCCAACCTGTGCGACCTGATTGGTCGCGCAGGGGAGCGGCGCGGCCGGAACTCCCTAGATGGGAAAGGGGATGGCAGCCATCCCCTACCCACGTGAAGGGGTCGTCGCTCGCCCGCAACCGTTTTTCCGGCTAGGGCCGGAAATGGCTTTACCTGGCTCTTCTTTTTGAAAATCGGGGCCAGGGCTTTTTTTTCAGCCAGAGCTCACCAGAACTCAGTTCCAGCACCTCTCAGGTGGGTGCCATTGCCATTATAAGAAAACAAGGGAGGCGCTCCTGATGAGTTCCAGCACCTCTTTTTCTAGAAAAACAGCACTGATTGGGACAACAATTGCCCATCTCCAGTCTGCAATGCTGTGTGGTTGGACAACTTTTGAATGCAAAATCAGATGTTGACCATCTGCACTGCACTTACAACAGAAAGTGACTATGACAGACCAACACGGCTATCTACCTTTAACTGGAACTATGGAAGGCACCACATTGAGCCGCATGAAATGGAAGTCCATGGTATCTGAAGAAGTGTGCATGCACACGAAAGCTCATACCAAGAACAAACTTAGTTGGTCTCTAAGGTGCTACTGGAAGGAATTTTTTTATTTTATTTTGTTTTAACAGAAAGTGAGTTTGGATACACAGCTGTATCCTGTCCTGGCTAGTCAAATAAATTGTGGATACAACTGTATGCGGTATCCACTCTTACTTACTGTGTAAATTAGTATTTTTTAAAATGAGGATTCTAAAGAAACAAAAATGGCTTAGCAATGAGGACATGTTCCATCCAGCACACTGTAAAAAAGGAGAGGTGAGAAAAATCAGAAATACATATTGAGAGGCAATAATCTTCATCAAAATATATACCAGCTCAGCTACCCAGTTTCAGCTCAACACTAAATGTGTTTCTTTTTCCTCTTTTGCATTTAAACACATGAAGCTTTAAGCCATGTGTTTTAAGTATGCCTGTCTACTTCGAAACACTTGCTGAGTGAAGTGAAGTGAACTCCCTTTACCTTACAGAACAGATGAACCCACAGCTTTTGAAATGAGACTTACCCTAGGAACCGTGTTGCAAAGAGAGAGCGCAGAGATTCTTCTGGTGGCTGTGGGTTAATGTACCGTCTACCCACCCATAGAGGCCTGGTCTTAAATGCCAGTTTAGATCACACAAGTGTATTTGATAATGCTACTTGCGATTCACATCTCAAAATGGCCACGAAATTAGACCCAGCGGGGAGTCTTTGTTCCACCGAAGGCCTCGTCAAGGTTTAAGGTACTCTGGAGGAGCTGCCTAGGAGCACACCTGCCTGCCCTGCACTATGCTGCCTCTTCCATTTCAGAAGAACCCCACAGAGAGACATACACTTCAATTGCCATGAATCGCAGGCAGCCATTATGTGAAGAGGTTTGGGAAAGGGTCTCACCGGCAATGCTCAGCGTCTCCAGTCTGGCACAATTTTCCAATGAGCTCTTTCCCCCGTTGTTTGCAGTGCAAAAGGCACATTTTGCAGGCTTCCCTTGAAGGACAAAGTCATCACTCGGAGTGAACTTGGCAGAAGGGCCAAGGATAGGAGGGGTAGCATTGCAGCACCTGCTGCTGCTGATGAAGAAGAAGCCTGTTTTTAGGAATGACGAGTCTGTACAAGCAAAGATGTGAGTGCTTAGGATAACTACCCATTCGCAACATAATTTGTATCTTAGGTTTAAACCTTGCCAGATACAGTACTGATAAGTACTTATAAAGGAAGAGAATATTCCTGTCCTTTTCAATTTTGTAGATTATTTTTTGTTTATGCACAATATAGAATGTTGCAGGCAAGCAAGCAAGTAAATAAATTCTTCTGTGTGTCTGTGGCTGTGTGTGCTGTGCTGTAATTTGTGCAGGGCTGCCTGCAAGCACTTAATGGATGTGACCTTGAAGAAGCTTCAGCTCCATATGCACCACACACGTAAAGCGCATGGCTTCCCCCAAAGAAGCCTGGGAACTGTAGTTTACCCCCACAGAGTTACAATTCCCAGCACTCTAACTACAGTATGGTGTGTATGTAGTCTTAGACTGCAATCCTAACCTTGTCTGTTCAGAAGCCAGTCCTATTGAATTCCACGAGGCTTACTCCCACGAAGTGGGGTAAGGATTGCGGTCTTAATGGTGAGTACCCTGTTTCCCCTTTTTTAATACGTAGTCATAAAGTAAGCCATGGCAGGTTTTTTTTACCTTTGTGAGAAGTAAGACGTACCCCAAAAGTAAGCCGTGGTGCTGCCATTGTTCCCGTCACCTCCTCAGCCCCTCCTGCGTGCGCAGGGAGCCAGCGAACCAGGGAGAGGCGCGGGGGGGGAAGACACATCTTCCTGCTCCGCCTGTTCCCTGTGCGCAGGGAGCCAACCAGCGAGAGGCGCGGGGGGGCGCCTCTTGCGGAGTTCTGTCCCGCCTGCTCAGCGTGCAGGGGGAGGCTGTACCGTACCACACTGGTGTAATAAAAATAAGACATCCCCCCGAAAATAAGCCACCCTGTGTTTTTTTGAGGAAAAAAAATTATAAGACGGTGTCTTAAAAAAGGGGAAAGACGGTATAAGAAAAAGAGCAGAGAGTTATTTTCATCATGTTGCAACATTTGGCCAGAGAGCCTGAAGCAGCAACGCACTGGAAAGCATCAGTAAACATCACCAACTTCAACAGCATGAAGCCCGTGAGGACTCAAGGAGCAGTGAAGGAGCTGGCATATGGAAACCAAAGGGCAACTGGAGCGTTGGAGGTGGTTGGTGGAGCGCTCTGCTTCACAGCACATACAGGCACCCACTCTTGCCCACTTCTCTAGGCAGGGAGGGAGGAAGAAGAGCACCGAAAACCAGTAGTGACTAAGGCACATGGAACACCACCCCACCAATCTCAGACTGCCCTTGCCAGACCCCACTGCCTACCTTCCTACTTACAACCAGCCCAGGCAGAGGGCCATGACTGTCAGCTTTCTCCTCCTGTCAGTGATGCTCTTGCAGAACTCAGCAGGGAGGAGAATGGGTGCAAAACTGTAATTTGTTGGTTCTATCTGTCATTGGCTCTGGTTGCCTCTACTGTTTGGTCTCCTTGCCTTCTACCTTATCAGTCCAATGGGCACCAGTCACCACTGCTGACAATAGCAAGCAAACAAGCACCATGGCAGCAGAGAGGGAGGGTAGTAGTGAGGCCCCCAGGATAGCAAGTGAAGCCACATTGCCCAATACCTCCTCAAAAAGGCATCTGTTAATCTCCTTTTAAATATCCTGATCCAGTTGAAGATAAGAAATGTCAATTCTCATCCTGCATATGTGATCCACACCCTTACTGCTTGCTGTGTGGTATATGTTGGAGCCCTGATCAATTACAGCACATCATGGAAGAGGAGATGACAGGTTCGGGTGTTGGGGAAAATGGGCAAGGATCACCTTAACTCCTGTTGCATTGAGAGATTTCAAAGTATCTGTCATCATACCACTACTACTGGTTAGAGTATATTGTGGAAGAAAGACCAGAGAAAAGTCAGGAGGCAAATGAAACATTCATACTGAGCAGGTCTCTATGTGAAACTGCCTGGAGCCATGTGTAACAGATAAAGCAATCAAGGGATGGCATTGGCAGAAATCACTCTGCTCAGCATGTGTTCACCAGTCGCTTGCGCCCAGTTAATATATCTATGCATGACATAGATCAGCTTAATACTATCCAGATTCCAATTTCAGAAACACAAAACAAGAGCCCTTTAGAGTGAGCAGAGAAGTGTGTTTCTAGGTAAGGTATATAAGCAGCCATAGCAAGTCCTTTTCAGATGATATTGTGATTTTGCAATATGCAATTGTGTCTGATGCAGTGTAGGCCTTTGACCCTTGCATTACATTCCACATGCAAACCCCAGTACAGTAGTCAGTGGGGGATTTGGGGCTCTCAAATTTCAGTGGCACCCTGTGTAGCACTAAAAATTGGCAGCCCCCTGCCTCTCTCACTCCCTTCTATAGCATTGCTATGGTGTCCCCTGCAGTGTGGTGCCCAGTGCAGCCAAACTGGCCTCACCACCCTAAAACTGCCTCTGCAGCAGTGGTCAGTTCCCACTTTGCTTGCTGAAACTGCTGACGGCCTTTGTATAGCAATCAAGGGGGAAAGGGAATCTATGCCTTAAACCAGGCATAGGCAAACTCTGGCCCTCCTGATGTTTTGGAACTACAATTCCCATTATCCCTAGCTAACAGGACCAGTGGTCAAGGGTGATGGGAATTGTAGTCTCAAAAACATCTGGAAGGCCGGAGTTTGCCTATGCCTGCCTTAAACCCAGGAGGTGCTGATGGAAGCAAGCAGGGATGCCACAGCCAGCTCCATGCAAGGGCACAATTGGTGACTGAGTGGCTGCCCTGATGACATTAGCAGTCTGTGTCTACATCAGGACAACTGCTCAATAACATACTTTCAGATATGAAGCAGCTCCAAACCAGGACACCATCTTTCAGGACCCCACCCCCCTCACATGAGTCATGTGACCCATGCGAGATCGCAGCCACCCAAGAAGAGCTTTTTCCGGGCACAGCATCCAAAACTACACATTTTGGGGTGCTGTGCAAGATCATCATCTCAGAAAAGCAGTGCACATGTTTTTGGGTGCCTGCTGGAAAAAGGGCGGCCCGAAATCACACAAGATCACAGTGGTCATTTGGGCTGCTGTCTTCTTGCGAGAAAAAAGAGGATGTCCTGTTTTTCCAGAGCAGTTGACATGCATGCAATAAGCAACTGTGCACCTGCATCCATCTCCATCTCTTCCTCTCACCTGTGCTTAAAGGGTTGGGGTGGGATGCCCCTCCTCCCTTGATATAAAGGCAATGGCTGTCAGCAGTTCTGCACATGAAATCACCTCACCAGCTGCTGTTGCCCCACTATAATATGAAAAAGCACTCCTGAAAACAGCTTCCTCAATATATTGCCTGCATTCCCCACTCACTTAAAAAAGGACTGTTTCTTGTTTACTTATTAGTTTCTTAAGTTTCAAAAAGCCAACACAAATAACAGTATCCAGTGACAATGTTTTTATTCTTTATGGCCTGTTTGTGTTATGAGTTGATGCTGAAATGGGTAGAATTTTTCCTTTGATCGCTATTCATGTTGGGGCATTTCAGATCCTGTGATGTGGGAGTTTCAAATTATATCAAAGTCCCCAGCTATCACCTTGATCTGCGGACTGATTTTCCTTTCCCCTAAGGCATCAGTTCCTTCAAGTTCATACATTCTGCTTTTGCATGTCATAAATATTCCCATGCGTCACATTTCTCATTACCACAGTTTCGGCTATTGGTGAAAAAATTTATTCAGGGGATATTTTTTTAAAAGGGGGAGAGATACATTGTTTTTAGGAAGTTCGCTTTTTGTGATGTGCATGATGGCAAAAAGTGGTTATGATGAGTATAATTTTAGGAGTGTGCTCTGAAGACAATATTTGGTTCAGATCCCACTTGAGAAAGTGGGTTGATTTAGCTCAGATCAATTCAGGGGATGTGGGTCCAAATTAGAATCTCGCTTCAGAAAATCTGAAGCTTTATATGTCTCCCCATTGACTTACATGGGGAAATTGACTTAGGGCACAGTGTAAGCACCAATAGACGTCCCCCTCAGGTGCTAGTCTCCTCTAAGCCTCCTTCTCTTCTCAACTTCCTGAAATATATGAGAGGAAATAGATTAGATAAGATAAGATTTCTTTATTGTCATTGTACAAGTATAAGTACAACGTTGTACAAGTGCAACGAAATTGAATGCCATCCCATAAAAACAAAACAAAAAACAGCACAAAAAACAAAACAAAACACATTTTCAGCCACACATGCACATACGTACACACCCATCACAACTCTCCAAGGTCATATTATCTAGTTATCGCATTTAAGATGGTTATAGCTCTTGGGTAGAAACTATTCTTCAATCTATTTGTTCTTGATCTAATTGTTCTATATCTCTTGCCCAAAGGCAGTGGTGCAAAAAGACTATATCCCGGATGAGATGGATCCTGTAAAATATTGTTTACTTTTTTAAGGCAACGGGAACTGTATAGTTCTTTCAAAGATGGGAGAGGATGACCAATAATCTTTCGGGCTGTGGTTATGACCTTCTGGAGTACCTTCCTCTCCATGGCTGTGCAACTAGAGAACCAAGCACAAATACAATATGTAAGAATGCTCTCTATGGAGCCTCGGTAGAAGGACACCAGCAGTCTCTCACTGCTAGCTAGGTTCATTTAGTCCAGTACTGTCAAAACTAACTAGCAGCAGGGTTTTAGGGAGAGTACGTTCTCAAGCCTACCTGGAGATGCCAAGGATTGAACCTTTTGAATCCAGAACAGATGCTCTACCACTGACCTACAGACCTTTCCTGGGCGTGAGCATATAAGTAACAGGGGGAATGCTCCTCTTGATGTCATGGCCTCCCCCTTTTCCAGAATTTGAAATGAGAATGAGGCCAAGTTGTGCCGGAGGGAAAGAAGTCTTCCTTTCCCTTAGCACAGCGCAGTCTGTCACTCCTTTCCAGATTTCCACCTGGGGATACTGGGTGGGAAAGCAGAAGGAGACTGTGATGATGCATAAGGATTGTCACCAGCTCTAATACTGTCAGTAGTGGTAACCAAGCATCTGGATGTGCATACATTACACACATAAAATTACGCAGATTTATTGCAAGCATGGGAGTGGGTGGATAAGTATTACAGGGAAAGAAATGGGATTTGCATGTGTAAAAGAATCTAGGCTGTGGTTTTTTCAAGTACTTACAGTTGCCTAAGAAAGTATGAAAATATTAACACAGGGGGATACTTGGCCAAATCAGTGGAAGCTCATTATCTGTACGCTCCCCCCGCCTCCGTTTGGGTCTTATGAGCCTAGGATTATTATTTTTAAAAATAATATGTTGGCAGCTGCCCACATTGCACACTACATACAGCCCCATTACAAATGTTGGGAGGAAACTTTAAATCATAGTCAGAATCATCTTTACCTTTTAGTAAGGTCAAATATTGTTATGGCTGCTGACAGACCAGTCTTTTAAAAACCGATTGCTTGTTCAGATTCCTCCAATGGGAGCTAATTGTTAGGAGAGGCTTCTTTAAATGGATGATTCACCTGCAGAAGTGATATATGTGAATCTGCAGGGTGGGTGGGTGAGAGAGAGAGAGTAGTGGCTGTTTTACAAATTTATAAAAATAAAAATGAGGGAGCTGGGAATTTCTAGCTGAAGTTGGCTGAAAACCGAGGATGTGGCCTGGGGGAATGGTGAGAACTTCAGAGTTCCCCTCTGGTAATATGATACTGGCTGCTTGTATTAAGAGTGTCTGTTTGCATCCCAAAGCACCTTGTTTGTACAATTGTAAATAAACCAAATATTGCAAGGACAGTATAGATTTCCAGTATTCGGCATCCAAAAGGAAACTAATACTTAGGATAGATGCCACTCTTCTCTTGGGTGGGCAAGGTGAGGGTAAGAAAAAGAAATAGTAGCCAAGGATTGGGATAATGGCACATACAGATGGAGAATCTGATTCTTCCCTCAAGTCCTTTCCCTCCTGAGAGGGAAGTTGGCATTTGCTTCTGAAATATGCCAGGAAAACAGCATTTGTGGAATGGCTTTTGATAGGAAACAGTATACATGCTTCACCTCATCAAGCACCATGATCTCAACAGGAAATGGTTCATCACAGCTACTATTTCTATTCATGTTCTTAAAGATAAACCCTGGCTAGATTGATAATCACATGACAACTGCACCATCTATTCTGGGTCTAATCCTGTGGACTAACTTCTATAATGTCTCACCATTCAGGAACATAGATGTCAACCTTTCCCTTTTCTTGCAAGGAATAAGGAATAATATTCAGAATAAGGAATAATATTCTTGCAAGGAATAATATTCGGAATAAGGGAATTTTCCGCCAAAAAAGGGGAAAGTTGACAGCTATGTTCAGGAACATGTAGACTATGTAATCATACAAACCAGGGATTAAACCTTAAGATGTAGAACTTTATGGAGTTCAGCAATGTGAGTTCAGATCCACAGAGAAATATAATTAAAATAAACACACACACATGCACTTGTCTGATTTGTGTTCCCAGGAGAAAATACAGTAATGGAGAACATGGAGCCATTTTCATTTCTAAGGAATTTTGGCCAGGCAGGGTTTAAAATACATTTGTTAAACACCTATGTAAGAATAAAATAGCCGTAACTCCTGCAGTGATTGTCAACAATAGCCATTTCCAGGCTCATAGGAAAACACATGGGTGAGTCTAAGCCTCCTGTCCCCATCCTATATTGTGTGCCACCTGTTTTCCCCCACCATCACCCAGACTATCTACATGTGAGCAGAAGGCACCCCGCCAAAATAAATAAATAAATTCCACCAGGAATAGGAGCCTCTGTTGGATCTCAGTCTCTTGTGTTCCAAAAGGGGACACTGGATCCCACCCAGTTTCTTGAAGACTAGTAGGATCTTAACACAGTTGCCTTGCCTTGACAACAGAATCAAATTCTATTGTCTCTCTCACTCACTTTTTATTTTGCTATTGCATTTGCCATTCCAGTTATAAATGTATCCAGTTATGAATTTGTACCATTATTGCATGATGTAACTGAGGTTTAGTACTTCCAGGTCCCATTGACTTCTGGCAGAGATGAGCATGGGTTTGACTCTCTCCCATGGTGGGGGTGTGAGGGGGAGAGAGAAATTAAAACTTCATAAATTTGGTGGCCTGGGTTCCCAGTCCTAAATAAAACATTAAAGATATTTGAGCAAGAAAAAATCTAAAATATTTAAAATCTTTCTGCTGTCTGATCTTATGTTGTTTTGGTTGACAGTGCTTCTGATATTGCATCTTGGATTTCAAATGTGCAAACTGGGAAATGAGCAGCACTGTTTATTAAACCTATTTGTTTTAGAAGAAGGAGGCTCATGGCTATCCTATGTCACACACAAAAAATTATAAAGTGGATTACTATAATGGTATGGTGCAACAGAGTTCAAGCATAAACACATTAGTTAAAAGCAGAGCCTGTACAATTCATTTCCCCATAGATAAGCGTCCAATTCTAATTGATTGAAATTCTTTCAACTTTACTGCAGATGTTTGGCCTGCATTAGACCATCAACATTCAACAACAACTCTAAGTAAAGGTAGACTCCCTGCATCTCCCGGAATTATTTCTCCTCCTTTGTGCAAGTTGCTCCTTTAAAGCAAGTTGTTGTTATATTATTGCTGCTTTATAAAATCCATGGGGTTATTTGAATGAATGAGGATCTGAAAGGAATATTTCTTCAAATTTGCAGGAGAGGGGTGGGAGAGACATTTTGAAGCGCTTTCTCTTTCCTGTGAACCAGAGAGTTTTTGGAGGAGGCTGTGACATGGGATTTATGGCTCTGCACATCTGAAGGTCTTGTGGGAATGCTTGAAAAGCATGTGATCTTCATAGCAAAAGATGCATATACAGAATAGCGTCCCTATATTGCATCTTTCAAAGTGCAAAATATGTGGCTATAAAAACCTATGCACAGTATGGCACATGTATTTAAAACTTCATGACTCAAGTCCCTAGATATTATGTATCAAAGCTGAATTGCTAAAATGTTCCAGGGCTTTATTTGTCTTTTAAAGACTGGTGCTTTCAGAATCTTTTAGGAATGTTTAGATCATTTTCCCCACAGGGTTTCACTCCGTAAACATGACGGATAGAAGCACCCTGAAATGAAATAAAATGCGTTGCTAAAGGATTCGTGAGTTTAGTAGCAGAGCTTTAAGAAAAGCACCAAGCATCACCCAAGTTTGTCAATGGTAATATGAAGATTATAAGAAATGCCATAGCCAAAAAGAATTCAATCCTTGCATGCCCACACTGGAGGACTCCAGAACTGGAGCTTAGGTCAAGGGACCATGAGGAAGACTAGGGGCATCTGGGCTCTTAAGGAAACAGGAATCCAAACAGCTAGTTGCTTCTTAGAAACAGAGGCAGATTCTCTGTCTCTCCGTCACTGCTGTGGGACTGTGATTCTGGTACAGTCCCTGCTAGTTCTCAGCTGCTAGTGTAATATGTTGGAAACTCAGCACAAATTGATAGGTGGCATTTGATCACTACAAATATTGGGACGGACACCATCTAATTTTGCTTGGTTCAATTTTCAAAGGGTGTGGAATTGTCATTCTTTGCCAAAATTACAGTCAGTCGTGGAATCTGTAGCAGGTTTTTCACAACTATCCTGTATTTGAGACTGCTAGATTAGGGGACAGGAGGTCTAGCATAGGCATGTGACCTCCGATGCAGGTAAACAGGAACCTTACCATACTGCCTTCCCAGAAACTGCAAAATAAATATGACTACTACCTGCTTGCATCTTAGACTGTGAGATACAGTATATGCTACAGGGATCTAACACAGATTTTTAGGTGTGCTATTCCCTATGCCTCCCACCCTCACATCTGGCATTTTCAATTGAAGGCATGGGGGTATCTTTAAAAACAAACAAACAAAACAAAACAAAACCATTTGGAGCACTTATTTGCATCAGAGGAGACATTTTGGTGAAGGGAGTAAAACAGAGTAAAGAAATATAAATGATCACACACAAGTACACTGACTGAATCTAAAACTGTCAGATATGAGATTAGGGAGATATATCACAGCTAGGGGGCTGAGGTAGACTTCTCTGCATTTGACAGTCTGAGAAAACAATCTACCCTTCTGCCTGTATCCATGACTCTCTGGTTCTGGCAGCCCCCACCCCCTGTGCATAGATCTCTTAAAACCTCAGATGAAGGCACATTCGTGGGTTCAGTTCTGTGCTGACTCTGGGGCAAGGAAGAAATGGACACCACATTTCTGAGAATATGAAGTCTGACTTGTAATCAGTAATGGAAGAGAAGTGTCATTTTGTTTTCATTTTAATGAGAAACTACCTATTTTCCACTTCTTCTTCTTTTTTTAACTAATATGCAAACCAAAATACAGCTATGCTTCAAAATTCACAGGACTCTGTGAAACACAAAAAAAGAATTTAAGAGCAGGGAGAGCTACTTTTTATTTTTTACACACACACACAAAAACATATTGGAAATAAAATAATATGCCACTACTGGTTGACTCAATAAAAGCAGTCATTCATACAACTGTTAAAAGATTCCTGTTGTGAAATAATTGAGTCGTATTCTGTGCTGCTCTTTCAAATAGTACATTCAGGTTTTACCAGGGCTACTACAAAACGATGGGTCCACATTTCACTTTGCTGAGGGCTTACTTTAAAAAGAGCACCTATCAAAGAAAGCCCTGGACTGACAGGGAGGGGAAGTTCTCTCAATTTGTACTGTGGTGTTTAAAATGTTTATTTTTCCCATTGTTAAATTATTGACTTTGAAGCCACTTTCTTGCCTGGTAGTGTCATCAGATGTCAGATCCCTCCCCACTGGTGTCCATTGTTCTTGAACTGCAGAGAGGAAATTGCTTTCTCTTAGAGAAGGAGCTTGCTGTCAGCCAGCTGTTAAGTTAAACAATAGCGGTAGGTGAAGCTTTTTGAGCCCCCAATTTATATTCTGACATGGCACCAGGAGTGTTGTCAAGGCTTTGAAAGAGAAAGGGAAATAAGAATAATCACCTTAGATGTGTGCAGTATAGTTGTAGCGCACTGGGCCAAGAATACAATAGGAAACAGAGAAAGGGAAGGGTGTTCGGGTAATATCCTGAATATTGTGTGACCACTCTGAAATGACCTCTACAATGATACAAAGGAAAAGTCAAAGAAAGCACATACTCGAGTTATGTCAAAGGTTAAAGAGAGCACATACTACGGTAGTGCTTCAATACATATTAGAGGTGTGCACTAAGCAGAAGATTCCATTTGGACAATGATTCAATGCTTTGGAAAACAACATCTCTCAGTCTGAAGCTCATAGGAGGCTATCTGATTTGGGTCAGGGTATGAGGCCAAGTCCACTTCAGGAGGAGGTTCAAACACCTCTATGGGGATGCTATTTCATAGTCAGGGTGTCACTACTGACGTCTCCAGACACGTCCCTCACTTCATTTGGCTGGGCCACTCAGAAGAGGACTTCTTAAGTAGATCTTAAGGATTGGGTAGACACTTATAGGAGAAAGTAACATTTTGCTTTGGCTTTTATTTATTTATTAAATTTGTATGCCACCCTTCATCCAAAGATCTCAGAGCAGTTCCCAGTATAAAAATACAAGATAAAAACACAAAATACATAATAAAACCAAGAAGAATAACAAAACAAACCTGGTAACTTGCTCCTATATCTTTGAGGATAAAAATAGCATGGTATATTGGAACTGGGAGGCGCTGTTGTTGATACAGCACAAGTGAAAAATGGCCAAAGCAACCAGCCCCAGTTAATAAGCTTATGGCTCCATTTTGAACCTACTTCAGTTTCTGAATTTCTTTTAAAGTCAATCCCATTTCTAACACATTGCAGCAGTCTAAATATCAGAGCACCAAAGATGAAGCTGATAAAAGGCGCTTCAAACCACAGAGGCTCCTTGAATGTCTGTGACAACACTGATCAAAAAAGCACCCAGACTTCAGACCTGGTCCTTTAGGGGTGTGCAATTCCATCCAGAACGAATAAATCTGAATCCCATCCAGGTGAATAAACCACCCACCCAAAAATGCCACTGTCTTGTCTGGATTGAGTTCCAAGTTTTTCACCCTCATCCCATCCAAGCACTGATTTCTCAACGTCTATAGCTTCCCACCTGATGAAAAAGAGGTAAATCTGGATGTGTTCGAGTTGATGACCCCTCAGACCAAATCAGACCGAACTCCTGGTAATTTCACGTAAATGCTGAACAACATGAGGGAAAAATAGAACTGTGTGGAGCCCCATAGCACAGCTGTGGAGGTGTCGAGCAATGGACTCCAAACACCACTTCAGGAATTGCCCATCCAAGTAGGAGTGGAACCATTGCCAGGCAGTGCCTCCCACGCCCAATCTAGACAGCATATCCAGAAGGATGCCATAGTTCGTGGTATTGAAAAATGTTGAGAAGTTCAAAAGCAGCTCCAATACGATCTGTTTTTAGGAAAGAAAAATGCCATCCTAGGGGACACTCCTATAGAACAGAGAGGATGCAATTATGTTAATAGGTTAAGGTGACATCTGCTTACAGAGAAATGCCATGTTTTTAAAACTCCATGTTACTCTGAGATGTCACCTTGGAATAGGCAAGCTTATTAAAAACCGGTGTCAGTTCCCTAGAATGAAACCTATTTCTGAATATCATTATCTCGCTCCTATCTGTGAAATTCAATAAGATGGGATTTTATTTGACATACTGTGCATGCAGTTTCACAATGTCTTCCCCCGATTGCTGTGCAACACAACTGAAAGGAGGCCTATTGTAATCAAACGGAATGTGACAGAACAATGTTTTTTAATGCTGTTTTCAACTTCAAATGCTTTTTTTAATGCATTTATCCTACAGCCAGCTTCTTTACAAGATCATGTTCTATTATTTTATTATTTAAATCGAAATAACTTCATTTCAAACTGATCTAAAAGTAATCTCTGTCTCCACTGTAAAATGTGCTTCTAACCACCCATTTCCTGCCAAACCCTTAAAAAAAAGAAGCACCAGGTGTGTAAATATATCCATCATGACACTTTTTGAGATTGTTTCCACTCCTTATGAATTGCAACCTGCCCCAGAAGTAGACGTTATATAAATCAGAACATTAAAATTTTTATTCTGTACATCTGAAGGCAGCCCTGTTTAGGGAAGCTTTTAATGTTTGACAGACTATTGTATTTTAATATTTTGTTGGAAGCCGCCCAGAGTGACTGGGGAAACCCAGCCAGATGGGTGGGGTATAAATAATTTATTATTATTATTATTATTATTATTATTCAGCTAAGAATCCAAGAGTCACACAAGAAACAACCATTTCTCTATTGTTTCTGCCTTTTATTCTGAAAGCGCATGATTCTTGAAATACGTACTGATGAGTAATGTTCTTTGAACATAGTGGAATTTTAAGTTATATTCGTTCAGGTTGGTGTGAAATGTCGATCTCTGGTCAGTATTCAAAAGCTGAACATATATGACATAACCAGCTGTCATATACTTTGTCAGATCTTTGGTCCATCTAGGCCAGTATTGCCTTTGCTGACTGGCAACTGCTCTCCAGGGTTTCAGGCAGGAGTTTTCTTTCTTTTTTCCAATTATTTATACTTTTCCGTTTGCAACAAACACGAAATATACATTTAAATTTAAAAAAGAAAAAAGCCAAAACTCAGGACGCCAGTCTTACTTGGAGCTAGGAAATCTCATTCAGTCACAAGCCCTCTCTCTCCAAAGCAAAAATAAAGAAAAAAACTCAAAAAAGAGTCCAACTAGCACAGTATTGTCTACTCTGAGTACCAGAAGGCTCTCCATGGTATCACAGAAGTGTGCATTTATGAAAAATGGGAAGTGGGCTGTACTTTTCAAAAACACAATGTATACATGAGTTGGTGAGTTTATATATTTAAAATAATTATATAATTCCTTTGGGTTACATTTTTTATATATTGTTTTATAAATTGTTCTTAACACTGCAATTTTTTGTCGGTTGAAGATGCTGACTATTCACCTTGCTATCTGCAAGCGTGGTATCTTGAGACAGAAGAAGAAGAAGAAGAAGAAGAAGAAGAAGAAGAAGAAGAAGAAGAAGAAGAAGAAGAGTTTGGATTCGATATCCCGCTTTATCACTACCCGAAGGAGTCTCAAAGCGGCTAACATTCTCCTTTCCCTTCCTCCCCTACAACAAACACTCTGTGAGGTGAGTGGGGCTGAGAGACTTCAAAGAAGTGTGACTAGCCCAAGGTCATCCAGCAGCTGCATGTGGAGGAGCGGAGACGCGAACCCGGTTCCCCAGATTACGAGTCTACTGCTCATAACCACTACACCACACTGGCTCTCATAGTTAGCATATTATTTGAAGTCATAGGAACTGAAGACATATGGGTAAAGTATGTTTTTAAAAATTGTTTTATGGTCATTTAGAGCTCATGTATACGGAACTTCTGTATGGGAACTTATGCCACTAAGGGTCGCTGACCAGGCTGAAATGCATTTAGCATTCAAAGGATTCAGAGAACTTCACTGAAGAACATTATTTTAACGGATCACGCTTAATCTGTCATGTTTTTATACATGTTGTTCACATCTGACTATTATTACTATCTTATAGTTCATGGTTTCAGCCTTTTGAGGTTTTTGAATTGTACAGGTTCTGTGGAAGGTTGTATTTTCTAAGCTTTTATCCTTTTGTATCTTTGTTTATAATCTTTGTATATATTGCATCAAATGCATTCTTATCAAATGCTTGTATAAACATTGAAAATGTCAGTAGGTTGACTTTATTAAGAATTGAAAAAGACAATATATTCTTTATATGCAGCTTTTTTACCTTGACTTTTGGGTTGCTTCTCAGGAATATGTTCTCTCCATTCTGGCTTGATTTCATAGCCGGTTCCTGCACTACTGGGTTTTTCCTCTGCAGGTTTGATTAATGTTAATACAAGCAGTTCACACACTTCAACCCACCAACATGCCTTTATTTTCAGCCATCACTGCAAACACACAGGTACAGTCAAAAATCACTTTTCTCCAGGTCTAGAATTATTCTCCTGGGCCTGAACTGCTAAATTTGATATTCTAAAAAGGAAGGCAAAGATTGCAGGAAGCCATGTTGGCCTAATACCTTTATTAGGACCAAGTGAAGCATCACAAAGCGCTGCTTTGAGTTTACCAGAACTCTTATTTAAGCTGGATGTTAAGCAAAAAGAAGGGGTGGGAGAAAGAATGTTGATGGCCATGATGATGAAAAAGCCAAGTGTGCAACTGTAATAGCCTTAAGATGGAATGAAGGTGTTCTGCAGACTTGAATAGGTTAGACTGTCCCTAGTGTTGAAATTACCTGATTTGTCTTTTATTGACTCTTCTTCTGCTGGAACACCTAAAATGAATTTCTATTTCTGCTAATATATAAACAACTACATTTTTCTTTACTGTTGCTGTTTGCTTTAGAAGGGTCATGTGTGTTCAGTTAGCTCTGAATGACGGATCGAATGCTACATTTTTAAAGGGAGAACCATCATTGTTTCCTCATAGTGCTATGCTTTGCTGCAACCTGAGATTTTCTGCTACTACGGTAGATATGGTGTCCACCTGCATCAACTCCCACCCTCCCCAATCTCTTTTTGTTGCTTCTGCTTAACATTGTTCCTTTAGCATAATGCTGGGGAACTTGAAAGCTTGCATGCTGCTTTCTGACATTTCAATGACTAAAGATTCTACCGTCTTTCCCCCCCTTTAAGACGCCGTCTTATAATTTTCCCCCCTCAAAAAAACACAGGGTGGCTTATTTTCGGGGGGATGTCTTATTTTTATTGCGTCAGTATGGTACGGTACCGCCTCCCCCTGCGCACTGAGCAGGCAGGGCAGAACTCCGCAAGAGGCGTCTTCCCCCCCCCCGCGCCTCTCCCTGCGCACTAAGCAGGTGGGGCAGAACTCCGCAAGAGGCGCGTCCCCCCCCCCGTGCCTCTCACTGGTTCGCTGGCTCCCTGCGCACACAGAAGGGGCTGAGGAGGTGACGGGAACAATGGCGGCACCTCGGCTTACTTTTGGGGTACGTCTTACTTCTCACAAAGGTAAAAAAAACCTGCCATGGCTTACTTTATGACTACGTATTAAAAAAGGGGAAACAGGGTATACCACAGCAAAACTGACAATGCCACCTTTAGCTTTGGGTCAAAGCAGAGGCAGAGCTAGCTGCTCTGGCACCCAGAGTGGTGCACATGCTGTGTACCTGGGGGCGGGGCTAGCTGCCTGCAGGGGTGGGGCTAGCCGCCCACAGCGAGCATCCCGGGGGGCGGCGTGGTGATGTCACCCCCCTCAGGGATGACATCCGGGGTGGGCCGCACCCACCACACACCCCTTCTTCCGCCAGTGGGTCAAAGGCTGCAATATTTCCATTATAAGTGCATTCATTCATTCATTTAACAAAATGCATATACTGTACTGTACTGCCTTATTGTAACACAACCTCCAAATGGTTTACAAGAAATATGTAAAAACAGTAGGATGTGGATGATAACCTTCTTACCCTACCATCTGTGCCTGAGACAGTGTTCGGGGAATTGTTGCATGTGGCATTGGATGTCTTTTACTGTTAATTTGGAGTACTGTGTTTTCTTTAGAGATGGGGAGACATTTTATTCAGCTTGCATTTAAAGTGGAATTTATCAAATTTTGCACTTTCCAAAACAGTCTGAGAACTGGAACACAGCCATCCTTCAAAATGTGCACTTATCCAAATGTTACAATGTAGTTCTTGAACCAACATTCATTAAAAAACCCACATTATTCATTCATTTATTAATTATTAAGAATATTTATATTCCACCTTTCCAACAGAATACTGCTCAGGGTGGCTAAGAAATTGCATCAAACCAGAAATTAAACCATATTAAAATACACGATGAAACTCACACACTAAAGAAATAAACAGCACTTAAACACAGAGGAGTGTGAGGCATAGCTACAAACAGCAGAAAAGAATGTAAAGCCCAACTAAATAAATAATAATAATAATAAATAAATAATAATAATAATAGGAAGTGTGCATAAAAATGAATATATTTGTGATGCATTATATTTGAGCAAATTGCTTGCAAAAATGTACATTATTCAAAACAGTATATGAAATTGTGTTTATCAGGAGAAATTTGTACTGATATGCTAAAGGTCAGAGGTTGCTGCAGAAATGTGGAAAACTGAATTTAAGATCAGAAAAATATGAGAAACTGGGAGAAGAGAAAGTAGCACATTCTTTCATCCCCATCTGCCTTCAGTTACTGGATTTTAAAGAATCGGATTGCATGGTATTCAGCTAGGTTTTACTCAGAGTAGAACCACTGAAATGAATGGCACTAACTTAATCATGTTTATTTCGATGAACATTCAAAATTTAGTCAATTGCCACCCATTGTGAACTGCCTTGTAGACTGATTATGGCAAAGGGCAGGGTAGATTTAAAAATAATAATAATAATCCATAAGATAAAGGTGACTGGCCTTGCTCCTTCACAGCACAGCAGTACAATGGGGTTCAAGGAATCACAAGATAGGGGCAAGGGCGCAGAAAGAAAAGCCTGATGAACTCTCCAGCCTGATCTGGCAGCATGTAACATCTATAGAAACGGAACACAAATGTGCACTTCTGAGGTAAAGATAAATGAGGTTACACTTTGTAGCAACATGGTTGACTTTTCCATTGTTATTTTTCTTTGCAGGGGCGTTTTGGTTTCAAATAAAATACTGGAGGGTGGAGGAATCTCCCTCTCATCCCTTCCCCAAAAGAGATAATAAAAGGAGCATCTCGGTCCTCACTGCAGCATGTTACCAAGATGAATACTTGGTAATAAAACATATAAATCACCAGCATTTTGTATTAACAACTTGACAGGACATTCTGTGCTGCAGACACTTTCAGTAAATGTCATTGCGCGAAACTCGTTTGAACACTCACCTAATTATAGCCATGCATAATACACCAGGCAGAATACTGAATAGGTACCTCAGATAGCGCTTGAGTCTGCAAAGGCAACAGGGCCTGAATGTAGGAAATTCATGATCTTAGTGCTTCTGCTATGTGAGGGATGGGCATTTTTAAGGCCATTGCTTTTTCAGAATATTAGCAGAGAAGAAGAAAGATCTCTTTTCAAGGTGAGGGTCATCATTACCTCATGAAGTTGGCAACCATTTCAAGGTTAATGATAATGCACTGTAGAAAATCTGGCTTATAGTTTGACCTTGTGTTCAGCGATATAACCATTGGTGACACATATGCCAGTATAGGTGTTTACCACTGTCCCCTTTTTCTTAGACTGCCCTTGGTAACAGGCACACTGTTAAGGTTCAGTTTGCTAAATACTCTAGGAATACCTCTATTTGACTGTCTCCTGCCCATCCACCATTCCACAATGGAATGAACCATTGAAGGAAAAACACGGATGTTAAAAAGTGCTCGCACAAGTGCCTTCCTCAAGCATGGTAGCTTCTCGTTACTCTAATCACACCATACAATTTGAGGTGGGGGAGAAATTCAAGCATCCTAATATACTTTTAGTTAACTCACAAATATGAAACCCTTCCCCTCTGTTTGAAACCTACATGCTTCACTATTCTTCATTGGCTTATATATCTAAATGTGATATTCCATGGATTTTAGCTCCTTGCAGACACTTGGAGCTATGTATGGTCATGGGATCAGAAGCATGATGGGAATATTACATAAGAGGAATATGCATGTGCCCCCAAATGTGTCATTTTGCTTTAAACATTTTTTTTAAGGTAGAATGCAATGCAATGCAGGTAGAAAATCCTGCAATATCAAAAGCTAGGTTATAGTAGGATGTCATGACCTACTGCAATGAAACACTGAACTCTGTAAACACTTTCCTACAATGAGACTTGGGATTTTTATTTTTTGGTACTTTGGTCCTCCATTCCCTCCATTTTCCTAAATGCACATTATGTCTGAGTTTTGAAATGCAATGACTATCCTCCTTTGGATATCAAATGGCAATGTCCCTCTGATGTTGTGTTGTTTACCTTAGATTCATAGACTCTTTGTTGCTGGTGATACAAATTACACCAAAAGAGTACCTTCCCTTTCAAAAGGTTTAGATCACCTCAACCATGAAAGGGAAATTTATCTGGCTATCAAGACATTCTCAAAATCTTAGTAATCTCAAAATAGTCTATTATACAGAGCAGCTATAGAGAATATAGATTACTATTATTACATCAGATTAAGTGATATTCCAACTATCACATGGCTCTGCCAATGTTACACTAAAGCGTAGGCAACACCTTTATGTACAATTTCCCAACATCTTTCAATATAACTGAAAGATGACAACAATGATGCATAAGAAAAATAGTACCTTTTCTGAACTGGGTTCATATGCAAAACCAAAATGACATGCATTAAAATTTGCACTACCTCACACCAATACCACTTTGTCTTATCTAGTAAGAGATAGCCATGATTAGAACTCATATTATCAATAACTAGATTAAGCTAAAGTGGAATGTGATTTGTCATTTCCTACGGGAGATGGCAAGCATATTCATTATTCAATTATTTTGTTTTATCCTGGCTCACACTGACTAATATTTTTCCATGTATCTTTCATCCCCTATTTTCGCCTTTTCAATCTCCCCATGCTTGAGGACTATATTTCGAATCACAGAATTAAGAGTTACGATCTTAGAGATCCTCTAGTTCAAATCCTGTTCAACGAAGAATCTGCAATGCAAAGTGCAACTACAACATCCCTGGAAAACAGCTATTCACCCTCTTCTTAAACACCTCCAGCAAAGAAGAGCCTAAGGAAATCTGTTCCACTGTTGAACAACTCGCATTACAATGTTTCTCACAATATTTAGACAAGATCTGCTTCCATTCAGTTTCCATTCATTGGTTTGTTCTGAGGCAGACTTCAGATTGTCAAAACACCACATTTGTTGTTGTTGTTCAGTCGTGTCCGACTCTTCGTGACCCCATGGACCAGAGCATGCCAGGCACACCTATCCTTCACTGCCTCTCGCACACCACATATCAATGCATAAATGTGAATTTGGAGAATTTCTCTGACATCCCTACTTGAGACCTCCCTCAGCTTTGACCCAGAGCCATTGATAAGCAGGTTGGGTTGCCCAACCAGCTGTGGGATCCATCTGAGGGAAGTATGGTCCAGCCCACATACTACCATCTTGTCAACAAAGGTGTACCCAAAGACTTTGTCAAATGCTTCACTGAAACAATCCACTAGGAGAGAACAAACCTATTTTACAAAAACCTCAATCAAAAAAGATGGTCTGGAGTGACTTGTTCTCAATAAAACTATACTAGCATTTACTAATCATTGCATTATTTTCCAGATACATATATGCTGACCACTCAATAATACAGTATCTTCTAGAATTTGGCCTTGTATTGACATCAGGCTGTCTGGAGTGTAGTTCCTTGGATCCATCTTCCCTTTTCCCAAAAATTATCAAAAATTAGAGTCAGTGACTCTGAAATAATAACTGCAATATATGAAGAAGGGCCAGTTCATACATGCAAACCAGCCTCTTACTTTCATATAGTGCAAGAACCAGGAGGCGGTGGCAGTTGTTTTCCAGGGAAGGGAAGTTCCACTATGATTTTCAAGTTTTTGGCTCCCCAGAGAAAGGAAATATGTAACAGCAGTACATAACACCCTGCCTGTGCTAAACCAATATTTTAAATCATACCCTTATATTTGTCAGATTCCCACATCCGGCAGTAGGCATTTTGTAAGCATTTCTCTCTGTTTTCAAAACAGCATCCCTCCTGTTTCTCAGAAATGAAATGTCACAACGCTTGACAATCACTCTTGTAGCACTATGTGTATAGAAAAGGACAACACACTAAGCTTGAAGTTGAAAAGAAATCTCCTTAGGTAAAATGCAGGTAGAGAAACCAACTTGCCACTTCATAACAAGTAGGAACCAAGGACACAGTACGCCACAAAATAGAAAAGAACAAAATGCCCATTTCCCTCTAAAACAGATAAGCAAGAGATTGTTAAATATTATGTATAAATGACAGCAGCATAAGAAATCCTGTGCAAGCGGACTGTATTTTTACAGTACAAGGGGACAATGAAAATTATTAGGATCAAATTCATTTGCTTGCCGTATAGAAAGATAACAATTGCCCTAATAATGTACCAGTGATGATCATTTCCCCATCTTAGGACATTTTTTGCAAGAGATTCTTTGATCAGTTTTTCTATTTCTGCACCCATGTGATGACGTCCCACTGATCCACATCGTGCTGACGAGCTTGCTCTTAGCGATACCATGCCTACCATTTTCTTCTCTGCTTCCGCTTCTCTCCAGCAAAATAAATAAAATGGCAATCAGTGACAGAAATCAGCAACCAATAAGGCATTTCATCTAAAGCAAGCATTTCCATCACAGGAAAAAGGAAAATGCATACCCATCAGATTATTTGGATTAAAAATACTTGGCTTGCACTTTGCACACTATATTCATAATTCATACGTACAACTTTACCAACCAACGAACTCCCAAAACAAAAATGCATCAGATACCCATTAGAATGAGCAAACCCAGTGGCAACCAATGAAGCTGGAATCGGATGGTCCATCCGGGCAGTTCTCCAAGGTTTCAGGCAGAACTCCCTTTCAACTCTACTTGAAGATGTTGGGCATTGAATTTGGGATTTTCTACATGCAAAGCAGATGCTCTGCCACTGAGGTTGAGCTCAGGTTGAGAGTGAAACAGTAGGCTGCCACTGAGATGCAGCTAAGAAGCAGGGGAACTCATACCCTTACTGGTAGACACCTGTTGGAGGCAACCAAGGCAGTGATAGCTCATAAGAACATAAGGAAAGCTCTGCTGGATGAGATCAAAGGCCCATTTAGACATTCAAGCCTGTGCAGTGTATTGTTAGTATACAGTGATTAATTCCATGGTAGTGCTGCTGGCTAGGTGCCTGAAGTGAACTGTGTGAGCCATCTCCTGATTTAGCTGCCTCCCACAACAGGCACACAGGGCTTGTAAGGGTTAAGAGCTTCCCCTCTTCTCACTGCCAGTGGCTGCTTGTTGCCGTTTGACTTCTCTCACTGTCAACCAATGAGTAAGCCCTACATTACCACAAGTTGTGCTAAACCACCAAGCCTCTGGTAGTGATTCTAGTCTTTTAAGAACAGGCATTCCAACTGGGGCATTGAGTTTTTAATCTTATCAGCAGGGATGAAAACACATGGAAGCCATAGGGCTCTATTGCAGACTTGTATGGCAAAACTGATCTTGGGCCTTTGTAAATACTTTATGTGGCTTGATAGCTTAGATTTTTCTTCACAAGATGTGCCAAACCAGGGAGTCCTTTAGTGGCACAGCTCTACAAAATCAGTATTTTCGCTGGGTCAACATCGGGACTGTGTTGAAACTATGTTCATGAAATCATAGTACTGTAATGAAAGTCAAAATTCTGGACAGAATTAAGCCTCTGACTTTTATTTTTGTAACATTTCCGTCAATATTATCTTTACTTACTTGTCCTTTTCACTGAATTATTCATTTTCTGAATAATGTTTCATTATTCTGTATTCATAGTTTAAATGTTCACACTCGCTTTCCCCCAGTCCTTGCCCTCTTAGCTGCATGCTAAAATAAATCTGGGATTCTTGACAGCCAACCCAAACCTCTCTTCTTGATTGTTGTAAGTTGATCCACAGCTACTTTCAGGTGCCAAAATGACCTCAAGCTGTTTGGATGTTGCTTTGGTATTTTACAGCATCTGAACACTAACAATGTATTTTTGAAGCATGTAATACGATTTCAAACCTGGCTTTCCTTCTGGGGAAAGATTTGCTGCTGAATAACCTACAAAAAGGCAGCGATATGAAGCAAACGCAAAAGGAAACACATACAGCACGACAAGGAATGCATTATGGATGCATCATAATTGCATGCACAGTTCTGCGCATCGCTGCAGCCAAAGTGTGATTGTATTATTTTATAGTAGAGAAGAATTGACTGGAATTTTAGAAAATCCTTGTTTATTCCTCACTTTCACTTATGGCCAGTGTGCAACTTCATTTTCGCTTCTAGAAGGATGATATTTGTAGATGTAGGGGGAGACCCCATACTGTTATCATCCAAGTCAGAGTAGCATGATGGCTCTTGCAGGCACAACTATGTCAAGGTGAGAGGAAGGAGTATATAGCAGCAGTCCTAGATAGTTATTTCACAGACACTGAGGTTGCTGTCAGGCTCCAGTAAGAGTATATGGGAGTGAGTTATTGCTCGTGCAGACTTACACACTAGTGTCCACTATTAAGCCATCGCCTCACGTTGTATGACATCAAACTCTGTGTCCACACAATGTGGCCTACTCATTTTATAGCCACATTGAATGAACTATGGGGTTATCCGATAACACAGGGAATATCCTGGGGATATGATTATTAATTATTCTTCTTTGAAGCCAAACAAGGCAACTCAAGAACCGTGCCACTTCATTATCAACTATATCAAAGGCTGTAAAGAGACCACAAAGGGATCAATAGGGTTCAATTACCATGATTGATTTTTTTAAAAAAACAAAGATTGTCAGCAATAGGTTCAGACTCAATGACATATTTGGACAGCAATCCAGTCTGAAAGGGGAGCGTGAAGTTAATAACATCCAGTTGTTAATGAGGTTAAGAACCACCCACTACCCAACCACCCCTCCAAATGTTAAGTCTGGAAAGGGGACAGTAGCTGGTTAGGAAGTCAGTATCAAGAGGTTGGCTTCTAAGCACAAGACAGAATGAGCATCAATTGTGGCTGTGTGTATATTCCACATGCCTTTCCAAATGAGGGACTGGCCAAGCCAGCTAGAAGAATACCCAAATTTTCCATGCCAACCTTCACCATCCTGGATGAATGTGGGCCCCAGCTGAAACCAGTACAATACCAAGACTTATATAGATAAGACTAATCTTCTTACTGTAGTATTCTGATTTGCTATTGTTCCACTTTGGTTGACCACCCCACCACCACACCTATAAAGCTTGTGGTGCAGCTTTCAGAATTTTGGATCAGGTAAAGGTAAAGGTAAAGGGACCCCTGACCATTAGGTCCAGTCGTGTCCGACTCTGGGGTTGCGGCGCTCATCTTGCTTTATTGGCCGAGAGCCGGCGTACAGCTTCCAGGTCATGTGGCCAGCATGACAAAGCCGCTTCTGGCGAACCAGAGCAGCACACGGAAACACCATTTACCTTCCCGCCAGAGCGGTTCCTATTTATCTACTTGCACTTTGACGTGCTTTCGAACTGCTAGGTGGGCAGGAGCTGGGACTGAGCAACGGGAGCTCACCCCGTCACAGGGATTCGAACCGCCGACCTTCTGATCAGCAAGTTCTAGGCTCTGTGGTTTAGCCCACAGCGCCACCTACACTCCTTATACCAAGGATGTCCCTGTGAACTGGAACTGGGAGATGGCCAGTTCCCCTGGACAGGGACATCCCTTTGCATTAGGGTGTACCATATAAGAGGCTTGGGGACAGGGGCTGACCTTGGTAATATGATGCCCTGTGTTAGGCCAAAATTTGACGCACACATCCCATCCCAAAGCTACCTCCCCAAAGCTAGGTAATGGAAGTGCAGGGCTTTGGGAAGGAGGCATGAGGCTCTGGCAGGGTCCTAGAGACCTCCCACCTCCTTCTCAAAGCTGGGCTAACTAGACTTTGAGAAGAAGGCAGAAGGACTCTAGGATCCTGTCAGAGCCCTCCCACCTCCTTCCCAAAGTCCAGCACTTAATAGGCTTGGGGAAGGAGACAAGAGGGCACCCCCTTGGCCCCTGCACCATGGGGGGGGGGACCAGTCATGCAGCCCTGAACCCGCCTCTGTTGTGGACAAGGATGAGGGAGGGTAGTCGGAGAGGATAGTGACAGTACTATGTGTACAGTGCAGGACTTTTGGCTCTTAAGGTTTTATTCCAATTCCCCAAAGTCAGCAATAATATGTAGTAAGGGGGCTAGGATGGAAATGAAAATACTTGGGGGATGTAGTTTTCACTTACCTTTTATTATAGGCTGCAACTGTTTTTACTGCTGAGCAAAGCTCTTGCTCGCAATGTGGCAGCTACAGGTGGGAGGATCGGGTCAGGCTAGCCAGCTGTTGCCTACGATTATTCCCTATACTGTCACATCAATTACATCTTCTTGTATTGTAAATTATGTATGTTGTAGTGGTATAACAGAATTTGTTATCATTAATCTCAATTCTATCTGGCATGTTACCTTTTACTCCATAAATGCCTATTACGAATATGACTCCAGTGAACAGTTATAGAGAAAGAATTTACTACATAGTTAAACTGAAACGTATAAAATCTGTTCTCACTTATAGCCGGATTTAAACAGTGGCCGTCTGGTGCAATTTGCATTTTATCTCACAGGTTTAGCACAGTACACTGTGTAACTTAATACCATACTGAGCTGTGTGCGATTAAAAATGGCATATTTTGACAAAACATGGAAGTCTAAATCATTACAGAAAGGGAAAAAGAGACAAGAGACAGCCTTTACAAAATTCACAGCGGTGAAATTGTAAGGTACTGCTCAGTGCCATGTTTCCCACTGAAGAAGTTGATCCTGTACTCCAGTTCATTTAAAGTGCATTTATCAAAGTCCCCCTTTTACTATAACTGTGAAATTGACTTATTTGGTACAGCCCATAATACCTGATTAACCTTCCTAAAGCCATTGTGAATACATATATTCAACCCTAATCTTCTGCGTGATTTCCCAAGTTGCTGTGCACTTGGCATTCGGCTATAATGATTTTTGCTCCGCCTGCATTTTAACTAAGATAAGAATGCCACACATAACTGTGAGACCTTTCATTCACTTACTTGCTTTGCCTTGAGCAGGTAGCCAGTAGAATCAGACATACTGTAGGAGCCAGCTATCTAAATGGCAAGAGGTTTAACCATGTCCTCACAAACAATAGATGAAGTTGAAATTACGTCCCTCTCTTCAATGTGTTTGGTTTGTATGTGTCAATAGGACTGAATGGCCCTACAAATCAACCAACAAAATCATTGCAGCTTGAAAATATCAAGGAGAACATTTCTAGACTAGGCTTTCCCTCAGCAAGCTAGATTTCAGTGAAAAGGGAATTTGGAGGAATGGAAAAACAATAATATATTTTGCAGTCTACAAGTGGTAGGCCTATACCTCAAGATGGAGGTTTACCAACTCAGCTGCTATTTGTAGCATATTACACTGATCCTGGCCTGACTGCACTGGCTGCCAATTAGTTTCTGGGCCCACTTCAAAGTCCTGGTAGTGACCTATGAAGCCTTAAATGGCTCAGAACCGCAGTACCTGAAGGACCACCTCTCCTCATATAAACCATTCTGGATTCTGTGTTCATCATTGGAGGCCCTTCTTTATCTGCCTCCTCCACATGAGGAATTTTGAAGAGTGCTATGGGAGTGGCTGTCAGTGCTGCTATGTACCAGATTGGTTAGCTGTCAGATTCTAGAGCTCCCTATTGGTGGCTCTTAGGTAATTCACAAAATACAGAGTCCATTCATAAAACACAGTGATCATTCATCATAAATCTCCATTGGTACATATTGGGTGCATACATACAGGTTTATGGCCATGCTGTAGTGTAGTGTTTATGCGACTGTGAATAAAAGGTGGCTGGGTTCATCGTCCCAGGGTTTTTTTTGGGGGGGGGAGAGAGGTGACAAAACTGATTTCCAATAAGTGCTCCCCCCTTTATTTCCATAACAAGTCCTTGAGTCTGTACTCTGAATAGTGACACCAGGGACCTAGAAGGTGCAGGGCTTGTCAGTCCAACCCCTGCAGAGTCTCATCAGGGCTGGCCTTAAGGCAATTGGAGCAATTGGGCCCTGTGGACTGCTCCCAAGCCCCACCTCGCACCAGGGCAATCTAGATGGATTTTATTTATATATCTAAGATTTTGTAGACTTTGGCTGTGAACTGGGGCCCTACCAAAAAAAAAAAAACACAAAAAACAACAAGTTGGGCCCCAATGCTTCAAATTGGGCCCCAGTGGCAAGCCCTGAGTCTCATAATTGCTGGGCCTGAGTTGCCCTGCCCTCGCATGAAGTCTTGGGTTTGCAATTTTGGGAGAGGGGAGATTGCCTGCTGGGGAGTGGGCTGGCTGGCGAGGGCCCCTAGATTTAGAGGTCGTGGCTTCAGCCTACTTAGCCTATACATAAATCCGGCACTGGGGGTGGGGGCTGGCCTAGGGGAGTGCAAGAGAAATGGCTAGAGGGGGCAGTGCCCACAGCAGCCACTCCAAAAATCTGAATGTATCCGCAGGCCTAAAAAGGTTGGCAACCCCTGCCTAAAAGAAAGGTGTCTCACTCAAAAGTGTGTCCTTAACTATGCCTGTGAATGAGAACATTATTTGCAAATGGTGGGATTAATTGTTCTCAATTAATTTTCACTCCTCTGTTTTGTGTTCTGATCTCTCACCAATTCTGTCTGTCAAAATGTTATTTATTGATAAAACAAAGATATAATATAGCTCTCTAATATAAACTAGTTGATTTTTGTCTGAGCTTGGAAATGTGAAATCTTGTAAAAGTATTAAAGATTATTAGAGGTAATATAGATGCAAAGAAACAGATTTCGCGGAAAGATGGGTAAATTGCCATCTATTCCTTGCAACACTTTTCTCTTCCCTGTGGTGTCAGACAATAAATTTATTTGCAGTCTATTTAGGTGCATGAAATAAGAATGATCTCAGTAAGATGGAAAGGGTGTTTGGGGCTTCTGATTAGAGCTGGCCCTACCATTGGGCAGATCAAGGTGACCATCTCAGGTAGCATGTGCCTGAGGCAGCAAAATATCTTGGCTGGCTCTGCTTCTGATTGTGCCAGAGGAGGCATCTGTTTGTACAGGGTTGCACTTGCAATGAAACAGTGAGATCTACTGGACCCATCGCTATATAGAGTTCATTACAGTGATCTACCTGGTACAGCCAGGTTCACCTTCTGCAAGAAAAAATGGAATCCTGAATAAGTTGGAGCTGGTGATGTTATTCATGCCTTGGTCTGTAAGGCAATCTTTGTGGAGCTGCCCTTGAAGACAGTCAGGAATATGGTGCAGAATATAGCAGCCAGGCTCTTTCTTGGAACTAGCATGATAGACCATGCTATGCTGATTTTATAGCTTCTCTGGCTATCAATTTGTTTCCAGGGTGAATTCGAGGTGCTGGCCTTTGAAGCCCTGATCCGTTTAAGGATGGGGTATCTCAGAACTCATGTCCTTCCACACGAACCTGCTTGAAGAACTTTGAGCACTTCTTGCTATCCTAACACCGGCAGGTATTCAGATGGTAGGAACAGGAATGCTGGCCATTTTTGAATGCAGCACCCAGATTATGGAGTGATCTTCTCAGAAAGATGAATCTAGCTCCCTCATTAGCCATGTTTAAAATTAGCTAATAAGGCTGTTTTTGTAGACCCTTTGTTAATTAAGATGTTTTAGGGTTATGTTTTAGTGCTTCTATTTGCTTTTACAGTACCATTATCTATTTGAATTCTAATTAAACTTTTCATTATTTTTTTGCTGTTGTATTGCTTTGTCCTGTTTGCTCTAAGCCATCTTGTGCCTGCACTGCAGACACAAAAAGGTGAGATGTACAATTTATTTAAAAGCTTAAAAAATATTAAATTGAATTATTTAATTAACTGCACATGTTTTAGGCTGCAGCTTGTATCTGCAAGATTCCTACTGAATTCAGTAGACCGCCACATTGAAAGAAATTCAGGCTTTCAGCTTGTTCTGTTCAGAAATGCTTTCCCACACATTTTAGGACAATCTAAAGTTTCATTCTTCTTCAATGCATCCTCAGTGGATATTGGCAAGATAAGCTGAAGCTCCAAAATCCTTGGGATATTTTCATAGCAGCTTCATTTGTAAATCACTTGATGATTAATCACTTATGCAGTGATTAATATTTGAACTGCAAATGACATACAGAGCTTAATTTTCTGCTAAAAAAACTACCTCATGATCCCCAACTGGGAATTAAGCTCTGTGCATAATTTCCATTGCAGCTAAGGAAAGGTGGGGGCTCTCTCTGAGACTTTTCTGTTACTGTAGTCCACTACCCCTCCTCTCTTGTGGGAGGGAGATGGAGAAGTGGGACTGTTAGAGAAGATGAGAGCCATGCTGTTGTGCTTTTTGAGAATTACTACCATAAAGGTAAAGGTAACCCTGACTGTTAGGTTCAGTCGTGGTCGACTCTGGGGTTGCGGCACTCATCTTGCTCTATAGGCCGAGGGAGCCGGCGTTTGTCCGCAGACAGCTTCCGGGTCATGTGGCCAGCATGACTAAGTCGCTTCTGGCGAGCCAGAGCAGCGCACGGAAACGCCGTTTACCTTCCCGCCAGAACGGTACCTATTTATCTACTTGCACTTTGACGTGCTTTCGAACTGCTGGGTGGGCAGGAGCTGGGACTGAACAACGGTAGCTCACCCTGTTGCTGGGATTCGAACCGCCAACCTTCCGATTGGTAAGCCCTAGGCTCAGTGGTTTAGACCACAGCTCCACCCGCGTCCCAATTACCACCATAGACATACCCAAAAACCTACATTCACAATTCTTGTGTATATCAGTTGTTGGTCCTAGTTGTGGGCTTCCCATAGGCGTCATTGTTGGCCACTGTGAGAACAGTTGGACTCAATGGCCTTTGGCCTGAACCAGTAGAGCTATTACTATGTTCTTATACTTGCAAATTCATTCCAAGTTTTTGAGCATTCAGCAGGAACATGTGAAAAGCTCAATTGGGCTTCAGGGCACATTTGAGGGGCCTCTCACATTTCTGCTTGTGAAGCTGGCCTTAAAATGTACTTAGAATATACGGGGTCCTTAAAATTTACAAACAAAATAAATCATTATTAGAAGTCATGTTTATCTTATGAACTTGTGAGATGATTGAGTTAATAGTCAATGACCTTCTTCTTGCCTTTCATTTAAATACTGCACTCCCTAGTTGTATGTGTGCATTACTAGTTGTATTATGCAGGGAAATATTGCGATAAAATGTGTGTATGGGCCAAAGCTGCTTTGTGCACCAAATCTGACTGTCTACATGAAGAGAGAGACACTGGGCTAAGTATTATCCTTGATATACACCAGATTGAGATATATCCCAAAGATTTTAATCAAGTTGGGCTTTCATACTTCGCTGCACCCCAACTGAATTAAATATGACCTTATGCTATCACATGCACAGCCACCAGCACTCTCTTTATTTATTTGGTGTATTATTTCATTTTTAAGGTCTTCATGAGCTTTTACTCCATTTCATTATATGCCCAGGGTACTGCGAACACAAAAGAGATCCTCAAATAAATTTATCAGACAGGTAAGCCTGATCTAGAGGAGGAATTTTCTGTCTTCCTTGTGAGGGAGCTATGTATTTGAATTATTTATTATTTTAACAGGGCTTTTGCAAGTTAGTCTCCTGTATGGCGACTGACTTAAAATCAGACTTTCCACAATTCCAATGGCCCAACCTATTTGAATTCTTACCCCTCCACCCTTTTGAAGTGTTCCCTATTCAGCTGCTGTTCTTGTGCTTCAGAGATAATTGTCCATCAGGGATCCTGCCATTTCATATTCACCTCACCTTAAACCTCTGAGTAGGTTTCCCACTTGAAATTTACTTTTTGGATCACTTCTAGAACTTATTTCCTCTATATCAATTCATAAGTATATGTGGCCCTGTGGCTTGCTTATGAAACCAACATTTGTCCAATTGCCCAGGAAACACATGGCTGCATGCAAATTACAACAGGTTTCCAGCTTATATCCATTTTACTAGCCACACCTTTAGCAGATGTAAAGAATTATAATGTAAGACCAAATTAGACAATACAATAAATGTGTATTTTGAGTATCTTCAGTTCTACAAATTTAACATTTTTTTCCCAAACAACCTTCCTTTTAAGTTATGGTTTATTAGTATTGAAAATAATCCATTGAAAATGTGGGTGAAAACAAGAGCTGGGGTGAACTGCTTTGGGGTAAATCAGTTTGGGTCCCCAAACAATGAATTTTGGAACTGTAGTGGTTTGTGTCGAATCCTTTCTGGCCAGGAGTTATGTTCAACAAGCCACTGATAGAAGCATCATTTGAGAAATGCACTCTGGTTGAAAATATTGGTGGCCAGCAACTTGCCTCCCCAAGCAACTTTCTGTCTTGCAGATAAGTTAAAAAGTTTGATGAAAGAAAAAGGCTCCTGGAAGAAAAAAACGTTTGTTGAATTTTGTCAGCAGCTGAAAAAGTTGCCAAAATGGGAACACCCCAACGGGATGGCAAAATGAGAAATGACATTTCATCCTATCCATATGGAAACAGACAATTCCTGCCTCTACAAAAAAGAGAGCATCGTTCTCCTTATTTCTGAATGCCATGAATGTTATCGCAGACTAATGTTCTCTGAAGTTGACAAACCAAAGTGTGATATATGACTCAGTAAACCAAATCTGTTGAGCAATGATTGGTTTTGTTTTGTTTGAGATTAGAAATGTAGGTGCTGTTTCCCCTTACTACTGCTCATAGATTAACTATCAATATGCCAGATTTCATTTCTATAACTTATTTGGTAAATGGTTAGTGTTAAAGTAATTTATGTAACCTATATAAGTCAACATCAGCAATAATTTGTAATATAATATTGATAGGCACACTTGAAAAATATATGATATTCAGTTCCACAGAATGCTGACAGATGAACACAGGAAGCTACCTTATATCAAATCTGACTATTGGTCCATCTAGCTTAGCATTTCCCACACTGACAGGCAACAGCTCTCCAGAATTTCACTCAGAAGTCTTTGCCATCTATATCTGGAGGTGCCAGGGATTGAACTGTATGGAAAGCAGATGTTCTACCATTGAACTATAGCCCTTCACCAAATGCATATAAGTTGAATGGTTCGGAAATTAGCAAAAGGCAAATGAAACCCATTGAAATAAATGCCCATTGTATGGATTACATGATTTATTGTACTCCCAAATATATAAGAATTATTTAAGTCTACCTCTTAATTATACATAATGTCACTTTTTCCTAGGAAAGCATTTTTTTCTTTCACTCTTCCCAAAAAGTCCATGGCTGTCATGTTTCCTGATAATTAGTCACTCCTACAACATAACATCTGGTAATCGTTGGATTTTCTGCTGGTTAAATGAGCTGCATCTAATGCTGAGACTAAGAAAAGAACCTCAATAAATAAAGAAGTGCAGCCACCTTGCAGGCGCTATTAACTGCTCAGCGCTGCCGAACTCCCCAGGCGGACTTGGACAGACTGTACGTGGGCACAGCTACTGGGTGCCTGAAGAACAACAGATGCTGTGGAGCACTAGAGGCAACAGGGTTAAAGAAAGAAAGCCAAGTTGACACTATACATCTCAAGAGCATTCAAGAATGAAGATTTGTTTCTGAACGCACATTGCAAACATCAAGCTGCAGTGGAGAGGGTGCTCGGATCAAAGAAGATGCACATTTTGTGAAAAGGCAGAAACTACAGTCTTCGCACAAAATGCTGATTTGTGACAAAGCCTGCTCTAGGTAGGGTGGATTCAAGGAACTCCCAGGTTCACAATCTGAGGGTGATCCTGACTGCTCAGGCTATGGCTGTGGCTCGAAGGTCAATGTGACCACCATCGCATCGCCTTGGTTGCAATCTGTTTCAGCTACTGCAAAGCGCTGTATGTGGCACTGCCTTTGAAAAGTCTTTAGAAACTGCAGCTGGTGCAAAATGCTGGGGCCAGGCTGATGACGGGGGCCCAGCTATTCAGAGCATGTAACTCTATTTTCATACACTCTGCGTTGACTCCCGGTATGTGTCTGAGCCCAATTCAAAGCCAGTTTTCATCTTTAAAGCTGCACTGAAGTCAGTGTGACTTACTTTTGAGTTGATATGCATAGGATCGCACAGTGAAAGGACTTCCCACTTCCACATGATCCTACCAACCCACTGATATCTACCACAGGGGGTGGGAGCTTGCTCAGTTTTCTACTATTGTCTAGAAGTTGGGCTGGAATGAAATCCCTCAAATGCACCACCTGCCTTTGGAAAACTGATCACTTTTCAGATTTTGAGTCCCACAAGCAGGGGCACTTACTATTCAGTTTAAAAGCTGATTCTGGCTCTGCTGGATCATGCCCCTGCTTATACTGCCATGCGTCCTTCCTAGGAGGTGCTTTATTGTAGTTACTGGATCACACCTGTGCACATGAAAGGGTTAACCTGGGCCCTGAGCTCAAGATTCCAGTGGGTGGAGCTTGGCAGGTTCCCAGCAGCCTTTGCTTCCTCCCTTTCTTGTCTCTCTGTGCTCTTTCCTGGAAGAAGCTGCAACTTAGCTCTCAGCAGAAAGAAAAACCATATGAATGGAAAACTTCTCAAAAATGAGATTTATTTGATAACTCAAAGACTGCATGATACTTTTGAGATGAAATAAGGAAGCAAATGCAAAGAAGCCACTGCTGCCACCAGGGGGCAAAATCCCACCCCAGTTGGGCAAGCTAGCATTCTCAAGGTAATTAGAGCCTTATTCTGTATTATTATTATTATTATTATTATTATTTATTATTATTATTATTATTATTATTATTATTATTATTATTATTAATTATTATTTATACCCCACCTTTCATCCAAGGACCTGTGCCTCCCACCTCCATTTTAAGAGCAACTTTGTGAAGTTGGGGTGGCTGAGAGATGGTGATTGGTCCAAGGTCACCTGGGGAGGTTTATAGCCCCCAGGTTCTACACTAACCCTCTTGGTGCTCTCATGGCACTCCCTCCCATCATCCCTGACCATTGGCCATGCTGGCTGGAACTGACGGGGGCTGTGGTCTGAAACAGGTTGGGGAGGCTGCATTATTTAGACAGTTTGCAGTAATCTGCCACTTAACCAGTTAGGAAACTGGCATATGTATGTGTGTGTGTGACTTGTTTTGCTTTGTTGATGTTCGGTTTTTTATTGTTATTATTGTTTTATTGAGTGTGGAGGGTTTTTTGTTTTGCAAAATATTTTGCATGCATTGCCACTTTGGGGGCTTTCTGAAAAGCGGCTGTTAAATCCAAGAAAGAAATGTAGTAGTTTGATGGTAGCCATAAAGTGAAAGATGACAGCTTTGTTTAGGCTGGGACTCAGACTGTAAAATTTTAAGTGTTGCTTAGTTCCACAAACATACATTATCCAAGAAAGCAATTCTGTGAATTTTAATCTCAGCCTGGCTCCCAGGTTCCGTGACAACTTGCTTTTGACAATTTCAGATGAACTTGTTCTAAAGAAGGGCCTGTATGTCATCCTAGGGAAGATGGAGAAACAAGCTTTGATTTTGTTTTCTTTAGTTTCGCTTTTAATTTGTATACTGCATTTATATACAGCTAACACACAAGGTGGTTTACAAGTAATAGAAACAACAAAGACATCCTATAACAATCTGATCCATGGGATATGATTTTATGTGAGCACAAATGTGCCTACAGAGGCCTTCCCACAGGGTCCCAACCTTCGCTGAAATTAGGCTTGAAACAAAAGAGCCTGCTGTATTGTGCCATTTAGTATCCTGTTATCACTGTGGCTAACCAGATGCTTGTGGGTTTGAGCACAAGAGCACTCGCCCCTACTGTGGTTTCTAGCATATGCTGTTCAGAAGCATTGCTGTATCCGACTGTGGAGGCAGAACGTAGCCATCATGGCTAGCAGCCATCGGACAGCCCTCTCCCACATGAATTTGTCTAATCCTCTTTTAGTCATCTAGTTTGGTGGACATCTCCTGTGTGGGCGAATTCCATAATTAAACTATGCTTCTGTCGTAGCCAATGGCATAGGTTGCAGTGTGCGTTTGGTTCTGGGGTGTGTAGGGTGTCTGCAGCAGTTTGCCTAGTTGTCAAATATCCCCATGTGCCTCTATGAGCCCCCATGAGCCCTGTCTTAGATGGAGGGATCCCCCTCATCCCACTAAAAAGAAGAAGAAAGAATCTTATTTTGACATGTTTGATACTACATTAAAACTGTCCTCACCGTGTAGAACAACATACAAAGCTTGGGGGCCAATTACAGTTCTTATGGTATGATAACATGGCCACAGTAGCTCATTCATTGGTAACCTTGAGACAGGATTGCTAAAATTTGCTCAATGTGGGGCTGCCTCTGGTCCTGGTCTGGAAGCAAAAGCAGCAGCCAGACGGCTGATGTGGGCAGATGTCCGACAATGATATGACACCACTGTTTGCACATGTGCAGCCAGTGTAGATGTTTCCTCAGTAGAAGTTCAGTGTTCTTGGGTTGATGTACAAAGCCCTGAACAACTTAGGTCCAGAGTCCTGACCCAGAGAAACTGTTAGTCGTACCCCATGTTACAGAGGCCTAACACGCCTCAACCACAAGTCCGGCATTTAGTGTTGCCGGCTCCATTCTGAGGAAGACTCAGAGACTGGGCAGGCACCCTTGCTAAATTCACTTTCATGTGTGACTTGAAGACTTTCTTTGTGCCGGCAGGCCTGTGCAATTGCTTGATTTCTTTTCTGAGTAGCCAGTCATTTTAAGGATTGTTCTGTGCTGATTTTCAAAAAAAGTGTTTTTATATTGCTCTACCCCCACCCCTTATATTTTATGAGAGAATGGAATATACTTTTATAAACAAACATGTAAATCGGCTCCCTCACGGTTACCTAAGTCACCCTCCACATACTTTTACAATTTCACAAAACAGGGCTGCTGAGTACCTTTAACTGCTCTGGAGCAGATCTACCTTTGCTTAGAGACTGAGTAGTAAGAGACGAAGCCAGCTTGTAACTTTATATTATGTTGATGCTTAAAAAATCAACAAGTCACAAAGTCGTAACACTGAATGGACCATGAAAACGAGTCACCAGAAAGGCTGCGTAAAGGAATGAGGTAAGTCAAAAGGCAGAACAGTGTGCCAGGAAGAAGGCCCCAAAATACTGGGCTTCAGGGGGGAATTCTATAAGGAGGGGAAATAGCAATAAGGAATCATACGTGTACTGTATTGTGAAATAAAGTACTGCTGTTTGGTTTTCTTTTTTTAAGGATGTGTTTGGCATGGTTTAATGATATTCTGTAATATTATTTGTAAAACCCATTGTGAACTTTCTTTGGTGAAAGATTAAGATTGTAACTGAACAGTGACATGAGTAAAAAGATGTGATTGTGCACATTCACTTCACTTATCTCTTTAATATAATCCAAAAACTCTCCTACAAATCACATGCATTTGTCATTAGCCATGCTCATAAAACCACTATTATTATCAATTAAGTTAAGTGATGGCTTTATTTTCTGGGCAGAAGGATGTTATAAGCAAATTTGCCCCATTATGGTGCCTATTTCCTTATGCAAATGTCCTTTAAAATGTGATGATAGCCACCATGTTCCAAAATTGTGCAGTCATGTGGACTGGAACTTATAATGCCACTTTTCAATTAGCACACAGTCCATCAGCATCTAATGCATTTTTTGGAGTGCTTAATGCTATCTGTTCTATTACTTTTTATTGCTTATCAGTACTGAACAGTTGGGAGAGTGGATTTGATTTTTGTTTAAATGTTATTGTTTAAAGGGCAATTAAGGAAAGCAAAAGCAGAAATGTACTAGCAGAAATGACCTTATTTACAAAAAAAAACCAAACACCACCCTTACGATTGATTGTATACATATACCTGTTTATTGATTAACCAAATTGCTCATAAATTAAATGGCTCACAAATATCCCCATCAATTTTGGGTACACTCCTCACTTCACATGGCCCATTAAGCGTTAGCTCCCCGGAGGTTTACTGTTTTAAAGTGTCTGTTTTATTGGATGCAATTTCCTCATGAGTGATTGTTATGCTGTAGGAAGCTTCATCTGTATCAACTAGATGTTTATATACTACAGAAAGCCTTGAGCAAGGTAATACTGTTTGCATGATAATTATATATGGAGGAAATAGATTAATTAACATAAGTGTAGCTATTCTCATAGGGCTTACTTCAGTGTATATGATCCGTGACCTCTTCCTGTTATTTGTTAGACAGATCATGATTCGTGGTTCAAGCTCCTTAGCAGACAATGAAGCTAAAGATGTTTTGCTAAAGCGTTTAGGAGAATGTCAAGAGAACTTGTGAGATCTTAAGTGATTGATCTCTAAAGTATTTTGTAAGCATTTTGTTGCTTTATTGTAATAGGGGCATATGTTCGTGGCTCCAAGTATTGAGAGGAAGGGATTACAACTGTATGGATTGATCTCATGCATAATGAGTGCCCATGAGTTGACAGCACACTGTTTGTAGGGTGATATCACTATAGATCTATTTGCATCATTTGTAGACTGCTTTTCACCACTGTGTAGCCACAAAGCAGTTTAAAATGGTCAATAATGCAACACACATTTAAATTTTAAATCAATAAAACCCTATTAAAAACATCGTAGATTAAACAAGGACAATACCAAAGTACAAAACGGTCCTGAGATCCAGAACAGGCTTAATCAAACCTGGATGAAGAAATGTGCTTTAAGTTGGTGATGGAAACTCATCAAAGATGTAGCCATCTGCAGTCCAGGGCAAGGGAGTTCCACAATTGAAATACAAGAAGGTCTTAGCTTGTATTCCCCTTGCAGTAAGTAACAGCTGCCTGGTGGGACAATGGGGAGGACCCTCCACCCATCTCACAGCCTGGGCAGGCTGATATAGGTAGATAATGCATCACATACCTAGGTCCCAGGTGTTTCAGGGCTTTGTATACAGTTAATATCAGCACCTTCAATTGGGCTCAGTAACCCATTAGTCCAAGATCTCATTCTCCTCACAGGATACCTCACCTTCTAGTACCAAGTAATTCAGCGTATGGTGAGGGTGTATCACAGAAGGGCAGCCATTACCCTAGCATCCTTTTTGGGGAGAGCCAAGCAAGATCGGCCTCAGCCTGCAAAATCCATAGCCAGGTCATGAACAGGTTAATCTCTCACAGCTGGATTTTGGAATGGATGGATGGGGTGGGGTTCGGCACTTCTGATTAAAGGACCAAAGGAGGAGGCGCTCCCTTAAAAAGGTGAAACACCTCTCCTTTCTAATTGATCATGTGTAGGTTGTAGCATTGGGTCTCTCCTTCGCCCTTCAACCACTCCCAGTACAAGCTGGTTGAACTTCATTTTCTCAGACAGTGCAAAGGTTTGATATGTTCATCCATCTACGTGTTGCAGCACCTTCGGGGAATATAGTATGAAAATATATCCCTTATTTTGTTATTACCTTTCTGAGATTTCAGTGCTCATCTTGATTCCTTTTCAATGTGTTGATGAAAGTAGGCTTTCCCCTCCCCCCTCCCCCCCATCTCCTCTCCCTTGCAAAGGACTCTGTATTGTGGAAATGAGATCCAAAGGACATCATGCAGAAAAATCTACTTTGGAAACTCAATGGGTTGCTATTGATTTTCCTTTTTCAAAACTAGGTTTGCATGCTTTAAATGATTTATGGTTCATTAGTTCAGGTTAGATAAAACTTTTACTTTGTTATTTTGAGCTAGAGAATTCAATAAGAGAAAGGAAAGCTATTGTGCTTGTCACTCAGGTTTGGGGGGGGGGTTGGGGGCTGGAAAGAGGAGTTCCAGCGTATGGGTTTGAATTGTGAAATGGTAGTTAAGAATGAAAGGCACACTTTCAAGTCTGATTCTTAACCTATTTTGTAAGCACAGACTGCTATAATCTATGTGCTGCATTGCAGACCTATGTAATTAGCACTTCAGCCCTGTACCTGTGTTTGTTTGCTATGCCATGCCATTGCAATCATATTGTTGTGAGGCAGGCAAGCATAACTTAAGACCCAGGGAATGATTTCAGTAGCTATTTGCAATCCCTAGGCAGGAGCCAGTGTAGCACCACTGCACCACTCGAGAAATGGCAAGAAAACCTCAGCCATGAATATGTCCATGCTGCTGCTCCAAACTATGCTAGGGTTTCACATCAAAAGAATGCTTAGAAGCATGCTTAGGGTCATCCCAGGTGGCATAGGGTTTCTGAGTGACATCCAACTAAGCTCTACACAGAGCAGGCCCATTAAAATTATGGGACCCAAATTAGTTACGTCTACTAATTTCAATGGGTCTAGTCTTGGTATGGTTAATGTTGGATGCAATCTTCCTGCATTATCTTGGCAGCTTAGGAAGGAACCACACTAGCAGTTCCTACACTGTCAGCATAATGTAAGAAGGCCTGCCAGGCAGGTGTAAGGGTAGAATAATGTTTGCATCGCTACATCCGATTCAGCGATGTCACAATAATTTAAAGAAGGTTGTTCACATAGTGAGCACCATTCCTAAATTTGTAAGAGAAGAATCAAGGTGCAAAGAGCAGTCTGCTGCAAGCAAGCTCCATTCATCTCAATTTGGGTTAAACCCTTCCTCCACCACCTCTCTCCCGTTCCCAGAAACAGATCTTGGGGGCAAAAGGAGACAGAAGGAGAGGTGGCAGTGGTGGACACCAAGTCCCTGGCAGTGTCTTTTCACATGGGGACTGGGACTACAAGCCTCAGAATCTCTGGTATGAAACTGCACAAAATTTCATTTGCATCAAAGAAGGTTTTGACTTTGTTGGAATTACTGTACGGAGTATCTGTTTCCTGTTGGAGAACCTAGGACTTTTGTCCTAGTTCCTGTCCTTGGCAGGAAGAAGTACTCTGCCAATAATTGCCCCAGCCACCATCTTTCCCGCTTACTTATCCTGCCCCAGTATTGGGCCCTGAAGAGATGGCAACAGGTCCCATGTTTTTGATCACATATTTGGAAAGCCGCTTGAGGCACTGAGTATTTAGCCAAAGTACTAGGAAAGTCTCAACACTGAAGGGGACAGTTGTCAACCCTTACCTGCTTTGTTCCTTCTCTCCATTGTTTCAGGAATTTGTGATGAAGTTGGCTTCAGGCAGTTCAGTCTGTTGCAGTCAGTCATGCCGCACAGCCCTCTGATGTCCTCTTCAATGGGTTTTCACTAGAAAAGGGAAAATACTGTGTGCTGCTGCTGAATTTAAGAAAGAGTGCTGGTGGGGAGAAGCAGGGAAAGAAAGGAGAAAAAAAGATAATGCATTGAGATTAACGGGAAAATGAAAGTGGGGGAAGGCAACAAAGTTGGAAGTTGAGGGTGGGGGGTGGGAGAGAGAGAGAGAGAACCCAGGATAGACTGGATCTATGTACAGGAATTATTTTATTGTGAAGACTTGTGAAGGTGACAATTGATGTGCGTCAGTCCATCTGCCTTTCATTAAATGCCTTAACTGTACAGCTGTGTAATAAATGATCTTGAATGCTAATTATTAAGGACAATTATTAACAACAACCACTGTTCCGTCTGAAAAAGGACTGATAATTTAGCAGGCAGTTAAGAGTCCCAGTTATGTCAAAAACTGAAGATTTTCAATATAGATCCATTTCTTAATTAATTCAGCTATTTAACAAAGACTAGCTCTGAAGACCAAATCGCATGAGATGAAAAACATTATCATTCTGCAACAGAAGTTGCCAACATTCTTGAACCAGTTGGCACATTTCAGATTTTGAGAGAGTGCTGGGGCCACCAGTCACAAAAAAGTTGCTAAATGGGGGTGTGGCATAGTGCAAAATGACTGCCATGATAAGTATGGCATAAGGCAAAATTAAAGAGACTGACCCCCCCTCCTTTATGCTTACTGGTCCTGGTTATGGAGATCACACAATATTGATTTTATACACACACATGTACACATCCATGCACTTGTGTATATGCGCGCACACACACACACACACACACACACACACACACACCGATATTGCTGCTTAATAGCAACAGGTGCCAGGAAAAATATACAAGGTGGCCACAGCAATCACTTAAAAGGTTTCTGCACATTTTGCCCCCTAACAAAAAGAACATAAGAAGAGCCTGCTGGATCAGGCCAACAGCCCATCTAGTCCAGCATCCTGTTCTAACAGTGGACAACCAGATGCCTGTGAACTGGCAAGCAGGACCCAAGCACAAGGGCACTCTCCCCCTGCCCTACATGCTTTGCAGAGCATAGCCATCATGGATAGCAGTCATTGACAGCCTTATCCTCTATGACTTTGTCTAATCCTTTCTAAAGCCCATCCAAGTTGGTGGTTATCACTTTCTCCTGTGGGAGTGAGCTCTCTAGTTTAACTGCATTGCACGAACAAGTAGTTTCTGTTATCTCTTTTATCTGCTACAAGAGAGGGAGTAAAGTTTTTCTTTATCCATTTTTTTTCTATGCCATGCATTATTTTCTAAACTTCTATGATATCACCTCTTAATTGCCTTTTTAGTTTAGAGAAGTCCCCAGTACTGCAAACTTTCCTGATAGGGGGCAGGTTCCTCATAGTGGAGAAGTTTATTTTAGGAGGGCTTGAGACTTTTCCTAATTGAAAGCCTTCATGGGCACTGAGTTGGCATCCCTTGTTCTAAAATAATGTGTCCTATTATGTCCAGAATACATCCCTGATGTATTATGCTAACCCATGTGACATTTAAGTAACACAATTCTACTCTGAGAATGATTGAAATGAAGGGGCAATCCTAAACATGCATAGCAATGTTAGTGAGCCAGGACCATTATAAGATCAGATGTTTATTTTATAGGGATACATGTATTCATTCACCCACAAATTCATAGTAATTTATTTCCCATAAGGCATCTTTTCAATGCAGTCACACAGCTCATTTTTGGAAGGTTCAGACTGCCATCTTGTTTCAAAATGGCATCCAACTGTATCCAAGCATAGACAAAAACCATCCTGCAAAATTTGCTTTTGATAGCTTAGGAGGTGCCCAAATGCCTAATGAAAGAAACCAACTTTCTAACATATATAGCAGATTATGCTTTTTAAGCTGCCCCTTACAAAGAGTCTATTGAATCAATAAATTTATTGATTTCTGGGCACTTTCAAGATATTTTTTTTTTTTTGTTGCCTTCTGGAGGAGTGAGAGTGGGAATGGTGGTCAGCCACAGGCAACACTCTTTATGCTGATAAAATTGCAGTCCTGTGTCTTACCTCTTTCTCCTTGGTGTGGATGCAAATGCTGGAATCTGTAAAAATCCATCTTTGCAGAATCACAAAACTCTCAAGGTTCTGATAAACCAGCAATTACATGATGATACCCATTCTTTCATCGCTCTTTCATATATAGTGATAGTAAGTGATGGATATCTACAGTGACATTGCTGCTTCTGGAGTTTTGTTCTTCCGGGCAGACGGTTTCCATGCTGTAGATTCTGAAGAGACCACATTAGCTCCAAGTGGCAATGGTAACTCATGTTATTTGCAAGAGGCCCTGCAGCATGCTGACTTGCCACCCCTCTTGACAAACTGCTAGCATAGTCCATCTTGCATGTTGCCTTGGTGACACTCACTTTGGAGACCGGCAAGGCAGAGCTGTTAAAATGAATGATTGCATAAACTTTGCAAACCGATTAACGTGCATGGAACACTGAAAATATTAAAATCTTTAGTTAATCATGATGCCAGAGGGACCAAATCAAGACTAATGTTGCGGTTCAAACTGCCTTCCTTGTGTTAAGAGATATAGTCCTATTTACTCTTATCAGGCGCTGGAATTTCATTCAAGCAGCTTCACACTGTTTCCAGCCCCTTAATCAATAAACACTCATTTCTGAAAATGTTTAATCTTCCAAACTGTAATGTGATACCAAAAGACAAAACAAAACAAAGCCACCCCTTTTCAAAACAGGATTTTCTGTTTTGCCACTTCCAAAATCATGGAAATATACTGAAACAAATTCAAGGCAAATGGTTTTTTTTACCACTTAGTTTGCTATTCCTTACTGTATTCCTGTGCTGAGTGAATCAATAGTACAGATGACTTCCAGCAATCCTTCCAATGTTTGAGTGTGAAAGTCTGCCACTGTAAGTAAATTACACAATTGTTGTTATCCTCAAGCAGAACACTGTCAAGTTTACCAAAGACAAATCTATGGACAATCTTTATACTGGAAGATAATAGTAACTGCACACCAGAATGGTATTTATGACTAAGATACTTCAATGTACAATGAACCTTTCAGATATCTGTTTGCTACATAGAGCTGGCACCTACTACAGTTTAAATCTTGGTATCTGTAACAGATGGAGATAGAAAAGAAGTGGAAAATTATAGAAAGGAGGGGACACATTTATTATTTTTATTTATAAGCCATATAATAAAAACTATTCTCTAGGTGACATACAAAAGGACAAACAAAACTAAAAACACAACAAAGGCAATTCAGCAATAAAACCAAACCAGGAACAATGCAGCAATAAAATCCAACAAAGCATAAAACAAACACAACTTGTGATCATAAATACTGAGAAAATGTGACTAGGTCTGTAGTCCTTACACAGGTTACTTGGGAATAGATCCTATTGAACTCAGTACAATTTACTTCTGAGTGAATGTGCGTTTTTGGATTTGGCTGATGGGAGTTGGAGTCCAACAACCTCTGAAAAGCGACATGTTCCCTATCCCTTCCCTAGAGCTGAGTTCTTCAGCCTTGGATTCCCAGATATTGTTGGACTACAGTGCCAATCATTCCCAATCAGTTTAGCTAGTGGTCAAATGACGAGAATTGTAGTTCAGCAACATCTGGAAACTAAGGTTGAAGAAGACTGACCTAGAAAATCTTCAGGAACCCAAAGAAAAACTAGGAGATCAAGTGCAATCTGCTGTACACCAAAACTTTGCAGAACTGAAACACTTGGGTCCACCCACCCTTACTCATGAGTTTTTGCCTTTGGTAAACAACTTTTGCCAGTTTGGGGAATATTTGCATCATACATTTCATCCGTGGTATGTAGAAGTCCCCCCCCCCCACCTTCAACTGAAGAGAAAGTTAGATGCCACACTGTCTCCTTCTGTCTACAGAGATTAGTAATTTTTTGATGTAGGCAATTTAACAGAGGGAAAATGGAAATTGATGAGCAAGCTCAGATGAATAAGAAATATGTGCTGCTGCCTAAAATACATTGCTCTTGCAGAATTGCTGGTTTCTCTTCCCAGTTAACACACTGCTGCTAAATGACATGACCAATTGACAAACACAATCACCCAGGACACAGACATGTCTAGTGCATTATTAAATTATCGGCAGATTAAAGTCATTATCATGTCAATCTAAATCAATGTGTTCAAAGGCACGTGTTACCTTAGAGGAATTAGCAAGGCTATTAAAGCTGGCAAGGAGATCCATCAGCAAAACAGGTGCTAATCAGCTCTGAAGAAAGATCATTGCATGAAGAAACAGATGCTGTCATAGCCTAAACTGGGACAGCTTCTGACAGACGGGGAAAGTAAAAGCCGGAATCCAACAAATGTGGATTAAAATACTGAAGGGAGAAATTACTATCTAATGAACAACGCAAAGCATTGCCTAGATGAGTTGTGGTTCAGAAAAATGTGCCATTGAGCAATTTATCTTACAAAGGCAGAAAAACTCAGTGCCCAGATTTTTCTTGAGCCAGAAACATGAGAGACTAGAGGAGGTACTTAACTATAGTTTCAAATGTTTATCCCAACAAAAGCAAAATATAATCCTGTTGAATTCAAAACAGGAAATGATTGGCCATCTGTCCAAATAGTAGCGGAACCATTGGTAGAAAAGCCTGCTAATATTCAGCCCAAAACAATCTGAAGTAGGTGAAGAGAAGGCAGCCATATGGTCTAAGAATGATAAAGTAATTTGAACACAGTCTTGGCCCTGAAAAAATGCCTTTGGAATAGGATGGAATGAATGTCCCTTTAAATCTTAGAACAAGGATGGGGAACCTATGGCCCACAATATGTTGTTCAACTGAAAATCCCATCAGCCCCAGCAAGCATGGCCAATGGTCTGGAAATATGGGAATTGTTGTCCAGCCACAACAGGACAACATCCATCCCTCCTTTAATTCATCCCTAATTAATGAAACTAAAGTCAGCATCCACTCTCCTACTGCACTCTTTGTTGTTATAGCCTGCTAACCTGTCATTATGAAAAATTATTGCCACTGCACAATTCTCATTTTAGGATGTCTATTCATTGCTTTTCTTCCCCTATCTTGAAGCCTACATTGTTCCAATTATCTTGAACCTGACGAGTCATTAGCAAAAATCACTGTTACTGTTTGTTTGTCTTCTTTATTAATGCAGCATCATGTAGTGCATTGTGTTTGGACTAGCAAATTAGTAGTGCTATCAGATCACACTTATCCTGTCATTTTAATGATGCATGCAGTTTAGGAGTCAGGGAAAGAAAACTTAAGTTCAGTTTGCCCGGGCATTATCCCCTGTATCACCCAGCCTCCTACATCAAAGCCCTTGTTTAAAGAGATGCTCTTGGGTACCCTCGGGGTGTCACAATTTTCTGGAGACTTCCAGGTTTTTAACATCAGCATCCCAGGATATTGTGTCCTGGGAAAGTTCAAGAAACCCTGCACACAACAGTAATAGAAGAGGCTCACATAGGTCCTGTTTGTGCCCCTTTACCATTGTTTGGATGGCAAGTGCTGCTAGCTAGGAGGGCTGGCATACTTGTCTCCCTCACCCTATGTGCTTCAAGGGACAATGTCCTAAATTTAAACATGGAGGAACTACAAGTAATAATAAAAAAGCACACAGGTGCATTCCTCACCCCTCCTGTTTTTATGTTAGTAAACTGTTTTTACAATCAACTGATTTCATTTAGAATTATTACAAGTGTGGTTTCTGTCAGCTGGGCCTCTTCCTCTATCATAACTGCAAGTCATTATTTCATTTGTTTTGACTGCATTATACCCATTTACTCCTGTTCTTCATATCTTTCATTTTTTTTTCAGAGCAGCATCATTTAACTAAAGAATGCTGATCTCATTTCATATATATAGCGAAAGTGCTGTTTGCATTAATGCATCTCATTAATGCTAGTTCCAGGAAGGGTTCTGACATGTACAAAATAAGAATATGAATCATGTGTATAGTATTTACTGCGTGTTCAGAGCATACACCACACACACAAACACCATTTCAGAAATCTGTATAACAGTCTTGCAAGGTATAGGTCAGGATTAAAGCTGAGCTACAGGCAGTTGCAAGTAGTTTAGGGTCAGGGGTGCAATTTAAAGGGGAACATTGCCCAAGATGATAAGGTTGAGCACCCTTCCCCATGTTCTACTTTCCCAGGATTACAGATGGCTACAACAGATTTTTGTTTCGGGGGGGAATAATTGAGAAAAGTTATACATAGATTTGCATGTTCTTTGGCTCTTTTTATACCCATATTGTGGAAGAAGGGAATTATTGTTGAGAGAGAGCAGTTTTCCTAAGGCCACCTGGTGAATTCATGCCAGAGGAGAGATTTATATTATTGGCATCCTGGTTCAAGCTCTGTTTCTACATTTGAACATATTTTTTAAATAAATGCCAATTTCATGTGGATACCTATTTGGACATCTGGAGGGCTTATATTGACTTATTTGTTTAATTTCAGAAGCCAATCATTTTTGAGATTGCATCCCAGTACAGCTTTCGCCACTCTTTTGTTGACTATGAGGGCCACTCCATTTCTTTTACAGGATTCCTGTCCACAGTAGTACAGTAGATATGATAGTCATCCGAACTGAATTTGCCCATTCCCGTCCATTTTAGTTCACTGATGCCCAGGATGTCAATGTTTATTCTTGCCATCTCACTTTTGACCATATCCAGCTTACCAAGGTTCATGGTTCTTACATTCTAGGTTCCTATGCAGTATTTTTCTTTACAGCATTGGACTTGCTATGGTTTTCCCAGTAGTTATGTATGGAAGTGAGTTCTGGACCATAAAGAAGGCTAATCGCCGAAGAATTGATGCTTTTGAATTATGGTGCTGGAGGAGACTCTTGAGAGTCCCATGGACTGCAAGAAGATCAAGCCTATCCATTCTTAAAGAAATCAGCCCTGAGTGCTCACTGGAAGGACAGATCCTGAAGTTGAGGCTCCAGTACTTTGGCCACCTCATGAGAAGAGAAGACTCCCTAGAAAGGACCCTGATGTTGGGAAAGATGGAGGGCACAAGAAGAAGGGGACGACAGAGGATGAGATGGTTGGACAGTGTTCTCAAAGCTACTAACATGAGTTTGGCCAAACTGCGAGAGGCAGTGAAGGATAGGTGTGCCTGGCGTGCTCTGGTCCATGGGGTCACGAAGAGTCGGACACGACTGAACAACAACAACAAGCACGGGCATCCATGGCAAGAATGGTGCTCTTTCTGCTTCGATGTGTGTTTCAGATTCTGAGCTGCTCTGTGTAAGACAGAGCTCTGTGTGTCCCCTTTCACAATCATGGGGAATTGGAAAAAGTATAGCTCCCTCTGCTCTTGTGGCCAAAGTAGATTAAATTTACAGGCAGAGTGGTGGGTTAAGTCAAATTGCAAACAAATAGGTTCGGGGACGTTTTGTGGGAGAAGTGAAAGGGATTCACTTTCCTCCATAATTCTTTAAGAGAGAGGGGAGCAGGGGGTTGTCTTTTTCTTACCTGAAAATAATTAAGAGGTGGTTGTGTGATGTGTATTCATGTGTGTACTTTTTTTTAAAAAAAAACTTTGCAGCTTCACACTGGGCTTCTCCCTGGTGGTTCTTTGTTTCCTCCAACAACCCTTGATAGGCCTCTTGATAGGCCTCTGATAGGCCTTACTGTGTGAGAGACTTTAGAATGCTAACCATGGGGTATTGAGGAGCTCAGGGGCTGAGGTTGTTGCTGTTAAAGCAAAATACTGTAGGATTCTTTTTGAAAAAGCTTTTAACTTTTTTAAAAAGACCCTCCTTCTCTGTGCTTCAAAACCAACAAAAAGAGGTATTCAGTATTTTGCGGGCAGCATTTTTGATAGCCTCACTTCTTGCAAAGCGACTTAGAGAAATGACAATGTAGGGCAGCATACAGCACAGAAGCAGAAGGGCAGAGCGACAGGAGCAGTCATGGGAGCCCTAACCTTACTTGGGGCAGGGGCTACTATTATAATGTTTTGATTTGCGGGAAGATGCCCCAAATCATCCTCACACAGATTTGATGCACACCCACACACCCACACACTCCGTGTTTGCATTTAATCATAGAATTGTAGAGATGGAAGACACCCTGAGGGTCTTCTAGTCCAACCCCATGCACTGCAGGAATCTCAACTAAAGCATCCATGACAGATGGCCATCCACCATTTAATCTTTTCATTCCTTTCTGCAGTCCTCATGAAAACTGCACTAATGAGATGACTCCCATTGAATGCAACCCACTGTGTTTAGTTTACTTTCAACATTATTACTGCTTGAATAAGGAGAGTATATTGTCTGGGTTGTGCGTGCTGATACAAGCAGAGGAACAATATCTGCAACATTTGCAGAGCTATTGGGACGGATTTTATATATGTAAATATTGAGAGGGAGACTCCATATTTTGATTGTATCACACAAACAATGCACTTCTCTCCCTTAACAAGTGCATTGGTATAAACTGGGGGGGAAATAAGTTATAGCACTATTTTCTGGAGAAGGAAGGGGAAGGAGAAAGAGATTTCCCACTGCAGAATGTACTCTTTAAATCAAAAACAAAAAAGTATATCACAGAATTTAATCAGAACTTTAGCTTATTCACTATATGGAGATATATAGTGAATGAGGTAAACCTGGAACCAATTTATCACATGTCTTTGTCAATCTTACCTGTTACAATCCAAAAGCCAACATTAATTAACATGAAACCGCAGCTATCTAAGGAAACCCTTTGCTACCGAAGCCACTCTTTCATTACAAAGTTGGTTTGCCTCCCTTATTAATTTCGACATCTTGAAGTGCCATATACTTGAACATGCTGCTGCTACATTTCAGAAAATGCCATTTTTTTGTAATAGGCTTGCTGATTTAATGCTGTCACTGAAGCACCACTTGATATTTCAGCATCCTGAGAAAAACAGAAGAGTCCATGTTGGGATTTTATAAGCATTATAATATTTCTAGCCTAAGCAAGAACTTGTCGGCAATCCAGTCACTGGGAGCAAATCTACACTCATATGGCTACTTGGCAGCATTAAACACTGAAAACCTGCTGATCTTTTTATTTTCTCCAACATAGTGATTAATGCTTAAGAGCAAAAACACCTCAGGACTTCCGTTTAATGAGTAATTTACAGGTCAGAACACTTCAAGTGTTACAAAAGCAAGACAAACAAAGGAGGGGATAGTTAAAGGTAGATAGCCGTGTTGGTCTGTCATAGTCAAAACAAAACAAAATAAAAAAAATTCCTTCCAGTAGCACCTTAGAGACCAACCAAGTTTGTTCTTGGTATGAGCTTTCGTGTGCATGCACACTTCTTCAGATACTTCAAATTCTTCAGATTCTTCAAAGGAGGGGATGTGCATGAAGTGGTGCTTAGCCCTCAAGCATAGGAAGCATTTTAAAAATAATCCCAGTTTGTAAAAGAAAATCTGCAGAAGACAACCCTTCTATAAGTGTCATGGCAATTCTGTTCTTTTAAACTTGATAGTTTTCTTTGGTTTTCATGTTATGATGGTGGAGAATGACTTGTCGGAGTTGCTGTGGCCATTGCCTTTCATTTCCATGTGAGTTTTAACATCCGTGTTTCTTGTTCTCTAGCTCCCAACCCAGCTGCCCTGAGTTGTCCTCAAAAGCGTGTGGTACAGATCAGGGGTGGAATTCAATGCCACACTGTTGTGAATGTTCCATCTGAGCTACCATTTCAGCTTCCCAGATCAAAAGACCCCCTCACCCTTTTGTTCCCATGCATGCTGTTCTGGGGGTTCTCCTAACTCTCCAGAACCAATTTTGGTGGGGTGTGCAAGGGGAGAAGAGAGCTCTGTTGTTCAGGCAGAAGTCCTTCTGCAGGGCTTTCATGTCTTTTGATGCTTCTCACCCTAAGTGTGTGTGATAACTCCCTTTGATAAAAATTGTTTAGGATGTGGCCTGGCTGGCCTTTATTTCTATCTTGATGTCAAAGTCCCTACATGTTTCCTAAGTGGTTATACTTTGGTATTTGGAAACAGTGTCTGGGCAGAAATCGCTGAAATGAGGAAGTGTAGATTTTGGTGAATTTCCTTAAAAATAGCTCAACAACTTTTGTGTCCGTATTCTTACTTTTTGAAATATGGCAACCCTATGATAGATAATAAGCAGGAAGGTCAGATTGTATGAAGTCTTGAAACATCCTTAATTGGGTTCCAATGAATTTCTTATTCTGAATCTAATTTGGATATTTGGCCTTCAAATGAAATATTCTATTATTTGTTCAGTATCACGCAAGGCACCTTACACCACAACAGATAAACACTTTTAAAAAAAGATAGAATATTGAACCACCCCACCCCCCTAAAACCCACAATAACAATAAACACACATTTCAGCCCATATAGGAAACAAAGGGGTTTTCCCCTCCACAAGTCCATAAATCTAAAGGACCATTACAGTAGCATAGAGAATCACTTATGAATAAGCCAATGAAAAAGAGTGGGTCTGTATCGTGGAAGATATGCTATTAACAGCTACTTGCCATGATGACTATGTTCTGCCTCCACTGCCAGAGGCATCATGTATCTGAATGCCAACTGCTGGTGATCACAGTTGGGCAGTGTGCTGTTGCATTCATGTCCAGCTTGCAGGCTTCCCACAGGCATCTGGCTGGTTGCTGTGAAAACAGGATGCTGGACTAGATGGGCCATTGGCCTGATCCAGCTGGCTGTTGCTATGTCCCTTTGACCTTGCCTATCAGTACTGTCTGTGGCAAGACGTTTATGCTACCACGTGTCAAGCTTGGCTTTGCGGTTGAGGAGCAGTGTACTTGCACCTGTCTCATGGTGCTTCTATTTAACAGGGCAAAATGAATTTGATAACTACAACTGTTTCTAAGACCCCACTGACCCACTCCTTTGTTATTAGCCCTTTAATAAAGTCATAGGCAGTTTAAATCCAATTTTGTTGTCAAGGTCTTCCTTCCACCTCTGCTGGCAGCCATAATGCCTGAGCGGCCCTCATGTGCCTTCTTTCCTGCTCACGTCTCCCTGTCAATAATATACAGTTTTCCTTATCCTTTGGCCCTGTGATATTCCCCCAGCATTTTCATCACAGTTTGACTACTTTGAATCTTTCCTGAAGCCCCAGTTGAAAATGGACCTTTAACTTGCCTGGCGTTAAACTAATTTATTGGCCAGCTGGCACTTCAGTAACGAGAAAAGTGTTTCCTTCTTGTAAACTGCAGGAACACAGCACCAGGGATATCTCTGCTATCACCTGTAAGTGATTGGTATTGTTTTCTTGCAAGACTGTAGGGCCCCTGACTAACTTGAAATAAATTCCATCATAATCAGCAAGCAGCTCTTTCCCCCAACCTCCTTTGCACAAAATGCCATTCAGTTTTATGTTCCCTCCTGGGGTATGTAACTGAATAGTAGAAGCAAAATCATATATGAGCCATGGCACTTCCTGTTCTAATAGCTTTGATTACTAATGAGTCTATTTCCTGATTTTTGTCGGCTGCAGATGAATCCCGAAGAAGTCTCGAGTCATCAGAATTTGCCTTCCAAATAACCCGATAGTGTCCTTTTCATCTAACGTCAATTAGATTAGCAAGCAATATACTCTAATGCACCACAAGAGAATAATATCCTTCAGCACAAATGCTGTCCTTTTAAGACTTCTGATTATTTGTGGTAATGAGCAGTCTATAGTCTTTTCTAATGTACTTTATCTTCTCAGTTGGTAAAAGAGTTGGTTCAATCTCCTGCAGAGCTATTGGTCAAGTTCAGAAAAATAACAGCTTTTTCTGTTTCTGTAGCTGTTGAAGGTTGAACCATTCTAGCATCATATCTGAGTGGCTTTCTTCACTTGCAAAATAACCAGTCCAGATAAATAGTTGTTGTTGATGATGTCTTGGAAAGCTTTTGCCAGTGTTTGAACTCTGCATCCAAAACTCTTCCCTTCTCATCTGAACTTCAGTAAGCTCAGAATATTCTCTCTCTCTCTCTCTCTCTCTCTCTCTCTCTCTCTCTCTTTCTCTGGTGTTGAAATGGTTCAAAAGTGTAGTCTGAATTCGTCCAGCACAAAGATACCACCACTTGTTATTAAGGATGTGCAACTTGACAAGAGACAAAACTGCTATTCTCCCCACTTCACGTGGATTTAATTCTTGCGTGCCACTTGAGCTCTTGCCGCAGTCTGGAGATGCCGTCAGGAAAAGTGCACTTACTACTCAGTGGTTTCTTTTGTGGTGCCTCTCATTTTTCCTTAAGGGTCCTCAAAAGAGTCCAACCCGTTAGGATAAATTCAGGAGATATCTTCTCTCAGAAGCCTAGAGTGGTCTGTTTACCTGGTTCAATAGAGGTAGCTGCTCTGCGGCATTTGGCATGACTCCTTGCTGTAGAAGGTAACAGAGCAATTGAATAAAGTACAAGCCATCATTGAGCAGTTATGCCTTCCAAAGTAATCAGTCCTTTCAAGTGGAAGTGGTTTGTTGTTGTTTTTTTACTAAAGAACTAGTGTGTGGTGCCACAAGAATGCCTAATTTCAGCAATGGGGTGAAGCTCCTATGTGAGACTACATGCACATTTCATCCATGCTAAGGCTGGTGTAGCTCCTTGAGAATACAGAATTTAAAAAGTTTTCATTTATTGCATTGTGGCCAGAAAGCCTAGTGCAGATGTACCATCACTTGCATGACTTCGATGAGCCATGCAGTTGAAAATGCAGGTTTGCTACATTCTTAGTGTCCCTTTTTAAGTCTTCACATACAATATCTTCTTCCTACCAAGCAATGTATGAATCAGCTGATCAATAACAAGGCTGTTCACTCTGATAATAAGGATAAGATTTTCAGTTTATAAATAAGTAAATAAAATCACTGCAGATTTCTAAACTTCAGTTCAATTACAGAGAGAGAGAGAGAGAGAGAGAGAGAGAGAGAGAGAGAGACTCAGCACTCACTAGAAGGATCATTAAAGTGGGGTGGGATGGGCTGCGGAAAACCTGCTCCATTAATTCCTATATTTAAAATAAGTAATGAAATCTGGCATCTTGAAAGCTAGTTTATATGATTACATCAGTACAGTTTTTCAAGCTGGAGAGTTTGAGCAGTGGGAGTACTTGATTTCTTTTCTGAGCTTGCTTCATTATTTTAATTTGTATCTGCATTTTTAAAAGAGATTTCAACAGTCCACTTCCTATTACCTTCTGAACATATTTGTGACCCCCTTTCTCCTTTCCCATGTATTGTGATGCAGATAGTTCTGTTGCAAATAGTAAGGTCTGGTTGCTTCCTTTAAACGTTTGTGTACTTCTCTGATTTCTGACTTCAAGAATAGAATAGCCCTTTGGGAATCTGAATGTTAAGTCTCTTAAAAACTACAAATAGATATGAACAATATTTTCTAAAACACATTATACACACACACACACACACACACAATAGATGAAATAGTGCTCCACAGTCTGTATAGGCTTAATTTGTTGCCATGCACTCCAGCGTTCTGTGGTCCTTCCAAGACCTCACTCTTGGTTATTGTCTTTAGCTAGAAACCCCCCTCTCTACCTACTATTTCATGCGTCTGCTAATTCCAATTACAAACCATATTGCTGTCTCACTGCCCTCTTGCCTCAACTTCTCCTAGCACGGTTTAGTACAGCATTTCATTCCAAGTATTAATGGGAGATACCCAGTGTCACTTGTGCGAGAGCGCAGCACCAAAAAAAGGTGTGTCTTTTGGTGCCATACTCCCACAGCCAGCAAGTGCCATCACTGGCTGCAAGCTCCAGCTCATCCTACTCCCTGCCAGAGGCAGCAATGCTGGAGGGAGAAAATGGGACATTCCAGGATCCAATGAGAAGCTGGGATGGTGTCTGTAATTCTGGAATGTCCCAGGAAAATTGGGACAGTTCATTGGGATATGAAACAGGAGCCAGTCTTCATGGACTATTAGCCAGCAATCAGCCTAAGGTAGGAGCCATAAACCAACAGGATTCACCAAAGAAGAGGGTTACCGAGTTAGTGATTTGTATTGCATTGAATATTGAATTAACAGGTTTTATTACTCTGCTGTCAGTTGTAACCCCTGACAGATCAGATAAATAAAGTCAGTAAAAGTTTGTATGTACTGGATGTTTCCAGTACAGAAATAAATGGTAGTTTGGATTTTCTGGTATTTGACTTGACATACAAAGCAGACAAACAAGTAGCATATTGATTCTAGGATGGTGTGCAACAGCAGTGCAAGAGGATCAGAAGCCTTGTTTTGGGATTAATTTGAACTCTCCGTACTATGCATTTGTGGTTAAAGTAATCCTACATCTCTCTCTCTCTCTCTTGTTCCTCCTTTACTCACTTTGGTGCTTGGCCCAGAAACATTTGATTGAGCTTTAGGGCTTTCTATTTTTGCATTGATTTTGTCTGGCTGGGCAAACACTTTTGCTCTGGGAAATCCTTGCTGAGATTCCATGACCTGCAGTTGTCTGGTGATGTGGAGGGCAGAGATCCAATGATAATAATAATAATAATAATAATAATAATAATAATAATAATAATATAATTTATTATTTATACCCCGCCCATCTGGCTGGGTCCCCCCAGCCACTCTGGGCGGCCTCCAACAGATATTAAAATACATTAAAATATCACAGGTTAAAAACTTCCCTAAACAGGAAGCATTCCAAAGGGTGTTTGTTCCACAGTTCAGTCTGCTGTGGCATCATTTTATAAGTTTGCAGAACCAAATATACACTTATTTAGAGCCATTATTTCTCATCTTGGCACTCCCTCACCACTTGAAATATTTGCTTCAGGACTCAGCTTGATTATTTGAAAGTGGCCAAAATAGTATTCCTCCCAGGAAGGCAACAGATAAACAGGCCTTGGCAGTACAACCTGAAGCAGTCTCAGTTACTCTGGTGTATCATCTGATGCAATTGTTCTTTGATATCTCAAATGTATTTTATAGGGACAAGATTACAGGAAGGTACATACAAATGTGCACACTTAAGCAAAGACCTGGATCGTCCTGTACACAGAAATAACTGTAGCTATCAACCGGGAATAAAAGATCCTACCCACTAGAGAAAAATAAATAAATCTTCAGCAACTTCCTAATGATGAGTTTAAGTGCAATACCTAAGATCCCAGCACTTGTAAAAATCAATCAATCAATCAAAATTCCAACTAAAATGCAAGAGCAAATCTGGACATGATTCTAGGTCTGCTCCACCCCACCCCACCCCACCCCCCAAGTTCTCTGCATGACTTTAGGCTCAGTCCTTTCTTATAAGGAAGGTTTCCAGCAGAAATAGTTGCTGAGCACAGAAATGTAAAGAGCCCCTTTTCCAGGTGTTGGTTGAAGCACAGTTTCATCTTCTTCATCATCTTCCCTGGTCCTGAATGGGGTAACTGTGCCCCTGAAGGACCAGGTGCGCAGCCTGGGAGTCATTTTGGACTCACAGCTGTCCATGGAGGTTTTGACTATGGCAGACCAACACGGCTACCTACCTGTAACTGGATGGCAGGAGGTGGACTTTACTGCTGCCTGCCTGCCATTTGCATGTTAATTCCGCACCTGGACAGGAGTCTGAAGAAATGAAAGTGATTTTTGATTTCTCCTTTCCTTACAGTATAATAATAATAATAATAATAATAATAATAATAATTTATTATTTTTACCCCGCCCATCTGGCCGAGTTTCCTCAGCCACTCTGGGCGGCTTCCAGTCAAATATTAAAACAATACAGCATTAAATATTAAAAACTTCCCTAAACAGGGCTGCCTTCAGATGTCTTTTAAAAATAGGATAGCTGCTTATTTCCTTGACATCCGCTGGAAGGGCGTTCCACAGGGAGGGCGCCACTACCGAGAAGGCCCTCTGTCTGGTTCCCTGTAACCTCACTTCTCGCAATGAGGGAACCGCCAGAAGGCCCTCGGCGCTGGATCTCAGTGTCCAGGCTGAACTAGCTGTAAAAGAGCAGAAGTGATGCATTTTGTTTTGAGAAAGTGGTCAACAGTGCTATGAAAATAAGCAAAGAAGGACACACAGATACAAGGGTGTGCCAACCTAGGTTTGGCTGCTATAAATGATGTCCTGGAGAAGTTGCTTCTGTTACAGTTTTTGGAACAGAAACTGAGTACAGTAGTTATATTGATTTGTGTTGAGCACAGTGCAAATGAAATTTGTGCAACTCTGTTACAATGTGATTACACAGGTTCAGCCTTCAGGAGGGGCTGTAATCTGTGTTCAGCAATACCAGGCTACTTTGACCAATTCTGGCAACAGAATTGGAGGGAAATGAACAGAGTCTCATGAAATACTTAAGTACTTCCTGCAATGTAATGAGGCAATCAATTCGGAAGTCAGTGACAGTAAAGATTTCTTTGTTTTATTTGATGTTGGCTTTTATTTGTGAACCACCTTGATATTTCTTCTTAAATGAAAGGCAGTATATGCAGTCTATTATTCTTATTATTCTTATTTCTTCTTCTGATGTGGCAATTCTCTGTGTAGCCCATCTACAGTTCCTGCCAGGACCCTTCAACCCAGACTTTCTCAACCTTGGGTCCCAGATGTTGTTGGACTATTATTCCCATCATCCCTAGCTACCAGCACCAGTGGTAAGGGATGATGGGAATTGTAGTCCAACAACATCTGGGGACTCAAGGTTGAGATGCTGCTTCAACCAAATAGCCAGCCCACTGCACACCATAGAGCTGAGCTCACCAGCTCTCCTAGCTTTCCCCCTATATACATGTCTTCACTACTGATAATGATCACTATCATAACTGAAGTAGCCTGTGCTGAAGGCTGGAGCAAGAAGCTGGATATTGTGTGATACCTATGCTGCATGTGAGCCTCTGAGTATTTGAACCTCAACAGTGTGGTTCTGTTTCATTTGAAGCCTTGTGTTTTCAGTGGAAGAGTGGCCAGAAATGGACAGAGAACTGATTGATAGCACTGCTACTGCCATGCATATTCACTAGCCAATCCCCGGGCAGGATTTGAGAAAAGGCGCCATGAGACTTAATGTAGTGCTTAAGGTAGCACGCTGTAACAGCTACTGTTGCTTGACACTTGTAGCTTAGATTTTATTAGTTGCCTTGGTCCCAGAGGCCATAACCTAGTTATGGGAGAGCATTGGCTTTTTAGCATTGCAGCTCTGTTTGGTGTGCCTATATTAAATGGAGTTGCAGTTAACTGGGGCTTGCCTCATGTGGGTTCCTTGATTTGCTTTTAACTCACTCAAGTCTTTCAACGATTGCCAGCATGGGCCCAGTGGAATACCTCACTCCAAGTGATAGGAGTATCAGATGCTGATACTGTCTATATGTTAAAAATATAAACTCACATCTAGTTCATTTTCTGTTTGGGCTTAAATTCCTGTTCCGTGCCTACTAGTATGTTTGAAAGTTGGTGTTTAAGGATAAAGAGACTGCAAGAGTGTGTGTGTACACACACACACGCTGCCATTATTGCTGTTTGAACTGCTTTTGGTAATAGTGTTTTTGAAAGACCAGCTCTGAAATCCGTCTCTTAACATTGTTTGTTTTTCCTTGTAGTTTATGTGCAGGTCTGTTCCTTTTTAGCTCTCCTCTCCTGCTGTCACTCATCATGACTGCTGATTCACCGTGTGTTTTTCCGCTCACAGATAAATCTTTTATTTACTAAATTGAGCACTGAAGCATTTGTTTGAGGGAGAATTACGGGGAGGCACAATGTGTAAACTTAGCAGCAAATTGAAGAAGAAAGGGTCAGTGAGATTTCTGTGCTTGCTAAGATGGAAAGGAACGAGGCACCTAGGAAACCAGGGAGCAATCACATTGCTCCACTGTGCATTTTACAGCCTTATGGAAGGGGGAAAGGAGAAACTGAAACATATATTAAGAAGGCTGTCCAAGTTGGTCATGAGAGGGGACATTTGGTTAATCAGGGGAAGCATGCCAAAACTACAAACATGAAAACAGCAAGAAGCAACCACTATGAGACCGTGTCCAGAATTCTGTTTTCTAAGGTTGAAAGGAATCTCGAGCTCATAAAAGGACTGAGTATAGAAAAGGGCAACCAAAATGATCAGGGAGGTAGAGCAGCTCCCTAAAGCGGGATAATATTTCAGACATTTTAATCTAGAAACAGGTTATTTGTTGTTATTGCTATTGACCTTCACTGGCATAAGTTTAAACAATAAAATCATACAAAGTCATCCGAATACATTGATGATCCAAACACATACAATATATAAAAGACTAGATAGCCACCACTGAATAAATTAGGCAACTTCAGATTTCACTTTAAAGATCTCAGCTAAATACCCCGAAACAATCTTGGTGGTTTCGGGAGAATCATCCCTCAACAAATATTGCATTACAGACTCTTTGTAAATCGGTATTTTAAGCTGTAGGAGATCTCTGCAAAGGGTGTCAAGAAGAGGGTAATCCAGAATTATGTGATGTATTGTATCTGGTGTTTTCTTATTACAGGAGCGGAATCTGTTCTGGAAGGGGATTAGTTAAGGTTAGTTAAGAGGCGACTTCCTTCTCCCATAAAAGAGGCTTCTGTTTTTCTGCCTCATTTGCAGGTTGCGTTAGAAATCTTGAAAGGTGCATGGACTGAGCTTACCTCATTGGCCCAGGGTGGATTGTGTTGTCTCTTTCCATTAAACATTTGTCCAGCATTCTGCATGTCCTTGTCTGGGAATGCCCCACAAGACAAGTTGCCTCATGATGTCTCCCCCCTCCAGCAGGAAGCCAGAGACACCAGCTACTAATCACACCTGAGGTTTCTGCACTCACTTATTTTGTTTGTTATAGAAGTCCTTCCATTTACCTTTTAAAGGCTCTATTGCACCCTGATTTCTTTAAAAGCTCCTGGCTGCTGGCTGTTGTTAACAGCTTCCCATGCCCAGCCAAAGATGCCAAAGCACCCAGGAATACTGCAAAATGCAGGACATGGGTGTGGTGACATGGAATGCAAGACAGGATACTATAAAAAAATAACAACCTGCCATCTTGAAAGTAAGGTGGATGCAATAAAATTTGTATTGCTTTCACCCCATTGCTGGGTAACAAAGAGATTCACATAAGAAAATAGAGGAAAGATTCACGGGGGGGGGGGGAATAAGATGGGTTTTACTTTTATACTAGGTAAAAACACAATTCCCAGTGTCCCATCCATGTCCCATCATGGTTGCTGCTTTGACCCAGTAGGTTCCAGTCTGGTCTGAGGCATAGAGGCAGTGAAGTATCAGTATTCAACATTAGTTTGCAAGAAGGCACCCGGATTCAGTGCGAGAAACTTCTTTCCATCAAAACAGCTAAACCTTAAGCAGTATGTTTCCTTTGCAGACTAATAAAACTGAATACAGTATATGTATTCCTTTTCAGTGGTTACCCAGGATGTGACTGAGGCTCAAACTATACATTTCGCATCAGCGCTTTTAACAGTAGTCATTTAAAAAACAAGACATCCTGTTTTATGTTAGTAGAGAAACAACCAGAAATGCTTAGCCCCATTTCATGCCCAAATTACCAATCATCCATTCTCCTCTCCTCATTGGCTATTCTTTCCCCACTTCTGACCACCCTTTCCCCATTATTTTCACAATTTCACCTTGTTGCATTTCTTGAAGGCCACATTGGCAATGGTAAGATTGGTGAGTACCTGTGACATACACACACCTCAGCTAGTAGGTAGCTTCTGAAATATTGCTTGAATATCTTGTTATTTCACCCCCATCCCCTTATATTTTCTTGTATTTGGTTTCTCCAGCAGAAGATGTTTCACCAGTCTTAGAAGTCTCCAATTTCACCTTGAATGACAGCTCAAGATGTTCTGCAGGCTTCATTAATGTATCAGGAAGCCAATACTCAATAGGACTTCGTTTCATTACATTCTAGTTTCTGGGGAAAGAGTTCAGTATTTTTGCACCTTTATCACAAAATTCATTTTCTCCTTCCATTTTCTTTCCATCCTACTTTGTTTTGTATGAAAGTGATTCACATCTCTCTGAACTGAAAGAGATTTATTGGCAAGAAGCAGAGATTCCAGCCTTCTGTTCATTAGCACCTGTGGAAATGAGAGAAATGTCTAGTCACTTTAATGACTGAGGCTTCATTCCTTTTAGTATGAATACATGGACAACAAACCTTCCCTTTCTCTCCTCCTTCTCCTCCTGCTCCTCCTCCTTAATGTCTATTGTTGCTTTGGACATGGAAATTCAGCATTTATTATCATTTTCATGCCACCAGCCACTGAAAGGATCTCATTACAGTCAGAGTTACACCAAGGAGGGAGAGGAACATTTTCTCTTTGGCATATTCTCATCTGTAAAAAGATTCTGGTGACATGAACATGATTAATTGGTGACTTATTTGTCTTTCCCACTTATTTATTCTTCTTCCTATTGAGGAGAGGAAGGAGGGTGTGTGAAACTGTGTTTTTAGAGATGCGATGGTTCGAAACTCTTTCTAAATACTCAAATGCTTTAACTGTTTTTATAAGTGCCATTGTTTTATACGTGTTTTATTGTATTCTGAAATTGCTTTGAGATGCTTCATAGGAAGCAATTCAGGAATGAAATAAATAGGAATAATAACAATAAATAACCTCCTGCCCTGTCAACTTTAAAGAAGTGCAGTGATTTAAAAGCAGACTTGAGATATTCTTGTTAGCAGTGCTCTTCCCTCTTAAGTTTCAGCCAGCAATTTATAATTCTTGCATTGGAAATCTCTTGTACCGCCCCCTTGTATACCCTCGCTGCCCCTTCAGACTTAACCTTGACCTTAACTATATGGTGCTGGAAATCGAAAAGCAAAATAACATTAATTTCTTTAGACTCAGCATTCTGTTGCTGTTGTTTATATTTTTACAGTGGATGACATCCCCATTCCCACTATCCAATACTACAGTTGGTGATACAGGACATATAACATTAGGCCATTTCCCATGGCTTCCTCTACCCCCCCCCAACCCTTCAAATCACTGGTGTCTGAAGTTCCATAACTAACATACTGTAGAATTGACAGCTGTCATTTGTTACAATCTGGCTATTCATATGTGTGTGTGTGTGTGTGTGTGATTCTTTTAAATAATGTATAGCTTGTTACATATTTTTGTGTTTTTATATTGTAAACTGCTCCATGACCCTTTGATGAAGGGCAGGGTAGTAATTCAATAAATAATAAATAAATAAAATAAAATACCTACAGAATGTATTTTCTCCCCCTGGGATTTGGAAAGCCAGGATAATTCAAAAGGATAGCTACAGATAGGGAAAGGTCTTTGATTCAGTTTGCGACTGTAACAAGTTTGAAATACAGTAATCTTTTCCACTTCTCTGATGTGATGCAATTCTCCAATCAACCAATGTTTACAAAAAATGCTTATTTTAGTGAAAAGTGTGCATAAAAATACATATTTCAGTGAAAATAGCCTTTAAAAATGCAGGGCATTAGGAAAAATTGCTTGCAAAAATGTGCACATCAGTCAGAACTGCATATAAAAAAAGTATTGATTGGGAGAAATTTACATTAAAATGCTGATCAACTATCGTGAGGATTTGATTTTAGGAGATTGTTGCAGATATCTGGAGAAATTAATATTAAGTCTGGAGAACCAAAAGTACTAGACACCACACCTGGAGACATTGAGCACAGGCCCTGAAGACGAATGTCGCTTTTTTTAACCCACATGAAATGCTTGATGTTCGGTCTGAATCAGAGCCAGCACATGGGAGGACAATGAAAGTAGGGCTTAGGGAAGGGCTCAGTGATGAGAGCATCTCCTTTGCATGCAAAAGGTCCCAGGTTCAATTGTGAGCATCTCCAGATAGGGCTGGATATCTGCTCTGTCTGAAACATCAATGTAGACATTACTGGGCTAGATGGACCAATGGTCTAATTTGTATAAGACAGTGTAGACTTCAAAACAGGCAAAAATATATCAAGTGAAGCTTTTCCACAGAGCCTGATGAAAACGTGTTGCGGCCTGAGGTGAAGAGCAAATTGGGACTCCTGTCCCAATTATGTTGCATAGTACCAAAGGCCAGGCAAGTTATTTTGGCACCTGAGGCAGAATATCCCTATTTTCCTTTTCCTGGCAGTAAAATTATAGGAATAATAAATTCAGTAACTAACCATTTGCTGCCTGCACTTTGGTGACATTCAAAATCAGCTTCCTTAGGCAGCTGCCTCATTGCCAAATAGTCAAAATGTAGGAAGCTGCCTTATACTGATTCAGACTATTCATCTACCTCAGTACTGTCCACACTAACTGGAAGAGGCTCTCCAGTGTTTCAGAGGGTGTGTGTGTGTGTGTGTGTGTGTGTGGAGTATTCCCAGCCCTACCCAGAGATAAACCAGGGATCTTCTACATGCAAAGCAGGTGTGATAGTAGGGTTGGTCCTGCAAAGTTTTCCTGTCCGTTCATGTGTATCAAGGAAAAAGTTGCATCTGCTAAGCTTTTGTCTACTGTGCATGCTTAATTTAAAAAGCTAATTAATATAATATAATATAATATAATATAATATAATAATAGTCAAGCCATGGGGAGATTTGACGCAGAGAACTTTGGCTGTGCCTTGATTTTGGGTTGCCAACTGATCATTAAACAGACTAGTTTGGGGTATTCCTAGGACTCAAACTACAGGTTGATTTGCAGATAACATTATTATCTGATAATTGCTGAACATGAAATGGCTTTCAAATGCGCAACTACAGAGGCCTTAACAAAAGTTGACAAGTCTGCCTGGAACAGAGGAAATAAAAAAATTCCTTCCAGTAGCACCTTAGAGACCAACTAAGTTTGTTCTTGGTATGAGCTTTCGTGTGCATGCACACTTCTTCAGAAGTATCTGAAGAAGTGTGCATGCACACGAAAGCTCATACCAAGAACAAACTTAGTTGGTCTCTAAGGTGCTACTGGAAGGAATTTTTTTATTTTATTTTGTTTTGACTATGACAGACCAACACGGCTATCTACCTTTAACTGGAACAGAGGAGTAAACAGTGAAATTTCTCAAGTTTGCTTTCAAATCACTGCAGTTCTCTTAAGTTGTTAAGGCAGGGTCCTTGAGGAGGTATTGTGGTCCTGCGCTGTATTCACATCCATTATGGCTTTGTGAGGGGGCGGACAAGTCAAATTGCAGGTGTCTGTTCATAACTCCCTGCGTTCTCCAATTCATCTGCTCCTCTCAGTTCATAACTCTTTGCTTTAAAGTGCGAAGGTGGTCCTTCTCCCCACCCCACCCCCAATTTGTCCTCTTCTTACTGTTCTCATGGTGCACTATTTCACTAGTAGGTTTTATTACATGCAGACAGCTATTTGCATTCCCCTCTCCCCCTGATCTCATTCCAGGGGATGTAGAAACAACCACTTTTGGCTTGCTATGTCATACTGCCACCAAGGTAAGAAAACTGACATCTGCTTTAAAAAAAAGAATCCCAGTGGAAACCTTCAAGTTTTGTGATTAATAAGGTGCTGTGTGGAAATGTGGTGGCATATTAGTTGTTTTGCAAGTCAATTTGTCCAAGAGCCACAATCCTAAGCATACCGGTACATACTGAATAGTAAGCCCCATTGAACTCAGTGGGATGTCCTTAGGATCATGCAGTAATAACGCAGCAAAATGTAAATTCCATGATTTAAATGGAAGTGCCACATTTCTGACAGTTTCAATTAGTCTTAGCGGTTTTCTTACTCCTCGAGATGGTGGGTACCACCACATTTTTTAAAATGTGCAAGAAGAGCATATGCCAAAAGACACTGTCCCCTTAGGCTTTCGTATTATTTTCTTGCATTTTCTTGAAATAAAATGCATCAATCATGCGCAGGCAATTATTTGACAGTTTCTTTAAACATATTTCTAAGCTTTCTTAAAGAACAACAGTTAACATACCAAAAGCCCAGTGGTTTGATTCATAGGCTAGTTTCCGAATGAGGTGCAATATGAACAGAAGCTCCTTTGACTCTGTAGGGGCTGAAAAGTGTTCTTTGACCCCTTCCTTTGCCTTGCCCTCATTCACCCTCTGACACTATAGCATCTGCTCTTGCACTGCAAAACAGAGGGAAGTTGCCCTCTGGAATTATTCTCTTTTCATGGCCTCTCTAAAACGGGCTCCTTTGATTTTCAAGTTCTCTTAATTTCAGTGAAACCTCGTGACGACAAATTCTGATAAGTCTGTCTCTTGCCTTTCTCCACCACTCTGAACCCGCAATTTTACCAACATGAGCTCTTTATGTCACTTTCTCCTACCTTTATCTAGGAAACTTTCTTCTGTTCTCTCTCTACTACCTATCCCTTTTCAAGATGCCGCCATGCTTCGTCTTAAGCTATATTCCTTCAGATAAGATCTGGATAGCAGAATATTAGCATAATAGCTTGCAACAGCAATGGTCAGGCCAAGAGAGTACTTGCATTTGAGGAAGGTCAAAACAGATGCTCCAGGAGGGAGGGACTTAAAAGCTTAGAGACCCAGAAAAGGGAGTGGGATACATGTCCCTTTTTGTGATGTAATAAAGGATAATAAAAAAATGCCCCTTTGTTTCTTCTTTCTTGCCCTGAAGGCATTTGTATTTACCGTATTTTTTTCTAATGGATTTCTCGGAAATGCTTATGAACACTTTATCCTTTTCATATTGTATGTGATACTCTCTTTTTCAGCTTTCCCTTTTTTGGTTCTCCTACATTTCCCTTGAGTATAGGATGTAAACCTTTACTATGTTTCAGATATGTGGATTACTCTGCTTAAAAAGTTTGCTGTCGTGGCAGTGTTATATATTGTCAAACATAAAGCTGAAGAGAGGAGTAACTATAGGCCAATTATTCTGCTGTTGGGATGTATATAAGCAGAACTCCATCAATTTCAGAAGTGGTTACTGGGTTATATTTGCTGACGAACTAGATATAAAAATACACACCAAACCATATTCAGTGATTGTTGCCAGCACCACTTGGGGGGGGGGAGAGAAGTGAAATAAAAATTAGCTTGGGGAAACTCTCTCCCATGCAAGCATATGGAACTGAGTAACCACAGACAAATAATATATCCTCTACTCTAAGGAGAGTGCTAACGTTTTTCATATAATTAATATTCTAATTTATTTTAGCTCTTTATTTGTTGCTTTAGTTTATATTTGCTGCCCTTGAGAGAATCATATAAAAAATTCTGTGTTAGGCTTTTTAAAAAAAAAAACCATGCTGAGAGACCTACTCGCATATATTTATCCATTCATTTTGAATGGAGGCCTCGGCTGCTTTGCTCTTGTAGCCTTGAATATGAAACGCTGCTGAGCTCTTAACTCTATTTATCCTAAAATGTCATTGCCTCTTCTGTGGTGTTATGCATGTTTGTGTTTTGAGTAGAAGGTAGCTGAACTTTCAACAGCCACCAAACAGATTTATTTTCTCAGTCTTCCTGGAAGGGGGAACATGATCCACTGCAATGTTATGACATCCGCTTGTGTTCCCAGAGCTTACCTGCCTGCAGTAATTCAGCTCAGTTGAGTAGTTGGGAGGAAAGAAAATGTCCTCATGGCTGGGTAAACTCTGGTCTGGTTTGGATGTTCATTCGCAGCTTCACAAACTGTGGTTTATGGCATTTGAGATGATCATGGGCTTGAAAAGCTTCTCTCTCCTTTTCCCCCTTGTCGCCTCCTGGCTTTGGCATGGAGACACAATGAGTCTAGTACAAAATAAACCTGGATTTCTTCTCCAGTGTTAGAACACGATGAGATGAGATGAGAGGTGTGGTGTACAAACATGTAGCCCCAATGCTAGGGCTTGTGTGTGTGTGTGTGTAGGAGTGCATGCAGGGCTCTGGATCAGGAATCATGTGTCTTATTTTTTTCTTGCATTATACATATACATCAATGTTGCATTCATATGCCACAGTCTGTGAAGCAATAAGGGATTACAGCATCTGTGGTGGACTTCTTTTTGTTGAACTGTCAATCCCCCACTCTCAATGACATATGGAAAATGCTGCATACTTGGAGAATGAGTATGTAGCTTTGAGGGTAAAAACAAGACATTGAGCTGTGGCTGACCAAAATATGCTAATAAAAGCAATAAGATATTATCTTATGGTTACATCTTTTAAACGAAGTGAGCCATTAACAGTAATGAAGGAAATGGAGTGTAGACAGAACTGGCTCAATCTCACATACCGGTAGTTAGGTGGAATCCATTGTTTGTGCCTGTTAATGCAATTGAAAATGGAAGTCCACCTGTTGCAAACACCTAGTCCTTGAGTATCTTGACATTGGCTCCGGATGTAGGTTGGATGTGGGGATTCAGTTTCTCTGTTACTGCCTAATGAGTCTCAGATGAGAACAAGGTTAAGCTATATAATGAAGCTGTAGAGTCCATGCATAGAATAGTCGACTAGTAAAATAAGGAGGCATCTGGAGTAGACTGTGTAAGCAGAGGAGACCGGAAAGTTGTTTGGAATTCAAGAAGTGCTCACATAGATGAAAATATTACCTGGCATATGTTGTGGGAAAGGTCAATTATTTGACACCAGTTCTGAGGAAAGTACCATGAAAAGACTGGCAAAAAAGCTCTGAACTGCTCGTGAGTGAAAATCCTATTTCATGCTGTGACTAGCCTTTATTTCACCCAAGGCAGAACCCACCAAAGGCCACCATCGAAACTAGTTGTGCAGTACTGTTCATTTTCCATGGTATATTCCTTGCTTAGAAGAAAATTTCCTCACTTACTGAAGATGGTGTTGAACGATGGGGGTAATTCAAAGCTTTGCATGTACAGGGGCCTTTCTTTTGTTTCTGTTTAATAAGGGAATGTTTCATGTGCCTTTAGCAATATCCTGCTCTGCATACACAGAGTTACTGTGCTCATGGAAGAGAAAGTCTCAATGTGTGCATATTAACTGCTGGATCTCAGCCAATCATTACATAAACTTACAGGTATAGTAACAGACAGACATTTTTCATTCATAAATATGAATATTTATAATATTTGGCAGCACTGAAGCATCTCATTTTTGACAGTGTATCCTCAACCAGCTATCTATAGAAAACAAGCCATTAAAAAAGTAAGAAAACCATTTGAGAAACTCCATGTTCTATTAGTTAAATGGGAGGTATTTATGCCTCTTTCTTTTAAACTGTTGCAGAAGAAAATTGCATCTTCTTTTGTGATACATCTTTCTATGCAATTTAAACACACCCAGTAGATATTTAAATAGGACACAAATTCTAACACTCCAAAACTGAAGAATGCATATTCCTTAGGGAACTTCATGGGCAGAATTTGTGCAGTGCATATAGACAAAAATATATAGCAATTAAAATGAATACAATTTACAATAGAATCACCAAATAAAAACACAACCAACATCAGAATAGCAAAACAGTGATACAGAAATGCAGTGCACAGCAATGTAGAAGAATGGGAGGGATTCCCTCAACCAAAGTGTCTCTTGTCAGTCTGAAAGAACTCTAGGAGCTTAGACTATATGGATTGAATGTGCAGCAGAAAATGAAACCTAGGTGGCCTAAGACATTAGCTGCTTTGCCTATTCACTGTGGAACTCATTTCATTAGAAAAGAAAAACGAAAAATAAATATTCACATTATATCCTCTCATTTCTAAATAGCTGAAAATCCTTATTAAGCTGTCCCATCTGCTACTTACTGAAGATGTTCTCAAATATCCCTAGCCTTGGCTTAGAGAGAAAAATGACTATATGAACCTCACAACTGAATCAATCAATCTTACATCTTGTTAGAGCTACCACCACTATAAATGAAGGATTCTGTCATTACGCCATCCACCCGAAGCTATGAATGATTTGGTTTCTGTCTGCTTCTATCTTAGTCCATCAGTAGATAGGTAGATCCACTGTACAGTAATTAAAATTTTGCAATAGCCTTTTAAATATGCTGCTAGGTTTCCCTTATGAGTAATGATTTAACTATCAGTTAAATAGTTTGTTATTGCTCATTTTCATGTGCAGCAATTTATTATTTGGAGAAAGGTATCAAATTGTGTATGTAAATCATAATGCTCAGGTGGCTGCATTGATTACCAAATGATCAGCATTTTAAAAAGCTTTTAAAAAGAGATTGTGTACATCAGTGATGGCCAAACTTGGCCCTCCAGCTGTTTTGGGACTACAACTCCCATCATCCCTAGCTAACACGACCAGTGGTCAGGGATGATGGGAATTGTAGTCCCAAAACAGCTGGAGGGCCAAGTTTGGCCATCACTGGTGTACATCATAGAACAAAAATTTTGCCCCAAAGGAAAATTGTGAGCAATAAGTTTTGGGAATATACCGGTATTTGTAAAATCAATTTATAATAATAGGTTGAAGAATTGTGCTGAAAACTGGAAAGGAAACAGAAATTGTGGCAAAAACTGAAATGCAGAAGAATGGGAACATCACTGATTATGATGAAAACAAGTTGGAATAGAAGTCACTGCCTTCTTACATCTCTATGCATAATGTACTCATTGTCCATGGTTAATACAGGATTCTCACTACAGAGTATCTGTACACTATGGTATAAGCAAATTTTGGCATAGCAATGGCTACTGCTGCTTCGATACAGTCCTGGTAGAGGCATGAGGAAAACAGCTACATTTTCCAACAGTAATGAGATGCTTCAACCTTAGCCTGTGAACTAGTATGACCTTACTGGCTCAGTGGTAGATCATCTGCTTTGCATGCAAGAAGTCCCAGATTCAATCTTGAGGGGGCTGTGGGAGTACCCCCTACCTGGAAAAAAAATGGTTAACCACAATACTCAGCTACTTGGACCAGTGGTCTGTCTCGGTATAAGACGACTTTCCTAGCTCTTTGGCTTGTAGGATAAGTTGCAAAAACGGTTGTCCTAAGGCATTGGCTGTACAGTGGCAGTAGTTGTGAAGCAACATATTTTCTTTAAAGTATTTAAAAAGTGCTATTTTACCATCTAGGAATCCAAAGAAGTGACTGTTGAATGATGCTTGACATTAAAGTGATATAGAGATGGCATTAGATCAGCTTCAGATAACTGTAATGTTTTGTGGGTGGGTGCTCAATGAAGTACACACAATTTGTTCAGATGGCGCTTAGCGGAAATAGTGAACAGCAAGATATATTTAATCTTTATTAGATAAACTAAGATTTGAATATGATCATGAAATGTCTGCCACACTAATTAACTTGCCAAGCATATGGATGCCTTTTGTTATCATGCCACAATATGTTTCTGTCTAAATGAAAGAGAGAGAGGGTTTTTTGTTGGGTTTCTTTTATTTAAAGAAAAAAGTTAGGTGACAGAAATTTATAGCCTTTTGAGAGAGAAGGCCTTAGGCATCTATGGTTCCTTGCTGCATGGATTGGAGATTTATTTCTGCTCAGTGAAATTTTATTGCATATATAAAAAGTGGCAACACACCAAGATCCAAGGATTTTAAGATGCCATTTCCCACACAATTTGTAGTTTTCTATTAAAGAATATTTATTCAGTATCAAATGCTAGGAGTTAAACATATACTATTTTTGAATAATGTGCACTTTAGGTTGGTTTATTAATATATTTCAAAAGATTTACTATTAGAAAATATAAGATACAAACTCCTGAAAAAGTTGGGTGTGGGTGGGTGTTAAACTATTAAAAAGTAGATGGGCCAATAGTTAGTTGTCATTTACAGTTTTTGCATAAACCTTCTTGTGTTGACTGCTTCGCTAGTGGTGGGCATTACAGTTCTGTTCTCTTGGGGTGGACTGTGCTCCAGTTTTTCACATTGTTGGGTGGAGTGTGATAGATAGATAGATAGATAGATAGATAGATAGATAGATAGATATACTGTAGATTAAAAGCATCGAACAGTAATTCACACACAATCACTCAGGATCTCGCATTAAAATAATCTCTATGTTCCTCTGATTAATAAAACAAAGCATTATTTTTAACGTTGCAAAATGTTTTGGTTTCTACCTTCATCATCTACTCTGATAAAAAGAGAATGATGCAGTTTCCAAGGTGGCAGTTATCCTCCAGGTTGAAGACATGCATTGTTGATATGTCCTTAGTCTCAACCTGGAGCAGCGCTTGGCTTCAGTGAATTAAGCCCTTCTGAGCATTCCATCCTCAAAGCTTTATCACTGCTACCTTGGAAATGGCATCATTTAATCTTTATCAGAGCAGCTGATGACGGCAGGAGCCCTAACCTTTTTCCACATTAAAAAAAAACAAACCCTCCTGTTTTGTCGATCACAGTAAACACATAAACACACATTCTCATATACATACAAATTTTCAATTTTCAATGTGCAGTTCTGAATTGAGGGTTTGTGGTGCTGCATCACAGTCTTGAACTTGAAAGAAGTCGGGGATGGGGAGGGGAGCACAAGAGAAGGCAGGTTTTAAAATGCCAGTTCGAAACAACAGAGGGTTGAATAAAGCAGGGTTGGGGGGGACACAAATGAATTGTGGAAATATGGAGGAGGGGCTTAGAGGAGTAGGGAAGGGATGGGGTTTTGGAGTGAAATGTAATGGGAGAGGCTTGGAGAAGTTGGCAAGAAGTGAGAGGTAGGCAGCATTGACAGGTAATTGAGCAGGGACAGCAACTTCTAGTCTCTCTCTCTCTCTCTGTGTGGGGGTGTTCTTTGGCCAGATGCTTATAATAATAATAATAACAATAATGATTTATTATTTATCTGCCGCCCATCAGACTGAGTTGCCCCAGCCACTCTGGGAAGCTTTCAACAAATTACAAAACCACGGTAAAACATCAGACATTAAAAAATTCCCTATACAGGGCTGCCTTCAGACGTCTTCTAGAAGTCATAGTTTCCTTGACATCTGACGGAGAAGTGTTCCACAGGGCAGGCACGACTGTCAAGAAGTCCCTCTGCTTGGTTCCCTGTAATCTCACTTCTTGCAATGGGGGAAATGGCAGGTTAACATTTCAAATAAAGAGATTCCAGGTGACTAATGAGTAATTAATACTCATGATGTGTCTATGTATATATAAATGCTAAGCCTAACCTGCTATGAATATATTAGATCCCCCCCCCCCACAAAAAGGCTGCTTCAGCATCGTACTGGGCGATATCCTATTCTATGGCAGCAAACCCCAACTGAGAATTACCACACACTAGGATACTTGAAACAGAGAAAGGAATGACAGCGAAATAACATATAAGAAATAGCTGTATTTTAACTCAAGGAATATTACATGCTTTTCTTATTATTCCGCGTTCCTTCTTTTATAAAAAAATTTCTTTCCAGTAGTTGGATATCCTTTCTGTTTTATGTTAAAGGATGGTGAGATTTCTCAGATGTTTAGATGGAATAAAAAGATATTGTGACCATACTTTTTTTTTTAGTACTTGGGACAAACCGGGACATCAGGTAACCTTTCTGCACAAAATTACTACTATGCATAAAATGACATATTCACTGTGTAGCAATAAGAACAGATTGCCTTGCTGGTGCTCTCAGAAACTCAGGCTGTTTGAAATATGCAATTTGAGCTCAATGAGAATTCAGAGTTTCCTATGAAATATTGATTGCAAAAGGTTTCTTTGGCAGAACTCTTCTATCAGCTGGTTAAAATGCTGATGAGGGTCCTCAGAGAACACAGCAATATAGCAGTAAGCGCCAGAGCTTTAGTACATGTCGAAAAGCCCTGCAGACTGCAATCCTACACACACACACACACACACACACCCTACACCTGGGAGTAAAGCAGCTTACTTTTGAACAGACATGTACTGTATAGGATTGCACTGATAGTAGTCTGAAATCCAATTCTTGAATTACAGGGTGTGGGGAGCTGAAGAGATTCAACCCCTTTATCCATCCTTAGCTACCTCACAATCGTAACGTAAACTCAGCCCTGTGCCCTACTAAAATGCTGAAGTATTCTGAGAATGAAGCAGAAAGCATGTGAGAAATTGGAGGATAGTTTTGATGTTGTCACTGTGTTTCATTGACATTTTGGTATAAAAGAACCTCACGTTATACTTCAAGCCACCAAGAAAGCCCTATGGATAAATAGTTAAGCATTTTCCCATCACTTCTAGTGGGAGAGTTAAGTATTGTTGCATGTCACCCCAGTCTCTGAGCGGTGCGAGATCCTAGGGGTTCCAAGCACCCTTGTGTTCTGGCACTCGCCACGGTGTCCCATTGCGCCAGAAGTGGTTTAGTCATGCTGGCCACATGACCAAGAAAGTTGTCTGTGGACAAACGTCAGCTCCGTCGGCCTGAAGCGAGATGAGTGCCGCTGCCGCACCCCATAGTCAAGTTTGACTGGACTTAACCATCCTGGGGTCCTTTATCTTTACCTTTACCCAGGGTCTATGTTTCCTTTTGGAAAATAAGGCACAGCAGAGACTGTGGTGTCTTTATGATATATAGTTTATTTACAGATATATACAACCTGAGCCAGTGATGGAGGGCCTCTCATCATTACACTCCAAAACAGTATTGCTTCTCCCATAGCTGTAGCCTTGGATCTAAATAGACCCCACCCATGGCTCCAACTCTGTGTAGCTTGCGGCATTTAACAGAATGCCACTTTTTGTCCATGCTACATCATCCTCAACTGCAATCCTAAATTCTACTCTGCTTTGTGTCTGCTGATTTAGATCTCAGGGTGCGGCTCCCACCATTTGCCAGCAGGCACACTGTCTTTGCTTATGTCCCATCTCCTTGACTTTGTTCTCTGTTAATGGCTCAGGTGATCACCTGAACACAGGAAGCCGAGACCAGTCATTAAGAGTCTGATTTCCAGTTTAACTCTCCAGGAATTTAGGGAAACCTAGCACCCACAATTTATAAACAGTATGTTGCTTAAGTTTCTCCCATTGAAATAAACTTTACCTAAAAGTGGATGAATCAGTTAAATACTGGGATGCCTTTATCTGGTTGTTGTTGTTTTTTTTAATGTCTGCCTGCCCCTTCCCTCTCTTTCCCTCTTTTAGGTTATAAAATCTTAACAGGATTTTATTGGACGTTACGCAATGACATGGTTGCAAGTGTTCCGAAGGCTGAATAATTAGGGTACTTGTCAAGTATGTATTATAGAACCTGACAGTGAACACAGAGAACATCTTCGTTTGTGGCTTTTTAAAGAGCACAGTCTATAGGAATACTCATTTTATAGTGCTGCTAGGCTTCTGGCTAAGTCAAGGGTCAGCTTTCAACAGACAACAGAAGATGACCTAGAAACAATGGAGCTGCAGAGAATTATAGAGAACAAGAGACTTTGCTGTGAAATGGCAAGATGCATTTAGATAGAAGATCAGGTCAAGATAACATGTACATATATTAGCTTTGAAGAAAGTGAACTGGGGATTCAGTGGACCTTCAGCTGACATTTAGAAAAGTTCACCTGCTTCAGGAGCGATTCTTGAAAATTGTAAAGCACAAAATACATCGCTAGAGTATCCAGCTGGCACGCTTAGATGAAATGAGGATATGGCTCTTACATTTGGAAGCAAGGTTTCTGTGATAAAATAGTGATTCAATTTTGGACCCATTTTTCCTAAACTAGAGGAGAGTGCCTTCCTATATGCAATTACAATGGCAGCACCCACACACAAGAGAGAAGTGGGGGGAAACTGGGGATAACCCCGAGGGTTTCAGAAATACAACGTAATTATGGGCATAGCCTAGGTTGGGAAGCCCCGCAAACCTGCCCCATAACGATTCAGAATGTTGATTTGAGGAGGGGGCTGGCAACACATGGAATGAAGTAGGTGGAAAAGAAGGAAGCAGGAAGAAACACATAAAGATTAAAAGGGTACAGACAGAACAGTATCATTGCCCGGATAAGTCATTTCCTGGATCACACTCAGAAGTTGAAAAATATCCATGAAGCAATACAGTGTAGGTAGAATTGGCCACCAGTGTATTTAACATCTGCACCCCAACCCCAAATAGCAGCAAAGAGAATCCATGCACTTTCTCACGTCTTATCTAGTGTGAAACATTTCTTAAAAATATTCTATTTGAATGTAAATTCCAAAGCAGATGCAGTGGGTACTCCACATTGAAGGTTTAAAGAAACTGTGATTTGGAGAGTGTTAGCTTATGACAGCTCAGCTCTGAATACAAGATCAGACCCTGAATAGCTTACAACAACCCTGCAGTGGTATCCACTGCTTTTATCCCCATATTGCAAGTTGGGGTGAGAGAGCAGAATACAACAAACCCATGGGTGTGGGTGTGTTTGCTTTTTCATCTATCGCATTCATTCCTAGTACTTGCAAAGTACTCTCCCCACCACAAGGCAGCTTATATAAAAAATAATTAGATTCATACAAATACAAGACAATTTGTCTCCATAAACATAGCTGTGGCTCTCAGCTGCAGCTGTATCTATCCAGGCACATTAGAGTGGTGCATGAGTGAGCCTTCCTCTCCCTCTGATGGCCTCAGCAATTGCAGCAGGTAGCTACTTTTGATGGGGCTCTCAGCTGGAAGCTATATCTAGTTCAGTGTTAGAGCTCAATTTCCAGGTTGGAGGGCTGTGCTGGCAACAGATAGCTTACAACAGTAGTGGCCAAACTTGGCCCTCCAGCTGTTTTTGGACTATGATTCCCATCATCCCTGACCACTGGTCGTGTTAGCTAGGGATGATGGGAGTTGTAGTCCAAAAACAGCTGGAGGGCCAAGTTTGGCCACCACTGGAATAACCTTGCAATGTAGGCTGTTGTTATTTTTCAAGCCTCTAAGCCACATGCTAGGGTGGTGCACACACACTCACACCAAAGATACACTTCCAACAGTGTGCTGTGTGGCACTGGTTGTCACCTGTATTTTACTCTGAAATGATATTCTAGAATTGAGGCGGCCTGTGTCGTTTTTGTTTGAAGTGTAGCTATAGCAAATAGATTGGCAGGGGGAGGGGAGGACAGGATTTTCAACCTGGGCTGCTCTGTAATCTGCCTGACTCAATGAAGCAGGTGACATGAAATCCATATATATATTTCTGGGATCAGTAAGATGGTATGGTGAAGGGTTTTCTTCCTTATTGGCATTTCACCCATATGACAGGAATGTTTGCTTATGGGACCTAGGATTCGATTCACTGTCCAGTGATGCCTGTTGCAAAAAGCCCCAAATTATGATCCAGTTTTAACAGCGCCAGCAAAATTATTTCTTTCAATGGCACGATCAGCAGTTGAACCACAAAAATGCCACTTGACAAACAAAAAATGGTTGTATGTGTCTACGTGCACAAAGTTGCGTGCTGCTAGTGGCAATCACACTGCTATAGTAGCAAAGCCTTTCCTAAATAACCCTGGCTGTTCCCTTGTTCTCTTGACTGGCCAATATGCAATCCCACGCATCTGTCTTTGTTACAGAATTAAGTCTCCTGAGGAGAACCGTGTCATTTCTCCCCAGTAACCAACTACTTACCCTGTTTCCCCTTTTTTAATACGTAGTCATAAAGTAAGCCATGGCAGGGTTTTTTTTACCTTTGTGAGAAGTAAGACGTACCCCAAAAGTAAGCCGTGGTGCCGCCATTGTTCCCATCGCCTCCTCAGCCCCTCCTGCGTGTGCAGGGAGCCAGCGAACCAGTGTGAGGCACGGGGGGGAACGCACCTCTTGTGGAGTTCTGTCCCGCTTGCTTAGCGCACAGGGAGAGGCGCGGGGAGGGGGGAGACACCTCTTCCTGCCCCGCCTGTTCCCCGTGCGCAGGGAGCCAGTGAACCAGCGAGAGGCGCGGGGGGGGAAACGCGCCTCTTGCGGAGTTCTGCCCTGCCTGCTCAGCGCGCAGGGGGAGGCTGTACCGTACCATACTGACGTAATAAAAATAAGACATCCCCCCCAAAATAAGCCACCCTGTGTTTTTTTGAGGGGAAAAAATTATAAGAACACCGTCTTAAAAAGGGGGAAAGATGGTAGTCACTTCCAGAGAACAACATGCTTTTCTGTACCACAGATTAATTCTATGGCATTGGGGTGCAGGAATGCAGTGTCACTCCCCAAACTCATACGTACATACACACACACATACATACATACACACATAATTTTATAGGAATTCTACCTTAGCATAGTTAAAACCATGCTCAAGGCAGCTTACATAATTACAAACATAACAAAAGTACAGTAGTCATAAACAATAAATAAAACATAAAAAGTACACAACACAATTGAACAATTTCTACAAATTGTGGGAAAAGGCCTGCAAGGCAAGGAGCAGGTCTTCCAGGATTCCCAGCCAAGAGGGCCTCTGGCCTCTTTAGCAGCTGCAGCTGGAGTCAGTCCGGGCCCTGCCCTTCCAGGCCAGGTAGAAAAAGACCTACTTTGACTGCAAGTTGAGGAGCCTGCCTTTTGCATGGTCTGTTTGCATATACAGAGCTAGGGATCTGTTGAACCCAGCTCTACACACATATTTGGGGGGCGGGCGAAAATGTGGGATTAGCAGCCTCATATAACAAACATGCTTAAATCTAATTAATGCATGAAGGGGTTAATACCATAGAGCAAGCTGTTCAGGTAGGCTTAAGAGGAAATGGGTAATCAAGCTTATTGTTGAATCTCCAGTCCACCTGAGAAGCTCAGTGTGTGAGGAGGTTTGAGCTGTTTGCTCCAGCTAAGCTGCATGGCTCTCATCAGCAATTCTTGAGTTCTTATAGCAATAATTTAGGAACTTTCGCCACTTTGTAACTAAGCCAAGTTTTACTGCCTGTGAAACTTTTCTGAAGCACGTGAACCTGACCTTTGAAGAGTTTGTAAGTAAACCATTGTTTTATTTACCAAACATGTGGTCTTTTTCCTATGCTGGGGGAATTGGGAAACTTTGAAGGAAACCTTTTCAGGGGACATTTTTGCAACTCACTTGGAGGGGCACATATTTTAAAGATCTAACAGCCAATATTTCCACACTTTACTTTGCTGCATATTTTGTGACTTTAAATCTCTGCTGGGGTTCTGTTACCAAAGAGTACTTGCCCCAAACTTTGTTCTTGGCATTCATGAATTCTCCTTTATACATGCACAAACACAAACATATACCCTGTTTCCCCTTTTTTAATACGTAGTCATAAAGTAAGCCATGGCAGGGTTTTTGTACCTTTGTGAGAAGTAAGATGTACCCCAAAAGTAAGCCATGGTGCCGCCATTGTTCCCGTCGCCTCCTCAGCGGGGGAGTGGCTGCACTCCCTTTAATAATGCTACAAGATGACTGTTCCTTACTACATTATTGATAGATTAAGTGCAGAGGCAAATTTACTGCGGCGATTCTCCTGTACTGTATTGGTGAATTTTCCTTCTAAAATCAGTGATGCAACTACAGTCCATTGGGAAATATCAAAGGAAGCCTTATATATGTAAGGTTTAAATTGGGGGCAGTTTGAAGCGAATATTGATGGCCCAAATTATACTTCTTTTTATCACGGCACACACTGCAAGAATAACCTTATACCTGCTGCAACAAACACCAAAGGGGATTCTAGAGATTACGCCTGGTCAGGGCTTCAATTTATATCTTATTCAAAAGGTAGCATCTGCTAAAAGTGGTGTGCAAGGGAATTACCACAGAACTGACACAGATGGCAGAGCCTTTCAGCAGCAACTATTCCCTGCAGTGCACAAGGTTACCTTATGAGGCCTCCTACTCAAACTATAGCTAGCTAAAGAATGTGTGGTTTCTGTTAAGATCACAACCTGAGGTGTTACAATTTCAGAGTCTTCCTGGTTTTGAAGATACTTGTAAATGATTCACTTCTTACGTTCTGCTGGCAGAGTTTTGATAGCTTCCCTAGCTATCGCAAAAATACTCTCTTCTAATATAAAGATTCTTGAAGTGTGTGAAAGGCCAGGCCTCTCTTTCAGGGGATCACCAGTCTGTCAGTATTTTGGGAGATGGGATTGAGGCGCCTTCCATAACTTTAGGTTTGCATATTTAAAAATATGTGAAATAAAATTAAGTGTTTTGTGGTTTGGAAAGTGATGGGGAAAGGCGTTGAAAAGTATGAGATGCAGGAATGATTGAGAGGAAGGCAAGTAAATACCCCTCAAGCAAATCGGGATGAATGCGAGATGAATGCTCACTGTCATATAGCTGTCCGGTAAACAAACCAGAGTGAATGGATATAATCTAATCACTCTAAATTTTGTTCAAGCAAAGCAGGATGAATGCTGAATAAGCAGGTCATCCGGAGCAGCCCTCAGTCTCATGTGTGACTTGTATGAAGTATATTGCATCTACAGCTGTAGATGTCTTCTCTCTCAGTCTAAGGATAACTCAGGCATGTAAAGGGGAAATCTACAAAACCCCTTAATTGCAGCTATGAGTTGTTTTGCTTGCTGAATGCTGGAGAGCTGTTTGCCCTTTGAGGTATTATTGCCCTTTGAGGTATTATTTACATCAGCCATTTGAGGTAAAAATGTGCCAATATCAGATTTTTCTTATATGTGCTTTCCACGAAACCCTATTATATCAAATATAGAAAATATTTCTAACAATGTTGACTCATCTGTGAGTGGAATAGGCAGGTGTCATTGTTGCCGTTGATGCTACACAACTGAAAGAAATATATTTCTGCCTTGAGTTGTTGTGTCCCCAATTAGCTGATTTCAAACTTTTATCCCTAATTTAATTACTCCTATAAAATGTTGCCGAGGCTTCAGCTTGAAGTGGGGGATTGGAAAATTTTCATTGGATCTTTGGGGTGAGGGTATTGAAGGCCTTCTTATCCCCTTTCCCTTGGGATATCTCTTCTCACCTAAAATTGACCCCAAGCCTAGAGTTGGAGAGGAAGTGTATAATAAGGCAGGCATAGGCAAACTCGGACCTTCAGATGTTTTGGGACTACAACTCCCATCATCCCTAGCAGGACCAGTGGTCAGGGATTATGGAAGTTGTAGTCCCAATACATCTGGAGGGCCGAGTTTGCCTATGCCTGGTATAAGCAACAGGGAAAATAAGAAAGGGGTGTGTGCTTTGTTCATGATGTCATTCAGATATCCCGTTTACTATTCCACGGTGTGGAGGCAGCTAAGCCCCTATAACATGGATTTTCTGGAAACAATCCAGCCAGAGTTATGGCGTGAAGTCCAGTGTAGCATAAGCAGGCTACAATGGGGCTTCTCCTTCCTCTACTCCACTTGCAGCCCAAATGCAGAAGTGGGCAGACATCACTGGATGTGGCCCGTGCATTTTGCAAAATGCCATAGGTTTCAAAATGGAATTGAGTATGTACCGGAAACCAAAGGATTTCATTTTGTATGGGTTATCTCCTTTTATATGTTGGAGAATAACCTCTATCTTTATTGTATGCAATGTCCACAGTAAACAGATGATTTCTTCTTTATCCAGAATTACGCCATAATTAAGAGATGGTAGCTTATTGGCTGTATCACACAATATTGTAAGGATCAATTTATAGGCAAGAACATAATACCATTTATGTGGCTTTTAGGTAACTAGGTTATGTAAAACACTGATTAATAATGAATCATGCTACTGGATTGGCCCATTCCAGTTTCATAAGCAAGTCAAAACCTTATTACAGTGGTACCTCGGGTTACAGATGCTTTAGGTTACAGACTCCGCTAACCCAGAAATAGTACCTCAGGTTAAGAACTTTGCTTCAGGATGAGAACAGAAATCGCGCGGCGGCAGCAAGAAGCCCCATTAGCTAAAGTGGTACCTCAGGTCAAGAACAGTTTCAGGTTAAGAATGGGCCTTCAGAATGAATTAAGTTCTTAACCCGAGGTAACACTGTATAATGCTTGCCATGTTCCTTAACTAACTCGCAATCATTTTTTTAAAAAGAAAACCTGAGGTACAATAAGGTGCTTGAATTAACATTCACTCCGCAAACTCCATCATGATTCTGCTCACTATAAAGTATTGAATGTGCTGCCTTCTCTCGAATTACTTTATTGCACTTAAATTATCGCAGCATTTTCCCTCAGATAATAGCAATTGGAATAACTACCAGGAGTACAATCTGGTAACTATATCCTGCTATTTAAAGTCATTGTCTGTCTCATATGTTTCTTTTAAGTAGGCTGAACTGTATGTGCAATAAAACCAAAATAAATAAAGTAAAACATTCACCTTAAAGAGCAGGTCTGAGAACCTGGGAAATAATTCGGCTTTGCAATCCCACAACCTTCTGAGGCACCCTGTGTGAAAGAATATCCGTTGCATGCTGGGAAGAGAAAACACAGCTCTAGTCAGATAGGGCTACTTCACACTCTAGTGAGAACAAGTTTTTGGATCCCTCATGGTTGTTTTCGTATGTCTTCTTAAGCCTAGTTAATCTCTTTATAATCAGACTTCATCCTACTGAGCCGATAGTTAAAGAGAATGGCATATATCACGGTTGGGATTTTCTTCCCCAGAGGCAGATGTTCTGTGTCACAGTTTATGCAACACAAATGAATGTGCACTCAGAGGATGCAGGTGGTGAAGGAGTGGATATAAGTCATTTTGTATGCACTGTTTATGCTTTAAAGATCTTCCTTGTCTGACTATCGCAAATCTCTGTATTTATATTGGCTGTCTCAGCTGACTGAACTAATTAAAGAGGGTATTTATCAAAGCATTCATAGGTATATGTTTGGAGGCAGAGATAGGGAGGCAGGAGAAATTCATGCAGCTTATATTTTAAAGTGAACTAATATAATATAATTCACAAGTCCTTGAGTATATGTGGATTGGAACACAACTATCAACTTGATTACACACTTCTGTGAATTTTGTGGTGGATTTTCTGTTGAAAAGATGTGCATAAAATACAGACATGGGGGGGGATGTATGTTCCATGTGCACAAATGGAGCGATTCAGGAATATGTGCCTGATGGAATGATCTCTCCTTTCTGACTCCCATGTGCTGTTCTGGAGGTTCTCCTGACACCCTCCTGAGCCAATTTGAGCGAGCATGGGTGACACACAATGGGAGGGAATCCTTTCATATTTTTTCAGGAGCCATTCACAGAAAGTCTGCATGTGTGAGAAAGAAATAATGAAGAAATAATAGAGCTGAGAGGGAAGGGATAACTGGAACATGCAATCAAATCTGAAAAACACCCATGTCAGCTAAATGCCACTTAAGTCCAAGTTTCCATAAAACAAGTAGTGCAAAATTGCATGATAGCAATTTCAAACGATTGTTTGGAAAGGGCATCAGCAGATACCAAGTCTCAAGGGAAGTCAACCTATCCTTATGTCATGCTGCACTTACTACTTATTGAACTTCCTCTAGTATTTATTTATCCTGGAGAAAACCCAACCCTGGACATTATAAACTTTATATATCATCGCTTACATTTTGCTTGGCAGGCCTCTTTAACAGAAAAATGTATGATATGATACATCTTATTGAAACAACATAAATTGTAACATAAACACAATGCAAATATCAAATAAATTATTGCACTACAACTGCCTGGGAAAACTTACCCAAATGTTTGCCACAGTGCAGCATTTGTAGTGTGCTTGAGGCAGTTGTTGCAGCCAACCTGGCTCCCCCTGACCATTAGGTCCAGTCGTGTCCGACTCTGGGGTTGCAGCACTCATCTCGCTCTATAGGCCGAGGGAGCCGGCGTACAGCTTCCGGGTCATGTGACTAGCATGACTAAGCAGCTTCTGGCGAACCAGAGCAGCACACGGAAACGGCGTTTACCTTCCCGCCAGAGTGGTACCTATTTATCTACTTGCACTTTGACGTGCTTTCGAACTACTAGGTTGGCAGGAGCTGGGACCGAGCAACGGGAGCTCACCCCATCGCGGGGATTTGAACTGCCGACCTTCTGATCGGCAAGCCCTAGGCTCTGTGGTTTAACCCACAGCGCCACCCGCGTCCTCCAATATAATATATGCACTTGTTTTTCCACAATCATTCTTTACATTTTAGAGGCACACCTAAGTTGTTATTTTAATCTACACATTAAAATGCAATATGAAGAGGTCCTTACACCCCTATTCTTACCAGCCTCATTAGAATGCAAATCTCATTGGTCTTCATAAACTTACTTCCAAATAGTTGTGTTTACATGTAAAATTGCCAGATAGAAATGGGACGGGTGAGGTGTAAAGGGATGTGTGTTGGTCCGATGTAGGGGAGGGGGGTTGTCCAAGGGGTTGTTGGCTGGGGGCGGGGGGTTGGTGAGCGAAGCCAGCAGGGTTGGCAGCCCCTAATAACAAATAGTTTGTGCAAACTGCTTAGAGGGTTTTATTAAATTAAGTGTTGTATAAATCTTCCTAAGGAAATAAAAATAAATTCAGTATTCTGGCCTAGGGGGCTTCAGATAAGCAAGACTGATAAACTGGGAGTTCTTCAAGCAGCCGTGGCTGATTGCAGTGTTCTGGATGTCTTCCAAGCCGTTCAGATATATGAAGTTGTTCTGAAGTCATTTGCAGTGCTTATCACCACACTTTTGAAGGAACTATGATTAAGAATATAAATATAGTTCATGATAATACTGTTAAGTAATAGAATATTGATTCAATATTTTCATAATTGCTTAGTTTGTAGGAAGCGAGCGGTACAAAGGATATCTGATATTATCCCATTTCTTCTAATAATAACTTGCCCATGGGAGATTCATGTTCAACCTAATGCCCTTAATTTAAAAGTCCACCTTATTAAGACTGCAAGCATTAAGCTATGGCGGCCTGATGTAAACCGTCTCGGGAAACAGATAATGCTAGGACCCAAACTGTGTATTCTTTGCAGCACAGAATGAACAGGACCAAGTGCACATTCTAAAATCAATAATCACTCTAGAAAGAAATGGAAGATCAAAATCAAATGAGAAAGAAAAGCTTTCCCTTACACATTCCTGCTATATGAAGTTATTCTGAACATGCTTACCGGTCTCGTGATTAAGAATATAAATATGGCTGCATTTGTTTTGCTTTTCATTAGTTGCTTCTTAGGAGTTTGTTGACTTAGAGCAAGAATGGGGAACATTTGGCCCACCAGGTGTTGCTGAACTGTATATTCTATCAGCCCTAGCAAGCATGGCCAATGACCAGAAAAGATGAGAGTTGTAGTTTAGTAACATCTGGAAGGTCACAGTTTCCCCACACCTAACTTAAAGATTCAGGTAGGTAGTCATGTTGGTCTGACGCAGTCGAAGTAAAAATAATAAAAAATTAAAAAATTGTCCAGTAGCACCTTATACCAGAACAAACTTAGTTGGTCTGTAAGGTGCTACTGGACTATTTTTTATTATTTTTACTTCTACTAACTTAAAGAGTTCACATAGTCTAACAGTTTACAAAGTTACAGCATAAGGCAGTATGATTACTACAGCTGTCATTAATGATCTAGTCTAAGCAGTAGCTCTTTCCATGAGTCAGAAGATTAGACAACAAGGAGAGCATGCTAATCGTGTTTGTATTCCACTGTGTATCGCTTTCTCCATCAAATAAGGCCTCTCATCCTTGTTGGTGGTTCCCTACTGCTGTGCAACTCTCTTGGGTGCCTGCTGAGCAGCAATAAACAGAGTTGTTGTCAACACCTATTGTTAATCAGCCTAAAAACCTTTATACCTGTCTGTATCTGTACTGGAACTGATTTTTCACTTAAATGTTTGCATTGCTTTTTACATTTGGAATGGTTTTTCATTGTTTTATCTACAAACCACCCCACCTCTTAATTTAATCATTAAAGCAGGATAACCTCTTCCCTGCTGTTTCTGTTCCCTGTTTGTTTGGAAATGAAGTCTATTGCTTGAAATTGTCTTAAGTCACAGTCTTACATGTCCTTAATTTTTGTGACCGGAATTACCTTATTTTGGGGGTGTTTATCTCATATACCATCACCATCCAGAACACAGATTTTGCTTTGTTTTTACTTGAAATATAGCGCTTCATGTTTGGTGTGTAACATATAGGAGGGGTGAATTGGAATACATTTGCTGTTTCCATGGTGGATGTCGCTGCAGGAAGATTTCTTATTCCAAGTGAGAGTGAGTCAGAGTACTACTGGTGGACGAGGGAGGTCTTGTTTTAACTGACAAGGAGCGATGCCATCTGAGGAAATTCACCCCTTCTTCTTTTTCCTTTTCCTTTTTCGAGAAACCCGCTCACAGCTGTGACATATGCTTACTAAACCCAGTGATATTTCTCCAGTGGAACAGCTATTTTGCTCATGGCAACGCTACTTCTTCCTTCAGCACTGCAAGGCACATCACAGCTGGGTAGTATCCAACAACCATGCTGACATAAACAGATGGGGAAAGATACCAGCTATTCTTGGAACTGATGGCTAAACACTGTTGATAGACAATGTGGGATAAAACCATCACTTATAGAACATTAGAGAGACCAAGCCTGACATTTTATTTAGTAATTCAAAATTTCTACTATAAATTCAATTGCCTTGGTGTACCTCTGTAGAGTGAATTGTATTTTTGAATGGAGAGTAACACCTTACCCATATTTTATCAGTACTGTAAACTATTAAATGGCTCTGTTCAAATTGAAAATAGCAATTTCTAATGACCTAATGCAAAGCAATGTATTTTAGACAGAGCTTCCCTGGTGGAAAGAGTATGCTGCTTGATGTTTCACATGAAGCAACATATTATTTTACATATTAACAGAAGTGACATGTTTTCCCCTTGGGAAAAAGGATTGAACTCCTAGGCATTTGTGTTGAAATAAATGGGCTTTAATATACTGGGGATTGAGAGTTGTTGGGTTAAAAAAAAATACATTTAATATCCCCCCCCCCCAAGTAGAGTCAAGTTCTGTGCCCACTGCTTAAAAAGAAGTGGTAATGATTAATGAGAAAAGATTTATGAGGGCTAAGTGTTATGAAAGAAAAAGAGGGGCAGCTGACAAAAGCCTGATGCTCTGCAGTCGTGATTTCCAATTATCCACTCACTTTTAATTATTTGTCATCTTTATCTTTTTTTTGGCTGTTTGTTAAATTCCTCTGTCGCTCTGCGCCCTGTACCTTTACACTTTGCCTCTCTTGTTACATAATGCACCACAAAACAGAATATTTGGTAGTTAGCAAGAATAATCATTTATCTTAGTACAGTGTCATGCCAACCTCCATTAGTTAGTAATAATGATTGGCAGTGCAATTTTTCTTGGCAATGAAACCAATTAACATGCACCTCACTGCCTGTAGCTGAAGTATTTCACTAAAATTCAAACTTGTTCATGCCTGTTTATCTCGAGCCATTGAAAATTTCCATGACCCAGAAACACAATCCATAACCTGTCCCATTTCAGATGAAAAATAGCAATGAATGGGTGGCAAAATGCATGGTACAAGATCAGCGAAAGCTGCAACTGTATTTGCAATGTTCATATGAGAGGGTTTAGAGGGGGGAAAGACCTTTGATAGAAAGGAATAGTTCTGAGAACCATCTGGCTAGACATTTAATAGCATAATTGTAGCTTCTATTTTTAAAAATCTTTATTGCATTTAAAAACTTTTACAGAGAAAGCATGAATTAAACATTACATCCAAATATTTAAAAATTAAAAATACAAAAAAGTGAAAATATAAAAAGAAAATAAAAATAAATAAATAATAAAAAACGAAACAGAATTAGTCAAGTACACAAAATTGTTCAAAGGATACAAACAGCAATTTGAATATTCTATACGCCAGGTTCTCAGAAAGAAATACATTTGTAATCCTTCTTTTCTTTCTTTCTTTACAGTCACTTTCTTTCTGTTCCAGAAAACTAGTTTGAATCCCTGCTATATAAGTTGACTTCCCTCTATCTCTTTGCGGCTTCAGCACTTCTCTTAAGTGACAAATATTCTGTATTTCATTTATTAAAATCAGTTTTTTCCCCCATTTATCATAATTGTAGCTTCTATTCCAAACACTGCACACCAACAAGAATAGATCTTTTTTATGATTTTTTTTGAGTACTTTAAGAAAGGCAGTCTCTGGGTCTGGAGAAAGACAAATCTTACTCATCAAGCCAGCCTTCAAATCATTCAGCGCTAACATAAAGTCTGTGCCATTTACAGTACGGATTCATTTATCTGTACAGTCTGTGTGACATCTGAAACGCTCAGATAATCAAAGGATTGGATCAATGGGAATGTTTTCACAGTGTAATACTGACATGGAACCACACAGGGGACACAATAAAGTCCAAAGGCTTGGAGCTTCAGACACACACAAGAAAAAAATTGCAATAAAAGCTTCACCACTAAGGGATAAATTTAAAAAGGGAAAGGAGTAGAAATTTTTATGACTCATGTGAAAGAAATCCCACAGGAACAGGGACTTAACTCCCCCCCCCCAAACGCTAGACAGGTAGCATGGAATCCCTTTTCTCTAGGTCTGAGACTGTATAATGTTAGTAATAATAATTAATAATAATTTTTATTTGTACCCCGCCCTCCCCGGCAAGGCCGGGCTCAGGGCGGCTCACACAATCAAAATCACAATAAAACATAAACACAAAAATGATCAATTAAAATACAGATTACAAAATTTAAAAGGTAGGTAGGGAGAAGTGGGCCCATGCCTGCTTCCTTATCCCTTTCATTCCCAGGGTTAGCAATTTTGTGTACTTGGAGTGCTTACATTGCCTGCATAAGTTTTATGCATACAGAAACAATGAACAAGTGGAGGCTGTGGAAGGGGAGAGTAGCTGCAATCCCACTTCCCCTCTGATAGCTTTGTAGCCGAAACAAGTCCATCAGTGAACCAGAAAAGGAGGGTTCTTTAAGTTGGGTGCAACCCCAAGTTTAGCCTGGGTATGTTTAGCCTGGAGAAGAGAAGGTTAAGGGGTGATATGATAGCCATGTTCAAATATATAAAAGGATGTCATATAGAGGAGGGAGAAAGGTTGTTTTCTGCTGCTCCAGAGAAGAGGACACGGAGCAATGGATTCAAACTACAAGAAAGAAGATTCCACCTAAACATTAGGAAGAACTTCCTGACAGTAAGAGCTGTTCGACAGTGGAATTTGCTGCCAAGGAGTGTGGTGGAGTCTCCTTCTTTGGAGGTCTTTAAGCAGAGGCTTGACAGCCACCTGTCAGGAATGCTTTGATGGTGTTTCCTGCTTGGCAGGGGGTTGGACTGGATGGCCCTTGTGGTCTCTTCCAACTCTATGATTCTATGATTCTAAGTTATGAAGAAATTGAGCACCCAAAAGGGGAGGGCGCTATTTAATATTTGATATCTGTTCAGGCTGTAGTGACTGCTCAGCCGGATGGATACAAATTGATGATTTTTAAAAATAATAATCAGATTTTTAAAATTTAAATCGGATTTTTTTTATTTAAATCATTTTTTTGATTTAAATTGGATTTTTAAAATGCTTTTGGAGGAAAAAATATTTCTAAAAATAGTTTTCTATTTAAGTTACATTATAGTCCAAAGGCCATTAGAAAATAAGGAGTTTAAAAAGTTTTTCATGTGTGCTGAAACTCAGACTAAGTTTTTTTTAACTGATGTGGTTAAACATTTTTTTTAACAAACATGGATACATATGCTATAATGTTATTGTTAAATAAATTGTTTAAATTGTTATTAAGGAAATGATTACCGGTATTTTTCTCCTTCCAATAAAGTACAGCAGAAAAGTTGTCCAAATATAAACAGTTAACTTATTAAACCTCACAATAATTTCATAATTATCTGTCTATGTATTTCTAATAGTATAACCAAATCAGTAATTTTTGATATAACTGTAAAAAACTGCTCTGAAAATTTATTATTCAAAAAATGAAACCTTCATCTGGTTGTAAATATTAAGATTATACCAGCATGAATGCCTTTCTGTTAAATAAATAAATAAATAAATAAATAAATAAATATCTTACTGACTAGTGATTTAAATTGTGATTTAAATCGATTTGATTTAAATCATATCCACCCTGCAGCTCAGCTCCTCTGACCATTAGAATTCTGGCCTCATGCATGGAAGAATGTAACAAGTGAAGAGAAATGAAGGACCCTTGAGATTGTGAGAGGCAAAGTTCAAGAGGGAGAGGAAGTAGAGAAGATAACAACCGGGCAGGAGGAGGAGGAAGAACCACCAGCAGAAAAGAGACATGCTGTGAAGGGGCCCACCAGAACTCCTGAACAAAATTATAAGGATTTTACAAAATGCATTAAGCTTGGGAATGTCAGGCAACTTTTCTTTTTCTTTCTGGAGGTTCTAACAACAGCAACTCACTAGCTGCCATAGCCATAATACAGTAGTTAAGTCACATTTTGGGAAAACTGAGCAAGCTGCCCTAACCCCATACAGTTTAGATAAGCACCGAGGACAGCGTTTGAGCTTCTGTATTATGTAGATTTCATCAAAGCTGTTAAATGCAGCAATCATGAATGCATTACAGTGTTTACTTTCAGAACTTAATCATATAGCACAAATTTGATGTTGTGGATGGTCAATCAGTAGCCTCTAATACCGTTTCTTCTACCTGAATAAATGATTCTTCATTAAAGGGACAATGAATAAATAAAGAGCAGCAAAGCAAATGTGTCGCTAAAGGGAATGATTTCCTGTGCAATTGTGGAATTTGTACTTTGTTCCCAGAACAATTTTGAACACAAAAAGATCTAGTCATGTGAATAACTATGAAGGCCTAATATAAAAAGGAATAACATGGTCCAGATAATCAGCTGTTTGAAATTAAAGCAACTACTCAAAAATATTATTTGGTATAGATGGGCTGCTGTCCAAATATAGCCGTATTATTGCTACAGTATTGTGTCCTGGGTTCTGTGCACACCATGCACTTAAAGCAAATTGCTTTCATCAGTGAATCCTGGAAATTGTAGTTTACCCTTGCAGAGCTACAATTCACAGCACCCTTAAACTATAGTTCCCGGGATCATTTGGGAGCTCTCAAGTGCTTTGAACATGCTTTAAATGCCTGGTTTGTTTGCAGCCTTGTTTCTGCTGCATGCCACTCCATTCCCCATCAATTCCCTGGTTCAGCTGAAGTGACTGTTATTGCTTCCTCTGAATATGAGCTCTTCTATCATGCTGTCTGAGCAAGCCTGCCTTCAGAACAAAATGATACTTTTCTGCCAAAAGTCTGGTGCAGCTTAGATGGCATAGGGCTCTGTTTGATTTGTTACCATTTGGTAAGGAAGGACCATGGGGAATATCTTTTTTTGCCATGGATTGTAGGCCCATCAAACTAAAACCAGCTTGGGTGGAGCAGAATGGAGCTGATCCATTGAGATAAGTAATGAGGCTAAGAAGCTTGTACTGTAGTGTATTTCTGGAGAGCAGAAGTGCTTACATGCTATGGATCTGGTGCAGTGAATGCGCTATTACAGCTGCACTGTTCCACTCACTTATTATGAAATAGTACAGTGGTACCTCTGGTTACGAACTTAATTCGTTCCGGAGGTCCGTTCTTAACCTGAAACTGTTCTTAACCTGAGGTATCACTTTAACTAATGGGGCCTGTCGCTGGCACGCGATTTCTGTTCTCATCCTGAGGTAAAATTCTTAACCCGAGGTACTACTGCCAGGTTAGTGGAGTCTGTAACCCGAAGTGTTTGTAACCCGAGGTACCACTGTACTGCAAGGGGCCTATGAAGGAAACTACAAGTCACAAGCAGACATTTCTAATACATTTTTTTAAAATTCTAAGGAATTCATGAAGTTTTGTAAATATTATTAGTATTATTATTACAATTATTACAATTAATTACCCACCCTTCAACCTAAGGTTCTGGGGCCGGTTACAACAATTTAAACATAATAACTAAAAACAGTTTAAAACAATTTAAAATTACCTAAATATGGTGGGTCCTAAAAAAATATACACCTAAGTGTCAGGAGCCAGGATAAAGAGGAGCATCTTCAGCATTTGCCAGAAGCTGCATAATGAAGAAGTCAGACACCTTCAGGTATCAGGCGCTTACAATTCAGGGGCTGCCACAGAGAATGCCCTCTCCTGAGCCACTACCCTCTGAGATTCTGAGGGTGGTGGAAGAGGGCCCCTCTCTGCCAATCTGGGCACCTGAGAGGGTTTGTGGGGAAGGAGGCAGTCTTTGAGGTATTTGGGGCCTGAGTCATTTCAAGTTTTGATTTTAAAGTGAGCACCTTGAACTGGACCTGGAAACCAGTGCAGCTGTTTTAAAACGGAGGTTATATGAGATCTGAAGGGAACTCCAGGCAGTAATCTGGCTGCTGCATTTACAGGTAGGACTAATTGAAGTTTCTGAATCATCTTCATGTTTGTTGGTAGCATTTGACTTAAGAGACATTAAGCCCAGACAACCTTATAGAAACTTTGCAGGGAGAAAATCGGAAAACATGAAAGCCTCATCCCAGCTACCATGTGTGTAAGTTTGTGTGTGTGTGAGAGAGAGAGAGAGAAAGAGAGAGAAAGAGAGAGAGTGTGTGTGCTAGTGTAGGTTACCACAATGCTTGTTGTTGTTATTATTATTATTATTATTATTATTATTATTATTATTGCTAATGCAAATTTTATCTGTCTCTTTGAGGTCTCTTGTTTCCAGAATGCCACATCTTTGAGAGTTAAAAGCTTAGACATTATAACTTGATGCATGAAAGCACGACTGCAGCCATTGATTTTTTTGGCCTTTTCTATCCTGTCCCCACAATGCACTGAACGGAATACCCTTCTCACGCAATGCAACATGCTTCCCTTGCATACACATTTTACTACAAACAAATTGTTAAGTAGAGCTCTGTTGGGGAAATTTTTGCCCTTGGGCACCACAACAAGTAGATGATAGAGAGGTGGCAGAGAATACCTAATTAATAACTTGGTTTGGGAAGGGGTGGTTAAACGTTGCTTTGCTTGACGAGGCAAGGATTTGGTTTCCTGCATGGCATAGGCAGGCAATCTTCAGTAATTTCAGTGATTCTTAAGAGCAGTTGTGCTGACGATGCAGAATCTGACAGTTTATCAGAGCCTTCTGACAACTGATAGTCTAAAATCCTTTATTCACTATAAGCAGGATGGATGGTTGCTATTTGCTTTGTGTTCTTCTGCACGCCATATGTGATCTTTGTAGCTTGAGATATCTAGCCTGGCTATGTAAGAACAGAGAGATGAGGCTGGCTCCAGGGTTTTACTGCCCGAGGCAACCTGTAAATACCTGGAATGTCTCTAGCCACTTTTCACACTATACAGTAAGATATTCTGCTGCCCTCCGCGAATACCTCTTCTTCCCTGTGGGTGTTGCTGATGGATCCAATACTGAAGATTCACATCGCCACAGAAAACATGCAACGTCTTGACTGGATGATTGAGGAGGGGGAAATCACTTTGAAGCTATGTTATCTCTTACCATAGTCTCTAAATAAATCACCATGCTCTGGAATAAAGGAAATAAAAAAAAGAGCTGCAGGATTCTCGATTAAAAGGAATATTCCTTGGCTTCATCTGTCACCCAGCACAAATGAAGACTTTAGATGTCTCATTATTTCTATTGCAACAATCCCAACGGAATACTCTGAAGGGGAGCAATGGCCACTCTGTTTTCTGCAAACCTCCTAAAGCATGGCGGTGATACATATGCAAATCCTTGTCCTATTTCACCCTCTTTTTTGGCAATGTGCAACTGGGCAAGAGTTCCACAGTTAGGGTGCTGCCACTGAGAAGACCCATTTACACATGCCCAATTCCTTCCAGTCCAGAAATTGCCACCAAGTTGGCTGCCAAAAAAATCCTGCAGTGCAGATTATTAGCCAAATGAACCTCATCAACAGATACATAGGAATTGTCTGTTTGGAATGTCAGGTTTCCATAAAGTCTCCCATTGATTGACTGATCACATTTTTATACAGTACTGCCTTTCTGCCAAAGCAGTTTGCAATTGTGAAGTACTAAAACAAATGATAAAAACGTAAAATTGGCCAGAGGGGGGAGCAGTCCAATTGGAGCAGGTTCTCTTACTGACTTTGCCTGTCTCCCTTGCTCAACTGAAATATTAAGACAAACTAAAGCATGTTATCATGGACCATTTTGTATATTTTTCACTGCAACATTTCTAATGGGAATTGTATGCCCTCAGTTGAAATATCATGCTCACTGGATGAGCTGCCAGCGGGGTGCTCATGTGAATAGCTGTACTTCAAGCTCTGTATCAAAGTCTAGCTGAAATTGTTCCAGAAAAAAAGTCATTATTAGAACCTTAAAACAATTCATAACCAAATGCTTTAAAAATGGGTTTATTTTCTACACTGATGCTCTCTGGTCCTGTAGTCAGATCCCTGATCTCACCAGTTCCTGGAAGGTATGACAGCTCTTTCTATCTTCTTGCTGGAATAGTGCAATGCCTAATGGTTCCTTTTAATACATGAAATATAACATCCTATGTTAAGTGTGTGTGTGTATCTATATATATCTATATATATCTATATATCTATATCAGTATGTATCTTAATTTACGGTACTCAACCATCAGCAATAATACATTATTGCTCAACACTGCTGAAAGTACCATGTATGAGTTTTATGTTGACAGGAGGAGTTTTTAATAATAATAATAATAAATATTAGAGATCATTTGAAAAGGGGAAGGGAAACAACCTGATAATAACAGAAAGTAACGGAACATATAGTCAAACCAACACTATGGCTTGTCAGAATCAGTGCTTATGGCAAGGCTGATTTTGTCAATCATTCATTTTATTGAATGTTAAATATTCAGATGGTGTAACATATGATGGTTCTTCATTATCTAAATAGGAAAATAGGTCAACAATATTTTAATAGAAATCAATATTGTATGCCCTTGAAAACCTCCAAACACTGAATGGGAATTACAAGACAGCTAAAAAGCAGAGAGTAGAAATGTGTAAACATCTTAATTTAATTTGCCTCATGCGCAAGTTATTTAGGATAATATTCATAAATTTGTAATAATTTTGATGTCTGTTTGAGCTGGAGATTGTATAAACTTCAGCTGAGATATACACATTTCCCAAGGGCTGTTGGGGATAGTTTATTTTGACTGGTAAATGTGCACAATTCCTTCTTCATGGAATGATTATTTGCACATTCTTTGTGTTGCCTGGTGAATGTGCACAATGATCAGTAATTATGCCCGTTATCCACTCAATTTTCATTTCCTTTAACAGATATACAGAAACAAAATAGCTCATAACTGCTTATTCAGGATTCACTGCAGGAGGTGCAAAAGCTCAGGGTGGTCCAGATGCTGCTATTGCATTCAATAAGAATATAGGGGTTCATCACAGGGATCATGAGGATCTGGAACAGAAAGTGGGGGCTAAAAATCCTTGATCCATATATGACACACTACTCATGGCTCTTTAATTCTCAGTCTATGACTCTATACACCCATGGCTACACAAAATTAGGTTCTAAAATCCATTAAGAGTTCAATACTAATTTTGCAGCTTTTAACACTAATAAGGACAACTCAAGATGGTTGTTTTTAAATTATGCTCCCTTATATATATTTTAAAACATACAGGACATAAAGAAAAAATTTCCTGGTCATTTAAATCCATATGTCATAAGAATGAAAAGAATGAAAGCATATTTTCAATCAGTAGAAGAATCAAGCATCTAAACAGGCTGTAGAAGCAAGGCAGACATTCTAGACTTTGCAGTTAACTCCAGTTATATTTTATAGGGAATTGCATGCAATGGTTTTCTTGGACAATGAAAGCTAAGCAGAAGTCATTTGTCGGAACACCCTGTGGTTGCATAAACCAGTAAGGACTCCTGCCAATGACTAGCAGCAAGCATCAACACACAAGCAGAAATCGAGTTGATACTTTCTTCTCCCCACCCAAAATAAAATGCCAAAGGGCACATCTTGTAGACTGCAAGACAACAGAGAGGAAAACAGATGGCAAAATCATTTGCAGCCTGAGCAGAAGCAGATAAAACGATAAACTGAGGCTAATGGACTTTTCTCCAAACCATCATGCACTAATCCATCCAAGTTATTAAATAGCTAATTAATTGATCTCGGGCCCTTTCTCCTTTCCCAATTGTATAACCAGTGCTTCCTGGCTTACCTTAAAAAGCACACATTTTGTGCTTAGGTGAGTAGAGCTCTTCATTTCTTCTTCCAGACCCTATGTAGTGGAGATGAGGACAGACAATTCACTGCTTCGTTAAGTCCCTATTTCACTCACTCTGTTTCTATGCAGCTCCTAGAAAGGCTTCATCATAGATACTTCTTTTCCTAAACAAATATTTACTTTTTGAGAAATCAGGAAACATGTTCCGAATGCAACTCTTCCATGGCTTTTGTGGTCTGTGCCAGTGTGTCATCGCATCCGACAGGCTGTCAGTTGTGTGTCTATAAAGAGTTAGTCTTACCACTGTCTCTGGAAGCATTCTTTGCCACGAGTTGTTTGGGGTGGCAGGAAATGAGGGCTGTGCAATGGTTTTTCAAGGCCCTTTCTCTGAGTTAGACTTGACAACACAAGGTAGGTTCAGTTGGGCACATTCAATATGTCACTTGATTTCCTCAGCACTTGACTGGCAGCTGAATGTGAGAGCTGGTGCTGTTAAAAGCACTGGGGCATGAGGTGAAGGAATACGAACACTTTCTCTGTGGTGTTTCATCTGGGATGGCTCATTCAGGCACACAAGCCGCTGGATATCAAGCAGGCATGTAAACCAGTACCCCAACCATCTAGAGGACCACAGATTCACCACCCTTAACTTGCAAAATAACATTTCTTAAAGAGGTCAAACAAGAAAAATAAGTCAGAAAAATAATAAATTAAGAAGATTATATAATGACTAGGGTCAATGGGTCAGGGAGCAATTAGATTCCCCATGGTTTGGTGGGGGAAGCTGGTGAGGCCTGAACTACTTTATCTGAGTTTTCTGGTTTCCGAGGGTGCTTATCATAGCAGCAATGACATCCTCTCCCTCCTTCCTTATACAATTTTAAAGCTACCACCTGTGAAAGTCGAGGAGGTGGCACCTGAATTTAAAACTAAAGCTGTGGTGCTTGGAGCAAGAATTATGGCAACCTTTCTACCCACAGAATGTGATTCCAGGGACAGAAAAAAGGAAAGGGAGGAAGGAATGAAATCCACCACCTGTCACTATAACATCACCAAAACTGGGTGAACTACGTAGCTCAGAGCCCACAAATCCCCTCTGAGAATAAGTGTGGTGATGACGTCACCACCCCAAATGGGAGGTGAATTTGCAGCATGTGGGGCTGTTCGGTCTCCACTATGAAACCTGAGTTCATTTTGGCAGGGGAATGACTCTTCTGGCAAAAAGCAACCACTGAGTAGCCATCATTAACAGTAGACTCATCCATGTAGTGTGCTAAAATAATAATGCACCTGGAAAAAATCATGGCAATTTGGTTATTTAAATATTTCCTAATAAAGCATACTGCTTTGTGTTCTCAAGAGAACAACTGCTTCTTGGGCATTATGTATGAACAACATCTCTCCCCCCCCCCCAAGAAACCCACAACAAATTACCATCTAAAACTGAAAGAACCATAATATTTTACTGTAGTTATTGTTTAAATGACCTCTTATAGAGAAATTCAAGGGTCATTTTGACGGAAACTTTCAGAGAAAACTGATGTCACCAGAAATCATTTTAATGGAGCCTCATCTTCACATCCTATTGATTTATCTGTTGAGTGTGAAGGAAAATCAATATGCAGAATAATCTTCAGTCTTTTAAACATTTATGCTGGCCAAGAAAATACTGTCAAGTGTAGGCAGGAGTTTTTGGCAGGAAAATAATAATAATTGTAATTAGTACGTCTTAAATCACTTTGTTTTGTTGTGTATCAGTCTCCCAATTCTTATATGCTGTCCATAAATTATACTTTTAAATGTAACTAATAAGCAGTTTATATAAGCAAAGTGAAGCGGGAGAAATGTGACTGATTTTTGCTGCTTTTTCTAGTTTAATTCAAGTGTTGCTATTATAATTGCAATTAATTAATTAATATACCACTTAATGCCCAACAATTCCACAACATGGTTAAAATACATAATCATTAAAAGCAGATAACAATTAAAACACACAATCCTATTGAAATATGAACAACCATTATTAAAATGTGTAATAATATTGTTTTATTAAAGCAAAACAGGAGGCTTGGGTTACGATATCACAGGCATGCATTTGTAAGCAGCTTCAAAAGTAAGCAGAATACCAGTACAGATGGGGCCTCCCATATTCCAGTAAGGAGTACATTCCACAACACCAGTGGCACCAAAGAAAAAGCCTGACTCTCCTTGTCATCATCAGGGCGTGTTAAAACTAACTGGGTTCTATTTGTTGAGCTTAATGCCCCTACTGAACAACTGAGGAGAAGTATGTCTTTCTTATAACCTGGTCCACCAGTGTTAAAAATGTGACTTGCAGAGCTCTCCTACTGGGAGAAATGATAGATTCAGGTGGTGCTGGTGGGAGTTATGAGAATGGGATGATGAAGGGCAGCATAGAAGACACAGATAGCCTCAAGCACTGGAGCGGGGAGGGGCGTATCATCTCCTACATCTTCTCATGCCAGCACCGAGGGATAATAGCCAGCTGCGGGGGACATACAGAATCATAGAATTGTAGAGTTGGAAGTGATCTCGTGGATCATCTAGTCCAGTGGTTCCCAATTAGCTAATTACTGAGAAGCCCCTATTTTTCAAAAGCCAAGCCCTACTTTTGCAAATTTTGATAACTCCATAGTAGTTACCTCTGCAAAGCAATTATTTGCACAACATGTAGGGTAGCCCTTAATAAGCAAAGGATTAAAAAAATAACTAGGGCTGACCGATGTCTGGCTTTCAGCATCATGATATATTGGCAGCTAAACATCACGATATTCCGATATATCACAATGTTTGAAATTGGAGATCAGGCGTGGAAGGAGGGAAGGAGCAGTCACAGAGATCAGGTGGGAGAGGAAGCGGAGTCACCTCAACAGCATGGTTTGAGTGGGAGGGGATGGGGATCAAGCTGCCATCAATGGGGATGGGGATCAAGCTGTGCATCAAGCTGCCATCAGTGGGGCAGCCAGCAAAGATGCATGTCCACTGTGGCGGCTGCTGCTTTGTTGCTGACTGAGAAAAGCTACTCCGCCTCAGTGCCAGGGGAAGGTAGTGCCACAGCGTCTTGGAATGAGAGTGATCAGCTGCTCTGTTCTCTGTCAGTGTGAGGGGAAGGCAGCACCTCACAGTCGACTGCCCTGTTTTACCTCAGCGTGAGGGAAGGCAGTTCAGATCAGCAGTGTTATCAGCTCATTTTAGGTTTCTGCAATTGTCTTGGTGACTTCATGGGAGATCTGACGTAGGGTCTGTGGTTTATTTTTACCATAATGATAACATTGTAATGATATAGATAACTACACGTCTGTGGCATAGATGGGACACCCATGAATCTCAACGGCAAGCTTCCCTCAAATTCTATGATGTGGTGACATAATAGTACTGGAACTGGTGCTTTGAATGTGTAAGCAAGAGTCATGCAATGGGAAGTAGCCATCCCACTTTGTTGGCTTTTGTCTACCCTGTCTTCTAAACACTTGGACTACTTCACCAAGTGCTGATGGCTGATTTAATTTGCGATAGGTTTTTAGGGTTTGCAAGCTTTCTCAGTAAAAATTACCATATTTACTTGAGTCTAATGCACATCTTTTTTGCCAAATTACATTGCGAAAATTAGGGTGTGCATTAGATTCGATGGCACATTTACATTTGCCAGCAAGTACTTTTTTGGTTTCAAGGTTTTGAAAACTTACATGTGCATTAGATTCGATGGCACATTAGACTCGAGTAAATACGGTAAACCATCAGAAGGATTAAACCAAATAGAGAAAATGTTCAACAAGAAAAAGTTGCTTGATTGGTGGACTGGTCATGTAGTTCACAATCGTCAATGAGTTTCATCAAGAATAAGCTGTTGATTAAATAACTTCTGCCCATGATGCACCAACAGTGCAATTGGCTTTATATAGGTAGTTTCAAAGCAAATACACATTTCATCATGATTCAGGGGTTAGCATTAAATAGCTAGCCTCTGTATCAACCAATCAAACCAATTTTAATATTACATCACTGCACAGTGTAGCAAATAAAAATTTCTCTGGAAGTATTTTTAAAAAGCTTGTAGCTAAGATGATATTATTTCACTTCAAGGACTGAGGTTCACATATTCCTCTCTGCTAGTTATCCTACGTAACCTTAGATATGTCCTCAGGTTGCTTATGTTATTCCACAGGAAGTGGGTGGCCTATCACATTCTCCCACTCCAGCCTTTCCTCATGGTCAGAACTTGTTCTGAAGTCAGATGGAAAGGAAAATATTGAAGGAAATATATTTTACATATATGAAATAATGTTAACTTTTGGTGTCTCTGATCTTCAAGGTAATAAAATGGGTGGCGTGGGAAACAAATGGCAGGTTTTTCTCTGTTCTCCATGTCTAGTGCACCAAAGTTCAATTACTCTCATCTGGCAGATGAAACAGCTTGCTAATTTCAAATTAGAATTTCAACATGAAGGACAGAGATTCCTCGAGGCTTCCCAAACTATATTGCTATTAAATTCAAATCTCCCTGCAGCTTCTAATCTTTGAAAATCTAATCATGCTTTCTGCTGGTATTATATTGTCACATCAAAGAAATCATTGTTGCTACCACCATTTCAGGTGTGCAGTCTTAAACACTTGAAACTTAAGTTTAGGATTCTTTCAGTGGGCAATCTGATTTCTACATTCAAGCAAATGCTCTTCCTGTGGCCTCATCTTTTCCATCATATGAACCAAGGAAAAACCATGGGGATGAGGTCCCCCCTCACATCCAGAAAATTGTATTAACTGATCATAGAAGCCTGCCTTGTAGCACCAGGGGTAGACTCTTCTGTGGGTGGAAACTCTGAACTTTCAGGAGAACATTGTTCCATCCAAGAACATTGTTTCACCCAAGGATAACATGTGGACAGCAGAGGGCAGGACTCGCTAGGGACTTGATAGCAAGGTATGCAGGCATGGCGGGCAGTGATTGTTAATCATATGTAGTGAATGCTTGACAAGGATTATAGCCATTGTACCACAACAAGGAAGACTAGTAGTCTATCCTCATGCTCTGACATCAGACAGGTGAGTCTTGAGGAATGTCCTTCTCTACCTAAAAGCTCATCTGTCAGGAAGATGCCTGTTGCTCTGGGAAAGCATGGGCTGATCCATGTTTCCTTCAGCATGCCATCAGTCAAAGTGAATGTGCTGATAGTTTAGCTGTGTCTGCAAAGCTGAAAGCAAGCCTACATTGAATTCACTGAGAGCTGCACTCCCTTTGTTGGATTTAAGATACAGACAATCATCATTCATTTTCAAGCCTTTTTCTTACTTCAAAACAGAGCAATCATACCTCCCTGCTTCTGTTTTAAAGGCAGACATATTCAAAGGATCCTTAGGCAAAGGCTGGAGAGGGAATTCAAATGACGTGTCAAGTTGCAATTGATAGTATTTGATGATAAATTACCATATAATCTTAAATGATAGTGATAAATTGGATTTAACAACATAAAATTATAGTCAAATTCTCTTTTGCAGATAATTCACATGACAAAGGATAATAACTAGAAGAGACCTTTTATAGCAAGCTGCCACATCCATCACTTTGACCATTATTCTTGGCAAGGGAAGCACAGAACATTTTTGCTTCGAAATACTGTTGAAACACTGGACATCTTTCTTGAGTTAGATAGGATACTGATTTTCATATATCATTTTGAAGTGGAATGAGCTCGGCTTCCTTTGCCCATTTGCATCAATGTTGTTATCTCCAAACTACAATCTCAGGGATAGGGAACCTGTGCGCCTCCAGATGTTGTTAGACTTGAGCTCCCATAATCTCTGGCCATTGGCCATGCTGGCTAGAAATGATGGGAGCTGGAGTCTAATAGCATTTGTAGGTCCACAGGTACACCACCACTGCTCTAGCTGGTTTAAAGGATCTAATTCAGGCATGGCCAAACTTGGCCCTCCAGCTGTTTTGGGACTACAATTCCCATCATCCCTAGCTAACAGGACCAGTGGTCAGGGATGATGGGAATTGTAGTCCAAAAACAGCTAGAGGGTCAAGTTTGGCCATGCCTGGTCTAATTGAACCATTAGCTCCCCATATGTATTGGGCATGTTCAATTCTCCTGAAACACACCTCTCTACTTAAGAGGCTGCCAGTGTTGAAAAAGGTACTCCCACAAGAAAGCATCACATGCAGGAAGAAAAGAGAGGCTATGGAGAGGAGGGTGAATTTCCCTTTCCTTCTCAATTTGCAAGAAGGTTACAGTAGAGAGAGACAACCCTTACGTTTTAGGAAGGATGCAAATATTGTGGATGAATTAATTGGTATTGTGTTACCATTAACAGCCCACCAAACATTTAGCAGGCGTGTAAGATATCAGATGTTTCAGATATCAGATGTTTCAAAGAGCCATTGTGATGTGATACACTGACTAGAACGTGTGACTTTGGCTGAGGTGATCAGCATTTAAAGCCACAAACTTATCCAGATAGCCAGTCTCGCTAAACTAATTTATGCACCTGTTACACAGGGTTGTCGTGGAAATAAAGCGGATGAAACACATATGCCCAATCTCTTTGGAAGCAATATAAATGTGACTATTATTTATAGCATAATTAGTTTCAACAGCATCATGCTGTTCAGTTTTCTGGGAAGGGGGCATTGATCATTAAACCACTCTGTGAGTGGCTTAGGAGTCTCCTAACAACTCTCAGCACCCTTAACAAAGTACATTTCTTTGGGGTGTACAGAATTCCTTGGGGGGAGACATAACTGTGTAAAGTGGTATGATACTGCTTTAAACATATAGTGCAGATGCGGCCTGAATAAAGCTCATGGACCCGCCATACCAAAAATCCACCTCTGGTTGTAGTGTCACACTGTGAAGTCTTTTGTTATCACGAGGAGTTAGAAATGATGTCGGCAATTGCCTCTTTCTAATGAGGTCTAACAAGCCTGGATTTAGCATTGCTTTTGTTGTGTTAGTCTTTAAAGAGTTATAAGACTCCTTGTTCTTTTGCAACAGACCAACACAGCTACCCCCCTGGAAGAATAAAAGGCATGTGATTAATCAAGAAGATAGTATAAATAAATAAATAAGACAATACCATATTGTATGAAAATATCAACAGAGCGGTAATGAAGGCAAAGTGCTCAGTCTCAGGAGAATGAGTTACACAGATATTGCCAGAGGCTCTGATCATTAATGGATACTAATGAATTTATATAGCTTGTAGTTAATGGCAAATTTAATCACAACTGCAACTACAAAATGGTCTGAATCTGCTACTGTCAGCCCTAAGACAGACATTCCACAAATTATCACTTCAAATTTTCGATGCTACTATAGGCCAACAATACTTAGACACAAAACTTCTTCCACTGCCAATGAACAGCAAGGCTTTAATTTTATTTAAATTTGTAAAAATATATAGTGACACCCAAGTGGATCCCTACTTTTAGCAGGGATTGGCTGCACTCGGGGACTCCTGATAGGAAACTCAGGAGTGCAGCCAATCCCAGCTGTGGCTGCTGTCAGCTCCAATCGAATTATTGCAACCCCCCACTTTTGGCAGGGAATGGTTGGGATTTATGGGGTGTAGTACCTCTGAGGGGGCACTTCATGCTCCTTCTTGGGTAGTTTGTCCACCTTTGGTCCCTGCACTCAGCTCTCACCTGTGGCTCTTAGAAGCTGTCAGCATGCAACAGCGGCCACACCCCTGGTTGGCTAAACTAGTTGAGGGTAGCTGATGAGTCTCAAACCTTCAGTAAGCTAGGGACTTTCCCTGCATGTGAAGACAGGCTCTGGCAGATTGAGCAGATGAGACCAATAGTGGGTCCAAGGGTCAAGAAGGCGGTTTCTGTATCTGCTATAGGTGGAAGTGAGGAACAGATGGGGCTCGTCAACCTGGGAAATGTAGCTCATCTAGGAGAAGGAAAACTCATCCTAAACCTCACCTGCCTTTTGGGAAAAGAAAAGGCTAAGGAGATAACCCTACACAAATCCAGAGTGGGGTCCCTAAGATGGTTGGATGCTGCCTTGTGTACCTCCTTCTAGCAACTTCTGCAGCCAAGTTGGTGCCAGATGTATTGCTCTGCTTTCCTTTGGACCACATCAGTGAGGCTGAGAGAGGGGTCTTGTTGTCTGGGCAGCCCAGGACCTTCATACACACTGCCCAGGCTTGTGCCCTGGGGAGGTCACTTTGGTGCTGCTAACACAATGGTTTGACTTCACCCCCAGATAATTGCACTCAGGAGCTCCCAAGTGGAAGCAGTCTCAGTGGGGCTTTTATTTGCTGCCAGATTCACTTTCCAAGGGACAATCTGGACCACATTTAAAGGCTCCCATTTGTTCCTTTGAAGCCACATGTTCATTTTCCTCACACCTGACATCAGCTGGGCACAGTTTGGGGAAAATGGCACCATGAACCAAATTTGGACCCTGACTGGGCCTAATTTGTCTGATAGGCTTGAGGCTTCCCATTGCTGCTTCTGTGGGATCCTTCTGTGGGATCACATAGAGCATTGGTAGAATAGCAGGCGATGATGGAGTACGATGTAAATCAGGGTCTTGAATCCAAGTATCTAGAAGTATATTCCCAACCCACTCACATTCTGTAAGCAATATTTTCGTTCTTTCATGTTGCAAGTTTTCCATAGGGAGTGATTCAAGGCCCAGCTTCATTTGACAAATACCACCCAGCAAGAAGCACCAACTTCTGAAGGCAGTAAAGGTGACATAAATCCATGCTACTGCTGTGCCATCTTCATCGTGGCATCATGACGAATTGGATGCACCCATTATGCTGCTGGAGATTAACATGAATATGCAGTTGACATTACGATTTCCTTTCAATGCTCTGCTCAAGCTCAGCCCAGCAGGACGTATTGAAGACGAAGCATGCTGCATTAAGGATAGATTTTCAAGCATTATATCCCCATTGATTTCCCTTTTCTTTTGCAAGCTTAAATTGGATCTTTTAATGCAGCCTTAAATATGCTTTTTTGTGACTTAATTATACTAGTAGTGAAAATCAGATTACATACTCCCTCTTTCCGTCGCTTAAATTGTGGAGGAAAAAGTACTACTAAACAAGTGAAAGTGCAGCTGTTGAGAATAAAGGAATAAAAGTGATGATCAAGCGGAGTGAAAATAACTGTCCTCTGCCAGACTGAATCAAAGTTTGCTAGATTCATTAGATTAGCCTTAAATCACAGGGAGTCATTTTATTTTCCTATGGCAACTCAAGGGAAATTGTATGTTTTAAAGATCCTGGTACTTTGGTTTTCAAACAGGACAAGGAGAAAAGCATGCAGCAGCGATGTTTACAAATAACCCCAAGAGTTTATGTCATTACTTTGTTTTGTCTCAGAAATTCACACAAGAGTGTTTGGCTGCAGCATAATGCACAGATTCTGCCAAACAGGCTATTGGGATGGATCATTTGGGGTGGGGGGGGGGGAGATGCACGGGTGTCCTACAATCTCTTTTTATATTAGCATTCCTCTAGCATCCAAGTGAATCAAATACTAATATTTAAGTCTTCCCCCTCCCTACTCACTTGTTTGATTGCTATTATTGTCTGGCACTATGTGGGAGTGGGTGGCACAGTGGGTTAGTGCATGCTAGGTAAAGTAAAAAGGTAAAGGACCCCTGGATGGTTAAGTCCAGTGAATGGTGACTATGGGATGTGGCGCTCATCTTGCTTCAGGCCAAGGGAGCCGGCATTTGTCCACAGACAGCTTTCCAGGTCATGTGGCCAGCATGACTAAACAGCTTCTGGCACACGGAGAACCGTGACGAGTGCCAGAGTGCACGGAAACACCATTTACCTTTCTGCTGCAGCAATACCTAGTTATCTACTTGCACGGGTGTGCTTTCAAACTGCTCGGTTGGCAGAAGCTGGGACAAAGCAACAGGATCTCATGCTGTCATGCGGATTCGAACAGCCAACCTTCTGATCGGCAAGTCGAAGAGGCTCAGTGGTTTAGATCACAGCACCAGCTTACCTGCATGCTATCACCCTCCTAACAGCAGTGCTTACCTGGATGAGGTGGGAGCATGGCAACAGCAAGGTTGGGGCTATATGGGTGCGCTAGCGGAGCCAATCTGGTGTTCACTCAGGGCTGCTTGCACAACCCTGACCACGTGGTTGCCCCTCTTCATTGCAGTAGTGACACAGCTACCTGGGTTGCAGCACCACAGCACCATCCTGCCATGCTGGCCATTCCTGGTACCACTACACCTTAATGCAGCACTAATTCAGCAGGCAAAGTGAGTCTTCATTCACTCTTCACCACTGATTTCTAATTCTATACTATTGCATAATGTGGCTGCTTATTCCCATTATAAGTGTGCATTGCCTTTATCATTTGCTGGGTTTTGAAAATGCCTTCAATGTTATGTATTTGTCTTAACATCTTGCTACAAGGGTGCCAGCTCCAAGGGCCCCCCCAATCTTTCTTTTGAAGGGGCCGGGCCCCCTCAAAGTTCAGAGGGGCGATGTCAGGATGTCAGGTGGTGTTACGTGTGGGCCCCCTCAATCCTCCGGAGAAGGTCCTGCCTCTGTCTATAAATTCTAATCTTGGTGGCTTAGTGCTATGGAAGAGTAACACCAACAGTGTACATAGTATATGCATTCTTCTAGGGTTGCCATAATTCCGGAATTTCCTGGACATATCTGGAATACTGTAGTTGGAAGCAGTGTCTGGATGGAAATTGGCATAAATGTCTGGGGAAATGTCTGTACGTATGGCAAGCCATGTCAGCAGTGTTGTTTTTGCCAAATTTTCTTAAAAACGGATCAGAAACGGCTCAACAACTTTGGCCGAAAAAGAAGAAAGCTCAACAGCTCTGCCCCCACCCCAAAAAATAAGCTCAACAACTTTTGTGTCTGGATTTTCACTTTTTGAAACATGGCAACCCTACATTCTTCTGGTGTCACTTGTTCCTCCTCTGCTCCTGTCAGACACCAAGTTTAAGCACAATTGTATAAAACCTCCTAAAATGCTGATGATAACTTTGCTTGTGATATCCATGGATGTGTGCTACTGTACAGCAGAGCTGCTGGAATATTGCTTGGAAAGGATCATAGCCTGGAAAGTCCATTTATTCCCACAGAGGAGGAGACTATCCTTCTAACTTTTCAGCAAAATCTTTTCGTCTTTTCACTTTGAGGCAGTAGTTCTCCAAAACTTAAGACTCTCGTAGCATGCTAAGCACATCATACACATCTGAAGCTTTGCAGTTCTTTGCCATTATTTCACAGTTCATTCGGCATTATTTAGATCAGCTTTATATCTACTAACTGCAAAAGGAAAATAAAAGTTCACAAACGTGGCCACTAAAATTGTGGAATGACAATAATACAACACCGTAGTGCACAGAAAATAAAATGTTATGGTTGCTTTCTAGCACTGTGTTTGGTATTAGACATTCATGGAAAATTGGCAAGCTATATAGTATACAGCAGGGTCTGATACCTCTGGTCATGTTTTTCTCTCTGCAGATACAGCAACACTGGCTGTTTTGCCCTGCCTCAGTTGCTGATTCAGTTTTTCATTTGTATGTGTTGATTTGTTAAATCTTGATGGCTGTTTTTACAAGATCTTATGCTTCTAAACATGACTAGGTCACAAAGAGACTGCCATGGATTAGTTGGATAACAAATTAAATTGCGTTATCATCATCATCATGAATGTTTTAGTAGCAAATGTAGCTGAAATGGATTGAAACTTAGAAAGCATGAGACATAGCCTAGTCTCGCACCAAGCCTGATGGAGCTTCTCTTTCAGTCTTACAGGACAGCCCTATTTTTCTTCATTACTTGACAAACAGCCAGTGGAGTCAGAGGTGCTATTCATGAAATAAGCACAAGTGAGGGGGCAGGGGCAGTGTCTGAGTGATAATTAGGTTACGACACTCTGGCCTCAAAAGAATTCAGCTGTGTCAAAAAATATCAAGTACACAATGCTTGATTGGGTTTTAAATTCTGCTTGTCCACCCTCTTACTCCTCAGCCTAGCCAATTTTACTGCATCCCTTTGTGAGACATTGCACCAAATGTCAGGGCTTAAATTGAGTAGAAAAAGTAATTGCAGAGCTGTCTCCGTGACTGAGAGCATTGCAGATATGTAAATTCTATAAAGCAATATTTCTCCTTTTTGGGATTCTTCTAGAAGGCAAAAGCTAATAACAATTTTTATACTGCTGCATCTTCCTTTGTTATCTTGTCACGTCTTGCTGGATAAAGTTAATATCTTAAGCACACAAAAGTGTGTGTGTGTGTGTGTGTGTGTGTGTGTGTGTGTGAGAGAGAGAGAGAGAGAGAGAGAGAGAGAGAGAGAACCAGCATTGTAGCTTCAAAAGAGCAAATGGCCTAAGGAAAAGAACAACCAAACTCTTGTGGCACCTTAAAGACTAACAAATTAAATTTATTATGAAGCCAAGATTCAGCAAAATATTGTGAGTCAACTGTACCCATAGATTTTCAAGTTATTCATTCAGATTTGATATTATTTTACCGTGGGCAGTTTAGGGTAACAAAAGGAAGAAGATTAATCTATCAATAGGTTGTTGAGAATTTGCAACAATTCCAGTTTGTTGTAACTCTGGGCACCCACCAGATATGTGTTTAATCACATTAGTATCTTGCATGCAATTGTAAGCCTCTTTCAAGGGGCGGATGGCTCCTTAAACTACTGGACCCAAGGTCACATATGGATTACTTTCTCCCACGTGGACCTGCATGGTTATTCAAGAAGCCAGATCTCGCTAGTCCAATACTCTAGTCATTCTTCACATTGACTTTCCCACACAAGTCAAATGGCATCAGAATGACAGATTTCTTTCACTAGCAAGATCATCTATGTCTCAGACTGCTTGTTATCTAGCAACATAGTTTTGTTCTACAAGTTCTTGCATTACAATCTAGTAGTCTAGACACTTGGTGGGAAGACTTCAGGCTTGTGAACTCTACTTTGCTTTTTTACTTAGAACCCCAAGGTCTACCAACTGAAATTGTGCAAAATTGTGGCCCAGGCAACTGAACAGATGCTAAGGAATAAGGAATAAGATACACCTGAGTATACACTCAGCCTAGAAATTTACAATCAGTACCAGAACTAGGGACGTCAGAGACTTCTGATGGAAATGAAAATGGGAGCAGAAATTGCTGGTGTTACTTATTCACACCATGTCTGGAATGGAAATCAATCTATCAAATACTATCCGTATTAACTGTTGTTACTTTCAGTCTGCAAATGATACATAACAGATTTTGCTCCCCCGCATTTCCAGTGCATTAGCTTTGCACTGAAATGAGTGGAGTGAAATAACATAACATAATGACAACATAATATATGTAACTTACATAAATGATAACAAAAATTATGCAATTTCTCCATACAGGAAAGTGAGACGAATAACATAGCTTTTGGTGGAGGATGAACTGCAACTGAACGGAAACCCTTGCAGATCTTCTCTCATCAATCTACCAGTAGATCCCAATCTACCTTCTGCTCACACACCCTTGGTCCAGACTATATAATTTAGTCTTTCACAGATAATCTTTGCTCAAGTCCATGTGCTCTACACATGTAAAGTATATTTGTGCATTGAGCTCAGGTGGCTATACATCCAGCTAACAAGTGTAATCTGGAAAGGGCGGAGAAATCCCATTAACCCCAGAGCCAAGTATTAGACCCCTTACAAGACTCAGCCTGAATCTTGCATAAATAATGTATGAAATAATTTCTGAAATGTAGAAAGTGCAGAATAGTGTGTGCTTCATAAGCTTGCTTCTGCAGTTAGGGAGACAGCGCAGCTATGAAGCTATTAATCACTTAAGTGTAAAATTTGGAGTTTCCAGTATATCTTGCAGGACAGATCCACGGTACAGCCCATTGCACAGTATGGGAGACATACTGTTACACATTTGCAAACATTTTTCTCTACGAACGTTTTGTCGCTGGTAATTTACTACCTATAACCTCAGCTAGATTTGTTAGCAACTGGAGATGTAATGTAATGCCTAATACTGTGTGAGCTATGACCTGGGAAGTCCATTAGTTTCTATACCACGTCCAATACAGGAAGAAGCTGTTGCCATTGTGCATCAGTTGGCTCACTCTGCTATTCCTGACTCAAAGAGTCAGGTCACAAAATTGTGCAACAAGCTTGTGGTGGGTGGGGCTCACTTTCCTGCATCTCTTTCTTTCTATCTGGAGTTTCAGCTCCATTTTGATCTATCTTGTGCATGTGGGCAAGGCTCTAATAACAAAAATTAAAAGTCACCTCCTGCCATAGAAGGTTTTTGATCCAGTGGACCAACCCCATTGATGGTAGTGAGAGAAGGCCCTTTCCATTTACAAAAGGCAAGGTCTGGATCAAATCCCTCTATCTCACAGTAGTTAAGATTATACCACAGGCATCCCCAAACTTCGGCACTCCAGATGTTTTGGACTACAATTCCCATCATCCCTGACCACTGGTCCTGTTAGCTAGGGATCATGGGAGTTGTAGGCCAAAACATCTGGAGGGCTGCAGTTTGGGGGTGCTTGTTATACCAGTTAGTATCCCACCCCTTATTCCCTCCCTTTAAGGTCAGTCTTGTTATACTGTCACAACATTGTACATTAGCTTGTACTGCCAGCACACTATCAATAGTTGAAGTCTCTCCCAAATATTTGTTTCACAGCCTCAGAGTTCATAGGATTGCCCCCAAAGTCCTCAACTTTGTTTTAGATGCTTAAATATTCACTTTCAACAGTAGCATGATAGTAGTATGATACCTTGTAAATTTTGGTTGCTAAAATGAATAATTATTAAATTCACAGCACTGAATATCTGTAGTTCTATGAATCCAGAAATTCCCTATATATGAAACAAATGGATTTGATTGTTTTCTCCATTATCCTTTACATTCAAATGAACATTATGTTCCTGAACGGGCATTACTTAAGGCAAGCGATTCTTCTTGAATGTTGGACAGAGTTTTTTAAAGACGCATATATCAAAATGAAATGTTCATTTCCACTGATGTCTCATTGAATGATCCTTCAGTAAAAGGTGCAGTGAAACAATCCATTTTCCCCAACTTTCAGTGTTCATTTTCAAAACAGCCCTCCTGGCACCCTTACAAAACACCTTAATCAACTGTGTATTTGCAAAAAGAATAATCAGAGTCTGTCTTTAATGAGCATATGGATGTCTGCAAGTGTATAACTTATGGGCATGTCTTATTAAAGGGGTTCAGCTTACATCTGCAAAGTCTTGTCTTCTATTATTTATGCCTCAGCCTCAAGTCCAGCCAGCAGCCAATCTATCAGTCTTTCAATCTATCGCCATTTATGTAGAACATCCCCCATTTTTTGTGTCAACATATTCATGCCCAGAACACCCTTCTACAAATATGCGGAATGCATGCAGGGCTTGCTGAATTTGCACATGCCCTTTTTGTTACCGCCTTCAAGATGCTAATGTGGTGATATTGTGCATGTATTTTGCATCTCATTGCACAGGGGATTGGTTAAAACAGTAGTAAGAAGAGGGATCCACAGATGTACAGCAATTAGAACTGGTTAACTACGTCCGCGTGGTTTTCTTTCCCAACAGGAACTTAATTCATAAAAGTATGTCACATATCGAGGAGGAGGGAGAAAGAAGTAATAGGACAATTTGTAACTCAGCCAAGTGAGCACTGCTTGAACAACAATGCCATAATGTTTGCACCGACAACATATTAGTAGGTTAAAAAAGAGGCAAGATACAAGTATGAAGAGTTAATATTAATAATAATAATAATAATAATAATATTTTTTAAAAAAATATTTATACCCCGCCCTCCCCAGCCAAGACCGGGCTCAGGGCGGCTAACACCAAGTATAAAAACAATTGATTAAAATACAACTTAAAAACAAGATTAAAATACAACATTAAAGTGCAGCCTCATTTCAGTAGAAACTCAAATCAAAAACTGTTTGGGGAAGAAACCGTCAAATCTTCACCAAGGCCAACTATCCAGACTGGTCCTACATGGGCCAGAAAAAAGCCAGGGAAGTCCCCAAATAGGAGTTCCAACACAGAAGGAAAAAGGAAAGAGGGGGGAGGGGATCAAGTTGATTCCAAGCCAAAGGCCAGGCGGAACAACTCTGTCTTACAGGCCCTGCGGAAAGAAATCAGATCCTGCAGGGCCCTGGTCTCATGAGACAGGGCGTCCCACCAGGTTGGAGCCAGTGTTGAGAAGGCCCTGGCTCTGGTTGAGGCCAGGGTTGATTTCCAATCCAGATCTCCGCAGAGGGTACAACAGTATTGCAGGAGCAACCATCACTCAACCAAACTTAGGTAGCCCCATTTGCTCAGGGCTAGGGCATGACTTGCTCATAACCCCTTAACTTGAGCTTCTCTGTTAAGGTGACTAGGAAGTCTTCCTGACTCCAGGCCAGGGCCACACAACTCTGGGTAGGTGGCACTGGGTAGCCCCAAAAGTATTCTGTATCTAGCCCCACAGGTTGCACAAGCCAGAGGGGCTAAGAGTGCCAAAAGAGTGTTAACCCTCTCATCTTACAACCCTTCCTTCCCACACACCTACCTGCCAAAATATTACCAAATCAACCTGTTTATCCACACCAACCATCTGCACCCTTTCCTCACCACACTGCCCCACAGTGCAGTAAAGAGTAAATGAGAGGGAAAAACCTGCCCGCCAAAGCCAATTCACAGAAAAGGGAACAAAAATTGTGACTCAGTCCTGCATCAACTGGCACCAAGAACTGCTTTAAAATATATTTTAAAAACACAGCACATTTTGTGGTTATTAAAAAGGGAAACAAAATTTCTGGGATGGCAAATGCCAGTGGGAAGGGGCTTCGGGGGGGGGAATTGCCACCCCCTGCCACATAATATAGAGACTACTTTCAGAGCTGAGCATTCAACCATGTTTAAGAAAGGAAAACAGTGTCAAATAGTCTGGCAGGCAGAGAAATAAGGGAAGATACAATCCAGAAAAAGCTGTGATGATAGAAATTATTTTATGGAAGGACGTTTAGCACCTCTGCTAGGAACTAGCTTGTTGGAACTGATAGCTTTAGATAGATTTTTTTTAACTGCATTTTTTAAAATTAAATTTTAAAGATTAAATTTATCCAGGAAATTTAAAGATTAAATTTCTCCAACAGTTTCTGGGGATGACCCTTACAAATGGCAGAAGCACAGCTTCTTTCTCCTCCTGCCATTCCACCCTCCCCTCCCTGCGCTTCTGCAGAAGATAGCAATATCAACTTTTGAATCCATTTTGCAACCTCCACAAAGCATCATTCTGGGCACTGTGTGCCTGGAGGGGAGATGGTGCCCCTCCCCCAAATGTAGGGAAAATTCTGCCTTCTTTTAAGGGGGTGAGGAAAAGGAAAACCTCCACGTGGTATCTAGTGTGCCTGTTTTGCTAGAACAAGGGATGTACACTGTGGTTGTATGTTGTGGACCACCTTGAGATCTGTGGGTATAGGGCAGTATACAAATTTAATAAATAATAATACACTGGTGGAACAGAACCTTTCCCTCTTCAGTCCTGCAGCCCGCTATTCGATCTGAAGATCAACTCTGGAGCACTGGGGAACCCTCCAGAGAAGATTTGGGGTGGGGCACAGTGGGAGGAAAGAGAATAGAAATATCACTGTGACAGCAGAACTCTGCTGGTGCTGCTTTGGATACAACCCTCAGAAATTACCTCAGAAAAATGTCTTCTGAGGAATTTTGACTCAGCTCTAGCAATTACAGACATAGAAATGTTGCAGTGCCATGAACCCTCTTTGATGTGGGCATTGATCTACTAAGACAGACATTATACACATCAGTGGGTTCCTTTCTCATAAATGCAACAGTCCTCACACAATGGCAAACAGCACTGTCCCTTACTATTTAGTTAGACAGTTTATATACAGTACTACTAACTTCAAAGAAAAATAAAATGTGCTTTACAATGTATTTTAAAACATGGTATCAAATGATCAGATAATACACACAAACACAAACAATTTAGAATGTTGCAATAAAAAGCAAACGGCATCTTCTTAAACATCAGAATAAAACACTGAATGTGAAAATCAGCTACAAAACATACCAATCACAACTCCACAATTTAGAACAACATAATTACCGGCTTTTTTTGCAACTAGACAAAAGAAAATAATTACAACAATTAGCACAACTGAAACACACCCTTCCATAATCAACACACGTAAACACTATATGGCAATATACTCTTCCAGCACACTCTCCAATCACATTATCAACACTCCGCAACCCCCACTTTAAGTCAATCTCACATCCCTAACCAACAATCCACTCGTTATGTCTGCACTATGTGACCTGGAAGAACCTAGACAAATATTGCCAAACAAAGAAAGCAACAATACAGAAATACCCTCAGTAGAAAACACTCATAGCAAGTTCTCTCTCTCCTCTCACTTGTGGCGCAGGAACTTGGAATCTCTCTATAAAAACAGGCAGGCGGCAAAATGGGATATGATCAAGTTTTTGGTGATCCACATTTTGATGGCTACAAGAGCGCGAAGCCAATGCAACACTGTACACCACCTCAATTGATCATGGCCATTGCCTGCTGCTCCTCCACTCCCCCCACCTTCTACTTCCTCTCTCTCTCCACTGCCTTTTCCTCCATCTTCTTCCTCCTCCCCCTCCTCTTCCTTCCTGCTGTTGTCTCCTGGCTGCCCTGACACTTTGAGCCTTCCTTTACTTCTGCTTGTAAGTTCATACCTGTTTTTAGCCATATGCTGTTAGTGTCATGATTCCATGCCCCCATAATCTTGAAAACCCTTGATTAGTCAGGAAATTGTGTGTAAATCTATGTACCTGTATGAATACACACATACAGTTTTAGTCCTACTACTGGTGGCAAAGACAACTGACACAGGAAATAATGTGTGAGCCAAGGACCGTACTGAGAGAGATGAAATGCTCTGTTAGCCGTGTAGTCCGTTTCCCTTCCTTTGGGATCCCTGTTCCATTCATTCAAAGAAAAGCAAGTGTCAGCAGGGTTGAGGACAGCACCTTCTGGGAACACCCAATGCCAGTAGCTGGCATTTGTCTTACCTGACAAATCTAGCCATCAGCTAGATGCTTTGGAGCATCACTTTGGGGTCTTTAGCAGCTAGAAAAGAAGCGCCTGCCCCCAACAACAAAAAGAGTAATGCTGGAAGCAATTCTCTGTGCATCCATTGCCAGATTTATTTAAAGAATAAAATAGTAGGATACTCAGCTTTAGCATCATTAAGAAGGTTCCTGCTGCCCCAAATGGTGCCATAGGAGCAATACATTCTCCAGTTGTGCTGAGGAGGTGAAAAAGCGATGTCTAATCTCATCCTAATGAGACTTCCTGTTTGAGTTTACAGAACCAGAGGAGTTTATGATTCAGCGTGCAGAGTTTCCTTTAAAAACAGACTTCTGGGGGCCTTGTATTTTAAAGCTCATGTTTCATATTTCTGCCCTCCACATAGAACAAGACACTTTCATAGCAGATGCCTGTGGTCACAACATACATTTAAAACACTCTTATACCACTTTAAACAGTTTGGCTTCTCCCAAAGAAACCTGGGAACTGTAGTTAGTTAAGGGTGCTGAGAGTGGTTAGGAAACTCCCTATTCTCTTCACAGACCTACAGTTCTCAGAGTGGTTTAACAATCACTCTGTGCATTGTAGCTCTGTGAGGGGCTCTGTTTAAAGTGGTATGTCACTGCTTTAATGTATAGTGCAGATCGGGTCTCTGTTATAAGTAAGCGTTTATACAAATTCAGAAAAGCTCATTCTAAAGCAAAGTGCATGTCCTTTATCCCTGGATAGGGGTAGCTTAGCCACTGTGATTTCAACGCTGGTAACCCCCTGATTGGATTACTGTAGTGCCCTTTATGTACTACAGTGGTACCTCGGGTTACATACGCTTCAGGTTACATATGCTTCAGGTTACAGACTCTGCAAACCCAGAAATATTACCTCGGGTTAAGAACTTTGCTTCAGGATGAGAACAGAAATCGGGCAGCGACGCAGCGGCAGGGGGAGGCTCCATTAGCTAAAGTGGTGCTTCAGGTTAAGAACGTTTTCAGGTTAAGAACGGACCTCCGGAACCAATTAAGTATGTAACCAGAGGTACCACTGTACTATTAAGACTGGTCTGGAAGATGCAGCTGGTGAAGAATTCAACAGCCAGCACCCTGGGTGGAGGCAGGCATTATGCCTGTGTTGAAAGAACTGTACTGGCTGTGTATTAGTTACTGAGCCATCTTCAAGGTCTTGTTATTAACCTATAAAGCCATGAGCAACTCAGGGCCAGTTTACTTAATGCTCTGTCTTCCCAGTAGATCATTAAGATTGTCAGAGGAAGATTACTGATAGTGCTGTGACTCGCTGAGTGTCATCTGGTGGCAGTAAAGAAAGGGAGGCCTTTTCTGTGGTTGCACCGATACTCTAGGATGCCCTTCCCTGTTATTTGGGAGGCACAGATTGTTAGGTGCTTTCATCATTTAGTAAAAACCCTGTTTGCTCAGACTTTCCTTGTCCAGCGACACTGTACCCTTCTGCACGATTATCTGTTGTGTGGTTCCTGTGCTTTAAATTGTTTTAATATTTGTTTTTACTTTGGTAAACTGCTTTGAGATTTCTTTTAATATAAGCAGTACAGAAATATTGTATCTTATAAAAACACACATGGAAGCTCTCCCCCCACCTCCAAACCTGAAACCTTGAGCCTGATGTTTATAAGAATGCATTCTTTAACTTCTGGCATTATATAACACACAATAACTATCCTTTGCCACAGAATGTGACCTTTTTTCCTGCATTGGGGACACTGAAGTTTAAAAATTTGATACCAGGCAGACAATAAACAAACAGCCATGTGGCATTGCATGCAACCAACACCTCATTTCAACTTGCTCCTGGGCTATTACATGTGGAGGTGGCCATGCTTTAGGTTGCTAACACTTCATGCTTGGTTTCAACAATGTGCTAGCCATGTGCAATGCCACATAGGTGATTTCTCTTTCATAAATGAGGCCTAAGGATGATATCCCCTGCATATCTCAAGTGAGCTGGAGGTCAATTCAGTGGGTGCAACTGACCAGCCTGAATTTCAAAACACAGAAGCAAGCAAAAAAGTTGGAACAAGGGAGTCATCAGTTTCCAATAAGAGAGACATAAGCAATTAGTCAGTGAAACCAAAATGGAGTCCATAAAAGTAAATCACTATGAAATGAGTACAAACAACTTGATAAGGTCGGGATAATGCACAAGCCCACTTATCATTAAGTGCAATAGTTGCTGCAGTGATGATAAATGGCATTGTAAATGCCCAAATTAATTTACCATGAAAAATTCTGACTTTCTCTCCAAACACAGTCGTTTATTCAAGAGACGCCCGCAAATCTCTCTGAATAGCATTTGTTGTACAATTAATTAGCTGTAAATACCATGAAATCTTGATTTTAGCTTCTAGGAGAGCTGCCAGCATTCCATTGTTCCTCTTAAGAGCTAATTACCAAAATGTTATCTTTCAGATCTTCTTCCACAGGGGTTCTTGTATTGCTTCCACCATGTAATGTTCCCTCTCATTGAATTTTTGGACATTGTATACATCAATATGCAACGTAGACATACAAAGATAACCTTCAAGAGACACAATAGCAACTAAGACGGTTTGGTGCATATTTTAATCCAGACATAGTGTCAGATAATACTGCTCCATTATCAAAGCCCATTAAAAACACAATATTTGTATTTACCGGTGCTTAGATGTCAGACAAGTAAATTTGTTTAGTTAATAGTCAAAAGGCACACATCAATATTCAAGCAATTGTTGCCACCCCTGGAGAGCCAGAAGGAAGTAGATTTCATTACCAGCTGTATGACAACTAAATCATCACATTCTTCTCAAATTCCAGAGACAACTATTTTGCTCATGCATCCAAATGGCTTTCTGAATAGTGGGTGAACAGATTGGCTGGTGTTTTCTTTTTCTTCTGAGGATGAATGTTCTTGTATGGATGGATTTTGTATTTCTAACAGCAATCCACAGTGGGATTCCAACTGGGAGAAAAACAACAATGCTGTGAAATGCGGCACAACAACACAAGAACCTCTGTGTATCTAATTTCCATAACATATCTTGGGCAACAATCCTCACAATGTCAGGTCGATCAACAGAAGGCCTCAGAGCAGGAATTTGGGAAACAATTTAAGAACTTCAAATTTTGAATGCATAATATACCATCACCAACTTCATATGACAGTGGCAGATGGAAGGGGGTTTCCCATGGATCCAAGATTGAACTGCCCTAGAATTATGTCACCAGGAAGCACAAACCATTTTGAAGCTTCCCTTTTGTTTCCTGAAAAAGAAGCAGGTGTTGAGAAGGAAAGAGAAGATCTGGGAGTGGATAATGGTGATGAGGGGGCTGTGACAACCTTACTGAGGAACACGCTTAAGGACTACTAAGACTGGCCTTTATATTACAAGTTTCCTATCCCTTGGTCATATTATTTAGCATTAGTAACTTGTATGAATCTTGACCATCAAATAGTGAATTTCCCCTTTACTACTGGTGGACACCAGTGACATGTTATACCGGTATGTGTGATGTGCATATTTGTGCACCTAGCAGAGCAACATTGTACCAAGTTGATGATCAAGAATGATGTACACAACACAGACAATACAGCTGAGCTATATTCCGTAAACATATCCCTTGAGGTAGTTTTACTCTGGTGCACTTCCAATCCTGACAGTTGAGTCAACCCATTTTGTTTTCTTTCTTTCTTTCTTTCTTTCTTTCTTTCTTTCTTTCTTTCTTTCTTTCTTTCGAAAAGTTTTTTACCTTGGTTTGTCCTCACTCTGAATAACCCTTCTAAGTATGTCATGTAGCCAAATCAAAGTTAGAGCAATGCTTTCTGTTTTCAATCTGAATAGGCAAAGATGTTTACCTTCTTTTGCTTTCCCCCCCAAAAACCAACCACAACAACCCATGTTTGGATTCAGCATGGTAAAAAAATATGCTCTGTGGGTATGCAGCTCTCCCTTCTTCTGATGCCATGCTCCTATAATGCCTCCAATCTCTTATTCAGAATCCCCCATTTAATAGACCATTCCCAGAAAAAAGAGGCCCTGTTTTTGTTCTGAGAAGAAAATGAAAGAGATGAAACGGTGTGTGAGAGACAGGGATTGGGTGTTAGCTGCAGGAAGATTTTCCTTTTCTTCCACTAGCACTCTTTCAATGCCTCCATCCCCAGTAAGTGCACTCCAGGAGGTATTTAGCAATTCAGTTATCTTCATTCACATTAACCTTGAAGCCAATTGCAAATACACAATATGGCTGGATCAACTTAAAAATAAATAAATAGAGATGGACAAACTTTCTTCAGAATCTAATGAGCAAACTTTAGCAATGGGATGGATGCTTCATGATACATCCAATATTTATTGGCACTCTTGGCAAGAATTTGTTGAATCTTTTTACAACCCTTATCAATTTTATATGTTTGAATTGCAGGTACTGCATTTCAAGTAAGACCTTGCAGTGTTCTTGGCAAAGGGAAAGCTGGGGCTGCCAGATTTCTATCCATATATATTATTTAGCATTTTTCATGCTCCTGATTGTTAGGCAGTTTTCATGCTCGGTGTACCCATCTCATCTTCACTGGCAAATGACCTGAAGCCACCACTTTCCTAACATAATGGGGGAAAGTCATTGCTCAGTGTGGCCATATTATGCATACAAACATGAATCCCACCATGGCCATCTTCAGAGGATGTGGTGGAGGTGGGATGTTGCTCTTTCATCAGAACCATAGCCTCCCAAGTCCCAGCTTTTATTTAAAAATGTATAAGAAGTTTCTAACATTTGTAGAACCTGAGATATGAGAGAAAATGTACAGACATTCTTATCATTTTTGTGAGAGAAATTAGGGGTTTAATTTGCCCTACCTGTATAAATTCTGCTACCACCCCAGAAAAATTCCTGTGGATGCCCATGAATACCCACATAATGAAATCAAAAGCAACTCTTCTGCCACATGGCCAGTTGTCGAAAGAACTCACATTTCAACATATTTTCACCTTTAAAAGGTTATTGTAGAGTTGGAAAAGGTTCAGAAAAAGGCAACCAAGATTATGGCTATTATAGAGCAACTCCCCTACGAAGAACTTTAAATTTTAGAGAAAAGGTAAGAGGTGACATGATAGAAATTTATGAAATTATGCATGGCATAATTTCTCACTGTCTCATAACACTAGAACTTGTGGACACCCAATGAAGCTAAATATTCGAAGGTTTATGACAGACAAAATAAAGTATTCCTTACCCAGCACATAGTTAAACAATAGAACTTGTTCCCCCAGGAGATAGTGATGGCCACCAAACTAAACGGCTTTAAAAGAGGATTGAACAAATTCGCGAAAGGGGAGGGCTACTGATGGCTACCAGCCATGATGGCTTTGCTGTGCCTCTGCTGTTGAAGGCATTGCCTCCAACTACTAGTTGCCAGAAACCAAAGGAGGGAATAGTGCTCTTGTACTGGAATCCTGCTTGCTGGTTTCCCACAGGCATCTGGTTGGCCACTGTGAGAACCTGAAGCTGGACTAGATGGGCCATTGGCCCGATCCAGCAGGCTCTTCTTATGTTCTTATGTGTACTTTTAGGACATCTGCCAGCAATGCTGAGCGAACTTCATTCTGCAGTGCTCCTGGTGTCTTGTTCCCAGACATAATAGCATGCTTTGAAGTCAAGGAGAATCCAGAAGGTCACACTCCATCAGGCTGACTGAAGTTGTTCTGTGCCCTCAGCAGGTCTGAAGCTAAATAATCCATTTCATCTACAAGAGCCTGGAGTTAAATAGCCACCACCATCCCAAGTGTTGTTGTCTAGGAAGGGGGTATTTGTGATGGGATAGTAATTGTTGCAGTCTTCTGGATCCAGAGAGGCGCTCTTAAGGAGCAGCTGCACCAGCACTTCCTTCAAGGCACCTGGAACTGCCCCAGGGATTTCCTCCTGGACCCACATAATCAATATTGCTAGGTGTATATAGCAAATGGGAGATGAACTGAACCCCTCCATTTACCTGGTCTTCATCCTTAGGCCATAACAACTACTAGAACTGCTGACTTCACAAATCCAAAAGGATTTGTCAAATAAAATATACAACATACAATGGAGAGTACCCGTCCATTAAAATGAGCTTCTTGCTATCTTGTCACTTTTCTTCATATATCTCTCACATGGTGTTTTCATTGCTAAGGTAATGCAGCCATTCAATGTTTCATGACTTAACTGTTTTTAAATTAGTTGTAAAAAAAAAAATACGGACTAAGCATGGGGAATTTATAATCAGTGCCACCCACTCTGGCCTCAGTGACAAAATAATCTGAAATAGATTTTGTTACTGAAAGTACCGGTAATCTATGATAGGGTTGTCATACATCTGGAATTTCCCAGACATTGCTGGGATTTGGCCATCAACAACTTTGCCCAAAAATGCTCAACAACTTTTGTGTCCGGATTTTCACTTTTTAAAATATGGCAACCTTAATATCTGTATTCTTTCATTATAATTTATTTTAAAGTGTTGGATTTGAATTAAATCACTTGAGTATAACATTTCATTATTATTTGTATGTATTTTAGCTTTATGGTTTTCAGTTTGTCTGAAAGCCACTAGGAATCCTCTTGATTGGAAAGCTGGTTAGAAATGTTAAGGAATAGCTAATTACAAAGAGCTACGGTAATACTTTAGGCTGCAACCCTGGACATAACAAGGAGTGAGTGTGGATACATTGGAACTTACTTCTGAATAAACATGCATATGATTGGAATATGACTGAGATTCTGGAAATAGGCCATGTTTCCAATGTCAGTCCTACTCAGAGTAGGCCCATTAAAATGAATAAAATGAATAACCCCTGTGTCGCAAACAGTAAACAACAGCAATAAGGGCAACACAATGACCAATGAATATATCAGGCACTTCAATAAACAAACAAAATCTATATCAAGAAGTAATCAGAGTCATTGAGAACATGTAATATAAGTCTCTAAATGAAATGAGGTAACAGTGTTCATAAGAAGACGTAGTCAGTCAATGACTGTAGCAATAACATCCAAGTAGTTCCAGTAGTAATGTGCACAGCGATCCCGGATAATCAAAACTGTTTCGCAGGAGTCTTCTTCAGCACAACATATAGATTTGCAGAAAACGCATACTCAACCATATTATGAAAATATAAATCCTTCTGTGGAGTAGTGGTCATAAGGGTTACAAAGTCTTCTTTGTTTTATGTGTGCTGCTTATCTCCTTGGTGTGTGCTTTTCACAGAGCATTTTAATCTGTTTTAGTTTCCAGTTTGGTACATTTTCCTTTTATTCTTTAGTCACCTTAAGCAACATTCTTTTGGAATGGTGTGATATAAATATTATAATTAATAAAAAAGTGTTTATTAATTTTAGCAGCTATGGGTAAAATGTTGTTTTATACCACCCATTAATTTTAATGTTCCTTACTAGTTTCCACCATGTTTACTTCCAGTAAATAAAGCCTATAAAATATAGGCTGCAGTTCTGTACACAAATACCTGTCAATAATTCCCACTGAAATCAATGGCAGTTGATTAGGCAGGCATAGGATTGAACTGTTGGATACTTAAACATTACATAAATGACTGAAAACCCAATCCATTGAAATTATTAGGAGAGACATATTGCAGCATTGCCAAACTTGATTAATAACAGAACATTTGTCCTAGGAGGACTTCATAGGACTTGGCATCTGAAAGGATAATAACCTTTTAGGTGTGTAAAAAAAAAAAAAAAAAAAAAGCACTCCCTTTTGCAATGAATGTGCAATAGAAAAAGCCACCAGGGTGTATTTGATCATTCCAGCCTGTTCAAGTGTCTTAAGTTCTGAAGGAATGTGTGCCTTTCAATATGAACTGTGAGCTAATAGCAAAGTTGAAGATATGAATAGCCTGTTCCTGAATCTTGTAAATTCCAAAATGGAGTATGTTGTGCTGCTTCTCCTCACCACTTTCTGTATATGAAGGCTGGAGTAATTACACTATACATTAGCGGGAAGCATTGGTGTGGGATGGGGAGGGGGGCTGGGTGCTCCAGCCCCCAGAACATTCCCCATGAAGTGGTGGGGCACCCACAATTTTTTGCTCCAGGACCTGTGGGCCGATATGCATGTGAGATGTCAGCAAGGGCCTGGTGAGAAGACAGAGATAAAAGTATTGGACTTATCTGATGAGCCACAGTGAACCGTAGGCTTTCATGCTCCCCCCTGCTTACCCTATCTCCAGTATGACTGTGAAGAGAAGGCACTTGAAAGCTTTCATTTCTGGTTTAGATTAACTGCACCTTCTTGTGTTATGCAAACCCTACAAACTGGTTAATATTAACTATGGTTCGAAGAAGTTGGCTTGTATTACCGTAATAAACCATAGTTGGCATTAGTCATGGTTTAAAATATGGATAAACAGTGGTTCATTGAAATTGAAAAAGAAAGCTTCTGAATTCCTTCCTGTGACCACTCCAGAGGAGGAGAGGTGGGGAAAGCTCAACGTGGCTCATTGTCATCATACTAAACTATGGTTTAGTGCAGCAGTGGGAAACCTCCAGCCTATGGTGCTAATTAGACCTGGGTAGAGGTCCTAATTTTGCCTATGAGGTTGTTTTCCTCAGAAACATGCCAACCCATTCCACATCTGATGTCATTTTTATGTCACCAGATGTGGGTGGGTAAAGATGCGGATGTAAAGAAACAACTGGGAGCTTACCATGCGCTCCCAATTGTTCTACGAAGCTCCCTCTCAGCAGGGACTATGCCCTGTGCAAGACCAAAATTGATGCCCCCCTCCCGTTCTTGCACCACCTTCCCAAAGTTGTATAAGTGAGGTGCTGTGCTTTGGGAAGGAGGCACGAGTACTAGATCTCTCCTGCCGCCATCCCATAGCTGGGCATGCGCTAACTAAGTTTTGGGAAGGAGGCAGGAGGACTCTGGGACCCCATCAGAGCACACACACCTCTTTCCCAAAGCCCAGCACTTTGGGAAGGAGGTGATAAGGCACCCCCTGGCCCCTGTACCCTTATTAAGGGAACTGGTTGCAGTGCCCTAAATCTACCTGCTGTCAGTACTGATCAGTCAATGCATATGTTTTGGATGGCAACTTCCATTACTCAGGCATTGGCCAAGCTGGCTGAGGCTGATGGGAGTTGTAGTTTAAAAATCCAGAGACCAGCACAAGTGGTTGACCTTGGGGCCTCAAATTTCAGCATCCTTCTCTGTGGTGTCCCCCACCCCGGCACCCCTGAGGCTACGTGCCTGGTGTGACCGAACCAGTTACGCTTCTCTCAATCTGCTCCTGCCATCCCATTAGCTAACCCTGCTGTAGATTCTTAATATGGCTCAGGATCACAATCCCAATCCCAACAAGAAAATAACTGGATCTTACAGGCATCATCTGAGGCTCTTCTCTGTGTGTACCTTCCAAGAGAGGCGCAGAGGGTGGCAACATGGGACAGAGTCTTGCCATTTTTAAACACACACCCTGTAGTGCTAGCAATGAAATCCTTTCTTTGCCATGTTTAGTCTTTGCAGACATTCATTTAGGGACTGCTCTGTGTTAGTCACCTAAACAAACAACAACATAAGTAGCCTCACAAATAACTCTGTGATATAGATTAGACTGAGAGCCAGAGTCTTGCCCTGAGTCACTGAGGAAACTCAGAACTTCAGAGCTGACAGAAGAACTTAAGGTGTCTTCCATGTCCAAGACAAGTGCTATAGTCACTGAGTTGCACTGATTCAAGTTGCCGGTCTGCTAATTTTTGCACGTTGCATTGATTTCTAACCTAAACAAAATGGAAAGCTGCCTCAGAATACTTTTCAGATATCTTTGGGTGCTAACACCGTGACATTTCCTTATCAGAACGAAGAAGAAGAAGAAAGAAATTATAGGAGTTTTAATTTGTTAGAGATAAAAAAACAAAACTTCACTGTTAGGAAGAAAATAATCAACCATCTTGGTGAAAGAAAACATTGACCTCATGCTTATCTTCATTCAGAGATTTGAGGGGTGATATTAGCAGCATTTCCTTCAAAGACTAATCTTTTCAGAATTAGTATATTCAGCTTTCAATTTTTCTCTTCTGATAATGGACCACCTAGTTAGTTACCTTTAGTGCTTATCTTTCTGCCCTCCCAGGATCTTCAAGCTGCGTGGATGAAGTCAGAGAATATGCAAAACTTTCTCTTGACAGTTGAGTTCATGGATTTACTGCTTAATGAGCAGGAGGCTGGGGTCAACCCATTTCCTTTCGAAAATATATTTCCATCTGTTCACATTAGGCTGTAAAATGACAAAATATATTTATAGGCTGCCAGAACTTTTGGGAAAATTATTGCAAGTTGTCAGCAAACCCTATACTGGGAGCCAAAAAGAACTTTTCAACATTAGACTGTTTGGGACATCTTGTCCTTTGATAACCTAAAAGAGTAATGTTGTCAGGACTTTTGGCATTATTATTTCATCAGTGGAAAGTAGGCCTTTATCTTTTTTATATATATAAATAATTTTTATTCATTTTCCAATAAAAATCTTCCAATTATTAACAAATCAAATCATATCAAATTATATACATTATCGCCAATTATATATTCCAAATTCAATTCAATTCAATTGATTTTCAGGGACTCCCCATGTTCTGGTTTCTAGAGGTAATGTCTTTTATTTAGGTTCTGCTTTCTTGTTTGTTGGTTCCAATTTCAAAATTCTAATTGTCCTTCTTCATCTTATCAATCTGTCAGTCTCTGGTATGTGTCTCAAAATCTTGTTTTAACAGGTCTTCATATCTAATTAGCACGCCTTTATCAACATTAGATCTTAAAGTGTGAGTCTTAAAAACAAAAACAACTCAGGTCCTTTTCAGCTTTCTTAAATGATAATTAAAAATGTTATCTTTCACTTACATTACATTTTATTTAAATTTAAATATTAACCCTGGAGTTCCATAGCCACCTTCATGAATATAGCAACATAATGAGTATTTGCGTCATTTCAGATATTTTGCCCGTTCTATGTAGTGGAGGAATAAAAAAAATGTAATTGTATAAAAAAATAGTGTGTGGAGACCAGTATTAATTTCCAGATGGGTAGCCAAGTTAATCTCTGTTCCAGTACAACCAGTTTAAGACCAGTTATACAGTGTCCTGGGAGGCTGAAATGCCACTCCCCTGCTTTACTATATTGCCGTTTCTGGTGGCAGATTCATTCCCAGGTCATTTATCCTTTTGCATAGAAACTGACCAATTATTCCTATGCAGAATGCTGAAGAGTATTGTTGGCAGATGATGGCACTGTGGCACATCTCACACTGGAAGGTTGAGCAAGTGAAGGAACTCCTCATGTTGTTGTGCATGACATTGTTTTGTGCTATAATAATGTTGCCAAAGTACCGGTAGATATGGGGACTGAGTTGGTATCTGTGTCTGCCATAGGGAGTGCGAACATCATAGTGGGGAGAGGGTGGGGGAGTGTTTCTTTGTGACTGGCAGCTCAAAGTTGCAATCAGAGGCCTCACTCTTCTGCACATTGTATTAATGGTGCAGTTACACTAAACCTAAAATGGTGGTCTGCATAGCTCACCGAGGCCACAGGTATGAGCACCAGCTGTGACTGCAGTTCTTTTTGTTGCATCTCTGAACTGTTGATACTGCTTCTCCTTGCCACACAGTCCCTTCTGTTACAAGCGTTCCTTTCAGTAAGTAGACACTTCTGATTACCAAACTTAAAACCATGGAGAGACCTGGTTTGAATAGAGACATTGGATTCTTATCTCATTATACATGACAAAGCTATTTTTAGCCATCTCACCCCTTGCTTTTTCCTGCAAGACCAATTGCAGTCATTAACAGTTGTCAACAGGTGGTTTACCTCACCTATCAGCCTATCACCCATTCCCACCACCCATCTGAGTAATACCCCTCCCCACCCTCTCACTGTATATAAGGGTCTGGTGACTTCTGTATCTGAAGAAGTGTGCATGCACACGAAAGCTCATACCAAGAACAAACTTAGTTGGTCTCTAAGGTGCTACTGGAAGGATTTTTTTTTATTTTTTTTCCGACTACGGCAGACCAACATGGCTACCTATCTGTAACTAGACACTTCTGTGAAAGCTATCACTTTCTGCTGTTCACCATTGTGGATTGTTCTTCTTAGCAGCTTTTATTTTCTCCCTTCACTTCCCCACCCCAATTCTTCAGCCTTCTTATGATCAGTACAGTATTTAAGGATATGCCTCTTGGAAGCACTTCAGTTTTTATCTTGATGACCCAACACTCTGGATGGATCAAGTTTGTTTTCTCCTATTCTGGAGGCTGGTACCTGAATCAATGGATTCAGGTTACAAGAAAGGAGATTCTGACTAAACCTCAGGAAGAACTTTCTGACAGTAAGAGCTGTTCAACAGTGGAACAGAGTCCCACGAGAGGCGGTGGACTCTCCTTCCTCGGAGGTTTTTAAGCAGAGGTAGGATGGCCATCTATCATGTATGATTTAGTTGAGATTCCTGCATTGCAGGGGGGCTGAGATGACCCTCAGGTTCCTCTACAACACTATGATTCTGTGACAGAAAAGAAGAAGCCAAGAGAAAAGAATAAGTTGAGTGTGTTGCTGTGAATTCTACAGTTTAAAATTACCCTTGGGTTGGAAGGAATGTGCACTTTTACATGCCCAAAGATATAAGAAGCAGCTCAAGAATTGCTGCCCAGAAAGAATTTGTCCCAAAGCCTGTCCCAGCCTATAAGAAATTCATTTACAGGAATGGGCATGTCTAAAACCCAACAACAACTGAAACTGCAGCCATCTTATAACCTTAATTTGTCCAAATCAGATGTTTCCAGCTGAGCACAGGCTCAAAGAAGAAATTATACTATATACTCATTAAGACAAAGGTCACCTGTAATGCTCATTTGCGTGCATCCGTAGAGAGAAATCTGATTTTGTTAAAGAGCCTTTTTTTGTTTCACCTGCAATACAAAGGTCACATTTCACATTAGGGATTCCCCCCCCCCATACTTTCACCAGCACATGCAACCCAATAATAAATGAGTGCAGCTGAATTTCAGGAGTCTCATCTCCCCAGGAACACAGAAATTAACTGCACGCCATTCACTCAGTGAATGATGTGTTACCATCGATTTGTATTAAACATTTTGGGATAATGGTAATAATAATGCTTGTGTGAAGTTACTTTTCATCTGAGGGCTTCAAAGTCCTTTACAAACATAAATAATAGGGCTTCCGGCAGTAATTGAGCCTCACAACAGTCCTGTGAAACAGGTATAAAGCAGATGGGCGAAAATGAACCATGGAAATGCTGAGAGACTGTCTCAAGGTCACCCTGTAAGTCTGAGACTCAGTGGCAGTAGTACATGAAGCCATTGGATTGTATCCATCATTTACATTTAGAGCAAGAAAGCCCTAGTGATAAAGCTTCTTTATTCAAGGGCGGGACTACTCCTTTTTACAAGGGCACGCTAATATAAAAATATTAGTAGCTTAGAAACTTAAAAGGCTCATGTATGCAGATCACACACTTTTATTTGACAGTATATCACAGCAATGTTAAGACAAAAATATGATTAATTAAGGCCCAGAGTAGGTTAAAATAAACAGTTGTGGTGTACAACTTACCTTTTAACATTTGTCAAGGCAGAGAGGATTTTCAAATACTACTAATTAATCACACAAACTTTTTTTTTTGACCAAGTTATTAGAGTTTATTTTTTCCAGATTGCAGAACAGAAAACGTACAGAGAGTTTGACTTGTCCGTCTATTTCCTTTAAATATATATAGAAGCATCAAAATGAAAGCCAAGAAAAGGAATAGCAATCAGTTTTGTCCTTGATTTATAATTATGGGGGGGGAAACAAGAATTGTTTTAGGCAACAGCTGTCAAACTGTCATAAATGTTACTCTCAGGGGAATCATTTTTGCTTACCCTAAAAGCTAGAAACTGAAATATTACGTTAGAGGGAGAGCAGAGGGAAGTTGCATTTTTTAAAGAGGAATTAATTACTTAAGTGGAATAATAATAATAATTTATTATTTGTACCCCGCCCATCTGGCTGGATCTCCCCAGCCACTCTGGGCCGCTTGCAACAAATATTAAAATACATTAACATGTCACAGATTAAAAACTTCCCTGAACAGGGCTGCCTTCAGGTATTTTCTAAATGTCATGTAGTTGTTGATCCCTTTGACCTCTGAAGGGAGGCCGTTCCACAGGGTGGGTGCCACTACCGAGAAGGCCCTCTGCCTGGTTCCCTGTAGCTTTGCTTCTCGCAGTGAGGGAACCGCCAGAAGGCCCTCGGCGCTGGATCTCAGTGTCTGGGCTGAACGATGGGGGTGGAGACGCTCCTTCAGGTATACAGGACCGAGACCGTTTAGGGCTTTAAAGGTCAGCACCAACACTTTGAATTTTGCCCGGAAACGTACTGGGAGCCAATGTAGATCTCTCAGGACCGGTGTTATGTGGTCCCGGCGGCCACTCCCAGTCACCAGTCTAGCTGCCACATTCTGGATTAATTGCAGTTTCTGGGTCACCTTCAAAGGTAGCCCCACGTAGAGCACATTGCAGATGCAATAGAAACGGCGAAGAAGGCCCTCTTCGCCATCGCCATTGCCACTTGGTAGACTCAGAGTTGAGCTCTAGCCCGTGTCCGGTCTGATTCAGAATGAGTTTTCCACCACCAGTGCTCTAGCCGTCTCAGTGACTGTTTCATCACCCTCAGCTCCGGGGAAAACCACGGGGCTGTCCGGACTCCATGCAATCGGAGAGGGTGCTTTGGAGCCAGACAGTCAATAGCCCTGGTTAACTCCACATTCCAGGTGGCCACCAGGGAATCAGGGAATCACGTTCTTCCTTGTCACAAAGGAAAGGTAATAGGAGTGGGTGGTGAGTCAATAATCCCTCCTCTGGAATTGTTGCTAACTAGAATGAAGGAAGGAGAAGCATTGTCCACCACCACATTTAAGGGCTGGGGGGCTGGGGATGAGCAGAACAGCACACTTAACTTCTTCATTATTTCAAGTAAGTTTGCACCAGTTCATTTGGGGAGTTTTTAGACATCTCTATGTGTAGTAGTTGGACTTAAACTAAGGAGATCAGATCACTGACACAGCAAGCACACTGATTGACCCTACGTCAACCTCTGTTTTAGCCTCACATACCTCACAGAGTTGTTCTGGAACTAGGAGACCAGGGACTTATACTACCCTGGCTCCATAGAGGAAGGGTAGGAGAATCATCATCATCAACATCATCATCATCGTCATCATCATCATCATCATCATCATCATCATCATCTAAGCAGCAGGAGGAGGGTTCTTAAGTGAGAGAAGCTGGGTGTACTAACACCAGATTCTTTATCTGCTCAAAAGCACATGCTGCAGAATTCAGTGGGATTTATTCCCAGGTAAGTGGATAAAGGATTGCAGCCTCAATTTTTGTAAAAGCTTCAAACTTTCATAACAATAATTTTTTAAAAAAATCAGAGTGCACAGAACCATCCAGGAGAGCAAAATAATTACTATTCTTTCTATGATTTATTAAACAGAAAGTTTTTTAAAAAAATGTTTTTCTCTTTATTGCTCTTTCTCCTTTCTTTTAAAAGGAAGCACACGCATAGCAATTCCCAGTATTCATCCTTGAATGTGTGTAATATTTGGGATTATAATTGTTTTGACAAGAATGTGCAATGGTGAAGAGATTTTATATGTGTGATGTATTGTCCTTGCCATAGCAAAACTTTTGCACCTGGATCAATATTGGCTTTTATTCTTGTGGTTTCTCATTACCAACTCAATGAATCATTGGATGGTTGGGAATCTAAAGCCCTTGACATGAAGATATGTGATCTGAGAAACCATACCTTCTGCAGCATGGATTTTCTGTTGTGTAATAACACTGGGAGTTATGAAGTATATCAAGACAGATTCATACTGAGAACAGTTACACCATTATTATTATTATTATTATTATTATTATTATTATTATTATTATTATGTTTCTAGAGCGCCATCTATGCACTTGGAGCTTCAGAAACAACAGGTTTGACAGATTGCTACTACAGTGGTACCTCAGTTTTTGGACATCTCTGTTGCTTCTTTCGGTTTTCGAACGCCGAAAATCAGGAAGCAAATGCTTCTGTTTTCAAATGTGCCTTGGAAGTCGAATGGCTTCCACTGCATGTATCTCTTGTTTTTCACAATTTTCTCTATTGAATTGGCAGACCACCCTTTGTGCCTCAGTTTTCGAACATTTAAGAAGTCAAACGATTTTCCGGAACGGATTACATTCGAAAACTGAGGTACCACTGTATAAGGGGCTCATCATCTAAAGTGGACATAGGTAAGCTAACAGAAAAACTGAAAGAAAATAGAGGCAGCCGTATAGGGAGGAGTAGTGTATACTCGGCCTTCATCATGACTCCCTGTATCCAACCCAAAACACTTGACTGCAAAATATAGAAAACTAGAGATATTAAGGCAAAAATTGGCTTGTTACCGCTAATGTGTATTCTTCTTCTTCTTCTGTCTTAGACCTACATACAGTCATACCTTGGGTTACAGCTGCTTCAGGTTGTGCGTTTTCGGGTTGCGCACTGCACCGAACCCGGAAGTACCAGAACAGATTACTTCCAGGTTTCAGCGCTCATGCATGCGCAGAAGCACTAAATCGTGCTTTGCGCATGTGCAGAAGCGCTGAATTGCAACCTGTGTGTGCGCAGACGTGGCGCTGTGGGTTGCGAACGCTGCGGGTTGCGAACGCGCCTCCCGCATGGATCACGTTCGCAACACGAGTGTCCACTGTACAGAATTCCACAAGAGGGAGTTTCACATTGACACTTTATTTCCTCCGCTTTTGACTCCTCCACACTTTATATTCCCTCAGGTTCTATTCAGGTTCCCACTTCTTTGCACTGTGTCTAATAGGAACCTCCCCTCCTTTTGATGCCTTGCCTCCTCCTTGCTGTGTCCCTCGCATGGGAGGACATGATAGAGGCGGGGATGGTTCTGTTCTCTCAGTTCCTCATTTTTTCAGTCTCGAATTCAGTTCTCTACATTTCTGTAATGCAATTTGCATTGAAGGAAATTCTCATGGAAATTCTCCAGTACAGTAGTTTAGTGTGAGTTTCTTCTAATAAACACATTTCCGTGTGCAGTTATTACATGCCCATCTAAAACCATCGCCTCCAGCTTCTCATACCTACTAAACTTGCTGTGGTCTAAACCACTGAGCCTAGGGCTTGCCGATCAGAAGGTCAGCATTTCGAATCGCCGCGATGGGGTGAGCTCCCGTTTCTCAATCCCTGCTCCTGCCAACCTAGCAGTTTGAAAGCATGTCAGAGTGCAAGTAGATAAATAGGTATCGCTCCAGCAGGAAGGTAAACGGCGTTTCCGTGTGCTGCTCTGTTTCGCCAGAAGCGGCTTAGTCATGTTGGCCACATGACCCGGAAGCTGTACGCTGGCTCCCTCAGCCAATAAAGCAAGATGTGCGCCGCAACCCTAGAGGAGTCCGCTACTGGACCTAAAGGTCAGGGGTCCCTTTACCTTTCTACTGCCATTCATACCCAGGGGTCCTGTCTTCCCCCCCAACAGACCTTCCTTTTACGCAAGCCAAACTGTCTGTTAGCATTCTAATACGGCACTTTACCACATTGTCATAACCGCAGCTCAGCAAATGGCTAACAGGAATTGCGGACAGAGAAAAGGCAACAGTGAATCAAACAGCAGGAAGGTTTTAACACATCCAAAAGTCAAACTATCCTGTAGCTGACATTTGGCTTGCTTTGATCACTCACTACCACAACTCATGTTCTTGCATTGCACTGCTGACTGATTTCTGCTGATTGAATCAGACGGACGCCTGACAGCAGTCACCACCCACACCAGTTTCGGAATGGCTGCTCAAGGCCTGATATTAAGTGACCCATAGTAAGGTTATTTATGTGCTTCTTCTACCTTTGTGTCCCTTTGTGTGGAAATATAATTTAGAAGCGATAAGAGAACCGCTTACTGTATATAGTTGTCTGATTAAATCTTTGTCTTCAAACAGAACAAGAACAAAGGTAATTAAGGAAAATTGTGTTATTTTGTAGTTTTCAGACAGTGAAACAGTGATGACATCCTACGGATAAATCAAAGGGATTTATTTAGATTGACACCAGATTGAGTTTATCTTTGGAGGACTAAATTAAATACAAGGAGTGGGAAATATACCTGACAAAAAGACACTGACAATTTAGTTCTTCTCTTTAAACAAAAATAGCAATCAGTACAGTGATTGGTAATATAATGACAGGTATTACAAAATGATCCGAGTAAGCTATTGAGCATGTGTGGTTAACACATTGAACAGATTTCCGTGATATCAAACAAGTAATCGAAACCAGTGCCAAGTCAAGGCAATGGTTGTCATGTAGTAACCCTCAATGCCATGTGTTGCATTGTGATCCAGTGACTTCATATTCTGAGTGCTACATTTGTAAGTTCTTTTTTCATCCCAAGAGAAAGAAAAGTTTGTTGCAAGTAATGAGAACTTGCAGGTTAGACTAGATCAGGCATCCCCAAACTCGGCCCTCCAGATGTTTTGGGACTACAACTCCCATCCCTAGCTAACAGGACCCCAGTGGTCAGGGATGATGGGAATTGTAGTCCCAAAACATCTGGAGGGCCGGGTTTGGGGATGCCTGGACTAGATGAACCTTGGGTCCCTTCCAACTCTCCGATTCTATGAGAAGTTCCAGCGTTCATACAGGGCAACTTCCTCTTAATTATTCATCATCATTATTACTCGTATGTAGTAGGCATAGTATGTCACATAACTTTTGGGTTATTGTCATAGTCCCAAGGACAGAGCCCATTATATATAAAACCTACGATTCAAAGAAATTCCAGTCAAGTGATCACAACTGGCAAGAATATTGTTTGCATGCTGCATGAGTGGCTCTGGCTGGATTAACAATTTATGAAAGCGTCTTATACTAAGACCATCAGTCCAGCTAGTTCAGTACTAAAGGCTGTCATTGACAGTGCCTATTCAGGTTCTTTCTAATGCCTTCTGCCTGTGATCATATTTTAACTAGAGACACACCAGGGATTTAGCCTGGGACATGCACTCAGCTATGGACAGTCAGCGACGGACAATCTGTGTAACTTGATAACTGCTTGGAAACCAGGAATTTGCTAACAACTAGTACCGGTAGTTCTGGACTAGAAGCACAATTGCTTAGTCACAGAGGAAAGTCTTAATCTTCTCTGTGTATCTAGAGTCTGAGCCCAACTCAAGAAGCCAACCATATCCCAAAAGGGCTACAACATTAGAAAGTCATGGCAAATGACCTGGGACATGAAAATAGCACCATATCGGAAAGCATGTGTATATAAATATTGGACTGCAGTGGTTTTAAAAAGAAGGGTAGATGGTGAGGTGGCAGGGAATCTTATTTACTGCTTAAAATGTTTTCTTCACATACTTCAGGAACCCAGAGGTCATTTATTGTAGTTGTAACTAACACATTCATTTCCACTGAGGATAATAAACATTGCAAATTAAGTTGAATAATGACTGCACTATCTGTTTCATTTCCACAGGAGAGATGCACTTGGGACCAAATGTAAGACAGTATTTATAATGCAATATATAAGTTTCAGTCAAAGATGGAATAGCAAGAAATGTGACAAACATTTATTTATTGTTACTGCCTTAGGAAAAAGAAAAAAAACTTGTACGTGCCACCGAGGACAGAACTAAAAAATGAACAATTTTCCTAGCAATTTATAACTTTATTTGAAGAAGAGGGTATAGAGCAACTTCAGGAAATCAAAAGTGAGAAAGAAATGAGTTACAGGCAGCCAGTTCACAAGGTTTTAACTAGGCTAGGAATGAACTGCTTATTTTTGCATACCTATTTTAAATATTTCTATCAAAAATAATGGTAGAGTTGAGAACAAAATCACGTCTAGCCTTGGCAGAAAAGAATAAATGGGAAAATAGTATGTCACTGCCATAAATAAGCATCTGCCGAGCCAATTCTCCAGTGTGTTCTAGGTTGCTGACATGCAACGCAATGTTCCCACCTCAGTTTTCATGATTTGTTCTGACATAAATGGAGTGTGCAAATGCTACAGACCCACCATTCAAAGTAGTTAGATATGTTAAGTAGGCTAATGATAGATGGCTTCCCTCTTGTGCGAGGGAAGGGGGGCTACAGAAACTAGAAAAGGAAATACAGAATATGACTGGGAGACTCAGATGAACTTCTGAATGAAGTTGGAAGGAGATAAATGTTTCAAGAAAGAAGTATGGCAATCCAGTAGAATAATTTATTAGAAGACCAGTGGTCAACCTTTATGGAAAGTGTACTTTGGACAAGTATTAGTTAATACTGCTCTAATGCATATTAGAGTAATTTTACCTCTAATCTACTCAGCCTAGACCAAAACAGCTTGGAACTTTGTATTGTTTCAATGCCAGGCAAAAACTCCATTCTCATCCAGGATTTGAACACCACCAATGATTGGGAATTATTTTATTCTGACCATACTTTTAATATGTTTATGTATCTTTATTTTATTTTTTTATTCTTGTTGGAAATCACTTTAGGACTTTTGCTGAAGGAAATGATAAATTCAGTATACGTAAACCTAATATGAATAAACTCCAAAGGTTGGAACTCTTCCCATCTTTCACCCTGTGGTTTATCTTCTACTCCCCTTGCGTGGTATCTCATAATGACCTTGATACAGAGGAAGTGTAATAGCTTAATCATGAATGTGTTGGGGTGTATGCAGGAACATGGTATGTGTTTGTATATTTTTGTCTGTCTTAAAGATGACTACAGAAGTCAGACATTTGTGTAAGAGTTTCCTTAAATGCATTATTTGGAGCTGGTATGGTTGAAGAGGGGACCCAGGTGGCGCTGTGGGTTAAACCACAGAGCCTAGGGCTTGCTGATCAGAAGGTCAGCGGTTCGAATCCCTGCGACGGGGTGAGCTCCCATTGCTCGGTCCCAGCTCCTGCCAACCTAGCAGTTCGAAAGCACGTCAAAGTGAAAGTAGATAAATAGGAACCGCTCTGGTGGGACGGTAAATGGCGTTTCCATGCTCTGCTCTGGTTCGCCAGAAGCGGCTTTGTCATGCTGGCCACGTGACCTGGAAGCTGTACACCAGCTCTCGGCCAATAAAGCGAGATGAGTGCCGCAACCCCAGAGTCGGACACGACTGGACCTAATGGTCAGGGGTCCCTTTACCTTTTACTATGGTTGAAGAGAGCAGGGCTTGTTGACATCTTGTGCTTTATCTGCCATAAGAGTTTGTAGTTTGTATTTTTAGAAACCAGGGACTGAGACTGAATAAAATTTGACAACTGAGAGGTACAAATACATTCTTTGAATTTGGAAACCCAAATTGCAGCCTGCCGTTTTAAAATGGAGGTCATTCCAGTTGGCTGAATTTGAGTGGCATACTTTGAAATTAACCCTTTAGGATACAATAATGGTTTTCAGTGAAAACTCCCCCCACTCCTAGGATGCCAGTTCACCAACTAAAATAACAGGCCATGTATCAGTTGATGATTGTCATGGGGGCATAGCCGTTTCCCAAAGGTAATGGATCTCCCTTTTCAGCAGGGAACATCTGAGTGTGGAAAGAACCTTGATTGCAGTATGCAAATTTCAGCTCTTTCATTTGAAAGGAGACCTGCTGGATGAAGATCAATGTAGAGGGGGAACTGTGTCAGCAGAGAGGCAGGTTTCTGTTCCTTGAAAAAATCTGAAAATGGTGTCCATGCAGTTAACAATGGCATACATGCTGTTTTGAGGATGCAGCTGGATTTTTGAGTTTGAGCTTCGAATCGCTTTAAGGCAGGGCTTTCAGTTCAGTTGTGTATTTATTGATCTTATTTGCATTTTTCTGATGAATTCCTTTTTCCTGAAAAATATTTCCCACGCTTGTCCTAGAGTAAACAATGGCATTCAAGCACGATATTATTATTGTTGCAAGCTACATTCTCGGATTGTATGGCTGGATAGAATGTACTTGTAGTTACCTCTGGTGCAATGTAACCTGTTAAAGATGACAGCAATGCTCATAATCTGTATTTCACAGTGATAAAAATATATTTGCCGCAGCAAGTACCTTGAAGCAAAAGACCAAAGAGGATTTTAAAAAATGAAGTTCCTCAACAGTAACCGTCCCTCGCCAGGAAACCAAAGCCAGCTATCCATTTTAAGAAGATTAAGAAAATATGCCAACTGGTCATAGAGTAAAGTATAATTGTTACAATAGGGACTCATTCCAGGTTTCATAGGAAGCTTCCATTTGTGGCAACATGTCCCAGCAACTTTTCATTGCTGTGAACAGCAATTGCATTTAAAAGACACTGGCCCTTGGAGACCTGCTCTATAGAGAATAAAGATGCCCTTTTATCACAGACGATGTTAATGAATCACATTGCTGACATGGTGTAAAGAGCAAACACAGTGGAGCATATTAAGAAAGATTTGGGAAGATTCATCCTTTATGCACTAAGAATAGTGTTGGACATGAATTCTGAATGTCATTTTTCAAACAATAATTAACTACTTGGGTGCACGCACATAGGTGGTACTTTCTAGAAGTTTGCAGCAGGCCCAAAATCTGCCTTGTATTTATATTCCAAACACCCTCTGGGATAGTGCACTAAACAGGAAGGTCAATAGTGGAGAGATATAAGTCCGCCATGGACAAATCCTTAACAATGTCACATTCAAAATGCAAATTTGATTTTTGCCTTGGTATTTCTTGCTCAGAAATTTGGATGAGAAAATCTGCTAAAATAATAATAATAATAATAATAATAATAATAATAATAATAATATATTATTTATACCTCGCCCATCTGGCTGGGTTTCCCCAGGCACTTTGGACAGCTCCCAGCAGAATATTAAAAACATGATAAAACATTAAAAACTTCCCTAAACGGGGCTGCCTTCAGATGTCTTCCAAAAGTCAGATAGTTGTTTATTTCTTTGACATCTGAAGGGCGGGTGCCACTGCCGAGAAGGCCCTCTGCCTGGTTCCCTGTAACCTCATTTCTCACAGTGAGGGAACCGCCAGAAGGCCCTCGGAGCTGGACTTCAGTGTCCGGGTTGAATTGTGGGGATGGAGACGCTCCTTCAGGTATAGTGGGCTGAGGCCGTTTAGGGCTTTAAAGGTCAGCACCAACACTTTGAATTGTGCTTGGAAATGTACTGGGAGCCAATATAGGTCTTTCAGGACTGGTGATGCCCAATCACCAGTCTAGCTGCTAAATTTCAAGGTTCATTTTGATGGTTCTAGACATTGCACATTTTCTCTAGAAGTTGAAGAGGTGTGTCCCTTTGCCGCTACTCTTTGGCCCACTTCAGTTTGCTGCTCTACATCACCTGCTATCAAAGGGGAAAATGGGATCTAAGTAGGGTTCCTCCACATGCCAACCACTGCTGTCACTTTCTGGTCATGCTACAGACAGGCAGTAAAAAGTGGGAAATGGGTGTTACCAAAATTTCTCTAGAATAAAACCCTTCTTCAACAGAGGGGAAGGTTTCAGAGCATCCCTGATCCACTGATAAACATTCATTTTCACAATGAGCAAGAAAACACTGGAAGGAACGGAAGGCTGTTAATATGTCATTGACCTTCAGTACTAGTGTATTCCCTTCTCCGTAGTGCAGTGCTGATGCTGAGCCACTGCCTTTTATTAGGCAACTAGGGATTAACTTGGCAGCTCTCATAGTTCACAGGGCTATTCTGCCCTCCCTTTCTCCACACACATAACCCTAAAATGTCAAAAGCAGCCACATGCACAGGTTGATAAATACGATCCAAATGCCATTGGTGTGTATTTTCAGGACCTCATTTTGCTATTATTTTAGGAAGCACAGTAAAGAGACACTGACATTTTGCTGGGAATTATACTCAGGCTCCTGTGTGTGCTATATGGATTTTCTTTCGGGACACAAATGGCAGAGATAATATTGCATGGATCTCCACCTAAAATGAGAAACAAAGGCCCAGACCAAGACATTTTGAACCTGAGTTGGAGTGGGAAATGTGTTTTTTAAAACAACAACAACCCACACACAAGTTAAGTTGTGCTGTATCCAAAGCATGCCAAATTATTTTGGCACTTGATGCAGAAAATCCCACAAGGACTGGCTTGTAAAAAGAGAACAATAATAAATTTAAAAACAGTTTGCTATCCTTTCATGACACCTAAAATAAATTTCCTGATGTAGCCTTCTAACTCTTCCTAACAGTAGGACTGGTCTTGTGGATTACTGAGACAACATATGTGAATTCTCTGAATACTTGTTATAACACTAGACCAAAGAAATGTACATTAGCATTGCCAACATAAGAGATCTGTGGCAAAACCAAATTGTTTTTTTTTGGGGGGGGGTACGTCGAATGTTGAGATTTGCCTTTTCATAATTTTGGCATTTTGGGAATTAATTAGCGGTATTTCCCTTTTCATCCATGACTAACTAATAAAGAAAACAACAATTTCTAAGAAAGCTGTGAAACATCATCACTTCATCATTTTCCAGTGCAAAAGAGCATCCAGCTTTTCTTTAACAAGTATACTCTGTAGCTAATTAGCTGAGATAAATACATAGTACATCTGTCATCAGAGTTAATCTTCATTTCCAATAAGGCTTTTAGAGATGCAGGCCTTGCCTCAAGACGGATGAGGGGATGAAAAAAACAACTCTATATGGAGCAAAACATCTTGTTTGTTGCCCAAATAAATTTGCTTACGTTCCAAAGAGTTACGTAGTTGACTATTCTCTTAGCACATGCATATGTCTGCCTCATAATAAATAAACAGAGATGTAATCCCACACCACCCCATGATTGGACTGATAACCAAATTCACGAACAATCATGCTGCATGTATGTGGCAGTTTTGAAGACGAAAGAAAGTGAGACAAATTCAGTGGCTATTGGTAGCTGCTACCTAGGATGGCTGTGCTCTGCATCCACATTTGGGAGGGTAGTGTTTCTGAATACCTGGTACTGGAAACTGCAGGAAGATACTCTTGTGCTTGGGTCCTGCTTGCGGATTTCCACAAGTATCTGGGTGGCCACTGTGGAGAATAGAGGGTTGGACTAGTCGGGCCATTGGCCTGTTCCTGAAGGCTCTTCTTGCGTTCTTACATTAAGTTCTTAATGTAGTTGCCATGCGGATCTAGACATCATTTTGCAATTTCATCTACATTTATTTAAGTGCATCTCCAGTTATCTTGCCCCACACATCCCAGTATGAAGACACATAACAGTAAATAGATTGAAAGATGAGCCATGTCTTTATTAATTTAGACATATGATCTGCCAGTATCCTAATTTGTTAAATGTAGAGAGTGGGCACCTACCATCTGAGAGGGATATGGGAGGCTCCTAAATTTCAGAAGCCGAGGACTGTTTCCTGTCTGTCTCATAATAAAAAATTCAGAGATGTAATTCCACAACACCACATGTTGCTAAACCTCAATTAACATCATATCTTTACCAGTCCTTGGAAATATTTTTTTTTCTCTATTTGCTGATCTTTCTACTTCATTACCCCCCGGTAATGGTGTAAACAGCAGTGACACAGAAATTAGAATAATTAACTGTTCTTCGGTTTTACTTTAACAAATGATACTTGTTGAATGGGTGATGTTAACTTGTACAACAGGAAGAAAGACTAAGTGCACAGTTTTGACACATAATTAATGAACGACATCACAGGACTCATCCGAGCATTTACAAAGGGCTGGGACATTTCTGCCATTATTTTGGAATGTGTTCCAGTACTTCATTAGCCACTATTAGCTCCTGAATATTTCAGAGGGTTTATAACAGATTTTGATTCCAAAAGATGACACCCATTGGGAAAAAGAGAGCATGTTCTGAAATAGCTAATTCATAAGGAGGTTGTATGAAATCCTAGTTTTTATTTACACGGAGAATGACAAAGCTTCATTAATTGTGGTCTACATTTCCTCCCATGAGACGCAACTGTGTAATAAGATGATTATGGATTTCTAATGCATTACAAGATAGTTGGGAATTCATTTGGTATTTTGAGTCCATAAAGAATTTGCATATGTTTTAAGTATCCATTTTCTTTTGGTCTAGAAACAAAGAGATCTCTGGAGGCACAAATCTCACAGATGTTTAATGAATATGCGAAGGGTCAGTATGCATACCAATACAGTCTTATCACAGCCTGTCATGGGGAAAGACAATAGTTTAAGCTAACCCAATTTGGGCTCTGTGTTAAGCAATGTGGGAGGGGGAAGTTTTCATTTTCAAAGAACTATGAAAGGATAGCTAGCAAGCTTTGTATTTTCTAAATTACTTAGCTTATGCTAATTAAACAAAAGACAGTATGGTTCTGAATACTGTCGCAAATAATACTGTCGCTCTGTGCTCATTCAAGTTCAAGGCCAGCCCAGGACATTTTGCTCTCTGAGATGGAAGAGCAGATTGGACATGTCCTCCTCCCAAAATTCCCTGTACCTCATGGCCAGTTCCCAAGGTCAGCCAAATTATTTCAGAAACTGAGGCAGAGAATCCAACAAGATGCCTCACCAGGACAACAATTTGTAAATCTAGGTCAGCATGATCTAGTTGGCCTGGGGCAGATCTTTATTCTTAGAGAGATGCCGATTAACAGCTACCGGTAGTTGCCAGAATCTTTCCCACCTGATAAGCACTTGGCAAGGATTACAGATTTTCTGGGGAAGGCTCAGTCAACTGGCCCCTAAATCAACTCACTGTCTCCAATGGCATCACATATTGGGAGAAGCCACCTGTGTCACTGAGGCAGGCCAAGAAGGTCCTGAATTTTCTCTGTGCTGCCACCGCAGCACTAGGACTTTTTTCACAGGAGTCACGCCAAGCCATTACTTCAGAATTTTATGTACAAAGTGAAACGCTTTTGAGTCAACTAGGCTGGTATTGACAGTAATTGCTGTTCTGCTTCCTGTTTTGTATTGTGTTTTGAACCCAATCCTATGCAAGTTTAGTCAGAAGTAACTCCTGTTATGTTCAGGGCTCTGAAAGAGCAATTCTAACCATAGAAAGTCTGTGTAATTCACGCCAGCAAAATTTGCACAGGCATAAATTACCCTCATGCCAAGCTTAATTTAGGAGGAATTTGACTTAACCACCTTTTTTGCCGGCTAAGTTCTGCTGAGTTGCTAGGTCATGTGACCCAGCAGAAAAGGGTTTGGAATAGGTGTAAGTCTCTCCTTGCCCTATCCCATCCCTGCCACACACTCAGAATGCCCCTTTTGGGAACCTACGTTGGTATAAGTTCTGCTGGCCGAACCCCACTTTATGCTGATGCATTTCCAGTTGAATCCAGCTCAGCCCGGAAAGCCCCAAATCTGCTACATTAAACTCCCTCATCCCAGTAGATGGTGCATTACACTGTTGGTGGTGCATTACACTGTTATTGTATTTCTCTGTGTGTGTTGAGCTTGGATTCCACAGGTCTGGGCCCCAGTATAAAATAATTCCCCTTTAACACCACTTAGAGGTTTTATTTACAACTAAGTGGTATACCATTTTGTTCTTAATTAAAAAGTGCAAAGCAGCTTCTCTTCTTTATGCAATCATTCTTCCTGATCATGTGCCTATACATACGCCACATTTGCAAACAGAGCGGATCTCATCCAATTCTTCAGCAAGGCTCCCTCATCTCCACTTAGCTGTGATTCAGAAATGGCAAGAATGATTCTCTGGGTGCATTTTTATTTGTCACCAATGTCTATAAGAGAAATGCAGAACAAGCCTTTTTTTCTGTGGCTGGCTAAAAAGATCCATGCGAATGTGCCCACATGAAGCTAATGTTGATATAAAAGGCTCACGGAGTTTGCACATCTCGCTTCAATTTTCTAAATGGGCAGGCTGGCATGTCTTAGGAAGTACCAGCTGTGAAAGTGTTATGGGAAATTGAGATGGAGCTGAGTGGATGCCCACCCAGGGAGGCTACATATGCCTTATAAAATAGACATTTAGTTATTTTAATATTGAAGTCTCTGAATTCATTCCAGAAGCTTAAGACTTCTAGAAGGATGATTTGTGGGGGTTGGGTTGGTTTACTTTCCTCTCCAGCCCCGCCCCAATCTCTGCAATTAGAGTGTACCGTCAGTTTCCCCGGATTATTTAGAAGCAGAACATTTTATGCTTCCCTTTTCTCCTGTGTTCATGGCTCAGACCTTGTGCAGTGTACCTAGTCGAGTTACTGGCAATGAGAGGTGCCAAAGTGAATGCCATACAAAAGGAGGATTGTCATATTGTAATCATGAAAGAGACAGACTTCACATTTTAGGCACCAGCCAGAATAGTAATTAAAAAACAAACACAACTTCATGTTTACGTAGCACTTTTGAGTATACTTCAGATACATTATCTTGAGTAGTCTGCACAACAGGCTTGTAATTAGGTCACCACATTTCTCCATGTTTTGCAGAAGAGAGGCTGCAGTTGAAAGGCAGGAGCTTGCCTTAGGGTCTACTGAGTCATAGGCTATAGCTCAGTGGCAGAGCTTCTGCTTTGCGTGCAGAAGGCCCCAGGTTTGATCCCCAACATCTCCAGAGAGGACTGGGGATGACTCTGCTATCTGAAACCATAGAGAGCTGCTGCCAGTAGATGCGCCAGTGGTCTGAAACAGTAGAAAGCAGCTACTTATTTTTTCCTAAGAGTTCAAAACAAGAGGGAAAATTTGAACCAGTGGTTTTCTGGCTCAGTCTTTATCATTTCATTACAGTAGCTTTGAGATGGCAATGCATTTTTCAGTCCCAATTAAAAATAGGGATACACATATAAAAGATCAAATTCACAACCTTGTACATGTTTACTCAGAAGAAAGTCCCATTGACTTCAATGGGATTGACTTCTGGGTAAGTGCAGCCAAACAATGGAGTCCTGTGTATGTTTACTTGGAAGCAAGTCCCACTGTGCTCGATGGAACTTACCTTCATGTAAGTTTGTTGGTGTTTGCAGCCTATGGTTATAATCGTATAAATCAATGATGGAGAACCTGTAGTCCTCTGGATATTGATAGGCCACAGTTAGGAATGTAAATAAACAGAAAGTAAAAGAAGAATGGGTTTACGTAGAGGACTATTTAAAGAAGGAAGGAATTAAGACCAATTTAACAATTTGTCTAGATTAAACATATAATACAGATAAGATTAGGTATAAGTAAGGAATTATGTAAGTAAATAGGCTAAGAAAGAGGAGAAAGAAAGGTAATGGGAAAATAAACGCATGATTTGAAATAGAAAGAAGATAGAATACATGAGGACGAACAGTAGGAGGTGGACTTTAAAGGTAGGAAAGGGGGAAAAGAGGTAGGGATATGGGGAGGGGGGAGAAGGAAGGGAGGGGGGATGGGGGAAAGGGGAGGTGGGGGAGAAAATGGAATATGGAACGAAAAAAACAAAAGATATTGATAGGCCACATCTCCCATCACCCTTGGCCATTAGACATACAAGTTGGGGCTGATGGGAGGGTCACTGATTCCTGCTATAATGGAACTGACTTATCAACAAATGTCTAGATGATCGGGTGGTATGAACCCAGCTGACCTCACTAGGACCTGTTTCAGCTATTCAGTTTGTGGAGAAATGGGTCTTGAAAGGATCTTCACCAGAAGCGCACACTGCTTCCAATCTGTGCTTAGCGTGAAGTTCTCAGGTGGCAATTTTCACCTCGTACCCCACAAGCACACTAACCCAGTTTCTGGCAGACTAAAAGGCCTGTGTGGATTGTTCCTTAGTATCCTAAGTACATGCAAACTTTGCTATGGATTGTAGGTCTGAAGTAGCCTAAACACAAGGGAGATAAGAGGATGGGAATAAAGATGCCACTTAGCAAAGGTAGCAGCTGCTGCAAAACTCTCAGGGGTCAAAAGCAAAAGGCACTCTCCTTCAGGAGTACTGTACCTGAATGTTCAGATTTTGAGAGATTAGATCTTAATCCTTGTGCCTGTGCTTACCCTTATGCACTGTGAATGGAGTTGGTGAAAATCAATGGATCTTCCTCGACCATGTGAAGCATGCAAAGATGCCTGTAAAATGAGGAGCTATTCAAAAGCACCAGTGTAATCCCAGCATCTCTCTTTTCCTTTACACCACATTGCCTTTACCAGCACAAGAATAAGATTTAGAATAAAGAAACATTTCCAAATGCACACCACTGGCACAGTATGAAACAAAAAAATATAGATACTGAAGAGAAGGCAAGGAACTGGGGGAAGGACTAAAGCTCAGTGTCACTGGTAGAGCAAATGGGGTGTACTCAGAGTAGACCCACTGAAATTAATGACCTGACTAAGTTAGGCCCTTTAATTTCAGTGGTTTTACTTTGAGGACAAAGTTGAATGCCACCAATTACTTGCATGTGAAAGTTCCCAGCACCTCGAAGTAATTCAGAGAAAGACCCCTATCCCAAATTTTGGAGAGCTGTACTGGCATTAAGCTAGATGGACCAGTGATTGACTTGGTATAAAGCAGATTCATATATTTTTATGAGGTCAGTAGGAAGCTGCCTTAAACCAAATCAGACCATTAGACTGCCTAGTTCAGTTATTGTGGAAGGGTGATAGCTCAGAGACTGAGCATCTGCTTTGCATGCAGACAATCCCTATCTCCAAGTATCGGTAGGGCTATGAACGTCCCCTGTCTGAAATCCTGCAGAGCCACTGCTGGTCAATATAGACAATACTAAGCTAGATTGCCCAATGGTCTGCCTCAATATAAGGCGGTTTCCTCTGTCGCTCTCTTCCTGCTGTCTACATTGACTAGCAGGGACTTTCCAGGAGTTTCAGACAGGAGCAATTGTATGAACCCGATACACCTTGCATACAAAACATGCAACACTACACATGAACCATGGACCTCTTTTCCTCTAGCTTGCCTACATATTGAACCCAAAATGAGAATCATGCAACACTGAGAACCTCCCACACCTGAGCAGCTTTCCTTGTGCAGAATTCTGTGCCAATGCACAGACCCCACCTGAAGAAGCATGTAGATTCTACACATGAAGAATACCTGAAAAAAGCCATACAGTGGTACCTCAGTTTAAGAACAGTCTGGTTTATGAACTCCGCAAAACCGGAAGTAGTGTTCCGGTTTGCGAACTTTACCTCGGTCTACAAACGGAAACCGAACGGTGGAAGGGCACCGGCAGTGGGAGGCCTCATTAGGGAAAGCGTGCCTCGGTTTAAGAACGGATTCGGTTTAAGAACGGACTTCAGGAACGGATTAAGTTCGTAAACCGAGGTATCACTGTAGTGTGAAAGATGCCAGTTCACTTTTTACTTGGGGAAAAAAACAGATAAAGAGAACCATAATGTTGATATTAGGTAGTGGTAAAACCCTGTGTTCTACATAAACAAGTAGTTACTTATTGTAGAGGACTTGTAGGAAATGTGTACAGTTTCACTCTAGAAATAAGTAGTCTTTAGGGATGGGTTGAAAGGATTCCAGGGAGTTTGTTAGAGTGTTCTAAGCTTAGTACAAAAATACAAATTTTTGACTGCTAGCTTCACATTGCAGGTGAAATTTGTACGTGCATGGAAGTTTGCCACCCACATTGAAAGCTCAGTTTCATTCAGCCCAGATTGTGCAAGTAAAACTCACTGAGGGATGTGAAACAACACAGGAGTAAATTTTCACAGTAGTATCAAACTTTGGTTATTCATGTATTTCCATGCACATGAAAGCCTGCTGCAAAGGTGATGCAGTTAATGTGAAAAGAACATGATGGCCTTATTTTTACAGGTATTATGGGCCTCCCCTTCAAATGTTAGCACACCCTCCCAGTGCGCATCAGCTTTGTGAAGATCCAGGATAAGTGTGAGAAGCTGTTCTCGCACACTGGTTCTGTTTTCCCATCCTAATAAGATTGCGGGAGTGCTAAATCTCAAAATGAAAAAGAAGTACGCTATGTGAGTTGGTGAAGAAGCATATTGAATATGTTTGAGCGTCATCTAAAAAAAAGTACTTCTTTCATTTTTCCTGAACCTGACTGCTCATCCCCTGATGACACATTGGCTAGGTATATGTTTTCATTGTTGCTTTAGTTTGCATGGAAAATAGGTGTAGATGTGTACTGTTCTTCATTCAAAGTGGAGGTCGGCTAGCTATTTTACATCTGCTCTGCTTGTCATTATGTATGTTTCAAAGTAAAGACTGGCTTGCTGCCAGATACCTTGTGAATATATAAGACACCTGGACCACTTGTGACAAGAAATGCTCAGACTATTTCCTAGATGCATCCTTTCTTGTGTTGGGCTGAAGTATTTGGTGGAGGTATTTTCAGCGATATTGGGAGAAAAGTGGGCTGAATACTGGCATTATTTTCAGGGGGTAAATGGAGGGGCTAGAGAGCTTTGCATGATGATAGAAGGCTGTAAATTCTCCAACTTTTCCCTTCTTTACACACAAAAAGGCTAGGTGGGGCAGCATCCTGCCCCCCCCCCCAAGCAGCAAGGCTCAAGGCAGATTACAACATGAGGGGAAATTACATGGTTCCATTGGGCAAGCTGAAACGTTTGCACTGATGGAACGATTGGAAAAGTGCAATGTGGAATTCCTCCCTTCAGAATTAAAATATCCCTGTGCATCTGGTAAAACATGACTATCACCAAAAATCTCCATTATCTTACTCAAATCATGTAGATCAGGCATGTCCAACAGATAGATCACTGGGCGTCTGCAGTAGATCACTGGTAGATCATTGGCTCCCCCCCCAAAGAAGCTGAACAACTGTGGCTCCCCTAAAAAAAGCTGAAAATTTTACCTCCTCCCTGAAAAAACTCAACAACTTTGTGACCCGAACCCCCCCAAAATTGGACTTCCTCCTTCCTAAAAAAAAGCTCAACAACTTTGACCTGAACCCCCAAAAAAGGGGGTAGATCACTGCCAGTTTTTAACTGTGAGTAGATTGCAGTCTCTTGGGAGTTAGCCACCCCTGCTGTAGATAATTGGTAGGAGGAAACAAGAAAACACCCCAAAACATGTCAGTTTAAACCAATTAAAAGCCTATCGCAGTGGCAAGAAAGGAACGGTGTATTAATCTCTCAAACTTCACCACCACCGATTGTTCCCGTAAGGAGGAACCAAACAGAGTGGTGCCTTCTGGGGACTTGCAGCGGCAAGAGCAGCCACTATAGTTGAAGGCAGACAAGGCCTTGCCCTCCCAGACCAGAGGGAAATGACAAATGAGCCAGAGAGAGAAGGTCTTGTCGCAGAAATCACAGCGAGATGGTCTCTGAGCACCTTCATGCTTGGCCTGCTGACCGTTTTGATTTATATCACTGCCACCTTTTGCAAAGAGTCCTCACATAACTGGAAGCTTTAAAAGGGCCAGCTTGAAAGAATGTTGTCAAGGTTGCCAGGCTCAAAGCTTGCCTAATTTAATTACATATAAATATACAGTGGCAGCTTTGACTCGTATTTATAGCCGGGTCACTTGAATATGGTAGGACTCGACTGGCATGGACATAAATAAAGTTGCGGTGATAGATATATACATACGCTAGAAGGGTTTATCTCCCTGCATGCGAGGCTAGTAAAAGCTCATAGATTATGGCCAGAGTCCAAAGGGCTTTGCCCTAAGCAGAGGAGAACCTTCTTTTCTCCTAAAAGCAAGTTCCTGTGCTGACTGAAAAACTGCCCACAAATTTTGGAAAATTCTCCTGTGCAAGAGGGGCTGAAAAGTTAAGATAAATTCATATATGTAAAGGGACTCTATAGATCTCATATTTCGTTACTGCCTTGCCTTCTGGTATAGAAGAATTCTTCACAAAAGTGAAGTATCTTATTCCCCCCCCCCAAAAAAAAATTGGTTTGAGATGTGTGTCCCCCTTGCACGACAGATTCCAACTCCCCAAAAGTATACTCTAATGAAATGAGAGTGTCCCCAAATATTTTAGTTACAAGTAGGTAGCCGTATTGGTCTGCCATAGTCGAAACAAAATAAAAAAAAAATCCTTCCAGTAGCACCTTAGAGACCAACTGAGTTTGTTATTGGTATGAGCTTTCATGTGCATGCACACTTCTTCAGATACCTGTCTGTCCCAAATATTTTGTAATTGATTTGATGGATTTATGTCCCACTTTTTAGGAGGGGACAACTCACAAAGTGACACACAAATGCCTCATCAAACTGCCCCCCCCCAATGCAAAACACAATTTTAAAATTTTAGCAATATCCCAATAAGGGTGGATTGTGTAGCCTACTTCTGCCTCATTTCCATTTCACTGGCAGTCAGTCACAGTCAGGTGGCACAATGGATCAGTACATCTGGCTGTTAATCAGAAGTTAGGTGGTTCAAGCCCACCATGGATGGGATTCCTGCACTGCAGTGGTTTGGACTAAATGACCCTCTGTGTCCCCTCCAACTCAATGATTCTTTGACTTCTAAGTCCATCCCATCTCACTTTGTGTAGTTAAAAAAAAAAAAGAACACAGGAGAGGTCCACATTTAAATTGTATTCCCTTTGTATATACTTTTTGCATTAAAAACACATTTCCAATGCATTTTTCTGTAAATTACACAATCTGCACACATTTCTCATATAAAATTTGTATTTTTCTGTGTATAAGGCTATATTTCCCCCCAATTTTTTAAAGTTTTAAATTGGGGGTCATCTTATACACAGAATGTTGCAATTAATTATTTCTTCATTTTGGGCTCAAAAAATAGGGGTCGCCTTATACATAGGGGTGTCTTATACACAGAAAAATACGGTACATATTTTGTGCACCGAAACACCATAGTAGCATATAATCTGACTGAAGGTTACATTCTGATCTGCAAGCAAGATCGGTTGCATCGAATGGGGTCAGTCCATTGCAAAAAGTGGACTCAATGAATTCTTACTTCACTCGTACTTTTAATAATCTTGAAAATAGCTAGCATACAGACAGCCATCAGCTTAGCATTCTACTGGGCACACCATAGGCAAAATGAAAATAGGAACGCCATTGTTTTGTTGCTCTGCTAAAGTCAGACCACAAGAGCAATGGAGAAAAGAGAGGTCTTCAAAGCCTGTTTAAAATTTTACAGTGATAGGGCTTCCCTGATCTCCCATGGAATTGATATACAATGGATACATAATGCATGGGCAACTCCAGGGCCAGGCATCACTGGGCAAATTCCTCTTGGCTAGATTTGGAATTGGCTCAGTATTTACAAGCTTCCTTTAACTAGTATTCAGAAAAAAGCTTGGCTGCTTCCAAGAGTTCTGAAAAGACTCTATTGATGGCACATATGTGCTGACTATGCTCCATCCATGATCATTTTTGTATTACTCTCTGCCATGAGAGAAAGGCATCTGGAAATTCACCCTCTTTCCTGAAAAGCACCCTTGTGGAACAGGTGGGGAGGTTAGATCAGGGGTAACTAAGGTGTTGCTGGTTTCATCAGCCTTGGCCAGCATAGTCAATGGTTAGGAATGATGAGAGCTGTAGTGCAACAACCTCAGAAAGGCACCATATTGACTACCTCTCTTTTCATAGCGAAGAGGTACAACAACAAAATTAAAATATTTTCAAGGGGGGAAAGATCAAGACGACTGAATGATGGAAACAGAAAATATATAAGGCTGCTTAGACAGGTGGTTTGATCATGGATCATCTATTCCTCTGCAAGAGAGGCTTCCACTTTGCCTTTTTTATATATAGTTTTGGTGGGTGCAGGTTTATGAGCTTAGGCAATTGTTGTGAGGTTGCCAAGGGTGATGTGTGTGTTTTTCTTTGCTGTAAACGCTTCTCCAGCACTCTGCAGCCTCCCCAGCTGCCCATAACTCTGAAAAAGCCCCATGGAATAATTTATGTCACAATGTGTTGCCTTGGGCTTTGATTGATGTGCAGGTATGCAGTAAGGGGGCAGAGTGGACCATTGATGAGATAATTTTCAGCATGAAAGAAATGACATCACAAACAGCCCTTGGTTGCCTCAAAAGTATGCTAAGCGCAACAAAAACTCTGCATCCCTTTCCCACCCATGAGGTTTTCACCAAAATTTTCTCTTCCTTTTCAAGATTATTTCAAGCAATTTCTTTTTCTCATGAATTTATGGAGATCAAACCCTCCATACCCAGGGAGAACTGACCAGCACAAGTAGTAAGTGCAGCAGAAGAGGTAACAATATTTTAATGGTTGTGTTCTCTGCCTTCCTGTGGGTCTTCCAGTTTTGTCAAAATTCAAACAGCTCTATAGCTGTACAGAGGCCTGCGGCACCATGATGAAAATGTTGAAAAGATCCATGTTTTGTGATGCTGCGCTAGTATACTTGTTCACAAACCTCTTGTTCTGGCTCAGCAAGCCTTCAATATGGCTATTTGTGAGGTTTCTGGAGTTTGTGATTTACTACGTGTCACAAAGTGGGCCAAATCTTTACTTTCAAAGTCACTGTACTGGCTAGGTTTTGTTTTGTTCTGTTCTGTTCTGTTCCATATGCATGAACTGTGAACATTACTATAGTCATTCAGGACCCCTTTTCAATGCTGAAATCATAACATTTCTCCTCTTCTTTATTTGACAGATTTCAATGCTGAAATCATAACATTTCTCCTCTTCTTTATTTGACAGCATAGATTCCCCCTTTTAAGAAATCACTGTACTTACCAAGCCCCTCCTGCCCCACATCCCTAAACTCCAGAAGACCATCATTATAATGCAGTACATCATCTGCTAAGTCTGTAATTGAAAGAGCTTCTGGTGCATGGAAAATGAGATTCAGGTGTATGAAGAAGTCTGATGGGACATCACAGCACAGTCCCTTTAAAATGTCAACGGTCCCCTCTGTCTTCTGCCTGCTCTGTGTGACATTGCTGCAGAAAGAGTATAGATTGAGGGCAAGCTCATCGTAAATGAGTCCAGTAATGGTGATTGATTTAGATGACAGTGTACTCAAAGGACCAGGTCCTAGGTGGGTAGAACTTGGCATAACACCATTAAATTCTGCATCTCATATTGGAGTTATAAATATCAAGAGCCAACGTCACACCAAGAGCAAGTAGGTCAGATTTCAGGGACTAGACTGGTATCCATTTTTACCATAATTATACAGATATCCACTAATGTTAAAAGTTATAGTGCATTAATTGTTCCTATAGCTCTGAAAGCAAATGGCAATGTAAACAAAAGAAAGATTAATTGCAAACTTTTCATTTCTGAAGTTATCTTAATGCATAAACAGGGTTTGATTTTTTAGACAGGACTCAACTCCCAAACCTATTTCAATGACTACACTCATCCTCAAAATATTAGCACATCTGAATGATGCTATCTCCCAGTCCTTCCAAGCACTTTCCCTGGATATTGCCATTTCTGTTATGTAGTGAAAAAGGATGTTCAGTGAATTTGCAAAATTGTTAGTGCACAGAGTGCCGTAAAGCATTTGCAAAGAACCTTTTCACATTGATAGCTATAGGCTGATACCATGAAAATGGAATGAGCTAAAGTGAATTATTTAGTTTGGTCTAAACTAGTTTAAGAATCAGTTATTAATTTAAGACCTACAATTCTCAGATAACCCTGGAAAACATAGTTCTGCAAACACTGCTGGTGGTTGGGAATCTCTGAGAATTGTCTGCACCTTACTACTATTTCAAGGATTCTTTGAGGGAAGCCAGAAAAGTTGAAGTGGTATAAAATATATGTTAGTCAAAGCCTCCATTTTGTTTTTCATTCAGGACTAAGGATATGTGTACATTTCTTCATTGGTCAGAACATGGATTATTATTTACATGTTGGCATTTATAATATTTGTACATTACTCTATTGAGCTGTGTGTCTTTTTAGTAGAATGAAAGCAGGTTTATACAAAAATACGATGGACGTGTGGGCGGACCACTCTGCATTGCAGTACATGGGAAATTAAGGCAACAGCTGTTTGCCATTTTGTCTGCTTAATACATTATAAATGCCAGTTGTTGCAATTCTGTGGTCTCAAGGCACATTTGTAAATCACATTACTGTTGTTGGAAATCAAATATTACTTCGATAATGCACACCAGCCTTAGGGAATGGGCCATAGCTCAGTGGTAGAGCACAGAAGGTCCAGGTTTTGAGGAACAGCCATAGACCATTTTGTGGGATGTAAACACTAGAGCAGTCAAGTACAACAATGCTAGAGCAGATAGTGGAGATTGCCTCAGTCCTCCAGCCACAACTTCCTGGTCACATGGATTGAGGCAATTTCCTCTTGCAACTAGATGTGGGAGTGGCTTCACCTGGGAAGGTATGAACAAAGAACCTCACAGGTCAGCGGCCATTCCATTCCATTCTACTCTCTCACTCGAACTGTGAGGAGGATGCTCAGTTGGCTTCCAGCCAACTGGGGCCTGGACTTCTCTCCCACATGGGGAGATTCCAATTGTAAATATCTTTACTAAGAATAAGCCTGCCTTCTTTGGGATTTGTCTTGAGCTGGATACATGTGAGTAAACATTTTATATCTTTTTATAGAAGACGTGTGTTGTGTCTTATTTGAAGAGGGACAAAGGGGAAATATAGTGACAAACCAGGAAACTAGATTAAGTTGATTCTAGCGAATCAAAGCAACTTCCGCTGTGTGTATTTTAAAAGGGAATGTTACTCTGCTAGTTGAACTTGTTAGCACAAGTTAGGATGAGATATATTAAATTATAAATCTCCATCCACGTTCCAAAACATTCCCACAAAGGGTTATGTATGCCCAGCGCTACGTATTTTGTGTATTTTTGAAGGATTGCGTTGGATTGCATTTTTGAGTTGAGTAGGATTTTTCTGAGAGCATTTCCTGGTGAGACCGCATGGTCCTTTGTTCCATTGTCTAGAGAAAGGGGATTAAGCTACCCCTCCCCTCCCTCAGAGCTCACAAAAGACCCAAAGGCAGTGAAGATTTATTTTGAGGCTTTTGCTTTTTGCATTTTGAGAATTTTGAGATTTTGATTTTGAATTTTGACAAATTTTTGAATTTTGAAATTTTTTCCAAATTTTGGATTTTAAGATGGCTAGTGCCAGTTTTTATAGTGAAGCAAAGCCAGGCTTAATGCTGCTAGATGAGGACAATTTTGTGCACTGGAAAACGCGCTTAATAGCATATTTAGAAGCAAGGGATGTTTTGGATGCGATTGAGAAACCAAAGCCTCAAGGTGCAGATGATGAAGCCAAGGTTAAAGTCTGGAAAAGGCAGAACAGCGAGGCCAAGCACATAATTTTGAGTGGACTTCGCAATAAGCATCTATCATTAATAAATAGCAAAGATGATGCATCTCAGATCCTAAAAGATATTGAGCGCATGTATGGAGAATCTACAAAGAACTCCTACAGAACATTGATGGGCAAATTAACTAGACTGAGAATGAATTCAAAAGAAGAATTCACAGAGCATATTGATAAATTCACAGAAATTATTCAAAAGCTTGAACTTACTCCACAATCTTTTGATGAAGTAACAAAGGTATCATTTCTGTTAGCCTCATTAGGGCCACATTTTGATGCATTTGTCAGTTTGATGGATCATAAAGAGAATCTAACTTTTAAGGAACTGACTAGTGAATTAAGAGAGGAATGCAGAAAGAGATCTGATTCCCCAGAAAGGAGCACTAGAAATAAAGGCAGCAATTATGTTCTTAAACAGCCTGCACAGTCCAGAGATGGACACAAGAAGGTCACATGTCACAATTGTAATAAAATCGGCCATATAGCCAGAAATTGTAGAGTGCCTAAAGCTAAAGAGAAAGATTCCCAAGCCTTTCAGCGTAAAGGAGAAAGAAAAGGGAAATTTGAGCGCAACTTGCTGTTGCAAGAAAGGAGTTTAGCTGTCCAGAGCCAAGAAAACACACGCAATAAGTGGTTATTAGATTCTGGAGCCAGCAGCCACTATTGTTTTGAAAAAGACTGTTTTAATGAATTAAATGATAAAGAGACTGAAATTGAGGTTGCAGATGGAAATGTTTTAAAGTCCAAAGGTGAAGGTTCAATGCATTTGGAATTCAATGTAAACAATGAATCTTTTAGGACCAGAATGTCCAATGTTGTGTATGTACCAGAACTGAGCTGCAATTTACTCAGTGTCTCTACTTTGGACAAGAAAGGTTTCAAGATCACATTTGAGAATGGACAGTGCTGTGTAACTAAAGATGGTGAAGTGTACATTGAAGCAAAATTAATAAATGGTGTTTATGAGGTTAATCTTTCAGAGAACCAGTCTGCAAAAGTGGCACGCTCCAGCCAGAAGGATGACGCAGATTTGACGCTGTGGCATAGAAGACTTGCACACAGAGATACCACCATCATTAAGAGTCTACAGGAAAGTGATCTTGTCACAGGTTTGCAGGTAAAAGGGAGCAGCAACCAGACTCCAACAAAATGCATAACTTGTGTTACTGAAAAGGCAGTAAAACCTTCTTTTACACGTTGCACAGAACAAAGGAGTACTAAAGTTCTGGATATTGTGCATTCAGATTTGTGTGGGCCACTCAGTGTTCCATCACTTGGACACAACAAATATATTTTGATTTTTCTTGATGATTTTTCGAGATATTGTGTGGCATATTTCATCAAAGATAAAAGTGAGACAGTAGAAATGTTCAAGAATTACATTGCCATGGTTAGGAACAAGTTCCAAAGAGCTCCAGGTGTCTTAATGTCTGACAATGGAGGAGAATACTGCTCACATGAGATGAAGGCCCTTATGGCAAAGGAAGGAATTACACATGTAACCTCAGTTCCTTACACGCCACAACAGAACTCCATAGCTGAAAGGAAGTTCAGATCCATTATGGAAATGACAAGGTGTATGCTGAAGGAAGCATCCCTGCCTAGGAAGATGTGGGGAGATGCTGCTTACACAGCTGTCTATCTCCAGAACAGGTTGCCAACAAAGGCAACACAGCGCACACCATTTGAACTTTGGCATGGAAAGGTGCCTAGTCTGTCGCACATACGTGTATTTGGCAGTGTGTGTTACTACCACGTGCCCAAGGAACAGAGGCACAAGCTTGACTCCAGAGCACAAGCAGGTATCTTTGTGGGATATGCTGCTGGAGGCAAAGGATACAAAGTAATGGACTTACAGACAGGCAAAGTGAGTGCATACCATGCAATTTATTTTGATGAACACGCAAAAGCAGACACAAAGAACACTGTTATTGGCTGCTCAAAGGAGTCAGAATGGACTCAAGAACTCATAAACTTTCCTTCTGAAACCCCACGTGATACTAATCTGCCTTCTAGTGTCATAGCACCCCCTACAGGCGACGCACCAGAAGACGCAGATGACCAGACCCCTGGCGGCTCCAGAGACGAAGAGGAGGACTCAGATGATGACATGCCACCGTTGGAAGGGAGTGAGGAAGCTGATGCGGTTCAGGAACCAGAACCAGAGGTCAGACGCTCATCCAGAACCAACAGAGGTGTCCCACCAGCAAGACTGTCCTACCTTGCAGGGTCGGTGTCTCCACAGGAACCTTCCACATGGGAAGAGATTCTGAAGATGCCATCTGCGCAAGCCAGTCTCTGGAAGAAGGCCGCTCAGGAGGAGATGGATGCACTGCATCAGAACCATACGTGGACCCTGACAGAGCTCCCTCCTGGTAAGAAGGCCATTGGGTGCAAGTGGGTGTTCAAGGTTAAGAAGGGGTCAGAAGGGGAAGTGGAACGCTACAAAGCAAGGCTAGTAGCACAAGGTTTTTCACAACGTTTTGGTGAAGATTACGACGAAGTTTTCGCACCAACCGTAAGATATAGTACCGTCCGAATGCTTTTGAGCATTGCAGCCTCTAAACAATTGGACGTGAAGCACATTGACATTTGTACTGCGTTTTTACATGGGAGAATTTCAGAAGAAATATATATGAAACAACCTAAAGGTTTCACAAAACCAAATGAGACGCATCTAGTATGTCGACTCCAGAAAGGAATCTATGGGCTTAAACAAGCGGCTAGAGCCTGGAATCAGAAATTGCACAGTATGCTTGTGCAACTTGGGTACAAGCAAGGAAACGCAGATAAGTGCTTGTACACCAAGTCAAGTAATGGACAATATTCATACATATTGGCTTTTGTCGATGACTTGATTATTGCTACTGCAAATGATAGAGACTATACACAAATAGTAAAACACCTCAGCAAGGAGGTACAAGTAAAAGAACTTGGAGATGTCAAGTACTACTTAGGAATCCAAGTGGAAAGAGAAGAAGACGGCTCATTTCTTCTCAGCCAGAAGCAAAAGATTCATGAACTGATTGAGTATTTGCAGATGCAAGACGCACACCCGGTTGCAACGCCCATGGCTACAGACTTCTTGAAGAATCAGCAGGATTCGAAGCTGTTGCCAGATAACAGTCAATATAGGTCGGTAATTGGTAAACTTTTGTATATGGTTACCACATGTAGACCTGACTTAGCTAATGCTGTGGGGATTCTGAGCAGAAAAGTGAATTCTCCCACTGAGCATGATTTAGCGGGGCTGAAAAGGGTGATTAGATACCTGAAAGGTACAATAAATTGTAAATTAAAGTTGCCAGCTGTCAGAGACCCTAAGTTGGTTGGGTACACTGATGCAGATTGGGCCGGGGATAATGCTGACTATAAATCCACAAGCGGTCATGTTTTTATGTTTGGGGATGGACCTGTTGTGTGGGGCAGCTATAAACAGAGTTGTGTAGCTTTGTCTTCAACAGAGTCCGAATATGTTGCTGCTACAGAAGCATGCAGAGAAATTGCCTGGCTTGATGAACTCATCAAAGACTTTGGACTGGTGAGAAGGGAACCTGTCAGCCTGCTAGAGGACAATCAAAGTTGCCTGAAGCTGACGCAGAGTGAAAAGTTCCTAGCCAGAACCAAACACATTGGGGTCAGGTACCACTACATACGCCAGATGGTGCAAGATGGACTTGTGGAACTGTCTTATTGCTGCACCAAAGAGATGACTGCCGACATCTTGACAAAACCCTTGCCAAAAGAGAGTTTCCAGAATCTACGTGTCAAGCTGGGACTCTGGGTGGTTGAATAAAGTTGTTTATGTTTTGTATGTTGTATTTGCCTGAGAAGGGGTTTGTGGGATGTAAACACTAGAGCAGTCAAGTACAACAATGCTAGAGCAGATAGTGGAGATTGCCTCAGTCCTCCAGCCACAACTTCCTGGTCACATGGATTGAGGCAATTTCCTCTTGCAACTAGATGTGGGAGTGGCTTCACCTGGGAAGGTATGAACAAAGAACCTCACAGGTCAGCGGCCATTCCATTCCATTCTACTCTCTCACTCGAACTGTGAGGAGGATGCTCAGTTGGCTTCCAGCCAACTGGGGCCTGGACTTCTCTCCCACATGGGGAGATTCCAATTGTAAATATCTTTACTAAGAATAAGCCTGCCTTCTTTGGGATTTGTCTTGAGCTGGATACATGTGAGTAAACATTTTATATCTTTTTATAGAAGACGTGTGTTGTGTCTTATTTGAAGAGGGACAAAGGGGAAATATAGTGACAAACCAGGAAACTAGATTAAGTTGATTCTAGCGAATCAAAGCAACTTCCGCTGTGTGTATTTTAAAAGGGAATGTTACTCTGCTAGTTGAACTTGTTAGCACAAGTTAGGATGAGATATATTAAATTATAAATCTCCATCCACGTTCCAAAACATTCCCACACATTTGCCACTACTTCAGAATACAGCTAAAGGACCACATCACTGAATTGTTTCCCTAGCCACATAGAACTCTTCCAAACAATTGGTATATAAAGGGAAAGCTGTATTCAGGACAATGTACATGATGTGCTGTAATAGAATTGTAGATTTGGAAGGTACCCTGAGAATCATCTAGTCCAACAATGTATATTCCTGAAATGCAATGCAGGAATATACAGCTGTCCCATATGGGGATCAAACCTGCAACCTTGGCATTATGTTTATATGGACTGTTCTGCACATATTGTATATATGGACATTATTCAACTATGAAAACTCAACTGTGTATTCTGTAGAAGTACAATCCCAGAAAACCTATACCCAGTGGTTTTTGTGTGTGATGGCATTCACTATTATGGAGTACTGTCACCTCTTTTTTGCTGTCCTGGGCAGCCTCCCCCCCCCCCGGCACCCATGGCATTTTTATGAAGATATGTACCAGCACCTCCATTTTTACCAGAAAAGGAAAACACTGCCTATGCCAGATTTTGTTTCTCAACTTGTAGATCACCCATAAATAAATCCCATTGAACCCAAGTTTGCTGATTCACTAGTTGCAATGCTTAAGAGAGGATTCCTTCATTACTATGATGAAGAGAAACAAGCCTCCAGGCACACATCTGCAATATATTGGTGCTTTGCGTTAATCAGTTCCCAAGATCCCATAGCTATATTAGGAATGGCATTCGTGACCACAGTAGGGCAATGAACGAATTCAGTAGCCTCTTCTAATTTGCAGTAATCGGACTATCCCAGTTTAACTATTCACATATTATGGCATTCCATGATGGACTCAAGCAGCAGCACTAATTAAAGCACAATGTGCAATCAAGTTTTAAATAACATTAAAATAAACTGTTTATATAGCACTTTATGTAATGCACCATGAATACATTAGGATCATGCTCTTAGTTAATTTGATATGGTGAATGTTACATTGCATAAAGCTGGAAAGTGCTCGTAAAGATCGGGCATTTTTCAGTAGATATTGTACAACAAGGGATCTTCATTCATCCTTGTTATCCATTTACTTTACTTCTTTTTTTTTTATAAAAACATTATTTTATTGTTTAAAATACATATACAAAATCATTGTACACATTCCAAAAACATGCATTAACAATCATTATATTCTTGTACAATAATTCATAGTTCTCCCCTATTTACCCCTCCCCCCTTACAACCCTCCCAAATAATCTTTCTTATATTTCTACTATCTTCCTATTCTTGAGCTTCCCTCTCTTTTTTCCCCACCCAATTCTGCTGTTATCTTCTTCTTCTGTTGTACCTTTCAACCACGTTTTTTGGAACTTATTTCTCCTTTTATTCCGCTTGTTCTTCCTTATTTTTATATCTGATTTTTAATTTTTACATTTTCTTAATTTATTTTTGATCTTTCTTTTATCATAATTTTTTTCCACTTTATCTTATAAAATCTATATTTGCGTTACAGGAGCTGAATATAAAGCAATTTCCCTGCTCGGTTCTTATCTTTCTTGTATATACTTTACTTCTTATATCTGCTAGCCACTATATTGCTAAGTTCTCCCCTGTAGACTTAGCCAAGTCTGAAATGTCATTAATGAAACACGACTTATAATAATAATAATAAAAATCCCAAGAGGGTAAGATCAAAATTGCAAATAGAAACAGTCAAACACTACTTTGGGGCATTGCATTATTTCAATTGCTCTTGCTTTTCATAAAATGTGAATAAATATAAATTTTATTAGCTTTTCATTCATGATTTCCCTAATGGGTACAGATTGTAGTATAAATACTTTGTTACAATATTTGTTGCTTGGAAGGAGAGTTACATTTGAATTAGCTCCAGTTTAATCAATGAAATTAATCAAAAGTTGCTTCTGAATGAGTTTCAAACTCTAGGGATAAAAAGGAAAGTTGCCGTAATAAAAAAAACCCATGCTCACACAATTAGTGGCAGGGAGTGGGTATCAAGGGATGTGTTGTTTTCCCATTCATTTCTATGGAAGCAGAAGCTCCATTCATGCCTTTCTCTGCAATCAAATAGCCCCTTCATCCATCAACATGAATGAGGTTGCCCTTGTGGTCAGGAGAGGGTGCTGCACCTATGGGAGCCAAATCCAGAGATCACTGGATCAACCTGTTTACCAAATCAAATACAGTGATTTCTTATGCTATACAGATAAAGACAGTTGGTATTCTCTTTGCTGCTGCAGTAAAACAATAGCATTCCAGACCTAGGGTCTAATTACTTTACCATGCCAGTGGGACAATCAACCTGCCCTCTTTCCTGCTTTTCAAAAATCAGATGCAATTTGCTTCTTTGGGGAGGTTGCTACCATTGACATGCCTTGGAGGCAGCAGCATAATGCTTTGCAGGCACAAATGTGAGAGGTACATCAGTAAACTAATTTTGGCATCAGAAGGAACACTCAGTCAGCCCGTTGACTTATCAGAATGCTTGCAGATATACCATCTCCAGAGATCTTAATATGTATATTTATATCATCTCCTCCTTCTGCTGTCAGAGTTTGCCAGTTATGTGCCCAGCTAATCATCCTCAGCATCGGGAAGAATCATCCTGCCCTCTGCAAAACACCACAGGGCAATTTGAGATTTTAATACATCACGCAACAAAAATTCCTGTTTTCAAAACAGATGCCTGCCTTAACTAATAAAAATTGAGATGTCGGACATAACACATCCATTGCCTCCCAACCCATCTCAAGTGCAGCTCAATCATGGCTCTGTCTTCTGTTTAGTCTCTTCGGCGCACTTTGCATCCCACTAGATGTGCCTTGTTTTGCACGAGGTCTTTCCCCTGAGCAAGAGGCTGTGAGATGCCATCGAGTTGATTGAAAGTGACTGGCTGCTTGACAATTTAGCCTGGCTGTTTCCAGGGGGCGTGTGCGTGTCTATTAAAATCACACACACGCAAAAGTTAATATGCAATCCAGATATAGCTGTTAAATCATTCATTTGGAAGCAAGCCTCTGGTCTTTCAGGCTGTGTGCGTAAACAAGCCCTTTTCTGATGCCTCATTCTGCCCACCCCACCTCAAAAAACCCCACTCATCCAGGTGGCATTAAAAACATTGCATTGCAGTAGCAGTGAAAGAAGGAGCAGTCTTCCCATAGATGGGCCCTTCTGCTTTCTTTCTCTCTCTTTAAACAAAATGGGAGAGGGCCAATTCTGCCACTGGCCTCATGCCAAGAGATGAGACAGGGCTGGCTGTAAGGCCATATGGTGTCAAGGTAGAAGGTTTGTTGAGTGAGCTATTTATGGCCAGGCTCCACCTCCTCTAGACATAGTCAATCAGTCCAGCACTCGTCATTCCACCCTTGGTACAACGTGAGAGGTTTCTGCTTGCCAAATATTTTTTTTGCCACATAAGAATCCCCCCCTTTAAAAGCTACATGTTGGTCCTGAGACTGAACTGGTGAGCACCTTGAGAAGAAGGACAGAGGCACTGGGAGACTCATTCACCAAGGCTGTGGGGCTTGAGGACATGGACAGGAATAGGGCTGGACAGACCCATAAAGTCTGTTCTTTTCCTGGAAATATGGTGGCCATGTCAGCTCTCAAACTGAGGTTGAGACCACAAATGCAAGAGCCTGATACCCCTGGCAGGAAGCAGGTGCCTATCCCCCTGTGGACGCAGACCAAAGCCTCCCCTGATTGCAATAGAAGTTGTGACAAATTATATCTTCATTAGTTCCTAACTGCAGTATTGCTACTAGGAAAGCAAAAACCCCACAACTCCAAGTCCCAGTTGTGCATATGGGTAAAATTCCTGCTCAGCCTTGTCAATCAGTGCTTAACTTCTGTTCATAGCAATAACAAACAGCTCTTCTACAGAAGGTGGGCCAGGAAGTTTGTAATGGCCATGCTGAAGCCAAAACCTTGGCTCTCCGCTTGTGACCAAGGAGCAGAATTACTCTCACACACACAGAAAGGGAGAGGTTGGTGCTGCTCATTGCCTTTGAGGAGCAAGGCCTGCCCAGCCTGCATGCATTCGGTCATGGTATAAGTGATTCCGCCTGCCTCTATGCAGACAAGGACCCATGCTGCATCCTGTATAATGGAAAACATAGGTTAACAGCATGACTCCTTGGGGTAAGATGTGGAGGTTCCTTACAGCAATTGGGAATTTATTGCACAGTAACATGATAATCTAGAGAGACTTTAATACTTCAAATCAAAGCAGATTTAAGCTGAACTTTCTCAGTAGTAAATGATTTACAATTGGCAGTAGTTGAAGCTCAAAGCCAGAACAGTGTGTTGAGTAGGGATTACACTGTGATCCCAAAGAATACAAGGTCAAACAAATAAATTCTTCATTCAAACACAATCAGGAAATTGACTTTGATGAGTAAGCACAAAGAGCACCGAAGAAAGCATGTGCTGTCAGAGTCTGAACAACAACCAGTCTAAAATCAGGATCAGGAAAGCGCCGGGCGGCTTCAGTGAAGTTGCAAATATACCTCCAAGACTTGCCTCCCCTGCCTTTGAAGATGTTATTTAAAAGTCTGATGTGTCTTCACTCCAAAAGCAGAGGTTTGCCATTATGCTCACTTCCCTCACCCTTAAGATTACAACAAGGTTGCCTGTAGGTACAACTGTTCAATTCATTAATGATTTTCTTTCATCTACCACAAAGCAAAGGAACCAGAACGGTTAGTTGCTGTATACCCTTGTCTGCTCAGATCAGTATTTACAGAATCCCATATTTAAAGTTGGAACCCTACATACCACTTTCTGGCACTCTGAATTTGTACCAGCTCTTCTGCTCAGACTTCACTAAGGAAAAGTGCCATAGGTCATTCTTGGTTACACATTGCTTCCAGGAAACAAATTTGGATTCAGCTTTTTACGGGGGGGGGGTGCCATTCTTTCTGAATACCCCTTGTGCTTCTCATATCCATGCAGATTTTCATTTTTCATTAGCACATCAGTAGTTCATGCCATCTCTTTCAGCAACAGAATCAATTATTTGCATTCAGAAACCAGAATGAGGTACACCCCTCCCACCTGCGAGCATCTTCTCAACACACAAGGGACGGGCTATGAGCATAAAAGAAGTGCTGAGAGCAATAATTTAAAATTATCTTGGCGAATCAGTCTACTCCTTTAATGAACATTGTTTTCTGTTCCATTGGGAGGACACCAGCGAGGGAGGAAGATAACAGGGCATCTTACATTTTATGTCAATGAGCTCTCCTACTGTAACCGTGAAGTAAATGAGGTGTGAAAAAGCAATGTTTTTGTTTCTATCTTTTCCCTTTATCTGATTGAATTACAGCAGGAAAGGTGTCTTGGGACAATCCAGATAGGGAAGTTTCAGGTTTTATAGTTCCGGTCCGTCATAGACTATTACACCGGTTCTCTAAGTAATACAACTAAACCCGTTTTTTCTTGTGCTGGAAAGTGTCTGCTGAACTTAAAAACCGATACTGCTTTAATCCCATTCTATGAGTTGCTATTTCCAGTCTTCCTCTTCTTTGCGATCAGTTGGTAGGACACAAGACTCTTATTCTCAGCGTCATGGATTCAAGCCCCATACTGGGCAAAAGATTCCTGCATTGCGGGGGGTTGGACTAGATGACCCTTGTGGTTTTTCCAACTCTACAATTCTACCATTCTATCACTGTTTTCATTTGCCCTCCATTTGCCTTCATGGCCATTTAATTTGATGATGATGAGCACATAGCTGACAATTGAATGAAAATTGTGTCGGCACAGGAGAAGGAAGGCAAGTCCAGAAGATCAATATTTGCCACATTTGGGAAGGGGAACATTAGGACTGGGAGGAAGGAAAGACAGCTATGGATAGGCTGTTCCCAATTAACTGTACCAGGTGATTAGCAGAACTTGTTAATCACTTTGAAGGTGGCCAATGTAAGTTGTGAAAAATTCCAATAAAATACAAATTCTCTCAGTCATCAAGATTTAACCTTGAATGAAGGATTGGACCTGAGACATAGCAGCATCTTGGGTCCGGCACTCATGCTGAATAAGCGGTACCCTGGGTCTTTACCTCCAGTGCATATTCTGAGTTTAATCAATCCACACACCCCTCACAATAGCTCAACTGGTCTGAAAGTGCAAGTTCTTCTGTAATGAAAGTTAAAGACTAAGTACATTTCTGGAGGGCTATCAATGCCCTTTACATCAGATATGAAGGTTTTCTCCCCATTGGATCCAATTACAATTCATCTCTAGTCAGAGGCTGGCTTTTATTGGTCTTGGATTCCCATGACTGTAAGGCATCATCCCAGCACTTGGAACCACCCAAATCAGGAATCCAAAGAAACCCAATATTCTACTCAAAAAGTTCTTACATAACTAGCTATGTTAGATTGTTTTTATTGATGTTTATTTGCAAATTTATGTGTGTCCATAGCCTTCATCCCCACCCCTACCCCCACCACCGTACACAAACTGTCCTATTCATTGGCTTAAAAAAGAAAAAAAGTCTACCTCTTCCCGAATCTGAGTGACTTTATCTGCAAAAAGGAGATCATGTGGCCCGTACTGGGCCCTGATGGAGCAGGTGGTTCCGCTAAATTGCGAACCACCTGACAGAGTCTCCTACTGCTGTTTTCTGCAGATGCAAAGTTGTCTTCGCCGTCACTATTGCCACTTGGTAGGCTCAACATTGAGCTCTAACCCGTGTCCGGTCAGCTTCAGAATGAGTTATTCACCACCGGCGCTCTAGCCGTCTCAGCGATTATAATTAACTAATAATAGTTAAATCAATCGCTTCTTGGCCTTTTGGCTAAGATCAACTAATAATGGTTAAATCTATCTTGTTTTGCAGGTTGTGTCATGACATCACCTCTGACATGCTACTTAAAGAAAATCCAGGTATGTCGCCGCACTCAAATTTTGGCACAGCAAAATCCAGCTTAGCTGGCAACATAGCCTAGCGAGACCGCTGACAGTGGAAGCAAAGAAGGAAAATGGTGCCAGGAAGAATCAAGCAACCGTCAGAAGAACAAAAAGGCGCCAGGCGGCATTGAAAGAATGTCAGCCTTTCAGTAAGTCATGTTAAATGTGCTACTTTTGAAGCAAATATCAAAACTAGAGCATTTTGTGCAGCTTTCATTTTCAGCCTCAGGGCTCCATTCCCTTCTGGGCAATGTGCCATGTGGAAGTGGTGGATGGAGCCAAAAAGTGGATGGGGCAGGGAATATAAGATTTTAATCTTGTACAGGAGACTAGTGCCTGCACACACATATCCCTCTCTGACCTTCAACCTGGCAAAAGTCATCATCAGCATTCAAGGACACATTCCAGCCAGGCCAAAACATGTATGGCCAGTGTGAAGCAAGGTCCTGGTGAGGGATGTGCCCAAGGGTTAGACAGAGAGACCTGGAGGGTCACGTTTAGTCCCTGGGCGTAAAGTTTCCCACCCCATCATTTCCATATTTTTGCATTGTTTGTGTTATGATAATATCTGTGTTATGGGAGGTATACATTTTAACGCAGGGTCTGGTAGGTTCAGGTATTATTTTCTTCAACGGCAAAGAAAGTTTTACGTTTCATTTTGAAAACCGAGTAAGAAATTCTATTAAAGTGCAAAAGGAACCCAGCCATTGCTAATGAACATTTTCGCAAAACAAAAGATAAACTTTTTTCACATCTCATTTGATTTGTACTATTGCCTTTGCACTCTTGAGTGCACAAAGACAGCAGCTTTTACCTGCCAACCAAATAATTTAAATGGCATAAACGTTAATCATCAAAACAAACACACACTATTAACTGCTTGAGGGAGTATCTTAAATGAGCGAGATGGTGAAGAAAACAACAGCATTTGCTGCTACTGAACTTGCAGATCCTCTGGGGTTTCATCAGAGGCCTGTATGCATGTTTCTGACTGCAGTATCTGACGTATTACATGCAGGCAGAGGGCTGGAAGAAAAAGGGGAAACACCCTATTTTGTTCTCTATTCTTCATTCCCCTTTAATTCTCAGTGAAATATTCATGGCTTATAATTCCTAACTCAGTTATAACATGCACATATGGATGATTAGTAGGAATCAGTGACACTGTAATGCTAGTATTTAATTAAACTTCCAATGTAGCAGCTCTTGGGAAGACTATAATGAAGGGCCATATCTCACAGATAGAGCCTATGTATGGCAGGCAGACGGTCCCAGGTTCCCTCCATGATATCTCCAGCCAAACAAATTAAGAAAATAAAATTAAAAGGGGTAATGTGTCAGGTGATGATAAAGACCTGTGCTGGGAAGTTACTGCCAATGATAAGAATATAATATAAGAAGATCCTGCTGGATCAGGCCAATGGTCCAACTAGTCCAGCATCCTATCCTCACTTTGGTCAACAAGATATCTGTGGGAAAGCTGCAAGCAGGACCTGAACACAAAGCATTCACCCATTCACTGTGGCTTCCAGCAACTACCATCAAGAAGGGTTACTGCCTTCAACCATAGTCATCATGGCTAATAGGCAATATAAACTTTCCAGATAATGAGATACTTATATGCCATAGGAAACACTGAGAAAATATACAAACACAAACCAGGATCGTTAACCAACTCAATACAGCTTCATATTTCATGTTCAGGTGGATGAAGGTGTTCTCCCTGAAATCAAAACCAGTTTGCTGTGTATCTGTAGCTACAGCTGTACTTTCATGCATGTTTATCCGACCCAGGATGCCTTTTTCCAATTTCAACCTGTTATTCTAGCCCTGAAGTCAGTGTTGATGCTGGTTTTTACTTCCGAATAAACCACCAAATCAAAGAAGCTTACTAATGGGTAGTTTGTGATCATTGATTAATTTCAGTCAACAAACCTGCCATTAAACACAATAAAGTTGAGTTAGTGGTCAATTCAGCTATTTTTAGAAGAAGGGTTGGGCCAATAAAATAGGGGTGAAGGTCAATAATTACATAGGGAGTGCACTGGAAGCGATAACCGGCAATATTTTCCCATGGCAAAGATGAAGGGAAACTGTTGATTCATCTGCAGCGCTGCCTCTAGAAAGGATATTGATTCACCTGCCAACTGAATGCCTTTGATATAAGGTGAATGCTTGGCTTTTGCATCTGTAGCCCTAAGCACTTTGATGAGTATGATTCAGTGTTATGGCTTTGGAGGCATCACAGCTAGGTTTGGTTCTACCGTTTTCATTCTCTCACAGTGAAAGCAGGGGCACGGCCATGACCGAGGGAAGGGAGCAGTCTGGGGAGCAGTTTTCCAACAACCTGACACATTTAAGGACCATTCCAATGTTACCTTTTGTGGCTTGGGAACTCTACAACTTGGCTTCTGCCTGTTGTAGGAACTGAATAGGAGTGGCAATCCATGGTCACACATTGAGGAATCGTGCTGTAGCTTCTTCCTCTGCCAACGTGGGAATTACCCTAAATGTCACCTTGAAAAATGCATGCAGAAACAAAAGCCAGCTGAAAAACAGGTTTGGGGATGACACTGTAAATGGCACCCCTTTGCAATGTCAGGAAGAAATCACTATGCAATCAAATGCCGTCACATTTTGAGTTTCCCTCAAAGGGGTGGAGAAACTCACAGTATAGTGAGTATAGCTACGGTAAATTACCAGGTGTTACAAGTAAAGGGGAAGAACAAATCACAGAATGGGTGTTTTCAATAGCAGCGTCTTGCCTGTTAGAACATTGCAGGTTCACCCTCCAATTAAACAGACTGCAATCCCCTTTCATCTCCAATATGTTACCACGGCCCTCTTGCCAAAATAGGACATTCACATCTCTAATTTAAAATATTTATCCCGTACATTTGCCACATTCATTGTGGCTGATTATTGTTAAACTGTTTTTTGACCCAGACAAACAAGTCAATCCAAAATAAGAGAACTATCCAGAGCGGATGCCATTTCCCCAATTATTATACCAAAGGGCTTCTTCTCATCTGACATCAGAAAAGGGACATGTCCAATTAAATGTGCTGAAAAATCAGGGTGATAATCTTGCATAATACCCAATTTGTTGTTGCTTAGGTCTAGGGTAGAAGGATTATTAACATGAGTCACATTTCACTGTTTTGAACCACAGGCTTCGGCTTGACAAAGGTGCTTTCCTCCTGCTACATATCACTCCAGAACACATTTGCGCTGCTCTGTAATGTGTTGAAAACATCAACATTTTTGCTCCGATAATGTAGTAACATACCGGTAGCAGCATGATGGAAGACCCAGTTTGTCACATGCTTCAGTATCCTTGTGCCCTATTTCTTATAGAATGAGAAACATTTCCAATTATTTAATGTTATATTAACTTCCCGTTTGCCTCATCCGGCTTTGATTTATTGTACAGCTTCTTGCCAGAACTGCTGATTCCCTATAAATCACTGCATGCAAATCAATAAAATGAAATCAAACAAATCAAGGGACCAAACAATATTTCATTACCTCCATTTTTACTGTTTCATATAAACTTAATTAAAGTTTCAGATTAATTAAATTTAGTTGTCATCAGCACTGCTGCATATAAATGACTTCGCTTCTATTTCTTCTGCGGCACTTGGGGGTGGGGGGAATAGCAAAGCAGTACTGGCAATTCTGCAAAAGAATGCTTAGTAATTTCTCTTCTGCTTTGGCCTCTTGAAGATAATTGACAGCAAGCTTGGAGCTCGACATCTCCACAGCACAAGTTCTGCCACTGGCTGCTTATGTACATATATCTCACCTGTGCGTTTTCTCTGGTCTAAAAAAGAAAAGTAAATTTAGTGTGGGCATATGAATGGCAGATTAAACAACATGTTATATGCACGAATGTCTGAGGTTCGTTGTCATGCTCTGCCATACTCTATTCTGCATACCTAGGTTTGTAAGTTCCGGCCTATTTTATTGCTCATAGGGAAGGAAGATTCCCTACATATGATTTGTAGCAATCATTGCTCTGCTACATCAAGGACAGCTGCCACTGAATACAAGATACTAGAATTTCAGTGCTGAACATTTGGGGTATCTCTCACCACCTGACTGATTGCCATCTCTTGGAGAAAGGAACATTTCTGCAGATCCATTTGACTCTTGCCCTGAACATATTTTTATTTCTAATGTTCCTTATGCAAGACGAGGCTTGAATGCTGGCTTGGTTTGCTGCCATTTTGCTGCTTTGTTGTTTCTCTAGAAGTGTGTAGAGGTTGGCGGTTCGATGGCCCCACCTTCTTCTGGGCTTCTCGAACTCTGCAAGATGCAAAGACTTATTGCAACACTTGGAGGGGCATTTAGAAAAAAACCCAGATAGAATCCAGCAGATCTACCAAGGAAGGATTAAATACACCCCCAACTGACTGTTGGGAGCAAATTTATTTTGACAAATCAGGAGGAAGAAAAGTTTATCTCTACCACCACCACCACCCCATTGCATTTGTTGTTGTTATTGCATATCTTTCAACATGTAGGTGCCTTGCAACTATCGCTTAATCATCCTCACACTGAACGATGAAAACGTGATTATTTCCATTTTACAGAAGACTGGAAATATTGCTTTTGCTGAATGGTCTGGTTGACACCTAATGCTACAACCCAATACACTGTTATTTGGAAGTAAATCTCATTGAACTCAATAGGACTTACAGCTAGTGCATTTTTTTACAAGGGGTACTCAAGGGTACGCAGTACCAGCGCCTAATTTTTTTTGTTGGTGTTAAAAAGTGTGGCACTTACTGTAACAACTTCATGGTGAGTACCGGCACCTATTTTTCTAGAAACAAAGCACTGCTTACACTCGAATAGCAAGACATAGGATTGTGCAGTACATTAGCTGAAGAAGCAACTTCATGGCTACCAACTAGGGCTGGTATATGGATGGTTTTGCCCTTCTTCTACTGTTGAAGCCAGTATGCCTTAATACCAGGTGTGGTTACACTCAGATCCTGGCTTGTAGGTTTCCCATACACAATTGGATGCCCATTGTGAGAAAAGGATGCTGGACTATAAGGGTCTCTGGCCTCATCCACATCAGGGCTCTTAGGTTCTTGATGCAATTGCTACCACTCTCAGCACCACCTGTGTTTCATCCCACAATATTCAGAAGGGTCCCATGACCTCATTCCTGGAGAAGCTTTGTGGTAGTGCAGGTATCTGCTGTGGGGAGAAGGGAACAGCAAACTTTCCTTCCATGGACTTCCTTAAGTTAACCCCTATCCTAAAAATACAATCCTATACACACTTACCTGGGAGTAAGTCCCATGGAACTCAACAGGGCTTACTGTGGAGTAGATTCATATAGGATTTCATTTTTAGTATTCAAATCAAAGCCTGTTTACAAGAGCTTATTGAAACGTTTTGCACACAACTTCTTAGACTAACTGATTTTGAGCTGGTTTGTCGTTTGAGGTTGAGCTGCACGCCTGTTCGCAGTTAAATCACTTAACTCCAGCTGACGGCTATCCATCTTCTCAATTGGAGTCTTACAACTTAAAACACTTTCTATTGTGAGGCAAGAGGGGGAATGGCGGATACATTGGAAGCCATAATGGAAAAGATAAGTGAACTCAAGTATCCACATATTTGGATATGAGAGGCTAAGGCGAGAGAAAGCCTCAGTCTACAATTTCCTTACCAAGAAAAAAAACCCAGCCCTTTCAACATTATGTGGTTAAGCTTTCTGGGGAGTTCTGTAAAAATAAAATGCTGCAATTTGAAAGCAGGCAAATATTCTCAACTTCCCCAGGAACAGTACATTTGCTATGCTTAGCTATTTTAGTCGATCTCATTTGGTTCTGTAAATGCAAGGAAGCTGTTCAAATACTACCACCATTTGCCGACAATTCTCAGCATTTAGTGCTATTTGTTTTATCCTGAAATTCTTCTAGCTTTGAAGTTGCCCTATATGTGCATGCAAATGTACACTTCAGGAAGCAAACACGGTAGCTGTCTATCAATGTGAATCTGAAAACAAGGGTCTTGATGAGTGGAATTCTCCCCCTCATTTGAGTTCAGCCCACCCTTACATTCTTTTTAAAAATGTTGACATTCTGATTGAAATCACTTTCATCATTTCCTGCCCCCAATACATCCTTGCTTACAATTAAAAGTACAAGTTTATAATGCTAAATAATTTATTCCCTCATCTCTCCATCCTTCTCTCTCTTGGCTTTATCATTTACTTCCCATCTTGCCAATACGCCTATAGAGAAGGAAATGTTGCACTAATACCCACTCTACCTCTGTGCTCTTGTTTGCTACTGCTTTGGGGCACCATCTTTCCTTTTCTTTTTCTGCTGCCACCTCTTTCCGTACCGAACACATTTAATATCTCTCCTTGATGCATTAGGAAATTCATTACGGCCACTCAGGCCTGCCAAGATGCATCTTTTAATGCAGGTAAATGCATACACACCCCAGGTTAGTACTGATTGCATGTTACCTAGATGTGCACAACCACAGCTGGATCGGAGCCATGAAATACAGTGGTGTTGTAAATGTTGCTGGGCTGATGTATCACCAACCCCACCCCACCCCCAAGAAAAAGCGTGAAATGGTAGTGGGTTGTGTGGTGTGTACAATGTTCCTCCAGGCTGACTGTACTTGCTTTCCATTTCTTCTGGAGTCTTGATGATCCACCTCTCTGCTACACAAGTTTGCCTCAACGTGAAGGAATGCTTGCTAGTTTCCAGCCAGGCCCTAGGGCTGCAGATTGCCCATGCGCTGCAGGGAAATCGCACTATACTCCGCACTTGGCACAGGGAGAGGAGAACGTGCCCTAGGCGACACCCTTCCTTCTTCCTGCTCTGTGCCATAGGCAGACTTTGCCTAGCTTCTCCACTGCATCCCACCTGCCAATTGCAGCTTGGTCAACAAGAGTTGTTTGATTTTCAAAGGCCATCTATTTTAGAAGGCCGGATTAAGGCTTCAGCCCTAATCAAAATACACACCGGATATATAAAATTGCTTCTTATTGGCATTGACTCAACAAACATCTTTCCATTATTTGTAAAGTCTCCCCCTCCTAAAATGCCCCGCTTTCAAACTAAGTCATCCTGGTATGGCACGTGGAAGTAGAGGAGGAAACCTGTGTCTCTGTCTGAACAAGAGAGATCGTTTAAGCCCTGCTGATGTTAATGGGTGGATTAAGTATATGCTTTCAAAACTTTGATACTTCTGTTACATCTACTTGTCTGTTGACTTTATTGGTATTTTTTTAAATGAATGTTTTATATTTTATGTATAAGCCACTTAGAGGTTTATTTAAATTATTAAGTAGAATATAAATTTTGTTAAAAGAAATAAATTCCCCACTGAATGAGAGAGACTTGAAACTGTTCACCTTTGACTAGAGCATGCCCACAGGTTTTTTATTTTTTTAGAAGCTGGGGCAGAAAAATACAGCCTTGAAATATTACAGAGGTTGTATAATATTTTGTGTTCGAGAGAGGGGGAAACAGCTGTCAGTGGAAAAAGACATCAGCAGGAGATGTTTACCAAAGAGATAATGGAGCTGAAACTGACAGAAGCTTAAGGATGAGCACCGTCTTTTAAAAGTCTACCTGTTTCATCTTCCCCTGATCCCTCTGTGTGAAAGAAAGTCCTTCAAAGGCATACTAATCCCTTAAGTAAGTGAGCTTTTGCACTTAAAAAAAAAATGGGGAGACGCAAGCAAGTATGGTACAAGGGAAGGATGCTTTGACAGGTATTGGTGGAAAGTGACATATTCCTACAATTCCTCATGCAAAGTGGTCTCACTGAAGCCACTGAGAGTAGATTTACTGGGATTTCAGGTCATGCATTCATTTTCTCAGTCCAGTAGGTTAAGTTTCAGCAACAGCTATATGAACTGGGGGAGGATGGAAGGAGAGAGCTGATTTCGTGAGTTGCTTATTTGATTAAGTAATTATATTAAATCCAGTTGTTAAAAGCCTGTGTGGTGTATGAAAGCAGACGTTTGCCAGAGCTCTTGCAAATGGATTAGGTAGTCAAATAGGATGTACGGGAGGGTGTGTGTGTGTGTGTGTGTGTGTGTGTGCGCACGCACGCACGCACACTGCTATGTGGTGGACTTACCATCTTCTTACGCATGGATATATTTTTTTAAAAAAAACTTCCCCATTGGTTCCAGTGGGGGGTAAGGTTAGAAATATATAAACATGAGGTTAGGGAGGAACTCCCCTAAACCCTGGAAATTGATAAATGGTAGGATTTTCGTTGTGGGACACGGGTGGCGCTGTGGGTTAAACCACAGAGCCTAGGGCTTGCTGATCAGAAGGTTGGCGGTTTGAATCCCCACGACGTGGTGAGCTCCCGTTGTTCGGTCCCTGCTCCTGCCAACCTAGCAGTTCAAAAGCACATCAAAGTGCAAGTAGATAAATAGGTACCGCTCCGGCGGGAAGGTAAACGGTGCTCTGGTTCGCCAGAAGCGGCTTAGTCATGCTGGCCACATGACCCGGAAGCTGTACACCGGCTCCCTCGGCCAATAAAGTGAGATGAGCGCCGCAACCCCAGAGTCGTCCGTGACTGGACCTAATGGTCAGGGGTCCCTTTACCTTTACCTTTAGGATTTTCATTATTTGGGATATGAAGGGGGAAATACCAGCTGCAGAGGAATTCCTGGGTTAGCCTATGCAAAACCAACCTGGCCAAGCTAGGGTCATTAAGAAACAATACAAGGCCATTAGGGCTATTGGCAGTGCAAGAGAACTGTGCATCCCTCCTGCCCTGAGGTGTGAACAGAGACTGGGGGGTTGGAAGGTTGCGAGAGTAACTGGGTGTGATGTCACCAGAAGAAGTTGGGGCCTTTGGTGCAAGGCTTGGAATAGGAGAAAAAAGACAGATATCCACCTTGGGCAGGCTAGCTGAAGGCAGACTGGGAGAGATGCTTTGGACTCCAGTTCTGCACTGCTGGGGGCAACAATCCTCTCTTGAGATAACCAAGATGAACTCTCTTCATCTAAACTTAGGTGTAAATATGTGAATAAATCGCCTTTATTAAAACTATGACAGCCTCTGCGTGGCTTGGCAGGGATTTGGGTGGTCAGCAACAAGTCAGACCATTGGTCCTTCACAGGGTCAGACAGGAGCCTTTCCCAGATGTACCAGTGATGGAACCTGGGACCTTTTGCATGTGCTCTGTCACTGAGCTATGGCCCTTCTCCATGTGGCTTCAGGTTGTCATGAGGTGTATATGGTCCTAGGCCTTTTGTCTCGTAGATCCAAAGCTGCCCCATTGTGTTTTTTCCATCACTACCCTGGGGGTAGTTATTTATTTATTAATACGGGGTACCTCAGGTTACTGTGAATACACAGTTGAAGTGAAGAACAGGTTTAAAGATTTAGATTTGGTGGATAGAGTGCCTGAAGAACTGTGGATGGAGGCTCGTAACATTATACAGGAGGCAGCAACAAAAACCATCCCAATGAAAAAGAAATGCAAGAAAGCAAAGTGGCTGTCCAATGAGGCCTTACAAATAGCGGGGGAGAGAAGGCAAGCAAAATGTGAGGGAGATAGTGAAAGATACAGGAAATTGAATGCAGATTTCCAAAAAATAGCAAGGAGAGACAAGAGGGCCTTTTTAAACAAGCAATGCAAAGAAATAGAGGAAAACAACAGAATGGGAAAAACCAGAGATCTGTTCAAGAAAATTGGAGATATGAAAGGAACATTTCGTACAAAGATTACCACAATTAAGGACAAAAGTGGAAAGGACCTAACAGAAGCAGAAGACATCAAGAAGAGGTGGCAAGAATACACAGAAGAATTATACCAGAAAGATATGGAGGTCTCATACACCCCAGGTAGTGTGGTTGCTGACCTTGAGCCAGACATCCTGGAGAGTGAAGTCAAATGGGCCTTAGAAAGCCTTGCTAACAACAAGGCCAGTGGAAGTGATGATATTCCAGCCGAACTATTTAAAATTTTAAAAGATGATGCTGTTAAGGTGCTACACTCAATATGCCAGCAAGTTTGGAAAACTCAGCAGTGGCCAGAGGATTGGAGAAGATCAGTCTACATCCCAATCCCAAAGAAGGGCAGTGCCAAAGAATGCTCCAACTACCGCACAATTGCGCTCATTTCACACGCTAGCAAGGTTTTGCTAAAAATTCTACAAGGCAGGCTTAAGCAGTATGTGGACCGAGAACTCCCAGAAGTGCAAGCTGGATTTCGAAGGGGCAGAGGAACCAGAGACCAAATTGCAAACATGCGCTGGATTATGGAAAAAGCTAGAGAGTTCCAGAAAAACATTTACTTCTGCTTCATTGACTACGCAAAAGCTTTTGACTGTGTCGACCACAGCAAACTATGGCAAGTTCTTAAAGAAATGGGAGTGCCTGATCACCTCATCCGTCTCCTGAGAAATCTCTATGTGGGACAAGAAGCTACAGTTAGAACTGGATATGGAATAACTGATTGGTTCAAAATTGGGAAAGGAGTACGACAAGGCTGTATATTGTCACCCTGCTTATTTAACTTATATGCAGAATTCATCATGCGAAAGGCTGGACTGGATGAATCCCAAACCGGAATTAAGATTGCCGGAAGAAATATCAACAACCTCAGATATGCTGATGATACAACCTTGATGGCAGAAAGTGAGGAGGAATTAAAGAACCTTTTAATGAGGGTGAAAGAGGAGAGTGCAAAATATGGTCTGAAGCTCAACATCAAAAAAACTAAGATCATGGCCACTGGTCCCATCACCTCCTGGCAAATAGAAGGGGAAGAAATGGAGGCAGTGAGAGATTTCACTTTCTTGGGTTCCATGATCACTGCAGATGGTGACAGCAGTCACGAAATTAGAAGACGCCTGCTTCTTGGGAGAAAAGCAATGACAAACCTAGACAGCATCTTAAAAAGCAAAGACATCACCTTGCCAACAAAGGTCCGTATAGTTAAAGCTATGGTTTTCCCAGTAGTAATGTACGGAAGTGAGAGCTGGACCATAAAGAAGGCTGATCGCCGAAGAATTGATGCTTTTGAATTATGGTGCTGGAGGAGACTCTTGAGAGTCCCATGGACTGCAAGAAGATCAAACCTATCCATTCTTAAAGAAATCAACCCTGAGTGCTCATTAGAAGGACAGATCCTGAAGTTGAGGCTCCAGTACTTTGGCCACCTCATGAGAAGAAATGACTCCTTAGAAAAGACCCTGATGTTGGGAAGGATTGAGGGCACAAGGAGAAGGGGACGACAGAAGATGAGATGGTTGGACAGTGTTCTCGAAGCTACTAACATGAGTTTGGCCAAACTGCGAGAGGCAGTGAAGGATAGGCGTGCCTGGCGTGCTCTGGTCCATGGGGTCACGAAGAGTCGGACATGACTGAACGACTGAACAACAACAACAACCTCAGGTTACAGACGCTTCAGGTTACAGACTCCGCTAACCCAGAAATAGTACCTCGGGTTAAGAACTTTACCTCAGGATGAGAACAGAAATGGTGTGGCAGCAGCGGGAGGCCCCATTAGCTAAAGCGGTACCTCAGGTTAAGAACGGACCTCCAGAACAAATTAAGTTCTTAACCTGAGGTACCACTGTACTATTTTATGTGACTTAATGTACATGATACCTAAGCAGTTTACATAATATGTTAAAACCAAAATATAAATACTTATCACCAAAATAAAACAGTTAACACACAACATCAATTAAAAAACACACGTTAGGAGGTCTTCGTTAAAAAGGGTGCATTTCCAAGGCACATTTAAAAGTGCCATTTAAAAATGCTCTCATATAAATCATGGGAGTGTGTGTCAAGCCCCACAATATCCTTCTGAGATGGGTTGACCAGAACACTAGGTGGTATTCAAAGAATTATGATACTGGTATTCTTGTTTTCAATCTCTAGCATGCAATTTATCTTTTCCATTGCCACCACACACTGAGTTAATGCTTTTCACTTACCTGTATCCATCACCACCCTAAGATTTCTTTCTTGGTTGGTCACTGCATGTTCAGATCCCATCAGTTCATGTGTGAGTTTAGGATTTATTTATTTATTTTGCACCACTGTGAATCATGTTTCAGTACTTCTACCCTGAACCACTTTTACAAGTGATGATTTTACACTTTCACACTGAACCTCATTTGTCATTTTGTTGCCTATTGCCCAGTTTTAAGAAATGCTTTTGGAGCCCTTCGGTGTCCAATACCAGACAATGTATTAATAAGTTTAGCAGCATTCGCCTCAATACTCAGAAGTAGTTTAAACTGCACGTTACGCCTGATAATACATGGTAGTTACGATTCCCAGCACCCTTAAGAAACTACAGTTCCCAGGATTCAGTGGAGGAACATGTGTGCTTTAAATGTACTTCATGTGTATGTTGTAGTTGCGAGCCTTGTCAGTTAGGGTTCCTGTCCCCATGGAAAAAGTGTGTGTGTGTGTGTGTGTGTGTGTGTGTGTGTGTACATGTGCTGCACATGTTTTGAGAACACGAGTTCAACACACAATGAAGCAGTTATGTGAGATCATGACCACTGTGTGTTTGGCATGCGTTTTTACTACATGGAGTGGTATCAGGGATGAAATTTCACTTAGTCTGAAGACAGATAGATATCAGGATCACAGCACACAGGGATGGAGATTTATTCCTTTCCAGCCATGACTCCCACCAGCCACACAGCTTAATAAAAAAAAGTTCCCATCGGCACTTAAATCCCATCAATTCAAGAAAAACAAGAGGCATTGCCACATCATCTGCATTAACCTTGATGAGTTACCCATTAGGGCACTTCATTTATATTGTCCAACAGCAGAGAGGAGTTAGAATAACTATCCTTCACAGTTTCCAAATGGGTAACAACTGTTTCCTTCTCTGATATACATTTTTAAAAGAAATAAATCATTTTAAACTGTACAGTGGCTCTAAGGCTAAAAAGAGTTGGATGTTCAAGGCCCTTTCCCCTGACTATACAATTTTGAGATTAAGGAGAAACTTCTCGAAATTATTTATCCACCACTTGATTGCAAGGAAACATCTCAGCAGTTTATAAAGCTATAGAATCAAACTTTAAAATTCTTGATAATTCCACCAGTTTAAAACAGGTATCCGCATAGAAAGCATTGTATCAGATACGGTGACCGTTGTGTAAAAGCATTGATAGTGCCCAGAAATGACAGAAGTGTTTGTGTGGGGGGAGCATTTGGTGAGCTTAGACTGGCATGAGAAATGTCAAACACGCGCACTGAAGGATTTGACATCTTTGTCAGGAATATTAATGGCTTCTAAGAGAGGGGAAACCACTTTAGCAAAAAAGAGCCCGAGTCACTCTAAGAGGAAAAGCAAAGTCATAACCTTCAATCGCAGCTGATTCTTTTGTCTATTCAAAGATAGATAGTGCCCGAGTTTTCCTGTGCAGCTCTCCAGGTCCAGACTCTGTTATTTTAATCTTAATTCATTTTATCTCTATCATGTATTATCAGGTGCTATTTAAAAAACTGTGTTTGTGTGTGTGTGTGTGTGTGTGTGTGTGTGTGTGTGTGGACTTTGTTGATATTCGTCAAACCATACCAATACACACTTAATGAGAAAACCTGTGGCAAAAAATGTGGTGGCAGGGTCTGGAATTTGTTTTCTGATTTACAAAGCTGTGGTATGTCTAGTGAACTATGCCATGCAGTTAACAGCTTTGGTATGATGCTACCATTTCAAAGACAACAGGAACCAAAGATTACATTACCCCTACCATTAGTCGAATGTTGTGTTTTGTTTTTTGCCAGAGGCATTTCAATTCACCCACAGCTTTTCTTGATGGGATTTTAAGAAGAAGAAGAGGAAGAATAGCAGAATGCAGCAAGTGTTATTGTAGACTCACCTTGTCTTAGCTATATTTAGGAATGGTGCACACAGAGATAATTACAAGGCAGGAGCAGGATTTGTTGACCTGTGACAATAGACACTCTTTTGTCAGCCACCACCCTACTGATGGCATATATTGTGTGCAAACAAATAAAACTTCCAGTAAATTAATAAAATGCTAGAGTGATCTTTTCAGTGTGGATCAGTGGCAGCTGGTGGCACCTAGACCTGTTGCGGAACCTGGACAGAGCCTAGGTCATTTAGGTGGAGCCTAGGAAGTGACTGCTTGTGAGGTCTCCATCCTCTTCACTTGTAGGCAAACAGTAGACACTTAGGCAATACAGTTATCCAAATGCTCAGCACCTAAAAGTGTCTTACTTTGGTTCAGAAAGGGTCTCCTCTGTCTTGCCTGCTTCTTGGAAATCACATTTCTAGACACCAAGTTAGAGGGAAAGCGTTTGAGGAAATTGAATCACCACCCAGTGTCATGCGGTCAGTGGACTACGGGGTTGACTAGGCTAGTTCCCTAAATGTTCCCAGTAAATTAGAGTTTTAAAGTTTGGCCCCTCCTTCCCACTGCATGGGAAGCTTCTGCGCATGCACGCAACATTGACCTCCACCATTGCCCTCGCAATCTGGCGCCTCTGGCCCTAACTGATCCCCTACAAAAGTATTCACCGCCCACCAATATCACCACCTCTCCTTGATTTCCCCTTGAAAGTCAAGTCCACAACTTCACCACTGTAGGTTAGAGACTGCAGATTCTGCCAGGTGCCCAGTTCCAGCCTCAAATCTTACCTCTTACACCACTTTGCAAGAGAAACTTGCTGTAGAGTGTATAGTGTGTGTGTGTGTGTGTGTGCGCGCGCGCACGCGCATTCTACTTACAATGACTAACAATGGCCATGGCTATGCATGAAGCAGATTGTATTCCAAGAAACAAATTTTAGACCACATGTTTAAGTAAGGCATCTGCTGGAGCTAGTTGTGCATTAGCACTCCCACCACTGTTCTAGTAACTAACCAGGGGTGGTGGTGAGGAAAAACCACATGTAGCATCATCATGGCACTGTGTAGCTGGGATGCAGCTCAACCATCTCATTATTAGGTATGTTAGTCCCAATAGGTAAGAATTCCCAATCAACCAAGATGTTATTTGCAATTCAACACACTTTGAGCTGTGTGTGCCTTCATTGTATGCAGCCTTTCACCTTGATGGTTCTTACATTGATGGCTCTGTAGTTAAAATTAAGCCAAAATCTGGTAGTTTTTAATGAGTGTGGGGGTAGCAATCTGACCCCAATGCACACAGTTCCCTTTCCTTAAATGTGGCTCCAGGTTATTCTTCTGCAAAAGGGCATGTCTTCAGTTATCAGACAACAAACCAAATATGGGTTTACTGGAAAATAAAATTAAACACACAAAAAAGAGTATTCCAGTTGTATAAAACAACAAAAGAAAACAGAACCCACAAATCAAAGAATGCATGTATTTGATTTGATTTGTATATAATAATTTGGCAAGAAATCACGTTGCACACATTTAATTGTGCGTATGGTTTAAAGGCTTTTGTTGTGAAAGTCAGATATGTGGCATGCAATAATAAAAAGAATTCATTGTATGTAATGGTGTTACAGCACACTCTAAAATCATGTCTCTTTAGAAGTCTTGAATTCAATATGACTCACTACTCTGGGGAAGTTAGGACTGAATTTAGCCTGCAAGCCTATCCCCACTTACCTGAGAGACATCCCTTCCTCACTGAATTCAATAGAATTCACCTGTGAATAGGCTTATGTTGTTAGTCAAATGCACTTCTCCCACCTGTAACCTCTTTTAAAGATCTGCAGCTGTGCTAACTAGCTAATACAGCAGTGAGGTGGATGAAGAAAGAAAGCTGAGCTTGAATCCTGGCAAGATGGAGGCACTGTGGGTGAGTGATTCCCATGTCTGAGAAATTTATTCTGGCTGCCCTTCCCCACTAAAAGAGCAGGTTGGGGGTCTGGGGGTGCTTCTGGATCCAGCTTTGTCACTGGGAGCCAGATGTGCTTTTGACCAGCTTTGGCTGGTATGACAGCTATTACTAGTCATGGACTGGGAAAGCTTGGCCACAGCAGGCCATGCACTGGATGAGTGTGATGTGGGACACCACTCACACTTGATCCTGAAGCTGTAGTTAGTATGGAATGATGCAGTACGGTTGCTGGCAGGAGTGAGACCCAGGGGAGGCCCTGCTGTTGGGGCTGCCACTTGGGGTTTCCCAGTAGGTGGTGATGTGTGCCCGGGGTCTTCTCAGTGGTGGTTCTTTGTTTCTGGAATGCCCTCCCTAGTGAAGTGTGTCTGTCTCCCTCATTATTAACTTTTATGAGAAATTGAAAATGCATTCCTGCTTTGGATAGCTGAAAGTCCTATCCCTGGCAACTCTAAATTTGTTAGCCTGAGAGCAGGTGATTGATTGCCTTTACATGTGTGTTTTTGTTGCTGCTTGTGGAAGTTTGTTTTTTAGAAGGTATAATTATATTCTCTTAGTAGTGACATATTTGCCACCCTGGGCTTCTTTGAAGGAAGGATGGGATATAAATTAAGCAAGTAGCAGTTAGCCACGAGATACACAGATCTGTGCTTTGCAAAGATGTGGTCCTTATAGGCAGGCGGGATAAACCTCTCCTGTTCTGTGAAATGAGACAGCATTGCTGAAACTAGCAAACCTATGAGGAAGCCAAACTAAATCCACTATGTAAGAAATCAAAATAAAAAATGAGGCAGGAAGGGTTTTCAGCCATATGGATTTGAATACAAAAGACCCAGATAGAAAGTAGATGCGGTGGAGAAAGTCACAAGGGTTTTTCTAAAACAATCACCATTAGAACGGGAACCATTGCTGGAGGGTTTGGCATAGAACCCTTTGCCATATGCTATTAACCTCACCTTCATAAATGTTTATTTTATAGTCTCTATGAACATTAGAAGGGCATTATTTTCAGTAAGCAGCAACAAGGCAACAGAAGCTAAGTGAATGCAGTGATATATGTCTAGTTGTAAAACTGAACAGCTAAGGCTTTTCTGAGCATATTTTTCACTGTAAGGGTAAGAATGTCATTGTGTGGCCCTCCACACTTCCTTTGGGACCATTTCCCTTCTGTGGGTGCTAACATGATGTAGAGGGATTTTTAAAATAATTGACACATCGCATTCACGTCTTTAATCAGTGTTGCTCTTGTATTCTACTGGGACAGATTAGATAAAGAATTGTTCTCCATTTCTAGTGAGGATTACTTGCTAATATTCAGAGACGAGCTAATTGCTTTTCACACAGTGTCGGGAACTTTCTTTATTTAGACTGTGGAAAGGAAGGCATTTGATCAAGAAAATATATTTCTCATTGCCATTTATATTCTGGGTGGAGAAAACAAAAGTTAAAGCTAATGTATTAGCAAGGAAAAAATGAAGGAAATAACTTCATATGACAGTCTTCATAAGAGCGCACCAACAGGAACCAAATATTTTTTATTTTATTTTTTAAATCAGTTTGGTTCTAGAGTATGAATTTATCAAACATACAAAACCCAGAAGAAGAAAGTGTGGGATGACCAACCTCATAATTCATGAAGGTGTTAATACCATAGAGTAAGCTCTCCTGCCAGGATTAGCTATGTCCATCTCATTTTGGGAGGAACTAGGTAATTAAACTTCCCTCAGTCTACCTGAGAACCTCAGCATGTGAAGAAGTTTGAGCTGGTTGCTCCAACTCAGCTTTCATCAACCATTACTGAGTTCTTATATCAATACAGGGAACCAGGCAGAGGGCCTTCTCAGTAGTGGCACCCGCCCTGTGGAACGCCCTCCCACCAGATGTCAAAGAGAAAAACAACTACCAGACTTTTAGAAGACACTTGAAGGCAGCCCTGTTTAGGGACGCTTTTAATGTTTGGCGCACTATTGTATTTTAATATTTTGTTGGAAGCCACCCAGAGTGGCTGGGGAAACCCAGCCAGATGGGCGGGGTATAAATAGTAAATTATTATTATTATTATTATTATTATTATTATTATTATTATTATTATTATTATTATTTATTTTATTATTATTTAGGAACTTTAACCACTTTGTAAGTAAGCAAAGTTTTACTACTTGTGCATTTCCCCCCTGAATGCTATATGGAATGCTATATAGTTTTCTGAACAGAAATGCCTCTCTAGGGCCAAAACAATTCACCTTTCTTGGTACGGGTTCTTTCGATAACAATTACAGTCAAGCTAAGCGACTTGTTCTAACCCTCTGATTTAATCCCTCCTGCACTATTCGACATAATGTTTTTCTGCTGTTATTTTACATAGTCACTATACTTAATTCTGTTACTGAAGTTTTCATTACTTACAGACTCCTGCAGTTCTTTGTAATTTCATGGTGTAAGCATTTTAAAATGATTTTCTAGTGCAAATGTCGTTTCATTCACGTGAATGCACCAAGAAAATTAGATGGTACAACCCCTGTCCTTAAACACGATGAAGATGACATTTCAGCCTTACAGTAAATTAGTTGTCTCTTGCTATAACTTACAATTATTATTATTATTATTATTATTATTATTATTATTATTATTATTATTATTATTTTGGAAGCCTTTAGAAACCAACCATAATGCACAAACAGATGCCCCGATAACTTTTTTGCGGTTAAGTTCAATGTATGTGGCTCTCCTTTCCAACTGAAAAGAAGCAATCCAACTGAACAGAGAAATCCTAAGTGAGCAGATATGTCGGACAGGTGGGGAAGAGATAAATTAAGCTTATTTCTAGCTGCTTCTGGCCAGTGTTAGGTCTGTGTGTGAGGGCAGTGCAAATGTTTGTTTCTCTGCTTCCATTGATTCCTATGAGATGAATTACACTTGCATTTTGTGTGGTGTAAGTTCCACCTAGTTCAGTGGTGGCTAACCTTGACACTCCAGATGTTTTGGAACTACAACTCCCATCATCCCTAGCTAACAGGACCAGTGGTCAGGGATGATAGGAGTTGTAGTCCCAAAACATCTGGAGTGTCAAGGTTAGCCACCACTGACTAGTTCTACATGCAGTATCAAAAGAAGGAGGGGGTTAGAATGCAGCATAATTCTGTTCATCCCTCACTCTACCCATTCTTTGCCCTTGGCATCTTTACAAAGGATTTATGTCAGCAAGGTTAAGGTTATTTGTTCCAGGGTGCATTACAACTTATTGAAATGTTGACGCATCTCAGAATCATCTATCCCCGGGGTTGGGAACCAGTGGCCCTCCAGATGTTCTTGGGACCCCAGCTCCCTCAATCTCCAGTCAGCAGGGCCCAATGGCTAGGAATGAGATGTGGACTTGGAATATCTGGAGGGCTGCAGGTTGCCTACCCTTGATCTAATCTGTTTCTCATTTTTTCAGAAGAAGTTGGGTGATTTGCAAATCTCTCTTCTTTCCATTGGACAGTTTGCTAGCTGCAAGAGCACCACATCCACTGCTAGGTACAGCCCTGCTGGATGTTTAAAGGCATGGCCCGCAAGTTTGCTAATGTTAGTGCTTCCCATAAACACATTTTGTAGACAAAGCTGCCTGTCTATGGGCATCTTTCTTAAAGGATAAGCTGAATGCAGTAGTGGGCAGCAGGGGTGTTGCAATGCTTGGCCTCAGATCAGTGGAGTTGCTGTTGCTTATTGAAAGGTACAAGGGCAAGGTGGTTGGCATTGGACTAATGGGCAAGTGGCAGCAGCAAATGGGCTCTTCTGCTGTGTCTGCACTATGTAGTGCAGGCATAGGCAAACTCGGCCCTCCGGATGTTTTGAGACTACAATTCCCATCATCCCTGACCACTGGTCCTGTTAGCTAGGGATGATGGGAGTTGTAGTCCCAAAACATCTGGAGGGCCGAGTTTGACTATGCCTGGTGTAGTGGAACTACACTACTGCTGCTACTCATAAAACTTTGAAAAGTTCACACATACAAACTGAGGTTTCTGGGCAGGGTAGGTTTCTCACAAGTGGTGTGCCTTTGCATTATATATATGTGACATATATATGTGTGGCGAACCTACATGAGTTTCCCCACCATCTTCAAATAGCAATATGAAATAACTAGATAAAGTGTTTTTTAGACACAACTGCTTAGAAAGGGCATGGAAGATGAACCATCGATCCAGCCAGACATCCATTGGAAACCACATTGGAAACCTTTGCTTCCATGTTGAATGGAATGTAGTCTTTCAGATATCAGATGGAAGAATCGTAATTGCCCAATGCACTTTGTTAGGATATTTTTCAAGCTTAATTGCCCTGTCATTTACAATTAGGGATGTTAATGCGACTGTTAAATGTCACAAATAGCTTGCAGCTTTTACTCCCCACTTGGCAAATGGGAATGTCCGCCTGCATATTTTATTTGGAAACATTTTGATGCATTTTAAAACTATGTTCAATGACAAGTTAATCAATTTAATGCTACAATAAAGAGAGCATTGCCTAATTTTTTCTGCTGAACTATTTCAGCTGCAGCTACATTGGGTGGTCATGCATGATAATGTGCAAACAAACTTCATTTTGTTAAGGTGGCCGGTTAATTGGGACAAAGATGGAGCAGGAGCAGCATTCTAAGTGCATCGCACAAAGCTGATATATGACTGCTAGATGCTTCTTCAGTTTCCTAGCTGCGTGCTCATCTGCCAATTTCTGCAGTCATCTACTGCAGAAAAAAAATCCATCAGGATTTTTATTTATTATATTGATGAACAGCTGCAATTTTGTTCCAACAGAATAACCTGTTTTGCAACCACACAAGAAAATAAAGAGGCAAGACAGAAAGATTAGGTGCACAGGGTCACATTTATTTATTTAACTTCAAATAGATCTGTATAGGGGAACAAAGGTCTGTGGTGCATGAGCCAGCTCTGCCAACAGTGAAGGGCAGCTTTTCTTCTAGCCTACCTTACAGCTAGGGATTCCATCCTGCTGCACCCACTCCTGGGGCGCCACAATGCCAGGCAGGTGTTACAGGTTGGCACCATGCCAGCCCTGAAGGCAAACCTCTGGACTTCACCTTTAATGATGCCGAAGGGTGTTCAGCTAAATCAGCTCCCCTCTTTTAGTATTGGAGCTGTGTGTATCTGCATGCTAAAGCTACTTGCCAGGCCCCTTAATTCCCTAGGTAAAGGCTAAAGGGACCCCTGACCTTTAGGTCCAGTCGCGGACGACTCTGGGGTTGCGGCGCTCATCTCGCTCTATAGGCCAAGGGAGCCGACGTACAGCTTCTGGGTCATGTGGCCAGCATGACTAAGCCGCTTCTGGCGAACCAGAGCAGCGCACGGAAACGCCGTTTACCTTCCCGCCAGAGTGGTACCTATTTATCTACTTGCACTTTGACGTGCTTTCGAACTGCTAGGTGGGCAGGAGCAGGGACCGAGCAACGGGAGCTCACACCGTCGTGGGGATTCGAACCGCCGACCTTCTGATCGGCAAGCCCTAGGCTCGGTGGCTTGTCGGATGCAACGATTCCGCCCTCTCCTCCTCCTAGGCACAGTTCCTAGGCTTCTTCTGATCTCCCCGGAGCCAATTTCATGGGGCATGGGGGGAAAGAAGGGAGAAGCCTGTTGTGCAAGTAGAAATCCTTTCATGGGACTTACACTCATTAGTCAAATCCCACCTATTTAAATTTAACTCTTTCTAACACACGACATTTTAGGTATGTCCCTGAATAGTTTGAGTGTACATATACACAGGCTACAATGTATTAGTATACATAAGTATGGATATATTATTTATCAAAATATATGTAAATTCACACACCCATGTACCCATGTGGTATTTTATCACTTAGTGACTCACCTAAACTTGGGAAATGCTTCTCTTGAAATAATAGTGGTTGTAGTCCCCTACTCATTACTGAGAGTACACTTAATGAGCCCCATTTAGTCATGTTAATTAATTTCAATGGCACTGCTCTGAGTAAACATTGGTTGACAACCCCCTTGTGTTTAAGGTGGCATGGAAGCTGTGATGAAATCATGATTTGGAGTGTAGTGTAGATGATCTGGAGTGTAGATTTGAAGCTGCAGTGATTGCAGCAATGAATGTTAATTTTGAATTGTACCCGGTATGGCAAGATTTAGGACTGGACAAGTCAGCATTTGGTTTTGGAGTTGTAGTCTTTGAAAGGACCCTTCATATTGTGTATAGAATAGCCAATACAAGGAGTCAGAAATAGCAGTGTTTACTACATTGCTTACTTGCGATGGTTTAACGATAGTGGCTAAACTCCAAAATAGTTAAAGCATAATCAAATTTAGGCATTATCTTCAAAAACTAAATTTATATGCAGGAGGAGAAGAATCTATCAAAGTTGTAATTATTGTAGAGAGGTTGTGCTAAAATAAGTTTGTGATCTATACACTTTCCGCTCCTTGGCCAGTTGTTCTCGATTTCACAAGCATCACTTACCTGTCACAGTGGCTTGAAACATTTTGCTCAAATATGAATATCTAAGGTTACTTTTTATGGGCAGAGGAGCTGTAGCTCAGTTTCAGGGGATGTGCTTAGCATACAGAAGCCCCAAGGTTCAATCCCTAGCAATTATAGATAAGACTGAGAAAGAACTTAGTCCGAGGTACTAAAGAGATGCTTTCAGTCAGTATAAACTAGGGCTATGCCCTGGATTCAGCTGAGACCCAAGCCAAATCAAGCACCTTTTGAGAGAGTCAGGTACAGGACAAGTCAGGTACAGACAGCCATGGCTAGCTACAGGATTCGTGGTCCACAGATTAGCCCAGGGCAGGTTTTGGGGTGCATTGCGGCTGTGGTATGGAGCTATACACAGCCCTAGGGCACACAGTGCTTAGCCAGACTGGCCAATATTTTTACTTTGTGTAAGGCAGCTTCCTACAATTGTAGCAGCGCAGATGAGAAAAGAAGAAATTTGATATAGCTTCAACCCCCTTCTTTGCAGAATGATTAATATATTGTTTTAATTTATGCAAATATATCCAGATGTTACAGTGGTGTGCAGATAAATTATTGTATAAATAAGCAAATATGTCAACAGTGGGGATAATTAGCTCACTAAGAGAACATGCTTCACGATAAGACAGGTTCACCACCACTGGTAGCCTCAGTGACAAGATTGATAACATGCCTTTGCAAATATTATAGCCTAACCTTTTGCATTCTGAATTGAATTCATCAGTGGTTTCCACTAGGCTCTCGATCAATAGGAAAAGCCTAATGGTGTTATAGATACATGGCGACACTGCTTACTTGATAGTATCTATATTGTTTGCACCTTCAAATTATGGTCAAGGTCTGGATGGATGTGTATGCAATTATCTTGTGCTTCCTGCTTTTTTTCCTTTCATCTTAGTGGCTGCCTCTGGCTCCAATATCAAACTCTCAAACCTAAAGCTATTTGTGTAACAAACTATTTGGAAGGCATCAATGGCTGTTCCTATTGAGTGGTGCCCTAGCAAAACCATATACAAGAGAGACCTGTTAACATTTTTTGAACCAGAAAACCCAATGTAGCTCTATGGTGATCTGCCAGGTACTTGATAAGCTCTGTTCTCCTCCCCCTCCCCCCTTTTTTTGCAGGAGGCAGTAAAAACTAGAATCACTCTCCCAATAGGCTGGCATGGTGCACTCAGCTTAGCATGTTAAACCTTCTTCAGGCCTGTTTAGTTTTGAGCAATGGAACTAGGATGCCAATGCAAGCCAGCAATTTTTTGTTGGAACACCTTTTCAAAAACCACCTTCCATCCTATTTTTATTTCTTTCCCACTTCTATTTTGTTGTTGCATATTTCTTCCTAAAGCATTAGTGGAGTATTTGCTCCATTGCTACCGGTAGTAAAATTCATGATTTGAGGGCATGGAGCTACAATGAAACCTCCCAGATCTAAGCTGTAAATGAGTTAGGGAGCATCCTGGGAAGATTATCGCACTCTTGTACATCATATGAGCCTAGAAACCTATGATGGGCCCTGGCACCCCAGGCAAGAAGCAAAGATACAACTATTATACAACCTATGACTAGCAGGCCATATTTGATTTGGCAGTTCAAAAGTTGCACAGGACTAAGGTACAAAAATGTTTGCTAAGGCACACACTTCAAAACTAATGTGAACGTTGCAAGGTACTCAAAACAGGAGACAAAACTAATTAAGAAAGCCTGTAAACTGTGAGGTCTGCTGATTATTTATCCACAAATTGGCATACCTGATTTGCAAACTATCCCTTATCTAGTCATTGTAGTTATTTAAAATATTGTGTAACTAGATCAGATTTCTAAAATATGACCCATTATGTCAGGTAGTAAAATGTTTTGATACAAATAAAATTTTAAAGTGGGATATTTTCAAGTAAGCATTTCTCCACACATAATGGATTACTAGACACACTTAAGGAATTGAATCTGAGTGCTGCTCTTCGTGCTTTTTTTGCTGATTTTGGTTTGATAATGTGTATTTTAAACATCAGGATTATTGCTGTTTGTTATCTGCCTTGAGCAACTCCTTTTCTAAGAAGGAAAGTAGGATATATATATATATATATATATATATATATATATATATATATATATATAGGAAACAAAATGCACAATGTTGTGGTAAAAGCTATCAAGGCCATTCAGCTAATGCATTTAAGTGCAGTCTTGTAAATGTATTGTGTGAACAACAAAAAAAGGAAATAAATTTGTGTTTGCTCATCATCCCAGTAAACTAAAGGATAGGGCTATAGGACTAGTTTCCATGTATTAATCTACCACATTCCCCTTGTCGTTGGTTGAATGTTCTTGCCATTCTTTGATGCCATGAACAGCAGAATATAGACCTGAAGAGACAGCTCTGTGACCAGCTTCAAGAGCACATATTTGTAACTTCTAACACTTTGAGGGTTTCATATGCAGGGCGTTTGGTACAACAATAATGCATGTCAAAGAGATGCTCATCTAATAAAGATGAGCCAGGCTGGCCCATTTTTACCACCCTATTGGGAGTGGAGAAATTGAGACCACATTGGCCATTTTTGCCCTAGGAGGAGAAAGCGCTACAAATTATTTCATGCAACTCTGGTGCCTCAAGAAACTTTACAATTTTGTTTCTTTACAACTTAAAAGGTGGGCTTTCTTTTGCTGCACAGCAAGATATAGCTAGAGCATCTTGAGTGTTGAAACAATGCTATGGCATTTGTAACCTCCTTCCACAAGGAACACAACCCCCAGTGCATAGAGATTGCTTTTAAAAATGAAAGTGAAATACTCAGGATCAAAACTCCTAGGGACAACAACAAAATTATTTGGGTTGGACCCAACAAACTTGCCCCGTTAGCACAAGTTGCCTCTGCCTGCACAATGGAACTTTCCCTCCCTCTCCCTCTCTCCCGCCATGTGTCTCCCAGTCTCTGCTGGGTTTTCCCGGCCAACTTTTCAATGTTCACATGAGAGGCAGACGAGAGTTCAGCTGTGCATGCAAAAGTCCTTGTGCAAATTGGCAAATTTCTTTGGATGAAACAGCGTCTTAGAATGTATATCTAAAATTAAGAGAATACAGAACTTCAATCGTAGAAGTTAATATTCTGATGGCCAAAGTTGAGTGGGTTGTTTATTTCATAGTGTGATTTGTAGGGCTGTAATTCACCTTGACAATACATTTGATGCATTTCAGGGAGTTTGCCTGAACAAAATAAAAATTTAAAAAATCATTCATCAGAAGGCTTCTTTAGAAATAAAACAAATCGTTTCCCAGGCGGAATTTAAATCTTTCATGCCTGGGCAGCTGTGACACACCAAATAAAAACTGACAGACTGTTCTGTGATGTGCTACCACAAGTTGGCGTTTAAGTTCAGAATGGAATCTCAGCCCATCTGCAAGAACCAGCTTCACAAATGATTCATCAAAGTAGTACTCAAATGGCTTACATTGTTAATAAAATCTCTTTATCTGAAACTATAATTTAATATTCATGTATCTAATTTACATGTGACAAAGTAGCATATTCTAAAATTAGAGTGTAACCAGCAAACTATTGACTACTGTAAACAATACGAAAAAACACAACCCAAATATTTCTTAGTAAATGAAAAGATACAACTTTTAACCAGGGAAACTATTTTAGTTGTTGATACTGGTTTAAACATAGCTGTAATCATGGCTTGAAAAAATTGTTCAAGCACACAGACATTTTCTGTGGAAGGAGTTTTGTGTATATACATAAAGTCCAAGCGTATACTACCAAAATTCTGCTTATTGAATTATAGTTGGTACAGTAAAATAGTGAATGCTTGAAAAACTTTTACAGGGAAGGGAAACAAACTAATACGTGTATTTATCAGACTTACCGGTAATCTGGTATTGTTTCCCAATGTAAATTGAAACAAAATTATATTTTCTCAATATTTTGAAGCTTGACAGTGAAAAAATTGCACTAATTGAAAAGTTGCAATAGTTGGTTAGGCTGCAGCTCTCCTGTGCAAATATCAATATTTATGTCAGGTGTGCATTATGCTGAAATTGAGAAATTATGTGCATTTTAAATAAAAACAGAGCAACTACGTACAGAACAAACAGTGAATCTTAACAGAATCAACATGCACTAACCCTACTCTTATGCAAAATTAATTTCTTCCAGGAAACTGCATCTGACCATTGGCCTTCCACAAAGGTATACGTTTTGTCCCTTGGTAATACATTTGGACTTTTGTATTCAAATCCCAGTTTGTTAGCTCATTGTCACCAAATGTGCTGCTCCACTGGTATATCCTTTAGCTGCCCTTGGGCTTCTGTAGAATCTGTTCTCTCACAGTCACTTTTATTTATGGTTTCAGTGAGCCTCACTGAAAATCTCCTCAGTTCTGTACAAATAGCTTCCTTATTCATCTTCCTCTGGTTCCTGTGATAAAATTGGCGCTTCCTCCTTTAAACAAGCACTAAAGAAGCTGAGAATTGTGCTATAAAGGTGATATTTACTCTTCTCTGATGTGATGTAATGACCTTCATCTGGGTAGATCTGGGTGAGGAAATGTAAAAATAAATAGGCTTTAAAAACCAAATGATGGGGGTCTCTGATTTGTTTTAAATTCTTTTGCATCAACACAGAATTAGGCATTAGGCAATGTTATGGCTTCATTGAAAGCTCATAAAATTCAAACTAAAATTCATTTTCCTGATATTTTAAATCAGCATTTCATCACCTACACTGAAAGCTTTAGCAATAAAAGTATTTACATATATTTATTTAAAATGGCCTTTCTGATTTGCATTTTCAAAATGGTTTAGGGGGAATAGATATTGTATTTCTATCAATTATTGTATGCCTTCAAAACTAATCCAAAGGTTTATTGTACTAGCAATATTAATGATATGGAGCCCAGATAGTGGGTGGGATTGTATATTGCTGCTACTTGTAATATTTGGACATAGACATGGGTATTGATAACGATGCTGGACTACCTTTGCGGTTTTACTTACCTGACAGCTGATAGGAAATGAAAACTAATATTATTGTACAGTTGCCAAACCTCATTTCAAAATTAAAAGGTTTAACGAACATATTTTACTTAAACAATCAGTCACACATGTTAACTGGTGTCTCCAAATATATTGTTCCAGAATATTTCTGTTCTCTATCTCCTACAGGTAGTCTACATTTCAGTAGTGTTTCGCAACCTTAAAAATAAATAAATGACTTGGCCACTTCCCAACATTTCATCCTTTCTAATCAGCAAAAGCACAGTTTTAATTTCCAAGTTAACCTTATAACAGATAGGAATAATGCACTTAAGAACAGCACATAGAAGTATAATGAAGTCATTAGCTTTGATCAATAAAAGGTCAGAGCTTATCTTTCAATGTCACTATAAAAATAGTATTGTGTTTCTAAATACTTAAAAGAGCATCAGAGAGGCCACAATGCTCATGCAGCAGTGATGTTTAGACTCTAATACCACTAAAGCCGTCTTCCTGCAGTGGAGAGTCCTCTGTGCAGAAATCAGTCTGGATCCAACTCTCTATTTTTTATTTTATTTTAATTTTGCATAGATTCATTTTTTGAAGTTATTCAACTATACATAGTCTAGACAAACATGATGCTATTTTCTTATATATTGTGTACTTGCAAGGAAAAGAAGAATAAAAATTCTAAGACTGATCATAATTAAAACATATTGAAGGATGCACTATTGAGATATCTGACCATTACATACCTGCATAGTATAATTCACTCCAGCTTTTATTAGATGTTTAATTAATTCTGCTGAATGCTGGAAATGAACTTTAGCTGTGGGGCAATAACATGTGTTAGCAAAAAAGCATTATTAATGTCCATCAGATCTTACAGATTAGCTGCAATCTTGTTCAGGCTTCAATCTAATATGCTCATACAAAGGACCTTATTATATTTCTGCACTTAACATGTGAAGGTCAGGGACACTGTAATGACAGGGATCTATCAGTGAGGCCACAACTCTGTTGCTGTTGCATGTGAGTGCCCTACACACAAATAAAGTGGGTAATTCTGCTGAATATTCTTTCCTAGCACTTCCAGAAATATCTTCTTTCTTCATAACAGAACAGCTATAGCATAGTAGCTAAGGATAGAATTCTCTGAAACATCTCAATGCCAGGCTTGATTTTTCCTATTTCACTCCTTGATCTAAAAAGTGAATATTTTTTCTACTGGTTTGTCTAATTTTTCATACTATATGTATAATACTATATACACAACATAATATTATATTGCATTTAATTATTTTTATTCAGTTGCATTCATTCTATATACAAATACTTATAAAATATGCTGCAGAAATATACTGTAGTATTGCATGGGCCTTTACTCCTTTATATGTATTATATATAGAATATACATATTAATATGTTTGGGTAATATATGCATTTTTGGACACATTGACTGGTGAACTCCATCACAAAATTCACAGTAGTATCGATATTTAAGGATAGCTTTGCTTTTATTTGTGTGTTGGTTTAAGAAGGGCAAATTAGATTCTGATTCGCCATTCCTAAGTGGAACTGAACCTCTTAGAATTCTCTGATTTTTACAGGAAAATATATTTCATCCTGCCTCCACTCAGTTTTAGTTTTGCCTTCACAATGCAGGTAGTGGTTCTGGGTCTTCAGCTGGACTGGCTGAATGATTAGTCTTTTTAGCTGTCCAATGAGGTAGAATGGGTTGTACCCATCCACTGAACTGGGACAAGGTGTTCCAACATCGTGAAACAGTGTTGGAAAACCCACTCCTCTGGAAATATTATTCCCATACTAGTTAAGCCTGTGTTTGAACATGTAAATATAAGAAATCATGCATTGTTTAGCAGTGAAGGGCAGTACACTGTAAATGCACTGTAGAAATTAATCCACTACAATCTATTGTATGATATAAGTCCCCCCACCCCTGCAACATTTATATTTTGCCAATGGTGGAATCAATAATAATTTGAAAGCTGATTAAATATTGATGCTGTCATTTATTAATATATGGTGTTTTATATGATTTAAACAAATTGGTACCTACAGCTGCTAAGAGTTAGACATATTCAGTTACGAGAAATGTCATCTGTTCAGATGTAAAACTGTCAATTGACTCTGACAACAGGCTCTCTGGGGGCAGACAAAGCTCAGTATTATCAAAAGAACACCCACACATGCCTCTCTTTCACTGAACTTAGCTGCGCCACTAGCTGCAACTGTAAATGGAACTATTTGTGTGTATACTTACTATCAGCTGTCCCGTGGACAATTAACAACTTTTCTTCTTTAAAGCCGTGAATATTGTGTAGCACGCTGGATGCCTTTAGGAAAGAAACACACACACACTTGTACACCTCTACGACTGATTTGCATTTCAAGTGCCCCTGCAACACCATAAGTATCTAAAGTACAACTTGCTTACCTGATAAGCATTTTCTTCTTTAGATGGAAGGCCAAGGTATCTTTCTGAAAAAGCTGATGCTGCGGGGGAAACAGGATTCTTTTTTATTTGTTTCTGTTAAATTGTTTCCAGATTAAATGAGTTAACATTTAGGGACCTAATCATATGAAACTAAACCCAAGGCTTCATGGGTGCAGAATGGGTACCGTCCCTTCCAGTGTAAAAGATTTGCCGCATCTGTTATTTTTTAATCCGTCAGAGGAGGGAAATTGGGTACCTGCCTACCGTAGTAGACAAACTGAATAATACAAAATACTCACCATACAATCTCATGTCTGTAATTGGTGCAATCACTGCTCCACACTTGAAAAGCCTTTCATTGGACTTGAGAATCATTGATGCAATGTATCCTCCATAGCCCTACAAAACAACCTAATGTGAGTTAAAATGTGCCCATTATTGCCTTAATGAAACTGGTTTTTTTGTTATGCAGTACCGTAGCATTTACATCTATTTCTATGGCCCTCTGATCTTCTGTGAATTATAAATTGACAGCTAAAGAGAGAATCAAACCTGTTTTAAGACATTTTTTTTGTCTTAAAAAGTGTTTTGAGCCAATATTCACTACAACAGAGTGCCCTGAAATTATTTAAAGTTTATATTTAGTGGTAAAAATGGCATTTTAGCCTCCTATTTCCTCTCAGTAGTATGGTGGCTTTGGAAGCATAGGAAGATGCTTTATACAGCCAGACTATTGGTCCTTCTAACTTGGTATTGTTGACTGTGACTGGCAGGAAATAAGCCCTATTATTCAAAGGTTAAGTAATTTTTATTTATTTTTTACTTATGAATAAATATTTGGAGTCCAGAATCAAATGTTACAGGAGTTGTGTGTGGTTGCTGCAGAAAAAGCCTTCTCTCTCTTCAGTAACAGAAAATACGTCTTTGTGATGGCCAATGGCATGCAGGCAACGGATAGAAATTCACAGCATGACATCATCATACATTACTTGGCAGTATCGGGGAAGAGAGGAGCAGGAGATGAGGTTTTTGATGGCAGACCACATGATTGATAGGTGCAGCCAGAAAGACACAAATGGCCAGTGACAGCATAATTAATGTACACACTAACCATATTGCTAAGGCAAATTCAAACAGTCATTTTGGCTGCTGATTTTCCTCCATATGGCTACACATGTGCCACTAGAAATGGTAACAGATCAAATTAACTACTTAAGCCAAAGAGTTGGAGGCATCTGGGCTGATCAAGATGCTGATCAGATGTCAAAGAGATAACTACCTGACGTTAAGAAGACATCTGAAGGCAGCCCTGTTTAGGGAAGTATTTAATGATTGATGTTTTAATGTATTTTTAATCTCTGTTGGAAGCCACCCAGAGTAGCTGGGGAAACCCAGCCAGATGGGCGGGGTACAAAGAATGTGTGGTGTAGTGGTTAAGAGTGGTAGACTCGTAATCTGGTGAACTGGGTTCGCGTCTCCACTCCTCCACATGCAGCTGCTGGGTGACCTTCAGCTAGTCACCCTTCTCTGAAGTCTCTCAGTCCCACTCACCTCACAGTGTTTGTTGTGGGGGAGGAAGGGAAAGGAGAATGTTAGCCGCTTTGAGACTCCTTTATCACTCCTTCAGTGATAAAGCGGGATATCAAATCCAAACTCCTCTTCTTGCAGATTCATTAGTTTACAAATGGGTGTGTTCTTTGAAGAGCCTACTCAGTACTATTTTTTACAGTGTGGGTTGTATCCAGAGTTATGCAACTGGAACTCCTTTCATGCTAGGGACATTTTATTATTATTATTATTTCCCCACCCCACTGTTTCAGCTACCTTTCCCGGCTTTTGGGGACTGAGGGACCCTCAGGAAAGGCCTGAACAGCTGAAAATGGCACTGAAGCTGCTGGTGAGAGCTCAGGGAAGAGGGAGCAGGAAAGTAATCCCATATACCCTGAATGTAACAACCAGTCATAATTGATGTACTTAAATATTTGATATATTTATTTGATATATTTGATATAGTTATATTTATTGGTATATTTATTTGATTTATTTGATATATTTATTCATTGGTGGAAATGGTGTGGAATGGATGTTAATGATAGGACACAGCACTTGTCCCAGCTTTCCTTGGCATTTCATGGGCTGGGCAGGGTCAAAATACACTCTAGATATTTAGGAGGGAGTCTAAGACTTCTCAACAGGCACGGGGGTTATGAGGTAGCTGAACATTGTTGTTTTCTTCTGCAGATCAGAGCCACCCCACCTCCTGCAAATGCCTTAAGGAATGAGGCTATATCATGATGGGCGTTCAAGCAATAGTAGAAGAGAAAAATCAAGTCACCCAAGATTAAGGTAAGAATTAAGAAAAGGATATGTCATGTAAAAGTTCTTAGAGCCCCACTTCCACATATAAACCCCACACACATTTTTTTCAGGGGAATGGGCCTTCCAAAGTGGTGATGGGGAACTATTTGGTGTGTGTGTATAAATTCTTTGGCTTTTGGCTACACACTGAATGTGGCTATGGCAAGCCATATAACACCTTAGGTTGATTCTCAGACTGTGCCATCTTAATATGCAGGAAGTTCATGTTTGAATGTTTATCTGATTTATTTACTTTTTTTTAGGAGGGATGAGTATATTTAGAAAAATAGCATATAAGGAGAAATATCTCTCTCCAACACATGCTTTTGTGCAAGGGGTTTATGATGCAAGAGGGAATCAAACAATTTATTAAAACTCAGGCAGTTGCAGGAGTGATATTTTTGAATATACAATAAGGCTCTAAAAAGTAAGCACTGGTTTGCTCTTCACAAATTATCTCCAGTGTCAGATGTGCTCCACAATGAACATTATGCCCACAAAGCAGCTTATGATGGCCAACGCCTGCCTCACTCAAAATTTATAAATTGTCCTTTGTTGGATGAAGATGAACTGTGTTGAAATAGCTGTTTGTTTGTTTGTTTTTTTAAAAAAACAAAGCCCGCTTGTTTTGTTTCCATATAAAAGGCTTGTCGATTGATTCCACACTTATAAGAGATGGAGTTCAAGGTGTAGCAACCCTAATTTAAGACTTTTATAACCAACAGCAGGTTTCTCCAAAAAAAACCTGTGTCATTCCTCACTCTGTGGGAAGAAATCCATCCCTTTTAAACCCAGATAATAATTTATTAATCATTATTATGTGCAGAGGATCTTTTGAGTCCTTGACAATATGGACTTTCACTGTGCTCTGTCTATGCATACAAATCCATATTGGTTGCTTACTTCAAAATAACATCATTTTTTATTTAAAAAAAAATCCCTGAAAACTATAACAAAATCTTATATAACCCAAGCACAGTTCAAGATTTGTAAAATAAATTACTTATAACTATAAAATACAAATAAAAAGATTGGGGGGAAATTCCTTCATTCCATTCCTTCATTGATTTGATCTGCCACTCTCAGACTAATGTGGAAAATCAGAATGTAAAATAAAATCTTTTGGATTTTGCACTTTTCCAAATCCTGTGATATAGCTGTTGACATTAAATACATTAATAATGCATTTTAATGAATAAAATACACTTAGGAATTTAAATATTTATCTCAATGTACACATATCAGGCCTTTTTCCCCAGCCAGAACAGCATTCCGACACCTCTCACCCCGGCCCTGGGAGTAGTGGGAGAGACCTGACCAGTGTCAGCAAAACCCCACTGCACCTCTGGCTCATGAGGAAACTCTCCCCAGACCCCAAATGGGATATCCTCTATGGACTCTGGAAAGGCAGAGGCACAGAGGGGCTTTGCTGAGGCTCTTCAGCCTCCCAGCTAATGTGTGGGGAAGCCATATATCAGCTGAGCAAGCCCCCACCTGCTCCAGTTCACGTGAGCCAGAGACACGTGGGGGAACCTCATTACGCTCCTCAGTTAAGCAACCTCAGCAATAGGCCTGGACGAATGATACATCACCCAGGACTGGTATGAGGGCCAGACCGTGATGGTGGCTTCACATGGCAGTGTATCATGAGTGAAACTGCTGCTGCTCCTGAGTCACTCTGCCAACAGGGCACCAAGGGACTCAGGAGTGGCAGCATTTTCACCAGTGATATACTGCCGGGTGAAGCAGCCATCACACTCTGGCCCTCATATCACAGATGGACTGTGTGGGCAGGCACCTTCCTCTTCCTCCAGGAGAAAGAGGTAGCCCATGCGAAGGTGGCTGAGGCAGCCCTGTGAACAGAGCCTGACAGAAGCTGCCTCTGGTTCACGAGGAGATCCCCCAGCCTGAATATATCCTCCTTGGGCTCTGGGTGGGTCTTCTGGGGAGGTTTGTTCTGGCACCTTTTACTCTAGAAAAAAAAGCACTGCTCGTATCAGAGCTTGGCTGAGTGCTGCATACCAATGAAAGTGATAGGAATGTGCCATGGGCTTATAAAATAGCCCAACCAGAGATGGCAAAAGGGGGTCTATTTCTGTTATACAAGGGGGGGGGAAAGCATCAATTGAAGTGGTAGAGCAGGAAATGCTTTTGGACATGAAGGTTGTGTGTTAATGGCCACATAATTAAATATATATCTAAAATGTCAGCAATAAAGGGGAAAGATATATAACTTTCCTGGACTGATAAAGTAATGACTGATGGATACTTTATTTGATACTGAATGTGTGCAGTCTGTAGTAGACTGTATGTGTGTATGCAGTAACAAATTCTTACAGCATTCACAATGAGATTTACAAGTAGGAAGGGCACAAAGAGTAGATGTCTTAAAAGAGTTGCTTCATCTCTTGCATCCAAAAGAAGCAAACATTAATATCTGAAAACTACAACTCTTTTTGTGGTTAAGTTCTAAACACGGTTTGAGACAGAGCAAGAGAGATGGTTGAGAATCTATTTAACTTTTTGCTAAAGGTGAAAGTATTTGTCTGGCTCTTCTATTTAATGCCAGAGGCAATAGCATCCAATAGCTGACAGACTAACAAAGGATATCTTGAACAGATGGCACAAAAAAGGATGTTACTCATAGCAAAATAGGCTGTGAATGGGTTTGCATGTAAAATATGTATTAAAAAGGACACGATGAAAGTAATAGCAAGCCACATTTGCATTTTTGGAAGGAAGTTTTTTTAAAAGATGTGTATTAAATACAGGATAACTTCAAATGCAGGATTCTAGATTCAGGTAGGTAGGTGCGTTGGTCTGATGCAATCAAAATAAATAGATAAAAATTGTCCAGTAGCACCTTAGAGACCAACTAAGTTCTGGGTATAAGCTTTCATGTGCATACACACTTCTTCAGATACACTGAAACAGAAGCCACCAGACCCTTATATATAGTGGGAGGGTGGGGTTTTTCTCAGAAAGGAAGTATGAGATGGGTGATTGACTCAATGGGTATGGTAACCTGTTGACTGCAAATGCAGGAAGTTAGTCTTTACTTTTACCATGACTTCTGTAACCAAGCACCTCCAGAAAACATAAATATGAAACTGCTTGATTCAAAAATATAAGGCACAATGAAGTCAAACTTCATACTTTCAAGTCTCATTGATTTCCATATTAACCTAAGTGGAAAGTGATTAACTTTGGATATATTGAGTTCTGTTATAAACCACAGGCTTAGTTTCAACGTTTGTTTTTTCCCCTTTTCAGATTAAAGTAGCACTTAACTCTTGCTATTTTGAAGTTAGCACTCAAGGGTGCGTTCCTAGCTTCACCTAAAATTGGCATTATCCAATTTATTGTCTGAAATAGTATGGTGGTGTTCACATTGCGATACCAGCTCAAGTTGCCTGAGCAGGTCAGCTGTGTCTTTCCTCTTCCGGTGGTCAGTTGCTGAAGGAGGAAAGATGCAGGCACCTCTGAGGGAGCCCTGGTGTCTTAGGGCTGGGCAATGTATCTCAGCTGCTTCTTCCTCCCCTAAGTTCGGGAGGAAGAAATAGCCGAGATACATTCCAGACATCGTGATATATCAGCATATAGAATGATGCTGAAAGCCAGATTAGTATCGTTCGGCCCTAATTGGCATATTTTATTTTAAAAATGTGCACTCTATATAGCCCTCAGAATGTTGTCACAATGAAAACAGTAACAAGTCAAATAAAAAGGTACTGGTTTTTATCACCAAAATGATGGGAAGCTTTCAGGTGAACCTCTTGGGGAAAGAAATCCTAAGAGGCTCTGTCCCAGTCACTACTTATCTGACATGATGGTGGGGTCATTTGAAGGAGGACTGTTGATGGTGACGTCTGAACATGGGCTGGCAGATGCACATTCCTTCAGTTACACTGATCTCAAAGTATGCAGGCCAGGGCTTTAAAACAAGAATGGGTAACCTGGGGCTCTCCAAATGTTGTTGGACTCCAATTCCCATGAGCCCAAGTCAGCATGGCTAATAGGAGTGGTTGTCCAGCAGCCTATGTAGGGCAACAGGTTACCCATTCCAAAGTTAAGCACCAGCAATTTGAAGTGTGCTCACAAACATTTGTAATTAATGCAGACGTTTAAGAATCATTCTGATATGGTGCAGCCTATTGGTCAAAAGCTTTGCAGCTGTATTTTGAACTTGCTGAATTTTCCAAATCATCCTCAAAAGTAGCCCCATGGAAGCAGCCTTACCTGGAGGTTTCACAGCATGGGTAACTGTAGTTATCACTAGCCAGGCACACCCTGCCTGAGACAGTGGCCCTGCATCTCCCAACATCAGCTGGACTGAGTTTCAGTTTACTGGGCCTTATCCACTCCATTATGAGGCACTGGCCTAAGACTTCTAGTGCTTCAGCTAACATGGATGTGAAAAATAAACACCCTTGGGTTTAATAACCATACTGATGCTGCCTCCACAGCCACTTCATATAGATGCCAAAAGGAGTGGGAGAAATAATGGAACCCTGCAGGACCCCAAGCAGAGGTCTCACTACACCATCTCTTGGAAATGCCCCTACTGCAAGACCCACCAGTCCCAACTGCAGAGAGTCTATGGAGAAGGTTACCATGGCCATTGGTACCCAAGTCCTCCGCCTACATACCGGTACCATTCCTATCAAAGCAGTGTCTGTGAGAGTTCCAGGCCTGAAACCAAATTTAATTTAATCTAGATAATAAGAAATAGTAATCAAAGAATGCCTGGAGTTGAATTACTACCACTCCTACAGTGGACATTAGCATTTTTTGTAATAAAAACAAAATTAAACCATAGAAGAATCAGAAACAGACTAAATGCTATTAGGAGCAAGTTGCTACATCATATTCATTCCAGAATGTTACCTTTCCAAATATGCTCAGCCTCTTGGAGTCAACGAATGGTTGCTTTAGCAAGTATCTGTAACAGGAAGTTTATATCATATTACAAAAAAGTTGTTTTTCATTTTTTAAGTTATTTCCTGAAGAAGAATGTTCATATTTATGACTACTGTACTGCAGGTAATTCAAAAGAGAATATTAAATAAATTACCCTTGTTTTGTTTAAGCCTTCCACATTTTTTCTTGATCCCATTAATAATACATACTGCAGTTTTATTGTAACAATCTTCAACATAAAAATAAAAGATAAAATCAGCTGCAATGTTCACAGAAGGATAAAATATTAAAGACATTTTGTGAGCTTAGGTCACAATCCTTGTTATCCCTAAATGTGGGATCCCAGGAAATAAAAAAAGCATCCAAAACTTCCGTACTCCTGACATTATATATGGCGTCAGGCCCTAGGAAGGTGGGTGTGGCTTACCCAAAATGGCATGATATGACAGCCTCTAAGACTTGGTGGGCCTTCATAAGAATACTGTTGTAATACAAGTTGATGCATTTTTAGCTATTATTATTAAATAACACAACATAATTTTTCCATTCATTCAGAATTTTGTATATCTTAAGCAGGATTATTCATTAAGCTATTATACTGATTAGGGATATAAAGCAGTTAGAGTACAATCCTGTGCATGTCTACTCGAAATTAAGTTCATTTTGTTCAATGGGACATGCTTCCAGGAAAATGTGTATAGTATTACAGCCTAAATATCTTTGTCAAATGAGTGTGGGATCTGATAAATCAATTTGATTTATTATGCTGAAACAGTATCCTTAGCCCTGAAGTGGGATAAGCAGAATTGTACTCTTCATAACTGGGATACATTGCAATTGTCTTACACATTTTAACCTTTTATGCATAACATATGGAGCCCATTCTCCATTATGTGATGTTTAATTAGTCAGTTGAAAATCCCAGTCAGACTAGACCTAGAATTCCCTTTTATCAGGAAATCCCAAAACAATGTTTCAGTGAATTTTATTTAATTTTCTTGCTATCAAACATTAAATATTTTTATATTGATCCAATACAGCAAATATACATTTCCAAAATAAACACTGAATCAACCCAAATAGAATAGAATCTAGGAAATAGAATAATCTTTTGCCCATACGTACTCTACAGCTGCTATCTGGTCCTTCACTTCCACTGATCCTAAGGAACGGTGAACTTCTTGCAGAATCTTTAGACCTTGAAATCCACTCCCTCTTCCATCAAACTGAGCTACGATGACATTATCAGAGTTGACAAGCACAGAATCCCAGTCAATGTGAAACTTATCTGTAACCAACTGGCTGCCTGGAGCTTCATCGCTGTAAATACCAACATACCAGACACAAACAAAGGCTATTGACAATGTGATGCACTTTGCAGTTCTTCAATATTTTATTTAACCTAGATGGCAGAGTTCACTAGGAGTTACGCAACCCGGTTGAATTATTGTCAGTTTAATCTATAACAGCACATTAACCACTGCTGTTATCACTTATGGGAAACAGTAAACACAAATAACTTCTTCAACTGTACAGAAATAAGCTGTTAAGATTAACACGTTGTTTACTAGTCTCATAGCCAGGAAGGAACGCGCACACGAAGATGCTTTGTACCATGTCAGACTACTTGCCCATTTTGAAAACATCTCCCCAAGGTTTCATGAGAGATACTTAACCTGATACTTTTAAATGGAGAGACTGAACGTGGATATGATGGGGTGGGAGGATAACAGTGGCCAGGAAAAAGGCATGAATTAATCTTAACCTGGACAAAAAGGCAGCGTAGCATTTTAGATACAACTGGGGCCCAACTGTTTTATTTGCTGCAGTGTTTTTAGGGAAGGGAAAGGCAACATACCTGCATTTTAGCCAGTTCTATTTTCATTTTCCAATCAACACTACTTTTGCAGGTGGCTGGTGGTGCAGGAGGAAAAGTACATTTGGTAACATCTAACAATCAACTTAAACTTGCACAACCAGCCACCTGTGAACCATCTTTCTTTTTTTAGAAAAAAATAATAATCATCAGTTGCATATTTTCAGATTTGCTGTGCATGTGAAATAAAATCAGCAAAATACTATGTGTGAATAATAGATGTGCCTTCCTCCCTTGTTCACTTGTGCATTCGCGATACGTGTGTATCTTACCCAGGATAGTCAATATGTGATCCCACATAAAAGATGGAGAGGTTTTAGCACAGGAAACCGATAAGCAAAGAAAGACGATGTGTGAATAACTCATAGCACTTGCTTCTGTCCACTTACATAATCTCCCATAGTTTTGATGAGTTTACTAGGCATAAGTACAACAGCTATTTGCAGGATTCATAACCACACAAGTCTGAAACTGACGGAAAGGCCAAATTCCTGCAGTATAATTTATTTTTCTTTATTAAATTTATAGTCTTATTAAATTTATAGACAGGCAAATGCCCAATTGGATTTTATAATAACCTGTAGGAGATTTAGGAAATGCTGTTGAGAAAAACCTTTTTCTCCTTCCAAGTTATAAGATACAAAAACGACTGTAACTTATTTTGTGACTGGAAATACAAATATTCTAGGATGGGGTGAAACACTTCTACTGGATATTTTCATTCAACATTGGTGCTATTCGTATTTTTTCAATGACATTGAAATGTCAGTTTTGAGAAAGGTTTGTTATTTCCCCCCAGCCACATGTCATGAAACCAAGCAATCTATCAAGAAGTGGTATATATCTCAGTGAAAACTATATACCGGTATGCCAATAGAATTAAAATAAATGTATATTTGCTTGTACTTTGTGTGGAAATTATATTGGACAGTAGCTATGAGCTCACTGTTCATAGAGACATAGAGGAACATACTAAAAATTACAACTATTCCCTTCAATCACTGTTCTTTCTGGGAACATGGAGATCATCTGTCAGTGTTCCTTTGCCAATTTACAGCAAGACAAGCATACAGTGTACCTCGGGTTACAAACGCTTCAGATTACAAACTCCGCTAACCCGGAAGTAGTACCTCGGGTTAAGAACTTTGCCCCAAGATGAGAATGGAAATTATGTGGTGGTGGCACGGTAGCAGTGGGAGGCCAAATTAGCGAAAGCGCACCTCAGGTTAAGAACGGTTTCGGGTTAAGAACGGACCTCCGGAACGAATTAAGTTCACAACCCAAGGTAGCACTGTTTTGGATTCCATGATGTCATGGTCAATGACAGTAAGTCCTGCTAGGTCATAATCTTTTAAACTACTTCCAAAGAATAAAGGAGTTTCCATTTATGAACATAATTCCAGATCGCAACTGTTCACAAAACTGTCATTTATATGAATTACAGAAGCTTTATCTCACCCATTACATAACATATTGGGTTGTTATTACCTCTGTTTAATTTTTTTGGGTTCTTTGCATCTAAAGATGTGACACTTTGCTTTTTTTGAGGAAGATTTCACATGCCTTCATGTTACTGAACACTATCATCTATCTATCATCTATCTATCTATCTATTTATTAGAATTGATTCCCCACTGTTTAGCTGAAAAGGCTATCATAGATGGTTCCTGGCCTCACAATCTTAGGAAAACAAACAAGTAGCCCATTGCCTCCAATGAGGTCACAATTAAAGATACTACAAGCATTTACTTTCCAAACCTTGCAAATTTTTGATCCGTGTCCTGTGCATATTCATCAATCAATGATTTCAGCATTAAAAAACCCCAACAGAACTTATATTATAACCCAATGTTATATCAAATGCAACATTTTTTCCATGGAGGCTGCTCACATATTTCGCAGCCATTCATCAAGCACTGAGTAATAAAGGAATAAGAAGTGAAATACACACATGCAGAAACCAGATCTTATCTGAATCCCCACAAAAAAGAAGTACATTCTGTTCTAGTAAAAGAAATAGCAGCAAAAAATAGCTCCCACTCAACTGATAATGCAGATTTCTGCAGATTTCACAGTTCAACCACAGAAAGGAAATTTGCAGAAGATACCCTTGCTTCCAATTTTTTATTGACCACTTTTACCCAAGCAGTACTACATTGATTTTAGGCAGGAACTAGTTTCCCTCTTGTCCCTAATCCTTATGAAGTCCATGTTTTTATTTCTGCATTAGCAGTATCCTCCAGCAGTGCAGTCCTATAACTCTTCATTGGTCTACAAAGTTGACACCCACCAAGTCTGTGCCTGCAGATACTAATGATATATATCTTATGAACTTGCAGTGTTAGCAGGATGTATTATGATTCAGAACATCTGCCAAAGCTGATGTGCCTTTTAAATATACAGGAGATACCAATTACACAGCAAAATGATGGAGCTCAGCAGGTAATTTGCAGCCTTCCAGCAGTGCAGTCCCTCACACAATAGATATTCAAGAGGGGGGAAATGGCAGCCCATCACTTGGTATTTGAAATCTGGAGACTAAACCATAATTTCTGCTTGGAGCTCTGAGGGAAATATGAACTCCTTTACTACAATTAGTATCAGATCTGACAGCTCTGGACTCTGCATCTTCACCTTTGTACCAATCAAGAATGCAATGAAGTTTCTCAGCCTCTTTTGTTTATTGAACACTGTATCACTATATACAAAAGGCTACCATACTTAATTTCAATAAATGAAACAACAAAACAAAACAAGCAAAACACGATCTTCTCAGACTTGCAATTTCAATTCAATTTCTCTTCCTTTCTCTTGATAAACTCTCTTATGCAAATGAACCTGAAACAGCTATGCAAAAGAGATTGACAATAAAATGTGTAGCTACTATCTACTATGTCACTATTTAAAAATTCAAGGATTGTTTTATTTATTCATTTAAGAATTTTAACCTGGCCTTCTAACACAAGGCAGCTTAAAACATTTAAAAATCTTAGTATAACAATAAAACAGTTGTATTTTTTTAAAAAAAATCAATTGAGGGAGGCAGAACAGATAATTGAAAACCTTTGCTTAAAGCATTATTTGCCTGACAGCTGTCAAGGGAGTAAACCCTCAAAATTTCATGAAGCAAGGTGCTCCAGAGTTTGGGTGTAGCCCCTCTCCTGTCACAGCCTGCCATGCTTCTGTCATAGGTAGGACTGAGGTTCACTAAACTCCACCTGCCTAATTCCCAGAACAGATAATCTACCAAGCGGACCAAATCTGCCTGAAACCCCAAACCTAGGCCTGAAGACAGATTTAAATGGGGCTAAACAATCTGTTTCATCCAATCACCCTTGGATCCACACCTTCAAGCACCTTGCCAAGAACAGTAGAGCAGACGCTGGCTGGAAACTTGTCCAACCCACCCAGAGAGAGATTTTCCTATAAACGTTTCATGACAGCCACCTTAAGGCTAAATAGACAGTCCCCACTCTCTGTGCCCACTCAACCAGACTTAGCTTCCTTAATGTGCCAGGAAGGGCAGGGATCACTTAATCTTGCCCATCATCTCAGAGTGTACAAATGAAATGAATCAAGTATGACAAGACATGCAGGAGTCAGAGATACATAATTAGGATCTGGTACAAACACAGCATATAGGTCACAGTAGATGTGATCAACTTTATCTGCAAAATGTCTAGCAATACTGTTAGAATGGGAAATCACATCCTTTCCCCTAATTTTTGATGCAACAGACGCTTTAAAACGCAGAGTAGTTCAGCTAGGTGACCCTGGGTGGAATAAAAGTGTGAGTTTTTTTCATCACCACAGCAGAGGACTCAACATGGGCTCTAGTCCATGTCCAGTCATGTTGTCTTGAGGTTTCCTCCCACTGTTGCTCAAATAATTGTCTCTGCCACTTTATCACCCTGAGATCCCTCAAAAACCAAGGAGGCAGCTGGCTCCATTATCAGCTGCCTAAACCCATCAGTTTGGGTGAAATTGTGTCAACCCCCTAGGTCAGTTTGGGTGAGGGGGGAGGGAACAATATTGGATTGCTAATATATTGTGCGCAATGCCAAAGGATAAGTGATCAGTTAGTGTTTTTGGTTTGTTTATGTTGTTTATTGTCTCTGTTGATGTTTGATGTAGAGTATTTTGTAATAAAAAATTAAAAAAAAAAAGGTCAGTTTGGGTGAAATTGTGTCAACCCCTGGTCCTATCCCAGAGACTGACCGAGACTTTGACAGAATCACTGGTTGATATAGCAGAAAACTCACTCAGAGCAGTTAGGAAATGATTTAGATCCATCTGGACCTTTATAATGGGTCCTTTATAATGGGACCCAGGTGGCGCTGTGGGTTAAACCACAGAGCCTAGGGCTTGCTGATCAGAAGGTCGGCGGTTCGAATCCCTGCGATGGGGTGAGCTCCCGTTGCTCGGTCTCAGCTCCTGCCCACCTAGCAGTTCGAAAGCACATCAAAGTGCAAGTAGATAAATAGGAACCGCTCTGGCGGGAAGGTAAACGGCGTTTCTGTGCGCTGCTCTGGTTCGCCAGAAGCGGCTTTGTCATGCTGGCCACATGACATGTACGCCGGCTCTCGGCCAATAAAGCGAGATGAGCGCCGCAACCCCATAGTCAGACACGACTGGACCTAATGGTCAGGGGTCCCTTTACCTTTTTTAATGGGTCCTGCACCACTGTGATCTTAGGAGCTTATTTAAGCCTAAACCCCACAAGGTAAAAATCTATACATGACAATAAATCTATGACCCTAAATCCAAGTCCATACCTAGATCACCACCACCCCATATAGAACCAAAAAGCCAAGTCAATCTGTCCTACAATATGAATGGGCCCCAATATCAGTTGGTAAATTCACACAGCTGCCAAGTAGTCCATGAAGTCCTGAATGTCTACTGAAAGGTTGGCATCAACATGGGCATTGAAGTCATTTAACCACTAGTCAGAGAGACTACTGTGCTCAATACTACTCTAGCTAGACTGTTGGGCAGTGGGGAGACCTGAACCTAGGGGCAGTGCATCCCGTTTTGCCACTTGAGGCAAAACAGTAAGTGCTGCTTTCCCCTGCCCTGCTGCTCCTGTTGTCACTGGCATACTTATTGCCACTGGTACCGATTCTTTACCTGCCTGCTACTTCCACAATTTTGGGCGAGAGCTCACATGATTTCAGCTGATACTGGCAGCACTTCTGCACTGGTGGGACAGGGGTGGCACCTGTGGGGCGTCCAACTTGGGGGCTTCTGCCACCTTAGTTTTCCTCATGGCAGAGCCAGCTCTGCCAATATCCCAGCAGAATTTCCATTCTGTCCTCACCTATCCTCAAGTATAAACAGGAAGATGGTTTAATTGGAATCCTGGTTATGCTGATGGAACTTCAACACTGCAGCAGGTCTGCTTCCCTACCCACCTCCCTATCTGGACGGGTGCTATAGAGAGAATCCTGGAGGAGAGAGATCTGGGACAAATTCACCCTGCCCACTTCATCTTATCTATGTAATGCATAGCAAGTCAGCTCCCTCACCCAGGATCAAGCCCTGGATCACGTGCTCTTCCTATTTATGGACCTACCTTCTAAGATAACCGCCCTCAGACTAAGAGGGATGCCACCACAGCCCCAAGGACTGTTTGACCAAATGAGCTGGAAGAGAAGGAAAATATCACCTAGTCACCCCTGCTTTTCCTGTAATGATTAGTCTACCATTCCTCCCATTGCATGCAGCCCTTATGACCATATGTGGCTCCTATATGGACAGTAATATTAATCTTAACACATGCTTGTAAACCCATTCCAAGCAGCATTTACAAATGCAGTAAGTTACATCATTATGGTTGTCCGGCATGTTTTAAATATACATTCCCATAAGTTTTTCTTCTTTCCTTTAAATCAAGTACATAGTTATAGCTCTGCCTTAAAAAAATAGCATGGCATTATAAAATGTAAATCTGCATGTATTAAAATAAATTATGAAAATGGATGGTCCTCCTACCCTGCCATGTTGTTAATTCAAAACGTAACAATTCCTTCACTCTGTTCCTAGAGAAAACCTCCAAGGACAACACCAACTGTACACAGTGGGTTCTCTTTTATGCACCTATATTTCTAGATTACAGACTATACAATTTATTGCAATAGAAAATACCACATGTATTGTAACTTTATACTGAGCCATGTGTACTTCCATTATCATATGCATCACTTATTGATCAAAGCTAAGAATATCCTTGCCGCAAACAGACCAGAGGAAATCAATAAGTATAAGAGTGCTATATTTAAAGTAAAATTGCAGCTGGATAGTTCTGCTTTCCTATGAACTTTCTGCTGTTCATATTTAATATAGCATAGTCTGCGTTATTCTATCCTGCTGTTCTATGCAGCTAAAATTCACTGTATCACATTTTAAAATTCTAATATGATAATGAGTAATCTTGTATAGGAAGCTTGGTAGCCAATGACTGAAATTATGCCAGATCTGAATTATTTTCCATTTGCATAAAGCAGGGATGGAGAACCCGTGACCCTCCAGATTTTGGGGTACAGGTTTGGAGTACATAATTATAAAATTATCAATATATTGCCTTTTGGGGCATAGACCACCCAAAGTAGTTCAAAATATCAAAACCCACAGTGAGTATGACATTCTAAAATCATTCCTGATCACTGGCTGTGCTGGCTGGAGTTGATAGGAATAGGAATTCAACAATACCTAAAAGGCCACTAGTTTCCCAACCCTGGCATAAGGGAGGCGGAAAAGAGTGGAATCCAGTGGGTGCCCTTGTACTCATGGAAGATAATTGGATCCAGCAGGTGTTTACTAAGAAAAGGTGAGGGAATAAATAATTTACATTACCTACTAGTTCCCCTCCACCTCCAGCCCCCAGCTTAAACTCATATCCAGAGAATTGGAGGACTTTTTTAGATCAGTAGCCACAGAAGGAAAGTGGGCTTGGCAAAAATTGCCCCCCTTCTCTTCCGTAAGTGGATGCCTCCACTGTGAATGTGATGGGCACCAATTGGATTCTACCTACTGCAGAGAAACAGTAGCTTATCCTGATTTAATCGTTAAGATTACTGGAGACATGTGCTGATTCACTTCTACAGTATTAAACAATGGATGCTACCATTTAAGATGCATTATCTACACATTTCAAGGAAAGAGGTTAATTGTGTCAGAGAGAGAAAAGAATGATGATCACCTCTCACTTTTATTATACAGATTAAATGCTGCTGCCTTCACTCTACTTAATTATTTCCTATGCAGCCAGGGAGTGTATCTTCCAAATCTCTAAATGAATAAGGTGGACATTAATGAGGAAAATCAAAGATCTGAGAGTTAAACTTTGATCCTAATTATATAGAAGAGAGATAATAATCAGTCTTTCAGGCAATTATGGTACATCTCTCTAATCTATAGAGTACAGTATATATAATGTAGTTAAAGGAAGCTGAACATGAAGCATATTAGAATGGGAGGACCAAACTGAAGAATTAGCAATTTACAATCTACTTAGCAATTTTAGTGGATGCATCAAAACGAGAGAGCGGGGGGTAAGTACAGACAATGGTAACGTGTAAATTCAGAGGCTAACACTTCTGCCATAGTGGAAATACAATATAATACACATTCTACACTTTCCTTGAAATATCCAAACCATTTATGCTGAAATAATCCACAGAATCAGTGTACTGAGAGTACACTAAATTATACTTTGAAAAGGAGAAATGGCTCAAGGTGGGGTGGGTCCTTACTGAATATTCACATCTGATGCTACACCCTTTAAAAGGAGCCCAAGGGAGTTATTGGACCAACGCAAATGGAAACTGCATCCTTCAAAGCAACCACATCAAACAGCTACAACAAAAAGAAAGGCTTTAGTAGCTGAGGGAATCAGCCAAGACAAATCTGAACTTTGCTTGACAAAAAGAACCTAAAGCCTTTCTGGGAAAGTCAGTTGTTGTAAAGGACGAGACTTCAAAACATTAATACTAATAATATAATTCCTCCTTTATTTATTCATTGTTCCTAAACCACCTCTCATCCAAATGAATCCCTGGGCAGTCTACAAACAACAACACAACAGCAGATAAAAATATAAACTATAAATAAAGCAAAAAGGACAAAAAGTAGCATAAAGTAGAAGATTTTTTTAAAAAAACTGCAGCAGGCAGAATACTGCTCAAATCATGAAACCTTGAAGATACTAATCAGTACCACTGAAAGCCTGCTTGCAAACATATAGTAGCAGTACCAGTAGTAGTAGTAGTAGTAGTAGTAGTAGTAGTAGTAATAATAATAATAATAATAATTATTATTATTATTATTATTATTATTATTATTATTATTATTATTCTGGGTGACTTACAATATAAAAATATAAAAACACAATGTTTTGACTTGGTACTGGAAGTCTATTGACTAACATACCCCTAAAGGTAGGGGGTCAGATTCAAGTATCCCACTACACTAGCTGAAGCCAGTGCAAGGACTCCTGCTAATACAACAGGTCTTCCCTCTTTGAGAGAGAGACATTGCACATACTTTTGTAAATCAAGAAAATCTTTAATAAAAATACATTTTAAAAAAGGTCTTCCCTCTTCTCCTTCCCCAAAATCTGTTCTGAAGGATTGGGAAAAGCCCCAAACAGAATGTGAGGGAGGGGAGGGGTGGGGAGGGGAGGTTGTTCTGTCTAGCAAGCAGAAATGCTTGCAATGATTGAATGATTTTATTAGAGCAACATGGATTTCCTCCTATGGAATTCCATAGTCAGGGTGCCACCACAGAGAAAGCTCTATCCTGTGTCACCATACAATGAGCTGTCTCCATCCACAGGGCATAAAATGCTGCCTTTGCAGATATTAAGAGCCCAGGTTGACAGGTAAAGGAATCCCAACATAGCTCCTTGCTCTGACCTCTCTCACCTGAATCTGTGTTGATTCTATTATTATAGTGGCATAAAAGCCTTAAAAGTGATGCATACACATAACATAGTATGATTCTAAATACAACTCAACTATTTGTTTTAGATCATGAATATGGGCCTTCCATATATGTCTTCCATATAAGTAGTTAAGAGCCATCCACAGGCACCATGCTTATTGTCAAAAACTCGTATGAAAATTGTCCTTTGGCACTGTGGGCTTGCAATACACAGGCCTCAAGCCAGACCCTTCCCCAACCTCCTTTCAGAAAGACTTCGTGACTTATTTCCAACCAATAAGGCATATTCAAGCAATCCATGTTGTAGCTATTGCTGCCTGAAGAGAAATAGAAGGTGATAATATTGTCTGAACTGATGCTCAGGTATTACTAAGTGTATGGAGGGGGTAGATTCAGCCATGCTCACATTTGCTGGCTATCTTCTGTCTTCTCATTCTTATGAGCACTTGGGTAACTCCCCCCCCCCAAAAAAAGCTTTCTTCAATAACTAGTTGCTATACAAGTGACTTTTCTTTGAGACTGATAAAAGGATAATTGCCAATACTGTGTTCATTCTAAAAGGAGGAAGCCCTCCTCATGCCTTACCCAGGATTACTCAGGTTTCTAAATCACAAAGCATCCTGCAATATCATCTGAAAGGAAATGAACTGTTTACCATATGTGTACCATCATATGAAAAGAGATTGCACACAGAGACCTGGTGTGATAGGACCTTATGTTAATTGCAGAACTACCACTTTCACAATGTAGTGCTTTGATAACTGACATCATAAAAGGCATCTATATCACTGCTACTTGAAACTGTGGGAAATTTATAAAGCCAAACATATCTATACATAATTGTCAGTAAGAAAGGGGTCAGGGATCCCAGAGTTCTTAATTGCTAGAGAAGACTCAGGTTGGTCATGACCTCTGTCCTTTGGGCTGGTTCTTCTCTTTGAACCATGCAATTCACCAGATGCATGATGCTGGAGCTCTCAAGCAATGACTCCATATACGAATATACTTTTTATATTTTGTAACTAAGAATACCTTATCCGTGCTGTTTCTGCTGGGGCACAGAGTGAGAGTTCTGATTACTGCAAGTAAAGCATTTAAACTTGAGGTTGTGGTCTATTCACTCCAAGGTGGAAGAGTACAATTGTAAGCGCTTAATACTGGGACATATAAAGGTTTAACCACCCATATTTCCCATGCTTTGCAAACACTGCACTTATTTCTGTTTTAAACTGTGCTGGGAGCTCCGAGAGTGAGTCAAGCCCCCACACTTTTGAATTCAGACAGTCACCCATTTTTCTTCTGCAGTTTCCCACACATCTGGGACTTCAGAATTAACTTACCGGTATATGCCCCAGATATTTCCCAAAAGAAACAGCATGATGCTGTATCTGAAATAGCAGTACAGTGGTACCTCTGGTTGCGGACAGATCCTGAGGTTTCTGCAACCTGAGGACCGCTTCTGCGCATACGCAGACCATCTACCGCTTCTGCGCATGCGAGCGCGGCAAAACCCAGTAAAATACTTCCAGGTTTGCCACGCACACACCCGAAGTTTACGTAACCAGAGGGTTACATAAACGGAGGTTCGATTATATCGTTTTTTTAGAGCAGGTACTTCTGGTGTTGAGAAGGAAGAAAAGGTCACTGCTTGGACATGAGAGGGTGTTTTTTTTTGGGGGGGGGGTTAAGTGCCAATCTACATCCCCCCACCCCACCCCAAACCAGATCTCTGAAGTCTGCACACAGTTCAAATGGACTTAATGCTGTATTCATTCTGGATACAAGCAACACGCGAACCGCAGAAGTAGTTCTGTATTCTCAGGTACAATTTGGGCTTATCTTTAATTATAAGAGGATACTAATTCGGCACTTTCAGGGTAGAGGTTCTAGAAAATTGGATTGAGGATTACCACCTCCTGCTCTTCTGAAAGATCCAAGACAAATTAAATCAGCCCCAGAAGGTCTCTCCTGACAGACTTTTAGTATTGACTTTTCATTATATTGTGAAGAGATTTCTAAAAATAACTTCTCTAACACCAGCAGTGAAAATGTATAACTGAAAAGGTAAGGGGTTCAGCAGAAAGAAAAGAAAAATGGTTTACTGTTAGAAGAACATAGAAAAGTCAATGTGTTCCTTTCCCCCCACTTCTTCCCTTGGCAGTGAGCACAACATAATTGCATTTGAATAGGGTAGCCAATATGGTGGCTCCCACAACTTGTTAAACTACAACTCCTATCTGCCCCAGTGAAACTGGCCAATGGTCAGAGATGCGGAAAGTTGTAGTCCAGCAACATTTGGAGGGTACCATGTAAGCGACCCCCTGCCTCAGAAATATAACTATTTCCATGTTTTAAGATTGAGTCAGATGGGTGGACTGTGAAGCTTGCACTCTCAGAATTAACACTTTCCCAGTACCCTTCTGTTAATTCAGTTGTCTCAACTATTATTTTCCCAGATCTCTCTTCTCGCTTCTATGTTCTGATCGTTCTTTAAAATGACAACCTGGTACATCCCCATATACAGTTACACTAGAGTCTGTCACCCCTGCTTGCTCCACTCGCCAACCCCTTTGCTAACTCCCTTCCCCCTTGGCTACCCCCTCCCCTCAAACCTCTCCTCACCCTATAGCTTCACAACTCATCCTACCCCACCCCCTCAGAGTAGCACGAGTTGGGTCTAGTTGTTTAAGCAAACAAAGGCCCGGTCTCATTAAAGATTATACGCACAGTGGAAGACGGGATATGTTTCTGTGAAACCAAAGTTCACTCCTATATCCCATTCTACATATCACGGTCATATGTGAACTGGCTAACAGAGGTTTTCCGACACTGCTGGAAATCAGTGCATGTCTTAAAATATCATCCTGGATTGAAGAGGTTTCAGATTGTAGATCTTCGGTTTACAACTGAAGACCTGTAGGCCAAGAGGCAACTACCAATCCAATAAATAAATAAAATGAGTAGAACAGAAAATAATAGCCACTTACACATCACCAGAAGAAAAGACTAAAGAGAACACCGATTTCTTAAAATGTGCATATTTAGATGCAAATTTAGTAACAATTGCAACACTTTAAATAGAAATACAATACAGTGGTACCTCAAGTTACAGACGCTTCAGGTTACAGACTCCGCTAACCCAGAAATAGTACCTCGAGTTAAGAACTTTGCTTCAGGATGAGAACAGAAATCGTGCGGCGGCAGCAGGAGGCCCCATTAACTAAAGTGGTACCTCAGGTTAAGAACAGTTTCAGGTTAAGAATGGACCTCCAGAACGAATTACGTTATTAACTCAAGGTACCACTGTACATCTCACCAGCCTTCTGCCCAAGTACTAATTGTTGATGGACAACTTCAGTGCCCCAGCCCTCCCTTCTTATCGTTCTTTGTTTTAAAACTGTACTTGGACTATACAGTCCTTCAAGTAGAGGACTATCTTCTGTTAAAGTAGGACACATGACAACCCACATTGTTTTGTTGCCTTACTGATCATTATGGATGCTTCATCTTATACAAACGATTTATGTAACCATACATTAACATATACAGTGATCCCTCGACTTACGAATGCCCCGACTTCCGTATTTTTCGAGTTATGAGGGATCAAAGCGGCCGCCGCTTCCGATTTTTTTCGACTTCCGATCGGAAGCCGCGGCCGCTTTAGATAGGGATTTTTCAACTTGTGAAGATTTTTTTCGAGCTACGAATGCGTTCTCCAACGCATTCCTATGGGGACTTGACTTACGATTTTTTCTAGTTCCGATGCTCCCGTCGGAACGGATTACATTCGTAAGTCGAGGGTCCACTGTACTGTATGACGTAACTTAACTTGCTCAACTGTGTTCTAATGTTGCAGACATGTGCAACTGTACAAACTCTTCAGCTTTTAAAAAGAGTTCATAACTAGCATACTAGCAAATAGTACCCACATATGCTAAGTAGCAACTTAGTTGTACTAGCAATAATTTAAATATTGTAAGAAAAAAGGAAGACTAAATGGACAGCAGAAACAGAATATTGGGAGAAAAGTATACGAGACAAATTGCCTGAAAGCAGCACAACCCACAAGTGCAGACAGCTCTTTTCAGTTTTAGGTGTTCTAAAGGGGTGGGGAGAAAGTATGATAAATTCAGTCTTATCAATAATCAAAGGTTAGCAGATGCTGAAGGTTCTTCTGTGCACTTCCCATTCACGCTAATGAGATTCCTGGCTAATTGCTATTTCTTTTCATATTGCTACACTGGGAGGGGGGTGGAATCTGAAAACATTCTGAAACATTATGTATAGTTTAGATGTGCAACTTCGTTTCATTAACTAGAATTTCCTTTGCACTGTGAGAGCTTTATGAGAAAAAGACATGCCGAGGAATCTAGATGACGATGTTCTCAATTTCAAATGTGCTATACTTAGCAATATGAGCAATGCTAATTTGGCAGGTGGGCTAAAGATTGTATAACACAGCTCTGTTTGCCATTTCCCAACACTGGAGCAAGAGGATGACAAGTCATCAGCGAGCTGTTACAAATGGGGGTTATGCAAGGAGGTGTACAGACCAAGATATAACTACATGAGCCATATCTATCTAGTAGGGTAAAAGTAAAATATCACAGTGGTCTAGTACAGATATAACATTGCCAAAATGGTTTAACATTGCCAAAATGGGCCTACTCTAGCCTTAGGCTCAAGTGAAGATCGGAAGCAACCTCATACTGAACCAAACCACTGGTCCACCTAGCCTAATATTGTTGACACTGACGGGCAGTGACTCTTCAATGTTTCAGGTGGGTGGTATTTCCCAGCCCTACTTGGAAATGCCAGGGATCGAAGTGCAACCTTCTGCATGCAAAGCCTGTGCTCTACCACTGAGCTACAGCACTTGCCCCTAAATGCTAAATTATGATTTAGTGTTACATTGAAACCAGGCCACTATCTAACCAAACAGTAAGTTAGGAATCCTTGATGCAAATACAAATGATTAATTGATGATGGATGCAGTCTCAGTAGCCAATCTAATTCCCTATCTGAACTATGTACATTAGATATGTTAAGCTTGGAGACTTTCCATCATACTCCCACCACTTTCTGTAAGATATCAGCCTTCAACTAGCACATCTGTGTTAAAAAGGTAATTGTGTGGTGGGCCCTCGGCTTCACACTGAAGGCCACGTGTGAAAAGCAGCTCATACAAACCAGGTGTTTTTTAACTACAACAGAACCCTCCCCTTTTCCTTTCCCATTGGTAAGGACTCTGATCCAAGGGAGTCTCCTGCCAGTAGGACAAGTGATAATTGTTGGTCTGCCTCCCTTCCTGCAACTCCCAATACCACTTCCAACACTGCTCTGGTTTTCCTGTTCTCCAGAGCAACATTTTGGAGGAAACAGAAAGGTGGAGGGGGGAAGGGAAATCTGCACACACACACAAAAATCTCTTCTCCTTCCTGCTTTCCACCAGCAAGAGCAAAGGAAATTAGGATTCTATCTATCACAACTGTTCTGTGCTAGTCTTTTGATTGATAATGGTTTGATTGTGCTTTGTTTAATTTTTGCATTTTTGCAAATGTGGGGAAATGGTACAATGTATTTAGATAAATATATATAAGATACCCCAATTAATTCTTTGCGCACTTTTGAATCAGACACTTCCATTATGGCCAATGCAGTTCTGCTGCCATGATCATATATGAATTCCATTAGCACAGTGACCTCCAGGTACTACTAAACTATGACTCCCATCATCTCACACCACTGATTATGCTGGCTGTGGATGGTGGGAGCTTTAGTGAGAAAGTGGGTGTAATTTTAATCTGCTTTAGTATTTTAACTTCTGTGTGTTCTGTGTGTTTTAAAGTAGAGTTGTAATTTTATTCTTGGTTTTAGACTTTTATCTTTTGTAAACTGCTTGGAGGTTTGTTTGTTTTTTACTATCAAGCAGTATACAAATTTCATGAAACAAGGAAATAGTTAAACAACATCTGGAGGGCACTACGCTTGCCACACATGTATCAGATGCTTAGAAAGTCAGAAGCAGATGTATTGTGGTAGGTGCTCTCTACAATTTAAATCAAATCTAACATCATTTTTCAGCTATTACATATAATCAAAATCATACCATCTTGCAAAGATTCCAGGACAAATTATTTTTAACCTGAAAAGCTTTCCTTCAAGAAATTTCACCCAGGTCAAATACCCAGTTTCACCCACACTCACACCCACCCACCCCTACCTGTGTGCATTTGCGTGCATGCACACACAGAGACTGTGAGCCTCAATGGTGCCTCAACAACCCGGATAGCCCCCCACCCCTCGTAGCTCCGGCTCCAGCTATTGTTATCATCATCATCAACAACAACAACAACAACAGCAACAACAACAAAATCCCTGCCATGGTCAAAGCCTGCAGAAGCTCCAGGACAGGAAAGATGGGAGACGTACAGGAATGTTTTCCATGCTCAGAAATGGAGAAACTGCAATATCCTGAGCTAGTCACTATGGGGAAAGTAGTAGCGACTTGTATAGATCCCTTTGGTTTTCTCTCAACATTTGAACAGTTTCTGTGAAAAATCTACCATCCACCTTAGGGAAGATATTCTTGGGATAATCAAGTGGTTATTTTGTTTAACATCTAATCCCTTCCGAAGGTGGTATGCACATGAATGCATGATGTGAACCAAGCAGATAGCTCCTCTTATGGACAGCTGTATCTATATATTTGGGCAGGATTGAACTAATGAATGCTGTCACCAGAAGCCTGCTCAAGGACTTCTGCTTGCACAACAGCTTCTCCTCTCCCTGCACATCCTTCAAATTTGGCTCTGGGGTGTTGGGAGAGCCCCTGAAACAGCACATGGGAGGAGGGGGGATAGTGCCATCCAGCAAGATTAAATGCTTGCCCTAATGGAACGGTGGTCATATCTATTGATATATAAATAATTTACAGGATATTTCGTGAAGCACTTCATACAATGACTATTTTATGTGACCTAGAATAGCATGCAAACAAACCATTTCATAAATCAATTTAACTAATTTTAATGATTTATACTCACACTATTAAGAGGACAGGATATGCACTCCGTTCTGTGAAATCCTTTGGAAATGACAACTGTAAAGGAAGTTCTTTTAAGAAAAGAGTAAAACATTAAAGGCTGGTAGTTTCAAAGATGAAAAAATATATTATTTGAAAATGTTCTGCTTGGTTCTCAACAGCATTCAGATATATTTACCATAGTCATCAATGTGAAGCATTTTAGTTTCCATCCTGAATGTTCTTTTCTTTAAGACTGCTTCATTTAATACAGAATTATTTTCTAATATATAAAATTCTGAAAGAGCAAATGACAAGAAAAAGAAACACATATGTGTATATCAGTCGGTATAGTATAAAAATAACAACCCATATTTTTAAGGAGGCAAAACCCAAACCAAATGCATGTTCTAAAAAACATATTTATATAATGGACACTATGAACACTCTTTAGCTCAATTTGTAACACAATTGAATTTGATCCATTGTTAAATACTGATGGTTACCTAACTGAGCATGCTTTTGGGTGGAGCAGGAATAATATTATCTATGGAGTATAGAGAGAAGGGATGTTCAGCTGAGTAAGGCCACAAATGATTGCCTTGAATATTTTGCTGTTTCCACCTTTCGATTCTCTGGGGTATGGATGGACAACTAAACTAGGCCAGACCTGGCTGAGGTATGTTTGGAACTGCCCTGCAGCCTTCCCACCTCAATCGCAAATTGGGCTAAGGGGGAACAAAGCATCTGTTGAATCCAAGACAGGGCAGGTGATTTTCAGGGCAGTAACAGGGCACAGAGAAGGTCCAAAATTAAATCCCTGACATCCCCAGGTAGGGTTGGGAGAGACTGCCTGAAATCTTGCATAAGTGCTGCTAGTCAGTATGAGCAAAACTAAACCAGGTGGACCAATGGTCTGACTTAGCATACAACAAAATCCTCTGTTCCTATGGTCCTTAATTAAATGAACCAGTGCAGAAAAAGTTATACATCAGGGAATAGCTTGCCCAGTGTGCCAGAATGAAAAGAGAAGTTAAACTCTAGTAATGCATTTTTCCAGTGCTCAATTCAGAATGCCACAGAACCTTAACATGACAACATTGTTTGAATTAATTTTTTTTTAATCCAGCTGTATCTGGATAAATATTTGATTGGTTTTCTCTCAGCTTCAATCTTCATTTTTCATTTTTTTATATCTCTCCTCATTTAGGGCAACAAGGGATAATCTAGCTAGGAAGTAATTTCTGGGCAGTCAACCAAAATATTGTAATCATTGTTTCAGATACAGTAATTGAAGTAAACTTCAGTCGTGTATTTTCTGCTTTATTAATAGAAGAGATTATCTAATTTTGCATTCAGGCATTAGATACGTCATTGGTTTTATCGTAAATGGCAAACAATGATCTCTAGACATTATCCAATTTTCTGTTAAAAAATGCTCTGAACAAACGAAATCTTTCCTTTGAACCTTTGTAGATGGAGACTCTAAAAGTGTTCAGAGCCAGCCATTGCTTCTTTGTACAAGTATCAAACCATTATGCTGACAACTGCCTAGTCCAGTTAACATAGACAAAAATATCGTACTTTTAAGAGAATATCAAAAAGACTTGAACAAGGGATCATCTGGATCCAAGTCTTCATCAATTAAAGTGCATTAGTTATATTATCAAAATGATGCACAGCAGCATGGAGTGGACTAAAATTTTACTTTCCAGCCATACATTTGAAATTAATGCCAAGAATGTTTAAACTAAATGCCAGCAGTACAGTAGTGCTAAAATTAATGAAATGTTGATATTTATTTTTGAAATTTCAAATAAAAAGGTAAGGAGAACACTGCAAATCCCCAGCTCTGCTGGCTGAAATAAGTTAAGGAGGAGAGCAGGTAATCTGTCACACACTCCCAACCCTACTAGGCTTGTACTTTTATAACATCTGTGGAAATTAATTATTAGAGTAGAAAGAGTATTGAGGGATTTGTGTGGGTGGGTTTTTTATTGGATATATCTTACAGTTTTGGAGAAACACACTGCACATTTTTAAATAGTTTTGTAATACTGCAGAAGATTAAGAAAAGTAAAATTTGGTTTATTAAACGTAGGTTGAATTAGACAAGTAGCACTCGTAAAACAGCACCTTAATCCAAACTAATTGGATTACAGCTTTAAAGTATTTCAAAGCATATAACAGAGTCCCTGTAACAGGAACTCAATTTGCATAGTTAGTGAAAGGGATCATGCCATTGTGCCACCTAATTAACGCAAGCATTAACAGGAGTTAAAAGATATACATCTAGTATAACATCAGTCTGCAAAATCCCTGGTATGTTATAGTCACTTGATTAATTTTCCTCTACTCTTATCACTTACAGGGATGTTTATTGCTAGGCTGTAATTAAGATGGGTTTTCATAAATTAATTCTGTGAAGGTTTAAAAGCAAGAGAGAAAATCCACAATGAACTAGTAGTGTAGACTTACTTTCAGGATTGCTTGTACTATGCACACTGACAACTGGAACACCAGGTCCTATAACATCAAGACAACACACACATACAATTATTAAACATAAAATTATAAAATATAGAGGCATCAGCACTTCAGTAGAAAGCAAGAATCTCATGATGTGCTTTAGCAGCTCTGCACTCAGTCCTCCAAACAATTAATACATGTTCTTCAACACTAAACCCATGACTAGTCTCGTTAATGCCAGTGCATTACTAGGATAGTCTCATGGCGAATAATACAAGTTTGAGGTAGCATTATTATCATCATCTCAATTTTACAGTTGAGAAACTGACACATAGAGCGATTAATAGTCTGATTATAAAAAGTATGGAACACCTGCAGCTACTATTAAATTCAAAAGAAAACAGTGAGTATTCAGCACTTTTCAAAGTCATTTGGAGGCTGTTAGAGATTTAGGGAAAGAACTCAAAAGTAATGTGTCCCAGGCTCAGTTCAAGATTCAAGGGCCAGACAACAGTATCACAGTCAAGGACAGCCTGACCTCAATTTGTGTTCTTGCTGCTGCGATTTCTACTGTCGAACAGTCAAGCTGGCTTCTGACTCTGTTTCTTTCCAACTGTGGACTGCTAAGATGAAAATAGGAAAACCACCACCACCGCTCTTCATCAGCAGCAAGTTGCTATGCTCTTTCCTGAGATTCCTGATAATGAAGCCAATTTGAGGATGTAGGACCAGTTCTCACGTAACACTAAGCGAAACCATGGTTTAGTGCAAATGAGCAATCATGCAAATGGCAGCAGCAAAGATTGAGACTGCTTTGCTGCTTGCACAGTCCTGCTCCTGCTGTGCTGGGTACATCAGAACCCAGCCTTGTGCTTTTTCTCTTCCAGACAAACCACGAGCAGTAAACCAAGAACAAACCTTGATTATACTTTGTGGTTTCCTTGGAGTGACACAAACCATGAGCCTGGGTTCTGACATATCGCTAAGCCAAATCATGGCTTAGACCTGAGTAGAGCATTAGGACTGAGGGAGCATCAGTCTTGAGAACCTGCACATTTGCAGTAGGTCATGGTTTGCCTTAGCATTCTGTATTAACTGGGCTATAGAGAGCTTATGCCATTTTAGATCTTTTAGGGACTTAGTGGAGTCTGGTAATAACGAATCCCAATATTTATTTCTATCAAATACAAAATCTGGCATCAGGTTGAGAACTGGGAAATCTTCTATGCTATCAGAAAGCAAATGTGGCTCCCCATAACCATGGCTTAGGCTTTAGTGTCATATACCGACTGTTGTCTTTCCTCTACCAATACATATGCATATACACTTATAGATAATTCTAGACATATTTTCCATCTCCTTGTCATTGAGCTTTAGCAGGGGTGGGGGTGGGACTGGAAATATTTTTTTTAAAGCACTGTCCAAGAAAGCTAGTTACATAAACCAGCTCTGAGCTGAGCCACAAGGAGCTTATCCTTGGATGAGTCTGGAACAGAGCTTGCAGAGAGTCCATACTCTTTTACTGGAAGGGGGAACCTATGCCCTTCCAGATATTATCATACTCCAATTGCTGTTGGTTGTATAATTGCATATGGCTCCAATCCTGGGATAAACTTCCATTGACTATTGTGGGACCCACTTCTGAGAAAAAATGCATAGGAATGCTCTGCTGCCTTTTTATAGCTTCTACCTTCTCTTGTGTTCTCTTCTCAGTTATGCTCTTAGCTGATGCCACATATTTTTATTCCTTTTCTGCAAGGCCTGAGTTCTTTAAATGAACAGTGCAGTATTGTGCCATGCAATTGTGGCTACCACATCTGCTGCCAGCTCCTTCCCACCTCTATTCCATAAAGTTCCATGGATTGATGGCATGAAGCTTATGGCAAGATGACAAATGGACAATAAAAAGGCAAAGTGTTGATGTTTAAAATAAACTGAAATACAACTAACATCAAACTGAGGAGGCTGGCTTACCTTTACATTGCAGAATGAAATACTTGATCGTTGGGCTAAACTTTGCATTGAAATATGTGCACTGATCTTTCATGAAGTTGCATGAAAGGCATTGGCGATTCAACAATTCAATCGTTGACACACTGAAATGCAAATATATATGCATATCTTGACAAAGCACATGTAAACATTTAACAAATATATACAAAGAATGATAACATACAACATACACATACACTAGGTCAGGCATCCCCAAACTTTGGCCCTCCAGATGTTTTGGACTACAGTTCCCATCATCCCTGACCACTGGTCCTGTTAGCTAGGGATCATGGGAGTTGTAGGCTAAAACATCTGGAGGGCCGCAGTTTGGGGATGCCTGCACTAGGTTGTATGCAATGCTGGTGTAATCAGAGTAGACCCATTAAAATTAATGAACCTAAGTTTGTCATGTCTATTTCAATGAGTCTACATTAATATTAGCACTGGATACAACTGACCATGAGGACCAGTATCACAGGAAACTAGCTTAAAGGGGACAAACTTTTTGTAAATTACTTCATTCCCCCAGTCCCATTTCTATTTTCCTGAAATGTTTCAATGTATACAAAACATTAACTAGACTCGGTATCAGGATCAGAAGAGAGACTGAAAGTGGCACTCTTTTTATCACAACATACATCACATATATAAAATAACATCCTTTGTAAGACCACAGAATCATATTGTCTGTTTCTCAGGTAACTGATGGCACATGAATAAGAATGCATGGAGCTATTTTTTCAGACATTAAGGATAACAGGTTTTATAAACAAAGAGGCACAGGTCCTGTCAATCAGTTGGAAAATATGCTGTTGTTGTTCTGCTTACCTATGTAGCTGTCTTCCTCTTGGCGAACTCTCAGTACTTAAAAAATAACTGGCAATGAAAGAGAAAATAAAATACCTTTAGCTGAGATAATAGTAATTTGTTGTAAAGATAAACAAAATGAGTATCATAACTGCAGCAGATATATGCAGTAGAGGATATTTTGTAAATGCATTTTTTTCCTATTTTGACAAACTATCACAAAATCTATTGGTACAATTAAAAGATAGATTGCAACAGTATTGTCAATAGCACTGAACTGCTTTGAATAGAATGTGACCTAGCTTAAAATCGCCTATCTCTCTCTGTGTGTAGTATAATGTTTAAATAATGTATTCTCTTAACCAGATTAATTCATTCTCACATCAGGTACAGATAAAGGGCCATGTTATGATGTGGAAACCTCAGCATAATAAAAATTCTTTGGAAATTAACTGGGGGGAATCTCACAAACTTAGGGAGCAGTCCAAACCAAAAATCCACCAGGATTAGTAGAAGAGCTCAGCCAGGGATATGCTGGCTAAAGTCCCTTATCCCAGCTCAGCCAGATATATACCTAGATCCCAGCTCAGCTGAAGAAAGGGTGTTCTAATAGCATAGCGGTGGCGAAACAGGGCCACCTCTATTTCAAACTCATTTGACCTACCCACCTGGTGGAAGCTACACTAGCAAAAAAGGGTGCTATAATTCAAACTCCACTTTAAAGGGTTGTTTTCCTTCAGCCAGGCTTGGGCAGGCTCAGCTGGCAGCAGCCCTGCTCCTGAACAGAGTTTGAAATAGGCATAAGTAAATTATGCTGGCTTCCTACAGTTTGGATTGCTCTGCCTACCGTATAGAAGAATTACAATCATAGAAACATTTCTTACTTAACCTTTGGAAATGCTTCTTTCCCTTGATAATATTGCGAGGGTGGCAGACAAGTCCTTTTATAAGCAAAACGCCCCCAGCCCATTCATCCTTACTGACGATATCCGACATTTATCCCTAAGTATTCTACGGAACACAATTAATCTGTAGAAGATTTGAGAATGTAATCCAATATATTAGCTTTACAAGTTGTATTCAAGTTATGCTCCTTATTTATAAGAGCCTAGAAAAACCCGTTTTTTATTTTAATTTCTGTTATTTCTGTCAATGTAGTCAGCCAGAAGATGTCACGGTCTATCTCTGCTCTCTATCTGAGAAAGATTCTTCAGTACATTGACAGATGAAATGAATTAGCACTGCAATCCCTGTCTGGGGATTGACATGGCTTAATGGAGGCTGACAGGGCTGGAAAGAGGGGTCCTTTGGCCAATCCAATTCCTCTCCCCCTGCCCCGCCCCAGCCTAGTGTAAAGCAGGGTGGATTGCAATTTAAGTTTCCATCCATTTATATTTAGGGCTATATCTTATGGTAGTGCTTGAAAATTAAAGAAATAGTTAATGTGGCTTCCAATACAACAGCTTTTTATCTTGATACACATATATTTTACCTGAACAGACAAAGAAAAATAATGCTCACATCTTTTGCGTATATTCGTCATATGCCAAGATTTTGATAACTTCCCAGTTTCCTGATGTCAGATGTCGTATACTAAATTGTTCACTCTTGGTCTGCAATAAAATAAAGAACAATAATAATAGGTATGTCGGTGAACCCTCTCCACCCCCCCCCCCGAAATGATTTTCTGATGCCTTCTGAATTACCTGTAAATATGATTATAATAGCATTTTCAAATGTACAAGTTTAATGTACACAAAATGCACATTAGGAAGACGGTGATCATGATCCTGTGCATGAAAGGCATTGCATTCCAAGCATAAATATCTAGCTTGAGCCAGAGATAGATGATCAAAAGTCAGCTTGTGCAATGAGGGCTTTCCTGGTTTGCATGCAAAAATGCTACTCTGGCAGGACCTTTGGGAACAGCATTTGATGGGGTATTGTGGATCTGCTGCAAGATGTGGAAATTGGGGGAGGGGGCTACTGTGAGCAAGTTTCTGCTCTATCTGCTTCTGAAAAACATCCCTGGATACAAGCCAGGCTGCATTTTTGAAGGCTGCTAATATGAAGTTCAAGTGTGTGTGTACATGTGGAGTGCTAATTCATTTTGTCACGCTTTTAATCTACAAAAGTCCTGATATGGCAAATGGCAAGAAAAGAACTAACCAATTTATGGGGGACTACCTATGATCTGCCAGTAGCTGACAATTCTAAACTTGTAGGTCTTACTCTAATGCAGCAAGACATTTCCTATGTTCTTATAGAAAAGTAAAAAGAAGAGAAATGCTTGTGGTATCTTGAAGACAAGCAGAGGTACACAGAGAGTCAAAAGATATAAATAGTGAATTAAAATGGCACTCATTGACAATTGATGTACATAAGGAGCGGAAAATCCCCGTCTCCCATGATCCCCTTTCCTTTCCCATGTGAAGGAAAGCCTTCTCTGCCAAAGAAACTATGGAGAATATTAATTGGTTTCAAAATCTGACCTGTCCTTCCCTTCCCCTTCAAACTAACTGTGGAAGAAAGTGGACTTAGATCTGGTATATCTTTGGGTCTGTCTCTCTTGATGAGATTTGGGAAAGAGGTATGTTCAGAGACAAGAGTGCATTCCATTTGGTCACGTTTGAGAAGTGGGCCAAATGTGTCACTTAAAGGATAAAGGGACACTTAAGCCAACCATTTAAGAAAACCCAAGCTGCAAAAAATAAATAAAAAAATAAAAATAAATGCAAGGGCATAATCTTGTGTTAATATAATAGCAACTTATTTTTATGCACAACCATGCATTTACTGGAAACTGCAGAACTGACACATACGTTCAAGCCTTGTGTCTTTCTGAAATGACTTGCTATTAATTTCCTTCAATCCTCAGTGACACTCTGGCTACAAGCCACAATGCTATGTGCCCTTAAAATAGCTTATTCCTGTGGGATTCAGTGAAACCGTTACACTTTGTCAGTTATTTCTTCTTATTTTTCATGAAAGTGATCTACTTATGCAGAGGAACTATAGCAATTTCCAGCCCCAGAGAAGTATACTGTAGTGCTATCCTGATCATGAAAATTAGGCAGCCGCACCATGTGAGCTACTTGTTCACACAGCAGGGTGTTCACATTACTCATGTGAGAATACTGCAAACGTGAGAGGACAGAAATGGAGAAATAGTAGGGGAAATGTGATCTGTAAATTAACCTTAAGTAAGTCTGCTCACTTTGTGGTTTGGGAATATGTTTCTTTTTGTATCTAGTTCTATGTGATAAAAGTCTAATGAAAATAGAATTCTATTGTATACAGGTATTTTAAATTCCATATACATTTTAATTCCTATGCATCTCAAAGAAAATCTATATATGATGCTAATTTTAATCAGGACTGCACAAAGCTTCTCCGAGGCCTGGACCAAAACTTTGCTGGTCTCTTCCTATCCAAGATATAAGGCACCTATGTACATGGAATTCTATCATACAATACTCCTTTTAAGCCCCACGTGGAAGGCATGAGCTAACACTGGTTCCTCGTCCTATTTAAAGCAGCCTTATTTCTTATTGCAACAGCAGTGAATTGGTTATGGTGGGAAGCCACTTGAAAGTGTTGTAGTTACTGAAAGGGAATTATAATTACTTCCTTTGTCAGTGGCTTTTGAAAAGGATAATACAACCCCAGATGTAATATCAACCCAGGAAAAAAATGTTTTCTTACTTCTTCCTTAATGTTTAGTGCAGTGAAAGTAAAACAGTGGTCTAAGTATGCTAGCAATTTCCCCCCACTTCTCTCTCTCTCAGTCCCAGACATGAGTAGAACTTCACTAATGCAAAGAGGTTTTCCCTCACTACAACCCCCAGCATCCCTCAAAACTGTTGCTGCTCTTGAAGTTCTCCCTGGAATGTCAAGTGATTGGGCCATGAGATGCTCACATGGAATGGAGAAACTGTGAGAATTTGGTGGGGCTACCATAGAATCATGGAATGGGAGTGTTGGAAGGGACCACAACAGTCATCTAGTCCAATCCCCTGCAATGTAGGAATCATTTGCCTAATGTGGGGCTCAAACCCATGGCCCTGAGGCTAAGGAAGAGACTCGGATCCAGAATGTGACAGCTAGACTAGTGACTGGAAATGGCCACCAGGACTATATAGCATCGGACCTAAAGGATCTTCGTTTGCTCCCAGTATGTTCCCGAGCACGATTCAAAGTGTTGGTGCTTTAAAGCTCTAAATGGCCTCAGCCCTGTATGCCTGAAAGAGCAACTCCACCTGCATTGTTCAGCCTGGACACTGAGATCTAAGGGCCTTCTGGTGGTTCCCTTACTGCGAGAAGTGAAATTACAGGGAACCAGGCAGAAGGCCTTACTGGTAGTGGCACCCACCCTGTGGAACGACCTCTCATCAGATGTCAAGGAAATAAACAACCATTTGTCTTTCAGAAGCCAACTGAAGGCAGCCCTGTATAGGGAAGTTTTTAATGTTTGATGTTTTATTGTTTTTAATATTTTGTTGAGAGCCACCCAGAGTGGCTGGGGCAACTCAAACAGATGGGCAGCTTATTCTTATTCCCATGCTCTACTGAATGAGCTATCAGGTGGGTTATGGCAGAACAGAGTCTCAAACAAAGATGTGCTCTCCCAAGTCCACATTCCTAGCATGTTCACACTCTTGTTTTAGCAATATCTATGCTAGCCTGGTCATGTCCACAGAATGGAAGATGGCAGGATCCCCAAGGAGCTGTTCTATGGCTTCAGGCACCAGGTCTGCTGGCCGATCAGCTATGTGTTATAAAGACATCTCTGGTTCCAAGCATTATACATATACTTTTGTATGAGATTCCATTCAGAAGGACTGACATTTCAGTAAATGTTAATAAGGATCTGAGCAACTGAGAGTCACCCTGCCTATGGAAAGAATGCTAGAATATCTCTTAATTACTTTAAAAATGTAATCAACTGAATAAAAAGAAAATAAGGTGTTCCAGCATTATCCAAAGTATAACACACAGGGGAAAGCGTTAGCAGCATTCACTGACAGATCACAATAATCACGCAAAGCTTCAGTACTGCCGCTGTGGCTTCCCATGGCTTTTAAAATCCCATGACATTTCACAGAATGTTCCTCTAATTACTACAGAAACATTAAATGAAATGCCACAGACAGTTGTCATATATTTCTGTCAGTACAAATGTATAAAGTACAATAAATGTGCACTTTAAAATCTACAATCTCAAGATCAATAGCATGGTATATAGGAGCAACATATCAGACGGTGGGGAAACACACTGAAAATACAAATCCAGCACATACATTTCAAAGTCAAGTCGGCACATTCCCCAATAGACCTTGGCTGAGTCTAGACTTGCAGCAGAATGAGGTGGGTTGGAAATGAAGGATAGCATGAGCATTGGTTCTTTAAACTACTGGTGGGCGATAGCAATTTTGATAGTCACCTCATACAAAGCAAAAACAAAACAACCCTCCACATCAATTAAAAATTAGCCCTCTCCTGTTGCTATATGGCCCCATGCCCTCCCCAAGTCTGCTCTGGAGGGTAGGGTGGACTTCCAGAACAGTGCATGTTGGGAGGACAGGGGAGATCATTTTGGCAAGCAAGCAGAAATGCTTGCACTGATCAAACATTCTCTTTAGTGCTAGGATGAATGCCTCACAATGGTTCTAGCTCAGCTCTCTGCCTTTTTTCGCTGGTTTTTCTATTTGTGCTACATTTTTAATGTAAGGAAGCAATAAAAAAATGTGATCTCCAACTAGTAATATATCATTTCACCATAGTACCACACGCTGCGCCCTACTGTCTCGTTCTGCTGAATGTGTAGACCAGGTCTTTGTTTCTTCCAAATAAGCACAACCAGTGCTTTTTTCTGGGGCTACTCAAGGGTGCACCCTACTACTGCCACCTCCCCCCCCCCATGTTAAAAGTGTGACACTTGCTGTAACAACTTCATAGAAAGTACTGCCACCTTTTTTTTCAAACAAAACAATACAAAACAAAAGCACTGAGTACAATGTCCTGAGATACTCAAAATGGTTCCAAATGCTTCATTCACTGGCTTCTTTGCAAGTGCACTTTCATGAAACAGCAAAAAGTAATCTTTAATCATTCACCGGCTTTCTTGCCAAATCAAATCACCACACTCAATGTGCTGGGAGGGTGCTTTTCATCATTTCAGAGGACAGAGCTATGCATCATTTGAAGTGTTCTGTGATTACAATTTTTGTTAATACCTGCAAATCAGTGACTAAAATCAGAATATATTCGGAGTAGCGTGCAACTCAAGGCATCGTACGTCGCTTCATAAGACGTTTAAGCGACGGTATAATTAATTACAGACTTGTGCAATTATGAACTTGAAATTGTGAAAATAAACTTACCTGAACATTAAACATGGCAATATGATGGAATTCACCACGACCACCTTGCTTAACAGGAACTGTCATAAAGAATTTATTGCCATCTTTAGAAAAAACTGGCTCCTCATTCTATAAAAATGAAATAGAATCAGAATTCTGAAATTTTCTGTTAAGCACTATGCTTGTCCGGGGGATCATATTACACCAATCCTGTTGTAGCTGCACAGGTTACCAATTTACCTCCAGGCACAACTGATAGTATTGGTGGCTCCCTTTAAAGTCCTAAATGGTTTACCGTATTTTTCGCTCCATAATGCACCCCGGACCATAACGCGCACCTCGTTTTTAGAGGAGGAAAACCAGGAAAAAAAGAGAGAGAGAGGAAGCGGCCCTTCTCCCGCTGGCGGTGGCCACGGAGGAGGGAGAAGCAGCCCGAATTCGGGCTGCTTTCTCGTCCTCCGCTCCTCCCCCGCTGGCGGGGGCGACGGAGGAAGGGAAAGCAGCCTGAATTCGGGCTGCTTTCTCGTCCTCCGCTCCTTCCCCGCTGGTGGTGGCGACGGAGGAAGGGAAAGCAGCCCGAATTCGGGCTGCTTTCCCCTCCTCCGCTGCTGCTTTCCCCTCCTCCGCCCTTCTGCCGCTGGCGGTGGCGACGGAGGAAGGGAAAGCAGCTCAGGGGAGCATCAGAGGCGGGCAGCAGCAGAAGCTGCGCCCAGTGCCTTCGCTCCATAACGCGCACAGACTTTCCCCCTTCCTTTTTTGGAGGAAAAAAGTGTGCGTTATGGAGCGAAAAATACGGTAAGTCCAAGGTAACTTATGGGCCCCCACCTACCATTCATCTTGCTAACCCCCTAAGATGAGAAATAGGGAGGAATACTCCTGTCTAAGGTGGAATCACATCACTATACATGTGAAAAGTCATGCGATTCTTGCCTGGTACATTAAATGCTATTAATTAAGATCAGACAGCTGTATAAACTTGACACTGCTCCTATGCACCTGTTCCAGAATATCTGCTTGAAATGCCATCCCAATACCCTTGCGAGTTCAGTGTACTTCCAGCATTTGTAATACTGCTGCAGTTACTCCAATGCTTAAAAAATTTTGTTTGCTTCTCTTAAATTAACCTTTAATTCTTTTTCAGATTAATGGATCGACGTAGTCTAAAATGTGGACATTTACCAACATTTTATTAACAGCCAACATATTAATGATATACATTTTTCATTCAAAGTAATTAATAATATAAGTACCTGTTTAGAAAGCCACACTTCAGATGTAAACTCATATTTCTAAAAAGAAATATATATAAAGTTATAAAATACACATACAAAATCTTGCTAATTGAAAATCATTACATTTTGCATTTTCCTCTGTTACCTATTTAAAATGCCACACAAACAGGAATAGCAGCAGGTTGCGCTTTGAACCACATAGTTCCTATAACACAGGCAATTAAGATGGCCTTTTTAAGACAGAAAGTGCATGCAATTTCTTTGTTGAAACACTGCCTTTTGATTTGTTTCCAGGCATCAAAGTGCTGCTGCTGACCTTTGTTTAGGATGCTGAAGAACCACTTTCCCCTGTTGGAGTCTGCTTGCCAATTGGGCTAATCTTTGGAAGCTCTCCTGTGTGTCTCAACACCCCCAGAAATATGCTTATTTGAGATTGAGGGGGGACTTTTTTTTTTTGGTAGCTGCACCTAGGCTTTCAAACCAGCTTCCAATGGAAACCCATGTTGTCTCCTCAGCAGTGGCCTTTCAAAAACCTCTCCTTTTTAGAAGGGGTTTTGGCTGTAAACTGTTGGAATTAGTATTAACTGTGAATATTTGAATTTTTAAAAATTGATGTGTTATGTTATTATATCCTGCTGCTGTTTTAATGTTAGGTTGTAAAGTATAATTTAAAAATTTACATATTTCTGGCAAATTTATGTTTTTATTTTCTTTTGTAAGGTGCTTTGAGCTCTTTGGAGAAAAGACAGGATACAAGTATTTTAAATAAATAAATGAAGTGGTATCCTACAGAAGATTAAATTAGCTACTGACCCTCTGAGGTGCTAAGACTGGCAGAAGGGCTTTCTTTGTTCCTTTCTCTCTCTCTCTCTCTCTCTCTCTCTCTCTCTCTCTCTCTCTCACACACACACACACACACACACACACACCAAAGTGCAGGGAATAGTGGCCTGGAAGAGGGCTTCCACTGTGGAAGCCCCTAAATTGCAGAACTCAATTTTCATAGAATTGCATCTAGATCTTTGTTGTATAGCTTTTGCTGTACGCTGAAGTCACATCACTTTTTCCTGGCTTTAGACTGTTAAGGGGTTTTGATTTATGGGACCTTCTTTTGCTAATTTTGTACTGTTCTGGCAAAAATGGTTTTACTTGCTTTTATAACTGTAACTGTTTTATCTGTTCCTCTAATTGCCTGTTATATTGGTATAACCCAACCTGGGTTCTTATGGTGAAGGGAGGGTAAGAAATCTTATAAACAACTAAATAGATAAATAACATGTGCAGCACTCTGTACTCAGCTCTGATCCTGGAAAGCTTTGGATTGGTCACCACTAATTTGAGAAGGAAGGCTTTTAAATCTGTGTCATTTGTTTGGATGTGGACATGTATTTTGATAGCAATCAATGCTAGTATACTGGAAGCATACAAACAATGAACAATACACTTTTATATAGTGCCTTTGTAACACAGCACTGTCATACAATATCAAATAATGTTTGATTTTATTAATTATTTCAGCCCATCATAACTGAATATTTATTTTATGGTTCTTTTGGTTAACAATTATACATCAAAATGAAATATTTAGATTAGCTAACTGTTCAGTTAAAAAAGCTTGAATAATATTTACAAAAAGTGTGCTATTAGGAAACATTTCTAAAATGCGTGTAAACAGTAGTAAGGCTGGAGTTCTAAATCTCCTGCTATTTTTTTTATGATTCTCATCCTTACTCTGAGAGTTGAACTCAAACATTTTGCTTAGACATAAATCACACTTATGTCAATAACTCTGATAATGAAGAGTACTCTTGTGGTTACTAACACTGCTGGAACACAGATTTATCTTTGGCTAAAGGGCCAATTATTGCTGCTGCTGTTTGCTAAGTGCTTCCAAAGACCCTACTGAGAATCCAAATGTTTCCTCGGTGTATTGAGTTTTGGCAGGTAGAAATCTGTGTGGAACTCATGCTTCCTCTCCACACACCCAGCTGCCCTCCCTACTCGATGATCATGCCCAACTTTTGAGAGGAAGTAGAAGCATGACAGCGGGGCAGGTGTTTGTGTGTGTTTCCATTCATAACAATGTGTTCCACATTATTTCAACCACAAGGCGAATTCTAACTCATGGAAATGAATTGGCCTCTGGCACTGGCAGTAAAACAAGCAAACAAATTAAAAATAAGGACCAAAAGCATGTGCTCTGCATACAGGGACAATAACTTGAAATCTATCCTATGAAAACAATAAAAAAATAAATTGCATACCATGCTACAAGCACCAGTTGTTGTCTCGCACACTGTAAGGATGGACAGGTTCTGAGGTCTGTTTAACCACCGCACGACAGTTTTAGTATTGCTGACCCACTTCACCATCATTATGTAATATTCTCTATGGCAGATACACATTTAAAAATACAGTGGTTATATTGTTCCCACACAAGCTGCGAAATTACATCCTGCGCACTGCGATAAAGGACACTGATCCATTATTCCACTTAGCATCACACTGGTAACAAACCACATTCCAAGACCACATTCAGATTCAACATGCAAAACATACATAGCGAAATTATTGTACTGTGACTGTACTGTATTTTACAAAATTGACATAACAATTGGTTTACTTGTTACTGGCTGTCATGTTGCTCTTAACAACTTAGGTTGCCCTATGTTTTACAGTTTTGCTTTAGGTTTTGTAACAAACAGTAGTGTTTTCAGTGATATAAAGCAGTCAGAAATAATGTAAAATGCCAAGGACATTCTGCAAACACTCTTTGCAAAAAGGGTAGCCAACAAAGCAGCACAGATACAGTGGTACCTCGGGTTAAGTACGCTTCAGGTTAAATACACTTCAGGTTAAGAACTCCGCTAAGAACAGAAATCGTGCTCTGGCGGCGCAGCGGCAGCAGGCGGTCCAATTAGCTAAAGTGACGCTTCAGGTTAAGTACGCTTCAGGTTAAGAACGGACCTCCGGAACGAATTAAGTACTTAACCCGAGGTACCACTGTACTTGCTTCCATGGAAAAAAAGAAAAGAATAATAATAATCCCCAACACTGTATTGCCAAATAGATTGTCTGCCTGCAAACATTTGTAGCTAAATCGGTTTTATCAGTGGTACAGAAAAATGCTCTCTCCTTCTAAATCCTTGTTAGATTGCCATGATGAAACTGTTACCAAGACCACCTAGTACAATCTGTCATGTCTAGGCAGTTCAGTACATTATTTGTAGCTACTGACAAACAGCTGTCACCTGTCATACTCTACAAGCAGACTCCTTTCCCACCAGACCTTCTATGGGAAATGTGGGCTGTTGAGGAGGCTGCGACACTCAGTGCTAGTACTGGGGGTGGGGTTAAGGTAAATGAAGGATATGCAGCATTGTAACCATATTAAGGTAAGTATCACTCCCAATCCACACACCCCAAAAATTCAGGGAATATCTTCTCTCATTTTTACAGGAAATTTCCAGTGTTCAGGGGTGATGACTTTTCACCTTTCTCTTCCACATAAAAGCCTCAGAATCAGCACACCCTCTAATTCAAGCTACTCTAGGAACCTGGGATGCAATTTTCAAGTACTGTACTGAATGAAGCAAAACTCTATTATCTTATACAATGCTACTCAAAAGACAGTGGCTTCAAGGATGCAACTCTAAGCACATTTTAGCAAGAGGATCATAGCATATGGATAACATGACATTAAGGTAGATTTGATTAAATGTCCGTTACTGTTTTTACTGAAATATATATACCTATATTTCCAAACTGTAGGAATGATGAATCACACTATGTATATAGATATAGGTATACACACACACACACACACACACACACACACACACAGGAGGGGAGAGAAAGGAGGGTGTATTTCTACAGATGTGCATGCAAAGACTGAGAGATACAGTTCAATGAATGAGTGAATTCATAGTTGAATATGCCCTGACATCTGTAGTATTTGGGAATGTTTTACTACCCATTTCACCTGATGTTTAGCTCCTATTTGATTAGCAAGGAGCTTTAACAAGTCATCTTTCTGTCCCATGCCATCTCTTTGGGAAAGTATGTTTTAGTGCTTCCCCCCTTTTAATTTGATGATTCAACTTGTTTGCATTAAAATGCATTCTAATACAATTATTAGAATGAAAAATTGTCAGAATCCAGCCTGTGTCATCCAAACCCCAGCAGCACAGAGCAAGACAGAAGACAGAAATCTTAACATACATAATCATTAGAGTAAGAACTGTTTTCAATGTATATACAAGTAGGGGAAGTAGAGATAGAAATTGGACAAACTCTCTCTCTCTCTCTCTCTCTCTCTCTCTCACACACACACACACACCATATATAAGTATGGTTTATACTGCTTTAGAGCAGCAATATTCCGTAACCAGAGCATGATTTCATAGATAAAATGGATTTTCCTAGAAATGTACATGGTCCTCAAGGCTTCTGTAAAGTAACAGCAGAATGGATTTTTAAACAAGCTCCAACTCAAAGAGAATATATCAAATGCATGGAGCTTTTAGTAAGAATGTATGAACCACAGTTTTAAAAATAAGACTGTTGCCACTTTGATCTGCAGCATTCTTGCAATCTTTCAGCTGGTGGGATATTACTTATGTGCCTACACTTGGTTGAAATGATTAGAGAAAGCCATGTTTGATAGTCAGAGCCAGAAGGATGAGTTAGAAGCATTTCCAGGTATGACTGGGCCTTGGTATGGTACAATCAGGTCACATCTACCCAATATGTGCACATTTCTACCAATTTCACAGGGATGGCTTCCCTCAAAGAATCCTGGATGGGCTTTACTAAGGTAACGGCTACAGGTTCTGGGGTTGGTCAGTTTTCATAAAGAACTTTGTGCTTAAAAGAGAAGGGAAGCATCAATATTCTAGGAATTCTATAAAAACTTTATTGGAATACAAGCCTGTGAGTAGGATTACCACTTTAAAGAGAGTGTCAATTTGGGGTATTAAATATGCAAAGAATATCTGTGTTTCCAAGTAAGAAAAGAGATGGAACAGAAACTGGCAAGCTGTAACTTAGTGGCTGTAGTCTCCTGATACTGGTTGGCTATGAGAACCTGAACAGAGGTGGCAATACTCTGTAATGGTCCCTTGTGCAAAATCCTCTTTTTTTGCAGGGGAGGCTCCAAATTGAGTTTGATGATATACCTGTATCCAACTACATACCTTCTGATCAGAGGTGAAATATGATTATGAAGAGAAGACGTTTAATTAAATATGGTATCTGTGTCTTCACTATGTAGTATGTAGAAATCATAGATCCATATTTATGTTTAATATTAACTAACATGACAATTTATATTAGAATAACAATCTAATTAACACCAGTAACTTTAAATTAGTTCAGTTCAAAATTTAAAGGTATTTGTGGGCTGGGTGAGCCCCTTAGATCCTGTGGGCCCCATGCATCTCACACCCAGTATGCTGTATATGACAACCACTAAATCTGGTCCAAGTTATTATGCAGAAAGGATTGTACTTTAGTTCCATTGCATTGTAATGCATTGGCCATTACAAGCCTTATAATAAAGAGACAGTCTATTTAAACCCAAGCTGATAGTCCTGCTGTTTTTTTCCAGCTACATGTTACTTCCAGAAAACTGTTGCAGTACTATTATCTTAAACCAATATTAACTTCAATTTATTTGTGCATGTAGAGAGTCACAGATTGTTAATTTTCAGATAATATAGCTGCTTACCTTGATTTAAAGCCATCTGGTGGCATGAGTTCCAATGTATGTGTTGGTCCATACAGATTGACTACGTATAACTTGACTGTTGGATTCATTTCACCTGCCTTTGAAAAGAATGGATGAATAAGTCTGATATGTACCGGTATTTGCAAAGACACAGAGAAGAACCATAGCTGTATGGGAAAATGTTAAAAGATGGATAGCATAGCTAACCAATTGTCGTCAACTACATACATTAGTTGAATTCATGTGTCTTAACCAATTGTTGAGAATGTCCAACCCTATGCTCCCTGCTATGAAGCCATGAGTGACTACTTACAAGAAAACATATATTCCTGTAGGCCTGGTGGAATGCAATACATATACAGAGTAAAATGATTTAAAAACATGGATTTTAATCTAAAATGGAGGGAAAGACCAACTATTATTGAAAACATTTATTTTCTGGATGGACTATTCAGACTATTCAGTCTTTGTAGTTTGGGGAAGATGTGTAGTGCATACACAAAACATTGTAAAAGTGGAAATCAGGCTTTCAAGTTAAGCTGTGTAAAAAGAAAAAAGAAAGAAAAACACCTAAGTTTAGTTATCACTTGTTTGCAGCCCAAATATGCTGCTGCCATGGTGTTACTTTGGTTTTTAAAAAAATCTTCTTTGTCACTGACTGATTCTAGCTAATCAGGAATTATATAGTGACTACATTATCAAGGCATCAAAGAGTCAATCAGAACCACTTCACGATACCACTGAGGGCAAATGAATCTCTCAGATTGCCCTTATTCTGATGGGGGATGGATGTATCATCACTGCTGCAGAAAGCAAGCAGTCTGACATTCTTTTTTCATTGCATATGTGTTTTCATTGAAATAACTCAAGTCATAGATGGCTAGCTGCATGGCAGAATGTGGACAGAACCTGAATGTGGATGCCACCCATATGCATTTCATTCCTTTCACTGAAATGTCCATTTGAATGTGTAATGCCATCCCAATAATGTTGCACTGAATCAACTACATATATTATTAGATTAGGATGAGGGAATGTTGCCTAAACAAGAGGGATGTGTTCTGTCTTCCCTGATACCCATCACCTTGTAAACACAGGGGATGTCAAAGGGTTTGCTAAAAAGGATTGGTGCTTTTTGTATGGGATGAAAGCATTTGTAAAAAGTGCCACGGAAACCCTATTTTGGCTCAGCAGCAGTCATAAATATTCCAGTAGTAATGAAGTGGAATACTGTACTGCAATAACAAAGTTCTTTGTCAATATTACCAGATCACTAGCTTCATAATTAATTGTGGTGAATTGAAAGCTAACAGAAGTATTAAATAAAGGTAAAGGTTTTATTAACATAATTCTGCATTGCCTGTGATAAATGGAACTAGACTTTCATTTCCTCTTCCCAAAGCTTAATTTTATTGTACAGCTTGTCTTTAATTTTGTTTTCCTTTTGGCACTATAGAATAAGGCATTGCTAAAGAAAACTAACAAAGCGATTCTAGAGATTAATTTTGCTGCTACTGAAAAGAAACAGGATATCAACTGATTTATTAAGTAAAAATAGTGTTGCCATTCAGTTGTAGGCACTGTCATATAATTTAACAATTTAATTTAGTTAAATGGAATAATTGTAACTGTCAAACAGATCCTATTACATGATATTATTAACTTGTTATGCTTATATTAGTTTTTATTTATGATTTACTAATATTGATAGGAGAGTTCAAATATTCACAGCAAAAATATATCCTTGAAATCTTGCTTGTAACAAATACCCAAACCCTCCAGATGTACATCATATGAAGCAGTTATATTAATATATTAAGTTATATTGTCCTATGCTAAACAAAAGAGCTTTTGTTTTGTTCTTTAATCCAGAAAAGGACAAAGCTTTTGTAGCTTTTTGAGAAAACATTGTGTACAGTAATTTCTGTAAAAACCATGACAACAAAAAATGGCTTCCTTTCCTTTTTGAAATAACCGTTTTGGTAACACTATACCTTATGCAAGTAATGAAGATTGTATGTAAAGTTTCCTTACCTTTGGATAAGGATACTGTTTTCCTCTGGGATACAGGAATCCAGTAAACCGGGGAATAACCATGTTTGGTACCAATGAGTCGTTTATCATAAGAAACGCCAGCCTCTCTCCATCAGGTGACCACCAGTGAGTTATGTGAGAATGAAGGAGCTCCTCTGGGGGAGGGGAGGGAAAATGTTCTTAAAACCCATGAAATTAACAATTGGCATATATAATTCAGATCCCAATCTGAGGGGGGAATCCCAATCCACTGGCTGCCCACAACAGCTTCTCCACTTTCGTCTAGAATCTCACTGAAGATTGGTTTATATACACATTTTGCTGCTGTTGGCAAACTTCCTACTGTTAAAAATAAATCAAACAGAGCAAATAGACAATGCTACATTCTTTTGTACCGGTTAGGCCATAGCACAGCAGGATTTTGTGATTTTGTATATCCAATTAGATTAGTACTGTTTTGAAATCTGTTCTTCAATTTCTCAAAAAAAAAAAAAAAATACTGCAAAAAGGCTTTTCTTCTCCTTTTTTGTAGATCTCATTCTCAGAACACTTAGTGTTTCTGTGATTGTGGGGTTTCAGCTTACTTTATTCTTTCGAGCTGACCAAAGGTAGTGTGTCTGTTTCCTTTCCAGTAAACTTTTCTGCAGTCTCCCTAGCTGCTCACACTTCCTGATCTGAAAACACTCAATTGGAGGAGTAACCTCATGATATCTTTACCTAGTCTTCATCTGTGGAAAGCTGGAGAGGCTGCAGAGTGAAGGCGGGATGATTTAATGAATGAAAGAAACAGACACCTGAGAATTTCATTGACTCTCTCTCTATATATATACCAGTATATATATATATATATAGAGAGAGAGAGAGAGAGAGAGAGAGAGATAAGTGGCTGTATCTCCTTCCATAGTCTTGTGAAAAATATAAATTGAGATGCTGCAGGAAGAAATGTAAAATGCCAACAGCTTTTTAGCTGCTTTGCATGAACCACAATTTCTAATGCTTGTCTTTATAACCACATATTACTTCCAGGGCACTGTTGGTTCCCTTATTATTCTGCATCCCTATATTTCTTTGTATCAGAATAGTTATATGCAACCAAAGTATAATATCTGTGATGCAATACAAAACTAATAGTCATATTTATAAGTAGAGCATAATCATATACAATTTCTGCAAATTTGCCAATGAAAAATAGGTGGAGTAATTTTCAGGGCTGTTACCGGTATGCAAAATAATGTATGTTCTTGTTCTGTTCCCTTCCCCATACAATTGTTTTCTTCTTGAAACAAGAAAATAAGAAGGATTTTCTTGTAAATGATCACAAACAAAAGCTTACCGGTATATATAGGCATTCCTTTGTTATAATGCAGACAATTTTGCAAGAAAACAATAAAAAGAAACATCAACAGCATTGTCCTCTAATGAACAGATTGTTCTCAGAGAAAATGAACACATGTTGGTCCTCTGCATTTCTAATAAAGTTGCATCTGTGCAATTTACCTTCATATAACCAGTCTGCAATTCCATTAAATACAATTCCTTCTTTTCCAGACGATGTTAGTCGCAATGAGCTACTCTTTACATCAGGCTGGTAGTAGATGTTATTTTCAAAAATGTAAATCTAAATTAGGTAAGAGGGGGGAAAGGTTTAATGTAGAAGCTAATGAATATTTTCATGTTCAGTGACATGGGAAAAATATGCAGTTTAATAATATTATGTAAAGGAAAACTCTTTCTAGTTTTCCACCAGCCATTTCCTTCCATTTACTGCTTTTTATTGTGATGTAGATTCCAGACATTACCAGAATGTGGAAATGGATAGAAGCTGAATAAGGCACATTCACATTCACCCTGTTGACCCTCTCACAACTCCAATATATTCTCATTTATTTACATAGCAAATGTTGTTTTGCTTCATGCTGTTCCTGAGGGGGACCAAGATACTAGGCTGTATGCTGAAATAGGACTGAAACTGAAGGACATAGCTGATATCCACAAGCTAAAGCTTATTTTGCTATTTCATAGTCTCTATATTCTAGTTTTCTGGAAGACCTACAACCTGTGTTATGGCCACCCAGCTGTGTCAGCTGTCCTGCTGTCATTGTTGGACCATAAGTATTCAATCTGTTAGTGGAGCTGAGAGTTGTTAGTGCACAGTAGACCTTATACACTTTACAGTTTAGTTGTTGAATATCCCTCCCCTCCCTGAGCTGGGCCCAGCAAATCCCCCCAGAGCCCACCTCACCACAGCAGCTTCCTCTGCCTCTCCCTCCCTTGCAGCTGGGCCCCAGCTCCAACCATGTCACAGCGGAGTGACCCAGCAGCGAAATGTGTATTCCCACAAGAAACAGGAAGGGAAGGGAGAATGTGCAGTCATTTCCTAACCTCGCCCCATGATGTGTTCGGCTTTCTCTCTCTGCCCTTGCCACCTAAGATCAGTTCCTCCTCCCTGAATATCTGGCAAACATATCCATTCATAATTATATTTATTAATCTACTAGTGCTTTTTTCTAGAGAAAAGGTGGCAGTACTGTGTGCCAGCACATACCGCCAGAAAAAAGCACTGGTCCCACATATATGACTTTTTAGTTGCCATTCTAATTCCAGGGTCCACCAGCCACCATATGCATATAAATTGATTTGATGCATGTGTTCTTGTTGTTTTGCTCTCTCTCTCTCTGTATACTTAAAAAAAAGTATTTATGGAAATATTGTAACTGCTTATGTGTTTTCATTATATTGTAATTCGCTTTGGGCTGCCTCGTGTAAAGAGAATCATAAATGAAATAAGCAAATATATATATCTATCCAATGTGGATACTAGCGCTCCAAACCAGAACAGTCCCACACAGGCATTTGATATTGTGTACACAGTATACACAAAGGGTTGTATACTGGATCCCTTATGGACAGGCCAAGAAGTGTTACAGCATTATACCAAAAATGGTGGTCCTCTAATAAGTGGCTATTTTTTCCTACCTTTTTAAAACGTTTATTCCTTCCCTATTCATTTATCTTTTACAGTCTCTTATGATTTCACTCTCTTTTGGACTCAAAGTTACTCATTAAAGTTGTCCTTTCCTATGTGCTTGTAAACAGCAGCCACGAACAGCTGTGTTTTCACAGAACTTAATTATTTTTTATGACGTGATTGCATAATAGAAAAGAACATACTAGCAATAGTGTAAAAAACAGTGCACTTCTGATACTTTAAAAATACACAGGTATCTATCACTATAATTGTTTTAGGAGAACACAAAACCTTCTCATCTTTACACATACCAGCATGCCCTTTGCTCCTTCAGCTCAAACACTCAGGGCTTCTGGGGCACAGCACTCCCACAGAGAATGTCAAGCAATTTTTTTTTTTGAAGAAACACCCCCTAAAGCTCAAAGCAATCCACTCTTTCCTATCACACACACATTTTATACTTTTATTTGAACATTTCTATCAATCTATTGTTCTCTGGCCAATCAGGTCTATACAGCGCTCAGTCTATCCAAATCCCAAAGTACAGAATGACCCAATTTCTAAACAAGAGGAATGTATTTAGAAGGACTTTAAATGATTTCAACTTTTTGAATAAATCCATGAGAGGCACTGTTAAATAAATGAGAGGACTGTTAAATCAGTAGTTCTACAAATATTAAATAAAAGAAGTGACAGCATCCAGTTTGAGGAAAGATGTGAAACTCATGTAATAATTAAAATAATGAAAGGCTACATAACCTGCAGGCATGAAATGGAACTGTTGCTTGTTTCTCTAGCCTTCTAAAAATATTACTATACAGTATTAGATTGTAGTCCCAGTTCTAAGGTATAAGATTCACAGGATTAAGATTGAATGTTGTGTAAGCAGACTTCTACCTGTGCCATGGGACTTCACCTTCCCCTCCTTCCCCACTGTGCCCCCCAAATCTGCCCTGGAAGATCTTCCAAAGAGGAGGAGTCCATTCCACTGGTGGGCACTGTTGAATTTCACCCAAAAGTAAGTACTGTACGTTATTTACAGGGCTAACAAAGATAATATTCGTTATTTATTTTTAATACTAATCTCAGATACCAAGCTACTGAAGAAAAGAATTGTTTTCTGTTTCTCTACTCCTGTATCATCTTAGAAAAGATGCAAAACATTTATAAACTTTCACTTAAAAGTTCTATTAGCGATGCTTACACAACACACATATAACACAGAGAGACAAACAGATGCAGGCACATACCATGTTAATCATCGCAACACTGGGTGTAATTTCTCATTAAAAAATACTTTAAGGCTAACACTATAATTTGCTTCACATATCATTGTAAGCCAAGCTATTAGTTATCAGATCCACATAAACATGTTGTCTACTGGAGAGAAGCTTGCACCCACTTTGCTCCTCCATGGTCCCTTTAGCATGGACAGCATGCTGCAACAGCTAAGCCAAAGTCTGACTGAACCCTGGATTGTGGGGTTAAGGGCTCTCCTTCCTAAACACCATCATGGGTGGTGGTGGTGGAACGGTGTGTACTCACTTGGCTCCTCTTTGGGAGCAGGCTAAGAATGGCTGACTCTTGGACCATGCCAGCTGAATTTGTTCCTTTTTGGCTGCTCAGCCATTTATATTGGCTGGCTTGAATTGCACTGCCAACCTGCACAACACAAGGAAAAATATGCTACCCGACCAACAAACTAAAGCCAAAGACTAAGTAGGAATTATTATTATTATTATTATTTTTTAAAAAAGGTCTCCCTCTGTTTTGGGACTACAATTCCCATCATCCCTGACCACTGGTCTTGCTAGCTAGGGATGATGGGAGCTGTAGTCCAAAAACAGCTGGAGACCCAAGTTTGGGAAACACTGGTCTAATTGATATGATATAATTCATGATCATGAGATGACTATGCAAAAATGTCACTAATAGGTATAGGAAGTTGTATTATTCAGGTCATTGTGCTCAATCCAATATAAATTTTGTGCATCTTCCAAAGCTTAAATATCTGACTGTCAGCTCACTGCTATAGTCTTATATAATATTTAGAAGAATTTCTCATTTTTCCTTACCCAAATTAGTCTGCGTGTGATTTGCATTGCCAGCATTTCAAAGTTATTGTTTGCTATGTTATTAATAAAGCTATGGCCCTTTAACCTCATATGGTTGTCATGTGTGTTCATTCTGGTGTGTGGGTATGAGAAGGACATCACATCTGTATAGCACTTTCATGGTTTTTAAAGTGTTTCACAAACATTATCAAGTTGTAATTCTTACAACAGCCCTGTAGGGTAAATCAAAACCTCTTGGTGCTCTTCTAGTCATGAGCATCAAAACAATGTGAGGGATATGTTTCTTTTTCTGTAATTTCTTTCACTGTATCAATACTATATTGCAAGTACTGTACTGAATGTTCAGTGCAGTCCTATATATTATGATGATATATAGCATAATTCTGAAACTGCAGTTCTCTTGAAAATAGTTGAAAGAGAAATTGCTTACATGGTATCATATATAGATTCAAGTGTGTTCTCATAAATTTATTGGTGGCTTTGTGCCTAAAAAGCTTTCCCTGATTTTTGGCATGAAGATAAGAAATAAATTGAAAAAGGCAAAAGGTGGAACCAGGCTATATTACCTTGCATGAAAATCCTTCTTTTAAAAAAAAGCTTTTCTCCTAACTGGCCCTGTGTGAGACTAATACCTTTGATTGCAATTTATTTAGTGATTAGTAAATTTGAAATATTTACAAGCTGGGACACAAATACATGCACACACATGCATATTTCCATGTTACATCACAGAGCTCTTATCCTTTGGCAGACCCATTCATGTACCATTTTGTTATTTAATAAATACCAGTATATCTTTGGAAATTAGGATTAGAGGGGGCTTAAGAGTTTATAATAATCACATTTTTATGATACTGTGAAGAATTAAGGACGCAGGCGCATTAACATGGTACCTCTGTAAGGAAGCCTCCATGATACTGTATATTTATAGTTTCATAATAAAATGAAATGTACTGTTAATCATCCAGCTAAAGTAATTGTCATCTCTATGAAGATAAAAACAAAGGTTTTGGGACCCAATTACTGGTTCACATGCCGTTATCTGAACAGACATTAATGGAATTGCTGATTTCATGGTTTGGCAAGAAGTTCTGATACTTCAAGGCAGTGGTTTTCAACCTTTTTGAGTCCAGGGCTCCCTTGACCAGCCACGATCTTTCTGTGGCTCCCCTGGGAATCCCCACTTATGCAAGGGTTTCATTCTGGACCACTGTGCACATCACCAGGATGAGCGTAAGTGGGGATCCTCCCTACTCTGTGCCCGCCCCACCCCTTTCTAGTGCCATTTTCAATGTGTGTAAGTGGGAGTGTGCGTGCTGATTGTGCACAAGTGAGGATTCCCCTGTACCAGGTAAAATATGCAAAGCCATTTAGTGGTTTTGCATATTTTTGTTTTTTGGGGGAAGGTGCCCAGCCTGACCTTGCCTTTGTATTTGGATAGGATCTCCCCCTTTCCCAGGTGTTACGCAAAAGCCTTTGATGCAGCAGAGAAGGAGAGCCAGGAGTGGGAATAGAGAGAGAAGCCACTGTTTCTGCAGAGACATGTACATTTTATCTTTAATGTGGGGTGGCAGGTTTTGTTTTGTTTTAAAAGAAGAGGGTGTGAGAGGAAAGGGCACACACATGGAGAGAGATACAGGGAGGAAAAGGAAGAGGGAGCGATACAGAGAGGAGCCTCTACGTAGTGCACCAGAATTGTACAGGGGGAAGGACTAAGAATCTGGGACATATCTGGGAGAAGGCGGTGTGGATTGGCGAGAGTAGGCAGGAACAAGGAAGGGGAAGGGGAAGGCAGTGGCGAGGAGGAGGGAAGAAAGGTTGGCTGTGGCACCCCTGAACATTCCTCAAGTCTCCCCGGTGAGCTGTGGGTCACCAGGTGAAAACCACTGCTTTAAGGAGAAGAATTCTTAGTGTCCACTGCAAACATTAATCAAATGAAGAGAATAGCATCACCATTTCTAAGCATGTGCATGCACACACTCTCTCTCTCTAAAGACAATATAAAAAGGCAAGTTAAAAGACTATTATTATTATAAGGCAGTTTGAGCTACAATACCATAGCATAATATCTCAAACCTATTTTGGCTCCATTTTCTTCTTAAACTCAAGCAATCAGTACTCATCCAGGAACAGTGAGCTTATTATTATGCAATCAGGTTACCTCACAAGTTCTTGACAAACACACCCCTTGCAGATACAGGACAAAGGAAATTCTCTTCCACAATGTACTTCAAACCTTTTCCTCTCTAAAAGTACTGCATAAGCTTTATGCCATAAGGTGAGATCGCTAAGGGATGGTGTTTATGTTAGACACACTCACAAGAATCAACAGGTTGAATGAGCAGGTGCCCTTCTGTAAGCTGAAGGCCTCTTCTGCATGCAAAATAACTATTTTCTGCCTCTGTTCAAGACCATTGTGTAAGAAGAGAGAAAAACTATTGAAATGTAGAGGTGTACTTACATCTGTGCCAGGCATTGTGCTTTCTTGCACAAGGTATTTTTAAATTCTCTCAGAATTTTTTTTTTAATTATTACTTAGCAGCCTTTTTTTTAAATGCTTTTAAATATTGCCCAACCCCAGGCTTGTTGAAGTTCATCTTTGTCATGGTGAATTTTGTATTGTAACTATGTTTTCATGGTTTTGCATTCTATGTTACATTTTTACATGCTCTACCCAGAGCATTTTGGATATAGGCTGACATAGAAATTAGGAAGCCGAATCCAAAACTGAGTTGGGCTAATCTGGGTAGATCCCACCTTTGGCCAGTGCGGGTTGATACAGCTCAGGGTCGGCCAACCTGGAGCAATCTGGGGTAGTCTAAGGTAGTCTAAGATGGGACACCAGGTAGCCGGAAAGGCAGGCGGCCTCTGCAAAGAGTAGTGCAGAGCTGTTTGCAAAGGGGCTTTCAATCAGTCACACATTGCACTTGGCTTTGTGTGCCTGTTCCCAGTAGGGGAACGTCAGTACACAGTCAAACTGAGCAAGACTGAACCCAAAATTAAGCACAAAAATGGCTGAAAGTCATTCCTTTTCAGGAGGTCAATACAGATGGGTTGTATTTAGGCACCGAAGGCGGCAAAATGTTGAGCAGAGACAGACTCTCCAAGTGTCCCTATTTTCCAGGGATGTCCCTGATTTAGAGAAGCCATCCCGGTTTCTGAATTGATCCCGGAATGTCCCGCTTTTCCTTAGGATACCCCTATTTTCATTGAAGAAATATTGGAGGGTATGGAGTTATTTAACACCCAAGCTGTCTGAAGGAAGCCCAATAAGATGTGTGGGGTATAAATAGTAAAATTATCATTATGCAATGGGGCATCCTTATTTTCATCAGAAAAATGTTGGAGGGTATGCAGAGAGTGAGGGAGGGATAGGCACAGGCCTTTGCAGAGCATCAAAAGCCCAGAAGAGGCCCTTGGGATTCCTAGGCTGAGTGTAAGTGTGAATTTAGCTAGGTTGATGGCAGAGGAGAAAGATTTTATATCACACTGTTCCATCCGTTAGATTACTCCCTCCAAATGGCTTTCAATACAAAAGTCACAAATGCAGTAAAAACTATTCAGACTCTTGCTGAGGTACTTTGGACCCAAGCCATTTAGGGCTTTAAAGGTCAGTGTCAGCATTTTATCAGCTGATTGATGGGAAAAGAGAATTGCAATTGGGTAAGTACAATGCACCATCAAAGATAATGGAATTATTCATTGTACGTTTCAAGGATCAGTAGGTTTTGCGACAATTTACCCTCTGCACACCAGGTTTGATAACCTCTTTAAACTTAATGTTCTAGACTAATAGATAATAACAAATGTCCAATGTCTTGATGTAGTGAGTACACAAGAATTCACACCTCACTGAAACTTTTTTGTGTGATTTGCAAGAAACATATGGGAATATTCTAACTATAGTATATTGCTGAGAATATTAATCTTGTATTCTTGTCAGTTCTGCTTGTTTATTTTATTGTCTTATTTCTTATATTTTTAAACTTTTGTGTATTATATAATATTGTAAGACAGGACTAGTATTGGGCCCACGGAAAAATGCAGCAAATTGCTGGAAAGAAGTCGTGTGTCAAACAGTGGTGAAAAATCAACCCAAAAGATCACTGAAGGGGAGCACATTTCACAGGTAGGTAAAATGTTCACAAAATGGGCATTTATTAAGTCAAAATAAAAGTGGCAGAATCTTTGGTTCCATCAGACTAAAATCTAGGTTTTATACAGACTGTGGATTGCGCAAAAAGTATAAAAGGGTCAGTAAAAATATTGTCACCCCAAGTGTGTAAATACTGAAAGACGTGTAATAAAGGATCCCATTGTTTAATTTGGACTCTTCCATTTTCCTAACAATGGAGAACAAATAGGAACATCAAAAGGAAGTGAACTGAACAAGGTCAACGGAGCGTGGTAAATCTAAATGGGGAAGTTCACTGCAACATGATGATCATTTTATTATTGAAATTATTGGATTGTTACAAAGTGAAATATACTCCATGTTGATTTCCAGGAATAAATGTTGTCAGCATATCCTGCTTATATTCAGGTAATCAGCTTCTCTATCATCCATTACACGAATAACTAAACATCCAATTCTTCAGCTCCCATTACATTAAAAGTCTAGCCTATATGACATCTCTCCTTGATGTGATATTGCCAGCTAATTAGCTGAATGATTTAAAGCCTTCAAGATGTTTTCTCATATGAGCTAGTTGCATATCCATTTGTTCTTTTTCTTGTTCCTGTGTATATAATTGATCCAACCTCAAAAATAGTGAATGAAATTAATCCATCACATGTAAATGGACAAGAATCATGTTGTCCTGGTCATCAATATGCAATGCTCAACACTGAAATAAAACATGAATTTCTTTGAAGTTTGGAATAATTATTAACATGTTTCTTTACCATGCAATCCTATACACATATACTCAGAAGTATATATTCAGAAGTATGCTGAACTCATCTTGAGTTCCATGAAGCTTAATCCAAGGTAAGTGGGTATCAAATTATAAACCCAATGTAACAAAATAAGAAGGGACCAAACATTTTATACAGGTGGTAACCATTTTAGGCATGTCTAATTGAAGCATGATTGCTTACGTGCAGGTCCTTTTGGTCCCAGAAGGGGGCAGGGTGGGGTATAACAGGGTGGGTCACACTCATGCACACTCCGCTGATGCACACATGGGTCAGGAACAGAACTCCCACACAAAATGGCCACCACCTGTATTTAATATGTGCAGATAATTGACATGCAAACTCAGATGCTACTCCCCTGAGTTCAATGAAACAGAGTTCTAATGAAATGTGTATAGAATCACAACCTAAGCCAGCAATCCAAACCTGCTGATGTGACCACTTAGGCTCTGCTGATCAACCACTGCATCCACAGTCCAGACATTCACTCCTTGCATCACTAATTGAATACATATTCCACACTAGACAAGGGAGAGTAAAAGATAAAGAGACAAAGGAAGACTGGCTCTGTAGATCACAACTTTCATTACTAAGCTTTCAGCCATCACTTGACATGCACTTTCAAGCTTTTCTGTTCCAGACTGGAAACATACATCAATACAATTAAAGCTGAAATTCCAAAGAAGCTATATTCTGAATCAGATTAGATTCTGAATGTGTATAATCTGAATCTGGATTTGTTATATCCTATATCCCCAGAATTACAACCTTTATCTTAAGACCAAAGTGGATGCTCGACATTCATCCTTAATATATTTGGGGCAACCCATCATATCCTTACTTATAATCACAGTATTCCTGGTAATAATAAAAAAGTATCATAAACAGGAAAAATGTGGCACCTTAATTGTGGAATGCTCTCCCCTTTGAAATTTGGCAGGTATCTACTCTGTTTTCACTCAGATGTACCTTAAAATCTGGCTCTTCAGTCATACCTTTGAAAGTTAATAATGCCCAGCTGAAATGACAGTGTTCTTTTACAGTTTCTGTGATTAATTGTTAGGTGCATTTTATTCTGCTCTTAATTATTAGGGAGTGTACATTTTTAGACTGATATTCTTATCACCGGTCACAAAACCTCTGGATGTAGGGTGGGGTATAAAGGATACAAGTAATAATAAAATAAATGAATAAATAAAAATATCCTGAAGGACTTTTTAACTTCTGAAACATGTCATCAAATCCAAGTCCCAAGTGATCTAAAAGGTTAACCTTAAAAAGGAGTGTGATAAACAAATCTTCCCCTTGCTTCAGAAATACAGAGATAGCAGAAAACTTGTCCATATCTTGTAGGTTTTGTGTTCAAAACCTACATGTAACATTGACAGTGACACAACTATCAAATAACAATGCACAATCATAATAAATACCAGCAATTATTTCACCCATTCAGCAGAGGTACTTCTTCTAAGCAATGTGAATGACACAATTACAGCTTGTCACAGTGGGAGTTCTTAATTAAAACAAAAATATAAAATATACGGGAGTGGCAGAGGTGTATTCAGATAGCTTCATTAAAGGTACTTTGTTTATTTCTCAGAATCTCATTAGTCTATCACAGCTCATTGGGCAAAACCCCTAAATGTGGCTAGGATAAGTGTGGCATATAGAATCTTAAGAAAATGGAAAAGGGCTCTGTATTATCTCTGCTCTGCTTGAGTTGCAGCAATGTCATTATCTATCTGACAGTTGTGCTTTAGCATTATAATTTTTACAACTGCACATTACCTAGAGGACTATTACATCTCAATTGGTGTTTCATTGGTTACGCATATGCAGGACATGGAATGACACATATTCATCAGAACACAGCTAGAAATGTCTCTCCCCACCCTCAACATACAGACATACTTTTGCTTAAGCTGAGTTGTGGCAAGAACTATCACAAAGCAGGTCCCAGGTGGTCTCAGAATTGGTTGTGCAAGTAAATATACTCCAAATCTTTGGAATTGGATATGAGACAGGCCACTGTTGTTATAGCCAAAACACAGCCATCATTATAAAGGAGACACTGTATGGCATGCAGTTTGAAGCAAACAAAAAATAAAAATACTGTTTATGGGGGGATGCTCTGAGTTTACTCAGGCAGATACCGGTACAACTTTTTGCATTTAATTGTGGTTTAAACATACAACTGCTGCTCAGGAGAAATAAAACCACCTAGCTAGGAATTCAGTGACCCACCCTGCCTATTTAATGACACAGTTTGAAAGAATTGAGGCAGTGAAGGGGCAAGAATCAATGCAGAAATGAAATCAGCTCTCTAAAGAATGCAACAACGTACATGTTCAAAGCTGATTTCCCACTGCAATGGCAGCTATACAGATTTAGCCTCCCAAAGTAGGAATTGCTGGAATTGCAGAATTTCTGCTGCTACAACAAGGTATTGCTCTTTACAGGTTCTGCTTGCTTTGTGTTATTTTCTTGTGAAAGTCAATGCTTATATTAAAATGTGAAGCTCTGGTAATTAAGAAAGTAAATGATGAATTCACACCAAACTGGCTTTGATGTATCTGAAAGGAACAGTTGCAGACTCCTTAAGGGTTCATATTAGATGAGCCTTCATCATCTAACCATGCATTTTTCTCACAAATAATCCCTCAGATGCCCCAAAAAGTCACATATAAAGACAAGTGCACACAAATGCAATTAGGCAGCATGGCTGGAAACTCTTTACCCACATCCATTAAAAAAAATCCTGGGGTTGATTCCTAATTACAACTCAGTTATCAACACATGGTTTTCATAATATATTCAATAAGCATTTTATCTTTCTGTCAGTGCTATTACTATTTGTCTCATTAGGACAAGAATGAAAAATAAGTATTCAGGAAATATTTTGATAGTTCTATTCATGATTTAATGCTGTCTCATCTAGCAGCTTAGGAAAAGGCTTTGAAAAAAACACACAAATAAAAATAGCACCTTTAATATATTTATTTATAAAGAGGCTTCATTATCATTAATTAATTTCCCACTTGGCTCATGAACTTTGTCATATTTCACCCTCTTTACATTGCAAATAAATAAATAAAAATCCCAACAGAGTATGCTAAGAATTCCAAGGGTACTAAATACTAATTATGGTGATATAAACATGTAACTCAATATCTTCCAGAAAAAACCAACAACAGATGTGTTGCATTGTGTGACAACTATATTTTGAAAGTTGGAATATGTTATATAGCTAAGAGGAATTAAGCTTCTACAATGAAATGTTTTATCTTGAGTGCTATTCCACAATGATTCCTAAGGATGCAAGCATATGCAAGAATCAGGGACACTAAACCTTGGTTGGAGAATTTACAAAGATATAAGAAGTGAACAGAAGTAGACCTGGTTTTCAGCTAACATTAAGCCAAATCATGGCTAAGCATAGGTGCATGAGAATGTGGTTACTAACAGGAAAATTCATGGCTGCTTTGCTCCTCCTCCTGTACTACTGTACCTAAGCTATCATTTGGCTTAGCATAACATTAAAACTCAGGCTCGTGGTTTGTCTCTCCGAGAGAAAAATATTCATATCTGCTTCTGGGTGTTTCTTCTTATCCAGTTTTCCAAACTGGAATGGAGCTTTTGCACTGGGATTTTTTTTTTAATTTAAATTACCACCCCTGCCTGAAAAGCTGGTATTTGTCTCTATTCACCTATATATGTCTTATATTTATACTATTCCTTTCTTGTTATCCTATGTTTGTAATCTAGCATGTGTTGATCTGATTTCATAGAAAAGCAATTTTTTTTAAAAAAAGGAAAAAATTACCAGATTTTTCCGTGTATAAGATGCCCCCATGTATAAGATGACCCCTAATTTTTGGGACTCAAAATTAAGAAAATGCACTATGCACTATCTGTGTATAAGACAGCCCCTTATTTTAAACTTCAAAAATTTAGGAAAAAATATAGTCTTATACATGGAAAAATACAGTAATTCTTTTCATAAAATCAGAGTTTAGAAAATAAATATGCAACACCAATGAAAAGCCTAAATGTTTAAGAGACCACGAATGCTCTTGGAAGAAGCCAGAACTCACACCAGAAGAAATACATGCTTTCTTTTTAGGATAAAGGAAGGATGGAAAAGATCCCATTCCTGAGACAATATATAGAAGGCAAATAGCATATACCTGTCTTGCTATTGTCTTCTCTGTAACTCAGCAACTGCCTCAGCACTGTGGAGTGAAGATGGGAAGAAGCTAAATGTTTCCTTGAAAACTTGCTTTGGGGACAATTGAGCTATTAGTGTTCCCTAAAAGTGACAATACTTTCTGCAACACATCTTCTAAGTAGTCCCCACTCCCCTTTGCTAGTAAACAAAACCAAAGACCGAAAGAGCAGGTAACATGGGGAAACCATAGCTTAATGTGGCATTACCATTTGCCAAGTGGTAACTTACCACCATATACTGTACATATAAAAGCTGGTTGTCTGGATTGCAAGACCAGGCGCAGTGAGCCCAGGTTCACTGGGGGCAGCCAGTGTGAGAGTACCAGTAATGATAGGGAAAGAGCTTGAGATAAATATGGCCACAACTTTATTGGCCACAGGTGTAAGTCCTAGCCCAATCGCTGGTTGATCGCTCCTTTAGGGTTGATTCTGGGTTAAAGGATCCTCCCATGTTCAGATCAAATGAGGGCAGACCTGCTACACCACCACCTGTGACATTTTAAAGCCTGTTAGCCCCTGTCTGGGCCTTTGGACAAAAGCTTTTCATTGGACCCCTTTACCAGAGTACCCTGGTTTCAGTTTTGGCTCAGGATTCAGCTACCAGAACTAATTTTGGAGTGCACAGAGGGAGGAGGAAGCTCTGTTGTGCAAATGGATATCCTCATGTGGGACTTCCACTGATGGGACTGGTTAGGTGAATCCTGCTTACCCTATATACTCGAGTATAAGCCTAGTTTTTCAGCACGTTTTTTGTGCTGAAAAAGCCGCCCTCGGCTTATACTCGAGTGAGGCAGGCAGTGGCTCCTATGAAGCTTTCCCAGGTTTTTGGTGGTAAAATTGGGTGCCTCGGCTTATATTCGGGTCGGCTTATACTCGAGTATATACGGTAACTAGTTTAGATACACATTTTGCTAAAGTATTAATATTCACCCAAATGATTTTTAAAATGGGTCATACTGCACTATTACAGTATCAGAAGCTGATATTTTACATCAACACAACTGTGCACCTATTAGACAATTGCTTAAGGTTATGATTCCAAGTCTACGTTTAGCCAAAATGCATGACGTTAGCCTCCTTTTCCGCCCAGGAATCTTAATTCCCAGCCATCTTGTTTATCTGTTCAAATATTTCCCTACCCTTCCATACACAACAATTAGACAAAATCATTCTTTGCTTCCAGTGCTTTTACACACACACACACACACACACACACACACACAGTCTTTTTCAAAGGTTTCAGGGATGTGCAAGTTGATGAAGCAACAGTCAGTCACAAGGGGTGTTCTTGGTTATGTTCCATTATATTGTTAGTTGCCTGTGTTATACAGCCAAGTGTGAAGAAATAAGCCCACTCTTCCTGGAAACATCTTGCAGCACATATATGGAAGCCTTTATGTCTTCTGTACTTTTACCTGCCTTTCTGTCAAGAGTGCATACTACAGTTAGCTGCTCTCCTCATATTTCCTACATATTTAATTTTGTCGTTATGCTCTGATGTATTGATAAATTAGCATAGTTAATTATTTAAACATTACCAATCATGTTCCAGATGGATGCAATTACTTCTCCCTTCAGCACTGCTTCCTGCCCCTATTTGTTTAATGTGATACATCCTAACCAGAGGCATTTTTCACCATTCGTGCAATCTTGATTAACGATACATGAAGCAGTATATCCTTACCAAGTGCTTGGCTGTATAGACTATTCGAAGAATTTCTATCTCTTATCAGAAGCTGCATGTGTGCGCCCAGCTCCAAGATCACAACCCAAGGCAACAATAAAACATACTCATTTTTGAATATGTGTGTGTTTGCACCAACTCCTAAGGGGCAAGGTCCCTTTGGCCTGCCTCAATAAAATATTTGAGGACCACCCCCACCCCCCGGTTGATGGGCATTTCTTTCTTTTCGACATTTGGACTTCATTTACCAACAAGCCCTGTAAAAGAACTTGTAAAAGCATTGTTGGATGGAAAGAAAGCTGTGACTGGGCAAAAACCTCTGACATGGCCCTCGCTATTGGAGCTAGAAGGGGTATGTGTGCAAGGGGGTGGGAGCGAGGAGAGAAATCCCAGCACCTCAACTTCCAAACAAGAAGAGGAAACTTTGGTTTGCGTTCTCTGGCTACTTCTGCAAAGTATGTGTGTGTGTTTGTTGCACAAGCTGTCTTCCACACATATTTCCAACAGCAGGAGAAGCTCCCATTGACAGTCCCAGATATCCCAGATACCTCAGAGCTATGCAGTCATCTTTGCTAAGCTCTGGCCAAACATATGAAGAATTCTGTTTAATTGCCACACTTTGAATAATACTGTAGTTGTGGACCTCTGAGCTATTGTGTGTGTATGGGAGCTCTGCACCTGGAAGGAATTCCCTATTCATTTCAGTGGGACATCCCAAATAAATGACTCTGTTGAAATAAGCAGACAATCAAAAAATGTGGTGGAGTTCCATCTTCTCCAATGGAACTCTGGACTGAGATAAAAGTATTCAGAAGAGTCACAAGACTTCAAATGCACTGAACCAATAAATGATTTCACTGAGTCTTTAAAGGTATCTTGTATTTATACTTCTTTGCAATTATACTCTCTTTTCCTCCCTGGGAGCACTCAAGAGATGTCACTTAGACAGTAAATGTAGAATCCCTAGACTTGTCTCTCAGAGCTACTGAGCTCAGGATAAGGACAGGGGCTTGTCCACTTCAACAATAAAAACTAATAAGCCCAAAGGAATGGTCACTGGATGTGTGAGGTGTGAAGGATACATGGCTTGCTGTGTACTTGGCAAAGTGGGCAGAGGTGCCATTCAGCCAACTTCATCACAAGTTCATGGGGATGCTGGTAGACAGGTAAATATATCACAACCTACTGCAGGTTAATTAATGAATAAAGTTGTATCTCTTATTTAATCTGAAATCTAGTGTTTTGTCTCCTTATTCTCAAATGTGTGTGCAGTCTACTCAAGTAGATCCTTATTTGAAAGGAAACCTCAAGTGGATTAGAACATATAAAAGGACTAAATGCTTAGAAATCCATAATAATAACCATCATTTCTTCATATTTTATCTCCCCCCCCCCACTTAACAGCCCCTTTAAAGCACAACTGCAGATAAATATGAAAATTATTTGTCTTACCAGTTGCTGGCCTTGTACACCCCATGCTGCATACTGTAAAACTGAATCCTCTACCTCCGGAGGGTTTAACTCCCAAACTTCCCTTGAAAAAAGGTAAACATTTTACTTGAACACATTTGCACCATTACATGGCACAAACTAGCATCTATATAACAACCATCTTACCTCGTACGTATGTTATATATCACATATGAAGCCGTATATGAGTAATGAAAAACCTGTAAGACAAGGAGAAAAAGTAGACATGAGCACCGTCATGGGATACATTTGGAAAACTTGGGGAGAAGTAAACTTTTATTCATGATGTTAGATATCACATTGTCTAAATTAACGTGGCAGGCTTGCATAAGTGTGCTTGGTCTACGCTAAGCTGCGCTATCTTTAGCTGTTGGTACTCTTTGTTCAAGTTCACAAGTGAATGTTTATTATCACTTAATGAGTATAACACCATTCAGCGACATGCATCTTTGAATATGCACCACAGATCAAATACAAAGATTGAACTTTCAAACATTATCATGAGCACAATACTTTCCAGTGGAATCATACATTCAGCTGTGTGAGTTATGAAGCATTAAATAATCAAGGAAAGAGAAGTCAAGAGAGGTACTTGCATGTGTGTGAACACAGTCAGAATGAAGTGTCACTGGAGACCACATGATTTTTCTGCTGAATTGTAGCCTAGATTTTTTCCCCTTGTTTGTGCAGTTCAAACAAATAAACACAAACACCCTTGGGATCCGAACATCCATAATTCTACTTTCTAAAACATTTTTTTAGTTCTAAAACCATTACGAATCATGCCTGCAAAACTGCAGTAAAGATAAATAACTGCCCTTGGAAACCTGCTGCCTGTACTTTTGATTCAGAATAATTATTTTATCCAAACATATTTGGCTAGGGGGAAAAACCCATTTGTTACACTGAATTCTTACTAATTATTATAAGGTTTTCCAAAGCTTAATCTAAATTTCAGCTGAAGCAGGGAACTACAACCACAAATTAATAAGGACAATACTCCATCAAAACTATTTCTGTAGACCAACAAACTAAAAAAAAAAAAAAATCCTATATGAGATGTTTTCAAACCTACAGGCACGTTATAAATTAAGTACTTCAAATATATTTTTTCCAGAATGTTGGTATGTAAGCAGTCTTTAATAAAGCACAGCACTGAATTAGCATTCAATTAAAATAGAGGCTGATCTAATATATGCAATACATGGACAGCTCAGAACAACTATAAAAAAGAAGACACTCACATTTCTGGAATGAAACTCTACATATAGTTGTATGACCCAATTTCCCACCTTACCTGGAAATTCCCAAATTGCACCCAAGCACGGTGAGGGTAGGAAACACTGCTGTTTGACTTCAAACAAGCATGGCTGCACAGCTACTGCAGCAATGAGAAACAGCTGGGTTGGAATGTGGACAACCCAACTTCAGGTGGGTAATTGACTTCATCTTGGCTTCCCAGGGGAGGGGAGGCAGGCCTGGGAGTGGATTAGCCTTTCTCTGGTTGGCTCATGGTCTAGTAAAATAGGCCCAGCCTAGTGAGATAAAGATTTCCCCAGTGTCCTTCCCTAGTTATAGAGGTTGTGCTTTGTTTTTGTTTATCTGGTTCATTGTGCTGTTTTGCCTGTTCCTCAAGATACACTGTGCTATGGTATTCATCAGACACTGGCTACTTTTACCTGCAGGCTTTTTGCATTCCTTATAGCAATAGTGCTAGATGATATTTATATATATTTTTCTTTCACAATTTCCCTTAGCAGTAGAGGCATTGGCCAATATCTATTGTTGAGTAAAGCAAGGGATGAGCTCCCCGCTCCCCAGTGGAAGATCTTCTTAAAGGCTGTGTTTCTCAAACTTGGGTCCCTAGATGTTTTTGGACTACAGGTTCCATAATCCCTCACCACTGGTCCTGCTGGCTAGGGATGGTAGGAGTTGTAGTTCCCAAACAGCTGGAGACCCCAGTTTGGGAAACACTCCCTTAAGGGATAGTGGGATGTTGCCTTGTGCTGGGTTGCAGCACTCCCAAGCTGCCTGGGACTAGGCTAATGTGGGCCCATGAGCTAGGGGCCTTGGACATTGGATAGCAAGGGGGCTGCACAATGAAAGGATCTTGCACTCTGCCATGGTTGTTGTAACCAAAATAAAAGTTGTGGCATTGTTCAACCCATCAAAGCCTCTGTCATTTACTGCTCTGACACCCTATTCTGGGCACGCAAACATAAACACAGGAGCTCAAGGTGGCATAGATGCTTCTCTCCCCACACCTCCATTTTATTCTCACAAACAAGCCTGTTTGGCTGAGAAACACTGACTGGTCCAAGGTCACCCAGTGGGCTTCATGCCTCAGTAGATATTTGAACCCAGGTCCAACACTCTAACTGGCAATCCAACAACTAAACCATATATGCAATTATGCTAACGAACTGCAGTTCCAATGACATTCTGTAGCAGGCTTTAAAGTCATCGTCTTCTATAAAGTGGTGTGATGCCAACATAAAGCCGCTGAATTTGAAATTAATTAGGAAAGTTTAAGTAAATATTCATTATAAGAACCCCTGTCTGCGTGGAAACTGCTTCCTCCACCACCCCGCACACACACACACACACACACACACACACACACATGGTGAGGACAGCACAGTGTCAAATGAGACGACATGTTGGTGGGGCAATCATATGGGTCAATGGAATGCAAAATAGCACTCCCATGGGAGGAAGTTATATGGAAAAACATCATGGAAAAACAACTCCAGCTATCAGCCATACTTGCAAGGATGGCTGCAGGTATGATTTAACAGGTAATTAGTACAGTATCATCAGTAATATAAATATTAAAGTCAAAGGAAGATTACATGCATATTTTAATATGGTGATATTTCTAGGTTTAAATATGGAAATAAGAAACTTACTGTATTTACAATAACATACATTTACATGTTTATATTTAGTATTTCTAAAAGGCTGCTATTATGTTGCCAACAACTTATATTTTAAAAAGTATTAGTTGTCAAATGTGCTTTAGAATAAATTATATTTTATATACATGCAATAAGGTATTCTATATTCCATTTAATTATTCCTCATTTATGTTTAGTGAAAAATCTTTTAAATATTTATGAGGCTTTTGCTGAAAGTACCACATAAACTGAAAAAATGCAGATTTTATAGATATCCTAGAATTACACTTCAGCCCTCAGTGTGAATAGTTGTTTATTTCAAAGCATTACTACAATAATTAAACAAAATCAAGGTGCCTCCTTTTCATGGTGTCATACTGAATATAGGGTTGCAGTACCCTGTGCATTGCAGGGGGTTGGACTAGATGAACATTGGGGTCCCTTCCAGCTCTACAATTCTATGTTTCTGTTGTATTTGCAAATAACTTGACTAAATACAAATACCGTATATTCCGGTGTATAAGACGACCCCAACTTTTCCAGTTAAAATATAGAGTTTGGGATATACTCGCTGTATAAGAAATACGACCCGGCGTATAAGACGACCCCCGACTTTTGAGAAGATTTTCCTGGGTTAAAAAGTAGTCTTATACGCAGGAATATACAGTAATGTTTATCTAATTAGAGGTTCAGTAGTAAGTGTAAAATGGACACACAGTGGCTAATGCAATGGATGTGTTATAGAAGTAAGAAGCTATTAGCTGCTGGTGCAAAAAAAGAATAAAAGAATTATAACATTTCCCTGCAGTTTTGTTAAAAAAAAAAATCGTGATGATATTTTTATTTTCAGAGTCAGTTAAATAGAGATTACCAAATCTGTATCTTAAGGCACTTCAACATTTGCAGTAGACACCCACTCTCGATTTCTCAACCCTTTGATTTCACTCGATTACAGGCACCTTTAATCTTTACCCAGGCAACTCAGTGCCCTGATCACATCCTCTATATTTGTTGCTTAGCCTCTGATCCAATTTCCCTGTCATTTGATCTCCATTGACTTGTGACATGCAGCCGCCGCTTGCTTATTCCATTCCAGTAGCAGACCCATCAGTGTTGTCCAGTCACCTAGCAGTACCAAGAGTGAAGACAACCGTAACAGTCTACAGATACGATCCTGTAAACCTTGGAGTAAATCCCATTGGACACAATGGGGCAAATTACACTTCCCTAATACCATACTAAAAGGAATTAGCAATCCCTCAACAGACAACCTTAGAATAAAAGAATATACAAATTTATAATAGAAAAAGAGAAAGATTGATTGATTGGTATGCAAGTCCTTAAATAAAGAATTTGTGATTATGCTTAGCGACCCTAAGAAAAATTTCAAGATTCTTGGAAAAAATAAACAGATCCTAATGCCAAGTGGAGGGAGATAAGATATCAGGTGATGTCTTGTACAGGGGTGTTGGATATATTTCAGCCGGAGTGCAATATTTCATTCTGGGCAGCATTCCAGGGACCACATGCCAGTGGCCAGAGGAAAAATGGGTGGAGTGATTGATGTAAACATGATCTTCGTACAGCAAGCTGCTTTCTACACAAGGTCAACATACCCCTCTCTATCCTCCACCCAGGCAAGGAAGGGGCATCATCGGAGTTCGAGGTTACATCCCAGCCAGGCAAAAACACTAAAAGAAGGGAGCAAAGCAGGACGAGTGAAGGGTGTGGCTGGGGAGGGGGGTGGCCTGGGGAGAGTCCTGTGCGCTACTGCTTGGAGGGCTGCATCTGACCTCTGGGTCCGAGGTTCCCCACCTCTAGTATATGGGAATAAAACAGTGATAATCCACATCTTAGAGAAACACAATAAAGTTTAAATTAACTAAAGTTTATATTAACTCAAGTTTATATACCGGTAGTTATGTGAATGCATGGCCATTTTTGTTTTTACTATTCTAGGAAGAGGGGGTGGGGGGAATTGAATAATCCAGCACAAAAAGGATGAAGGATAGGGAAGAGGGTTGAGTTAGGTGGGCAGAGCTGAAATTGTAAATTAGCCACAAACTCTTCTGGAGTATCTGAAACAGCTCCTAAACTCAGCAATTTACAGTTTCATAAACACCCTGACCCCAGAGGATTCCAAACTAGCACTCCAGTTTTATAAAACTCAGCACAGGTCCAAAACATTCCTGTTTCAATAAATGTCATTGATGGAGCTGCAGGAGATGCCAAGGTTCCAATTAATCCTGACTGTATGGGATTGCAAATTCTGCCTCTGATCTGAAATCATTATACAGAGTACAGAATCAAACATAAACACATGATCACAAAGGCAGCATTATCAACCCCCCATGGTTCAAGTTTCCACTATCAATTTTTCCACATAACTGTGATGGAAGAATTGCACCTGAAAATCTACATATATAAGTGCTGATGGGATATGATGTTGCTCCATTTTTATACTGATACAAATAAGAGTAACTCAGATTGATATATTAAATGATGTCTGAATGATATATTTTGAGTCTAACATGAAAGAGGCAATGAAACCCTTTGGTGTTGGCTCAGAAAACTAGACTACTACACCAAGGATAAAATACCCACCCACCCACACAAGATTTTATTGGCCCATTCCATTCCTACAACAAAGCAATATTCTATACTTACTCAGCTTTGACTTACAGATATCTGACACTGCTAAGATTGCAGTATAAAGAAAATAGAATCAGTACTTAATTTGCCCAGAAAATTTTCAAGCAGCAATAAAAATGACTTATTTTTTCCTTGTTCTGTCTAAGGGAGAACTGTAGCTTTCCTGTTACTAAAACATCTGATGCAGTTAATAAACTTAAATTAGTAGCAGCATGTCAGTTGCCTATGGCAATGTAGAACCGATAGATGGTAAGAAGAAAATCTCCACTCCAGTTCACAGTGCATCTACTAAGTAAATTAGTAAGACCATCAATAATAGTACTAAAGTTTAAATTCATTTTATGTTGAAGCACCATTATCAATATAAGATGCAGTCCTTGGCTTGGTAGACTCATTGGGGCAAATAGTCCCATGAATCTCCAAATGTTGGATTCTAGAGAGAGAACCATGACACACAAGCACTCCTTTGGTGAACCTGAGAATTCTCATATGGCTATTGGTTTCCAATGCCATGACACTTCAATGCTGAAATCATATTGTACCCTCATCAGCACAGAAATAATGTATGAAGTTCTAAGACTTAAAATTGATAACCAACAGATTTAATGTCATATACCTTGCCAGAGAGAATGCATAGGCCCTAAAGTGAACCTTGCACTCTTTATTTTGCCTGTTTCTAATAATTTACATGTTTCCAATAAATTAGAATTACTAATAAGCAGCACTCAGAATTGCAATACAAAGATCACACAAATAATCCTCTTAGAAATTGTTAGAAGTTTCAACATACTGGTAAATAAAAATGGAATTATAAGATCAAATTATTAAGGCCTTCTCGGTAGTGGCGCCCTCCCTGTGGAACGCCCTTCCAGCAGATGTCAAGGAAATAAGCAGCTATCCTATTTTTAAAAGACATCTGAAGGCAGCCCTGTTTAGGGAAGTTTTTAATATTTAATGCTGTATTGTTTTAACATTTGACTGGAAACCGCCCAGAGTGGCTGAGGAAACTCAGCCAGATGGGCGGGGTAAAAATAATAAATTATTATTATTATTATTATTATTATTATTATTATTAAGGACCAGTTCACTATCAGCCACAAATATATTCATCTCATTGACTAAAACAAGATCGCATCAGTGTGAATTACTAACAGATCAGTTGGAGTGTGGCACTTCTTATATTGTTTGCTTTTCAAGAATTCCATCTTATGAATAGCACCCAGCCAATAGTTACCTGGCCTAGCAAAAAGGACCAATATGCTTTGAATTAGAAAATCAAGGATAAGAACATTGAAACAGACAACACTGCAAGAAACAGACTATTTTGCTTTTCTCTGCCATTTTGTCTACTGATTCAATTTGATGGCCTAAAAAGTGCAAACCAGCAGTTCTTTTACCTTCACTTCCAGGAATTTATAAAGTTATGTGGGTTCCTACAGAAGCAGTATTGGGTGTCTTAAAGCACAGCACCAGTTTGAAAAGAAAAGAAAAGAAAAGAAAAGAAAAGAAAAGAAAGAAAGAAGAGAAGTGATTCCAAACAGATACAATGAAAGGTAGATAGCCGTGTTGGTCTGTCATAGTCAAAACAAAATAAAATAAAAAAAATTCCTTCCAGTAGCACCTTAGAGACCAACTAAGTTTGTTCTTGGTATGAGCTTTCGTGTGCATGCACACTTCTTCAGATACACAGAAACAGAAGTCACCAGACCCTGATATATAGTGAGAGGGTGGGGGGGGGTATTACTCAGAGGGGTGGTGGAAATGGGTGAAAGGTTGATAGGTGTGGTAAACCTGTTGACGACTGTTAACGGCTGCAATTAGTCTTACAGGAAAAAGCAAGGGGTGAGAGGTTCTCACCCCTTGCTTTTTCCTGTAAGACTAATTGCAGCCGTTAACAGTCGTCAACAGGTTTACCACACCTATCAACCTTTCACCCATTTCCACCACCCCTCTGAGTAATACCCCCCCCACCCTCTCACTATATATCAGGGTCTGGTGACTTCTGTTTCTGTGTATCTGAAGAAGTGTGCATGCACACGAAAGCTCATACCAAGAACAAACTTAGTTGGTCTCTAAGGTGCTACTGGAAGATACAATGAAGTTAAATGACCAGGTCATAACTTCCTAAAGCATCACATTTATTTTATTCAATCAACATCAATTACTTGTCATGATTGATGGCAACTATTGCATATCACTGGACAGAATTTATGGATAGTATTAACACTTTTGGCTGTGAAATATTGCTACCATAACAACGATATGCTGCCAAGTCAAAATAAATATAAGAGAGGGAGATTTCTAGACATCTAATTCATCTAACGAGAAAAAAAGGCTGTCAACCAAGACTAAACAAAAAAAGCACATCTAGAAAATCTGTTTAGGCTTATGCTGCACTACTTATCATTTTTCACTAAGATTAATTATCTCATGAAAAAGTCATCTTCTTTGGAGTGTTAATTAATTCACAATCAATTAAACTCAATGCAGCTAACCAAAAGTTCAAATGTGATACACCCTGCAGATGAATACTATTTTAGAGGAACCCAACTATGCTTGCTACTATTTCTACCAGCATTGAGATCCCTAGTCCTGTATTTGAATGCATATTTCAATCATTTCTCTTGTGGTACCTAAGCATTTGAGATGAGTGAATTATTCAAAAAATGTTTCCCATTACCACATTTGAAAGCATCATATATCACTGTCAATGGAAATTCTTTTACTACATTATCTTGTAAAAAAATACCTATTTTGGAGTCACTGCAAGAAAAATAAAACCAAACCATAAAATATGGAAATAATTTTAAAGTCAAGTGATATAATAAGCACCGCCCATGACAACATTCACAGGTGTTGTTCACAAATTACTTTCTAGCAGAGATGGAGATTTTGTTCAGTCTTTTTCAGTGAAATAACCTGATGATGATGATGATGATAATGATGATGATGATAAATATTGAGACCATATTTAAGAAGTTCAACTTTTGTTAATCATTCAATGTAGCACTGACTAAAGTGATTGTAATGAGAAAAGGTTCTAATTCTAGACCAGGGGTCGGCAACCCGCGGCTCCGGAGCCGCATGTGGCTCCTTTAAACCTTTGCCGTGGCTCCGCTCTCCCTCCATGGGCGTACCCAGCGGGGGGGCAAGTGCCCCCCCAGAAGGCAGCTGCCCCCCGCCCCTAACTGCCCCCACCACCGATCCCTGCGCGCCGATCCCTGCTTTTGACATCTTTTGGGAAGCGGGCTTGTGGGGATGGTTGCCACAGCTGCGCGAGGCATGGCAGTGCCGCCCAGCCCGGCTCTGCTGTGCCGCCCCTGCCCACCTCGATTCCTTATTCAAAAGCGCCCCGGCCGGCCCTCTTCCTCCGGCTGCCCTTAAAGAGGCAGCGGCGATTACTGGCCAAGATGCTCTGCCCAGCCCGCCGCCGCCCCGCCCTCCCTTGCCTTGCGGAGGCTGCGCTTGGCAGGAGGCTGCAGCGAAGAGAAGGAGAAGAGCCGCGGCGGGAAGCGAAACCGACGTCTCCCCTTTCCGACGAGGGGCGCCGCGCTGCCATGGAGCCGTCGAGCAACTCCGAGGAGTGCATGCCACAGGCTTCGAAGTTCGTGGGGTTTGGTGGAGGAACTAGCAGCAGCCCCGCTAATTCCTCCACCACCACCCCGCGCTGCGCGCGATCCCAAAAGCCTTCCTTTTCCTTCTCTCTCTCTCCTTCTCGAGAGAGAAGGAAAAGGAAGGCTTTTGTTTCAGCCGCGTCTGCTCCCCAGCACTGCAAATCAATGATGTGGGTGGATGAGGGGGGATGTTCTCTCAAAGCGGGTGGGAGGGGAGGGAAGGAGAAGACAAGGTTTAATTCCATGCCCTTTCCCTCTCCTGCTGTAAATACATCTCTTCTTCCCCATCCCTCTCCCTCAGTGGCTTCCTTTCACTATTCTCCCTGTAAATAGATTATAATTTTTTTTTCTTAATGCAACGTTGCAATGATTGCCCCAAACCCCATTTCCCTCTCCATCTTCAGATCACTCTAGGATTGAAGGTCCCCTCTCCCCGGGGGAGCCAGGGTGCAGCCTGTGGATAAATTCCCCCCACCTCCCCATGCCCATTCCTCATCACTGCCCCCCTCCCTTCCAACATTGTGTGTTAGTTTCTTTCTTAGGTTTTGACTTCTCTCTCTCTCACCCCTTCCTTCCTTCCTTCCTTCCTTCCTTCCTTCCTTCCTTCCTTCCTTCCTTCTCTCTCTCACTCTTTCTTTCTTTCTTTCTTTCTTTCCTTCCTTCCTTCCTTCCTTCCTTCCTTCCTTCCTTCCTTCCTTCCTTCCTTCCTTCCTTCCTTCCTTCTCTCTCTCTTCCCTCCCTCCCAGCCTTTTAGAGGAGGAAAACCAGAAAAAAATATTTTTCTTGTTTTCCTCCCCTAAAAACGAGGTGTGCGTTATGGTCCGGGGCGCATTGCGGAGCAAAACATACGGTAAAACAGAAAGCCCAAATTCCCAACTATGTTTCTTGCTGCAGTCCTACTGTCTGCTCAGAAGTAAGGTCCTATTAGATTCAGCAGGACTTACTCTCAGGTAAGTGCAGCTAGGGCTGCAGCCTTTGTGACCCAGGATGTGTAAAGCAGGATGTCACTTACACCCACCCCCACCCCCACCCCACAATGTTTGAAAACGTCAGCTTTGTACTTAAACACAGTCTTGCTTTGGAATTGAGGACTTCATTAGATTTTCTTCTGCCTTTTCATTTTATTTTATTCTAAGGGCTTGTTAGAGATAATATATAAGCATGGCGGCAGGGGGCGGGGCACCGTACGTCATGCGCAATGACGTCACGTGGTCCCGCCCCCTCGCCTAGGGCGCGAAAAGCCCTAGCGCCGGGCCTGGCGGTGCGCATGCATCACTGTTTCGAAGGGGAGTGAAGAACACACACACAAAAAAAGGTAACTTGTTAATTTAACGTTTATTTCTATGAGGAGGAGTAATTCTGAGGGGTCAAACAAAGAAATAATTAAAAAAGTGACAAAAAAGTTATTTTTATAATGATGAGTATGACATTGGGCCCTCATTATTAATTATTATTTACATCAGGCACTGATTATGATTTATGGTACACTTTTTTTCTTCAGATTGACAGCTGACTGCACGATCCTGTATATATAGCATTAATGTAAGAAACAATATATGCAGTGTTATATTTGTTTTAAATGTCGCAATGGTTTTGCGGCTCCCAGGTTTTTTTTTTCTTTGGAAACGGGTCCAAGTGGCTCTTTTTGTCTTAAAGGTTGCAGACCCCTGTTCTAGACCATCACGTCCCTTTTCTCCCTACCACAAAATGTGAGGGAGTACAAATAGCAGGGAGAGGAAGAAATCCCCACAGAGTGAAAATAAGGAACAAATGCAGCAGCAAAACAACAAGCATTCCCTCTAGAAATTCAATAGATAAAGAAAACAGAGTTGTTTGATTGCAGCAAGAAAATGAAGACACTGTACAAGTGCAAGAAGTGAGCAAGCATGAGGATGCTAGAGTCACATATGCTAGGAAGGGGAAAGTATAGTAGGGAAGGGGGAAAGTCGAGTGACAACATCCATGAGAAGCGGCAGAACGTCAAGGGGATGAGTTACAGGGTAGGAGGCAGCAGAAGGAGCTATGTGGATGTGATAACCGAAGCACACACATCACAGGAAAAAGCTGCAGTATCTCAAGAAAGAAGGCTGCCTGCAGCACATGGAGCCTCATCCTGTATCTATAGAGAATAAAGTCAGAAAGCCAGTAGCAGCCAGCCAGTGCATTTGTACCCACCAACCTCCCCGTTGCCTCCCTTCCCCCTTCAAGTAAGCTGTAGTGATAGAATCACCCAGAGTTCAGGTTAAGTAGCAGCAGCCCCCTCTGCCATCCACTACTGCATGAAGTGGAACCAGAAAAGAACTTGCTCTTCCTTTGATTGACAGTCTTCAAATATCTTACACCTGGCAATGAAACACAGTACAGATTATGAGCACAATTATTTCCCATTCCCAACAGTGGTGCTCTGTGGAGTGGCAGGACCACATAGAAAGTGGGGTAGCAGGACCATTGGGCTTGATACCATCACATGACAGCACTGTGACCAGCTCAGGAGCTAATGGATTTCAAATTGGCTCTGCCCATCCCTCTACCAGACTTTTAATTGCCCCACTTCAGGGCCATCTGCTATCACTGGTGGGCATTCTGCCAACAGCACTCCTGTCCACCCACCCATTTGACAGCTGGAAGGGGGAGTGTTGCACCAGCAGCTTGCAGAGAACTGGCAAGAGAACTGGGTGGAAGGACACTCCACCTCAAGCCTGGTTTAATGAGGAGGAAGGCTGGATTGTTCACTAACATAGGAGTTTGAATAACAATGGTATTTTGAGAGGAACTCGCCGGCTCCCTTGGCCAGTAAAGCGAGATGAGCGCCGCAACCCCAGAGTCGTCCACAACTGGACCTAATGGTCAGGGGTCCCTTTACCTTTACCTTTTACCTCCACACTATTTTACCATACTTTAACAACCCCAATTGCCTAATGTAAGGAAAAGCTGTTTTAATGATTGCCTAACCTGCATTGCATTATGTCAAGTATGAAAACGTTGGCATTAAACCATATGGTTGGTTGTAAAATCAGAAGATGGATGTATCATTTATGTTAATCTGGAATAAGTGGGAATATGATTTTTCTAATTACCATAATGCCAGCTCAAAGAAGGATCAACATCAGGCATATTGCTCATATATTTAGAATAAATTGTAATAGTGCTGGTATCATTAACCAGGACTATCCATTATGAAGATTATTTTCATGACAGTTTACATAATAGCGGAGAGATTAAATTACTAAAGTTATAAAATATTATTAAGATCATATTTATTGACTAATTCCTGGTAATATGCTCTAAAATGACCCTTCTAGAGATGAACCAGGGTTAATTTCCAATATCTGACTGTCTTTGTGGTTCCATATTAATTTAAATATAATTACTCCAGCTTCTTGTCTCACAACCAATAATATGGATTAATGTTTCTATACTAAAATTAAATAATAATACTAAAATGATATGGATTGTTTTAGTTGTTAAAATACATGCCTTGTGCAACTGCATTTGGGGTACCATGCACAGTTCTGGTCACTTCACCTGAAAAAAGGATTTTGTGGAGTTGGAAAATGTTCAGAAAAGGGAAACCAAATTGCTGAAGTGGATGGAGCAACTCCCTTACAAGAAAAGGTTCCAACATTTGAGACTTTTAGTTTAGAGTAAAGGTGAGTAAGAAGTGAAATTATAGAAGTTTACAAAATTATACATGTTATGAAGAAAGTGGATAGAGAAAAGTTTTGACCCCTCTCCATAACCCTAGAACCCTTTAACATTCAATGAAGCTGAATGTTGAAAAATTCAGGACTGACCAAAAACAACAAACCACAACAACCTCCTTATGCATGGAACTTGCTCCCACAGGAGGCGGTGGTGGCAACCACCTTGGATGGCTTTAAAAGAGGATTAGATACGTTCATGGAGGATAAAGTTATCAAAGGCTACACTCTTTCTCCGTGAATGGAGGCAGTATGCTTCTGAATACCAGTTGCTGGTAAATGGAGGAGGGGAGGATGCTCTTGTGCTCAGGTCCTGCTTGTATGTTTCACACAAACCTCTCGTTGGCCACTGTGAGAACATGATGCTGCACTAAATGAGCCATTGGCCTAATCCAGCAAGCTCTTCTTACGTTTTTAGGTGTTATTAACATGCATCTGTTAACAGTTCTTGCTGAAACTAAGCACTGAAGTTCAGTGTTCTACTTATTAGCCCTGAAAGCATTTGACCACTTAAATGTAGCTGAATAATATATCAACAGTCAGGAATGGATTACTTGTTCTATTCTGCATCTCGTTAGTAAAACAGGAGAAGAAATATGTAGAGAAGATGCTAGGATGGTCTAGAAGACTTGTGTCTTTTGGTAAACCCATCTTTCAAGCCTGAGTCATTTCAATTTAAGACATGATTATTGACCCTTGGGTCATTTTATTGATTTTATTGTTTTGGGTGTCAACATTCGTCACTTTATTTTGTTGCTATTTACACATTTAATGACAGCATTATAATTCTTCACAATGCAATACAAAGTCATGATAGCAGAGTTACTCATTTCAAACATTGCTAATGCCTTCGCTGTGGGATTACTTCATTATGATCTCAGACACATTAGAACATACTGCCCTACCAACAAAGCACAATACTTCACCAGAGACAAAATCCTGTGCTCTGTTTTCCAAAAGTAAATTTTGTATTATAGAATGGCAAGTGATAGCTATTCTCCATATATTAAGCTCACTAGGGCTGTTTGTTCTCCTTCATATTACTTTAGACACTTGTGCCTTGCCAAAATTAGAGGGGAAGGAGTTTTCTAGGAATCTGTACCTCTGTGATTCCAGCTGGACTCAAACTGATTGAGGCTGTTCTCCTTTCCTACATGTAACTTTAAAAACTTGTGCCATGCCAGAGGTGAGAGCCTATTGGTACCAGTCCAAGGGCAAGAACTAAACATCTGTTTGCCTGGGGCCCATGCCCCGGCAAGGAGAGAGAGAGAGGGAGTCCAGTGCACTCCTCCAAAGGGACTGTAGAAAGGCGTTATCTTAAATATCCCCGTTGGAGAAAGGATACTGAAAAAGAAGTCAGCGCTAAACTATGACAGATCTTGCTGCCTGGGAGTAAGCTGGTCACTGAGTGAAGACTGAAGCCTCATCCCGGAGAGAGTATGCCAAGTGTCAGAGGGCTGGTGCACAGCAGCCATTTCTGATATTTTTGAATCAGAGGTTACCATAATCCAAAGATGCTATTTTAGGCAGCCTTAATTGTTATCTGAGCCAAAAGATCTACGAACTCTGCATGACCACATAGCCATGCCAAATCTCCTAATAAGCATGCTGGAGTGTAGGGACCCATTTAATGAAAAAGGACTTACTGGAATATAAGCTAGAATGGTATCTAAAGACAGTCAAAAAGTATTTCATATTCATTTCAGAATGAACAAAGAACTTTGCAGCTGATGGGAAGTTTCTCAGTATGAGTCAATTTGCAGTAAGAAAATGTCTGTTATAGTTAATGTCTATGTGTAGCTAAATCCAGTCAATGACACACAATGGGGGGGGGGTGTCCTACACAAAATAAACATGTTTAAAGGAAGGTATCGGGCTTGGTAGTTTTATAACCCCTTTTAACTGAAAGCATATTTTTAAAAGAAAATCAATAGACATTTTATAGTCAGGATGGAGATAGTACAACTTATAGCCAACAAATCAAACATCCTCCTTTGTCTAATATAGCATATTTTCTCTACCTTTGGTGCATATAGTTTAAAACATTTCTTATACTGGCAGATCTGATTTAAAAGGACTCGTCTCTGCATTGCATTTCAAAGTGTTCAGTCCTTTTTCGAAAACCTTCAAAAACATTTTTGGTTTATCTATAGCACAGAAATGGAGCTAACTGTTATTCTCTTGGGATTCCCCTATTCAACAGTTCCTTTTTCAACAGGTCTCTTTTGTACATTCAGGTATGCAGTGTTTAGAAATGCAGAAATAAAAGTGTATAGCAGCTCCCTCCCCCCCCCCCGGGTTTTGGGAATAGTCTTTTATACTAGCAAACAGAATAAAACTAGCCATCATTAAGTGGCAATCATGGCCTTCCTAGATCTGAAAGAAAGGGGCTAGCTCACCAGGACAGAATCACTTATTCTTTACAAAGAAATTGGGAGGAAGGGAGCCACTGAATCACATTCAAATGTCATGCCTCCAGCAACTTTGTTCTGCAGTGTAACCTCTGTTGAAGTCTTTAATTTTTGCTTCCTCTTTTTGGCTGTGGAGGACATCCCATAAAAGGGTTTGTGATTCTTTCCCACCCACCCAAGACGGAGTGAGTACATCAAGAAGCTGCCATAATTCCTGTTAAAGAAAGAATTAACTGTATAGATTTCAGTTACCCAATCTGAGGATGTGGACAAGGTTCTGGGAGAGATGCAGCCTGTCTCTTGTGAGCTTGACCCTTACCCTTCTTGGTTCATACCACTGAGCACATAACATTCTGAAGGCTGAATGTATCCTGCTGGTGTGCCTGAACTGCCTGCTCCTCTCCATTACCATCCCAGTACACGGCAGTGACTCCACTGCCTGGAGGCTTTGTCCATGGTGTTGCACCTTCCCCAGTGGCTACTCTTGCTGGAATCAGGTGTGTTGAGCCAGCCCTGCCAAGCTTAAAGAATCCCAAAGTAGCAATAATGAAATAAGATGGGTAACAGTAGTTGAATAGGTCACCTGTTGCCTTCCTGGAACAGATGACCAAGCATTCAAAAGGAAATGAGATAGTAGTAATGGGGGATTTCAACTATCCTGATATTTGTTGGATGTCAAACTCAGCCAAGAGCATAAGGTCGAACAGATTCCTCACTGGCCTTGCAGACAATTTCATTGTCCAGAAAGTGGGAGAAGCAACAAGAGGATCAGCCATTTTAGATCTGGTCCTAACCAATAGTGATGACCTGGTTAGTGGGGTAGAAGTGGCAGGATCATTAGGTGGGAGTGATCATGCTCTTCTGGAGTTTATTATACATCAGAAAGGAGCAACCAAGCATACTAAGACTCAAATTCTAGACTTTAAGAAAGCCGACTTCAGAAAACTTAGGGAAATGCTGGATGTGATCCCATGGTCAGTAATACTAAAAGGGATGGGAGTTCATGATGGATGGGAGTTTGTTAAAAGGGAGATATTAAAAGCACAACTTCAAGCAGTACCAATGCGACGAAAACATGGAAGGTGCCTAAAGAAGCCAGGGTGGCTATCTAAAGAACTTTTAACTGAGTTAAGATTTAAAAGGGATATGTACAAGAAATGGAAAAAGGGGGAAACCACCAGAGAGGAATTCAAACAAATAGCCAGCACATGTAGAGACAAAGTCAGAAAAGCTAAAGCACAGAATGAACTCAGGCTTGCTAGAGAGGTTAAAAGCAATAAAAAGAGTTTTTATGGGTATGTCCGTAGCAAAAGGAAGAACAAGGAAACAGTGGGGTCACTTAGAGGAGAAGATGGTGAAATGCGAACAGGGGACGCAGAAAGGGCAGAACTCCTCAATACCTTCTTTGCCTCAGTCTTCTCCAAAAAAGAAAACAATGCCCGACCTGAAGAATATGGAGCAGATGATTCAGCAGGGGAAACACAGCCCAGAATAAGTAAGGAGGTAGTACAAGAACACTTGGCTAGTTTAGATGTATTCAAGTCTCCAGGGCCAGATGAACTACATCCCAGAGTATTAAAAGAACTGGCAGAGGTGATTTCAGAACCACTGGCAGTAATCTTTGAGAATTCCTGGAAAACAGGTGAAGTCCCAGCAGACTGGAGGAGGGCAAATGTTGTCCCTATTTTCAAAAAGGGGAAAAGAGAGGACCCAAACAATTACCGCCCAGTCAGCCTGACATCAATACCAGGAAAGATTCTAGAGCAGATCATTAAGCAAACGGTCTGTGAGCACCTAGAAAGGAACGCTGTGATCACTAAAAGTCAGCATGGGTTTCTGAAAAATAAGTCATGTCAGACTAATCTGATCTCATTTTTTGACAGAATTACAAGCCTGGTAGACGAAGGGAACACTGTGGATGTAGCCTATCTTGATTTCAGCAAGGCCTTTGACAAGGTGCCCCATGATATTCTTGTAAAGAAGCTGGTAAAATGTGGGCTAGACAATGCTACCATTCAGTGGATTTGTAACTGGCTGACTGACCGAACCCAAAGGGTGCTCATCAATGGCTCCTCTTCATCCTGGAGAGAAGTGACTAGTGGGGTGCCACAGGGTTCTGTCTTGGGCCCAGTCTTATTCAACATCTTTATCAATGACTTGGATGATGGGCTTGAGGGCATCCTGATCAAGTTTGCAGATGACACCAAATTGGGAGGGGTGGCTAATACCCCAGAGGACAGGATCACACTTCAAAATGACCTTAACAGATTAGAGAACTGGGCCAAGGCAAACAGGATGAATTTTAACAGGGAGAAATGTAAAGTACTACACTTGGGCAAAAAAAATGAAAGGCACAAATACAGGATGGGTGATACCTGGCTTGAGAGCAGTACAAGTGAAAAGGATCTAGGAGTCTTGGTAGACCACAAACTTGACATGAGTCAACAGTGTGATGCAGCAGCTAAAAAAGCCAATGCAATTCTGGGCTGCATCAATAGGAGTATAGCATCTAGATCAAGGGAAGTAATAGTACCACTGTATTCCGCTCTGGTCAGACCCCACCTGGAATACTGTGTCCAGTTCTGGGCACCACAGTTCAAGAAGGATATTGACAAGCTGGAACGTGTCCAGAGGAGGGCAACCAAAATGGTCAAAGGCCTGGAAACGATGCCTTATGAGGAACGGCTTAGGGAGCTGGGTATGTTTAGCCTGGAGAAGAGACGGTTAAGGGGTGATATGATAGCCATGTTCAAATATATAAAAGGATGTCATATAGAGGAGGGAGAAAGGTTGTTTTCTGCTGCTCCAGAGAAGCGGACACGGAGCAATGGATTCAAACTACAAGAAAGAAGATTCCACCTAAACATTAGGAAGAATTTCTTGACAGTAAGAGCTGTTCGACAATGGAATTTGCTGCCAAGGAGTGTGGTGGAGTCTCCTTCTTTGGAGGTCTTTAAACAGAGGCTTGACAGCCACCTGTCAGGAATGCTTTGATGGTGTTTCCTGCTTGGCAGGGGGTTGGACTGGATGGCCCTTGTGGTCTCTTCCAACTCTATGATTCTGTGATTCTGTGATTCTGTGACCTCTGTGTAAGCTTTCTGGAGACTTAGAACTTTCAAGGTGGCCTCACAGAGTAGCACCACTTCCAAACAGGAACATGCACATAGAGGCCAGTTATGCTATTTTGTACATGCCCAAAGTGAGCAACATAAGGTATTTCAGATTCTGTGTGTTATTCTGGAGTTTTCATGTACCAGAATGAATAATTTATACCAGAGACATTAACATTTATACTAGTGTATGCGGCCCTCCAGATGTTGCTGGCCAATGTTCAAGGATAAACACATTTAATCCAACAATATGGAGGTTGGGCAGGTTTTCCATATCTGGCTCAAACTTGATTTAGCTCAGTTCCACTCTAGTGCACTAATTCTGCATAGTATGCACTCAAAATGTCAAAACTACCGTATCTCAGAGGCTATTCCAGTCATTTGTCTAGGGAGCAAGAGTGTCTAACTCCATAATGAAAATGGCACCATCTCACAGCAAGGTCTTCATATTTATGGAGCATATACACTCAGTCATAGCATTAGATATCAATATGTATCCTATATAATAAAGTCCAAGTGTCTCTGCGTCGTGTCCCTGTGTCCGTGGGATTGCGCTACTGCGCATGTGCCCCACGGACACAGGGATTGGAGCGCAGAGACTTCGGGCGGCCGGGCAAAGGCGAGGCAAAATGGCGGACGGCAGGAAGCCGCAGAGCTCCTGAGGGCGCCCAGTGCTGCCGGAGCTGCCCGACCGGCTTTAGTGCCCCCAAAGCTGCCGCCACCGCTGCCATCGCCGCACGAACAGTTCGGGCTGCCGGGAGAGGTGACCGGGAGGCCGCCGCTCCCCCCCGCAGGCCTGCAACACCCAGAGAGAGCCGTCCGGGGCCGGGCAGAACGGAGGGCTCCGAGGCCTAGCGGCCTGGGACGGTCCATCCAGCGGAGCGCCGGTGCTCCGGAGGCCAAGGAGGGCCACCCCATCCTCGCCGCCGCTACCGCCGCCACTGCAGCTGCCCCCGGGGAAAAAGAAGAAGGGGGAGGGAGCCCCTCTCCACCCCCAGCGGCCTGAAACGACCCGCCTCGCGGAGCACAGGTGCTCCGGAGGCCGAAGAGGGTCGCCTCACACCCACTGCCGTCACCGCCGCCGCTGCAGCCACCCCCGGGGAGGAAGGAGAGGAGGGGGGAGCCCCTTCCCGTCCCCAGCGCCCCCTCTAGCGCCCGTTAATTTAACGGGCTTAAAGTCTACTAGTATTTGTATATTACATACGAAATCCAAGAAAGGAACTGTAACTTTTGAGTGTAGCGCTTTACAATTCTGATATGGCTATCAGCATGCAGAATAATTTCTTTGGAGTTGCATCTGGTCCATGGACACCAGTTGGCCATTGCTGACCTGCACCTTATACAGATTGTATGATGCAAGATGTTTAGAGACTGTGAACCTCTTATATTTTTTTTAACATCTGCGAAGGCACCAACTCTTTTCATTTCCTTTATTTATTGCCTTGTCAAGCCAGAGACAAAGGTGATTTAAACTCTCAGAGCATGAGTTTCTAAAGAATAGAACAACTGTCTATGTTTTGTTGTGCCTTCATGTTAGCTGGTCCTGAATACATTATATCAAATGTGTAGGTCATAGGTATTTCAGCACAAATTGATAGTGCAGATGGTGCAGCCTATATTAATACGGGACTCCAGGGAATTAACTTTATTTTGCTCATGTTCCTTTGTCTTTCAACATTTGATAATTTTGTTGATGTATTTATAGAATCCCATCTGTCAACAGGCTGGTTTCTTGTTTCCATCAAGTGAGATTGGTTCCAAGCACATTATTACAGCTATTTTATGAAGCCGAGTTCCATTGTCACAGGATGTTTATCAATACACACAAAATCCACTGATGGTCACTTCACTTATCACTGCAGTATCCAGGAATGTTTTAAACTACCTATATTTATTAAATAACCAATAACAATTTCATAATGTTTAATGCCAAGAGGTATTCCAAGGTTACTCTGCCAACTAAGTTGATAAGCACTCAAGGGTAAAGCAGATCTATTTCGTTGATTACCCTTGAAAAATAATTTGCAATCATCTGACGGGGGGGGGGGGGAATCAGTGTGTGTAAAAACCAGCTCCAACATTATAAGTAGTTCACTAAATTTGTATGGAAAATCCTTAGTAATATTAACTGTAAGTTTTTAAAGGATGGGCTGAATAATCCCATTGCTTATAGCTACATAATGAAGTTATTCAGTTTGCTGGATGCAGAATGTAACTGAAATAGGCATTGCTTTGCATTTATTTTTTGTTGAATGACCCACAATCCTTTGCAGGGTGAGACAGTGAGTTTCATTTATGCGAAGTTCAGGTAGGAGGGCCTGATTAATAGAAATAATTTAATAATTTTGTTTCTCGTTTGCTTTGGTGAAATAGTATGAGATACATTTATTGAATTTGCTATTAGCAGTTTCAGCCTTCAGTACAATGGCAAACTAAAGTGAGATAACCAATGAAGCTTTGTGTGTGCGCCACATTTTATTCAACCACTTAAATAATCAAATGGGTAGGAGAGCTGTCATTAACGTTCTATAGCCAATATTGCAAAAGCTCTGAACTCACCAGATCCCACCATCATTCTTGTTAGAATTATCATAAACTATACTGTATTAACTAAATTATACTAACTTCATTAGTACTTCCTATGCCAACATAGTAGCAGACTTTCAACAAATGGTCATTCAGTGCACTTTTCATTCAATATTTCTGTCTATAAGTACTTTCAACACAACTAATAATATATAATCCATTTCATCCTTGGATTCAGCAATATTGCCAATGGAATCAGAACCAGAATGAACATCAGGATGATTTTATTGATATTTTCAATATTTATTTCATCTGCCAAAATGTGGGAATGAAATATTCTGGCTCTGTCAACCTCATTCTGTGCAAACAGGTTTAGCAAGGAGGACTGTAAAACAATGTAATGTTGCTGACAGATTTAGATTTTAGGAACAAAGAGTGAGTTCAGCCTAAATCTCAAGTCTAACAAAAACACTAGATGAAGGACCTACAGAGGAAGATCTGGGAGAATATAAACAATCTCATCTAGGATATCAGTGGGCAGTTTACATTGAGAACTGGGTCAAATTAGCTAGATAGGTAGACTTCCCGTAGCATGTTTTCCTCCGTGTTGAAAAAGTCTTATAATAATAAACTCAAACTCAATTTAAACATGACAAAGGGTCTGTATGGTGAAGTGAGTTTGAGTTTGTTGACCCTTTTCCAGCACAGAAAAAAAGACTTTCTTGTGAAGTGGGTGTCTCATAGGCAATAGTCTGAGCCCTTTTCATCTCATGTATTTTTGGGTGACCAATACCATGATCAAGCAAGGAGTGGATCTATTCATTTGTGCAATGACATGACAGATGGACCCTAGAAAATGAACCTAAAGGACTGAACTGTACAACTCGTGTGAGAATGCCAGGAGGGCCAGGCTAGCACTGAACATCTTCCATTCTGTATGCAGTTGCCCCATGCACTGCCATATAAGAACTACACTTTGGAATAACTTCATGGCAGCGAAGTATTCTCTGACTCTAGGCTAGTCTGTCCCACCTAGGCTAGGGAGAAGGGGGGCTATAAAAGGTTTCCTGGTAGGGATTTTGTTTGAGAAACAAGATCTTCCTAGCTTTGATGTGCTTCAATTGATTTGGACCTCATAGAATCATAGAATTGCAGAGTCACAGAGTTGGAGGGACCTTGAGGGTCATCTTGTCCAACCCACTGCAATGCAGGAATCTCAGCTAAAGCATCCATGTCAGATGGCCATCCAGCCTCTGCTTAAAGAATCTGCAATCTATTGAGGGAGCACTGACTTACATCTGACAACTCCTTATAGCTCAACCTTGGGGGCCAGGGCAGAGATCTTATACCCTATTTTACATTTCATAAAAAACTGAAAGTATTAGGATTGAGGTGTGTGTTTGCATTATACAGGGATATTTCAAGACAAAGAAAGCACCCCTTTCCCTTTGCAACTCTCCTGAGTATTTCCTTTTCCATCCTGCTATATAAAATGTTGGTAGCCAAACAAAAATCTAAGCCCTCTATTCCTAAGTAGCCCAATAAGGAAAGAACTGGAAATATGAGATTTCCCCATTCCTTTTATGACCCCTCTCTCCAAATAAATAAAGACAGGCTCCTGTTACAGGGAATGTAGAGCTCTGAGCAAATGCAGTGCTTTGGGGGATTGGGACACATTACAAAAATTCATGAAGGTTGCACTGATTTGACAGTCAATTCACATCCATTATTTCAATATGAATAATTAAATGATTAAACCAAAGTAATTATATATGTAATGAGGAGATGCATGTTATCAGCCCTTTACAAAATTCAATTTAATTGGTGGGAGTTGTAAAATTGGTAAAGTACTATTACTTTAATTCACAGTTGTTTTCTTGTCCTAGTCTTAATAAAAATAAATGACTCATCAAATCAAATGAAACTTCTCATGCTTTTCAGTAAGTTCAGGCTAATTCATTATACATTATTGAAGACACTATTTGATGGTATCATGTAGAACCATGTGCAATTAAATTTCCTACAAAACTGGTTCACGGTTTACTCTTAAATATGCTGCTGTAAGAATGGGGACATACATTATTAAAAATAGATACTTTGAACCTATATTTCAGAAATTGCTTCAACTGAATCATAACCAATACTATTATGTAAACAGATGAGAGATTACCCAACTCTAGGGTTGAATTAGCAACATGATGGAATTAATATGATGATGATGATGAATGAAATTATTTCCTGCCCTTCATCAGCACATCCCAGGGCAGTTAACAGCTATCTAAAATTCAGCATTAAAAGCAGTTAAAACAAATCACAGTCACAAATATAAGGTGGACCTCAAAAACACATATCTCAGGGTGTCAAAGGCTTGGGGAAAGAGGCATGTATTCAGCATATGACAAAAGCTGTATAATGAAGGTGCCAGGTGCATGTCTGTAGTGAGGGAATTCCTAGGAACTACTACAGAGAATGCTCTCTCTCAGGCAACTGTCTTCCTGAAAAAAACATTGGAATTATCAAGCCCCACCCCCACCCCCTTGCTGATCTTAACACCCAAGATGGTCTGTATGGAAGGAGACGCTTTTGCAGATATTTGGGGCCTAAGTCATTTAGGACTTTCAACTCTAACATGACCATCTTGAATTGGGCCTGGAAAAGAGCTGGCAACCAATGCAACTGTTTTAAAACAAGTGTCATATGAGTTCTCAATTGACAGTGATATATGACGCTTTCAAATGTGGTAATGGGAAACATTTTTTGAGTAATTCACTCATCTCAAATGCTTAGGTACCACAAGAGAAACCCCATCCAGTCATTTGGCTGATGCATTTTGAACCAGTTGAAGCTTCCAAGTCGTCTTCACGAGCAGCCCCACAATCGAGCGCATTGCAATAATCCAAATTGGAAGTTACCAGAATGTGAAGTATCATGGCCAAGTCATCTCTGTCCGAAAAGTTGGTGGAACAACTGGAGCCAGAAATAGGCACTCCTAGCCCTGAGGCCACCTGAGCCTCAAGCAACAAGCTACAGACCTGCTTCTTCCAGGGGTGTAGAACCTCACCTGGAGCCATCTTCTCACCTCCAGGACTCAAGGACTTGAAACATATAGCACCACTGTCTTTTCAGGGCTGAGCTTCAGTTATTTGGCTAATATCCAGCCTATTACTACCTCCAAGAACCTATCTAGTACCTCAGCCGCCTCTCCTGATTCAGATGGAATGAAGAGATAAAGCTGGGTGTCATCCACATATTGGTGATGCTCCAAATTTCCAGTTGCCTACTCCCAGTGGCTTCATGTAGATGTTAAATAACATGGGAGACAAAATGGAACCTTGCAGGATGTCACAGGAAAGCTCTCGTGGCAAACAGTTCCCCCACCTCAGAACTACTTTCTGGAAATTGCCCTGCAGGTAGGAGCAGAAGCACTAAGGTACAGTGACCCCAACCCCCATCTCCCTCAGCCACTGTGATCAAATGGTATCAACAAAGGAAACATCTCGCAAGTTAGCAAATGTGGGATTGCAGCTTTATTTGTGACTGTGTTAATTTCAACGGAACTTAGTTTCAGGTGACTTTTGCTAGATTATGCCCTTATCTATTCATAAAGTACACAATAAAACTTTTATATTACAATAAAGAAGTAGTTTCCGGCACACATTTCCCTTTAAAAAATGTTATCAGAATAATGCTTCCTTTCTGCCCCCTTTCATTACACAGGGACAGGAAAAAGAGGAGACACCACTGTGATTGGGTTAGTATAGGGACAGGGTTAAGGGGGAGGGGAATTCTGTATTTCTAAGTTGCCTGGAACTGCCCTTATGTTTCCACTGATATTTCTCTAAAATAATATGAAAAATATATTACTGCAAGCAGGTGAAATGACAAGATCAGCAGGAAACCTAGATACTAGTAAATCATTTCCTTGCTCCATCAATCTCAGCCGCTGTAGGAAGCAGTTTGTGCTTGGAAAAGGCGATCTTGCCGAGGAATCCTATATTATGCCATGTTTCAAACTGCTCGGTTAAATATTTCTAATAGGCAGCATATACTGTACAGAAATCTCTGATGGCTTTCATTATTCTAGGTTGGCTTTGGCATGGATTAAAAGTGTGACAATTGCTTTAAAAATCTGTAGTTTGTTACTCAGATGTCTTTCTACTTTCTGTAAATTTAAGATTATTAGATGAGGTAGTGAACTCCAACATTACTGTAGTTTTAATATCCTATGTACACAAAAATGCACTTCTATGAGGTACCATTCTCTTTATGTGCTGCTTATTGTGAAAATCACAATACAAATGCATCCGTGCATTTATTTCCATATACTATCCAGAAGGCTGCTCATTAAATTTCCACCTCAGTTAGAAAAATGACTGAAATTATGATCTCCTCAACCATTTAAAATCATTACTTTGCATAGGCAGTAAATACATGGCTGTTAAAGAATAAATGCTGAAACCCATTTTGGTTATTACACCTGTCAACTAGGCATTTAGTTGCCTTTTATTGTTTTCAAAATACCAGATAACATTGCATCTTTATAACTATGGAAGATAAATATAATGACTGATTTAGAACTAAGCTTGTTGATACTTCATAAAAAAAACCACCAAAAATGTAAATTGATAATATGAATGCTAACAATAACCATAAGGGAGTATGGCATGATTAGACAGTTTCCTAAACCTAAGGAAGTCCTTGCCTGCAGCAAAAGACCACCTAAACAAGACACAAATTAGGAACTAGGCCCTATAACAAACTCAGAAGCCAACTCAGGACCTCTGGATTCTATTATGCTGTGTAAGAACATCGACCACATCCATTTACACATCTTCTAGTGAACAGATATCACCTTCTTTAGAATTTAAGCTGTATTATGCACCCGTGTTTTTAACTGGACAACTGGTGTTTTAACTTCTTACCTTTATTTCACATATGCTTTGTTATTGTTTCTCTTGTAATTAAAAAAATGAGTGTTGCTAAAGAAGCAACACACAAATATGTTTAACAAATGATTAGAGAACACATTTGATATTTGAAGATAATAAAAGAGCTGAAAACCATGAGGTAATGTTTGTTAAAAACTGATGGATAACTAATAATTATTCTGCTTGTATTTCTGTATGAGGTTATGGACACACACAAGTTTTCAAAGAGATTCTTACTTGTAATGATGCAAAATCTCTCATTGAAATCTAAATGTACCTTAGTTTTCACTTGTCAGCCAAAAACACGTAGCAAAAAGGCAGCTTCTTCTAACACACATCTCATATGGGCATGTTATTATATTGTTATCCTCAAGGTGCCTGCAGACTGATTGCTTTATTATCAGCTTCAGTGAAAAATCCCATTGCGAGGTTAAAGTAGGTGATTTGTAATTTTCAGAATCTGTCGGTATTGTGTGAGTGACATCCCTTTGTTTTCTTGCTTTTCTGATATTTATATCCACTTTGTTTCTTTCCTTCCATTTTGTGACTTCTCTATGGCTGAGTACCTGGCTTCATCTGTTAATTGTAATTTCATGTCCTTTTTCTAAGAATTTGATTTTCTCCAGTTTTATTTCTGGAGGAGAAGGCAAAGACATCGTTTCATCTTAAAATAAATTATAACACTGTGAAGGAATTTTTGCCTTGGAACCTAAATGCTATAAAAACAGAAGGCGGCTCTGAGCAGACTTTTCTTCTCAGTAAATGGAAAAGTCTATGCAGAGAAGAGGTGCGCTATGTGGTCCGCCCCCCCCCCCAATGTTGGACAACAGCTCCCACTATCCCTGAACACTGACCAGGTTGACTGAGGCTGATGGGAGCTGTATTCCAACAATATCTGAAAGGCACCACACTGGCTATTGCTGCCCTGGATGATTTGGAGGACCTGAACATCATAGGTTGGGGTATATGTGATCTGGAAACTGATGAGGAGGTGGGAATTTCATAAACAACATTGCAGAGGGAACTGTGGACAGAAAAGCCATCTTCCAGTATCTTCCATTTGCTCATTGTTCTCAGGACCCAAGCCATTGAGATTGTCATAAAAACAAAACAAAATTCCAAATATATGTGCAATTTGATTTTTAGAATTTTCAGGAGTCTGCAGCTGGGCTTGTGAAATATATCCCTTCACTTGGTTTGTCTAAGAGGTCTTAAAGCACTGGGTTCCAATTTGTCTCTGAGCTGAATCCTTGCCACTTCAGTTGAAAAGAAAGGAATCAAATGGTGACAGGGAATTTCTTATCTCGCCTCCCCCTTTTTATTTACTTGTTAAAGGCAGAGGTACTGCCATCTTCCTTTCCAGAGGCAATATGCAGCCAGCAGGGTCAAAGACTTTAACAAATTAAAAAAAATAACAACTACCCTATGCTTACTCCTGCCACATACCACCCCCCCCCCCAAAAAAAATTGGGATCCTGTAATATATTAAGAAGCAAGGCAAAGTAATTGAAAAGATCTGACAACCATTTCCAAAGGCAATGGGTGAGTTTGGAAGCAGATGTTTGTTGCCTTGGCTCTGTGATAGCTTCACAGAACAACCAACCTACACAGACACAGCAAGCCTCTAGCTGACCAGCTCTGGACCAGTGTAGGCCTGTTACCTTGGCTTTGCTAACTTCTACTAACATATTGTCTGGCTTTACAATTGCACTGGGTCCCTTCTAACACTTGAAAACACACACACACACACACACACACACACACAACAAAAAACAACAACACTCCAAACTTGAAACTGCTGGAAGCAGGAGATTGTACAGTACCTGTCCTTGCATTGTATGACATCAGGAACAAGACCTTCCCATTGGGAAAGATTTCTAGTCCTGGAAATCACAATTTTTTGTCTGGCTGCCAAACTCAGCAAGTATTTGTAGATCTCTGGATACAATTAATCTAAAAAAGTATGATTATATCAAAGGTAACGAAAGCTCAATTACATTAATAAAACTGAAAAATAATTTTGTTACAGATGTTTCTCTTCTGCATTTTGATCAATTTTAAAAGTAAGGCTTCTGAGGTGTTTTAACTGGTGGAAGTCAACAGATGAAGCCAATGACACTCATCAATCAATCAATCAACAAGCTAAATCAACTCCATCATTAATCAACAAATAAATGTACAGACTGAAAACAAATAATAATCTGCCAGAAAGAACAATATCAATAACTCGTGCTCCAGGGCTCTCCAGACACTCTGTTGGTGTGGTGTCTGGTCCACAGATGCAGCTTGGAGCCTGGGACTCACAGCCTTTGTATGAAGCTCAGGGAAGGAAGGGAGGAATTCGAAAGGTTTGCTGCAGCGTCACTTTTGGGGAAACACTTGAGATTTAGTAGCAGAACCAAAAGACAAGCACTTAAGAGGTAAATCAAATCTTCTCAGATGCAGAGATGCTGAGACAAGATATTTTCACACCTCTACAGTGCCCACAATCTGTTCTGCCAGCAGCAGCTTTCTGAAGCCCAAAGAAGGAAATTAAGCAAATCAAAGCACTATTTGGACAATTTTGTAGCTTAAAAAGTTGGGTGTATGTTTCAACACTGATTAAAGGCTGAGGCTGAATCATCATCAGGTTTCAGGCAACATTAGTTGCAAAAGACATTTCTTAAACAAACACACACACACACACACACACACACACGAGAGCAACAAAAGACATGATATAATAATTTGAGTTGAAATACTCAGTGGTGTTGTAGTTAGTACACTTCTTCACTTTGATAACATTTACTTCACTTCTAGAAACCTTCACTATTGAGATTAAAGTTGAATACTGAATATGTTCATATTCAATTTCAGCATGATGTAAAAATCTACCATTTACTAAGTATATGGAAAGCTAATTTCTCATGATCTACCAAAATGTACATCTAATTCTCTATTGAAGAGTTAAACACCTCATTTTTCTGCACACTCAGCAAAATTATTATGCAAAGCATTCTATTCTCTACAAATACAGTCACATACTTTGATTTGTAGCAGAATAAGATTTTCATTTTTACTGCTATTAAGAACAGCATAGATTTGACGTAATAGAGGTACGATTTTTTTAAAAAATGTAAATATTCTAAGGTTCTGATACACATTGGCAGCATTTAACTAACGAGTCACATTAGCAGAAACTCTACACAAGCACTTTCACTTGTACAATGGGATTTGACCCTCCTCTCCTCCTGCCACACACCCCAAAATTGGCTCTGGGGGGTGTAAAGAGAGTCTCCAGAATAGCACATGGAGGGTTGAGGAGAGGTGGAATCATTCTGTCTGGGAGCCAAAATGCTTACCCTGAAGGAATGATTGTTTTGGCACAAGTATAGGTATATAAGTATAGGTACATAATTGATACAATTTACCAGCCTTTACAACAGTGTCGATCTTTATTGCAGATATTAATATTGCTCAGCTTGAAGCAACAGGATTACTAAAAACTGACTCCCAAAATAGGGCTTCAAAGCTTTACTAACAGAACTTTCTTCAAAACAGAACATAAAATAATTATGCTATATCCAGATAGTTGCGTAATATCATGTGCTTGTCAAAGTACAGATTCTTCTTCTTACAAATATGAAATACAGTACTGTTTATAATCTATCTCTCCCAGAGACTCCATTATCCTGAAGGCTGTTTTCTCTCCACACCTCTGTCTTCTGTGGCTTGAGGAAAAAAGGCTCACAGAAAATGGAGATTTGCAACAGAATAACATGTGATCTAAGTTAGACACACGGAGGGCCAGCAGTGATACTTAAAAAGTAAATTATCAATCTGGTGGCACTTAGACAGCTCCTAGTTTAGCTCAATGGAATTTTCCAAACCCTTTTAGCAATACACATACAGAGCTATTTTCCATTTGAACGTACAATTAAACTATCATATTTAACAATATTTTACTAAACTAAGGGCCCCCCCAAGACATCATAGTTTGCAATCTTAATGCGTTGTTATTGTTAACTTTAAAATTGTTAATTCTTCTCTGCTCATGATGGATTCCATAGAGCAAATGCTGATCCCCCTCCTAAACACATTAAACTTAAAATATCACACCTGCACACGTCAAAGATTGGTGGGAGGTCAAAAGTTTTTTTCTCCCGGTATCAGCCATACTGCTTACATCAAATTTCAAATGAGTAAATGATATTTTATCTGCTGGTAGATTATTAATCAAACAGAAATATTCAATTGAAGTTTCTCGTTCTAATTAAACTTTCACTTTGCATAATATGCCATTTACTCCATATCTACAGTTGCAATCACTGCTACATAAAAGAAATGTCAACTTCAAAGTAAGTGTTCCTTTCAGATAAGGCATTCCGCCTCTGTGCATTATGTGTAGCTGACTCTCAAAATAATTTAAACTTGGATGAACTACATTTCTCATTGCATCGAATGGACATTATGCTTAAGATGATAACATCAACTAAGGCCGTTAGATTTTCAAATTAGAAATAACATGCGCATCTAGGAAATTATCAAGCATGGTATCTGAAGCTAATGAATAATAAAACTCCAAAACATGTATTGAGTATATGACATTTTTTCCACAGAGACTTGCACCCATCATGGGCAAGATCCAACCATTCAACCCTACTCCTTTGCCTCAGAAGACATCAATATCTGTAGCAATACAAGTGTACAACATTTATATTTTTCCACAGCCACCACTGCATAATATCATTTGACTTTGGTTGCACAGTCCTAATATTTATTATTCAATCTGAATGACTCCTGAACTGGGTGGCTAAATTTAATTCAGAGTGGAACCATTGAAATTACAGTAATGAATGTGATCGACTTTGGTTCAATAATTTCAACTGTTCTAGAGTAAAACTTAGTTGAATATCACCCAGTGTCTCCAAAGTGTTGCAATTATTAACCACAACACCATATAAGCAGGGGCGTAGCAAGGGGGAGCGGGGGGGCGGGCCGCCCCGGGCACCACCCAGCAGGGGGTGACAAAATCCGATAAAAATTAAAAAAAAAAATTAAATTTTTTTTTAAGGCTATTTTTGGCACTGCCGGGGTGGTGCCGCAGGGGCGGCCAGCAAGGAGCGGTGTCACCCCCCTTCACTGGCCGCCCCTGCGGCTCCGCCCCGGCAGCGCAGCGCCGAAAATAGCCTCGGGCTCCTCCCCGTTGCTGGCTGGCTTGCGGCGCCGCGGCATGCAGGAGAGGGGCGGGCCAGCAGCCAGGGGGGTGTCACCCTCGTGGCTCTGGTCCGCCCCTCTCCTGCATGCCGGGGCTCCGAGCCTGCGCCCTGGGAGCCCAGCTAGCGGCGAAAAAAACCGCTGAAAGGGGGCGAAAAAGGAAAACAAAGCAGGCGCTTTGTCTTCCTTTCCCCGTTTGGGAGAGTCCCAAAGCCGCCGCACGGCATCCCCGGGGCGGGGCATCGCGCTGTGCGCGTGCGTCATGACGTCATGACGCACGTACACGCCACGACACCCCGCCCCCAGGGGTGCCTCTCGGCTTCCCGCCCCGGGTAGCCGAGAGGCACGGAACGCCCCTGCATATAAGGGGAATGTCAGGGTGGGGAGAGAGGGAGTAGGGGAACTGGACTTCACTCATTGAAAGCTTCCAATCCAGGGGTAGAAGCTCAGTCAACACTTTCCAACCACAGTACTTAGGTGGGAGGATATAATCTGTGCTATGTTTTCTCTGTGTTAGTAGTCTGTCTTCTGTTTGTGTCAGTAGGCCTTGTAGGGAAAAGGTAGCATATAAAAAACTCTGGCCAGTCACCCAGCCCTGCTACTTCAGAGAAGTTGGGCAGGAGGGCACTGGCATAGAGAGGCAGGCAGACAAGGGAGAAATACTCTTGCCAGAGTGGCATCCACAGACCCCATATGGCAGTGCTGAAAAAGCAAGGAAAGTTGAGCTACTATACTGGAGCATGAGAATTGGCAGGATTGGCCAGTACAAGTGATTAGGAGTACCAAAGATTTGGATTTGTAGAGCAGGACAGAACAATTTTTGTGCTGAGTCGGGGATGGATCTGGATGTATTAATTCAATCCCAAGCAAGATCAAGGAGGCTTGCACAAACAATCCCAATAAAAGAAAAAATGTACTTAATACAAGTACCAATTTACCACATTTGTATTCTAATGTTTACCAAACACCACTTTCTAGCCACATTATTTTATTAATTAAAACGAAGAGTCATTATTTGTGTTCATTGGAACTATTCTGGCATATAATGGGAGAAAAATATAACCGCAGAAGCCCTATTCACATCAGATACCATAATCGTTGCTATGAAAAGAAACAGCTATAAAACAGTATGCCTCTAAGCGAGAGTCCAAGACAACATGTGATCCATTACTCTTTTCAGATATCTCTTCCCTGGATTTTGCATGATGCAAGGGTAGTTCAGGCAATTTTTCCATTTCACTTAGATCACCTCAAAAAGACACTCTAATGTGGGCATTTGAAATCCTTAAATAAAATTATATGTTTCCCTGTATTTCTCTCTGGGATAGAAATTCTCACAGCATGCTAGAAGCAAAACCCTCTCATCCTTTTTCACCAGGCAAGCACAAAATCACACTTTATATACAGAGAAACCATGCACTGGATTCTATGTTACTTTTATTCACAGCAGCTTGCTTAGATTCTACTATGTACTTCTGCAAAATAACCCAAGGTAATTTTTTATGGTAGCAATAGTATCCCTATCAAACTCTTCCTTTCTTAATATGTTTTTCAGGGTATATCAATAGGAAAGCTGGATTCCAATCAATAAAAATACCTACCACTCATCCTATATTTTTATCCTGCTGTTATATACATTTAGAAGTATAGTTTCATATTCCATTCCAAGTCCTGTTTTTAGTTTGGGTTCTTTTCAGTCTGCAAATAAACAGTGGGTAGTCCATAGGCCATTATACTACTTGACAAGGCTAATAATGATGCTCCAGCTCTCCCTGCTCCCTTTCTATAACTTATTCAGCTAGTTTCATTTATTATTTTCCCCATCTTATATGTCACACTCAAGAACTGATTTTGATCCCACTAAAAGGTGAAGACAATATATCCCTTTGTAGCTAAATCATTCTGAATCGGGATTATGTCCTCATATCCCAACAACATAAAAGGTTCCTATTAAAGAACGCTCCTTTTTCCCAGTCACAAAGACTTTTTTATTGTGACCAGAGAACAGAAAGAAAAGCATAATATTATCACTTATATGATTCTGCTGTTCCAGTACCTATCTTTGCCTTTCCTTAATTTTTCATAGTAATTATATTAAATATTAAAATAAAGAAAATCCTGTTTTTTAAAAAAAAAAATCATTCAACTGTTGAAGAATTGTTGAGAAGATTCATTTTTGTACTAAAAGGATCCATTTGTACTAATAGCATCAGTCCTTGTGGAACTCATGTTTGTTGGATATGTGTGGTATGTAAGTCTGGCCTAATTTTATTAGGGGGAGGGGAGTACCATGCTACTTCAGTTTAACGTTTTAATACATACTTAGGGTCCCACAAACCCTTGGTTCCATGTTCCTCCTTTCTGCAGCAATGGCTTCTAGGCAGCATTTAGGCCTTTGGGCTGAACGTTCTAAGCTTTACTGACTAAAGGTTTTACAAAGCTGTTACTGCCTGCAGCCTCCTTCTCCTTGGCTGAGAAAGAGTAGACCTTGCCCTTAACTACTTCCTGGTGCCTCCCAGGAAAAGTAACCCCCTCAGACTGTATCTAGTAATTATTTCATTGTTACAGTGTTAGTCCAAACCTCAAGTCACTTGCATTTCAACTTCTGCCTATTGTATCTAGGCATTCCATTTTTCCTGATTACCTAGCACTTGCTTTTACTTCATAAAAGGCAATTTCCCCACCTACATCAATCTCTGAAATAATAACTGTCTCAAATTGAAGGGTTATGGCTCTGCTATGCATGCAGAAGTTCCTAAGTTCAGTCCCCAGCACCTTGAGGTTAAAATTAATGCTCTCTAACAGGAGAAAAACTTGTGTGAATGTGATTATTGTTGTTTGTTATTCAAAAGCATTTAAGACTACCTGAACATTTTCAATGTAATGCTTTCTTTGAGATGGTTATTATATTGTCAATAGCTTCCTTTGAAACCACCCGGTATGAAGAAGGAAGCTTTATTTTTATTTTTTTATTGATTGGTCAGGTATGAATCAATATAGAAATATTTTCTTTTGTGAAACAATAAAACAATTATTGCTCTCTACTGTGTAAACAGGAGAAGGAGAAAGTGAAGGAAGAGACGTTTCATATCCAACATATTGGAAAACTAGTCTTAATACACATAACAACTATTCAGGTGAAAAAAGCACACCTGTAACTTAAGAGAAACCACAGAGAAAAGTTGTACAATTCAGCAATTTTACAATACTTCACTCTAATTGTTATAGGTGCAAAGCGTTCTCTAGGGACAATATAAGAAGAGAACGGATCTTGGTAACCCATCATTAACTCCTGGGGGAAAGCGGCTTTTTCATCTCACCTTCAAATCCAACTCAGAAAATAAAAATCTATGTCAGGTGGTGTCCATATATTCCCTTCCATGAGAAGAAAGCATTTTTGACAGCCTTGTGTTAAAAACACAGAATTAAATTTAGAGGTGTGTTTACATTTGTGCAAAACATTGCTCAATATTTTCTACAGGGTCTCTTGAAGTCCCAAGATGTGTGCTAGCGCAAGTTATTTCACAGCAACACAAAATAGTTTCCAAGGTATTTTCCAACCATGGTACTCAAATCTTTTGGCTATGCTAGCAGATATATAAAAATCCAGAGAGCAACTGCCACTCAGTGTGGGCAACATTCAGCTATATGGACCATTGGCTAGATTCAGTACAAGGCAGCCTTATATGTTTCTATGTTCCAATAGTCTAGTTATTTTAATTCTGGAATTTACTTTAATTCTTAGCTGCAAACTCCTTGGTATTCTCCTTTGTAATCCAAGATCAACTTGCAAGCACTCATGATCTCTGGCTGAAAATGCGGCCAGCTTCCTGCCACACAGGACATCGGACAAATTCTCTAGTGTTGTTTTTTGGCAGGAAGGGAAGGATCTTGTAACCTTTCCCTATTCATCATTCCACTTGACTTCATATAGGATACAGAAAGCGGCATTTGTGAACCCCTAGCTCCTCAGAGAACATTGTGTTAGACATACAAATGCTAAGAATAAATAGAGTAAGAGAGCAAAAACAACCTCCATCCTGCTGAGGGCCTCTTGCCCATTCTCTCCATATGATAGGCCCTCAGGACCTTTTTTGGCCTGAGGGTGTTATTCATTCATGGGCAGTCACCTGGACCACATACCAGTTGTGGAAGACCAGAGATAAAATTGGATAAAGCAATGATGTGATACTTACCTTATACATTAGTTTACATTCTAATCACAAGACAATCACATAGATGATCGATAGATAGATAGATAGATAGATAGATAGTTGAGGGGTGTGGTCCAAAGGCCAGACAAAGGACCTGGTTCTGAGGTCAATCTCTCATCCAATTTCACCATTCGAAGCAAAATGGAAATTACTATCTCCTGCCCCACTTGCTGTGCTACATCCCACCACCAAACCCACCACCACCATACCCTGCTTACGCTGAACTCAGCGGGTGCCAGGGCACTCCTCAAAGCACTGTGCTCCTCAAAGAAATGTCACATGCCAGGATGCCTCCCTTGTGGTGAAAGAAGCAGTGGGGTGGGTGCCACTTCTTGCACTTCTGCTGTCTGAGGCAGGTGCTTCACACCACCTCATGGGTGGACCGGCTCTGCCTGCCTTACAAGGACACTCCAAAACTGCAGGGAACCATATGCCTTCTGTGGCCATAGATCTGTTAAACAACTTGCACAGCCAGTAGATAACACATTAGTCTAGGCTTTGACAGTCAAGGATGGATGCCATAGACACACAGTACTTACTCATGGAAGGTTAGCTTCATGTGACCAGTGGAGCTCACATTAGGTCTCCTCCTGCTTAACATTTAGCAGCCAAGACTTGGAAAGGCTTGCAAATTTGTACAATCTGTGACTGATATATGGGGAGGGTCTCCTAATTTGCAAGACTGTCTTGCAAATGTCCTAGAACCTCAAGGAAATGGCTATGTTTAGTTCCAAGCCAATCTGATGCAAGTAACAGGACCCAAAACATGGCAAAACTATTATTCTGTTGTCTGCGAAGCAAAAGAGGAGAGGGGGAAATGTGCCAGGATTTAATCACTCTTCTATTTCATGCTACAGTAAAGCTCTGTACTTAAGATGCTTCCAAGCTTTTTCTTTGAGGCTGAGGGTATCATTGTGAAAGCCACAATGGATCTTTACACAGCCATCTACAGGTGAGACAATACACATTCAATGGAATGCAATATTGAAACTGCCTCCCTAAAACTTGGTGTGTACATCAGACACAGCATGGGGGGAGGTGAACTTTAGAAGCCAGCAATCAAATAGGGCCTAGTCCAGGCTACAACCCAACTACTAAAGGAGGTGGGTGGGGTGGGTGTAGGATATTTAATGAAAATTATTTCCCTGAGTCTCAGTTCTTAGAACAAACTAGTTCAGTTAAACATCAACAACAATATCTGAACTACACCCCGACCAACTAAAGTGAATTAGGTTCATTTTGGGGTAGAGCTTCAAGAATTTCAAGTTCATTTTCATATCTGGCCTGAAGAAAGTTGCAGAAGTGATGATAGCTCACTACTGCTCATTTGCAAAGCACTTTGAAGGTAAAATTGCTTGCATTCACTGGGATCTTACAGCAGATGAATCTGTTACAGCAGATGAATCTTCAAGGGTGTCTGGAGCACTGTCTGCTGCTGTTGTGCTGGATGTGTTTGGGTCATGGAGGTGATTAATGGCTCCTTGCAAGATGGGGTGGTCCCTGCCTGCTTGAAGGAGGTAGTGGTAAGGCCACTCCTTAAGAAGTCATTTCTGTTTGTGGAATGCTTTCCCCAGGGAGGCTTGCCTGGTGCCTTCATTACATATATTTAGGTGCCAGACAAACAACATAATGAGGCTGATATCCAGGTGGCGCTGTGGGTTAAACCACAGAGCCTAGGGCTTGCTGATCAGAAGGTTGGCGGTTCGAATCCCTGCGACGGGGTGAGCTCCCGTTGCTCGGTCCCAGCTCCTGCCCACCTAGCAGTTCAAAAGCACATCAAAGTGCAAGTAGATAAATAGGAACCGCTCTGGCAGGAAGGTAAATGGCGTGTCTGTGCGCTGCTCTGGTTCATGTGCTGGCCACATGACCTGGAAGCTGTACACCGGCTCTCGACCTATAGAGCGAGATGAGCATCACAACCCCAGAGTCGCACACGACTGGACCTAATGGTCAGGGGTCCCTTTACCTTTACTGCTGTTGCTAAGCAATTCAAGGGAAGAAATCTGAAGCATTTCCTGTATCATTCCAGCTGAAGATATTTGTACTCTTCCAACAGGAGCAGGTTGCAGTAAGTAGTACAGGTAAAGGAACAAAATGAATTATGCCCTTTGTCTAACAGCTGTGTGGCTAGCACATATTAAATTGGGCAAGTTCTTTTCCAGTTCTCTTGGCATTCTTTCTGTCAGAAATTTTATTTCTTGTGTGTGGCCCCTAATTTACTTTTGGTCCCTACACTTCAGCACAGCAGCTTGTAACATTCTGAATGCTATATTTAATTTTGGTGGGGGGGGGGGTTTCCCCTTTCCCTTTCCCTTTCTGCTATGGATGATCTTTTTTGTGAACTAAAATGTTCATCTGGATGAACATGTACCGAGCTAGTTTCTTTTAGGGAAATTTGAACTCCAACTAGTTCCTTTTGGAAAATGAATGGTTAACGAATTCCTATTTTTAAAAAGCCCTATCTATAGATCTTTTGTCCAGAACTTATGGGCGAGATTCACCTAATGAACCGCAGCAGTGGAAGCCCTTGCGCAAGGGCTTCCACTTGCACAATGGGCCTTTCCAATCTTTCTTCCCCACCTTCCAAAATTGGCTCAGGTGGTGTCAGGGAGATGGTTTCAACTAGCAAGCTAATACGCTTGTGCAGATGAAATTGTTGTAATAACGCAATGTTGAATTCTACCCTGCAGTCAGCAGCAAGTTGAATGCTCTGACACAGCTTAAGCCAGTAGTCGCTGCCACATTGTCTGGCAATCTGCTGGGCGTTGCTCATTGCCTTTCTCAGTGCAGCAAGTGTCTTCTCGCAGGACAAACATTTGTAGCTCGCAGGAGCCTAGCACTATGCAGTGAAAACAGGTTCAATGTCTTTAATGCCAGTCAGGGATCTGCTGCTCTCTTTTGCTGAAAAAGGGCATAGCTTGTATTATAGGTTGCCTCTTTGATATGCTTCCAGCTTATTTTGACACCGTCTCTAGGGCACTTCAGTAGTGCTGGTTTGAGGAGCATTCACAAAGTTCAGGTATGACTGCTCTGGAAGTGTTGATTCGAGGCCACACTTTCTGCTTTGTGCTATGGGCCTTCTTTGGCTGGAGAAGGATCTTGCTCACCACCAGGGAGTGATCCATGTCACAATCGGCACTGTGACAGCCTATGTGACATGAACACAGTTCAATGCCAATTGCCTCGTAACAATCAAGTCCAGCTGGTGCCAGTGGCCTAACCTTGGATATCTCCAGGACACTTGCCATTTTGCCTTGGCAGAGAAGAATGTGTTTGTGATGCAAAGGCTGTGAAGCGAGCAGAACTCAAGCATACTTTGTCCATTCTCGTTCGTGCTGCCAATACCAAAGTGCCCTATTGTCCCATGTATGATGATTGTCCCGAACTCTGGCATTGAAATCTCCCATCCGGAATAGGTGTTTGCAGGCCCGAGGTTCATTCCATAAACAATGGGATCTGCACCTGTCTATGAGATGTTGTGGATGTGTACTGAAAGCATATAAGTGACACTTGAAATATAAATGACACTTGAAATGACTGATCAATCCAATAAAGATCTACTGTGGTTTCTCTGCTACACTCTGCCCTGTGTAATCCATTATATCATCATCACTGCTTTAAAAAGGGCACCTACTTCCTTATAATCTATCATCCCTCAATGTAGTGTATCAGAGAGAGAAAGGAAAGGGCAGACACAGCCTTGGGAAACAATCATGTTACAATACCATGAGTAGCATCTCTTACGTAACTTGAACAAATAAAGTAACTATTATCCATAAAATTTATTTCTCTGACTTGAATTTTAGCCAGGATATGCACTCTTCCATAGAATTCCAATTTGGGCTGGAAGGGAGCCAGTGTACCTTTGCTTGAAAATCATTAGACAATATCCTTCCTTCTATCAACTCAGGTTAAAGTGTATATCAAATTAGACACTTAAAAATTAATCCATGTCATACTGATGATGGTGTGCCACAAGTCAAAAAGAACAGTGTGTCTGTTGCAAGAGCTCAGATATGATAGTTAAGGTAAAATGCTTGTTCTTCAGAGATGAAATATCTACTTTAAACCCTCAAAACTTGTTATTATACTTCAGTTATACACTTACAATAATTAATATAGCTGGTACCCAGTCTATCTTGCCTGTGAACTTTATTTCTGACCTTTTTGGAGACTTACAATTTCAGTCCACTAACAACTGTTGATGCTGTTGCTGCTCCTGCTGAGTTTACTCATTAAGGAAAAATATTGCCAACAGTTTGTTTGATTGTGTTCACCTTTGATGGTCAGGGGGATTTACTATGACTAAATTATAATGAGCAAATAACACTATTTTCCATCGTTGTAGGAGTGCTTATTATGTTTGATGCAAGATATAAAATCTCCACTTACACAAACCCTGTTAATTTTGATTCTTTTATAATTTATTTAAAAGCATTTATATGCCACTTAATATTTAAAAAATCAAGTAATTATACCCCCAAATCCTGTTGTAAACGTGGCCCTTTCTAAGTAATGAGTGAGGTTGCTACACGAAGCCAGTAGAATTTATGTCACAAACAGTTTAGCTGTGGGAATTCCAACAGAAAAAGAAGGGTGTGTACAAGATTTTGCAGTTGGCTTGAGGAACTAATGTTTCAGAATCTAGAAGTTGATAAATGCTGCCAACCTACACCATCACTGCTCAACCATATTTATACTTGAAGCACAATAACTCCTATGGTTAGAGTGTTTCATGACTGGGGTGCCATCACGCACACAAAAACCTTTTATTTGGCAGTCATTCAGCTCACCATGGATGGCAGTGGTGTCATCAGAAAGCCCTCCAGTGCAATTGTATGGCTAGGTAAAGATGAAGGCAGGTGGTACTTCAAGTACTCTGGTCATTCACTTAATAGTTCAGAACAGACTGGTAAAGTGCAGCTAGCATAGTATAGGCACTAACTGCTGTTTCTCAACACACATCCCATGGTTGTCTAAACTGGAGACTACCAGTGTATGGATAATTTACAAAAGGATATATATTACGATTATCTCTTACCGACTCTGGGGTTGCGGCGCTCATCTCGCATTATTGGCCGAGGGAGCCGGTGTACAGCTTCCAGGTCATGTGGCCAGCATGACAAAGCCGCTTCTGGTGAACCAGAGCAGTGCACGGAAACGCCGTTTACCTTCCCGCTGCAGCGGTACCTATTTATCTACTTGCACTTTGACGTGCTTTCGAACTGCTAGGTTGGCAGGAGCAGGGACCGAGCAATGGGAGCTCACCCCGTCGCGGGGATTCGAACCACAGACCTTCTGATCGGCAAGCCCTAGGCTCTGTGGTTTAACTCACAGCGCCACCCGCGTTATGTTTCTTGGGTCACATAAAATGTAGTAATTGCTAAGGTGGCTATTGTGGTATTGTGATTTTTTGTGGGGGAGGGGCTCTTTGCTGGGGGTGCCAGGGCCTCTAGGTACACCTCTGCTATTTAGTACCCCATGGTCCTTCTGTATAGGCTGTCAGTAAGATTAAAATTCAGAATACTGCGATTCAATATTTTTTTAAGATTAAGTGTTCATTTGCAGCTAAATCCATCAATACTAATGGCATATTGTTTAAATATTTAATGCATGAGACATAGTACACAGCACATTCTCTGCAGCAAGCTACTGCAGATTTTCAACCACAGCACAGTATTTATTGACATTTAATTTAAAAATGCATTTTCTAAAAAAAATGGATTTGCTAAAAATGTTTTGTACATTAAAATGGAAAGGTATGCTGTTGTTAGTGAGGGCAATTTTCCAGGATTGCCTGGCTTTGTGCATGTAGATAAAGGGAAAGAGTTTGTGGGGATCATTAAAATGAGCTCTGATGAAAAGGATTTTGTAGAACACTTTAGCACGCACAGTGGCGTCACTGAGTCCTACCAAAAGCAGCTCCCCTGACTCTCAACGTGGTGCTCTTGAAAATCAAGAGGATTAAGGAGTGACTTCAGATTCCCAATGGATGCACAATTCTAATTATATCATGTAATGGATTTCAAACACACTGTGTAAAATCATTTTTCAGAGTCCTATATGACAATGTAGATATCCTGTATAAATGACTGATTTATTCATCAGTAGACTTTGTTCATCTGACCTCCCAGAATGTGGTATGTATGCATGAGCCAAGCTCACTAAACTTAACTCAGTATGATCCATCAGTAAGACTACTAAAACCCTATAGATCAGCTATAGAAGCCAACTCCACTGTATCTAAAACATCGAGAAAGTATACAAATGCAAAACACAGCAGGGCTAAAAGGTAATTCCCACAGAAAATACCAATATATTTTCTGAGTGTTTTGCAGTTAAGAAATACCATTTAGTTTGTACAGTATTTGAAATACATTTTAATACCCACATTTTCAGTACTACCCACCTGTGTGTACAAACATATTTCCATGGTTCTATGAAACACAACAAAAGTGTTTATTCAGTAGAATTATTAGTATAATTTTGACACTGAATGTGTTATTTGAATATCAGGCCTAACATACACCATTTTAATTATATATAAGGGTCTGGTGACTTCTGTTTCAGTGTATCTGAAAAAGTGTGCATGCACATGAAAGCTCATACCAAGAACAAACTTAGTTGGTCTCTAAGGTGCTACTGGAAGGATTTTTTTTTGTTTTGTTTCGACTACAGCAGACCAACACGGCTACCTACCTGTAACTATACACCATTTTGTTATTTTTTTGCTTAGTTAGCCAAACAGCAAGAGGTTCTACTGCATTCCATATGCACTACAGCAGGGGTTCAAATTTTGATTCTCAAGTGTTACTATTCTCTTGTGCTACTATAATAGCAAATTTGAAACATTCAAGATGGACTTAGTTCCAGCAATAACTTGCAGCTTTACTCTGCATCTTACAGCCACTTACCTCAAAGTAAATGTCACTGAACTTAATGGGACTTAATTCTTGTAGACATTTATAGGATGTCATTCCATCAGCATTTCAAAAAAGGCACCTATCATGAAGTTTTGGTAGTATACATATTTATTGAACTGGCTAGTGGCTGATAAATTATTATTTAATTGGTTTACAGTCCTGATTACACTAATAATGTCATTCTTCCCTGAATTATTCTGTTATCCCCGGAGAGCTTATATTGACAAAACTGTCTGCACAACTGAAAGAAACAGGTCATGTCAAAGGACATGGGTTTCAAAACAAGAACAGAGCTTCAGATAATCTCTGTGGTATCCATGGAGATGGAATGTCCAATATCGAAATCATTGTTCAACTTATTGTTTCCCCAGGGGAGAGAAATACAGGATCTGTAAGCATTTGTGCTTTAGCTTTAGCTTACAGAACCAAACAGCACTGGAGAAACCATGAATAAATTAGTGGTTTTAGGAAGTCAGCCATTGTAATAGCATACTTCACATTTCTGTATCTTGGTAAGTGTGGCCACTACATAACTAATTGGTACTTCAAAAAATAGGCCACCAGTCTCCGCTTCTCCTTCATTGGAAAGTCAAGCAAGAAATAGCTCACTTATGCTAATATGGATAGTTTGACTAAATAGTAACAATGGAACAGGAAACAGTTGTCCCTCTAATGGCCTACCCAGTTGGTTGGTTGGTTGGTTAGTTCTAAGCATTTATAAATCACTTTCTGGTATACAGCCTCCCCAAGTAGTTTACAAAATGTCATAGTACCATAGCAAATGAGGCAATCCCATCTCCCCAGTTAACTGATCTCAGCCTGGGTCATTTACCTTGATGTGCAAATAGTGCACTTATCTTCAGCAATTGTTTCAGAGTCTTAGCTAGAATACTTATAGGCAGTGCTATTTTTCTAGAAAAAGAGGTGCCAGAACTCACCATGAACGCCTCCCTTGTTCTTTTATTTTGTTCATTTTTTCTTGCTGTTAAAAAATTGGGATTCAGAAACCCTTGCTGAACTATTGTCAATAGCCAGCAGATCTGCCATTAAATGCTGATCTGCCTTATGTCAACCTCTGGTGTAGGAAAATACAGAAGGAAAATACAGAAGTTGAGAATCTTAATACCAGACAAGTTTTAGGGCTCTGAGGTTGGCCTCTTCTGGCATATCTAGTTTTAAGACAGACAGTGTATGGATGGCTTTTTTGAACTTGCCTTTTGTGATAAAGGACTCAGATTCTGCCTGGCTTGCCATTGTTATGGCCAGTTAAGAACAGCAAGGAGTTGGCCACTTCCTAGAGGCAGCAGTAGGTGTGTATCAAGAATGAAGGAAAAATTCCCTTCACAAACAAGGCCAGTCTAACTAATTTACCTGGGCATTTGCAATATTGCTGCTGGCTTTAGTCACACTGTTGCTGTGCAAAACATTTCTTGATAAATGTTTTGCTGCTAGAATGTCTGCAGAGGATATGCCCAGCCCTACCTTTAACTACACAATGGAATCCAGTTCTGCTAGGATGGGGTAAGAAAATACTCTCCCATTCCTTCCCCACTCCCACTGTAAAGTCTGAAAATTGTTAGATATTTTGAGCTGTAGATTGGCCATCTTGTACCTAAGCACCTTACATTTTATACCAGCATAGCAGCTTATCTGAAGAGAGAGCTGCTGGCTTGCTATTCATTGCACTTGGATGCCTCCCATAAATAAGTGTTCACCTGTCTTCACCTGTCTCTGCAAAGCCTTAGTATGTATCCTTGACCCTCCAAGAAACTTTCTTTTCTTTTTTAGTGAAGACTAAGCAGGTGCCATACTTCATAGTTGTGTACAGCTATTAACCAAATGAAAAACAACAAAGCCAGTGGACCTGATGGGATACCTGCCGAAATCTTCAAAGTGAGTGGAATTGAACTTACACAACAACTTCACAAGCTCATCGAAAAAATCTGGGAAAGAGAAGAGATCCCAGCAGACTTTAGGGGTGCCAAAATTATCAATCTCTTTAAAAAAGGTGACAGAACTGATTGTGGAAACTATCAAGGCATCTTTCTATTAGCTGCGGCTGGCAAAATTCTTGCCAGGATCTTAGCAAACCGTCTCTTAACAATATCCGAGGTGACCCTTCCTGAATCCCAAAATGGTTTTCAGCCTTCTAGGGGAACAGTGGACATGATTTTCACCGCTCGACAGCTTCAATAAAAATGCAGAGAGCAAAACCAACCCCTGTATATGACGTTTATTGACCTGACGAAGGCTTTCAACACTGTAAATCGTAATGCCCTGTGGACTGTCCTTCTGAAAATTGACTGCCCAGATAAATTTGCAAACATCATTCGGCTCCTCCATGATAATATGACAGTAACAATTGCAGATAACAATGGCTCTAAAAGTGAACCATTCACAGTGGGATCAGGTGTTAAACAGGGTTGTGTTATTGCCCCAACTCTATTCATTATTTTCATTGCCATGATCCTACACTTTGTTGAAGGGAAACTCCCCATCAGAGTAGAAATTATATATCGAACAGATGGAAAGCTCTACAGGCTGAAAGCAAAGAGTAAGGTTACCATAACTTCCATCATAGACCTTCAGTATGCTGATGACAACGTAGTGTGCGCACGCTCAGAGGATGACCTCCAAACCATCCTAAATATCTTTGCAGAAGCTTATGAAAAGCTTGGCCTATCACTCAACATCCAAAAATCCAAAGTGCTGCACCAACAAGTACAAAATACCGTATTTTTCGCTCCATAACGCACACATTTTTCCTCCTAAAAAGGAAGGGGAAAAGTCTGTGCGCATTATGGAGCGAAGGCACTGGCCGGCAGCGGGATCCCTCGGCTGCCACTGCAGTCTAAGCAGAGGGATGCCTCTGCCACCGGAGCCATGGCGGGGCGGGAGAGGAACGGACAGCCCAAAAGCAGCGCTTTCTCCGAAAAAATGTACACATGTCTCCGAAAAAATGTACACATGTCTCCGAAAAAATGTACACATCACTTGGGAAGACAGGTGAACTAATATCAGTGTACTGGAAGAAGCAAAGATCACCAGTGTTGAAGCAATGATTCTTCAACATCAACTTCGTTGGACTGGTCATGCGGATGCCTGATGATCATCTTCCAAAGCAACTACTCTATTCCAAACTTAAAAATGGAAAGTGTAATGCTGGTGGTCAACAAAAGAGGTTTAAAGACTGTCTCAAGGCAAATCTAAAAAAATGTAGTATAAACACTGACAACTGGGAAACACTGGCCTGCGAGTGCTCCAGTTGGAGAACAGCCTTTACCAAAGGTGTCATGGACTTTGAAGACACTCAAACTCAGGACGCAAGGGAGAAACGTGCTAAGAGGAAGGCACGCTTGGCAAATCCACACCATGATCAATTCCCGCCCAGAAACCAATGTCCCCACTATGGAAGGACGTGTGGATCCTCCACAGTCACTTATGGACTCATTGTCAAAACCGTGTTTATGGAAGACAATCTTACTCGGCTACGAGTGATCGCCAAAGAAGAAAGAACAAAGAAGAAGAAGAAGAAGAAGAAGAAGAAGAAGAAGAAGAAGAAGAAGAAGAAGAAGAAGAGTGTCTGCACTATCTATCTATCTTGTCTGCACAGGACTTGGACTAATTTGGATTTCAGGCTAGCTACTCAAAGTCTGACAGTCCTCCGCTGAAACTACAGTGTTACCAATACTGAAGCAGAGTGAGGCCTTAGGTCTAACATTGCCACTTGCTCACATACCAACTATAGTGAGTGAGGTGAAGTGGAAGGAATAAACAGACCCAGAAGTCTTGTAATGGTCTCATGATGCTCACCTGGCCTTCCAATCATCACCACCATCGCCACCTGCCAAAACTGATGAGCCTATTACAGTACAGAATTATTTGGATGGAAAAATCAGCATGCTAAAAATAGTTGCTATAAACAAATTATTCCACTATTTAAATAAGTTCAACCAAAATGGTTGAACTTGAGCAATGTAATTGGAAATTTATTACTGGGTTTTGGGATTTTTCTCAAAGATTATTCAGAGAGCATTCTGCAGTTTAGTAATCCTGTCAATATGATTGAAAGCAAATGCTTGTTCTGTGAATAGATGTATTTTGTAAAAAATTATCTTTGACAAATGACAAGTAGCTTTCAGGGTTTTTTTGTTTTTGTTTTTGTTTTAAAAAAAAAAGCTAAAACCAAGTTACAGCCTGAAAACTGTTTTCTCAAATTGTAATTAAAAGAACCCCAAGCAATTAAAACAGAAATTACTGAGGTGTGTATGAAAGAAAGACTAGCAGCCATGTTAAAGTAGAAAACTGAAGTACAGAACATCTCCTGAGGAGGTAGCCTCCTCGCTATTGAACTCCACTTCTCCTACCTATTCCTCCTTTAATCCATGAACAACCACAAAAGTATCATGCCACAACTCCCAAAGTGGTGACAGACATTGAAGATTGTAGTGAAGTATCAGCTGGTATTTTATCATCATTTTATTTTCACTCTGCAGTTGTGGAAGAGACCATGAGCAGTAACCAAAGTTTGTTCTAAACGTGCACCAGCATGCTAGCTTGTTAACTGTAAGCCAACGTTTGGTTTGCTTTATGTGTGAAATGAGTCACTAAAAAAAATATTTCATGGTTTGACAGTGGGAAGAGAGAAAGTGAACAAAGCATTAATAACCAAAGATCTACCATTTCCAACTTGCTTCCGAGGCCTCATTTGCCAATCCGTGTACAGACCAGACCACATGATAAAAACTCCTGAAGCCTTACCACACTTAATCTGAAGAATGGGAACACAATAATATATCTGTCCTACCTAATTGGAAATCTTTCCTTGGAACTTGAATATTTCATATCAAATCCTTGAAAAGGAAATGACTGTGGGATGATCTCTGTCGTGCTCAAAGTCACTTTAACAGTTTAATTCATCAGTAGCTCATGTGTGAAAACTTTTATAACCAGAATCAAAGTCCTCCATGACTAGTAAAGCAGAATGTCATACACACATATGAGGGATGATTTTTAAAGAATCCATAAACTGGGCTCCAGTAATCTGAATCCTTTATCTCACCTTTTCACTACCGATCTTACTTATAATACCAATTAGGATGACTGTGCCTACATTTAGGCTGTATTAGCCTTGTTCAGGGCCATAGAGCTTCCAGCAGCAGACTCAGAGGGCTACCTAGGTAGACCCTTGCCTTGAAATGGTCCTTCCATTCCTGGTTTGACTCTGCTCAAGTGTCAGACTCCCGCCAACAGTGGGCTGAGAACAGATACATATCTGATGTCTGAGCCAAAGCCTACCTACATCTAGAATCAATAAAGTTGCGGCCAATTTTAAAATCCCAGAACATTGTCCTGTGCAGTTTTTTATTTCCATCTTAGACTAGGTCTTTGTTCCCTGGGGGCAGCAGGAGATGTGTCACTGCGATTGGGTCTGCAATTATGGCATTCTTTTGTTAGAAGGAAGAACACTGTTTTGTACAGGGGTGGAAATGGCATTGGGCAGGATCAACATAATAAAGGGGGAGGGTGGCCATAGTACACCCAAGCTCAGGGTGAGGTCTCTGGCTGGCTGGAAAGCTCACCCTGGTCGCCCAGCGAGACCTTGCCAGCTTGACTTGCACCATAACAAGGTTCAACACTGGCCAACTCCCAAGGAACAAGTTTGGTACAGTTCAACCCCAGCTGATTCTATTCCATCAGCATCGGGTGGGTGGAATGAAGAACTGATCCTGACCCTACTGCTATGCCAGTCCTTATCCTGCCTGCTCCAGTCAATACAGATTTGGTCAGTTTTTTCATAGCAACACCTGGTGTCTTGTTTGCTTATCTGCTGCTTTTCTGGGTCACATAATGCTCCTAAAAATGCAAAAGGTAGCTAAACATCTGTATTGGGGTGGGAATGACTTCAGTTCGGGATACAAAAGCTGAAGTGAACTTTTCCCACTAAGAATTAACATACACTTATTTCAATAGCCCAAGTTTATACAGCAACATCACAACAACTGCAAAAGCATGCATCTAACAACTTTCCTTATTCTATCGTATCAAGCATGATTTAAATGATTCATTCAATTATTACTTTTGTATTGAAAGGAAGCTTATTTTCATGCAAATTTACATCCCGTTATGCATAAAGGATATTCTTAATTGTGCTGAACGACTTCAAATTTAATTAAAGTTTGACTTTCCAAGCAGAAAATAGATTAAAGAAAATGCTGACAACATAAAAATAAATATTCAACTATTTAATTTAACTCTGCATTTATTTTTAATCCAAACATCAAAATAGCTATGGCTCTAATTACAATTTCAGGGCAAATGTTGGTTGGAACGTGTGTCCTCATTTTTTTATTCAATTTGTTTAAACTTTTCAGTCTTCTTCATGCAATAGTTTTAATGTAAAAAATGTCCACTCTTTTATGTAATGTGTATTACTCAAGGAACTTTAAGATTTTATTTAGAAACCTCTATTTCTAAACTGTGACTAGGAGGAAATAAGAAGGGACGGTGGAATATTATTTTCTAACAAGTCCACCTTTTCTAAAGATTCTTCATACCGGTATCCAAATGACATCTCTTGCACTTTGAAGACTAGTGTGCCTTTGAAGACAATTACCTAACTTAATGACAGTTATGGACAGGAAACTAACTCTGTGATTTGTAACTCACTCTGATGTTCTTGTAAAAAAGGTACAACGAAAATGATAAGGCAAATTTGACCTGCTAGCAGCAATGGTGATGCTGCTGACACACATTGTAATTTGTTAACCACTGTAACCATGTAAATGGAGAAATAAGCAAAACTGGGAATGAAATGGCAACAACCATTTCATTCATGTCACTCTAGGAAATTTGTTTGGCCAATATGAGCTATATACTTGGAAGCCGCCCAGAGTGGCTAGGGAGGCCCAGCCAGATGGGTGTGGTATAAATAATAAATTTATTATTATTATTATTATTATTATTATTATTATTATTACTACTACTACTACTACTACTACTATTATTATTATTATTATTTATTCTATATAGTATATGTTCTAAGTTCCATCCTATTTTACAAAGAACACAAGCTAAAACCTGACAAAGAATTTGGTAGCAAGTTGTTTTCGGTTTTTAATTTTTAAACATGACAGCGTATTCAAACATGCAATCTCTTGTAGCATTCCAAAGTGGCCAGAAGAATTGCAATTAGTCTAAGCAAGCTGAAATATCTTCAATAGAGTGGCCATCACCCAAGGGTCTGCTACCTATACTGTATAAGAATAAAAGCTCAGCTGACAGACCTCTAACTTAATGACACTGTAATTCCATCTTGGCATCCTCATAATTTTCATATTTTAATTCTTTTCTTTCTTTGTCACTTCAGCCTCAGCCTAAGACCAGAGAGATGTCAGGTAAGCAGCACAGTTCTACCATGCCATTTCCTAATGTTTCTATGCACTTTTCAAGGTTCATATTAATTATTTTACCTAGATAATGATGGTGATACTTATTTATTTGATTTATTATCCTCCCATAACCATAAGGCCACAAAGGGGGGCACACCAATTTAAAAACACAATATTAAAACCAATTTCCAACAATTTTCAGTAGGATGAATCCTAAAAATATATAACTCAGTTGTCAAAGGGCATCTAGATAATGAAGGTGCCAGATGTACCTCTGTGGAGAGGCCCCCTCTGCTGATCTTAAAAACCTGACCATGTCTAGAAGCGATTTGGTGCCAAGTTATTTAGATCCCCTTGTAAAAGCGAAGCTTGCATATGCACACATTCTTGCCCCCTCCCTGGAGTTTTCATCCCGATCCAATTCCCCCCATCCCAGACATTGCCCCCCTATTGCCCTTAATTTTTAAAAGCAATAGATCTTGATTATGGATCTCTGGAATGGCATATGGCTTAACCCACAGAATTACACTACTGTAAAAAAAAAAAAGTTATCCAAATGTAATAAAGAATTGTTAATCCATCAAGACAACCTTACAAAAATGTCAGTAGTAAGAAATTCTAACCAAAACAAGCTTAATCCAAAAAGCAAACGGGACGAACACTTTGAATCCATCCTATTAACACAGGATGTCATCAGTATTAAAAGAGTTAAATATATATTGTTTCATAAATAAGGATGTTTTAAGTATAATTTTCTGCATTTTACTATGCTCAGACTTCTAATCAGCATGTATTCTGATTTTATTTTTGGCCAACTGCTAGCTTACCTGTTTGATGTCATATGCAAGGAGAACATATTTTAAATCTGGGGAGACTGAATATCTTGATGCTTTGAAAGTAACCTAAGAAAAGAACACAGTGTTGGTAAGTTTGTTACACGAAGAACACTTTGTATTAGACATTTCAATTACATTGTATATATATATTACATTTTAAAAGACCCCAGAGAAAGGGATGTTCTTAAAATAAAACAAGTATTAAACAAAACAAGTATTAAAGTACATAAAAGTACAGTGTTAAAAACACCAAGAGAGTTTAAAAGCAATTGATGCAAGAAGCAACAAGGCAGCATGATTTCTTGATCAAAATGCAGGTACATATATCATACAGTGATATTTTCCCCCCCTGGTCCAAACATTTTACACAACACCTACTTTTTATTTAAGAAAATGCTTTACAGAAGATTTAAAATCCTCAGTGGTGTGGCAAAAATGGAAAAGGAGAAGGGAACATTATCAAACTAATAATACTTTATGTCTAGATAAGAATACATGACTCCCAATTGAATTCAAGGCTATAATTTAATCAAGAGGTAATGGTGGTGTCAGAAAAAATTTAATGGAGCTGATGTAGAGGAAGGAGCAGAGCATACTTGAAGCAATGGAACCACTGAAGGGATTTCTTTTTACGTGGATATGAAGATACTTCCCATCTGAAGAACAAAGAGGTCAAGCACAAGGCACATCAATAGTGCAGGGAAGATGGAAAGAGTATTTATCTGTAGCTGAATTATACCGAATTACAACTAAAATGGAAAGTATAGTGGGGAAATGTCTTGTCTTGTGCATGAGCTTATGCCCCTCTTTGTCCCATAGGAATGGGCAATTTGGAATACACAGCAGTGAGTTAATTAGCCCAAAATAGAGCATTTGTTGGCATTACCAATGAATTACTAATGTTTTTAAACAACATTTTGTGAACTGCTGCAAGTAAGCTGTCAAAAATCATAATGTTAAGTTAAACAAGCAAATATATTTAGGTAGGTTCCAATACTGAGGCTCCAATACTTTGGCCACCTCATGAGAAGAGAAGACTCCCTGGAAAAGACCCTGATGTTGGGAAAGATGGAGGGCACAAGGAGAAGGGGACGACAGAGGACGAGATAGTTGGACAGTGTTATCGAAGCTACCAACATGAGTCTGACCAAACTGCGGGAGGCAGTGGAAGACAGGAGTGCCTGGCGTGCTCTGGTCCATAGGGTCACGAAGAATCAGACACGACTAAACAAGTATGCAGATCACCAAAAATAGCTTTAGCATATGTAATGAGACAAGAATCCAATATCTCTATTCAGACCAGGTCTCTCCATAGTTTTCAGTTTAGTAATAAGTTGTAAGTCAGCAACTTCTCTTTCAAGTCTATTTAAGCAAATATACGGTATGTTGTTCCTAACAAAAAACACACCAAACCATTACTAAATCTTACAAATGACTGTTCCTCCCCTGAAAACTGTCCCATAGATTTGTTAGTGCCAAAGAAGCATCAACATTAAAATACATTATCATATTTGAAAAAAAAATCACAAATTAAGACAATGAATTCAAGTAAAACAAAGTTAATAAAATCATAGGAATGGAAGACTAAGTTCTAGACAAAGTCATTCATACTTGAGTGACTTCTAGATAGTGAAGTGAAACTTCAACTTGGGCATAATGTTGCAACCTGGCTGTTAACATCCTGAAGTTGGCATCCTCATATTACACCCCCCCCCCCAAATAAATAAATTCTGTCAGCATCTTTAGTATCATTGTGTTTCTAGTGTAGCTGTTTCCAGAGCTAGTTCAAGATGCTGGACTTGACATATAAGGAAATAAAAGAATACTGCAAGTAAGCTACTCCTTGTGAGCAAAGCAAATCTGTAAGCAATGTGCAGCTGTGTTCTGGGCTCTGAAGACTCAGGTTTAAAAGTCTCCTTTTCCAAGCACAGAGGACTAGTACAACATCCTTGCACTAGCTCCCTGACTTGTCTTTGCCTGCCACCTAGCTGCTACCGTAGCGGCACAAGGGGAAAAAATGCTACCCTAAGACAGTTTCTAGATCTTTCTTCCTGTGTTGCCACTGTGTTTATACAGTTTGGATTGCTTCTTGTCCTTGCTTCTTCTTGTTGTTTTTTTGCTCTGTTTGGACTTTAGACTGCTGTAAAACTGTGGTCTCTGACTCATAGCTGCTCTACCTGGGCATCACTTGGAGCAGGAGAACCATCCCTAATGCAAACTTCACATATGAACCCCCATGCATACCTTAGTGAAGTTACTACTCTACTGCTCTGTGGGAGTACCCACAGCTCATTTTTGAGACTTGGAAGAGACAAGTATTCAAATTGAATGCTGTATCAACACCAGCTTAAACCAAAGACCACGATCTCCCAAATACTTAAATTCAGGCTGGAGGCAATCCAGAAGAAAACAGAAACAAAGAGCAGTTCTGGGATTTATATGATTTGATAAAACTCCTTCATGGATTAAAAGCATTTAATGTTCATCAGAGTGCACATTGGAGAGAGGTCTGGGGCAGGAGACTCTTGAAGCCTCATGAGGATCTACCAGCTTTTCATACTAAGCCTGGACCACATGGTCACTTGAAAGTAAGCACTTTTTTAGTTTTTGGATCATTTTGTGCATATATTTATAGCAAGTGTCAAGGAGATGGATTTTACTGATGTAACAGTACACCAGCATTTTACTGATATAATATATAGTAAATAGATAATGCCACCCCACACATAAAAATATATGCCTGGAGTCATCTCAGCAATTAAATGTTTGGAATATTTTCAAAATTCACAAGGTGGACAATTTATAGAACCCTGAAGGGAGCTCTCCATGTATGTCTAATTCAGTTTTAGGCTCTCTTGCAAATCCCTGATTAAATAATTTGGCAACTGAAACATATAGTAGATTGGCAGCAAATTCAAGAACAAGGCCCAGAAGTAGTTTTAAGGATATTAACCATAGAGCATTTTAAATAACAAAACAAATAAAAACAGCAACAAAATGCTTCATTTCTTACAGTATAAACATGGGTCTTTCTATCTAAAAAATATACCTACCCCTCCCCCCCAAAAAAATATGCTTAGCAGGTCAAATAAAAACAAAGGAAATCATATATTACGTCTAAACAAAATAAAATAAAAAAATTCCTTCCAGTAGCACCTTAGAGACCAACTAAGTTTGTTCTTGGTATGAGCTTTCGTGTGCATGCACACTTCTTCAGATACACTGAAACAGAAGTCACCAGACCCTGATATATAGTGAGAGGGTGGGGAGGGGTATTACTCAGAGGGGTGGTGGAAATGGGTGAAAGGTTGATAGCTGTGGTAAACCTGTTGACGACTGTTAACGGCTGCAATTAGTCTTACAGGAAAAAGCAAGGGGTGAGAAGGTTAAAAAAGCTTTGTCATGTATAATGAGATAAGAATCCAATGTCTTTGTTCAGACCAGGTCTCTCCATGGTCTGATTTTGCTTTCTGTGATGCATGATTGTCTGCATCAACCGACTTTAAAGTTATGTGGTTCCATCAGGTATATCTGGGATTATTTCGGAGATTATCAAACAGAGAGTTGTTGGCAACAACATGTAAAAACAACAACATGTGATTACCCCCTTAACTAACGTATATATTCTGTTGTTTTGTTAACACAACTCTTTCCCAACTTATCTGAAGTAACCCCAAAATTTTATTTACAATAAAAAATATGACAAGGGAATCATAGATTTAATGTTGTCATTAAAAAAAAGGTAAAAGAGTTTCTTCTTTTCAGATAAGAAGATTCTCATTCTATTGACAGCAGGATTGGGCAAAACTGTGTAAAACGAGTTGTGGATTGAATTTCTTGCCTTTTCTCGAAAAGTGCCTTTCGTGACCCGAGTTTTAATTCTCTACTTGACAGTGATGCATGAGGGTGCGATGCTCCTTGGACAAGCAGCACCAGCCTCTTCTCTGCGCCCAAGAATGCACTTGACAACCGTGACCACAAGTACTGCCAGTACCACAGATTACAGGGGTGATAGTCAAATGGAGGCAGAAAGATAAAACACTACAAAGAAGGCCTCCCACCCCCTCCATTCTCAACCTTTATTGTTTTTATGTATTCTAGGATTACAAACATTAGTTTTTGCTGAAAGTAAAAGTAGTTCTGTGCTCTGAAATGATCTATCAGTCCACTGTGGCCCTGGGACTAGAGGACCATGCAATGAAATGAGGGGAACAGAAAGAATGTAACTTCCATGCCCTGCTTCAGTAAACAACTTTAACATGTCTCTTGACATTTGTGTTTGCCAAAAGTATCCGTTCTTTTCCAAGCAAATAAAGCACACACTAATGTACCAAAAAACAGTATAATTAAGGACACATTGTTTAAATTTTCCCACAAATTACCGGTAAGTGGCAAATCTCTACAATATCTGAGATACTGAATTAGTTTTCAAATCCGCCTGCAAGAACAACGTAGCTCCAGCCTTTCTTGTTTAATTGTGCTTCTTGACTAAAAACATACCCTGTGTTGCTGTTGTTGTGTGGCTGGTCCTTTAATCTTTGCTCAACAGTCTCATTTGCAATGCACCACTACTGCATTACCTACTGCACTACCCCTTCATGGATCACTGCCTTGTCGTGAGTTACTCAGGGAAGCTATGGACAGGTCAAGATGGACAGGTCATAGTGGAGAGTTTGGACCAAACGTGATCCACCTGGAGGAGGAACTGGCAAGCCACTCCAGTATCCCTGCCAAGAAAACTCCATGGACAAAGAAATATCAACAACCTCAGATATGCTGATGATACAACCTTGATGGCAGAAAGTGAGGAGGAATTAAAGAACCTTTTAATGAGGGTCAAAGAGGAGAGCGCAAAATATGGTCTGAAGCTCAACATCAAAAAAACTAAGATCATGGCCACTGGTCCCATCACCTCCTGGCAAATAGAAGGGGAAGAAATGGAGGCAGTGAGAGATTTCACTTTCTTGGGTTCCATGATCACTGCAGATGGTGACAGCAGTCACGAAATTAGAAGACGCCTGCTTCTTGGGAGAAAAGCAATGACAAACCTAGACAGCATCATAAAAAGCAAAGACATCACCTTGCCAACAAAGGTCCGTATAGTTAAAGCTATGGTTTTCCCAGTAGTAATGTACGGAAGTGAGAGCTGGACCATAAAGAAGGCTGATCGCCGAAGAATTGATGCTTTTGAATTATGGTGCTGGAGGAGACTCTTGAGAGTCCCATGGACTGCAAGAAGATCAAATCTATCCATTCTTAAAGAAATCAGCTCTGAGTGCTCACTAGAAGGACAGATCCTGAAGTTGAGGCTCCAGTACTTTGGCCACCTTATGAGAAGAGAAGACTCCCTAGAAAAGACCCTGATGTTGGGAAAGATGGAGGGCACAAGGAGAAGGGGACGACAGAGGACGAGATGGTTGGACAGTGTTCTCGAAGCCACTAGCATGAGTTTGGCCAAACTGCGAGAGGCAGTGGAGGATAGGTGTGCCTGGCGTGCCTTGGTCCATGGGGTCACGAAGAGTCGGACACGACTGAACGACTGAACAACAACAACAACAACAACTACTGCATCGATTTTAATTGCTTTTAAAGTACAGTTAGTGTCCTCTTTCCCCCCTTTCAACTGAACATAAGAAATAGAGATTGGGGGGTGGGGAGACATAAAATTGCACCACATCCATTGTTTAAGAAACAAAGGCTCACTTCTAAAATACATTTATTTGTGTAGTAGCCTTCAACCAAGACCCACCTTTAACCTCAATCTACAACACTGGATTATTGTAATGGATATTACAGAAAATATTGACTCAATTTCACTTTTGCTCCTCATACTATATTCATTTTAGTTCCAGCAGCCAGCCTCTACATTTTTGCTCAGGGCTATACATCTAAGAGAAGGAATTTGTTGTAATGATGAAGAAAACTAAACTTATAGTGGGGAGGAAATGGCATCTTACATCTTCCTGAACTTGGTAATATTTCTGCTGTCTAAACAGCCTCTTGATCTTTCAGACAGGGAAAATGATAAAGTTATGATAAAATTATGATATGATAAAGAAGTAAGATTTCTAGTTATGATAAAGAAATAAGATTTCTAGATACTCTAAATGACTGTACCCCAGAATGGAACTGACAAAGGGAGGGGACACTGAACTTACTCTTTTGTGGCACCCAGAACCTGGTGTGCGATACAAGTGTTGTTGAACTGACTAGGAAAAGTGACCACAGTGCTATTAAATTCAACGTACACATAAGGAAGTCCAACAATTACATTTTACTTTAAATGCCCCCCAAAATGAGGGGACTGGTAAAAAGGAAGATGAAAGTCAAAATGAGGAAAGTCAAATATCTCCGGAATATTTGGCATTTATGCAAAAGCACATTAACAACAGCTCAGAATGTATACCGCAAATCAGGAAATACATCAATGAGAGTGTCTGTATAGTTAATAATCATAATCAAGAAAGCTATTACAGGCAAGAAGGCTTCCTTCAGGAAATGGAAATCCTGTCAAATGAGGAGAACAAATAGGAACACAAACTGGGAAATGGGACACTCTTGTTTTTATATTGTGGGAAATCTATTGTGATATCTTTTTTTTTCTTTTAGCATTTATAGGGCATAACTGGAAAAGGTTTTCTGGGGTTTTGGGAATGAATTGTCATCACCATCCAAATAGTGGAAGGAGATTTACCTGGGACATAAAAATGCACATGTGTGCATTAGGGAAAGTTGCATATAAGCACAGGTATATTAGGATAAATTCACACTAAGAGCTGATGAATTTTCTTGAGAACTAAAAATAATAATCACAAACTGATGTGGCAATGTGGAGACCTGTACTTAAGACAGGAAAAATTAGAAGATGAGAGAAACCCAAAGTGACAGATTCCACCCACCGCTATTGGGTGCAAGTCCTGAACTACTGTAAATATGTTTTATATGTCAATGCAGGGGGTTGGACTATTAAAATGATCCTCATGGTCCCTTCCAACTTCACAATTCTATGATGCTAAGACTTTGTTGTATCCACTAATACCCTACTTGAAAACAAAATTATTTATTTAAAATATTTTTATTACACCACTTAATCACAAGGATTCTTTAGACATTATAAATACATGTTTTAATATCATAAACATTATTTAAAAAGTTAGGAATAAAAATCCATAACAAAACTGAACAGATAACACAACCAGCACATTCATTTTATCAGCAGCACCAATCAAATTCATTAAAAGTTAAGAGAAAGATCAGCATTTACAGTTGTCTTCTAAAACTCATCAAAGCCTGAATGATAGGTCAATGGAGAGAGTTTCAGAAGCAACAAGAACTAGGAGGCCCTGTGTTGTATCATCACCAACCAAACTACAGAGGGATGACTTCTGCTTAGGACTACCAAAAGCCAGGCTTCTGTGGGAGCAGGTGGTCCTTCAGGTAGCCACATCCCAATTTGAATTTGAATTATTTAAGGAAACTAATTGGTAGTCAGCATGGTTCTCTACAGGTGGCATGTGTTCCACACTAAAAGAAGAGCTAGTGTCCTTGGTATTAACGTTTTCCACATCTTGTTTACAGGCAAATGGAGGAAAGATCCAAGTAAGGAAGACCCACATTAAGCAGACTGCAATAATATAACCAGTTATCAGGTCATGTTTGATAGTGACTAGGCCAGGCATTCCCAAACTCGGCTCTCTAGCTGTTTTGGGACTACAACTCCCATCATCCCTAGCTAACAGGACCAGTGGTCAGGGATGATGGGAACTGTAGTCCCAAAACAGCTGGAGGGCCGAGTTTGGGGATGCCTGGGCTAGGCCATTCCACCTCTCCCACCACCCTTGGAACAGCATAGAGATGGTGAATCAGCCAAAGCTTATAAAAATCACATCACTATCTCCAAGTGGAGTATATGCAGAAAACCTAGCAGTTTTATTCAGAGAAAGGACAGAGATAATCACTTAATGCTATAATCAGGGAAAACTAGTGTCTACATGTCCATAATCTGCTCTTCTTTACATATCTAGAATTGTTGGGAAAGAAGGTGGAGATGTTCCACAAGTATGGTGAGCAGTTCCCCCATGTCACATTGCTAACCATCTGTAAAATTAAGCTTCAGGAGTTTGAACTGAAGGAGGGGAGGGGGAGAAAAAAAGAAGCTCTATTGGTATGCATTTAAGATATGTGGTTCTTTGCCAAACATAGTATAGCAATTTTACTAGGTCTGTGACTGTATAATAAAACTTGTTGTTGCCATAGTAATCATAAAAAGAATTAATACTTACAAAAGTTGCATTTTCCAGCAATAGCGTACTTGTATTTGTTTCTACATTCAGTTTAACAACATGCCCATGTCTGCTTTTATACACCACTTCTGTATCTGTTAATAGAAAAACACATTAATGATCAGCAAAGGCAAAACATTTCACGCAATAGCTTCTTAGTTAATGGAACTATTCAATGAAAGACATCACTGACCATCCAATACATTAAAATGTGCTTAGGTTGAAGTAATGACTTCATTAGTAGTATCTAATTTTGTTGATTTGTCCAGAGATAATTGGAATGCTCAGTGCTTCTAGTTTTTCTGACCTCGCTAATGGAGGTGGTTCCATCAAATCAGTGTAGCCACATCCTACTCCTTTGTGTAAAACAAGTTCAATTGTACTGTGTAAAAAAACCAGCAACATTGGACATATGGTCTTAACCCAGAAACCTTTATTTGGTTAAATGGTTGTTAATCAAGAATGAATTCCGATTGCACTTGCATGAGAAAATGGTTACGTAACCAAAATATTTACAAGAACATCCAACAATTTCATTGCTATTATTTGTTTGTTTGTTTGTTTGTTTGACTGTATTTATAACCCACCTTTTTCTCCTAGTGGTGCAGCAATAAAACTGCTAGTACATTTACAAAGCAGGGTCCAGTATGGTTTCAAATTAGATGGGGGCTGTGTTGAGATTCCTGCATTTCAAGGGATTGGACTAGATGACCCATGGGTTCCCTTCCAGCTCTACAATTCTACGATTCTACAAGGAGTTCAAGGTGGCATACATGGTTCCCATCCTCCTCATTTAATACCTACAACAACCTTGAGAAGTAGGTTAGGCTAGGAGGCAGAAACTAGCCCAAGGCAAGCCAGTGAGCTTCATGGCCAAGTGGGGTTTTGAAACCTGGCCTCCCAGGTCCTAGCCCAACACTTTGACCATTATGCCTCACTGATTTTCAATCCATCTTTCTACCCATCTTTTTTTTAAAAAAAAGAAAGAAGAAGAAATAAAAATACCGAAGCATGAGGAAACTTCTGCTGTGGTTTTATCACTCAACCTCAACAAAGCCACCTTAGCATATTTCATAAATAGTGGTTTAGTGCTTTTTTTAATCCCTGCCTACATACCATGGAAATGAAACAGTGCAGAAGGAAGAAATTTACGGAAAAAGTATGATGATGTAACATTTTCTTGAGCAGAAACATAATACACAGAACCTCTGTTAATGTATATCAATTGTTGCCACATGTTCTGGCCACATGCTGTGTATTTTTCTGTCTCTCTTCATTCGAAACCCATGTATTCTGTGAAGTGTAGCGGCTCCAGTCGTTGTACCTGACGTCCTGCAACCAAGCCTAAGCAATTGCAACTGGAACGTTTGCTAATTGCTTCCCTGTTCAGTTCAGCCTCCACCTGCCTTCCTACGTTACTTTCTCTCTGTCAAATTATAGATCATAAGCTCCTTGGTGTGGTGACCTGCCATTTTGTACTCTGAAAAGATATGCAGCCGATATGTTTGCACATTAGAATCTGATGAATAGGAAAGGGTAGGTCCATTGCTTATTTCAAGAAACTTTTATAGTATTTCAAGAAACTACTTTGTAGTTGCCATTTCCCCTTATGTTTGAATAGAAAGTTTTAGAGGAGAAAAATGGAATGTCACAAAAAGTCAATTCTTTTTCACTGTGGAAAGTATGATGTTTGCAAACAATGAAGGTGTCTGCTGAAGAGTCATGCAGAGACCCTGGTGTCAAAGTCACCTCAGTATGAAGCAGAAAACCTCATTGCACTGAGTGTGAACACTGTAGATAAAAATCCATGAAGTGTTGGAGATACTAAAATAAAGCTGTGCATATACATAAGTACTAAGCAAGTGCTGAGAGTAAGTATAGTAATCATGAACAATCACTATTAATGTCTATTTAAGTGTCAATCCAATGAATGACATTTTATGTGATAAAGAACACTTCCTAGACAGAATAATGGAAGCATTTTATGGTCACTTGACAAAATGATGGATTAAAAAACCATGGGCATTTTTTCTTTAATAAGAGAGGGAAGTAAGGGAAGTGGGCAAGGGTAGCCAGAAATCATGCTTGGCAAATATTTAAACACATGGATACTTTCCTTTCCTTTTTATTTTCAATTTTACATTTCAAAACAAACAATTAACAAACTGTAAAATAACCAATGACTTCCCTTCTTCTCCTTCATTTTACATAGTATTCCTGCATTTGCATGGAAAATATGCAGGAATACTATGTAAAATGAAGGAGAAGAAGGGAAGTCATTGGTTATTTTACAGTTTGTTAATTGTTTGTTTTGAAATGTAAAATGTAAAATTTAATAAAAATCATTATTAAAAAAAAAAAAGAGGCTGTCTCCTTTTTCATAGGCATAATACTTGTACCGTACAGCCTTCTGCCTCTGCTGCCGCAACCCAGTGATGATTGGTGGCACCTCATTTGCATCAAGTAGCTAGCTCTCTCCGAGTCCCATTCAAGCATGCTTTAAGCCGAAACACAGGAAACATGTGGACATCCTAGTAATATTGTCTCCTAGGCTGGAACTCCAGCTATTCTTCAGTTGCCAGCCTCTTCCTCTGTTCCTGGCTTCCATCAGGCTTCCCCGGTCAGGCTCTCCTTAGCCTATTCCTAAGTCTCCTGCCAGTCCACTCTAACTGAGGAGCTCCAACAGGTACTTTCCCTGACCAGTATTTACACCAGCCAAGCTTTTACACCCAAACGTAACACTTGGGTGAAATTCCATCCTCTTATTGGTCTATAATTATGAGACAATAAGAAGAGGATTTCAGCATTGCATTATTCTGATCTTTCCCTCTGATTTCTCCTGACTCTCCAGAGCAGATTTCAGAAAGGTGCAGAGCCCTGTTGCACTAGCGAAAACCCTTGCACTGGCTTCTGCTAGTGCAATGGGTTAGTTAAGGGGTAGGCAACCTAAGGCCTTTGGGCCAGATGCGGCCCAATCGCCTTCTCAATCCGGCCCATCAGTGTGTTTTTACATGAGTAGAATGTGTCCTTTTATTTAAAATGCAGCTAGGTTATTTGTGGGGCCTGCCTGGTGTTTTGACATGAGTAGAATGTGTGCTTTTATTTAAAATGCATCTCTGGGTTATTTGTGGGGCATAGGAATTTGTTCATTCACCCCCCCCAAAAAAAAAAAATAGTCCGGCCCACCACATGGTCTGAGGGATGGTGGACCGGCCCACGGCTGAAAAAGCTTGCTGATCCCTGGGTTAGTTAGTTGAATCTTGGTTATGATGTCCACTAACTGGCCAGCCAAAGCTGACCACCCCTTTGATTCCAAACATAAAGCCAGAGACCTTCCCATTTGTTGAATTATAGATAAATTAGGCTGAGGAACAGTGCAATTGAAACAATAAACATGAAGGGTGACTAATATTGGGCTTAGGCCCCTACAAATGTTTGGATTCTTTATGATTCAAATGCAAACCTATTTTGAAATAACATTTAAAAATAAACAGCCCTTTAGTTAGCTGGGAAAAGAGACCTGTCTAACAACAGCATAGCATGACTGGCAAGAATCATGTTTAAAAGCATGGGCATTCTATGTCCATGCACTGACTTGAAAAGCTTACGTGAGATGTTTCGTCTAAATATGAGCTGATTTGTGATGGTTTTACAGAGTATGAATCATTGGTTATAAAAGCGGACAATTCATGCTATTTCATGTCTACACACTGAATAAGCAGATAGCAAAGCATTATAGACAGCTGTGGGGAGAATGAAAAGCTGACCTTATAAATATAAACCAGATGTAATTTACAAAGACAGTACAGCATAATAAAGATTTTAACAACATGCACCAATCTTCAATGTAATGAATATGTATATATAGTGTATCATTGCATCATAGCACACAGTGTGTTTGCATGTGTGCAAGCAAAGACAATAAATAGCATTGATTAAATTGATAGGAGGTTGGTTTAAGCTCAGTTAGCACAGTGCAATGATTGCTGAAGCCTGACTTAGCCCCACATCTCCACAGGTTGCATGGTTGCTGAAGCCCCACACCAAAGAATATGCCACAGTTTCCCTGCCACACTCAGCTTCATTGGCTTATATGATGTGGATAAACCTTTAGCATCCCAGTTTAAAACTAAGTATTACCATGAGAACATAAGGAAGATATGTGACTTGCCAAGAAAATGTACAGCCTTCAAACAGACAAAATGAAACATTTGTTTACTGGACTGCATATAAATTAATTTAAGGAATCCACTGCCTGGAAGATGTAGTAATGGTCACTACCTAAGATTGATTTTAAAATGATTTGACTGATTAATGTTACCAACGATAATGTTCAGATGCAGTAGTACCAGAACCTGATTTTGGGCTCCTCAACACAAACTAGGGGCAGGGGTAGCCAACATTGTACCCTCCAGATGTTGCTGGATTACAATGTTAGGATTGCTTTATAATGAAAAGAGGATAACAAATTTAATTAATGAAGAAAATGCAACCCCCATTATTCCTTCCTATAGGTCATATTGGTTGGGGCTGATGGAAATTGTAGTTCAACAAATTCTGACGGGCATTGTGTTGGCTACCTGTGCTAAGAAGATCATTACCATCAGGCCCTACCTGTGAATTTCAAAGAGGCACCTGCCTGGTTGCTGCTAAAGAGAGAATACTGGACTGCATCAGGCCTCTTAGCCTGATTCAAAAAGACAGTTCTTAGAAAATAAGCAATGATTTGTTTTCTCAACTAGAAAATTGAGGGTTTCTTTATGGATGCTGTGCTTTTCTACCTGAGGTCCCGCTCATTTTGTGCAGCTCAGGCTTATAGGGGAACTTGGGAAGAAATGACAGTTTGGTGACAGTATGACAAATGAGGGTCACCACCTCTAAAATTGTGTTCACTGTTAACGATAAACATCAGGAGGCACAGGGCTACTGTATGTCTAGCCTCATAGGTACCCCTGCTCAAAAGGCTTATATCCAAAATCAAAAACAATATGCAACAAAATGAAAAGGAATCAATCTTTCCGATCTTTTTGTTCTCTCAGGTCCATAATACACAAAACAAAAACAATACATTTTCAGTAGGGAATATTGTGGGCTAGCTTATCCCCTGAGTTACAGCTGTATGGCTGAAGAGAATAGGACTGCACTGGAAAAGACAGTTATACAAACATATAACTATGACAGTTTGTTGTAAAATTATCTGAGTGCACTACAAAAGTACAAAAGTACCTATCCTAGGTCACAGCCCACCTTGCTATAAATAGCTCAAAATATTGAAAAATGCCTCAGATTAAGATCTTAATACCTGAGCAGGTTTGTGCAGAAAGAGGTAATCCTTGAGGTACTTTTAGTCCTAAATTCTTAAAGTTAAAACCAACTTTAAACTGAGCCCATAAATTGACTGGGAGCCAATGAGGCTGTTTCAAGACTTGGAAATGTTTTCCATATGCCCAGTCCTAGTTAGTAACCCTAGCTGTCACGTTTTGTATTAACTATAGTTTCTAATTTTATACAATTCTTCAAGGGCACCCCTATGGAAAGCACTTTACAGTAGTCCTGAAGGGATGTTACCAGAGTGACAATCACTGTGGCTAGACCATCTCTATATTAAGCTAGTGAAAGGTGGTCTGTGTCACCAAGCCACTAGTTACTGCCAGGTCTAAAACCACCCCCAACCTATGAACCTGGTCCTTAAGGGGCAATACAACCCCATGCAGAACAGGCTACACAGCATCTCCCAAAACATACAAACCACCTACCAATAGCATCTCCGTCTTATCGAGATTGAGCTTCAGCTTACTGGCCCTCATCCAATCCATTACTGATCTCAGACATCGGTTCAGCACTTCGACAGCATCACCTGAATTTGATGAAAAGGAGAAATAGAGTTGAGTGTCATCAGCAAACTGATGACACCACACCCCAAATCCCCAGATGACCCCATTCAGCAGTGGCAAGTAGAAGTTGAACAGTATGGGAGATAGAATTTAGCTCTGAAGAAGCCCATAGCATAGCTGTCTTGGGACAGAGCAGTAGTCCCCCAGCATTGCTTCTGGAACCAACTATCCAGGAATGAAAGAAACCAATGAAGCACAGTGCCCCCAGTTCAGTTCCAACCTCAGGTAACAAGTCCATAAGGATACCATGACTAAAGGTATGTACCAAAAGCATACAAGAAAACTAAGAGAATTAAAAGAAGCACATTTGCCTTGCCTTTCTCCCAACACATGTCATCCATCAGTGTGACCAATGCTATTTCAGTGCCAAAACTGGGCTGGACACTTGGCTGAAATGGATCTAGATCATCCATGTCATCCAAAAGTGTTTTTAGCAACCATTCACTCAGACAACTTGCCCCCAAAGAGTATCTTTGCAATTGGCTCATAGTTGGAATAATTTTCATGGTCAAAAGATGCTTTCGTCTCTTTGAAAGTGGCCGGTGCCATTCTGATAAAAAAGACTCAGAAATAAACTGAATTTAGTATTATTATTTATATAATTTGTGGGGGGGGGGAATAAAGTTTTAATAACTTTGAGGAATATATTCAAAAAAGCTTTTAACCCTGTTATTTGCCTATTATATAAGCAGATGTAAAAATGTCTCCGAAAAATACTTATGATATATTTTTTAAAAACCCACTACTTTTAGGGTTCCTGTGCAGACAGCAACAACCAACAAACATCAGCTTGAAGGCTCAACACTCCTTTCTTTCTGAAACATACCAAAAAACCACCAAATCTTTTAAAAGGCAAGATTTTAAATTTCATTACTGAAGACAGCAAAACAGAAATACCCAAAAGTACACTTCTGGAATCCGAAGTTTCCAATTTATATTTTAGTGCCTTCTTAGAAAACACTATGCTTGCTCATTCACACTTCATGCACATTTGGTCTTGTCAAATGGTACACACATAATCTATCCCGAAAACTAAATAGGTGAGAATGTAGCTCAAGTGATGTGCTCTGCCATTCACAAAAAAATGATTATGACTTGTGATTTTTATGCCTTATTTGACATCCTCTTTCTTTTTTTCTAAATACTTAAAAGGTTGTTTCACAGCATGGGAAAATGTGTAGTGATGTGACACGAATTGTTTTGCCAAGAATAATCATATATTCTGGACAGGAAAAAAAGACTCTCGGTAGCATTATGTGAACCTGTCCTATGAGTGTGGCTGCATTTGTTAGTGAATGCATCAGCAAGCAGTGCCAACCAGGATCACAACAACATTACTTTTCCTAAGTTCAGATGTTATCGGGAGAGCATCTAAGAAATCAGTAGAAATTCCAACACTGGCTTATCTGTGATCATGAAGTGGCTTAGTATCCCTATTGTTTCTAACTATAGCCTGCTGTACAATGAGCTATTCTAATGCTATGTGGCATCTAGGATGCCACAGGAAATAATATTTGGAATCAGGTTTATTGTATGGATTGCCCAAAGCACAAGGACAATCTCCATGCCACACTTTTCTGGTCACTGCTATCTCTAATATAGCAATTGTCCATCTGCTCAGGTAATTCAGATTGTATGCCACGCTTATACATTATGGACACTGCTTGGCACATCCATAAGTCTTTCTTAAAACATCCCATGTGACAGCCATAATATCTATGTTGTATTTGATAATAAAGTTATCAATGGTATGTGGTGTGTAGATATTTAAAAGGAGATTGGCTATCCTCCTATGACTCACTGAATGGGATTTGTGTTTGTGCTTTTATTTCACCAGCTGAGTTTTGCAGGGGTGGGAGGGACAACACTCAGATCCATTCCTGTTTGTTAACTGTCTAATAAAGCAACTGTTCAACAGTTCTGCAGAAGTCTGCTGGGGTGCATTGTTAACAGGGAGGTGTGAAATCATTTGAGTAGATGCACAAAGCACCCATGTAAGACTATCACATGGTGTCAAGAGTTGGGCCTATTCCACACTGGTATCTGAGCAGTGTGGTTATGGCAGAAAGAGTGCCTTTAGGAAAGTTGCTGCTTCCAGGCAGCATAGCCAGCAAGAGAAGGAAGCAGAAGCAAGGCATTGACATTTATAGCATTGCTTGTGGTGTAGATACAAAAGATGAAAGATTCCATACTGCTCTGTTTCTGCGAAGCTGGGGAGGTTTTCAAGAGTTCCCAACCTTTTACTGAGAGGCTGGCTAGCAGAATAGCACAATTGTTACTCTGCTCCAAAAAAGAACGTGACAAGTACTTAACCAGAGCTGGAAAAGAAGAAGAAAATAATTGATCCCCATGTTACATAATTAAAGCTGCTTTACAAACTTGTGATTTGGAGACATGGGTGACTCACTCATTAAATATTGTATTATTTATGGTATTAGATCAGACCAGCTGAGGGCTGGCAGGCTGACAGGCTGTCATTTATGGAGCTGAAGAAGAAGAGGCATAGCTGTTGCAAGCTCTTGGAGCTGCAGAGAGGAAAACACATGCAGTGCTCAAGAGAAAAAGAAAGTTATAGGAATACAAAAAATAAGGAAGTTTCCTACAAACTCCAGTACAAACGGAATGTGCAGACCCAGGAATTGCCAGGCACATGGAGCTGTTTGTTTTTATTGCTGAGAAAAACATCACTTTGCAAGAGCGTGCAGGGCTAAGCAAACAACTGAGCTTCAGGATATGGACCTGACTGCTCTGTTTGTAGATACTGTATTTGCAAGCCAGAAAGTGGAGCAGAAGGCATCTACTGACTCCTGGCATGCTAAGGTTATTGTTCTGGACAGCCCAGTTCTTTCAAGCTGGGCACTGTCTTCCAGAGGACATAGATTAATTATTGCAACGAAAGGTGCAAAACAAAACAAAAAACTCTCCCAAAAGGTTGAAACAAAATAACAAAATAAAAAAATTCCTTCCAGTAGCACCTTAGAGTGCTACTGGAAGGAATTTCTAAGTTTGTTAGAAATTCCAACTAAGTTTGTTATTGGTATGAGCTTTCTAAACTTATTTAAGTAGAGTTGATTCCTATAATTCTGAACATCACCCCCCCCACAGCTCCCTTAGAAACCAAGACATATTATGACTAGCAGCAGTAGGAAGTTGGCCATCATCACTCAGGGAGAGCAATAAAAGGCAAGAATTGAACTCCACCATGATGAAATATCTCCACAACTGAACTATGCCATTAAATCATCAGGAGGATATTAAGGTCTGTCAAGAGCTATTTTGAGTAGCACTGTATAGCTTCCATTCCTGATATACTATATGCCTTTCCCAGTTGCAAGAGGAATTCTGAATTCCTTTATCATCTGATGGCAAGAAGTGACTTGAGGACATCTTTTTTTTTTAATGAAGCATTGTGCAATAAGATTTCCTGCTTGTTCCCTAACATATGGCAGTAGAGTACAAGAATAAAAGGAAATGAAATTGCTCATACATTTCTTCTTTTCTAAACTTCTTTACTAAATATGCTCTGAAGTAACTACGATTTCCCTCTTCAATAGGGAGAAGCTGGAATCATATGTTCTAGAGCTGTGGATCAGATTCATCTGAATACCAAGCTGAACTGTATCAATTAATCAAGATTCAGGATCTCTCTAAAGCAGCTCTTAACAAAACAAGAGCCTGATGGGGATGAGGAGGTAGAGCTCTTTTGTGACTGACAAGTCTAGCTTCTAATTAGAAGGCCTGATTTAAGAAGGCTCTCCAATTACATTGCCTTGAGGGAGGGATGCTGTGGTAATGTACTGTGCTCTTTGTATCTCTGCTACTGGTGCTTGCTTGAAAAGTGCTTGACCTTCATGTCATGCTGCTTCTGGAGTTGTTTCCTCCTGCCCCATTTATCATAAATCCCTACCCTATGGACCCATCATTCTTAACTTTCCTAGGAGGACTTCTATGATATATAATATTTTCATAGTGAAATGCCCTAATTGCCTGCAAAACTACAGTGAGGGAAGTTAATCCCTGTTAAAAGAAATGTAAACACAAGAGTATGTTAAAATGTCATTGGTGAAAACAAAAGTAAGCAATTTGATCTATACTTATAAAACCATGCCACATTTTATTAACATCCTTTTATTAATCAGAATATGAAAACTACTTAAAGATTTTTTCCTGCATGGACTACTGTACACCAGATGTTTTAACTTTATATTTAGCTGCTCCTCTTCTTCTTCTTCTTCTATCTTGAGTGCCTAATAAAGGGCTTTGTTTTAATTGTGTCCTTTCCACAGAAGGCAATGGATGCTGCAGATGATTTGTATTTTTGAAAAATCTGCCACTTAGTATTCCCAAATCCAACTACAAATGGCAAGCCCAGACATAATAGACATGTTTTAGCTATGCCTTTAGCTAAAGATGCAATGCTATTCAATGTTGATGATACTATAATGTTCCATTGTGTGCCCTCAGGCCTTGGGATTGGACAACTATAAATCTAAATATTTATATTTTTATATAAAAGTAAACAAATCGCTCTTCAAGATGCACCTTTCCAACTTATTCCCCTAATGTATTAATGTTAAAATATTAAGACATCATGAATAAGTGTTTTTCTGGAGAGTAACACACCTCATTTTACCTTAGATTCCCAGGACGCTGAATATGTTTTTAAAACAATGTGGTGTCCTACATAACAAATGAAGTCACGTTGATTTCAGTGGGGTGTAATGAAGCATTCAAATTGTACTGGATTGTAATATAGTTTGATTATAAGAAATTTTAGGAAGCAAAATTAATACAGCTGCCTGTTCTAAACTCCAGTCAAACCTGATACAGAGTACCAGGTGTAGCACAGTTTCAGTACACAACCTTTGAAGAGACCAATTAACTTACAATATTCTGTTACACACTGTAATTTGCTTGTAAACCAGAGCTGAATGCAGATAGTACAACTGTCTTGGGAACAGGATAAAGAGCCCCCTGTTAGTTTGACCCAATTAAATCAAATGTTTGCACTCTGTGATATCTCCAATTATAACGTATTTTCACACTATCTCCATTAATACACCATGAATTCTTGTAACTACTATACTAGTAGCAATAATTGCCAATGCTAAAGATTTACTATGTTATAGATCCCAATCTTTATAGATTTATATTTATCATGAAAGTTATGGTGATGTTCCACGATAAACATACCACTGTGGGTAACATATTTTGTTAATCTTTAGTTGAAATACTCACAAAGTAAACTAGTATTTTAATGGTGTGTCCCACTCCAGACCTATGAAACCTGAATGTTCTTCTGTTATTCAGCTGATATGATGCTATCTACACACTATTTATTCAGTAAGTTGCACAAACATTGATCATGTCATGCTACTCTAAACAGATACAACATATTATTGAAATAACACAGCAAGCAGAAAATTCCAAACAGAAATTTGCTGTGGGTGTTTTTTTAATCCTCAATCCAATACATAGTTGTAGAATTGTATTACAGTGGTACCTCTGGTTACAGATGCTTTGGGTTACAGACGCTTTGGGTTACAAACTCCGCTAACCAGGAAGTGGTTGCTTCAGGTTAAGAACTTTGCCCCAGGATAAGAATGGAAATTGCGCGCCAGCAGCCCAGCGGCAGCAGGAGACCCCATTAGCGAAAGCACGCCTCAGGTTAAGAACCATTTCAGGTTAAGAACGGACCTCTGGAACGAATTAAGTTCTTAACCCGAGATACCACTGTACTGAGATTTTACAAAACAAACAGTACTGCTTAAAAAATTAAAACTTAAGCATTCCTCTGTTTTAAACTTTTCGTGTTGTGTGGATTTATATGAATCATGTCCTTAAGGCGATAGGGGAGAAAAGAAGAAGTAGTACTGAGAGTTTACCCCAAACACTCCTTTTGAGTTTACCCCACAAATGACAACCTGCTGACATTGTCAGTCTCCAAATGAATAGACTTCCTTCCTTGGAAGTCAGCTACAGTTAAGGCAATGTTTTTGCTCTTCATGGGTTAATCTAGCTGATCAAACAGTCTGGCTCCTCCAATAAGCTGCTGTTCTCTAACTTCAAAAGAACAGTGATGGTACTGTGTGGCTGCATACACCTTATTGTATTGCCTACTGCAATTTTTTAATTCATAGCATTTGCCATGGTGAGGAACTACATGGAAGTCAAACCATTTGCTGCACAAAATCAACACACCAAGAAACAAGAGAAGCTCTTAGATGCTGGAGTGATGGGTCTACATAAAACACATGCAACAGTAAAGAGAATTGAATGTAATACAGTGGTACGCTTCAGGTTACATACGCTTCAGATTACAGACTCTGAAACCCAGAAATATTACCTTGGGTTAAGAACTTTGCTTCAGGATGAGAAAAGAAATCAGGCAGCGGCAGCGTAGCAGCAGGGGGAGGCCCCATTAGCTAAAGTGGTGCTTCAGGTTAAGACCGTTTTCAGGTTAAGAACAGACCTCTGGAACGAATTAAGTACGTAACCAAAGGTACCACTGTAGAGAATATAACAAAAGGTTCACTGGTCTAGTAGCCAGCTCCCACAGTTCACATAAGGTGAGTATGCAGTTAACAGAAGCCTTATTCAGGCATGTACCCTTTTCAAGTGGTGACTACCAAATGCATAAACTAGCCAGTGGGAACATACGACACTAGCTTTGCTCCTTTGATGATATTGTGCTCCACAACAGTACTTTCAAGCCAATGAATGATTAATAATGACCGCTGCATCCGTATTTATTAGGATTCCCAGTACAACCAACATTTACTCATGCACAACTAATTACTGCATTTTGTATACAAGAACAAGATCTAGAGTACATAAAAAGTTTCTCCCACACTTCTTATAGTTTGAAGAAAAAATGTTGATAAATGATTGAAAACAAAGTTTTGACTGTAGCCTTTCTGAAACTATGGAGTTACAACATGAAACTAATGCTGAAGGGATTTCCATATCAAATCTGAAGTGCTAGTTACAGGCAGGTAGCCGTGTTGGTCTGCCGTAGTCGAAACAAAATAAAAATAATTCCTTCCAGTAGCACCTTAGAGACCAACTAAGTTTGTTATTGGTATGAGCTTTCGTATCTGAAGAAGTGTGCATGCACATGAAAGCTCATACCAAGAACAAAATCTGAAGTGTTTCACAACATGGCCTTTTCTAGCCTTGCACTGAATTTAACTGTGTTAGTTTCAATATGCATAATTTTTGAACTGTACCATATAACATGCCCTTGACAAGGTTTGTCTTTAAAGACTCTATTCCAGACTTCTTAATATGCCATGAATGACATGGCTGGTGAGTCTCCTCATTACACAAGGCCATCTGAACAAAGTTAATACACTTGTCTCATTCTAAACTGCACAGTAAATTTCTTAAACACACTGGGTGGAATCCAACTGAGCTCGCTCTACTAACAGAAAGCACCCAAAAGCAAAACAGGGAGAGAAGATTTTTGTTGAAAATCCATCATCTTCCCTGCAGCCCCCCAATTTGCCTCAAAACATATTCTGGAGGATTGCAAGAACCTTCAGGGCAAATTGTATGTGGGCAGCTGCAGGGGTTGAGTGGGCAGAGAAATTGCCAAAAAATGTTTCCATTCCCACTGGTGGAATCTATTAATTACTACATTACAGCTATAATGTAGTTGTATAGGATACAACAGCTTACCAAAAGAAAAAAGAAAAACAGATGGCTTGGAAATTAAATATGTCTCAACCCCCCTAAGCATACTCAGTAGTTACCACAGACAACAATAAAGAATACAGACAAAATTACAATGTCTAGCTGATCTCTGGTATTTTTGGGGTATATAACCTGGAACCTTATAATGAGCTACAGTATTTAGTCAAGCTAGTTTAGTGCCTAGTTTATAGAGGCATTTGCATAATGTTGTTCATTATATATAGCACAGTAATTTTTTCTCAGAAGGGACTGGAATGGATTCTCTTTTTTCATGACGCACACAGTAGATATATAGATATAACTTTATCCACAGGTACAAGAAAAACAAGCATAGCTGTGAGAATAAGAGCAATGCTGCCACTGTAATGTACCAATTTGATTCCTGTCTTCATTTCTATAAAGCTAAAAGATAAAAGGAATGAATGTCTACATTAAATTCTAGAAAGTGATATCTACCTTCTTTCATGATACAGGGCTATAATCAAGTGATTACAGTTGCCATTAAGCAGAATAGTCAAAGAGTACAAATGGCAAAATTGTGTTTGAGCACATAAAGTGTGGGTATGAACCCTTCTGGGAACAGTTTCTTGATACATCTTTAGAACATATATAGCATACATTCTCAGTTTTGTATTACACTGTATAGTTAAGTGATCCAATTTCCAAATGTATAAATAATAGTATGACACAGTGATCCTATTTTTGTGCTTGGCAAAAATCCTTCTGACTACATTGAAGAGAACACCTAAATGGATAAAAAGTTGTACAAACCAGTATGACCCTCCAGTAGACCATTGCAAATCTTTAATGCTCTTGTAAACAGAGGCCACACCCTTGAAAATGACCTGGGCTTTGCAATGGTCTACTGGTGGGTCATAGTCCACCTTGCAGATAAGTTGTATTACCGGTAATAAAATCAGGTTCATATTTACCCTACATTGACTCATGTCTTGATATTGGTGTTGGGGCAAATGCATTACAAAAAGCTTTAGTTTTGCAGTTCAAAAGCTTTAGTTAGTAGACATATTTGTATTGCCTTGCTGTAAATGAGTGGTTATCTCCAGTGCTTTTTTTCTAGAAAAACAGGTGCTGATACTCACCATGAAGTTGTTACAGTAACTACCACATTTTATCAACAACAAAAAAGAGGTGACAGTACTGTGTGCCCTTGAGCACCCCCTGAAAAAAAGCAGGCATAGTGGTAGTCAAAAAGGTGCTATCCAGATGTTGTAGACTACAGCTTCAACCAGTCCTAACCAGCATGGCCAATGGTCAGGGATTATGGGAGCTGTAGTCCAAAACATCTGGAGTCCAGCACATTGGCGGCGACTCTAAAGAGACAAATTACAAAAATAATAAACTCAAAGATTAAATTGTCAAATTGTTTTGTGACTCTGAAAAAATGTGTGAAATAGCAATATTCCAATTTGTTCAACCTATATGCTAGCTGTTTCTCACAAGGCTTGAAATCAAATATATATTGTCTTGTGGTTTAAACTAAAAAGTGCCATTTCTAGCAAATGAATAAAAGAGAAAGGTGGTAGTGGCAAGAGGAGTAAAATAAAAACTAAACATACAACCCAGTGAAATGGAAGTGAGGAATGACATTTGAAAGGTGTGAGCTGCTAGGAGAGGAAGAGAAACAATTAAACTTTCCCTTTCCCCAAATGCCAAACATTCACTTTCAGCAGGAGTTTGTGACTTTCTGTCACACTCAATTTTCCATTCTTGGTTAAAGCAAGATCTAGAGAAGTACGAACAAATAAGAAAAACAAAATAAACCCCAAGACTAGAGATGTTAGAAAAGATGAATTCTTATCAGTAAGTAGGATAATACATGAGAGATAGGGATACATTTGTTTTATTTTGTAAGAAAAATTCTTTATCACTTTATAGTCAAAGGAATCTCAAAGCAACGTACAGAAACAGAAATCAGACCCAACAGAAAAGAATTTCAGAACAAAGTAGAGGTCCAGCACCATACAAGATTTTATCAAAACCACGTACAACTTAAGAGATACAAAACAAAGCCAAAAGTGAATGTTTAATTGAGTATTATTGAATATTTACTACTGAAAGAATAGGAAATTCTCAGCTCTACTTCAGTGTGTTTTTTAAAATATATATATATTATCTTTTTTAATATACCAATATATATCTTTTTTAATATACCAATTTGGAATATGGGGAGCCGACATCTATTTTCCATACCCATTATCTCTTGAAGGATGGCATGTCATCATATACCATCTTTCCCAGAGATACCTGCTGTCACTTTTTGAACAAGGGCACGCCAGTTTCTAACATGCTTGCAGTAGCAGCTACCTGCGTGGAAAATATTTTCAAAGATTTCTAAAGGCAGTCCTGTTTTCAGACTACTATGCAGAACTGTGATTGTTTCTGTCCTCCCAATTTTGCTGGAGTTAAAAACAAACAAAAAAATCACAGGGAAACAGGGCATAACAGACCAAGAATAGATCAATGTTTAAAGTGATACTGACTAGAACTGATCCATTCATCCCTAGATTTAATACGGCACTAATTTATGTAATTTGCCAGTGGAGTTTTGAAGTGGCAGAGTTCTAGGAGGACTATCAACAGTACTACAATCTCATTGGAATTCAGCTGTAGTTTATCTGTCCTCATCCAGCTTCTCACTACCTCCAGGCAGTGTTCTAGCACATATACAACCTCACCTGATTCAGATATAATGGGATGGCCATTGGGTGCTGTCCAGTAGGCATGGCTGGGCCTTCTTGGTGGCAGCTCCTCATTTAAGAAATGTCTGAGATATGTCTGTCTCCCTCATTATTAACATTCAAGAGGGATTTTTAAATAATCATGTTCACCCAGACATTTGATGGCTGAACTTTACTGCTCCTGACAACTTCAATATGATCAACTGTGAGGGCATGTTACTTTTAAAATGTTCATAATGGGTTGTATTCAACTACCTTTTATGAAGAGTAGACCCACTGAAATTAATGGACACAAGTTCATCATAACCATTAATTTCAATGAGTCTACCAAACATTGTTTCTAGATGTTTTCAAATTTTAATTTTTAAATCTTTTAAATATGCTTTTATTTTTATGTTATTTGTATTTACTGATTTGTTGTTGGCTGCCCTGGGCTCCTTTGGAAGAAAGGGCAAAATAGAAATTCTGGGTGGAATTCAATGTAGCGCTGAGATTGTTCCATCAGCACAGCAAGTTTAGGAGGCCTAATCTTCCTAATCTCATATGTGCTCAGTGTGTCACTGGCTTGCATAAAAACAGTTCATTATTTTTTCACATTTTCAGTGACCGAACGCTGCCAGTGGAATCTGATTTATAATTCTATAATTATAGGCGTCCTATTGGGAAGACCCAGTTTTCTGAGTGCATGTTCTGGAAGTTGGGCAATAGGGGCAGTACAGGATTCCTTTTGGTGTACCGACCTCCCCGCTGCACCAAGGATTCCCTGCCCGAGCTGCTTCAGGTCGTGGCGGACGTGCTCCTCGAGACACCTAGTTTGGTTGTCCTAGGGGATTTTAACATCCATGCCGACACGACCTTACAAGGGGCCGCTCGGGACTTCGTGGAAAGCATGGCCTCCATGGGGCTGTCCCTGAATAAGTCTGGCCCAACTCATAGCCGTGGACATGCCTTGGACCTGGTATTCACCTCTATGGATGTTGGTGATCTGACACTAAGTAAAAGCGAAACAAAAGAAGTGCCATGGTCAGATCACTTCCTGGTGCAACTGGACTTCTCCGCGACCCTTCCCCTCTGCCGGGAGGTGGGACCAATTCGGATGGTCCGCCCCCGCCACTTAATGGATCCAATTGGCTTCCAGAGAGTGGTAGGGGATGTTTTATCCCATGTTGATGGCCTTTCAGCCGATTCCCTGGTGGCCCGCTGGAATGTGGAGTTAACCAGGGCAATTGACTGTCTGGCTCCGAAGCGCCCTCTCCGATTGCATGGAGCCCGGACAGCCCCGTGGTTTTCCCCGGAGCTGAGGGTGATGAAACAGTCGCTGAGACGGCTAGAGCGCCGGTGGCGGAAAACTCATTCTGAATCAGACCGGACACGGGCTAGAGCTCAACTTCGAGCCTACCAAGTGGCAATGGCGACGACGAAGAGGACCTTCTTCACCGTTTCCATTGCATCTGCAGAAAACAGCAGCAGGAGACTCTTTCAGGTGGTTCGCAATTTAGCAGAACCACCTCCGTCATCGGGGTCTGGTAGGGACCCCAAGATCTCCTGCAATGCTTTTGCAAAGTTTTTTGCAGATAAAGTCGCTCAGATTCGGAAGGAGGTAGACTCCACCGTGGGAGCAGGGCCGGGGCGGGAGAGTGCTAGAGCCCTGTCTAGTCATGTTTCATGGGATCAATTCCAATCTGTTACTTCCGAGGATGTGGACAGGCTGCTTGGACGAGTGAAACCGACCACCTGTCTTCTTGATCCTTGCCCATCCTGGCTAATAAAATCGAGCCAGGAAGGGCTGGGCGATGGGCTTCGCAGGGTGGTGAATGCTTCCCTTGGCGAGGGAGTATTCCCAGACCTGCTGAAAGAGGCGGTCATTAAACCGCTTCTTAAAAAAACATCTTTAGACCCGGCCATTATGGCCAACTATCGTCCAGTCTCAAATCTACCATTCTTGGGCAAGGTGATTGAGCGGGTGGTTGCTGAACAACTCCAAGCACGCCTGGAGGATGCGGACCATTTGGATCCCTTCCAGTCAGGGTTCAGGCCTCATCATGGGACTGAAACTGCCTTGGTCGCGCTGGTTGATGATCTCCGGCGGGCTAGGGACAAAGGTGAGAGCTGTTTCCTAGTTCTGCTGGATCTCTCAGCGGCCTTTGATACCATCGACCATAACATCCTTCTGGACCGTCTAGAGGGACTGGGAGCTGGGGGCACTGTTATACAGTGGTTCCGCTCCTTCCTCCTGGGCCGTGTCCAGAAAGTGGTGGTGGGGGATGAGTGTTCGGACCCCTGGGCTCTCACTTGCGGGGTGCCTCAGGGTTCCGTCCTCTCCCCCATGCTTTTTAACATCTATATGCAGCCGCTGGGAGAGATCATCAGGGGGTTTGGACTGGGTGTTCATCAGTATGCAGATGACACCCAGCTCTACCTCTCTTTCAAATCAGAACCAGTGAAGGCGGTGAAGGTCCTGTGTGAGTGCCTGGAGGCGGTTGGAGGATGGATGGCGGCTAACAGATTGAGGTTGAATCCTGACAAGACAGAAGTACTGTTTTTGGGGGACAGGGTGCGGGCGGGTGTGGGGGACTCCCTGGCCCTGAATGGGGTTACTGTGCCCCTGAAGGACCAGGTGCGCAGCCTGGGAGTCATTTTGGACTCACAGCTGTCCATGGAGGCGCAGATTAATTCTGTGTCCAAGACGGCTGTCTACCAGCTCCATCTGGTACGCAGGCTGAGACCCTACCTGCCCGCGGACTGTCTCGCCAGAGTGGTGCATGCTCTGGTTATCTCCCGCTTGGACTACTGCAATGCGCTCTACGTGGGGCTACCTTTGAAGGTGACCCGGAAACTGCAATTAATCCAGAATGCGGCAGCTAGACTGGTGACTGGGAGTGGCCGCTGGGACCACATAACACCGGTCCTGAGAGAACTACATTGGCTCCCAGTACGTTTCCGAGCACAATTCAAAGTGTTGGTGCTGACCTTTAAAGCCCTAAACGGCCTCGGTCCTGTATACCTGAAGGAGCGTCTCCACCCCCATCGTTCAGCCCGGACACTGAGATCCAGCGCCGGGGGCCTTCTGGCGGTTCCCTCATTGCGAGAAGTGAGGTTACAGGGAACCAGGCAGAGGGCCTTCTCGGTAGTGGCGCCCTCCCTGTGGAACGCCCTTCCAGCGGATGTCAAGGAAATAAGCAGCTATCCTATTTTTAAAAGACATCTGAAGGCAGCCCTGTTTAGGGAAGTTTTTAATATTTAATGCTGTATTGTTTTAATATTTGACTGGAAGCCGCCCAGAGTGGCGGGGGAAACTCGGCCAGATGGGCGGGGTAAAAATAATAAAATTATTATTATTATTATTAATTCTGCATATAACCCAAAGGCAATTTTCATTGGTAGGGAAGCACATCTAATAATAAAAAAAGAACAAGAACAAGAGCACAACTCCAGAGAGAAAATTATGATAAACTTCACAGAATTTTCATAGAGGAATATTCTTTTTTATGAATCGAGTCCCAAAGTTCCAAAATTCCAATTACTACAATCATCTTTAAATCAGATTTACTTGTACTTGCAATTTCTGTTTTCCCCCTTTTTTTCCTTTCCAGAAAGTAGCAGAGGCCACTATAGCTTTTACAATATGAATTACAACACAGATTATGAGCTAGTGAAATGTGGATTACTGCAGCTGAGGATCTAATCAAGACGATCATTTAGAAGAATCTAATAACCTAATAATTAGACTCCACAGTGTTCCAGACCTTGCCAGAACATAGGATGCATAGAAGGTCACAGATTTTGGCTGAGATTTCGGTGCTGCCAATTCAAAAAAAGAAAGAAAAAAAGAGTGCTTTTAAGTATCTGGCCTCCTGCCCTCATGAATCTTCATCCGTCAAATTATTGGCAGCATTCCCTGACTTATTCAGTTTCTTTTTTTACTGGCTCTCAGTTTTCATTGCTTCCCACTTCACAGTTTGCTATAATTATTGCACTGAGGACATCAATAATTTCGATAAAATTTCTCCTCCATTACTTTCCTTTTAGTTACAGAAGGTACAAACCTCAGCCAAGGAGGTCCACTTAAATTGTCCATACATAATGTGTACAGCTGCCTTTTAGCATCCACATTTTTAGAAACATTTAAAACCTGCAAGCTACTGCTGCCACAGTCCTCTTTAATTTACAGGATGGCTGGCTCCATGTTAGCTGGGAAGAGTGTGGGAACGCTGAAGAGGAGGAGGAGGAGTTAAGTAGATGCTAGGAAAGCATCCAAATATGCCTTATCATTTCCTGATCAAATTGAAATTGACAGAGAATACTTGGCTAGCTGCCTAGCATCTTCCCTGTGATGGTCTCCACTTCCTCACTCTCTTCCTAGAATGCAGTGCTTTAGAGCATGGAGCCAGCTGCCTATGACGGTGCAACAGCTATAGCTGAGGGGATGTTAACCAGTAATTTGCATAAGTAGCTGCTCTGTGCAGCCAAATCTAGTAGGCAAGGAGCCCTTGTGCAGTTGCAAGCACTGAACAAGTGATGCAATTTACTCCAATGAAGACATGAGAAATGAATGCTGCATCTAACCAGTAACTATTTTTTTTTAAACAAAATAAAAAGTAAAAAAATTCCTTCCAGTAGCACCTTAGAGACCAAGTAAGTTTGTTCTTGGTATGAGCTTTCGTGTGCATGCACACTTCTTCAGATACGATGGACTTCCATTTCATGCGGCTCAATGTGGTGCCTTCCATAGTTCCAGTTACAGGTAGGTAGCCGTGTTGGTCTGAAGAAGTGTGGATGCACACGAAAGCTCATACCAAGAACAAACTTAGTTGGTCTCTAAGGTGCTACTGGAAGGATTTTTTTTACTTTTTATTTTGTTTTGACTATGACAGACCAACACGACTACCTACCTGTATTTTTTTAAAGCAATTTTAGTGCCTCGTCTTAAAACTCTGCTTTCAGCAAACCATTCTTCTTAAGGGTGACTCAGCATTGGTTTTAAAAATTAAGATTCCTTCAGCTTTTATGATCTCTATATTTCATCATTTATATTGCACAGCTCCATTTTTTTTAAAAAAAAAGCATGAAGTAATATGCATTCTTATCTAGGCATGGGGGATGAGTCTCTGGCCTGTGGGATGGAGGAAATCTTCAGGGCCTCCTAATATAGCATGTATTCAATTTTTCTTGGCCATACTAAACGGCAGTTAGGCTTTATAATAAAACTTTTAGCATAATTCCAAGGGTTATTTTTTAACTTAAAAAATAAATAAAATCATGATTAATCTTTCTCTTAAGTAACTCCTAATTTCCTTCACTTTATAAAGAGCATTTGTATTTTGGTGATCTAGTCATTGAGATCTTGTACATTTTATGCCTTTATATAGAGAGAATTGTTCCTCTGTATTTGCTTCTAGCAAGTCCAATGGTATCTCAATGCCACTCTTTCATTTCATTACACAGAAGTTGTTATCTTCTGGGGAAAGGCCCAAAGCTTGAAAAATCCTACTTTTAAAAGTTGCCATTCTAGCTTCACCTTCATCTGAGTTTTTTGCAGTCTCCTTGTAATGATGAGACATAGCCTTGTTTGAGAAATGATGATGGAAGGAAAATGATTCAGCTGTAACCTCTGTGGGTGAATGATCTCAACAGCCAGCGCTAATAACCCTAGATATTGAAGTATTTTATTGCTTTTAAGTTCAGCATAAATTACAAAATAGTATACAAGTTAATAAAGAAACACGGTTACCACTTTATTTATGCTTCACTTCTTATTTTCAATGATTCTATGCTAAATTCTATGCTAAATGCGTTCTCGTAAACAGTAATATCCAGCAAGACTTGGATGCAGCATTTTTTCCCATTTGAAGTGTGTGAAAAACAAATGCCTTTTAAAAGATATGACATTTTGATAATGTGCAAGTGCCATTTAAAGCAACATCTAGATTTCCCCTTTTCTAAATAAGCTACATGTTTTATACTTATAGGAAGAGGAATATAATGCAGGCATCAAATTGTGGGCAATCTGCATGTAGTTATTGTCAGAATCACTGTAACATTTGTATTTCCTCCAGTGCTTTTTTATGGGGGATTGCAGGGGTACGCATACCTCTAAACATTTTGTTAATATAAGTTTTGCCTCATTGTATTTCAATATGAGTAAGAAATGAGAGTAACCCTAAACATTTTTTAAAGGAAGAAAAGCACTAATTTCCTCCTTCCTCCAAAGATGCATGGGGTTTAGACGCTTATATGTTCAAAACAACCATGTGAGGGGGATTCAACTTCAAAACAGCTACTCAGTAGAATTAATATATAGCTTTGAGCAAGGATTTGGATCAAAGTCTCCTCAGGCCAAGGCCAAGGCTCTAACTAAACTCCAGTGATGGGCTAGACATAACAGTTGTAATTATTAGTATGGAAGAAATCTGCATAAATTCTTGGGGCATCCTTCTTGTCTCTTTTCTTGAAGGAACACCCATGTGGTTCCTGGATGCAAAATAAATCATTACACATAAGTGTTGTTTCTGCTGGCTTGTGTAAAATGATCTAACAGGGACAAGTTAGCAGGAAAACTAGGGATTAATCCTGGGGTCCCCAAACTAAGGTCCGCGGGCCGGATAAGGCCCGAGGGACTTGTTTATCCGGCCTGCGGCAACCCCCACCGCCCACTGCCGCCGCCCGCTCTTACCGGCACTGTGCTGTGTGGCTGCCCACTTCCGGGTCGGAGAAGCACCGCAAATAGCTTGTGCACATGTGTTATTTCCAGTGCACATCCAGGTCAGAGGAGGCCTGTACACATGCGCACAAGCTATTTCCGGTGCTCCTCTGACCTGGAAGTGTGGCGGAAATAGGGTGGGCGCACGCATATGGGCGCGCGCTCCCCCGCCCTCTGGCCCGCCGCGCAATTGGCACTGGAGACACCAGTCCGAGGCGCGGTAAGTTTGCTGACCCCAGGATTAATCTAAGTGATCAACTAATAGGAACAGAATATTCAGTGCCTAGATTGGTTGGTAGTATGTACATTACTTTCCTACCAGGACAGATATCACTTCTAAAATTACAAAGCACCTCCCGTTTAGAGAACTGCTTCCTCCATAGTGCCTCTCACAGCCAGAATACTTTATGATGCTTCAGGGAAGAACAGAACCCAATATTTTTCACTTCAAAATATTCTTTTCAGTAGAGCTGTTGGGCTGATTTTAAAGGGTGCATGCTTTTCAGTTTATAGAAATTTGCCAGTTGATATAATAATAATAATAAAACCATGCACTCGCCTTTTAGCACTGTGCCGATATCGTATTAATTTATGGGAGGGGAACAGGATTGACCTCATTACAAAAGTAAAGTGGCAGCACTCGCCCTTTGGAACTCCTGCCCATCAAATATCGGATAGTCTTTTGGGTACCTATTAAATACCTTTCTATTCCAACAAACCCTTTAAAACGGAGATTTTCCTTCCTTCCTTCTTGGCTTAGGTATTGTATTTGCACATATTTTTATTGTAGAAATAACTTGCATTGTCAAATCAATAAATAAGTTTTCAAACAAGTCTCAAAGATCCTTCACACATAAAACTGCACGGACAACTCTTTCCACACAGTCAGGAATCCTGAAAAACCAGGTTTCCTCATCACATGCACAGAACCGGCCACATGTACAGCTGTTCACAAGAGGCTCTTCCAGGCCTTATAAATAATAGGTAGAGACTGTGCATATGTGATCCTACTCTCCCTCTCCATGTATTCATATAATGTCTGAAAAGGGATCTTGCTGAACAGTGACATTTATTTTCCTCTGTTACGGCAAAGTGCACCTAACCTATTTTAAAAGCTTTTTGTTGAAGGGGGGGGGGGGAATTGGCACAGTTTCACCAAAAAAAGAAAAGCCCTGTTGTTTTTAAATGGAGCTTGTGTCTCTTTAAGGCTTGTTGAATATACGTTGTTGATGTTAAGAAGGACTGATTGAGACTGGTTATGGCAGAGTATAGTAACTAGCTTTTAGAGGAGAAACCAGGTAAAAGTTACCATGCTGCAGAAAGAAATTTATATGTGGCAGATGTAAATTCCAGCATGGAATGGATTATAGGAAGTTTGCCAATATGAATGTATGTATGTCAGATGGAAATAGAAACAAGGAGCAGAAATTGTCGATGTGCACTTATTCATCCCACGTCTGGTACAGGAATCAATCTAGCAAATATTATTGGTATTCACTGTTGTTTTTCGTCCATAAACCATATGTAATTGATTATGTTCCTCTCTCCCCAACCACATTTGAATTGCACTTCCTTTGCATTGAAATGGTGTGGAATAACAAATACAATATTGTTACCGGTAATTACGTAAAATTTCACCACAGCATACTAACTTAGTTTTTGTCAGAAGCCAAGCTGAAGTGGAACAGAAACTGTGCTGCATGTGATGAGCATAGTTTGGAATGGAAATTGGTGCCTTTTTACACCGTTAACAACAACAAAAAGTTTTACTGCTTTCCTCGTGTTAATTCTTATCTGATTGGGAGAGATTTTCTGGATTTCAGAAGGCTTTTAACCAGGTTGAGGACCGGTTGTCTTTCTTTTACTTCTTTAGGAATATTTATTATGCACATTATGCCTGCCTTTGTAATATATTTGTTGTGATATCTATTTTGTTGTCCAGATAATCATTTTTATCATTTATTCTTAACTGTTCCTCAGGCCAATCCCCCCTGGAAGTGATGGTCGAACACTTAGCTGATAAAGTTCTACAAACTACATACCTGGTAACCAAATTTGCTCTTGCAGAAGCTCCGTCCTGGATATGTTAATACTCTATTTTTAAAACTATATGCTGTAATTTTTTTATGTTATGTTGTGTGATTTCAGAGGGAAACTTTGCTCTTGCCCCCTGTTGTACATTGTAAAGGCCTTTGTCTATACACAATAAATAAATTGATTGATTGATTATATCTACTTTGCATGCAGGTCCCAGATTCAATCCACAGTACCTCGAGGTAGGACTAGGAATCTTCTTTGTCTGACCAATGTTTGTTTGGACCAAGGGTCTGAGTTAGTTTAAGACAGCTTCCTATGTTTTCAATTATTGTTAGTTGCCTTGTGTAATATGTATGTATTAGAAGGATGGGGTATAAAACTTTAGATAAATCCACTAAATTTATATTGATTTCTCTACTTAATATTTCATATAATTTCAAATTTTAATGTTATTCCATATTTATGGAATTCTATTTTTTATTGCAGCCATTTTTTGTATAAAAATGCAATATAAGATAATTGATACTTTCTAGGAAAACGAAGTACCGCAGCACTAGACATGGGGCACTTATAATATATCAATATAAAAGTATATTTTGCAGTTATAACATTCTGTAATGTTGGCTCATGAATCACAGCACTGCCCTAAATGATGTGAAGCTTACAATAATTTGTTGAAGTGCTTTAGTATTATAGCTGCATGCCTCCTCCTTCCTCTGTTCCACGTGGTATCATTTATATTTCACTAAGAAATGGATAAAAGTTCCAAAATGATTGGCTAACGATCTTTTATTCTTCATAGGATAATGTCTCTTTTCATGTTTCATTTTATTTTATTAATTTAGAGTTTTCCTCCTATTTAGACCCAAAAGAGAGAATAAGACAAAGAAACACATCATAGATCTTCTTCACTGTAGCAGCTAGTATCAAGGGCACCATACAGGGAGAGCAATCCATCATACCACATTTTTCAGACCACATGTGATCACTCCACACGAGAAGCTATATATCTGGTTATTTTGAGCAATTGCAGGAGGGGAAAATAATAACACAGAGCCTCTTAAAATACACTACTTTTATAAACAATTTTTTATGTTTGTTTAAACTGCATTTATAGAAAAATATTTTCAATTTTAATAGGAAAGAAAAATTAACATACAAAAAAATTAACAAATGAAAACATGGTAGCAAAGTTAACCACTCTCTAAAAATAAAGGAGGTAAGATACAACACGGAATGAATGGGCCACATTTATTTATTTTAACACAACGAATTGGCCGTGGGGAAACATTATGTGGAATACAGACAGCTCATAATCAACTGTGGGCCAGCCAACCCTGCCAAGGGTGAGGAGGAGTGTTTCATCTACCTGTTACCTGCCAGAACAGAATGCTGGACTAAAGGGGCCTAAGTCTTATGTAATTTAATGGGACAGACCTCCAATAAGGTGTGCAATGGGTTGCACAGTGATGTGTGTGGGGTGGGAGTGTATCAAGTGTGCAATATGTGCAATAATATATGTGTAATAATATGTGCATACGGTACTACCTTGGGGCTTCTGAATTTACTGGCACAACTTTTACGTCCAGCTCTTGACAATCCTAGCCGTAAGTGAAATAAGCTTGCTATGCATTAAAATCCTATTCACTCCTCCCCTTCTACAAAAAGAGCTGTGTGCAATAAAGAGAACATAGCAAAACACTGCGGGGGGGGGGGGAGTCTTTGCTGTGACTTTTGGAAGCTCTGCTCCATGCCTTGCAGGCCTTTCCCCACCTTGTCTGGGAAGGCAGGGCTCTGATTCCAGCTACAGAAGCTAGGCTGTTGAACAGACTGTTGTTTTGTGGTGGGGGTTGTTACCGGTTTTGCTATTTTGATACATAGTGCTTAGTAACAAAAGCTTATAATATAGAAGCCTTTAAATCAAATAATAATAATAATAATAATAATAATAATAATAATAATAATAATAATAATTTTATATTTGTACCCCGCCCATCTGGCCGGGTCTCCCCAGCCACTCTGGGCAGCCTCCAACAAATATTAAAATACATTAAAATATCACAGGTTAAAAACTTCCCTAAATAAAGAAGTTATAGCAGGTGAAATGTGTGTCCTGTCATCAGTTATGTCGGGTTACCTAAGGAAATTACTTCCACTACACGTGAGTCTTCAGAAGAGACCAAGGTCCACATTTCCTGAGATCTAACTAGTCTAACTAGCAGCGTTAAAACAAAAAACAAACAAACAAAAAAATCCTTCCAGTAGCACCTTAGAGACCAACTAAGTTTGTTCTTGGTATGAGCTTTCGTGTGCATGCACACTTCTTCAGATACACACGAAAGCATGCACACGAAAGCTCATACCAAGAACAAACTTAGTTGGTCTCTAAGGTGCTACTGGAAGGATTTTTTTTGTTTTTTGTTTTTTGTTTTAACTATGACAGACCAACACGGCTACCTACTGTAACTAGCAGGGTTAAGGAATAGAGCTTTCTCAGAGATTGTGTTCTGTCAGGGATTTCTTCCTTAGGGAAGCTTGTATGGACAGATCTTGCAAAAGCTGGTTAAATCCATTAAAAAATAGGTATTCCTTCAAACACTTAGAGGGCTGCTGTTTCTGAGATAGTACTTATTTTATCCAGCCGTGTTACTGTTTGTAGTTTTAAGTGGATTTTAATTATTGATGTAATTGTGGAGTTCTTTTACTCTAAATGTTACTGCTTTTAATTGCTTTTGTTACAGATTATGATTTTGTAAGCCGCCCTGAGGGCCCATTGGGCCATGTGGTAAGATGTAAAATATTATAGCCACTTTCCACTAGGTGCACAATATGATCTTAAAGAACTGTTTTTAAATAATCATTTTCATAAGATTAAACAGTACTCTAGGAACATGTATACTATTCAACAAAATATGGTAGCAACCTGTAATGAATATTTCCTGAAAGCTGCTACATTCATTTGCCTAAACGATACGGTATAATGAGCAAATAAAACTACTATTTTGGAGGATTTTTATACATCTGAGGTTTTGTCCAGGTTTCTAATGGCAGACAATGTTTCAAAATATCTCACTGAAATATTAACTGCATAGCTAAACTGGAAAATTGACAAGCTTGATACATGTAGGGTGGAAGAATTAACACTGAGAGGTTAATAAAAACATTTTGTCCATTACTGAAACAGCTACTGCAAACGTTTTCTCTCAGGGATATTTACTCTAGCAATTTCAGTTAGTGGTTATATAAGTTTTTACTATGACATTTGTATCATATTTCTACTTTGCCTTCCCATAATATATTTTAATAAGAGCATATTGTTTACAGGAACTCCAAGTTCCTCACCCAAACAAAAAAATTGAAAACATATAACCACATTCAGAATCAGGGACCAACATGGCCTCAAATGGGCCCACCACCTAACCGTCTGCCAACTCAAAATGGACAAACCTTCCTTCCGTCACCTAACCTTTATAAGGCATTACAAATATAGGCCATCATAAAACATCCATATATAAAATTTTAAAATATACACAATAACAGCCATGTAAAATATGCAGTAACGAGGATTTTCATTGGAGTTTCTTCCTGCTAACTTGTGTGACTCACCACTCTAAGAGATACTACTGACAAAAACTCAGCCACCCTTGCAGTTACTTCCAGGTTGAAGTCAGACAGATAGAATCTGATATTTTCATTGTGCTATGATGTTAGATTACCCAGAAAAGGGGATAGCATGTGTTTGCGTAGCTGGTTGTAGAATGGACAGTAAGAAAGAATATGTGTCCTGCAGATTCAAAGAGCATGCACAATGTCCATCGTTTCTGCAGATGTTTAAATATCTGGCTGGGTTTCCCCAGCTACTCTGGGCGGCTTCCAGCACATTAAAAAAAAAAACATATTAAAACATCAAACATTAAAAACTTTCCTACCTCGCTACTCAGACTCCTGGTCCTGGTATTTGCTGTAGAGCACTAGATAGAATCACTGAAATGTTGACACCTTGGAGTGCTGACTATCAAAGATTGCATGTATAAGCTTATATGGAACCTTCCTCTCTTGGGTACTGTTTGCAACCTGAGTTCATTTGGATACTTCACTGTGCATAAATGGTTTTCAACAGCTTAGAAAGTTTGTTCAAACAACTTTGAAAAACATGTTAGGATTTCAAACTCCTGTAGTTCCTATTGATTTTCTTTAGCTTTGGCACATTTCTTGTTTATTTTTGATTTAAACTCCATCACTACCCCAACAGATAAAACAGTACCTTGGGGAAAAGAATAGGAAAAAGCCTCAGATGTACAGTTGAGCCAATAAAATTAATTTATTAAGGCAGCACTCTTCAAGCTGCTCTAGATAAGAATAAAAAAGTGACAAGAAGCTTAACTATGGCCTTGTGGCATTAGATCATGTCTGTACAAATACAGCATGATCTGAAATACAAGCCATCAAGACTGTAAAAATGTTTTGTAACTACAAATGCAAGAGACACAAGTTACACAACATTTTAGTACAACAATCTGCAGTACACAATGGCTCACAATGTTTGTTTTGTAAGCAATTGAAAATAAAGCTACCCAGAAAGAAAGATACAGAAATTAAAAGTCAAAATTCTGTCACTATTGGATTTAGGGATCTTCTGTCACAAACTGTACTGGAGTGTGCCAAAAGGACTTCTAGTTAAACTTACTGCTGCACGGCAGGACTATGCACCCAACAACCCATATACCCAACAACCAAGTTACTAAAACAAACCATATTTATAGAGCAAATAGCTTGAGGTAGTGATGATCAGCAAAGAGGGTGGCCTTTACCTGCCCTCTTAAATACACCAGTGATTTCATTGTTATTGAACTATTGAAATCGCATATAAATTGGTCCTTGCAAATTTGTTCTCATATATAGATGCTTCAGCTCAAATTCCTAAGTATTGGGGGCTGGCCATTATTGTTCCTATATTTAACAAGGGCAACCCTTCTGACCCATCCAATTATAGGCCAATTAGCCTCTTGAATGTGATCTGCAAATTATATACAAAACATCTGTGCTTGAAATTGTGTGAATGGTTAGATCAAAATGATTTACTTCAGATTGAACAAGCCGGCTTTACACCTGGGCTTTCCACTATTGATCATTGCCTAGGGCTAGACTACTTTATTTACAAATATGTGCAACACTGGAAAAAGACACTGTATGCAGCCTTTGTGGATCTAAAGGCAGCATTTGATTCGGACTAAATTGGCCGACATGGGTATTAACAGAAGGCTATTACTTCTGTTAATTAAATTACATGAAAATAATACCCTTCAGATAAGACTTGCACAGGATGGCAGACTCTAAAGAAATTCCAGTTCAAAAAGGGGTCAGACAAGGATGTTGATTGGCTCCATTTTTATTTAACATTTATGTTAATTCTCTGATCACATGCTTCCATACTCCATGCCCTGGTGTTCTCAAGTGGCAGAAAAGTTCCAATTCTAATGTATGCTGATGACGCTGTAATTCTCTCTCAAACTAAAGTTGGCTTGAAACGAGCTTTAGAGAAATTTAAATGACCAATGTAACATCAAATTGTTAACAATTAATTTTTCTAAAACTAAAATTGTTCCTTTTGGCTGCTCTTTCAGGAAATACAATTGGATTATGAAGGGAAATGTCATAGATCAAATTAAGAACTTCCAATATTTAGGCATAACCTTCTCTTACAATGCCAAATTTTCTGTACACCTGACCGCACCAGCCACTTCAGCTGAGAGAAGTGCAAATACCATCCTTAGATTATTTAGAAGGAAAGGTGCTGGCTTCCTTCCTATGGCCTTAAAAGTCTTTCAGGCAAAATCTCTGGCCCAACTTTTGTATGGCTCACAAATTGGTCTCTCTGCCAACCTTAAGATTCTCGAAACAGTCCAATCAAAATTTCTTAGATCCTTATTTGGTACCCCTAAGAGTACATCTAATGTAATATTAAGACAAGAGACAGGTCTTCCCAGAGTTGAACTAAAAGTCTGGGAACAGGCAATATCCCTCTGGTTGAAAATTCATTATAATCCAAAGGGAATGTTATACCATTTCCTGGCTGCAGCCCCTTATCCACCTTGGTTTTCGCAAATTGCTAACAAGATCAAACAAATTGGTCTAAACCCCAAAGACCTCTTTAACGGAACCCTGAATAAGGCAAAAACAACCATTACTCAGAGGCTCCTTGGCATCAAATTGCAAACAGAAGGCGCTTTACTTACTGAGAATTACAGGTGTCTAAAATCTTGGCCCAGCTTTTCAGCTGCCCCTTATTTATCTACCATTACCTATGAATATTATAGATGGGCATTTTCCAGAGCCCGTTTTGAGGCACTACCTACAGCTGTACTATACGGTAAATTCCTGCGGGTACCTATCCATGAGCGCCTATGTCCATGCATGACCAATAAGGTGGAATCTGTTACTCACATTCTATTATTCTGTGAACTTTACAGTGAGGAACGATCTCGACTTATATTACCCCTTTTATCAAAATTTACACCCTTGCAATACTACTTGGAATTCACCCCTGAAATTCTTCGCAAATTTCTTTTGGAAGACTCTCTGAGCTCGTGTGGCCAAATTCTGCACCTTAGCTATCAGAAAACGTAAAGCTCTTTTATTGAAAAACACACTATAAATTCCTTTTGCGTCATTGATCTTCTGTTCTGCCTTTTGGATTTTGATTCTTTGTGGTGGTGTTGCTGATTATTTTGTTTGGAATCATGTTGTTCTGTGTTCTGGCTCTTGCTGTAATAAAATTGATTGACTGAATACACCAGGGGCATGCAGGGAGAAGCCCCCATGTCCCTGCCCCAATTGGCCTTGTGGGCAAGGCTTGCCCCCCAAATGAAGGGGAACATGACTGGAGGTGGGTGGCACCAGGTGACCATCACCTCCCCTGGCTGCGCAGGAAGATGACGGCCTCCCAGAACCAGCTGCAGATGCTCCATGTGTGGCAAATGGCCCCACTCCTTCTGGAGCCTCAGGTGATAGGATATTATAGAACAAATAGTTTGAGATAGCTTATATAATGACACACTATGGAGAAAGATCAAGGACATATGAGACACAGCGGTTGTGGGACGGGACGGCCCTTCAGAGCATGGAGGCAATAGTCTTGCCCTTATGGCTGGGCCGTTGGAAACCTCCACAGCCGGCCACATGGGCTAGCATGACTGCCCACACAAACCCAATTTGAATCAGCTTATCATGGCCTTTGTTGGAGATGGGACAAGAGCAGTGGACCGGAGTGAACAAGTCTTCACTCCAGTCCACTGAGGGGAAATTTAAGACAGCTGGCATTGACCAGCACAGCAAGCCTCCCGCCCACCCTGTTTACTGTTCTCTTGATTTATTTTGCTTTGACTTTGCTATAGTTGAAAATGGTCACCATATTCAGGGCCATGAAGGAATCTGCCTTCAAACAATTTGGCCCCATTTGAGGGTTTTGCTTTCCTCATAGCAATCATCACAACTTTAGGCAGATAAGGCACTGGATAGAATCCTTAGTCTATTTTTGCGAGTTGGGGTGAATTGGTGCATCATCCCAACCCCAAGCAGGCACAATATCACAGGGTACCATGGTAAAGGGATCTGGGTTGAAGTTTTGGTCCTGAAGCCCAACAAAGGGCAGATGGTCCATAGAACTTCCCATGGTAGCCTGAGGGGAGGCCAGCTTAGTTGACATGCATCTTGAGATTGCCCTTAAACCAGACACGACCCTGGTCAAAATTCCCACCCTTTAGTCAGAAGGCTAATTCTGGATACATGCCCAATGCCTGAGCCGAAGCTGTAATCAATAAAGCCGTGGCCAATTTTTAATCCCATGAAGTTTTCTTAATTTCTTATCCTCTAAATACATTCGTCTTCCATTCATGGAGAGCACACTGCGCTTGGGACTGCAAGGCTATCTACCAAACAACCTTACCCACAGTGACCAATGTACTAAAACTAGTTATAGATCAAATACCTTGAGATAGTTTATATAATTAAGACATTTCCATGCACTCTGGGCACTCGTCCTGTTGCGCCAGACGTGGTTTAGTCATGCTGGCCACATGACCCAGAAAGCTGTCTGTGGACAAACACCAGCTCCTTTGGCCTGAAGCGAGATGAGCGCCACAACCCCATAGTGGCCTTTGAGTGGACTTTACCATTTGGGGTCCTTTACCTTAATTACCTTACTTGTAATTATATACTATAGAGAAATACCAAGATCATCATAAAATACCATAATTTTTTTTTAAAAAAAAATTAAATGGAGAAAATACTTCCCAACCCCAAATACATCTGTCTCTACAGTTATCAACAATTAGGTCCATTCTAGTGTTTGCTTATTTAGAAGAGCAGCATGCTTATTTTAGGATTTTATAGACAACTGTTATTAATGTTGTTTAGAAACTGATGAATTAATCCAGTTTGTGCCATAAAATTGACAAATAAATTCTTAAGATTTCTGATAGGAATAGTTTATGTAACAAGTAGGAACCCAACATAGGAAAGTATTTATCCATCACTGGAAATATAATAAAAATTGTGCCCAGGTATTCTATGAAAGTATCTTCTAGAACAACAACTGTGAATGGAAAACCAAAAATATGGGGTCAACAGTTTATAAAAGGCTATTTTTTTCTTCCACAGCTCTTCCCAAAATATGAATATTGGAGAAAAAGATTGTGTAAATTATGCTCTGTAATTTATTCCAAGCCTAGCATTTTTATTGCCTTTACACAAAATATTGGTGGCAAAAATAGTCAACCTGGGCATTACCAATGATTTTTGAATATTCTGCAGGGGATGGTGGGATTTCACCTGCTTGTCATGTCTTATCTTTCTTATATATATATATATAAAATTAAATGTTGCTATGACTACCTTCTTATGTAGAAGACTTTAATGCTGGTGGATGAATAGGATTTGAATATTCTTTTGAATAGCAGTGTTTGGTTGGAGATATTGTGTTTGAGAAATCTGTTGTATTGTGAGGGGATAAAAATTTCATACAAGACGAAGGATGTTTTCCTCACATTTTAAAAAAAAATGTGTGTGTTTGTGCCAATGAATGTGTTGCTGTAAGTAGCAAGTCTGAAAACTGCAGCCCTACCAAGTCAACATGTTACTAGCTGCCACTGCCTGCAACTATGCAAGAAGACACCTTAACAACATGGTGATTAAAAGTACTGTACTGGTAGTGTGTCTGTGCACATGCATGAACACACAGCGATTTATCTTTGATGTTGTTAAACATAACAAGATCTACTATAATGCATGCCTACTGAACTGAATAAACATGGGCATTACATGAGAAAATTTTCTGTATGGTTGGCTATTGCAGCTACCCCTGTAGAAATTGACCACAAAGACTATTTTATTGTTCTTGTTCCCTATCCACACCATGCCCTTCCTTCCTTCTTTCTTTCATCCATGTAGTTTTCAATAATCAATTAGAATAAAAATGGAAGAGTCTGGGCTGTAAGCATGAACTATTCCCACCCCTACCCACCACCGCCCCACACCTACGTATGGTATCATCTGAAAAAATAACAAGGAACAGCAGTTGGGACATGGCTTGTCAATATACTTAAAAAAAAAAAAAAACCAACTTAGTTGCTGTCAAGAAAAGCCTGGTCTCAAGTTAGCCATGAAATGGATAAGTTTAATGGAACAGCTATTTTACCTGTCAGCCAAAGGAAAATAGAATAAAGACAAGAATGCAGTGGTGTAGATAATCCCTGAAAATTTGAGCTAGATGAAAGCTAATTTAAACACTGTGATTCTGTGTTTTAAACTACACACTATATGAGTATCTGAAGTACAAGTAAGCCTAACTGAGTTTAGTGGACTTATTCCCAAGGAAGATTTATAAATGATAGAGAGGAGGGAGGAAAAAACAAGCACACTTGTAATGCCATCCTATATAGTTCTATACGTATACACATATAGAAAGCCTGAGCCTACAATGGATGGGCTCACAGCAGCACTAACACCCCAGAAAATCTTGCTTCTCCCATAGTCACAGCTTTGGATTCAAGCAGAAATCAAACATGGCTTTCACTATCTGGCCTCTGCCTGCTTCTAGCTCAGCTCTCTCACACACTCTCCCCTTTGGTTTTATCACTACATAGTCAGCTGAGGCTCCAATACTTTGGCCACCTCATGAGAAGAGAAGACTCCCTGGAAAAGACCCTGATGGGAAAGATTGAGGGCACAAGGAGAAGGGGACGACAGAGGACAAGATGGTTGGACAGTGTTCTCAAAGCTACCAACATGAGTCTGACCAAACTGCGGGAGGCAGTGGAAGACAGGAGTGCCTGGCGTGCTCTGGTCCATGGGGACACGACTGAACGACTAAACAACAAGCCAGGTGAGAAAGGGGCCAACCCATTTGTTTCCTTTGTTATACTAAGGACTATGCTTAGGGGTCCCTTTACCTTTACCTTTATGCTTAGGCCCATTAATTCCCAAGCCTCACAACATTATTATAAATGGGAACCAGGTAATGGCAGGAGATTATTTTTAAAAAAAACATCACTACCCTCCATTCTCATTCTAAAAACAAAGCAAGAATATAACCCCAATAAGTGTTTTTTTATGGGGGTACTCAAAGGTACACAGTACTGGCACTCCCCCCCCAAATGTCCCATGTAGTTCAATAGAGCTTACTCCCAGGCAAGGGAGTGTGATGTTGTAGAATCAGATATATTTTGCTTCTGCTACCTGCCTAAATTTCACATAGCCTTTACTGCATCCAAATCTCTTTACAACAGCCAGATCTCTTAAGGAAAATAAATGTATATTTCTTTAAAATAAAGCTTAAAAAATATAAATGGGCATTATTTGTTTCTTCAAAGTCCCATGCTAGTGCCAAAAAAGAAGAGAAAGAAAATATAAGAGGCTGAATCAAGCCATAGTGTTTGATACTTGTAGTTAATTTCCAATGCATTCTAATGGCCATTTAAATGATTGGGTTTTATGGTGGCAGAGAGACTGAATTAGTAGGGAAACCAAAGCCATCAAACTTAGGGTGGAGATGTGTTCTGTTTTACAGACGTCAGTCCTCTGTTTGAAAGGCTGTCAGAGAACAGCCTTCTATTTGAAGAGCTGTCTCGTCCAAGGCTGGTTTAAAGATAAATAACTCTAAGGGAGAGCAGGGGGTGATGGTGGTTTAAGTAGTGTATCAACAGTTAACACCTGGACAGCAAACTGAGCAGATACATAGGTCACCCAGCTATGGTATTCTACAATTATTTCTAAATTTCCAAATATACATATAAATCAATGTGTACAAATTGTATGCAACTCTGGGTAATCCTATGTTCTCTTTTTTTGGACGCATTTCCTCTGTATTTTGTTTGTTTCTTTGTGAAAAGTAGCCAACCTAAACAAAATGGACCTAAAGTCACTACAGTACTGTTTTAATTTAAACTTACCCTGGAAACTTGGGCTCATACTGGACCAACATCATGCAATATTGTGCAAATCAAATGTAAGCAGTTAATCATCAAATAACACTCCTATAATTAATTAACTGCAGTTTTAATTAGTCTAAATACAATAAGGTGGTGTCTGCTAATACATCTGCACACATTGGTACCAGGACATTTTAACTTTATGTATCACTCACTCAATTTAGGACCAGTTTTGTCTTCATTTATATTATTCTTCTCAAAGCATCACACTTTCCATTTGTGTGCACTGAATTTCATCTCAAATCTTATTGCCAGAGTCACATAGTTCTTAACCCACAGTATTTTAGTGCGTTTCTGACTAAAGTGTGCTGTTACTCTTGTCTCTGAACTCTGCCAAAATGCTTCCGTGGAGCTTCAATTATCTTGTATGTTGCCCAAAATGGGGGGAGGGGGTTGAGAGGGAGAGGGAGCAACTGGGCATTAAATCTGTTGAACAGCCAAGAGCAGCCAGAATTTCTTGGAAGTAAGGTTTTCTGTCATTCCTTATGTTAAAGTGCCCCATATTTCTAAGATGCAAGTACAACACACAAAACCCAACTCTAATACTTTTTATGTTTAACTTTTTTGACCTTGAAACTCTAACAGAAATCCCGACAAAGTGTTTTATTTAAAATGCTTGAGGGTCAGGCATCCTAAGCATGTTTGCTTTGAAGTAAATGCCATCTAAATCAATGCTACTTATTTCTAAGTAAATTAAGTTAGGATTAGGGTGTTAATTTAAGAAAATGTTGGGGAAAGTCTGGCCATAATACAGCATTTTAAATCCTATTGATTACAGTCCTTTTAATGAACATGACTATTAAAGTCCTTAATTTAGGTTGGGTCACACTCATTTATTCCTAGTTGTCTCTCTCCCACACACTTTTTAATACACAGATAATTCCTAATTATAAAATCAAGGGTGAATTTATCACAGATGAACCAGAACACAAGGCTCTAATCTGTGGGAGAGGGGCTGTACTCAGAGCTTCTTGCTACAACTCAAAAAATAATTTTGATGCAATAGTAAAAGGTAAAGGTACCCCTGACCATTAGGTCCAGTCGCGGACGACTCTGGGGTTGCGGCGCTCATCTCGCACTATAGGCCGAGGGAGCCAGCGTTTGTCCACAGACAGCTTCCGGGTCATGTGGCCAGCATGACTAAGCCACTTCTGGCGAAACCAGAGCAGCGCACAGAATAATAATAATAATAATAATAATAATAATAATAATAATAATAATAATAATTTATTATTTGTACCCCACCCATCTGGCTGGGTCCACCCAGCCACGCCGTTTACCTTCCCGCCAGAGCGGTACCTATTTATCTACTTGCACTTTGATGTGCTTTCGAACTGCTAGATGGGCAGGAGCTGGGACCGAGCAACAGGAGCTCACCCCGTTGCAGGGCCTGTCCTCATCAGAGGTTTCTGGGAGGCCTATGATAAAATATTCAGCTAGATGATTGACAGTTGCATGTGAAGACCCCCAAAACGGCCCCCAAAATAAATACACAATAGACACAGAATTTTAGTTTAAGGTTTTCGGCAATAATTTGGCCACAACTTTATTGAATTACAGCATGTGAGTGGTTGCCTAGGCATTGGTTCCAGACTACCTGACCCTGCACCGTGGCATGAAAGGACTGACAACTGGACTCCACTAGAGGTCAGAAATGGAAAACATTCTGGGAGAGCACGGAGTTGAGTGCAAGCTCCAGTTCACCCCATATGTTCCCAAGGACTCTGGCGTGGACAAAAGCAAGGCGAGCCCCTGGATTCCTTTAACAGAATTCCCTAGCAGCAGCAATGGAGGGGCAGGCAAAGCCAACCACTTCCCCTCCACAAAACATTGAACCAATGCCTAACCGCCAACCTTACAAAGTTGTGGCGATTTGCTACACGGTAGGCAAAAACCAAATGGCGACAGCCAATCAGCCAAATGGCAAAATTCCTACTGGGCCCCTGCTCCAAAACAGACGACCCCTAGACAGGCATAGCAAGGCCAAAGAACAGCTCTAAATATAGGGTGGGAGGGCGGGTGATCCGATGTACGTCGCAAGAAAGAGAAAGCTCCCAGCGACGTGCAGCAGCTGAAATCACCCCTCAGTAGCCAATAGACGACCCAACAGGCCAAATTTCTGTCCCAGCGACCAAAGGGCAACCAATGGGGTGTTGTGGCTATCCAAACGGTCCCGGCCCCACAACAGGGAGGCAGTTTAGGTGATCTCACCACAACACGTGCTCTCCATGATGGAGGACACGATCTCTAGAAATAAGAGGAGGTTAATCTGTAAGGTAGGAAACACGCCCACCCTATTGCACTGGTAAAAAAAATAAAAAAATAAATCCTGTGGTAAGAATTTTAAAAATATTTAAAGTTTAATATAGTTTCAAGTATAATTTTCAGTTGTGCCTCTCCCCCCCAAAAAATTGTATTATGCTGTTCCATCACTGCTAGTTCTTAGGCGGCAGGCTAAGACACTTTTATCTACCCAGGCCATTGGTGGTTAGGTTAGCTTCTACTGTGGTAGTTATTTCAGTGGGGTGAGGTAGAACTTGTCCTTTTTATTGTGTTGTTAGATTAGTATTTTAGATATTTTGTATTGTACAGTTTTCTGATTTTTTTATTGGTTTTATCCATTTGGATTTTATTAAGTCAGTTTGAGACTTTTTATATCAAATAGTATTGGGGGAATTAATGGAGAGCAAACCAAGGAAAGATGAGACTGCAAAGATTTCCATTTTGTAAATGTGATTTTTGTAAATGGATTCTGTATTTTTCTGAGCACTCAGTTCTACATTGGTTTAAAGGGTGATGCCCATAAGGATCAGACAACAATAACTAAAATTTTGGGAATCACTCTTTGTTTCATAGAATTTATGAACTCCTTTAACTAAATATCCCAAAATGGTGTACATTAATAATAAAATAATACAATCTTTAGTCCACAGACAATTAAAATTCCATACATTACAGTATACATTACAGCATTCTGCAAGAGAGTTCTGAGGCTGGGAGAGCAGCCCAGTTTTAAAACTGAAAAACGTTAGAAATTGAAAGTTTTCTCATAATGGGCCATCAAGAACAAAACACTGAGACCAAACACTTTGGATAGAAATAAAGGCCCAATCAGTGTGGAACACCAATACTCCAACTCAGTCCAAAACCTGATTGTTCCCCCCCCCCCTTGATTTCAATGTTTAGCAATTTTATTTTAACAAAGTTCCCAGAATTTAATTATCCCACTAGAGAGACTATGAGTTTGTGTAGCCCCATTAATGGATGTAAATCAATCTACATTTACTTATTTGGCAAAGAGATACATGGCTGCTATAGTCATTACTAGTTGGCAAATATATCCCACAAATTGCCTGGAAACTTTGTCAGACTGGGATAAACAAAAACATACCAGTTGCCAGTGGTTCAATTTAATGTTACTCGGTATGTGCACCACGTCCAACTTTTGCAGCAGTAAATTAAAAATGTAATTAAGTCAGACCATCAAAAACATAATCAACTAAATCTCATAGTACTTATTTTGTTCTTGTAGCACATATTCCTAACCAAGGGTTAAATTGCATCTGTGTACCCAAGACCCAAGTGTGGGGTGTAATGCCTAAGCAGCATTTCCTGCAGGCAATTTGTCTTAAGAGGAGTGTCGAGGGAAAAAAATATTGCAAGGCAGTGATAGAAGCTCTCTATCAAATATCAGGCAGAACTGGCTATGAGACAAGCACACTTGTAATTTGCAGAAATATATTCTCAAACTCTAGGGATTCATCCATCCATCTAGACATATGCTTTTAATGTCCACAATTATTCCGATTCCTGCCCCCTAAGATTGTGATAGCAACTCTTGTACTATAGTGTAAGTACAGTTATGAAGGTAAAGGTAAAGGGCCCCTGGATGGTTGAGTCCAGTCAAACTTGACTATGGGGTGCGGCACTTATCTCACGTCAGGCCGAGGGAGCCAGCGTTTGTCTGCAGACAGCTTTCCAGATCATGTGGCCAGCATGACTAAACCGCTTCTGGCGCAATGGGACACCATGACAAGTGCCAGAGTGCACGGAAACACTGTTTACCTTCCTGCTGCAGCGGTACCTATTTATCTACTTGTGCTGTTATGCTTTTGAAATGCTAGGTTGGCAGGAGCTGGGACAAAGCAACAGGAGCTCACCCCGTCATGTGGACTCGAACTGCCAGCCTTCCAATTGGCAAGCCCAAGAGGCTCAGTGGTTTAGACCATAGCGCCATCCACTCCCTTCTGTTATGTATTTGCAATGGTAAGAGAATGGTGCAGTAAGGACTGAAGTGGTCATCACACAACTACTATTTAAATACAGTAACTATAAAAACTTCCCCAACCAATTCAGTGATTTCCCCATCTTTTCCATATATGTCTATAGCTGAAGATTTTTTTAAAAAGAAATTTATGACGTAGTATGGGGTTATTCAAAATTACATTAACAGAGGATCAAAGCCTGTGGCCTTGTGAAAGACATCAAGGACATTTGTTGCAAAAATCAGGACTGCCAATACAAACTAGAGTCTGTGTCAGCCAACTGCTCTCTGAATCCATTTCAGATGGAATAATACCACCCTCATTTGAAAAAGTGGACATTATTTAATCTAGAAGATTGCCACTCACCTGAAAAGAATAATGTTGTTGTTGCCAGTTGGACAGACAAGCGGCAAACTATGCTTGTTATGCCCTCATTCTGTACATCTGCTATTTCCTCATACTGGTACAATGATTGGCCAGATTTGTAAAAGGAAGAGTGCAGCTGTTATAATACGATACGGTTTCCCCATGTCAGATGGGGATCAAAGCAATGCTAAAGCAACCATGCACACATTTGCATGGAAGCATTGTCATTCACCCTAACCAATCCCAGAAGAGTTCCACCAGCAGTCCATCTACATTCCGTACTTGGATTACTGTACTCATTACAAGGACTCATTTCAGTAATGAAAACCAGCCTGCGGAGTTTGCTGAAACTACATACATCTCAGATACACTGCACTGAAGAAAATGACTTCCGAGCCAATGCTAATTCCACTCAGGAACTTTATAAATTTGAAAACTTCGGGGATCAATCCATTACTTGGTAAGAGTTGTGGGTAAAAAGACATACCAAAGAAATTCACCCGTAATAATGTGGCATATCCAGCATGGGCCTTACTGAACTCTTGGACCACACCAAAAGCTCCCTGCTAATAAAATGTCCTCACAGCTCTTTCCCTCCCAGTTACAATATACACAATTGAACGATTTTAGCACTTTGGACAGGGTGACGATGAGTGAAGATCTATTATTTTTCATTTCATTTCTATACCGCCTTATATTTTAAAGAAAAAAATCTCAAAGTGGTTTACAACACATTAAAACATCAAATAAAATAAATTCAAGCTTCAAGGAAAATATTTCAGATCCTTCTCTAAGTAAACTGTCGCTTTCCCCATATTTATTTAACTACTTAATTTAATTGCTTGGCTTGTATTGTTGAGTGTCCATAAAGAAAAGTTTAACACCTATCCCAATGAGAAATTTACAGAAGAAATTATTGGCCATTTTGTTAAGACCCTCAGAGACTCAAGTTTTTGTTTAAAGAGTGTTTAACTTTGTATTATATTTTCCTTTATGGATAGACAAACGTTAACAAAAGAAATTCTACCTGGTTTCAGAACCAACCAAGGCAAATTCTATGTAGTGAAATTCAGCCTTAGGGTTTTAAAATTTGGTTTGGAGTCCTACAGTATTGTTCAATGGGCAAACTAAAGCTGAGTTTTTCTAGTGCCTGTTATTGTTAAACAGACAAATGAAGCAATTTGTTACACGTTAGTTCTGAAATATATAATCTCTAACTCTAACTGGATGCTTTTGCCACAGTGCTTGTCAAGTTTGATCTTCTGCTGTACCAGTATTATTGTCAGCGTCCCAAACTGCTTTCAAACTCATATTAGAACCCATTACACATGTTAGGAGGTCCCTGTAAATAGTAGAAACAGAACCTTCTAGAGTACCTACAGAGGCTTACAGAAACTTTAATTAAAAGTTAAGGATCTCAACTGGCTGTTAAGTCCTGAGGAAAAGTTTAGCGAAAGTTTGTACTGTATTTGTAATAGCTGGAAACAGGTTTTCTCTCCACCAATTGAACTCTATTCAAATGTACATTATTATTAAACAAATCATTTAACCTATATAGGCCTTTGGATTTTTTCCATTGTTCATATTGAGCGTATTTGATAGGGTATTGGGGTGAAATTCAGTATTGAGTGTTCTTACATTCATTCCATCTCTGCAAGCATTGCAAGCTTACCAACTGGAATAATCCCCTTCTCCGGCTCTTGTGTACTGTTTTGGGTTTCTCCCCAAAAGGACAGAGCCCTGTCCTCTGCCTGCACCTCAAAGCAGAGCTGGTACATCACGAGGCTGGGCACCATTGGCAGTAGCCTCTCCTCCTCACCTATTCTCCAGCAGCCGCTACAAGCTGCCCAAGGAAGGAGACCGAAAGCAGCTGTAGTATGTAGGGTATACCTAATTTGCCTTCACTATGATGTGTGTGCATTGTTCTTCCCACTAGTAATGTGACTATTGTTTTTACCATTGACTTAACTCCTTTAGTAGTTCAATAGAAAATGAAAGGTTCTGGAACAGGAATAGAAATTTAGGCCAACATTCATTTTTACTGCCCGTATCTGCTCAAACCAAGTCCATTTGCACCCTTTGCATCTTTTAAATTGCATCAAATCTTTGGGGAGAAGAATACCAAGGTATTTAATGCAGCTATCAACATTCCTTTAATCAAACAATTATCATGGAAGTGACATGCAGCTGGTTCCTGGAACATTTTTTTCCAAAGCTTTCTCAGACAGTGCAGTGCAGGTGCCATGCTCTGAAGGTGTTCCTAGTAGCTTTACACTGATAAATAAGGAGACAAGCAAGCAACCTTCAGACAACCTCATAAGTAGTATCTATAAGATGTTTCTTAAAATTTTCTGTGTGATTTGTTTAGGTTTTTTGCTTTAAAAATTCACACAGAACCAGGATTGGACGAGATAGGTCACAGTTTTTGGCATATTCAGAAACAAGATATAAAGGATTTGGACCTGTTTGTTGATCGCTAAACAGAGGATCGTGGTTTTGCTTTGTTGCAAGGGCTCAGGGAAACTTTCCAGGATTAGAAGTATGTATTCTTCAATTTTCACCACCAATGTCTATGTTTTCCTTCATGCCACAGCAATTGGCAGGTTATGGTGCTTATTTATGAATGCTCTGGCTGCTTGGCTGACTAGATAAATGTACTCTGGCTGCCTACTTGATCCGTGTCTTTTCATCTCTTATCCCTGGGCTTTGTCTCCTATGCATCCTGTTATCCTTCCTCGTTCCCATTGTAAAGTGAACACTCAAGCTCTCCATCCATCTTGGCCTGAAGCTTGTGCACCTGGCCCTGTGGCTCCCTGCCCTACATTTCTATCTGCAGTCCAACTTTTTGGTTTCCCATCCTGAGGTCCTGCTGCAGTCTGCTTACTGACTACACCACAGCCAAAATCATTTCTCACAGATCTGCTGCATCCTCTAAAAGCTCTTGTTCGCTCTCTTTGCCTGCCAGTATATCATCCTTCCTGTTGCTTTTCTCATTCTCTACATACTGTCACAAAGAGCTCTAAAGGGTCAGCCTTCTGATGCCACATTTATCATTTTTAGCTCCATGAGTTCTTCCATGCTTCTCACTGTGCTTTCAACAATTGCGTCCTTAATGTTTGTCAGGGAACATTTTCCTTTTCCTGTAAACTTTCCACCCTATATGTTGGGACTCTTAGAAATATGCACCTGTATTCAGATTATACATAGTTGATTTTAGAGCTGCTTGCTCGTAGCTAGCTAAATGCAGATTAGTACGCTTCTTCGTGAATCCTCCTTACTCCTGTCTGCTTTCTAGGCTACTGGGCTCATTTTGAATTTTGAGAGAATGGTGTGGGCACCAGTCACAAAATGGTTGCCATGGGTGTGTGGCATTAACAGAAAATTAGAGACAGTACAGTCATAGTGAAGCTTTTTCCAGAATCGTATTTTTGTACTAGAAAAGCTTTGATTTGTTGAATTTTTGCCTGCCATACAGCTGTTAAAGGCACAATAAACTCCAATGTTAACTCTAAATCAAAGCCCATTTGCCTGGCCACAAGCTCTGTTAAACACAGTAAGACAGTGATTATTATTCTTTTTCTGGCCCCGACTTTCTAGTCGCTGCCTTACCTGCTGGTTCCAGATTTCTTAATTCTAAAAGAGATCTGGCTTTAATTATGAATATATATATAGCCATAGCCATGAGGAAGAAGACAAAGTGGGGTGGAGCCACTCTTCTAGTGGGACTAAATCCACAGAGCAGACTTTGGTAAATAAGGTTTTGAATACTCGCTGTGCAGCAAGATGCACCCATGGGCTAAAGATATTTATAACAAGCAAAAGTTATAATGATGGGAAAGAGTTAGTAGAATGTGACAAGAAGGGGAAAACAACATATTTCTTTTCCTTTTCCTCTCTTCCTATACATCCCAAGGACATTCCAATGCAGTTGTTTGCACACAAGACAATTCTGTTAATAGGCAAGTGGGGATGGGAAAGCATCTCCCCATTGCCTCCAAAATCATTAATATTTTGCAAGCATTCCCTTCAAATATGCACAGAACCTCAAGGGCTTTGCAAGCACTTAAAATAAATGCTTGCAAAACAACACACCAGTGGCTCTCTTCCTTTTGCAAGTCAAGGGAAACCATGGGAATAATACAACTTTACCTTTGTTAGAAAGGTGGGAGATAACTACTGGCAGAGGAAACTCACCTTACTGGCTGCACTTGGTGAAATTGTTGCTAGGCATAAAATGCCCACCCACTGAAGAGAACCCTTGAAGCAGGACTACCTCCTATGAAGATGGACAAGAGGCACTTAAGAGACTGTCTTTTTAGGTCGATGCAGAAAGTGATCTAACCATGATTGCTTCTACCAAGAGCTCACCATGGTTCCCAGTTATCAAAACGGAGCATGCCCGAGCCAGATACCTGACAAAGCTCCCACTTGCTGTACTAAGAATTGCTTTTACAGAACTACGATTCCAAACGATGCCCTCGGCAGTGTTGGATGGACGGTACGGCAAAGTACACTACGAAGAGAGACTCTGTGCGGACAACCCTGCGTCGAGGACCTGTGCCATTATTTATTGCAGTGCCCGTTATATATATACCCAAGAGACCAATTTATAAAACCCCTGTTTACAAATGGAACACATCTGAATAGGGTGGAAAGGGTGAAATGGCTGCTGAGCGACACCGACAACTTTGTTACTTATAAAGTAGCACTCTATGCGCTGGCAGCTAAGAAGATCAGGAGGAAGGCGCTAGACAAAATAGAGGTCAACTGCAAAGGGGATTCGGATATTTAATTTGGCACATCTTACCTGAGAATCTTCTGCTATTCTATTCTATTTAATGCAACAAATAATTTTAGTAGCCGTGACTATGGTTTTATTGTATGTCTGTGCCCGATGATTTTTATTGTTGTTGTTTTGTTTTGTTTTGTTTTGTTTTGTTTTTGTTCTCCTTCTGAATGATGCCATGGCCTATGCCTAGTGCAATAAAAGTTTAATTGGAATTGGACTACCTTTGTGAAGTAGTTTTTCGCCCATAGCAGAAAATTTCCAGTTTAGCCCTTCAGTGCTTTTCTCTGTTTGTTTGTGTATACATGTTGCTTAGAAGTGTTGCACCTGAGAAAAATGTGTGCATGTGTCTGCATGTGTGTGTGGCAGAGAGATCATCCTGAAAAAAGACTCAGGGTTATCAGTGGCTGGGTGCCTCCCAGCAAGTTTAGCATCATAAAATCATCTTGGACCCTCAAGTCAGCCCTCTACAGGCTGATACCCTGTTCCTGCTTCATGATTATTATTGTTATTAATCTTTCTTTCTCTTATAGCTTGCAGACATCTAACTAGAACCGAGAAAGGGAGATCTGTCCGAGGTGGGCTGTGTTAAACTGAATTCTGCTTACAACACTTGAGCATTTTTTCTTCAGATTGCAGCCCCATCCCTACAAAGTAGCCATGTGCAAAGTAGGCAATAGTATATATGTTGTTAGAAGAAACAATTATGATAATTATTATATTAAATCAGAAACATGAAACAGGGTAGCTGCTATACTTGAATTCAGTCCCCCCCTTTTTAGTTTCCCATTCTGCAAAAATATCAACATACCTATAGTATAGCCGTGTAAGTCCACAAAAGTGTCCCTTTAATTATTTTTTTAAAAAATCTTGCTTACACTAAGTATTAAGTGTCATGCATTTAAAAGATGCAGGTGCCTTCACTTTAGTCTTTTCAGTGCCTGCTTAAAACATTTATGAGAGGTTTAAACAAATCTAGTGCATGTTTACTCAGAAGTGTGCATAACGGTATTTGCTTTCTAGCATGTGTTTGGTATAGCAGTTGCCAGCATAGTTCTGCATGTTTACTCAGACTTAATTCCTATAGCAGAGCTTTCTAAAGTGTGTGTCACGACACGTTAGTGCAGGGGTCAGCAAAGTTTTTGTGGCTTGGGCTGGTTCACGGTCCCGCAGCCGCCATGGTGGGCCGGAGTGTGCACGTGTTCGCATGGATGTGCAAATGCTATTTCCGGCGCTCCTTCTGGTGCGGAAGAGGCGTGCCCAGCTTCCCATTGGCTGCAGGAGCTTCGAGCGGGCGGGTCCATGGGCTGGTTAAACAACCCCCATGGGCCTTAGATTGCCGACCCCTGCATTAGTGTGTCAGCTGCAGTGAGTAGGTGTGTCGCACGAAAGGTCCTTGTGCTCCTCTTGGGACTGGAAAGGGGTTAGTTTAACCTCCGGTTTGCTAGTAAAACTGAATTACTGTGTTACGAAATTATGCATGTCTAAAACGTGTTTGGAAAGCTCTGTCCTATAGTATTCATTGGTGTTGTTTAACTAGTGGTGGTGATTCACCTATCCAGCTCCATCAGCAAATCTGTGCAAATCTTCCAATTGCACAACAGGGCTGTCTCCACTCTTATCCCCCTGTGCAACCCCCTGAACAGTTTATGGTAGTGGGGGATCAGGAGGGACCCCCTGAACAGTGTATGAAAGGAGATGGTGGATCATTCCATGTGTAAAGCTGAAGTGCTTACACGGACAGAACAACTGGAAGAGTATGGCACTGATTTCCACCCAGTGTATTTAGAACTACAGCAAAGCACTCTGTTGTGTTCTCAGATGAGAATCAGGCTGAGTTTACCCCATAAATGCAATATATGAGGTCCATTTCTTGTTATGCCTCTTGTCCTCTGCTTCCCTGCCCAATCAGCTTTGTTGTGCATAGGGAACTTCCTGGTGACCTTCATCTGAGCCTTCATCCTGATTTGTTTACAGGGAGATTAGTCAGTATTGGAATGAATGCTGATTAAATAGGCAATTTGTTTGCCTGTGGCCTTATCTGATCAATTAATTATCTTATGAAAACCTTCACAAACATTCCTGGCCAAAAGAACAACTTCTGAGTACAAGAAGCATTCAGACTTATATCTAAGGCCACAATCCTAACTCAATTTACTTGAGAGAAAGCCCAATTTAACTAAGTTGGGCTTACTTCTGAGTAGACATGGTTAGGTTTGTACCGTGGGTGGCTAAAGATACTATAATAATGGAACTTGAAGTTTGGCCAGTTTCCTTTGCAGGCATAGGTGACTAATGTGTATAGAGATTACTAGTTAAAATGACTTTCAAATAATGCAGCATTTGTATATGTTTTCGGGGGGGGGGGGCGGAACCTTACCAAAAATATGCCTGTAGAAAATAAATATGATAGTGTTGCAAAATATAGCCAATGATGAATTTTCATGGCTTAAACAATTATTAAAGTAAAAATATATATTAAGAAGTTAGAGTCACTATTCTTGTAATATAGTGATTTCCAAAAATCTGATATTTTCAAATTAATTAGAGGAGCCCTAAGACGGATCATGCACTGAACCAACACTCTAATGAATGAATTATGGGATCCTAAGATCCAGCACACATCACTTTTCCCAAGAATACTACCCCATGTCCATGCCAATTTAGCTGTACAAAGATTTTTGCAACTGAATATTAAAGGCATTCCTTTAATAGCCTTGCCTTTTTGTAATTCTAAACCATCTGATAACCATTTTAATACCTCATAATTCAATGCAGCAGTGTAGTTTAAGCAAATTAAGGCCATTTCCTCCCATTTCTACTTCTGTGGCATAGCCTATCCTCTTTCAATGTGCCCTTAAATCTTAACACATTTTGTATCACTCACTGGCAGCGTTTTAAATTTTCACTTTTTAAAAAATTAAATGTTAAAAATCAATACTACTAAAAGTAGATGCACTCTCATTTAACATCCTCAAAAGCCTGACAGACATCTAGACCTCTTTTCAGAATCATATTAGAGAACAGTGGCTGATCTGATAGAATTTAATTATAGCATAAAAGACATAGGCCACAATCCAGAGAGCCCATTTACATGCTCTCAAGGGATAGTTCATGCAGAGCCAGGCTTTCTATAGCTCCCTTTTGGTGCATTAAGCATCAACACCTGTAACCAACTTGTGGGGGGTGGGGAAGGGAAGCGCTTTCAAAAATCTGCTAGGAGAATAGTGATAGAATTTGTGTGGAAATTAAGAACACACCATTTTGTGTAAGAGGTTCTAGCGTGCCACGATAATTGTGACTGAGATACAGTGAAAATACCAGTGTTACAAACTCAGTGAAATGATATTGCAAAGAATGAATGCTGCTGCTGTCTTAAATATAGAATTGTGAAATATTATGCACTCATTAGTATATGAGACTCTCACCAAGAAACACTTTGCTGAATTTATCAGTATGAGAACTTATTTCATGTCAGTGTCATGATCAGTTGATGATATGCCACAAGGTAGACTGAATTGATATTATACTTTATTTTTTAATAAGAATTAAGTGTTATTGCCATAACTATTTGAATGTGCAGAAAAAGGTATGAACATCAAAATCTGAATTTACAAAATATTATCTCAGTTCTATATAAATTATTGCACTTTTCTTATCAACCCCTCAACCACTTCTCATAAATAAGTGCCGTAAGACGATTCCCAACATGCCTGACTAAATCAGGTTTTTCTCCTGAATATGGTATTTATAGGGATGTGGGTGGCACTGTGGGTTAAACCACAGAGCCTAGGGCTTGCCAATCAGAAGGTCGGCGGTTCGAATCCCCGCAATGGGGTGAGCTCCCGTTGCTCGGTCCCAGCTCCTGCCAACCTAGCAGTTCAAAAGCATGTCAAAGTGTAAATAGGTACTGCTCCGGCGGGTACTGCTCTGGTTCGCCAGAAGCGGCTTAGTCATGCTGGTCACATAACCCGGAAGCTGTACGCCGGCTCCCTCGGCCAATAAAGCGAGATTAGCACAGCAACCCCAGAGTCGTCCGCGACTGGACTTAACGGTCAGGGTCCCTTTACCTTTACCTTTACGGTATTTATAGCCTAGAAAGAACTGTTTACGAAACAAGGCTCACATTATTATTATTTAATCTTACCAACCAGAATAATAGCCAAAAGACAAATACAAGGCCCACATACTAGTATGTTAAATTTCTGTTCTAATATCTAATAGATACATCATCACACAGAGACAACCCTTCTCATCCCTACAGCACTGATGCAGAGAAACCGATATCCATATACAATTCTCCAAAGCACTTCCATCTACTGACTACAATGTGTGAATTATAGCATGTATGAGTGAATTATAGCATGTATGAGTGAATTATAGCATGTATGAGTATAGCATGTATGAGAAATGCTCAAAGGTATGTGTGGGGTGTGGGGGGTGCATTTGAGTTCTTTACTTTAGAACTGAAGCTCAGATTATTCATATTTAAGTCACTCCACTTAGGCCAGTTTTACTTAGTTTAATACTAATGTTTGCTGTCTCCAAGGGGACTTTCATCCTAATAACAATATTAATGTCAGCCTTATAGTTCTGCTGTGCACACACAAAACAACTTTACAACATTATTGAAATCCCAAAGTGTCAATGAATTACAACATACACTGGTGTTTCAGAATGGCTTCTTCATCATACCTTTCTTTTTCTGCCTGAAGAATGTTAGCTTGCATACATAATTCTGAACACATGTACCTCAGACTACAGCTTTGACAATATATTGGCCCTAACCATTCTCAGTTCCTGCTTCATTTTAATATTTTCCAAGGAGCTGCAGCTCCTACCTTTCAGTTGTGCAGCTATTGGGTACAACCCAATTTCATTTACAGAAATCAATAGTATTAGAAAAACAGGTTTCCAATATTTTGCATAAATCTCATAGCCATTGTTATGGATACAACATGTGCAAAATTGCACATCAGTCTACAAAACATGTAGTTCTACTTTTTATTGCTAACATAAAAGCAAATATCATTCTGTATCTATTGGTGGAGCAAGCATAGGCATAGTGTTGATACATAATCTAGTATTAGTTCCCAACCCTAATATGCCACAAAGATATATTCTGAAAATATATTTTTTCGGGGGGAGCATTAACAAACAACAAGAAAACCACAAAATCCATTACAAAAATCATCAAAGTTTAACTACTCAAATCTGTCTACTCCATATTTCAAGTTCTCCATTGTATTAACAGCATTCCCTGTCATCTAAACACTGTTGCTGTTTTTTTAAACTATCAGCAAAAAATACTGCCTACAAACTTAATGAGCACTACTGGCAGTTATTCATAAGATCCTAAGAAAGACAACATATAGTAAAAGTGCCAACCTTTTTGTCTATCAAATGAGAAACAGCCTAGGTAGCTGGCCCTGGAGAACAATTTAAGCAGCAACACCTGGAACCACTCAATACTACATCTCCCACAAAATTTGGCAGTTCACCACTGAGTCAAAATAGATGCAGTAAAAAGATGAGAGGAGGAAAGAAAGGAGGAAGGTGAGAAACCAGGAAAGTATAATAGCGGCCCAGGCTGAAGCAAGTGGGTAAGACAGGAGGAAGCAATAGTATATAGAGTGGCTGGGAAAACCCAGCCAGATGGGTGGGGTATAAATAATAAGTTATTAGTAGTAGTAATAGTAGTATATATGGCCCAGTGCATGAATATTGTGAGATAAGGGCTATATAATGGTAACAGTGACCTCATTTGAACATTGACAAATCTCAAGTCTTCTGGCATCATTAGGACATCTGGGTGGAATCTACACACATATTAAAAAAGCTGTGAAAATTTGTTTTTTTAAAATAAATTGAAAAATATATTGAATTTGCCATTGCTCTCGCTGTCGCCATCTAGTGTCAGTTGTAGTGTCACTTTACAACACACTGCCTATCAAAGTTCACCCACCAGATCCAGTTATCAATCACTGCTGTAGGTTGTGATGGATGGATTCAGAGAAGGAAGAAAGCAGTGGCATAGGTTAAAGTTATGTGATTTTTCAGTTGTGTGTTTTGCTGTACTGATTTTTAACATTATTTAAATATCCAGAGGCAAAAGAAGACACCTTTAATAGTTGTTCAGAAAAGGCAACTTCAACAGATACAGTTATGCAAGCATATCAGTTTGTGAGAATTTTTTATTAGCCAATTATGTGTTTCTTTCAGCCTTCTCTTCTCTGCACTACCTGTGCCTAATCTTCCTTATGCATCAGGACCTTTCCCCAGTTCCAAACTTGTTCCAGGAGATTTATTCACAACCAAACTCACAGCTTTTCCTCATCTCACATAAGATGGTCTGCAAGCTGTTTAGTTTCTTGAGCCATACATCAGCTTATTGACAACAATCAGTACCACAATGCAATATGGATTAGATGTTTTTTCATAATTTTTGTATAGATGCAGCTATGGTGGAATTATTTGGACACTTGGACACCTGAAGTTTCACAACATGATAAATCATAGGTTGTTCAGATTTTAAGACCAATCCTCAATAGGAAGAAAATCCTCATCACCAGATTAAGAGTTTGGTTGGTACAGCAACTGATTTCCCCTCTAATATCCCCATTCCCAGATCTTTCTATACAGTACTAAAAAGAGTATGTGCAACATACCATTGATCCATTTGGCTTCTGGATTGTGAACTATAAATTCTTTTCTGAAGAGGTCTTCTAAAGACAATCTGCTTTCTGATGAATTTGACAGTTCATCTAAAAAAAAAGAAAAAAGAAAATTGAAACAGTAAATCACACTTTTTTATATAGAAAACCCTGATTAAATTATCAAAGGCTTCACACAACACCAGACCCATACTGGAAGCTGAATCCTTCCCATTGATGAAAAATACAGATTTGTATTTCAGCAACAGTACCCACAGATAAAATATTATTGGGGGCAGGGGAATCACATACAATTTTGGCTGGCTGTAATCTCACACATATACAGGAAATTCCATTTCCAGGAAAACACAGCTTCTTACAAGATTTACATTTACAGGCATGTCGGAAAGCCCTCTGCTTCCTGGATGCAGCTAGCTACAGGGTCAAAGCCTGCAGGAGACTAGAAACAGTGTTCCCTATTCCAGTCCTGCAACCATATCACCTGCGCCAGGTGATGCCGTGGTCCAGGGGACATTATTGCTTGCTTGAGCATCTTTCCTGACATTTTAAAGCCATAGACTACTAGGTAACTTGTAGAAGAGAGAACTTGCAAATTAAATATTGAATCTCACTTTCACCTTATAATCTGAGCACATTTTTCCCCATCTGGAATTTGTTCAGGGTTCTTGTTCTCTCCCTCTGTTTTGGCAAGACTAAGGCTGGATCTAGACCCGTCAAAGAAGCGATTCAGTTAAACGTTGTAAACCATACAGGGAAATCCAGTAGGGAAAGATGGGACTCCACAGCACCATCTGGTGTCACAGTGTTATATTGCACATACAACACATATAAAACACTTTTTCTTTACCAATCTAGCTGAGTCCTAAGTAATCTGCACCTTTAAATACTTGCTGTGCAGATCTCTCTTCTCAGCTTTCCTATATTAAATTGCTATTTTTATTTTTATTTTATTCCTTGAAGCTATTTTCTCTCTCCATAAATGCAGAATATATAGAGATATATGATATTCAAAACACAGGTAACAGCATTTTACTGTAAGAGCTTAAGACAGACAACCTCTTCTACAAGCTCATGCTTGTCTTTCCTGGCACCCACAGGGTGCCCCCCCCGGCTTAAATTAGGCCTGAAAGAAACATTCTAGCGTGGTTCCTCTGGTTTGCAAATCAGCCCTAAAAGGTTGGTGCCCAATGGAGTAAAAGAACGATTAGAAAGTTTGCTAAGTTTCTCTGTGAATTTAAAAACAGCTGAAACTGGCAAGTACCAATTGAGATAATATACCATTATATTTGGACTTTTAGATGACAAGTTTTCAAAGAAAGACTATATAGAAATATACAACCAAATTAAAATACAATACATAAAAAATGTTGAACTCCTCACTTCATCCACATTTACACTAATCCTACTTCCCTTGAAGCACACAACTCATTTGAAAGCCTTAATCCCAGTTCAAATATAGTTTATGAATCCCCCAATAAACATGCAATTTTGCCCCTTACATTCCATCCTCAATAGTATTAATACCCCTTCCACCATGCACTAGCAATCCAATGCTGAAATGCTGCTGAAAAAGGTAGGAGGCCCCAATTTCCAAAGGATGTCATGAGGCAGTGGCCATGCTGATACCATGCACTATTACTGACTCAGCAGCCATTTGCCATCACACTGCCCATGTGCCTCCACTGCCTCTTCATGATGCCCTCCAGTAAGGCTACTGGGTTCCCTCCTTCATTTAGCAGTGGTCAACAGCAGAAGCTAGTGGTCTGCTGGGATTTCATAGAATCATAGAATCTTAAGAGTTGTAAGGGACCCAAGAGTCATCTAGTCCAATCCCCTGCACTGCAGGAATCTCAGCTAAAGCATCCATGACAAGTGGCCATCTAACCTCTGCTTAAAAACCTCCAAGGAAGGAGAGTCCACCACTTCTCATGGGAATCTGTTCCACTGCTGAACAGCTCTTACCTGCCACCAGATCGTTTTGGTCCCTATGAAGCATTAATATTCACAATACATGTAATTACTTAATGAGGTGTTTCCCCCCTCTATGGCAACATTTTCTGAGCTCCCTATTTCTTTGCTATAATCTTCTTCAATTCAGGATTCTGTAAATTTATTTGCAAATCACTAAATGTTAAATAAAACTGGTACTTTTTTAAACCCTAAAAGAATCTCATGAAACCATTGAGGGTGGGGGAGAACCCTTTAAACCATTAGACGGATGTAGCAGTTTTGTTGAAGATTCTGAAAAGCTGGCTTTGTTGCATGTTTTTGAAAATATACTTTACCATATAACATTACTGAAGATGGTATTGAGAGCCACACATTCTTTTGAAAAATTATGTATCTTTTTGTATGTAAGCTGGAAAATTCACATCACATCACTGTCGAACCTTTTATTTTTTTGTACTAAATCTATGTTGCTACCTTTGTCTAACGTTTCAAGAAATGTTGTTCTGGCTTCAGAAATCTCACAAATTCACAATGCACAGTTTATACAATGCAGTAAAAGTATTTCCCCTTCATACTGCAAAAGCTTTCTGAATCCTGTAACCAGGGGAACTTTACTTTTGATATCCTTGTGAATTCATATGCATACTTTATATTTCTTGCCTCTTACTGGAGCATATTCCTTTCTCCTTAATGTTTATTCTCACATTTCACAATAGGCTACACATTTTCCATCTCCATTCAAGATTATATTGAATTATTCATTGACAGTATGACATTTCCCAATTCCTTAACTGGCTGGTAGATTTTAAAATTTGAAGTTAAGATATAGATACTGAGTATAGATTGCAAGCCAGAATAGAATTCTGAGCTGTTTAAAAGCTCCAACAGAATCCAAAATCATAATTGCAGAAAATTAAGCAGGAGATTTAGCTAATGTTGCCCAACAGGAAAGTGTTCATGTACTTCACTATGACTATGATCCATTCCTTCTTGGAAAGAGTTTATACCCCTCCTCCACAGTTGTCACAGCCCATGAAACAATGGGCCCACGTGGACTGTGTGTGTGCTACAGTTATCCCTAATTTGCTAGACATTATTTCAGGGGCTGGAATGTGGTCATGTAATCTGACATAAGCAATCATGAAGACTGAGCATCAAACATACAACTAGAGTACTTAGGATGTCCTCCTGCAATCCTTCTCGCTGACTCCCAAGCCTAGTGAATGACTTATATCCAGTAAAGGCTGTATTGAGGCCCTCAAACTGGTGCTGCTCAGGATTTGATAAGACACAAGCTATGATAGTTATAGTTTTGATAATTATTTTGCTTTATGCCTAACAGTGAAATTGTTCTGCTGTTGTTTCTTCCATTCTTCATCCCATCACCGAAAGTCTTTCAAATCTGTAAATCAAGGTTTGGGCTGTAAAGATGCCATTGTTAAAGGCATCCTCTGTCAACAACACATAAGAAGTTGTGCTAGAGTGCCTCTGCCTAGCAAGTATTCAAGCTCAATTTATTTTCCCTCATCTATCCCACCATTGTGTCTGGGCCTTAGTCCACGTCCTGCACAACCTCTCCTGATTCAGATGTTATGGAGAAATAGAGCTGGATGTCATCACTGTACTGATGGCACCTTGTCCCCAAACTCTTATTGGTATCTCCAGCAGTTTCATGTAACTATTAAATAACATTAAAATAGTGCCCTGCAGCACCCCAGCCTGTGAAAAAGCACTCTCCCAATGCTAGTCTCTGAACTTTGTTCTGTAGGTAGGACTAGAACCACTATAACTGAGATATTTATAAAGCGATTTGGTTGTCCTCTATCAAACAAACATGTTTCTGACCACACAACCCAAAGCCCAAAGTTACTTAGCCAAACCAGACCAATTATATGCATACCTCAGATGCAGCTATGTACTCTAACCCCATGGAAGACAAAGTTACAGATTCTTGTTTATAACTGGCCCAGTTGTATGTGTTCTGTGTAGTGCTGCAAAATAACCTATTTTGATTGGTTGGGTCCAGAAAGTTGAGTATGCTTCTTTGCATGAGGGATTGGTGCCTGTCACCTTAAAGGAGGTAGTGGCACAACAACAACTGAAAAAGCCAGCCCTGGATCCAATTCATTCTAACAACATTCATTCTAACTCAGTCACAAATACTTTCTTTCTGGGGAAGGTAAGTGACAAGGTTGAGGTGGAACAAATGCAGACATTTCTGTAGACTGGTTATTTGGGTGCCAGTCTAGTTTCCAGTTTGGTTTGGGACCAAGTCAGCCTTATAGTGAGACGGGCAGGCAGAGTAGAACCCTGCTCCTTCTGCTCTTCTAAAATTTTGTTCAAAAACAGTCATAAAGTTTCACACTGTTGCAGTCATAAAGTTTCACACTGTTGTTGTTGTTGCATTGTGACAAATGAAAAGATCATTATCCTATGTGCATACCTTCTTTCACCAAGCTTCTTTTGTAAATATTATGCGTAGGCTTGAATGTAAAGAAGTCAGTGTTTAAAATATACAAAAAGAAAAAATCACGTAAAGGGACAGAAAATGCCAGATTATTATAAATAAGATAGTGAGATTTAAGTAAAATAATATAGGATGATGAGAAGAAATTGCTAAATATGTTATAATGATGAAACGCGATAGGAGAGACGGGGGAAGTCCAATGAACAAGATAAGGAAACAAGAAGGGGAAAAAATAGTATGTATTGTTTTGTGTTTTGTTGTATTTTATTGATTAAGTTTATGTTGATGAATTTATATTATATGTTTGGAAACCCAATAAAAATTATTTTAAAAAAGAAAGAAAGAAAATGCCAGATTATCGTCCCTGGAACAGAGGTCGCAGTCTGGCGTGGCCGCAGCAGGCCACAGCTGTAGGGAGGGGGCACCCTTTGTCCAAGTGGCCAATGCACAACAGCCATGGGGACAGTCCACCAAAATTTCAAATTTAAATTGCCCAATCTCAGGGTGGGGTTTGGGGTGGCACACCTCACTGGCGACCACCTCTGGATGTCTCCAGTCAGGTCTGCTGCTCGAGCACAAAGATTGGCTGCTCCTGCTCTAGGCAGTGCAGCCAGCTTTTGAACTCCCCATCTTCCCATCCCTTTTTTCCCATGGTTGCCCTGGTCAGGACTTTCCAAGGACCTTGCTATTCAGGGCCAGTGAGGAATTTGCCTGCAGATAAACTGGGCCTGTCTGGGGTTTTGTCTACTTCATAGCAACTACCAGAACTTTCTGGCAGAGAAGACATTGGGATTGGATCCCTGGGCTAGCTGGAGGGGACAGGCATGGCCCTACCTCCCCTACACAATCCATGTTTTGGGGTACCCCAGCAAAGGAGTGCTCTGCCCAGACCTCCAGATGGAGGTGGACAGGCTGCAGACAGAGAGACCTAATGGCTTCTCATAGCACTGTCTTGATTTGATGTGCATCATAGGGTGGTCCATAATATAAGATCAATCCCAACATAACCACCAACAAGTGGACCATGTTGGCTGATTTGGGATACAAGCCCAATGCCTAGAGCCAAGACCTTCTGACATCTGTAATAAATAAAGTTGATTTCAACTTTGTCCTGTCTATTACTAATTGCATCAACAGCCTTGACTCCTGCAAGCTCAATGTTCTTGGGCCCACAAAACACATAAAATGCATCTGGTTCAATAACTGGGTAAGTAAATAAGAAATAAATCCTACCTGGTGTTAAAAGAATTACAGACATTGTGATGAGTGAACATACGACTAGGATCACCAGCAGTGCAATTGCTATTCCCTTCCAGTTCCTCTGTGGTGGGCTGTTGCTTCCAAGGTCCTGGGGAGAGGGAGAAAAACAGTATTTCATAATTCACACCAAACATTATGAGATTTAGTTATCAGAACTCCTTTCTCATGAGTTCATTTGAATTTATAGATGTGTAATTCATTCTAAATAACATCATTAAATATAGGATGATGAGAAGAAATTGCTAAATATGTTATAATGATGAAACGCGATAGGAGAGACGGGGGAAGTCCAACGAACAAGTTAAGGAAACAAGAAGGGGAATTTCTAAATAACATCATTAAATTGATATTATAAATAATGTCACTCACCTACCCACCAACCCCAGACATGCACACCAAAACAATAATCAAATTGAAGGTATAAGAGTGCTATCAAAATGTGAATAGAGATCTAATGTACTGAAGATAAACTTCAGGACAACATGAACTAGTATTTCACCAGATAATTAGGGTAATAAAATACAGCAATTTACTATAATTCCACCTGAAGTGGTGTAGGCCATAATGGTTTAAATACAAATGGATTTTAATGTGCAGTGCTAAATGTCCTGTTCAGAACCAAATAAACATTTGCCTGAGGAGCTGGTCATTCCATTTTAAATTGAACATCATTTATTTATATCATGATATGTTTTATATGCTGCTCTTGTATTACTCATAAAAATCAACATTATTATGTAGTAGCATTGAAGAAATTCTAGAATTGCAAGAATATAGCTTCCTCTAGGATTTGTGTGTGCCCCAACTCCTACACACACTAGGCAATAGAGACCTAAATAAAATCCTGCAATAAAATAAATTCTCTCTGCCTATCTTAAAAAGACAGCAAGAGGAAAAATAAGAAAGTCTGTGCTAGAATATTTTATATTGTTTTATCACTTTAACATGCTATCAAAACATAGAGCTAACACAAATTTTGTTACATTCTTATAGACCAAACAACCAATTAAAATTATCAACTGTGCTATGATCCAGGAGGCATTATCAGGAGGCAGACTTGCTAAGGACAGGAGGAAAGTTGCAAATTTTGTTGGAGCCCTAAAAGTTTGATACGGAGCTTGCTAGTGGTTTTCAGGCTCATAGGGGCTACAGGGACTGCTTGGTTGAAAGTAGCATGCAAAAGTTTAAATTTCTTCATACTTCAGGGCAGAGCCGTAGCTAGGTGATCTTGCGCCCCTGGCAGAACCGTCCAGATTGCACCCCCTAGCCACGGACAAATTAGCTTTTCTTTCCACCACTCCTCCAATCTCCACCCATTTAATTCACCCTCTATTTAAAACCTTTTCTTATGAGGCAATAATCAATATTTTATAGTCATATTTATGGACATATTTTAAAGCTGATTTTGTGCCCCCCTCAGCTGTGCCCCTGGCAGGGGCCCACCTCACACACACCCCTAGCTACAGCCCTGCTTCAGGTGTCCTTGCACAATGAGAGAGTCTCCTGGGGTATACTGCACCACTTCTAACCCTACTAAATAGTAGATAAACTACTGACTAAATGTGGAGATCCAAATTCTGTTACTGGGCCCGTGTGTGTGTGTGTGTGTGTGTGTGTTTACGTTTACCTGGTGCCTAAATATACTGTATGTAACAAAGATGCCAGGAGAGTCTCCCTGTGGAGAGCATTCCACAAATGGGGAGCCACCACAGAAAAGGCCAATTTTCATGTTGCCACTTTCTAGACCTCTCATGGAGGAGGCACACAAAGAAAGACCTCAGATGATGATTGCAGGGTTCAGGTTGGTTCATAGAAGGAGAGGCGCTCCTTGAGTATTACATTCCTGAGTCATTTAAGGCTTTATAGGTCAAAACCAGCACTTTGAATTGGGCTCAGAAACTATTTGGCACCCTACTACAGTTGGACCAGGACTGGTGTTAAATGCTCAATTCATCTTGCTCCAATAGGCAATTCTGCCAGCTTGAAAATTAATATACTGCATATTCCAACACTATACAATACTTTCTCTTATATGTCATTCACAAACTATGGCTATAGAAAATATGTAAATTTAGGTTTAAATTAGTTATTGGTCATCAGATTACAAGCAATATATTAAATGCACCCAAACTGCAATCCTGAACATGTTTATGTATATCTAATTCCTTTATAGAACTTACACAGCATAATAATGCATCATTTATATCATTACAAACTATATAGTGAAAAATCTGATCACACAATTCACCCATTATGGAAAGTATGGTCATTATTGTCTTGCTAATTAAGTCCCAGTCCTAAAAATGTGGTACCCTGTTGCTTTTATTCAGGTTCAACATGAATTAATAATGTAGTATGACTAATGCTTTTAAAAATATTTATGCTACAATTCTGAATCACCAGAATCTGAAAACAGATACAGAGTTACCACTAATTCTAACATTTCAATATCCCTGACTGTTGTGCTATCACTATTCCCACATTCTGGCCATTACTCAACCCTTTTTATCATGCTTAAAGGAGTAGGAGACGAGCAGCTATCTAAAAGCTGGTACTGATTTGTAGATCTTGCATTTGTAGATCTTGCAACAATGGCATTGCAGATTCCCAGACCTATAAAGAATACCTTAAAACCTCCCTTGGAGTTCTCTATTCAGTATTGACAAATGCAGACATAAACAGGTGATGAAAAAGATGATTGTAAAGACATCATTGGGAAGGATTTAAAGTTTGATTTGGTGTACAGAGTTTAGAAAGGTGGTGAAGGGGGAGCTTGCCTGCTCTACAAAGAAGTGTATGAAAGTTACCAAGCCAGAGAAGTAAAGAAAGACACCAAGATTGACAGATCTTGTTGCATGTGTTTAAAAACGCAAAGACACTGCCTTTCACTTTGTAAAATTGAGGCCATTACTGTGAAACTGTAGGGCATTCAGATGACACCCCCACAACACATCAAAACAGTGCCTGAAGAATGGGGTTGCACAGGCTAACCTTCCCCACACTGCCAATGTGACCTGGGACTAGATTGGTAAAGAAAAAGTGTTTTATAAGTGTTGTATATGTGATATAACACTGACACCAGATGGCACTTTCCCTACCGGATTTCCCTGTATGAGTTTACAATGTGTTTAACTGAATTGCTTCTTTGATGTGTCTACATCCAGCCCTGCAGTCATGTCCTCTATCAATAGTGAGAAGCATCAATCTCAAGTGTGGGTGGACAGAAGATCATGCTAATCAACACAAATATCCTTCAATCAGGCCCATTTTATTTTGGTAAATTATATTCTATTTGTAACCAATATAGAAGAAAAGAAAAATCTGAAACAAAATAATTTTCCCAACTTTGCAAAGGACTAATTGAAATCCATGTGTGTTTACATTTGCAACTCGATGAATCTCTTTACTGCTGCAAATTTTGAAGTTCATTAAATGTATTTGTTTTTCTTGTGTGTGTATTCTACTGTTAGTTGTTCAGTTTGGAACTATGAATTCTGTTAATATTGCTTGTGGCTGCATTACTCTCCCAACTGTTAGGGCAAGGAGAAAATTTTTTTAAGTACCATTTCATAAAGCCTTAGCAACACAACTACTCATTTTTAATGTCTCTGACTATTTTATTGGCTACAGAGATGCCTAAATAACCATATTTTGATGTGCTTTTTAAAGAATATATAATAAACTGTGTTCTTGTCCTTTTGATTCTTGGCCTAATTTACTTTTATTTACTGAGTGATTTCTGTATTGTTTTGTGTATGTATGCATTGTGAATAGAATGCATACCAATAAACCCATGGAATCTTATTTTCTGTGTACATACAAAACTTAAAGCTGGAGACAGGCATAGAAAGATGCAATTCATGGGCTGTCCTTGCTCTGGCAGCCACTTGCCAATGCAGCGGCTGCTAGCACAGTATCAAAACCTATTCTCTGGTTTCTCAAAAAATATGTTGCACAAAACAAAATGAACTTTAGGCATGCCCAATGCCCATGGATACTCTGAGCATGACTTTGTTGGAATACAACCCAGTATCTCTCCCAAGAAGCATGCCACTAACAGAAACCAATAAGGTTATTTTTTACCTTCCATTAATCTGAACGGTAAAACATTAAATAATCTGCAAAGAAAAATATTGAACTAGCGGTATCCTAAAATTGTTGTAACCCTGTATAACTCAATGCTAATATAGATGTAAAATGCTTTTAGATGAAAGTATCACTCCAAAGTAGTTCCTCCCTCTTTTAGCCTATTCTCATATGTCAAACAAGCTCTCACATTTAAAAATTACACATAAGGAGTTTTGTCAAGACCATTTTACTGTATCAGTGTTACATTCAAATGTTGACAAGTCTGTCTCAAAATTATTGTGTTATTTGGCTGGGTTTTTTAAAAAAATCGTTATATTTCTAATAAAAATGTTTCTTTGCTCATGGCTTCCTTTCTGTAATGTTTACTCCAGGAATAGTAATGTCCAGTCTCCAGAAGCTGACTATTAAACCTCAAGAATGCTGGATTCCATTGAGCAAACTTGAAGAAAATGTGTCTTTTGTCCATTAGAAGAATATGCTTCTCAGGGCAGATTGGCAGTAAAGCTATCTTCTGGCAAGAAAACTTCCATAGTAGTAAAGTACAAGTGCATTTAAAGGTTAAACACATTGACCCAAAGGAAGAGAATATTTCTTTCCTTTTCTCCTGAGTCCATGATGAAGGAAAATATCTTGTAAAATTGACTTTTTGGAAGAAACCTTTTCGATCAAGCTGGCTGACCTTTTGTGGTCTCAGGGCTACATTCACCCTTAGCTATACAACCCTCTATAGGCCACATGGCAGAGAAGGATGTGACCACCCCACACTCTTACATGTACCAGATGTGCACACAACATATATTTGGGAGGAAGTTTTCTTGCCAAACCATTCCAAATATCTCACTGATCTGCAGAAACAACTATTGCTTACACCTGGTAACACAATAATATACAAGGTCATTTTAGACATAAGCTATCTAAAATAACAATAAGTAAATTGATAATTAAATCACTTCTCACAAACTAGCAAACCACAGTGACAGACACATTTTATTAATTTCCTTCATTTTTAAAAGTCATGACCAATTGTATGATAATAACGTACATACTACAAACAAAAAGCTGATTATTGTTATCCAGAAATAGGTTTATCATATGCAAGTCAGAATACTTAAGGTCAGAACATTTCACTGAACAAACATCTTATGCCAAAATCATCAAACCTTGTTGTTTGCCTTGGAGCAAAAAGCAAATATCCTCAATTCATTTCGAAATCATGCTTTGGTATTAGGCCAGGGGCACCAGTTGCAGGGGCTGAAGGACCTTGCTCCCCCAAAATTTTCAAGGAGGAGTATGGGCTCCTTCAATATCCCACAGCAACATGCACACACTTTGCATGTATGCCACACAATATGTTCACGTCACTCGCACATGCCACGTGACATTCCCGTGTCATGTATGCAAGCTGCAAGGCATGTATGCAACACGTCAGCAGGTCATGTGTACGTGTGTGATGTGAGCATGTTGTGCGGTGCCACCCCCTCAAACGCAGGGGGTAAGCTGCCGTGCCTGTATTAGGCAATGTACCAGTTTTTGTGGAAAATAAAGAGGTGTTTGCTACTTGTTATCTCTTTTGTATCAAAATTTATGTATTTTAATTTCCTTCCAGTTCTGAAACGGAAGCACTTAGTCAAGCTGTACAGTTTGGGGAGGGTGACTAATAGTAACCTAATTCAATTAAGAGCATATTTCAGATTGTATGTCTGTAGAAAGGTTTTATCCTCTTATTTTATTGTGTTGAATGTGCTTTTTGCACAGGATTGCAGCCTTAGAAAGCTAATAATACGCATCTTCCTGGCATTAAGTCATCATTATTCTTTATATATGATGGTCAAGGTATAACCATATGAGAAACAGATTAAGGGCCCCCTCAATTTTCTGTTAGAGCAGAGGGATGCATTTCCAGCATATGAAACCTATTTGAGTAGATAGACTTCACACCCCACACAACTGGCAGACTAACAATGTGAAGTAAGTTGCAATTTTCACACAACTATGTGTGCTTAATGGTTAGTGACTGACTGGATTGTTCCCTGTGTGTGGTTTTGCAAGTGCTTCTGACATGGTCTAGTATAGATAAATTGGAATAAATCTGAATTGATTTTGTATCAAGTAATGTAATGTATGTCTGAATGATGGTTAAAATACATTTAGTGAATATATGGGATAATGATTGTTTATTCAGTGACTGAAGACAAAGACCATAGCTGAGTGCCAAACTGGTGGAGAGAACCACAGAGAATTTGGAAACATCTGCTGTAGGACAGAAAGCCAAAAATCCAGACAATGGTCAGATTAAAAACAGAGTATTTATTTAAAGGTAGATTTGGGTGATTTGGGAAACATTCTCATGTTTCTGATTTGGATCAAACCATTAACAAGGTATTTCAGGTTAGTTCAGAGACTCAAAGCTTCTAAGACAATCAGTGATCTCAGCTGACTGAAAAATGTACAACAGTTTTGTTTATTTTTCTGAGTAATGAAACCAAGCTGATTTAGGAAATACCCAGAGCTCAATAAACAAATTGGGGGGGGGGGAGAAGTGAAGGAATCTTTCATTTTGATTAACTGATCTAGTTTTCAATCTTAGTGAATTATTTTCCAAGGGCAGTCCAATCCCAATCAGTTGCAGGAAGAATTAAAAAAATTAAACTGTACAAGGAGGAGGGCATAGGATAGGTTCACCACCACCAGTAATGCTTGGGGTAACAAGGTCCTTGCTAGGAAACTGACATTTTCCCCACTACAGTATTTCCTGCAGATTCTTGGTCTTCTCCACTCCGGACTACCAGCCTTCCTCTTTGCAAGCCAACTGAGAGATGTCTCTCACTTAGGAAAAAGCTGTATCCCCATAGGTGGCAGAAATCCAGCCCCACCAATGACCTGGGACATAGGCTCCTTACTAGGGGAGGAGCTACATTTCTGCCATCACAAACTTTCTTGGGAAGTTTCCTGTCTCCCCCCGCCCCCCAGAACCAAAATTGCCCTCTCTGATTGTATCCACGCTATTTGGCAGGCTTCCTTCTAGCAGAAGGGGTAGCTCTGCTTCTAAATTTTCTGTCAATTCTAGCTGAAAATGCATATAGACTGTAAATTCAAATTACAATTTATATGCATTTAAAAGTGCCCTGCATTAGCACCCCTGGATGTATTTATTTATATTTAGGACTCTACAGGGGCTGCCCTGGCTGTAAATTTCATCCACTTTAGCTTATTCAAACCCAAAATTATCATAAAAATCAGTGTAGTTAAACCCAACGGGTTACAAATAAAACTGCTCTGCTGGATCTAAATTTTGGTTTTACAAGATTGGATTTTACTGTTTTACTGTGTACATAGTTTTATAGAGTTTTATTTAAATTTTATTTCTATTGTATAAAAATTCTGTTTTATTTAGAAAGTTTCTTTGTATTTTCTTGTTTCTTTGGATGTAATACAATACAATGTATATCTATGGGCCAATGGCTGTAATAAAACATTACCTTTTACCACTTCTATGAAAAGGAATGTTAAAGCCATTCTGAAGGAAGTGTGAAAAAGAGATTTTTTTGGGGGGGGATCAGATCTAGAATCATAGAATCATAGAGTTGGAAGAGACCACAAGGGCCATCCAGTCCAACCCCCTGCCAAGCAGGAACACCATCAAAGCATTCTTGACAGATGGCTGTCAAGCCTCTGCTTAAAGACCTCCAAAGAAGGAGACTCCACCACACTCCTTGGCAGCAAATTCCACTGTCAAACAGTTCTTACTGTCAGGAAGTTCTTCCTAATGTTTAGGTGGAATCTTCTTTCTTGTAGTTTGAATACATTGCTCCGTGTCCGCTTCTCTGGAGCAGCAGAAAACAACCTTTCTCCCTCCTCTATATGACATCCTTTTATATATTTGAACATGGCTATCATATCACCCCTTAACCTTCTCTTCTCCAGGCTAAACATACCCAGCTCCCTAAGCCGTTCCTCATAAGGCATCATTTCCAAGCCTTTGACCATTTTGGTTGCCCTCTTCTGGACACGTTCCAGCTTGTCAGTATCCTTCTTGAACTGTGGTGCCCAGAATTGGACACAGTATTCCAGGTGGGGTCTGACCACAGCGGAATACAGTGGTACTATTACTTCCCTTGATCTAGATGCTATACTCCTATTGATGCAGCCCAGAATTGCATTGGCTTTTTTAGCTGCTGCATCACACTGTTGACTCATGTCAAGTTTATGGTCTACCAAGACTCCTAGATCCTTTTCACATGTACTGCTCTCAAGCCAGGTGTCACCCATCCTGTATTTGTGTCTTTCATTTTTTTTGCCCAAGTGTAGTACTTTACATTACTCCCTGTTAAAATTCATCCTGTTTGCCTTGGCCCAGTTCTCTAATCTGTTAAGGTCATTTTGAAGTGTGATCCTGTCCTCTGGGGTATTAGCCACCCCTCCCAATTTGGTGTCATCTGCAAACTTGATCAGGATGCCCTCAAGCCCATCATCCAAGTCATTGATAAAGATGTTGAATAAGACTGGGCCCAAGACAGAACCCTGTGGCACCCCACTAGTCACTTTTCTCCAGGATGAAGGGGATCCATTAATGAACACCCTTTGGGTTCGGTCAGTCAGCCAGTTACAAATCCACTGAATGATAGCATTGTCTAGCCCACATTTTACCAGCTTCTTTACAAGAATATCATGGGGCAGCTTGTCAAAGGCCTTGCTGAAATCAAGGTCTAGAAAGGTCTGGCTTTCTGATAGGTGAGTTTTTTGGTTAATTGCTGAATCTGAAGTTTTCCTCTTTAATCTACAACTTAAAGGTAGAATAAATTGCATCGGTTCACCCCCACTCCCAATTAAACAAGCGATCACCCAAAGTTACTCTTTTTTGAAAACAGTAACACAGAAGTACTTTTTAGGTAGTTTTAAACTGTATGCAGAGTAGATCCATTGAAATTGATGGATTAAACTATTTTAAGTCCATTGATTTAAATGAGTCTACTCTCCGAGTATTACTAATGTTGGATATAACCCGTTAGTCTTGCTACTGAAAACAACTCTTTTGTGAATTTACACAAAATTTAACTACTTCCAAAAAATGTAAAATGCTGTGGTTTCAACTCTAGCTGTTTTATTTATCATAGTTCCATACTGTATTTCATAACACAGTCTGAAAGTACTTACAGATATAATATGTAACTGTTACTGGGGAAGGTGGAAGGAGCCAAGACATTAAACCAAGCAGTTTTAGATACAGCTGTTGTATAATTCACTTATTTTTCATATATAAATATCCCTTGTAATAAATTAACCTATGAAATCAAGGGAATTACACCAATATAAAATGTTTTTAATGTACTTCATCGTTTTAAATATATTAATAACAAGTATGCTGAATGACTCAGCTAATATTTGTATGAACTCCTGACCTTCATCTTTTTAATTAATCATTTGCTCCCTAAAGCTATTTGCAGGTTACCTAGATTCATGCCAAAGACCATCTCTCTTCATCTGCAGTACCCATTTCTATTAATACTGCATATGCTTAACATAGCAAGTCTTTCTGAAATTCCTAAAAATAATGAATAGTAAGCCATTTTCACACCAAAATGGTAATTAGTCACAAACTGGCAGTGAATGCATTTAGACTATTTCACAGTCTCTCGCCTCTCTAGGTGCCAGCAAGAATATAATATTGAGTCCAAATACCACATCTATCACATTTCTTTTTACTTTTATCCCTATATTATTTTCTTTTTTGAGCAATTCATACTACCATAAGCTACCAATTCCCTATTGAATAGTTTCTCTGAATAATGCAATAAGCAAGAACTTCAGCTGTGTAAACATTTTATCAGCTTTTTTTGGACAACAAGTCTACTCTGCAAATCACCAGACTAGAACTTTGGACAGTTATAAAATCTCCTGTAGGGGCAAGAGTTTGGACAGAACATTCAAACTACTGGATACATAAAAACTCAAAAAGTATCTGCACTTACTGAACACAATACTGTAATAAAAGGGAGGAATTGTGCATCTGATATTGCAATAATTTGCTTGCTAATTTTGGTGCCAATCCAGACCCCCATTCCAGCACACCATGTGTGGGGATGGAGGAGTTGGATGAGGCAGAGGTCTGAGTGAAAAAAATATTCACCAGCCTCTGCCCATGGAGCTTCCTATTATACACACTCTCTCTATCTCCATTGTTCCCATAAGCAATGAATGTCAAGCAGTAAAAAGAACTCCAGCCACCATCAATAAATTGGTCCCTATGGACAAACTTGCCAAAATATATAAATAAATAAAAATCATAGGACAAAGTGCTTTGTTCTTTGTTCAATTCCATCAATTTTCAGCCCATTCTTTATACCAAACAATAAATGTGTTTATTTAAACCCTTAATATTTCATATTCCAATACAGACTATGAAAAAGGGGAAATTCTGTAATAAGATTAATATAATAAAATCTTGCCATCACGTGGTATGCCCAGCAGCAGGAGTGTAGTGTGGAGGGGAAATATGAGACCCCACACAGTATTTGTCAGACCACTACTTTTTATTACGTAAATTATGGTTCTTATCCATATTTCACCAAGAAAAGGGATCCAATTACTTTGGAAGATGTACTGATGCCAATAATACATCCCAGCCTGACCACTGAACAAACGAACAGGGAACAAGGCCAGCACAGAGGAAGAGATAGCTTTTTCCAGCCACCATGACCAACCCAAGCCCCCCCCCCCATGGGCCCGAAGTGAACCACTGTTCCCAAGACATTTTAAGGATGCTACAAGACAAGGGCATGCTAGGTGCCCATTCTTGTTCAGCCCAGGTTGCAGCCCCTGTTTGATGCCCAGAGGCAGTCCAGAACTAGTTTTCTGTGCTTGATAAAATTAATGTTTCCTATAAGGAAGGCAAAAACTCTGGAACTGACTGGCTAGTCAGGAACACAGATAAAATCCTATTCAACTATCAATGAACCACCATCCTATAGCAAAGCAAGCAAGCAAGCTGTAAAGGAGGTGACAGCTTGAACACTAAAGGAGTGAAGACAATTGGGCAATAATGCACTAGCCTGAGTGAACCAGAAGTTTCAGTTTGTGGATTACAAGGAGGGCATGGTCCTTCCAGTTTACACCAAATCTCTCATCAAGGTGTGTCACGCTTCATCAAATGGCCATAAGATGCAGCCAAGATGACCACCCTGAGCCAGCTCAACCCGTGTTCCTGCTCACCACCCTGTAGCACTGGACAAACTGTGGTGCAAAGGGTGAAGTAGGAAACAACACCCTTTCCCCCATTATAAATACTGCTAGTTTTATTTAAACAACTTTCATTCCATTGTCTTGTCTTTAGATGTCTCTAAATTATCTCTGAAATTTCATTTTTGACAAAATTTTGCAACAACACTCTGCCACCAGAATTAACTATATTAAAAGGCCTTGGAGAAATTTTTAAAGTCTTTCCTGATGCCAAAATGACATTTATGTGGTTCACAATTATATCTAAATTGTAGTTTCATACACAAGATAAGAGAGTGAGATTCTCAGTGACGATTTGTTAAGCTGAACTTGGTTTTTTTTTATTGTTCCATTAGGGGAGAAGGATGCTTCCACTCTTGAGTTGCTTATATAAAAATACTAAATTACACAGCACTGCTAAGTACACTATGTACGTGCAATTTTGCATCACAATTTAGTTAGGAAGTTTTTGGCACGCTAAAACTGAATGCAGTATTTCTCCTAGTTACATAAGTGCACCGATGTCACTTGGACTTATTTATGCATAATTGGATTGCAGCAGATACTACACATTAAAGGCTTTCCCCCCCCCCACTGACTTTGAATTTTGTTCTATTTGATATTTTGTACCAGTGCCCAATATATAACAAAACAAAATCACCGGTTCTACATACAAAATATCAGACTGGATTCTCTTTCTTTATTGAAATACATCAAATATTTAGTTGTAAGAACTTGTTATAAGCAAGTTCCCAGACTGTATAATAAGATGCTTCTTTTCACCCCTACCAGTAATCTCTGCAACATTCAGTGTTAGGGGGTGATAGGGGAGGGGTAGTACCTCTGGTAGGTTGCCTTAAAAAAATTAATTGATTTTTTTTAACTTAAACTTTGTATTCGTATGTTGTCCTCTGTGAGTCACCTTATGGACCTTTATTATTTTTGCCAAAAGGCAGCACAGAAATAAACTCTAGCCAAAGCATAAATCAATAGGTAATATATGAAATATGAATATTTATCAGTATTAAAAGGATAGTATGTTTGCTGAAGACTTGAGTGGTGAACCAGTAACACCAGGATTGTGTTATGTCACACTAAGTTTCCATTGAAATCAATGGGATTTAATTAGTCATGATTAACTGTCTGTATTCATTTCAATAAGACTTAAATGCAAGACTAATATGATTGGGAAATCTGCTTCTGCTTCTGTGCATAAGTTATGTTGGTCAGGGATTACCTGGGAGAGTGTCTTTAAAGTTCAAAGGGCTGACCTACTGCTGTTTACAGCTATCTTTAGGAAGGCCATTTTTTTATTACTTGTGAAAGTGAACATGGGACAACTTCATTGGATACAACCCTATATTTTTAGTAAATTAGAATTGCACCAAGTTGTAGTATACAGATTTTTTTTTATTATGTTTAGCTCTCAACTCCAGTTGATTGCTAACATTTATTTATTTGCATTTTAACAGCTCCAGAAAAGTCAAAAAATGACACACACATTAGATGTAAAGAACAAAGGCAGTTTCCTTTCAGAAGAGACCTCTGGGAATAGGTGCATTTCTTACATGAACATTATCCAACTTTGCCTGCCCAATTTAATGAAAGTCATTATTTTTGCCATACTGTTTCAGAGTAGTACCTAGGGTGGAGAACTAGATACATCAAGTTAAGCTTTTTAAAGTGTCAGGAGCTAATGGAATGATTTCCTTCTTTCTTTCAACCTCAGCTCCTGAAATAATCCTAGTAAAAATATTTTCTTAGGAAACATGGCAGAAGCCATATGTCAAGGACCGGCTAGATGACGAGGAGTGGTGAGAGGTACCAGCACAATGGGTAACATCCACTGACACAAGAGTAGACTTCCACTCAGATGATAGGGCAATGGGCATCCCTTTCCTCTCTTCCCTTCCAAACACCCACACCACCTTAGATCTGCTCTTAGGTGCCCTCCAAATTTTGGGGATCTACAGGGAACAGGAGGGGGGATAGGATAGGATAGGGGATAGGAATCAGTTTCACCAATGCTATCCATTATTTTTGGGGATAGATTTTTTTTATACATTTTACACACTATGCAATTAATTGCAATATACAATATGTTAGGAATAGTTTGAACATAGTGGTTTGGATTTCTAAGCTTTCACTTCATGTCTAGAATGAGTTTATATTCAGGAAAGGCATTTCACATACAGAAGGGGTCCTTCTCTGAACTGAAGGCTCCTTCATGACTGGAGCAAATCCTTTGGATCAATTCCAAACTAGTGATGGGAATTTTAAACTAAGTTTCTCGTCTCACAATAGAGAACACCCAAAAAGGCCATTTCAAGGGCATATTCTAATTATAATTTGACATAGTTTTTTTTCCCTTTTGAACTAAACATGAATTTAAAGTATACATGCTTCACTTGTCTTGTCTAGATCCTGTTTTAATATTCAAATTTTAATGAATTAAAGCAGTCAAGGATAAGATCTTTAAACATAACCTTTTAATAAAACATTGCAGACTTGTATAAATAAAAGCAAGTTCTATAAATAACTCAGTTATTTTTAAAGCTTGCAAGAAGACATAATAAAATAAATAAATAAATAAATAAATAATAATAATAATAATAATAATAATAATTTATACCCCACCCAACTGGCTGGGTTTCCCCAGCCACTCTGGGCGGCTCCCAAACAAATATTAAAAACACAATACAGCATTAAACATTAAAAACTTCCCTAAACAGGGCTGCTTTCAGATGTCTTTTAAAAGTAAAAATAAAATGACTACACTAATCATTTACACAACACTTTTAATTTGTAAAGCAATTTGCCATCTTAGAGTGGCTTCTAAAAGAGCTACTATGAAACAGACATTTTGTGGAAAGCAAAATGAGTTTTCATTACACTGGGACAATTGTAATGGTGACATCTACATATCCCTCGTGTTGAACAATCCCAAACAAATGAGTATTTTTAAAAATGTCCTCCTCCTCCCTCATTTTGAACAATCCCAGAAGGGAAAACTTGCAGAAAAGAAGCATAAAAACTTCCAGTGAAAATACAGGAACCAAATGTGCATATGGGCGTTTCCCTCCATATAAGGAAGGGAAGGCTTTTATGCACCTGTAAAGGAAATTATTATTATACATCCACCTTTTTCCCTGACCAAAAAATAGTTTCAAGTGTTCAATTTCTTGCAGTTGCTTAACAGCAGTATAAAATAGAGGTCGCAATACTTCCAGATTAAGCCTAAAATAATATTGTGCCGTCTACAATTTAAAATACTCAGTCAAGTACCAGTCAGCATGTCCAAGTTTGAAACAGTCTTCAAGTTACAAAGGGCTTAGCTAGATCCTGGCTCCATATTCTGTTTCTGACAGCAACATTAGCTATCTTTTTTTTTTTTTTTAAGAAGACTATGTAGGGCATAGAGGGACGCGGGTGGTGCTGTGGGTTAAACCACAGAGCCTAGGGCTTGCCGATTAGAAGGTCGGCGGTTTGAATCCCCACGACGGGGTGAGCTCCTGTTGCTCGGTCCCTGCTCCTGCCAACCTAGCAGTTTGAAAGCACGTCAAAGTGCAAGTAGATAAATAGGTACCACTCCGGTGGGAAGGTAAACAGCGTTTCCGTGTGCTGCTCTGGTTCGCCAGAAGCGGCTTAGTCATGCTGGCCACATGACCCGGAAGCTGTACGCTGGCTCCCTCGGCCAGTAAAGCGAGATGAGTGGCGCAACCCTAGTCATCCGCGACTGGACCTAACGGTCAGGGGTCCCTTTACCTTTATGTAGGGCATATAATTTTGCCAAAATTGGGATAGTCAAGAGTTTGAGAAATACATTAGGCTGCTCATACCTTTTCCCAGAGGCAGTTTTAGGGTGGCATGACTGGTCTGGCCGCCACGTTGCAGGGGGCGCCACAATAATGCTGTAGAACAGAATGTGAAAGTTGGGAGGGGGGGTGCTGACTTTAGTGCTGCTGAAATTTGAGTGCCGAAAGTCTGCCACTGCTTTCCCCCATAATTTCAGCAATGGTTCCACATGCTTTTAACAATGAAGCTCGATCTGAATTTCATTTGAAAGCACTACAGATTCTTAGAACCAGGTTTGAGTTGTATCCCAAAGTTGTGATTTCATAACTTCTTGAAACCAGCCAACACCTAACAGCGGTACTGTGGGATGTCTTCAGATTCTTAGCCAAAACAGCCATAATCATAACTGTCAAAAGCTGCTCATTTGAGGCTTAAGTCTCCCTACTCCACTTGTTGTTTCTGATCTAAACATCTAAAGATCCAGTGAATACAGACATTTATATTGATGTCCCTAAAATTAAACATTTCTAGGGTATTTGGGCACTGTATCCAGACTCGCTAGTTCAGGATTGGCAACTGCTAGGTACAACAGAGTTCTTCTGTCAGACAACATATTTCTTGCAGGCAAGATGTGATAAATGTTTTCAGCAGAGAAAACATGGAATGAGTCCAGTTTTGAAATCATTAACTGTAAGTTATTGGGATGGAAAATTGTGCAAAGCAGGGTACACACATGTATACATAAAATTGGAAGAGAAAATGTGTTTGGATGGTGCTTTGTTTCTGATGCTGATCTTTATACACACACACACTTGTTCTGTCTGTAATCTCCAATGCAGCTAATCACACATCAGTAAGAAAATATCAATTCCAATTTGTTTGCTGCTTTTCCATCGTAGTATGGCCAAAGCAGTTCTCAATATCATCAGAAATGTTTTTGCATAAGAAAATACAGCAGAATTTTAAGATATCGCAGAACACAATTTAAATAACAGTCATATAAATATCAATAGACCAAACCTCATTTTAGTAAATGAACACTTAGATTAAGCCAGTGGTTCTCAAAGGATGTGGTGTGCCACACTGGTGTAGCAAGAGAGGATGACAAGTGTGGCAGGAAGATTTTGTATGTCCCATGATCATATTATAAAGCATTTGTTATAAATCAAGCACCGCTAGGAGTTGTTTGTTTTCTTTGTTTCCCAATATATTTTTTAATCAATAAATTACTGATAATTCTTATCAATAAAAATTTTGGTGTGGCGCAAGCAAATTTGATTCTGAAAGTGTGTCCCAGAGAAAAAAGATTTAGATAACAACACTGGATTCAACCATTCATGCTAAGTCCTAACACTAAAAATACTAGAGTATAATCCAAATAACTACAAAAGAGGGGAACCCACATCTTAACTAAAACCATATTACCCTAAAAATCCCTAAATCAGTCAGAGTCCCGTGCCTCCCAGCTAGGTGAAACTGAATAATCCAGGAATAAAGGAAGGGACTACATCTTGCAGGACTCACAGTCAGATATTCGGTGAATTATTAGAACATTTTCTGGTTTTTGGAAGCTGTTATCAAGTGAGATATGAAGCAGACTGCAGTCGAGAAATATTATTTCATAAAAGAAAATCCTTCGTAAGTGATAGCTACTGGATATGCACTGGAAATTATTATACATCTATTCAAAATCTCTCCTTTTTCACATCAAATTCTGATTTTTAGTTCGTTCAAGGTCTGTTTCTTTTGTGAAGGCCTGAGAGCATCTCTTCGCATTCCAGCATTGATTTCAGCATTGATCTCCATAGCCTTCTTTATTTAAATATTCACTAAGAATTTGTATGATATTTAGCTTCCTCTACATATATTGTAGCTTAATTCAGGCAAAAAGCAGTTTCCATAAAACCGCACTGGTGTCCGAAGCTACTGCAATAACCTTTGCAGTTTATTGACTACCAGAAATTATGGAACACAAAAAGATAAAAATGCTCTGCTGAAGTTGTGGCAGAAATAATATCAATGAAACAGCTTTCAGACCAGAGTTATTTTCACATGATGGACTGATGATGAAAACAGATTTTTATACTAAAACTGATCTGAGAATTTAATGCAACTTCTGAAGGTTAGGCAAGATGAGGTGAAACAATAATTTGGCTATAACAAAGAATTATAAGGTAAACATCAAGACAAATGTGACCCAGTACCTGAGAACAATTTTTTTTGCCAACTGCTTACATGTCTACTCAGAAGTAAGTCCTGGCACTGAGTACAATGGGACTTATGTCCAAGAAAGTACCGTATGCATAGCAGCCTTTCCCAACCTGGTGCTATCTTGATGTTTTGTACTACAACTGCCATCAGCTCCAGCCAGAGACAACAGGTTGGCAAATGATTAGGTTGTGAAACATCTCAGCACAGGCTCAAATAGCAGTATAGGTTAGAAGTTATTGTAAACCAGAGTTTGGGCGAGGACTTCATGATGCATTTCTGTTACAATATGCTTATAGCACGATGCATCTGGACTCAATAATAGGAAAGCAATTGACATGACTGGCAGGCTCTGCTCCAGGTTTGAGGGGAACCTAGGTATCTTCTAGTTATCCCTTCCTTTGTCAGTGGACTATAGAGGCAGTGCTACAAACATTGTTTGGTGGCTGCATCAAACCACTCTTAATTTCCCACAATATTGCAGAACAAAGCTGGGTTACAGGCATTGTGGTAAGTTTGGGGGCCCAAAGGCAGTAAGGCACTGACAGACACCTGATCCAAGTCAAATTGCTTTAGGCAATCACCAGGTACTGAAGTGATGTGAGAAGTGGCTTTTAAATTTTGGCAAAAGGCAAATTAGTAAGGGACGTGGAAGACAGCATTTACTTTATCATCAGTAACTAGATGGCACTTATCTAGATAATAGTAGAACCAGTTAATAAGATAATAAATCAATTCATTGAAGTCCATTATTAGAAACTGAACACAAAGTACATTCTTTCATGTGCATTATACCCCACATATACTTACCAGTATCACAATAATATTTTTCTTTCTTTAGCTGGACTACGCTTTATTACTGTATGTGTGAGAGACTGACCATATCTGGTGTCCACTGAGTGACAGGTAAGATTAGAAGGTAATGATGGACTTTTGTCACTGGGAGCCAGCTGAAAATATGATTCTTGAGAAAAAGTACCAAGTAGCTAGTTTCTGAGATAGTGAACAAAAATAATCAAAATGACCTCCATCTTAGAGCAGAGTTCAATTTCCAAAAAGGTTCAGTACAGTAGTGCAATGACTTTATACCAGCCTAATATGATCAAAGCATGGGAAAATGTATCCAACACACATCTGCCTCTAGAAGCAAACAGTAAGAACAGTGACTGTTTTATTACGGACGACATTTGCAATAATGAAAAAGTGCAGCACAGTGCAACACACGTAAACTTACAATAAATTATTTCATATTTAGGGGGGAAAGATAACAGTGTATTTCCCTTGAGGCATTTAGTTCAGACTTCTAATGATTTGAAAATAAGATATCAATTACAGCTCTTGTGAATTCAGCGACACATTCCCTATTTGTTTTAACAAGATCAGGATCTCACACAGATCTGGCAAGGGTTGTTTTTTAAATGTGTTGCCTTTCATCTGTTTTCCAGAAGCATGGAAGGCTAAGCCCCTCAATCATCTTTTCACAAAACAATGTGTTCAGTACATGTAAATCAATTGCCTCTAATCATTTATTTTCTCCCTAACTACATATGAAGCAACAGAAAAACATGTACAAAAACCCTTATTCTTTCAGATGTGTATCTGAAATGACCCATCCATAACTTAGCCATATATTTAATGTCATTGTATGTGACTGACTTTTTAAGGAAACTAGAAACTATGCAGTTATTGGTATAAAATCTGTTTGTTTCACCACTGCAGAGAGTGAAAAGATATTATGGCTAAATGTCTTGTTTTTTGGCAGGAGGATCCTGCTTTTGGAGTGTTCTCCTCCTTACCACCTGCCTTACTATGGCAGAAAAAAAATCTAGGAAAAGTCTAATCAGATGTTCTAACACCCCACCAGCTGACTCAGTAATGTTTTGTATCTCTCATAACACAGGGTTACAAAGCCTTCCATTTAAAAGAGTAGTCCTTACACATTCATTAATGCTTCCAAGGCATGAAAATTGCACGAAAGAAGTGCAGTCCCATACCTACCTTAGTCCCGTTAAAGTAGACATGTACTGTATAGGACTGTGCTGTAAAGCACAGGACAACTACTTCTGAGTAAACATATATATGGCTGGGGTTCATTACCGACCCACACTTTAAAAAAAAAATGTTTGTAGCTCACACACACAAAAAAATATTGTATGCCAAAATATATCTGTGTGTCACTGGGTGATTTGAACAATTTATTCACCCTGAGGAAACTGCTATCTACACCAAGTAGCTTGACACAAATCATGTAGTATTTAAAAGCAAAATTATGTCTGCAACACATATGATCCTAAACTTCTTAAGAATATAAGAAATTGCATATTTAAAAAAACAGAAAAGGAAAAAACCCACTGTTCCGATTGATAGGAATTAGGTGATTTAAAGACTTGTAACATGTGGTGAATATTGTTAGACACCACCCCCAATTCCAAGGGACGCAGGTGGCACTGTGGTCTAAACCACTGAGCCTCTCCCGTTGCTCGGTCCCAGCTCCTGCCAACCTAGCAGTTCGAAAGCATGGTGAAAAAGTGCAAGTAGATAAATAGGTACCGCTCCAGCGGGAAGGTAAATGGTGCTTCCGTGCACTGCTCTGGTTTCAGTGTTCCGTTGCTCCAGAAGCGGCTTAGTCATGCTGGCCACATGACCCGGAAAAACTGTCTGCCTACAAACGCCGGCTCCCTCGGCCTGTAAAGCGAGATGAGCGCCGCAACCCCAGAGTCATCTGCAACTGGACTTAACTGTCAGGGGTCCTTTACCTTTTTCAACATGTGGTGAATATTGTTAGACACCACCCCTAATTCCAAGGAGTTCCAGGTGCAGTTACCCAGGGTTCATGTTTCCTTTTGGAACTGAGGCACAACAGAGACTGTTGTGTCTTTATTATATATGGTTTATTTACACATATATAGAACCAGAGCCTATGATAGAGGGGTTCTCAGCATTACGCTCCAGTGAGGTCTTAATTCCTCCATAGGGATAGCCCTGGATTCAAACCGACATCAGCCATGGCTCTGCCTTTTCTGATTTCTGCTTCTCTATCACATAACTCCTAATCCTAACTCACTAAACTCTGGCTTGATCTGTTGAGGGAGGGATGGGGCCCATTCTTTGGCGATCTCAGACAGAGTCTCTTGATCCTTTGTTCTTCTAAATGGCCCACCCACAGGCTGGCATCTCATGAGGGTTAGCCTTGCTCAATTAGCTTTCAACACATGCTGATTCCAGGAGATTAGAGAGGGCAGCCTAATACACATGGTCTAGTTATCACCTCACACTGGAGACTAGCCTAGCTTAGAATTTAATTAAGGCTTGGTGTGTCAAAAGGGAACACCTACTGGACCCATGACATTAGGGTGTCTAGCATCCACGAACTCATATTATAGGACTACTTATAAAAATCTATTCATCCTACTTCTTCCAAATTATTTGGAGAATTTTGGACACAGACACACTTTAAAGGCCAGCAAAGTACACCTGCATGCATATGCATAGGTGAAAGGATAAGAGCAAAAGGGAATTTTCATGTACTTGTGCAAGCATAAGTAGATTCCCTATCATGTGGTGATTTGATCAACACATATTAAGACTGAAAAAGTGTTGAAGATATGCAAGTTGCAAAATCAACTTTAGAAATTCTCAGGCGGAAGACAGAGATGAATGACATGGGATTGGAGTATCTGAGAGGTTGACTTCTCCCATATTCATATCTCCATTTTTTTCTGGTGATCATCTGGCACCTGCTCTGTGCCCTCCTACCTTCAGAAGGTAGGTGGATAGCTAATGTATATAAGGACTCTTCTGTGGTGGCACCACTGTTATTTATTTATTATTATCACCAGCCAGTGTGGTGTAGTGGTTAAGAGTGATAGACTCGTAATCTGGGGGACCGGGTTCGCGTCTCCACTCCTCCACAAGCAGCTGCTGGGTGACATTTCTTTGAAGTCTCTCAGCCCCACTCACCTCAGAGTGTTTGTTGTGGGGAAGGAAGGGGAAGGATAATGTTAGCCGCTTTAAGACTCCTTCGGGTAGTGGGATATCAAATCCAAACTCTTCTTCTTCCAAACATAACTACCAAAAGAATCCCTTCCACTGATCTTAAAACTCAAGAGCATTCGTAGGGAAGGAGGCCATCTTTCAGATATTTGGGCCCTAAGCTGATTATGTGTATATTTCCAAGACATTCATTAAATATCCAACCAAATGGAGGAAAGGTTATTAGATTCTATGATAAATTAAAAATGTTTTTAAGCCGAAATATACTATATCTGTGAAACTTATCATGGTACAAGTATTCTTTCTATTCTGATTAAGCCAATGTTAGTTTTCCAGCAATAGCAACTGGAGTAGGTTCAAAACCAACCCATCCAAATATGCAATTAGTGCAGAATGAAATGAAATGAAATGAAGGCTGGTGCCAATATCTTACTGTTCGTTGCTCTGGAAACACAAAAGGGTTGTAGTGAACTCTTTGAAGGTACAATATTTATGCCATGCTCTTTATTCATATGCAGCACTTTCAACCATGTTAATCAGTCTCAACAAATAGTTCTATCAGAAAGCTCTGGGCAATCCTTTGATGCACAATCTGGTTTTGTGAAGGAAGTGCCATAGGGACTGAATTTAAGATTTTTAAAATAGAATCCACACAGAGAAGGCAGCTGTGCTAAAGGGCTTAGCAACAATGCTTATGGAAAAGTTATGTTCCAGTCCATGATTTTTTCTCAGGCCCCTGAGACAGGTAGATACTGACATCAAAGAAACTTTGGAACTTGTTTCCTGATTTCTAGCATGCTGCTGAGAAATAAGCAGGTCTGTGCCAGGATATCTGACAGAGTTCAACATGCTCTTGCTTCATCCATTTTAATTAAGCTTTATCACAGAAGCAACTTTTACTGAGCATTTCAGATTCCCAGCACTGTCATGCACTAACTTAGTCCCATTTCCCCCATCGTATCCTGATTCAGTGTTTGAAAAACAAAGGCTCAACAAAAGTACAAGGACAGGAATATCCATAAAAAAGGTTTTTAAAAAATAAATTATAGCACAACAATGTAGTGATAAAGAAAAAAAAATACCTAAAATGGATTAAATAGCATGCTTGGCTACAATCCTAAACCCAGTTTCCTGCGAATAAGCTCCATTGAACTCAGTGAGTTTCACTTCTGAAGAGACATGTATACTGCTAACGGAACTCAATGACATTGTAAGACAAACTATTGAAAATATCAATTTATCTCCTCAGTAAATATGTGATGTAGCTAGGAAATTGGCTATAGTTTGCATTTAGCAAGCAGGGAGATTAACTATGTACCCAGATTCAGACAATTTGCTAAGCCAAACTAGTGCAGTGTGGGAATAAAAATACCAGGAGAAGCAAACAGACTAAGAACTCCCCTCCAGGGCTCACACATTCAGACAGTCCTAGTAAACCATAGTTTGGCTTGCCATGCCATGTAAACCAGGGCATTATCTAAGATTATAGTACTGTACTAAAATGTATTTTGCCACTTAATTCCACATTTTAAATGACAGATTCAACCGGAAGCTAGGAGGGTTATGTTTTTAATACACAAAGGGAATCAAATGGGATTTCAGTTGCCTTTAATGGCGAGGATGTGAGAATATAACCTAAATCAGCCCTGTTCCCCTTCTAATTCAGGTGGTAGTAAATGTTTCATGTAACAGAACATGTAAGGTTTTCGGTAAGAGTTGAGACTGTATGAATAACTTGTTAGAAACAGGGCCCCTTCTGGGTGCAGTATGACTTGGAGAATGATGTTATGATATGTGTTATGTCTGGCCATCAAAAAGTTAAACATTTATGCATTCTTTTCAATCATTATAGTAGGTATTAAAACTGCAGTGGTTTGAATTCCCCAGACTTGTTATATGAAATTGGCTACAATATACCTGGATACAACTGTACCTCTCTACAACTATCTCCATGCAAAACTCTTGCTAAGCAGATGCTCACAAAGGATATCTGAAATTGAATTTGGGTGCATCTTCACTCTCTCTCAACCATCTATTAAAAGTATCACTATGTCTATTAACCAGCCTTCCTCAAACTGGTGCCTTCAAGATGTGTTAGACTGCAATTCTCGTCAACCACAGTTGACAAGCTGAGGCTGATGGGTGTTATAGTCGAAAACATCTGGCAACACCAGGTTGGGTTAAGACTATACTACATGTACATCACAGAAAATTGGAAGACATTGTACCAGGTTATTGCCTTCCTTCCCTACTTAGGCTGGATCCAGAGAACAGGGTTGGCAAAACACAGCCCTCCCGAACATGCTGAATGGGGTGTTATACAACATCTTCATGTTTCCTAATAGTAAACTCATTATTGCTTATGCCTTATTGTGAGCCAAATCAATCACTGTTTTGTGAACCTTGGGTGGGTGGGGGGACAGTACTGTACTACATTTGAAAATAATGTGCTCAGTCTGCATACAGCAAAGAGATTGCACATCATTGTTTTCTGAAACTAAAGCAATAATAGCACAAATACAGACAAAAGCCTGACAGATGCATCTTCTTGATTTTGCAGCTTTCTTTTCATTCCTCCCTCATTTATTCTCGGGGGAGATTGGGGGCAGAGAAGAAAAAGCAGCTGTGCTCCAAGTCTTCAAGTTGATGCTCTGGCAGGTAGTACAGGCTGAATCAGTACAAATTCTCCTTTGAGTGTATCCAATGTTTGAAGGAGAAATGTACTCATAACAACTTCATCTTAACAGATGTACAGATTCTGACTGGGTGTCAGAACCCAAGTTTAAACAATTTGCAAGTTAAATTTTAGAACAATGTTTCATTTCTAAAGTTTGTGAACAAATGCAATTGCTCACTGTCAACTACACTATTATACTTCTCTGATGCATTTCATCACATCTGCAAAGATACATAAAAAGTCCCAGGTGGAGCTTACGCTTTGTGTCTCTAGAGGTCTGTTGCTGTGGAACAATCCACAAATCTGGGTGGTCTTGACACTTAAGAGCTAGTGATTTGATATCAGCCAAACAAATATCCACAGCTTCCTAAATGCCAGGTTTTCCGACTGTATTGAGAATAAGCACAAGTTTGCTCATTAATTGATTTGCCATAGGTAGCAAAGGTAGCCCCACCTGCATCAAGCCCCCTTATGGCTGCAATTGATTAACAAAAAGAATTCCTGTCACAAGACCAATCTTAATATGCAGAGAAACATCAAAGACATGCAATGTTAAGAACAGGCCCTAGAGAGATCAAATAAATGTTTCCTAAACAGAAAGACATTTTCTGTACATTGTTAAGGTGTACACTTAAAAAAAAAAACACACACACAGTTTCTTCAAAATAAAAAAAAATCCTTCCAGTAGCACCTTACAATTTTTTTAAAAAAATTGTTTTGACTATGGCAGACCAACACGCCTAGCTACCTGTAAACAGTTTCTTCAGAATTTGCTTGTTGTCTTGCCAAGGAGGAAGTGATGCTTCTTGGTTTCAGGTAGGTGATGAAAGGAGCACCAAGCTGGTTACCGGTACTTTAACAGATTTACCAGGTATTTGCAGGTAAGGCTCAGTTAACCAGCTTGGTGTTCCCTTTATTGCTTACCTGAATCCAAAAAGAACCTCGTGGCAAGACGATAAGCATTGTGTACAGGATCTGAAACTACACAGGGACACTACTGAAGCTTATATACTATTTTCAGCATCTTATAATGACATCACTAGAGTTTTCTACTCTCCTAACTGTTGACTGCAAAACCAACATGGGACTTCAAAGGACTGGCTAGTAGCCAAGGGAGATAGCTCACTATCTTGATGGCCTATAAGGGGATCCCACCACCCTAATTACTGTACTTTTTCACACTTTGAGTCTTACCAGAAGCCCACAGCTCCTCCTGATGACATAACACATCCCTAAATAAAATCAACTCCTTAAAGAGTGTGTGTTAGAAGGATTATCAACATTAACTAAACAGGTTCAGGATTTATATGTTGTTGTTCAGTCGTTCAGTCGTGTCCGACTCTTCGTGACCCCATGGACCAGAGCACGCCAGGCACGCCTATCCTTCACTGCCTTTCGCAGTTTGGCCAAACTCATGTTAGTAGCTTCGAGAACACTGTCAGGATTGTATATAGCCCCTGAATAAAGCATCAAAGAGGTAATCTGTTGAATGCCACTTTCTCCCCATAACACATAACACAATCTTCCACATATTCCATAACACATATTTTCTGTTTTTATCCAACAGCTTGTAAGCCAAAGAAGGACCTCCAAGGAATATCTTAACAACCAAACATGTGAAGGTGGAAAAGGAAATCCATATAGTATCCTGAGCTCAAACTGTTTAAGGATTTATACATTAAAACCAGCACTCTTGATTCTGCTCTAAAGGAGGTACTGCAAGCTTCCTCAGTCAACCCTCAGAAGGAAAATATCCTGAAAGTTTCACAGAAGGTTGAATGAGTTTCTGAATACCACTACCTTGCTATTTCAATTTGATTAAATCAGTAAGGAAAAGGTGTCAACCCTGCAGCTCATGTTTCAAGGAGAATTGCAATTTATATCTCTCTTCATTTCTTCCCCAAAGCCTCAAAATTACTATAGCTGTGAGCTCAGCTACAGTATACTATACCATAACAGCTAAAATACAGCATAACAGAGTTATAGGTAATGTGTTTGGCAATGTACCTTATAAGCTGTTGGAAAGGAACAGAAAGCAGTTCTGTGGGGAAATAATAAAATTATACACATACACAAAGCCCTGAGGGGGTGGGGATCAGGAATTCTAAGAAACATTGCTAGGTATATACATAACTATTTGACTTGAACATTTTAATCAGTAATTAAAACAGTTTCAGAAAGAGTGCCAATTGGGATAAAAGCTAGTGTTGTACAGAGTTTTCAGCCACCATCAGATTTCAGGCTATTAAAAGTACTATTTGTTCATTTATTTTTGACATTTTATTTACCACCCATTCACCAATGTTGGGACTATCCCATACCTAACTGGCATTTTTCATTTCCATTTTAAACATAACGTATTTTTAATGACTGTTTATAGTGCTGCTTTGGCACTTTTTAAAGAACTTCTGCACTGCGTGATCCCAGCCAATTAGAGATCACATGATATGATGTCATGGTGCCTACCTGATGACATACCTGATGACAGCAAATTAAGCATTCACACTGCCCTTACTCTGAACTGAGGGATAGACAGAGCAAAAACATATCAACTGGACCAGTCATTTTGTCGCAGGCTGCTTTATTTTCCATTAATGCCATGCAGTAAGGCTATTACCTTCATTCTAGTTCTTACCTACACATGACTAATCACTACAGTACAAAGATCCCTCTTTGGGAAAGTAACATAGCATACACAGGTGACATCTTTACTGAGACCAAAGTCAACCCAGACATGTGGAAAAGGTTTTATTTCTTGTTCTGTTTTTACAGATGGTGAAAGAGTTAAGAAACACCCTCCTGAATCTCAGCTAAGTGCTAGTGGACACCTGCCAAGTAGCTCATTTGCGCTACCAGCCCTGAAAGTACTGGTAGTGTGTCTGGCAGAGTGGAGAACAAAACCAAGACCCTTGCTTGCTTCCCTCTCCTTTATCCTTGCAAACAACAGCAGTGGATTTAAATAATAGGCAACAGAGCTAAGATTTATTAATAACAATTGTCTGCTCAATAAATGGAGGTCCACAGTCTATTACTGTGCAAAAGGATCTCAAGAAAGGGCCCAGTGGCCAGGATCCACTGAGGGATTTTCAGTAATTTACAGCAACAGCCCCCCGTACCCACAAGCATCTTCCCGCTCCAAGGTCAGGGACCCTCTAGAATGGCACCACAGACATGTGAATCCTGTCACTAGAAGGAACAATCGGCAACCCTTACCATGCAGGTAGTGTATGACACCACTCAAAGACAAATATGTAGCTATTAGCCCCAGACAGAGGGTGGGCCATATGGGCCACTTGGCCCGGGCCTCCGATTCCAAAGGGGGCCTCAGTCAGCATATTCACAATCGCTCACCTGGTTGTGTTGGAGAGGTGAGGGAATGTGAATACGCCCTCGGTAAGCAAGTAAGGTCTTAGTCAAGTCAAGTGTTTGTGGTGGGCCATGTTTTTCATGCTGTTAAAAGTTGGGGAGTTTTTGTTTGAAATCTTGTTTGCATAAAGTTTAAACAACGAGTAACTTAAAGATGGGGACGCGGGTGGCGCAGTGGGTTAAACCACAGAGCCTAGGGCTTGCCGATCAGAAGGTCGGCAGTTCGAATCCCCACGACGGGGTGAGCTCCTGTTGCTTGGTCCCTGCTCCTGCCAACCTAGCAGTTCAAAAGCATGTCAAAGTGCAAGTAGATAAATAGGTACTGCTCCAGCGGGAAGGTAAACGGCGTTTCCGTGACCTGCTCTGGTTCGCCAGAAGCGGCTTAGTCATGCTAGCCACATGACCTGGAAGCTGTACGCCGGCTCCCTCAGCCAATAATGCGAGATGAGCACCTCAACCCCAGAGTCGGTCACGACTGGACCTGATGGTCAGGGGTCCCTTTACCTTTAACTTAAAGATAAGTGTGTTGGCTTTCTTATTGCTGATTTATTTTTTTTTAAATGATGAAAAAATTATGAAGATGTGGCCATTTGTTTAAACTTTTGTTGACTAGGCCAGGAATATTACTTACACCCGAGGAGTACATATAGCTCAATGAGGATAAAATTTGGTGGAAACCATGTTTTTTAAAGAAATAGTGGCTTTCTCACAAGCATACATCTTTTTTAAGAGTAGAATAAGAAGATAATAATTAATAGTCAAAGTTGTCTACTTAAAAATAGATTTTTAAATACATTTTTGAATTATTTAAAATTGTATAATACATTTAAAAATGAATATTGTATTTATTGTAAAATGTATTTAAAATTATAATACATTATAAAAAAATTACATTATCGGAGATCCCCATGGTAAAAAAAAGGGGGGCCACATTATCTACCTGGCCCGGGCCTCTGCCTGGCTCTGCAAGGGCCTGGTAGCTATAGCTTGAAGTTTACACTGAAATATTGCAGACGTTAGCATTTATCAGTGGCAACATTTTGAACTTCCACATTTTGAAAGTTTTGTGTTCAAGAATAAGGCAATGGCAGCAGATACTAATATGCTTCTGGTTTAAACCTTTAAAGCCCTAAATCAGGCTTCCTCAAACTCAGCCCTCCAGATGTTTTTGGCCTGCAACTCCCATGGTCCCTAGCTAGCAGGACCAGTGGTCAGGGATGATGGTAACTGTACTCTCAAAACATCTGGAGGGCAGAGGTTGAGGATGCCTGTCCTAAATGATTTGGGTTTGAGTTACCTGAAGGTCCACCTGCACCTATATTTTCCTGCCTACATTCTAAGATCTACAAAAGAAACCCTCCTTGTTTGCTTGCCACCCGAGTCAATGAAATTGGCAGGCTCAAGAGAGAGGTTTTCATTTTATTTACCTATTGATATCCAAACTTCTTGGGAAATTTTCTGGTGGCTTTTAGAAGGCCAATGTTATTCAGCTGTGGGGAAGTTTTACTACTGATTATAGAACTTGTGAACTGAATTGCTCTTTGGGACTTTAAGAGGGGCTAATTTGTTCAGTTATAGTTTATGTACTTATGTTTTGACATGTAAGCCACGCTGAAGGAATATTTATTTAGCAAGGTGGCGTATAAATATATATAAATGGTTCATGCAATTCTGAACTTCTTGGTGTCTGTGAACTAGACTTTCATAGCAAATGATAGCATTTCAAGGTGTAAGAAACTACCATAAAAGTGCTTCAAAATCTATCCAAATGCTGTTAAAAATATTAGAATTAATTTTAAACTGCTAGGATGTCAAATGCAGTGTTCCAAATCTTTTTCATAAAAGTTGCCAGAGTTTTGGAAAGGGATGGGGGAGATCAAACATGGACACATTTAAAAAGCCCAACAGCAAAACTGAATGGCACTTGTAATTTCAGCTGAACTCTAATTAAATGAGCCAATACAGCCAATTTTATATTAAAGATGATATCGTACCCCCAAAATCAATCTTTCTTAAAGTGGATCTTTTCAAACTCAAGAGTATTCTCTAAACAGCACGCCTTGCTTATTCCTAAGATGGGGTGGGATCAATACTTTCGCCTACAGAATTTACCACGACAAACAGTGAAACAGAAAGGTTTAAATAAATCTTAACAGTTGCAGTTTCAGGATTAGAATTCCGCAATAGAGGATGCCCCCCCACACACACTTTTTGAGTAAACATTAGCAATTGTAAAGCACCTCATGCTTAGCATCAAAATTGCTTTATTAATGTTTTCGAACATATCACTGTAGCTGCTCTGTGCACAACACATCACAGATGGAAAAACAAGACCCTAATGTAAGAGATTACAACACCTTAAAAAAGAATATGCTAATTATTACAAGGAATAAATAATTACTGTTGCTGCTGTTTTCACACTGCTGGCGCAATACACTTTGCTTGCTAGAGTTCAAATCTCTTCCCTGCCCTGCTCCTTGCTGCAGGAGAAAAACACCAGTTCCAGCTTTCATATATCCTCCTCTCACAATTCCACCTGAAGCAGGTTGCTTCACCTTGCTTGCGAGGCAGGACTATCCTGTTGTTACTTACATCCATTAATTATAATGAGTCTGCTCTCAGCATGACTTATTTGGATATCACTCTGGCTTGCACCCAACTAAGCTTTGCCTGGCGTGCTCTGGTCCATGGGGTCATGAAAAGTCGGACACGACTAAATGACTAAACAACAACAAGCTTTGCTCAGAGTAAGCCCACTGAAATGAATGGATCTAAGTTAGTCATGTCCATTAATTTCAATGGGTCTATTCTGAATATTGCTACTGTTGGACACAATATCCTATGAGCATTATTACACAGACACATCTGCAAACTTTTAATCAGAAGCAGTCAGTGAGGAGGGGCAAGCACTGCACATTTGGCCTCCATGGTACATATCCCAGTATGTCTGCTGGTTTCCATTCAGTCTAGATACAGTTTATTAATTCTGAGCACTCAGCTCCCACTGGATTGAATAAGGAGGTGTAGACAACACACTTCAACATTTATGAAGTGAAAATCCTCCAGCTCTTGGAAGAGTTTATCCCCCACCTTTGATTCATTTAGTGACAATTCCCTGCTATCATAATTTAAGATATCCTGGAAAATATTAGATTTATTTCTTGGGTAATGCCTGAAGGCATTGCTTTCCAGATGTCATTTTGTCCAGTATCAGTAAAGTTTCAAATGTAAGATTTTGCAGAAAAGAATCACATAGGCTTCGGTATATATTTAAATATCCACTGCCATTTATTCATATTTGAATGGATAGTCAAATGATAGTTAGCTGACCATGTATCCTACTCTTCAGAGGATAATCCTTTCTTTTAGGATTTAGACAATCCTACTGTCACAGGGCAGTCCTCTGCTTTAAGGTATCCTCTCTTTGAAGGACTGTGCTATCCAAGTCCAGCTTAAAGGTGAAGATCCACAAGCAGAGAGAAGAGGAGCCTTAATATTGGTCATTATCATGAACCCCTGGCCTACCTGACAGGAAGTCAATATGGCAAGTCCAGGGACAAGCCACGTGCCCAAAGTCCAAACCAAAGCACAGTATCACAGAGCATCCAAGCTAAGGTCCTTCAACACAGGCGGTTGAGCAGACACAACACCTCACCTCTGCTGCCCTTTTATACTATGCCTGCTGATTGCAGCATCTGGGCTTGATGAGGCACCTGCTCCAAGCCTACTCAAGCAGAGGAATCAAACAAGTCCTCCCAGAGCTGGCGAGCCCCACCTGGCCAGCTAGGGAGCTGAGCTGTGGGCAAATTAGCAGATGATGCACACACATGTGCCACTATATTAGGATATACATTTTATTGGAAGCAAATACTGAGACACAGAGAGTAGAGATCTAGAGCTGTCATCAGACACCACATAGTTACATATGAACAAAACTATATCAGAAAATGACACCACCAACTTCAAAACTGTTTAGGATATATCACGAATTCAGCTACTGAAGGCTATAACTTTAAAACAACCATGGATTCACTTGCTGGGATTCTGAATGATGTCAAAGTGTATAAAATCTTGATATTCTGTGAGATAGCTGTTAAAATTTTCAGTTGCCAAACTGTGTTATTTATGATGCATTATTCCCCTTAACATAGAACTCTTCTGTTTTGAACTGCTTCTTTGCCATGGAGAACATGAGTTCTGTAATATTAATTCATTAATGACAAAGCTAAGTATCTTTAACACACATTTCAATTGATCTATTTAACAGAGGAAGAAATGTTCAGCAGTAAGTACACACTGAAGGCTTTTCTAGATGATATTTCCATTTTCCTACTGTCTACAGGCTTACAGCCACTATGGAAAACTATATTAGAATATAAACATCCAAAATTCTATACGACAAGCAATTCTCAAAGATGCTTCATCAATCATTAACAGGATAATATTGTCAGCTGTTTCTGAATGAATTTTCCTTCACCACAGTTTAATCAACTTCCATTCTAATAAGCATTCATAAAAGACTGGAACATCCAAAGTTTTAATTAGTTTTTAAAACTTTTTTAAAAACCCACTTGATGAATAATTCATATCAAAAAGTTTAGCAAACCTTATAGGCAACATCCTTTTAGATTAGATCTGTGGGCCAAATCCAAAATCTTAACAATAAATATTATTTTAATACAGCTTCAGTTAAAAATATTTTATTCAAAGGAATCTTCTATGCACATCATTCCGTCTGACAGCACATCATCAGATTACCTTAAAAAAAGAATGGATTAAAAAACCAAACCAAAAATTTTTTTCCTAATGTACTCACAGTTCTAAATCACTGCCTTTTGGGAGCTCAGGATATATTAAAACTACCAACATTGAGATTAAAATCTTGCAACCTCCATGGGGGGGGGGAATAATACGAAACATTCCAGCTTAAACAATGAAGAGTCTTGTGGCACATTAAAGGCTAACAAAATTATTTTAGCATAAGTGTCTTTGGACAAAATAGAAAACTATGTTTAATTAAATCCTTCCTGGTTTAACCACAATGTGTAGTGAAGGGAGAAGCGAAGGAGTTCAGTGTGGCAACTTGATGTGTGAAGAAAAGCCATGTACAGGGGAAAAGCTTGTTCACAGCTCCATTTAATAAAATGAGATACAAGGAACATGGGAAGCGAACATATACAGACTGTTGGTCCATCTTACTTTCCAGCATTTCAGGTAGCTATTCTTTCCCAGCACTACCTGGAAATTCTAGGGACGTTCTGTATGCAAATAATTTGCTCAAATGCTCCCAAACCTTCCAAGCATTGATATAGTTTCTGTGCAAATGAGAAAATGGAAAAGAAAGGCGAGGCATCTCTCACAATATCTACAAGAGGGATTTTATTATATTTTCCACACTAAGGTAGTTTGACAACTACCTTATGTTACAACAAAGGCTAAATTATCTGATTAGAGTTATGCAGCCATCAAGAGATGATTGCAGCAGGTACATCAAGGAACCAAGGAACTTGACCAGAAAGGGAGGCTGTGTTTCTGGATAAGGATTAGCAGATCTGGGTGTTTTTTTGCTACTTTGGAGTAATTTGGCTTGGGCTGCCTCCTGAATTGTTCTGTGGGAGAAAGCCAATGAAGGGCAGAATGGAGTGACACATGTGCAAAGTGGAATTGCTTCAAAACCACTGTGTGTGGAAGATCTAGACCAGGCATAGGCAAACTTGGCCCTCCAGATGTTTTGGGACTACAACTCCCATCATCCCTAGCTAACAGGACCAGTGGTCAGGGATGATGGGAGTTGTAGTCCCAAAACATCTGGAAGGCTGAGTTTGCCTATGCCTGATCTAGACAAGCCAAATAAATAATGCATGAAGCTTCTAACTGGGATGGACACAGAGAAAGCCTCTGTAGGGCAATGGATAGAGCGTTAAACTAATTGTACCTTGGATGTAAATGCTCCACTACATTTAATATGAAACAACTTTTCCTTCCTACTCAACCACTCCCGTAAATATTTGTTGAAGAAGATTTGGCTAAGGACAGAACAAACAGTCAAAATGTGTAGCTTTATAGAGAACCTATAGCTACTTTTCAATTACTATGGAAGCAGTAAGAGAACAATTAAGGTATTCCCCAAATTATTGACAATTTTAGTACTTGGATTTGAAATGTTGTACTGTAAATCTGAGGGAAAGTGTGATTTTATATGCATCCACAAAATGTGAAAGTGTAACAGAAATTCCACTAAACCTCTGGGAAAATAACTCTGAAAGGAAGGACACTTTTTTCTTTTACATGCTGAAAAATGTTCCCATGTTGACATGATATATTGCTTTCCATGTGTTTTTTTCACAAGGTGTTTGTTATCTTGGCACATGTGCTGTTAAGATACTAGGTTACCATGGCAAGCACACATTTTTTATCGAACTTGGGGGTAAATAAAATAAAAAGATGTGCCATGTGTTGGCAACTCAAGTCAGCAATGCTTAAAAGCTGCAGTAAATTACACACTTAAAACTGGTTCAACTTTCACTTTTCCTAAATAAGAAACTTGACATGTTATATGGGAGGTGAGAAACATCCCTGCCAAGTGCTTGTGGCTAAACTCTACTGTATTTAAACTGATTAGATTTTAAACATACAATTTAATGTTATATACACTGTATATACATAATACTGTGGCTATAAATAAATCTTACATATATACTTCTAATGAATGGATTACGTACAGTGGGAACATTATTTTTCAGTTTTGTCTGGTGTGCACTTTCTTTTTAAAAGGAATTGCATTGTGATTTACAATACTACTTCTGCCTTATGAGTATTTTAAGTAATAATACAAACTTCAATAAATCTTTAAAAAATAAGACCAGTGTTCCATTATGGGGGAGGGATTCATCTTTTACCAACTGATCAATAAACTGATCTACTCCTCTGTTTGCATATTTTATAACTCTGACACTGTTTAAATTGTGTACGTATATATAGTCCAGTTACAACAATTCAAAGTAATATGCATAGGGATTCACGTGGTGGAGAAAATACCTGGATATATTTTTATTGAAAAATACTATGAGTAATAATAATAATAATAATAATAATAATAATAATAATAATAATTTATTTATAACCTGCCCATATGGCTGGGTTTCCCCAGCCACTCTAGGCGGCTCCCAGCAGAATAATAATAACAAGAAGAAGAAGAAGAAGAAGAAGAAGAAGAAGAAGAAGAAGAAGAAGAAGAAGCAGCAATAAAACATCAAACACTAATAACTCCCCTAAACAGTAACATCTGAAGGGAGGCCGTTCCACAGGGCAGGCGCTACTACCGAGAAGGCCCTCTGCCTAGTTCCCTGTAGCTTCACTTTTCGCAGTGAGGGAACCGCCAGAAGGCCCTCAGAGCTGGACCTCAGTGTCCAGGCAGAACGATGGGGGTGGAGACACTCCTTCAGGTATACTGAAGGGGGAGCACTATGATCAGTGGAGGGCACTTTCTTGTCAACAACAATATACACAAGCAAGCTGTACATACCTTTGAGATACTACTTCAATGCTCCATATCATTATTTGGGGAGTGATAGCCATTGGTGTGTGTTCCACTAATGGAATTAATCTGTCAGTGGAATTAGAGAGGGAGAGAATTTTCAGTGATTCCTTCTCACCCCCCAAATTAGGGAGGCAAATTAGGGGGAATGCAAGGGAAATGCATGGGGAAAATCACCAAAAATTGTCTCACTCCCCCATTCCTATGACAGATGCTTTCTGTCAGCAGATATCCGTTGGATGCCATCCTTTATCAGTATAAACATCTTTTCACCTTGCACATCAGCAACTTCTGCCACACATCCTTAGACATGTTGCACAGAATCATCAAGCACACAGAAAGTTAGAGAAAAATCTCTGAACTAAAATCTCTGAGCCAGCCACAGGCATCCAGATATAAGCTCTAAAGTATATAAGGAAATTTATTTTATTTGCCTCGTTTGTTTCATAGAAATTAGTAGGGTATATCTTTTTGCCAGAAAAGGGCTGTGATGAGAAGCCAAACAGATGGTTAGCAGCCATGTGGCAGAGGGAAAAGGTAGAATATTTATGCAACATCCATGATGAATCCTACCCATATAGGAAAAGGATAAAGGTAAAGGACCCCTGGACAGTTAAGTCCAGTCAATGGCGACTATGGGGTTGTAGCACTCATCTTGCTTTTAGGCCGAGGGAGCCGGCGTTTGTTCACAGACAGTTTTCCAGGTCATGTGGCCAGCATGACTAAACCGTTACTGGAGCACGGAGGACCGTGACGAGTGCCAGAGCGCACTGAAACGCCGTTTACCTTCCCGCTGGAGCGGTACCTATTTATCTACTTGAAATGACATGCTTTCAAACTGCTAGGCTGGCAGGAGCTGGGACAGAGCAACGGGAGCTCACCCCATTGCGGGGATTCGAATCGCCGACCTTCCAATCAGCAAGCCCAAGAGGCTCAGTGGTTTAGACCACAGCGCCACCCGCATTCCTCATACCCATATACGAACATAGGAAGCTGTCTTATACGGAGTTAAACCATAGGTCCATCTAGCTCAGCTTAGTACTGACTAATGTGCCCAGCAGCAGTTCTCCCAAGATTTCAGACATGAGCTTCTCCCTGCCCTACCTGGAGATGCTGCAGATGGAATCTTGGACCTCCTGCATTCCAAGCAGATGCTCTACCACTGAACTTTGGAGATATTAGACTAGATGACCCAGGTGACCTTTGAATCCTAATTGCTTTTTGACAACCTATGCTTTTTTATGCTGTTACCCATTAACCTTTAAACTTTTAAGACTCTAAAATGTGTCTGAAAGTATACAGTCATTTGTCAGGAAATACATGATTTATGACAGAAGGAGCTATTAAAACATTCATTTGATCTATGAACGTTTTTAATATTTCATTCCAGTTCTTTAAAGCTGGCGGGTCTACTTCTATTCTTGTAGTAACATGATTAATGGAAGAACTTGTTCACATATTTAAAAGTCCTAGCAAGCTGTAATTCATAGACTTGAATTAAGAAATACAAAGTTTTAACATTTAGGTTTCTAGAACGGAAATTCACCTTTGGTAGGAAATGTAACCACAATATCAGGATTTGTCCTTCTAAATAAAAATGTTTTGTCTACTATTATTTATTTTCACAACCTATGACTATATCACAAGTTACAACCTGTTTTAAAAAAAACAATATTTTATATAAAGCTGAGTAATATTACTAGTGAAATATCCAGTGAGATAGAGTACAGTGGGTGGGAGGGAGGAATGCAAATACAGTTTTGCTTATGTACTGGAATATTGCTTCTTGTTTCAAGCATATGCAAATGTAAAATAGAATCAAGCCAAGCACATAGAAACAGTTCCTAAGGCAATTGTTAACCAAGCTGAATTGTTACACACAGTAGTGAAAGTATTGAATCAGGCAAAGTGGTACATGCAGTATTCAATCATGCAGGCTTGCTAAGAAGCAAACAGCAGCAGCAACAACAACAACAACCCTCAACATCAAGTAAAGGTAAAGGTAAAGGGACCCCTGACCATTAGGTCCAGTCATGTCCGACTCTGGGGTTGCGGCGCTCATCTCGCTTTATTGGCCAAGAGCCGGCGTATATAGCTTCCGGGTCATGTGGCCAGCATGACTAAGCCGCTTCTGGAGAACCAGAGCAGCACATGGAAACGCCGTTTACCTTCCCGCGAGAGCGGTACCTATTTATCTACTTGCACTTTGACGTGCTTTCGAACTGCTAGGTGGGCAGGAGCTGGGACCGAGCAACGGGAGCTCACCCCGTCGCAGGGATTCGAACCGCCGACCTTCTGATCAGCAAGCCCTAGGCTCTGTGGTTTAACCCACAGCGCCACCTGGGTCCCTTCAACATCAAGTACATATTATAAAATGTCAAGTTTCTGTGTTACCAAGCAGCTCAAGATTAATTCCTAGTGAATAATGCAAAAAAAGTTCTTGGATACAATCTTATTAAATAAGATTAATTAATATTTTTGTGGTTTTTGTGTGCATGTTTGCAGGGAGCATTTAATAGATTATTTGTTATATATAAATAGGCCTCTGGTCAAATCCACCAGAGCTCTTTTTCTTTTTGAAAAACTTTTTATTGAGTTTTATAAATGAGGACCATAGGGGTAGGTAAGGTATAATAAATGGTACAAAAAATAGAAAAAGTTTTCACATGTCATTTGCATATCACAAAAATAGCACAATAAATTTGCAGTAATGTCTATGACACATGGTTCATTATTAGTGGTCAATGCATTGGTGGTCTTGGTTTGTGAATTGGTTTAAACTAAAACAATAACAAAGGGGAAACAAGATAGAACAGAGTTAACATAACAATCAACACACATAGCCAAACACCTAATCAGGAGCCCTTGTGGTTGTGTTTAGATTAAGTAATAGTTATTTTTCCTCTTAGGTTACTAATGAAACAATATAAAGTGTTGGTATATTGATGAACATGGGAGGGGGGGGGGTTCAAAGCGAAGATAATAATTAAGGTTAAGATTCAAATTTAGATCTAGCAGAGCTCTTCTTATGTTTGTATGTATTTAAGGGGGGGAAGGGATTTTTTGCCCCCCCCCAAAGCCCACATACCCACCTGAAAATGTGTTCTAAAGGATTGGAAGCTCCTCCAGAACAGTGCAAAAGTCTGTAGGGGAAAGGGAGATTGACAGAAATTGCATCCCCTTCTGCTTCAATGTGCAGGAGTGTTCGCTGGTTCAAATCCCCTTCCATTTGTAGAAGCGTTACTCTGGATTTAAACCAGTGTAACTTGTTGTGAATGTCTTTTGAAATGCCCTTGGATTGTGACTGAGAAATGGTTTATGAATGGATTTAAATCTTTGTCACTCAAACCTATCCAACCATAATTCAATGCACAGCTGTAAAAACACAGCATTAAGGTTAATGGGAAATAAAGCTGCAGCTTCCAACTGCCTGGAGAATGGGCACCACTGGGATGACTGCTACTGCTATGAAATTTGTGGCAAAAAAGAGAAGTCAATAAGGGTGCCACTACAACCAGAAACCTTTGAGCCAACCAGAAACCTTTCAACTTAGTTATAACTGTGACAGCAGAGAGTGAGAGGATGGAGCCACTATATGATATAGAATATAGGTAAAACATTCTAGATCTGCCCCTATCATATCCTCACCTACTTCTCTACTTATTTATGCATATTCTGTGTTGAGCAATATTTTTGCTTAATACCAGTTGATATCATCCCACAATGGTAGCTGTTGGTGACAAGTCTTAGTTTAGCTGTACTACTCCAAACAGTCTTGGTAGGTTGTCACGGGTTGTGAAGTTGTACTGGTGTAAAACTGAATACTGTACTTATCTGAACACTGGAGTTCTTCATCCCACAAGTCCCATAGAAATGGGGTTCTTACATAATTTTTTTTGATTCAGTTGTGAAAGAATTCTTGAACAAAATAGAAAAGGTTATCTGAAGTTCTGAACACTGTTAAAAGATTTTTGGTTCATTGCATGCAATTATTTTGTTGGAGTAAGTTCTCTGACATGAGGTTTTTGTTCATATGGTTTATCCTACCTGCCCCTTTGGGCCTGCTTGCAAGAGCAATTATTATGAGTGTCATGGGATGGTATTATGCCTTTGGAATCATGGAAGTTGCAGACTTGATGAAGCCTGGTGACATATCCAGACTATCCAGTGCATTTCAACCTAGTAAATTATTCACTTGAATAGCAAGCACATCGGCAGTGGGACTGACTATGAGGCTCTTGACTACGAGTGCATGAAGGTAATAACAAGCTGGGTATCATTTTAGTGTGGCACTGGCACAAAGCATTGGAGCATAGGAGAGAACCCTCATCCAGTAGGCAGGATTCAACTAACAAGCCTTCTCAGAGGAAGCCCATGCAAAGACTTCTGCTAGTATAAGCACGGTGGAGAGTTTGGGAGAACCCCTAAAACAGCATATGGGAGGGAGGAAAGGGCAAATCATTCCACCAGGCAGGCAGAAATGTGCTGATAGCAGGGGTGGCCAACTCCCAAGAGACTGCAATCTACTCACAGAGTTAAAAACTGGCAGTGATCTACCCCCTTTTGGGGGGTTCAGATCAAAGTTGTTGAGCTTTTTAGGAAGGAGGAAGGCCCATTTTGCGGGGGTTCGGGTCAAAGTTATTGAGTTTTTTCAGGGAGGAGGTAAAATGTTGAGCTTTTTTTAGGGGAACCACAGTTGTTCAGCTTCTTTGGGGGGAGCCAATAATCTATCAGTGATGTACCGCAGACGTCCAGTGATCTACTGGTAGATCACGATCTACCTGTTGGACAACCCTGTGATAGAGCTATATGCTTAGCACTACACTGAATTCGTCCTATAGAAAGACATATGGCAATTTGTTGTTTGCATATGCCTCTCTTGGTTCCGTGAAGAAAGAAAGACAGGATAGAATTGTAAAAAAGAAATTAAAAATTATGATATTTGTAAACAACAAATTACTGTGTGTGTGTGGAGGGAGGGAAAAAGAGAAAGAGAAAGAGAAAGGGAGAAAGAGAATGAAAGCCTTGAGTTATGAATGAATCCTATGCCCAAAGAACATACAAGGTATATTTCACATGCTATGGAAATCTGCCTAAAATATGTATAAAATGTATGCAAATTTGATATTATCGTTAGGATGGATTAGATTAGATAGGATAGATTAGAATAGATTGATCATATCAAGGAACTGAATGCCTGTTTATTTTTAATCTTCAGATAGTTTGCATAAACAGCAATAACCTCTACAAGATGGTACCGCTTAACTGCTTTTTTGTAAACAAACTAGTCTCTCACAGTGTTCATACCTGTAGGGATTATGTGAGTATTCTCATCTGTGGCAAAATAGAAGCATTCATCAACTAGCACCCCACATGGGTACATTATGTTGAATGGCTGTAGTTTCTCTTATGCTCATTAGGGGCTATTGTTTGATATTTTGTGGAAAGTTGCTACAAGTGAGAAGCGGATAAATGGCATTTGATGAATTCTTCAAGCAGATTTGAGGAAGGTTAATTTAGGTTCAGAAAGAAGCATTTAGGTATTTTATAGTTTTTTAAAAGAATTCAGTTAAAGTCGGAGATGTAAAACAGGATGAGCTGACTTTTTGTGTATGTGAAATATAATTGTGACATCTGGGATTTATTGCCAGAGTGTGGGAGTACTGGGGGACAGAAAATTGGTGTTTTCTTCAATTATCAGCATTTCTCTCTCTCTCTCTCTCTCTCTCTCTCTCTCTCTCTCTCAAACACACACACACACACACACACACACACACACACACCCCAATACCCGTCTACATGCATTCTCTGTATCTTTTTAGTCTTAAATCTAGCATGGAATGTGGTATCCTAGGAACCTCAGCTTTCATTTGAGGGGAGAGGAGAGGACAATAGCCATGCTTTCCTGCTCTTACTGTTTTACAGAAAATATTGCGTTCATTTGAGCCACGTCTGCAGATGGCTAAAAACAAACAGTTGAGTTTGACAGTGACCTGCAAGTATATTTCAGGAGCCTCAACAGTTTGTGATTTTTTCCCTATGATCCCCCCCCCTTTCTCATATTCTTAGCAGATGAAAGGATAAATCCCTGCTGGGATTCCATAGTTTTGCCTCTCTGTTCTTCGTGGTCATGGCAAACTTGGATTTTGAAGAAAATATATGCGAGTAGTTATTCTACGCGGGTGGCGCTGTGGTCTAAACCACAGAGCCTAGGGCTTGCCGATCAGAAGGTCGGCGGTTCGAATCCACACAATGGGTGAGCTCCCGTTGCTCGGTCCCTGCTCCTGCCAACCTAGCAGTTCGAAAGCACGTCAAAGTGCAAGTAGATAAATAGGTACCGCTCAGGCGGGAAGGTAAACGGCGTTTCTGTGCGCTGCTCTGGTTCACCAGAAGTGGCTTAGTCATGCTGGCCATATGACCCAGAAGCTGTCTGTGGACAAACGCCGGCTCCCGCGGCCTATAGAGCGAGATGAGCACCGCAACCCCAGAGTCGTCCGCGACTGGACTTAGCGGTCAGGGGTCCCTTTACCTTTAGTTATTCCACATAGCACTGACATGTGAAGAGATATTTAGAGAACAAAACAGATGCCAGTCTTGCCAACTTCCCTCCCTGCCAGCACATCTGTGTGTGCCATTTCAGGAAAAGGAGGCATGAGTGTGCACATCCTTCATCTTCACCAACTCCACTTATCCCACTATCACTCTGAGCAGAAGGAGTTTACTAGATAGGAAGTGTGCACATACCTCATCTTCTGTAATGGCCTGTCATGGTATGAGAGAGGGGAGTAATTTTGTGAACCCCAAATATATGGGAACTTGAACTACCTGGGGAAGGATTGTGTCACATGTCTAAATAAAACCAAGAATTTTTCTTGAGCTCTGGGGTGAAATTGAGATGCAGAAGGGTGAACTTGTCTGTTTGCATAAATCTAACTTGGTGGGTCAAGCTGCAGGGTCAAGAGTCATGCCCGTACCTTTATGTTTTGCTCCAAGGGGAAACAAGTAGTATTTGGGACTGAACCAAGAAAATGGTGCCTAGGAAGATTAAACCAATCCCAGTGCCATTGCCCTGATCCAAACTGCCCACTCCACTGATACAATCAATAAAATTGCCTGTATTTTTTTCTTTTCAGGAAATGTAATCACATAACACCTTCTGTCACATCCAATAATTTGTGTCACATCTAATCATTTGTACCTAAGTGATTCCACGTTCTCATGTTCCTGTGACAGCAAGAAAGTATCTCCCATTGATAATCATATGAATCACTACAAGTTTCTAGCTAAACCCTAGTCATCTTCCCTGCTCTCAAGTAAGATCTCAAATCACTTTACACTTGGGTGTTTGAGTCATTTAATCGTTTTAGTTGTTCTTGTCTGTACTTTCCATGAGATGTGTAAACTATTGTTTTCCAAATGTGTCAAGAGCAAAAAGTTCTATTTGGATACTTTGGAGAGCAATGGGGAATGGGTGTTTAAACCTCTCTTGCCTAACCATTTTCCTAGTCTAAAGTGTGCACACAATAAAGCTGCCATTACTTTCACAGGGGGGAAACATACCGCATGTTTTTCCCTGCATAGTTAATGGTAGTTTCAGCAACTTTGGTGAGTGAGAAAGCACAATTTAAATGATGGAAATGGTGTTGGAGAAGCACCTACTTTCACAGCATAATTTTCTGCTCTTCAAAGCAGCAGTGAAAATCCTCATCAAGGATCTCTGGCTGCTGGAAAAGTTTGGTTGGTAGAGCATGAGACTCTTGATCACAGGATTAAGGGTTTGAGTCCCACCTTGGGCAAAAGATTCCAGCATTGCATGGGTTTGGACTAGATGACCATCATGGTCCTTTCCAACTCTACAATTCTAAGATTCTCTGTCTAGGTTGGCCCTAAATAAGCTTTTTGTTAATGAAACAACATACTGACTTTACATGTTCAGTTAAGATAGCACAGGTCTAACATCTGGCTTCCATCAGCATATATATTTTATGGGAATTCTAAAGTGATGGACTTTACATTTTGCATTTATTTACTTTAAATCGCAGCTGATGTTAAAGCAGGGGTACTAACTTAAATAAAATATGGGGAGAGTAGGTAAACCCCACCCTGCATAATCAATCACATGACATGGCGAGCACACACCATTTTAATGGCAATGCCCATCTACTGGGGAGGGGCAGCCCCCTCAAATATTTTATTGGGAGGGCAAAGGGAGTTGGCTCCTACACAGCCTTGGGAGATACTTCTTTGAGGAACTCAACCATTCTGCTTGCGATTTCACCTTTCTGAATAATATCACCCACTAGGCAGGCTATTTCAGTGTGAATACTGTTTTTCCTCCCTATTTCTATCTAATACAGAAGAAAGCAGTAGTTGTAATGCTATTTTTATGTTTATGTATGGATTTACCAGCAAAATAGTAACTGGAATCAAATTGTGTGTGTTTACTGATCTGCAGAAGCTGAAAGTTATATGCATGTTATACAGGAACAAGAAAACATATGAAGCTGCCCTATACCAAGTCAGACAATTGTTCTATCTTATTTGACACTCACCAGCAGTGGTTCTCCAGGGATTCAAGCAGGAGTCCCTCCTCCAGCCCAACCAGAGATTGAAGCTTGAACCTTTTGCAAATGCTGTACTATGAACTACAGCCCTTCACATTGCATTGAGATACCTGTGTTCAAATGCTGCCACAGCTAGGCATTAATCACTACATGGCCTAGGCAAAAGTGACAGCTGCTTAGCTTGAAAAATGGAAGTGTGACCAACATAGCAATGCAAGGACAGTAGTGAGTAAGATGAGATTTTAGCAGGACAGGCTGCAAACCCAATTAAATTAATTACAAGGAACAAAAGTAGTAATATTTTATTCAATACAGAACTTTGTAAAATTTCAAAAAGCCACATGAATCTGTCCTCCACATAAGCATTAAGTACTGATTGAAATAACCCAATCTTCCTCTCCCAAACAAGTTTAATTAATGCATCGATTTTACTCAGAACATTAAAAGACTTCTCACAACAAAGCTGCAACTTACTAATTAAGTTTAGTGTTTCAGAAAACAAAACCATGTAATTGGAGATGGAGGGCCACACTTAAAAATCTAACTTGGGCATTTCCTTTTTGTGAATAATTCAGAAAAGAAACTAAAGAGGTATTCAGTGCAGGATCTTCTACTGAGAAAATTGGCATTATAAAACATACTGAATATGTAATAAATGTTATAGAGAGAGACAGAGAGATATAAATCTTGTCCAATAGTTTTCACAAAGGCAATGGGGGAAAAATCTTATTGTAAGTTGAAATATGTTTTGTGAAAAACATTCATTGTACTTGTCATTATTAGCCATACATGACTTAGAGCAGTGTTCCCCAACCTTGGGCCTCCATCTGTTTTCGGACTACAATTCCCATCATCCCTGACCACTGGTCTTGCTAGCGAGGGATGATGGGAGTTGTAGTCCCAAAACATCTGGAGGCCCAAGGTTGGGGAACACTGACTTAGAGCAGATGTGCCTCCTCCCCTCCTCCTCCCACTCTCTCAAACTATGCAATGCCTTTCCAGGTAGTGTCACAGGTTAATGAAAATAAGTGGGGGGGGTGCATGGAGAACTCGCAGGAAAATTGACAGCTAATGAAAGAGTTTCTGTGATTCGTGAGCTACTATAAGATACAGCTGCTTACTGTAATGAAACCTAAGACTTATGTGGATACTGAAAGAATATACTGTATCTGTAAACAGACATTCCCATCTTGACCACACTTTACAGTTCAGAAGCAAATTGCTCAAAATTGCTCCTTTCCACCTTAAAAATGGTAGAGACATCTTAATGCTCCAGGTAGTAAGATTTACTAATATAAACATGAAGGGTCCCAGAAAAGCGCGGGGGGGGGGGGGGGGAGAGATAAATATGTATAAGTTAGAAGTCATGATTTGAAGTACAGTTTTGACAACTGAATACTTTGTAATTGCTTTGTTTAGTAAAACAAACAAACAAACCACTATCTCTGTAGCATGGCAGTGAATACTTTTGCAAGTGTTAACCGGGAGCAAAGGACAAGCAGCAATGATGAAAACCCCAAACGGAGCTCTAGAGAATCAATAACATTTTCCTTCTGTTTCTCATTGCGGGTATTGGGCTGGCACAAGTTTCTGCATCACTCCCAAATCTCTCTACACACACACACCAGTTTATTTCACTCCTTTCATCCCTGCTTCTGGCAACAGAGTAACTGACAAGCAGAGAGAATTTCACAGATTCCTTGTGTCTATGCTGAGAGCACAGCACCATCTCTGGTAACACCAGCCAGCCTTTTCTCCTGTCTAGAATGCCACTATTAACCAGTGACCTGATAGCTGGCAGCCTCTTCTGAGGGCCATTAATTGATGTAAACACAACACATCTATAAAAAGCCTGCACATTTTCTATTTCCTGTCTTTGTTTAGTGCAACTTGTGGAGAAAAAGAAGCCCACAACCAAAGACAGAAAACCAAGGGAGAACAGCAAACATTCCTTAGGATGACAACAGAAGGCTCTGAATATGATGGTCTGCATTCTTCCTCATCTCCTTGAATTTCCTAGTGCTGTGCCTTCTCCTCCCCTCTGCACCTGTACATCTCCAACAGCCATATAATCTCTCTCTCGCACACACCTATTACTTCATCCGATAGTCTTTTCAAAAGAGGAGTGCACAACACTGGACTCTTGTCTTCAGACCTCTGCATCTTTTCCCTTCTCTCCATCGAAGCCAAAAGCCTTCTGTTTCCCTTTGACTGCACCCCCCCCACACCAAATCTTCTCTGCCCCATAAAGGTCAGTGGGTTGTACTGTACTGTTATTAGATGCATCTAAAAGCAGGGCTCCCTTTAGTACTTTGCCTGTCAAAGAGGGAGATGCACGCAGGTTCCCTTCCTCCCCTCTCAGGCCATGGCTCCCTTTCCCACCCCACCCACCTCACCTCCTTCCCCCAGCCATTGCCCGCCAGTCCGCCCCACCCCACCCCCCTCCCATCACTTGCAGGCAGCCTGGCTGAAAGGATCCTTTCCGCACGCATAAGCAACAGTCTCCGCCAAGTGGGAAAGTCTTCCCTCTTTCCAGGGGAAGAGGCGGCAGCAGAAGCAGCAGAAGCACCTGGCCCCATATTGTGCCTTCCTGGACGCGGATGCTCGCGCGCCAAAGCGGACTCTCATCTCTGTTCTTCTTCCTCCCCCCAATTATTTGCCACAACTTGGGCTGCCATGCTAGTCCTCAATGGGCAGGAAATGGTGGACGAAAGCCCCCCCCGGAAAGCCCCCCCCCAACACACACACACTCGCCAGGGCTGAGGCGGCGGAGTTGCTGCCAAGTCCTACCTGTTCTTGCTGGGCAGCCTGGCTCCCCCGGCTGCCCGGGTTCGGCGGCGCCTGCTGCTGCTCCTTCATGGCTGTCATGGTCGGGGAGGAGTGGCGGGGGGGGGGAGACACGCGGGCACTTCCTCTCACTGGTCCTGCAGTCCGAGAGCCGCTTCCCTCGGCCCCGCTCGCATGACAAAAGCTGCCCGCTCTCTTCCCGCGGCGCGAGCGAAACAGCAGATGACGCGGAAGATGAAGGAGAAGAAGAAGAAGAAGAAAGAGAGCCGGCGGAGGGACGCGGCGGAGAAACCCCCCACCGGGCAGCGCGGGAAGCAGCCTGCCTGCCTCGTCCTCCGCAATTGCACCTCCCTCAAGCCGAAGCCGAACTGAGGGAACCGAGAGGGGAAAAGCGCGCCCCCCAAAAAGAGGAACGAAGCGGCCAGCTCCAAAGCGAGGGCGCGGGGGGTGGGCGGCTAAAGAGCGCGCAGCAGCCCCAAAGCGGCAGCCACCTGGGACGCGGGTTGGCTCCCCTCACCGGCACGGCCGGGCATTCCTACAATGTGCCCCCCGCCTCAAAAGCAGCAGCAAGAGGAGGAGGAGGTCCAGTGGCAGCGGCTGGTGGCGGTGGCACCAGTGGTCCCAGAGTCCGAAGTGCTTTCCTAAGGGCAGGTGGAAGGAGGGAGGAGAACAGCAGCCCAGGGCGGGAGCGCGCTCGCCTCCTCTTTCCCTCGCAGCAGCAGCAGCAGCTGGATCCCGCAGCCCGGCGCCACAGCGAGAACAGAGGAGGAAAGGAGCACAGCGCGGCTCCCTCAGACGGCACATTCGCTTTCCCTCCTCAGCTGGAGCGGACCATTCGGAATCCCGGGCATAGGGGACGCTGCTGCTGCTGCCGCTGCTGCCTACCTGGCTGCTTAAGAGCGCGCCTCTTTCTCCTACCCCTCCGCCTTTCTCACTTCCCGGTTTTTGCACGACTTCTGAAGAATGCCACCTCCAATCGCGCGGCTGAATCGTCACCTTGGGGTAGCAGGCAGCGCAGCGCAGGGCAGGGCAGGGCGTTCGCTCCAAAGGTGGATCGAGCGCTTTGATGGGGAACGAAAGGAAAAGGTGGGGAAGAGGAGCAGGCGGGAGAGGAGAGAGTGGAGATTTGCCTTGAGCATCAACTGTTAAGTTATTATGCTTCGGCGTGTGACTTCTGCGGACACGCACAAACTGGCTAAGTTACAAATCAGCCCCGTGATCTCTCTGAAATGAAACATTCCAAGCATCGGCAATCCAGTAGCCTTTCTGAGAAAGGGAAATGTTTTGTTTCCGACTGCCATCCATTTATACAGAATTGCACAGTGCCAACGGCATTGCTAGCAGTTAATGCTTTTTCTCATCAGATGTGGATAGAAATATTGTTCTGCAAGGTGGAATAGTTTTTGCATAGAGAAGGAGGGGTGGTGGGGTCCAACGTTTACAATACAAGTAGAAAATAGAGTGGTAGTCAACTAAGCTTTACTCAGAGTAGACCCATTAAAATGAATGACCATGACTAAGTGAGATCCATTCATGTCAACAACTGACCTCCTCCTTCTGTTTCAGTGTATCTGAAGAAGTGTGCATGCACATGAAAGCTCATACCAAGAACAAACTTAGTTGGTCTCTAAGGTGCTACTGGAAGGAATTTTTTTATTTTATTTTGTTTTGACTATGACAGACCAACAGGGCTATCTACCTTTAACTGACCTCCTCTGGGTTCACTACTGTCCAGAGTTTCTTTCAAATAAATAGACTGTGATCCTGTGTCCACTTATGTCTCCACTTTGAAGGGGGGGAGCAACATAGACTCTGCTAATGTGCATGAGTTAACTTAATTTGAAATGTGCACCATAGGGTTCACTGAAAGCAAAATCTATTTTGAGCAGGGGCATAGCAAGGGGGGGCGGGCCGCCACGGGTGCCACCCTGGGGAGGGTGACAAATTGGGCGCTTTAAGGCTTTTTCGGCAATGCCGGGGTGGAGCCGCAGGGGCGGCCAGCGAGGAGCGGTGTCACCCCTCCTCGCTGGCGGCCCCTGCGGTTTCACCCCGGCAACGCCGAAAATAGCCCCCCCCTTCCAGCGGCTTTTCCCGCCTCTGGCTGGCTTGCGGAGCCGGGGCATGGAGAGGGGCGGGGTGGGCCAGCGTGGAGAGGTGACACCCCTCCTCACTGGCCCGCCCCTCTCCCTGCCCCGACTTGCGCTCCACCGAAGGGGTGCAGGCAGCGAGGAGGCGGCGGCGGAGGGGTGTCACCCCATCGCTGCTCATCTCGGCTCTCCCCTCGCCCCTGGATGCGGCAGGAGAGGCGAGCAGCGATGGGGTGACACCCCTCCGCCGCCGCCTCCTCGCTCCCCGCCCCGGCAACGGGGAGAAAAGCCCTTTTAAAAAGAGCAAAGCCAGGGCAAGTTCAATAGGCACTGATGAATACTCAGTGCCTATTGAACCAATGATATCTGTGTAATCATTATTTAGCACTTGAATACTGAGCAGTTAGGCATAATCTAATCCACAGATATCCTTGCAATAATCAGTAGTCAAGCCCCAAGCCAGTATCCCAAGACCCAAGCATATCTATGGAAAAAGTTGAGCTCAGTTTCCTAAACCCTTGTCTGACACCATCCATCTACACGTATCTTGGAAACAAAAGTTACTGAAACTTATATATCTCAATGAAAAAAAACATGTTTATTAAAAACTGACAACTTATTTTCTGTTTCTATTTCTTATTTTTTGCCTCCCAGACTTAGAAAGATTGTCCAGCTGGGAAAATCAACATCTCTCAACTTTCAATTTCCCTGATTCTAAAATTGGATTTATTTATTTTTGTTTGTTTTAGTGAATCCATAGCACTAATTTTCAAGATTAATGAAACACACAGCCAAGGATTGTGTGTGCTAAATGTGCTACATATATAGTAAATGAATAATAAACAAAGAGCTAGCAGGAGGTTTGCAGAATTTGTAGCTGAGGTGGTCAAGTACAGTACCACTGTATATTCATATGGAGAGTGCCCCTAAATTCCTCACTGACTGACACTTCAGGTGATTTACAATAATTACATACTTTAGTAGTACAGTGGTACCTCGGGGTACAAACACCTCGGGTTACAAACACTTTAGGTTATAAACACCGCTAACTCAGAAGTAGCACGTTGGGTTAAGAAATTTGCCCCAGGGTGAGAACAGAAATCATGCCCCGGCAGCTCGGCGGCAGCAGCGGGAGGCCCCATTAGCTAAAGTGGTACCTCAGGTTAAGAACGGTTTCAGGTTAAGAACAGACCTCCGGAACGAATTAAGTTCGTAACTCGAGGTACCACTGTACTTTGTTCTGCTTTGTTATGTGAAGTATCATAGAGTACTCCAAAAGAACTGGCTACTGTCAGAAATTATCTAGGTAAACGTTTTATCTGTGTTAGAAACAGTTATTTTCTTTGGGAGAGTTCAAAGCACGTCTACAATAGTGTCGTGCAATTCATTTTTAATTTAGGCATTTTGTAAGCTCTCTGTTAGAGTTGCTTTTTAGTCTAGCATTTTTGTCACACCTTCTGTAGGCATGCTTCAAACCAGTGGCGTGTGGTGAAAATTTCTGTAGAGGAACAGTTAGAGCCAGAGGTGCCAACTTGCAAGGGTGCTTGTGGGGAGGACGTCAGGTATTTGAGCATCATGCCTCCTTCCCTAAGTGTCAGGGTTGAGCCGGATGAGGAGGAGTGGTGGTAAGCCCCCCCCCCCGGTGGCAAGGCTGCACCCACGGAGGAATCTAGGGAAATAGAGGAATTCATACCTGGAGAAGACTGATGGCGGCATTCCTCAGAAGAGGAAGAATCAGATAGGGAAGTGGAAAGACCTGGACAGGAGGAGGAAGAAGTCCAGCCAGAATCAGGCTCTTGTGAGGAGAGGAACCAGCTGGCCCCCTCCCCTCCTCCCTTCTCAGCTGTAGAACGTAGAGCTGAGAGATGTAGGAAACAATTAGTGGCAGCTGCAGCTCGTAAGAGGCGTGGTCATGAGCCGGCTACTTAAGGAAGGCCAGCTGCTCCATTCACCAGCACCTGCAACTGCTATGCTGGAGCACATGGTTGTTCTTGCTCGTCCTGTTCCTGGTTCCTGTGTTCGTGACTTCGGCTTCCTGACTCCTGGCTTCCTCCTGACCTCGGCTTCGTGACTTAGGCTTTCTGACTCCTGGCTTAATCCTGACCTCAGCTTCCTGACTTCTGGCTTGAACCGACTTCGGCTACTCCCGACCCCTGTGCGACTGCCTGACTTCAGCTGGCTTCTGACCCGGACTGTTTGACCTCGGCTTTTTCAGACTCTGACTGCTGCTCTTCAGCACGCCAACTTGTTGGTGTCCTAACACTAAGCCAGGCAGAAGCTTCCTGGGCTTTGGGAAGGAGGCACCAGGGGAACATTTAGGGGACTAGCCTAGTCCCCCTAGTCCACTGACAGCACACGGCTGCTTTAAACATTATGCAGAAATCAATCCTAATTTACCATGGAGTGTACACTCAAAAGATGGCACAGCCAATTTAAACTCCCTGATGAGCACCAGTTTATACACCAGTTTCTTCCAAGGAAACATGCATTGGATTGCAGTGTTAAAAATGTTTAAGGCCCTTAAATACAGAAACAGCATTTCACAAAAAGGATTACTTAGGATCAGCGGTGGAGCAAGTCGATTGGGCGCCTGGGGCAGCGCACTTGCTCTGCGCCAAGGGAAGGGGTCAGCCCTCCGTGGGGCGGGACAAGCAGGGGCAGGGCGCTCCGCGGGGCCTCTGAGGAGTCTGCCTGCCTGTTCCCACTCAGCTGCCCTACAGACTGTTTGGGGCAGCGTGGAGCCTGCGGATGCCCAAGCTACCGCATCACTCCCAGGAGAGACGCGTGGCTCGGGTGCGCTGCAGGCCCCACGGTGAGTGCCACCTGGCATTTTGTCACCCCCTTCAGTGGTGACACCCGGGGCGTAACACCCCCACCGCACCCCACTTCCTCTGCTCCTGCTTAGGATATTGTGGTATTGTATTTTTGTCTGTTATTATTCACAAAATAATCCCTGTCAAAATGATACAAACACCTACTTGTTCATTTTATTCTGACTTGTTAGAGCAACATCTCCATCTTATGAAGTATATTGTTGCCTGAAAAAATCGCATGCCATATTAAGGTAGTTACAGTCTTCTCTCCAGCAATTTCCCGTAACCTCAACAGCCTCTCTAATGTGCATACACAAAGGTGCAAACATGTCACCTTTATAAACAGCAAAATTTTGCCCCCACAAGGAAATCCTTTGAACTACTGCGTGTTAGACATTTTGCAATGCATCTGTCTGAAATGTGGCTGTGTATCATCTCCAACATGTAGATATTTCATGCAGCTTTCAGAAAGTTTGGACAGATAGTTCCCATTTTATTAACTTTTTAAGACTTCAAACTTTGTAATGGTGGGATGTAGTTGGACCTGTTTAGGTTAAGTACACAGAATCAAAATAGTGTTTCAGATTCTGTAAACATACACTTGTACAAACTGGGGCAACTTTAGGCTCTAAGATGCCCTCTTGGCAAAAAGAACAGCTTTGAAACAGAATCCATTTTATATATGTTGGTTTTGACTTTCTTCTAGCTTTCAAGAATATAAATGATTGATTTAAATGCTTAGTTACAGCAAAGTTATGGAATACTCCTTAGAATTTGAGTCAGATTTAATAACTAGCTAAAGGAATGAATGACACAAATATATATTTGCAATGTTGAAATGTTTTATCCTCCCACCAAAAATCCATTTGTGTCAGCATGGAAAACATCTTTTATATAATGCACCTTTTAAGGATCTGAGCTAACTGACAGCTGTGGGGTGAAACAGCTGAGGGTCTTACTAGGACAAATGGCTAAACTAGTTCACCTATGGTGTATTTATGGAATGCATGTTGTCTCTCTAGCAGACTCCAACCAGCAGTCAAGATTGCTGCAACCATTCGTGTGCTCTTAATAAGGTTATAATATAGATGGGAGGTTGATTTTATCCAACTGACAATAATTTAATTCACAATTGACTCAATTATTTCATAAATGGTTTTGAATATAATATCATTTTAATAGTTCTTCTGTTATCCAACAATTATACTCTGTGGGGTGCTATAACTAAGCATGTCAGTGATGGAGAAGAAAGCAAAGGAAATTTAGCAGATCATTCATCTAAATTGATTTGTGAGTAGGCACCTGGATACTACAGATAAGCATGGTTGTGCTGTAGGCATGTGGAGTGGGAAATGGGCAAGTCTGTCTTACTGTTGCTAACTGATATTTGGAATGCTTCCACTTACAAAGGTTTGTACCTGACATTAGGAGCAAACACAGGTGCCTTGCCTTTAGGATGCCCTGGAGAAAGTCTTAATTCCTTTCCACCTACATCAGACTAATGCACCAGAGCTCTACTGAAGTGATGTGCTCAGCTCAGCCACCTAACAAATCCACAAGGTTCAATATTGCCGTCATTATGCTACATGCTAAGCAATTCGTTAGTGCAGTGTCTGATGAGTCTGTTATTGGCTGAATTTATTTCGTACCTCTTAGAATGTCTGCTTATATGCCGATATCCTATACAGATATTTCTTCCTTGTACTGTAGCTCAAGCACCATCAGACATACATTTTGGACAAGATTGCAGAATTAACTTGCTTCTGGTCAGAGAGTGCCAACATTTATCTTAGTTAACACTAGATGTAATAAGTGGCAGGGTGACATGTATCATAGCATGTATGCAGTACTGGCTAATAAGAGCAATATTCTGGGTGACTGGCCATTCTTTTTTTCTGTGATGTATTAAAATGCATGCAATACTCAGAAACAAAGAGCTAGTTCCTAGAAGGTAAGAGACATAGGGCTTTAACTTAAAAGCTCTGAAGTAGGAATGGCTGACCTTTGGCCCTCCAAATGTTATTGAACTCCCCAGCCAGCATGTACAATGATGAGGAATGATGGGAATTGTGGTACAACAAATCTGGAGGGCCAAACATTCTCCATCCCTTCTGTAAAGAACCTAGTCATGCAAGTCCTGCTTTAGAACTTTGAGAGGTGGGTGGGGAGAGGCTCTAGGTGTCAGGATTAAAGAGATGCTTAGCACTGGGGATGGAGGGATCTGTCAGTTTTGGTTAATTCAGTTTCTCATTTTTCTGATCTTTAATTCAATTCTCCACATTACTGCAGCAGTGTGTGTGTGTGTGTGTGTGTGTTAAATATTCATCATGAAAATTCATCAGCATCTTAGTGTGTTTTTGCAAGCAATTTCCCTAATGCATTTGTGTATGTTACTTTCACTAATATGTTCATATTTATGTACACTTTCCCCTAAAGTATGCATTTTTGTAAACATTGTTTGGTTGGGCAACTGCATCACAAAATTCAGATCAGTGTTAATTTTGAAGGACAGCTGTGTTTTGGTCTGCATATTGTTTCAGAAAGTGTAGCTTTTGAGAGATTCACCTATAAATGAGAGCTAAATAGTCCCCCACTCCTGCATCCCTATCATATGCCAGTGGCTTCTTTTCTCAAATGTCCATCATTCTGCAAGCTTGTTTTTGCTCTAACTTGTGATTGTTTCCCCACTTTTACCTGCTTAACACAACTCAGTAATGGAAATGCTGAAGGGGAGAGCAGAGTACACTCTGCTCAATAACAATCTTCATGGACATAGCAATTGTAATGGGCTGGAGGGGGGAGAGAGGGCCGAAAGGGACCTAGAGGTTATCCAACATATCAGAAGGCATTTAACTTGCGCTTAGATGATAGCTTTTTAAACCATAGAGATCAATTTGCTGCTAACATGTGAATGTAGCAGATTGTATGTAGCAGGCCTGCTGAAGTGCACTTCTGTTCAATTCACATCCTCATATCTAACGATGTGTTTACAATACAGCACTAAACAGGTAGCCAAACTGTACGCAAATATTTTAATCTGTCAGTGGCAAAGCTTGCAAAATTATAGCATTCGAATGGTAAAAACTATGTTGGCGTCTGTTATTAAAGCTGTTTGCCAGAGCAAAAATAATGATTTTTAAATGTTTCAGTAGGAGTTGTTAAAAAGCTAGAAGTATTTTCTACAAATAACTCCTTCTGAGCATATGTGCTGTTAAATGGCATTATCTCATTCTTCATAACAATCCAACAGAGCACATAAATGAGCTTCAAAATAAGAAAACGCTGAAGGATATTTGAGAGACACCACACACAACAAATTTCCAATACAATACAAACGAAGTTTATTTCGTGCAGGAATTTGCATGAATGTACAATTATCATGCATCATAGGAACCAATTCCTAGGGGCCGAGGTCCCTTCAGCCCCCACAATAAAATATTTGAGGGAGCCAGTCGCTCCCCCGGGCAATGCCATTCAAATGGTGTGCATGTGCTGTGTCTTGTGATAAATTATGTGGGGTGGGGCTTACCTGCCCCCCCAAATATTTTATTCAAGTTGGCACCCCTGTCATGCATCTGTTTTGCTGCATATATGTGCAGCCCAAAGGAAACCACAGCAGGCATTGACTCAGTGAGGTTGTGTGGATTAAACTATCTGTCTTTATTTTTCAAGGTTTTTATGCTCTGAATACATAGCCCAGTGACTATGGAGAGCATCATAGTAAGAGGGGTGATCGTGTCCAAGTGTTGGGACAGTATATACTGCTTATGACTTGGTGAGTGCATGATCTAGAAGTTTCTAATGAGCTCTGTCGAACCCTCTAGATATGGATTTAGAGCCTAATTCTAGGCTACACTGCATTAACTGACTCAGTCAAGGCACAGACTTTGGTAATCTTTGGTAATATGGCACTCTGAGCGAGGCCAGAAATTGGTGCCCAAAATGGATCTTTTTATAGCTTGGTGCCCCATGCAGGGGAACTGCCTGCACCACCCTAAATCCAAGGTAGCTCAGTCCTAAATAAGCATGCACAGAAGTGAAGAATTAGACTGGCTCCCCCACAAGACTTAAGTAAGTAAGAATCGTATTAATATTATATACAGTATATTAATTTAATAATGGCCAAACATAGATTCAATATATGGTGGGAGAGGGCTGATTTTATAGAAGAGTCCTGACATATCAGTCTAAAAGTCCATTTGTTATATCATCCTGTTCCCAGTAGTGGCTTATGGAAGCTCTTAGGAAGCTCTCAAGAAGGGCCTGAAGAGCATGGTGTTCCCAGGGTGCCTGTGCACTCACATCTGGTATTCAGACTTATACTTCTTTTCAGTGTGGAGCTTCTATTTAGCTTTTGTTGTTAATCACTCTTAATAAATGCATTAGCCATAAATTTCTTTAATGTCTACAAGGAGATTGGGAAGTGATTAATAAAACCTATTCCTGCGTCACATCCTTACGAAATATGGGTTGGAGCCTGACCACCTCTGTAGATGGAAAGGCTCCTTCCATTAATGGAAGGTTCTTGATTTAGCAAAGGAGTTCTGCAGGCAGGTGAGGAGTGACTTTTGCTGCATCTCCACTTGCCAATTCACTGTAGGGTTAAGGAACCCTTCACAAAAGTGTGGGAGGTGGGGCAGAGGGCCACACTGGGAGGGGAAGTAACCAAATCCTACTTCCTCCTTTTACCAGCAGGTTCATCCCATGAGTGGAATTCTGTTCAAGAGATGCTCCCACTGGCCTGTGTGAACTTTGTGTCCAACCTATGATCATTTGATATAAAAGAACTGAGTTTTCTAACAACAATTTATAAAAATTAATTGAGCTCACTGCTTCAGGTCAAATGTACATATTTCAGACCATGTATGACATATTGCCCTTTTCAAGATATATGCATTTATCCTAACCCCTGGAAGGGTATCAGGCTTTGCTATCATAATAGCAAACAAACATTCAAACAAGAACAAGCTAAAATGTAAAGTAGAACACCAAAGCAAGACAGTCTTCCAAGCTAGTGAAGGCAATGTTCTTTTCGTAACATGAAGGTGCATCATTGGCCCAGAACTTCAGCTTATCTACATCATTGAAATTTGTGCCAACTAGTTTCAGTGGAACAGTTTCCTACTCCTAGAGTAGAAGGAGGGAAAGGGTTGATTTACAGAGTTGAAGGACCTTATGGGGTGGGGAACCATTGCCCTCTAGTCAAGAACGCATTTCATTCAAGATTATGCCACACTTTATTCAAGCTTTGTTCAAGCTTCATTTGTGGGCTAATTTATATTTTTTTATCTCCTTGTCTATTTTGTGTGGTTTTTTTAAGTGCAGACATTATGCACAAGAGGCTCCCAGCCTGAAAAATCACGAAACTTATTAAATACTTTGACAAACATTCCACCATGAATGCAAACATCCAAGCTAGAGTTCGGAAATAGCAGTCCTTACCCTAAATGCATAATCAGCACACATGACTGTGTGTCTTTGGGAAAGTGTTGGAAGGAATAATTTATTACTGGAGGATTCGGAAGTCACAGCTTCATTAACATGACATTTGCCTCTCATTAAAATAAATAATTTATACTTTCAGAAGCAATACTATATCATCTTTTGACAAGAAAAAGTGATACAAAGCCAGACAGCAGCCGGATGAGCCAAGTATCTGATGATCATTATTTGATTCAGTCATGTACCACGTTCACACAAAAGTCACAGACAATTGCAATGTATATCATTACTTGGAAAAAGAATTTCATTATAGCATAGCCTGTATCATCTTAGGTCACAAGGCAGGATTCTTGGTGCAACAAAGGAATGTCTGTTTCCAACAGCGGCAGTTGTTCAATATAAGAGTTCAATATATCTTCAAAAGTTCAGAAATGAAATGAAGAGAACAGAAGACAAAAATGTATGTATTATTTTATGTAATTTCCCAAGTGTTTACATCTCCCCACCCAAGACATTATACACTTTGCAATCCAGAAGCTCCCTATCAGTCACAGAACTGAACTTTCTGATTTGGACATTGTAAAGATATGCAAGAAAAAGGGAGACTCTTAACTGCCCTACATTTTTGCAATTAGCAAAAAAACCTGTTGATGATGAAAGTGTCGTATTTGTGTTCTAACAAAATGAACGCATTAAAAATCCATGACCAATAGTTGACTGGTCAAATGCCCAAAGTGAAACAGGTTCCTTATATGTGGTAACTCAAGGTCAAACTACATATTACATAAATCACGCCTTTAAAAAAATCTGCTTAAACTGACCACTTTTACTTTGACCCCCCCCCCTTTTAGGATCAACTAGTTGGGGAGGGAAAAATATTTGGCAGAAAATTAACACAGATCCCAATCTGGGTTGAGGATGCACTCCAGATTGGAATCTTGCGGTAGCTTTTTCTTCAAAAGAAAAGTGTCCACTTCAAGCACATTAAAAAGAAGAAGTATGAGCAATGCAGCATGTTTACTGGATTATATGACCTATTGGTCTGATTCAACAGGTTCTCTCAGTAACTTTATCAGGGTAATTACCTAATATATAGTATTTTCTGGGGGAAGCTATTATTTCTGTCTCATAGCTGATAATCAGGTACATTTCAAACTGATATTTAAAAAAATGCTTAGCTGCTTTGGTGTTTCTGCTGGTTGAATGGGTACTTGCCCATACACAGGAAATGCTTTTATACATGACATTTAGATTACTTCCAAAACTCATTCAACTGCATTGTTTATGCAGCTGTGCGCATACAAGAAAAGTGAACTAAACATATTGTGTATTTACAGAAGAGAGAAATTAATTTGGAAAGGAGGAGGAGGATAATTAGAAAGTCCAGAACAAGACTTCCTAAGACACAGGGTGGGATACAGTATTAGCTAGGCTTCAGCTTTGGGCTGAACGTAAGACCAGTTAATTTTTTTCCCTTTGACTGCATATTCATCTAAAGGGAGTTTAAAATAATATCATGCATTATTATCATTTTAACAGAAATTCTCTTTTAACATGACTTCACTTTGTATACGAGGTATTTCTTACAAGAGACAGCAATTAAAATGGGTTACAGACATGCTCTCTGAAGTGGTACTGGCCTTTGCCTGCACACCTCAGAATGTAGACTCAGCAAAAGAATTGGTCACAATTTTATTAATAGTACAGAAGGATCTGCGACATTTTGGCAGAGAACAAGGAAATGCCAAAAGCCTTGCTCTCAGTGTTTGGGCAACAACACCCCGGCTCAAACCCAGACTTGCCCCTTTAGAACAGGGAGAAGCTCCCATCGCCACCCACCAGAAAGATGAGCTGAGAGGGAGACTGTTTCCCCACCATCTCTCCACTGTACAGTGTTAAGCAGGGCAGGGAACCAGGGCCCAAGACCACCAGGCCAAGCAAACCACAAGCTGGCTAGCAATGAAAAGCACCTGGTCAGAGTTTTCTCAAATCGACATTCCTGAGTTAGATATAACTTGTTACAAGGCAACTTCCTATGCTCAGTGTCTAAATGTATGATAGTAAAATGTATGATAGTTATATATATTACAGTAAGGTAAGTCATTAACAATTTTGTCCATTTAAATCACATAGGTTACCCTCTAAAACATACGGAAACAAAAGCCTTCAGAGTTGCCTTATTAGGCTAATATAATCCATGCATATATTATTAAAAGTTTATATGATATTGGACATTGTCTTGGATCCTAAAACCATGAACATTGGAAAAAGTCTGCTAGTGAGAACTGTTCCTGGTCCTTAGTATACAAATAATTTATATTTAAAACGAAACATCAGTAGTTGGCTGTAATAGGCCATTATGCTAAATTAGCTTCATCTGCATCATATCGGGAAACTAATGTATAGTAAAGTGGATAGAGTGTTGGACTTTGACCACAAAGACTTTCAGTTCAAATCTCCACTCAGCTATGAAGTTCAGAGGGTGATCTCTGGCCATTCATTATTTTTCAGTCTAACCTATTTTAATGGGTTATTGTGAAAGAATGGAGAGTTATATATTCTGCCCTGGGATCCTTTGAGAAAATGCAGGATAAACGAAGGATGGATGAATGAAATATTAGGCATATTTGGAGAGAAATAAATATGATAACAAACATGATAGAAGCCATTTGGTTGTATCCAGCTAAATTGTATTCAGAATAGACATGGTTAAAATAAGCACATTGATTTTAATAGGTGTACTTTGAGTATGCCTTAGGTGGAAACTGATAATCTAGAAACGGTTATTTTGAGTGAATCATGGTAAATAACCCAAGGAACTATAGACAATTCAAGACATATAATTTGATCTCTTAAGTACCACCTTCTAGAAAAAGCAAGCAGAAAATTTATTAAACACAAGCAGGGGGTATTATTCATTTAACCCTAGAGAAAGACCAACCACAAGTTGAAAGTTAAGCATTCTTAGATGATGTGCAGAACCAAAGAACTGTGATGAAATTTTATGGGTTGGTATCTTCAGCTCTGCCAGATTCTAATTTCATTGGTTGCATTATCTTTCTGTCCCTACCTCTCAATGAAATAACGTGGGGCTGTGTCATTAACCACCCCACACCTAAGAATATATCCATAGTTTTATTGCTGTTTTTTTTTTAAAAAAAATGTAAGCTACTTTGGGAGCCAGTATTGGATGGAAAGTAGTGTATCAACAGAATATAACAGGATACAGTAGATCATTTCTGATCCATGATGGAAAGGCAATGCAGCAAGTGCAATAAGGCAGATATTGCCACTGTAACCTTTAGTAAATTCCAGCAGGTACATTTCTGAAGGAAGCTTTAAAATAACTAAATAACACACACATATACCGTAAATTCAACCCCACCCTTATCATTGCAAGATGCAGAATCATTTTCTGCTTCCCTAATGTTAGTGCACAGTTCTCTCCCTGGGCAAATGCCCTTGTATTTAACACAAAAGGACCATTTTCAAGGAAATCATACACTAGGGAACTTGTACAAAGGTAAAAAGAACCACACACTCTCCTTCCTCCTTTATCTAAAGGACAGTGCCTTGTGAAATTATCAGAAATTCTAAGCATTTGCAGCATCACTGCTAAAAGTGACATTATCAGTGACATGCAATTGACAAGAAGAATGGTGAAGCTGCAAGAAAGACAAAGTAATTTGCAAAAGTACAGTAGGCCATCACAATGATGCCAAAATAGCTTTAGGTGATGGAAATTATATGTATGTTCATGTATTAAACACTTTGCAGTGGCATCTCCCAGCAGATGTCTTTCTTTAGGCTGGTCCAGGTTTTCAAATTCATATGTGGCATAAAAACATAAGAATAAAATGCCACATATTAAATCTAAATACAATTTGCTTTAGGTATATTTGTTCCTTTTTACTCAGTACTGTGTTCAAGCCACCCACCCATCCTCATCTAATTAGCTGATTCAATCCATTAAAGAGTTCTACTTAAAACAATAGCTTAAAAACACTGGGCTGGGTGCACTGGTCCAGATAAATGAAAGTTCTTCATTTTTTTGCACCAGATAAATGGAAGGCCTCCATTTTTCTCACTAGAACTTCATTTCAGAGCAAACCCATAGACATGTGGAACATTTCCCCCCACTGATGCTCCTTTGGACTGTTGGGATTTCATTCCTTCCCACTGCTGATGTGTGATTGTTTTCATCACATGTCTGTGTTGACATTCCACACTGTTGGAGTCATGAGAACGGAAGTTCAGTTACACTGTTCCGTTACGTTATGCTTTTGCATTATCTGTTCTCTCTCGGACGAGAAGGAGAGAGGAGCCATGATTTCTTTGTTCTGCAACACTTGATCTTGTACATAATAAATTAGCTTAGTATTCTACACCTCAAGTCCAGCTTCTGCTTTGAACTCTGCTATGTTTGTGTGTGCTTATATCTTTGGATATATGTTGCAGTAGCGACTCAGGGCAGAAGAGTGATGAGTCATCCTGAGGGACACTTCGGAGGGAAAGACGTAGTTCCCTGGCATTTTCCTAACATGTAGTTTCAGGCCTGGTTCCAAGTTGGTGAAAGAAACTGTCTACCAATACCATCCCATCACCTTCCAAGTGGTATCTTTCTTGCCCTTCTGCACAGGGGAAGGGAAGAGGCAGAGGAAGCAGCAAGTGCCCTTGTAGATTCATCTTCATTAAGCTGTTAAGCTCCAGATATCCTGGACTATAAGTCTCATGAGCCGTGGCCGGCACATGATTTGTAGCCCAGAATATCTTTAGGACACCAGGTTGGTGAAGGTTTTTTGTAAGTGAGCACTCAAAAAAGGTCTGGGCAGGTTTAACACAAACAAGAAGAGGACCAACCATTCCCTTTAGAAGAATAAGTGCTTCTATAATCTGCCTACTTAAAATGTTCTCACTATAAAAGCTCCTATACAAGCATGGAAATCACTTGCCAGGATTAACATTGACCCTTTTGTACAGAATGAATTTAGCATATGGGGTAATCTTCACATTACCATAGTCCATGAACCAACGAGGTGGAAGCTCTCAACCACTCAGCAAATATCCTCATTGACCCAGCTTATGACTGTAGACCAATCCGTCAATTCATTTCTGGACCCCTAAGGAGAATTTAATTTACCACCTTTGGCAGCCTGGCGGTGCTTGAAACGTAAGTAGCTACATTTGGCCTAGATGCAATTAGTGCAGCAGAACCTCCAGATGCACAGCACCTGTTCCTCTCAGCTGCAAAATGAACTCAAGTACATATACACATGTTATGTTTTGTATCCATAAGTACTTCAACAGTTAGATAGGTATTCACTCAAAACAATGAAAAGATCAGCATATTTAATGCAGTGTAAGCTTTTGTGGACTAGACTTCACTTTAACAGATGCAAGAAGTGTTATCTTTGGATGGAACATATCTCTGTACAAACATGCACACACACACACACCAAACACAGGTAAATAAAAAATGGTAAACAATGTGATCAAATGGCAATGAAATTTTAAAAAGTACAGTATGTAACAATTAAATTAAAGTTTCGATTCATGCAAAATTAACACACTGACCATTCAGGTGCTCTGGGGAATGCTCTTTACCCAGGACTTTGGCCATTAAATAATATTTGACCTGTTAAATGTGTGAGGGAGGATGTTTTAATGATTATTTTATTATTATGCTGTCTATTATTATGCTTTGTATTATGTTTTATTATTATGCTCTGTAAAATATGTTTATTAATGTTGTACACCACCCTGGGATCTTTTGATAAAGGGAAGTATATAAATAGAATAGATACATAAATAAATAAGCATCCTATATTTTCTGCATTAGTTAACACTTGCAGTGGAACATGAAACCTTTGGGTGGTATTCAAGCATGAGTGGAATAACTTCCACTTGCACAATGGAACTTTCTCCCTTCTACCTCTCCCACCACAAACCGATTCCGGAAGGTTGGGGAAGACTTCAGAACATATTTAGAAGATGCACCGGTGAAGAGAAAAGGGAAACACCCCACTGCACAAGCAGAAGTCCTCCCCCTCTCAGAAAACCTCAAATTTTTTCTCTACCCCGCTTTTTCCCCATTGCTTCTTTCAACCCCTGTTGCCAGACTCCAGACCTTTGAAAGCATATAGTATTCTCAGTTTTACTGGTCAAGGCTTCACTATTGCCTTTCTTGTCTGGAGTTTCAGGGTGTCAATACTTCTCTTGCATGCAAGTTTGTTTGTAGGGTCTACATTACATTGTTGTCCTCAAAATGTCACTTTGTATTTTGTCCCTACTTACCAGTAATCCAGATTTCCCCTTTTTTGCAATTGGGGGTGGATCCAATAAGAAAAATACTGTTGCCAAAGACCCATTTGCAATCTCTCAGTGACCAATTTACAATATTAAACCCCTGGGTTTTTTAAGCACTCTTGGTTAATGTAGCTAATAGGTAAACTTGCAGGACAGTTACTTCCCTTGTTGGTGGTATGGGAACCTTTGACAGGGTAGCTATCGACCTAGTGACTCTGCTAAAAACAACAGCAACAAACAGTAGCTAAGCATATGCATATCCTGGTGTTAACTGACTAAACGACTAACATTCCTGAAGCAGTGGCAGTGCATTGGTTGAACACCAATAATGTGACCGCAGTGATCCTAGGAATGTTTTTATTTTTGGGTAGTGCAAATGATGGAAGGTGTATTATTTATCTATATGCATATAATTTTAATTGTACAAGCACGTGGCATTTCATTTAAACCCTTTTGATAAAAAGGTAAGTCACGGAGATTTTGCTTTGCACATAGCTTGAGTAAGGCTACTGAGATTATAGAGAATATGGAACTGCTATTCTTGCTTTACAAAAAAAAAGAAGTGTCAAGTACTTCACCGCTGCCAGCTCTGTCAATGGCATAAGCCTACTTAAATAAGAAGTGTCTGAGTTAAATGTTGTGCATCTGTGTGTATAGCACATATTAGTGATTACTGAGTGAGTACACAGTATATTCTCAGACTCTTTACTTTGAAGAAAGTGTTTTCATTTCAGATCATCCACAGAGGTTGCTTCTTTGATTGCCAGTTAAACAGAAAAGAACAATTCATTTGATCTGATTTGTATTCTAATGCTATTCTTTGTTTACAACACCTAGTAGGGCTGTGCATAGGAGCTGCATTTGGATTCACAGCATTATAATTTACTTACTGTTCAGATTTAAAAACATTTCTAAAGGATCTACTCAGACAATGCATCAATGACTGCTAAAAGTGTTTCATTATTCCAGTTTAATGCACAGTATTTCCTTAAAACAGCAAGAACATAGGATTTGATCCTGCTCTGATGTGAGTGAAGCACCTTCATACAGAGGATTTTCATAGATATTTGTTTCAACTGTATTCTCCTCCTCACCGATGCCCAAGCAGCGCAAGAGGCTGGACCATTTTAAAGGGGAATTAGATTCAATTAATTAGGCTATCAGTGGCTACAGGTCATGATGACTACGAGGGATGGAATTTTCTATGCATCTTCATGTTGAACTTATCCACATGGATTCCCTCCCCCTCCTTAATTCCCAACTGATTCCTGGACCTTATTGAGAAGGGAGTTGTTATTATTTTTACTGGTTCAATTTAAATATGAGCAATTATTACATATTATATGCATTATCATATCCATAATATTATATGCATATACACTCTGTGTTTTCTAAAGTTACTAACACATAAACAGTTGGAGGAGAAGAGAGGGAGCTGCCCTTTTTATCTCCCTTCCCTCCTCCTCTCAAGCACTGGCAAATGCCTGCACCCAGCAACAGGAAGTGATGTCATGACCCACTTCCGCTTTGTCTGCACATGTGCTCCCGTCTAGATTGCTTTCCAGGGGCACCATCTCGCCCTCAGGATTGTGGGTGCCTGCCACCATAACACGGATAAGCTCCCCTCCCCCAAAGAGTGACTCGCTGGTTGGCTGCAGAGGGCGAAGCTGAACTGCTCTCTTGGAGGCAGCACCGCAGAGGTTGTGTAGCTGCCTCTCTCTGGCTTTGCTCATTGACTTTGCGGGTGCCCGGCCCCCACAATTATGTTTTTGTGGGTGCCCAAGCACCCAGGGCCCCCTGCAGTTGGCTCCTATGCTGCTTTCAGTGGTGGATAGTAAGGAGCAATATAATGCATATAACCATGTAAAAATACTCATACGAAAACACTTATAAAATTATGTTGCAGAAATGCATTATCACATGGAGCTTGACTCTTTTATACATATTGTTTTTTGTTTATCTGCATATAATATTGCCTATAATTAGTCAGGCTTTTTTCTTTCTTTCTTTTTTAAAAAAGGTTAACACAGGAATGGCTTACATGTAAGTTTGCACTTGATACAAGTTTGCACTTTTTAAAATAGCTTGAAAGTCTGGCACATTATGTGCTCTGATCTTTTTTGCACCTTAATTTAAAACTGGAGGCTTAAAAAGTGCATGCAAGTGTGAACGCACCCAAAATTAAGACAACAGTTTCTTTTGAGTGTCTATTAACTATTATTTGACTAGAACAGAATGCATGCGAAAATAAATGTGACATTTACACAAACAGAAAACTGTGAGAAAAGATAAATCTTTATTCCTCTCTAAGATCCACTTTCTAAAATAAATAAATTGTTGCTCCATAAATTCAAGGATTTTGCCTAGAGTCCAAATTAGCGATAGATGTATATGTGTAATTGGAACTTTTTATTCCAGAGGAGTGTTTTGAAAGTGGAAGTCTGTAGCTAAACAACAAACAAAGCTCCATCTGTTCTCATTGGTTTCCCCCACCCCTGTTGCTCACATATTACAAAGACATTATGGTCTTTGTGTTGAAAATATTTATGTAGTGGGGGGGGGAGGCACTTGGCCATTCCCCACTTGTTTGAGAGGTAAGTGATGGAGAGTTCGGGGATCTTTCTGATTTAACTTACTAGGCTAGCTTTTTATCACAGTTTATTATTTTCCAAGAGCACTTACTTCAATCACACATTTTTAAAGGGTAGGGATAGAAGAGGAATCCACAGAATTCCCAAAGCAGAGTCACATGTAGGGATAGAAGGATGTCAATTTTTATCCTCTCAAATTTTTGTTCTTCTAATCTTAAATTCAGTTCTCCACATTTTCCAGCAAGTTGTGATTTTTAAAAAATAATCCTCATGACAATTTATTAGTATGTTAGCGTGAATTCTACCTAATAAACAAATTTTTAATATGTAACTTTAGCCTGGTTTAGAATTCGAAGTCCCAATATGAAGAGATCCAATTGCTCCAGCGTTGTCTCCATCTGTTTTATTTGTTCCCCTTTTACAAATCCTTGGAGATCATCTAACTGCTCATAAACTGGAGTAGCTAGTGCGTAGGTCTTCTTGCTGCACTTTGAATAGAATGGAGCAAGTCACTCTGGGAGCAATCGGACTAGATGATATCCCTTTGTTCTCAGAGGGATTTGTATGAAAAGATAAAAGGGCTGTGCTCAATGCTGGTCATTGGAGAGTTGTATCCATTGTATCTCCAAAACTCCAAGTGGGGGCAAAAGCCATATGGAAAAGAAGTCAAAAAAACAGAAGCTAATAAACAGTATCTGTTAGGATTTTGGAGCTTCTTCATGTTTGGGATAGGCAAGCTCAGGACTGCATAAATTTTTCCTCCTTGAAGCTTGGAAGCTTCTGTGGAAAATCCTAGGCTTTTCTAGGCAACATACTTCTGTGCATGCACTTGAGAGGTAGAGTGAATGCTAGTTTGTAGGCACATATCCAGAGTCCCATAGTACTTTGAGTCAATGAAGAAGCCACTTGCTTCCTAATACATCTGAACACTATAAGCTGTTCATATTCATATTCATGTTCATGTTCTCAACAAACTCTTATGATATCACTATTCTTGACACATGTAGATGTCAGTGGAGCCATCAAGTTTCCATTTGAAACAGAGACAGAATATATCTACTGAAATATTAAATAAGCATGGATAGAAATATTTCTCCCCACCCGTTATCCAATTGTCCTAAGCAACCCACAGTGCCACTTCCCCTCACGAAGAATCAACATTGTCCCAAAGTTATCTACACAGTATGAGAAGTTAACTTCATAAAGATACAAAGGTGCTTGAGGGAGACATAAATAAGTAAGAACTAAGGTGAATGGCAGTAGCTCAATGATGGCACATCTGCTTGGCATACAGAAGACCCCAAGTTCAATCTTCCACATCTCCAGGTAGGACTTGGAATGTCCCCTGTCTAAAATCCCCAAGAGCCACTGCCAGTCAATGGAGATTATACAAAACAGTACTGGGTCAATTATCTGACTATGTGCACAGTGGACCCTCTGGATATGAATTAAATTCATTCTGGGGGCCCTACGTAACCTAAAAAGTCCGTAACTGGAGGCGCCGCTTCTGTACGCACGTGCAGCGCGCAGAGCGCTTCTGCGCATGCGTGCACGGTGAAACCCGGCAGTATACACTTCTGGGTTTGTTGCGTTCGCAACCCAAAAGTTACAAATCCAGAGCGGTACGTAAGTCAAGGGTCCACTGTATCAGGTTTCTGTGCTGACAAGAAAATAAGCAAGCATTTGCTTAGTTTGTAGCCTCTTGCTATCTAACATAGGCATCCTTCCTCCTTCTTGCAAGCCATTTCCAATGAACGCAGTTTTATACTGGCATGCATTTCACTGGTTTCCCCAAGGAAGGCCTCCGCTCATAGGCTTAGATAATTAGGCAAGTGGTAACCTAAACAAATATCCTAATTCCACTCCTGTATATTTTAGGCTAATTGTTTTACACCTCAAAGGCAAACATGTATTTAAAATTAAAATTAACACAGTGATATGTTTTAAGATACTCTTTGGATTATGCTTATTATTTAAATTATAAATGATGTGAAAATAATAAGTGATCTAGTAACTCTTGCCATCTAATCATTCTGCTGTGTGGTCTGTTGGCTAGGTTTGAGATATACAGTGAGCTAAAAGAGCACAGAAAAAGGTTTAATGGTTCTGGATTAATCAAACTCATCAAATCGGTTACAGTAAATCCAAACTCCTCTTTCTGTGTATTAGATGTAGAAAGAGTCAGGCAACAGCAAAAGACAGATGGCAATAGCAATAAGACAGATGAATTGATTTATGATTCTGTTTCATGCCACCCACACTCCTAACACTCCATTTGTCTGCAACATTCATTTAAGACAATTCTTTTGATACATATTATGACATCTGAGCTAATAAACTTTAATCATCTTTCAGATGGTACGAATGATTAGAGAATAAAGAAATGGGAGGGAGGGAGAGGAGGAGTATGGGGAACTCTAAAGCCTATGAAGAAATTGACAATTTCTTATGTGAGCTGTCAGACAGAAATAGTGGCACATATACCATTTTTCATCCTTACTGATTGCCTGGTATGTATAATCTCAGTCCTATGGAGTTTTCATGTTCCTCTTTCCATGAGTGAGGGTGAACACTGGATATTTACACCTGACAGTTTATTTTGCATGCAAATTTTGTTCAGCGTCATTCTTCCTAAAATGCAGATATTATTATTTTACTTAATCTGGATTAACTGTTTCCACAATAAATATTGATTAAATTGGGTGGAGTGGGGGAAGAATATAGGATGGCATTTTGTTGACGATGACATCATGTGGATGCTGTGAGAACCTTGCATGCATGATCAGCACGGAGTCCTTGATAACCTGCTGTGAGGGAAGTGCCCTTTATTATGGAGAAATTAAGGTCAAGAAATTAAAGACATCATTAGTCTTTCCATAACTCTGTTTCAGAAAGGATACGTACTGGGTGAAGATGAAACTAGCATTCTTAATTGAGCCAGGAAACAAAGTGAGAGACAATGGTGGTGTTCATGATTAGTTTTTGTGAGATAGAGAAAAAGCAATCTTGACTGAATTAAAAAGTTGCCTCTTCTGTTCCTCTTGTTCAAAAGCTGTAAACACATAGATTTGGAACATCTAGCTAAAAACCACAAACCTATGCAGGTTGGTCAGAAGCAAGCCCCGCGGAATTCAATGGAAATGACTCCCAGCTATGTGGGCTTAGGATTCCTCCATAATTACTCAAGCTCTTTCTTAAGGCCAAGGGTCTCCTTTCACCTTTAAGTACATTTATCGTCTGAGGCACGGAGCTACTAGTTGGTACAGTTTTAGCTGAGAAGTAATGTTTCTTATCTACATTTCTGATTTTAAACTGAGCTCCAGGTGACAATGTACCTTCAAGCTATTATTAAAAATAAAGATCTTCTATTAACTGGGCCAACTTTATAAATGTACCAATGGGGCCGGCTTTCTTTTCCCTGTACAATTTTCCAGAGAGGGAAATGTCACCCCATTTTCACCATGCACAACAGCAGCCATTTTCTGACCACTCCAAGCAGTTTTTAACCTGTACGAGAAGGAAAAATAATGTTTTTAAATGCATTATTTGACTACCTTGCAGAATTTGGAAGAGTGCAGTTTTTTCCTCATTGTTTTTTAATAGGTAATAAATCTATTACCAATTTCCCCACATTATTCTCATGCTATAATACCATAAGGGAGGGGGCGCAGCAGGAACTCATAATGCAATGATTCCAAATTGGATAGCTTATGTTTCTGAACCAACCATAACAAATTGAACATTACATATGGGTGAATATCATCTGAGAGTATTACAAACACACCATCTCCCACCAGTAGAATCAGTTCAGTAAAAGTACCTCCTTGACTTAACTATAGACTATCAAGTGATAAAACTGTTTGCTACGATTCTCAGAATTAGATACATTTCTGAATTATACCTAATTCACTTTGGTGCCCTTTGTTTAACAAGGAGCACCTATTTTCACACATTCTCATCTTCATGTTGTTAGCAAATGCAACTGATTAATGGAAAACTAGAAGCCAAATCTTAAACGGAAATGTGTTCACAACAAATGCTCTCATAGAAATTCAAATGCTGTGCACAAGAAAATCACAACGTGTATGATAAGCAGGAAGCATAAGCCTTGCACTTCCTTAAAAAGATAAAGGTAAAGGGACCCCTGACCGTTAGGTCCAGTCGTGGACGACTCTGGGGTTGCGGCGCTCATCTCGCTTTATTGGCTGAGGGAGCCGGCGTACAGCTTCCGGGTCATGTGGCCAGCATGACTAAGCCGCTTCTGGCGAACCAGAGCAGTGCATGGAAATGCCGTTTACCTTCCCACCGGAGCGGTAACTATTTATCTACTTGCACTTTGACATGCTTTGGAACTGCTAGATGGGCAGGAGCTGGGACTGAGCAACGGGAGCTCACCCAGTCGCGGGGATTTGAACCGCCGACCTTCTGATTGGCAAGCCCTAGGCTCTGTGGTTTAGACCACAGCGCCTCCCGCGTCCCTTGCACTTCCTTAGTATCACACAAAATAAAGGCTCATCTACCTCCTTCTGTATGGAAAAGGGCCATAGCTCAATGGTACAGGATCTGTACAGAAGTGTCCAGAATCAATCCCCAGCATCTTCATATAGGGCTGAGAGGGACCCCTGTCTGAAACCTTGGAGAACCACACAACCTGTTATATGGCCCAAGGGTCTGTCTCAGTAGATAGGCCAGCTTCCTATGTCCCTTTCTCTGCATGGGAAAAGGGGGAAGTGTAGGGCATTTTGCTTCCTGTTTACAACAAAAGCCGTCATATCTCAATCTTGCCATAATCTTGCCATTTCAACTACAATTAAGACATTGAGAATGGTGTCTGACACCTGACGCACACAAAATATTTGAGACGGCGGCATTTTCTTACAGCAGTTCTGTTGCTCTGCTCTACAGCAAGGTGTTAATTTAGCACTTCAGATTCAGATGGTTGGTAGCCGCCCACTAAGCACTGGGAAAATAATAGCCACCATAACATGGTTAAGTGTACTGCAGACTGCTGATTCAAGAACATAGGGCAGGAATCAGGTGGATGCAAAGCCCTTGCATTCACATCTGCACACAGCAGGAACCATGCAAGGCAATATGGTAAGGATGTCTCTATGAATAAAATATAAACCAAGGTTGTTCCCGTAAAGAAAGTGAATCTATCCTGAATCTTAAAAAAGCCAGCTACTGCATACAATCTTAGATTCCATTTCAGGTTAGCACTTCTGTTTATTGACGAGATTTTTAATCCTATCTAGTGCACTTCCTGCTCAGTGCAACTGCTATGCGGATTAGAGCACATCATGTTAAAACTGTGTAAAGGAAGCGAAGATGATCACCATGGCTATAAATCTATTTTACCATTTGCGGAGGACTTATTTGAGTGGCAGGGAAGAATTCTGCTTTCCTACTTTGAAGTAGCTGAAGTGTTTCAACATTATTCATGAGATGTGCTTATCCATTGAAAATTTAGGGCCACTTCACGCAATATCCTTTCATGGGCACACATTGTAGGCTTGGAGCAGGAATCCCCTTAAATTCCCTGTCAATCAATCTGTTCTTCTCATATATTCACTGTAGGAAGCTAAAAATGACTAAGGCTTCCTGCTGCATGACTGAGGCTTCCTGCAGCAGACCTAGAATCCTGGACTTTTGTCCAGACACACGCGCATAGCTGTTGCTTTCAGTATACCCAAGCCACCAACTAGAAGTTCTTGAAGAAGGTGTATTTGGATGATACAGGGGAAACCATAAGAAGCCAGATTCTCACTTTTCATAAGACTATGTGACTATATTAGCCACATACTAAACCAGAAGTGATTGCATGACCTGGATTCTTGCTTTGTATCAGTATTACTGTGCTGTTTTATAAATATACTTAAAGAAAATTCCTAGGTTTGAAACTATATATTTTTATATTATTTATTAAATTTATACGCCACCCTTTATTCAAGGATCACAGGGCAGTTTACAGTTTACACAAGAATATATAACTTAATAACAAACAAAACAATACCCCCCCATCACACAAACAGAAGACAGGAGTGCCTGGCGTTCTCTGGTCCATGGGTTCACGAAGAGTCGGACACGGCTAATCGACTAAACAACAACACACAAACAGTCCAAAAGGCCATAGATTCAAAGACCTGATTATAGAGAAACATTTTTGCCTAGTGCCAAAATATATGTAATGAAGGCGCCAGGCAAGCCACCCTGAAGAGAGCATTTCACAAATGGGGAGCCACTGCAGAAAAGGTCCATTCTTGTGCTGTTATCCTCTGGGCTCCTCACAGAGGAGGTGCATTCTAACACGGGAATACTCAATTAAAGCTTAACCATGTTTTATCTATAATATTTGAAGGGAAGAACCAAACACTATCATGTACTGTACAGCAATTTATTACATCTGAATTGGTTAACATGGTTGAAAATGGAATAAATAATCTGTTGGCCTTTCCAAGGATTATGCTAGAGTTCACTATGCACTAAACACTGATGAAAGGTCAGACTGGGGTCTACGTTTAGTTAGCTCCAGCTGAATGTAAGATGTATTACAGTACAACCAAAATTAAATGCAAATAATATCAATATTTTAATATTTCTGTCTATTGTCCCAACAGCATTAAATATGAGTGAATTATATTTGCATAGCCAATGAACATATAGTAATAGTAAGAAAGAGCAGAAGGATAATGTCACATTTACATGAGATAATATCTGGTATAAATAGCTAACGTCTTTCTCATTATCCACTTCCATGAGCCTACGTTGCTGTCTTTTTAAAAGAGTCTCATGGTTTTCACAATAGGTTATAAAAATAAAAGCCGCATGTAGGTATTAAGCACAAATGGTAATTGCATGTACAAGAGCAGAGTGGTAAAGGATGACAATCACAATGCAAGGAGAAGATACCTTTCCCTACCCTGTGAAACCTCAGAAGATAGTGAGTTTGTTTAATAAGGAAAAGAAGCCAATTCCCAACATTGGGACCAAGATGTTCATTACAGCCAGTAGAAACCAAATTATGGAATCCAAATACTGTATTATCAAAACAAAAAAGAATTTGGATCTTTCTTTACTGGACATGACTGTAGTTAGAAGAAAAATAAATGCTGGAAGAGTGGAAAAGTGGCACATCCACCAGCACAAGGGTCTGCTGCATAGTGATCTTTATTAGATCGGATTCCCACTGCCCTCTTCTAACACAGGTATGGGGAAACTTTTTTCGTGTGCCAGAGGGTCATGTTCCTTTCTTGGCAACCTTCTGAGTGGCAGATGGGGCCAGAGGCAAAATTGGCAGAGCAATGGATATACCTTTCTTATAGCAGGCTAGTTACTATATACACTCACACATTCCTTTCTAGCCTTCATCCAGAAAAGATATACATTATTGAAGACACATTCCACCCATATAACAACACTTGGGGTGCAAAGCAGCATTTGTGAAGGGTGTGGCCTGGGGTGAGCTCTGAGGGCCAAATGCAGAGGTATGGAGGGCCATATTTACCCACTCCAGCAGCCCTAAAGGATAGTCACTATGCTCAGTTTTTGCAATGTCAATAATTTCCTGGGATATGTAAGGAACTGAAAGCACACTGTGTATGTGAAAGGGGCTGCCAAAAGCTGACGTTGCAGGCTGAAAGAACACAAAATCTTGCATGTATCAATATGTGCATAGTAAACCAAATGACAGTATATAAGCATATAAAAGAATCTGAGTGCTTCTCCCTTCATGCTCTGGTTGTCAGCTTTCCCAAGGCACCTGCATTACTACTATTTGAAACACTAGAACAGGAATGGGGGAAACTGTCACCCTCCAAATGTTGGTGGACTTCAATTCCTATCAATCCCAGACAGCATGGCCAGGGATGATGAAAGTTGTAGTCCAACAACATCTGGAAGACCACAGGTTCCCCACCCGTGGATGAGAGAATCTGATCTACCATGACTCTTTTGTAAAAGCTTTTGAGTGATTAGTAGCAGTAACATAAATATAAACACAAATTTATATGCATAGGACGTGATCCTAAGTTAGGAACATGTTTTAAATTCCTTGTAAGCCGTGAGTGAAAAAATGACTTAAATTCTTGACGTACCTAAATATGAAGCAGCATGAATGTGAGGGATTGAGACAAATTTAATGAGCACATGTTGATGCTTCTAGTTCTACAGGCCAGATGGCCTTATTTCTACAAAGCTCAAAGATGGTGGGAAAAGAAAATGCCTCCAGGTGTCTACTGTACATTTCAGTCTGTGATAATAGCCATAAAATGGTGTTTGATACACTGAAATCCTAGGAAGCCAAGGCAAAAGCAAAGGCAATACAAACAGTGATGTAATTTATACAAAGAACCAAAGATGCAAACTAGCAATTAAAGCTATCATCTGGAGTGGAGGAGCTGAAGCAAGGAAAGGAATTGTGGGTAATTTGTTGATTTAATTTTTCATTTCATTGCTAATCAGGAGAAAAATGCCATTTGTTCTATAATGCTGCCTGATTTTTATATTCCATCATTTAAAATTTCTATTAACTAGCATGCAAGATTCAAACATTTGTATTTTAAATATAATCTCTTGGTAAATTCACTTGCACAAATGACAATGAATTTAAAATGTATAGATGTAATGTAATAAGAATATAGTAAGACTTTCTTTCTTTCTTTCTTTCTTTCTTTCTTTCTTTCTTTCTTTCTTTCTTTCTTTCTTTCAAATTTACCTTAACGTAGCCCAGAGGCTATAGGACAGTTTACAATGCTTTTAAACTTATATTATTTTCAGAGCCCCATGCTACCTGAACACTGCTATTTCATTCAGGATTAGCAATATATTTTAATTGGATTTTATGCAGATTTTATGCTGGAGGGGAATCAAATGTACTGTACTAGCCTTCAAGTTATTAATCTTTTTTTTAAAACAGATATTCCCAGCCTATATACAATTTTATTTTATACAGAACATCTGTTGAACTAAACACAGCTAGAAAGAGCTAACAGACACACTATATTTGAGAGAAGGCCGCTCCACTTCTGGGTGGGGCGGTGTTGCAAGCAGGCCACATGGTCTCCTGCTCACAAAGGGGACTGGATCAGGCCCCCTCATCATTGGGAGGGCCCTGGCTGTGTCACGGACCCCGGCTGACCAATCCGGTCGGCTGGGGGGCATGGCTTACGCAATTTAAACTGCAGCGCAGCCAGGGAACGTCCTTTCTGGCTCGGCTTCGCGGATCTCCCGCCCTCCCGCCCTCTTTTTAGGTCTTCGACTTTGGCCTTGCTATGGACCTCGGTTGGTCGCTGTTGAAGGGCCTGGTAGGAATTTTTCCACTTGGCAAATTGGCACTGGCCATTGGGTTTTCACGTACCTCATACCAATCATCACAACTTTTGTAAGATTTGACGGTTAGGCATTGGTATAACTTGGTTTGGGGAAGGCCCCTCCATTTTTAAGGGTATTCTGTTAAAGGGATCATGGGGTGTGGATCTTGTCCGAAGCCCGGGTAGGGGATAGGGCCATGCCACCACCCCATTAGGGACCCTGGGGGAGATCGAGTCGATGTGCATCGACAGGGATCCCCCTATTGGTGGTTGACCCTTACCGGACTCCCTGCATGGCGGGCAGGAGTCAGATATAGTCAGTTCAATTCCAATTCCTAAGCCAATACCGCTCACATTCTGTAACCAATAAAGTTGTGGCCTAAATTTTTCCCATTAATCATTAATCTAATATACTGTGTCCAAGTGTCTTTATTCATCACGGGGGGAGGCCTCGGGGTCTTGAAGCACAAGTGTCCTTTAACTCCTATGCTACCTTTCAGGGTTGGGTAGAGGTTGAAATAAACTACCTTTAAGCTTCTTGTGATGAGAGCCACCTAAACAAATTTGGTTTGAAATGTGGTTGTTCTTACATTTCAAAGCTGTGTATTTAATATTAGAGAGCAACACATACCTCAGTTAGTAAATATTTGTCATTCCTGGAATGTCCTACATTTTGTTGTTACTGAATTTTGTTACATATTCAGGTTATTACATGATATACAATCCTTTCCATCCTGATGGCAGTTGTATTGAAACAGGACAGGGATCTTTTAATTTCCTATCCCTGTCTGTTATTCTTAAGTGATATTCAGCTAAGTCATACTCAAAGCCCCACTGAAATTAGTAGACATGAATTATTTAAAGACCACCGTTTCCAGTGGGTTTACTTCAAATAAGAATAATACATGGTATCACCCCTTTATGGGTACCTCCCATATACAGGTTGAATGCCAGCACCTGGGACACGATGACAACAGATGAGATCATTGGGCATGCCCAATGCCTTTTCTTCTGGAGATTACCTTCACCATTAGTTCCCTTTCCTCTCGTTATGATAACCTGATACTGACTCTCCTAAGTGGTCTGTATGTACTGTATTCATTAGAGTTTAAGAGAATCTAAATCTAGAGACTTGATTAATGAGCTTTGCTGGGGGGGAGGGGAGAACCCATTTTCTTTTCCATCTCTGTGATTATACTCATCTTATTCACCTTCCATACAACTTAAAACCTTGACTCAACATTTCTCTTTCCTTTTGTCTTTCTTTTTTTTTCATCTTTGCTTTCCTTTTTATTTTGAACGTATTGTCATGCCATTTTCATTTCATGGAAACTGCAGGACATTTTGCATTTGCACAAAAGGGTTGGGGAAAAGAATTAGAGGTGCAGGAGGAGGGGAAAGAGAGGGGAAGTTCCAATGTCCTTGCACAAATGGCTTGACATTGCTGGCTATAATCCAAAGCTTTTAGAATTAGGACTGTAAAGCAGGGGACTGGGAAAAATTTCTGTCCCACACACTTGGCCCCAGGATCTACAGCTTGTCCCATTACTCCAACCTTACGTCTACTACAACTTTCAAAGGTAGTGGTAGTTCTTACCTATGTAACTCAGTTTGTATATTTACACACTTCATGCTCTGGCAGAAGCAACAACAACAATAAAAACAAACCCACAGAGCAATAGAAATGTGGCATAATGCAGCAGGCAAAGGAAGAATCTCATCCAAATTCCCAAATATGTATCCAGATTGTCCACAGAGTTTTCCTGAACCGATATTCCCAGGTCCATTGGTGGCTGTGGCTAGGAATGGACAAATCTGACAATTTTATTTCTCCTCAATATCTCCTTTTCCCAGTCTTCATTTCCATACATTTCCATAACACTTTGTAAAAAAATTTTTTTAAAAAAAAATCCTCATGGAAATTCAATTGTTTGGGTTTAATTATTTACTTGTGTTTTATCTTGTATTTTATTCTTTGAACCACCCTGGGATCTCTTGAAGAACGGCAGTATATACATTTGAATAAGAATAAGAATAATAAGACATTTTAATGAGAATTTATCCTAATAAGCACATTTTTAATGAAACTTTGTACACATTTTTACAAAGCAACCTCCCCTAGTATAATATGTTTTTGTATGTTAGTTGCACCAGTAGACACATTTTTATACACACTTTTGTATACATTATTTGGCTGGAAAGCTGCACCACAAAATTCAGAAAAGTGCTACTTTTGAAGGATGGATGTTTGGGTTCAAATATTATTCTGAAAAGTTCAAATTAGGTAGGTTTATCTTAAAATGCAAACTGAATCAAACTTCTTCCCCATCCCTAGTTGTGTGAAACATTAATATATTATTCTCTTGAAAGAGGAAGGCAATATGAAAGGCAGGTGATATGAAAAAGCGAAAGCATATTTACATTCTCTGTAAGCAGCATGCTATTGACAATCATTTGCCTAATTTCCCCCAACCTCCAAATAGCCAAAGGTTTTTTTGCTCATAATGGTGGCCAAGGAAAATATGCATTGGTTAGAAATACCGAACTACACCAAGGAAAAGATCAAAGTAAACCTCAAATAAGAAAGAGAATTGAGAACTTGCCTCTGTATTTTCAGCAAGCTTATAGAAATGGAAAAGTTAATTCAGGCAGTGGTCATAAAAATCTACTTCTACCTACTTCTCACACAGGCAATAATTATCATTTCTCAAGTGGATTGTGTAGAGACACTAAGGTTCATTCCTAAACCATAGGCTGTATATATTCTTCAGTACACATACAGAGCAGCCTTCCACATCCACTTAAAAGCAAGAGATGTTTCTGTACATATAAGTATATAAACATGTGCCATTCAACTGAATGGGAAACTCCTCATAGACATATACTTTAAAAATACAAATATTTTCAAGTACATACAAGCTCAGTCAAGTGCACAGGCTTCCTTCAGAAAATGTTTTCACTTTGTATCTTTGGAATTTAGAAGGGGTGGAGTAGGAAAGAGTAGCTATTGATTCGCTGATTTAAGGCAAAGCTGTCTGAGTTGTGACATGCTTAATTGAGAGTAGTATAAATAAGGTGTCCAGAGAGCAAGATATTTATTTTATGTCCTCAAGCAGGCAGGAAAAAACACTCTCAAGATTATTGAAAAGGCCCATGTGAGCAATCTTATTCCAATCTTCGTGCTTTCAAGTTTCTATAGTGAAGTTTTACAGTGTTTCATTTGTGTAGTGTATTTATGCTTTAGTCAAAAAAGCAATGCAATCCATATTAATTACAAAGAGCCATCTAGTACGAATATATTACTCTTACCCACCCTCTTTATACTGAGTTGACAATAAATATTTACAGGAAATATTACAGTGCTTTCTTCTCAAATCACAACAGGGATATTATAAGTCACTATAGGCCAGACAAGTACTCTGTATGAGATGAGACTGTGCTAAAGATGGGGTGGGGGGATGTTGAAGATATTAGTCAGAATCTTAAGAGTAACTGCCCTGGTAGGTATATTTCATAACCCTGAAGAGCAGCAAATGGTGAGACAGGACACCAGATGTTGGAATTAAATCAGGCATAGTCTTTATTGACTACAGCGGGGAGGGTTGGCATGGCAGTAGGGCCGGGATCAGTTCATCAGTTCACCCACCCCTTGCTGGGAATGGGATCTTCTGGGATTGGACCATGCCAAACCCATACAATGGGGAACTGGCCAGTGCTGAAGCATGTTGTGGTGAAAGCCCAGCTTCCAGGGTCTCATTGGGAAACCAGGGTGAGGATTCCAACCAGGAACCTGAGCTTAGGAGGTGCTATGGCCAATCTTCCCCTCAGGCCCCTCAAAGGGGGCTCCTTTGACTATGTTGATCCTGCCTTGTGCCATTTCCACCCTATGCACATTCAATGCTATTCAACCTAAAAAAAAATGCAATATGTTTCACTGAGGGAAAGGTGAAAAATCCCCAACCAGGGGCCAATCAGTTTGAGGGGAAAATCCTTTCCAGCCCTGTCAACTAGTGACCTGAATTGCCCAATGAAGGCTCTAGTGCAAGGGTGAGTGAGTGGGAAGATTGTGGGACAAAACAACCCTGAACTCTGGAGGGGGACACCTTAAAAAGTCTTCTTCCCTCACCACCTGCAAGGACACAAAGGAAGGTTCTTCCCATGGGATCTAATACATGGGTAAAATTCCACCCAGCCCCTTTCCAGCTCGTCCACCCCAATTTCCAGCTTGATCAGGCCACTCACCATGAGGCAAAGCAGTTCCACACAGATTGGACCTGGAACTGTTATGATTATTGCCATCACACTCTTGAAGAAGACTTGATATATAATAAATTAGAGAATATAACAAATTAGAAATATAACAAACTTGAAATATAACAAATTAGAAAACCCTGCACAAACAAATCAACCAGATTAGCCAAATCAAATTTGTCCAGGCAGGGGAGTTATCCATTAAGGAGGGGTTTGATCCCTGTCATCTCTTGGGCATGTTTATGGCTGCAATTTGCAGCCACACAGGAGAGGATTGGAAAAAGATTGTCCCTCCTTGGTATGTAAACCTGACTCCACTCCTCAGCATTCACCTTGGTGTACATGCCAGGCCTAAATGGTACTCCAAGGACTCCCCAAGCCAAAGGCACTGGAAGGTGACTAGACAGACACCTGAGGCATTACTTGGTTAAGGGTTCTTAAATTCTCTTTCCTGTTTGGACTAAATGCAAATTAAATGGGGGCGGGGGTGGAAGCTACTCCAGATCACCTGACAGTGTGAAGTAAGCATAAAAAAGGAATCCTAAAGGCCAGTCAGGGGTTGCCTATTAAATTCCTACTCAGACTTCCCAAATGGGTGACTTAGCCCACATCTTCCTAATTGGGCTAAGCAGCCCTCATGCCTAACCCTAGTCTTCTCCTGGGACAAACTGCTCAAGGCTTCTTCTCAGGGGAGGAGGAAGGTTGCAGATTTGCTGCAAAGTGGTGAGAGGAGATACTTAATCCTTTGCCCAACAGGACAATCAAAACAACCCTTTCCAAGCTCCTCTTTCTCATGCAGGTGAAATGATCTGGCCTATATATTGTCCCTAATGGGGGGACGGGACAATTTTAATTGTGGGAATGTGGGGACAGGCACACGATTAAGGATCGAGCACTCTCACCCTGCTATTGCAGCTACAATCACATCTGAAAAATTCCTGCAGCTTCATTTCACTGGAAAAAAAATAATAACAATAAAGGAGACTGTGCACATGGATATATCTCACATGCATCTACCATGACTTTTTATGTTCTTATTAAAAATCTTTCTCCTCTTATGCAGTAGAAAGGGGGCTCTGTACATTAGATTATTATAGCTATTCCAATATTGTTTGATATAAGTCTTTTAAAGACCTATCAACCTGTTCAGACCAAAGGCCAAAGCTTGCAGACTCAAAACGCAGAATTTCACACAGCAAAACAAGTGAACCTGTGGTGATGAGACAGGGGAAGGCAGTAACTATCAAGGAGGAATGTGACTGGAAACCCAGCACACAGAAGCAAAACATAGCCTCCAAGGGAGAGCAGTGACAAAACACTGAGCAGAACCAAACTAGTGAAAAAGAGAGCTTGTGTCACTTTGAGAAGCTCCACGGAGGGAACATGAGTAATCAAAGGAATGAAACAGCAGCACTTCTCGTGGTTATAAACTCTGGGAGAGGGATATCTTCTTTCTTTGTGCCCTTAATCAATGACTTGAAAACTCCAGAGGGAAAGTAAGTGAGATGGATCACAGTCGCAAACACACCTTGAGTGGAATGTGGAACTAATTGGTAAGGGTAACGCGTGTATTGCAGACAGCAATGAGGAAGCAACCCCAAGAGCTGCCTTTGGGAGAGTGTCTGTGCAATGCACCTGTCAGCTAAAGGGAAATGATATAGAGCTTCTTTCCTCTGTGGTTCTCAATTTACCCAGCTCCTTTTGATATAAGGCCTCTCTGCAGTGACAGCCAGCTTCGCCAACTTCATTATTCAGTAAATAGATGCTACTTTTATAACTCTGCTCTTGATAGAATATGCAAATCTCATAATTCTCAGGAACACGATGCGAGAATGTGCTAGAATGTTGCTTAGATATTTATACATACGTTTACAGTCTACCTTTGAGACTGAAGATGCTCTTTTTCTGAAATTTAACCTGCATAAAAGCACCATTTTGAAAAAAAATTGTTTATAAATGTTCACCTTGGTCATTCTCTAAACCTTTTTTGTCATTTCGCTGTGTAGATTGCAATGGAGACATTGCTTATTTCACTGGCTGTTGGGTGATACAAAGGTGATACAAAGGACAGAGACAGACGATAGCAACATGAAACACATGTTGGAGGAGCCCTGAGTTGTTATTTGAGCACTGTATTATAGCTTAGGCCTCTAGTGGTAGTGTGTGGCAAGCAACATGCAAAAATGATCACATGTTTCATTCTTCAGGCTGAATTTCACCTGAGATAAGTTTGTAACCTTATAAAAACTAGCAAGCTTCTCTATAGCAAAAAGGCAGTAAAATAATATTGTGCTCTTTCATTGACACAAAATGCATGCCCAAATCAACCACAATTGCTAATGTGAAAGAAAATGTAGACAAAGGCACAGAAATACAGGTTTCTTCTGCATTCATCACTTGAATGTACAGCTCTGGGAAAATATGTAACCTATTTCTGTCACTAGTTTCTACACATCTTTGAGTTATTATTACTATTACTACTACTACTACTACTACTACTACTACTACTACTATTTTGCAGACTCTCAGCAGCTATACTAGCAAAAACTAGACAATTGGATGTTAAGTGAGCACATGTAGGTTACTGAGAGGAGCAAAGCACCTGGTCTAACCCACAGACTACTGCCAGGAAACCAAGCATTCGAAAAGCAGTGAGGTTTCCATGCTTCATAAGCAAAGTAAATGCTTACTTCAGGTGTGACTCAAAAGAAAAATATTAATTTTTCACTTTTTGTATGTTGATCAATTAACCTGAAGGGTTTGGGGTTGTTGTTGTTTTTTGGGAGGGGGGCGGCGACCAGCATTATTATTTTACATTGTTCATCAATAAATTCTTTGTTTACCAGCTGAGCCATTCTGAAGTGATTGCATGTCAAGTCCCAACCCCTCCCGTGGAGAAATAAAGACACAGGACGCAATAATTAGCTGGGGGCAGGAAGTGAGAGGCTGAGCCCTGGCCGCGCGCTTGCTTAAATGCAGCAAGCCACGCCTGCCGGCCTCACCGATTGGTCGGCCTGCCAGGCGCCGCGCCCAGGGCTCAGCCTATGGCGGCAAAGGATGAAGCCATCCCCTGCGCACATGAAGGGCTCGTGAAGCCTGCAACCCCCCCCCCTCCTTCCTATGGGCGGAAGGGGCTTTCAAGAAGTATAGCTATGGCTGCCCTCAAAGCTAGAGTTTCATCTTAAATCAACTTTGCTGACAGATAAACCGGTTATTCAAAATCCTGTCATTTCTAACAATAATAGTCTTAAAAGTAATAAGAGACATCCTTAAGCTTCAGTTACTGCCCTTGGGCAATTTATCATACCTACGGCACTCTATATGGAATGTTACTGTCATCTTTCATACTCTACAAATGAATGAATGATCATATTATCAACTATGGCAGCATTCTGAAAGTTGTTTTTTTTGCTGAAAGAACCTCTAGTGAAGGCAATAGGAAATGAAATAGGATTTGTGCCTTGGTGGGGATATTTACTGTTTGCCCAAAATTGTTCAAGTATCCAGAAGGACCTAGAATTCACTTCAGCTGAACATGTCAAGAATGGAAATACAGATCATTATAAACACCCATGCCCAGGGTTTTCTTTTTCCCCCCTTCAAAACAGCTGCCATTTAAAATGAAACTGAGGGAACAACATAGGTGCTACTTTTGACATTTCTCCTCAAAACAGTAGCCCCTGTCTGAGTGGAAAGCTGTGACTGGAATGAAGGTGAAATATGAAGAGCTTCCCTTCATATAGCAATACTAGTAATATCTATTTTTAAAGCAGTAAATACTCAGAAGTCCAGGGCGCATATAAGCATTTTGGAGCACCTACAAGTGTTTTCTGAGGGTGCCCTATGATGTTTACATGCAAAAGGACTTGAGTTTATCCAAGCCATCTAGGATACTTCTATCACATTGTAGTGCGTGCATGATTGTGGGGAGTGATTTTTAATTGCCATATATATAGCTGAATCAAGGAAAGGGGAAAGGTTAAGAAATGTAAGATTGTTGAAATATTTGTTTTTCATCTTGTGTGAGAACAGAAATATGGAGTTTAAGAGCTACAATTACATGATAATTTGATTGCAAAAGGTGACACGTTCTGCACTTTTCTCACACCTTGTTTAATAGATCATCCCTGTGATCAGACAAGTGTCACACTAAATGACTCATTAAGTATTAATGTCAGCAGAAACACATTAAGATTTAATTCCATTTTCTTGATATGCATTGACTAGTCATCATGACTCTCTTCCCCAGCCTTCCACCAACCACAGTTACCACCAGTAACTGTAATTCTGCAATATCCAGAATATTTCTGGAACATAGCACTGTTATATTCTATCTTCTGTAGCTGTTTTTCTGATCATATCTAGTTGAGAGTAATTAGCATTCTACAACCTCCTGGATTGCAAATGGTGCATCATTTATATGAGAGAAGAACTGAAGAAAGGTCTACAGAAAAGCAATTTTTCTTGTGGGAGATTCTGAAATTTGGTACGGTATGTTTCACTCAGCCAAGGCCTGTTCAGCTAAGCCATACCCAGTGTTTTACTATTGAAATTAAGTGACGTCATTTCAGTGGGTCTGCTGTATGACTAATATCGGATGATTTCTTCCCTCAAAAACAGCCTTTAATTCAGTGTTCGATAGTCATCATTATTCAGTTTCATTTTAACTGTAGATGCTAAAAAAAATTGGTATTAAATTCAGATTTCCATTTAAATAAGTGTGTTTGTAAAAACAAAACATAAAAACCTATACAGGTATTTGAAATTTTACACGTTTTTTTGTAAAGAAAAACCATTTTAAATGTTTGAAATCTAATTCTTATATAAAGAAACATCAAATTGATCTGTCCCCAAACCCAAAATGGGGTTTCTGATGCATACAGATCATTAAAATTCTTTCAAGAAATTAGATTCAATTAAAAGAAAGTACTCTAGATGCAAAGTTCAGTAAATTTCTACTCTTGTCTTGCCATCTACCAATGGAACAAATTTCTTAATACACCATATCTTGCTTATTTAAAGCAGACATGGTGAATGCTGTGGAACAATGGAATCAGGTACTAATTTATTCCTGTTAGTGCATAATAATGAAAAGTCAGCGAGATTAATGTGCTGTTACTGTTTATTCAGTGCCACATTGCTCGTGACTAAGTACAATGGATGGGACCTTCTTTCTGCCTCATTAAATAAGTTAATCATGTAAATCAGGAGAAAAAACATTTTGGATAGTATGAGAGTTGGATGAATATTAGAAATGCATTTTTCACAAGACAGTGTGAAAGCAAACCTGACAAATACAGGAATCCCCATTTCCAAACTGCTTTATCAAAACCTAAACAAAAAATCAGCTTCAAAAGGTCGAACTTGAATGATTACTGACTGAAATGTAGAAAGGTTTTCGTTTCATTTCAGAAGGACAATAATTGTCAAAGCCGTACTGGCCAATCAAGTTATCAGAAAGAGAGCATTTTAAAACTGTTTGAAAATGCCTTTTCCTGTCGCTTACAAAATGTAAATGAAACGTACCAATTAATTTGTCTTTCTAGACACAGTGATAAAATGTTCACAGTTTGTCCTTCCAAGCAGAGTTAATATGAAAAATTCAAGAACAGTTTCATTTTGGTGCTTGCCTTGGCTGCTTATTACAATGTTGTCAATACTTAATTCTACTCGTATTGTTTTATTTGAGTTAAAAGAAACAATATAACAGAATATTGGCAAAAATTTAATGAACAGCCAAGCTAAGCACCAAAATGGATCCCTGTAATGCAATATTAGTAAATGTGAGCTTAAGTCACATATTCACAAGATTAAATGTCAGAGTTGTTAGCATGAGGCAATCAACGTGCAATCAATACAAACCTTAGGTTACAGCCAAGAGAATAAATGTATGGTTGCATTTCCATTCAATAATGTTTGGAATGGAGTCGCAATTCTTGTTTTTTTTCCTTTTTTTTTTTTGACCCAGACAATAATGAAACCAACCACAAACCACCCAGAATAAATATGGAAACACTTTTTCTTTTTTTCAAAAGGAGAAGTATGTTATGCAAATAAAGATAAGCCCATGGGACCTGTAGCAAGATGCTGCTGTGCAGCCTCACTTCCTAGCAGGTATGATGGTCCTCTTTAGGGTCCTGCCAGCCATGCCTTCCTCCAGGAAACCATAGCACTTGTAGTCAGGTTGCATACAGATGTGGGGATTATTGCCTTAGTTTTCCTGGTTATAATGCCAGCGCTTCTATGTTGGATTCTAACACTCCTTTTACACTGCATTGCTTTTTACATATTATTGACACTGAGTGACAGCTGCATTCCAGAAAGAGACCATGGTCAATGGTATTGAAACTGCTGAGAGAGCCAAAAGAAATAATATTCAGTTCCTTCCATCCAATTAGCAGTGATCATCCACCAGGATGGCCGAGGCTGTATCCATCACAAAACCAGGCTGGAAATTAGATTACAGTGGATCCAGATAATTAGTATCCCAACAAATGGTTTGAAGTTGAGAGGCCACCATTTCCCACACTGCCCAAGCAGAATGAGAATTAGCATAGGTCTTTGGACCAAAGCAACTCTTTTGGTTCTTTTAAGCAAAAAGCTCACCACTGCCTCTTTAAGGACAGTGGCGACCACATCCCCTCTCAAGGATGAACTGACTATACCTCCAAAATCCAACTCTTCAAATCCATTCTAGCCATTATCATTACCCAGGTTGGTCATAGATTTAGTTGACAAGTAGTGGGTCTCAGACCTCTAGGCAGGGTGTCTACATCCTCAAGCTGTAGGAGCTGAATACTATCCATAGCAACATGGCAAATTCTTCACAGATGTAGACAGTAGCATACAAACTGAACAAAACTGGGAGAAATTCATTAATATATTTAATGAAAAATGAAGCTACATTTGTGAATAATCTGTAAAATCTAATAAGCATAAATGGAAAGGGTTTTTTTTTTAAAAAAAAATGCATAAATTATATACGGTACACTAGGTAAGTGCTTTGATAATCTTCAATTTGTGCTGGGGGTTTTGGAGAGTGAAGAGCACTTTTGCCCATGTATGGTGGAATGGCAGCCTAGTTGAAGATTACTAGTGGGATGAGGATGACTGAAATAATTTATGAATAATTTGATGATGATGCTTATTATTAATGTATTGATAGAACTGTTTTTAACTTTTAACTATTGAATAGTGTGGATATTATGTATGTTGTTTTATGTCGTTTATTAAGCTGTATGGCACAGTCTTGCATTTGGAAAAGGGTATAATATACTCATTTCTTGTAAAATAAATAAAAGAAACCAATTTCTGGAAAACCATGATAATATAGTATCCTAATCTTATCCATCCCCAACTTTGTTAAAACAATGGCATCCAATTAGATTAATTGAAATGATTTTAGATGCAAAAGTCAAAGCAGATTTGTTTATCTGGACATTTCTACCACCTGTTGTACTTACTTCTCTCCCTTTGCTTAGTCTGTCCTCTCCCTCCCTCTATTGCTGATTTCCCTGCTAGTGTAATGTATGCAGAAATAATAATAATGGCATAATGAAGTTGTGTCTACTAACAGTGACATTTTCATTACTTTGGAAGAGAGCAGGCCTGCATGCACCCATAATACACACCAACAGCACTTGAGCAAATCCCCATACGAATAAGATAATTGTATAAGCATGGGTGAAATCACTGAGGAGGTAATTTGGAGCTTACCTGTAAGATCTGCTCTCAATTACTCCTATATTACTTTGATTGTGAACAGGGAAGGCACCACCGATTTGGTGCAGAAATATCCACAAGATCCTCAGAACAATTTTACACTTAGAACTGTAGTCTGCTCATATTCTCCACTGCAAACCCAAAATATCTTAAAGCTGAACAAAAATATTTTTAGGTTTGACCTGCCTGACTTTGCTTTGCTCGTGCTGCTAGATATGTGGTGTAGAATATAGAAAAACTATCTGGTCTTCTGGTACAATGAATAATCCAAGTCTTTCTTCCACTGAGAAATATATGACACTAACACGAAGGTTAGAAGGCGCAAGAAAGGGGTTAGAAAAAGCTTCTCCCACCCCTTTTAATGCCATGCTACATAGTTCATCTTTTGAGGGGAAAGGATGTTTCAGTTATTGTATTCCAAGTTTCCCTAGTGCCCTTTTTATGGTCAAATATCTTCCCTCAAATACTGTCCTTCCACATGCATTGCCACCAATATATTTGTGAAGCTATGGAAGAAGAAAAGCAGAGAAATGTGTGGGGAAGGGAAAACAATACAATAGAGGTTCGGCTGCAATTGGAGCACTAAGGGAATTATGTTTTGCAGAGGGAGAGGATAGGAACTGGGAAGTAAAAGGGATTTCAAATACAGGTTGTTTTGAAAAAGCATAAAAACAAGGGAAATTTAATAGGACTTGGAAAGGTGAGAAGCAAGAATCAACCACATCGTTACTGATAGCTAATTCATATTCATCTAGCAAGACAAGGGTTGCATGAAAATGAGCATTTATTGGCAGATCAGTACAAAAGATAAGCTGTGCTGGATCAGGCCAAAGGCCCATGTAATCCAGCATTCTGTTCTCACAGTGGCGAAGCAGATGCTCATGGAATGTGTATAATGGCTATACTCTGCCTCCGCGGTTGGAGATAGCAATGCTTTTGAAAACTGGCTGATGGAAACTGGTTGATGGAAACCACAGCAGGGGACAGAGGATTTCCCATGGGCATCTGGGTGGCCACCATGAGAACAGGATGCTGGACTAGATTGCCCATTAGCTTGATCCAGCAGGTCTTCTTATGCTTAGGTCCACAAGCAAGGTGTGAGTGCAACAGCTCCGAAATGCATAGGAAACACTGGAGTGTACTGGTGTAGCAGTGCCTAATGCAACAACCATGTACATTGTACAGCAGCACTGAGTTGAGTAATTTCAAAAAATTTGGTTGACTATAGACCTGGGAAAAAATCTCTGTGATTATTAAACACTATGGAACGAGTCACGTATGAACAGCCAAATCAGTAGCAAAACACTGCAACCTAGTCCTAGGTTGTGGATCTTTTTTGAAGGGAGAGGATGTCAAAAATATCTGAAGTAGGCAGCATTCTTCTGTTTCTAAAACATAACAGAATGCTCTCCTTCTCAGAAATCAGTTCACAGAACCAGTGAAAACCAAATACATCAACTTTACAACATTATTTCTTTGCCAATTAAGGGAAAATATCACACTAAACATCCCAGGAGTCCTTGCCTTTCTTTAACATCTTATTTATTCTGTATGTATTCATGGGAACTGACAAAATATGGAATGCCACAGGCTGTAACAAGGCATAGGCACAGAGTTTGATGAATATGTACAATCTTCTAAGAATATTTTTTAAAAAAAATAATAACAAGTACATTCTATCCACTAGATCTTTGTGCTGATCTTTAATATCACCACCATATTCATAAAATATATATCCTGCAAAAAACCAAGCACACTATGATTTACTGCTTAAGAGATCAATAAATATTTTAGTAGTAAACGAATATGATTTCACCAAAGAATGAATGGTGATTGCAGCTTGCCTCCAGTCATCAGTGATATATTCAAAATAAATTAAATCCCTCTGAAAATATACAAACCCAACACAGCCTACTTTCTAGGCCAGACATCTATGACTTTCTTAGCACAATCTAACACCTGCGTACTCAGAAGTAAATCCTACAGAGTTTATGATGGCTAGTTTGTTATAGCGGAACATACATCTAAATAAACATGCTTAGTAACTAACTGGGAGCACAAACATGTTTACTCTCAAATAGGTCCACTGGAGCTTACTCCCAAGGAACGCATCAGACTGCAATCCTAGGCACATTCAGTTATGAGTAAGCCTTGTTGACCATAGTGACACTTATTTCTGTGGAAATGTGACTAGGATGGCACTGCAAGTAACATAGGAAACTATATGACACCAGATCAGGTTATTTGCTACCTTGCCCAGTATTGTCTACTGTGACTGTCCAAGATACAGCCTTTTCCAAGTGCCTGTTATCCGTTCTGTGTGTTTTTAAATGTATATCCCAGGGACTGAACCTGGACCTTCTGCAAACAAATCATGTGCTCAACCACTGAGTTATGGTTCTTCTTCAAGCCCCATTGAGTTCCATGAGATGTATTTCTAAATAAATATGTATAGAGTCCAGAGGTGAAATGACATGTGAGTTTTGGTTCTCTCTGTTTCTCAAATTTCTAAACATAAATTCAGTTTTGTACATTTCTGCAGAGTTGTTCATTTATGTTTTTAATTCTCATGAAAAAATTTCAGCATTTTCTTCCAAATTTCTCCTAATACATACGCTATGTGCAGTTTTGACTAATGTATACATTTTTGTAAGCATTTTATCCTAATATAATGCATTTTTGCATGTCATTTTTATTAATATATTCATTCCATGCACACACTCCCCCCCCAAATGCCTGCATTTTGTAAACACTGTTTGGTCGGAGAGCTGCATCACAAAATTCAGGAAAATGTGAATGGACGGCTGTGCTTCAGTGTTCATATTGATTCAGAAAGTGAAAGTCTGATAGAATCAGTTTTAAATGCAAACTGAATCAAATTTATTGCCCATGCCTAAGATATTCAGAGCACTAGGTTGCAGAAGGATACTCATGGCAGCTTTGCACATGACCTTACCATGCCAAAAGTTTGCACTTCTTTTGAAAACACAATGTTCTCCGCTATGAATACACATATATTTGCAAACTACAGTTTCCAGGATGACGTGTGTAGTGGTGTGATAGTGCTTAAAATAAATGTATAGTGCAAATAGGGCCTTATTTGTGACTTTGAACTGTAGCCCTTCCAGAACCTTCAAGGCAGGATAGGCTTTATATATTAACAAAATAATGTTGATATACACCTACCCTATATTCTAAGAGCTGATGACCCTCTCTGCAGTGCTGAAAGAATTTAGGAAATGGCTTGTTTCCTTTTGCACCTGCAAAACTACCATTGCTCTAATCAAAACAGTTGGGCTGCTATGATTGTACAGCTGGTGGAAATGTTCCCCACAGAGTGCAAGGTTATACAGTGCAGACCACAGTTTTATTCTTAGCTAGGAAACACTGGCATCTGTGTGGCAACCTAAAATATATAGGCCGAATTCTACTGCAAGCCTTGTTTTATATGCAAGGGATAAGACTGCCTATGACCCAAGACTCAGAAGCGAATATTCTGTTTTGGATGTGTGAGGATTTATATTATAATTCTAGGAAAAGAGAGCATAGTTTATGAATTGACTTTTCTTTTTTGAGAGAAACCCTGAATCTGATGAATTATTTAGGTTTGTCCCAGTTTCTGGATGACACCCATTTCCATCAGACATAAGTGAGTTTGTGGATGGACTGGATGGAAGCAAACAATCTGAGTCATTCCAGGCAAGTTAGAGATACTGCTGGTGAGTGGATTACCCATTCGGGTAAATTGTACTCAACCTGTTCTCTAAGGGGTTGCATTTCCCCTAAAGGGTCCAGTTCACAATTTGATGGTGCTTCTGGATCCAATATTGTCATTGTCAAGTAGCTTCTGTGGCTTTATCAGCCAGCTGATATGGTAGCTGCAGCCATATCTGGATGAAGATAATTTACAGAATTATATGGTCTAGAAACTGGAAACAGTACAGTACAAAATAGGGCTGCAAGATTGTTAACCCGGAGGGTAAATTCTGATTATATTGCATCATTGTTTACAGCTGTGCTGGCTTCTTTGGTCCAATTTAAAGTGCTTGTTTTAACCTATAAATATTACCTTAAGACCCTACCTTAAGATTCTATTTTGCATCTCTGCTCTGGGTGCCACTGTCAAGTGAATTGGGAGTGGTGGCTACCAAAGAAAGGGCCTTTTTGGTAGTGGCACTACAGCTCTACGATAGCCTTTCACAGGGAGACTTCCATGACACTTTATTTATAGTCTACACTGGCTGGCATGGCTCTCAATGAGTTCAGTCAGGAACCTTTCCCAGCCCTACTCAGAGATGCAGACTGAAACAAAGATAATTTGCATTCAAAGCATGTGCCCTACCACCGAACTATACGGAACTACAGTAATTTTAAAATAATTCCATCATCCAACCAGAAACAGGAAACAATTTTTTAAGTGGCAAAATAATCAGAATCTTGAAGACATGATGCTGCAACCATTTTACTTCCAAAGACATCTGAACCATATTATGACAGCCATCTTGTTTGTTAGAGTGTACATTTTAATTGATTCAACAAAAAAGTGTGAAGGCTAGCATATACAGTTGCAGACTACTGAAATTTGCAAAATAAGTATGTGCTCCTTATTTCAGCATCATGTTTGATGAACAGATTTGATATGTAAAACATTGAAATGAAATAAATTGCACAGTGTGAGTATACCACATGGTGTAATCTGTGAAATACTTTCCTAATCCAAGTTTTTTTTTAATTCCTGGTCACAAATCCAAAGTTATATTAGTACAGACACTATCCATAAGGAGGGATTCAAAGATTAATTAGCTTCTAAGATAATATTAAATACAATGAAATTTGGAAATCAATAAATGCACATGCCAGCTAAGCTTTTACGATATGACATCTAAATATAATGGAGCCTTAAATACCAAGAATTATGTCAAGATTTCAATAAATGCACCCTAATTAAAATGACTTTAATGGAAAAATGGAATCATTCAGTAAATTTGATTTAATATTATTAAAAGTTCATTTTTTCACATTTCCCCCCCAAAGGCATTTCCCCATATATCTATTTCAGCCTGTCTGAGATATGGGAGATCTGATACCATAGCAGTGAAAATTAAAAATGGTTAAAACTGTCACCTCTGCCAATCAAGTTTCAACACTGTGTACAGTGGGAAGCGCAATATTGGTTTCAGTGTGACATTGTTGGTGGTGGAGCATGCATGTGTATGTCTCTGCTCCCTGTCCAAGGTTTCAGCTTTGCATATTCAGGCAAATATCTCCCTGTTACTCAGACTAGCAATCAGAGTGTGGAAGGTGGGTGCTCCCAAGTTTATAAGCCCTGCACTCACAATGCATCTGAAGACTGGTCCACATAGCTACATACCATCTACACTGCCTAGCAGTAGCACTCCATAATTTAAACAGAAATCCTATCTGGAGATACTAGGGATTGAACCTGTGACCTTTGCATGTGTAACATGTGCTAAACCACTGGCATCAACATTTCCCATCAACATTCTGTTTCGCTGTATTTTCAAAACATCAGGGTAATTGTAGACATGTACCTGGTTCTCATTAGTTTACACGCATGCACATATTTTCCCTACTTGGAAGTTGCATGCAGCTCCCCTGCAAGTATCTTCCCACGTTGCAAATCACTTTTTAAACTCCCATATCTGGCATATAGCTCTAAGATTGAGTTGGTTATGTAGCAGTGGCTTTGCCACTTATAAAAAAAGGAAATACATGCACACACTTTGTATTTGTTCAAGGGGTTTGTTTGTTTGTTGCCTTGTTTAGTCACTGTCATTGAACATGACACTTTGCAGAGGAACATAAAAAGATAAGATCTCTGCTTCAAGGCACTTAAAATCTAAATTTAAATAGAGAATGGAAGGTAGACAAAATAGAAGGGTGGAAAGAAAAGCAAGAGATGAAAGATTCAAGCGCAAAACGGGAAACCTTTGTTTGCACAATTAAACCGCATTGTCTCCCTAGCACGGCAAATCCACTTTAAAAAAAGAAACTGTCCTTTAGCCATTAGAGAAGTGATGGGGAAATGCATTGACAAGTGTGGAATTGGCAACTGATTAATAGGAAGTTGTACAAACACCCTGCAAGCAAATAAAAATGAACACAGGATGAATGCTAATTGTTGTATAACCTCCCCACAAACAGATTGGAACAAATGCTCAGTGAAGACTAAATACAATCTCACATCCACCTAAGCAAATCAGGACAAATGCTCAATAAATAGGCCATCTGGAGGAACTGTATGAGAAAAAAATATTTTAGCAACCTATGGAGTCTGTAATACCATGGGCACAGATGCATTCTCTACAGTTGCCTATGGAGAAGTGTGTGTGTGCGCGTGTGCACGCATGCACACACACACAAACACAAACACATTAGAATGCTTGTGCCAATATTGAATGCTACTTGCTCACAGTCACTGGTGTGCATTTTAATTCCTTGTGGAAAACCGTGTTCCAAATCTAATTTCATATTTAGTGCAGTGCTAAGTGTTAAAAATTCACACTATTTCTTTCCACATTCCTTATCTTAAAGCCAGCATCCAGGCCACTGGTTGCTCTTGTTGCCATGGTGAATGTATACTAAGTGAATAATACAGTAAACTGTCGCTTGAAATCCCTCATACAATAAACTGATAGTTGAAATTAACTGACCCCAGCCATCCTTATCATATAAAGTGACCTTCGAGAAGCAGAGGAGTTCCTCCCTTCATTCTAGCTTTAATGTTGTTGGCCACAAACACCATTAGGCATTTAATGGGCCTTGTTTAGTGTGGCAGGGAATTGGGGAGTGGTTTAATGAATCTCAGTGCTGCATAATTTACCCAGAAATAGCCACTTCTATACACTTGAGAATAAGTGTGTAAAATTCATGAGTACATAAAAGTTATGCACCAAATGGAAAGGCTATCTTTTTCTTCTTTTCTAAATCAATCCTGTGGCATCCATTCTGCAAGAGCAGAGGTCTCCAAACTAAGGCCCACGGGCCGGATACGGCCCAAGGGACTCATTTATCCGGCCTGCAGCAACCCCTGCCGCCCGTTCTTACCGGGGAAGTGCAGCGCAGCTGCAGCTGCCCACTTCTGGGTCAGAGGAGCACCGGAAATAGCTTGTGCACATGCGCAAGCGTTATTTCCAGTGCACATCCGGGTTGGAGAAGGCCCGTGCACATGTGCACAAGCTATTTCCGGTGCTCCTCTGACCCGGAAGTGCGCCGGAAATAGCGTGTGCACACGCATATGGGTGCGCGCTCCCCCGTCCTCTGGCCCACCGCGTGATTGGCACTAGAGACACCGGCCCGAGGCACGGTAAGTTTGCCGACCCCTGCCTAAGAGCTTGTAATGGGTGTTGCATGAGAAGACTACAGGATGCTGTTGCGTGTGAAGACCCTCAAAACCACCCCTAAATAAATCACAATGGACACAGAATATTAGTTTAAGGTTTTTGGCATTAATTTGGCCACAACTTTATTGATTACAGCATGTGAGTGGTTGCTTGGGCAATTGGTTCGGACTACCTGAACCTGCACTCAGGCAGGAACAGGACTGACAACTGGGCTCCACCAGAGGTCAGTAAGGGAAAACATACTGGGGGACCACAGAGGCGGATTTCCATCTCTTAGTTCACCCCAGATGCTCCCAGATGCTCCCAGGGACTCTTGCATGGCCCTACCCGATAGGGGATCGGACAGAGCAAATCGAGCCCCTGGATTCCTTTAACGGAATTCCCTAGCAGCAGCAGCAAAATGAAGAGCAGGCACAGCCAACCACTTCCCCTCCACCAAACAATGAACCAATGCCTAACAGCACAACCTTACAAAGTTGTGACAATTTGCTACACAGTAGGCAAAAACCAAATGGCACCAGACAATCAGCCAATTGGTAAAATTCCTACCGGGCCCCCACTCCAAAAGCAGATGACCCTTAGACAGGCATAGCAAGGTCAAAAAACACTGCCCTAAATATGGGGGGGGGGATCCGCTGCACGATGCGAAACAGAAAGCTCCATGCATCTTGCAGTCCTAAAAATAGCCCCTCTGTACCGATCAAAGCCCAAAGAACCAAATTTTAAACCCCAGTAACAGAGGGGCAGCTAATGGGGTACAGAGGCCATCCAAACGGGCCCGCCCCAGCAACAAGGAGGCAGTTTAGGTGATGGAGGACATGATCTATCAGAAGACCAAAAGGTCCACTCTTGGAAATGTCAGAAGACTTCCTTGTTGTGTCCTGTTAAAGAAAGTTCACAGCAATTGCATGGGAAGACGTGGCAATGGGTGAATGTATTCACACAGACTGTAAAATAGCCAGATGTGGACAAGACAAATGCAACTGAGTGGGTATCTTTGTCCCAGTCACTCTCACTTGGAGGTGGGCCTAACCCACCTGCCATATGATCTCATGAATGATGGGATTCAAATGTGGCACACAGAAAAATAAAGGGGAGAAAGTCTAATACTTGCTTTAAGGGTGTGGCATTGTCAGGCCTCTTGCTCTGGGTATTGCGGCTCACCCAAAGCAGTTCAGTTAAGTTTATCTCACACTGCTATTCCCCATTTATAGTAAACAATAAATGTGACCTAACTTTATTACAAGTTGGGGGGGAATGGGGAAATGGGTTGGGATTTGTTAGGCAATGGGGGACATTTGCATCAAGCCTGATTTGCACAAAAGGGACAGGCTCAACTTGAACTGAAACTGGTGCTCACTTAAACAAAATAAAAATGGTTGTGGAGCAGCTTTAAACTGCCCCCTGCCCCCAGGGAAAAGCTGATAGGAGCTGGGTAACATCTAGTTCAGGGTGAGGGTGAAACTGTTTTTATTTGTCTAATTGAGGGTGGAGTAAAACTAAGCAATGAGTGAACAGTATGACATTGATAGGCAGTCAAATAGCTCTAAGGTCCTGAGCAGAAAGTGCACACAACAGAGATATTTGAGGAGGGATGCTTCAGTGCTAGAAGCTAAACATGACAAAGTGGTAATTCCTTCAGATGCACAGTATGAAGGATGTCTGAGAATTCCAATGAAACAGGAGCAGAAATTTCCAGTGTTTGCTTATTCATCCCATGTCTGGAACGCAAATCAATCCAACAAATACAATTGGTATTTGCAGTTGTTACTACTTTCAGTCTGCAAACTATTACATCCCCTCCAGTTGTTTTGAGTTTCCTTTGCTGCATTATTATTAAATTTCTATACTGTCCTTCACCCGGGAATCACAGGGCAGTTTACAATATAAAACCACAAAAATGCACAGCATAGCAACAAACAAAAAACGATACCTCCCACCCCACAATTTAAAAGGCCACAGATTATTCAGTAACTAAAGGTCTGGAAGAAGAGGAATGTTTTTGACTGGCATTGAAAGATATGTAACAAAGACACCAAGCAAGTCTCCCCGAGGAGAGCATTCCAAAAGTGGGGAGCCACTGCAGAAAAGGCCCATTGTTGTGTTTCTGCCCTACCCACCTTACACGGAGGAAACACACAAAGAAGAGCTTCAGACGATGATTGCAGGGTCCAAGCCGGTGCATTGAAATGAATGTGGTGGAGTAACCTAATGACAGCACAATTTCTATAATTTACATAACAATTTAGTTATGCCACATAATTTTGCCACAATGATCATTTAGACTAATGGTGTAGTTTTTGGTGGAAGGTGAACTGCAGCAGTGCAGAAAAAGTATTGCACACAATGAATACAGGACACAGCAGAAAACAAGGCAGAAAACTACTTCAAACTTCTCAATTTTTCTCTCATGATTACCACAGGCTGAATTGTGCTGCCTACAAAACTGCACACGTTTTTCATATAATTGATTCCAAATTATAATTATAGGCCTAATTTCAAGGATTGTTCTCAATCAATCACTGTTTCCCTTTCAGAGTCCACAGGTTAAGTGGCACAAACATAATGAACAATTGTTTATAAATTTCACTTTTACCTGCTTTGCTTGTTAAAATATAGCAGTATTATAAAGTGTTTTACTTGCCTGCTTTGTGTAGCAATATTCAAGGATATAACTGGCATGAAGTATATACCACAAGCATGAGACCAACACGAGCAAGAATTTAAAAATCAAAACTTGAGCCCAGTAATAAAAATTTTTAAGCCTATGTGCCCATCCTATGGATCAGCTTAAGCCTCAGCAGAGTGACTTGGTTGCCTTGCACAGTGACTCTGAGATTGAGAACAGCCAATTTAAGGCAGTAGGCATACATATTGCATTCTTTCCATGAATGTAGCTTACATTTAATCTCTTGATTTATGACATCTGAAGTCACTTTTTTGATTATTAAACTCATGCTGCACATCTGAAATACTCACTTAATGTAGAAGATTCCCTTAGGAATGGGAAAATTTAATAATATTATTAATTCCAGCCTATGGACTGAATGAAAGTCCATTCATTGGCATTCTTGTACACTTCCTGAAAACAATTAAGGCTTTTTCTCCCTGTTCCTATCATATCCAGCTGCTATTATAATTCCAACAACAGATGCTTTTCTTATAAACCACTGAATTTGTGCAAAATCTAAATGTCAGGCAGACTAAGCAAGTGCACAATCCATGAACCTGCTTAGGGAGGAAAAGAGCTCACATCTGTCTTCCTGTAATCTATTAGAGTCCTATTTAATTTACTTTTGCTCTTCAGTGTAATCACAAGCCATTTACCACCACCCCTCCCATGTTAAAGTGACTAGCATCATTCTGGTGGCTTCATTTTCTCACTCAAGGTGAAAAATATGTAACTGTTCTACTGTTGCATGATATATTCTAGTTATACTTTGTTCTTATGAATGCATTGTTTAATCAGTTAGCAATGCAACATAACGGCAGAAACAAGGGAGGGGCAGGCGGTAGCACTGATGGGAAAAAAAACATTGTCACCTGCAACAAACACACATGCAAATACATATGGGATGTTATTAATATATTATAATTTTTTACAGATATGGATAATGCTGAGGGTTACCTAAATTGGTAGAACATGAGATTCTTAATCTCGGAGTTGTGGGTTCGAGCCCCACGTTGGGCAAAATATTCCTGCATCATGACCATGGACACAACACAGCTATACTACTGGCTGCAAGAGAATGCTTGTTTGAAGCCTAGTTTCAATGTGGGGGGAAAGCCTATGGGTACCAGGGAAAGCCTCTGTGGGCTCCACTGGTACCATGCTGACAATCCTTGCTGTAAAGGTATGTTGGTATGTCAGGCATGGTCCTAAACATGTTTCTTGACTATGGTTCCCATCATCCCTGAGCTTTGTCCATGCTGCATGTGGCTGATTGGAGTTGGAGTCCACCAGATAAGGGGAGGGGGCAGGTTTCCCACTCCTGGGGTATGTAATAGCTTGTAGCCTAATTTTACCTGTCTGCCTCTTTTTGTTGTGGGCCCTTGAGCCAGCGTTCTGTTGTTTTGATATGAATTCATTCATTTGTTGTTTGCCAAATCATTTTTTTATTTGTATTTAATCTGTGTCTCACACACAAGCATGTCTGGAAAAAACACAGAGACCTTGCCACCTTGGCTGTCTTCACTGCTTTTCTTGCTTGCTTACCAAAACAAAACAAAAAATCCCTGAAATCATTTTACTATTTTGCTTAGTTTTCTTCGGTAATTAAACATGTGAATAAATTAAAGCTAACTGAATAAAATTAATCAGATTAAGTACAGCTTCATTAAACAAATTGAGCATGGACACTGCATGAATCTGAATATTATGTAAACAATTACAGCACAGCAAATTTAAAATAGGAAAGACTGTGCTAAGAGACTTACTTTGGTCTGGGGGAAAATCAAATAGTTATGACAGCAAAAATGGTCCCTGTGACCATGTTGCAAAGCTGGAAGGTAAGTAACAGAAAGCACAATACTCTGTTGTACCTGAGATATATTGATGATAGAATTTATCATCTGGACAATTTTGACTCATTCTAAATTCCATCACAAATATCCAGCAGACATCTAACTCGCTTTGAAAAAATTCCTGAATCTTCTTCAACTTCCATAATGCCAAATGGTACACAATCAGTTCTTTCAGACTGCTAAACATATCCCTTGAGATCCAACATGAACCGAAATACATCAACACCACAGAATCCTTTCTTTCAAAAATTATTGTGATATATAGCCATGTGATATATACCAAAAGTAATGAGATTTCTAGAGAATGAGCAAATGAATGAATAAATTCCATCTGAGATGGTGCTGCCTTCTTGTTTGCCTCAGCAAACTTGTGAAGTTTTAAAGTGCCATGAACTCTTTTAAACAAAGTATGGTTGAATTCAATGTAGGAGTAGTTAGATTGTGCCATTGCACATGGATAAATCCTCCCCAAAGCAGATTTAGGGACTGCATGGGGAGAAGAGAGGCCAATCATGGTGCTAGAGCGACTGTTTGGTTTAACACTGCACTAATTCCCATTAAGTCCAACAGAACTCACTTCCCAGTACATGGGTACAGGAAACACAGCCTTACAGTACAATTCTATGCGTCTCTACTGAAAGTAAGTTTCACAAACTTCACTGAGTATTGCAGCCTCAATCTGTTGTGTTCTGTCAGAGAGTGTGCTGCATCATGCAGAAACCTGTTAACACAATAATATGACCCTCTTCTTCAGTCTTTCCCCCAGCTTTCCACTCCCAATCCTGTGTGTGTGTGTGTGTGTGTGTGTGTGTGTGTACGTGCACGCGCACGCTCGCACACACGCACATGCATGTGAAAGTGAGTGAATGACCAGGCCCTAGTAGAAAATAACAAAAAAAAGAATAAACATCACCTTAGTGGAACTGAATCTCTCCTATATATGTGTGTGATATCTATATCTCTATCTATCTATCTATCTATCTATCTATCTATCTATCTATCTATCTATCTATCTATCATCTATCATATATATGTGTGTGTGATATGCTTCAAAGCTCCTACTTTAGGGTCCCCTACCATTTGAAGCAAGTTGGCGGTCCCTTTAGCAAGCCTTTCAAACTCCTAGCTAGAGAATTGCAAACTACTACCTTCTGGTTAAGGCAATTTTATTTCTGGGAATATATGGGACCATTTGTGACACTCTATTGGAGATCATGTGCTTCTGCTGCTGGTTTGTATTTGTTATTCATT